>OX459005.1:0-2809809 GCA_949774965.1 Diarsia brunnea | reverse complement strand
GCTCACACAATTTGCTAAAATTGTATAATACATTGAAAACGTATATATTAACTGGTATGTAATAAAGAATGTCAATAGTAAAATTTCAACAGAGACTATTCCTGAGGAATTTCTCCTTACCTAATACTACTGGGAAATCTGCAGTTCTGATTTGCGCTCCATTACATGAGACTTGTAACATGACAAGCGAAATATGGATGTACTACTGGTACACTTCTGTCTTATGCTTTGGTGATAAGCAAGCATTGTGGCATACAACAAGTATCTTCAATTAGAAGAAAACACTTTTCCTTGAGACCTTTTATTAATTTCAACCTACCTTACCTTCTTAGCTTGCTTAATTGCTTTTGATTTCTCATAAATGGATAAAAAATTTCCAAAGGCCTTAAATTGTATTTTTTTATTACATTCTGGCTAGGCCTTATAATCCTGAAATTAATTAAATAGCTCAACAATGTATAAATGAAATGCTGACAATAGTAGGTCCCATTCACGAAAATATTAAGCCTTGAAATATTATAATATCCTTTATCGTCTGGGACCCATGGTTACAAGTGATAGGTATTCTATTAAGCTGATAGTTATAAATCTGCATTAGTCTACGAATCATAATTATATTAGGTTTTGATTAAGGGGATCACAGCAGTGGATGACTTTGACGATTTGACCTCTGTACTGGCTTTTGTTTATTTTTCGGCCCCTACCGGCAAACGACTGTACTACAGAAAAACGTAACAAAGAACAGAAATGTGTCGCAGAGTGGTCATCGTATTTGCCTAACATATTTTGTTTCTCTTGGAGTACCTACATCATAATGTATGAATAAAATATTTAATAATAAATTATACACTTTGACTAATGAAGTAATAACCTAGCTTTCATTAGTTATTTCACTGAGCACAGGTACTCCTACGATACATTCTTAAGGTCTGATAAAGACCAGGTAACTGCTTATCGCTTCTCAGTCACGGAAATAGTCAGAATGCTCCAGCTTTCAGCTAACTGAGCACGAATGCTACTACTTGATACATTTTGAAGGTCTGACGATGACCACCTAAGTGCTTATCGGTTCTCAGTGACTGATGTAGTTAGAATGACCTAGCTTTCAAATTTTATCTGTCTGAGCACGGATGCTACTACTTAATACATTTTGAAGGTCTGATGATGACCAGCTAAGTGCTTATCGGTTCTCAGTGACGGATGTAGTTAGAATGACCTAGCTTTCAAATTTTATCTATCTGAGCACGTATTCTACTACATGATACATTATGAAAGTCTGATGATGACCAGCTAAGTGCTAATTGGTTCTCAGTGACGGATATAGCTAGAATGACCTAGCTTTCAAATTTTATCGATCTGAGCACGGATACTACTACATGATACATTTTGAAGGTCTGATGATGATCAGCTAAGTGCTTATCGGTTCTTAGTGACGGATGTAGTTAGAATGACCTAGCTTTCAGATTTTATCTTATTGAGCACGGATGCTACTACATGATACATTTTGAAGGTCTGATGATGACCAGCTAAGTGCTAATTTGTTGTCAGTGACGGATATAGCTAGAATTACCTAGCTTTCAAATTTTATCGATCTGAGCACGGATGCTACTACATGATACATTTTGAAAGTCTGATGATGATCACCTAAGTGCTTATCGGTTTTCAGTGACGGATGTAGTTAGAATGACCACCATCAGGTAAATGGCACCATCAGTCTCCAAGGCCTCTTCGAGCTCTTTCGAATGAGTCGTGTGTGGACACGACGGTTCTACGTGGTGTCGTCAATGAGATCCTATACCCACCTTCGGAGTCCATCATCAGGTACGAGACATCATCAGTCATCCAGATCTTCATCTTCCATCAAACGAAATTCTCAAGACAAAATAATTAAAACGATAAAACAATTAACACCATTAAAACAATAACATACATTACATAACATCGCGCCTGTAATCCCCAAAGGGTTAGGCAGAGGTGTACCTAATAGTAGGCGTGATGTTATGTTATGTATGTTATTATTTTAATGATTTTAATTGTTTTATCGCTTTTAGCGATAAAACAATTGTAGCAAAGAACAATTGTAGTCGTTCTTGTAGCATGGATGCTACTACATTTTGAAGGTCTGATGATAACCAGCTAAGTGCTTATCGGTTCTCAGTGACGAACGTAGTTAGCATGACCTAGCTTTAAAATTTTATCGATCTGAGCACGGATGCTACTACATAATACATTCTGAAGGTCTGATGATGACCAGCTAAGTGCTTATCGGTTCTCAGTGACGGATGTAGTTAGAATGACCTAGCTTTCAAATTTTATCTATCTGAGCACGTATTCTACTACATGATACATTATGAAAGTCTGATGATGACCAGCTAAGTGCTAATTGGTTCTCAGTGCCGGATATAGCTAGAATGACCTAGCTTTCAAATTTTATCGATCTGAGCACGGATACTACTACATGATACATTTTGAAGGTCTGATGATGATCAGCTAAGTGCTTATCGGTTCTCAGTGACGGATGTAGTTAGAATGACCTAGCTTTCAGATTTTATCTTATTGAGCACGGATGCTACTACATGATACATTTTGAAGGTCTGATGATGATCAGCTAAGTGCTTATCGGTTCTCAGTGACGGATGTAGTTAGAATGACCTAGCTTTCAGATTGTATCTTATTGAGCACGGATGCTACTACATGATACATTTTGAAGGTCTGATGATGACCAGCTAAGTGCTTATCGGTTCACATGGCAGTGACGGATATAGCTAGAATGACCACCATCAGGTTTACCTGATACCAAGACCTCCTCGAGCTCTTTCAAATGAGTTCAAACACGATGGTTCTACTCAGTGCCGTCAATGATATCCTGTACCCACCTTCTGAGTCCACCATTAGGTACGAGACATCATCAGTAATCCAGATCTCCATCTTCCATCAAACGAAATTCTCAAGACAAAATAATTAAAACGAAAAAACAATTAACACCATTAAAACAATAACATACATTACATAACATCGCGCCTGAAATCCCCAAAGGGTTAGGCAGAGGTGTACCTAATAGTAGGCGTGATGTTATGTTATGTATGTTATTATTTTAATGATTTTAATTGTTTTATCGCTTTTAGCGATAAAACAATTGTAGCAAAAAACAATTGTAGTCGTTCTTGTAGCACGGATGCTACTACATGATACATTTTGAAGGTCTGATGATAACCAGCTAAGTGCTAATTGGTTCTCAGTGACGGATTTAGCTAGAATGACCTAGCTTTAAAATTTTATCGATCTGAGCACGGATACTACTACATGATACATTTTGAAGGTCTGATGATGATCAGCTAAGTGCTTATCGGTTCTCAGTGACGGATGTAGTTAGAATGACCTAGCTTTCAGATTTTATCTTATTGAGCACGGATGCTACTACATGATACATTTTGAAGGTATGATGATGATCAGCTAAGTGCTTATCGGTTCTCATTGACGGATGTAGTTAGAATGACTTAGCTTTCAGATTTTATCTTATTGAGCACGGATGCTACTACATGATACATTTTGAAGGTGTGATGATGACCAGCTAAGTGCTTATCGGTTCACAGTGACGGATATAGCTAGAATGACCACCATCAGGTAAATGGCACTATCAGTCTCCAAGGCCTCCTCGAGCTCTTTCAAATGAGTCCAAACACGATGGTTCTACGCAGCGCTGTCAATGAGATCCTGTACCCACCTTCGAAGTCCACCGTCAAGCAAATGGCATCATCAGTCTCTAAGGCCTCCTCGAGGTCTTTCAAATGAGTCCAAACACGACGATTCTACGCAGTGCCGTCAATGAGATCCTTTACTTACCTTTGGAGTCCACCATCAGGTAAATGACATTATCAGTCTCCAAGGCGTCCTTGAGGTCTCAACACCATTAAAATAATAAGATACATAACATAACATCACGCCTACTATTAGGTACACCTCTGCCTAACCCTTCGGGGATTACAGGCGTGATGTTATGTAATGTATGTTATTATTTTAATGGTGTTAATTGTTTCATCGCTTTTAATTATTTTGTCTTGAGAATTTCGTTTGATGGAAGATGAAGATCTGGATGACTGATGATGTCTCGCACCTGATGGTAAACTCCGAAGGTGGGTATAGGATCTCATTGACGGCACTGAGTAGAACCATCGTGTTTGGACTCATTTGAAAGAGCTCGAGGTGGCCTTGCAGACTGATGATACCAGCTACCTGATGGTAGACTCCGAAGGTGGGTATAGGATCTCATTGAAGGCACTGAGTAGTACCGTCGTGTGTGGACTCATTTGAAAGAGCTCGAAGAGGCCTTGGAGACTGATGGTGCCATTTACCTGATAGTGGTCATTCTAGCTATATCCATCACTGAGAACCAATTAGCACTTAGCTGGTCATCATCAGACCTTCAAAATGTATCATGTAGTAGCATCCGTGCTCAATAAGATAAAAGCAGAAAGCTGTAGCATCATAACTGTATCCGTCACTGAGAACCGATAAGCACTTAGCTGATCATCATCAGACCTTCAAAATGTATCATGTAGAAGCATCCGTGCTCAGATCGATAAAATTTGAAAGCTAGGTCATTCTAGCTATATCCGTCACTGAGAACCAATTAGCACTTAGCTGGTCATCATCAGACCTTCAGAATGTATTATGTAGTAGCATCCGTGCTCAGATCGATAAAATTTTAAAGCTAGGTCATGCTAACTACGTTCGTCACTGAGAACCGATAAGCACTTAGCTGGTTATCATCAGACCTTCAAAATGTAGTAGCATCCATGCTACAAGAACGACTACAATTGTTCTTTGCTACAATTGTTTTATCGCTTAAAGCGATAAAACAATTAAAATCATTAAAATAATAACATACATAACATAACATCACGCCTACTATTAGGTACACCTCTGCCTAACCCTTTGGGGATTACAGGCGCGATGTTATGTAATGTATGTTATTGTTTTAATGGTGTTAATTGTTTTATCGTTTTAATTATTTTGTCTTGAGAATTTCGTTTGATGGAAGATGAAGATCTGGATGACTGATGATGTCTCGTACCTGATGATGGACTCCGAAGGTGGGTATAGGATCTCATTGACGACACCACGTAGAACCGTCGTGTCCACACACGACTCATTCGAAAGAGCTCGAAGAGGCCTTGGAGACTGATGGTGCCATTTACCTGATGGTGGTCATTCTAACTACATCCGTCACTGAAAACCGATAAGCACTTAGGTGATCATCATCAGACTTTCAAAATGTATCATGTAGTAGCATCCGTGCTCAGATCGATAAAATTTGAAAGCTAGGTAATTCTAGCTATATCCGTCACTGACAACAAATTAGCACTTAGCTGGTCATCATCAGACCTTCAAAATGTATCATGTAGTAGCATCCGTGCTCAATAAGATAAAATCTGAAAGCTAGGTCATTCTAACTACATCCGTCACTAAGAACCGATAAGCACTTAGCTGATCATCATCAGACCTTCAAAATGTATCATGTAGTAGCATCCGTGCTCAATGAGATAAAAGCTGAAAGTTGGAGCATTCTGACTATTTCCGTGACTGAGAACCGATAAGCAGTTACCTGGTCTTCATCAGACCTTCAAAATGTATCATGTAGTATGAGAGACCATCATTAGGTACGAGACATCATCAGTCATCTAGATCTCCATCTTCCATCAAACGAAAATCTCAAGACAAAATAGTTAGATAACATAACATCACGCCTGTAATCCCCGAAGGGTTAGGCAGAGGTGTACCTAACAGTACACCCACATTTCGCCAGTTATGTTTAAGTCCCATATAATAGGGGCGAGCCTATTGCCATCAACCGGGCACAAATCCAGACTCCGTGGCTGTTACTTATAATTTCCTGATGGAAAAACCCAATAACACTTTGCCCGACCCGGGAATCGAACCCAGGACCTCATGCTCAGCATCGTGCTTACGACCACTAGACCAACGAGGCAGTCCAAAATTAAAATAATATCATAGATATATATCTATATACCAAAATATCTACTAAGAAACGTGGGTAATTTACCAATAGTTTTGGAGAGCTCGGCCACGCGTCACTTAACGTTTATTAGGCACAGTCAGCTTAGTCTATGATAGGTGCAAACAACAAAACGAAATTACAAACTACTTTAAATATATTTACAAACTTATTTTCTGTTCTTATTTTACGAAATATTGATAACTATACAATTTACAATATGTTTTAATTCAGAAAACATTAAAAACGTGAACTTTTGAATTTTATTTGTGAAGTAATGACATGCGTGCAGTCCACCCATGACAACAGTCATCGAGACACTGGCGCAGCGCGTTCCGAGTATGCGCGACGGGTCTCGCGCCGCATTTGCCTCAAAATGTCGGGAATTAATTTATTATTTTAAAATTTTATTACAAATCAGAGAAAATAAACAATACGGATTGATAATTACATCACTACGTATTTTTGGGTATAAAATTCATACCGAACTATGCAGCCGTTACAGAGACAAAATTCGATTTAGGTTAAGACATACTACGATTTTTTATTAAATAATGTGAAGGTTTATTAAAATTTTAAACAATACGAATTATTTGTGATGACTTTAAGTATAACATATATTTTTTATATGGAAATCGTACGGAAGGATTCCTTAACAAATTTCTTTAAACATACGTCGTTTTTGGGATTTTAGCAACGCAACGGCCTTAATACCTACAATGCTTCAGTTGTGAATAATGGTATTTTGTGCAAGGGTTCGTCTTTATGATACTCGTAGAACATAAAGTACTTATTCTTCTTAGAACAGCTACAGCTGGGGAGTTCAATCCAACAGTTCTCATTGCCCGCCAACACGAAGAAGTGCTTGTTCGCTGCTTAATTAATTATTAATAAGAATTTTATAGCAGTGGTGGCCCGGTGGTGGTGGCCTCGACTTACGGCCAGTAAGTCGTAGGTTCGAACCCAAGCAGACATTACTTTATGTAATTTATTTCATGATCACGGCTCTCAAAACGGGGAAGGAATACATCGCAAGGAAACCGGCATGCCCTAAAATCAAAAAAACCATAACATGGTGCCATCTATCAAGCCTATTTGCTGTCATAGAGAGGAGGCCTGTGTCCCAGCAATGGGAAGATTATAAGCTGAGATAACGCTTAAACTTATGCTGTTTTTTGAATTTGGAAATATACAAAATAATACGATAAGACAGTTAGTAAACACTACTAGTTTTCATTATTTAACAGACATGCAGCGCCATCTATCGTTAGCGGTAATTAACTTTATGATGAAGTATGAAGCAGTAACTCTTTTTACTGTTATTAGATTCTCTTCAAGACGTATATATAACCACATAAGTTATAGTTTGGAGTTCTAAAGTATAGGCTAAGGCTTTGTTTAGACTAATTGTGAAAAATTGTCTGCCAAACTACCTAGCAACCTATAAATCTCTCATAACGGTGTAATTTGTGGAGATGAAAGTTTTTTATTATTATAACATCACGCCTGAAACCCCTAAAGGGATAAGCAGAGGTGTATCTAATCACCCACATTTCGCCAGTTATATTAAGTCCCAGCATGTAATAGGGTGGAGTCTATTGCCCACAATCGGGCACAAACGCAGACTCCGTGGTTGTTGCTGATACATTCCTGAAGGATAACTCAAATAACACTTTATTCGACCCGGGAATCAATTGAAAGTTGGTGAGTTCATTCATAATTTACACCCGACACGGCCGGGTTACCTCGTAAACAGAATCCCGCTGCAACATACAAAACGCACGAGAATCTTGAGATTGTGCAGTAAATTGGCTTTGAATTATAAATTTGAACAGCTATAATACAGGAAGATTTTTTTTATCACGTTCCCCCTTTTTTTCTAGGAATATACCATTTCCAATATTACACTATTTTCGAAAAAAGTAGGTAAGTATGTAAAATTTTTTAAATAAAATATTTTAGGAGTTTTTATGTATTGACTTTGAGAAAAAATGGTTTGAGGAATCTACATGTAATTTTTAAAGACCTAACTTTAGGCATAAGTATTTATTTTTGTATAAAAATCGCACACGGTTCACAGAATAAGTACATCTACTCGTACCTACCAAGTTTCAACTGTGACATACGGACGGACAGACAGACATGACGAATTATAAGGGTTCCATTTTTTGCCATTCGGCTACGGAACCCTAAAAACGATTAAAAATCAGCAATTAATGTCTATTTAAATTAGGAAGATAAAGTAGAGGATCAAACTTCTCAGTAACACATCTGTTTGTAAGATTGATTTTATTCTGTTAATTGCTGGCCTATTAGTATTTCAATCCTGAAATAAAAATTATTTAGGAATAGCTATTATAATTCCATTCCGTTTCTATTGTTCCTACAAATTTTGTATAGGCACCCTAAACTTTTGTTTTAGTTATTACTTACCTTGTTGAAAATTGTTTTAATAATTGGACTATTTGTTTTGGGTCATTGTTTGGTTACCACATAATTTGTTTCAATAGGTTTTGTTCTAGTGCCCTGATTTGAAAGGATTCAATTAAAGGAGTTTAAGTTCAAATTGTGACATTATTTATAGCTCATCTAACAGCTCTCCGGATCCAGGTGAAAATTGTTGTCAGGCTCTAGTTTTCAGGGGTTTTTTACTAAATCTGTCTGACACAATATTATCATTAACACTGAAAACGGGATATTTACCCCATGTGTGTGGTATTTGGTGGATGTTTATGAGCAGACATATAAAACAACACATCGATCTGCAGTGTCTTTATTTTAGCTGAGATCAATGTGCTTGCCGAAATATCAGGAACTCGAAACAAACAGTAAACATAATAAATATCCCATTTTCATTGTAAATGATAATGTTACATTACCATGTCAGTTTAAAAAACTATATTTTTGACACAGTTACAATGTCAATATTGCTGTTTTGTCCATGTATCTGTCATTTATTTACAAGAATATAATAATTATTGTGTGTCTTAAGAGTAAATATGTTTTCAGCTATTTTTTAGAACGCGTGTCGCGGGTTCGATCCCCGCACGGAACAAATATTTGTATGGCCTACAGATAGTTGTTTCGGGTCTGGGTATTTTGTGTATGTGAGTTTCAATGTTTGTGAACGCACCCACGATACAGGAGAAATCAAAAATTACGGTGTCAAGATTAATTTTGATGTGTTAAATTTTTAAACAACAGAAGGATGAGGCGTGCCAGATATGTTTCAATGTAATACGAGGGATGCCTATTTACATTAACTGGGCACAGATTTAAGCAGCAGGTTACTACTGAGAAATTAGTAACGGAAAAGTCCCCAAACAAGGCCCTAACAGGGTCATGTACTCACTAGTTTTAAGCCTAGCGTGTAACCATGATGTGTACATTGTGCATTAAATAAATAAATAAATAAGTCCAATAATAATCCAAATAAGTGTTTAGGTACGCTCGACCCATGAGATCAGCATCAGCCTTTAGTGTTCCCACTGCAGGGACTCAGGCCTCCTCTCTAGGGGAGGTATGGGCTATAATCCACCACGCGTGCTCAGTGCGGGTTGGCAGATGTCACATGTCTTCGATTTTTTTGGTTGTAAGACATGCCGGTTTCCTCACGATGTTTTCCTTCACCGTTTTGAAAGCAGTGGTGAAGAAATAAATTACACAAAGTAATGCGCCTGCCTGGGTTCGAACTCACGAGTTACTGTTCGTAAGTTGGGGCCGCAACCACTGGGCCACCACTGCTCCCCACCCACGAGGTAATAGTATTAAAAGCTTGGTTAAGTATATGGTGGGGTAACAAGAAACCTAAATATCCATATATCCGGAGTCCAAAATTATAATAATAATAATGTTATAATTTTGGACTCCGCCACATTCGGTTAAAAACAATATCCTTAAGTTACTTACTTGAAAGGAATATCTATTACCAAGCCTATCCAAATCGTTGGTTAGGGTGTAAAATTTCCAGTCGGGGCTGTGGGTTGTTCGCAAGAGATACCGCGGCCTCGACATGAAGGGCTAAGAAGGAACATGGGTGGTTTTTAGTCAGTAGAAGTCTGACACTCCCTTCCGCTCTGCCCAAGAGCGGGAGGGGTTATTTGATGATTTTCCACCCACCATAAAAAAAAAGGGTGTACACACCAATTTACACTGTAAATTAATCATACCAAGTCCCCATACTCGTCCTCCACGGAACTCCCCCTCAAATTTCATGCCGTCTGCTCGCCAGAAGACACCGTGACCATGGAACCAGCCCTGCATGAACTCGCCTTCGTATCTAGAATCAAAATTCATCATCATCATCATCAGCCTATAATGTTCTCACTGCAGGGACTCAGGCCTTCTCTCTAGGAGAGAGAGGGAGAGTAGAGCACTGGTGGCCCAGTAGTTGCGGCCCCTACTTACGAATAGTAAGTCGTGGGTTCAAACCTAGTAAGTAGAGTTTGTAAGTGAGGGGCTACCGCTCGGCTGCCCCATTTCAAAACCTAGTAAGGACTTGAAACTAAATTTTACAGGAGAGCGCATAAACGTAAAATAGGTCAGCCTATGAAAAGTATTTATGATAGGTAAAAAACATGATATTGGTTGTAAAAAATGATAAATGATGAACACATAGTACTACAAAATAAAATATACATGTGTATATTACATATTTTAAAACCCTTACTAACTTTGATAATTGACACGACATAGTAAAGGTTCATGTAGCAATTAGTTTCATAACATAGTAAGAGCACTTGCTAGGTTTTGTAATGGTTTATGGGACATGGAACTTAGCATATTTCATTGACTTAATTCTAGTAACTGTAGGGTATATAAATAAAATAATGAGTTATTGAATGAATTCGTTTATTAATTAAAAAAAAGAAACAAAATAAATGTTACGGTAATGTCTGTATCAGCTGAATAGCTCTAGTCAGCTGGAGATATTTGCCCATCATTGGTCAAATCGACTGACGAGTCATTAATAGGTAAATTGTGCCAAAATGCCTTTCTTGATTCTGGCATCAGGGGTACTAATTTATTAATAATTTCTTCTTTTTTATTCTGTTTAACGCCCCTTGGATTGGCAATTGTCTTAGGGAGAGTATGACAATCAAATTTTTTAATTAAAAAGTCTAATTCCTGGAGAGGTTCATCAAATCTAAAAAAAAAAAACAAAATTTAAATTCAAGTCAAAATAAAAAACAAACGTAATTTCAAAAATTAAGTTCAAATAAATAAGTTAAATGTACTTTGTTTTATAAAAAAAATTTCTTGAACCAGCATTAAATTGCAGTTGTACAAGAGAGTTTATATTAAAATCTTTAAGCGGGTCATTATGACGTGCCGCTCTCTTTTTTTTTGGCCATTCATATCTAGAAGTAACTTCTACAACTTTTATGTTTTACCTTGACTGCATCACAATATCTTTAAAATCTTGATAATCGTAAACATTTTTTTGTCTCTTCATTTTCAATTCTATATTGCCGTGAACGGCATCCGCGGACATGTGAGTATGTCCTTTTGTCAGGTAGCTAATCGTTACCGATTTAAGATCATTCGAGGAGTTGTTAACTATCATAATCATTGCTGTGTAAAGGGTCCAATTTTTATTTTGGGCTGTACAATTATCAGCCCATATATACAAGTGCTCCAAATCCCTTCTCTGTCTCTAAATCACAATCTAAATCGTTAGTTCTGTTATTGGCAGCAGCCACAATCTTTTTCGAACGGTAAAATTGCATTTGGCGGTTCATTTTATGAAGTAGATACAAACAAATTACTGAAACACAGTTACTTCGTTCGCGCGTCGACGACGATTGAAGCGAGACCGCAAGGTGCCGGCGAGTTGTGACTTGCTGCAAACCCACGCCCATCCCCACTCTGCGTTCGTATATTCGGTCTTGATTTCCAAAACCTAGTAAGGTGTATCGCCCATTTTAAAACCTAGCAAGTCCAGAGAGTTACTAGGTTTTGAATTGGTTAAAATGACTTACTAGGTTTTAAAGTGGTCACGAGGGAGTGAATGGTACACTTACTAGGTTTCGATGTTTAAATATTTCTGTTTTTGTGTGATTTTAAACAGCTGGTGTTTTTGTATTTGGTAGGGACTTACTAGGTTAGCTAGATTACGCAATAAAACGATTTTTGTAAAAAGTGTCCCTTACTAGGTTTTGAAATGGGACAGCCGCGCTGCTGCTGATTATTGTGATTAAATTAATTTTCACATGTTTTTTTTGTAACTGTATAAACCAACATACCTAGCTGGTCCGGAGGATGGTGATGGCATTCGTGATACAGGGTAATCCTAGTACGAGTGCCAAAGCACTCCTTTGACACTTAAGCGCACATTAATTTTAGTCAAATTAGTTTCTAAGGAGTTTTTTCTGTACCTATTAACTAGCAATAAAGATTTTTATTATTATTTATTATTATTAATTAAAATCTAATTATTAGGGCGTAAGGGTGAAAAGTGCGACCGTCGGGGCTGCGGGTTGTTCGCAAGAGATACCGCGGCCTAGACATGAAGGGCTAAGAAGGAACATGGGTGGTTTTTAGTTAGTAGAAGTCTGACACTCCCTTACGCTCTGCCTAGAGCGGGAGGGGTTATTTGATGATTTTTCAACCGCACAAAAAAAAAAAAGGGGAAAAGTGCCTTGATAAAAAAAAAACCATCAATTTCTTCTTTCTATTGCAAACGTCGCGGTGGAATACACTGAAACCGACTAAGTTAATGCATATTTCCTTTCTACTATGCTCATACTCAACACATGTTGTATACCAAAATTGCAGCAGACATAGAATGAAATGTATTCATGTTATTTAGGTGTTGTCAAATCCAATTTAACTTTGGCGGTTCTGTTGCTGCTCTGATGATAAACAACAAAATATTATAAGTTTTTTATAAAACTACACGCCTGCAATCCCTGGAGGGTTGGGTGGAGATGTAGCTAGTACAACCACGTTTCACCAGTTATGTTGAAGTCCTATGTAATAGGAGGCGAGTCTATTTTGCCACAATCCAGACACAAATCCAGACTCCGTGGCTGCTACTGAGAAATTCCAGATGGAAAAACCTAACAACGCTTTGCCGAACCCGGGAATTGAACTAAGAACCTCTTGTTTAGTAGTCGTGCATGCGACCACCAGACCAACTTGGGCATCCGAATGAGTAATCTATTTATGTATTTGTTAAAACCTATAAATGTCACATTTATGAGAGATAAGACAAATTATCAGTATTGTCACGGACTTATCTATGTATCCTTCCGTTTTTCGCCAAGAAACTACGCTCACATAAATTTGAAATTCCTGAAAAAAATTCTACCTGGGTAAAAAAGAGAAAAAGATGACCTGGGTGTCTAAAATAGCCACTTTATTTATTTATTTAAAGACTTTGGAAGACTTACAACTAGATACAATAGTGATAAATAACATTACTACTCCGCTATTCTTTTCTGATTAATTTCGTTGCAGGATCCAAGACAGTTAAATCTGGATTTCCCTGTGACTTCGTCGAGCTTCATTGTCTCGGCGCTTTTCTGGCTAACAGGAG
The DNA here is from genome assembly GCA_949774965.1 of Diarsia brunnea. NCBI lineage: Eukaryota > Metazoa > Arthropoda > Insecta > Lepidoptera > Noctuidae > Diarsia > Diarsia brunnea. The sequence continues at coordinate 2,796,253 of OX459005.1, read as the reverse complement.
TTACAGTGGTTTGGGAATAGTGTGGCGGGCTTGTCCCATTAGAAAAAAAATCAGACAGCCAATTTACAAGTCTTCACGTCTAGAGATCTTTAGCAGATCATAAAATGAATTTAGGAAAATAGATCAATAAAGGAACATAATTTGAATTTCGTTAAAATTCGTAAAATGGTCACAGATGCAGTTACTTTTATGATAGGTCTATTTTACGCTTTAAAAAAAAAACATTTTGGTTAGTTCAATAGCCAAAACTCCGCATAACTTCAATTTGTCTATACTAAACGTACACTGGAGATTTCCCAGTCAAAGATGAATGTTCCCAGACGTGAATAATTTCTGAATCGCCTTTTCGAGGATTCCTATAATTAAAACCGCTGTCAAATGGGAACTGTTACTATTTTTGACGTCAGACATTTTTCATTTGCGAAGATTTGTTCATTAACCTTATCCAAAATAATTAAAACATAACAATGATTCTTTTAGATAAAACAGGCTGAAATGTTAATTGAAAAACTTGTGTCCTGGTGTTTCTTAAGGTCTATGTTTCAATCTTGAAAATAATGGAGTTACTAGATTTTTTTATGTAAAATGTTTATTTAATGTTTTGTAAAGTATAAAACTGGCGCTGGTGGCTGAAAAATAATGATGATAGATGGTATTATAAAACGGTTAATTTTCAGTAATTTTACTTTCGATACTTGGACTTTTTGAAATAGGTTTATTAGTGAAACTTAACGCAAACTTTTACGTGAATTAATCTTGAGTCCACTCTAAACTTTCAACTTTGAAACTATTTTATTCCTAAAAAGTTCGTTAAGTCTGGAGTGATAATTTTCAATTAATTACTAAAAATGTATCTTTAAACTGTAAGTTTTGTGGTTTCACAAAATACCAAACATTGCTCCAAAAGAGCTTATTACATCAAAATATAAACTAGATATATCCAGAAATGTTGATGGTTGAAACAAGAAAAACTAACTAGGCACACCTAGTTAGTTTTTTGGTACCTAGTTTGGTGATGTTTTTTCTTTCCATCATTCCTCGCACAATCTCTTCCTCTCCATCCATCAACATTTATATTTTTCAATCTTTTTGTCATTATTATTATGCGAATCGATCCTCCTCATAACATGTCTAGACAGACAAGATTCCCTTTCAACTTTTCTGTAACTGGCACAACTTTTAAGCATCTAACTAAATTATTCAAGAATGCCTTCTGAAATATAATGCTCTGAATGATGGTAGTAATGCAACCATAATACATTATGAACCTTAAACGATCTAGGAGGGTGGTTACTTCTAACCACCCTCCAAAGTCGCTTCTAATGTCTTCACATTAGAAGCGACTTTGTTAATTTAATTTCAATTTGAACTCAAAAATCATCTCCAAGTCTCCCAAAAATCCATTCAATTTTTTTTTTCAGTACGTAAATTTTGTTGTAGCGCTCCTGTTCTATGGACCTTTCATTTTGTCTGAAAAAGTCAACTGAAGAGCTTTCACGGGTTCTTTTGTCTGCTTACAATTTTTTCAATACCCTAACCAATCACTTTTACGTTGGCCCTTCGCTTTTCAAGTTTGGAGTATGCTACAAATATTTTAAACTTAATTCATAATAGCAGTGTTGATTGTGAAGTTCTCTGCACCTTCTACTGAGCAAACTGCGCAAATAGCTGGAAGGCTACCTTTACGTATTTGTGCCATGTTTGCCTGACCTGCTAACCAGTGTTCTTACCCTGGTCTTCTAAATATAGCCCACTGCATTACCTACTATCAAATATCCGGTTTTATCTACACATAATCTGGACACAAAAGTTCAAATTTGACCTACTGCTGTAATGAAAACCTTTTTTGTTTTTTTTTAGCGGGTGGAAATTCATCGAATAACCCCTCCCGCTCTTGGGCAGAGCGAAAGGGAGTGTCAGACTTCTACTGACTAAAAACCACCCATGTTCCTTCTTAGCCCTTCATGTTGAGGCCGCGGTATCTCTTACCTTCAATACGTAGAAATTAAATGTACCTACCTAATATTTGTTCCAATTAGCCTTACTTCTTTAGTTGGCAGTGATACAGATTATTCCACTACCAACATCCCGAATTGTCTTTATCGCAATATATAACATAATTTTCACACAAATTATATTTATGGCAACACAACCAAATTTTCACACACAATACTTATTTCCCTGCAATTTTTGCCGCCGTGTGAATGCCGAGAAATGGGGATAAATGATCTATATTGAATACACGTTTTTTGGTTAGAAAGGCTTTTGATGAAAATATTGTAATTAGTTCACTGAAGTTTTCACGTTGTCTTCTGTAAATCTTAAGTTTTACTTTTTTCTGATACTTCGGCAATGAAAACGATTTCTTGCAATGTAATTTTTAATAGCCAATAAACTTTAAGCACAACCTCCATCTTGGGAACATTATCACTTGACAGTGTTGAGGAGTTCTTTGATTATTTATTTAATGTCGAGTTAACTAACTATGTACATTAATTAAAAACTAATAAATAAACTAACAAGAAACTATAAAAGGGCATCAAAAAACTGCTCCTCAACGCTGTCAGCCGGTAATGTGCCATAATGTTCTTTGATTGCATTTTTAGTTTACTTTTAATATATGTAGTTAATTTAGATTACCTTCATAGTTGAATAAAAACTTTGTTAGCTTTGCACTGGTTACCTTTATCTAGTAATCTGAAACTTTTCTCCAGCAATATTTAGAACAGACCAAAAAGAAATCTAATTCAGGTCTTGGGCGAGCAAGTTCAGCCTGGGTGAAAATTAATTTTCCCGGACATATCGGGGAAAATTCATTGACTTGATCTAGGTCTCATAAGACCTAGATTAAGTGATCTAGCTAGTTACTATTATAAAAGGTCCATTTTACACTTTAAACGCAATTCATATAATTATATAATCTGCTAAAGTGGCCATTTTAGACTCCCTGATCTCCATATTCAAATTACTGGGCAACCTTAAACGCCTTAGGTAAAACTGTTCTGTACCCATATTACATGACTGTGCATAGATACATGAAAGACTTCATTTTCATTTCATAAGGAAAGGGAACTCAATATTTTTTTATTCAAATCACTCACATTTGATAAAAACGCTGATGTGACTTAAATCTATTTATTTTGCCCTTCATCCTATTTATTGAAGGATACTGATCAAATATGTGGGAACCGAAATGTCATTCGACCTTCCTATTCAACATTTCTTTGATGAAAAGATAAACATCGCGAAGATCTATGAATCTTTCAGGTTGCTCCTGTAATACTTTGAATGATTTATAAGAAGTATACATGGTAATGTATGATCCTAGGTACGGTTGACTACAAAATCCAATTAATTATGCTGCTTTTACAGAATATTACGCATTTAATCCTCGAAAGGTTAGGCAGAGGTGTACCCAATTACAGTACACTCTCATTTTGCTAGTTATGTTTCAGTCCCATATAATAGGCGAGCCTATTGTCTTCAAGCAAACACAAATGGCAGAATGAACGTAATATTATGTTAAATATTGTGCAGGTTACATCCGGAGTTATTTACTATACGGACCTTGTAGAAACTAGAACAAATTTCCGTGCGTTTAAGCATTTTGTCATACCTGTTATTGGAATCAAATATAGCTCACAACTTAGGACCCAGTAATATTAATGACAATAATATCCGTGGTGCTAGGCAACTGGGCTTATCCCAGTTGTATACGTCCCTGTGTGCCTATTGGCCTTGTTCTGTTCTGTCTCCTGCTGATATGGAGGGAAGTGGAATTTTTTTTTTCCTACTCCTCCGCTATTCTTTTCTGATTAATTTCGTTGCGGGATCCAAGAAAGTTAAATCGTTTCTTTGGGACTTCGTCGAGCTTCATTGTCTCAGCGCTTTTCTTGTGGTCGCCACTGTTGATTCTGGCTTACAGGAGTTACAGTGGTTTGGGATTAGTGTGGCGGGCTTGTCCCAATTTAAAAACACAAATCCAGACTCTATGAGAAACCCAAAAATACTTTGCCTGACCTGGAAATCGAAATCAGGCCCTTCCAGATTTCAGAAGAAATAATTGACATTGTGAACACATAGTATTAAACGACAATGTCGTATTCACGCGACTGTTCGCTCTGATCAGGACGTACACACTGAAGTTGAGGTCAATTATGTATCTAAGTGCCTAAGCTTTGACGTTAAACTGACAATCCAGCTTTGTAATTAAATTACTACTAATGGTACTGGTATTATTATGCCTCAATTAACTCAATTAAGAGTGACAATACACGTTGTTTCTTGCTGTGTGTGGATTTAGAGTCAACGCACTCAATTTTAAGTTAATTTCCATTGCAGTACCTAATTGTATTTTTTATGTTTTAGAAAACCATTCTTTACATTTAATCCAGGGTTGTCAGTGTAAGTATGTAGCAGACCTTTAAATTGTTTTTGTACCATTACATAATAAAGATAACGAGAAATAACGAAACAATTTAAAGAAATTATCAAAATTAAAATATTGTAAAAGTTTCACACAGTTCCCCCCAAAATTAGCACTTTGGCCAACGTCTCTCCAAAAACATACTTAAAACCTCAATAAATTTATCTTGGCAAAAACTTGAGAAAAATAACGAAAACGAATAACAAGGTTTTCTAAAGAAAAATTCAAAGTAACGACACAATTGATAATAAATATCAACGTTATTTCGCCATTGCATTTGAAAGGCATTCAGTAGGGATGCTCAGTGCAATAATAATAGACATTTTGATATATGTTTCGATGCGGGGTCGCGACTTTCAACCAAGTTAAAAGTAGCTTTATAAATATTCTCATTCATTCATAACGATAAAGTTTTATGAATTAAAATAGCTGTGAAAGTAATGTCTTATTTTGCTCTTCCACGAAACCAAGATAAGAATATATTTTCACAATATAGCGAGAAGAATACAATGACAAAGCTAACAGAGTATTTTTAGGCGCTCCATAGAATTTTTGGTTCAATCTTATTCACAGAGGTCTTATTTGACACTTTCGACAGGTTATTAAAATATGGGTTCGAAAAATTTCTATATTTCAAGACTCGGCAGGCCTAGCTGTTACTTTATTCACTTTTCATATAAATAAAAGATTCTTGTATAATATAATACCGCTTTCAGTTTTAATACCGCCTATTGTAACCTGTCATAAGTTCATACTAGTAATTCGTAATGTTAATTAAGGTTTTGGCAAACTGGGACAGGACGCTTTCAGACATTGGTTTCTTACAGATAACGTATTGAAGTATCAGTCAATATCCAAAGCAATCTGTAATCTGTCTGTACTGATCACACCTAAACAAGTCGAAGAATGAGGCTATGCAAGAACGTCGCGGTTAAGATGTCGTGACACAAATTTAAGGATAACCTGGTTTAATAGTTCATAATTTATTCGTAGGGCTCGGTTTAACATTTTATAACAAACTGCCATCTTCTTTTCTAGACTTGCCATTTAATGCATTTATGACCAAAGTAAAATGTAATCTATGTTTAAAAGCATACTATTCGTTCGTCGGTCGTTGAGTTGAACACAAGACAATGTTTGTAATTTATGTTCTTTCTCCAAAATTAGTTTACTGATATGTTATGTCTTTTTTATGTTTTATTATTATATACTTTTTTTTTTTATTATTGATTGTAGTCAATCGTAATATTAACTTACACCTTACTATTGTATCGAGTCTGGTTCTTTTAACCAAATAGACAGATATGTTGCTGGGGATTTTGTTCCGCCACTTCCCACGTTTTGGGGGACTGTCACTTGTAAATAAGTAAAGTAAATTTTGACGTTCGAAAAGTGCTGATTATCAGTCTAGTTTGAATAAATGACTTTTGATTTTGATTTGATTTTGAGATCATGTTTGGTTAAGAAGATGAGTGAAAGGCGACTCATCATCATTATCAGCCTATTAATGTTCCCACTGCTGGGACACAGGTCTCCTCTCTTTAAGATGAAATGGGTCATGATCTACCACGTGGGCTCAGTGCGAGTGGCTAGATGTCACAAGTCTTCGAATTTTTGGTTCTAGGACAGCTGGTTCCTCACAATAATATATTTTCCGTAACCGTTTTTGAGAGCAGTGGTGAGGAAATAAATCACACAAAGTAATGCGCCTACCGAGGTTCGAACCAATGACTTACTGTTTGTAAGTCGGGGCCGCCACCACCTGGCGACTAACAGAAGGTATTAACAAGACAAATGTGAGAGACAACGTCGAGAGGGAATGCCCTAGAATAGCCTGACCTTGTTGGCAACTGGGCTTATCCCAGTTGTGTACGTCCCTGTGTGCCTATTGACCTTGTACTGTTCTGTCTCCTGCTGATATGGAGGGAAGTGGAAATTATGTTTTTCCTACTCCTCCGCTATTCTTTTCTGATTAATTTCGTTGCGGAATCCAAGACAGTTAAATCGTTTCTCTGGGACTTCGTCGAGCTTCATGGTCTCGGCGCTTTTCTTGTGGTCGCCACATTTGATTCTGGCTAACAAGAGTTACAGTGGTTTGGGAATAATGTAGCGGGTTTGACCCTATTGGTTAGGTTCTTCAGAAAGGTTAGGTGTATAGTACTTCCAACCTGAGTGCCTGTATAACCAATGTATGAACGTGACCGTAGCGAAAGGAGTATGTATGTAGTTTACGTATGTGTCACAATATCAAAGAATCAAACTCACTTCGCACCATCAGGGAACGCCATGACACCCAGTCCAGAGCAGAGGCCAGCTATCAGTGACCCATCGTATCTAGTACCATCAGGTAGCACTAGGTGTCCCATGCCATGCTTCTGACCCTTGGAATTCCACTCGCCAACATAGCGAGTGCCATCTTCGTACTTATAGGCACCTGTCTTGACTACGCCTGGATCTACAACTGTAAGAATTAAAGGTTAGGTTAGTGGTCATCGTAACAACGGAAAAAATGTTACTAATAAAAATTCAATGAAAATAAAAACTCTGCGAGGTTAGCCCCGACGGGACAGGCCAAACCCTTAGGGCTAGAAACATAAAATTTCGCTCACGTATTCCGTATGACGTAGGCATCCTAGACTAAGACAGGATTTTTCAAAATTCAAGCCCCAAGGGGGTGTAACAGGGGATGAAAGTTTGTATGGAAAATCGCCATTTGTGATATTACCAACAACCACGCGGACAAAAGCTAGTCAACAATAATAATGTTGCGATTCACTGCCCCATTGTTCTCGTAGTCGCAAGCGCGACTGCTGGACAGGGGTCCTTTTTTTTTTTGGAGAGTGGAAAATCATCGAATAACCCCTCCCGCTCTTGGGCGGAGCGAAAGGGAGTGTCAGACTTCTACTGACTAAAAACCACCCATGTTCCTTCTTAGCCCTTTATGTCGAGGCCGCGGTATCTCTTGCGAACAACCCACAGCCCCGACGGGAAAAGGAAAGGGCAACCGGGGTCCTGGTTTCTATTTCCGGGTTTGGCAAAAGTGTTATTAGGTTTTTTGTGCGCTTTAATATCACTCGCGTCGATGGCTAATATCTGCTATGATTAGCCGACGCACATAGGGGTATTTGATACTAAAACATGGCCAATAATCAGATTTTGAAGTTTGCTATTATAACAATATTATTATTTCGTAGAATAGTATAATACATTGTGCACGTTATGGCGGCCATCTCAATGCGCCAGAGTTAGTAATTGATCAGTAGCGTCAGTCGGAACATAGCTATTGTCTAGAGAGCACGTTTTGTTCTTGGCGCCTTAAAAAATCAAGCTTTACGCAGTGATATAACAAAAAATTTAAGTGTTATTGACAAGTGTTGATGATGGATTCTGGTGATGGAGGTATGTAGCTTATTTTATACATTGTTTTACTAATGTTTATATCTTTTGAATCTTTTTTGTGGCTTAGATTAGAAACAGTAAAAATTATGGAAAAAATATCGAAATAGCGTAATAAATGAGTAACTTTCTTATATTTCCGGACTAGTCCGATTAGAAAAAGTAACAGAATCGTAATCAGGGATAATCTGGAAAGTTAATAATGAACAAAAATGTTGCGGAAACAGAGCGTTTTTTTTTTAATGTTTTTTTTTACTTTTAAGCTCGGATTCTTATCTTTCCTGCATACTTACATTGCCAAGAAAAAAACTCAACCGTTTTGTAGTGAAACTATTGAACTGCTGCACCCTGTGGAATTTGGAGTGAAAGCGGAGGTATTCTGGACGAGGAAAATTCGGAAAATGATGAATATCGTGAAAGTGATTAAAGTAGATTTTGTATTGAGTATGCTTTTATTAAAATGTATAAGTCTGTCTTCTTTTGTGTTTTTATTTAATGTCAATCTAATTTTGATAACAATTTTGCTGAGAAAAGTTTAAAAAATATTTTTGGCCATATTTTAGTATCAAATACCCCTATGTGCGACGTGACGAAAACGGTCAAGAGGATTATCATACAATAATGTCAGCAAAATTATCGTGGATATAATGTTACTTGAAGCTGTTTTGTGAGGGGTTCTACCACTAGTTTGTCTTTCGGTACCGTAAAGAAGTTTAGTGTTTTTATTTTTTAATGCTTCAGTAAAAAAAAATGCGACAGTTTAGTAACTACTGCAGTTTAGTGCTACTAAATTGATAAATCTTGGCAACAAAACATTAAGTTCTATCTTTTATCTATAAAAGAAAGGGTATAATTTAGACGGCCACCAAAAATATTTTTAAGACTCTAATTAAGCCTAGGCACCAAATAAAATTTTTGGTTCCTAAAATGGATCAACGGTCACCAAATTCTATCCAACTCAAAGATTAATATTTCTACCAATTTTTAGGGGCGGCATGGGCACCGGGCCGTAGGCCGACGAAGGAGGCCGGCGGAGGCCCGGCACTTCGGGGACAGAAGATATTAGTGTTATTTAATATGCGAGCGAAGCGAGCGCACTTTGAAAAAGCTTTTGCTTTAGGCGACGTACGTTCGACGTATTTGGTGACCATTAATCCATTTTGGTAACCGTTTAGATTTTTTTTGGTTGCGAAATAGGTACTTTTTTGGGCGGTGTTTAAACACAAGCCTAAAAGAAATACAAGCCACTCAAAACTAGTACAGAAAAACAATGTTCTTACCGTCTACCATTGTGAAACACAACACTTGCACTGACACAGGCCGCACTTAACCGGCTTCGACCTTTGTTAGTAATCTAATAAGCAGATATAGGACAAATCGTTCGTTCATTTTATGCTATACCTAGTTACCTAAAAGCATTGGCATATTTGTTGCTGGTATTGTTACCAAGGTACGAAAGAAAAAGGACGATGATCATCAAAATAATATAAAAAGTACTCATCATCATCAGCCTATAATGTTCCCACTGGTGGGACACAGACCTCCTTCCAGCAATTTCACATCAAGGTTCACTTCTTCTGGCGTGTAGTTGAAAATCTCAAATGTAGATATACAGGGTGGTTCCGACCATACGACAATAAATGAAACCACTGGTAGTTCTAGTTCATAGGAACATTATTAAACTATCAAATAAATCATAACAGCAAAATAAAAAAAAAACAATAAAATTAAGTAGCCTAAAACTGTAAACGAAATACATTACAATTTATAAACAAATATTGGTTTATTATCCTTAGGAATAATTTTAACCGATATACGTATGGAAATACAATGTAACAAACGAATTTGGCAAAGACATTTAAGTAGTTTATGTCGTATCGTCGTCACCACGACGGTGTTAGCATTTATTTGATAGTTTAAAAATGTTCCTATGAACTAAAACTACCAGTGATTTCATTTATTGTCGTATTGTCGGCATCATATTATATTTGCAAACACTTCATTCGCAATGAAGAAAAGTTTGTTCAGTAATATTTTCATCTTCCTTTTCCAACAGATCGTTTTCAGTAAATCACCTTTTTTTTTGTTTGGAGAGTGGGAAATCATCAAATGACTCCTCCCGCTCTGGGCAGAGTGGTAGGGAGTGTCAGACTTCTACTGACTAAAAACCACCCATGTACCCTCTTAGCCCTTTGTGCCGAGGCCGCGGTATCTCTTTCCAACAACTCGCAGCCCCGACGGCCAGTATATCACCTGACATTGTAAGCAATCACAAAAGTGCTAATGTTTTTCAAAGTAGGAAGTGTCACTTAAGTACCTAGGTGTTATCCAGTTGGTTCCAGTAATCGTTGAGTTGTTAGAACAAATTCTTGAGGATCGGGTAAATTCTGCTGTTTACTGATTTGCAGTATCCTAGCGCGCACGTGACTTGCGAGAATAAGATCATGTTTCTTGTGGTGTTTTCTAGATTTTATATGTGTAGAAATACGTTTTTACCCGACAAACTTTGACGAGTATTTTAGCTAGAGGCTAAGAAGTCGGTTGACCTTAATTTTACAAGATCATATTAAAGAATGTTCCGTATGGTGTCGGACGTAAAGAATGGCACCATCCCATATCTTCCCGTGGGTGTCGTAAGAGATGACTAAGGGACTTACCAGAGAATGGGCAACAGCGTTCTCTGTGCCTTCGTAACTACCATACTGCGATCGCCAACCCACCTGCCAAGCGTGGCGATTATGGCAAATCCCCCCTTCTGGGGAAGGCCTATGTCCAGCAGTGGACGTATTAAGGCTGAAATGATGATTAAACAATGTTAGTTTTACTGCTAATAAGCATAACCAATGAATAATTTGGTTCGTTCGAGAAAATCAGCAGCAGAGCTCCTCCTTCAACGTTTTGAAAGCAATGTCGGTAAAATAATTTACATCAAGTGAAGTGCTTACCTGGATTCAAAGCCGTAACCTGTCACCATTGCTTAGTCAAGCAAACATATAGATACTAAATTCTTATAGTTTAGTTTAGTTAACTGGGCTTTTATCCGCACTTACTACCTATCACCTATAGATATTACCTACTCCAACCAACATAGGTCGTCCCAGAACTGCAGCAGCCTTCCCAGACTGCTGCAGGCTTCCGGGAGAGTTAATAGGCATAGTAGAGTTTGTGCCCGGTGGTCTGCCACGCTCCTGCACTCTAGAAGTACGTACCTTGGCGTTTCTTCCGCCTCCATGCATCCTCTGCACAGTGGGCTATCTGTTACACCTATGTTAATTAGATGTTTGTTTAAGGAACAGTGACCCGTTAAGATTCCTATGATTTTACGGATTTTGTCCCTATTATGTTTGATCAGTTAGACAATTCTTATCGTTAGTCAGTCCTTCAGTTTAGGAAGTCTAGATAATTATGACCATTATCTATGCCACCAAACTAAGGCAGATAAGGCTCAGAACAGACAATCATTAGCCTAATCCCTCTAGATTAACTGACTCACTATCTGCGGCATACTTAGACAAGTGTAAACCAGCCTTAATAAATCAAATTAATGATTTACACTACACCAACTGATTTACAACTTGCTTCTCTAATCCCTATGTAATAGATAGCTTTTATCCACGGCTTCTCTCGCGTTTAAGTCAGAAATTATTTGGCCAACTATTTTGGGGTCGGTTTTCAGTCTAATCGGGTGCAGCAAAATACTTGTATTCTACATTAGTACTGCGAAATACTAGGTAAGCGCAGCTTAACCTTAATATCGGTCCGAGCGGCTGTTATTATGTAGCTACGAGCTCCACCAATATCCTCTATAAACACTAAGTGATAAGGTTGCATCCTATTAGTGAAAGAGTATATTTATTACCTCCTTATTTTTTTAATCATATGAAATCATTAAATCACTCCGGCTTTGGGCGGAGCAGAAGGAATTGTCAGACTCATACCGACTAAAAGCCATACGTGTTTCATCTTATGCCCTTTACGTTCCAGGGCCGCGGTAACTCTTTCCAACAAATTCCACAATCCTGGCAGTAGGGCCTGGCCCTAGTGAGACCCGTCTGCAACAATTCAAATCAAATCAAAAGTCATTTATTCAAACTAGGCTGATAATCAGCACATTTCGAACGTCAAAATTTACTTTACTTATTTACAAGAGACAGTCCCCCAAAACGCCCCCCCTTCGACACTTCCTAGTATTTTAGCTGGAAAGAAGAAGTGGCGGAACAAACTCCCCAGCAACACCTCTCCTCTTACAGGATGTCAAATATACAAACTTTCATCTTTTTATTATTAGAATGAAATGAGGAAAAGCTTTTGAGGGATGGGAGCTACGGTAATTAATGGGTTCCTTAAAAGCTCCCCATTACCCTTTTCTCTAAATAATTTGAAATGCTCTTAGGAGCTTAAAGAACCTTGTACAGTTTTAAGTGGTGTATAACATTAAAAGGATACAGAGTGACAGATGTCTTTGCCCTTTTTTTTTGGCGGGTGCAAAATCATCGAATAACCTCTCCCGCTTTGGGCAGAGCAAAAGGGAGTGTTAGACTTCTACTGACTAAAAACCACCCATGTTCCTTCTTAGCCCTTTATGTCGAGGCCGCGGTATCTCTTGCGAACAACCCGCAGCCTAGATGTCCTTGCCTTTCGTTGAAATTTCAGGGTGGGTCAGACCAGGTCAAATGCTTAATTTGAAATAGTATTTAGGACTCACAGAAGCTGCCAACCATTTTTTTTCTTAAAAAAAAAAATACTTTGCCACACGTTAAGTATGAAATAAAAAGTGTGTGTGTGTATGTGTCACATACACACATACATAAACTCGCGCCCATTTCTCATGGGGGTAGGCAGAAACCACAGAACGCCACCTACTACGATCCTTCCGTCCCTCCTTCCTTGGTTTTTGCTTTTTTGTGTATGATTATGTGAATAAAAATATTGCTTAGAATAATTATCTAAGCAGTTTTTTAAAACTACTAGTGTATCATAAGACACACGTTATACATCGAGAATTGTGTGCTGAATCTGAGCCAAAATAGTTTTTTTTTCAGAAGTTATGAATCTAAAATTAGTTCTCTAAAATATTGTAAAAAAACAAACCACGTAATTTATCAGAACTAAACGAATAAGATTATTTGATTAGTACGGGTTTAGACGTAACATTATTCTTATGCTAATTAATAATTATGAAGTGACAAAGAAAACTACAATTTTATAATATTAATATCTCATCCTGATTTCGTTTGTCCTTTATATAAAAACGTGTTGAAAAAGATAAATAAAAAGCAAACCTTTTACTCGAAGTATCAGTAATTGGAACATTTATCTGGTAACATGATCAAGTGTCTTCATCGGTAACATAAGACGGGCTTATTTCCACAGGGACACGTTGTATGTTATATAGAATTATAATATATTCAGTTTCAGTTAATCTATGTAAATCTGCGGATAAAATATCTATGCAACTTTGTACTTTTTAAAGTTGTTACTTAGTAGCACTTGGTACTGATTTATTTTAAACCGACTTCCAAAAAAGAGGAGGTTCCCTATCCGTGTGTATGTTATCATTTATGTATGTCCGCGCAAATCTCCGTCAATAGTGGAGCGATTTTCAATTTTTTTTCTTCTTTCGCAGATTTCAACCTGACTAAGCTTTATTTCCACTGTCATCGAGTACTTCTAGAAGAGAGAACAGGCAGAGGCAAATGTAGGTAACTTCTTCCATATTGAAACTGAGTACGTTAGGAATGCTTGTGTCCGTTTTATACTTGCAAATGACTTCGGGCCCCGATGTAACTTGAGTTTGAACGGGTTGCGATGAAGTGCTATTCGCTCGCATGGCATGCGGGCTTTGATAGATCTTGCAGTCACAGTTCTGAAACTTTCAACAGTGTTCTTCGAATTTCTACAGGGCCATCTAGATGGATCGACCGATATATCGCTACCAAGGCAATTGACAACAGAGATAATTTTTAACATAGGTAGTCATTTTCATGTAAGCACAAAAACATAATTATCAGTATCGAAATTGGCGTATTAAACAAGCGACATTTTTTACATAACATTACATCACGCCTGTAATCCCCGAAGGGTTAGGCAGAGGTGTACCTAACAGTACATTCACATTTCGCCAGTTATGTTTAAGTGCCATGTAATAGGGGGCGAGCCTTTTGCCATCAACCGGGCACAAATCCAGACTCCGTGGCTGTTACTGATAAATTCCTGATGACGCAAATAACACTTTGCCCGACCCGGGAATCGAATCCAGGACCTCATGCTCAGCAGTCGCGCTTGCGACCACTAGACCAACGAGGCAGCACACACACACATTTCTTGTTTACGTTTAATCTACTTTTTTTTTAACAACATGCCATGTAATCAAAATTTCAGTTAAACCAGCAAATTATTATAATTAAGTCCAAACACTGGCTTCAAAAATACTCGTTAAGGTAGCAAGTTCATAATTGAAGTACAGTTATACTAAACTAACTTTATAGATCAAATTATCTCCACGGCACTATGTCAACAGTTATCTAGCTGCTGAAAACTGAACTAGATCATATTAATTTTGTTTTGAGTTGTTTCAGTGTACCTAGAACTTTCTAAACTTTATTATTTAAAGGGGCGTAACTTTACTTCCACTGGGTATACTTAAAGTTATAAACCACAAAAAAAAAAAAGTAAGATTTTTTTTTTTTAGGGTGTGGATAATTATTAAATAACCCCTCCCGCTCTGGGCAGAGCGAAAGGGAGTGTCAGACTTCCACTGACTAAAAATCACACATGTTTCTTCTTAGCCCTTGCGCCGAGGCCGCGGTATCTCTTTCGAACAACCCGCAGCCCCGATAGGAAGGGTTGCATCCTTAGTAGTGCTAACTGGGTTCTGGAGGTCATGTATTCACCCACATTCGGTTAGACTAGAAGCCGATCCCAACATAGTTGGGAAAAGCTGGATTTATAATAAATTTTAATTAAAATCGGAAATCCCGTCGCTTGTGTCTTTGCAAGTGCCGGGACTTTGTTCTCCAAGTCCCGGCACTTGCAAAGACTTATAAGTTATGCAATAATGAAGGACTTGACTTATTGGCATAATTAATGCTTTTGTCTTTATTTCTTTACTCAAAATTAATTTCGAAATGTACTTTATAATGTCTTTTATTTATTTATTTATTTATTTAAACTTCATGCACAAACGTGGTACATAGGCGGACTTAATGCCACAAGGCATTCTCTACCAGTCAACCTTAGGGTCAAATAGGACAGCACTGTGGTAGAGTACAAATATAAATAAATTAGGAGAATACTATTTTGTTAACATAAATCAATATACCTACATAAATGGTACAAACTAATACATATATATTAAGATGGAATTAAATAAACTAATATATATTATAATACATACAAATAATTCAAAAAACGAGAAACCAAACAATAACTACCATGACCACCACACATTAAGAGTGATTCAGTCCGATTTTAAAAAGTGCTTCCGCACAGTTCTTTTGAAAGCCATTTTGCTTTCCGCCCTTTTAATGCCAAGGGGTAGCGCGTTCCAGAGTTTTATGGCTATCTTTTACCCGTTACTACAAATCTAATTCACTCTTAAAGCTCACAAGAAGTAAGGTAGTCTGTTTGCAATCGACACCTCAACGAGATCGACTAAACACAAACAAGTCGCGCTTGCCATCTTAAACTTCAACTCTATAGCAGAGATGGGAAACCTAAGGCATATTATAAAGCAAAAATTTATACTCTCCCGTCGGGGCTGCGGGTTGTTCGCAAGAGATACCGCGGCCCCGACATAAAGGGCTAAGAAGGAACACGGGTGGATTTTCTCCCTTTCACTCTGCCCCAGAGCGGGAGGGGTTATTTGACGATTTCCCACCCCCCAAAAAAAAAGGGTCTTATACTCTTTACCTCTATGCGCTACCTAATAAGGTTGAAAAGTGGTTGACCATTAGTAAAATCAGTAGTATTTAATACTACAAACTTATTTTTCACAAAGATTTTTTTGGCGCGTAAGTGTCATAATTATGGTCTGGAAAGTCATGGTCTGTGGAAATTATTGTGAATGAAATATGATGGTGTCGTTAGTTCCTACTATTGCCACAAGCCTAAAGCATAAATAATAATATTAATCATTTTATTTCAGGCAACTAAGGCCCATAGGTAAAATACACACAAAAATAACAAACTAATACATATAAAACAGTAAACCATAACTAAAAACATTAACTAAACACGGAATGTCGGCGTCGTGTTTCGCCATAAATAAAATAAAGCCACGGCACCACAGAAAAAAAAACCACCATTTTTATATTTTTCGATGTCTTTTTTTGCTATACAAATCATATCTCTGTGAAAATAAATATTCTTTTTCTCATTTAATGTAAGCTTAGAAGTTTAAAAAAACAGTATGCCAATATAGAGATGCTTCGGGGGTCGCTGCTAAACATGATACTGTCAAAACTTCTCATACAATTCAACTGTATTATACTGTAATACTGTAATAATTATTACTTATGAGCTAATCTGGCCCCTAATCATAATCATAATCATAATCATTTATTTATTTGTTAAACATAGGTATTTACATTAAGGGTCTTATGAGTAGTGAACGTTCTTGCTATGTTTTGTCGTTACTGACACACAAATTAAAATACAAAAGTCAATTAAAATTCAAAAAACAAAAGGGCAGATTGAAATTTCGAATATAAAAAGTCAATTGAAATTATATAAACAAAATGTCAATTAAAATTAAAGATTGGAAATATAAAATGTCAATAAAAGAAAAATTAAAATTGTAACAAATGTCAATAAAATTTATAGAAAAATATACTTTAAAAATCACAATTATTCAAACAAAAGAAATATCATTTAAAAATTCATCTACACTATAATAACATTTGTCCAGTAGTATGCCCTGAAGAGACTTTTTAAATCTGTTTAAAGGCAAACACTTAATTGTATCAGGTACTTTATTATAAATTTTAGGCGCTACACCAAAAAAGCTCTTCTCTAAAAGTGCAGTTTTGCATTTGATTGGACACAACAAATTTTCATATTGGGCACGAATTGGAGTTTTTTTTACTGATGAATATTTTTTAAAAAGATGTTGATTTGCTTTTACAAATAATGCTGCTTCCAGTATGTACAAGGTACAAGGATGGCAAGGTCAATATTTTTAATTCTTTAAAATGAGGAATGCAACTATCGGTTTTTCTCAGACTACGCATTGATCTTATACATCTTTTCTGCATCCTGAATATTATTTCCCTAACAATGAGACATTCAGTGGAATCTCTTGTAGGTACTTTCTTTGTACATGTTTTAGTGAACAACACCCGGTTTCCTCGCTCTAAATTCACGTACATGGCCAAACTTCGAGTTCTGACTACGAAATGTGTGTGTGTATTGCACAGCTGTTACTTTACTCGCCTGAACAAGTTATGTTGTCTTAATGGCATCTTATTGTTTGTTGTCGGATATCGGATGCTGCTCCGTGTCACAAGTGAGAATCGTTTACAAGGAGTACGATACTTTCAAAAACTTAAAGGAAAATTTGAAAAATAAGAAACCATATTAATATGAGTTTTCCACGAATTGTGTCTTGCAGACACTGTAAACAACAACGGAGATTTTGTTCTGAAATATATGTGAAAATACTAATAAAATGTTAAGCGTTAATTCCTTCCCGTCGGGGCTGCGGGTTGTTCGCAGATACCGTGGCCTCGACATGAAGGGCTAAGAAGGAACATGGGTGGTTTTTAGTCAGTAGAAGTCTGACACTCCCTTTCGCTCTGCCCAAGAGCGGGAGGGCTCATTCGATGATTTTCCACCCAACATAAAAAAAAATTAGAAAAAAAGCGTTAATTCCTCTCACCATCACAACAGCTTTTATCCAGCATACGTAGTCATCAGCCTTATCAGATGGTAATACAGTCTTTTGTCATCGTCATCCACCTAACCTTTTCCCAACTTTGTTGGAGGCGGCTTCCAGTCTATCAGGATGCAGCTGAATACCAGTATTTTACGTGGAGCTACTGCCTATCTGACCTCAACAACCCAGTTGGTACTGAGCCCCGACCGCCGGAGCCAGGTTGTCAGACTTTTGAGCCACTGACTACTTACATGTAATGTGCTAAGCACAACAAAGCTTTTGACAATCTATAGAAAGTCAGCGAATGCAAATCGGATAGCTGGCATCATCATCATCATCTTCACCTGTAATGACTGTCAATGATCTACAACTCTAAATCCCCATCCTCCAACCTTTTTTTTTTTGTGGTGGGTGGAAAATCAGCAAATGACCCCTTCCGCTCTTGGGCAGAGCGAAAGGGAGTGTAAGACTTCTACTGACTAAAATCCACCCATGTTCCTTCTTAACCCTTCATGTCGAGGCCACGGTATCTGCGAACAACCCGCAGCCCCGACGGGAACCGCAGCCCCGACGGGACCCACAGCCCAGACGGGCCTCGCAGCCCCGACGAGACCCGCAGCCCCGAAGGGACCCGCAGCCCCGACGGGATCCTCCCACCTTCCTGTCACCATAACAAATATTTGCGACCAACAGTGATTGCTGTTAATGGGCAAACGCCCATTAATGGTAGATCAGCCATAACAGATTGTACCACAGCCTTCTGAAACAAAAGAAAAACAAACACATAAAATGGGTGAAGGTTCCATTATGAAAACAAAATGCAATCAATACAAACTTGACCCAATGAACTAAACACTGTTTTTAGATTACCTACCTATTATTAACGACTTATGTCAGTCCAACGTACAGGGTGAGAAAGCAATTCGGAGCAGAGTTTACTAATATACGATACGTATTTTTTGTTTTATCAAATCAATAAAAATTGTCGAAGATAAAACGCGTCAGAGATTTGAGTGTGGGGTTGTGACGTCAGTCACCGGTAAAAAATGTCATGCTAATGTCTTAGAATATGACGTCACACGAGTTTTCAAGGCTCTGTTTCGTCTTCATTGTTTGTTAACGTGAAAAAAAAAAATTACGTGTCCAATATTTTTAGGAAATCCATCTGACGGACTAATTAGATTTTTTTTTGTTAACTACCCAATTGTCCCATGGGATAGTTCAACCAGATAAAAAGTATTATATATCCAAGTTCTAAACTATCTGTATGACAAATTGTATTCAAATCCCTTAGGTTGTTTTTGCGTGAAAGAGTTACAAAAATGAATCCTCTCCAAATTTTGCGTTAGTAGTAGTAATATTGTATAAGTATTTCTACATAATATTATAATCAGTTAACTTGCTTGCCTAAAAACTTCTTCCACCAAATGGCATTAAATAAACAACAGAGTATTACAACGATAATGCCACAATTTTGACAGTTCAACAGCAGTTAATATTTATTCCTTATATTTTTAGGAATTTCCATTCACTGATTGTATTTTGTCACCCTATATACAATACATGCTAATGTGTTCCGGGCGCAAATAACTTGATTCGAAGAAAGACCTTGATAACGAAAGTGACCCTGAAAAGATAAGCTGATAATTTATTATTATACTCGTAAAGGCTAGTAATGATTTAGGTGCCTAGGCACTTAAACCAGACCGCTACATATTGGGTTAGGCTAAGCCTTATAAGAGGGTGATAAGAAAACTGTGTGTGGTTAGGATGGGTTATAAAGAAGGTACCCAACGCTCTTAGAGCTTGCGATTAAAGTGTTAAAGTCCATTTCACGAAAGAAGTCCCGCGGACAATTAAATAAAAAATATCTGATGCTAACGTCCTTCAAGAGAATGATACAGCACTTGATGATTAATAATATAGAAATGAGTTCCAGACATAAAAAAGGAGAATTTGTTGTATTTAATGTCAATTTTATCATTTAAACAAACATTACTCTACACTAGGTCATGAAAATCTAGAATTAATTCCATAAAAGAAGTTCTGCAAAATGGTTACTAATGGAATTAAGAAATATCTTTACAATTTAACTAAAGTAAACCGTTACCTACCTATTTACTTACATCTTTAGAAGTCTAATCCCAAGAAAAGATCCAGTTTTAGAATCTTATTAAGGTGATAAAAGAAATGTCTATAAAGGTTTTCTTAATGAAACTACTTTTCGTTTGGTACTAGACTTTTAGTTGAGTTCTTTGACTATTATTCAAGAGTAAAATAATTTATTAGGTATCTTACTTCTATGTTGTCGTTTTTAGTGTGATCAAGGCAAACTTCGTTCTTCATTTATAAATAGGTTGTTTTTCTTGCAGTGGTTGTATATTTAGAACCGCACACAGCAATGCAGTTAATGATCTACGTATAAAAAGTTAAAAATAAATAAAAATAACTAAGTATTTTCTTTTCTTTTGGCCGGCGGATAATCATTGAATAACCCCTCCCGCTCTTGGGCAGAACGAAAGGCAGTGTCAGACTTCTACTGACTAAAAACCACCCATATTCCTTCTTAGCCTTTTATGTCGAGGCCGCGGTATCTCTTGCGAACAACCCGCAGCCCCGACGGATAACTAATAACTCTCAAACGGATAACTCTCTTCCCTTCATTACTTCCAAGACACATTCTAGGAGAAAGACTATAGTAGCTGAAGATTGTCCAGTGAATACTACATTTGCTACAAGGCAATTTATTAAACAATCCTCCCGTATATATAATGCTCTCAACGAACAAAACCACGACTCCAAAAAAAACACTAGTTGAATGGCTCAAGAGCAAACATTACGAAGAAATCGAAGATATCCTACACAAGATCACATAACTAACAAACACATATAATTTGTACACATATACACACAACACCCACACACCCCCACGCTACACATACCACATATTATCTCACACACACATGCCCTACCCACTACATCCCGACACTTACACAAACACACACTGACACACAAACGAACCCACACACACACTTACACATAAGCCAACCCTACACCCAGTGCGCTCCCTTACTGATATATAGGTTATAACCTATTTATATGTTAATTCGTTTCAAATGAATCTTTTTGCTTAATTCTCACACATTTGTAGAATGAAATGAATGATTGTTAACTGGAGGAGCGGAACCACCTAATACAAGCAAAGCTTTGCTTAAAAGGTGACTCCAAACCTAACATAGTTATTTCCATAAGTGATGAAATAAACATTTTTTTATTTTATTTTTAACTAAGTACCCATAAGGCTTTACTTAGTTATTTACAAGCCAAGCTAATTACTTGTTTTCTGTTTCATTTTATAAACAGTGTATTCTGATAAGGTTGGAAAACGAAAGAAACATTATTATTATTTGAAGATCATGTTTCCATTCTCCCTCGTCAGTTTCTAGTTTTTTTTTTAAGTAAAAGCTTCTTTAGCGGCGTTGTGCACTTTTTTGGGATGGGTAAAAAGGTCACGTGTCCTGACGCAAATTTGTAAGACAAAAAAATTAAATATAAAGTTGATTTTTCTGAGACATAAACTTTTTAATTGTAAAATAATTGTAATTGTTCTATAGTGTTAATTTTTTTATGTAATATAAATTGTCATGTTTGTGTACGAGAGCGCAATCAAAAATGAATATTGTATTTAGCCACATAAATGATAGTACTTTTATGCTGTTAAATAAAGCAATTCGTGTGAAATTATTCCCTAACCATTCCAAAATATTCAAAAATGCACAATGTTAATGTTTAAGTTTTCGCTTCTGCACTCCCGGAGTGCAACCCGTTGTTCTTTTTATACGAAATTAGCTTACTCTTGACCTCAATCTTGCCCTAAGGGCAGAGATGAGGTTAACGATGGAACGAGCTTACCCAGAAAAAGCCTATTTACTCGTGTCTTAAATAGATTAAAATTGAGTTTTCTATAATTCACTGCTTTTGCTTTCATTTAATTCCTCACACAATCCACCAATCTCTTCTTTGGACATCCTCCCGCCGCGCATTTCGGGAAGATGTCACAAAATACTTATCTCAATAGCACAGCAGGGTCATTGAACTGCCTATCAGTCTTCTAGTACTGTAATTAGTTCGACCTGTTGCTAACTTAGCCCACTTGAAGTTCAATTATTAAGTAGGCTGTAAATTATGGTTTGATCTTGACTCAGGTTACACAATTTTTTATTAATTCTCTATGGAATCCTAACTTGTTGGTCTATTCAAATCATTGCTTCCCTTGTTTTGTGTAATAAAGTAGATAAGAATTAAAGGGCGTCTAAAATTTGGCCCCAACTATGTCAACTGTTATAGTGCCCAAACGGCCAAGGATTCTTTTGCTAAAGATTAGGTCAGCCATCAAGTCACGTAAAGAGTCGAATTACTGCTTGCCGATGTCCTGAAAGACTGCTTACCTAGACTTTCAGGACATTGACTAGAACCTCATGGCACTAGTATGTACCCCAAACGGCAGACACACAGAATTGTTTCCAATAATAAGACGAATATCATACATAATTATACTAACCATTTTGTTACGTAGGTACACACCGAAGCCATCTAATGTGTTAGGTAGGAACAAGTATAACAAGGTCTGTTGGTTACTTAATACCCCATTAAGCATAATATTGACGTCGAATCTGGTGCTAAACTTTTTCTACAATGCAGGCAAAGGTTCCCGTCGGGGCTGCGAGTTGTTCGAAAGAGACACCGCGGCCTCGGTGGTTTTTAGTCAGTAGAAGTCTGACACTCCCTTCCGCTCTGCCCAAGAGTGGGAGGGGTTATTTGATGATTTCCCACGCGCAAAAAAAAAAGGCAGACAAAGGTTATAAGTACTTAATATATTATTAGTAAGGGTCTTAGCCGCGCACACTTTCACCCACCAATTAATCGACCGTGTAGTTATTCCAGTTTTGTATTAAACCGCAGATAATTTTTCCGATAACAATTATCTAGAAATTTGTTATTTCACTTCTGTGCTTAACAGCAGCTTTAAAAAAATGTACACTGGTGGTCTAGAATCATGTTCTGGTAACTGTCTAGTACTTCGATATCCGTAACACCGTGTTTAGGATTTAATAATTCCATGCTTCGGCCGCAAGCTATAGATACCTGAGTGACCATAAACGTAACATTAATCCATATACAAGCCCCATCCACATGCGTCCCCATAGGCCCCATTTTAAAATGACGTCAATTAACGAGATCCTAATCGTTAGTTAATGGAAAGCAGCCGCTGTGCAGACGACATATCCTTATTCGCGGCGGCGCTACAATAATTGCGAGCCATTTTCGACGTCAGCGCAAAGATTTGGGGCGCAGATGCGACACTGAGAGAATGGCGATGACGATGTTATTACTGAACCTCTGTCATGAATAAATTGGCTGCTTTACGAAAAAAAGTCTGAATTGCTTATGAGCCACGGAAAACAATCGCAACGGAGATGATATTATACCTATTGCATAAGTGTGTGCGCAAACAGATGCAAGCTCTGTTTCCTTACACAATGAAATGGGGCGGCAATCCAACACTACCAAAAAGAGATCAGGAGCAACATCAAAAACAGCTGAGGAGACGAATAACTCTTTCTTTTGAATCGAAATCAAGACGACAACTCACTGACGGTAAGTCATGGGTTAACTCACCGTCCATCCGTCTTATGACGACAGGCCGTGTCGACGGCGCGTTCGTGTTCCACGCGCGTCTCAAAGAGATGTGCGTATCATTGCAGGGGCCTGCAAGCCTGCCTGCCGGGCCTGCTGGTTATTCGGACACAAAGGGCTAAGAAGGAACATGGGTGGTTTTTAGTCAGTAAAAGTCTAACACTCCCTTCCCTCCGCCCACAGCGTGAGGGGTAATTTGATGAATTCACCATCCAACAAAAAAACAAAAAAAGAGACACACACACAAGATAATTAGATAAACGAGGCAGTCAAGCATCTAATCGTGTTAGACATTGGCAAATAAAATCCAACCGTAAATGGTTGTAAAAAAAGTATCTAATGACTATAGAAAAGGAGAGCAATAAACTGAAGCTTAAAGTAACAAATCTCTTTTTAAAACTCGTGTCCACGTGGACCCACGATAAATAGATCTTGCGGTAAGTTACAAACTTGGCAAAATAGTTTCAACTTGACGTAGTAAGTAGTGAACCATTAAGTTTGAAGCTAGACATTAGTCTGACTTAAAGTTTCGTAGATCGTTTTATAAATAAGGGGATTAGTGCTTTCTTTTTTGTTTTGTTGTAGGGAAAACCGAAAGTTAAGTGGTAATCGGTTATCGTGATATGGGCATGCGATGAGGATGAATGATCTAAATGTCATGAGGATAGTTCTGAATATGAATGTGTGTGTGATGTGGCTATAAGGGTAGTACCAAAGAAACGATGGATAATCTGTGTGAAGAATCATGAAATGAATCTGTTTAAATACCCACGTTGGTGGCTATACCGCGCATTTGACTTTTCTGAAGGACACTCACACATAAAAAACAACTATGTAAACAAGCAAGATAACACTTACGACAGGCGGGTACTAAATAACCTTAGCTTGATCTTACCTCAGTAAGTTTTATGAGTAACTTTAGCAAAACTTTAATGCAGGATATAAAACACTTTTATGTTGCAGACGTTAAACAGCATTTTTCAGTTCTTTTCCAACAACCTTCCTTTCTAAAGTTAAACAAGTTTTATATCCAACCTTCCCAGCGTTATACGCTTCTTTTCGAAAGTAAACTTCGTTACACAGAGTGACCACTCTGCAACAAAATATGATCTAATCTATGTCGCCCACGGACCAGGTACATTGACAACGCTCGCCTTTTGAATTTACAACTGGCACCAATCTAACACTTCCCGTCGCGTCTCCGGCGAATTGCACTAGCCACTGGCACAAGTTCAAGGGCGAATGCAATGGGGAATATGTTTTGTATTTAATCATCATAAACATCAACATTATGCCTGTAATCCCCGAAGGATTACTCAGAGGTGTACCCATAAGTATGCCCACATTTCGGAGATAATGTTTAAGTCCCCTGTAATAGGCGGTATTTCACCAAAAAAATCTAATTAGTCCGACAGATAGATTTCCAAAAAATAATTGACACGTATTTTTTCTTTTTTCACGTAAACAAAAGATGAAGACGATACAGTGTTTCGAAAAGTCGTGTCAAGTCGTGTGACGTCACCAGGTTAGTACCTATATTTTTACTCACAAAGTGACGTCAGAACCCCCCTCATGATCTTTGATACGTTAAAATGTCGTAAATTTTTATTAATTGGATAAAACAAAAAAAAACGATAATCTAACAGACGGACTAATTCGATTTTTTTGGTGAAATACCCTGTTGCTCCTCGTATTTATTCCGTATTTACTAATAAATGTAAAAGTTACTCAGTCTGCTTGTTTGTTACCTTTTCACGCGGAGATAACTTTGTAAATAAAATTGGTACACTTGTAGACTATGTCATAGGAACTTCTCATCTCGGGAGAACGTTCTCATCCGCACGGGTGAAGCAGTAATCAAAAGCTGTTTTCTGATTTTTTGGCGGTGTTTTTATGGTGAAAATACTAAAACTCGCAAATCATACAAATTTTACATCAGTACAAGGAAATAAATCCAATTAATACCTATTGTTTAATTATTATAAACGCAATTTGTGTAATACAATACAAAATGTTGATCAAGTGAACAATTTACGTTGTAAATCAGTGATATTCACATTCGTTGCTTATCTGAAGTGTTGACATTTTGAACCGTTTATAAAAAGTTTTAAGCTAATCTTATTGTTATACCCAATATTATGAATATGTATATCATAATATTGGTTTTAATAAGCTAAAATGTATAGTGAAAATACAGAGAGAGAAAGAGAATGACAATGTCAGAAATATACCATAGATTATTTATATCCAAAATGTAGATCAGAGGTATATCTTCCTCTTTTTTCATAATCTCTTAGGTATCACTTATTCTGATTCATTAAACTGTTGATTATAATGATGGTGTTGATTGTTGATATTTTGATTTTTTAAGTTGATTATCCAACCCACGTAAATCATCATCTGTAAATGATGCCCTAATATCTAAAAGGGGAGAATGAAAGGAGAAAACGTGTTGGGCCCTAATTACAATGTGTTAAGCGCAAGAAGATGATGATGATGGTACTTGGTACATACTAACCCTAACCTGTAAACTTTTAGTGTTGAATATAAAAGAACACCGGCGAGGAAATTGTTGATGAAATTATTAAGCGTCTACGTAAGCCACCGAGGTAGATACCGACAAAAAAAATGTAACTCCCAAACAAATTGTTGGCATTTTTTTTTCGCCGTGTTCTTTATGAACTGTTGGCGTACCTATTTTAAATCAACAAACCAACGAATGATGAGTGGTTTCACACTATAATGACGCTATAAACTAGAACGAAACGTAAAGGCGCATCAGCAGCTCCCCATAATGGTTCTATCAACAATAACGCTGTACCATTAGCTTCAATATAAACGTCCAGCCATTTTGTCAATTGACTATCTCTGCAAAATGGTCACGTATGTAGGTAGTTGAAGAAATAAAAGTACCACTAAGAGGAATAATGTTTCTTCCGTTTTTTGTTCTACGCAAAATTCGAATGCAATTTTTATTGCATTAGAATCATAAGTATGTGTTAAGTCTTCATCTATTTTTAACCGACTTCCCAAAAGGAGGAAGTTCACAATTCGATCGGTATGTTTTCTTTTTAAACTATCTGCTTGGTTTCAGCAGTCGGTTACATCTGTAAACTTGGGGAATTATAAAAAAATAAAAACTTAGCGACCGATGTTGTGATACTGTTTTAATAACTTGAGCGGTATGAATTTGAGTAAGCGAAAAGTTAACTAAACTAACGACGAATATTAATTCATAATAAAATCCAGAACGAACTTACAAAAAGTGTTTAATCCATTTGTGCGACTAAATTACTAAGTGAGCGACTAGAAATACAAAAAGGATAACTTGAATATTAAAATAGAGACGAATTTTCCAATTGAGGTTTACATAATGATACGATACGATATTTACATAATTTCAATTCAAAATTCCATTCTTTATTTTCACAAACACAATCTCAACCCGCTACTAGGAAAACTTGGATGCAAGAGCGAGCGAAGCGAGCTCGGGACTTCGGGCACCCCGACTCGTACAGGTTAGGTTAGAAGGGGATGGCGGGGTCGACTGAGCGAGCGAAGAGAGCGAATAGATACCCTCTATCCCCTTCGTGTTTAATTTTTTCAAACCACCCACAAGTAGGAGCCCCGCCAAGCGGTGCTCCGTCGACTGGGCCTAGGGAAGGTAAGTGGTTTTTCTATTCGAAACACTTCATTTATAAATAAATCAATTGCCAAATATTGAAAAAAAAATGCTGGACGTAATGTTGTCACTCAAACAAATATGTTTTAGGTCGCTCAAATATGTAGAATGAAGCTACTCATTTTGTATTTTAACTTGTAGTAACTCAAATTAATGTTTGTAAGTCGCTGTTCTGTTGATTTCTCGTCACTCGCAGTCAGTCGCTCACATAATAATACTATGATATAAATTAATTATTTGTGTCACTTAAAACTTTAATTTACAGTCACTCGTTTTAAATACTACCCTTTATATTTTAGTTGAACTTGATATATCTTCAGGTGAAGTGAACAATCCATTCCATTATCTAATCCCAGACTTCTGGTAAGACTTAAACCATTCACCAGACTGTAGGTACTGGTTTCAAATTCAATTATAGACAATTGGCCTTCCATAGTAGTAAATTCAATTGACGAATCTCTACTAAGATTTAAATTGAATAAATCTTAAAACTCAAAGGATCTTTATCATTTTAGGGATCTGGTTCATTAAATTCTGGTTCGTTCCTACAACTAAGACGGAGCCTAAATCTTTATAATCATCTTGTTAGCAGAGTAATGCCCGTTCTGAAACGGGCCTGTCAATTTCTTCTACCGTCAATCTTTCATCACTTTTCCCAACTTTCCTCGTTGGGTTCGGCTTTGAGTCTAACCGAATGCAGCTGAATAACAGTAGTTTATTGCGACTGCTTATCTGACCTCCACAGTAAACTCTGGATAATACGATACCAATTGGTAAGACTGGCTGTCAGACTTTCGGGCCACTGACTACAAGCAAAGATAAAATATTTACAAATGGCAGCCGGGAACACCAGTTTAACGTGCTTTTCGAAACACGGAGTATATTCGGAATATGATGCCACCCATACACTGACCTAGGCAAGCGCGGCTTAACCGACCTCTTCTTTAACTCACACTAGGTGACACCTACCATTTCCTACCTTTATTTTGTAAATAACTTTGTGTACAAAATATAGAACGATTATTATTTATTGCTACTCAGCTAAATGAATGCCAAATTAAAGAGTGCTGTTGAACTTTTAATTCTAGGCTCAGCGCCGAAATCCGAAAATACAACAACACGCTTTCATAAATTTACTCATTAAGGCCGTTGCGTTGCTAAAATCCCAAAAACGACGTATGTTTAAAGAAATTTGTTGAGGAATCCTTCCGTACGATTTCCATATAAAAAATATATGTTATACTTAAAGTCATCACAAATAATTCGTATTGTTTAAAATTTTAATAAACCTTCACATTATTTAATAAAAAATCGTAGTATGTCTTAACCTAAATCGAATTTTGTCTCTGTAACGGCTGAATAGTTCGGTATGAATTTTATACCCAAAAATACGTAGTGATGTATTTATCAATCCGTATTGTTTATTTTCTCTGATTTGTAATAAAATTTTAAAATAATAAATTAATTCCCGACATTTTGAGGCAAATGCGGCGCGAGACCCGTCGCGCATACTCGGAACGAACGCGCTGCGCCAGTGTCTCGATGACTGTTGTCACGGGTGGACTGCACGCATGTCATTACTTCACAAATAAAATTCAAAAGTTCACGTTTTTAATGTTTTCTGAATTAGAACATATTGTAAATTGTATAGTTATCAATATTTCGTAAAATAAGAACAGAAAATAAGTTTGTAAATATATTTAAAGTAGTTTGTAATTTCGTTTTGTTGTTTGCACCTATCATAGACTAAGCTGACTATGCTAAACGTTAAGTGACGCGTGGCCGAGCTCTCCAAAACTATTGGTAAATTACCTACGTTTCTTAGTAGATATTTTGGTATAAAGATATATCTATGATATTATTTTAATTTTGGACTGCCTCGTTGGTCTAGTGGTCGTAAGCACGATGCTGAGCATGAGGTCCTGGGTTCGATTCCCGGGTCGGGCAAAGTGTTATTGGGTTTTTCCATCAGGAAATTATAAGTAACAGCCACGGAGTCTGGATTTGTGCCCGGTTGATGGCAATAGGCTCGCCCCTATTATATGGGACTTAAACATAACTGGCGAAATGTGGTACACCTCTGCCTAACCCTTCGGGGATTACAGGCGTGATGTTTTGTTATCTAACTATTTTGTCTTGAGATTTTCGTTTGATGGAAGATGGAGATCTAGATGACTGATGATGTCTCGTACCTAATGATGGTCTCTCATACTACATGATACATTTTGAAGGTCTGATGAAGACCAGGTAACTGCTTATCTGTTCTCAGTCACGGAAATAGTTAGAATGCTCCAACTTTCAGCTTTTATCTCATTGAGCACGGATGCTACTACATGATACATTTTGAAGGTCTGATGATGATCAGCTAAGTGCTTATCGGTTCTCAGTGACGGATGTAGTTAGAATGACCTAGCTTTCAGATTTTATCTTATTGAGCACGGATGCTACTACATGATACATTTTAAAGGTCTGATGATGACCAGCTAAGTGCTAATTGGTTCTCAGTGACGGATATAGCTAGAATGACCTAGCTTTCAAATTTTATCGATCTGAGCACGGATGCTACTACATGATACATTTTGAAGGTATGATGATGATCAGCTAAGTGCTTATCGGTTCTCAGTGACGGATACAGTTATGATGCCACAGCTTTCTGCTTTTATCTTATTGAGCACGGATGCTACTACATGATACATTTTGAAGGTCTGATGATGACCAGCTAAGTGCTAATTGGTTCTCAGTGATGGATATAGCTAGAATGACCTAGCTTTCAAATTTTATCGATCTGAGCACGGATGCTACTACATGATACATTTTGAAGGTCTGATGATGACCAACTAAGTGCTAATTGGTTCTCAGTGACGGATATAGCTAGAATGACCCAGCTTTAATTTTTTTCGATCTGAGCACGGATGCTACTACATGATACATTTTGAAGGTCTGATGATGATCAGCTAAGTGCTTATCGGTTCTCAGTGACGGATGTAGTTAGAATGACTTAGCTTTCAGATTTTATCTTATTGAGCACGGATGCTACTACATGATACATTTTGAAGGTCTGATGATGATCAGCTAAGTGCTTATCGGTTCTCAGTGACGGATATAGCTAGAATGACCTAGCTTTCAAATTTTATCGATCTGAGCACGGATGTTACTACATGATACATTTTGAAGGTCTGATTATGATCAGCTAAGTGCTTATCGGTTCTCAGTGACGGATACAGTTATGATGCTACAGCTTTCTGCTTTTATCTTATTGAGCACGGATGCTACTACATGATACATTTTGAAGGTCTGATGATGACCAGCTAAGTGCTAATTGGTTCTCAGTGATGGATATAGCTAGAATGACCTAGCTTTCAAATTTTATCGATCTGAGCACGGATGCTACTATATGATACATTTTGAAGGTCTGATGATGACCAGCTAAGTGCTTATCGGTTCACAGTGTGACGTATTTAGCTAGAATGACCACCATCAGGTAAATGGCACCATCAGTCTCCAAGGCCTCTTCGAGCTCTTTCAAATGAGTCCACACACGACGGTTCTACTCAGTGCCGTCAATGAGATCCTATACCCACCTTCGGAGTCTACCATCAGGTAGTTGGTATCATCAGTCTGCAAGGCCCCCTCGAGCTCTTTCAAGTGAGTCCAAACACGATGGTTCTACTCAGTGCCGTCAATGAGATCCTATACCCACCTTCGGAGTTTACCATCAGGTGCGAGACATTATCAGTCATCCAGATCTTCATCTTCCATCAAACGAAATTCTCAAGACAAAATAATTAAAAGCGATAAAACAATTAACACCATTAAAATAATAACATACATTACATAACATCACGCCTGTAATCCCCGAAGGGTTAGGCAGAGGTGTACCTAATAGTAGGCGTGATGTTATGTTATGTATCTTATTATTTTAATGGTGTTGAGACCTCGAGGACGCCTTGGAGACTGATAATGTCATTTACCTGATGGTGGACTCCAAAGGTAAGTAAAGGATCTGATTGACGGCACTGCGTAGAATCGTCGTGTTTGGACTCATTTGAAAGAGCTCGAGGAGGCCTTAGAGACTGATGATGCCATTTACTTGACGGTGGACTTCGAAGATGGGTACAGGATCTCATTGACAGCGCTGCGTAGAACCATCGTGTTTGGACTCATTTAAAAGAGCTCGAGGAGGCCTTGGAGACTGATGGTGCCATTTACCTGATGGTGGTCATTCTAGCTATATCCGTCACTGTGAACCGATAAGCACTTAGCTGGTCATCATTAGACCTTTAAAATGTATCATGTAGTAGCATCCGTGCTCAAAAAGATAAAATCTGAAAGCTAAGTCATTCTAACTACATCCGTCACTGAGAACCGATAAGCACTTAGCTGATCATCATCATACCTTCAAAATGTATCATGTAGTAGCATCCGTGCTCAATAACATAAAATCTGAAAGCTAAGTCATTCTAACTACATCCGTCACTGAGAACCGATAAGCACTTAGCTGATCATCATCAGACCTTCAAAATGTATCATGTAGTAGTATCCGTGCTCAGATCGATAAAATTTGAAAGCTAGGTCATTCTAGCAATATCCGTCACTGAGAACTAATTAGCACTTAGCTGGTCATCATCAGACCTTTAGAATGTATTACGTAGTAGCATCCGTGCTCAAATCGATAAAATTTTAAAGCTAGGTCATGCTAACTACGTTCGTCACTGAGAACCGATAAGCACTTAGCTGGTTATCATCAGACCTTCAAAATGTATCATGTAGTAGCATCCGTGCTACAAGAACGACTACAATTGTTTTTTGCTACAATTGTTTTATCGCTAAAAGCGATAAAACAATTAAAATCATTAAAATAATAACATACATAACATAACATCACGCCTACTTTTAGGTACACCTCTGCCTAACCCTTTGGGGATTACAGGCGCGATGTTATGTAATGTATGTTATTGTTTTAATGGTGTTAATTGTTTTATCGTTTTAATTATTTTGTCTTGAGAATTTCGTTTGATGGAAGATGGAGATCTGGATTACTGATGATGTCTCGTACCTAATGGTGGACTCCGAAGGTGGGTATAGGATCTCATTGACGGCACTGAGTAGAACCATCGTGTTTGGACTCATTTGAAAGAGCTCGAGGAGGCCTTGGAGACTGATGATACTAGCTACCTGATGGTAGACTCCGAAGGTAATTATAGGATCTCATTGATGGCACCACGTAGAACCGTCGTGTGTGGACTCATTTGAAAGAGCTCGAAGAGGCCTTGGAGACTGATGGTGCCATTTACCTGATGGTGGTCATTCTAGCTATATCCGTCACTGTGAACCGATAAGCACTTAGCTGGTCATCATCAGACCTTCAAAATGTATCATGTAGTAGCATCCGTGCTCAATAAGATAAAATCTGAAAGCTAGGTCATTCTAGCTGTATCCGTCACTGAGAACCAAGTAGCACTTAGCTGGTCATCATCAGACCTTCAAAATGTATCATGTAGTAGCATCCGTGCTCAGACAGATAAAATTTGAAAGTTAGGTTATTCTAACTACATCCGTCACTGAGAACCGATAAGCACTTAGCTGGTTATCATCAGACCTTCAAAATGTATCATGTAGTAGCATCCGTGCTCAATAAGATAAAAGCTGACAGCTGGAGCATTCTAACTATATCCGTCACTGAGAACCGATAATCACTTAGCTGGTCATCATCAGACCTTCATAATGTATCATGTAGTAGAATACGTGCTCAGATAGATAAAATTTGAAAGCTAGGTCATTCTAACTACATCCGTCACTGAGAACCGATAAGCACTTAGCTGGTCATCACCAGACCTTCAAAATGTATTAAGTAGTAGCATCCGTGCTCAGACAGATAAAATTTTAAAGCTAGGTCATTCTAACTACATCAGTCACTGAGAACCGATAATCACTTAGCTGGTCATCATCAGACCTTCATAATGTATCATGTAGTAGAATACGTGCTCAGATAGATAAAATTTGAAAGCTAGGTCATTCTAACTACATCCGTCACTGAGAACCGATAAGCACTTAGCTGGTCATCACCAGACCTTCAAAATGTATTAAGTAGTAGCATCCGTGCTCAGACAGATAAAATTTGAAAGCTAGGTCATTCTAACTACATCAGTCACTGAGAACCGATAAGCACTTAGGTGGTCATCGTCAGACCTTCAAAATGTATCAAGTAGTAGCATTCGTGCTCAGTTAGCTGAAAGCTGGAGCATTCTGACTATTTCCGTGACTGAGAAGCGATAAGCAGTTACCTGGTCTTTATCAGACCTTAAGAATGTATCGTAGGAGTACCTGTGCTCAGTGAAATAACTAATGAAAGCTAGGTTATTACTTCATTAGTCTAAGTGTATAATTTATTATTAAATATTTTATTCATACATTATGATTTAGGTACTCCAAAAGAAACAAAATATGTTAGGCAAATACGATGACCACTCTGCGACACATTTCTGTTCTTTGTTACGTTTTTCTGTAGTACAGTCGTTTGCCGGTAGGGGCCGAAAAATAAACAAAAGCCAGTACAGAGGTCAAATCGTCAAAGTCATCCACTGCTGTGATCCCCTTAATTACCAGTGTTGTTAGTTAAAACATTTATAATTCATTGTCTACTTACTTACCCAACAGCCCATCAAACCCATTAATATTAAATAAAAGTTATAAATAGTCGATTAAACTTGTATTAATCAGAAAGCTACATGCTACCGCTAACGTATTCGCACCTACGGTGCAAAAACGTCACTTATGCAATTTTTGTCAAAATTGATCTGAGTATGAGAAAAAGTAGCTGATGTACCCCTTTACCTGGTGAGTAATTGTCATTTGTGTAGTGCGTATACTTTCCGCGTGAGGGCAGTTGTGTCGTTATTGTTTTGGCGCGAATCAAGCCGCCACTAGGAGAAACAACGTTTCATTGGCCAGTTGCGCGCGGCCCCCCGCACGAGTAGCAGTCTCTTGGAGCTACAACGCCACTAAGGTAATAGTGACAATTTATTTTTATGTTTTTGGAGCAATAACGACACATAAGTTAGTTGTGATATTTGTTTATTGAAATAACAATGACACTTATGTACGCAGTGACATTGTTTCCCCAACTCTTAAATTGTATTTTGTAAAGCTTACGTTCGATTAACAATTGTGACAATGTTTCTCCAGTTTATTAAGGTGTAATGTTTTTATTTTGTACAAAAAAAATACCTAATACTACTAATGACGTTATTGTTTTAAGATGATTTTTATTTCATATAGAAAAATTATTTTGACGAGGTGTGTTATTCCTATTTGGATATCTATGTAATTATTTAGTGGTCATTATAATTACAACAGGCCACATGTAATATCAATATTTTAATTGGTCGATTGTTTGTTTTATCAAAATCGATTCGGGCGTTTCAAAGTTATCAGCTCTTTTCTCGAATAATTTAAAGGATTTCGGTTATACTCTGGAACTTTTAAAATATAAGCTATTGTTTTACGCGTTGAGGGTTTTTAAATTTCATCAAAATTGTCTTGTTATAACACTTTTTGTTAGTTTGTTATTATGTAGGTATTTCGTTTTATTTCAGGCCTTAAAATGAACCAACGCAGCAAAAACCTTGTGCAACTTGCACTTTCAAGCGGTAGTCAAAATTCTGTTGAAGTGCAAGCTTTAGCGAGCAATGTTACAAGGATCGAGCAACACACGCAACATTCAGAACCAAACAATACAGTGTCTCATCCTACAAACTCCGCGAATCAAGCAGTACCAGTAAACCCAGATGAACCAACAACAACTAATTCAGAGCAGGATAATACGAATTTAGAGAATCCCAGTAACACTCCTTCTACTCTAGTTGACACTAATGAATCAAGTGAACGAGATGATATTGACTTCCCAACAGGCGATTTCTCCGGCACTGATTCCGGTGATGAATACAGGCCTGGCGTCCGTGCAAGGTCATCTTCATCCAGTAGCTCCAGTAGTAGTTCCAGTAGTAGTTCCAGTGGCAGCTCAAGTAGCAGTTCCAGTGGTTCTGCTGCTGAAAATAATAATTCTAATAACGAGAGTCTTGTTCACGAGCCTAACCAACCTGCGCAACCTATAACTAAACCACGAGGCAAAAAGCGAACTCGTAATCCAACAACCTGGAAAACGAACGTTGCTAAGCGATTGAAAAATTCTGGTCAAGCTTATACCTCAGTAAAAACTAAAAAATTAGTTCAAGGTAAAACAATGAGACCTACATGTACATCTAAATGTCGATTGACTTGTGCTTCAAAATTTACTGAAGAAAAGAGGACAGAAATATTTCAGTCTTACTGGAAGTTGGAAAGTGTAGAAAGGCAACAAAATTTTTTGAATGCTTGTACAAGAACACTAAAATGTGCTTACCGCCGCATAAAGACCAACAAAATGTACGACCGAAAAGAAAACACTGCATATTACTTGATTAATAACAATAAAGATATCCGTGTGTGTAAAACTTTTCTGATCAACACTTTGGGTATCACACAACGGATTATACGTACTGTTATCGATGGCAAGGCACAAAATGATGGTTTTATTCCAGTTGACAGACGAGGAAAACACGGCAAACAATGCAAATTGCAACCTGAAGTCATACAAGCAGTAAGGGATCATATCGAATCAATTCCAAGGGTAGAAAGTCATTACCTCAGGGCTAGTACTAGCAGAGAATTCATTGATGGAGGTTTGACAGTCGCAGAATTGCACAGAAATTATTCCGAAATTCAGGAGCAACAAAACAAGCCTACTGTAAACTACGATGCCTACTCACGGATTTTCAACCAAGACTTTAATATTGGATTCTTCAAACCCAAAAAAGATCGGTGTGATGAGTGTGAAGCATACGAAAATGCCCCAGATGAAGAAAAGAATAGATTACGTGCCAAATTCAGGTTACATCAGGAAGAAAAAACCTTAAGTAGACTTGAAAAAGACAGGGACATGAAAAAGTGTCGTGAACCTGACACCAACACGATTGTTTTCACCTATGACTTACAAGCAGTGTTACCCTGTCCTGTTGGCAAATCAAGCTCTTTTTTCTACAAATCGAGACTTAATTGTTATAATTTAACAATATCAGATGCAAGCAAGCAAGAAACAACCTGTTATTTTTGGCACGAAGGCTTGGGCAATAGAGGAGCCATGGAAATAGGATCGTGTGTGTATAAATACCTGGAACAGAGTGCACTTGAAAATCCTGGCAGCGATATAATTATTTATTCGGATAACTGCTGTGGCCAACAAAAGAACAGGTTCGTGTTTGCGATGTACTTTTATGCTGTCAGTAAGTTTAATATAAATTCCATTCTACATAACTTTTTAATTCGAGGTCACACGCAGAATGAAGGCGATGTAGCGCATTCGGTTATTGAAAAAGCGGTAACAAGAGCTAAAAATGCCGGATCTATTTATGTGCCCGATCAATACATATCCCTGATTCGTGGGGCGAAAAAGACTGGTAAACCATTTGTTGTAAAAGAAATGAATTACGATGATTTCTTTGATTTGAAGTCTCTTGAGGAAAACATAAACTTCAATGTGGGAAAAAATTTAAACGGAGATGTAATCAAAACCGGTGACATTAAAAGCATTAAATTTACAAAGAATTGTGAAAATTACCAATATCGAACCACTTACAAAACGGAAAATTGGGAAGAAGCAAAAGCCATAATTCAACCAAGAGGAAAACAATTACGTGGAAATAGAGGCAACTCTCGTAGAATAGACGAAATTCCATTGAAGTACGCTTACACTTCAAAAATACCAATTAAAGAACGCAAAAAGCGAGATTTATTACAATTAGTGGAGGCAAATATAGTGCCAAGGTATTATGAAAGTTTTTACAATGATCTCATTTAATTTTTTATATTTTTATACTCTATAAAGCCACATTTCCACTTGCAGGAAACAAGTTTATTGAAACCGCAGACATGTTATTTTCCTGGAAATGTGGCAATTATTTTAAGTTTTTTTATTATTTAAAAGTGTTTACCAAATAAGTACGTGAACATTATGATGATTAGAGATAAGTAAAATAATTTGTATTTGTTTGTTTCTGTTGATTATTGCGTAAAACGACAAATCAGTCTTTGGTTTTTAAATAACACAATTATTTAAATACCAAAGACTGATTTGTCGCATTAATATTAAGAAGATAACTGTGATCAAAAGTCTGAGTAGGTACCTACTTATTATTAAGTAGTAGAAATTGTTATAATTATTTTTAATTTCCTGAATAAAACTTTAAAAAAGTATGTTTTCGTATTTTCATTGTTATGACACAATTGCCCGGTTAATTGTTTTCTAGTGCCACAACGTCACTACTGGGAGGGTTGTAAATTTTAAACGTTTATATTTTTTTATTACAAAATTGTGAGATGTTTGCTTTTACTTTAATATGAAGTTCAAAGTTGTAGTTTAAATATTACCAGTTCATTTCTTTAATAAAGAAGAACTATACATTATAAGAGGATGTCGAATTTTCAAACGCTTCTCCTGAAAAATTACATCATTTGCATAAGTGACGTTTTTGCAGCGTAGGTGCGGGTCCCATCGATCTACACTCAAGGTTGGCCTTCGCAATTATGGTGAGGAATTATGAGCGTTAGTCAGAGTTATGAACGAAGTTTTACGTGTAACCCTTATAGGATAACCGTATATTTAACTATTGAGTTAGATAAATAGTTTGCTAGAAACTTATTGGACATTGGTCCAGTGGGAATGAAGATGATGATGGAGACTGATTGAAGAACTTATAGGAGCTATCCTTTTTTTCCTTTTTATTTTTGGGGGGTGGGAAATCATCAAATGACTCCTCCAGCTCTGGGCAGAGCGGTAGGGACTGTCAGACTTCTACTGACTAAAACCACCCATGTTCCTTCTTAGCCCTTGTGGCGAGGCCGCGGTATCTCTTTCGAACAACCCGCAGCCTCGAAGCGACCCACAGCCCCGACGGAATAGGACATATCCTATAAGTTAATGCTTGTGCAAGCATGATTGCTGAGCATGAAGTCCTGCGTTCGATTCTCAGCTCTGGCAAATAGTTATTAGGTTTTTCCATTTGGAATTTTTAAGTAGCAGCCACGGAGTCTAGTTTTGGGCCCCTATTACGTGGGACTTAAGTGAACTAATAGGTACACCTCTGCCTAACTCTTTGGGAATTCCAGGAGTGATATTATATTTATGTATGTTATATGCGAAAATTCCTGCAGTGGGACAGTATAGGCTTTTAATAATAATAATATGCGGAAAATCATAACATTGAATGTTGTGCAAAATATTTCGTCTTATTCCCGGGAAAAAGATTCAAGTTTTGGACACAAACTTCCACCCGCAAAATAATGCGCATGCAGGAAAAGCAATAATAATTAGCACGCCATGCACCCAAACCTATTCTTCACATCTTTTGCTCCTCCACGGGGTCATCTTCTGGACATACTGAGTCGAGTTAGCGCCCGAGCGGTCGAATCGCTAATTGGGAATGTTGCTTTAATTGATCTTGTAATGATGATGACAAAAATCCACTAGCACCAACATCAAACAGTCATCATGACATTCTTCAATTATAAAGGTCATTTCAGTGACATTAACTGTAAAACTAAAGTTATTAAAACTTTCAAACTATTTTTCGTTAATGCTTTCGACCCATTCATTTAAACTACGAGAATTTCTATAAAGCTTTTCAACTTTTGGATAAATCGAAATCCGTCTAGTTTTATTACGAGAGTAAAATAAATGTTTCAATGAAAGTGTACTAGATTTGTGGTTTAGACTTTTTGGCTAGATTTAGAGGCATTGTGAAGGGTTTAATAAAAGCCTCTTTTTGTTGCTTTGTGTTTAGGATCAAATCAAGAAACACCTAGGCCAGAATTTATTAGATTTTAGTGAGGCCCAAGTTGATCTGGTATTTTATTGTAACGTTAATTTAAGACCTTCTGCTAAGTATGAGGTCTTGCTTGGATACTTTTATATTTTATTTATAAAAAAAGTTACCCCGTACTTTGAATTTCTGCTGTGTCGTGGGAGTGTTTACAGACATTTAACCTGGGAGCTATACAAATACTTATTATGCGGGAAATGAACCCGCGATACGCAGCGTAGGATCCAATGGCTTAGAAACTGCGCAATGGGGATGTTTACTGACAAAAAAAAATATGATTCTAATTAGTCCGTCTGTTAGATTATCGATAAATATTGGATACGTATTTTTGTTTTATCAAATCAATAAAAAATTACCAAGATAAAACGCGTCAAAGATTTGAGTGGGGGGTCGTGACGTCACTCACTGGTAAAAAATGTCATACTAATGTCTTAGAATATGACATCACACGAGTTTTCAAAGCACTGTTTCGTCTTCATTGTTTATTTACGTGACAAAAGAAAAAATACGTATCCAATATTTTTTGGAAATCTATCTGACGGACTAATTACATTTGTTAACTACCTTATTCGTGGGACCGTTCATGCGTCCAGTGGATGATGATTAGAGATGGGATTTTACCCGGAAAATACCCAAATGTGGGTAAAAATAGGGTAAAAACCCGGGGAAAATACCCGAATGGGTAAATATTCGGGTATTTTCATTTTTAGCATATGTAACATCTACGTAATGTGTAGATACATGTATATATCAAGTAGTACGTACTATTTAAGTACTATTACTACTAGTTCGAGCTAATCTAACTTTGTTTATTTTCGTAATTCATCAATACGTTATAATTATATACTCCATGCTATCTAATTAAATAAAATGAAATTTAAAAAAACCTGTCTATTTGTGTGTGTTCATCCGCTCTTAGCGTCATGTAACCCGGGTACGTACGCGGGTAGGGTGGCGGGGAAGCAGGTAGTAGTAGTGGCGTACGCGTTGGTGATCTATCTATCTCACACGTTGTTTTGGCTTCGTACTGTACGCACTTGTGTTAATTTGTTGGTTTAATTGACGACTTGGATTTTGTTTTGTGGACTTTTGATTGCCTAGTGATTAAATACGTGATTTACTTTGGATTGACAACTAATAATATATTTAATGATCATGACAGTAGTGACAGTGACTAAAAATGGTTAAAATTCCGTAATGAACCGTAGTTTAATAAGGCGGAGGGGCGGGAGCGGGAATGGGGGGGAGGGCTAAAACCCCCAGTACCACCCCCACCTACCGAAACCCCATGGTTATGGAGATATCCATGGTTAAAGTTTTGAGGTTACAATAGCGCTAAAACGCGAACCGGGTAAAAATTATGTATCGTTTGACAGCGGAAGGGTGAGGGGGGTGCCCTCTGTGCCCTGACATCACTCCCACGTAAAGGGGACGCACCGTTCTTGAGAAAAACAAATGATTGGAAACTAACCCGTGCAGGGATGGCGGGGTCTATTCGCTCGCTTCACTCGTTCACTCGACCCCGCCATCCCCTTCTAACCTAACCTGTCCGTGTCGGGGTGCCCCGAAGTCCCGAGCTCGCTTCGCTCGCTCTTACATCCAAGTTTTCTTAGTAGCGGGTTCGCAGGGTATGTCGGGGTCTCAGATCGCTCGCTTAGCTCGCTCACTGGACCCCGACCTACGAACCTAACCACCCCGTTCGTTATTTTTAGTGTAAGAATGACAATGTAATTGCATAATACAGCAACAATTATTATTCACACTCTTAATTGTCTTAATACATTCAAAAATATATAATAAAAATAAAATTAGATTTTATAACACGACAAAAAATTACTAAACTTCACTTTTTTCAATAACCAAACGTGAAATATCAACGTTGACGTCTACAATGTCAATTCGTCCAACCTACAAATTTACAAATGGCGTGTTATTGTCCAATTTGTATGGAAAGTTGGAAACTTTAAACAATTATATCTTGTAAACCGTGAATTTTTGTGACTTGACAATTTGCAAAAAGCTTTCTATTTATGAGTAGGTACTATCTAAGTACAAAAAAAATATAAACTTCCTAATCTTCGGTTCTTAATGGAAATTCTATCCCTAAAAATATTCAATTGTAAAAAAACACTTTTGCAACTATTATAAAGTGTAATAAATAATTGTTGGTAAGTATCTCTCGTTGTTTTATTTTTTTTTGGTCAAAGATTCTCAAAAGTTTTAAAAGACGTTCTTTCTGCAAATAAGTAACATTCCATCACAATGCACCGAAAAAACTTATGATTAAAAAAGTGAAAAACACAAAAAAACGAAAAACAGAAAAAAGTGAAAAATAAAGTTTACAAGAAAAAGCAGCTTCCGAAGTCTGTGACATTTTTGTTTGTTTGATATCGTTTTTTTTTGCCACCGACTTCAGAAGCTGCTTTTTCCTGTGATCTTTATTTTTCACTTTTTTCTGTTTTTCGTTTTTTTGTGTTTTTGAAGTCGGTTTTTTTTGCACTTTTTTGGAAAAAAAAACCGACTTCAAAAACTTTTTTATTTACAATTTTTAGTTGTAATATCCTATACAAATATTTACTATGCATTTAACATTCAACCAAGAACCCCAACCCTTAACCTTCAAGATTCGCTTTCAACTCCTAACCATTGAGGAGTTATACCTTCGATCATCAACTCATCAACATGAAGTGATGACTGCTAGATGCAAATACTTAAAAAAACTTTTAAAAAAGCACGAAACACGTAATACATGCCTATACAATTTGAGGGTTGCCCTCGATTTCCCTGGGATCCCATCATCAGATCCTGATTTGGTGACAATGGGACCACCTCGGGAGTATACCTTTTCGAACACAAAAAGAATTTTGTAAATCGGTTGATTAATGACGGAGATACGCGATAACAAAAATACAAAAAAAAAAACACAAACAGACGAATTGAGAACCTCCACCTTTTTGGAAGTCGGTTAGAAACAAGAAGACGACTTTTTCCTGTTATAATAAACTGCTGGTTTTATTTTAGTTCCTTAATCAGCCTACACATTTTGACGTTTCGAACAACAGGCAACCGTTAGTGCCCTATATACGCTGGCGCAAAGTATGTGCGCATCGCAAAGTACCTATTTTTCGCAGCATTTGTTCTTAAAATAAATTAAAAATGTATTTTTTTTTTAAGATCGTGATAATTACGTTAAATAATGAAAATACCCGTCTATTGGGTATTTACCCACATAAATACCCGGTTTTTACCCAAACGGGTAAAAACCTGGGTATTTACCCGTTGGGTTTTTTCCCACTGCCCATCTCTAATGATGATACTCGTAGGTCATAGCATAATTAGGGAAATGTCGGTCAAGCACAAGCAGCCAAACACTTCAGGGTTTTCAGGCATATTGAATCATCATCTTCTTGCCCTTATCCCGTTCTATTTGGGTTCGGTGCAACACGATTTTTTCTTCCATTCCCCCCTGTCAGTCGTAATGGCATCATTTACTCCTTTCTCTTTAATTTCATTTCCCACACAATCCATCCATCTTTTTTTTGGCCTTCCTAAAGAAAACATGGATCCGGCATAATGTTACCTAAATATAAAACTGTTATTCATGAGGAAATTTACATTAAAGGGTAGGTGTGTCTGAAAAGGTAATCAACACAGTCATGAAACGACAGCAGACTTTTTTATGCTTATTAGGCTTGCGTTTGGTCACAACTTCCCTAATGTGAAGCGATGACGTGGTCTAGGGTGGAGCACGCCCACCTAGAAGAACCTAGGATTCACTGGAACTTGCGTCATATCAGGGGGTCATTATTATTAATAATATAAATTGCGTTAAAAACCGTAAAATGGTCACAGACGCAGTTACTATTATGAATTGACCATTTTACGAAATTTTACGCAATTCTTGTAAAGTGGCCATTTTAGATCCCCAGGCGAGTTACCACAACCAAACGCATGCATATAATAATAGTAACAAAACTGTCGAAAGTCGTCAAATGATAGTTGGGACCAACTGCTTACGGTGCTTACTGAGGCACGGAGGCAACTCGATTTATAATGAACTAGCTGACCCATGCAACTTCGTCTGCGTCACATAATATAGCTTATAACAAAATGTCAACATAAATTGAGTTAAATCGTAACAAACAAAAAATCGTATCTTTCCTCTTTATAATATTAGTTTAGATTATATTAAAGTGTGAATTACTATTGGTATCTCTTACTGTTAAATATCAGTAACACCTTGTAAACATTATGGTGCAGTAAATATTTTGAATATGAATTTCTCCGGAGTCCCCGGAGGCCAGAATCCCCACTAACCTGCCGCACCGGACCGAATGACTGCCGCGCGCTTAATTATTTTGTCGCGCGGATATTTTTACATTGCGATATCTTCTAAGATATTTGTTTAATTTGTATAGAGTAAAGGGCACAAATATTCTATATTAAATTTCTGTGCTAACAAACACATTTATTTAGATATAGATTAATACCATATGGGTTAAATAAGCTTCGCAAAATATCAT
The DNA here is from genome assembly GCA_949774965.1 of Diarsia brunnea. NCBI lineage: Eukaryota > Metazoa > Arthropoda > Insecta > Lepidoptera > Noctuidae > Diarsia > Diarsia brunnea. Next base: position 2,752,740 of record OX459005.1, on the reverse strand, counting down.
TCTTTTTAACCTAACATTTTAATAGTAAAAAATGGTTACAGTGAGTCAATCTTAAAAGATAGACATATGCTGTCGCGGACTTTTTTTTAGAACTTTTAAAGAGGAACAATTCTTTCATACATGGTATTTGCGTAACTTAAACTGTTTTCGCAGCGCACGCAACGGAAGCTCTCAAAAAGGAATATCTTTTCCCGTTTTTGCAACATTTTTCATTTATGCTCCGCTCCTATTGGTCGTAGCGTGATGTTATATAGCCTAAAGCCTTCCTCGATAAATGGAGTATCCGACACAAAAAGATTTTTTCTATTCCAACCAGTAGTCCCAGAGTTTACCGCGTTCAAACAAACAAACAAACAAACTCTTCAGCTTTATAATATTAGTATAGATAATCACTCATCCACGAACCGAACTTGGTGGCAAGTGCAGTTTTGTACTGACTCTAGAAAAACACATAGGTATAATGTGGAAAATAACTTATCTTCCGGAAGTCGATGAGTTTTACTTGTTTCATTGACTATTTGCTGAATTCCGGATGTACCATTTTGTTACGTTTTTTTTTTGGAGGCCGCTTTTGTTTGAAAAATGTTTTTATGTCAGTCTCTTTAGTTATGGTATGATGGTGTATCACACAAATTCTTGTCGAGTAGTCGTGTTTCATTGCTACTAAAATTAATTAGCAGATCGTCCACATAGATATAGAAGAAAAAACTACTCAAGCAATTTGAATAGTGAACTTCCTCAAACGAAAAAAAATACGTAAATCGGATTAGTAATCACAGAGTAATCAGGCAATAAACATTAAAAATACAGCCGAACTGAGAATCTTCTCCTTTTCAGAAGTCAGTTGAAAATTAATTGAATACAAGAGTCTTCGTTTCTATACAAAGTCATAATAAAATCACATCCTTCGTTTAAAGTTGTAAACAAAGAAACTATTTCAAAGCAGACGAGACTAATTTGAATTCTCGTGCAAACAAATTCAGAACCTGTTTTGATTAATGCCGGCAATTTAATGGAAATGTCGGAAAGAAACATTTAAATATTCCTGAAACGATTTGTTCAGTTATTTGAATTAAAAGTTTTGCTTTTAGTTGTTCTTTATTCGAGAGTTGTGAGATATAACTTTTCAATATTTAGTAGATTTAGAAGAATTAAAAAGGATTTTATATTACCAGGTTGTCTAACGCTTGGGGATTTGACTGCCTAGATGGGCTTTGTTTAATGGACAACTTAAGGTTGTCTATTTCAAAACTAATAAAATTCTACTATCAAAAAAACTAATCATCTCTATATATAAAAATGAATCCATATTTGCTTGGTCATCGCATCACGCGTGAACGGCTGGACCGATTTCGCTAATTCTTTTTTTGTTGTGTTTGTAATTGTCAGGAAAAGGTTCTAATGAAACCATAAATAAAGAAAGTTGAGCAGAACATTAGAAAATTTAAGAAAACTGAACTACCATAATTATAACTTTTGTCAATAATGTAACCTTTTTTTAGTCTTTTCTCTTCTTTTGTAACCTTATGGCGTTTGACATAACTGACAGTTGTCAACACAGTAGACACAATTGATAGATTGAGCGCTGCAAATATCGTTTAACCCTAGAGTGGGCGCGCTATGAACATTAGTCGTCCTTACCAAGTTATCAAGGTAGGTTGGTCGGTAGTAGATAGGTAGGTCGGCAGTAGGTAGGTAAGTAGGCAGGTAGAAAAAAAAAGGGCATTGCATCGCACGCCGGGTAAAGCTAGTACTACTATAAATTCAACTGCTGTTCACTCTGACGCATAATCTCATAATCAAATATGTTAGGGTTGGTTTCCGTGTACTCGTGGCTTAATAAGAACTGCCACTCGGGTCGATCTTTAGGTAAAGCTGTGCTTGCCTAGGTCGGTCTGTGGATGGGTGACAACCCGACATACCGGGTTTCCTCCGCACCTCGGAAAGCACTTTAAGCTGTTGGTACCGACTGCAATATATAGATCTTTGGCAGTCGTTACAGGTAGTTAGTGACCTGAAATTCTGACATCCAGTCTTACCAAAGAGGTATCGTATTACCTAGTATTAACTGGGTTGTGCAGGTCAGATAGGCAGTCGCTCCATGTAAAATACTGGTATTCAGCTGCATCCGGTTAGACTGGAAGCCGACCCTAACATAGTTGGGAAAAGGCTAGGCAGATGATGTTAGGGTCGGTTTCCAGTCTTCCCGGATGGAGCTGCAAGTAACAAGGAGCGACATACACTTCACAACTCTATACTCAATAAAAAATAATGTATATTTTGATAAATTTTTCTTAGATATCATCATCTTCCTGCCCTTATCCCATTCTATTTGGGGTCGGCGCAACACGTTTTCTTCTTCCATTCTTCCCTGTTACACGTCAAGGTGGCATTTATTCCTTTCTCATTCATATCATTCCTCACACAATCCATCCATCTTTTCTTTGGCCTTCCTCTCCCTCTCCATCCATCAATATTTATATCCATCACTTTTTTAGTCACATGCGTTTCATCCCTCCTCATTACATGACCATACCAAGATAAACGACTTCCTTTCAATTTTTCTGTAACAGGTGCTACTTTCAAACTTCCTCTAATATACTCATTCCTCACTTTATCCATTCTTGTCACTCCGCACATCCATCTCAACATTCTCATCTCCGCTACATGCAATCGTTTTTCATCCATCTTTTTCAAAGCCCAGCACTCTGATCCATACAGTACGACAGGTCTAATCACGGACTTGTATATTTTCCCCTTTAACTTGAGGGGCATCCGTGGGTCGCAAGTTGTTCCAGTGACCTGTCGCCATTTCATCCATCCTGAGTTGATCCGTTGCGTTACGTCCCGGTCTACATCACCATCCCCTTGGACAAGCGACCCGAGGTACCGGAAGTTGGAGCAGATCGGTATGGGAGTTCCGGCAACATCGCACGGATCAACTGAACATACTTCCCAGGCACACCTTTCTCCTTAAGGGCCCACCACAGAACCTCACGTGGTACTCGGTCGTATGCCTTTTCGAGGTCGACGAACACCATGTGCAAGTTTTTATGTGCACTTTTGTATTTCTCGCACAACTGGCGGATAGCAAAAATGGCATCCGTTGTTCCCCGACCAGGCATAAAACCGAATTGGTTCTGTGAAATTTCGCTCTCTTCTCTCAGTCGCCTTTCAATAACTTTCTCCCAAGCTTTCATACTATGTGACATTAGCTTTATTCCTCTATAATTGTTGCACTCCAGCACATCACCTTTGTTTTTAAAAATGGGCACCAGCGAACTGTTACACCATTCGTCAGGTATGGCTTCTTCCAGCAACAGTTTATTGAAGAATAAAGCTAACCACATCCATCCATCCATCCGCAATAACTTCCATACTTCAACTGGTATCCCGTCCGGTCCTAATGCCTTACCATTCTTCATTCCATTTACTGCATTCCTCACTTCATCCACACTAACATTTCTCACTAGTCCCTCATTCACTGGTTTATTTTCAAGCACGCCACTCCAGTAATTCTCCTCATTCATCAGTCTTTCAAAGTAACCCTTCCACCTATCCTTAATTTTCTCATCGTCTGATATAACCATTCCAGCTTCGTCTTTTACGCATTTAACCTGACAAACATCTTTCGCTTGTCTCTCTCTAGCTCTTGCAAGCCGGTAAAGGTTTTTCTGGCCTGCTGGACTATCCAATGTGTCATAGAGTTTATTCTGGGCGTTTGCTCTTGCTATAGCCACAGCTCTTTTGGACTTTTTCTTAAGAGCATCATACTCACTCTTCTTTTGAGCTTTTAAACTTGCATTCTCATTTCCAACACTCTGCCATTCTTTGAACTTCTTCTTTTTTTCTTTCAGCACAGCAGCAGCTTCTGTATCTCTGTCGACCACCACCATGTATCCCTGTCTATCGTACCCTTTCCTTTTGTCTCTCCCAAAATATCTTTTGCTGCACTCCTAATACACCGGGCCATTTCATTCCAACATTCATTTACACTTTTATCATTCATATCACCCATCTCTATCATTTTATCTACCACTCGTTCTGTTAATTTCTTCGCACAATCATACTTCTCTAGCATATGCCATTTTATTTTAGGGGGAGGTCGCTCTTTTTGTTTAAGAAGCCTTATTTGTACGACTACTTCCATAACTAGGAGTCTATGTTGTGAGACCAAGTCTTCTCCCGGTAGCACTTTGCAGTCTTTGATGTGCTTTAAGTTGTTGCGTCTGATGAGGAAGTAGTCAATTTGCGTGTTATGCAAACCACTTTTATATGTTATAAGGTGTCCATCGGCTTTTTGGAACCAAGTGTTGGCTACTGCCAGGTCATATGCAGTAGCTGATTGCAATAGAGTTTCCCCCTCATTGTTTATATTACCAAATCCCCATCCCCCGTGTATCCTTTCATAACTTCCTCTCATTCTTCCCACGTGCCCATTAAAATCACCTCCAATTATCACTTCCTCATGCACAGGGACAGTCATCAAAACTGTATCAAAATCCTCCCAAAACTTCTCTTTTACCCTTTCTTCACAACCTACCTGTGGAGCATACACACTAATTACATTCAAGACAACATTTTCCAACATAACTTTCACAACTATTAATCTGTCATTAATCCTTTTTACATCCATCACAGTTTCTTTCAAATGACTATCTAATACTATTCCCACGCCATTCCTTTTTCCGTCACTTCCACAATAATAAAACTTGTATCCCTTCCACAATAATAAAATTTTTCTTAGATATCACTACATAATATAATACGTACAAAGTACTCCGTCGCGTCTGTCTGAATTATTCTCTGATTTTATCTTGATCAGACGTTCGAGATAAAATCAAAAACTAATGCACTGATTTTCATGCTGTTTTCAGCAATGAATTAAGTGATTCTCTAGGAAGGTTTTAGTACATATATAATTTGTCAAGTTAACATCAGCATAGGCATATCTTATACGAGTATCAGTTAGGCATCAGCTAGTTCATCAATAACTAGCTGATGCCCGCGACTTTACCCACGTGTATGTCGGTTAATTATAAACTAAACTTTTCTCGAAAACCAGTCTATACATTGGTGAAAACTACATGAAAATCGATGCAGCAGTTTTTGAGTTTTTTGCGAACAGACGGACAGACGCGGTGAAGGACTTTGTTATATAAAAAAACCGTATGTATGTACGTACAAATTCACTTTCACTACAAAGTGAAGTTGTACGGTCGTACATACATACGGTTTGGCATGCGCACTTTGAATTTATATTCCGTAACGCTCCAGCAGTTAAAGGGAGTGAAAGCAGGCTTGTCCCGTCGGGGCTGCGGGTTGTCCGCAAGAGATACCGCGGCCTCGACATAAAGGGCTAAGAAGGAACATGGGTGGTTTTTAGTCAGTAGAAATCTGACACCCCCTTTAGCTTTGCCCAAGAGCGGGAGGGGTTATTTGATGATTCCCCACCCCCCAAAGTAGTAGTAACAAGTTGGTCATTTATAGATGAGTGACCAATTTTAATTTAATTTATTTCAATGTCAGAATACAGAGATCATTAATGTCTAATAAAGCTATTATGACGTCAAAAAATCACATTAACGCATGCATTATTTTTAAACATACATTACGTTTGCCTGGTGGACGTTGCGGGGATCCGCTAGATGCGAAATCTACGGGACCGGTCAATCTAGCGACACTTACCAGAAGCTGGGCGGAGCTGGAGCTGTAAGTTTGCTTTATATTATCCCTGCTTGTTGTATTTTTTAATATCTATTATTCGTTGTATGTGTATTTTTAATCCTGTATGTCTCTTAGTATGCTCGTTATGTTTCTGCGACAAATAAATATTTTTTCTTTCTTTCTTTTTTTTCTTTAAGCCTATGTTCAGCAGTGGACCTCTTTTGGCTAAAATAATGATGATAACACATTTCCATAGACACAGGAATCTTTCAACACGTTTCTTCACGTTCGAACAAAACTAATTTAACAATACATAGATATGGAACAGTTTGATTGTTCCAATAAAGTTGACTCGTTTCCTTAGACGTCGCGTGGGCATATAAAATAAAGGGTTCAATGCCTTTCACTAATAAATGAACTGGAGTTACGAATAATAACTGGTAAAACTTCGACCTAGGGCGTATGATTAATATTCTGCGAATGCTTTGAGTATAACGTATAGATTTGATTGAATTCCAGAGCGATAAAATTTTAGAAATTTCGAATATTTTGTTTTATGTAGTATTTGGTCGTGGTTACGTCAAATATTTTTTTTATATTTGCGAACGAAGTCGCGGGCACAGCTTGTAAATTAATGTAAACGGGTATGTTTTTTTAGCGTTGTTTTTATAGATTTATTAAATAAAATATTTTCAGATTTCAAAAGTTCTCCATAATATTACATAATGTAACACCGCCTGTAATTCTCGAAAGGTTAGGCATTACTGTACCTGATAGGACATCCACAATCCACAAGTTACAGATCCTTGTAATAGTGGACGAACCTTTTGTCATCAACCGGGCACAAATCCAAATTCCGTGGCTGCTGCTGAGAAATGCCTGGTGGAATAACCTAATAATAAACATTTTGCCCGACTCGGGAATCGAAACCAGGACCTAATGCTCAGTAGTCGTACTTACGAAAGAACTTCTGCAAAACGCACAATGACTACATTATTTTAAACTGAAGTTTTTTTTTGCAATGTGTTGATATTGAATATGATCTTGTTGACACTTTTATTTTTTGTTGGAGGGTGGGACATCATCAAATAACTCGAGACCGCGGTATCTCTTTCGAACAACCCGCAGTCCGATATTGTTGACACTTGACAATGAATTTACAAAGTCAATGTGTACAGTCACATGCAATAATGTTTATAGTTACAGTTGACAAAGCTCAATCGCGAGTTTGTCGTGAAATAACGTTTGAAACTTTGAGATAATTTGAGATGTGATGAGAGAGAGATCAACTATTATTATCTACTTTGTGATAATATGGGTTCCAAAATATTTGTATCGCTACGTAACATGAAAATGAAATTAAAAATAGTTGGCGAAAATTGCTTTTAAACGTTGCTTAGTGTATACATATTGGTGCTGCTGACATATCATTGGTCGTGACTGTACATATGAGTCCTCTTCCTACGTTCACGACAATTCCAGTGAATCCCCAAGGTCGTGGGCTGGTCAATGTCGCGTGCCGAAGCCCGGCCGACGCGGCGACGTCGCGAGTGCCGCACTCAAATGTCATATTACTGATACACCGACGCTCGTGGAGGGGCACGCAACATTTTTTTTAGGATTGGTATCCACGCGTCATTGGTTTTGTTGGTTGGGGAAAAGTTAGTTACGAAATCTTACAAGAGAATACGCAAAATACCCATCAAGGTATGTTTAGGGACTCACCGACCTCACAGTTAAACCATTGCAATAGTTTTGTGGGGGCTTAGTTTATAAGTTACTTACCTTTGCGAAATAAAAAAATAAATAAAAAGGAATTTGGAAATCATACGAAATAAAATATAATACGGATGTGTTAGAAAATTATGTTTCGTTTGTTTGGTTACTTACCTGCATTAGTAGAAATAGCCTCTAGGTTATGTTACAAAAAAAAATCCAAGAATAGAATAAGTAAAATGTATATAAACTATTAATTAAACAAACAAAGATATAGAAGATGAGGAGACAAGAAATCCCCCCTTAGAGGACCCACTGACCAAGCCGAATAGGTTCATCTTATTAACAGCAACCAAAATCAGGTAAGTCAATTTGAGATAAAGCTACACAGTAAATAAATCGGTTTACAAAAACTGAGGGTAAATCTCAGATAGTTGTATAATTTCGGTAAGTAGTTAATATTTACGCCTTAAAATAATCTTATAACTTTTTTTAGTATGATTAAGGTATTAATTATCGTAGCTTACTTTGAATTAATATTTCAAGAGAACAATAACATTTACTACCTAGACGTTGTAAAATTCAATATTAGCCATAAATATCGTTAATTTACAAGTTCGCTTGTTATTATGTGAGATACGTCTCAGTTTTACGACTATCTTCACTAAAAGAAGGTAGAAATAAAATTAAACCTTTTTTACGACTATTGGGCATAATCATTTGTGATTACTCTCATTTTTCTTTTGGATTTATTATTCCTTAACTGAATTTGAAATTAGCTTTTCATAACAATTTTATATCTCAGCTTTTACAAGGCATTAAAATCAGAATCTTTTACAACTCACTAATATCCTCGGATTTTTGGCTTACCTAATCAAGACTAAACTACTAATACTAAACTTTAAACCCTAACCAATTTCATTTGTAAACTGGAACAACAACAAACGCAGAAACACATTTCTCAAAGCGTTTTTTCCTTCCCAAACAAAAAGTACGACTCCTCGCGTAACCATGGTAACAGGATATCAACAAACAACACAAATACGACACACTAGAATACTAAATTAATCTTCTTCCAAACTGTATACAAGCCACACGTCATTGGCAAAAATATATGACGTAAAAAAAAATACGCCATCTTTTTTTTTCTGTCAAAGCCTAATTCTTTATTCAAATGTTATGTGCAACTGCCTTGCTGACGGTTGCTAGCGGCTTAACACGCGAACCGCTTTTGCAGTCAGTTTTCAGTTCAAAACTACGTCGGGGTTCGAACCGACCGGCTTACGGTGTAAATAGTGTGTTACGCGAAGTTACTGTGTTGTGTAGTGTTGTGTTATGGATTGTTATGCGATGCTATTTTTGTGTTGGTACGTACCTATTTCATTTTTTTTTTAAATCATTCTGTTCTTTAAAACCGGTCAATGTTAGTTACGGCAGACTATAAATTGATGATCTCGTAATATACATTGTTTTTTTTTATTTAACAGGATAATAGTTAACTCTCAAGGTTTTAAACTCTTTATTCTTCATGTGTTCGATAATATTTAAGTATTTATTTTGTTCCGTTCTGTTATGTATTTCTTTATAATTGATACATTTCCATAATTTTGGGTTTTTATGTGATTTATTTTGGTTCAAATTTAGGTAATATTTATTACGAGTAATACGGAAATACAGCATTTTAAAAGATTTTCGTTTAAAAATATATTTCGTTTTAAATAATACCCTAATGGATACCTTTCATTTCCAATATTTCAACCACACAGCTATTAATATAATTATCTAAAACAATACAGTCTAATACATTAAAATAAAAACCATAAATCTCACAGAACTCAAATTGTCAGCACTTAATTTAAATTAGAATGCAGACTATTCAAAGTTTTAAAAGTTCATAAAAGTCTTTAAGAACTCGACGAGAAACTTTCTCGACTTCGCCAATAATACTATATTTTGTAACCATTCCTTTCGACTGCGGGGAGATGAAAACTGCAATCTGATAGGATAGCTGTTATCGCTTATAATTATCTTTTCTTGTAAAACAGTTATCCCTTTGCCCTGATTTCTGTCGAACAACTTTTAACTTAACCGTCTTAACGTCAGACGTCACTTTGCGGAATTAGAATCTAACGTTTTTTTGTTTTCTTTTCACCTTATATTGGTTGTTTTAAGAGTGAATTTTGTTTGTATTATGAAGATTGTACTGAACTATATAATATTCTTCTAACGTAAGGTTGCAGAGATCTATAGGCTGAAAGGGGACATTGACGAACAAACGAATACGACATGTTCATAGGAATTTTTCATAGCTATTAAAAAAAGCAAGCTTTTTGCTGGAAACAGTAGATTTTTTGTGAACAAACGAATACGACATGTTCAGTATTCATCATAAGATTTTTCATAGCTATTAAAAAAAAGCAAGCTTTTTGCTGGAAACAGTAGATTTTTTGTGAACAAACGAATACGACTTGTTCAGTATTCATCATACGAATTTTTCATAGCTATTTAAAAAAAAAACGCAAGCAAACAAAAAATCTACTGTTTCCAGCAAAATTGCTGGAAATAGTAGATTTTTTGTTTGCTTGCGTTTTTTTTTTAAATAGCTATGAATTATTACTGAAATTATGCACTGAATACGTGTTACTAAACTATTAATTTGTGAGTTGTATTCCCTTCATGCCATATAAACGTTAAAAAATTGAAAACACGGGCTTGTTTTGACTTTGACAACATATCTTGCACTTGTTTACAGTTGGGTAACAGTGACAGGGATAATACTAAACCTAAAGGAAGCTGCACAGTGCACAAGGTTCTTCAGGCACGTGAATAAAATCTTCTTTGAAAACAATCATTTTAGAAAATGTCTGCCCAAATATTTACCCTTTTTTTTGTTTTGGGGGTGGAAATCATCAAATAACCCCTCCCGCTCTTGGGCAGAGTGGAAGGGAGTGTCAGACTTCTACTGACTAAAAACCACCCATGAACCCGCAGCTCCGACAGGCATATGTTTACCATGTCATCTTCATTGTAGCGTCAAAAGACCTTTTCCGTGGTACGTAACGTTTATAAAGCTTGGCTTTACCCAGTACTGCCGGATGTAGGGAATTATTAAGTTGATCCTATTGAATCGCAAGTTTCGTGGAAGCTAAACTGAATTAGCTACTAAACCAGCACATAGTTATAATGGAATCGCTTTACACTAATCTACAAAGTGTAACATGGTATTAAACTTTAGGTGGAAATAAGTTAAACCCTGTTTACACGGGTTCATAAAGCGGTACGATAATATGGAACGGGTTGTGTGGCCTGCTGTCAGTCTAATGCAGCAGTACTAGTGTTTGACTTGGATCGAATATCTACGATTAGTCACCAGAGTTTTTAGAGTTTCTGACTTCTGACTACAAAATGTTTGCAACATTCAAAAGTAATTAATTCGTGAAATCACGGTTTCTACATTGAGGTAAAAGACTTGTTTTTTGGTGAGCCTGAACGTTCCCTCTTCTAGGCAATGGCGTGCCTCCGTTTCTTCCACTTTTAAAAGTATCAATACAGTAGATGAAAATGACTTTTAAAAATTGCTTCGGATACACATATTAGTACTCATGACTGAACTACCGAGTTCACAGACGGTCTGCCAGTTTGAAAATTACAATAAATTACAGTACAATAAATACTCCAAAATGTAAATCAAGAAGACGGAACAGCAGTACTAATTAATTACATTCAAGCAATTGCCAATATAATGTAAACCCAAGAAGTCGATAGAACCACAGTCACTAATTTAATACATTCAAACAATTCCTCGTACTCATTAAATACCAAAATTACCAAAGTTACATCAAAACGAACATCGTCTGAAAATATTCCATTATGAATGTCCTAAATACCATTACCCATTCATGTCACATGACTCATCATCGACAAACGAGCGTAGCAAAGGAAAGACTTCCTGTCAAACACGAGTTCCATGGCTGTTTGAAATTACTCAAACGTTACGTCTTAGAAATGCTACTCACTTTCGGGTCGGCACTTTCGTTTCGGTAATACGTATTTATGTTGAATGATGAAGCCAAACCGAAACAAAAATAGAAGAAATTCGGTTTTTTTAAACTTTGTCTCACACTAAGAATTTCTCCTATTTACAAGAATACATACACAAACCAAACACCCAGACCCGGAACAACTGTAGGCCATACAAATATTTGTTTTGTGCGGGGAACTCGCGATACGCAGCGCAGCAGTCACAAACCACCGCCACACCGCCAACCGTGCACTTAAAATGGTCATGTGATGCGGAGGAATGAGGGAAGGATTGAATATGAAAATGTTGTGTGTGAAAAGACCAAAGAAACGATGGATGGAGAGGGTGAAGAATTATATCGTTAGGAAGGAGGTGACAGCTGAGACGACTAGTGATACAGTATTATGGAAGAAGAAGACTTTCTGCACCGACCCCAAATAAATTGGGATACGGGCAGGACAATGATGTGACATGGGCAGATGATATCGTTGCCATCGCGAGTAAATCCTGGATGATGATGTAGGCACAGGAACGTGGTGTTTGCCACAATCAAAGAGAAACTAGTGAAGTCGAGATCTAAATGATGGTGCTGATTCAGATTTCATTCAGATCGTGCTGATCGTTACCGGTTCGGCAAATAGGGCAGTTTAGCTATGCCGAATCATGCCAACTTGAATAATTATGACGTATGGTGCTACCGTGTTACAACACTGTGCACATAATGAAATGAGGATATGGAACTTCCGTTATGAGAGTCTCGTCGTGCACGGAACTAATTTACGTTTTCTTAGAATTTGTCTAATGGAAATGTCTGTGTCTGGTTATCTTGTTATGTCAACTTACTCGTGCATAACGTAGTCTTTATTTAATTTGGTATATTAATTTCCTAAAATTAATGAATATATGTTATAAAATAATTTATTACAACTGCTCCTCCTGACTGCCTCGTTGGTCTAGTGGTCGCAAGCGCGACTGCTGAGCATGAGGTCCTGGGTTCGATTCCCGGGTCGGGTAAAGTGTTATTGGCTTTTTTCATCAGGAATTTATCAGTAACAGCTACGGAGTCTGGATTTGTGCCCGGTTGATGGCAATAGGCTCGCCCCCTATTACATGGGACTTAAACATAACTGGCGAACTGTGGGTGTACTATTAGGTACACCTCTGCCTAACCCTTCGGGGATTACAGGCGTGATATTATGTTATTACAACAGGAAAACGGGTTTGCTCTCAAAGCGGTGAAGAAAAACGTCGCGACGAAAACGATCGTAACGAAGACACATGATGTCCCTCTCATAAAGAGGAGGCCTGTGTCCCAGCTGTGGGAATGTTAAAAAGATGGTTAAAGAGGACTCCTGTTTGGAGTATAAGTAGGAATATTGACCTACTTACCCATATCTTCGGATTTAATTATTAAAATATTTCATCTCAGAATCTTGCTCGTATCAAGACCGAATTCCCTTGTGAGCTAATTTGTAAGCAAATACTTCACATTCAACCCTGCAAAGACTTGGGTCTTAATACATGCGGAAAATATTCGATTACGTCGTAGAATTCTTAACTGTATCGCTTTTCTACTAATATCTCTCCTGTCCTGCAGTAATATAATTTAACACAACAAGGCTAGAGCATTGGCTGTTGCACTGTGTATCACAGGTTTGGTTCCCACAAGGCAGACATATTTGTTTAGCATACAGATCGTAGTTTCGGGTCTGACTATTTGTGTATGTAAGTTTAAATATTTGTAAACGTACCAAAAATAATGTAAAAAATTCTAGTGTGGGTCACATTAAAATATCAATCTCTACCTCTAATCAAACAAATATTATATATAATTGAAAAAAAGACTAGAAAGTCAATGATGCCAAAGATAAAACATATACTAAAAATAAACGATGTTTTATACAAATAATATTAAAATACTAGTCCAAATACTAGCACATGAAAAACAGCCTGTCTACCAGAATAAAACAGTCCCAAAAGAGAATCCACAATAACAATATTCCAGTTGACAAAGAGCTTAGCAATTCCGTCGCCTCGCAGTTTAAGCCCGGTTTGACAAACGACGCTAGCGTTTGCCGTACTCAAGGCATTAAACACGTGAGATTGTATCATTAGCGTGTGGGTTTCCTCACGTTTTCCTACAACAATATCGTTTAGATCTACTGGCACTGTACCGTGTTCGTCATCTGTGTCGTTTACTGTTATTGCTTGGTTACTATAGTTTTTAGTAATATAGTTTCGAGGTAATTTATTCAAGTCCTTTTTATCAGAATTTATCAGTGAAAGTATGAATCATAATTTATTAGAAACGAAAACACTTTATATTCCTAAAAATTTAGGGACATGACGTATAGGTACTCATAGAGCCCACCCACTTCTCCTCTTATATATAAACCACATAAAGTGGGGGCGGGCTTGGTCTTATCGTCCGTGCAAGTCCCGAGAAATTCCTACATTTTATTTTTGTCTCTTCTTCTTAGTCGGTACATTCTTGTCAGAGTGGTCGTGGTTGCAGACGACGTACACGGCAAGATGTTTGCTGAGTCGTTGACTTCCCCGAAGACTGCTCTTTCAGCGATGTGCTTCCATTTCTGCCGGTTGAAGACGTTACGAGTACTCTGGACCATGGTAGACTCAGTAGCCTTTTTGATTAAGTCAGTCCAGCGAGTCGGTGATCGGCCGCATGGTCTTTTGCCTATTCAATGCGTGTTTTTTTTTAGTACTAACTAACTAAAAGTAAAAAAAAAACTCAGTGTCACTTTGCCCAACCCACTTGGCATCACTAGACCTCGGAGCTTGCGATTACTGGACCTAGCCTATGACAAAACATTTAAAAATATACATAATCTAAGAAAGAATATATTTAGATTACTAGTGGCAGATTTCAGGTGAAAATACAAAATAACAAAAAAAAATTGCCCGTCTTCATTTTCGTGGAAGAGTGTTACGATTAACTGCTCTGTAGTTTGGCAGAAGTAAAATGTACTGAACTTGACTTAATGTTCCAAATAAACACTTTTTCATATTTTTTTTTCATTACAAATTCATAATACTGAAAACTGGAAATTACATAAAAGCAATAGGGTAATAGATTATCATGTCTAGACGTAGTTCAGCGGCAACAGTACACAATAGTATTATACCTACAATAGATACTCGTAATTCATTAGTTTATAGCTTTCGTCATATAAATGAAGGCAGTTCCGAACTTCCGACCTTGGAGATTTCAGGTTGAAATAATTTGAGTGACTTGGTGTTTGGTCTAGTTCTAAATAATGATTATTAACGTAATGATAATTAACATAATGGTTTTTGGTAGTTGACGTAAACCTAGGCCTACATTTTGACACACATTTGTTAAACGTTTCACACAAATTAATATTATCTTTAGGGTATTTTGTGTTCCAGATTTTGATATCGTTAATGTAGTATTTTAACTAAAACACTATCACGCCTTTACAGGCGTGGTTACCCCCAAAGAATAAGACAGATGTATGTACACACATTTTGCCAGTTATTTTTTAAATCCCAAGTATTCCCATCATCCAAAAAACATTCTGATAGAAAACCCAATAACATTTTGCCAAACCCGAGAATCGACTCAGCAGACGTGATTGCAACCACTAGACCATAGAGATATTCAAAAATTATTATAAACTAGCTGATGCCCGCGGCTTTGCCAAATCAGCACAAATTATGCACTAAAACTTTCCTCGAGAATCACTCTATCCATTGGTGAAAACAGCATGAAAATCGGTGCAGAAGTTTTTGAGTTTATCGCGAACAGACAGACAGACAGACGCGGCGGAGGACTTTGTTTTATAAAATGTAGTGATAGTGATAAATAATTAATTCTTTGATTCTGTAAACCAGCAATGAGGTAATTCTACAGTTATTCCATCTTTAATACTCTCATTCACAGGATATAGCTCGAGTGGCAAAAAATATTGTACACACAGACTCCTACAAAGTCCTAAAACGAATAGAGAAACTATAACCATTTCAATAGCTATCCCACCTCAAAGAAACAGGTGGTCAATTACGTGTCCAGTTAGAGCTTGTTGTTCGTGTCCGGGAAGGATAAACAGTCGGTCAGCCTAATATGACTTCAAGGGGACGCTTGATTTACGGGAGCACGATGTTCCGGCTTCGTGATTATAATGTAACACGTGCTCTTAAGAGCGTTCGTAATGATACAGGTAAATAGGCGGATAGGATCTAATCATTTGAAGCAGTAGATCGTTCCAAGAACAGATGAATAGATGTTAATGATAAACCAAACGAAAAGACAACACAATTGTGTGTTGCCTTTCAGACAAGCGATGATATTAAGTCTTCGTGATTTTATTGTAGCAACGAGGAGCTCGTGGCTTAATAAGAACCACCACTCGGATCGGTCTTTAGGTTAAGCTGCGCTTGCCTAGGTTGGTCTGTGTATGGGTGACCGCCCATTACATACCGAGTTTCCTCCGTGCGTCGGAAAGCATGATAAGCTGTTTGTCCCGGCATATATCTTTGACAGTCGTTACAGGTAGTCAGTGACCTGAAAGTTGGACGTCCAGTCTTACCAAAGGGTATTGTATTACCTAGTGTTAACTGGGTTGTGGAGGTCAGATAGGCAGTCGCTCCATGTAAAATACTGGTATTCAGCTGAATCCGGTTAGACTGGAAGCCGACCCCAAGATAGTTGGGAAAAGGTTAGGCAGATGAGATGATGATGATGATTTTGATGTAGCACGTGGTCATATGAGTGTTCGTAATGATACAGGTAAATAGGCGGATAGGATCTAATTGTATGAAGCAATAGATCTTTCCTAAAAGAGTAGAATAGGCGTTAATGATAAATCAAACGAACAAAAACAACACAAGTGTATTGTCTTTCAGACAAATGGTGATTTTGTAACACGTACTCACATGAGTTCTTGTAATGATACAGGTAAATAGGTGGATAAGATCTAACGATATGAAGCAATAGATCTTTCCTAGAATAGTAGAACAGGCGTTAATGATAAAACAAACGATAAAAGACGATACATTTCGTCAGTAAGACAAGTAGTGATATTCAATTATCAGACTTTCTATCATAATACCATCATTCTGCTGCCCTTATCCTAATTTATTTGGGGTTGGCGCAGCATTGTCTTTCGTTCCCGACTTCTCTACAACTTATCATCTCAGCAGTTAGGTACCTCCTTTCTCATGCTTCACTCATGTCTTTCTCTACTCTAATAGCCATCTACATTCATAGTCAACATTTTCCTCGCAAAATTTTCCTCATACTTCTGCATCACATGTCCAGAGCACGATAACCAATTACCATTCAATTTACCAGTCACCGGTGTCACTTTCAGACTTCCTCCTGTATCCATCAAAATATGTTAATACACAATTTGAGGAAGCCATTTTCTCAGAAAGGGCAACGCCTTAAGGTGAATCCTTCAAGGTAAACCGCGAAATTCGTTAAGGTATAGGATACGGATCCTATTATTAATAGGATACGCGTCCGTAACAAATGTGACACAATCCTCTCAGTTCATATTACTACCTTGATTGACTATTTGATAAAAAAACAAAAACTGGCCAAGTGCCAGTTGGACTTGCACATGAAGGGTTCCGTACCTTCGTAGTAAGTCCCCTTTAATTTGTATTATTTCTTGTAAAGCGGCAACAGAAAAACTTATTTTCTGATAAGTTTGTTTTTCATAGTGTTTGTATGAATGACAAAGTTATATTTGCGATTTTTTAAATGTGCTATATCTCGAAAACTATTCACTATAATTATGTTGTTCAAACCAAATTTGGTTGTAAATTTTTGTTGCAATCTACAGTCTAAATGTTTTTTTTAGATTTTTCACTCTTAGTTTAAAAGAGGGAGGGGCACACATTTTACCACTTTGGAAGTGTCTATCTTTCAAACGATTGGCTTTGAGAAAAAATTATTTTAGAAACCTCCAGGTCATTTTTAAAGACCTATCTATAGACACGACACCAAACGAATAAAGAGAAAAAAAAAGTGTTTTTAAGTTTCAGTTCCATGTGTGGGCTGCCCCAAACATGGAACTGAACCCCCTCAATCTTTAATTCTTTTTTGTTGTACAAAAATCGTAGAGCGGTTCACAGAAAACATGTACCAACCAAGTTTTAACTGTGTAGTCTTAATAGTTTCCGATTAAAGTGGCTGTGACATACGGACGGACAGACGCACAGACAGACACGACGAGTCTATAAGGTTTCCATTTTTTGCCATTTGGCTACGTAACCCTAAAAAGGCATTCAAGGAAGTAATATGACATCATTACACAACATACAACTTGACACTGATCGGAAAATTGCAAAAAACGTAAAAAAACGAATTTCGCACGCTACCTTGAAGGAGCTGATTACGTTCATGATAAATCAAAAGCTGTTTCTTAGAATGAAACGAGAGACGTTAATGATGGCACCGGTGCCAAGTCCTCGATCAAATTGATACAAATGATGTAATATTTGTTATGAAGACATAGTCACTGTTACTTTCACATTGAAACTGCTTGTAATAGTGTGATATATATATATATATTGTATTTTGTTGTTGAAAACATATAATAAAACAAGCTTTAAAATTATTTTCAATATAATTTTCTTATGCCTAGTAACAAATTTTTTCTCAGCGTGAAACTGTTTCTTTCCAAAGTATTATTTTGGTTCCTGCTAGTTAATTTCTTTTGTTGCGGCCTTCTTTGATGTCTTCATAAGGAAATTGGATAAATAAAACATTTAGGAAACCACTTTATTTATTCTATTTTTGGTTCACTTATTGTCGTTTATGTAAGTTTTATTATAATGTGCCGTAAAAAATCTTTCTGACAGATGGAGGCAGGTTTCATAGTAGAATATTTCATACAGATTGTCTGTCAACAGCAAGATCAACAGTCAAAAGTTTGACTTAAGCTGTCATTTTAATACAAAGAGTTTTGCTAGGGATCGGTACGACCAATCAAATTTTGTAAAATTGTTTTGGAACAAAATCATTTCTCATAACAATTAAACCAAAATTCTAACATACAGTATTAGCAAGGGGTATCGTGTTGCCCGGTTATCGGGTTGTGAACAGTCTCTTTATGTAAATAAAGGTATTCAGCTGCATTCGGTTAGGTTGGAAGCCACCACCATATTTTTTTGATTTATTATTTAGACCTATTTACTCTGGACGCTCTTAACTTGCACGTCTTTCTATATCGTTCTGACATTTTAAATGTAACGCGTAAATCTCTATGGAAAATCGGCAAGAAACTCCACGGACAGTCAAAAATCTTGTATTAGATCATTGAGGTATAATGTACTACGTACTAGAGGAGACACCTCAACTCGATTTTTTGTAACACACGGTAGAGCTAGTAGACTCCAGTTCATTTAGTCTATGCCGAGCGGTTGCTGCGACGTGACACATTTGAGTGAAGTTTTCATGTCTAAAATATGCCTTCGTGTGCATTTAGATACTGCAGAAATAATTTAAAAAATATAAGTAAAAGTCAAGGAGTGACTTTTCACCAGCAATTATAACTTATTATCTTTAAAACACACATAATTTAATTATATTTTTTGAATTGCAATGTGTCATCGCGGCGGCCATTTTTTACGTGAATGTCAAAGAATAAAACATTTGCATGCACAGACCAGACACTATCGACGTATTCTATGCTTGACCACGAATCCTCTACATGTGAGTCAAAATTGATAGTAGGTTGTATAATATTTACATATGTATCAAGACAATTAACAAAAAAGTTGAAATGTGAAGATTGCATTGATAGTTTGACTATACTATAAACTTCCAAATCACACATCTATCATACGTAACTTAATACGGCAAAGTGGTGGAAGTCTTGCCTCGAAATATGATTTTAATTATACGTCCGTAAACACCCTAAAGCATATAATTAGGAAAGAAGTATTTGCAAAATTTGAATAAACATAATTTACTGAATCAGCCATCAACATTCAATCACAGAATCCATTTGATTCGAGCCATTAATTTATTATTATTTTACCTCGAATTAGATAGCTCACAAAAATTAGATTGCATCACGAAGGTGAAACTGATCCAACTGTGGATTACTATAACAAACTGAAGAAACTAACACAAAATAAATTATTTAAGGAAATTACAATATTGTTACAGTTTAAGTATATTTTATTTATTTTCTGAGTAAGTACACACGCACAATATCAAGTAGGCAGAATAATAACATTATGTCGCATCTGCACGCATTGATAGTAATCTATGAGAACATGACACCCCCCGCCTGCCCCGCTGTCATCAAGTGCGCGCACATTATTTTGTTTGAAATAGCTTCTCTAGTACGTAATACCTCAATGTATTAGATGTAAATAATAGAGATTTATTGCGGTTTGGAATGGGCAACTACACTACTTTCACAAGTTGTTATGCATTTTTTTTCTCGCTCTTGGGCAGAGCGAAAGGGAGTGTCAGACTTCTACTGACTAAAAACCACCCATGTTCCTTCTTTCGGCCTTTATGTCGGGGCTGCGGTATCTCTTGCGGACAACCCGTAGCCCCGACGGGCGTCGGCCCTTGCGGGCTCCTTCCATGTTGCTGACATCTCTTTGAGGCACGCGTGCAACACGAACGCGCCGTCGACACGGCCTGTCGTCGTCATAAGACGAACAGACGGTGAGCTAGCCCATCACTAACCCTCCACAGGCCTGCGTCTACGGTGGCCGGAAGCCGTCACGTGGCCTTCGACGCCCGGAGCGACTCCCGCGGCGGCTGTGACGAGAGGTTCTCTCCCTCTCACGTTCCGCCACCTCCTTCGCTAGCATCACTGCTTCGCAGAAGGAGGCGACGGCGTCCCATTCCTCCTCGCCCCGGACCATGGCTTGCACTTGCACCAGGGCCGGACGCGAGAGGTCTTATACCTTAGGATTGCGACTATAGCTTCGTTTGTCTGTCACTCATAAATAGCTGTAAAGGTTTAATTGAAATAAATGCTATAAATTTGTTTGAGATAACGGAAAGCAAATGATGTTAAGCGATAAATCATTTATGATTTATTATGAATCATCACGTGGACCATAACTTTAACAATCCCCAAATCCTTGACCCAACGTTTAACATGGCGGTCAAGGTTAATCCTCTTTTCCGGGAAATCCTCTTTGCCTCATCATCCACTAAATTGCCCAATCTCTCAATAGGCCATGTTCCGAAAGGAAACTTCGTAAAACGGCTGATTCATGCAGATAATATACAGCTATTGATAAGTAAATTTATCAAGTCATTCATTCTTTTAATATGTTCCATATTGTTGTTATAATCTTTCCGTTTTGCAACCCTTTTATATAATGCCTTTGCCTTTATAATGCCCGCTGGCTAAATCTCACAAATATTATAATAGTTTCTGAGGATGTATGGATGTGTGTTACGCTTTCACGTAAAAAACTACCGACTGGTTCCTACGGGAAAATTACCGAACTCAACGCGGGAGAAGCCGCGGACATAACGATGCCTTAGAGTGAAAACCTCGTAAGTGTAAAAGAAGTAACTGTTCAGGAGGAAGAAAAAACTGCGTGCATTTTATAACTGTTGCACGGTGTCTTTTATATATTTTTTTAATTAATTAATGTAGAATATACATATATCGAATGAAAAAATTTGTCGGATCAGGTTTTGCGTTGCGAGGTTTTCTTTCTAGAAACGTAATAAAATGGATTGAGCAAAAACGCATACCCGAGGTTTTCACTCTAAGGCGACGAGAAGCTAGTTTTAATACCTATCGTAACCTATTTATTATTTATACCTTCTTACCTTACATAAAATTCAGTGCTATTTTTGCTTTTCTTTTAACTGTTTCAAATTCCTCTTGAGTTAACCATAACGTTTTTTTTTTTTTTTGTTAGCCTACGTTGTGTCCCACTGCTGAGCAAAGGCCTCCCCTTTCTCCTTCCATACCTTTCTGTCATGTGCGATCTCTGGCCATGTTAGCCCCGCAAACATGATCAGATCGTCACGCCACCTTCGCCGCGGTCGACCTCGACGGCGCTGTCCTGCCTCAGGCGTCCAGTGTGTGACGACCTTTGCCATAACCATAACGTTAACTTACTTAAAACCTTATCTAAAGATATTTTAAGCATCAAATTTGCTTGGTTTCAAACACCTAACACAATAAATTTGACTTCACCCTTTATTTTCAACACTTCTGTGAATAAAATGCAGTCTAGACTTACTAAATTATCAAGTACCTAGAAACGCCAGAACAACAAGCTACGCGAAACTGTAAAAAAATTGCCAGTAAACCTTGAACCTAATTGCAATAAAGCTGAAAATCTATTAAAGAAATTTCAAAGATTGTATTAGCTAGTAATACCTTCAAATACAATACCGAGAAAATGTATTCAAACCTTGTGCGACGTATACGTGCATTTATTTACCGTGTGTACCTACACACGTAGGCGTTGAGTTAACAATGTGTTCCTATTTGCCAATCTTGTATATCTATTTGTATACAATACTAAGGTTGAATAACTGGCTGTTACGGTCTGCGCTATGAATAACGATGTTCTTACTAATGGGTTATGAGCAGAAGAAATCTTTCGGCATGCCAATTTCAAATATAGTACATAGACTAATAATCAAGGCACGGCTGTGATTTTCGAAGGGTTAGGCAGGGTGTACACTCACATTTCGCCAGTTATGTTAATGTCACACACACACACTCATCACAGTGTGGTGTAGGTAACAGACGGTTTACTTTTTGACGTTAAGGTTGATGCTACAAAGGTAGCCCGCGAAATCCGACTTGACACTGACCGGCAAATTTAAAAAAAAGGAAGAAAATTCGAATTTTGCGGGCTACCTTGTCGCATTCACCTTAACAGGAACATATTCAGACTCCGTGGCTCTTGCTGTAAAATTTATTATGAGAAAAACTAATAATACTGCCCAACCTGCAAGGCTATTGCGTATCTTTTTAAATGTTAGTGGTTTTCAAAAATGGAACCATTAGACAGCTAATCGATGAACACTGTGATAGCCACTGACATTTAAAAATATATGCAATAGCCCTGCTGGGACTGCATACAAAACTAATAAGATAACATAAACATTCTTTAATTGAAAAAAAAAGGTTAAGACGTATGCATTTCATATTATTTATTTTACAAAACAATTAAAAAAAAAAGCTTTATAAAAAGAAATAAAACTGAACCCTAAATATCACCAGAGCTCCGTTAAAACACCAACCAAAAATACTTGGGGTTTTAAACTGGAAATCGCGTGTTCGCACGAGCAGTTTGTAGCTTTTCTGAACAATAAAACCTTTTCTGTTTGGACCAGTGCACGAAAGTACTGTGACACGAATTTACCTTTCGTTCTTGTATATTTAGTTACTCTGTGAGCTCAGTAACCCGTGATTACTGTACGTTTGGGCTTTTGTTTCGATCTATTTCATTTTTGGTATGTAGACATAGCAGGCTGCACGCACGTCAATAATATTATTTTGAAATAGACCTGTAATAGCCCTGGCGCAGTATGATATTTCAATAGAATTGGTGCCCATCTGATACTGGTTTCATTACCACTAACGTGCGAATGAAATATCTGTTCTAATCGTTTCATGTCATAGGTCAATACTAAATTAAAGATTCGACACCTCATCTATAACGCTTTGGTGCCCGAGACTGGATTTGTGCCCGATTGAAGTCGTTGGGTTAACTTTTTATCACGTGACTAAATATGTAAAATTATGTAGATGCTAGATGCTATTCGTAGAATATCTTTAGCATTGAGTAAATATTACCTACGCAAAAATACAACGTTGAACAAAGGTCGACTAGGAGAGGGTGATTAATTTAAACACTGGAGTTTATATAATGCACGTTTATTATTTATCCACAATGCTTGCTGCTCACACACAAAAAAACAAAAAATACATTTTTTGACCTAGGTGAGCGCTGGAGAATCTTAACACTGCGATTCATGATTCGACGCTCAACTAACAACGCCATAAAATATATTGACACAAATCGAAACTAGTTCGAATATATACGAACAACGTTCATAAAATTACATTGACGGACTCATTTTTTTTCCTGTACTTATTTAGGCTAATTAATTAGGTAAGTAAGGTAAGTAGTTAGGTAAT
Organism: Diarsia brunnea; assembly: GCA_949774965.1. Taxonomy (NCBI): domain Eukaryota; kingdom Metazoa; phylum Arthropoda; class Insecta; order Lepidoptera; family Noctuidae; genus Diarsia; species Diarsia brunnea. The sequence continues at coordinate 2,729,196 of OX459005.1, read as the reverse complement.
TGTGAAGTTATGCAGAGGTGCATAACTTCACAATTTTATTTAGTTTAACTGAATAGTATGACTTTGCGTTACTTAAATAAAAACTGAGCAAGGACCTTTCAATGTTTGTCTTTTCCATTTTCAACAGACAAGGCTACAATGCTAACGAAGCTACACATGACGCATTTAAATGACCTTCTAAAAGCTAACGATACACTAAACATTACAATGAAGACATTTAAACTAGTTCATAATAAATACAGACTATTTAAGCTTTCGTTTTTCATTACAATTAAGGTGAACACGTGAGGGTTTTATGAAGTAGTTCTAATTAACAGAAAGAAAATAATATAATGTCGCTAGAATTAAAATTGTGTCCCCCTAGGCAATACAGTGTGTCCAACTCCGGTACTTAGTTATCAAATTTTTCATTCTAAATGTTTAATAGTTTAGCTTTTGCCCGCGTCTTAATTCATTTTAAATTAAATTTGTTTGATCTTGCAAGTACATAAAGTGATCTGTGTAAGTGTTTACTATTTCAGGTTATAGACTAACTGCGTTCTAAATTTCACCCAAATACGTCCAGCCATTTCCGCGTAAAGGAGTAAAAAAGCATATACAACACAAAAATACACACATACACGTATACATGGACACTTTTGTATTTATAACATTAGTGTTCTTTCTATGTTCATTTTACATATTTTGTTTGTGTAACAGCGAAGTTATAAATAGCACAACGTTATTTGATTTAACTTGAGCGCCACAAATCGACTAGTGAGAAAATTCCGAACATGCATTAGGATTGATTTGAAATATACGTTACCACACACTAACGTTTTTGTACTTCCGAACTATGTCAGAATATTTAACTTTTCCATAACAATAAATACAAGAAAGTAAGACAATTTTAGTTTTTTTTTGTTTTGCAGTCTGAATTTGTGCCCGGTTGGTGGCAATAGGTTCGCCCCCTATTACATGGGACTTAAAAACATAACTGGCGAAATGTGGGTATACTATTAGGTACACCTCTGCCTGGTATTAATTTTATCGCGTGATGTTATGTTAATTTTATCAGGCATCGCTTTTTGTCCCCCACTGCAACTATATTACCAAGTGTGGACGTATCAGAAAACCCGATAACACCAGATATCGAACATTATCAAAGCCAAATGGATTCAAGTTTAACAATCGACATCAGCTCATTTCTTAGTTCAATCGAACTAATAACAGTTCGCTCAAAGACCAGTAAAACAATACAGACAAAGCATTAGCATTGAAGGGCAATCGCATGCTAAGTGAAGATAAAACCTTGTATGGCAGTTGATGATCGCAATCGCATTGATACTTGCGTGTTCCTTCCTCAAGGGTCTTAAATTTAATTTGTGTTCGCAATAACTGTTTGACTAGAGGTAGGTAATTATTGCTTTTTATTTGTTTTGAATTCTGTTAGAGGTTACGTACACTCACTCACATTCATTCTTATACCCTAAGCAATACGGTTGAAAGTATTTGACTGTCAGTGAACTCGGCAGTACCTTAAGTTTAGCACTTAGCATCTAACCTCATGGCCGTGGGCTACATGCTCAAGTAACACGCGTCTTGTGGGGCAACCATTGTGGAGCAAAATAATACGAAATTGTTTTGAGCATGCCGCAAGTTACCACGACGTTATTTGTAACCAGTGCGTATTTGCCTTGAAGCAGGTCCCATTGTTCTAAGGCACAAACGAGGCTAAAGATATTGCTAAAATCAAATTGTCAGATCTCTTTAAAATACATATCACATCAGCATAAGATCCTTGAGAAACTTAGTGTGAATGCAGTGCTCCCGACCAGGCGATGACCCACTCGACAGGTACCGTAGACTAGGCCCAAAAAAAAATAATTCTATTAGTACCATCAATACGAAAGAAGCTAAAGATATTATTATAACTAATATTTGTGCTACATTATTTAGAAACTATAAATAGACTAACAAGAACGCCAAGAAATCATTCACATCGCTGACGACGGGAAAAGTAGCCAGAAAAACTACACAAATCAGAAAGAAAAAATATGCGTACCTACATTATGCGCTTATATACATTTTTAGAGGGAACAGCTCCTTTAACCCCAGCTTGTAAAGTATTAAATTATCTTTGGACTTATCGAGGCCCACTCCTAAATTCTAAGAAAATTGAAGTGATAATCAGATAGGAATTATTAGTTACTACTTATTACTATCAAATTAATTATTTTACTGAAATACAGCTATTTAACCAAAAAAAAAAAAGCTTTCTTTCCATCCTACACGCAGTGAACGGGAAAAATGACAATTTCACAAAACAAATATGCCTCTATTAAACCTGGATCAAACACAACTTTTGAACCCCGCTGTTATAATACTAAAATTTCTAGATTAAACAGAATTTTGAATTTAATCAAAAACTTGAATATCAACTTTGAATTTTATGCCATTTTAATCTAAAATTCTAGAGACGGTAATAAAAGGCTACTTTATTACTTTGTATTAGGGCTGAGATTGGCTCTATTATAAAAATCAAATTATGAATATTTTACAAACCATAAACTATGGATAGCCTAAGTTTATTCGAAACCAACCTACCATGTTACGAGTATCATACCTACTAAACTAACTTAAATGTGAATTTATATTTCGTAGTCACCATTCTACTAATATTTTAAATACGAAAGTTTATGGGGATGTATGGATGTATGTTATTCTTTTACGCAAAAAAATGGCTAGATTTGAAGGAAATCTAGCACACAGATAGTTTATAACCTGGATCAACACATAATATACTTTTTATCCCGTTAGTAAGATCCCGTGAGACCATTATCGAGATTAAAGACGGCGAAGCCGCGGGCAAAAGCTAGTAGTTTCATAAGTAACAATCATCCCACCTCCACAATCCAATGATATCCCAAATTGGCCCTTATTACACACGATTGACATAAATTCTACGTCCTTATCCCACGCCTGGTTACCAAACTTCAAAATTTATCAGTCCCTATTGTAGCCGAATGAGAGCAACTGTAGAAGCCAGAAACTGTGACAAAACATATTGTGAGTGTTTTTTGTCATATTGATGAAACCTATTCGACCTCGTTAATATTGGGACTTCCCAACTTTGTTAGTATGATATTGGTTCTGTTTAAGTACAAATCATTACATAACTGCGTTCGAATAAGGAGGTATAAAAACTCGCACAAGGCTCTCTGTTAGATGTACCAATGCTGTCATTTCGAGTCCGCATATAACTAGCCAGTTTCCCTCAATCGTCCGTTTATTTAATTCGAAATGTTGAACGAAAGATAACAGTTATTAAATAGAATATATATCTGAAAAAAATCTATACATAAACATAATCTGAATAAAACTATAAACGTAGAATCCAAACTGGCAAACACTGGAAACTGTCCAATCAGCGAAACTGACCTATGAGCAAAATTGGCGAACTAAATAATAATAAACAACAGACGAGCGAGTGAGCAATGATGTACGGACTCTTCATTTCAACAGATATCGAATTTTAACTTTTTAATTCAGACTCACCCAATTTTCAGCTAACTCATTCAATTTTGGTTCCAAATAAGTTTGCCCTGTTTTAACAGACGTGCCTCTAAAAAAAAGGGTACCTACAGTTCTGTTAAACCAGCATAACCTGGCCCTTACTCTATTACAACTTCGTACTAAGCCCGGCCAGCTTAAGTGAAAAGGGTTACAACGGAATATTTTCAGTAAAAACTAATGAGTTTTAACAAAACCGTGTAGTAACATAGCTGTAGGCAAGCACAGCATGTTCCACCCACTCTTAGAATCTACAACACTACAACGGAAAATACCCAATTTTACTTCATCTGTAATTACCCGACCATCAGCCAAGATTTTATGAAATCCGTTTAATACTCAAAAACTTCATAAGATCAACGTTATTATTATTTTAAGGCAAGCGATCACTTTTGTGAAGTGCTTTAATATTTATTGATTTAGAATAGATTTTCAACTTTATCGCTACAGCACTAGTTCAAGTAGAGCTCGTGGCTTAATAAGAACTGCCACTCGGGTCGATCTTTAGGTAAAGCTGCGCTTGCCTAGGTCGGTCTGTGGATGGGTGACCGCCCGACATACCGAGTTTCCTCCGTGCCTCGGAAAGCACGTTAAGCTGTTGGTCCCGCCTGCCATAAATAGATCTTTGGCAGTCGTTACAGGTAGTCAGAGACCTGAAATTCTGACATCCAGTCTTACCAAAGAGTATCGTATTACCTAGTATTAACTGGGTTGTGGCGGTCAGATAGGCAGTCGCTCCATGTAAAATACTGGTATTCAGCTGCATCCGGTTAGACTGGAAGCCGACCCCAACATAGTTGGGAAAAGGCTAGGCAGATGATGATCACTTTTGTGAGGCGCTTTAATATTTATTGATTTAGAATAGATTTTCAACTTTATCGCTAAAGCACTAGGTTCAAGGTTTATTTGGAAAGTTTAACCTTTTCAAAGTTTTCAAACGTAACAAACACACAGACGAGACTCTAACTTAATTATGTTTATTATATTATATAATAACATTATTAGTTATGAAGGTAGAGATATTAGTAGATATTTAGTGCCAAGCTTGCGACATTATACAACTTATATGTAGCAAACTAATTTAATTTAGTCTATCCACACGACCTCAAAAAGGCCTTCGCAGTGTCTGTATATAAATTGTTTAGTCAAGTCTTTCCACCTTTAATATTTTACCATAATTTGTCTGAAATATGATTTCCTAATTTCTTGATTTGATTTGAAAATTAAACGTAATCGTCCACGGAAACGTCGATATAAGACACCTTTCGGCCAAAAGTCCTCTTTCATGCAGGTCTGTAGATGCAGGGTTGGAACTCGTACCACGAACGACTTAAAGTTGATGTTGTGGCGTGATTCCAACCTTTCAACCCTCAGAGTCCAGTTGGTTTCCACCTTCAAGTACTGCACGACCTCCTCAACCGTCGTAGAGTGATGCAGACGAGATAGGTACAGCTGCGTCGTAGGCACAGCTGGACACAACAACATGTTGGGTCCACTCGGTGCGGTACCGCAAGTTACGAGTACAGGGCTTCATCTTCTTCCTTTCCACCTTTGTGAATCCCTCCTCATCAAGTTGGCTCGGCAAGGAGCTGTGGTCCACTGTCAGGGCTGGTTGGGCATCCTTATTCTGTTTATAAACACAACATAAACACAACATAACATAACTTTTCCCTACCAACTGTATACATTATGGTACGCAATAAAGAATAAAGAATTGAGAATTGAATTGGGATAGCGCCTGTAATTCTTGAACTGTAAGGCAGAGGTGTACGTAATAGTACACCCTTATTTCACTATCATAGCTCGACAAAACAGTAATATGACACGACCGGAATATAACAGTTAAAGTGGTGATATAGAAATTCTAGTGGAGAACCAAACAAGCGTTTATTGCAATACTAACACGATACGAACGATCGTGCAAATGCTGAAGTTTAATTTACGTATATATAGTTTAATATCGACCAACGTAATGTCAACGTAGTTTGAGACCTCGGTACGTGACACCTACTCAAGGGACCAGATCATAGCGAATGACGCAGCTATATTACTGTGGGTATATCCATACTAATTGTAACATATCATTACGACTGTTATACCATTACCGATGGGTTGGGCAGAGGTGAAGAGATGTCAGCAACATTGCAGGGGCTCGCAAGGGCCGACGCCCGTCGGGGCTGCGGGTTGTTCGAAAGAAATACCGAGATCTCGACACAAAGGGCTAAGAAGGAACATGGGTGGTTATTAGTCAGTAGAAGTCTGACACTCGCGACCGTTCTGCCTAGACCGGGAGGAGTTATTTGATGATTTATCACCAAATGAATAATACCGAAATAATTAATTATTCCTTCCTTTAGTTCCGAAGTTTGACTAAAGACCGACTAAATTTGTGGTTCGATTCCCGGGTCGGGGAGCATGTGATTGGGTTTTTCATTAGGAAATTAACAGTAACAACCACGGAGTCTGAATTTGTGCCGGTTCATAGCAAAACATTCGCCCCCTATTACATGGGAATACAAAAATAACTGGCGAAATGTGGGTGTAGTATTAGGTACACCTCTGCCTTTCCTTTTGGGGATTACAGGCGTGATAAAATATATGTTTGTTTGATTGAAGAATAAATCATATTTTCTAGTTCATAGAAAATCCGGGTGTTAGTCCTTTTATAAGATTACATTCTAAGAATATTAAATATGTACACACTAGGAAGTAAAGTATCTATTAACAGAAATGATAACATTGAACCTAAACAAAGTTCGCGAACTTTTTCTTATATCAGTTCTAACTACCTATTTTATTGCTCGCGATTTCGCTCGCGTCGAGGTCGAAAATCATTGGAGAGGATAATTTACGTATAAACTGAATAAATGAATTCCACGTTGTACAGGGTCATATTCTATCCAAAGCAATGGAAAGACAAACAAAGTTAATTTCAACTCAATTATAATTATAATATGAGTATTTTGAGAAAAGGATGGTACGGCCGTGCCGCTTTACTGCTCGACTTGGCGGGGACACTGCCGTGGCCCCAGATAAAACAAAGGTACAGTTGCGGGCACTAATATGTATACAATTTTCAAAGACATTTTCTCTTACTTTGTTGGTCGTATCCTTATAATTTTCCGGACATAGTATTTTGAAACCCATACGAAATAGCTTAAAGTTGTAATAGATATTCCGTGAGATAATCCCTTTAGTAGTTCACTTAATGTATTCTCATACTAGTGCTAGTGAGTGAAACAGTACACCTCTGCATGGTCCTTAAGAAACTATTAAGACCCAGACCCAAACCCTTAAGATACAGACGCTATGGTTATGTTACTAAATAGGTTTCATCTGCCTAGCCTTTTCCCAACTATGTTAGGGTCAGCTTTCAGTCTAACCGGATGCAGCTGAATACCAGTATTTTACATGGAGCGACTGCCTATCTGACCTCCACAACCCAGTTAATACTAGGTAATACGATACCTCTTTGGTAAGACTGGATGTCAGAATTTCAGGTCACTGACTACCTGTAACGACTGCCAAAGATCTATATATGGCAGCCGGGACCAACAGCTTAACGTGCTTTCCGAGGCACGGAGGAAAGTCGGTATGTTGGGCGGTCACCCATCCACAGACCGACCTAGGTAAGCACAGCTTTACCTAAAGATCGACCCGAGTGGCAGTTCTTACTAAGCCACGAGCTCCTCTCTTCACTGAAAGAAAATAAGTGCTGAAAACACAAACCTAAAACTAAGTGTAATTTTTATTGCAGAGCCCAGTCCCTTCATAAATGGGGTACGTGTCTGCAGGAGACATTAACAGACTGATATTATACGCAGTGATACGACTCACGGTCATGGTTGTCTTGTAAATCATACTTGGTTCTAAATACTTACTACGTTTGCGCCGCGCTGTGGTCTGAATGCGTGGACGTAGTTACAATAGCATATTGAGGAGCTCGTGGCCTAATTATAAATGCCACTCGGGTCTACCTTTAGGTTAAGCCGCGCTTGCCTAGGTTGATCTGTGGATGGGTGACCACCTGTTACATACCGAGTTTCCTCCGTGCCTCGGAAAGCACGTTAAGCTGATGGTCCCGGCTGCCATATATATAGGGTGTAAAAGTACCCTTAACGCAAACGAAGGGCATTTGTTCTCCCCACCACTGCGATCATTTTTTTGTTCTAGACCATACCTGGGAACCTCCTAGTTACGGAGATATTGGGGGTCAAAGTTCCAAATTTTTCACAGCTGTTTTTGTAAATACTAGTATTTCAGGTTTTAACTTTACTTAAATTACTTCCATGACCCGTTTACTATCCAAAGCATCCACTAGCACAATGTTTTAAGAGTGCTTATTTGAGTTTTACCGTAAAATGTGATTAATGACCCCAAAAAAAAAAGTCATTTCCCGGCAAAAATTTTTGCGTAGGGGTTACTTAGTTTGATGTACAGAATGCTTGGTTGACGGATGCGTGAAGGGTTCGTTTACACCCTGTATACGGGTAGTCAGTGACCTGAAAGTCTGACAACTAGTACTAGCAAAGGGTATCGTATTACCCAGTATTAACTGGGTTGTAGAGGTCAGATAAGCAGTTGCTCCAAGTAAAATACTGGTATTCAGCTGCATTCGGTTAGACTGGAAGGTTTTTAATAAATAATGCGAACTGTCAACAGCTATTGAAGCTACATCAAATAACCCGCTTCAATTACGTACACGTGCCGACGGTTTCGATTGATGTTTGATCTCGTAGAGCAAATATTAATTGAAGCAATAAAGCTTCAATATGTTAATATTTATTTAATAGAGGATTACGTTTAATCGGTGGCTTAACGAGTTATAATTGTATTTACTTTGTAAAGTTGGATGAAATTGTGAAGTTTTCAAATCTATTATCTACATTTCATTATTTTATTAGTATCTCAATTAATTTGGGGCCGCTGCAGAGAATGCTTATGAATAAAAATATACGGTTCCTAAAACAACAAACATTGATGTTTTGTCTTTCTGTCTGTTTTCCGCCTCATCTCGGAAACTGTTGGAGCCATATTGACGGTAGTTTTGCTGGCAGATAGCTAATGTTATAAGGAGTAACTTAGTTTACTTTTATTTTGAAAAAGGGTTAGGGTCCAGTGAAACAAAAATTAAAACCTTCGAAATATTTAAAGGAAATTAAAGGGTGGTAATAGTTTAAAATAATTTCACGTGGATGAAAGTCGCGAGCAACAGCTAGTTATGGCATAAAATTTAAAAGAAATAAGCGTTGTAAGAAAAAAAATTTAAGTTATCTAGATTTTTCTATTCTGGGTGAACGGGACACCGACTTCAAATTATTAACAAGATTCCAGTTCACATTGATTTTAGAATCGCTTGCTGTCAAAGCTAACGCTTGTAAAATGTCAAGCACAAGACTAAGGATACAGATTGTAACCTGCTTGTCGCAGTTACGACGCGCGACGTGCAACCTGTTAAGTTTCTTGATCCGTTCTATATTGTTGGTATAGTATTTCGGTACCTCTGGGCTCAAAGGGCGTCACTTTAGATGTTATGTAAAATGTGCTTTATGCCCTTTGAGCCCAGAGGTATTAATTTGTTATGCGTTGTATGCTTATTGTTTTTTTTTGCATGCACGTCATAATTTTATACCTGCGACAAATGTTTTTTTTTTCTTTCTTTTCTTGTTACCCGACTGCGGCGAAACCTAAAAGGAGGGTTATTTGGTTATTGTGCGTCGATGTCCACATTTATTTTAAATCTCTTTCTAACCCATGCTCCTGACTATTTATGTTTTGTGCTAAGACCTAGATATAACAAAATACTTTAAAACATCACCACACTTCCCTTAGACAGGTTTTCTAACTCTAAAGCTGCGTCTACGCTAGGCGAGCCCATCACGAGCCGAGCATGAACTGAGCACGAGCCGAACACAATTCGTCTAGTGTGGACCGACTTACAAGCCTCGAACGAGCGCGCTGCGAGCATTTCGTTGGTACTCTGCTGTGCTCAATTTGCCAATTGTCTGTTTTTTGGCGAACACAAAGGGATTTGACTACGTTCGAGGGCAGTGATCGTTGTAGGTTCGTGGTAGGTTCGTTGTACGTCCACACTTACGCCGCGAACGCTCGTGCTCGGCTCATGCTCGGCTCGCCTAGCGTAGACGCAGCTTCTGATTCTGTTATTTCCCGCGAAATCCTAAACAATCCTTTTCAATGCCAAGACATTCATAATGTCAGTGTCTAATTATAATATTCATCAGTCTATTATTTATTAAAGGTTGCTTACCTGAACACGGGGTTGATCAGGAGGTTTCTCACCTCGAAATTAAACTCTCACTTCATATTTTAAGTCAATTATGAAAGTCATTGACACAACAGATCATCTCTGGTTGAGCACAGAATACATAAATCATAATTTTGTTTGCACGTAGATCAACGATACCATTATTATATTGTAAATTAATTAGCTACGCTAAAGTGAGCTCTAATGATACACACGGTAGATTTTTGTTTTGTTTGAAGACAAAAACATAAATTTGATCACGTCTATTGAATTTCAGAATTTCATATCAAATAGAATAGTCGTTTGTTGATAAATAACAATAGCTTTTGACAGAAGCTTCCCCACGTAAGTAGGATGTCTTCAAATACCAGACCAAAAAGCTATCCTACTTGTGTGCTAAATGTCATTGAAATCTGTTCAATCGTTAAAACGTGAAATAAGTGTGACTATTTAACGTTTTAACCGAAGCACCAAACTTCAAAACCCCTCTATAATGATGTATGGGTTGTATGGGATTGTATGGGTTTGGTAATAGGAAATTTTAATGTATTGACTTATTAACTTATGTGAATAAGTACACACAGTAGGCGTGAGATGGCGCGATAAAGCGCGTAGAAACAGCAGCAGACCGGTTGCCGCGCGGTGTTATCACGCGCTGGCGCTGGCATCGGTGGACTTTTGCGGTACAACGTCGTTCGATCGACCAATAGGGAGGCCGAATGAGCGCGCCACCTCTGCGAACCAATCGGTGAAGCTCGATGTGGTTCGATGCGGCATGAAGAGGGAACAACGAGGTGTGAAGGTTTTGCCGGGAATTCTTAGTTAGTACTTCTGGAAATCGCGAGAGAATTAACAAGTGGCTAAGCAGAATGGTAGTAATAGTATATTCTGGTTGATAGTGCAGAACATTCAGATTTAAAGCTAAGTATTTTACCTTTATTGGACTGTTGAAATGTTTAGATATTTATGCTGTTGCTTTCATCATTTTGAATGTGTGATTCGTAGCTTTGGGCAATTAGTGTTTTCATTTGTTATAGCTTTATTTTAGTCATGTGATCGATTTACTGGTAAAATTATAACGTTCCGTGTACTTCAAAATGCCACCCTACCCCATATACTGCTATTATATACAACTGTGTGCTTAATGATTGTAAATAAATACATATGTAAACCGTTATCGTTGTTTATTTAATAGAATTGTTCTAATAGGTGTAACACTTAACTATTACTTAACTTAAGGTACATCGATGAACTGGATGCTACAAGTACAAGGCTTGTCTACTAACCTTTGGGTTTATTAGGAGAACATTGTGATAGGGTACAAAATAATATCTAAAAATAACTACCTGTTATCGAAAATGTATGTACACGTCATTTACAAAAAAAACATTCCCTCGTCCTCCCTACATTACGTTCTTGTGGAATTACCCAACCCTCGAAAGTCTGACAACCATTTCAACCAAGTGTTGTTGTATAACGTACTAATTGGCATGTGGAGGTCAGACAGGTAGTCGCTTCATGTAAAATACTGGTATTCATCTGCATCGAGTTGAGCTGACTCCAGCAAAGTTGGGCAAAGGCCACACAGATGATAATCACGTACTTCTGTGTTAATTACAAATCGCGTAAAACCACAAGAAAAACCTAGTTCTCAATAAACCCTTGTATTTTCTTTCATTTTCCTTTGCATAGTTAAGTATTTCTCGGTACGACACCGGTCAGTAGGTCGGCTCATCGATCTGCAATGGAATCGATATCTCATCATTAAATTATTAGCTCTTGGCGCCGAACAGACCAAGTGATTATCCTCGTTTCAAACCAAGTGATTCAATATTATTGTGCCTTTAACAAGTGCTAATGTAATAAATTTAGCACATTATTGAGGTTTATTGAATTAGGTCTTCTAGAGCGACTGTAATTCTTTGATAATACTCATAATTATTTGAGAATATCCTAAGGGACTAGACGCAGAATAACTTCTTGGAATTGGTCAAAATTAATATAATCATTATTTGGTTAGAAAATTGAGAGAAGCCTGACCCTAAACCCGGCCTAGATCTGAAAATTGGGTATTAGACGATGATACTGTTTGTATTTGGAAATTGAATAATAATAATAAACTTTATTTTTTTCACCACAATTTACATAAATTATTTAACATTGGTCAGATTCGACAAGATACACAATTCAGGTAAGTATATATTGTGGGAGACTGGTGCCTAAGCTAGGCTCATGGCCTGTGTTTCAGGACACCAGGATCCCACCCCTTTACATTTTCATTTTACACATTATGTACCTACTAGACGCGCTGACAGAATGTAGTGAGTAATCAATCATACGGCATTTCATAGTTTCTTTTACAATTATTAAAATCTAGGTTAAGTATGAGACATGAATGTTAGTAGATATGTGGTATGGGTGATTGTGTGTGAGTGTGGTGTGTGAGTATGTAGGTGTATGCGTGTGTGGGTGTGTGAGAGTAAGAGACAGTGTGCTTAGGTCATTATTTTAAGAATGTTTTCAGTATCATTATAGTTTAATTTTAGTAGCCAATCAGTTAGCCTCTTTTAAATTTATTCTTTGTGAGGCTAAAGATATGTAACACCTTATGAATTTTATTGTATAAGTAGCCACCCAGATAGCAAAAGAAACGCCTTGCAAAAATAGTTTTGTGACGTAGATGATGGCGCTCCACTGAATGTTTATTTAATTAGTCTAACTTATCGTCGCTAATAACTGCCTTTAAATATTTCTTGGATCGTCTTTCACAAATACTGCGTAGGCATCCTGCTACATGCCGTAGGCGTCCTGCTACGGCGTAGCTATCAGCTACGAACTCATAACCTTAACTCCAATTAAAATTAAACCTTTTGTTCCAGATAAACGGTTAACATTGGAATGACCTCCAACGCGCTCACATTGTGTCCATCCCCCCTTGAAGATGAAATGCTCCTGGCCTACGGCATTGTTCTTTTTGATATGGTAAAGTATTCTAATCAATATAAAATAGGTACTCTGTACTTAATTTACACCTAAGTGACCTCTCTATTTTCTCTACCCAGCCTATCGCAGACCACTGCCGGACATAGGCCTCTCCCGTTTCAAAGGTTGGTACTGTTGCCTGTAGTGTACCATACTAACAGTTTTATTCTGAATTAGATAGTTAACCTTCTTGCGAATGCTTAAGGATGGTTTTTTAATACATTTTTGAAGTAGATTTTTTGCGGAAACAAAATTTTATTTTCCCGCTGCTAGATACGAAGACCAAGTGTGGGTAGTTTTGTACCAGCTTACGTTGATATAATTAGCAGCCTATTAGATAGTAAATATTCTAAAGAGTTTTGAGTCCTACAAGGACGGTTACGATTTCATAGTAATCTCTAATATAGTGGCAGTTCAGAAGTCAATTGAGTTTATAGATCTTTGTTTCAAAATTTTAGACGTCCTTGAGTATTCGTCAGTGGTTGTTAAATGTTTGTGATGTTAATGTTTAAGTTAATGTTTTATCGTATCATTTTTCGCGGTGACGTTTCCGCTATCAGTTACAGACCTAAACCTAGTTATTCACTGGGTTTACTACATAAAGATGAGAGGGAAGTTTGTAACCTTGATGGCTAGTTTTGGTACTGTTACGCAGTAGCTATTTATTACGTTCAAATCAAGATGCAACAGAAGTTGAAATATAATGTACCGAAGTAATTATCTGTCTAACTGCGGTACTCAGAGTTATTTAATGATTACTTAAGCCGTCACTTTGGCATACTTTTGTATGACAAAACTGTCAAAACCTTAACACTTTTATGGCCTAAGCCTAGTATTCATTAAAGCTATCTGAGTGCGGCAGAAAGAGCATCTCTATCCAGTCAGCAAACTGTCCTGACCAGTTTCATGACACTTTAAAGTTGCAATCTTATCTCAACAACAAGCAATATCAAAAATTTGTCAGAATACGAACAATTTTTGAAAAGGCGGGATTCGTTCCTCTCACAGACGCAGCTAATACCACGAATTGTTACTTGGTGACCATTTTACGAATGGAGATCGGACAAAAAAAATCTAATTAGTCCGTCACGTAAACAAAATATAAAGACAATACAGTGCTTTGAAAACTCGTGTGACGTTACATGTCAGTACTTTTTACCTACAAGTAACGTCACAAGCCCCCACTCATGACCTTTGACGCGTTTTATTTTAGTAATTTTTTATAAAACAAAAAACACGTATTCAATATTTTTCGATAATCTAACTGACGAACTAAACAGAATCATATTTTTTTGAGTCAGTCCGATCCCCTATTATAACTTTGGGGGGTATGAGGAACAGGGTGTAAAGTTCGTCATCCCCCGTAGAAAAGGGAGGATCCTCCGACCAGACGGGTGTTGTGTCTGGTGGGCTAACTGCCCGACATATGTAAGTCGGGATTTTCTATATAGGCTAATGTCGCGGATAATGTTGATAGCGCGATGTAGGAATTGTCAATTTAGTTCGCATGTGTTGCGATAGATGTCGCTGTCGCCACATCACTCCCCTCCGAGACCGGAGGTCGATAGCAGACTGAGTCTTGATGCTTGCCAGGCCAGTGGAAGGTTCCAGTGAGTCGGAACCGGATGCCGCGTAGTTCTCGGTGAGTCGGAACTGTCTTGCGGTGATGCCCCAGTGAGTCGGGGTGATGCTGCATTATGCTCCAGTGAGTCGGAGTGATGCTGTTGCTGCGTAGTGGCTGGCTGCTGCGTCGACCAGGAGAGAAGTACGTCTCTGCTTGCTGACCGGCCGAAGTGCAGTGTGCTGTGCCAAGGTCGCTGATGAGGCTGAGGGTGATGACCAGGTATGCGCTTCCGCTGCATGCTGGTGGTCAGGATACCCTTTGAAGCCGAGGTTGCTGGCTGACGGTATGACTCGCTGCTCGAAGGCTTGAGGAAGTGATGATGACGTTTTTTTTTTTTTTGAAGTAGCTGCACGTAGGCTGCGCTGACGTTCATGCTCGGGGTCACCAGTTTGGGGGGGTATGAGGAACAGGGTGTAAAGTTCGTCATCCCCCGTAGAAAAGGGAGGATCCTCCGACCAGACGGGTGTTGTGTCTGGTGGGCTAACTGCCCGACATATGTAAGTCGGGATTTTCTATATAGGCTAATGTCGCGGATAATGTTGATAGCGCGATGTAGGAATTGTCAATTTAGTTCGCATGTGTTGCGATAGATGTCGCTGTCGCCACATAACGATATCATTTTCCTATTAAGATTCTGCTAAAGCCGCCATTTTAGATCCTAAAACTTCTTGCTCTTATTCTGTACTTCTAGTTTCATTCCTATACTTTTACAATTACAGGGTACCCAATTCAATCCATGTAGACGCCTGTACCTAAATACGTCTTATGTGTATCTAAAGCTCATAGTAATGTCTTTATTACACCAAATTTTATCACCATTAAATGTTCACACTTGCGTTTAATGAGTCTTAAAACCCTGAGAGCTATTAAGATCTTCGGTAAGACAAGGCATATTCTTGTCTTAGTGAAAATCTCAACGGTTGTTTTAACGTTTAATGATATCTTTGAGGTTTTCGCTACAGAATCTTAACTATAAGCATTTTGTGGGAATGTTAGTAATTGTCTAAAGTTTGCTTTAGTGACCAGAATTCGCCATTTAAAACATCGTGAGGCAACTAGCATGTCTAAGAGGTATTGTTGACGGGCAGCATGTAAGCCAAGTCAGACGCCCGCATAAAAACTCTGAGACCAGCTTAGGCAGTAACCACACGATAAAAATAAATTACAAACTATGTGTGTCTAATGAGAGGAGCTCGTGGCTAATAAGAACTGCCACTCGGGTCGATCTTTAGGTAAAGCTGTGCTTGCCTAGGTCGGTCTGTGGATGGGTGACCACCTGACATACCGAGTTTCCTCCGTGCCTCAGAAAGCACGTTAAGCTGTTGGTCCCGGTTGCCATATATAAATCTTTGGCAGTCGTTACAGGTAGTCAGTGACCTAAAATACTGACATCCAGTGTTACCAAAGAGTATCGTATTACCTAGTATTAACTGGGTTGTGGCGGTACTCAGATAGGCATTCGCTCCATGTAAAATACTGGTAGGTATTCAGCTGCATCCGGTTAGACTGGAAGCCGACCCCAACATAGTTGGGAAAAGGCTAGGCAGATGATGTGTGTCTAATGAGATGGTGTAAGGGCGTTTAGAGTTTATACAAAGTCCAGCAAACCAACGAATACCAGCTTTATGTCAGTAGCATTTTAATGACCACCATAACATTAGCAATACGTCATCATCATCACCGAGTCTGACTTCACCCACTGCTGGGTATGGTTTTTTGGTATTCTTATTATTATTATTATTATTATGAGCCTATACTGTCCCACTGCAGGGCAAAGGCCTCCCTTCCCTCCTTCCACTTTTTCCGGTCCAGTGCGACAGTAGACCAATTCTTAGAGAAAGAGTCCAGCTCATCCCGCCATTGGTATTCTTGCTTGTGCAAAATTATTCCCACAATGGCAACCATGTCGTCAACATAAACATATGTCGCAGGGAAATGAGGATATCAGGGATGGGGCTGCGGGTTGTTCGAAAGAGATAACGCGGCTCGGCACAAGGGTTAAGAGGGATTATGGGTGGTTTTTAGTCAGTAGAAGTCTGACACTCCCTTCCGCTCAGCCCAGAGCTGCCCTGCCCATTTGATGATTTCCCAACCCTCAAAAAAAAAAGAAGAATATAAGGATATCACAAAATCCCGGTAGATTTCGAATAAGTAGATATTCTTGTTTAATATTATACGTCTTCATACTAAAAGTATCCAGTGATATGACAAAACACCAATGAATCGTCAGTGTTAATTCGTTTCACTAATCTAAATCTAGTAAAGTGTCAAAAAAGTGGATACTGTCGAATAAAAATCGAGCCATACATTTCTCTCGCTCGCTCTAGTACCCACACGGGCACTAGTGTCACCACAGATCATAGAAAGAAAGAAAGAAAGAAAGAAAACATATTTATTTATATATAAATATATTTAAACATATTTATTTATATAACATATCAATTAATCAATCAATCAATCAATTATTTTGTCAAACATAGGTATTTACAGATAGTTTTTTTTTAATTGTGCACTATGTTTTGCCAATATATGGCGTACAAAATTACATTATCATAATATTATTCAATTACAAATTAAAATGGCATGTCAACAGATTAGTGATCATTAAAATAATTAAAAATACTACTACAGATTAAAATAATTTGAAATACTACTACTATACTATACAGCCTATCTATATTCCTTGGACGCCACTCGGTCACAGCTTTACTCTACCTACCATTACCGTCATTCATTGTGAAGATTAAACCCAAAACCGTACCCTTTAGAAACGGGAACCCACTGTTCTGTGACAGCTTGGAACAAATTGAAGGGAACAATGATGGACGCAGCGTCGCATACCGCGTCAGCAGTGTTAACACGCTGAAATGCGAAGATTGTGGATCCATTGATTTCTCGAGTTTTGTCTCTACATAGAATTGATTGGTTTACGAATTTATTATTGGAGTGAGCTTCATACAAACAATTTTACTTCGTGATTCTTTTGAATAATAAACTGCCTCTGATGTGATCTTGGAAGATAATAAGACGAACAATTGATCATGTATGTATATTTGTTTCAATTTCTGTGAAATGAGTGTATGAATTTTGTTTGTTTTTTTAATAAACCGAATGAGGCGAAAAGTTCTGTGTCTCGTTGCTTATTTTAGGCGTAAATAATAGGCGTGTCAATTTTAATCGCAAAACAAGTGATACAATTACCTATCCATAGTTCATTGTACCATTCACATGAAACGTGACACGTGTTTGTTCCAGAAACCGAGAGTTAGGGCCTGTTAGGGCCATCTACGATAAGTTTCCATTGATTTACTTGAGAAATAATTTCGTGCAAATCCTGTTCCATTTTTTAATTCATTCAGTAAGTGACTTTTCGGGCATCGTGAAATAGGCCATTAGACTTCCAAAGATTTCTAATTAGTAGATGCGAAAAAAAATCTGTTCATATTCGAGTAATTAAACTCAAAGACAACAGCAATTTAAACAGTTTAATAATATACATACTTGTTTAATTCTAGAATGATTGTCCTATTTGCGAATTCCACGATTTTCAGCTCCGTGAAATTCGTGAGCTATATTCAAGTATCGCTGAAACAATATCCGCCCTCTAGAGACCACAGACGTCATCCCTCAAGCGGCAGGTGCTACCGCTAAATTAAGAAAATCCGAATTTAATTATAATATTCGAGAGACAACCATCGACTCGTAATTTAATTAAAACGCTCAAGGAATACATAATAAGCTTATTCTCTTTATCCGACATTTTATGATCTGCGCACATTCATGGGAATTTATGAGATGATTTGAAAGTCAGGATATTGGATTTAGATTCCAATTTACGACACTATGGCTATATTACTGGATTCAATGCCAATAACCCTGTCAGAGAATATTTCTAAAGGGGTAAACCTCCCCTATAGATTGTCACAACCCATTGAAATATCAGCATCGTAGGATTGATTGAAATGTAAATTGAGTTTTCTAAATAGGAAAACTTTTGCAATGTTCTTTGATGAGGCAATTTTGGTAATTTGGTAGGAGGAAAAATCACGTTTGCCACTTTTTGTTATGCAAATGGAAACCGTATGCCTATCCTACCCATACCCCAATTTATTTGGAGTGGGTACAATAATCATTATTATAATGTGTCTTGTGTGAATATAAATGTCTTTTTTCCGTGCGTATCTCTATCACCTGTCACTTTAGGATTAACTTCCTAGTCATTTCATTTTTCACATTCATAACGTCCATACGTCTCCCGCATTTTGTCAAATAAATTAAATCAAATTAAATATTGAACACAAAAAACTCGGTGTGAGATAACACCGGCATTTATATAAAACTCTGTGCAGTCATAATCACCCATTATCATTCAAAAAGTCCAGGGAAAGACAAATCTCAAACTTAAAACTTATAAAATACTAAACGACTTCACTAACAAAAGGAACAGGTACAATTCTAGACACAAAGCTTGTAAATAAAAGCCCAAGTTCACAGCCAAAGCCCCATAAATTAATTAACAATATTAAAATTCGTTCTAAACCAGCAAGGGCAAAAGGCCACGTAGATAAAACTAGCAATACATTAGTCCACTGTCCTCGAGACCTAACATTGCGGTCTGCGGCAGGCCATGAACACCAAAGGCTAGTCTGTAAAGCTACACGCCTGAACGGCTATAAGGCTATAAGTTGCCGGCTACTGTTAGCGTGCTGGCCACTATCGCCTCTTATCGGCGAAGGTCAGCAGTGTCGTTAAGATTAAAGCGAACCTGTCTCACTTATCGGTGTATAGTGGCGGTGGTGTAAAGTGACAAATTGTAGTGTTAGGGGTATTGCAGTGCTTGCGTAGTAGTAGACAGTTATGTAAAAAAGTGTTGACTGAAAAGTAACTTAGTACACACGCAATATTGTATTAGAAAACTTGTAAGTAAGCGATTAGTATGCTATGTATATATACAGGCAGTTTGCTACAAAATATATAAATAGTATTAACCCTCATTGTCATTTTGTTACTTAAAAATATTAAAGTTACGAGTATTATACCTGTATGTGCTGGTTCTGCCGCTGCGGCCCCAAGCGTCATAAATATACCTTTTTGGAAATTACATATATTAATTTCTAAACGCCTGGTAGTTTTATCCGTGACCCAAGGGCTAGCTTTTACCTTGGTCATAGTCTAACTGCGGTACTCAGAGATATTTAACGATTACTTAAGCCATCACTTAGTAAAGGTTTGACATACTTTTGTATGACAAAACTGTCAAAACCTTTACTAAGTGATGGCCTAAGTAATCATTAAAGCTCTCTGAGTGCGGTAGTTAGTCTTAGTATTGCCCTACAACGTGGGAACGCCGTCAGTCTCTTGGCCATATTACCAGCTGATAATGTTGAGGAACAGTATTTTGTTAGTTTAACTTATTTAATAGTTTATTAAATAAAGTATGTAATTGAAAAAAAGAAACCCCGATTTTATAAATATATCAACAAATATTTTAACAAGAAATTGTGTTAGTTTCACTTATTTAATAGTTTATTTAAAGTAAGTAATTGAAAAGTAAAAACCCTGATTTCCAAAATATATGTACAACATATTTTTACAAATACTGTAACTGTGCTCGGGTTAGAGGCAGAAGAATAACGATACTAAAAATAAAATACTTTATGAAAAGCCATTATTAGACTTGCGTGGAACATGATATATTAACTTTTGAAATGCTGTCAGCTTCATATATTATTATTATAACAGACATTTAAATTATACATCGAAAAATAATAAAATTTCGTTAATGCGATACCTATTAATTTTCCTGTTAACCCAAAAGTGTAGTGGTTTAAGTAAGATTGTGATGAACAGCGACTCCTTTTTTTTTTGGCGGTTGGCAAATCATCAAATAACCCATCCCGATCTTGGGCAGAGCGAAAGGGAGTGTCAGACTTCTACTGACTAAAAACCACCTATGTTCCTTCTTAGCCCTTTATGTCGAGGCCGCGGTATCTCTTGCAGACAACCCGCAGCCAACAGTGTCTCCTTCGTTAGTCTAGTGGTCGTAAGCGCGACTCCTGCGCATAAGGTCATAGGTTCGACTCCCTGGTCGGGCAAAGTGTTATTAGGTTTTCAATCAGGATTTTTTTCAGTAGCTGCCACGGAGTCTGGAATTGTGCCAGGTTTATGTCAATAAACTCACCCCATATTTTAAAACTTAAACATAACTGGCGAAATGTGGGTGTACTATGAATACACTTTTGCCTAACCCTTCGGGGGTTACAGGCATAATGTTATGTAAGTACGATTATATAAACCTATAGTCAGTATTGTACACCTTCTTTTAACCTCAAGTGTAAGAAGTTCAAGGTAGCGTAGGCTTAACTATCAATCTTGTCCGGTACGTGGTATCTTGTGTATTTTATCTACTCGTAAATGAATTTGCTTTATCTCGCTTTTGCCACTATCTTTAGTTTTCGTTCGCTGGATAACAGCTATTATTACATTGAAGCACACCATCACGCCATTCACATGGGGATAGACAGAAATACCTTCACATTTCATACGAAAACAATTCCAACTATTATATTTTGCACGATCTATATAGTTGAACCTATTATTAGCCGTAAGGAACAGTTTTTGATGCCATTTTATAGTTTCTTGTTGGTTTATTACACGACTGCCCCAAAAAAAAGAGTGTTATGTTTTTAGCGTTCATGTATGTATGTATGTATGTATGTATGTATGTATGTATGTTTGTTTGTGAGTTTCTTTATTCCACCATAACTTCTAAACGCCTGAACCGATTTTGATGTATGTGGTATCGTTAGATTCGTTACGTCATCCCGGGTAACATAGGCTAGAGAAAATATCAAAAAACATAATAGGGTGGCCATGGTTTAGAAATAAAAATAACTTTTAATTTGTTTTTATTGAAATTTCAATGAAAAATATAATCATCGTCTAGAACTTATTAAGTAGATTACAAAAATATACCACAGTAGTATTCAATATCTAGTGTTTTCTAGTAATACTACTTAACAAATGATATGGTGTCATTTTTTTTTTTTTTTTTGGATTCGATACGAATAAGCTACATATCAATAGATTCTCTGTAATGAAAGAAATAAAACTGGCTAGGTTATAACTCCCAAATCCATCCACGACGGCACCTAAATGGTTTTTAAGTTTGTATGAAAAGTCAGTATGTGTGAATCAATTTACTAGAAACATGGCGAAAAAATATCGATATATCACTAAAAGATATGAAATAAAAAACAAATAATTAAAAAAATTAAAAAACACGCCTGCCATGACAAAAAGTAAACTAAAAAATAAAAAACAAGTCAAAGGAATTCAGCGATGAATGGGAGCAAGGTCCCGTAAATGTATTCGAAAATAGAAAACTGAAATCTAAAACTTTTATTGCAGTCGGGGGACCTGTAAAGAATTGTTCCACCGAACTGTTCCCCGACTGCAATAAAAGTTTTAGATTTCAGTTTTCTATTTTCGAATACATTTACGGGACCTTGCTCCCATTCATCGCTGAATTCCTTTGACTTGTTTTTTATTTTTTAGTTTACTTTTTGTCATGGCAGGCGTGTTTTTTAATTTTTTTAATTATTTGTTTTTTAATAGTTTTTAATTAATGTACTTAATTGACTAAATAAAAACACCCCATTATGAAACGTACTTTGCGTCTAAGTAGGACCTGAACAAGTGTAAGTTTTAGGAACTAAAACCCGACTATAGAAAAATCGCGCTATCTATACTAATATTATAAAGCTGAAGAGTTTGTTTGTTTGTTTGAACGGGGTAAACTCAGGGACTACTGGTTGGAATTGAAAAATTCTTTTAGTGTTGGATAGTCCATTATTTTATCGAGGAAGGCTTTAGGCTATATAACATCACGCCACAATCAATAGGAGCGGAGCATAAATGAAAAATGTTGCAAAAACGGGAAAAGATATTCCTTTTTGAGAGCTTCCGTTGCGTGCGCTGCCAAAACGGTTTAAGTTACGTAAATATCATGTATAAAGGAATTGTTCCTCTTTAATAGTTAAAAAAAAAAGTCAGCGACAGCATAATATGTTTATCTTTTAAGATTGACTCACTGTAACCATTTTTTATATTAAAATGTTAGGTGAAAAAGAATGATATTTTGCGAAGCTTATTTAACCCATATGGTATTAATCTATATCTAAATAAATGTGTTTGCTAGCACGGAAATTTAATATAGAATATTGTGCCCTTTACTCTATACAGTTTAAACAAATATCTTAGAAGATATCGCAATGTAAAAATATACGGGCGACAAAATAATTAGCGCGTGGCAGTCATTCGGTCCGGTGCGGTAGGTATGTACGTGGGGGATTCTGGCCTCTGGGGGCTCCGGAGAAATTCAAATTCAAAATATTTACTGCACCATAATGTTTATAAGTACAAGGTGTTACTACTGTATATTAAACAGTAAGAGATACCTATAGTAATTGTTACTTTAATAATATAATCGAAGTCAATCTAAACTAATAGGTATTATATAGAGGAAAGGTAAGATTTTTTGTTTGTTACGAGTACGATATAGCTCAGTTTAATAAGTTGATTTGGCGATTTATCTAGAAAGGTTATAAGTTATATTATGTGTTGCAGACGAAGTTGCGTGGGTCAGCTAGTGTAATCACTACATAGTATAAAACAAAGTCGCCTTTTCTGTCCCTATATCCCTATGTGCGCTTAAATCTTTAAAACTACGCAACGGATTTTGATGCGGTTTTTTCCAATAGATAGAGTGATTCAAGAGGAAGGTTTATATGTATAATACATGCATCATATACTAAGGCAACATTGCTAATTTTAGAGGTTTCTAACGTGATGTCGTAAATTAACCTATTTTTTTGGGCTTATTTAGCAATTTAGCAAAAACGCTGCCTAAACCCTACGAGTTAGATCAAATTAATGTACTACAGTATTGTACACCATAAAAAGGTCTACAAAAAAGTCCGCGATGGTATATGTTTATATTTTAGGGATAACCCACATTAACCATTTTTATTGTTTACTTTTTACGTGAAAAAATGGCTTATTTACGAAGCTATTTTAAGCAATACGGCATTAATCCTTATCGAATTAAGTACCTTAAATACAGTGTGCAATTAATATAGATCAATATGGTTCCTTACAGTATGTAAATTAAACAAATATTTTCGGAGATATTACAAATTTAAAATTTGCGTTTGCGGCGGGCGGTACCGGTAAATAGCGTGTCGGAGGCCGAATTTAGCAGCAATCGGACGCGTTTATTATCGGAGCTCTCTAGCGAGGAAAATAACAGTACTTGATAAAAACGTGCTTTTCAGCGCGACAACGTATCAGTTAATAATTATAAGTTACGATAAATAATAATCAATTAATTTAATAACAAGGAAATTATTTTCAAAAATCTTAAGTAAGTTCAGAAAAAAAACTTAATAGAATATAGGTAGCTATCTTTTGTTCTTGATGATTGTAGATTATCTTTTGTTTTTAGTCACACGCATGGCAAATTATTTTTTAGGTGTTTTTAATTTAATTAAAATCGTATTTTAAGTTGATTTCATTAAAATCGTAGTTTAAGTTATTTCAGTAAAAAAAAAGAAAAGAATAGAATAAATATCTTTTGTTTTTTATGATTGTTGATTATCATTTGTGTCTAAATGGTAAGTATTTAGATGTTTTTTACTGCGGCACATAGGTACCAATAATATGGCAATTTGTTCATAGGTAGGTAATCATACATAAGTCTAGAACTGAGTGAACTTTGTTCAGAAATTATAAAGTCATGTCTGGAAGACGTCGTCGTTCGAACATAGGTCGTAGTTCAGTGAATGCTAGAAGAGTACGTTCACAATGAGATGAAGAATCGTCAACAGAACGTGAAGCTCGACTCAGTCAGCTTAGGGATAGATATAGAGCTGAGAGAGAGAGAGAATCTTCAATAGAGCGTGAGGTTCGCCGCAGCCGGGATCGAGATAGGCATTCGGTTCAGAGAGATAGAGAATCGTCAGTAGAGCGTAAGGCTCGACTCAGTCAGCTTAGGGATAGATATAGAGCTGATAGAGAGAGAGAATCTTCAGTAGAGCGTGAGGTTCGCCGCAGTCGAGATAGGGATAGACATCGAATACAGAGAGCCAGAGAATCATCAGCACGAGTTACTAATTCATGGGTAAATAAAGAAAATTCTGCCATGAATTACGATCCTTCGATTTCTTACCAGAGTTCTAAAACTTTTCAACGGCGAAAACAAGGTACTGCGGTTGATGGTTTCCCCGGAGTAAAAAAAACGGATGCTCTTGGCAGAGTCTACACGATTCATCCCAACAACAGTGAATGCTTTTATCTGAGAATGTTACTGCATATTGTAAAAGGCCCGACCACCTTTGCACGCCTAAGAACTGTACAAGGTGTTGTTTACAATACTTATCAAGCAGCATGCAAAACTATGGAAGATGGAAGATGATTCTCACTGGGAAAATACATACACCCGTGCGAAGCCGGGGCGGGTCGCTAGTAAAGTATAAAACAAAGATAACAATCAACTTAACGAAAATCATATTAATCTTACTACCCTACCTGCTACCCTACATACTACCCTACCTACTATCCTACCCACTACCCTACCTTCTACACTACCTACTACCCTACCTACTACCATACCTACTACCCTACCTACTACCCTACCTACTACCATACCTACTACCCTACCTACTACTTATTATATTATTATTGTAAATAAGTAAAGTAAAGTAAATTTTGACGTTCGAAAAGTACTGATTATCAGCCTAGTTTGAATAAATGACCTACCTACATTTATTATTACATGACATAATATTTATACATTACATAATATCAAGACTAAAATTAGCCAAATCGGTAAGCCGTTCTCGAGTTTTAGCAAGACTAACAGAATTGCAATTCATTTTTATTTATTTAGATTTATAGTTCCTAGTAGGAGCCATATTGACTTGAACCACCTCAAGTGAATATTGCTCCTTCTCGGAACTATCCATATCCTAATTATTATAGCTAGTCAGCTGTTAGTGAACACACACAATTACACGTCTATTGTTCTACAATACCGCTGAGATGTAGACACGAAGCTCTGGTTTACAGCTTGTTTCTAATTTCTTGGAAACACGACCATTCTGCGTATATACATCGTTTGGTACCTCTTGGGACACTACTGGTGTAATGTGACACTGTTCCTAGAATTCGTATTCCTAAGGAAGGTTTCTTACTGGGGGTAAAAACTTTGCTGCGTTACGATCCTAAGGTGTAAACGGACTCTCCACAAAGTCCATACCTCAACTAAGCAGATTGTGGATCAATCTAAGCTAAGGGAATGTTATGCTAAAAAAAAATTCTGGGAAAAGAGTTTTTGTTTTTTTTTTTTTTTTATTTGTAATGGGCTTGCTCTTGACCTCAATCTTACCCTAAGGGCAAAGATGAGGTCGACGATGGAACGAGCTCACCCAGAAGAAGCAAAAAAAAAAAATTATAAAATTGTTGAAAAATTTACAATACTTTTGAAGTAGGACTCAATGTTACACACTCAAAACATTGTACAGGTGGATGCATTGTATATAGTACGGGAGTCATGGAGGTATTTAAAGTAAAGTTTTAACGTGTCATGTGTCCTGACCGTAAGACGGCGCAGGGCTCTTGCGTAGAATGGGCAGTGCGTTAAAAACCCGATTTTTGTGTCATCCAGTTTTTATTTAAGAAATGGATAGTTTTTGTCAATTCTAGTATGTACTGCAGTCCAACTTTGGTTTCGATACGATTTATAGTTGATTTTTAATGATGTGCGTGTGTCAAATGTCAAAAAAAAAATATGTCACGTTAATTTTTCTGAGACATAAACTTTTATTAATGTAAAATAATTGTAATAGTTCTGAAGTGTTACATTATTTTTATGTAATATTAATTGTCATGTTTGTGTACGAAAGCGCAATAAATGAATATTGTATTTAACCACATAAATGATACTACTTTTACGCTGAAAAATAAAGCAAATTGTGCGAAATTATTCCCTAACCATTCCCAAAATATTCAAGAATGCACAACGTTAATGTTTAAGTTTTTACTTCTGCCGACACTCTCAGAGTGCAACCCGTTGTTTTTTTAAAAACATTATAATATTTAATTGCATAATAACAAAAGCTTAGCGTTCCGAACGACCCTTGTGAAAATATTCTTAGCATAGGGGTTTGCTACATGGCTATGGCCACGTAAGCTTGTCTTGTAACAAAGTTCAATTTTATATTACAACACTGTTTGGGATTCCTTGTTATGTTGCCTGAACGTCGTTTATTAATAATGATACAACGTGATTTAGAAAATTTTCTACATCTAATACTAAATGTTCAGTGTGACAGTATTATTTACTGTAATAGGGTAGTTGACCGACTTAATAAAACTAAACTTTAAGGATGTTCGTAGTTAATCGAGTTACTCCCGGTTATTATAATTTTTTTTACTCTAGAGACACAAATTGCTCAACACTTGAACCGGGTTTCCAATAAATTTGCATTTATTATGGTGAAGAACGAAACCGCTGAAATAACAGTAGGTACAAGAAATATTACGGGTTCATTTTGGAAATACTTTTGAAATTAGTATTCTAAAGGTATGAAATAAAAGAATCTATAATTGGTTTACCTAATACGGAAGGACGGTAGGTAAAATTCCAATGAATTATCGGTTAATTTACCTTCCATGGAGATTCGTCTTTGAATTTTTGAAATACCGTAAAGGAACAATTGCTCCGAATCCGAAACGTCAAAAGAAATAAAAGTATACAGTATACAAGATTTCATATAAAATAGAACGAGAGCGTCTATAGAGATATTAAAGTTTACAGGTACTGTTGTTCGTGTAGTAGAAATTACGTACTTTTGAGCTGTCATTATCTACCTAGGCTTTTCCCAATTGTCTTGGGGTCGGCTTCCAAGCTAACCGAATGCGGCTTAATACCAGTATTTTACCTGAAGCGACTGCCTATCTGACCACCGAATTAGTAATGGGTAATACGACTTCTTGTTAAGACTGGTTATCAAACTTTCTGCTAACTTACTACTTTCTGGTATCGACTGTCACAAAACTACAAATGATAGCCGGGACCAACGGCTTAAGGAATCCATGAACTGTATTTGTGAAAAATGTAAATAAACCCAAATCAGGTAAATATAACACTAGGGCACGCCACGATAGTGGCGGTAAGTCCCCTCTTTGAGGAGTGGCTGGAGAGGCGCCACGGCGCCCTCACCTTCCGTCTGACGCAGGTACTCACCGGACACGGTTGTTTCGGGAGGTACCTGCACCGAATCAGGCGGGAGGAAACGCCCGGTTGTCACCATTGTGAGGATCGGCCGGAGGACACGGTGGAGCACACCGTGGAGGTGTGTCCCGCTTGGGCAGAGCCCCGCCGTGTTCTCGTAGCGGCGATCGGCGGCGGCGACCTCTCGCGTCCGGCCCTGGTGCAAGCCATGGTCCGGGGCGAGGAGGAATGGGACGCCGTCGCCTCCTTCTGCGAAGCAGTGATGCTAGCGAAGGAGGTGGCGGAACGTGAGAGGGAGAGAACCTCTCGTCCCAGCCGCCGCGGGAGGCGATCCGGGCGTCGGGGGCCACGTGATGGCTTCCGGCCACCGTAGACGCGGGCCTGTGGACGGTAAGTGATGGGTAAGCTCGCCGTCCGTCCGTCTAATGACGACGACAGGCCGTGTCGACGGCGCGTTCGTGTTCCACGCGCGCCTCAAAGAGATGTCAGCAACACGGAAGGGGCCCACAAGGGCCGACGCCTGTCGAGGCTGCGGGATGTCCGCAAGGGATACCGAGGCCTCGACATGAAGGGCGAAGAAGGAACATGGGTGGTTTTTAGTCAGTAGAAGTCTGACACTCCCTCTCGCTCTGCCCAAGAGCGGGAGGGGTTATTTGATGATTTCCCACCCCCCAAAAAAAAAAAAAAAAAAAAGGTAAATATAACACTAAAAACAAAACTTGTAAAAAAAGCAAAGTCGCACAACTCAGTTCTTCTACCGTAAAAAGTAGTGAGATCCATGTAATACCAAGTCAGTTAATTTATTCAGGCCCTACTTAAGGGACCTTCTATCTTAAGTTATTACGTAATAAGCTAACCTTACTACATCTTATAGTGACCATATCAATACTAACGATTATCGCATTCGACAATATTAAATACCACATTCTAATGGCTAATCACCATCGCATTGGCCAATGTGATGTGGTGGCCAAGTCAATCTATTTATTTAGATAGATTCATTCACTCATCTATCTAAATTATGTAACCAAGAAAGTCAGTATTTTCTTGGAACATATAATTTTCACACGACCCTGGCATATAAAGTCAGACCGTTATTCAATACGGCCGCTTTCGTGTTATCAAATCTGTTTTCAGGTATCATTCAACACAACACAAAATTACAGAGCCATAAAAAAACAGACCCAAATAATATACTACCACACCACCTAATTTGTAATAACACCTACCAATTTATAAATCTTAGCACCCATCACTTAACCCGTAACTGTTAACAGGAAATGACACAAACACACACAACCCTGCTGCCGCTACTATCGTATCAACTTGATTTATGAAGTTATTCGACCTTGACCTTGGGTTATCATGAACTATGAACACTGCTGTACGAATGAATGGCACTGTAGGGTTGAAATTTATGTATCGTCAGATAGTTTTAACTACAGTGACCTTTTCAAGCGGTTTGAAAAAATACTAGCGACCCGTCTCTGCTTTGCACGGGTGCGATAGTGGCATGTCAGAAAAGTTTTCTGCTGTTTGGTATCCGCAGAGTGTTTCGGGCTCATTTACGGAGATGCGGGGCGTCGCACGGTGCATTTTTAATTAAAACATATGGTGATGAAAGAGACCGTTATCGCTTTTAAATGTCGATTTTACGTTAAGCGATTTCTCGTTCGTCCCGTGTCTCTGTAAATGTATAAAAAAGCAGGCAACACGACTCCCCGTCGGGGCTGCGGGTTGTTCGCTAGAGAAACCGTGACCTCGACATAAAGGGCTAAGAAGGAACATGGGTGGTTTTTAGTCAGTAGAAGTCTGACACTCCCTTTTGCTCTGCCCAAGAGCGGGAGGTTATTTGATGATTTTCCACCCGCCAAAAAAAAAGGCAACGCGCCTTTTGCACGCGATGCGCAATGCACCTCATCTCCGTAAACGAGCCCTTATTCTTTCCCATTGTCCCTCTGATATGCGGCAGATGTAACCAGCCCAGTTCTATTTAGTACGTACCTAGCAGCTGTACCCTTTTTTTTCGGGGGTGTGAAATCATCAAATTAATAACCCCTCTCGGTCAGTGTCAGACTTGTACTGACTAAAAACCACTCTTGTTCTTTCATAGCCCTTCATGTTGAGGCCGCGGTATCTCTTGCGAACAACCCGCAGCCTAAGGGCAGTTTCAGCTATTTGAGTTTACGAGCGAGGTATGTAGTTTTTGGTAAGATTCCGAGTAAGTTTTATACCCAGTAGACTTCGTAGTGTGACACTCCATAGTGTGTTTAAAACTTAAATGAGTTTAATTTGCGTTACTGTAACATACTTTTATATAAGTTCTAATATAAGGTGAAGTTTCAGTAAAAACAATAATGTTGGCATTAAGCAGTTTTATTACTCCTAGATTTAATGTGAACTCGCCACGCCTTTCATAATGTTTTTGTCAACGAATCATTGTGGCTAATGAGTCTATTTAAAACTAACGACTTAGTAGACAGCCAAATGACATGGTGGGTCAACTTGATATTATACTGATAACAATTATGTGTGATATGAATATTGATATAAGACTAACTGCCGCACTCATAGAGCTTTAATGATTACTTAGGCCATCACTTAGTAAAGGTTTTGACTGTTTTGTCATACAAAATAATGTCAAATCTTTACTAAGTGACGGCTTAAGTAATCATTAAATATCTCTGAGTACCGCAGTAAGTAAGTTTTATAAGTATATGTAGTTAGTGAAGTTGTCGAAAATGTGACAACTGAGCATAGGGTTCAGGCTCATGGTTTTACACAAGACGTCCACTACTGGACATAGGCCTCCCCCAGAAGGAGGGGATTTGCCATAATCGCCACGCATGGCAGGTGGGTTGGCGATAACAGTATGGTTGTTACGAAGGCACAGAGAATACTGCTGCCCATTCTCTGGTAAGTCCCTTAGTCGCCTCATACGACACCCACGTGAAGATATGGGATGGTGCTATTCTTTACGTCCGACACCATACGGAACACGTCCAACACCGGAACACGTCCGACACCATACGGAACACGTCCGACACCATACGGAATACGTCCGACACCATACGGAACACGTCCGACACCATACGAAACGAATTTCATGGTCAGCTTAAGAGCTATTGGGCTCGGCGCGGCATGTCTTCTTCGTCTACAGTCCTCTATTACTCGACATCTAATCAGTAATTCCTTTCTTGCTATTTCATCCTTTGCAGTCTTGCCATCGTCATCGTTAAAACGTTTCTCACAAAATGTTCTTTCCTACGTATCACTTGTCCATACCAATCCGACCGATAATTATACAACTTTTTAGTAACCGGTGACACTTTCGGACTTTCTCTTATATTTCTTATTTTATCCATTTGTGCAACACTATATATCCCCCTTTAAATACAATTTTAAATATACCCGCCTGCAAAATGTGGGTGTAGGTATTAATCCACCACTGTCTTATACTTCGGGGAATACAAGCAATGTATATTAATGCACACCCCAGTAATCGTTTAGCTCTAGTCATAGTAGTTGACCACTTTTCACCTTAACATCATTAAAAAAGGTTGAATACAGGACAACAGCTATCTTTGTCCAATGTTCTATCGCCATTAAATAGTTAATTAAATGCAAAATAACCCATCTACCACCACCACTGTTTCTATTTATAGAAAGCGCCCTTGACCTTAAACGATAGAAGCTAATCGTTGACTATTAACACTGCAGTGTTATCAACCATTTTGACGAAGAATGTTTTTGTAATGATGCCAATTTTGGTACCACTTTTTAAAGGAAAATTATATGACGTGTTTGATAGAGTTGTCTAATTAAATGTTGGAATCTGTCCTTGAACTTGTCGAATACTCATCGATCAATATCGTTCAACACCCTGAATTATGGGTCGTTAACTTATAATTATAGCTGTGGATCTTTACAGCTATACTATTGGTGTTTTATTATTGTAATTATAAATATACGCTTTCATGGTCTAGTTTTATTGCTGATGCGTAATTATTGACTTTTATTATAGTCGGTTGACATGTGGAAATCATTTAAAGAATGCTGCGGTTAATATGTATGTCTTTATATTTAATGGGTTAAAAATACATAATATACTCTTATTAGAAAGAGGTACGGTTTGTAAGTTTGGGTACAGGTGGTAATCTTTAAAACTACTGATCCAAATCGGATCATTTTTTCACTAATGGGAAGTTACATTGTCCCCAAGTGTTATACGTTAACTTGGGTAAATTTCTTACTATAATTCAAACGAAGATGCGGGCTAAAGTTAGTAGTTGAATAAAACCAACCACAAATGTAAAGACAGCAGTACGACCTTCTTACAAAGCTATGGTCAAGAAAATGGCTAAGTTTTACTTGAAAAGTTCGTACAGTTGACAATGAACTACCTAAGTATGTAACACATCAACTTGATTAATGAGTCAAGCTGACCTTGACCCTCGATTCACAGTCTGCAATGCCGTAAGATTTCTTTACGGTTGACCTGGACTTAGCTTTGTAGCGGTTGGATTTTATTGTCATTATTGACCTTGGGTACTTTTTCCTGTGGACAAGATTGACCTTGAGTTTTTTTCTGTTGACAGGGGGGGAATTAATTGCGTTTATTTCGCACGAAACTTCAGCAGTGAGTGATAAGTTGACCTGTCAGAGTTTGGAGGTTGAATGATGTGCCAATTTGAACTTTTGAAGGAAGTACCTGTAAAAAAATATTTCCGTTACCTATCTATTTTGTAACTACATACATTATTCCAAAGTATCAAAGGCTGTATTTAAATCATTCTTGAGGGCTATTTCCGACCATAAGCCGAGCGAAGCCGCGTGCAAAAGCTATTATGTACTTAACAAAGAACATACTAGATAAAACTGCGAAAACGTTAACACCAACACTTAACTATTAGTTGAACTTAACAAACAATGAAATAGGGTTGCTTCATAAAACTATAAGCTTTATCATTCGAATTATTAATAAAAATCAAAGGAAAGTAAATAACAAATAGACTATTTTCTAAAAGCTTTTTCCAACAAAACTATGATGAATCGGTCTCAGAGCAACAGTTAAATACAAACAAAACGGTGAGCAATTTTCTCAGTAATTACCAGTAAGGTACAATCTATGACTAACATCTAAACAAATCAATATTTCTAACACGGTCTTAGTGTACACTTATTAATTTAAAGGACTGCGTCATCACTTTACTCAAGGTTTCTCTGATTACAAGCAACATAAAGTTCAGTTTACGCTAGAGTTTGAAGTGATAATTATTATTGATACGATAATTATCTTGATAATAACAAAAACATAATAAATATTTTTTAGGATTAAAAAAAAAAAACATCAAATTCAATCATTATCGATCACTCATAATGAAATTAATGAATGATCGATAATCATCCTAGCGTTAACCGATAATTATCAAAGAAAATCATAGTAATTACGATCCGTGGTTTACACAGCATCAGCATATATTATAATGTTCCCACTGATGGGTTAAAAGCCTCCTCTCAGATAGAATGGGCCATAAACCACCACGTGAGCCAAGTGCGTTGTCACATATCTTAGAATTTTCTAAATCAGTTTGTCACAATGTTTTCCTTCAAAATGTTGCAACTTAACACTTGGTCGATAATTCTCTTAATTGGAAGTAAAGTAAGTAAGTAAAGTAAGTAAATTTTATTTTGCAAATATGGGTACAGTACATGGTGGTAAACAAATAAGAGGTTCAGCCATATTTTACCGATAGGCATGCAAAGTTATAAATAAGAAACAATAAAGGCAATCAATACAAGTAAATAGGTACACTGAATATTTTTCAAACGCAACTTATGTAGATCACTGCATCACAAGGTTATGGATCATTGTTACATTTAAATTACATTGTTAATCATTCGAATTACAAATAATATAATTAAATTCACAAATGTCAAAAAGATTAAATATGACTAATAGGCAATACATAATGTCAAAAGATTAAATATGAATAATAGGCAAATACTTAATGTCAAACATTTAGGTTTTACCATTCATAATAAATTGAATAATAGCTATAAAATAGATTAAATACATAAGTCAAAATTCAATGATGTCAAAAAAAAAAAAAGTCAAATATTTAGGTAATTTTGTCGTTCATAAAATCTTTCTCAGTGAGGAATTCGCTAACAGTATAGTATGCCTTATGAGTTAAAAAGTTTCGGAGCCTGTTTTTAAACAATGTTAATGGCAATTCCCTCCATTGTTTAGGTAATTTATTATATATGGTCGAAGCCATGCAGTAGACACTCTTGCGCATCAGTGCCGTTTTGGCGGGATAGGAGCATATCAAATCATTGTCGCGTCTATTACGTGGAACTACGTCAGCCAGACGTTTAAAACGACTTGGGTTCGACTTCACAAACACAGCTACCTCCATTATGTACAGACTAGGTAGTGTCAAGATTTTGTGCTGTTTAAAATATGGCATGCAACTATCAGTGAATTGTAGCTTAAACATCGCCCGTAGACATCTTTTCTGGACTTTAAAAACTGTCTCTCTTTCGGTTGAATTTCCCCAGAATATTATACCGTATCGCAAGTGGGATTCTACTATGCCATAATAAGCAGTAATAAGTGCATCCATGTATATTATTGGCGATAGTGAGTGTAAGGCGTATGCTGACTTACTAATTCTCTTACACAAGGCATCAGTATGTGCTTTCCAATTTAGGTTTTTATCTATAATGATTCCTAGAAATTTTGTGTTCTCTACTTCTTCCACGACTTCATTGTTATAATGTATATTAGGACTAATTCTACGAATCCGCTGACTAAAATGTATAACTTTAGTTTTTTTTAAGTTTATTTTTAAATTATTTGCCTCTAACCAATGAACAACAATATTTAAACAATTATTAATGTCCTTTTCATAAGTCTCCACACTTTAACATGGGATTGTCACAGTGCTATCGTCTGCAAACAATGTTATTGGTTGCTCAATGTATTCAGGTAGATCGTTTATATAAAGTATGAATACAAATGGTCCCAAAACGCTTCCCTGCGGTACTCCAAACATAACTTCACGCTCTGAGGATCGATATATCTCTTCGCGCTTGCTAACTAGATTAATATTACAAATTTCAGTAATTTGTTTTCGGTCTTTAAGGTAAGACTCAAGAAGACTAAGTAAATTGCCTCTAATACCGTAAGCTTCAAGTTTTCTCAAGAGAATCGCATAATCTACGTGGTCAAAGGCCTGTGTCATGTCACAGAATATGCCACATACCGGTATTCGATTGTCAACATTTTGAATTACATTATAAATAAAGTCCTAAATAGCCATATTGATAGTTCTATTTTGTCTAAATCCCTTCTGTTCGTCACATAGTACGTTATTTTTGTCAATGAATTTTAGTAGTTCCATATAAATATATTTCTCAAATATTTTGGATATCACAGGTATAAGTGCGATTGGCCGGTAATTTTCCATCAATTCTTTATTTTCTTTTTTAAACAATGGCCTTATTATAGACGTTTTTAAGGCATCGGGGAAGACGCCTGCGGTGATAGTCAGGTTAATTATATGGCTCAGATGACCGCATATTTCCATTGATACGTGTTTAAGTATCTTTGTGCTAATACCATCATATCCTACGCTATTTGTATTATTCAATGTCATTATTATTTTATGTATGTCTAAAGGTACACTAGGTGCCATGAACATTGTTTTAGTGCTCGTGTTTATTTTACAGTGTTTGGGTTTTCCGGTGTCATTCTGTTTCGGCTGAATTTTATCGACAAAAAAGTCGTTAAACGCTTCAGCAATGCTCTTGGGATTTGATATAGTACGGTTTCTAACCCTAATTTTACAAATGTTTTGTTTGGGTAGATTATACTTTGCGCGATTAATAATTTGCCATGTAGTTTTAGATTTATTTTTAGATAAATTAATTTTATGATTGTTTTGAGCCTTTTGTGTTAAGTGTATAATTTTTCTGTGCAATTTGGAATATTTAATGAATTTTGTTTTACTGTCTCTACTTCGGCTTAATCGCATCTGCCACAGAAGCTTTCTTTTTCTTTGGCTACACAATTTAATTCCTTTAGACAGCCACTTAGGTTTTTTAATTACATCAATTTTAATGAATTTAATTGGAAAACACAAATCGTATAATAGCTTGAAAGAATCGATAAAATTACAATACCCGAATGTTGCCACATTCGGGTCTTCCGTCTCATAAATCTCAGAAAAGGTAAAATTTTGGATGTGGCCTTTGAACTTGGCTATGTTTTCAACACTATAATCCGTTTTAGCTGCATACCAACTGTTTATGACACATCTTGTTTGAACAGGACAGTGAAGAAGCTGTGCCGTATGATCGGATAACGCAAATTCTAGCACATCAGTTTTGCAAGATTTATTGAAATTATGCGCAAAATTGTCTATACATGTCATGCTTGCCATGCGAGTAGGCTGTCTTAATGCTAGTTTCAAGTTATACCTCATCAACAAATATTCAAATGCATTTGAGTGATTTTTTTTAAGCACATCGATATTAAAATCTCCAGCAATAACAATGTTTTTATAACGTGCTTGTGATATTTCTTTTAATATAATTTCGAGTTTGTCTAAGTAGTAGTTAAGATTTTTTACATAAGGTACTCTATAGATACAGATTACAATTATCCTATAATGCGTAAGCTCAATAGCACAGCATTCAAATGTGCCTGAACGAGACAAATTCGAAATATTAGGTAACTCCTTCCACTGCATACCATTTCTAACTAGGATGCAAGCTCCTCCCCTTTTTGTCCCTTCTCTACAAAAATAGGCAGCTAAACAATAATTTGGAACATGTAACTGATTTTGATATCCTTCCATAATAAAGTGTTCTGTTATGCACAGGACATCGACATCTATGTTTTTTTCCGTAAGCTCTTCTAAACAAACAGTGAGAAAGTTAGATTTTGTTATTAAGCCTGCAATATTTTGATGCAGGATTTTGATATGTTTATTAGCGAAAAAACAGATCACCTACTTGATTACTTTCGCATTTACGTGAGTGTTGGGATGGCCCACTATGGTCTTCTTGAACGAGGTGGATATCGTCGCTAACTTGAGTATTTTCTTGGTCGTAGTCAATCAATATGTTGGTTCTAATCTGGTCAAAGATTTCTCTCCATCCGTATTTGTTTATTTTCCCTGTACTGTACGAAAACATATCAAGAGTCAGGGTCCAATTACTGTCGAAAAAGTATGCATATTTGTTATTTTTTATGTCCAAACTGAGTAGGTTGTTGAATAGTTCGACCTTATAATTATGAATTAGTGCTCCTCTTATATAAGTCGGAGCGCATATAACAATATTTGTGTGTACAATGTTTTTCAGCGAGTTTTTCAAGTTGTCAAGGTTATCTAGATAATCGCTATTTTTTAAATCGTTTTCTCCAAAGAATTTTGGAATTAACAAAACTTACCTGTGTTTGCCGTCGATGGTTATGGTCGAATGAATTCTATTCGCAGTGTAGACATAAAATCTGTGTGTACAGTTGAGTTCAATTAATAACGAATCAGCCCACTAAAGCCTTTTTTTTTGGATGGGATCATCAAATGGGACTGTCTGACTTGTACTGAATAAAAACCACCCATGTTCCTTCTTAACTCTTTGTGTCGAGGCTGCGTATATCTTTCTTTCGAACGACCCGCAGCCCCGACGGGAGCCAACTGTACGTACGTAACGAGCTGTACGTACCTACTTCAACATTTCGCCAGTTATTTTTAAGTCCCGTGTAATAAGGGGCGATTCTACGCCATTCAACGGGGACAAATCTGGACTTCGTGATGGCTACTGAGAATAGGGATGTTTACTGACTAAAAAAAATATGATTATAATTAGTCCGTCTGTTAGATTATCGAAAAATATTGGATACGTATTTTTTGTTTTATCAAATCAATAAAAATTGACGAAGATAAAACGCGTCAAAGATTTGATTGAGGGGTTGTGACGTCACTTACCGGTAAAAAATGTCAATGTCACTTATGTCTTAGAAAATGACGTCACACGAGTTTTCCAAGCACTGTATCGTCTTCATTGTTTGTTTACGTGAAAAAAGAAAAAATACGTGTCCAATTTTTTCGGAAATCTATCTGACGGACTAATTAGATTTTTTTAGTTAACTATCCTATTGTGGATGGATCAATTATATAACACTATGCTCGGCTTAGAACCTCATGCTCAGCAGCACCAAATGGCATTTACCATATTTTTCTAACAATGAACCGTTGTGTTCTTTTTAATGTTTGATAGGCCATAAACCCTTTTAAAAATAACAGAATCATTAACTTTAATTGGGCCAAGCGACTGTGAACGGAATTCACACTGAATATTTCGACCCAACTCATTTGGTGTAAACTAGGGTTTAAATTCAAGGCCAAAAGTCGATTGACTTCCACACGACACGCTATAATATAACAAAGTAAACAATAATTTCTTTGTTTTGTTTGAATGGGACTGAAATACAAGGCTTCACAGTCCAAGCCTCTGATTTGAATTTCTAAGAAACTAACCTTTTCTTCAAACATTCCTATTTTATTTGTAACAGTGTTAGGTATTGTAATGAAAAGGTTTTCATATTTTTTCCTGTCGGAATTATTATTTCGTGGTTCTATTTATAAGTGTCTTTATTCTTGGCTTCGATAGACGCCCGGCGGCAATATTATTATAGCATATCTCTTGTACACATTACAGTTACTCATTTTCTGGACATGTTACCAATGTTCTTCTTATCGTGTGGGCAGTAAGGTCTAACGACCCCACACACCCTAGTGTCAGAGATTCTAAACCGCTTCAAAGGCCCCTGACATGGTTTGACGACCGCCGTTTGGCGGCCGGGACCACCTGCTTATACGTGCCCTCCGATACACGGAATCATCTTTTTATCAGACAATCAGGTGATTCAAGCCTGCAATGTCCTAGCCAAACTGGAAACAACTTTACAAAGTTTGCTGGTCACTAGGCAAACGCCTAAACGAAAGTCGACCACGGAGGCAGTTGCCTTCGTGGTCGAAGAGAAAGAGAAGAAAAGAAATGTAACGCTTGTTCAGGGTCACCCGACCCTGACCACACGTTACATTTAACCGAGTGAAAAGAAAAAAATATAGGAAATTTTGGTGGGTCAGATAAACCCATCATTCCACACAAGCACCAACAAGTAAATACTGCAGCTGCTCAATGCTAATTTCTATGGCTTTGGTAACTGAAATGCTTGCATATAAAACTTGAAACCATACCAAATACTTTCAAAGTTATCCCATAGTCATCATCATCATCATCATTTCAGCCGAAAGACGTCCACTGTTGGACATAGGCCTCCCCTAAGTGTCGCCACATTGACCGGTCCCGTGCATCTCGCATCCAGCGGATCCCCGCAACCTTCACCAGGTCATCGGTCCACCTAGTGGGAGGCCTTCCAACGCAACATCTTCCGGTTCGCGGTCGCCACTCCAGAACTTTCCGGCCCCATCGGCCATCCGTTCTGCGAGCAATGTGCTCCCAATGTATCCCATAGTATCCAATGCTTTTCTTTTTATTTTCCAAAAATGAACTTGAAACAAAAGATGTTTTAACGTATTTTTTTTCTATTCCGATATCGGTAACGTCTGTTGCTGACGGATGGACGTAAAAAAGTTGACCTATTGTGATGTCTAGGCTTTGTAAACCGAAGTTTTTTGTTTGATTTGTACAGTCACAAGCACACATTACATATTAACACGCAACAACATTTGAAAGATTTTCTTTTACTGTATTGATTAACGTTTTTATAAACATAGAATTTTGGAAGGATAAGGGCAGGACAGGAGACGAGTGTTAGGAATGACATGGTAAGAAAGGAGGTATCTCATGCATGAGATGACGAGAATCAGAGAAGTATGGAAGAAGACTTGCTGCGCTGACCATGAAATGAATTTGGATAAAGGCAAGAGAATGATGAAGATCCCGAGAATGATGATGACTGATGAGTGATGATGAAATCGAAACCGTTACTTCACGAGAAAATCGCTTCTAAATTCAGCTGAGTGGTTACATAACAACCCCGTCGGGGCTACGGGTGGTTCGAAAGAGATACCACGGCCTCGGCGCAAGGGCTAAGAAGGAACATGGGTGGTTTTTAGTCAGTAGAAGTCTGACACTCCCTTCCGCTCTGCCCAAGAGCGGGAGGGGTTATTTCCCACATCCCAAAAAAAAAGTGTTTACATAACATTAGTACTTTCGACTACGATCGAACATAGGTAGTCACACATTAGGTAGGGTAGTCATACATTTTTGTGCCTATGCCATTTTGTGTATTGCCAGTAACTATTCTTAAATATTAAATAGACGATTTAAATAATTTTCTAAATGTAAAAACTAAAAGTTACCTACTATTCACTCTGGTATAACACAAAACATCATGTCGTCTGTAATCTACTAAGAATGAAGCTGAGATCGACACTCACATTTTGCCAGTTCCGATAAGTTAATGAAGTCCATTCTATTGTCATTAACCGGGCGCGATAGCTGCCCGGACACTGTAACGTTTTGTGAAATGCTTGTTGGAATACCCTGATTACCCTGTCGGTAGAATTATTGCATTAATTAAATACTTATTTAAAGCATTAATTTATTTTTTTGTTCCTCAGGGTTAATTACACCCTACCGGGGCTGCGGGTTGTTCTACAGAGACACCATGGCCCCGGACACAAAGGGCTAAGAAGGAACATGTGTAGTTTTTAGTCAGTAGAAGTCTGACACTCTCTTACGCTCCGCCCGGAGCGGGAGTAATTTGATAAATTTTCACCCTGCAACAAAACAAAAAGGGTTAATTCCACTGTTATCACAACAATGATTAATAAATCTTTACTTTCAACGACCAAACCAAATCAAACACATAAGCTTCCTTTTGGGCTTTGCCGCAGTCGGGTAAGATGAGCATCATTTCTCAAGCCTTGTCCAAACTAGGTTGGAGTCGGCTTTCAGTCTAACGGGATGCATCTGAAGACCTATATTTTACATGGAGCCACTGCCTATCTGACCTCCACAACCCAGTTAGTATTGAGAAATACGTAACGTTCTCTTAGTAACACTGAATTAAATACGAGCGTTGTTTAAAAGAAATGGCAGCTCATTTCACACTCACGGGTAGTTTACAGCCACAAATTGCTGAACTCACCCCGTTGAGCCACCATAAACATAAATGAATGACTTTCCATACATTTTCCATACATAAATACCATTAAACCCATTATAAAAGAAGGTGAATTGTAAAGGAAACCGCACTGCGACCGCTTATTAACGTGCAATCAATACAAATATACAAACCACGCAAGTTTTTTTTTAATTCTAAATATAGGAATATAGCGTGCAATGTACAGTGCCTACTCTTCAATCGATGTGGTTACCTTGGCCCAAAATTGGTACGTTTACCATGTTATTCGTAAATTTGCATTTATATCATCAAGCTGGACCGGTTATGGGTTAGGCAGGGCGCCAGGTATTACGGCTTAGGTTGAGGCATTATTATTCACGGTTCAAGCTGTACTTTGGTAGGAGATTAACTAAGCAAAGTTAAATGGATGTTTGTCTTCTTCCCAACTAATACACATTTACATATAAGATAACATAACATGACGCCTGTAATCCCCAAAGGGTTAGGCAGAGGTGTACCTAATAGTAACATCGGGCGAGCCTATTGCCATCAACCGTGCACAAATCCAGATTCAGTGGTTGTTACTGAAAAACTCCTGATGGATAAACATAATTTAACACTTTTGCCGACAAATTGTGTTACAGTTTGGCAGATATATATTTTTGTAAATGTATGCATTGTTATTTAAAAAATTTAAAAAAATTCCCTTTTTTCGACCCGGGTATCGAACCCAGGACCTCATGTTCAGCAGTCGCGACCACTAGACCAACGAGGCCGTAACTGTTATTCAAATTGGCTGCTATAAATTCAAATAAGTATTATAATACAGATAGATTTCCAAAAAAAATTGAACACATATCTTTTCTTTTTTCACGTCAACAAAAAATTAAAGATACAGCGCAGTACATTTTTACCACGTAGTGCCGTCACAAGCCCCCACTCCCGATCTATGACGCGTTTTATCTTCGTCAATTTTTATTCATTTGATATAACAAAAAACAGGTATTCAATATTTTTGGATAATCTAACAGACGTATTAAACAGAATCATATTTTTTTTTAGTCAGGAATTAAAGAATAAATAAGAACGTACCTATACCTATGAAAAACATTCTGACATTAGTTATTTATAGCGTGCTCCTTCTACGATACTAAAAATAAGTATTTTTAATGTAAAACAACAGATGATGAAAAATATGGAAACTAACGACCTAAGTTGCAAAGAAGGTAACATAGAAAGAAAACGTTCTATAAACTACAAGGCTAGTAGTTTGTACAAAGTTTTCTTTATAAGTTTTTAAGCTGGCATGGTCACTAACACTATTATAAATACTGAAAACGGAATATTTATCATGTTTCCTTTTTGTTTCTAGTTCCCGATATTTCGGCGCTGTTACAAGCACCATGATCACGGATTAACTGAAGTAATTGAGGGTGAATGTTTATGACCAGACAAATAAATTTATTTGTCTGGTCATAAAACGAACGAACGAGAAACAAGAAAGAGGAGGTAGACCAATTGGTCTACCTCCTCTTTCTTGTTCGTTTTTGCCAATGGTTTTGACAAAAAGGTTTTGTGAGTCGGGAGCAGAATCGTGTAGTGAGTGACAATGGTGGTGGTACC
This sequence comes from Diarsia brunnea, assembly GCA_949774965.1. NCBI lineage: Eukaryota > Metazoa > Arthropoda > Insecta > Lepidoptera > Noctuidae > Diarsia > Diarsia brunnea. Next base: position 2,686,685 of record OX459005.1, on the reverse strand, counting down.
GAACGAATCCCATTTCCAGTATTAATAATATTTTTTTTTATTACCTACATACAGCCTGTAGTGTTGCCTTTCACACAATTGTTATAAAAGATTTGGTTAAAAAAAAACATTATGCAATTTTTGTAGTCCGGAAATGGACAAACACACTCAAATTGCAGTGATTGGTTGAAATAATTATTTAATAGCCAATCGGCTCTGTGAATCAATGAGGGTGAGGAGGAAATGGCGAGTCAATTATGATTGTCATCGATATACTAATGAGACGTATTACCTGGTAACCAAATCAGGCAGACCTCCAATACTATTGAAACTCCATACTAAGGTAGGCCAGCTCAAGATCAAAACGTAACCCTCGATATGGGGCCAACTGTTCAAGAAAGCAATATGATAATGCAATAAGTATTGGAAGATGTAGGAAAATATCGATATAATTTATTTATGACGATTAATTCCTTCGATATTAATACAATAATTCGGCTAAATGAGAATATCAGGAAATGGCCTATTATTTTTTCCTGTTCGTAATAAATCACCGAGGCTCGAAAGTATGCTACAGAAAAAATAATATAATAATAATAATATAATATCAGAGACAAGGGATCTACATTCAACATACCGACGCGACGGCGCGGCGGCGTAAACAATATTATGCATTTGCTTTTGCCCGCATGGATGTCGATAAGTTTGAGTAATTAATACTAAAACGGATTCAGTTGAATACCAATATCTGTTATACGCTGAACCGGAACAACCTGTTGACCATACTTAACAAAAATAGTTCCGTGTGGGGATCGAACTCACTATTCGCTCAGCCGTGCCGCCAAATATTAGTCAGTCAGTCATCTGCCTAGCCTTTTCCCAACTTTGTCGAGGCCTGGGGTCGTCTTCCAATCAAAAAAGATGCACCTGAATACCCGTATCTGTTTTGCTATCGTGTTGCTTACCCAAGAACTAAAAAAAATTGTGTATCCATAAATAGTCCAGTACAAACAAAGCCTCTCGTGATTTTTATATTCAGCTATTAATTTAATGTATAAATAGCATAGCCGTACAAGTTACAAGTCTAAAATCATAAATTATTAACACTTACTTTCCATTAACTGTAGGCATTACACATTATCTTTTAGTGTAAATATAAATACAAAGTCCGTCGCAATGCGTAAAATCGTGTTTTTAACGACTGCGACATTCAAGTCAGCTGTCAGTTTTTGTAACACTTTTTCACGCTAACACCCTCGGATTTCCTTACAGGGGTGGATTTAGACCCGTGTTTATTTAAAGAAAGAAAAATTATGCCGCAAATGAGTTGTCATTAGGATGTTTATGAATATAAAGTGCGTTGGGACTGTTTGTTGTGTTTTGCATTGGGTTTTGTTAAATTGAATTTGGAGGAAAATATTGACGGTGTAACGGTCTTTCTTCTTCTGTGTCCAATCAAGTAATACGTTAATTTTTAAACGTTGTGCCTCTCAAGGAGTTTCTCCTGTGTCTTGGGTGCCAGACCCAGAACCTTAATCTGTAGACTTTATTTTAATATTTGTTCCGTGAGGGGATCGTACCCGACAGTTAGTCAGTCACTGTGCCAAGTTCTATTATCCAGTTAGCCTAATTTGATCTCTAGATAGATTGTCAGCTTATGTCTATTGGAGAGCAGTGCTGGGCTAGTGGTAACATCTTGAATCTACGAGTTGAACGTCCGCGTCGTGCGTTTAAACCTAGGCAGGACTTTACTTGTGTTATTTTATATCATTGCTCTCAAAATTATTGTCATGTCTAAAAAGCAACAAATCAAAGAAGTTTTAATCACGACCCGCGTGGTCGATTACGGCGCACTCTCTCACGCAGAGAGTAATCCTGATTTATATCAATTTTCGGAGTACTTAAAAATCTTACCTTATGTATCTGTATGTTGTTGAATTGTCAAAACTAATAACTAAGCCACGCATGTTCTAAACAGTCTCTTCATGAAGTCCCTCAACCAAGCATTAATAAAAGTAAGTAACTTCACGCAAATCAAAATGGATGACAACCCATTGCGGGTTGTCATCTATACACGGACAAAGTTAGGCAAGTGCGGCTTCACTTGAAGATCAACCCTTACGGGTATTATTATTTTAGCCACGAACTCCTTGAATATAGTACATAATTGACAACAAATGCCTTCGTAGTACACTAAAACTTTCAATTTTATACTAAAATAGGTTAGGCACGCCAACACGTGAGCGCTGGCACTAAATTTAAATATACCACGCTAAGTTAGCATAATAACAATTTTCTTTGACGTCATAGCTTGCAACGACTACCATATAAACTTTATTCCTTCACACGTTAAGTCCAAAATCCTACCTTTATTTCTTTTTTAAATAGTATCTTTCTTTAAAAATTCGGTTCTTGCCACTTTACTCCACACAATGTGTTAACTCTTATAGCGACGGAAATAGAATTCAAAGTTGCAGTGAATTCCTAAATTCATATATTTACAGCTGACTCGTAAAACTGAAACGGAATTTACTAACTATTTTAAATTCCACTTTTATTTGGCTTAAAAATAGAACAGGCTTTTAAATAAATTATGGTGGTATGTTTTGTTGTACACGATAATTATGCGAATTGTGCGAAGTGATTATCAGAGTAAATGGTAGGTTACATTTCACTACTTCCCCGAATTTGAACCGAGTTCGTCCAAATCTTTTGAAACTTCGACTTAATTTCAAGTGGGATTTGGCTAAAAAGTGAATCAAACGTACAGAGCTCACTGACTTCGAAAACTTTTAGCATTTATTTATTAGTAGGTACTAGCTGTTACCAGCGGCTTCGCCCGCTACAACTCGAAAATTATTAAAATAAATATAATTAATAAAATGATTATAAGATAATATCGGAATTAAAACTATCCTATGTAAGGCCTGTCCAGGTTAAAAGCTATCTGTGTACAAAATTTCATCTAAATCCGTTCAGTAGTTTTTGCGTGAAAGAGTAACAAACATCCATCCATACTTACAAACTTTCGCGTTTATAATATTTTAGGTAGGATAGATTATTTGGATGTTTCACTTTTTTTGTATTTTTATGTTGACATTTTTAAGGAGGTATTTTATTCCAACAACAGGAGCTCGTGGCTTAATAAGAACTGCCACTCGGGTCGATCTTTAGGTAAAGCTGTGCTTGCCTAGTTCGGTCTGTGGATGGGTGACCACCCGACATACCGAGTCTCCTCCGTGCCTCGGAAAGCACGTTAAGCTGTTGGTCCCGGCAGAAACATATAGAGTTTTGGCAGTCGTTACAGGTAGTCAGTGACCTGAAATTCTGACATCCAGTCTCACCAAAGAGTATCGTATTACCTAGCATTAACTGGGTTGTGGAGGTCAGATAGGCAGTCGCTCCATGTAAAATACTGGTACTCAGCTGCATCCGTTTAGACTGGAAGCCGACCCCAACATAGTTGCGAAAAGGCTAGGCAGATGATGAACAGCTGCAGGGCTATCTCTTTCAATAATTACCAACAACCCAAGTACCACGTTTGTTTAGGATTATTCCAACCTCAAATTGCTGATTGGCTAATCTTAAAGTTCAATTCAATTACTAGCTATAACCATTAGTGTTTTAGTTGAATTGTTGTTTGTTTAATTTAATTAACAATTTAATTAATGTTTGCATGCTTAATATAAGGTAAATTAGAAAGACTCCCCCGTTGGTCTTGTGGAAAGCAAGCGCGACTGCTGAGGATGAGGTCGTGGATTCGATTCCCGGGTCGGGCAAAGGGTAATTGGGTTTTACCATCCGGAATTTATCAGAAACATCCACGGAGTCTGAATTTGTCCCCGGTTGTCGGCAATAGGCTCGCCCCTATTACATGGGTCTTAAACACAACTGGCGAAATGTGGGTGTACTATTAGGTGCACCTCTGCTTAAGTCTTCGGGAATTACAGGTGTGATGTTATGTTATGTTGTGTTTGTGAGTTTAAATGTTTGTGAACGCACCCACGATACTGGAGAAATTCCTAATGTGGGGCAAAGTTTAAAAAAAAAAAAATTAATTCTCAGAGAGATAATTAGCATATTATTATTCACCATTCTCCTACCCTTACCCGACGTATATGGTCTTCTTCTTCTATACTTCTTTACTACTTGTCCTCTCAGAAGTCACCTCCATTCTACCCATATCATCCTTCAAGCAGTCCATCCATCATTTCTTTGGCCTACCTCTACTCTTTTAGCCATCCATATTCAGAATCAAAAGTTTCTAAACTTCGTATTATTAGAGATATTTAACATATCAGTTTTATTGAACTAACAACGAATGAAAGTTTCACCAATTCCTTTCACAGGATTAAGGCAGGACTTAAAACTCAGTGCCGAAGTGTGACTTCTATTCAGAAAAGTTTCGTTAAGCATCCTTTTTCAACTTTGATTATTATGAACCGTCCCTTTATTCCTGGGACTAAAAACATAACTTAAATAATAAAAAAAGACGTGTGGCACTCGGAGACTGCCGCGGTAAAGCTATTGCATAGCATTTTTTATCAACTTATGCAATTATAATTATTTATTTATTTTATTAATGCAGTATTTAAATATAGTATTTATACTTACACTTTTACTAATCATCCTCATCTTTTATAAAATGTCCTTTTACGTCTCATGTCGCGCCTTGGCGACAACTATTTTTGTTGGCAGCCTTATAATCGATCTTATTCGATTTATTAACTTTAATTTTGCTGTTTTAAAATATTAAATCTAATAATTTTTCAATGTTTACTTTTCATCTGACATTACGTCAGTTGTCAAGATGTCATTTACTTTTTCTTTTATTTTGTGTCATAGTTTAGAGCTATGAAGGTTACATTTGATTTATATAATTTAATTTATTTTTATTAATATGTTTGCTCAAATAATGTAATTTATTGATAATTTCTATTAATAGTATCTTATCTTACGCTTATAAAATTAATTAATACGCTCACAGAAATTCTTTGAGGAAGTTTTTGACTGAATAATAAAATTAAATACAGGCAACTCACAATTTTTGATTTCAAGAAATTGTCTAGTGTCAATTCGTTAGGTTTTTTTTTCGTTACGGAATTTCTGGATTCGGTCCCCACGCTCAAGGCCCGCGATAGAAGCTATGCAATAGCTTAAAAAATGCTATGATTCACGGTGTCCACTCCCGGCTTGTCTATCAATGGTGGACAGGGACATGACTATTAAAATTCCGAGTGGTGGTTACTTGGAAAACTATTATTAAGTTGAGTCACTGTCCGTCATTGGTGGATAACGAGACGCATATATAAGTGAATAAGTGGTGGCCAGTGGGAATATTTAATAAAGTTATATCATGTCATCAAGTGAGAATCATAATGTAAAATAATCAAAAAAATATGTACAGAAGTTTAAGAATATGGCATTTCCAGAATTAGTCCATTTAAGAATTGGGCATTTTAAGAATGAGTCCATTTTCAAGGTGTTAGGCATTTTAAGAATAAGTATTTATCGACTAAGCCTAAGACTAAGTATATTTCACAAAACAGTAGATTAGTCAAATCAAACAGAAGCCTAACCATGATTATTTCATTCTATTTCAGGCTTTGCAATGATGTCGCATCGAAGAGGAATCACACACTGAAACCACGGGTCGTTCTACCTGAAAACTATGTCAAAGGTATATTACGTAACATCAATAAGCATGCTCTATGAGTAATTTACATGTTAGACACAGTTGCAGTAGATCGATAAAACTGTAAACACACGTAATGATGCACAGGTTAACGTTTTATGGCTTAACCACATCAGTTGTGGCTCAATAGGCTACTATTTGAGCTACAACTATTGTGGGTAAGCTGATGAAATAATAACAAGGGCCAATAACTTTAGGGAACTAATTTATTTAGAAGATTAAATTATAGACGTACGGATAATGTTGGCACCCGGTAGATGACATATCTAACAAGAGTGACCTCCTGCAGGCGCCCATACTTTCATCAATCCCTGACTTTTAAGCTTTCCTATATTCCGTAAGGTTTAACTCAAGTAGTAGTGTCCGACATAATTAAGTTTTTGGCTTCGCTTACGTTACGGTCAAATAAACCTCCTTCGGATTGGTCTACAAATAGACCTTTGGTTGGACACTAGAGGGGGTACTTTTGCGAATTCTTTTTCATCACCACTTCTCTCAAATAAAAATAGTGAAGGGTGGAGGCCTGTGTCACAGCAGTTCGAAAATTATACATTACAACGTGATTTTATGTGCTAACAATCGCACACGATAAAAATATAAACATAATTGCGCGGTATATGAAAATGTTAGGAGATATCGATAATTCTACCACTTGACGGCAGTCAAGAGCACGTAAATACCACTAAAATTGAGCTATCACCTTAGCAACAGCCATGAAGAGTTACCTGACCCTTTTGCTCATCCTTAATCCCTAAAGAACCGATAGATTTCCCTCTTATTGTGGACTACAGACCCGCCCGCAGCGGTAGCCCAGTGCTAGGCAGCCCCGACTTACAAACAGTAAGTCGTGGGTTCAAACCCAGGCACGCACATTACTTTGTGTAATTTATTTCATCACCGCTGCTCTCAAAACGGTAGGTAACGGAAAACATCGTGAGAAAACCAGCATTTCTTAGAATTAAAAAAAATCGAAGACATGTGACATCTACCAAACGACACTGGGCCCGCGTTGTGGAGTCCATTGGATCCCTTTTTTTTTTTTCTTCTTTTTGCTCTTGGGCAGAGCGAAAGGGAGTGTCAGACTTCTACTGACTAAAAACCACCCATGTTCCTTCTTAGCCCTTCATGTCGAGGCCGCGGTATCCCTTGCGAACAACCCGCAGCCTCGACAGGGAATCCCTCTCCTCGAAAAGAGGCCTGAGTGGGAACATTATATACTGATGATGATGACAGCCCCACCCCGGATGCGCTCCTTTCGGTGCATGGAATTAATGTGGCAACATGTCAAAATATTGAGACATCTTTTTTTTTTTTTGGCGGGTGGAAAATCATCAAATAACCCCTCCCGCTCTTGGGCAGAGCGAAAGGGAGTGTCAGACTTCTACTGACTGAAAACCACCCATGTTCCTTCTTAGCCCTTCATGTCGAGGCCGCGGTATCTCTTGCGAACAACCCGCAGCCCCAACGGGATATTGAGACATCTTATGTTATACCAAAGAAGAATTTAAAAAAAGCCCCCAACTGTCCCGTTGCAGGTCTGCTGGAAGAAATGCCATAAAAAATAAGCACCACCTTTGTGCTCTTCTATTTATGTAATGTCCTGTTAAGCATTTTGTGTCTACATAAATAAAGAAATAGTCACGAACATAGAATCTCCTCCAGTTTGGAATGCGGTAAATAAATGCGTTAGAAATACACATAGAATTATTTTTTACCAAATGATGATGAGAAACACTTCTAAATCCGTAGAATAGTTTCGAAGAGACAACACAAAAAGTGACTTTTTGTTATAATACGTAAAGATTTAGATACCTGTTTGGAGTAATAAAAGACCACAAACAAAAACATACGCCAAAACATGTGAAAAAGGTTTCGTCAGAACATTAAATCAACCGACCCCATTGTTGAGAGTTACTTCAATCGCACCTCCAGCGTAACCGACCGGGTAGTTTACAACTGAAGCGCGGTTGACCGTGTGACAGTTCGGTTGTTACCGGGTGAATAGTCATAATTGGGTAGAAAGGAAGGATAGTTGAGCGATATAATCTTAGGACAGCGGTATTTTCTAGTAATTGGATTGAACGTAGGTACAGTTTTTAGTAAAATACTGTTTTGAGGAACGTATCTGTCACTTAGATGTCCTTCGAAAAGTGCTTAGACAAATTGATATTCTGTCTGCTATTATAACACACATGTATTATATTTTTTTTGTACGAGAATTCATAAACTAACATCGTTTTCCCATGGGGGTTGGCAGAAACTCCAGAACGCCACCTACTACGATTGTTACAAACTCTTTTCGTCTCGCACACGTTCATACATCTCTATCTTACACACATAGGTTGCAAGTAAGACCCGTTAACGATGACGGAGTATTAAAAAATATTATAGGACTAAGCTAACGTACCGAAAACCTTAGTCATTATTTATTTTTAACTTTCATGGCGTGTGCAGATACCGAGTATTAGTCAACTAAACTTCTTCTTTCTTAATCATGTGGTTAGTGACCTGGTGTCACAGTTTTATGCCGACCAAGGGCCTTTAATTTCACGTAGTGGCAGTGGCAACCTCTCGCGTCCGGCCCTGGTCTGAGAGGGAATGGGATGCCGTCACGGCGGAACGTGAGAGGGTTAGAATCTCTTGTTCCAGCCGCCGCGGGATACGCTCCGGGCGTCGGGGGCCACGTGACGGCTTCCGGAATCCGGCCACCGTAGTCGCCGGCCTGTGGACGTTTAGTAATGGGCTACCTCACCGTCCGTCCGTCCTATGACAACAGGCCACGTTGACTGCACGTTCGTGTTCCACGCACGCCTCAAAGAGATGTCAGCAATATTGCAGTGGCCCGCAATGGCGTACACCTGTCGGGGCTACGGGTTGTTCGAAAGAGATACCGCGACCCCGGACACAAAGGGCTAAGAAGGGTCATGGGTAGTTTTTAGTCAGTAGAAGTGACACATCCTTCCGCTCCGTCCAGAGCGGGAGGAGTCATTTGATGATATCACACAAGCCAAAAAAAGGGTCTTTCACTTGAATTTGCATGACGACGTCGAGAAATATCTCTCAGTCATGCTGGTTTCCCGTCGGGGCTGCGGGTTGTTCCCGTCGGGAAGGGCTGCGGGTTGTTCCCGTCGGGGGGGGCTGCGGGTTGTTCCCGTCGGGGGGGGCTGCGGGTTGCTCCCGTCGGGGGGGGCTGCGGGTTGTTCCCGTCGGGGCTGCGGGTTGTTCGCAAGAGATAACGCGGCCACGACATGAAGGGCTAAGAAGGAACATGGGTGGTTTTTGGTCAGTAGAAGTCTGACACTCCCTTTCGCACTGCGCAAGAGCGGGAGGGGGGGTTATTTGATGATTTCCCACCCCAAAAAAAAAAAAGGCATGCTGGTTTTCTGACGATTTTTACTGTCACCGAAGCAAGTGATAATTCATACAATATGCACATGAATTCGAAAAATCTGAGGTGCGTCTTGGGTTCGAATTCAAGACCTAGACTAGACTATCACTGCACTAAACGTACATGAAACACATATCATAAACTACGTGGCGTTCTTTAGTAGGTGTTATTGTGAGAATGGACTGTATTTATTAAAACTATTAAAGAAAGGCGCTTTTTCAAATGGTAGTAATTTTTACTGACTTTCTTAAGCTAGAACAAAACCAAATCTAATCTGACTTAAAACAATAAAAATCAATAGACAAAAAGGATATCAAAGAAGTCGGTTAAAAACATATAAAATACATACAAGAAGGTGCGTTAAGCACAGTAGGCGTACACTGTCATGGGAAAAGGTTGAATGAAGTATTTGCCATTACTCTTAACAATATCAAGTAAGGGTAACTAAGTGATTTAAACCAAAAATAGAACCGTTTAAGGTTTATTTTTGGAATTTGACATTTACGAAAGCACAGCTCTTAGGAAACCATAACGTGATAAGGAAAACCACTCTACCTACAAATTTCGTGCCCTTTACCGAAATGTGGGGGTGAGAAATAACATTCTCTCATCAATTTTTAGATAAATTGGAGATTGATCAACACTTTCCATTCGACCGCTTGCAATAACCCGTAATGGTCCCCAATTGAAGAACGTGATCAGAATGTCATTGGATTTTTTTCATATTGTTGTTCGTGGAAATATGCAGATAGCAATAACCGTAACGTAACGCATGTTTTGGTGGTCCGCTCTTGGTTTATTTACGTACTAGCATTAGCCCGCGGCTTCGCCCACGTGGATGTTTCGTTCCCTATTTAACTCCCTTAGGGGTTGAATTTTATTCCTTGTCTACATTGTAAAGGCACCAAGGTCCACGGGTTTTGTCTGGGCGTTGATGAGTCAGTTAGGACTATTTTTTTTATTTTAGTAGATAGGCAATATTTATTTTCTGTTAAATTAAAATTATATTTTACAACTTTTAAGTTCCTGAAGGTGCCACATGGTTTTTTTTTTTTATTAAGCCCGTATTGTCCCACTCCTGACCAAAGGCCTCCCCCCATTCCTTCCACTTCTTACGATGGTGTGCATCTTCTCGCCAGTTGTTGAGGAAGCCATTTAATATCTTGTATTATAATAACCCATTCCCTGTCAGAGTGAGGAAGCCTATTCTCAGCAGTGGGAACATTATAGACTGATTAAGCTTATGTGATTCTTCGTCAATGTGTGTATTTCGTGTACTGTCTGAAACCATAAACATACCCAGCTAATCAGGCACAGAACTTAACTTTTGTCGTAATCTATATTAATTAATTAATTTATTTCAAATCTGTGTGAAGGTTTCTTCAAAAGACCATCTCAGACATTAATCTACATAGTATTCATGTGTGAATACTATGTAGATTAATGTCAATGTCAATCTCACCAAGATTAAGTGAGTTGAGCTGAGTTTGTTTCGGATACAGTTTCTTTTAAAAGTAGTCAGTTACGAAACACCGGCCCCATCTAGTTTTAAAAAAGTGACTTGTGAAAGTGTTCGTAAAAACTTATTTGCAAAATAAACATCACTTATAATTTATCTCTATTTTTGTTCAGAAATGCGGCCACCGGCGCGGAAGGGCCAACCGGTCATCGTCGAGTTCAGCATCTATGTGGTAGACGTCAATTCGATCAACGTTGAAGACATGGACTTTAGGTGAGACATTCCCAACAACTTTTTTATTTTAAAAAATACAAAAAAAAAAAATTATAGGGTATAATTTTTTTTTTTTAAACTATAAGAGACATTTTATAGATAATTTTATGAGGAACAATTTTTAAAATGACCTTTATTGACCTCCGAGAAATAGGTTGCGAAATATTTGCAAAAAACAGATTTTCGTGACCTTTTGACCTTTGTAACTTTTTTAGCCGGCACGATATCGAAGTCGATTTTTCACATCTTCATAATATCACCGAAATAAAGGTGTATACAAAAATTCAGCCTACTAGGAATTTTTCCCCAGATGAAACCTAAAATGACTGGACTAGAACGCGTCGAGCAAATGTTCGGACGATCGTATCTTTAGTTTTTATAATTATCAATGTTTGTATCACGTATTATTTTTCACGCAGTATTTTTTTTCAATTTGTGAGGTTAACTACATATTAAAAACAAAGTCCTCCACAGCGTCTGTCTGTCTGTCTGTTCGCGATAAACTCAAAAACTACTGCACTGATTTTCATGATGTTTTTTTTGTCTTGAGGAAAGTTTTAGTAGGTATATTGTAATTCGACGCGGGCAAAGCCGCGGGCATCAGCTAGTTGACTACAAAATATCAGCCGCAGGTTAATGTTCGATCTTTAGTTGGCGCTTGATAAGTTCGGTCCGCAGATGAGTAACCGCCATCCATTATTGAGCAAGACAGGTCGTTGTCTTGTTGGAAGGCATGCAGAGAATTAAGTAATTTTAAAGTAAGGTTGACATACTACGAGACTAAAATCAATCACTCGGTATGGTCTAGTTTAAAACGAACTGGCCCTAACAAGAACTTAGTGAACACGACCCACGACTAAGTTCCTGTCTTACTTGGCAGATAATTTCATACCAACACAGTTCCATTCTTTAATTGATTCGGTAAGTAAAGTCCATTTCACGAAAGAAGTCCCGCAGACGCAGCGCTGTATGTCGCGCGACATAATGTTGTTTCACAACTTTTGGCATCGTAAATAAACCTTATAACGCACTAATCCAATAATAAACTCACAAAATATCTACCACAACAAACGCACCTTGATAACATCGACAAACAACAACATGGCCGATCTGTTAAATTTAGTTCCACAATTGTCCGCGGGACTTCTTTCGTGAAATGGACTTTAGTGACTTTTCGAAAATCGTAAAAGAGGCCCTCAGTTTTGAACAGGTCACTAACTCTTAGCTAGACAATTTGGGTATCACAGGAAACATCGTTTCTCTACGTCCAAGCGGACACTGATCCGGCAACCTAGCATAGCGTGATGATTGTAGCAATTTCCTATTTGACCACTAAATTGTAGCCGTCATTGAGATCCATGTTTAGTAACGGACGGACACAATACAATATTTGCTAGCGGGTATACTATACATACATAGCTGAGGAGAATATAAGGCCAAGAAACAGTGATTCTCCATCAGCGATAATTTAAAATCAAGCCTGTGCTCACCAAAGGGTTAGGCAAAGATGTAGTTAGTAGTACACATCCCACGCTGCGCCAGTTATATTTTAATCTCATGTAATGAGGGGCCTATTGCCTCAGCCTGCCGAAAATCCGGATTCTGTGGCTGATACTGAGGAATTTTCGAAGGAAACTTCCACTAGGTCTGACCTGGGAATCGAACCCAGGTCGTCGTGTTCACAGTTGAGCGTGCGACTACGAGGCTAATGTCACGTCGTAAGTGGTTCGTTGACACGTCACAAATCGCATCGCAAGTCGTGTCGCAAGTCGCAACGCAAGTCCCATCGTAAGTCGCAACGCAAGTGGCATCGTAAGTCGTGTCGCAAGTCGCAACAAAAGTCCCATCGTAAGTCGCATCGCAAGTCGCAATGCAAATCGCGTCGCATGTCACGTTGCATGTAGCATCGCAAGTCCCGTTGGCCATAAACGAGGTCTTACTCCTTTAACGTCAAAAGGTAGTTTTAAAACAACATCGTCTTGACAAGAAAAAATATTTCCATTTAATATTCTCATGAATATTGTAATTTCACAAATGGCTGCAAAAAATTGAAACACGTGTCTCGTTCAACATGGAGACATGTTCTAATAAATAAACCCAGTTCTTCTGCCGTTAATGAAAAGGCTAGGCACGAATTGTGGGGTGTTAGGATAGGAGTATTTGTCGATAAAATTAGCAGACAAGGTGGAATCAGACCTTTCATGGAGTCGTCAACCAAATATTATTGTACATCAAACTAAGTAGGTACGCACGCAAAAATTATTATTGGGAAACGACTTTATTTTTTAAGTGAAAAAACTACGGCAAACCGCAAAACATTGTGGTGTCGCTATGTCGGATGCATAAATATTAAACAGGTCATGGAGATATTCAAATTAAAGTTGGATCTTTAAACTGTAGTATTTACAAAATTTGTAACTTTGGTCTCCAAAATCTCCGTAACGCATTAAATATTAAACAGGTCATGGAGATATTCAAATTAAAGTTGGATCTTTAAACTGTAGTATTTACAAAATTTGTAACTTTGACCTCCAAAATCTCCGTAACTAGAAAACAAAAATATTGCAATGATGGGGAGAACAAGTGCTTTCAGTTTCGTTTTATTTAACCCGTATTTTTTTTAAACATGTACACAATAGTAACGATAACAGTTAAACAAATAAACCATAAACAAGAACGCGAAAACAACTGGCGGGCAGTCTGTAGCCCACTGGATACAAAACATGCGTGAATGGATGATCTCCCCGATTCAACGGAGTATGAACAGGATGTTCCTCATACCCGCCTTACAACTACAAGTAAAGTGCCAACGGCGTGTTTAAGCCCAAAAGGTAAAACAAACAGATCTGCCACAAAATTTTCGAGAAACAATCAACAACACAAATAAACACTTCCCGTATCTCATGTTGGTTCAGAAATCGAGAATACATAATCATTAAAATAATTTCATCTTACACGTGTCAACATCTGCATTGCTTTTACCCGGCGTACAGTCTCACCGAATCTAGTTGAATCCCAGTATTTTCATGTAGCGTCTGCCCATCTTATCACCACAACAAAGTTAGCACTGGGTAATTCGATATCCCTTGGTAAGACTGGATGTAAAATTTTCGGGGCACTGACTACCTGTTACGACTATCAAATATCTACATAATGATAACCGGGACCAACAGCTTAACGTGCTTCCTGAGGTACAGAGGAACCTCGGTATGTAATAAGTGGTCACCGATCCATGAACCTACCTAAGCTTAACCTGAAGATTGAGTGCCATTATCCAGCCACGAGTTTGAGATCGAGAATACTTCATTATCATTAGCCACATGCCACGAGAATACTTATCAAAACATAATTATATTTTCCACGTGAAAGTAAGCTATATTGGATTACCAGCTGTTGCCAGCGGCTTCGCCCGATACAACTCGAAAATTATCCCACGGGAAGATAAAATCAGGATAATAACTATCATATATGTCGTAAACTATCTGTGTACCAAATTTTATCCAAATCCGTTCAGTAGATTTGCGTTGAAAGAGTAACAAACACACACACTCACAAACTTTCGCCTTTATAATATTAGTGTGATTTACAAAGGAGTTCGCCAGTATAAAGTTCTACGACTATAAAAACCATTACTAATACTATTATCCCAGTCTATTATTCTTTTTACTAATGCGGGTAGAATTTATGGGTTAACACTTTTTATTACAGGTTACTGTGTCACCACTAATAAAAAGTGGATAAGGTCTTGTTTATTTAATTTATGACTTTCTTTTCCCGCAACTTCGCTTGCGTTATGGTCTGAAATTATCCTACGGGGACAATTTAAATAATATATTATAGTTTGACAAAGACTATAATATTTTAAATGCATTCGTGCATTCGTTGTTGCGGTGTGCGTCGCTGCGTGCTTTCGTGCTTGCAGTGTTCGTTGTTGCGGGCATTCGGCGGCGTGTGGTTCGGCGTGGTGGCTTTCGGGATGACGTATTGCACTCGTAGTTTAGTTTTATGAATTGTTCTTCTTACATTCAAAAGTACCAGTAATGGTTTAATTGAAATAAATGCTTTGACTTTGACTTTGAATGCTCCAATAGGTAAATATAATAAGGTGGTTCTGAACTGTGAACTAAGAAACTACGTGCTGAGAAACTTAGAGAAAATCATATTAACTTTATCACTTATTTAACTAGGGATTCAAATCAAATAATTTATTCGCATAATATGGGTAAATAGATGATACATAATGCATTACATAATACAACAAAAAATATCCTCATATTAACCATTTCAGAACAAGTGTGTGTAATTATAATTCAACAGGAAACAGAAATCATCAGGAAACATAAGTGTACACGCCGGAAATCCTTCCAAAATACACAACCCTTTAAAATTATATATTGCTTAGTAAGGTTTCAAACATCGTCCGTCTGAGCTACACGAAAATGACTAGCTTATCTGCGTTGTACAGAAATTTGCTTTCACGTCTGAACAAATGTTGTTGCCTAAATGCAAACATTTATGTAAAGGTTACGCAGTTTACGTTTTAGAATAATTTCACAACGTTGTTTTCTTGTGGACAGCTGACATATATTATTGTTCGTTTTATCCCAAGTTACATGAATTTTGTGTATACATTGTAGATATACAGAAAAAAAACATACCTATCGAATTGAGAACCTCCTCCTTTTGGTAAATCGGTTAAAAAAAATTGACATAACAGCCTTTGGAGATAGGACCAACAGGCTGGAAAGTTGCTCATACTTCATATCCCGTTGAATAAGGGGACATTCAGTGACAAGGCGTGTGTTGTGTCTAATGTTTTTTTAAACTCCTGCAACTAAATTAATCAGAAAATAATAGCGGAAGATAGGAAAAATACATAATTTCCACTTCTGTCTAGTGAGTTACTACTCCTGTGGATTTAGAATTTGCGTGAGATCCGGTATGATGTGTTATGTATTTGACTTGGCATTGCACATGTCACCACATCTGCATTTTATTTAATTGTACCAGGGAGAAATCAAAATTAAGGGTGAAATCGAAAAAAGATGCTGATGTGAACGTGTAAATGTGATTACATCCTTAAGTCAGCAGCAGCGATCAGTAACCCGTATCAGTGCGAGTAAAGGTTTCGAGTTCAAACCCAAGACATACATCTCTCCCGTCGGGGCTGCGGGTTGTTCGCAAGAGATACCGCAGCCTCGACATAAAGGACTAAGTAGGAACATGGGTGGTTTTTAGTCAGTAGAAGTCTGACACTCCCTTTCGCTCTGCCCAAGAGCGGGAGGGGTTATTTGATGATTTTCCACCCGCCAAAAAAAAAGACATACATCTCCGGTTTCTCCAGATTCGTGTGCGTTACTGTTACTATTACTGTTAGCCTGTGTCATCCCACTGCTGGGCAAACGCCTCCCCCCATGATTTCCAAATTTTGCGATCCAGGGCCAATGCGGACCACTGGTCGTTGGTTCTGTCCAGCTCGTCCCGCCATCTCCTACGAGGTCTACTACGTCGCCTTCTGACTGTGTCAGGGTTGCACAACGTGGTTGTTTTGGCCCACAGCTCGTTGGGCATACGGCAGACATGGCCAGCCCAGTCCCACTTCAGCTTAATTTGTGTGCGTATTGTATAATTATGGCTAACTTTCATAAAAAAAAAATAGTGAGGAAACCAGGATGCCTGAGAGATGTTGTTGTTCTTCTCGACAGCATGTAAACATAAGTCAGACCCCCAATGGGTAGTATGAAAACTTTGACACTAGGTTAGGCACTAACCTACGGTAAAGAATAAATATCCTGAGGTTCCTTCGTGGTTATCTTCATTCGTTTAAAAAGAGGATTGTCTGCCTTTCAACCTTATAAATGTAATATAAAGAAACTTTTTCTTTTGCTTGCAGAGTGGACATGTTTATAAGACAGACTTGGAGCGAGAGTCGACTGCAACTTCCAGAGGATATCTTCGAAGAAGGAGACGATCACGTGACCTTGCCACCGGAGTTCTTCGACAACCTATGGCATCCCGACCCTTACTTCCTGAACTCCAAGGTCACAGGTAAAAGAAATCTGTTCTTGATACTAAGAAAATTGCGACAGTTACGTCCGTTTTGAATTATACAAAGGAACATTTAGGTAGATACCTGAATATACTGTTTTATAGAAATTTCTATTGTCACCACTGAAAATCTAACTAAGCATTTTAATTAAAGTTTTAGTGTAGGTGTTAACTATGTTAGTGAAAACGGAAACTAGAAGAGTATCTGGGATAAAAACAATTGCCGAATTTGGGTAATGTACTGTAAAAATACGGGTGGCTAGGTTTCAAATAAACTTTGAATGTTTGTAAAAAGCTGAGTTTAGAAAAGTTTTCAGCCATAAGCTTGATTGGTTCATATTGTTTCTGAAACTCTCTATAACTTTGACAGAATTTATTCGTAAACATAGTTCATTTATTCAGAAACTGCTTTAAATATTCAAGGATCTTTGTAGTTTATAAATTATTTTATATTTTCTTTATGTCGGTATTAAAATTGATGGTTCGTCCTGACTGGTTCCTAAAGGATTCTTTATTACAGAAAATTATTCTTAAAATTTTATATTTTTTTGATTTGTAAATTGAATCTCTTCTGAAGTAAAACGAGAATACTCGAATTAAATGTAATTATCCATTTTATGTAATGTACAGCTGACATCAAAAGTAAGTAGTATTTGTGTAAATGGACTCTTACAATACATACTTAGTTATTTCTAAAATACCTAAAAACTTTAGCTGTTGCCTGAACACCTTCACAAAATATTTTGTTGTAATGTTACTGAGTTTTTGAAAAACAAAGTTTCTTGTGGAAGAAAACATAAAATCAAAGTTATGATAAGTTTCACAAATTCTGGAATAGCGAAACACTTAAAAATCTGGTTCTACTTCATAATTATTTGTAAGTAAATAAAGTATTGTTCTCCTTTTTAATTATTTCTAAAAATGCCTTGTTCTCCTTTATTTTTATAAAATTTAAAAAAAAATGTCTCCCACAAGACATTTCTTTTCGGTGAATTCAGAATCGTGTAATAAGTCCAGGTTCAGAGAAAAAAAATATTTCAAAAGGAATTGATTTTAGGATTTGTCTAGATTTAAATATTAAAAAGATTTAATGTGTTGTGCAGACAGACATTTTAGGTATTATTTTTTTTGTGATATCTTAATTTTAAGATAAACTTAGAAGTTTTAACTTTAAATAAATGCTGCTACTATACTGTTTGTTCACCGAAGCTATCCCAAAAACTCATCAAATATTTGACGAGAACTTTCTTAATTCACTTATCTTCTGAAGTTAATTTAACTAACTTTTAAGTAAATATAGTGAAGTCTAACAAAGTTTTGCTTTTTAGGAGGAGCAATGCATTACAAACCTCGGTCTCCCGGTAATATAAAAGTTTAATCAAAGCTCCTTTTGTCACAAAAGCTCGTTGTACATGCCACTAAATGTCATTAACTTTACAGCAATGTTTTTGTTATTTGTAAATAAATAAAGAATTTATCTTTTGTTCGTTTTGTGTAGAATTATTTTGGTTTGATTTTTCGCTAATGCTAAAGTTGCCATCTTTTACTTCTTAATGAATATTGTATTTTTAGGCTTTTAGTTATCTTAAATATGCAAAGTACACAAACAGGAAAACAGAAGTTCAGTAAACTTTAAGCAGATAATTAACCTCTTAAATAAAATGTCAATGGATATGTAAATCAAATAATTATTCTCAATGCAAGAAAAAATCCTTAGGTATTAGAGTTAATTGTGCTTCTTTATTGAACAAATATCTGTGTCTAAGTTACTATTTTATGGAAATCCACATAATGAAAAGTACACAATAAACTTTATGAACGTTTTAAAACCCATTTCCATTCATAGCCTGCATATTCTCTGCCATAACTTCCCCAGTTCAACAAACTCAATTTCGCTGGGAATGTTTACATATTTTCGCGATATACGAATGTTTCTAACGAACTCTTATTAGAGCTTATGGAATGCGTACAAATACTAGCGCGTACGTTTTCACAAAAATATGACTACACAATTGACACAATGTCATTGAGATATTTTTCAAGTCAATGCATGAAACTGGTATTTGTGTAATGTTATTTGTAGGGAATATTAATAACAAACTATTATTTTAAGTCACTTCACTGCCTTGAAAAGTTATGAGTTACTTTTTACAAGATGGATGTTGTCAGAGCAAATTAACTAATCTTGATACTTTTAAGTTAATTGTGCACATTCATAGATAATTTCACTAGACACAAGAAAGGAAACACAAACAAGGACCAGGACATAATTCTAATGAATAATTTTAAATTGAGTAATGAGTTAATGATAGATACCTTAACATATCAATAAAATCTATTACGTAATAAATTATACAACGATACGGACAAATTAAATTATATAACAATAAATAATATAACGAAGAATCGAATCAAGAGTAAAACA
Source organism: Diarsia brunnea (assembly GCA_949774965.1). Lineage (NCBI taxonomy): Eukaryota > Metazoa > Arthropoda > Insecta > Lepidoptera > Noctuidae > Diarsia > Diarsia brunnea. The sequence goes on along the minus strand of OX459005.1, from coordinate 2,667,418 downwards.
TGGCAACTTGTTTTTATTATGTTCTCTAATAATTACTAAATAAATTACTGTGGGTATCGTAAATTTGTAAGAGCTTGAGTTAACCTAGAGATGTATAAACACTTTACTCAGTTAAATTCATTTTCCATTATATGTACAAAAATATATATTATAAACTAAGAAACATGTACAGCGGGCTTTTAAATCACTCTGCAAAACAATGAATGCTTTCGTTCACTCACTGAGTTTTCACTTGCAAATATAGCTTGAGAATACCAGTATTTTTGCTTTCCAACTATTTTAGTTATTACAGAATTATAGCCTCAACACCAATGCATGGAATGAGGATATAAACACAAACAACAATAACAATTTGGAGTTATTTCTAAAATAGGGGAAAAAACCACTGGCATTGTTAAAGTTTTGCAATAATAATATTAGTTCCTTGTCAAGTTTTGAACTTTATCGCATGTTTTTTCCTTTTTCTATATTTATTATTCACGTAATGTCGAAAATTCTGTCACAAACTTTTGTTTGATTTTCCTTGACCGGGCTCGACGCAAAGTTTTTTTGCAAACTTTTACACTAAACCAATGAGTTTAAGTTTTACTGTATTTCGGAGATCTTTAAGCGAATATCTTTCCTTTTGTCATTTGAAACTAATCTCTCAATTCTCTTTTTATTAAAAGATTATCAAAACACATAACAGAAAAAGTTTTGTTTGTAAATTATTTTATTTCAAGTATCAAAACACATTATAGTCACTCCTTAGATTCTGTAGTTAAGTTCCATGTGATAAAATTTCACATTAATGCATAATTACGTCCTATCTTAACTTAACAGTAGATAAGCAACTTAATGACGGTCACAAAGTCATCAAGACACTTTAACTTAATAGCTTAGGGCAGCTTTGGTGAACACTCGGTCGGAGCACTAATTATCACTGTATAGTCACTAATTATGATGATGTGAGCTTTGGCTTACCACGCTAGTACGATTATTATATTATTATTTTTTATATTTTTCACGCATTAATTCTTTTATCACGATATTTATCTTGTTTAAGGCTAGGGCCAGCATAGTTTTTTTTGTTCACGACTGCCCACAAAAACTGCTGATTATACTTGAGAATTTAGCTCATGTAGGTATAGTAAAAGTATATAGTATGTCAACAGGGTGATATCTATGGAAGTCGACAGCCTAGAATTTTCCAAGAACTTTCGTAAAAACTACCACAAGTGGAGTCTGATTTCACAAAGGACTTAACAGATGTAGTGTCTTCTTATTTTAAGGCACCTTTGTGGAAGAGAAATAAATGTTTAATACAAGATTAAAACATTTATTTCAATTAAACCATTTACAGGCACATTTGGACTGTTGAACAATAATAATTGATAACTATTAACGTTGCCTGCTGCGCACGGTTTCAACATTTTTTGAAAGATTTTTAAAACTTTCTTTTGATTGGATCGGATCATACACAGAAACTTCCCGGGACAAATTTTGAAATTTTTTTTCGCATCAAAATTCGTTTAGTCAGAGGCTCATGGGCAGCAAAAAATCCCTGACACCAGGTCTAACAATAAAGAAAAAAGAAAGAAAATTCGTTTTGCAGTTTAGAAAAACTTAGCGATCATACAAACAGACAAAATCAACGGCTTTATACTATTTATATAATATTTATTTCAGCACGCGATCGCTCATAAATAATAACATGGCAACCACTGGCCATTGTATTTGAAATGTACCTAATTTCCAGGGAAACGAAAAAGCCTTTTTACAACTTCTCATCGAAAACAGCTACCTACCAACCTCGACACGTTTTGTGATCAAAAATATTTATCTTCGCAAAATGGAGATCTTATTGGTAGGTAATTTAAATGTGTGCCGTCTAACTGTTCCTCATTAATACTAGAAACATTAAATAAAATAGTCATGAACAAACAAGAACAAAATACAAACAGTGCGAATAAAAAAAAATTAAACTAAATGTAAAATATAAATTTAGTTAGCATTGCCATTCAACGAGGCATTGCTGCCAGTCTTTTGGGCATTGTGATCTGGGCATTCCAATCTGTTGTTTATTTTCCTCCAGCCGTTTTAATTAGCTTAATTAGTTTATTTATTTTTACTTAAATAAGTCCCTTCTTTGTAAATATTTCATTTTTATTTTGACATTGTCTCTCATAATATAAATAAAGCTTAAATTCTACATTCAACAAATATTATATTATAGCTATACCATAATTATTATTATTGTCCTACTGCTGAGCAAAGGTCACGAATCTGTGCAACTTCTTTCTAATTCTCAAGAAAGACATCCATCCATAGAAATAGTTTCAGCACCAAGATAGTATAGGGTAGCGCCATTAGAAATAGTTCCCTTTTTAAAATCTTTGAACGGTAAAGGTATAAGAATCCTGTTTATTTTGGTTGTGGTAAGTTTCACTGCAGGCAAGCTCACTAAGGGGGACCACGTACAGATGCCAACAAAATTTGGAGCTACCTGAAACTGACAATTGTTCCCAATCAACAATGAACCTAATTCTTTGGCGATAAAGTTAAAAACCTATTTAACAAAAACAGATTGTAGTACTCGTAGCTTGATATGCTGTTGTCTGTACGTACATTATCAACGTGGAATGGGCTTGGGGCATTCAGAAACTGCCGTATGTTCAATATTGTTCAAGTAATAAAAGCAAATAGTTTAACAGTGTCGAGTCATGGGCGAACGAACCTGAACGGGGAAAATGACGTCTTTTTTCGCTTTTAACATAGAACTATGTGTATCTCCATAAGGAATAGTAAGGCTACCAGCGACAAGTTGTCAGCAACAAGGAAGGGGCAAGGGCTGACGCCCGTTGGGGCTGCGGGTTGTTCGCAAGAGATACCGCGGCCTCGACATGAAGGGCTAAGAAGGAACATGGGTGGTTTTTAGTCAGTAGAAGTCTGACACTCCCTTTCGCTCTGCCCAAGAGCGGGAGGGGTTATTTGATGATTTTCCACCCACCATAAAAAAAGGCTACCAGCGACATAATAATAATAATTTGAGATGCATTTGCAACTGTACCAATAATACACTAAATTCCAAAATATGACCTAATTTATTCAACTAAATATGGGTTTAACTTCTAAGAATAATCACCGTAACATTTGAAACTTAAAGCGACTTAAATTTTAACTAGTGAAAACTATGATAATTCACTTAAAAGAGACCACAATGAGATGCACTTGTCTTGCTCCTCTAGGCAGCATTGTTTTAGCGGTAGCTACGAAAGTTTTAAAGTAGTTCTCAGTTCTTAAGTAAGAGTTAAGTGATGCTGACGGAAACATTTAAGAACACAGAGGTTCGTGCAGAACTCTAAGAGTTGTAGGAAAAACCAGAGTGAACTAAGGAATTGACGAGTCTCTGCGATGGGAATTTCATGTTGAGAAAAAAACTCGACTTATGCTATTAATTTTGAGTTTCGAGTTGGAGGAGTTCTCAACTTTAAATTTTCTCTTCAAATAAGTAGCAGTTAAAAACCCAGGCATTGTCGGAACTTTTTGTTCCCGTCTAGCTCGGGAAACAGTTTACAAGAATCAGTTATTGTAAAAGAAATCGATCTCATCGCACAATCTTATCCAAGCCTGTTTCGGTGTCTGGGTGTCCGGTTGTTTCAATTTCAGAAATATATATAATGGTTACTTCATCCCGTTTGGTATCATTTCCGATTCGCGAACTAAACCAAATAGAGACTATTTTGATCTTTATACATTACGTTTTAACTTTTGAGTACGCGTGTATTCATTCCCTAACAAATAGTATATTTTAGTAAAACAAACAAACTACACTACACGTGCCGGTTGAAGCACTAAAAATCCATATAACAATTTTATTAAACAAACATGTGTTTTGAAAAACGAATTTCGATTTAGAATATAAAGTAGAAATGCGTAGCTCACGGTTGCACCAAATAGGTTCAGTTAAAAATGCCAGAAATAAATTGGCTGACGCTGATCTTCAGTTGAACGAGAATTTGTGAGCTATCAGATGTAAAGTAGAATTATAATGGCTTCTATAATTAATGTATAATTAATTATGTTTGTAAAAAGTGTATAATAATATTATTTTAAACCCATTGTTCGATATAATCGCCGACTAATATTTCCTGTCTTGAAACTGCGGTTACTGTTGTAGATTTGATTCCGTCAACTTGAACGTGGCGTATTTAATAAATTGTAATGCCTCCTTCAACATTTTTCCAGAAATCGCGGAACTGACTCACAAATTTTCTTCAGTGACGCTGTACAGGAACCAGACGGTCCGATACTCCGCCAGGATGCACGCCATCATTGCCTGCCAGATGGAGTTCCAGCTGTACCCCATGGATATACAGTCCTGCCCTATTTACATTGAAAGCTGTAAGCATTGTTAAACAATTTTGATTCCTATTACCTTATTATTTGGGCAGGCCAAGGTTGTTACATTTAGGGCGCATGTGGTACAAAATCGCATGACAGGTTCACTTTTCGTCCTTGACCTGGTACAAGAATGTGTGGTGACTTGGTACGCCCTTGGGTCATGGTTGTAGTACTTACATTTACTGGTAACGAAGCTTGTTTGTCAGTCATGTCAGATCAGAAGCATGGGTTACAGGAACTCTGCGGATGCGAGTTGTTTAGGACTGGCCGATGAGGTGATGTTTGGGTGAGGTTCAGTTGTAAATGTGTGTCAGTTAAGATCTAATCCCGTCGGGGCTGCGGGTTGTTCGAAAGAGATACCGCGACCTCGGCGCAACGGCTAAGAAGGAACATGGGTGGTTTTTAGTCAGTAGAAGTCTGACACTCCCTTTCGCTCTGCCCAGAGCGGGTTATTTGATGATTTCCGACCACCCAAAAAAAAAAAAGCTAAAATCTAATTAATATGAGAGAATATACCACTCTCATAATTATCATGAAAACTATGTTGTACTTCTGCCTCTGCAATTTTGAAGTTAACATTGGTTAACTTTTGTTAAAAGATTTTTTTTTTAATTCAAAATCATATTTGTAAACTCCTATTTGAATAGCAGTAGAGATGAATGCAAAGATGCTCGGCAAGTACAGGAATAATAAAGTACAATAATTGTTCAGTATACAAAGAAAATAAGCGTTGTTTGTGTTACATGTTGGAAAAATGAATTATATTAATACTCAGTGACGACCCATTCACATGCGAATACGACGCATAAATATTTTTTTATTATTAAGGCAGCATACACGGCTAATACTATCATGGAACATACTTAGTGGTTCGCTTTTTTTATAGATTTTTGTATTATTTTCAGCAACTTAAGACTGGCTTATAAGCAGGGTTCCATTGAATTCGGTTCGTCTTTAAACTTTATACCGTAACCTAACCAGAGCGATCGATCTCACGAATACTCGATTATTGTGATAACATTTTATGTCACTAATTTGTTCGGACGACTGGATGGCGCGTTTGGTCGCGTGTTGTTTTGGTTATAAGGCGGTCTTACTCCCGCACCCAGAGATGTTTAATGACGACTTAAGCCGTCATTTAGTAAAGATTAACTGCGGTACTCAGAGATAACTAATGATTACTTAAATCGGCACTTTGTAAAGATTTGAGATACTTTTGTATGACAAAACTGTCAAAACCTTTAATAAGTGATGGCCTAAGTAATCATTAAAGCTCTCTGAGTGCGGCAGTTAGTTTGAAATACAAAACTATTACTTAGTGACGCTGACGGCCTAACTAATCGTTAAACAGAAAAAAAATCTGTTAGAGTGACAAACTTCTCTTTTTTCTTACTTTGTCATTTTCTTTCTAGTTTCATATAGCAACCAAAAAGTGCGATTTCGTTGGAGTGAAGCGGGAGTAACCATCAACCCTGAGCTGAAACTGCTACAGTATCACATCGGGGAACCTCTAAGACTAGAAGAAACGAATGGATACATGATTGACAAGGATGGTAAGTTTTTTAACCTTTAAACTGGTTCTTCTACAATTAATTGTTTATACAGGGTGTAAATCAACCTATCAAACAGCCGTCAACCAAACATTCTGTACATCAAACTAAGTACCCCTACGCAAAAATTTTTGCTGGGAAACGACTTTTTTTTTGGGTCAACAATCACATTTCTCGGTAAAACTCAAAGTAGCACTGTTAAAACATTGTGCTAGTGGATGCTTTGAATAGTAAACGGGTCATGGAGGTAATTTAAGTAAAGTTATAACCTGAAAAACTAGTATTTACAAAAACATCTGTGAAAAATTTGGAACTTTGACCCCTAATATCTCCGTAACTATGAGGTTCTCAGGAAGGCAGTGGTGGGGAGAACTAGTGCCCTTCGTTTGCGTTAAGGGTACTTTTACACCCTATATAAGCCTTACGGCTTAGTAGTGCAGTCGTGAGCACTAATATGTATGTACGTAGCGTTTAAAAGTGGTTTTCTCCCAGTGTACTGATAGGGTAGTTAACAAAAAAAAAACTAATTAGTCCGTCAGATACATTACCAAAAAATATTGTACACGTATTTTTATTTTTTCACATAAACAATGAAGACGATACACTGCTTTGAAAACACGTATGACGTCTAAGACATTTAGTACGACATTTTTTACCGGTGAGTGACGTCCGTCACAACCCCCCACTCAAATCTTTGACGCGTTTTATCTTCGTCAATTTTTATTGATTTGATAAAACAAAAAATACGTATCCAATATTTTTCGATAATCTAACAGACGGACTAAAACGAAAAAAATATGATTTTCATATTTTTTTAGTAATAGTAAATAATAATAATTTTCATAGTCAGTAATCATCCCTATTGCAGTTTGTGTTCCTATGAGCATTAAGTGGTTGCAAAATGTGGGTGTACTAGTTGGTACACCTTCACCTAATCCTTGGGGGTTTGCAGGTATCATTCCCACTAGTTCTACTGAGCAGTTCTACGGTAGAACTAGTGGGATTTTTTGATCGTAGAACTAGTGGGAACAAAAAGTCCCACTAGTTCTACTGCTACACAATTTACTATAGAACTGATGGAACTTTATGTTCCCACTATTTCTACGATTTTGTACCACCGATGAGGTATGATCCGATTGCAGGCCTTAGTAAAGTAAAGTTTTTTGGAAATACGCTATCCCAACTAATCGTTCAAAGTTACCTTGAATATGTCACATTGATGATTTAAGGCGCAAGTGGGCTTTACGGTATGCGTCAGTCCCGCAACAGCCACACAACACGCAATGAATTTTGGTTTAACTTTGTGTGAATTTCTATAGCATAGCGGCCACTATTGGTTTTAACCGATTTAATGAGAATGCTTGCGTGCCGCCATTGAGTGGCACTCACAACGGCAAAGAAACGCACTTTTGGAAGTTATTATGTGTGGAACCATTACATAAACCCTGCTAACATCCCTACATACTACGTTTCGTAAAGTTTAAAAAAGATTTGGGAGGTGTGAGAAACAGGGTGTAAAGTTCCTCATTCCCCATAGAAAAGGGGGGACCCTCCGACCAGACGAGTGTTGTCTCTGGTGGGCTGTAACTGTAACAGTAACTGTAATTCGGGATTTTCTATATACGCTAATGTTAAAAGTTGATAGCGCGATATAGGATTTAGCCAATTAGTCCGCATGTGTTGCGATAGATGTCGCTGTCGCTACAAAGAAAAAAGCTCTACAAGCATCGTCCATATTCATACATGTGGTCATATACGCACGCTACGCGAGTACTACGCACCTGTCCTTGAACAGTTCAAGTACACATTAAATACAGATAAGAAGAAAGTAACAGAAAATAGGCAAAAAGGTGATGATGCATATTTCTAATTATTTGAAATGGGCTTACTCTTGACCTCAATCTTACTGTATGGGCAAAGATGAGTTCGACGATGGAACGAGCTTACCCAAAAGAAGCCTATTTACTCGCGACTTAAATAGATTGGGGTTAAATGAACCCGGGAAAACCGACGCTCTCTTCCCGAACACCAGCAAAAGGAGAGTAGATAAAAAGAGCCTTGTTAGAAAGCACAAAAGGCACAAAATCACTTACATGAGAACAGATGACCTTATGCTAATATTAATAAGATTTTTGAATGATTGAATTTGCAATTATATGACACAGAACGATAGTAATATCCTATTGACTGGCATTATAATATTATTATGTCTTGTCGATAAAACGGGGTCATACCAACCTCCTGCTGTTGTCCTAATTTTTTTGGGAAAAACGCAGCATGTCGTGTTCTACTTCCGCACATCTTGATCAGCCATTATCACAGTAGGTAATTACACTCGTTCTGTTAGTTTCTTTTTTTCTAAACATTGCCTTACACTAGGATTTTTTTCTGTATCGTGATTGTGTTCACAAACATATAAACTCACATATCCATAAAATATATATATATTATTATTATTATGAGCCTATACTGTCTCACTGCAGGGCAAAGGCCTCCCTTCCCTCCTTCCACTTTTTGCGATCCAGTGCGACAGTAGACCAATTCTTATAGAAAGAGTCCAGCTCATCCCGCCATCTCCTTTTGGGCCTGCCGCGTTGTCGTTTCTTGCTTTGTGGTATCCACTGAGTGGTAACTTTTGCCCATTGCTCCTCCGACATGCGGCAGATGTGCCCAGCCCAGTTCCATTTTAACCTAGCAGCTGTTAGAATATATATATATATAAAATAAATATTTGTTCTGTGATGGGATCGAACTCGCGACGCGCGCGGCAGTCAATTGCTTGAACTACTGCGCCAACCGTGTCGCCAAACCTCAATATTTGTCACGCATATCATGCGAAATTTTCTTATACTCCTTGCATCAACCGCCTCTTTTTATCAATCGCCTCATTGTTCTAGTTGTCGAAAGAGTGACTGCTTAACATGAGCTCCTGTTTTCGGTTCCTGGGTCGAGCTAGGTTTTCTATCAGGAGTATCTTATTGTTGGCAATAGGCTCGGCAATGGATGGGGGTTCTCGAGGAAGTTTACAGTAAATATTTTTTTTCAAAATTCAACCCCCTTGTTTTTTTAGCGGGCGGTACATCATCAAATAACCCCTCCCGCTCTTGGGCAGAGCGAAAGGGAGTGTCAGACTTCTACTGACTAAAAACCCATGTTCATTCTTAGCCCTTTATGTCGAGGCCGCGGTATCTCTTGCGAACAACCCGCAGCCCCGTCTGGAAATTCAACCCCCTTAGAGTTAAATAGGGGATACAAGTTTGTTGGGATATTATAAAACGCTCCACTTGTTGTTATATCGCCTTCTATTCAGCATCCTTTACTCGAAAAAAAAATGTCTGAAAACAAATTGAATCTTGAGCTCCGATTGATCCATAAATGAAATGAGCAGAAGAATGTTCATAGGCACCTATGTTATTTTATCGATGTCGTATAAACTTCGACAATCACTCAAGTGAATCATTCACTCAAGTGAACCACGATTGTGAGTAACATCAGAGTTATTGCCATTCACCTTCATTCATATATTACGTTATCCTTGTATCAACCATCGATCATGTCAAAACACCGTGTTTATTCCCAGTTACTTTTACGGTTTTCCTGTTGGCGTGGCCCATTCGAAACCAATTTTCCTTAAGCTTATCAACGACGTCAACAACTGAACACGTTCTCCGAGTTTCCCACGAAAATCATTGAGTGCAATGAAAATATCATAAAACTTTTCCTCATTTTGACAGGCGTTGAAAAGATTACCATCTTTTGTAGGTCAGTGGTGATATCTATACACGTGTTTGGGTACTTCTTGAGGAGCTCGTGGCTTAATTATTGCCGCTCGAGTTGATCCATAAGTTATGGGTAACCACCCACTACACACCGAGTTTCCTCCGTGCCTCGGTAAGCACGTTAAACTGTTTTTCCCGTCTGCCAAATACAGGGTGTAAATCAACCCATCACACAGCCGTCAATCAAGCATTCTGTACATCAAACTAAGTACTCCTACGCAAAAATGTTTGCTAGGAAACGACTTTTTTTTTTGGGTCAAAAATTACATTTTACGGTAAAACTCAATGTAACACTGTTAAAACATTGTGGTAGTGGATGTTTTGAATAGTAAACGGGTCATGGAGGTAATTTAAGTAAAGTTATAACCTGAAAAACTAGTATTTACAAAAACAGCTGTAAAAAATTTGGAAATTTGACCCCCAATATTTTCGTAACTAGGAGGTTCCCAGGTATGGTCTAGAAGAAAAAAATGATCGCAGTGGTGGGGAGAACAAGTGCCTTTCATTTGCGTTAAGAGTACTTTTACACCCTATATACATCTATAGCAGTCGTTACCGGTAGTTAGTGGCCTGAAAGTCCGACAACCAGCCTTACCAAAGGGTTTCGTATAACCTAGAAAGGTAATACGATTCCCTTTGGATTGTGGAGGTCAGATAGGCAGTCGGTCCATGTGTAATTCTGGTATTTAGCTTCATCAGGTTAGACTGGAAGCCGCCCCCATCGTAGTCGGGAAAAGGCTAGGCAGATGATTATGATGGGCATTTCGAAACAAACAAAGTCAGCTGGAAATAATAACGATATATATTTGGTTCAGGCAGATTGATTCCTTTCTCGGACACTTTATCATAATAATATTCGGGTCAACTCGGCGCTATTACGGCAAACTGAGCGGATTCTTTCCGAATTTGTATCTACATTTATTTGATTTCACAATCGAAGCTTCGATCGAATGATTTTTTGTGTGTGAAACAGATGGAGCTAGGTGACCTTTTTAGCTTTATATCTTCCTCACGCTAAAGTAAGATTGGAACAATACTGCTATAAGAGGTCATGGTAGGTCCTCAGCTATGCCTGCCGGGGCTGCGGGTTGTCCGAAAGAGATACCGCGGACCCGGACACAAAAGGCTAAGAAGGAACATGGGTGGTTTGTTTAGTAGAAGTCTGACACTCCCTTCCTCCCTCCTCCACTCCGCCCAGAGCGGCAGGAATAATTAAATTTGATGATTTACCAAACACCAAAAACAACTCAGCTATTCCGAAAATGTGTGTAGCCTTCTGCGACACCAAAAGTTGAACGAGCTAACGAAATGTTTTGTAATTCGTGACGAAACGTAATAAAGTAAGATTGATGTAGACGCTTTATCTCAGTTAAATTGTTAGAATATTACATTAAATGGGCATTTCACACTAGGCGTGTAAAGAATTTATGACCTTAGGGACTTTTTCGTTTATTAAACTTTTCTAATCCACGCTTTTATCAACTTAATTCGGAGTGAAAGGGTAATTTATAAACTATCATAATATCTAAAGTAGAATTTCGTCACGTCTTCATTAAGATTCTAACACTTCATTTATTTCAAAAATCAATCCCGTAAAAGTAATTATACAATCTGAAAAGTTTTGAAGCCGCTTTCAGAAACTTTTTAATTTAAGCAAACAAAAAGAGTTTAACATTTACATACTAGAATACACTCGTGTGAGTGCCTCGTTGGTCGAGTGATCGCAAGCGGGACTACGGAGCACGAGGTCCTAGGGCCGATTTCTAGGTTGGACAAATGTTATTTGGTTTTTCTATTAGGAATTTCTCAATAGCAGTAACGGAGTCTGGAATTGTACCGGAGATTCTTGCAATCCCGTCGGGGCTGCGGGTTGTTCGCAAGAGATACCGCAGCTTCGACATGAAGGGCTAAGAAGGAACATGGGTGGTTTTTAGTCAGTAGAAGTCTGACACTCCCTTCCGCCTTTCGCTCTGCCCAAGAGCGGGAGGGGTTATTTGATGATTTTCCACCCGCCAAAAAAAAAAGGCTCTTGCAATCACATTACGATTTTGTTCGCGTTGTCGCAACTCTCAAGAATTAAATGTCTGTGACACTAATGACCCCATTTTTGTTTCCAGGCAACTACTCAAGACTGGTAGTTTACTTCAGATTCGAGCGCCAGATCGGCCATCACTTGATCCAAACCTTCGCTCCGTCTTCCTTAGTGGTGATGCTGTCCTGGTTCAGCTTCTGGTTAGACCTGGATGCGATCCCTGGGAGGGTGACTTTGTTGGTCACTTGCATGTTAACTCTCGTCACCATGTTTACTGGATTGAGAGCTGATATTCCTCCTGTAGCCTATGTCAAGGTAATTGCACTTAATTATAGATTTTAAGTTTCCCAAGCGTACGTCCCTAAATGAAATTTATATTACACATTGGCCACGAGCTACGCGTTCAATCAAACGACACGCGTCTTGCGGCAGCAATTCTTCATAAATCTACTGGCCTGTTTTCTTCTTGTTGTTTTTTAGCAACATATCATGTAAGTAAAGAAAATATAACCCACCAAAATGACAAAAAAAAGGGAGTATGAAACTTCGATCTCGTCATTGTTTGTGATGTATCGGTCTGAGCAGTAGCTGTCCCTATTGCATTCTACGAGGGAAGGCTTGACACAATGCTACGGCAAAAGTTTCTTCAAATACCAATTTTTTACCTATGCCCCTATTAAGAGCATCCTACGAGTCAACGCGACGTGACATCTCCACAAATCACGTTGCGTTGGCTCGAGAGACGGAAACAGGGCGCGCGTGCGAGCGTCTCAAGTTGCATCGTCCGAGTCCGAGAACAGGTCTTTAAAGCCACAGGCATGTTTGTGATTTACGACGACTGTACCAATAGGTACTATTAGATTACTTCAGATACTAGAGCAGATGAACAATTATAGGGAATAAGAAAAAACTGGCAAAGCAAGTCGGACTTGCACATGAAGGGTTCCGTACTATTGTGGTAGATATTGAGAGATTGTCGACGTTATTTTAGCACCACGGACTTCTTGTAGGTTTTCCTGTAATCTATAAGTGTTGAACTAATTCCTGTATAATTTTCAAAATTTTAATAGTTTCGGAGATACGGGGTCGGACAAACAGACAGACAGACACACGAGTGATCCAATAAGCGTTCCGTTTTCTCCTTTCGAGGTACGGGACCCTAAAAACGAAACAACAGATTTTCTCGCCAGTTCCTTGACACTTGGGAACTTGGAGAAACTTTTTAACAATTCAAAAGTAGCTGTAATGGTACTGGACAGTTTGACTTTGAACAAAGAACTTCCATCTCTACTTAATGAAGGTGTATTTCCATAACTTACTAAATAATTAAATAACAGTTAAGAAAGACAATTCAGAAATTGGTACTTACAATAGTCGGAGAATCCTTAAATTTCTTTGACGAAATTAAGATGGTAAATGGGAAATCAGAGTCTTGTAAAAGTAAAGATTAAAACACAAGCACACAAATTAAATCATTTATAGTTTTTTTTTATAAAATTTGGTAGTGGACTGGAAAGGAATTTTCCGATTAAAACGTAGATCTCTACGGGAAAGAACTGGCAAGAAACTTCAGGAACACTTTTTAAATCAAGTTAATTGTTACAAATTTTAATGTCCTGTGTGCGAACATGCATGGCTTAAGGCTGCTCTCTCGAAAAAGCTTAAAAACAGCGTGCAGATGAAGCAGCTTTTAACCGGCACTTACAGAAAAATTACATCTGAAAAAATTGTTAGCAATCTACCACATGATATGATACGTATTTTGGTTGAGCCATAATTTTTTCTGTCGGTATCACATAATAAGAAAAAAAAAATCCACAAAATCACCACCAAATCGTTGAGTTGAACCATTATACTCCTTCATTTTTATCAAAACTATAAAAAAAATATCACCTGCTTTGCAACACAAAGCAAAATGATTTGATTTTGTTACTTTTTAAAAACATGTATAATTTTTATTATAATAAATTAAAAATGGCTCCGTTTAAAGTCCGTGTCTACAACCGAGAGGGTTAGTTAGCTCCGCCCTAATGCACAAGGTCATTGGCGTGAATACAAGCCTTAATCTTTGAGACAAGTATAACTCCTGGCAGGATCAACCTTGGAGCTTCGATATAAGAGAGATCGAACGCAATTATCAATCGTTTTCAAACCATTTCTTATTTCCTCGTGAAATTTTGGCGGTTCAAGTTTTTCGGTAAACTTTTGTCGATCTAATATATTTTTGAATTTTCCGCTGCAGATACCGCGTAAAGAATATCACTTTATGTAGGTTCGCTTACCGTTTCGAAATAACTGGGGAAAATATTTTTAAATTAAAAAGATTTAAGATCTTGACCTCAGGATTAATAAAACGTGAATAATTTCACCGAAGTATCGGCTAAATTAGAAATACCGTAGGTACCTAAAATGTTTTGCAAAATATGCCACTTGGTTTTGAATATATTTTTCTTTTGATTTCGAACACGGCTGATGGTACTCGTAAGCTAAGCAGTAGCTTAGTCCTGTTAACAACACAAAGTCATATACTGGCTTTTAACATAATAATATCAAAGATTCACATTTTTTTTTTTATTTACAACAATTGAAAAATTATATTTAATAACAATTTTCATAATTATTATCTTAGCATAAGTATTACAATTACTAAGCGTATGTATGTAGAAATGTTATGTTCTCTTACAATTCATATTTATCTCACTTCTACTTCATTAAATGTTTTTCACTTGTTCCTTAAAATTGAAAATGCCCTTCTTTGTCATTCAGGCATTGGACCTATGGATGGCTGGCTGCATGATGTTCGTCTTTGCTGCCCTAGGGGAGTTCGTGGTCGTGAAGGTCTTGGACAAGCAGTACCAGATGAATAAGACCAAGGCTCAGGAGTCCATGCCTAGAATCATTCCGGTGGTAAATATTATCTTCTTGATTTATAAAATACAATCTTTTGCAAAGTGTAAGATGTCAATATCGAGAAGTTTAAGAATTGCATTTAGAGTACATAATATTTCAAAGAACTTTCGTCCCAGTCGAGTAAAAAGAATTTCTGCAATAATAGTATAAGTTGAGAAAGTAAAACTTCATCGATTATGTTGCATCTACAATAGCGTACGAAGTACGTATACCCCCTGACGTGAAATCCTACGCTAGAAGAGTTACATAAGTAATAACCATGATGTTATTACTTATGTAACTCTATGATTACAGGTGCCAGACAAAAACCGTCGGATAGTACCCCACGAGACGCAACACCCGGCTGATCGAAGGATTTATCCTTTTTAATGAAGGACCAAAACTTTCGACGCTTTTCCCCATACTTCGCTAAAATCTGGTATCTCTGACAAAATGAAGCATTTCATTTCTTATAAATCCCCAAAACAGAAAGCACTCCATGACCTCAATCAAAACAACCAGTTCGAAATTGAATCAAGATTATTCAGACAAAGATGTTCCGTTATCTTTGGCAGCGCCTGAACGGAGAGAAGGGGTCGTGCGGCACGCTGGCCGCCTGGGAAGGGTCGCAGGTGAGGTGTCGGAAGGTGGACTTGACCTCCCCGACGTCACCACCTGCGTCAACGCCGGCTGTGCATCCCGCGCCGTCTGCTACGCATCCTACTGCTCATCTGGTTGGCGTCGAGAGGCGGCAGAGTATACTACAGGTAATTTTTAAGCCAATCACAGAAGCTGATCTAGTTTCTATTCAAAGTATTATTAGGATTTTCCCATTAGGAATTTCTCGGTACGGTCTGGGTTTGTGCCTGGTCGATGGCATGCGACCCCGGGGTATTACTTGTTACTTAAACATAAACTGTGAACATGTAAAATTGGTATTCTGTTCAGCAATTATTTTACAAGTGTGATGGATTTTGTAAAAAGAACTTTTTTTGTTTTTTTTTTGTACACGTAGATTTTATTATTGCCCACGATTTTGTTTGCGTTAATTCGGATAACTAACTTAAACTCCCTTTTTGTCTTTTGTGGTGTATTTTTTTGTTACGCATACCTTTATCTACCAAAGAAAAGAGGTCTCCCAGTGGTTCCCACCACCATACCGGTATCATTTAATTTGTTAAAGTTACTGCAATGATGAATGGTTTCTCTTCTCAGGTTGCCTGGTTAGATGCCGACACTGGTCAAGAGCGCGTCCTATGGAGAGAGATCGACAAACTGTCCCGCGTGGTGTTTCCAGCCTTATTCCTCCTCTTCGTCACCATGTACTGGCCCGTTTTGCTCCTGAAAACGAAGACCTCTTCATAACAATTAGATTCCTTGGGTCATACTGTCGCTGCCTGAAAAGCATTGTTCAATTCAATGTGATTAAGGTCTATTTTTCAATGCCTAGTACTGTCGGTGTGCACAAATTATAAGGGTTTGAATCGACTAGGTTATTAGGGATTTTGAGTAAGTTCAAACGAAATATTTTCAAGTTCTTGCGTTGGATTTTGAAGAAGAATTTAGAAGGTTAGTAACCGTAAATTATATTCCTGATTTAGATAAAACTCTTTGACGAAAATATTTTTTGTAAGACTTACAAGAATATTCGTCTGATTTGAAAGCAATTTATTCAGAACACAGAAATTGCTTCTTAGTTTAGCATATCGTTTGAAATGAACAGTTTACCTTGACTAAGGAATATATTAAATAAAAAATATTTACGCTCTAAAGAAAGCACAAACTCAAGAAATACGGGAACTTTGTAGAGTAAGGTAAAGAGGAACATTTTAAAAGTTGGTGGTATCTTGATTGTAGATATAGCTTTAAGTAGTTGCTTTAAAACATTTTTAAATAAAAAAGATGAATGTACCAAATTATGCACAAAATATTAAATGTAGAAACTCTTTTTGAACTTTAAAAGATGCTGATTTATATTTTACATAAATTTTATTTTGAAATGTAACATATCTTTTATTAAAATTAATTTAAAAATAAGTTTAAAACTCGTACTATAATTTTATTGTTATTTTATCTCTGATTTAGCAAAAGTAACCGTTATTGTTGTAGAAATAAGGTTTGTGGCAGAGGAAAAATAGCTATAAAAGAAGTGTAGTTATTTTATTGTTATTATAGACATAAGGTGCTCATAGATAAGCTATTTATTAGAGCATTTGTTATACACATATTGTTGTTTTAAAGTAGAGTTGTAATCTGATTGCAAACAACTCTATGGTTAATAGACATTTTTGATATTAAATACACGTTTTTACATTATTATTCAATGAAGTTATCAACTTTGTAGACGTTTTAATGATTTTCATTTGAACTTGTAGTTAAAAATCGCTGAAAGTTATTAACCCTAAAATAAACAAAATGAAAGTCACTCTTTTGAAAACAAAAGATGAATAATATCATAACAACGAAATAATCATACCATTTATAAAATATAAGTTTTTTAAATTTATATTTTTTAAATATTTTTATGATTTCAAAGCAACAAAATAATATTTATATTTTAAATAAGGTGCTTACAAGTCATCGGCATCATTTATGGAATAGTGTCGCAATCATTATCAGCTTTAAACCATTGTGATAGCTTAAATATAATGAGATTTTTATAATTATAATAATTATATTTATTTCGTTGGTCTAGAAGTAAGTGGCAGTAAAATAGTAGGTACTTTAATATGCATTTTTTTTTTTTTAATTGTTGTGTATATTTTGTAACTAAATTATTATACTCTTTTATAATTTTATTATCTAAACTGGATAAAAAGTTTTTGGAGAAACAATACTCTCTCGTGTAGTTTGTAAAATAAACTTGTGTAGATACTTATTTTGAATAAGATCAAAAATAAATACATTATCTGGTTTACAGACTAAAATGAATTATAACATATGGTTTGCCCAGCACTTTGGGTTGGTTATTAATAATATAAGTACCTAGGTATGTATAAATAATAGGAATTATTCCTATCTGTCCATTGTTGCAGTTATTGTACAGTTTATTATAATTAAAAAATATAAATTATATATTATTACGCTTTAGTACTAAGGGTACAAGCTCATACGTCACGGATGCCTTAACTGTTTGACGTTTTTATGCGCAAAATTATATTTAGGATATTTTTGTTGAACACTGAAGAAAGTAAGTATTGATAAATGAATAAAAATGGTTTTGTCATTATTAATCGTTTTATTTTAATATGCATTCTGCATAATATTACTTAAAGCATTGAAGATAAAAGTGGATGTTTTAAATTGTAATATTTTAAAAACCACTCGAATTGGCAACACCCTTAATAAACAAAATTTCGTAAAGTAAACTCCTTACCGTAATTTTTTATAAAATATCACAAAACGAGTCAAAATAATACTTTTGCCAAAAGCAAATCAATATCTTTGTATTTAATTTACTAGCTAGAAGTTGACTTACATAAGTGTCTCAAGCGCCTAATAAATAGTAAGAAGCAATAAGTTACATGACTGTCACTAAGGCATTGCCGCGATACTCACGGGAGGCGTCAATTACCCAGATAAAAGACTGCTCGATTTATGCGAATAGCCAAATGGATTTTAGATGAAAATCATTTTCCAGATTGGAAATTGAATTGATAGACCTGAGATTGTTTTAAAAGAAAACACAATAAAGTAATTTTCTGAGTCGATTCAATGTTACTTTCTACTATTGAATTTTTTTTTTCAAAAGTTTATCTTTAACTTGAAGATTTCTACAGTTTTTATCGATCATGAATAATCAAAATTACACAAACCAATCTGTATCTAGAAGTGCGAGATGCACAAGACTTTCATAAAATAGCTAATGTAAGCACTGAAGAAGGATTCATTATAAATCTTCATCTCCCTAAACGCACTGATAATCATGTAATACAGCTCGTCATTCAGCTGAAATTATTGAGCAGCGGTGGCCCAGTGTTGGCGGCCCCGACTTACGAAGGGTAAGTCGGGGGTTTGAACCCAGGCAGGCACATTAGTTTGTGTAATTTATGTCATCACCGCTGCTCTCAAAATGGTAAAGGAAAACATCGTGAGAAAACCAGCATGTCTTAGAACCAAAAAATTCGATAACATGTGACATCTATCAATTCGCACTGGGCCCTTGTGGTAGATTATAGCCCCCTCCCTCTCATAGAGCGGAGGCCTGTGTCCCAGCAGTGGGAACATTAATAGACCGATGATGATGATCATGATAATGGCGGAGCCAAAAGGAGCTGGTTATTGAAAACAAAAAATCCTATTTATTTCACAGCATGTAGGTACTAGTATGTTACACGCACGGTTGACGCAGTGGCTGAACGATTGGACTGCTGTACTGCGTGTCACGGGTTCGATCCCCACACGAAACAAATATTTGTATGGTCTACAGATAGTTGTTTCGGGTCTGGGTGTTTGGATTGTATATGTGAGTTTAAATGTTTGTAAGCGCACCCACGATACAGGAGAGATGCCTAACGTGGTGCAAAGTTTAATTTAAAAAAAACAAACAAATAAGTAGAAAAAACAGTTTTTGGCTTTAGGAGTGCAAGCATGGATTACACGCAGGTAAATTTAGTTCACACTTCGTCATCATGATGAATAATTAATGAAGAATCCTCAAAATACTTGTTAACGCTATAAATGACAAATCTATACAACTATGTCAGGGCCGTCACAGTGCTGGCCTTCCACAATGGCTTCACACTTCACGCTCACCGCACAACCTAGAGACTGGATGGCTACGGTTAACAAACATTTAGATTACGTAGTTCAGGATTTTTAGGAACAAAGAAAAGATGGATGGAGTGTGTGAGAAATTTGAAGGAATAACCTTCCTTACCATTGACTTATATATTACTGCGTAAGGACTGGGCGGACGGCATGTTAAAATGACGCCTCGAACGTGGTCCCAATATGGTCTTTCCTAAGCCGAAGTAAACTAGTCCACGATCGGCTCTCTTCGGGTGCGGTCGTAAATTTTATTAAAAGCTTTATTTATGTTCTTCATACCTCGAAAATACCACGTCGCTTATACAAGGTTACATTAACGAGCAGACTACACCGATTCTCTGTATGGCAAACGCGTCGAGCAAATGTTCGGACGACCGTATCTTTAGTTTTTATATCAATGTTACTTACCTTATTTTTTGGCAATTTGTTTTGACCTGTGTGAAACCAATAAGTACTTGTTCTTTCATTCTTTTGGGCTTAGCCGCAGTCGGGTAATAAGAGTAAATGATAGCGTAACGATTGACAGGGGGAAATGGAAGCAAAATACGTGAGGGGCTGACCCCAAATAACGTGGGGTAAGGCCAGGAAGATAATGATGGTGACTGGTGAGTCTAGGATTTTAGCAAGTACATACATACTTCTCTTTAGAAGTTCTTGTTAGACCAAGCAAATAGAATTGATAATGTGTTTTAAACCTCGTTGGTCTAGTGGTACCAAACGCGACTGCTGAGCATAAGGTCCTGGGTTCGATCCCGGGTCGGGCAAAGTGTTATTGGGGTTATCCATTAGGAATTTCTCAGTAGCAGTCAAGGAGTCTGGACACTGTGCCTTGTTGATAGCAATAGGATCGCCCCTTTTGTTTTTTTTTTTTTGGGGGGGTGCCCCGCTCTTGGGCAGAGCGAAAGGGAGTGTCAGACTTCTACTGACTAAAAACCACCCATGTTCCTTCTTCGCCCTTCATGTCGAGGCCGCGGTATCCCTTGCGAACAACCCGCAGCCTAATACAGCTGATCTTAGAATAAAGTTTAAACAAACAACGTTGATCTGCAGGGCTATCGCGTATCTTTTTTAATGTCAGTGGCTGTCACAGTGCCCATCGATTAACAGTCAAATGGTTCCATTTTGTACCAAACCATAACCATTTGACAATTAATCGATGGACACTATGATAGCCACTGACATTTAAAAAGAAACGCGATAGCCCTGCAGATCAACGTTGTTTGTTTAAACTTTATTCTAAGATCAGCTGTATTAGGCTGCGGGTAACGCGAACCCAGGCAGGCGCTCTAATAATCAGATTTAACTTGAACATGGTCTCTAAACACCAAAAGTCAAATGTACTGAAAGTGTGATAAATTAATGACTCTTAATCCAAACATAATAGAGAACTCAAGAACGTGCCGTTATATACAGAAAACTTTTACTAAACTTGTTAATATGTCATGTTTTTATTTCTGCAGTTCTTTCAACTTTGTCTTATTTATTTCATCACCACTGTTCTCAAAACGGTGAAGGAAAATCGTGAGGAAACCGACATGTCTTAGACCAAAAAATCGAAGACATGTGATATCTACCAACACGCACTAGTCACGCGCGGTTGGATTATAGCCCATGCCTCTCCTAGAGAGGAGGCCGGAGTCCCTGCAGTGGGAACATTATAGGTCAATGATGATGATGATTACTAGTGTTACACCGATAAAGCTGCCACTAAAAAAAAACAATAGATACCTTACCCATTTTAAAAGAGCTACCATAGATTTTCTTGCCGGTTTATTACCATAGGAAACGAACTTTAACCGTGAACCTTTTGTCTACGTTTTATAAGTGCCTATGTGAAATAAAATTATACGACAATAACCCTTTAAACCAACTTTAAACCAAATCCTTTGAAGATTAACAAAGTGGTTTATTTATTCCTTCATAAATAAAATTCAATTCGCCTATTTATATCCGTCTGTCTCGATTTTCAACCTGTGGGCGACATGAAAAATATGTTTTTATTTGACATCAGATTATTTTCGGTTCAACGGGAGTGGGTTATAAAAATCTCCGATCAAAATACGTCTGAAATACTCAAAATACTTCAATGAAAATTGAATATATTTTGGTATATTATACCAAAATATATTCAATTTTATGTCACGTGGACATTATTTTCCCATTTATAAATATTCTGAATTATTGGAAAATGTTTATATACGCCAGTCAATCTTTGTCTTAAATGCTAAAAAAATGTCACCTTTAACATTGCTGATGAAATTGAATGTTGTTGCTAAAAGTTTATATTTTGAGACGCGGATAAGTGGGTTTTTATAAAGAAATTATTTGGAAATATTCTGAATAGGATTATTTATAGAGACTATAAGTATATAGTTTATGTTACCTTAAAGCACAGAATACATAATTGTCTGCTCAGATGAGCCACAGCCACACCACATCATGATAATTATCATGATCTTAAATTATTAATTTAGTTTTCATTTTCCACCATCATCTGCCGAGCCTTTTCCCAACTATGTTAGGGTTGACTTCCAGTCGAACCAGATGCAGCCACATATCAGTATTTTACATGGAACAACAGTCTAACCTCAACATCCCAGTTAGTAGATAATACCTCCATGATACCTGATTATTGAACTTTCGGCCACTAACTAGCTGTAACGACTATTAGAGATCAAGAGGTAAACGTGGTTTGTGGTTATCCATTTACGGGCCAATATAGACATGCATCTCTCACAATGACATGCTCCACCTAACAATCCACCCATCGAGCTCTTTTTCTTCCACACTCCTCTGTATAAATCATCATTTCAGTAGTAATTCCCTTTTGAGCATTTTTCTAACACCCATCTTCTTCATTATGTAGGCCCGAAGTCAAGGCCGTTTTTCCGAATATAGGGAAAAATCTATAATCCGCAGAACGCTTTTCAATTTTCTTCCAATTTACGGAAGCCTTTTTCCGTTTTCTTCCGAAATATCCGAAACCAGGTGTTCTGGCATGTGTTATTATAAAAATCTAACCCCCTTTGTCACAAAGTTACTGAATATTTTTTCAGCGAATATACTTTCGTGTTCTTTATTTTTAACCGACTGCTGCTGTCAAAAAGGAAGGTAAACAATGTTCTTATCTTAGAGAATAAACCTAAAATACAGTAAGTGCTTCCCATTTCTGTCGTTTCGCAAACGCATCCATTTGTAACAAGGAAATTATGTAATTTCTTGAATGAATTAGAAAGTTTAAGTATGGATAAATCGAGGGATTTTAAAATATTATATGTGTTTCCTGTTTTTATGTTACAGGAAACTGAGTTATCCTTATTTCTAAGATTTTACCATCTAAAGCTAATACATAATATTAGATTTCATTAGGTTTTTATAAATTATATATTTTTTGGTTGAAAAATCCGATAAATACTATTAACAACATTAAATAAATATAAAACCTAAATATTTACAAAAATAACTAAATTAAGACTTAGGCCCTTCGCCCACAGTGACTTCTTGTAGCGATACTGTCGCGGGTTTCGTAAACGTGCGACAGCATCGCTACTGTCGCGCGTTAGTTTTGTGAGCGAGGGAAAACAGGTAGCGTTCGTATTGCGACTCTATCGCTATGAACGCGCGACAGTATCGCTACAAAAAGTCGTCAGTACTTTATTAGGCACTAACACTATTTAATGAAAACCCTCCCTTTGGGCTTTGCCGCAGTCGGGTAATAAGAATCTAATGAGCTGTCAGTAAGATAGTAGACTGCCTCGTTGGTCTAGTGGTTGCAAGTGCGACTGCTTTGCATGAGGTCCTGGGTTCAATTCTCAGGTCGGGTAAAGTGTTATTGGGTTTTTCCGTCAGTACTTTCTTAGTAGCAGCCACGGAGCCTGAATTTGTGCCCGGTTGACAAACATAACTGGTGAAATGAGGGTTGGAGGAACAGGGTGTAAAGTTCCTCATCCCCCATAGAAATGGGAGGATCCTCCAAACAGACGGGTGTTGTGTCTGGTGGGCTAACTGCTCGACATATGTAAGTCGGGATTTTCTATATAAGCTAATGTCGCGGATAAAGTTGATAGCGCGATGTAGGATTAGCCAATTAGTTCGCATGGTGTTGCGATAGATGTCGCTGTCGCCTCAAGGGTATACTAATGGGTTCATCTCTGCCCAATCCTTCGGGGAATACAAGCGCGATGATATGTAGTAGGTAAATACTTCAGTTTCCTATAAGCATACAAAATAACAAGAAAATGACTCAAAAATGTAAAGTAACAAACAAGCGGCAAACATCGACCATGACAGCAACATTGAAATTCATCACATCTGACTAAATAAGACTTTATTGTAGTTTAAGTTAATTTACATGAGAAAACATTTTTCTCACACCATTTTTAAAGAAAAATGCTATTATCGATAAAGTATTGAACGTAATATGCTTATACAAACATTATCGCCACTTGCCTTGTGTTTAGTGTATTGGCGTGGTTTTTCATTCATGTCATTTAATGGTTATTATTATATTGAAATTATACTTCATCATCATCATCATCAGCCTTCTCTCTAGGAGAGGGGGATTGGCTATAATCCACCACGCGGGCCCAGTGCGGGTTGGCAGATGTCTTCGAATTTTTTGTTCTAAGATTTTTTTTTTTCTAAGACGTTTCCTCACGATTATGAATTACACAAAGTAATGGGCCTGCCTGGGTTCGAACCCACGTTCTACTGTTTGTAAGTCGGGGCCGACACCACTGGGCCACCGCTGCTGAAATTTTATTATACTTATTGCTTTTATTCTTCTTCTTAGCGTTCAAGTTAGTTTACAAGTAATAGTTGACCAACTTATAAAATGTACGTTCACAAAATATTTTCCTAAACATAATGTATTGGTGAAGTACATACTATTCTAGAATAGAATAGAATAGCATTTATTTGTAAATTTGGGTTATACATAAGTACTCGTAGATAGTAGTAGGTTTTCATCAGAGTTCTGCCATATTTCACCATTCGGCATGCTAACATTTTCATTATACAAAATTGTTAAAATTTAAATTCTTATTGGAACATCAAATTAGTTATGTCATTCTCATTAAATAAAATTATTAAAATTCAAATAGATAGTCCTTAAAAATATCAACTTAATTATTACATTATACCTAAAAAAAAAAATTTAATTAAAACTGTCAGTAACAGTAGGTTACAAGAAATACAAAAAATCTAAAATGCGGTTCACCTGTAGGCTAATCTACACAATTATTAGCGATCGTTCTGAAAACTAGTATTTACAAAATCAGCTGTGAAAAATTTGGAAATTTGACCCCCAATATCTCCGTAACTAGGAGGTTTCCCAGCTATGGTCTAGAACAAAAAAATGATCGCAGTGGTGGGGAGAACAAGTGCCTTTCGTTTGCGTTAAGGGTACATTTACACACTATAATAATATAGTGTGATTATTAATCGACCTCGCAAGAGAGGTTGGGATGAGCTGGACAGAACCAACGACCCAAAAATCCCTTTGCCCAGCACTGGGATGACACAAGCTAACGTGTCATGTTTCACTATTTCATTAACTTTAGCATTGAAACAATGTGACTTCATCAAGGTGAGCTAAAATTATCATCACGGCTATGTTCTCAAGTAATTAACATAGGCTTCGCAAGTTTGTTGCCAGCTCTGAGTTCAACTACCTACGAGTAAATAACCTAATAATTAAAGAAATCCATCAAGTGGTTTGGAAGATATGATGAAATAAAGAATATTAAGAACAAAGATGGTCGCGAAAAACATTACCCTTTCCTTGCAGTCGGGTTAAAATACAATGCGTTTTGTTTCTACATCAATGCAGTCAACTATTCAAAAAGTTTACAAGAGCGGCTGATGTGCATGAGGTCCTAAGTTCGATTCCCTGGTCGGGTAAAGTGCTATTGGGTTATTCCGTCAGGAATTTTAAGTAGCTACGGAGTCTTGTGGCCGGTTGATTGCAATAGGGTCGCCCCCTATTACATGGGACCTAAAACATAACTGGCGAAATGTGGGTGTACTATGTACGCCTCTGCCTAACCCTTCGGGGATTACAGGCGTGATGCTATTGTTATTAGAACATGAGTCCACGGTTGAAATGTGCTCTGTGAACTGTAAAACTATCCTTGTGTATTTGCGATAAAAATCTATTTTACAATGCAATTTTTACTATGTAGGTTTCAAATTCACGTGTTTAGATTAGTGGCTTAACTTTTAAATAAAAATGTTGTGCATGCCTGTAAGTGATTTATTTACATAGCATAGAAGACTTGTGATTACTGATTACCTTGTGACAATATGTCGTTGGTGTGCCTTACAACAAATAATAACGCTGACGATAAAAACAAGTATTTTTTTTCAACAATATCTGTAATTTGATGCTCTGTTTTTATTATATTTATGGTCGTCTTGTTCTATCTCTTTGTTATATGAAAGTACCTATTTAGCTAATCAAAATGCGAACCTTTTGTATTCCCGAATTAACCTGTATACTGACAGTGGATTCTGGTTTAACCCTGCATGGATTTCGAACTAAGTTAACTATTCATTAACAACTACCGACTTAGAATATCTGGTTTCGAGTGTCATTTCAAACGAATAGTTATTGGGTTTTCTACAAGGAAATTCCCTGTTTTTGCACAGTTAGGAATACTGTCCTAGAATTTGTTAGTGTGGTTGCGTTTATGGCATCATTAGAAAAAAAACCAATCGACTTGAGAACCTCCTTCTTTTTGGGAACTAGGTTAAAAAATCGGTCAAGTGCGAGTCATACTCGCGAGGAGTGCGTCGCGAGGAGGAGGACAACAAACGCGATTTTTATAGATAACATTTTTTATATATAAAAATCGCGTTTGTTGTATGGGAGCCCCCTTAAATATTTATTTTGTTGTTATAGCTGCAACAGAAATACATAATTTGTGAAAATTTCAACTATCTGACTATCGCGCTTCTTTAGATACAGCCTGGTGACAGACAGCGAAGTCTTAGTAATAGGGTCCCGTTTCTACCCTTTGTACGGAACCCTAAAAATGCATACATACACAAAACTATCCTCGACTATCCAGTATCCCCTGGCTGGAGCCTTTTTTGTTTTTTTTTGGTGGGTGGGACTTCTACTGACTAAAAACCACCCATGTTCCTTCTTAGCCCTTGTGCCGAGGCCGCGGTATCTCTTTCGGCCTTACATTCGAAGCATACACAGGATTTTGAAGTAAGCACAGAAGCAAGCTTCATACGTTCACCTGCGAGATGACAGTATTATAATTTATTAACTAAATAAATTATAATTCGTTCTTGCAAAATCCTAAAATACAAGCAATTTTCCCTTCAAATCTGCAAGCCATGACAACTTGGCAAACTTAACTGCATTCTGATTTCTCCTGTTAAAACAACTTTGAGAGTCACTGAACCCGCCAAAGCCTTACTACCGTCCTTATAATGAGCCAAATCATTGCCTATAAAAAACACCAGTGTTCTAAGGCCTTCCATACCCCTCTGGCTACATATAACATGTTGGTGGTAAAGGAAAAAGTAGGCCGGAATTAAAGGTCAATGTAAACTGGTGTTGTAATTCTGCGTTGGCGCATTTAGCAATGCCAGCAGCGAGTGCAGTGTTGGTTTGGCCGTCGTGCGAGTTGTACGTTATTGTCAAATTAAAGTTCAGTGTTGACGTTTTCGCACAAACAATCGTGACAAAAGTGATGTATGTGGAACCGGACTGAGTAAAGGGATTTTTTGACTGTCACTGACCTGAGGTACGCAACATTTTTTTTGTTTTTTTTTGCGATGCGTTTTGTTTTTGCTGACAGAAACCGAGTTTTTTTATTATCATCGTAATGTATTTTGTATGTTTTTGTTTGATAGATGAATCAATTAAGTATTTTATACTTATAATAGATTATTTTACTGTGTCATCCTATACCCCAATTTGTGTACTCGCAGAATGTTAGTACCTATGATAATAGATGGTTTGTTTACTTATTTTTTCGAACCGCGGGTATTCTTGTTTTGCGTAAAAATTGCGTGCAGTTAATAATTACTGCAGTTTTAAGGTTCAAGGTGGAATCTGTTGGTTATTAGTGATCGGAATAAATTGCTATACTTTTTGCGAGATGCGTCTGAATATGGTTTTGGTATGTACTTAATGTTTGTATTTTTCTGGTTCAGTAGGCGAAGTAGTTTTTAGTTATATTGTTTGACTGGCAAGATATTTTGTAGCAACATTTAATAATGACGATTTTATTATCTTGAACCACAATTTTGGTACAAGCAAGTTAGTAAATTATTTAGATTCATTATTTATTTATGTTTATTATTTATTACACGTTACAAGTGTTAAAAATAATGTTAGAGACCATGTCAGTTTAAAAACTTACATTTAGATTCATGATCATTTCGAAATCGAACAAAAAAAATGTTCCGAGTGTTTTGATATAAATTAAATTATTACTATTCTGAGCTATAATTATCTCTCAAAATAGATTAAATGTATCAAACTTAATAAATTATCTTTGCGCCGATCACTGACTATTTCGTATAATTTTTTCTTGTTACATACACGTCGGCGTCGTCGTCGCGGTTGTCTCAATTAAGATCTGCGGCTTTTATTTCAAAATGAAGTCTGACAACTTGTTGACCTTTTCTGAACGAGTTGTTTATAATCTACTTAAATCTATCTCAGTTTTTACGATGCCTACGAGAATTGTATGAGACAGTTTAGTTTCACATTTTACGGTAAAACTCAATGTACCACTGTTAAAACATTGTGCTAGTGGATGCTTTGTTTGACCCCCAATATCTCCGTAACTAGGAGGTTCCCAAGTATGGTCTAGAACAAAAAAATGATCGCAGTGGTGGGGAGAACAAGTGCCATTCGTTTGCGTTAAGGGTACTTTTACACCCTATATAGGTAAGTCTTTTTGTATTCGACGTGCCTATTTGGTTAAGTTTTGTGTTTTAATTAAGTTACCTGTCCTTTGGTCTAGTGGTCACAAGCATGATGAGTATGACTAAACACGACGTCACGGGGTCGATTCCTAGGACGTGTGAAGTTTTATTAATTAAGTTTATCCATCAGTAATTTCTCGGTTGCATCCCGAAGTCAATATAATTTCCTTTTTTTTGAGCAATATTCTCTCTATTACATAGGTACACGAGTCTTAAACATAAGCGGCAAGTAAGGATGTACTACCCTTTGGGAATTACAAACGCGATGTTATATTTAACCGGGTTATTTAAAAAAAGCAAAATTATTTTACGAAAATTAAAAATGCACAGCTCTTACATACATTAACCTCGTTTACCAAAAAAACTCAACAATCTGAGAACATGATACACACAATGTGTTACAAAAACCTGCTAAAATTACACTCAAAACCAGTTTCTAAAACCTAACAGTGCGCGTCGTAAAAATCCCGCTTTTTTTGAAGAATGCAAATTATATAGGTAGTTCACAATAAAACCGCAAAAAATCACGTGTTTTAATTACATGCGTACTTTATTTAATTGCTTATACTAATAACGGTCTCATAACCTCCAGGAAAATGCATTGTTCTTGGTCAATTAGAGAAGATCTATGACATCAATATAACATCGTAGTATTATATGTTTGACAACCAGTCTTACCATTGGGTATCTTATTACCCAACTGGGTTTCTGAGGTTAGATAAGCAGTCGCTTGAGCCAAAGTTCACGGTCCTGTGCCAACCTCATTCAGGTTTTTCCCCCAATGGAAACTATGTCGTCTGCCTATCTCAAAATCACTCCATATTATAAAATAAAGTCCTCCAACGCGTCTGTCTGATCGCGATAAACTCAAAAACTACTGCACCGTTTTACATGCTGTTTTCACCAATGGATAGACTGGTTCTTGAGGAAGGTTTTAATATATAATTTGTCACGCGGGCAAAGCCGCGAGCATCTGCTAGTATGATATAAATGCTTACAATTATGAAAATATGATATGTGAAGCGAGCGTTTTTTATTTCAAAATCGACGTATTTACGTATAACGTTACGTTTAGGGCCTCCATTTGCAATTTCTGTGCCCAGTATTGTAACGATCAGCAGTAGGTACTGTTGTGAAACCAAATCTCCGTCCGTAGTGAGTCACAGCAAACCCATTGAGTAGCCACTTGCTCAAGGGCGGCCCTTTCTCTTCCTCCGTTGGTTTAGTAACTTGATATACTGAGGGCTTATTTCACGATCTCCGAATAGTCACTACTTACCGAATTTATATCCAAAAATGAAACAGAATTTGTATGAAAATATCTGCTAAGTTAACGGAAACTTAATCGTACGTGGTGAAACAGGCCCTTAGGCTCGGTTTCCACCAAAGCGGAGAATGAGCGGAGACGAGAGGAGATGTGCGGAAATCGGCCAATCACATTAGTTTATATTATATCTGGTCTTTCGCCCTACCTGTGATTGGTCAAATTTGGCACATCTCCTCTCTTGCTCTGCTCCTCTCCAATTTGGTGACTGGCCCTTAAACTAACAAGGTATAAAAACAAAACAGTGCACAGAATAAGGCCCTGCACCTACCAAAACGGAGGTGAGTGGAAAGGAGAAGAGACGTGCGAAAAGTCCACCAAAGTGGAGCGTCGAGTGCTCCACGCTCCACTTTGGTGGAGTCTGTAGTTCTGTATCTAAATTAGTTGAAGTGTCAATTATTCAGTTTCCACTCAAAAGCACATTTACCCTAACGGTCATCCATTCAACGAGCAATGCAAATTGAAGCAACATTGACGAATTAACTCAATGTCAATTTACTTTTTTGATTTCATTGATTTGAAATCCTCCAGATTTTATTTCAATGTCTTTCAAATAAATTCAATTCATTAAAAAATGTTGGAGGAGCTCGAGGCTTAATAATAATAGTTGGTCCGTGAATGGGTGGCGACCCAATACATACCGAGTTTTCACTGTACCTCGGAAAGCTCGTAAACCTGTTGGTCACGGCAGTCATTCAAGTACATCTTTGACATTCAAGCGGTACAGGTAGACAGCAGACTGAAAGTCTGACAACCAATCTTACCAAAGGGTATCGTATTACCCAGTCCTCACGTGGTTGTGGAAGCCGGATAGGCAGTCCCTCTATGTAAAATACTGGTATTCTGCTGCATCCAGTTAGACTGGAACCCGACCACAGCATAGTTGGGAAAAGGCTAGGCTATGATGGTGATGAATCAAAAAAACGTTTGCGCGTCCAATTTTGCAACATGTGAGTTGTGAGCATCAATGCTGCCGGTAGCCGTCGTATCCGTCGATTACCTTTAATTCTGCTAATAACATCGATTATAACCTTCACTGATTACACTTTAATCGGTTCTAAGTAGGTACTGCCATTAGTAATAAACTGGTAACACATGTATTTTATGACTAGCCCATTACTGTTATTTCTGGCAACCCCAAACCAATGCGCTTGTGATAGGTTGTGTTACTCTAACAACTGTTCTGTGGATCGAACTCGCCAAAAAATTGACAATCTGACTCCTAACCGAGGCGGTTTAGCAGTATTTCAGTGCATGTTGTATGTCTCCAACTTAACACCAAACTAGATCTAAAATTTTCCTGTCGGAGCTGCGGGTTTGTCCTGTCGGGGCTGCGGGTTGTCCTGTCGGGCTGGGGGTTGTTCCAAACAGATACCGCGGCCCCGAACACAAAGGGCTAAGAAGGAAGATGGGTGGTTTTTAGTCAGGAGAAGTCTGACAAACCCTTCCGCGCCCAGGGCGGAAGGAGTAATTTGATGATTTACCACCGTCCAAAAAAAAAACCTAACAATTTAATGTATGCATGATAACAAGTTTTAAATAATAGAATGTGTTATGATATGTAACTGTATTGTTTCGTTTCGAATTGTCCTGTATTGTTCAATATTAACTAATGGAAGTGACGCTGACGTAGGGATTGTGACGTTGACTGAGTGCGTCATATACGAGTATCAAATGCTGCCAATTTTCCTCTAAACGTAACACAATAATGACTAAAATGCTAGTTGAACTTTATAAACATAATCCTTGCAGTATTCACCATGAATAACGCTTTGACCTTACGATCCCACGCACCATGACTTATAATTTAGCAAGAAAATCTTCAATGCCAGTTTAAATTCCACTGCTAGAATAAGTGACGTCACCTGCTGAATAGACCAGGCCGAGTTTTTGTAACACAAGGTGCTTTAAAAATTCCACAGGGACGGGAACCAGGATTTTCCCTAGATGTGACGTCAATTTTATATGATGTTTGGAGTCTATAGGATACAAGATTTATTTTGTTTTGAAACAGGTTATTAGGTTCGTTTAAACTGCATTAACATTTTTATCTCTTAACGTAATCGGAATATGCGTTAGCAACTACGTCTAATATGCAATTATGTAAACTGACATAGTGGATAGTCATTATAATAAAAGTCACTACTTCGGGCACTCGAAACTATTCGTGTCATAATTAGTGAAAAAATAATGTAAAAAAAAATCTAAATCTATCTAAAATATCTATCTTTTTTTTAAACTATTTTTCTTGTTTTTCCGTTCGGGATCGATAGTATCGCAAACTGTCACACAAAAATTTCAACACCACTATTTTTGCGTCGGGATTCCGTGAGCTCAAAATATTATTAAAAATTACTCAGTTGCTGACCTCTCCATGACTTAATTACCTACCAGTTCTCAAATGCTGGTAGTCACACTAGTGGATGATAATTAATGTATTCAGGGAAATTGAATTGTTTACATACCACGACGACCTTAACACTAATTGAAAGTAATACTCTGAAGGATTACCTAATGAATTTACTAAATAGGCGAAAAGGTTCGACAATTATGTGTATTCATAATAGATTTTTACAATATCTTGTCAATGTCTTTTTTTTTGTATAAAAATACGTACTAAGTTTGCCACTGCATTATTAGTTTTTTGTTGTCGTATTTATTATTATTTATTTCTAAACAGGTACTTGATACATTTACCTACAGTTTGCACCAACGCGTGCAGCAAGTCAACATCACAACATCACATACACTAACTTAAAAATTATGTGCAATAATTAATCATTGCTTTATTGCTACAGATCTTTATCCGGTTCCTGTGTTATGTATGAATGCAACATTTTCTCTATTTTTTAACCGACTTCAAAAAAGGAGGAGGTTATATGTTCGTGTGTATGTATTTTTTTTTTTTTATATATGTTACCTGATTTCTCCTCCATTTGTGAACCGATTCTCAAAATTATTTTTTTATTTGAAAGAGTATACTCCTGAGGTGGTCCCATTTAAATTTGGTGAAGATCTGATCCTGATCTTCGGAGATATACAATAGAACTCTTCAAAAATAGACGGCAAATCTGTCGTGATTGCTGCAATCGCTTGGATGTTTATTGTTTACGCAACATCACGCCTGTATGCTCTGACGGGGTACGCAGATGTGTACAGGACGCCCAGATTTCGAGAGTTAGGTATGTTAAGTTCCATTTTATTGCGGATAAGCCTATTACCGTGACATGTATTGTTAACAACGTAAAATTAATGAATATCAAATATTTGTAAAGGATATTACAACTAAAAATGGAAAAATAAAAAAACCTTTTTTGCAAAAAATAAAACCGACTTCAAAAACACAAAAAAGTGAAAAATAACTTTAGCTTCTGAAGTCGGTGACAAAAAAACTGGATAAAACAAACAAAAGTCTCCGACTTCAGAAGCTAAAGTTATTTTTCACTTTTTTGTGTTCATTGCAATAAATATAAACGCTTCTTCGAAAATAAAAGTCTATTGCCTTGCCAAATGCCAAACATATCAATGAAATATTTACTATGTTTTGTCCTATCGGAATACAGCTTAAATTATTGTGATTTCAACATAGAAAAACAAATAAAATCTCAGCCACAATAAATCCAACGCCATTGAGCTGATATAGTTCCCAACGTGAAAATATTTCAACAATTATATTCATGCAACTATCTCCTCCAGATAAAATCATAACGACGTACAGTCAGGCACACAAGCCGAACTATGTCGACACGAACAATTACTGAGCTACATTGCCTAACCGCGCTATCTCACGATTTCTCTTTCTACCCGCGAGTGTACTTGTGGTAAAATCATTTTGTGGTTTATTGATGTTGCCATTGTCAAAAATTTGTCATTTTCGAAGCGACATATCATCACGCCTGTAATACAGGAAGAGTTAAGTAGATATAGATCTTTTTAATCCCATTTTTCGTTATGCTAAAGTTTCATGTTGCAAGAGCGGCTACTAAGCATGAGGTTCTGGGTTCGATTGCCGGGTCGGGTCAAAGTGGTATTACAATTTTCCATCTGTTATTTTACAGTAGAAGCCACGGAGTCTGGGTTTGTGCCTTGTAGATGGCAATAGGCTCGCCCACTATTACATGGAACTTGAAAACATAACTAATGAAATGTGTGCTTCTTCGTTACCGTTTGGGGATTGCAGGCGTGATGGTATGTCATGCAAAAGTTTCATAAAAGGGGGGCCAGCTTATTGAAAGCAACTGAAAAACCCTGCTGAAGGAACCTAATGACAGTTTGTTCAACCAAGAAATCGAATTCAGGAAATGATAATTTTCATGACATCACTTAATGGGGTCAACGACATCATTTTCTTTATGTCATTGTCCTGAACTTTAATTGTTCTTAGATATCTTTTCATAACTTCAGTGGTCTGTGACATAAAACAATTGAAAGTTAAGAATTAGACATTCACGTTATACGGTTGGTAGTTGACTGTTCAGTCTAGTGGTCGAAATCGCGACAGCAGAGCACGAGTTTCTGGGTTCGATTCCCGGGTCGGGCCAATAGGGTAGTCGATTGACTAAATAAAATATGATTCTGTTTATTCCGTCTGTTAGATTATCGAAAAATATTGGATACGTGTTTTTTGTTTTATCAAATTAATAAAAATTGACGAAAATAAAACGTGTCAAAATAGGGTAGTTAACTAAAAAATCTAATTAGTCCGTCAGATAGATTTCCAAAAAATATTCAAACAATGGAGACGATACAGTGCTTTGAAAACTCGTGTGACGTCTTATTATAAAACATTAAGTATGACACTTTTTACCGGTGAGTGACGTCAAAAAACCCCACTTAAATCTTTGACGCGTTTTATCTTCGTAAATTTTTATTGATTTGATAAAACAAAAAATACGTACGTATCCAATATTTTTTCGAAAATCTAACAGACGTACTAATTAGAATCATATTTTTTTTAGTCAGTAAACATCCCTGTCATTCCCATCCCTATTGTGAGTCTGGTGAAGTCACTTTCTGGAAAAAAATGTACCAAACTGTGACGTCGCATGCATTCTTCATTTATTGATTACGTGAAAAAAGAAAAAATACGTATTCAATATTTTTTGGAAATCTATCTGACGAACTAATTAGATTTTGTTTGTCAACAACCCTATTGTTATTAGGTTTATCCTACAGTAATTTCTCAGTAGCAGACACGTAGTCTGGAATACCCGGTTACTGGCAACATACTCGCCACATGGGAACTTTAAACATAACTGGCGAAATTTGAGTGAAATACGTACTTAACCAGTATTAACTGGGTTGTGGAGGTCAGATAGACAGTCGCTCCATGTAAAATACTAGTACTCAGCTGCATCTGGTTAGACTGGAAGCCGACCCTAACATAGTTGGGAAAGGCTGGGCAGATGATGATGATGACGTACATCTAATATATAAAATTCTCGTGTCACAGTTTTCGTTGCCATACTCCTCCGAAACGGCTTGACCGATTTTGATGAAATTTTATATGCATATTCAGTAGGTCTGAGAATCGGCTACTATCTATTTTTCATACCCCTAAGTATTAAGGGTTGTCCACATCAAAAATTTTTTTAGTCACCCATCAAAGTTACCGGGAACGAAGTCGCGGGCATCAGCTAGTCTGACTATAAAATCAGTTGACACACACACCCAAGTCATAAATAATCTTGATGTGACACTAATGTCATTACTTCACATTACAAACTAACACATCACACATATTGCAGAACCGTGTCGTCAATGTAACTGGGACGAGTTAGCATTGCGGCCTACTTTGAAACCAAATTGTCAACTATCTGTCTATTACATTATGTTATTACATAGTTTTTTTTTTTTTAAAAAACGTTGCCCCACACTAGGAATTTCTCCTGTATCGTGGGTGCGTTCACAAACATTTAAACTCACATACACAACCAAACACCCAGACCCGAAACAATTATCTGTAGATCAAACAAATATTTGTTCCGTGCGGGGATCGAACCCGCGACACGCAGTTGTTTCGTTTGTATATGATTTGGGGATACTGCACATATTTGGGTCGGTATGACTAGGCGCAACCTATCTACATAACGTATGTTCACGCCTGTTATTCCCGAACGGTCATTGGTGAATAGTTATATAAACTCTCAAAACATTGTGCTACTGGATGCTTTAAATAGTAAACGGGTCATGAAGGTTATTTAAGTAAAGTTATAACGTGTTATACGAGTATTAAAAAAACAGCAGTGAAAAATTTGGAACTTTGACCCCCAATATCTCCGTTACTAAGGGGTTCCCAGGTATGGTCAGAACAAAAAAAAATATCGCAGTGACGGGGAACAAGAACAAGAAACAACACAACAACAAGAACAAGAACGAGAATGAGAACAAGTGCCTTTCGACTTCATTAAGGTTTGTTTGACACCCTTTATACTAGCCGCTCGTGGCTTAATGAGAACTGCCACTCGGGTCGATCTTTAGGTAAAACTGTGCTTGCCTAGGTCGATCTGTGGGAGGGTGCCACCACTGCGATCATTTTTTTGTTCTAGACCATACCTGGAAACCTCCTAGTTACGGAGATATTGGGGGTCAAAATTCCAAATTTTTCACAGCTGTTTTTGTAAATACTAGTTTTTCAGGTTTTAACTTTACTTAAATTACCTCCATGACCCGTTCACTATTCAAAGCATCCACTAGAACAATGTTTTAACAGTGCTACTGGCATGGCATTTTGGAAGTTACTACATCTTTGTACTCGGTAACATAGGCTATATATATTTTTTTTTAAATATGCGCAGACGAATTCGGGGGCGAAGTGCTATCAACAGATAGAATAAATAAATGAATTGAAATCTCTAACAAAAAAAGTAAAGTGCATTGGAGGACACAAAGGGCTAAGAACGAACAAGGGTGGTTTTAGTCACTTGAAGTCTGACACTCAATACCGCTCCACCCAGAGCGGGAGAAGTCATTTGTTGATCACAAAAGAATAAAAGCCAGTAAGGCATCTTGGCATTGTCTAATAGTTTAAATGCACTAAGAAGTCCTTAAAAGTATAAAAACATACGTCGCTGCGCCTGCCAAATTCCATATGTGATTTTTGTAAGGTTTTGGGAAACAACAAAGAACGTGTTACTGAATAAATAATAATAATAATTAATGTAAGTATATGGATTTGGTTCAACTTGTTTCTAGTCGGAATATTACAAATAAGATTTTATCAACATATCGCGAACGATGCGGAGATTATGTTTAGTATAGTGCTCAAAAAAATAAAAAATGCACATATGAAATTTGGCAGGCGCAGCGACGCAATAGCAATGCTATAGTTCTAGTAACCATTCCGAGACAAAGGATGACGGTTTATGTCTAGATTTCATCATCTGTCAAACTTTCTCCTAACTACATAATTTGGGTCAGTTTCCAGTCTAACCGGATGCAGCTGTAGACCAGTCTCGTTCGAAATGTACGTTTTCAAAAATAAATAATTGAAAACATTGAATGATTACTGATATTGATCAAAATTGACTGACACCAGATTTTGCCTTTTGAGGTTCTATGAGTCACGGGGCTGCGGGTTGTTCGAAAGAGATACTGTGGCCTCGGACACAAAGGGCTAAGAAGGAACATGGGTATTTTTTAGTCACTAGAAGTCTGACACTCCCTACCGCTCCGCCCAGAGCAAGATGCGCCGATTTGATGATTTCCCACCCTCCAAAAAATAAGGTTTTATGACTCATATACGAGTGGTTTGATTCACGACTATATGTTTGATTATAAATAGCCAACATTATAAAACCAACAGCCAGTTCATTGTTTATGGTATATCATGCATGACCTATCGCAGGTCTTATTTATTTATTAAAAATCCCTTACAACTATCATTACAGGTGTTCACTTAATGCGATAGCGCGGTTTTAAAACTAACTTATTTAAAATATAAAAAACAATGAAAAACAAGTAGGTACATACAGTAACATCAATAATCCTAGCTGCTATACCCTAACTATAAAAACACAATCTTTAAATTATAATACAACTATAAAAACACCTTTAAATCATAAAACAACATTATCATCAAAAACACAATATTTAAAAGATTTATAACATAAAAACATTTAACCTGCTCTAATCTACTGAACAGCATAAAAAAAATAAACAACAGTATTTTTGCGAATTCACTCAAATGGCATGTAAATACATCGATCTTGCCATGAAGGTCATTAATGACCCGAATTGCGCGAGTCAATGGTGTCTTCGCGAGAAGGTTGGTCCTGGCAACCGGCACGGCCAGCAGCGGCGGGCGGCGCCACCTCCACACATAGCGGTCTGGTACACATAAACTCAGGCGTGTCAATCAGAATCTATCATGGCCGTTTGATTGACGTCATCCATTTAATAGCCTTTTGGTTTTTGGTAGTAACTAGTCATCTTGCTTGATGAGTATTGATGACTCATGTGCAAGTTGTTCCGCGGCGAGATCACTAGACGACATTGTTACTAAAATCAGCCTTTTAGATAATATAAGTTTTTAAACTGACATGGTTACTAACACTATTATTAATACTGAAAACGGGATATTTACCATGTTTACTTTTTTTGTTGTTTGTGTTCAGTTTATCCGTGATCATGGTGCTTGTGCTGAAATATCGGGAACTGGAAAAAAAGTAAACATGGTAAATATCCCGTTTTCAGCCTATAATGTTAATATTGCTGGGACACAGGCTTCCTCTCTATGAAGTAGTGGGCGATAATCCACCACGCGGGCCCTGTACGGGTTGGTAGATGTCACAAGTTTTCGAATTTTTGGTTCTATGACGGTCGGTGTAGAAATCATCAGATGACTCCTCTCGCTCTGGGCAGAGCGGTAGGGAGTGTCAGATTTCTACTGGCTAAGAACCACCCATGTTCCTTCTTAGCCCTTTGTTTCGAGGCCGCAGTATCTCTTTCAAACAACCTGCAGCCCAGTTTTAAGAGCATCGGTGGTGAAATAAATAACACAAAGTAATACACGTGCCTGGGTTCGAACCGATGACTTACTGCTCGTAAGTATGGCACCACTGCTCTCATTAAACATTGTTACTATCGTGACTAAAACGTTGAAGAATCAGGCACAAGCAAACAGAGGTAATCTAGCAGTGGGTGGTGGATGATGATGATGATGATTTGACTATCAAATCAGATGATGGCACGGTTGGGGCAGTGGCTCAAGCAATAGACTGCTGCGCTGCGTGTCGCGGGTTCGATCCCCGCACGGAACAAATATATATATATTATTATATATTTATTTATTTTTCTTAAACTTTGCCCCACTCTAGGAATTTCTCCTGTACCGTGGGTGCTTTCACAAATATTTAAACTTACATACACAAATACCCACATCGCTCTTTTACTTCGGTGATATAATGTAA
This sequence comes from Diarsia brunnea, assembly GCA_949774965.1. NCBI lineage: Eukaryota > Metazoa > Arthropoda > Insecta > Lepidoptera > Noctuidae > Diarsia > Diarsia brunnea. The sequence continues at coordinate 2,628,329 of OX459005.1, read as the reverse complement.
ATGAAATACTCATTTAAAACCATTCAATATTTTTAAATGAGTGTTTCGTTTTATTGTAACCAGTGATTATATTTTCTGATAATTTTCTCGGGTTATTTGATTTAGTGACCAGTTAATTGGTACCAAAGAGATACAAAAAGTATTGTGTAAATTCGTCAGGTTAAACCAAAGTGCGGCAGTCGATGAAAAACCCCACGTTTTCATTTTATTTTTATTGCAACTGGTTTTTAAATACAAATGTAATTGTGGAACGATTACTAGATATTGCTAGAACAAGTTTGAGATAAATTATAACAAACTAGCGGACCTGGCAGACATCGTCCTGCCCGGACCGCAGCGCCACCTACTGGGTCCAGTTGTGAATCTAAACCATTCTCGCATCCACTTGAACACACACAAAAAAATTCATCAAAATCGGTCCAGCCGTTTAGGAGGAGTTAAGTGACATACACACGTGCAGTAGAATTATATACAGGATGTAAATCAACCCATCACACAGCCGTCAACCAAGCAGTACATCAAACTAAGTACCCCTACGTAAAAATTTTTGCTGGGAAACGACTTTTTTTTTTGGTCAAAAATCACATTTTACGGTAAAACTCAATCTAGCACTATTAAAACATTGTGCTAGTGGATGATTTGAATAGTAAACGGGTCATGAAGGTAATTTAAGTTATAACCTGAAAAACTAGTATTTACAAAAAACTAAATTTTTCACAGCTGGTGAAAAATTTGGAACTTTGACCCCCAATATATCTGTAACAAGGAGGTGCCTAGATATGGTCTAGAACAAAAAAATGACCGCAGTGGTGGGGAGAACAAGTGCCCTTCGTTTGCGTTAAGGGTACTTTTACAGCCTATATAAAGATAGATAATCGAAGTTTTGGAGATGATCTCATGCTATGCCGACACCAAATTAATAGGATAAGGGCAGGAGAAAGATAATTGAATGACAGAAACAAATACAGGCAACATAGTGGCCAGTGTTGTTTTCTCTTTTCCCGATGTCTACATTATAAAGAGAACCTCTATGCCAAAGTCAGCTTTCTAAGTTCAAGGGTTTGGGCTGGTCCCGTCGGGGCTGCGGGTTGTTCAGAAAAGATTCCGCGGCCTCAGCACAAGGGCTAAGAAGGAACATGGGTGGTTTTTAGTCAGTAGAAGTCTGACACACCCCCAAAAAAAAGCTTTTGGGCTGGGCGTTGATGACTCAGTCAGTCAGTCAGGACTTCTCTTTTTATTTATATAAATAGATAATTAAGTAATAACAGGTTTCAACGTATTTGAAATAAGTTGTGAAATGGGGACATATCTATTGGCAATACTAAGTAATAGATAAGATGAAGTGTTTGTTCCGTTAATCCGTACTGGCTGATAAGGCTTAGGAATGTTAGAAATCTGCTTATGAAGAAACTATGCATCGATTGCATTATACCTAGTGCAGGGCAACGTTCATAAAATAAAATAATAAAATCCCCGTGGTAGAAAAGGAGATTAGACAGTCAGTCATATTAAAGAGGTAAAAAATGCAAGCTCATATAATGTTTTCAAAACTAAACTAAAGAATCACATTCTAAATGATCATACGTTATTCTAAACAAACTTGCCCTTCTGCAGCGTTACTTTGCTGTGGCACCGTGTTGACTATAATTGTTCCTTTTGTGGGTGGATGGAAAACATTTGCAACATTTGTGCTTCTTGAATGTTTTAGCAAAATGTAATTTATATACTATGTTTTATGTGTAATCATGATTTTGTTTTGAAGAAAAATATTACCTACTTAGTTTGTATCTCAAAGTTTTATGTTTTACCATATTTTTAAGTTCCAAATTGTTCTCAAGTAAGTGAAATAATTGTAATTTCTTTTTGAGAAAATAAATTCTTTAACCATGTATTAAATACTGGTATTCAGTTGCATTCGGTTAGACTGGAAGCAGACCCACATAGTTGGGAAAAGAAAACTTTTTTTTTCTTTCTTCAAAAGGCTAGGCTAACTGCATCCGGTTAGACTGGAAGCCGACCCCAATGTAGTTGGGAAAATGCTAGGCATATGATGATGAAAATGCTAGGCAATAGGCATTATGATGACTATAATAATATGTAATTTTAGTTTCTTAAATAAAACATTTCTCCATATCTAGTTCATTTAGGAGTGTTTTTGTTTGAAACAACATTTTGTTTGAATGCTAATTGTGACATTGCCCAATTTCAGAACCACTCACATAATTTTCAAAGCTATTTTTTTATCGTACGAATAAAAATTCACTGGAATTTCTACTAATCTATTAATCAAACAAAATATTACCAGTACTTAATGCAATATATAAAATACTTATAACTTATGTTAGTTTTTATCTTAAGTGTTTGTCTGTGTTGACTGCATCGGATCAATCTAAATATTGATAAAAATTATGTGTTATTTGGAAATCGTTTTGAGATTATATCTGTTAACACGGAATATCGGTCAAGATCACAAAGGTTGAATGTTAAATGTATAGTAAATATTTGTATAGGATATTATTATTACAACTAAAAATTGTAAAATAAAAAAACTTTTTTCCAAAAAAAAAACCGACTTCAAAAACAAAAAAAAGTGAAAAACACAAAAACGAAAAACTCAAAAAAGTGAACAATAAACTTCACAAGAAAAAGCAGCTTCTGAAGTCGGTGGCAAAAAAAAACGAAATCAAGCAGACAAAATGTCACCGACTTCAGAAGCTGCTTTTTCTTGTGAAGTTTTTCGTTTTTGTGTTTTTCACTTTTTTGTGTTTTTGAAGTCGGTTTTTTTTTTGCAAAAAAGTTTTTTCGATTATCTATTCTTTCTTTTTATTGACTCTCCTTTCACAGGTGTGCTGGAATAGAATGCTTTAGAAATAACTTAACGTGCATTATTTTCGTACTTACTTCTTTTTCCGTTCCTTTCTTCTTTTGTGTATACAGAGTGTACAACAATTAATAAATATAATATACAACACGAATAGCTGCTGTGGATAAGTAGTTTATGTCTTGACGCACTAATCTTGAACCATCCATACAGTTCAATGCATTTTTTTGCTGTTTCCATGCAATATAGTTTGAAAATGTTTATGTTAACATACTTTAGACAACCGCTAAAGTAAATTCTTGGTGTGGTAATATCCTACGGAAAAGATTCAGCACGAAAGGGACTAGACACATTATTTATCAGAACAAAAACTAGCCTTACCTACTAGCACTTTCCCGTCTAGTATCCTATTCAGAAAATACCTAATTTATAGAGCCCTATTCATTCATTCTTACAAGAAAAATGATTTCAATTGTAGGTTAAAATCAGACGCAAACAATAGGTATCCTATTTTCATCTCTCAAGTAGAACTGAATGATTATTAACAAAAAAGAAAACAAGTTTGGACATAAAACAGACATATTTTTACATAATAAATATTGGTCATCCTAATTTTTAAACAGTTGAATAAAACTAGAAAATGGCAATCAATTACTATGCAACCAGGTAACTGTGCCTAGGTAGGTAAACCAGATTTCTGTATTTGATATCTAGAATGATTAAGAATAACATAATTATGAAAAAGATTTCTATTTTTGTTTTATCATACTGAGTCTGGATATGCAGTTATGCACCCAGTTGTTTTTTATCAAAATAGCTAAATGTGGGGAGTACACGTAGGTGTACCTACTTACGCCTTTGCTTAGCCCTTTGTAGTTTCATTTGTGGTGACATTCAACATCTGTTCACGATTATACAGAGCTGGTTGTTTTACACCTTTAGAACGTCCCACAATAAAGTTCAGCATTAAATGCTTAAGCCGTGCAAGCGCAGAAGGTGTTCTAGCATTATCTAAGTATAAATTATTCTCTGACCTAAACTTCATCATCATCATCATCCACCGCTTCACCTACTGCTGGGTGCCAAAGGCCTCTCTTTCCTTGTGCCAAGCTCCACGCTCTTGTGCCATCCTAATCCAGGATATTTCCACACTAGCAACAATATCGGCTGCCCATCTCGGACGACCAACACTTTTCTATCCATTCCTTGTACGTCGCTCGGTCACAATCTCAAAAACCACTAGTTTTTTACCGCTGAGCGGCGTTAACTATAACACCTTTTTTTTTTTTTTGGGCGGGTGAAAAATCATCAAAAAACCCCTCCCACTCTTGGGCAGAGCGAAAGGGAGTGTCCGACTTCTACTGACTAAAAACCACCCATGTTCCTTCTTAGCCCTTCATGTCGAGGCCGCGGTATCTCTTGCGAACAACCCGCAGCCTGACGGGCGTCGGCCCTTGCACACTTGACATCTCTATAAGGCGCGCGTGGAACACGAACGCGCCGTCGACACGGCCTTTTTTTTTTTTTTTTTTTTTTTTTTTGGGGGGTGGGAAATCATCAAATAACCCCTTCCGCTCTTGGGCAGAGCGAAAGGGAGTGTCAGACTTCTACTGACTAAAAACCACCCATGTTCCTTCTTCGCCCTTCATGTCGAGGCCTCGGTATCCCTTGCGGACATCCCGCAGCCTCGACAGGCGTCGGCCCTTGCGGGCCCCTTCCATGTTGCTGACATCTCTTTGAGGCGCGCGTGGAACACGAACGCGCCGTCGACGCCGTCACGGCCTGTTGTCGTCATAAGACGGACGGACGGCGAGCTTACCCATCACTCACCGTCCACAGGCCCGCGTCTACGGTGGCCGGAAGCCATCACGTGGCCCCCGACGCCCGGAGCGCCTCCCGCGGCGGCTGGGACGAGAGGTTCTCTCTCTCTCACGTTCTGCCACCTCCTTCGCTAGCATCACTGCTTCGCAGAAGGAGGTGACGGCGTCCCATTCCTCCTCGCCCCGGACCATGGCTTGCACCAGGGACGGACGCGAGAGGTCGCCGCCGCCGTAACTATAACCCCTTTTAAATAACACCGATGTCAAACTATCCGTTATAGACATATGCAGTGTGAATACCGATGCAGTATTATCACGACGCATATCATATCCGGGTCGGCACGTGTCTTGTGTCCGTTATATTACAAAGTAACAGTGTGTATGTGTTCCGCTTTTTGTTATACAACTTACTTCGTAATTGATTGTATCAGCTGATCGTAAAGAAATGTTGTTGATGAGTTTTGCGATATGACGGTTTTTATTGTGGTTGCTAGGGTGGGAGGTTGTGAACAGTAACACCGGTCGGTGTTTTAATTATTGGGGAAGGAATACTCGTATATTATCTAACAGAGGGTTTTAGGACCGGTATCCACCAAAGCGGAGACGAGCACAGCGCGGGTAGATGTGCCAAATTCGACCAATCACAGGAAAGGCGAAAGACCAGATGTAATATTTAAACTAATGTGATTGACCGATTTCCGCACATCTCCTCTCATCTCCACTCCTCTTCGCTCTGGTGGAAACCGAGTCGTAGTCGTACTTAAGTGCTTGTAAAGGACTCGTGACTACATAGTAACAAGCACTTTAGGTGCTTGCCTAGGTTGGTCTGTGGATGCGTATATCATCCATTACATGGAAAGACACATTAAGCCGTTGGCCCCGGCTATCATTTTTAAATCTTTGACAGTCGTTATGGATAGCATAGACCATCTGCCCGAAAGTCTGACAACCAGTCTTACATTCACACCATATTACTCAGTACTAACTGGGTTGTGGACGTCATATCGGCAGTCACTATATGAAAAAAAAACTGGTTTCAGCCTCATCCGGTTACACTGGAAGCCGACTAGGCTAGGCCGATGATAGTCTCGGGCTCGCAAGCGGCTTTCATAGGGTGAAGTCTTGGGACCAGACCGGAGGGTGTTATTGGGTTTTTGGAAGCTAGCATTTGTGTCCAGTTTGCAGGCAATAGGTTCGTGTTCTTTTACATGAAATAAAAGTAGAAATAACTGGCAAAATGTGTGTGTATATTTAATAGGGGCACCGCTGCCTCTGCCTAACTCTTCGAAAGTTACTTTCGATGATGTCATCTTACAACTGTTAAAAAATACCATCACAATACTTCCTAACTCCTACATAACAAATTATACAATAAATCACAGTTCAAATTATCTAGAACAGTCAATGTACGACCATCCGTTTGCAAAAGTTCATCGACATAATTTTTATGTACCGTTCTTACATTCACATACTAATCTTTTGAAGTAACTAATGTATTCGTTTATGTAATGGAGTATGTAGATATTTATCATGTTCACAACATAACATAACATCACGCCTGTAATCATCGAAGGTTAAGGCAGAGGTCTACATCTACATTTCTCTTGTACGAGAGGGTGATTATGTTAATAACTGCGATTAAATATTGATGGGCTTAGGGAGAAAGGAAAACTAATGAAAAGACTGATAGTCGAATTGCGTGACTAACCGATATGAACTAACCGGTGATGAAATACTTGGTAAGTTGTGGGTTCCAATTTCTATGATTCGAACCTGGTTTCGAACACAAAGTAATCTATTACATATAATAAATCTGTAGAGAAATCGTTTTTGTACATTAAAAATATTAAAAAAAAAAATTGTCGGGGTATTAAAGTATAACCAACAGAACACATTTCCAGCATTTTTGGAATTTTTGTCTGTTTGTCTGTTTATCTGTTTGTCTGTTTCGATGATTAAGCATCACGTCAAATTTACGAAACGAATGTAGGTAACTTTTATACATAAATATTGTGCGTAACTTGGGCTATTACTTAGTCTTTGTTTCATCGTAATCGGTGCTCTGTATCAAAAGATATATGAATTTATAGTTTTCAAGAAGAACTTATCATTATGGTCAAGAATGAGACAAGCAGCGACATCTATTGAACGAATATGGTACTTATTACTAAATGCCTTCACAAGATAACTTTAAAAAGTTATGATAGCAAAAGGTACGTAGATATAAGTCTAAATGATGCTGTTTTCAAAATCTACATAGCCTAAACCTTATAGTGTTTGATCGCTCTTTTTTAGCAGTTTATCTTCGTCTTCGACAGATGGCGTTATTCATTTGATGTCATTTTCTGAACCGCGGTGATAGTAAACATACACACATTATGTTTCGTGAATAGTCAACAAATAAAAATTTACCAATTACACAGTATTAAAATACTATTTTTTTTTAAACTAAATTAAAATTAGATAAAACCCACGACATATTTTTTTTTGTACCGTGTGGGAATCGAACCTGCGACACGCAGTGCTACTGTTAATCGTCTAGCCATTGCGCCAACCATGTCGTCATATAGATGTGGTGTGTTGTTAGCCCTATGTGTCGAGGCCACGGTATCTCTTTCGAACAACCCGCAGCCCCAACGGGCGTCGGTCCTTGGGGGCCCCTTCAATGTTGCTATGTCAGCAATCTTTGAGACGCGCGTGGAACACGAACGCGCCTCCATCGTCATAGGACGGACGAACGATTAACTAGCCCGTTACTCACCGTTCACAGGCCCGCGCCTACGGTGGCCGGAAGCCATCACGTGGCCCCCGATGCCCGGAGCGTCTCCCGCGGCGGCTGGGACGAGAGGTTGTCTCCCTCTCACGTTCCGCCACCTCTTTCGCTAGCATTACTGCTTCGCAGAAGGAGGTGGCGGCCATTTCAGATTCGATGTTCCAGATTCGGTACAGGTACCCTCTCGAAACAGCCTCTAATCCCCCCTTTTTTTTGTGGTTCGTAAATTATCAAATGACTAATCCCGCTCTGGGTGGAGCGGAAGAAAGTGTCAGACTTCTACTGACTAAAAACCACCCACGTTCCTTCTTAGCCCTTTGTGTTTCGGGGCCGTGGTATCTCTTGCGGACAACCCTCAGCCCCGGCAGACGTCCCTTTGGGGCCCCTTAATTGTTGCTGACATATCTTTGAGGCGCGCGTGGAACACGAACGCGCCAACGACAGTCTGTCTGCCTGTCGACTATAATGTACCTGTTTCAAATTTCTTCAAGATCCGATCGGCCGTTCTGACGTGGTTGATTAACAAACACCCATCCATCTAAACTTTAGTATTAGACATAGTCAGTACTTTGCATTACTCTCTTCTTATTTTCTACAGCGTCAGTAAGTTAACGCAGGGCAATGATTTAATGTACTTTTATCTAAGCGACGCATTTTAGTTTCCGACAAGCACGCGAACGAAGTCGCGGGCACAGCTAGTTAAAGTAATAAAATAAATAAGTTAATAATAAACAATTAATAACACAAAGTAATAGTGTAATTTATTTCATAACCGCTGCTCTCAAAACGTTGAATGAAAATTGAAAACATCGTGAAGATACCGACATGTCTTACAATAAAAAAATTCGAAGACATGTGACATCTACCAAACCGGACTGGGCCCACGTGGTGGATTATATAGCCCATCCCTCTCCTAGAGAGGAGAGAGGAGGCCTGAGTCCTTGCAGTGGGAACATTATACTGATAATGAAATACTTGAGAGAAAAAAATATTTTTCCCAGATTCCATTTATTTTTTCTAAAAAAAAATTGCCTTACACTAAGATTTCTTCTGTATCCTGGATGCGTTTACAAATAATATGTTCAGTATATCCGTGCACATAGTGCTTGCTACAATAGCGCTAAAGTATTGGAAACTCGAAACAAACAGTATACATGATAAAAGAAATGTGACGAGATAGGTTTAAAAAGTAAGGAAGTATGCCAAAAGTAGCCTTTTTTTAATAAAAGAAGTTTCCCACTTATTCTAACAAAGACTGCACGTACAAAAGTATACTTTATATAATTCTAAGGTTTATTTTTTTTGCTCATTTATTTATTTTTAAGAATTTTCATGCTTGTTTTTCCCGACTCTATTTGACGTCTACGGCCTGTTGAAACCTGTTTTAATATTAGTATTTTAACCTGCCTTAATTAACCAGACTGAAGTAATCTGACGAATCCTTAGGTACGATATCTTGGAACTTGTTTCATATTTGTGTAGGTAAGCGTAGCTCATAATTATCTAGGAATTCTAGACCTTAATACGTCGGAGCCAAGGATAACTTTAGATAAGTACTTTTGCGCATGCTAAAGACCTACTCGTAGAAGCCCTTCTATGACCTAATACAGTGCAATGACCCCTAGTCAAAGCATAAATATCAGAACTACCAAACTAATTTGGCAACTCATAATAGGGGATCGGACTGAGTCAAAAAAATAAGATTCTAATTAGTCCGTCAGTTAGGTTATCAAAAAATATTGGATACGTGTTTTTTGTTTTATCAAATGAATAAAAATTCATGAGTGGGGGGTTGTGACGTCATTTGTAGGTAAAAAATGTACTGACATGACGTTTTCGAGGAGTTCACGAGTTTTCGAAGCACTGTATCGTCTTCATTTTTTGTTTATGTGAAAAAAGAAAAAAATCTTGTTCAATATTTTTTGGAAGTCTATCTGACGGACTAATTAGTTTTTTTTTTGTCCGATCCCCTATTATAAGATACTATTTATGATAACTAGGGTTATTATATGTATATTTGTATAGCCTTCTGTAAGTAAGCCCCTGGCAAGACGCGGGTGTGAGTGACCCGCCCACTCAGAAATTAGTCAGAACCAATTCAGAACCCAAAAGTACCTATGTACTAAGTGTGTCACCATTTTCGTTCATTGACATCCTTGCGTGGAGCAAGGATGTCAATGAACGAAAATGGTGAATACTAGTACCTTAACTGCTGAATACTAGTACCTTACATAGAGCGACTGCCTATTTGACCTCCACCAACCAGTTCATACTGGGTAATACCCCCGTTAAGTCTGGTTGTCAGACTTTCAGAGATCTACATATGACAACCGGAACCAACTGCTTAACGTGCCCTCTGAGGTACTAAGAAAACTCGGTATGTAATGGGTGGTCACCCATCCACGAATCCATCTATCACAAGCGTCGCTTAACCTAAAGTGGAAGTTAACGATGTTTACTTCTACATGTTGACACAAGCTATGAGTTAATTTAATCAAATTATACACAGTTAATATAGTTCATTACCATTTTAAACACTTTTCGTTACATCACTAACTTGAATAATCAAAAAACCGGTTCTATTTTGGTTTAGGAAAAGTAGAACGAGATTGTAACAATATTACTAAAACCAAGAATAAATCATTCTATCTGTTTGACAAAATGTTCTATTTCTACAGAAAAAGGGCAAGCTTGTGGGAACAAAATACAATATTTTCCAACCAAGGGTAATTATGAACCCGTCGGGACTGCGGGTTGTCCCGTCGGGGCTGCGGGTTGTCCCGTCGGGGCTGCGGGTTGTTCGCAAGAGATACCGCGACGCGGTTTTGAGTCAGTAGAAGTCTGACACTCCCTTCCACTCTGCCCAAGAGCGGGAGGGGTTATTTAATGATTTTCCACCCGCCAAAAAAAAAAAGGTAATTATGAAACAATATTCCGGAAAAGTAGGACAAGATAAGTAAGTACCTAGTTCTCAGTAGCAAACACGTAGTCTGGATTTCTGCCCGGTTGATGGCAATAGGATCGCCTACTACGTGGGACTTAAACTTAACTGGCGAAATGTGGATGCAATATGCCTCTGCCTAACCCTTCGGGGTTGCGGTTACGGTGCATGATGTTATGTTATGTTGACTACTTCTCAAACCTCGAATACTCGTTTCTTTTTCGAATCTATTTTCATGTATCTCAATGGTAAACTAATTTTTTTTTTCTTTTTAAAAGTAAGGTAATCAAGAATCAATTTTTCAACGTCTTAAACAAGGCTTTAGGTAATTATTTCGTATTGAAAATATTTTTGATCGACGTTAGTAAAGCGATCAATCAGTTTTATTTTGAAAGCTCTTACAAGTAACTTTGATATTGCTTTTATTGTTTTGCCTGTGAAGTTAACTTGGATACTTTATTAATATAAAATGGAGGACCAGAATTATATCTAACTTGGAATCTTTTTTATCGAGATGATACAAAGAAACACTTCCGAGAAACACTCAGTACATTTTTTTTGTATATTATTTTGAAGTGTTTTATCGTCTTGTTGACCATAATTATAATAAAATGATGAATGGTTGAAAATCTGCTGAAATTAACAAAAGCATTCAATATTTATTTGTTTGTTTGTTTAAACATGTACCTACTTAAAAACTGTATGCAATGATTAAGCACTGATTTATTGCTGCACCTCAAAGAGACGTCAGTACCATGGAAGGAGTCCACAAGGGCCGACGACTGCTTGAGCTTAGGGACTGTTCGAAAGACATACCACGGCCCCGGAACACAAAGGCCTAGAAAGGAACATGGGTGAGTTTAAGGCAGTAGAAATCTAACGCTCCTTTCCGCTCGCGCGCTCCACCCAGAGCTGGAGGGGTCATTTGATGATTTCCCGTCCACCAAAAAAGGCCCGCGTCCGCCGCAGTCAGTCCGTATGAAACTGAACAGCGAGCTAAATATTCAAGTCGTCTTCTATTTTACTATTTATTAGTAAATAACCGTTCATTATATGAATATTATCTAATATCCGATTACTTTTTACTATTCTCAACATAATGTACATTGTACATATAATATTATGCTTGACCTTGTTTTTCAAGGAACCGGATTTAAGAGTAACCACACTAGGTAACTAAAGTGCTGCTTTTGATTTTTGGTTACTTTTAAGTGTTCCTTAATCATTGAACTATGAATGATTAAAGATAACATTACGCATGTTATCCCCAACGGGTTAGGCAAAGGTGTACACTGTGCGGTCGGCAACAGAAGTATGTTAACACCACTTAAAGATTCAATACTTTGTTTCATAATATGTACCTATTCATAAACGTTCTATAATATTATAATCTATGATGTATTAAAAAATTCGAAGACATGTGACATCTACCAAACCGCACTGGGCACGCGTGGTGGATTATAGCCCATCCCTCTCCTAGAGAGGAAGCCTGAGTACCTGCAGTGGGAACATTATAGGCTGATGATGATGGTGATGATGATTTATTATTCTCAAAACATGTTTAATGATGAGTAGCTATCCAATTACCAAAGAGTGACACATCTAGAGGACCCCGGGAAAAACCTGAAGATGATCAAAATGTACTTACTTAATAAACAGGAAAACTGTTTAAGAATTCTCTACAGGTTACGCTTCAAAACAAAACAAACGGGTTTAGAATAAGTTAAGATTTTTTCCTTAAAACTTTTACCGGTAACTAACTAACTTTAATTTTAAAAAAATCTCTCATTTTCCTCAACTTCTGTTGGTACAAACCTACCTTTATGTATTATATGCTAACAAACACAATGTATAAAATAATCTAACGATGGCATTGTAAGTCAGAAGAACTTATTGACGATAAAATCACCGGCACGACTTTGAATAAATACCTATAATAAAACCTGTCAATACATTATTTAATTACACATTATTTACGTTTCAATGTAAGGATTAAAGTCGTTAATAAATATAGACACGGCTTAGCGGTATTTTAGCAGTCTTAACCATGGCATCATAGTATTTAAACTGATCCAGATTCGGTACAGAGTAAAATGACATTGAGTTTTTATATGTATTACGTACTTAATAAGAACTGCCACTCGGGTCGATCTTTAGGTAAAGCTGTGCTTGCCTAGGTCGGTCTGTGGATGGGTGACCACCCGACATACCGAGTTTCCTCAGTGCCTCGGAAAGCACGTTAAGCTGTTGGTACCGACTGCCATATATATATCTTTGGCAGTCGTTACAGGTAGTCAGTAACCTGAAATTCTGACATACAGCCTTACCAAAGAGTATCGTATTATCTAGTATTAACTGGGTTGTGGAGGTCAGACAGGGAGTCGCTCCATGTAAAATACTGGTATTTAGCCGCATCCGGTTAGACTGGAAGCCAACCCCAACATAGTTGGGAAAAGGCTAGGCAGATGATGTTCGTGCACTTGCGACCACTAGAAGACAAAGAATGGTTATTGTGGCGACAACGACATCTATCGCAACAACGCGCTATCAACTTTATCCGCGACATAAGCCTATATAGAAAATCCCGACTAACATAAAATATGTCGGGCAGTTAGCCCACCAGACACAACACCCGTCTGGTCGGTGGATCCTCCCTTTTCTATGGGGGATGTGGAACTTTACACCCTGTTCCTCATACACCCTCCCAAATTGGTGACCTCGACGTGATGCCCCAGTGAGTCGGAGTGACCAGTTTGGGGGTAAAGAGGAACTTTACACCCTGTTCCTCATACCCCCCAAAGCTATAAAAATATCACTGATATCAATAGAAGTCTTCTTCCAATAAATCGTACGTCTACTCGCTAAACCCGGCTCTAAACTAATTTTAATATAATACCAGCGAATACCCGGTCTAGACAATTTCAAATTGAATTTGCAAAGCAGAAGGGGATGGCGCATTAATATTAACCGCAGTGTCATGTTGTCATATACCTGGATTAATACGACATTTACTTAGGTTCAACTGCCTACCCTTTTTCCAACAATGTGGGGATCAGCTGCCAATTAATCCGGACTCAGATGAATACTATTATTTTACATGGAGCGAGTGGTTATCTGACTCCCAAAACCCAGTTAATACTTTGTAATAGGATACCCTTTGGTAAGACTGGTTGTCAGACTTTCAGGTCATTGACTACCTGTTACGACAGCCAAAGATCTATATCTGGCAGCCGGGACCAACAGCTTAACGTACTTTCTGAGGCACGGAGAAAACTCTGTATGTAATGGGAGGTCCCTCATCCTCGTACCAACCTAGGCAAGTGCGGCTTAACCTGAAGATCGACCCCAGTGAGTGCAGGTATTATTTAGCCACGAGCTCCTCTTTTGTTGTCCTAAGTAACTATTCAAACAAAAAGTATGGAGGTGTGTTGATACAAGTTAGTTGTAAACTGTTATTTCATCAAGAAATTAATGTTTTTATTTGGTTCGTTACAAAGAACATCCTCTTTTTTCCTCAACTCTTAAGAACACTTCGATTCTCGCTTCTGAGAGCCATTCCATCGCTTTTTATTGGAACAATTTTATAAGAGTCACTATACTAACACCTTTTAAGAATTGCAAATCATTTTCTTATTTAGTCATAATTTGTTTACTGTACACTTTGTGTTTCACTTTGCACTTTCGTCTTCGATTGTGTGGTTTTAAAATTTTCTATAGGTTAAAACTGTAACATCCCGTCTTTGTCGTGTACTCGTGTTAATAAAACCCTTAATATTTACTTAAGCATCGACCAGAATTCTACTGCTTACCAATTTACTCCAACAAAGCCCGTATATTCTTGAAATTCAAGCTATCTTGGTTATCAACTTCATTCAAATAAATCAAACAGTGCAGTTATTTTAACTTAACACACACGCAAATTCACTTTCGTAAGCAAATTACGTATTGATTATGTCTATTGGAATAAATACGTGATATTGCTAATAACTGACGTAATGGTAACTAATAATAGGCTTCAATGCCAAATAGACAGTTAATTTGGATCAAGTTACGTACTAAACATGACCGTATTCTTTATCTTAAAGATATCAATCAAGATACTCGTAAAACTCGTAAAACAAACGTGTGACGTGACTATGAAATGACTTTGTCTCACGGCAGTTGAAGTATCGTGGAAGAATGCAGAAACTTCTAACCATATTATAAAATGACACTCATAACATAAGCTAAGCAACGAATTTGGATGCGGTTTCCATCATTATTTTAAGACATTATTTTAAAAGTGGTGCTATTGAGAAATTCCTGATGGCCTCCTCCTTGCGTCGTTTTTCCTCAATGCTGAGGGTCGTGGCCTCTTTGAAACACTTTCTCCCGGACTGTCTTGCGCCAGTTCACTCTGTCTTCGGCATGCTGCCGAGAGGCATCGCAGACTGAAGTGTTTAGGGCAGAGCGGAACTGGTCTGACCAGCGCATTGGGCTTCTGCCTCTGGGTCTTCTCCCGCATTCCTGATGGCAACACTCAATAATAATTTGCCCGTAATCGAACCAAGGACCTCTTGTTCAGCAGCCGCACGTGCTACAGCTAGACCAATGAGGCAGCAACTAGTATTCAAGTAGCATAATATTCCGACTAGGTTCTTGGGCAATTACTGTGTAAGTTACTCATGACAACTGGCAAGATTAAGATAAGTACTCCTTATAGTCTGATTGTAGATTAGCCATGATCTACGACAATAATACTTCAAGCACTGTATTTAAAGTAACTATTACTCTATTCATAATTAGTATTGGGACCACGTACCTACTGACATAACATCATGATTCAGTGCTGTCACGTTGAACAAAGTTACGATTATTGCTAAAGTAGGTACCATCGACCACATCTGCTGCAAATGTGATTGAAGCTGGAGTGGGTACAGTCCCGAGGAATAATTTGTATGTATACAGGGTGTAAAAGTATCCTTAAAGAAGCCAAAAGATACTTTTCTCCCCGTCATTGTGATCACTATTTGTTCAGGACCATGCCTGAGAACCTTCTAGTTACGGAGATATTGGATGTCAAAGATCCGAAATTTTCTCAAGATTTTTAAAAATGTTTCTTCTTTTAAGGTCTAACTTTGATTGCCTTCACCGTTTCACCGTCATGACCTTTTATAAATGCCCATTTGTAGTCCAATGCTAAATGAATTATTTTGACCAAAAACTCTGGTACCAATGTAGCGTAGTTAATCACAGTTTTAACCCATTTAGCTAAGGAGTGTCTTATGTAAGATCCTCCTATGATTTATGAATCGAATTACACAATAACTGACAAATGTTGGCAATGACTGGACAAAACCAGTAAGTAAGACAAGGCAGACAAGACAAATTTCGTATCTGTCTTATCTTTTATTTTATGTCCTGTGCAAGACAAATACACACTTTCTCTTTTGACCTTATAAGATGCGCCTGCACTTTATTGACTATGGTCATTGATTTCAAAATACTTCCAAAAAAGTAAAGTTCAATATTTAAAAATAATCTCCTAATATGGAATACTATAATAATTGTTTTGAAATAATATTAGCTCAGCACACCCAGTTTCTGAAAGGTTAATGAAGTTACTAAATATCAAGTTTAAAATATATACACAAATCTAGTTGTTGTCTAATGTAAATTCTATTTAAGAAACTAGGATTTCTGTGAACAATTAAAATTCTACCATTGTTATTGCAATATATTTGTGGAATAACATTTTCATTTAACTCTAGTTTGTAAGTAACATTTTAGCAAATAATTATTTCTGATTACTAAATTATCTAACATCTGACTTCCAAATTGTGTGACTAGTTAATTAAAAAAATGCAAACACAAAAGGTTTACTATACAATTCTAACGTTTTTTCATTCCGGATATTAGGCAGACTCCTATAGAGGAATTTATAATTACGCTACAATACACACGTGTATCGGTACAAGAGCAAGTACTGTACATCCCAGAGGACAACACGATACTAATCGCTATAATAGAAGAAGTGTATCGCTAAATTGTGATCATTATCTAATCGATCAAAACTATTGACATAAATGCAAGTATCGTGCATCCCTACCCTAGGTAGGCTGTCAGTTTTATTTTACAGTTATAAGGTTTTGAGATTCATATTTCATAAATCGGGCCTTGAACGTCTAGACGGCCGGAAGTACCGTTTTAAAATTACTTGGTACCGTACTTTATTTTATCACAGTAGTGGTTTGCAAGAAGCGAGTTAAATTACATTTTTAATACTTTCATTCTGCCAATATATTAAGATGTATAGTATACAGTTTTATTCACGGTTGGCGCAGTGGCTGAGCGATTGAACTGCTGCGCTGTGTGTCGCGGCCCGCGACACGCGGGTTTGATCCCCGCTCGGAACAAATACATATTTGTATGGCCTACAGATAATTGTTTCGGGTCTGGGTGTGTTTGTGTATGTGAGTTTAAATGTTTGTAAACGCGCCCACGATACAGGAGAAATTCCTAGTGTGGGACAACGTGTTCTTTAAAAAAATATATATATATATTCTACTTGTAGGTTCGAATAACGGATCGTATGAAAATATTACAACTGAGTTACCAAATGGAAAGAATGAAGATCCATCATCAAAGCCTTCAGAATCTATTTCTATTTATAAATCAAATTGTAACTGACAAATACTTGCACCAAGTGGACAGGTCCAAGGTCCAATAAAATCTGTGTGGTTAATTCATCAAAAGACCATCTAATACACGAATCTGCAATGTCCTCATGTGAGTTACGTAAGATTCTGTCTGGACCTTAAAAATACTGATCTCTGAGTTCGTTTCAGCTGTTTTTTTTTTTTAAATATTCAGGTACGAAACACTGTTAGTAAAAAGTTTTTTTGTAAAATAAACGTCATTACAAATTATCATTTTAAGTGTGTGGTTAAAAAATATCACGTTATCAAAGCGCCCTGTACGTTAGTCAATTCTTCAGGCCGAGACGCCTTTTCCAAAAAAAATGTAGCTTGTTAGAGTAGTTACATAAAATGAATCTGTCGCCCCGCAAGTAACTTGCTAATGCCACTGTGAGTCATCAGGACAACCTCAACCAAGCCTGCAAGGCTGCATCCCTGGCAAGTCCCTAATGGCAATCAAAAGAAACTAGGTGTGACTGGGCTGAAGTCATGATTTCAACTTTGACATTATACAACAAAAGATCAGTAGTTACTTGTAGCGTTCTTTTAAAATGACTCATAATGTTCTTCATAAAAGACCTTAACTTTTCGCGGAACGAAACACCTAAATACCTTGTGTTCTTTACTTATTATTATTCACGATAAGGAAGCAAATGTATAAAACATCAATTACTTTTCGTCATGTTTTGTGGAAGATATTATGTACGCGAATAATTGAAGGGTAACCTTCGCTTGTTTGTCAACAACGCACAGTAAACATAATTTTCGCGTTAAAATAATTTTCATCACCTTCAAATCCAGACTCAATGGCTGCTACAAAGAAATTCCTATTATGTAAAACCCAATAACACTTTACCCGACCCGGTTATTGAAGCCAGGGCCTCATGCCCCCTTTGGGAGCTCCCGTCGGGGCTGCGGGTTACACACCCCCCAAAACATGGGTGGTTTTTAGTCAGTAGAAGTCTGTCACTCCCTTTTGCTCTGCCCAAGAGCGGGGGGGTTATTTGATGATTTTCCACCCGAGAAAAAAATATAAAAAAAGGTGCCTTATGCTCAGGAGTCGCGCTTGAGAACACAAAACAAACGAGGCTCACAGGCGAGTCAGTTATAAATAGGTTTTCCTTGTTACAATTTGAAATTGAGAACTTGTTAATTTTCCTTTAGCATTATTTTGTAGTTTCAAACAGGCAATACATACATTTGAAGTCATAACATTGAAATTCTCGATTCAGAACTCATGTTAAAAAACTCAGTGAACAAGACAGTTATTATGCTCGTTATTGCTAAACATAAAATCACTCAAAAACCTAACCTAAATTAATTTAAAACATTCTTTCGTAGCTAGACACAGGCAAGTTTAAATGTCGCAGATTCACTTCTCAAATTATATTATAGTAGCTGATGCCCGCGGCTTCGCCCGCGTGGATGTCGGTCTAAATATATACTGAAACCTTTCTCTTGAATCACTCTAACTATTTAAAAAAACCGCTTCAAAATCCGTTGCGTAGTTTTAAAGATTTCACCATACATAGAGACGGACAGACAGCGACAGCGACTTTGTTTTATACTATGTAGTGATGATACTGATTAACCTGGGTACGAAGTATGAATGAATCCGCTTTGAATAAAGGTCATCATGAGGTACTAAATTCTTGGGAAGTACATAAAACAATCTTTATTTACAGTCCCGCGTATTATAATGACAGTGAACCGAAGGAGACTGGCAGTTATATGCACAATGGTGACTTTAAACGGTGCGATAACTAGCTATTATTAACAACTATTATGTGTTATTAAACATTCATTTATGCTAAACACATAGGTTTGTATTTGACTCGTATTTGACTCTATAAATGTTGCGATTCTTAATCTTGCATTATATCATACGCAGTCTATTAAAAGGGTAAGATCTATCTATATAAATAACTAGCGGACGTCACGCGGTTTCACCCGAGTAGTTCCCGTTCCCGTGGGAATACAGGAATAAAAAGTAGCCTATGTAACCAGCGGATAGTGTAGCTTCCCAACGGTGAAAGAGTTTTTGAAATCGGTCCAGTAGTTCCGGAGCCTATTCGTTACAAACAAACAAATCTTTCCTCTTTATAATATTAGTGTAGAAGAAAAAAGTCCTGACTGTCTCATCAACGCCCAGCCCAAACCCTTAGACCTAGAAAGCTGAAATTTTGATGGATGTCCCGTTTATAATGTTGTCTATATTATAATAAGGAATAAGGAAGGATTTCCCAAAATTCAAACCCAAAGGAAGTTAAATAAGGGATGAAAGTTTGTATGGAACATCGTCATTTTTCATATTTTCGACATACACGCGGGCAAAGCCACGGGCAAACTATAGTTTACTTATATAAATGAGTTTGTAAAAGTATAGATCAGACTTCTAAATCTGCCTAACCTTCCCTATTGGCTAATAGTCTGAAAGTGCGAATTAATGTCTTAGTAGTAGCCACTGAAATTTTTCTCAGACGGAGCTGTTTGAAGTCTGGATTTGTTCCCAGTTGATTGCAATAGGCTCGCCCCCTATTACATAGGACTTAAACACGGCTGGCGAAATGTGGGTGTACTATTTGGTACACCTCTGCCAAATCTTTTGGAAATTACAGGCCTATTATGTATGAACAGATACAACTGAAAACCAATATTTTATATGAAATGTCTGCCTTCACATCCAATAAGTAAATAACATCATGTTTTTTGCCAGAATACGTGAAAGGAAAAAGTAAAAAGTCTGACGTCTTTAATTTTTCAGACATCAAAAGACTTAACTTGGGTCTGACATCAAAAGGCGAACTTTCCTCAATCACTAAAAACGTCACGTTACAACCTCTTTGGATACGAAGAGGTTGTAACGTGACGTTTCACTATCGTGTTTCAAAAAACAGCGAATATTTTTACTTTTTAAGGTGAAGCCGACAAGGTAGCCCGCGAAATTCTAATTTTCATACGTTTTTTGCAATTTGTAGATCAATGTCAGGTTTTATGTTGATTAAAATATGATTCACGCACATGTATTTATAGAGATATAATCATTATGATCATGAGTACAATTGAGTTGATTAAATGATTCTATCGAGTGACTATTTCTATAGCTCGTGGCTTAATAAGAACTGCCACTCGGGTCGATCTTTAGGTAAAGCTGTGCTTGCCTAGGTCGGTCTGTGGATGGGTGACCGCCCGAAATACCGAGTTTCCTCCGTGCCTCGGAAAGCACGTTAAGCTGTTGGTCCCGGCTGCAAAGAGTATCGTATTACCTAGTATTAACTGGGTTGTGGAGGTCAGATAGGCAGTCGCTCCATGTAAAATACTGGTATTCAGCTGCATTCGGTTAGACTGGAAGCCGACCCCAACATAGTTGGGAAAAGGCTAGGCAGATGATGATGATGAGTGACTATTTCATGAAAAAGGCATTCAAGAAAGTAATATGAACTAAAAGGGTTGTATTGGTGATTTTAATCATTATTACTCAGTGAATTCACATTTGTTACGGTCGCGAATCCTATTTGATTTAACATACAAACTGACACTGAACGGCAAATTGCATAAAACGTAAGAAATTTCGATTTTTGCAAGCTTACCGCAACCATAAACATTCAAGTTTACTTTTTTTCGCGAAGTTTTAAATCCAATTAACGAGTAACGTATAAACAGTTAATTGAAAGAAAGTAGGTTTGGGAAAGTAACGGAAAAACTGGTATTTAATGGCAGAAAGTGTGATCGTTGCAAAATGCAGCTTAATAGCGATGGCACTCTTTATTTCGACCTTATTAATAATACATTATATATTGATATAATAGAATAGGGGATCGGACTGACTTAAAGAATATGATTCTGTTTAGTCCGTCAGGTAGATTATCGAAAAATATTGGATACGTGTTTTTTGTTTTATAAAATTAATAAAAATTGACGAAGATAAAACAAGCCCCCACTCGCGCATCTTTGATGCGCGAGTGGGGGCTTGTGACGTCACTTGTAGGTAAAAAATGTACTGACATGTGACGTTTTCGAGGAGTTCACGAGTTTTCGAAGCACTGTATCGTCTTCATTTTGTTTACGTGAAAAAAGAAAAAAATATGCATGTGTTCAATATTTTTGGAAATCTATCTGACGGACTAATTCGTTTTTTTGTTGTCCTATCCCTAATTGTATTAAGTAGGTACTCAGTCAGATACTTAAAACTGTGTTGATGGAATATTAGACTAATATATGGATTTCCTCGTTGGTCTAGTGGTTGTAAGCGCGACTGCTGAACATGAGGTCTTGGGTTTCATTCTAAGGTTGAGCAAAGTGTTATTGGGTTTTTCTATCAGGAACTTCTCAGTAGCAGCCACGGGGTCTGGATTTGTGTTCGGTTGATGGCAATAGGCTCGCCCCCTATCACATGGGACTTAAACATATCTAGTGAAATGTGACTGTACTAAGTAGGTGTATAAATATTTCGAGCAATAGGGTAGTTAACAAAAAAAATCTAATTAGTCCGTCAGATAGATTTCCAAAAAATATTGGACACGTATTTTTTCTTTTTTGCCAACAAAAAATGAAGACGATACAGTGCTTTGAAAACTCGTGAACTCCTCGAAAACAACACATGTCATGTCAGTACATTTTTTACCTACAAGTGACGTCACAAGCCAATTTTTATTAATTTGATAAAACAAAAAACACGTATCGAATATTTTTCGATAATCTAACTAACGGACTAAACAGAATCATATTTTTTTGAGTCATTCTGATCCCCTATTGTTTAGTCAATTCAATCTCGTCTCTACTTAAGTGAAAATCGGGCTTGACTGTGGCAACATGAATGAATATCGTCATGCAATGCTGACTGCAACAATAATTTTATTGCAACTTATTTTTACTACAAACGATATTGTTATTGATGTTATTTTGCGAAGTCAGTATCGTGTTACGTTATAGCTGTAAATTTTTCGGTATTATGTTTTTTTACGCATTGTGCAACATTTAATTTCAATACCACGGATGGACATTGACCTACTGACTAGTAAATATTTTCGATAAAAGTTACGTTCAATATTTTTCACAGAATTTCAGATATAATTTACATATAGTTATATACAGATGCTGTTTGTATCCCGCATTCCCAAAAGCAAAGGATGGCAAACTTCCCGGGAAACTTCCAAAAATCCTTAGCGTTTTCAAAAAGTTTCTTTATGAGCTAAATTTCATTCTTCTAGGACTAGTGATTGCTGTACATTGTCTATCAGTGAATTTCAAATATTTTAGGAGTTCCTTTGGGCAACGTTTTCTGCTTTTAATCATAGTTAGAACACTGATCATCATCATCAGTATCATATCCTTTTTTTTGGGTGGTGGGAAATCATCAAAAAACCCCTCCCGCTCTTGGGCAGAGCGGAAGGGAGTGTCTGACTTTTACTGACTAAAAACCACCCATGTTCCTTCTTAGCTCTTGCACCGGGACCGCCCCGACGGACCAGTACCCTTATCCCAATTAATTTGGGGTCGGCCTAGCATAATTATCTACTTTAAACATTCTACCCATCGTGTGTATTAATACCAATAGATATCATCTGTTTCTTGTCGATTGGTCTCGGTGCATCCATTTTGAAATGGAATAAACCACAATGCCTTTACAAATCAAACCATTTATCATACGCAATGTATTGCAATATGTACATTGTACAACTATTGTTTCAAAGAGAATAAAAATAAAGTGAAAAAGGAATTCGTTGACTAGCCGCAGCGTACAATATAGACTATGTTCTTAATGAATTGTTACTTGATTCGTAATAAAAAGTGGATTAGCATTTTAAAGACAATGCGCTAGAGGTTCTTTTGTTTTCAGAAACGTAGGTAAGTGAACAATTGAAAGCTTGTTGTTTATTTGACAGAGAATTTCGATACATGCATTCGATACAAAATTTTATTCATCTTTAACAGTGGGTCCAACCAACCAAATAAAAGAAATGTAAATAACGCAATTGGTAGATTCATCCCGCGGGCCCCATCTGAGTGGGATCAATTTACCAAAGAGCCCATGATTTATTTATATTAAACACCTGCCCCTGGATACGAACTGCAGTAGCAAATCTGAAATGATCTTATAAGATTACGTGTTCAGGTTGATCGCTGTAAAAGACATTTAAAAGGTATCCTTGATCTATCCAAACACGGTTGTTTTGGGCAATAATTTGTAGTAATAACTTATTATTTTTTATCAGATTTTCACATGTCATTTTGACACACACTGACTCGATCTGACATTTTTATAATCTTATAATTACAAGTGTCTTTTTAATTTACAACTGACTCGTTATAAATTAATTCATAAATAAGTGTAGCGGTTTACGTCTCTACAATATCTGCGTACAAATCAGTTTATCTTCTTGTATGAACGTCAATAATAACGTCTAATTAAGTCGAGATCGCAGCATCGCATTTTGCTGATTCCGTATAGGTTTCTCAGTATTCTATCAATCTTAACCAGTAATTAATCATTATAGATGCTGTTTATGAGGTAAAATTGGGTTAGTTGTCCAAGATCTTGTATTCGATTCCTAAGTAGGGCAAGTATTGAGTTTTGTCCCAGAAATGTCTCAGTGGCAGGCACGGAGCTGGGTCTGTGCCCAGTTAATGACAATAAGCTCACCCCCTTTTACATGGGACTTCAAAACCTGGGTGTTACTATATTATACAGGGTGTAAATCAACCCATCACACAGCCGTCAACCAACCATTCTGTACATCAATCTAAGTACCCCTGCGCAAAAACCCCTTTTTTTGGGTCAAAAATCACATTTTACGGGAAAACTCAATATAGCACTGTTAAAACATTGTGCTAGTGGACGCTTTGAATAGTAAACGGGTCATGTAGGTAATTTAAGTAAAGTTATTAACTGATAAATTAGTATTTACAAAAACCGCTGTGAAAAATTTGTAACTTTGACCCTGGCATGGTCTAGAACAATAAAATGATCGCAGTAGTGGGGAGAACAAGTGCCCTTCGTTTGCGTTAAGGGTACTTTTACACCCTTTATTAGGTACGTGATGCTATGTTATAAGGTTAAATTATTATCAACTTCGCACCCTAGCAATGATTAACAAGTATCTAAGTCATGATTTTCTAGACCTTTATTATTTTTTTTATTAAGGCTTTTTTTGTTGAATCACTGAAATAAATACGAAAATCATGCCTGTTATCCACAAAGGAACTCCCGACTGAAATTCCTGGTGGAAAAACTCAATATATACCACTGGCTGGCACGGTAATAAAATCCAAGATTGCTTAATCGTATTGCGCGGCGGAACACGCTTTGATCGTGTAGCAAAAAAGTGCAATTTTTAATAACAAAACAAGACATACACTTTTCCAATTCGTCAAAAAGTTGCAATTTCCCTCTTTTTCTATCATCTTTAAAAACTCACTTCCTACACCAAATGAAAGTGTTATAGTCTTGTCACACTTGCATAACTAACAGCTATCATAAATTGCAGTTACGGCACCAGTTGTTGTCACCTGTCATTTGTTCTCAGGTTGTATCACTGGCTATTGCTACCGCGGGGGTACTTACGATTTGATTGGACTATAACTCCTGAAATGCTGAAAAGCTAGGAAGAGCCATAAACTTGACATTTATGAATGCTTTTAGGAGTATGTAACTGTACGTTTTAATTTGAATGACTTTGGAATTGAGTTCTTTTTTTAAATAATTGCTGTTCAATAATATTTATGAATCAGTGTGTTCATATACCTACTTAGTGAACTAACAGAGGCTTAAATCTACGACAGGGAAGTAAGTTAGGGTTTTTAACTCCTTATCTATCTAGATCTCTCTCTTTCTCTGGCCGTATGAATCACATTAAATGGTTCAAAATCCTGATCAGACTGTGTTTAAAAAAAAAATCTCGGTGATCCCATTTGTTTTGATGAGATAACCAAAAGGCAGACACAACTTACAAAAACTCAAGCCTTTTCCTTTGAACAGGTAGGCAGGAACCACTGAACACCACCTTCTGCAATCCTTACATACTCCTCTTGTCACCTCCACGTTCATACATATTCTGGTCATACACGTTAATGCAAAATCTCATATATTATAATAATCCAACTGTCCGTCAATATGTAGCAATTAAATTAAAGCTTGACTTAAACAAGTATTACAATTAGTGGTATTTAAAAGCATATAGCGTAGTAAGTCAATAACATAACATCACGCCTGTAATCCCCGAAGGGTTAGGCAGAGGTGTACCTAATAGTACACCCACATTTTGCCAGTTATGTTTAAGTCCCAAATAATAGCGGGCGAGTCTGTTGCCATCAACCGGGCACAAATCCAGACACCGTGGCTGCTACTGAGACATTTCTGATGGAAAACCCAATAACACTCTGCCCGACCCAGGAATCAAATCTAGGACCTCTAGCTCAGCAGTCGCGCTTGCAACCACTAGCCCAACGAGGCATTGAACATAGTTACTTAGCAAATGTTATTAACATAAATTATAATTAAGTCGGTTTATCGCAATATTGTGATATTACCTTACAATGTATTCATAAGTGAAGCAAGTAATTTATTGGTACACATTATTTACTTCCTCCAGTTCTTGTATTTTAATGCAGTATTGCCAATTATGCCACTGATTTACATAGGTACTTAGTTATATGAAGCATTTTCAAAATATTTGTCGTATTGCAAAGTAAATGGTGATTTTTAAACAAAACGACACAATTATTCATCTCATAGTTGATCTACATATTTACTAAAAAACCTTAATTAGGTAATTCACTTACTGATAAAAACTGCCGAACCTATAGTATTGGATATATTATATCTAGATTTTCTAATAGTAATGTATACCGAAGAAGAAAGAGCAAGATAATGGACATCCAGAATGCTCTAAAAGGAATAAGTAGGTAATACATTTTTGTATGGAACTTCATACTGTGCCTAGGCAAATATCATTCGTATTACATTCTAGGTCTTAATAGTCCATTTTCAATACAGATCTCAGTAGACTATACTGTTTGCCTGTTGAGTTTTTCTAGACGATTTATTTCAATGAAGACTTTCAATCCCTGTTTTATCATTAATACGCAAACCTAGGCAGAAATCGCAGAACGCCACTTGCTACGATCCTTACATACTCCTTTTGTCTCGTCCACATTATTATTTAAACGTACAAAGCTTACCTTCTTTTATCGCCTGCCAACATAGCCATAAAGCCACGGAGAACAATAAATGTATTCCTACATGACTATAAGTACTAATAAAAATACTAATACATTCCAAAACAAACAAACAATAAGACATTACCTACATTCAGTATGGCGGAAAATTGATGTGTTATTTTGAGATTGTGTTCCATCGTGTCGTGAGCTATGTTTTCTTCCGACAAAGAGAAATAAACAACTTCTTCAATAAGGATATTTCTTAATACATAACACAACATCACGACTGTGTCATGATATCGAAATATTTGGCGATACTCAATTACACACACACAAAAAAACTTCTAGAAGTTGTTGTTTGATTATGTTTTACTTCGTATCTAATTGTACATAGTTAGTTAAGCTAGTTTTAGTGTTTCTTGTATCATTTTGCTTGTTCCTATAGTTGATTTATTTTATTTTATAATGTTATTGTCTTCATTAAATTATACTACGTAAAGTGATGGTCTGAAACACAGGTTTAAATAAACCTAGATCGGGCAGGTAGCTATAAAAACATTAGTTTACTTATAAGTACTAATTATAACTTTGTAGGTGAAGCAACAGCACTGTACTGTGCCTAAATATGCACCTTTTTGTATTTTTTTTTTCTTCAATAAATTATTCTTATTCTTAGTCCCCGAAGGGTTAAGTAAAGGTATACCTACCTAATAGTATGCCCACATTTTGCTAGTTATGTAACAGTCCCATGAAATTAAGGGTGACCATATTACCACCAACCGGGCACAAAGACAAACTCCGTGGCTGCTAGTTAGGACTTCCTGATGGAATAACTCAATAACATTTTGCCCGACCCGTGAATTGTTCCCAGGACCTCATGCTCAATGGCTCAGCAATCGCACAGTCTTATCTTTTTTGATTAAGAAAAAAATACTCAATTTTGTTTGTTCTTGTGGTATGGACCAAATAAACATATTATTTCTTTTGCTAAATAATTTTATTTATATCAACGGTTTATTGTTCTACCAATCATCGAATAACCCTTCCCGCTCTGGGCAGAGCAGAAGGGAGTGTCAGACTTCTACTAACTAAAAACCACCCATATTCCTTCTTAGCCCTTTGTGTCGAGGCCGTGGTATCTCTTTCGAAGAACCCGCAGCCCCGACGGGACCCGCAGCCACGATGGGGACCCGCAAAAGCCTAATATATAGGGTGTAAAAGTACCCTTAACGCAAACGAAGGGCATTTGTTTTCCCCACCACTGCGATCATTTTTTTGTTCTAGACCATACCTGGGAACCTTCTAGTTACGGAGATATTGGGGTTCAAAGTTCCAAATTTTTTTACAGCTGTTTTTGTAAATACTAGTATTTCAGGTTTTAACTTTACTTAAATTACCTCGATGACCCGTTTACTATTCAAAGAATCCACTAGCACAATGTTTTAAGAGTGCTACTTTGAGTTTTACCGTAAAATGTGATTTTGGACCCCAAAAAAAAGTCATTTCCCAGCAAAAATTTTTGCGTAGGGGTACTTAGTTTGATGTACAGAATGCTTGGTTGACGGATGCGTAAAGGGTTCGTTTACGCCGTGTATACCTACTTAGAGAAATCTTTAATACATTAGGTACGGCCACATAGAATATTCAATCATTTTCAATTTATCACAGCCTCGCTTCACATAGTATCTTAGTACCTACTTTAGGTGGAACACAATCCTTACGTAAGACAATAGAGGGGCGATTGGATCGTACATTACCCGTGAGCGATGCCATTAGAGTGAATTTAGATGATTTGTCACGGGACACCTCTTGACTGTTGATGTCTTAGATGATTGCGGCATCTACTTTGTGTATTTTGGGTCTGACCACACACCAACAAAACAACAAGAACAACAACAACAAGACAACAACAACAAACAACAACTGATCATGCATTGTACTGCAATAAAATGCGTTCACCGGTCAATCACGAGTGCTGCAGAGCTTTTCCACCTCTGGGCAATATTCGGAGTTGATGATAATCAATTGTCTAGCCTTTTCTGCAGGGCTATTGCGTTTATTTTTAAATGTCAGTGGCTACCATAGTCTCCATCGATTAACTGTCAAATGGTCACATACGCACACCGTTTGCAAATACACACTTGTCCATTCTGAAGAACCTCAACAATAAGCTCAGTGTTCTTATGGTAGGTATTTTACTTAAACTTACAGTAAAATACCAAAACAAATGTAAGTACCAGGTAAAGTCCATTTCACGAAAGAAGTCCCGCGGACAATTGTGGAACTAAATTTAACAGATCGGCCATGTTGTCGTTTGTCGATGTTATCAAGGTGCGTTTGTTGTGGTAGATATTTTGTGAGTTTATTATTGGATTAGTGCGTTATAAGGTTTATTTACGATGCCAAAAGTTGTGAAACAACATTATGTCGCGCGACATACAGCGCTGCGTCTGCGGGACTTCTTTCGTGAAATGGACTTTATTACCTATGCTAAGTGTCTTGCAAAGTCAACAGGTTTGAGTACCATTGGGCCTTGACAAGTGGTTGCGGGTATGCCAGAGTGACCTTTCGTCGTAGACTTTAAGGCGAACGCAGTTACATCCATGGAATATGCATATTATGGTATTATTGAAAATCCATCGAGTTTTTAAGTAATAGTACGAAGTATCATAATATCTGTGGTAATAGGTGCATATCGTTAAAAATGTGATTTGTTAATAGGACTCGGTTCTCTCATTTGCGAACTAAGATGAAATATATAGGTACCATAAAAAACGATGTTTGAAAAACTTCCGAAAGCAGGGAAATGTGTTTTTATCGTCTTATTTTAATGTATTTATAATTTTTATATGCATTTTTTGTGCGTTAAACTAAAATACTAACTGCGGTACTCGGAGATATTTAATGATTACTTAAGCCGTCACTTAGTAAAGATTTGACATAATTTTGTATGACAAAACTGTCAAAACCTTTACTAAGTGATGGCCTAAGTAATCATTAAAGCTCTCTGAGTGCGGCAGATAGGTACCTAATAAAATCAAATTTTAATGTCAAAATGCAATGGGATAAGGGCAGGAAGATGATGATGAATGTCAAAATGCGTGTGACTGCTAATCACGATTTCTTGTGATTTCACCAGTAGAAGAAACTATTTATGATCATCCTTTCAAACTCCGCAATAATTGTCAAAATGCTTAAAAAAATGTACGAGTAGGTACCTACATACTAGGTATGTCCTAAAATCAAAAATAAAATATTCTTTACAAAATTAGATAATCTTTTTTTATTTCCAATATAAATATTCGGCAGCTGTGGTTGATTACATTCATTTTAACCTCAACCTTTTATGTTACTTTAGTTTCAGGTATAATAAGTACCTGCTACTCAGTTTGTTTGTCAAATGCATATATACTTATTTCGCACGTAAGAGCGAAGCCGAGAAAAACAAACTTAATGGTTCTGAGAATAGTAATCACGAAACCAAAATGTTTTTATCGCACCTACGAAAAAACGTACTCACGACGACTAATAAAGCTTTACAATACCATTTTACGCAGATCTCTCATTGTACGAGAAATCTATATAAAACGAGGCCATATTATACTGGAAATGTTAAGCTTGATGTGTCATTATGTACTTACTTAGTTTAAATATAATGTAACGACCAGTTTTTCTTGATAAAAACACTCGTTTATATGTTAATCTCTTTAATGGATGACTCATTTTATTATTTCAGTATTTTTAAATAGGTCTTCAAGGTATAAATAAAAGAAGCAGCGTATGCTATTTTGAAAAGATTAAATATTCTAGATTTTAAATATTTTAGACTGACTCGTTCCCGTCGCGGCTGCGGGTTGTTCTTAAGATATACCTCGGCCTCGACACAAAGGGCTAAGAAGGAACATGGGTGGTTTTAGTCAGTAGAAGTCTGACACTCCCTTTCGCTCTGCCTAAGAGCGGTCGGTCGGTTATTTGATGGTTTCCAACCTCCAAAAAAAAAAAAAAACCGGCCAAGAGCGTGTCGGGCCACGCTCAGTGTAGGGTTCCGTAGATAATAAAATATTATGTAAACGAAGTTAAAAAAAAAATACGGGCAAATGAAACTTGACCTCTGGATTGTATAGGCGCTCATACGATTCAGGGACCAAATTATATTGGTTAACTGCAGTTTCCATCTGTTGTTTCCATCCAAGTTCAAAATAATTTTCCTAGAAAGTCCTTATAAAGTTCTACTTTTCAGATTTTTTTCGTATTTTCTAAACTTATGGTTCAAAAGTTAGAGGGGGGGGGACGCTTTGTTTTTTACTTTTGGAGCGATTATTTCCGAAATTATTGACATTATCAAAAAATGATTTTAGTAAACCCCTATTCATTTTTAAATACCTTTCCAACAATATATCACACATTAGGGTTAAAATTAAAAAAAAAAACACTTCCCACTTTACATATAGGGGGGCTACCCTAATAAAACATTTTTTTCCAATTTTTATTTTAGCACTTTGTCGGCGTGATTGATACACATATTGGTCCCAAATTTCAGCTTTCTAGTGCTAACGGTCACAGAGATTAAGCGAGGACGGACAGACAGACAGACAGACAGACATGGCGAAACTATAAGGGTTCCTAGTTGACTACGGAACCCTAAAAAGACTGGCTCGTTGGTGTAGTGGTCGCAAGTACGACTGCTGAGCATGAGATCATGGGTTCGATTCCCAGTTCGGGAATCCCAGTTTGGGTTTACTATTAGTACACCTCTTACTGATTCTACTAGGAGCTATATAAGGATATAAGGCTAGCGCGAGCGGTGGTAATTTAATTATGATTTAAATACATCGTCGACGTTGTGTTCCACGCGTGCATCTCAAAGAGATGTCAGCAACATGGTCCGCAAGGGCCTACGAATGCCGTGGCTGCGGGACTATTCGAAAGAGATATCGAAGTCCTGGGACACAGAGGGTCAAGAAAGAATATGTGGGGATTTTAGTCATCACAAGCCTGGCAATTCCACTCTGCCCAGAGCGGGAGAGGTCATTTGATGACTGCAAAAAAAGGGTTCCTAAATGTCGTCAATATCGGTGTCGGTGTTATTATTACATTATGAAAAGATCCTTAGGTTCCATTTTCCTGTGGCCTTCGGGCTGCGGGTTGTTCGCAAGAGATACCGCGGCCTCGACATGAAGGGCTAAGAAGGAACATGGGTGGTTTTTAGTCAGTAGAAGTCTGACACTCCCTTTCGCTCTGCCTAAGAGCGGGAGGGGTCATTTGATGATTTTCCAACAGACAAAAAAAAAAGGGCTCCACTTTCCTGTAGCCTTCAATTTTAGGGTGATAATGCCATTTCGAGGTCGACTGAACCTTATACTGAGATTTTCGATAAATGCCGTGGGGGTTAGCTTATTATTGTTTACGCAACAGTAACGAAGAATGGAAGAAAATAAAACAAAGGTATTCTAAAAACTCTTCAGTATTGTTTGTTTACTATAGAGCTGTCAGTATTTTACTCTTGTAACGAAGAATTACAGTAAACACAAACACGGTTTAGAATTTATACTAACAAGCCAAATAATGTTCTGGCAAATAAGTCATTAATTCCTTGATTCAATATTAAACTTTTCACGCAAGCTTTTGCTTGTAAATCTAGATAACTTACATATTTAATAGTAAAAATACTATATTTAATTAATTCTATTCTGTTTTGTGATAATTCAATGCAGGTACTTAAGTCCCAGTGAAAGTAACTTTAGCAAAATGGTGGTCACTTCATTTTCCTTTGTCTATTAAGCTACTGCATAGCAAGTAATACATATTAATACGTTTACATTGTATTAACTCAGACTGGAGTACCTATAAAGTCTATGTTTAAGTTAATTCCAGCTTTATATAGAGCACGGAATTTACGCTCAACTTAAAGTCAAAGACCGTCGTATACAGTTTAGTTTACACCAAATAGGTTTCTGGTCCAGGAATTCACACAAACATTCCCCTTGTAATCTCCAAAATAGTATACCCGCATTTCGGCATTCACCTTTAAGACCCATGTAATAAGGGGCGAGTGTATTACAATCAAACAAAACACAACAGGGTAGTTAACTATAAAAATCTAATTAGTCCAACAGATAGATTTCCAAAAAAATTTGGACACGTATTTTTTATTTTTTCACGTAAACAAACAATGAAGACGATACAGTGCTTTGAAAACTCGTGTGACGTCATATTCTAAGACATTAGTACGATATTTTTTTACCGGTGAGTGACGTCACAACCCCCCACTCAAATATTTGACGCGTTTTATCTTCGTCAATTTTTATTGATTTGATAAAACAAAAAATTCGTATCCAATATTTTTCGATAATCTAACAGACGGACTAATTAGAATCATATTTTTTTAAGTCAGTAAACATCCCTATTATATCATGATGTCGAAATTACACTATTACATATTCAGATAAAAGTGTGATGATCTTGAAATTTTTACGTGATCATTTTCAGGTATAAGTTGTCGTTCTTGTGTTGTAAAGTTCTGAAAAAAAATATATTATGAATTTTTTTTGCTGATTTCATTACTGTGCCAAAGTGTAAATATTTATGTATTTTTTATTCTATTAATCACAGATAAGTGATGAGAGATGGTAGCATAATTTTAATGATTATCTTTTATTTTAATTAAAGAGTCAGTAATTATATAGCTCAAATTACGGCGTGTTTCTATTTGATTTTCTTTCTATAAATTGGTGTAAATAATTATGGAGCAGAGCCATATTCTAGATTGTTTGATTGACTACGAAACTAACCCAGTCTTACCTAAGGTTATCGTATTGCCCATTACTGAATGACTTGTGGAGGTCAGATAGGCAGTCGCTCCGCGTAAAATCACAGGTATTAAGATGAATCTGGTGAGACTAAAAGTCGACCCCGACATACCTAGTTGGGAAACACAGCTGGACGATGCTTAATTCTAAAGCCACTGATTATCATCATCAGCCTATAGTTCCCACTGCAGGGACTCAGGCCTCCTCTCTAGGAGAGGGATGGGCTATAATTTACACGCGGCCCAGTGCGGATTTGTTTTTTTTTTTTTTTTTTAAACGTAGGAATTTCTCCTGTATCGTGGGTGCGTTTACAAACATATAAAGTCACATACACAAATACCCAGACCCGAAACAACTATCTGCAGGCCATAAAAATATTTGTTCCGTGCGGGGACCGAACCCGCGACACGCAGCGCAGCAGTCCAATCGCTTGTCCACTGCGCCAACAAAATGTCAAAATTTGTAAATGTCACGTCTTCGATTTTTTTTTTTTGGTTCTAAGACATGCCGGTTTCCTCACGATGTTTTCGTTCACCGTTTTGAGATGTTACTGATACCAGTTCCTAATGAATGACTCACATTGCGATAAAACCCAATTAAATAACATTGACATTGTATTTCTCACCATGTAGGTACAGTCGAAGGCTCACTTCAATGCCACTTGTATGCTAATTCAGTCACTATCAAATGCAATTGTGTCATGAGAACCTTGTTGTTACAAAACGGATATATTATCCTCATCATAGATATTTATGTTAAACCAGCTGTGTCCTTTGACCTTCGTTTCGTGAAATTGTTACAAAATATGTACTAGCTTTTGCTCGCGGCTTCGCCTGCGTGGATGTCGAAAAAATCCCAACAAACTTTCATGTCCTTTTCTTCTTTCATTCATCCCAGTTAGACGTCACGGTGGCATTTCTTCATTCTCTTTCATCTCATTCCTCACACAATCCATCCATCTTTTCTTTGGCCCTCCTCTCCCTTTCTATCCATCAATATTTATATCCATCACTTTTTTAGTCACGTGCGTTTCTATCTGCAAATAAATAAAATTGAATGTTTGTTTGTTATTCCTAAATAGCTGTTTCTTACTTTTATTTTTGAACGAAAGATTCATAAAGATTCATTCATAAGTTCATATCATAATCTCGTCGGTGATTCGTGAAAGGTAGAGGTATACTTAAGGGCAGAGATATACTTAACAGTACACTCACATTTTGCCAGTAATATTAAGGCCCGTGTAATAGAAGGCGAGCTCATTACCTTCTACCGAGCACAAATACAGAATCCAAGCTAAAACTAATTTGATTTGGGTCGTATTACAGCTCGTTTCAAACTTGTCCGGGTGTATCTTAGTGTGCTCATCCTCGTATGTGTTACAAGTATCAAATTATTATAACACACACATACATAAACTCACGCCCTTTTCGCAGCTTCGTCACGATCCTTTAATATATTCCTTTTGTTTTTACATTCATACATCTGGTCATGCACGCCGGTTACGAGTACTACGCACGTCCTTTCTAAAGAACGTCACCAATTAGATGAGTGTATGTCTTTATAAGGGGTCCCCCTCCCTGTCGAGGCTGCGGGTTGTTCGCAAGGGATACCGCGGCCTCTACATGAAGGGCTAAGAAGGAACATGGGTGGTTTTAAGTCAGTAGAAGTCTGACACTCCCTTTCGCTCTGCCCCAGAGCGGGAGGGGTTATTTGATGATTTCCCACCCCCCAAAAAAAAAAAACAAAAAAAAAGGGGTCCCCCTCCCGGTGTTGCCACTCACATATTTCGCATATTATTATAAGTGCTGCCTAAAACTATTTAATGCCTCAGCTGCCATCAATGCTATCAAAAACTTCAGGTAGCAGACTGTTCCGTAAAACGTTAAGGTAGTCTCAAGAGTTCATTAGCCCTTATAAAACCGCTTTCTCCCCAACATCAACATCAGAAATCAAAATAACCCGCAATCCAGCATACCAACACAACAAGCCAAAAAAACGGGCCGAGTTAAAATTCGCAATTTTAATTTTCATCGTTCCAAATTCCAATTCCCAATTACCGGCTGTCCGGTTTTTACAAAAAATATAATGGGACTCGTTTCCAAATGTTTGCCGGCGTAAAAAGTTGGAGTCGTTTATCATACCGCCAACGTATCCTTAGAGACGTGGCCGACCGACTGGAAGAGGCCTTGATGAATTACTATTGTGCTAGGTCTATGACGCATCATGTTCGTGCTTCTATTATCAGGGCTGGTTACGAAATCTGAGCTGTGAGTCATCTATTTAATCTGGCTGAATATCTAGATTATGTATAACAAATACTTATTATTTATTATTAAACGACATCTATATTTATTCGAGAATTTCAAACATAACAAAACTAAGGATAAATTAAGACAAGTGGTCCAAATTAGACTTGGATCTAAGGAACTGCTAGTCATAATTATTAAGAGTTGGTTTCGCAACAGTAGGATGACGTAAGCGTACAGTAAACCAGCAAACTGTGTAGGCAACATGTCCCTCAGAAACTTTCCAAAAATCAAAATTGAAACACATCCAGTAAGAGAATATCACTGATGCGTTTCACCGCGTCCCACTTCGGCTTACTTGACAGTTGACACCGATTACGTACGCGTCAATTATACGCTTCATACGATTATCAACGATTATATCTTACAACTTGACCAGTATAACTTGACTGTTAACGGTGGCGCTACTTGCAAAGAATATAGCTGGTTAAAAGTAAAATTCGGAAATAAAAGTTTTAGTTCTTTGATACGCCGTCTGTCAGATTATGTTAGTTTTTGTTTTTGCCAGATTACCTGCGTGACGTAACGATCATCATGCTCCACGTCGTTTTTTTTTTAGTTGTAGCATCGTGAAGTTTTTCTTACGATAGTATTACGTGGAGATACAAAATCACTTCCTATGGGTTATTAGATAATGGGATTAAACAGAAAGTGTGAAAGATTTGCATCACGTAATGGTCGTGTGTTTTTTTCATATTTATTATATTCGTAAATTAGTCACTTGTTTTTCTACTAATGCCACGCTTCAAGACACAAATCAGAATTGTTTGAGACCGCCATGTTTGCCAAGTCTCATCAAATAAACTAAAAAGTCCTTTAAAACATCGTATAATTTTATTCGTACTTGAACTCTAATAAATTCCTTTTCTCCCGTCTTCTAGCCGCAAAATGTTGAATTCATTAAGGCCGAGTTCACATTCAAGCGCATAGTGAGATTCCCGTATAGAAAATATCAAGGATCAGCTATGGGACGTACAAGTCCTGGATTCGGCTCTGGACAATTATACTGACAGATACTTTAGTAAAGGATCGTAACCAAATTGCTTACTTGGATTTGGTAACCGGACACGTCGATATAAATACGTCGTATGTTAAGAATGCCTATGCCTGTGTGCTTCGGAAAACACGCTAAGCCGTTGGTCCTGTGCCAGATCTTTCTTCGGACTTGGAGAGTTAAGGAACAGAGAGTGCAACTGAGCACACACGCTTGTTCACTATAATATCTCCCGTGCCGATGGCTAATTAGTCCATGGTCCATTGAAATGTTACATTTAGCGTGCATTTGTTAAAGGACGCAATTTTATTTTTTAGATATCAAAGGGGAGTCAGTTTAAAGTGAAATTCAAGCTCAAGTTAACTGTTTTTGTTGCCAATAAGATTATCAACAACTTTTATTCAGTAACTTTTTGTCGTAGAACCAAAAATAAAAAGTTATGAGGCGTGGGACAAGGGTTGCAACACCACAAAACTTGGATTTAACTTTAATCTGACCCCCCCCCCTTGATATCCAAAAAATATAATTGCGTCCTCTAACAAATGCACGCTAAAAGTAACATTTCTATAGACTAAATATCTGGCCGCCGCCACCGTCGTAACCGAAAACGGTCAGAAACACTATACATACTGAGAAAAGTCCTTGTAAAAAAAATACCAACCATTGTCCTTTATTTTTCATACATTCTAGCTTTTATGAGCACAGTCTAAGTCAGGCGATAATAAACTTATTCAACTTCAAAGTTTCGGAGACAGTCGTTTACTAAAATTAATGTCTCGGCTCACTTATTGTAATAAACAAATGTTTACTGTAATAAACCAACTTTAATCTTTATATCTTTCTTTACAGAAACACGGCATAATGGGGAACGGAGAGAAAAAAGGCAGCATTGTGCTCGAGAATTTTAATTCAACGTAAGTACTGTAATTCTAGACTTCGTACTAATAATAAACTAGCTGATGCCCGCGGCTTCAACCGCGTGGATGTCGGTTAAATCACGTGACAGTCACACTAATATTATATAGGCGAAAGTTTGTGAGTGTGTATGTTTGTTACTCGTTCACGCAAAAACTACTGCACCGATTTTGATAAAATATGGTACACAGATAGTTTATATACTGGATTAACACATAGGATAGTTTTTATCCCGAATTTATCTTCCCGTGGGAGAATTTTTGAGTTGTAGCGGGTGAAGCCGCTGTCACAAGTATACTAAAACCTTCCTCGAGAAACCACTTTATCCATTGGTGAAAACAGCATGAAAATCGGTGCAGTACAGTTTTTGAGTTTATCGCGAGCAGACAGACAGACAGACGCGGTGGAGGACTTTGTTTTATAATAATACTAGCTGATGCCCGCGGCTTCACCCGCGTGGATGTCGGTCGAATTATATTTATATAAAACCATTCTCTTGAAAATTTGAATTCTCTCTATCTATTAAAAAAAACCGCTTCAAAATCCGTTGCGTAGTTTTAAAGATTTAAGCATACATAGGGACGGACAGACAGCGACAGCGACTTTGTTT
Organism: Diarsia brunnea; assembly: GCA_949774965.1. Lineage (NCBI taxonomy): Eukaryota > Metazoa > Arthropoda > Insecta > Lepidoptera > Noctuidae > Diarsia > Diarsia brunnea. The sequence goes on along the minus strand of OX459005.1, from coordinate 2,590,504 downwards.
TATACTATGTAGTGATGACTATCTGAGTCCCGCCACCTGCGTCCGCGCGAAATTGTTATGAAAATACTATTAAAGTTTTTACAATAATATTATATATTATAAGTATTTCAACCATGATTCGAGAGACACGTGGCGCCGTCTATTATTGATCAAAAAACCTTATTATTGTTTTCATCGGGAATGTCCATTTCTGTACACCTGACAATTTATATGCACAGGGTGATTGGATCTGTGGTTTAGACGTGAAAAGTTAACAAACTTACTTTCACAATTATAATATTAGTTACGATGAGGCATAATAGAGACCAAGGTAGATATTTAGTCTGCCTTTAAACGCTCTTAAATTCAAAGAAAAACTATCAAAGACGTTTCAAGTATCGAGCTTTGATGGCACCGACAGAATTAATCAGAATTTGATGTAAATTAATTCTTATTTATGGAGAACTTATCAAGCTGTCTAAAAAATAATATGATTAAAAATTTTGGAATATTTTTTCATGGAGAGAGTGGTTTAGCGATTAGTGGCTTTCCACAGAAAAAAGATAACTATAAGACCATAAATTGATAGTTTGCCCGAATCACTGTTTGTTTGCGTGCGATTTGAATATTTTCCTGTCTCGAAACAGAAAAGAATATAAACTCATTGTAAATTAAAAAACAAAAATTTCTCAGAAATCGTTTTCTTACAACAAAATTGGCCAGGTCAGTCCTGCAAAACACTCACAGCGGCCCATTTTTCAGCTAATAATCCAATTCCTGATCGATTTTCCTAATTGGTACTACTTACAGCATTGTATAACTAAAACTCTCAATAACAAGCCGATTGCTGGACGGAAATTTCCGGAAATCAGCATGATGAAAAAAAAAAAAAAATTCAAACAGACCTCGCAATGGCAAAATTCTATGAATTCTATTCTGATCAATTTTGTTTATAAAGCTTAAGGGAATAGGTCTTTTTATCGAAAAGCCGACCTTAATATTAATATAAAGTAAGAAAAAGAAAATTTATAAAGGGTAACTTAGAAACAATCCATTGACCTTCGTCAATTTAATTTTTAAACAAAATTACGATATTTTCTACTTTAACGCCTACAGTTGAGCCTGCAGCCTACATCGTGTTAAAAGCAAAAAAATTAAAATTTCTAAGAAATAAATATTTTTTCGTAAGTTTCTACAACAAACACAACTTATTTATAATAGTTTTCCCAGCGGTAATGTCTTTGTGGAGGCCAAAAATATTCTCTCACTTGAACTTATTACCCGGACTAAAAGTTTTTTTATATTCTAACCCAGGTTGGCTTCTATAGTAATAGAGTTTATTTTATTAATTTTAAGAAAACTTACAGCTAAAACATTTGAGTAGTCTAATTTACATGCAGAAGAAGGCCAATTACAAGTTTCCACATATAAAGTTGTTTGGAGAAACCGGTAATTGAGCCAAAGTAGGCACCAAATATAATATTGTGGTTTTGTGGCCCAATCAACATTATTCTGCTGTGATTTGAAAGTCAAGATAATTGAATTTTTGTCTACCTTTATAAAAAGTAGGCTCTTTCTAAAGTGGTTTAAATATTCGGGCCCTGGGATCTTGGACTAATATGTCAATAAATTAATGATTAAAAGTATCCTACCATTTTGTGACATTAGACAGTGAAATAGAATCCCTGCATCCTAACCTAAACTATTGGTTATATTTTGCAAGTATCACGTTAATTTTTTGCTCGGAATACCGAAATTCAGTCTCTGTCAGTACTATCACACGTTCACCGAACAAAATGAACACGAATGGTGGAGAAGAAGAATCGCTTTGGTTAACCGCGGCCTTATTCAACATAGTAACTGTAATCACCGAAGGGTAATGCACAGAGGTATAAGAAAGAAAGAAAGAAGAAATAATGAGAAATTTCTGATGAATAAACCCAATATAATTTTTCCCGACCTAGAAATCGAAATCAGGACTTCATGCATAGCAGTCGCACCTGTAACCACTACACCAACCAGCAGTCTAATTCAATTTCAATAGAAATATTCCCACCAACTAAATCCAATTTCCAAATGGAACCAGAACATCTCAGATTAATCTGCCATTCAATTATTTTTTTCAGGGCCAACCTCGCGAGTAATCCAGGATTCCAATCAACTCTAAGTTTAGGCTCAAAAGAAGTCATCAATGAAAAAGCCTACAACCCGTTCGAACACAGAAAAGTGGAACACCCGAATTCGTAAGTAACATTCAGAAACTAAATTAACTTTTATATGTAAATGTTTTTAGAAGTTGTATATCAGAAGTAGGTAACATTGAATGTGCTTAATATTATATAGTCAAAAATGTATTGGCAACAGTGCCAATGCAAAACCCGTAACATCAAGAATAAAAAATGGAAAACAAAAAACCTTAGCAGAAAAAAAATATCTTAAAAACCTATTTTACCGTAGAAAATACCGAATATGTGTTATCTTCAACTATAAAATTCGATGAGATCTCTATGTAATGAGATCTAAACGTTTTTATTTATTTATTTATGAAAGGTAGCTTCACAGCTTACAGTAAAATAACTTAAAATTATTACAAAACAATACGCCATTCCATCTAATGGCGTATTGTTTTGTAATAATTTTAAGTTAAGTAGTTAACAAATATTGCCTTCTTCCAGGACAATAGGATCTCTGGTGCATCTACTGAAGTCTTCGCTGGGGTCTGGTATCCTGGCTATGCCTGCTGCGTTCAAGAATGCAGGGTTAGCAGCCGGAGCCATCGGCACATTAGTAGTAGGATTTATTTGCACGCACTGCGTTTACGTTCTGGTAAGGCATTTTTTTTAAATTCCACTATTATGAAGGGTTCTTTTAACTATATTGGGGTTGGCTTTATGCCTAACCGATGCAGTTGAATAACATTCTTTTACATCGACTGCATAGCTGACCTCGACAATCCAGTTCATACCGGGTAATCTGAAACCCTTTGGTAAGACTGGTGGTAAGACTGCTACCTGTAACAACTGACAGAGATCTTCAAATGACAGACGGTTTAACGTGCTTTCCGAGGCATGGATGAAACTTGGTAAGTAAGGGATGGTCACCCATCCACGGACTAGCCTAGGCAAGTGCAGCCCGAGTAGCTGTTATTATTTACCCACAAGCTCAATAATAACACAGCTAAGATTAAGTATTTAACAAACTGAAATGGAATGGAAATTATGTATTTCCTACTCCTCTGCTATTCTTTTCTGATTAATTTCGTTGCGGGATACAAGACAGTTCAATCGTTTCTCTAGGACTTCGTCGAGCTTCATTGTCTTGGCGCTTTTCTTGTGTGGTTTGGGAATAGTGTGGCAACAAAAAAAACTGAAATCGACTTTAGCAGGATTAAATCTTCATAATGGTTTGTGTATCACATCTCACTTAATCCAAATAAATGAATTTTGACACTTTTCAAAGAAACCAGTTTTGCATACGTATGATACAATCTATAAAGATCGCGATTTTTACAGTAGAGTGCTTTTAAAATATGTTTTGCCGTTTTTTGTTCGGCTACGAGCATCATTATTCATGCTTTAGTGGAAAGCAAAAAAATTGTAAAAAGGGTCGCAGAATTTCGAATGAGAATTTTTCGATACATTCAACTTTTCAGTTTGCATATTTCGTTTTTATGATATTAAATGAGTCTTATTTTAGTTTTTTTGGAGGGTAGGAAATTAACAAATTTTAATGACTCCTCCCGCTCTGGACGGAGTGGAAGGGAGTATCAGACTTCAGCTGACTGTAATCCACTCAGCTTCCTTTTTACCCCTTTGTTTCCGGGGCCACTATATCTCTTTCGAACAACCGGGGGTGAGAAATGTTTAAATAACCCCTGATTTGATGATTTCCCACCCCCCAAAAAAAAGACCGTGAATCATGGCTACAGTCCTATCACAGTTACACACACCTTTGATATAAACCTTAGGTCCATGTAAAATAAAGTTCAATGCACAAGCAGATGTAAAATAATAATGAATGAACAATATTCGAAGTCTGTATGTCAAGGCCTCGCGTCATTTGTTTTGAAAACTCGATGAACCGTTTGAACGCATTTATATTTGATCGACTTCCGTACGAATTCATTTGCATGAAATTATGAGATAGGACAAGTATTTGTTTTGCTAAAACTGATAATATCATTGCGAATTTTCGAACTAAAAACTTACTTGCATTTTAGTAGTAGTGGTTCATGTTTACGCACAGTAGATATACGTCATTCAAGAACTCTCCGATTTACACTAATATGGATGTTTACTGACTAAAAAAAATATGATTCTAATTAGTCCGTCTGTTAGATTATCGGAAAATATTGGATACGTATTTTTTGTTTTATCAAATCATTAAAAATTGACGAAAATACAACGCGTCAAAGATTTGAGTGGGGGGTCGTGACGTCACTCACCGATAAAGAATGTCATACTAATGTCTTAGAAAATGACGTCACACGAGTTTTCAAAGCACTGTATCGTCTTCATTGTTTGTTTTCGTGAAAAAAGAAAAAATGCGTGTCCAATATTTTTTGGAAATCTATCTGACGGATTAATTACATTTTTTTTAGTTAACTACTCTATGGGCTCTTTGAACTCCCAAATTATGGATGTCGTTATTATTTTAAAGCTTTTTTTGTACAATACTGCTACAAACTCAACAAGTTTACCATTCCTCGCTCAGATTTGCCACAAATTTTGTTTAGTTTTATCAAGTAGTACAAAAAGAAAAAGGCATTCAAATTTGTTACAATTAAATTTGTTCAATACAATTATGATAACTTCATCATAATTGTTTATAGTAAATCGTATGTAAGTGTATCCGTCTATTTGCAGTCTCGTCACTGCTTACGACATTATAAGGAAGCGTCGTGAAGGCCAAGGTGACTGCTTAGCTATTCACCGCTCAGGAGATTACATCTACTAATCAATGTTCCGTGACTGCTGTTTTTCTTTATTGTGGTTTGATACATTGTTTGTTTAAACGTTTGTTGGGAATTAAAGATAATAATAGGGCCAAGACAAAGTGAGAAAGATTTGTATTGCTCCTTCCAACTGAAGCTGGTTAACTTCCTTAATTTATTTTAATTGCCTGTTTGGTCTAGTAGTCGCAAGCGCGGCTGCTGAGCTGAAGGTTCGATTTCCGGGTCGGGCAAATTTATGTTGCGTTTATTCGTCAGGAATATATCAATATCAGCCACTAGATTTGTGGCCTCTATTACATGGTACTTACACATAACTGGCGAATTGTGGGTGTACTATTAGGTACACCTCTGCCTTATCCCTCGGGGTTTACAGGCGTGAAATTATACATGTTTTTAAATCACTTAATACTTGGTTACAACGACCTCATAAAATACGTTGTTCGCATCTCATTCACTGACTGGACGGGTCCACTCAAATCTGTGTGGTGCTTTCATCAAAAGACCACCTCGGACACCAATCTGCATAGTCTTCATGTCTGTATAACAAGTTTATGTCTGGACCTTAAAAGAGACTATGACCTCTGAGTTTGTTTCGGATGTTTCTTCTCGGAGTAGTCAGGTACGAAACACCGGCCCCATCTAGTTTATAAAAAGTGACTTGTAAAAGTGTTTGTTAAAACCTATTTGCAAAATAAACATCATTTATTATTTATCATTTATCATAGAACAGTAACAATAGTCCAAAAAAATATACCGCAAAAACCTTTGTTTGATCAAAATGAGATACCTGTTATGTTACCGAAATTGTTTGAAATTAACTATTTACTTATCGTTTGATCTTTCTCATCAAAATATTTGAAAATGCAAATTTTGGAAACCCAATTTTTAAAGCAAATTTTTAAAAGGTTTTTACGACCGTAATGGACTTCAGTTTAATATATTTTATGTTATAATTATTCATTATAATATTTGTGTGCCTGCTGTTTTGGAACCCAATGGGTTGGCTCGCGTCGATGGGAAGAGACCAGACGGCATGACCATAATGCCATGGAAGTTGGGTAGGCCTTTGGTGTGGGACGCAACTTGCGTCGACACCCTTGCGCCATCCCATCTTCCTAGCACGGTGTCCTGTGCCGGGGCGGCTGCTGCAGGTGCTGAAAACCTCAAACGGCGCAAATTGGGGTTGAAACACTAGGGCCTTGGGGTCCGAGTGCTCACCTAATATTTAAGGAAATTGCCAAGCGGTTGGTCGATTCTTCACGTGACCAGAGAGGGCTGGCCTGTTCTTTGGCCAAAGAATCAGCATTGCCATCGAACGTGGGAATGCCTTCTGGGCACTTTTCCTGTTGACAGCGGTATGGACGAGTTTTTTGACGCCATGTAATTCTTCTCTTTTTCATACTTGTATATATTTTATTATAATTTTATTTCTGTAAATTGTAGTTAGTGATTTATTAAAAAATAAAGTAAGGGGATATGTTATAATTGAAATACTGACAAGGATTGTAATTAATAAGGAAGTCAGTTCTCACAATAGTTTCATAGACCGAACGACTCGCAAAATCTCGAAGCTATTGCAGCTGCCATACAATTTTATTTAGTAATTAATTACAATAATAAATCTTGGTCTAATACCTACTCGTACAGGGCATTAGAACCAATCGGCAAATTCTAACAGATAAAAAAACTAGTAGGAAAAATCACTGTCCATTCAAAAATCTAAATCTGCCACGCTTGGCAACTTCTAATCTTCATCTTGATCACTTGACAACTTCAAATAGTCTTAATTTTTTAAAGTCGGTTAAAATAAAAGTGATTTAACATTTAGGCATTAATTTAAATGTCGCTTATTGTGAAATGAATCCGCTTCGTAACAGTCGGTATCAATATTTCTTTGTTCTAAAGTAGGCAGGCGATTTGTATGGACAATTAAAAGGAGTTAATGACTTACGCTTCCGTTTCCCTTTTTATTCAGCGCCATTTCCGCATTCCACTTTGGTTTAAGACTAACGAGTTATAATTAAATCTTAAAGAGATTTTGTTACCGTCGACTGTTTGTTACTAACAAGCGACGAAAATAAAACGAAGAATCGATGATGGATGATGATGATGACTTTCGATTCTAATTTATGAATCGAAAATACAGCATTTTGTATTGAATTTTTTCAATCAGGACAGCAATCATCCGTAGACATGAAAAACATAACACAACGTCAACCCTATTTATTTTATTTTTTTTAAAAGACGTTGGCTCTCTAGGATTTACTCCTAAGGCGTGTGTGAGTTTGCAAACATTTACACTCACATACACACAGAGAACAGTGGTGGCCCAGTGATGGTGGCCCCGACTTCCGAACAGTAAGTCGTGGGCTCGAACCCAGGCAGGCGCATTACTTAGTGTAATTTATTACATCACCGCTCTTGCTCTTGCTCTTAAAACGGCGAAGGAAAACATCGTGAGGAAAACGAGATGTTGTAGAACCAAAAACTCGAAGACATGTGACATCTACCAACCCGCCCATCCACCCATGCCATCTACCCGCACTGGCTTCGCGTGGTGGATTATAGGCCATCCCTCTCGTATATAGGAGGCCTGAGTCCCTGCATCGGGAACATTATAGGCTAATGGTGAAGATGATGATGATGACACAAACAGATACCCCCTCGTGTTTACCCCGAAGTGATTTGGGAAAATTTGACAGTTTTGCGTAGCTTCATGTGTTGGCATCTGTACAAGTCTGGAACCACGATATGTGAGCAAAAATACCGCTGAAATTCAAGTATACAGGCGAACACAAAGTGACATCCCCATTTATATTAATAAATCCGACTCCACTTAATCATCTCGGGTGGAATACTATTAACATAATAATACGAAATTATTGAGGTAACTCGACGAGAACTTTCTGTTACCAAGCATGTTGTTATTGTTGTATATCCTTATAGAGTTTACCTAGATATACGCCTTCTGTACGTCCTTCACCAAGTTGGCGTCTACAAATATAGAATGTTTGGGACACGAACAGTTTTGTGAAGGTTTTTTTTTCTAATATTGGTTTTTCTCTTTTCAACCTAGCAGGTTTTCGTCTAAGTAACCGTACTATCCTGTGGGTGCCTTGAGTGTCAGGCCTCCATTCTGGGCAAAAAATTACAAACTAAGTTTTGTTACGGCAGCATTATACAGATGGCTTATCGATAAAACCTTTTATTATGTAAATGAGTACCTTAACTTTAGAGATTTACGTTGACATTTTCCTATTCTAATTAATTTATTGATAAATTATTGACATTCTTATTATTATAAAACATATCAATTATTAAATTCGATTTCAGTGTATTATTTAATTTTGCATGCTCGTTTTAGCGAATTGTGTAAGCTACTGTAACAAAACCTGACCATCAACATTGTACTACAATTCTAGCAAATAATAAATTTCATTTCATTACGAATAGGAGATTTATCCTAGTTTTCACCCACAGAACTTTTAATGTAAAGGCGCGTAAATGAGAAATTACGCGCGCGCCCCAAAGAGATGTCAGCAACATGGAAAGGGCCCGCAAGGGCCAACGCCCGTCGGGGCTGCGGGTTTTTTAGTCAGCAGAAGTCTGACACTCCCTTCCGCTCTTGGGCAGAGCTCTGATGGTTTCCCACCACCCAAAAAAAAAGGCGGTTATATAAGACAATCTTTTTCTGTGTTTTCTGTGATGTACATTAACTTATAAAAAAAAAGGTTTAATAAATCTTTATAAAAAAGAGGTTTAATAGTATTTGTTTTCATCATTCTCCTGGCCTTTTACAAATGTATTTAGGATCGGTGCGGTACGTATTCTTCTTCCAAGCATTTTCCTTAATTTGAGAACACACAAACGTAATATGATGCACTTTGCGTCGGTTATTTTGAATCGCCAAAATTACGCTGAAAAAAAGATAAAGGAAGAAAGAGAATATTGTTTTTCTGCGCAAAACAATTGGAGATAACCCATACTTACCTAGGTTTGTCCGTAGATGGGTGACTACCCATTATAGACCGAGTTTCCTCGGTGCCTCAGTCAACACGTTAAGCCGTTGGTCCCGGCTGTAAGTTGTAGATCTTAGACAGTAGGAATGTTTACTGACTAAACAAAATATGATTCAAAAATTGGATACGTATTTTTTGTTTTATCAAATCAATAAAAAATAATAATAACATTTATTTCTCTCACAAAGTACAAAACTACAATACAGAGGTAATATTATTGGAGGTACAGAGATTTGTGGGAGTCAGGAATCCAAACTAGGATACCCTGTGCTATGGACTCCTGGAAAAATAACGAAGATAAAACGCGTCAAAGATTTGAGTGGGGGTTGTTACGTCACTCACCGGTAAAAATGTCATACTAATGTCTTAGAATATGACGTCACACGAGTTTTCAAAGCACTGTATCGTCTTCATTGTTTGTTTACGTGAAGAAAGAAAAAATTCGTGTCCAATATTTTTTGGAAATCTATCAGAACTTAACTATCCTATTGCTACAAGTAGTCTGTTGACAACCAGTCTTACCAAAAGGTTTCGTGTTGCCCAGTACTAACTGAATTGTGGAGTTCACATGCCGCGGCAGTCGAAACTAGAGTTGCCACGAATATTCGGCTACTATTCGGTATTCGGCCTATTCGGCCATTTTTTTTGTATTCGGTATTAGGCCGAATAATACGTACTATTCGGCCGAATACCGAATACCGAATCATAAACAAAACAGACACATCATATTACTCAAGATTTGTATTTATTACCAAATTACAATACTTTAATAAGTAAAATTAATCAGCGGTAAGTTGTGATGGATAAAAACAAGCTTTTCAGCATTTGATGGTAGTGTAGTGCCGCGAGGCCGCGATCAAGGAGGCGGCGTATGTATGTTGCTGGCCGGTGCTGCGGCACTCTATTTTTTGACTTTTCTTTGTCTGTCACTTCTTCTTGATAAAAAATCTTTTCATGTCGCATTCTGATAATTTCGTTTTATAAATATTTTCTGAAGACATTATAAAATTTGTGAATTGTATATAGATTTTCATGTATATAGTTTTAACATAGTTTCGAGTTTTTATTCCGCTCTCCTAACAACTATCGCCCCGGTTGCTCTGCACCTTCTATATTTTGAGAAGCCGCTGAAGGCGCGCTTCAGTAGCAAACGATTACGCTTTTCATCGTAAATTATACCAGCTTCAGAAAACAACCATAACCATCATTTTTTAACAAACAAACAATTGAATAACACTCTTTTTTTGGGGCAGTCGTGTAAAAAGAACTAACGAACGAACTTTTCTACAAAATCGTAGGTAATGTTTGATTTAATTTATTTTTTATATTGATTTGACAAAGCGTGCCGTGACGTGATTTACTCGCAATTGAAACAAATAGTCAAATGGCCGCACGCCCGCCCGCGCTCGAGTGAGACAGGTCGCGACGCGTCTTGTCGTATTATTCTTTACGCGCTCGTCAAGCATGTACTTTGTGCCGAATATTCGGCGCTTCGGCCGACAGCGTTGCAGAATATTCGGTATTCGGCCAAATCACTATTCGTGGCAACTCTAATCGAAACATGTAAAATAAAAAAAGAATTTTGAGAATCGGTTCACAAATGGAGGAGAAATCAGGTAACATACATAAAAAAAAAAAAAAAATACATACACACGAACATATAACCTCCTCCTTTTTTGAAGTCGGTTAAAAATTCTTATATTCACAACAATAAAATGAAGTCGTTGCGTATGGTTTCTACTATAGCACACTTTCGAATTGAAACTTAAGAAAATATTTATTTCCCAGGTAAAAACATCTCAAGAAGTATGCGTGGATGCCAAGAAGCCATCGATGGGCTTCGCGGAGACCTGTGGTGCTGCATTCGAGTTTGGACCTAAAAGACTAAGGCCTTGGGCTAATTTTGCAAGGTAAGAACCCTCGTAAACGAATCTATAGCAATAACAGACTTTATTTTAAGTACTGCAAATAATAATAATATAACAACATCGTAAGAGAACGCCCATGTTCTAACACATGCAACATCATTAGGGTGGATTACGACCCTCTCCCACTCACAAAGAGGCTTAAATCCCAGCATTGGTAAGGCTAAAAATGCTATGAAAACTCTTAAAGCAATACTTTAAAAGTATAGAAATATGGATATATAGTAGCACCTAGTTGACATAGTTATTTTTGGGGTGATTGATCGGGAAGTCAATAGTCCTTGCATTGCATGGTCTTCATGAGTGGTGGCGAATAGTGGCGTTATCTCATCATGTGAGCCCGGATATCGCCAAAGGAGTGTGGAGCCCGGAGGCGGGCTGCGCTGGATACGAGTAGGTCGTAAAGTCATGCGTTGCAGTTCTCGCGGCTTATGGGCCTACCACACGCTCATGCTTTACCATAGCTCCGGCTTGCGCAAGCTTCTCGCATGAAAAAACTGAACACGGACGGCGCTACCACACGCTCAGTTAAGTACGCGCAGGCCTCGTTCTAGTCGAAATTGTCGACTTATGAAGAATGTTTCCCAGTGATGAATTATTTCTTTTATCCTTTGATTTGATTTTCCAAATTGCAGGCAGAGATTTACATAGACTTAAAAATTCAGTCAAAAAGTCGCGATCATACATACCTAAGTCTGCCATTTTTGACGATGTGTACAACAAAACGTACATCATCGACCGACGACTAGCCTCGACTTCGGTGTGAACACTGAACGCCCAAACACACGCACAGACAAGTACGCGCAGGCCGGGCTTGCGCAGGTAACATTTCTAGCAAGTCGAATAATGCGCAGGCCGCGGCCCGTGGGGTGCGCGCGTGATACAGTTTTACCAACCACACACACAAGCCAGTTTGCGCAGGCAAGACTGTGGTGAAGAATGAGCATGTGGTAGGCGCATTATCCACCAAGACGACAGTATAGGGTCACGACGGTGTGTTTCGGCGGGAGCAAACCCCACATGACCAAGCCGTATCCTCGGACGGTGCGATTTTCACTGCTTAAAAAAACGGACATACATACATACAGATCAAACACATAACCCTCGTTTTAGACTTCGCCGCAGTTGGATAAAAAAAGGTATTACACATTACATCTACGGAGTTTCGGTAACAAATTTAATTTGATCTTGTAAATACCGATAAACCCTTCGGGGAATTCGTGATAATAATGTGAACGTATTCCATTCTCCAACAGAAACGTACACGTGCCTAAAACGAGATTAATAATATATAATTTCCATATGAAGAAGCCTAATGAATTACATATTATTATTTTCATGAATTATAATGCTGAAACGTGTCAGTCTTGTTTCAGAAAATGTCGGAATCTTTAAACTCGTGAATGATCCGTGTGGTCACAGGGCATTTTTCTGGCACCATGCATTGTTATCTTATGAACCTACTGCATCCTTTAATTAATTTCTTAGCCTTTATCCCGACATGTGTCTATGAGAGGGAATGGGCTATAATCACAGAACAGATAAAAGAGGTTTTATCTGTTCTGTGGCTATAATCTACCACATGGACCCAGTGTAGTTGTACAATTGCACTTTTTTAAATTCGAGTCGACCAAAATTAAATTTATAATCTGATTAAAATTTGTCGTATTCTTCTCAGCAAACCCTTTTATTTTTCTAAGTACTTTATTATTATGGCGGATATTGGATTTAGAATTATGTACATTACTGACTGCATTACTTACTGCGGTACTCAGAGATATTTAATGAAAGAAAAGAAAGAAAGAAGAAGAATGATTTCTTAAGCTGTCACTTAGTAGAGATTTGACATACTTTTGTATGACTAATCTGTCGAAACCTTTACTAAGTGATGGCCTAAGTAATCATTAAAGCTCTCTGAATGCGGCAGTTAAAGTTATTTAATGATTACTTAAGCCGTCACTTAAAAGTAAAGTAAAGATTTGACAAACAAAACCTTCATTAAATTACTGTCAAAATCATTAAACGTATCTGAGTGCGGCAGTTAGTTACCCATGCATTATCATCTAAACTTAATAATTATATGTATGCAAAATTCTACCTCAATAAATTAGAAACTAGAAACTTCTAAGATTTTTCTACATAGTTACAGGTGAAGCTAACACAAGCGTGTTAAGAAATCAACAAGAATTTTAAATTATCCGTGCGATTTACTGTACAAATTTTCTACAAATTGATTGGAAGGGCTTTTTAGCAATTTTTTTTTATTTCTTACACCCGCGCGTTCAAAACTTTTTTTTTTTTCAGAACTTTCGTGGACTATGCGATGACCTGCACGTATTTAGCAGCGCTATGTGTTTACATTGTATTCATCGCTGAAAACTTCAAAGAGGTTAGCCAATATTTTTTTTATGTGTTTTTTTTTTCTTTTTGATAAATGGTTTAAAATAATAACGCGGAATCCTCATTCCGCGTATTCGGGTATTCTTTTTCACATTTTGACGTTCAAAATTTATGAAGCCTTTGTTGTGTATTTCGTGGTTTAAATTTTCTTTCCACCATATTTGATCTTAGTCTTTAAGAATGCGTAACGTGAAACATTCTTATGCTTTTAAAATAAATTGCAAAACTTTTGTAATACGGCTATAAAATTAATTAAATGAAAACCAAATTAATTAACATAAAATTAAATTAATTTTCTGACTAATATCGAGAGTAATGTTTGGAAAACTTTAGCCAAGTTTTGATTATTATTATTTGCCGTTATAATTTTCTCAGGCGCTTTGACAAAACTAATTTATTTGTATGGTGTGGTTTCACGATATTAACTAAAGAGTACAATATTATGATTATCTGTTGACTTCGTTTTGACAAAACATTGCTTCCTTCAACAATGAAAAGCCTTGAAATGACTGCCTCGTTGGTCTAGTGGTCGCAAGCGCGACTGCTGAGCAAGAGGTCCTGGATTCGATTCCCTGGTCGGGCAAAGTGTTATTGGGTTTTTCTATCAGGAATAGCTCCGTAGCAGCCATAGAGGCTAGATTTGTGCCCGTGTGATGGCAATAGGTTCGCCCCCTATTACATGGGACTTAAATATAACTGGTGAAATTAAGTTACGTACACCTCTGCCTAACCCTTCGGGGATTACAGGCGTGCGACTGCTAGACCAACGAAGCAGTAAACTTCTTGTGTCCTTATAATTTATCTACCTTTTGACACTCTCATGTAATATGGTTTAAACCTAAAACCATCATCTAGGCATAAATCCAGAATCGGGGCTTTTAGATGTCTCACCGAGGACCATACTCCGTAGTAGTCACTTATAGACTAACTACGCAGTTTTAAGACAATAATCTGGCATTGGGTGGCCCCGGCTTACGAGCAGTAAGTCGTGGGTTCGAACTCAGGCAGACGCATAACTTTCGTGTAATTTATTTAATTACCACTCCTTCGTGCCTCGGAAAGCACGTTAAGCTGTTGGTCCCGGCTGCCATATATAGATCTTTGGCAGTCGCTACAGGTAGTCAGTAAACCTGAAAGTCTGACAACCAGTCTTACCAAAGGGTATCGTATTACCCAGTATTAACTGGGTTGTGGAGGTCAGATAGGCAGTCGTTTCATGAAAAAAAAACTGGTATTCAGCTGCATCTGGTTAGACTGGAAGCCGACCCTAACATAGTTGACCACTCCTCGCAATAACGGTGAAGGAACACATCGTGAGGAAACCGGCATGTCCTTGAACCAAAATTCGAAGATGTGTGACATGTACCAACCCGCGCCGCCCATTCCCTCTTATAGAGTGGAGTTCTGCGTCCCAGCAGAGCTGATGATCAATTTGACACTAACGATATTATTGGTTCCAGGTCCTAGACGAATACATGCCAGAATACAAGTTATCAGTAGAAGCATACTGTGCACTAACACTTGTGCCACTAGTCCTCATTTGTCAGATCAGAAACTTGAAGTGGTTGGTACCTTTCTCGGCTGTAGCCAACGTGTTCTTGGTGATTTGTTTCGCCATCACCATGTACTACATCTTCAGTGATCTGCCGAAAACTGAGGGAAAGGCGATGGTAGCTAGCGTGACGCAGTGGCCCTTGTTTATCAGGTGAGGATCAATTTTCCTGCAACTGTCACCAACACACTTTTCGGGGGCACCCATTTTTGTCCTCAAAACTTGAACTAATACAATTATTTTTAACATTAGAATTTTAAGAAGGAGTTTATGGTTGAATGTTAAAAGCTTTTCGAATTAGTCTGGTAGTCCTTTTATTACGGCCCTAAAAAAATGGGGCAATATGTGCTGAAAAAAAGAAATGATAAGGACGTGTCTAATCTAAATTGTACCTTGAATTTATGAAAAAAAGTATTCAGGAAGAAAAAAGAGGAATAATCGCAACACCATGTTCCCTTTTAACAATTTATTTTTAGTCTGCTACGCATTGACTTACATATTACTGCGTAAGGACTGGGCGGACGGCATGTTAAAATGACGCCTCGAACGTGGTCCCAATATGGTCTTTCCTAAGCCGAAGTGAACTAGTCCACGATCGGCTCTCTTCGGGTGCGGTCGTAAATTTTATTAAAAGCTTTATTTATGTTCTTTATACCTCGAAAATACCACGCCGCTTATACAAGGTTACATTAACGAGCAGACTACACCGATTCTCTGTATGGCGAACGCGTCGAGCAAATGTTCGGACGACCGTATCTTTAGTTTTTATATCAATGCTGCTACGTCTTTGGCTAAACATGCTGCAGTTTTATCAAGCTGATGGCGAGGCTGAATGCCTAAATTGCGACGAAAGCTGTTTTTTATTGTGCAGTTTAAGACATAAATCGTTGTCACCAAACCCAGACTACTTTATAAAGTACTGCACTAAAACAAAACTTTCAACAAATAAAACAACATTACTTCTAACTCATTAAACACGTACTTTAAATTCACGAAATGTAATCAAAATTCAGCTGAAAAGTCTAGAACAATTAGAAATAACGACCCACCTGATTTTAATACTAATAAAACTATTCGAATTTGTAGGGCTCCAAAACTTTTAACAACAACTTAATAAAATATGTATAATTATTACAAAGGTTGTTTGATAGAGTTTAGAAACAAAACGACTTTTTGAAACAGACTTTACAAAGTAATATTAACAACTTTTATTAACAGTTGGTCAGCATCATGGCAGAATACTAGCCATGCATACTATACTAATGTATAATAGTCAACCGTTAATCAACACGGTCAAAAAAACTAAAAAAAAATAATAAGAAGACTTTATACCACTTACTTCTGCTGAACAGAACCAAATACAGCCAGAAAGCCTTCATAAAAAAGTATTAGGTTTATGTTGGAACCACGTTGGAACGTAGGACCAGGGGTGCTCCAACCTAGCTCGTCGTCCGTCGGTCTTATGACGACGACAGACCGTGTCGACGGCGCGTTCGTGTTCCACGCGCGCCTCAAAGAGATGTCAGCAACATGGAACGACGCTTTGATACATTCGCTTGCCCCTATTACATAAGAAACATTATAAAGAAGAAAGGAAATAGGACACAAACAAAACTGGCAAAGAGAATGGTGGCATATAGGGTACACCATTGCCTAACCCTTTCGGAATTACAGGCGTGATGCTATATTTTATATCATTTTGATAAATAATACTCCAAATATACTCATCTCATTCCAGCACAGTGATCTTCGCAATGGAAGGTATCGGCGTCGTGATGCCGGTTGAGAACGAGATGGCCAAACCCCAGCAGTTCCTCGGATGCCCTGGAGTGCTGAATGTGGCCATGACCATCGTGATCTCTCTGTATGGACTCGTCGGGTTCTTCGGCTACATGAAGTATGGAGACGATGTTAGAGGAAGTGTCACCCTGAATCTGCCGCAAGATGAAGTGTGAGTATTGTTTTGAAAAATATTGGAACGAAGTTACTTATCGCGCGCTGCGAAAGGGGGCTAGACGGAAAAAATTAAGACCAAAAGTTGTAACGACACTTTTTGCTATACTTGTAAGCCCGTGCGGCGTGCGCGTGTTTCTCTGTTTGTCTCTCTCATAAAAAGCAAGTCAGTTATTTTCGTTTCGTCTTTCTATTTCGCATTGAACAGTGTGGTGTCGCGACGATTATTTTTGTTGAGTGTATACAGGTTTTTTGTACATAATAAATAATAAAAAATACTAACAATAACTTCGTTCCATCCGGGTGTCCCTTGACACCTCTTAAGTTTTTTTTTTAACACACGACTTCGGCTTGTTCAGTTCAGAAGTAAGTGTTATCAGCACAAATGGGAAGATGTAGAGTTTATTTTTCTAGTTGAAAAGTTCTGGAGTGGCGACCGCGAACTCGAAGACGTTGCGATGTGAGACCTCCCACTAGGCCTACCGATGACCTGGTGAAGGTTGAGGGGATCTGCTGGATGCGATACGCACGTGACCGGCCAATGTGGCGACACTTGAGGGAGGCCTATGTCCAGCAGTAGACATCTTTCGTCTGAAATGATGACAATAATTTCTCTAAACATCATATTATAAAATCCCGGAACATTTTATTTTATATTAACTCGATTCTCTGTAACTCTCATTCAGTCATCGTTGCTCCTTTTTTAAATTGTTGCTGCTAAAAAACAAACAAATAACCTCTCACCTTGAACGCATATACCTTCTCCGTTCCGTCGTGGGTAAAAAATAGAGGTGATACACTGATGTACGATTACTTTATAGCATAAAGTAGTAGTACTTCATAGTAAGACACGTTATACACACATACCATACCACACACATAACACACAAACACACACATACACACACACACACACACATACACACACACACAAACACACACACACGTTTAGAAGCAATTTTCACCTACTGTTTTGATTTCATTTTATCTTATAATAGATCGAATCTCAAAGATGCAACTGTTATTTCTGGATAAATTTGCGGTTGAACTTTGCCAATTGTATATTACTGCTCACTACTGTACACTGTTCATTACACGTCTACAAAAAACTGTATAAAGCTAAACTATACCTGCCAGAGAGTATTATTTACTTACCCGTAATGGAGCCCACGGAGGTAGATCCATGTTAAATGTTTAATTAGCCTAACAGGCAGCTCGAGACTAGCGAAGGAAAATGAACAACTTACCTAATATCTAATGCATTGCTTTGATCTTGACGGCCTCGTTGGTCTGGTCACAAGCGTGACTGCTGGTTCGAAAACCACCCATGTTCATTCTTAGCCCATTATGTCGAGGCCGCGCTATCTGTTGCGAATAACCTGCAGCCCCGACGGGAGGTTCTATGACCTTAAACTGAGAACTCACCAGCCGACTAACACTGAGTTTTTCTTGTTTCCAGTCTAGCCCAAAGCGCAAAGATCCTGATGGCTCTCGCAATCCTCTTCACCTACAGTCTGCAGTTCTACGTGCCCATGGAGATGATCTGGAGACAGCTTCACAACAAGGTCTCCGTGAGGTACCAGAACATCACACAGATCGCCATCAGGACCACTGCCGTCGTTGGCTCAGGTAAGCATTAGTACATACATAAACTCACGCCATTTTCCCATAGGGGTAAGCAGAAACTACAGAACGCCACCTGCTACGATACTTACATACTCCTTTTGCCTCGTCCACATTCATACATCTGGTCATACACGCACGCCGGTTACGAGTACTACGAACGAGTACTACTTTCTGAGGAACGTCACCAAAAAGATCAGTGTATGTCTTTGTATGGCGTCCCCTCTCAGCGTTGCCACTCACATCTGCCTTGTAAATGCCTTTCGCTAATTAAACATTTATTATTTATTTATTTAAACTTCATCTACAGTAGTACATAGGAGGACTTAATGCCACAAGGCATTCTCCGCCAGTCAACTTTTCTGTTAAATAAGACAACATTGTGATAGGGTGCAATAATAATAAAAAATATATAATACGTATATATATATATATATATATTATAAGAAACGTTTAAAAATGTATAAAGTTTGTTTACAAATAAAATAAATTAGGGAATAATAATATAGTATATCTTAAAAAAGCTTCTGAAGCATTAGCTAACTTTGTTGATTGTACTGAAAGACCAATTTTGAATACAATATTTCTGAAAATGCGAGTGGCGTTTAGTTTAGACCTCTTTGACCAAGGATGAAACTGAATAATACATTATGTATTAATCAGTTTTCTGTTTTGCCTAGGATAATGTTTCTAGATCCAATAAGTTTTTACTCTAATAATATAATCAATGCTTACCACTAACTATGGTCCTATATGTTAATAAAATTTTATCAATACTTTTTATTTAGAGAGGTGACCTACCTCTAAACTTAATTGAGTTGAATTTTTTTAAAACAAAATTTTTAAAATAACACTCTTTTTTTTGGGGCAGTCGTGTAAAAACTGTCTTATTTGGGTAAATTGAAGTAGTTAAGGGATTTCAATATTCTGGAAGAATTCTTCGCTTTTCTCTAAAATAAACATTGTTTCTGAAATTTATTTTAATTGACGTAAAGTAGGTTCTGATAAAAAATAAAAGGGTAGGTACTAAAAAAGTGCCCTAGAGCTATGTAATGAAACACGTAAAAAATCTCTAGGGATTACGAGCCTAATTGAGGACTAAAAAAAGTTCTTAAGAGTGTTGCGTTGCTAGAATCCCAAAAACGACGTATGTTTAAAGAAATTTGTTGAGGAATCCTTCCATACGATTTCCATATAAAAAATATATGTTATACTTAAAGTCATCACAAATAATTCGTATTGTTTAAAATTTTAATAAACCTTCACATTATTTAATAAAAAATCGTAGTATGTCTTAACCTAAATCGAATTTTGTCTCTGTAACGGCTGAATAGTTCGGTATGAATTTTATACCCAAAAATACGTAGTGATGTATTTATCAATCCGTATTGTTTATTTTCTCTGATTTGTAATAAAATTTTAAAATAATAAATTAATTCCCGACATTTTGAGGCAAAAGCGGCGCGAGACCCGTCGCGCATACTTGGAACGCGCTGCGCCAGTGTCTCGATGACTGTTGTCACGGGTGGACTGCACGCATGTCATTACTTCACAAATAAAATTCAAAAGTTTACGTTTTTAATGTTTTCTGAATTAAAACATATTGTAAATTGTATAGTTATCAATATTTCGTAAAATAAGAACAGAAAATAAGTTTGTAAATATATTTAAAGTAGTTTGTAATTTCGTTTTGTTGTTTGCACTCATCATAGAGTAAGCTGACTATGCCTAATAAACGTAAAGTGACGCGTGGCCGAGCTCTCCAAAACTATTGGTAAATTACCTACGTTTCTTAGTAGATATTTTGGTATAAGTATAGATAATTATATCTATGATATTATTTTAATTTTGGACCTCGTTGGTCTAGTGGTCGTAAGCACGATGCTGAGCATGAGGTCCTGGGTTCGATTCCCGGGTCGGGCAAAGTGTTATTGGGTTTTTCCATCAGGAAATTATAAGTAACAGCCACGGAGTCCGGATTTGTGCCCGGTTGATGGCAATAGGCTCGCCCCTATTATATGGGACTTAAACATAACTGGCGAAATGTGGGTGTACTATTAGGTACACCTCTGCCTAACCCTTCGGGGATTACAGGCGTGATGTTATGTTATCTAACTATTTTGTCTTGAGATTTTCGTTTGATGGAAGATGGAGATGTAGATGACTGATGATGTCTCGTACCTAATGATGGTCTCTCATACTACATGATACATTTTGAAGGTCTGATGAAGACCAGGTAACTGCTTATCGGTTCTCAGTCACGGAAATAGTCAGAATGCTCCAACTTTCAGCTTTTATCTCATTGAGCACGGATGCTACTACATGATACATTTTGAAGGTCTGATGATGATCAGCTAAGTGCTTATCGGTTCTCAGTGACGGATGTAGTTAGAATGACCTAGCTTTCAGATTTTATCTTATTGAGCACGGATGCTACTACATGATACATTTTGAAGGTCTGATGATGACCAGCTAAGTGCTAATTGGTTCTCAGTGACGGATATAGCTAGAATGACCTAGCTTTCAAATTTTATCGATCTGAGCACGGATGCTACTACATGATACATTTTGAAGGTCTGATGATGATCACCTAAGTGCTTATCGGTTTTCAGTGACGGATGAAGTTAGAATGACCTAGCTTTCAGATTTTATCTTATTGAGCACGGATGTTACTACATGATATATTTTGAAGGTCTGATGATGACCAGCTAAGTGCTTATCGGTTAACAGTGACGGATATAGCTAGAATGACCACCACCAGGTAAATGGCACCATCAGTCTCCAAGGCCTCTTCGAGCTCTTTCATATGAGTCCACACACGACGGTTCTTCGTGGTGCCATCAATGAGATCCTATACTTACCTTCGGAGTCTACCATCAGGTAGCTGGTATCATCAGTCTCCAAGGCCCCCTCGAGCTCTTTCAAATGAGTCCAAACACGATGGTTCCACTCAGTGCCGTCAATGAGATCCTATACCCACTTTCGGAGTCCACCATTAGGTACGAGACATCATCAGTCATCCAGATCTTCATCTTCCATCAAACGAAATTCTCAAGACAAAATAATTAAAACGATAAAACAATTAACACCATTAAAACAATAACATACATTACATAACATCACGCCTGTAATCCCCAAAGGGTTAGGCAGAGGTGTACCTAATAGTAGGCGTGAAGTTATGTTATGTATGTTATTATTTTAATGATTTTAATTGTTTTATCGCTTTTAGCGATAAAACAATTGTAGCAAAATACCGACTTCAAAAACACAAAAAAGTGAAAAATAACTTTAGCTTCTGAAGTCGGTGACTTTTGTTTGTTTTATTCAGTTTTTTTGTCACCGACTTCAGAAGCTAAAGTTATTTTTCACTTTTTTGTGTTTTTGAAGTCGGTTTTATTTTTGCAAAAAAGTTTTTTTATTTTTCCATTTTTAGTTGTAATATCCTTTACAAATATTTGATATTCATTAATTTTACGTTGTTAACAATACATGTCACGGTAATCGGCTTATCCGCAATAAAATGGAACTTAACATACCTAACTCTCGAAATCTGGGCGTCCTGTACACATCTGCGTACCCCGTCAGAGCATACAGGCGTGATGATAAGTTAAGATGTTGCGTAAACAATAAACATCCAAGCGATTGCAGCAATCACGACAGATTTGCCGTCTATTTTTGAAGAGTTCTATTGTATATCTCCGATGATCAGGATCAGATCTTCACCAAATTTAAATGGGACCACCTCAGGAGTATACTCTTTCAAATAAAAAAAGAATTTTGAGAATCGGTTCACAAATGGAGGAAAAATCAGGTAACATACATAAAATAAAATAAAATAAAAAAATACATACACACGAACATATAACCTCCTCCTTTTTTGAAGTCGGTTAAAAACAATTGTAGTCGTTCTTGTAGCACGGATGCTACTACATTTTGAAGGTCTGATGATAACCAGCTAAGTGCTTATCGGTTCTCAGTGACGAACGTAGTTAGCATGACCTAGCTTTAAAATTTTATCGATCTGAGCACGGATGCTACTACATAATACATTCTGAAGGTCTGATGATGACCAGCTAAGTGCTAATTGGTTCTCAGTGACGGATATAGCTAGAATGACCTAGCTTTCAAATTTTATCGATCTGAGCACGGATGCTACTACATGATACATTTTGAAGGTCTGATGATGATCAGCTAAGTGCTTATCGGTTCTCAGTGACGGATACAGTTATGATGCTACAGCTTTCTGCTTTTATCTTATTGAGCACGGATGCTACTACATGATACATTTTGAAGGTCTGATGATGACCAGCTAAGTGCTAATTGGTTCTCAGTGACGGATATAGCTAGAATGACCTAGCTTTCAAATTTTATCGATCTGAGCACGGATGCTACTACATGATACATTTTGAAGGTCTGATGATGATCAGCTAAGTGCTTATCGGTTCTCAGTGACGGATACAGTTATGATGCTACAGCTTTCTGCTTTTATCTTATTGAGCACGGATGCTACTACATGATACATTTTGAAGGTCTGATGATGACCAGCTAAGTGCTAATTGGTTCTCAGTGATGGATATAACTAGAATGACCTAGCTTTCAAATTTTATCGATCTGAGCACGGATGAAATGAAATGAAATGAATTTATTTGCCAGAATATAGGTACTTACATAATAAGACGGTAAAATAATTTTAGTCTCACTATATTCGACTCATCAGTCGTGCAAATGTTTCTGGTAGATGCTACTACATGATACATTTTGAAGGTCTGATGATGACCAGCTAAGTGCTTATCGGTTCACAGTGACGGATATAGCTAGAATGACCACCATCAGGTAAATGGCACCATCAGTCTCCAAGGCCTCCTCGAGCCCTTTCAAATGAGTCCAAACACGATGGTTCTACGCAGCGCTGTCAATGAGATCCTGTACCCACCTTCGAAGTCCACCGTCAAGTAAATGGCATCATCAGTCTCTAAGGCCTCCTTGAGCTCTTTCAAATGAGTCCAAACACGACGATTCTACGCAGTGCCGTCAATGAGATCCTTTACTTACCTTTGGAGTCCACCATCAGGTAAATGACATTATCAGTCTCCAAGGCGTCCTCGAGGTCTCAACACCATTAAAATAATAAGATACATAACATAACATCACGCCTACTATTAGGTACACCTCTGCCTAACCCTTCGGGGATGACAGGCGTGATGTTATGTAATGTATGTTATTATTTTAATGGTGTTAATTGTTTTATCGCTTTTAATTATTTTGTCTTGAGAATTTCGTTTGATGGAAGATGAAGATCTGGATGACTGATGATGTCTCGTACCTGAAGGTAAACTCCGAAGGTGGGTATAGGATCTCATTGACGGCACTGAGTGGAACCATCGTGTTTGGACTCATTCGAAAGAGCTCGAGGGGCCTTGGAGACTGATGATACCAGCTACCTGATGGTAGACTCCGAAGGTGGGTATAGGATCTCATTGACGGCACTGAGTAGAACCGTCGTTTGTGGACTCATTTGAAAGAGCTCGAAGAGGCCTTGGAGACTGATGGTGCCATTTACCTGATGGTGGTCATTTTAGCTATATCCGTCTCTGTGAACCGATAAGCACTTAGCTGGTCATCATCAGACCTTCAAAATGTATCATGTAGTAGCATCTACCAGAAACATTTGCACGACTGATGAGTCGAATATAGTGAGACTAAAATTATTTTACCGTCTTATTATGTATGTGCCTATATTCTGGCAAATAAATTCATTTCATTTTATTTCATCCGTGCTCAGATCGATAAAATTTGAAAGCTAGGTCATTCTAGTTATATCCATCACTGAGAACCAATTAGCACTTAGCTGGTCATCATCAGACCTTCAAAATGTATCATGTAGTAGCATCCGTGCTCAATAAGATAAAAGCAGAAAGCTGTAGCATCATAACTGTATCCGTCACTGAGAACCGATAAGCACTTAGCTGATCATCATCAGACCTTCAAAATGTATCATGTAGTAGCATCCGTGCTCAGATCGATAAAATTTTAAAGCTAGGTCATTCTAGCTATATCCGTCACTGAGAACCAATTACCACTTAGCTGGTCATCATCAGACCTTCAGAATGTATTTTGTAGTAGCATCCGTGCTCAGATCGATAAAATTTTAAAGCTAGGTCATGCTAACTACGTTCGTCACTGAGAACCGATAAGCACTTAGCTGGTTATCATCAGACCTTCAAAATGTAGTAGCATCCGTGCTACAAGAACGACTACAATTGTTTTTTGCTACAATTGTTTTATCGCTAAAAGCGATAAAACAATTAAAATCATTAAAATAATAACATACATAACATCACGCCTACTATTAGGTACACCTCTGCCTAACCCTTTGGGGATTACAGGCGCGATGTTATGTAATGTATGTTATTATTTTAATGGTGTTAATTGTTTTATCGTTTTAATTATTTTGTCTTGAGAATTTCGTTTGATGGAAGATGGAGATCTGGATTACTGATGATGTCTCGTACCTAATGGTGGACTCCGAAGGTAGGTATAGGATCTCATTGACGGCACTGAGTAGAACCATCGTGTTTGGACTCATTTGAAAGAGCTCGAGGAGGCCTTGGAGACTGATGATACTAGCTACCTGATGGTAGACTCCGAAGGTAAGTATAGGATCTCATTGATGGCACCACGTAGAACCGTCGTGTGTGGACTCATTTGAAAGAGCTCGAAGAGGCCTTGGAGACTGATGGTGCCATTTACCTGATGGTGATCATTCTAGCTATATCCGTCACTGTGAACCGATAAGCACTTAGCTGGTCATCATCAGACCTTCAAAATGTATCATGTAGTAGCATCCGTGCTCAATAAGATAAAATCTGATAGCTAGGTCATTCTGGCTATATCCGTCACTGAGAACCAATTAGCACTTAGCTGGTCATCATCAGACCTTCAAAATGTATCATGTAGTAGCATCCGTGCTCAGACAGATAAAATTTGAAAGCTAGGTTATTCTAACTACATCCGTCACTGAGAACCCATAAGCACTTAGCTGGTCATCATGAGACCTTCAAAATGTATCATGTAGTAGCATCCGTGCTCAATAAGATAAAAGCTGACAGCTGGAGCATTCTAAGTATATCTGTCACTGAGAACCGATAATCACTTAGCTGGTCATCATCAGACCTTCATAATGTATCATGTAGTAGAATATGCGCTCAGATAGATAAAATTTGAAAGCTAGGTCATTCTAACTACATCCGTCACTGAGAACCGAAAAGCACTTAGCTGGTCATCATCAGACCTTCAAAATGTATTAAGTAGTAGCATCCGTGCTCAGACAGATAAAATTTGAAAGCTAGGTCATTCTAACTACATCAGTCACTGAGAACCGATAAGCACTTAGGTGGTCATCGTCTGACCTTCAAAATGTATCATGTAGTAGCATTCGTGCTCAGTTAGCTGAAAGCTGGAGCATTCTGACTATTTCCGTGACTGAGAAGCGATAAGCAGTTACCTGGTCTTTATCAGACCTTAAGAATGTATCGTAGGAGTACCTGTGCTCAGTGAAATAACTAATGAAAGCTAGGTTATTACTTCATTAGTCAAATAGTATATTATGCAACTAGTGAATAAAGGACAGATTTAAAGCGAGGGCCGTAGATGAGTCACGAGCAAGTGAAGGATTCTAATGATTGAATCACGAACGCAGCGAGTGATTCAACTGTTAGAATCCTGAACGACGCGAGTGATTCATGGCCCTCGATATAAATTCGTACTTTATTCAGGAGTTGCATACTATACTTTATATCATGACTACGAGAAAAGACATAATTTAAGCGAAAATAGAAATTTAATCAAGAAATAAGAATTGTTACATTAATTGAAATGGACATTAAAATTAGAGCAATGACTGAAATTAAGCGTAATTTTCTTATTATTATCGTTAGGGTCAACTTGTGAAACAATATTTATTAATCTAATGCCAAACTCCTTGTCGCAAATATCGACCAATCAAATCTCGAGAATTTATTTGCACCAAAGAGTTTTGAATTTCGAATCTTAGCGCAAGGAGTTTGTGTAAGCATTGAAATAGAGACCGGATATATTTTTGTGTTCCAAATTCAAACACCAAAATAGTGAATAAAAACAAAACAGTGAATAAAAGGCCTTTTTATTCACTGTTTTGCGTGAATAAAATAAGCTTTTTAGAGTAGGTATGGTATAAATGTATAATTTATAATTAAATATTTTATTCATACATTGTACTCCAAGAGAAACAAAATATGTTAGGCAAATACGATGACCACTCTGCGACACGTTTCTGTTCTTTGGTACGTTTTTCTGTAGTACGGTCGTTTGCCGGTAGGGGCCGAAAAATAAACAAAAGCCAGTACAGAGGTCAAATCGTCAAAGTCATCCACTGCTGTGTTCCCCTTAATGAATTGTTATGGATGTTTTAGCAACCTTTTTATTACTCCGTACGGGCCCCTCCTACGTTCGTGATAATTTCTATTCTATCACTTGTTCAGGGAAAGTTGTAGCTTAATAATTTCATGAAAATAATGCAGCCTTTTTTTTGGGGGGGGGGATACATCAAATAACCCCTCCCGCTCTGGGTAGAGCGAAAGGCAGTGTCAGACTTCTGCTGACTAAAAACCACCCATGTTTCTACTTGGCCCTCTGTGTCGAGGCCGCGATATTTCTTTCGAACAACCCGCAGCCCCAACGGAGAAATAATGCAGCCTTATTTTTATTTTTAGATTGAGGGGATGCCTCATTCTTTGGACGTACTTCAATGCTAAAGAGGGCACTGGAAATTAATGATTTTTACTTTCGACCTTACCTTGCCTACTCTATCTTACTTGCAAAAAAATGTGTCTTAAGAAAAAAACTATTGTTCGCTGAAAATAATACATAACATTTTAACACGAGCAGAGATCGCACAGAATGAAAAGGTATGGAAGGAGAAAGGAAAAGTCCTTGCCCAGCAGTGGGACACCTAAGCGAATTAAAAAAAATGTAACTAGTTTAAAACCGTTTTTTTGTAAAGTAGGCTCTAACTGCGGTACTCAGAGATATTTAATGATTACTTAAACCGTAACTTAGTAAAGATTTGACATACTTTTGAATGACAAAACTGTCAAAACCTTTACTAAGTGATGGCCTAAGTAATCAATAGAGCTCTCTGAATGCGGCAGTATATCTAACCTAACCTATATACACACAATTTCTGAAAAATTCTGCCTTCATTTTCCTTTAATTCACCTCTTCTAACACATTCTTTTTGTCCTACAGTTGCCCTCGCTGCAGCTTTCCCCGACCTGGAGCTGTTCATCAACCTGAGCGGTGCCATATTCCTCTCAACCCTTGGTCTCCTCACTCCAGCCATCATCGACACCGTCCACAAATGGGACCGAGGACTGGGACCCTTCAACTGGATCCTTTGGAAGAACATCTTCATCGCCATGATAGCCCTCGTGGCTCTCTTTGCAGGATCCTTTACTTCCATCAAAAGCATGTTGGACAAATTCTATGACGGTCCAGTTTTGGAGGTGGTAGCTAATGTGACTAGCATTTCTATCAATGATACTATGATTTGATTTGGAGGCTTCAGGCATAAGGACCATGACATTTACCTTTTTGACAAGAAATAAAGTCATAATATAGAATTTTTGAATAAGAGAAAATTTAATACCATTTAGGAATGAAATCAACACATTAAAGCCGCCTTCAAAGAAAGAGTGAACAGGATCTTTTGGGTACGCTCGTTCCATTTTACACTTCATGCATCGCTTTCCATCAAGCGTGATCGTGGGCCATTTTTTATTAAAAAGAAAACAATAGAAAAAGAAACACGGCTAAGTTTAAATATTTATCTTTTTTAATGAATGAAGTTATAGTTTTGTCAAACAATTGTCTAGCCTGTCACAGACAAATTATTATCATTGAAAATACGAAAGTTTTGTTAAAGTGGAAATTCCGTCCGAAAATTAAACTAAGAGATGTTGACATTCCATTAAATTGATAGGACTACTTAGTTAAGATTGTTATAATTAAGTTAGTCGCTTGGACTATAAACTCACTAATAAGGTTGTGATACAAAAGGCCTTTTGGTATTGATTGCCTGTCTGAAATCTTACCTAATGTTTTTTTCTTTCACTCCATCATAGGGATGTTTAATGACTAAAATAAATATGATTCTAATTAGTCCGTCTGTTAGATTATCGAAAAATATTGGATACGTATTTTTTGATTTATCCAATCAATAAAAACGAAAATAAAACGCGTCAAAGTGGGGGGTTGTGACGTCACTCACCGGTCACACTCACAAAAAATGTCAAACTAATATAAAAACGAAAATAAAACGCGTCAAAGACCTGAAGTGGGGGGTTGTGACGTCACTCACCGGTCACACTCACAAAAAATGTCAAACTAATGTCTTAGAATATGACGTCACACGAGTTTTCAAAGCACTGTACCGTCTTCATTGTTTGTTTACGTGAAAAAAGAAAAAACACGTGTCCAATATTTTTTGGTAATCTATCTGATGGACTAATTAGATTTTTCTCGTTAACTACCCTATTACCAGTACTTCAATAATGTTCATTCTTGCTTTTAAATATTATCTTTATGTTTAATTATTTTTGTTTAAATATACCATGCATTCTGTACATGAAACTAAGTAACTCCACAAAAAAATGATTGCGGGGAAACAACTTTCTTGCAGTAGCGTTATGGGTCTTTTTGACATCCATAACTATGCGATTTATGACCTCAGGCAGGCTCTGTTGTAAATTATATTAAGTTATTTTTAAATTGTATTCTGGTTTCAACGTTTAACTATAAAAAAATGACAATAAAAATGGTAACCGTTTTTCAAACAATATGGTAGAAATTACGTGATAAACCGATATTATTTTATAAATAAAGAAGAAAACATAACCATACATAATTAGAGACTATACAAGTACTGAAATGAATTGCCAATTTAATTTAAGTTATTCTTTAGTAAATTTTCATGTAAGCATAGCTATAAACTGGCAGCACCAGCGCATTTCCATTCAAAAGAAGAAATGTAGACTCTTTGACTACAAAACTTTTTTTATTCCGGAAACGCCCTCTCTCAGACTAATAAGTACTTAATTTTATCGATAACCAGTTCTCTAGAGTCTTGGTAATGTATTTTATATCTCTTCTCTTGTTATAGACTTTCTTACCTTACTACATATAAAAGTGTAGTTACCAATAACATTATTTCTTCAGATGCCATTTTGTATCTTACTTTAAGGCTAGATTAAATGACGGCGCGTTCGTGTTCCACGCGCGCCTCAAAGAGATGTCAGAAACACGGAAGGGGCCCGCAAGGGCCGACGCCCGTCGGGGCTGCGGGTGTTCGCAAGAGATACCGCAGCCTCGACATGAAGAGCTAAGAAGGAACATGGGTGGTTTTTAGTCAGTAGAAGTCTGACACTCCCTTCTGCTCTGCCCAAGAGCGGGAGGGGTCATTTGATGATTTTCCACCCACCATAAAAAAAAGGCTAGATTAAATAGATTACTTAAGATTTTAAGGTACATTTTTAATCCTATTACTAGCATAAATAAAGAAGCCTTTTAAATTAAGTATCGTAAGTAACTGAGTTTATTGAAATTCCTCAATTAATGAGTATTGGTAACTAATCGTTTGTGAATTACAAAATCATAGCAACTAAATATTCTGAAAACATGTTTGTTACAAAAGCTAAGTAATTACATAGCTACTATCGAAATAAATGTAAACAGAGAACATGAAAAAGATATTCCAACATAAGTTTTATCGAGAATTTTTGAAGTGAAAACTTCTTTAGAGGCGTTGTGCACTTTTTTGGGATGGGTAAAAAATGTTAAACTCGCGTCAGGACACGTGATCATCAGGTCACGTGTCCTGACGTAAATTCGTAAGACGGCGCAGGACGCTTGCGCGAATGTACGTGTGGACAAAAAAATTAAATGTCAAGTTGATTTTTCTGAGTGATCATTATTTTATGTAATATAATATAAATATTCTCATGTTTGTCTACGAGAGCGCAGTAAATAAATATTGTATTTAACCACATAAGTGATAGTACTTTTATGCTGATAAATAAAACAATCCGTGCGAAATTATTCCCTAACCATTCCAAAATAATTATTAAAGAATGCACAACGTTAATGTTCAAGTTTTCACTTCTGAGTGCAAACCGTTGTTTTTTTTTCAAATAAAATCGTTTCCTTTGCGCTACATAAAAATTTTACATTTTTATCATCTATTTTATTTTCGTCTGAATTTTCGTTCAAACTTTTAACTTTACAAGAATAGACAAAATGTTAAGTACAATTACAATAAACATCTATTTTAATATAAGTACCTAAGTTTTTTTGTTACTGTGAAAAAGAAATGTGATATGATTAATTTTAACACTAGTTTGTAAGTAACACTAAAAATCGTCGAGTTAATAAAATGCTATGAAAGTTCTTTCTGTCTTTTTATTTGATCAACTTTAAGGAGCTTCGTCTCAAATTATTAACTTTTTACTTTGGTTTCACGGATTCAGTCAAAAAACTCATTTCTCATTTATTTGTTGGAAAGAAATTCTTCAGACTGACAATTAAAGTCGTTCCTTATTCTATTTATAGGATTATAAATAAAGGTGGCGATTAAAAGTTTAAAAATTGATATTAAAAACTGCTATAGTGGTTTTTAATGTCGCAAAAAAGAATTACTTTTCATGAAGGTCGGTATTATTATGGTGCCACTCTTCTATACTGGGCACGTTATCAGATGACAGTGATACTTGAGGAGAGAGGAATTCTACGCCGAAATGTCGTTGTTGTTTAAAGGGTGTAAAAGTACCCTTAACGCAAACGAAAGGCACTTGTTCTCCCCACCACTGCGATATTTTTTTTGTTCTAGACCATACCTGGGAACCCCCTAGTTACGGAGATATTGGGAGTCAAAGTTCTATATTTTTCACAGCTGTTTCTGTAAATACTAGTTTTTCAGGTTATAAATTTACTTAAATTGTCTCCATGACCCGTTTATTATTCAAAACATCCACTTGCACAATCTTTTAAGAGTGCTACTTTGAGTTTTACCGTAAAATCTGATTTTTTACCCCAAAAAAAAAGTCGTTTCCCAGCAAAAAAATTTGCGCAGGGGTACTTAGTTTGATGTACAGAATGCTTGGTTGACGGCTGTGTGATGGGTTGATTTACACCCTGTATCATATGTAGATACTTTTTTTTTAATTGCATGATCGATCGAGGTCAAGAGCACGCCCATTTTGCTCTGGACCTCAAGCACGCCTGATGGTCTTTGATGGAACGAGCGTAGCCAGAAGATGCCTGACTGATGATTGATTACTCATTTTAAGTCCTACTTTTTTTGTCCTTATAATTATATTTTTTAAATAAATAATTTACACGCAATAATGGCATAGATCTTTGGTAATCATTACAGGTAGTCAGTAATCTGAAAGTCTGACAACCAGTCTTACCGAAAGGGTATTGTATTGTATTACTCAGTATTACCTGGGCCTATCTGACCTCCACGGTCAGATAGGCAGTCGCTCCATGGAAACTACGGGTATTAAGCTGCATCCGTGTAGACTGGATGCCGACCCCAACATAGTTGGGAAAAGGCTAGGCAGATGATGAATGTACATGGCATAATCACCTAATTTATTAGGTACTAGCTGACCCATGCAACTTCGTCTGCGTCACATAATATAGCTTATAACAAATAACGTCAACATAAATTGAGTTAAATCGTAACAAACAAAAAATCGTATCTTTCCTCTTTATAATATTAGTTTAGATTATATTAAAGTGTGAATTACTATTGGTATCTCTTACTGTTAAATATACAGTAACACCTTGTTAACATTGTGGTGCAGTAAATATTTTGAGTATGAATTTCTCCGGAGTCCCCGGAGGCCAGAATCCCCACTAACCTACCGCACCGGACCGAATGACTGCCGCGCGCTTAATTATTTTGTCGCGCGGATATTTTTACATTGCGATATCTTCTAAGATATTTGTTTAAACTGTATGGAGTAAAGGGCACAAATATTCTATATTAAATTTCTGTGCTAACAAACACATTTATTTAGATATAGATTAATACTATATGGGTTAAATAAGCTTCGCAAAATATAATTCTTTTTAACCTAACATTTTAATAGTAAAAAATGGTTACAGTGAGTCAATCTTAAAAGATAGACATATGCTGTCGCGGACTTTTTTTTAGAACTTTTAAAGAGGAACAATTCTTTCATACATGGTATTTGCGTAACTTAAACCGTTTTCGCAGCGCACGCAACGGAAGCTCTCAAAAAGGAATATCTTTTCCCGTTTTTGCAACATTTTTCATTTATGCTCCGCTCCTTTTGGTCGTAGCGTGATGTTATATAGCCTAAAGCCTTCCTCGATAAATGGACTATCCGACACAAAAAGAGTTTTTCTATTCCAACCAGTAGTCCCAGAGTTTACCGCGTTCAAACAAACAAACAAACAAACAAACTCTTCAGCTTTATAATATTAAGTATAGATTTCAAAATTAATTTTGTAACATTTTGTTTTGGTAAGTTCTGGGATCGTGGGAAGTCGGTCTTTCGAATTTTTGCGGAAGTTATGGTCGGATATTATGTGTGCTTAGAATGGCTAATATATGATCACATTTTCTGGCATGACGTGTTATTTCTCATTCTTATTATAATTTTAAAATTGTGTTAACAGAAAAGGGGTGGTCAAAATAAGTGTCACTTGGCTAAATAATAACCGGCACATGGGTAAATCAAAAGTCATTTAGGTTGATAATCAACACTTTTTCGTCATAACTTACAAGACACAGTCCCCCAAAACTCCCGCCCTTTGACACTGACTGAAGAAGTGTCGGAACAAAGGAGAAGGGGACTTCTGGGCCCAGCAGCAATATGTATTAAAAAAACCGTTATATTTTTCTAAAGGAAATCACATAATATGGAACCTTGTTTCTATCTAAAACAAAACTGAAAGAAGAAGAAGAAGAAGAGAAAACTTTAAATAAGTTATGAAACTAAATAATCGAGTAAGTTATGCCTGAATTGCTGGTAATCGATTATGAATAAATCGCTAAAATCTCAGAATATGTATGAAAATCGAGTGACAAGTGTTTTTTCGTGGAATCGATTCATAGCGAATAGAATTCCTTTTATTTTTTTTCTGGCAATACTTCTGCCTGACATCAGTCAGACACCAACTGACAGATGGCAGTGGCACTCGTTCGTTGTCTTTCTCGTTTTGAGTGCGCAAGTATTTTTTTCCATGTTCTATTGTTTAACCCCACGACCTCGGCTTTGCATAGGACTTTTGACGGATCTTGATACAAACACGCTCCATGCATAAAACCATAACACAACCGAAGCCATTCAAGAGTATTTCGTGAAAAACATAAAAAAACTACAATGTTATAATTAACCTTACTTTTACTAAACTTCATATAACTTGATTCCTGGATAGCCAAATTTCACCAAATTTTTAGTGAGGCCTTGTTATTATACCCTCTTACAAATAAGGCTAGTTTGATTCAGTTAACACCTGGGTCCAGGAATGTATGGAGTCATTCCCTTCTCCTTTCCCAACAACCAGATTTATTGCAAGAAGTTTAGTTGGGTTAGAAGAATCAGGTTCTATTATCATAAACATGCATGATGGATGAAGATCTACGCTTTGTAATGGGTAAATACAGTACTTTTAGGGTCCCGTACCTCAAAAGGAAAAAACGGATCCCTTATAGGATCACTCGTGTGTATCCCCCCCTTATCTCCGAAACTACGGAGCCTAAAATTTTTAAAAAAATACATAATTTAGTTCAACATTTATAAGCTACAGGAAAACCTAGAAGAAGTCTATGGTGCTAAAATAACATGGAAAATCTCTCAATATCCACACTACAATGGTACGGAACCCTTTTTTTATGGTGGGTGGCAAATCATCAAATAAGGGTCCCGATCTTGGGCAGAGCGAAAGGGAGTATCAGACTTCTACTGACTAAAAACCACCCATGTTCCTTCTTAGCCCTTCATGTCGAGGCCGCGGTATCTCTTGCGAACAACCCGCAGCTCCGCGCGGACAGAACCCTTCATGTGCAAATCCGACTTGCACTTGGCCAGTTTTCCGAGTTAATTATTATGCCTTGATACCGTGACTGTTGCTACGTTTTATGTGTTTTTCCGACTTTCGATCCTGCCTGTAATGGTCTAATTGAAACAAATGATTTGAGTTTATACAAAAGTGTGTTCGATAATATTGAAAAAAGAATCCTTTCACATGTTGTAACGTTACATTTAACAGGGGGAGCCTGATAAATGTAAGGCCACAATAAACACTTTCCTACCTAGGAGGAGAGCACAGTTTAATAGAAAAAGGGAAAAGGTAAACAGTTATTTAATATAAGAAAATAAAAACAATTAAACCTAAAATATCTATCAAGCCCTACCTACCGGATGCTGGAGAATTCTTATTAAAAATATTATACAAAATTAGGGAAACCGGGGTGAAGGTCCTTAGATACGAAGAGTCCAGGGGGTTTCTTAGATGGAAAGCCTCAAGTCAGGCCTTCCAGTCGTTGAGCTCGCAAAGGGGCCGGTTGGAGCCTGCAGTCAATCTTCAGCTTCCATCAGACGCAGAAGAGGCGCGAGGATCAAGGAAACGTCCCTCCGGCTGTAGCAGTAGCCGGCGGACGTCAGGAGTGCCGAAGAGGAGGATCGAGGAGGAGGGCCGAGGAACGTCACTCGGGCACTTTTCTTTACGACGCAGACCACCGTAATGAAGATTATATTATATTGCTCAAGAAACTAGTAAGCTTCGTAGCTGAGATGTTTTTCGTACCGAGCCCTGGCGTAGACTGATTCTGACGACCCGGTTCCCAGTCATCCTGACATTTTGAAATTAGAAGCTTTTGTTCTAGAACATTAAAAATAAAAATCAATTTATAACGAGGTACAAGGAGGTATCAATAAGCTATACTACCTACTCCTAACTCCAGCAGCAAATTAAAAATAAAAACCCAAATAAAAAAACACAAACATTACAATGTCAGCCTACACACGCCATTAATTAAAAATAAATTATACTCAAACATAAATAAAACGTCCTGGCACAATGAGTGTACCTACCCATTTACACGTGCAATGTAAGGTTGGACTTAATAGCAGTAACTTAAAGACACACATTTGTGTCATCATTCATCATCATTTACTTATTAATAGAATAGAATTTTATTTTGGAAATATGGGTAACAGACAATAGTTGTTATGAAAAACCGAAGCTCAGCCACATGTTACCATTGGAAATGCTAACATTTACATGATTTCATTTATAAAACACTAGCTGATGCCAGCGGCTGCACCCACGTGGATGTCGGTCAAATTATATACTAAAACCTTCCTCTTGAATCACTCTATCTATTGAAAAAAACCGCTTCAAAACCCGTTGCGTAGTTTTAAAGATTTAAGCATACATAGGGATATAGGAACAGAGAAAGCGACTTTGTTTTATACTATGTAGTGATGTACCTACACTTTTATAGACCAAGTCAATCATTACATTTATCATCCAATAGATAAATTAATTAATAATCATTACAAGTATCTTCTAGGTACGCTGGTTTCCTCACGATATTTTCCTTCACCGAAGCAAGTGATAGTTATACAATACGCACATGTATCTGAAAAATCAGAGGTGTGTGTCTTGGTTTTCAACTTGAGACCAATGAATTGACAATCCGAAGGTCACATTACTAGACTAGCACTGCACGTATAAGCCGGAGGTCCTGGCCGCCAAATGGCGGTCGCCTAACCATGTCAGAGCGCCGTCCGTCCGTCTTATGACGACGACAGGCCGTGTCGACGACGCGTTCGTGTTCCACGCGCGCCTCAAAGAGATGTCAGCATCATGAAAGGGGCCGGCAAGGGCCGACGCCCGTCGGGGCTGCGGGCTGTTCGCAAGAGATACCGCGGCCTCGACATGAAGGGCTAAGAAGGAACATGGGTGGTTTTTAGTCAGTAGAAGTCTGACACTCCCTTTCACTCTGCCCAAGAGCGGGAGGTGTTATTTGATGATTTTCTACCCGCCAAATAAATAAAAAAGGGCCTTGAGGCGGTTAAGAAACTCTGACATTAGCGTGTGTGGGGTCCTAGACCTTACTGCCCACATGATAAGAAGAAGACTGCACTTGGTAGATGATGTATTTTTATGTCAGAAAAATAAATTAATCATGCATGGTGTCGGTCTAGACGAATTACATAACAATTGGAGGCTGCATACAAATAAAACTACGGATAATCACTACCGAATATGTAATATATAAGTGTTGATCTAATTGCCTCTTACATAAGTGTGTAGATGCATGTGTTTTGTAACCATTTGTAACTGCCGAATTAGTGGCAAATACTCGGATATAAGCTATTAGACAGAATGAAGTTGCACAACGTGGACTTAATTACAATTTAACTGATACAAAATGACCATAACAAGTAAAATAAAAATTTCAGAGATGTCTCAATGAGATGTGTCTCGTTGGTTCAGTGGTCGCCAGCGCGACTCCTGAGTTCCATTCCTGGGTCGAGCAAAGTGTTACGGGGTTTTTCAGGATTTCTGAATTTGTGCCAGTTGGTGGCTACAGGTGCCCCGTGGATCGTGGGTGTACTTTCAAACATTTAAACTCAACAAACAACCAAACTTGAGACAACAACCTGTAGTAATAACAAATATTTGTTTCTTACGTAGTCGAACCTGCGACACGCAACCCAGCACACAATCGCTCAGCCATGTCTGGCGAGCTACTACCCGATAATTGTCGTCGGGTTCTTCTATAAAGTTGGGGATACTACGTCTCCGTGCTGCCCGAATAAGACGTTCTTTTCTCACTGTTATGTGAGAAGAAAGACTTTTTTTTTTGGCGGGTGGAAAATCATCAAATAACCCCACCCGCTCTTGGGCAGAGCGAAAGGGAGTGTCAGATTCCTACTGACTAAAAACCACCCATGTTCCTTCTTAGCCCTTTATGTCGAGGCCATGGTATCTCTTGCGAACAACCCGCAGCCCCGACGGGCTGAGAAAAAAGTCTTACATCTTAGAACACACTCTAATGATGAATTACTCACCATCACAAAACATTACTATGAGTTTCTGTTATTACGCTCACCGCAAGTTATTACTAAATCTAAACTGCAATCACAGGTCATTAACCTGCCTTAACGTGACTTTTAGTTTCAACATTATTTCAGAGCTAGGTGTCGAAATGTTTATGTTCTTCAAACATTTGCATTTACAAAGGCTACCTCCATAAGTTACGTTAGTTGTACCAACACTTTTGTTACTAATTTTACAACATACAGAAATGAGAATGAGATTATTTTTTACATAATATACCACATTACCAGTCCAATACCTAACTCACAGCTGGTACGTACAGGTTTTTAACAGATAAATAGAAACGGGCCCTTATTCCACCACGCAGGTCCAGTCCGGGTTGGTGGGTGTCACATGTCTTGATTTTTTAGATCCTGGGACATAATCAATGTTTTTGCCAGTTTATTGGCCTGACTATACCCGTCACTCTCTGCGACAGTTCCACTTGAGATTCGCGCCAGACAACGTGTTACATATTCAACTGTTTTAGAAGAAAACTCCAGCTTCATACGCCTGAAAAGACCATTTGCTAGATGTTAACGAACTGTACCAAAAATGAAATTATTTGACTTACTAGTTCCGTTACTATGGCTTAATATCGCCGAGTGCCGACACGATAAAGAAATGCTACAGGTGGTTTTATTACATGAAGCGTCTAATAAATAAGACGTATCATGGCATGGCTGTAAAAGTCGAGATTAAGATTCTGGATCTAATAAACTTGGGATAAAAGCATCCAATTTGTTAAAGGAGCATCACTTTGACCGCCTCATTGGACTAGAGGTCTGAATCGGGACAACTAAGCATGAGGTTCTGGGTTCGATTCTAGGTCGGGCATAATGTTATAAGGTTTGACCATCAGGAATTTTTCAGAAGCAGCCTTTTTTTTTCGATTTTTTTTTTTTCGTTTTTTTGGCGGGTGGAAAATCATCAAATAACGCCTCCAGCTCTTGGGCAGAGCCAAAGGGAGTGTCAGTCTTCTACTGACTAAAAACCCCCTATGTTCCTTCTTAGCCCTTCATGTCGAGGCCGCGGTATCTCTTGCGAAGAACCCGCAGCCCCGACGGTTTCAGAAGCAGCCTGGATCCGTGCCCGGCTCATGGCAATATGCTTGTTCCCCTATTACATGGAACTTACAAACATTTCCTCACAACATGTGGGTGCACAGCCCTGCTTAACCCTTCGGGAATTACAGGAGTGTTATTATGCTTCATTACTTTGCAAGCAAGATGAAATAGGTATCCATACAACCATGTACCAAATAAATGTACAATAATTATTTTACTCGCAAACCAATTACGATCATTAGTGTAAATGAAATAATTGCAGTTCTTAGCCCCAATACAGTTGGTTTATTTAACAAATAGTTTTGTTCGTATTCTTTATTACGTATTAAGACCAATTTAAAAGCAATCTTTTGTTTTGTTCTGAGTTCAATCTTGAGGTTCCCATCCAAAGTGTTATTGTGAATTATCGGTAAGAGTTCTGTTTATGAATGGCACCAAATGTATTGTGATAGTAGGTTGGATAATAACCTTATTGGCGCCGTATTCATCGTCATCATCAGCCTATGTCCCCACTGCAGGGACTCAGGCCTTCTCTCTAGAAGATGGATGGGCTAGATAGAAGGACACGTGCATAGTACTCCTAACCGGCGTTTGTGTATGACCAGACGTATGAACGTGGATGGGACAAAAATAACAGAGGGTGCACCTGTTCCTGGGCACACACTTGTGCACTGTAATATCTCCCTCGCTGATGACTAATCTTCGCTAAGGTTGGCCGCCATGATCGAAAACGGCTTACATAAGGACCTATCGTCCCTGGCCCATCTAACTGGAAGTGTCCCACAGTAACCGCCAATACACAATCTTTCCTCTAGGATTCGTCTGCTCCACCGGCCGGCCCTTTTTTTGGAGTTTGGGAAATCATCAAATGGCTCCTACGGCCCTGGACGGTGCGGTAAGTAGTGTCAGACTTTTACTGACTAGAAACCACCACTGTTCCTTCTTAGCTCTTTGTGTCCGAGGCTGCGGTATTTCTTTTGGACCACCTGCAGCCCCGACAGGACCAGACGGCCCTAAGACTAACACGGACAGACATTTCCAGCGCACTGCCACTTCAGCTTGCTAACCCTGCGAGCTACGTCGATGACTCCGGCTTATTGCTCCACACTTACATGTTTACATGGAAGTATGGAACCCCATTAAGAAATTGTTCCTGTGGAATGAACTACTATCGTGATTGTTTCGATAATGACAGCTCAGATTAAACAACACAGGTTTTTCCCCACTTGACTGAGACCTCATTTGTCAATTGGAATTACTCAATGATAACATTGAAGCCTATTTACCTCCAACTAACCTTGTGTCTCCGGTAAAACCGTTAAGAATTGGCACTTCTTTATTTCGATGAATTTAGTCAATGTAAGTATTTATCATTGGCAAACCAAATATAACTTGGAAAAACCTAATAACACTTTGGTCGACCTCATGCTCCGCAGTCAGGCTTTAGTCGCCACCAACGAGTATGGCTTCAATTTACGGCGGGCATACAGTTAAAAAACGGGGTGCTTTAAATCCAGATAGCACATTTCCGCGTGATAATTATTTCGACCACCTCACGAGAGGTGAAAAAAAAACGTGCGCCTTTCTCAAAACTAAAATAATACAATCCAATACAAAGTACGCAACTAAATCAAATAAGTACTTAAATATACAATAATGTGATTCTATTATGTATATTGTATATCCTACTAATAATATAAAGATGAGGATGTATGGATGGATGGTTGGATGTTTGTTACTCTTTCACGCAAAAACTACTGAACGGATGTGGATGAAATTTAGAACACAGGTAGTTCATAACCTGGATTAACACATAGGATACTTCTTATCCCTGTAGTATGATCCCGTGGGACACGTGAGCGAAGCCGTTTATTTATAAGTACTACAGTCACGTTTAGGGCACTCGATTGCTGTTGCAAAACAGCAGTAAATAACGACAGGTAGATATAATAATAGATTACTGTAAGTTATACGAGCACTTTTGGTATATAAGTCTGTAGCTATAGTATTTGTAATTAATGCAACGGTTATTTTATAGTTCAGCATCCATGGAGATTTATAAGTCTGACAACCCAGTACTAACCGGGTTGTGGAGGTCAGATAGGCAGTTGCTCCATGTATCATGTTGGTATTCAGCTGCATTCGGTTAGACTGGAAGCCGACAGCAACATAGTGAGAAACTAGCTAAACAGATGATGATGACTCTCCCTATGCCTTTCGTCTGAAACTAACGAGTGTAAAGCATACATGTGAAGAAATTAAACGTGTGTACAGTCGAACAATTCTAATATATTGACAGTATTGATTGCAATTTTGTTTTTTGCTGCGTATGCTATTAAACGACTAATGTCAATCGCTGTATTATTTGAAATCAGTCTCTAAATATATCTGTGTAATCATAAAACTAAATTCAAGTTAGCTGGCTGTGTACTTAATACCTTGTTCGACCGTACATGGTACATAAGAGTCATCTTCACTTGCACAATGACAGACAGAAAATATTTAAGTCAAAAGATTTCGTAGTTGTCATGTGTTCATTTAGTTTTGTAATGAGCCAAATGAATAGCCCCGTTTGAGTATGATTCAACTCTTAAGTAAAACATCTTAGTGGCTGGGCGACTAGCATTACATGATTGTATACGCAAGGCCGCCTACCATCCGACGAAGGCCGAACATTGAAAGGGAACGAATACCGATTTCAATGCACCAACACTACAATAAAAGTAGCAGGTACATAGTTGTAACTAATCATTAACTTTGCTCTATTTATGGACACGGATTTGATTAGCCAAACTGATACGTCTCATTTATGTGCGGCCATTTTAAATTAGGTAGCTGTAGGAACTTCAAAGACTTAACATACTAATTAGACCACTTTCACAGCTATTTTAGTTAAGGTTATATTTTAACTAACCTGCCTCGATGCTGTAGTAGTGCGACTGCTGAGTATGAGGTGCTGAGTTCGAATCCCTGGTCGGGTAAAGTATTATTGGATTTTTCCATATTTCTATACATGATGGAAAAAATAATAACTGTAGCAGCCGCGCAGTCTCGAGTTCGGTTGATGGCAATAGGCTCGCTCCCTATTACATGGGACTTAAATATAACTGGTGAAATGTGAGTGTACTGATGGGTACACCTCTGCTTATCCCTTCGGGGAATACAGGCGTGATGTTATGTTAGAAACTGAACAACAACCTTTTAGCAACAAAAATAAATATCACTGTTATTCTGACAATGTAGAAAAATCAGAGATAAAATAAGTACGAAAACACCGTAACATCATTATGGATCGGATCACACGAAAATTGTATTAGATCTCCGTGTATGAGAATATCTCACGTATATTTCTTTTAGGTGAAATATTTGGAGCCGTATTTACACATATCATAACATACATTACACTCCCTGGCCTAGTGGTTGTAAGCATGAAGTTCGGGGTTCGATTTCCAGGTCGAGTGAAGGGTTAATAGAATTTTTCATGAGAGACTTCTCTTTAGTGGTCAGGAAGTCTGAATTCGTGCCCAGCTGATGGCAATAGGCTTGCCCACTATTACATGGAACTTAAACTTAACTGATGAGATGTGAGTGTTCTAATAAGTAAATGTAATACTTCGAGGATTACAAGGCGTGATGTTGTTTTATTTACCGGTCATATCTTATTCTTTTCCAGCTCTACGCAATTTCATTATACAACGAAGTTCACTGACGGTCTCCCAGTTTTTCAACGAAGTTCACAGGCCCGTGTCTACGGTGGCCGGAAGCCATCTCGTGGCCACCAACGCCCGGAGCGCCTCCCGCGGCGACTGGGACGAGAGGTTCTCTCCCTCTCACGATCCGCGGCCTCCTTCGCTAGCATCACTGCTTCGCAGAAGGAGGCGACGGCGTCCCAGCCAGTTTTCACCCTTGTGTCCTAAGTAAAAAGGGTAAAAAGTGGTCGACCGTCAGTGAACTCAGCAGTAGGTACCTACGATGTTGAGTCATCAAGTAAATTATCCTCTTCACAAGTTTTGTGTCAATGCCACAATCATCATTTTAAAGATAAAATTGCAGTGCGTAACAGTGATTGTTTACGCATAACAATTACTA
The DNA here is from genome assembly GCA_949774965.1 of Diarsia brunnea. Lineage (NCBI taxonomy): Eukaryota > Metazoa > Arthropoda > Insecta > Lepidoptera > Noctuidae > Diarsia > Diarsia brunnea. The sequence continues at coordinate 2,547,764 of OX459005.1, read as the reverse complement.
TGTACACTTTATCATAGTACCTAGCCTTTTCCCAACTATGTTGAGGTCGGCTTCCAGTCTAATCGGATGCAGCTGAATACCAGTATTTTCATGAAGCGACTGTCCACACCCCAGTAGGGGATCGGACAAAAAAAAACTAATTAGTCCGTCAGATAGTTTTCCAAAAAATATTGAACAAATATTTTTTATTTTTTCACAAAAACAAAAAACGGAGACGATACAGTGCTTCGAAAACTCGTGAACTCTTCGAAAACGTCACATGTCAGTATATTTTTTACCTACAAATAACGTCACAAACCAGCACTGATCTTTGACGCGTTTTATCTTCGTCAACTTTTATTAATTTGATAAAACAAAAAACACGTATCCAATATTTTTCGATAATCTAACTGACGGACTAATTAGAATCATATTTTTTTTACTCAGTCCGATCCCCTATTAGTATTGGGGTAATATGACATCCCGTGTTAGGTCTAGTTATCACACACGATCTTCAAATTATGACAGGACCAACCGCTTAACGCGCTGTCCGAAGCACGGAGGAAATTTGGTATGTAATGGGCAATTACTCCATGTAAAATACTGGTATTCAGATGACTGGAACTGGATCAACATAGCTGGAAAAAGCATGGCAGATGATGACACGAAGATGATAATGATGTTTTAGGCTCGTGAGAAGTTGCCTCCATCATTTCAGCCATAAGACGTCCACTGTTGGACATAGGCCTCCCCCAGAAGGGGGGGATTTGCCATAATCGCCACGCTTGGCAGGCGGGTTGGCGATCACAGTATGGTTGTTACGAAGGCACAGAGAACGCTGCTGCCCATTCTCTGGTAAGTCCCTTAGTCGCCTCTTACGACACCCACTGGAAGATATGGGATGGTGCTATTCTTACGTCCGACAACATACGAATGTTATTATAATGTTATTCGAAAGAACGAATATTATTCATTCATATATTTAATGTCGAGTTAACTAACTTTGTACATTAATTAAAAACTAATAAATAAACTAACAATAAACTATAAATGGGGAATCAAAAAATTGCTCCTCAACGCTGTCAGCCGGTAATGTGCCCAAAAGACTGGCGGCATTCCCACGTTGTATGGAAACACTTAACCTTTGGCCAATACAAAAGCCAGCCCTTGGGTCACGAGAAGCGCCAACTAAGCGTTTAGAAATTTCCTTAAACAGGCTACAAGCACTCGGTTACTAATAGGAATGGGTTTTCTACAAAATTAATGAATTGATTCTCCTCAATTAATCATGTTAGAAAATACCTGCGTACCTTCCGTAATTTACGCAAACCGCAATGTAGGCAAGTAAACATTAACATGTTTTGATAATATTTAAGTCATGTAGTGACTAACTTTTACAATGCTACACAATCAAGTTTAATTTGAGGAAATAACTGACCTTTTGACCGTCTCGGTCTAGTGGTTGCAAACTAAACTGCCTAGCAGAAATCCGTCTATCCTCATCATAATTAATTTTGGCGTCGGAGCAGCATGATTGTATTCTTCTTCGATACTTCTCCATTAAGGATTTTGATGACGCCTTTCTTTAGCCATATCATGCTCCACTCAGGATTTTCTAAATACGTCATCATCATCATCATTAATCTGCCCTTAACCTAATTTATTTGGGATCGGTGCAGCTTGTCTTCTTCTTCCATACTTCTCGGCTACTTGTCATCTCAGAAGTCACCACCTTTCTAGCTATATTTATCATCCTTCACACAGTCCATCCATAGTTCCTTGGGTCGTCCTCAACACGTATACCCCTTTTTTTTGGTCGGTGGGAAATTATCAAACATCTCCTCCCGCTCTGGGCAGAGCGCTATGGGAGTGTCAGACTTCTACCGACTAAAAACCACCCATGTTCCTTGTTAGCAATTTGTGTCGAGGCCGCGGTCTCTCTTTCGAACAACCCGCAGCCCCGACGGGGACTCGTATACCTCTCCATAAACATACTCAAAACGTTTTTAACGATATTTTCCTCTTTGCTTCCTCCACTCTTATAGCACACTTATATTGGATTTCACGACCAGAAGCTCAATTCCTCTGACGCATCCCGAAATACCCGGACCTGGATCCCCCTTATTTTATGAAATTTAAACAATACTGGCGGAATGTGAGTATATTAAAAACATTTGCCTTACACTCCTAGCAAAACAGAAACAATGTCATGACGTAATTTACTTCATTCATAAATGTATGTTTGAATCAAACAAAGCAACAATATAAACAGTAATTAAGGAAATAATTGAGTTATATATATATTATATTCACTTAACATACATAGTTATGTTAGTTTCCTTGTCTCGTGGGAGCGATGGCAGCCTGATATTCTAATGATATGAACTAGTGCATCCGGACTTGAATTAAGCTTTATTTATATGTTCTAATATGTTAATTAAGATATGTATTTAGTATTTTGTTTAATTTCGTTAATAAGGTTTTTATGCATAGTGTTTAATTATGTCGATATGGATTTTTGTTACATAAACGCACGGTTTAGTATATAGAAACTCTATCATGCCTCCTAATTACTACAATCCTTACATATTCCTTTTGTTTATTTGATGTTGATAATATATCCGGTCGAATAAACACTATAATCTTACTAACAAAAACAAATACTACCGTTTCATAAATTAGTTTAAAATCTTAACACGCATGGTTTTATTCCATTGAAAACTTTTGATTACTTCCCTTACAAATAATAATCATGAAGATACAAACAACAGCTAAGAAAATCAGGCTTCTATTATGTATCAAGTACCAATAATACACAATATACGGTAACCATGACTTCTTATCTTTTTCTGAGCAACATCGAGGGTCAACTCCTTTAGTGTCCGTCCCTTTAAAATAATCTCGTATGAAAAATCAATGACCACTTGAAACTGGTCAGTTTGGTCCTTTTGAGTAATTGGAAACAGGGGATAATAACAGAGGAGAATGTAAGAATAAAACGTGTTGTGCCGACCACAAGTAGAATGAGACAAGGGCAGGATGATGATGAATATTGAATAATCGACAGAATTAAACTTGATCCGTAGTAACTTAACCGATTTTGTGCGTCAACGGTAAGAAAATCGAAAACAATCGCCTTGCCAGTGAAAGATGACAATATTTGGAAGACTTCATTCTTACTCGTATGTTTATGAAACGATTCGAAGTGTTGCCTGCTTTTATCGCTTTAATAACAGTTACAACCCGAAGTTTGGATTGGTACTTTGAACATAACTACATACCTAAATGTTTGTCCTCTGTACACCCAATTTTCACTAGTTAAACATTAGTGCTCGTAACATAAATCATAACATCTCACCCGGATTACAGATTAAATTTTGTAATGTAAAAGAAATAGGACACAAAATACTTACTAACTCCTACAATTCTCACAGCATACAATATCCCGGTTAAAGGTAAAGTTGTCGGTAATCCCCTAAGAAAAACCCATTAGGAAGAGCACGGGAGATATGGGACGAGGCGACGACGTCATTTGTAGAGACCGGATCATAGGTAAATACATGTTTGTATACGTACATCATTTCGAGGTATGAGACGTATAGATATTTTAAACGGCCAACTAAATAAAAACCGCTCGAAATCATGTACTAAATTCCTGGTAAGTATATCAGGAAAAAGCACGAAAATCTGGGACGAAGCTACGTCAACTGTAATAAGGCAAATATATATTTGTATAATAATATGCAACTGTATTCTGTTAACAGTATGAGGCGCATAAATATTTCTAATAGGCCAATTTTTTTTTAACTTCTTCAAAAGATGTAGGTACTAACCAACCCTGTATTATGACTTTTGTTTTTCCCAATAAGTACTGTAAACGGCGATAGAGAAATTACGGCCAGGAACTTAGTTGGCTACTTTGACTCGATTAAAAAAAAAACAACATTTTGAATAATTTTGTAATTGGAACGTCCAATGGTCATCAGTGGAATTTAATAGGCATAGAATATGCGTCACGACTACGTTAAATAGGTATAATTAATAAATCAATTTAGCGAACACGTTCCAACACTATGTTGACAACAAAAAATGATACATTGGAAACAGGTTTGAGGTTTAAAAACCTCATTAACACTTCTATGTTATGCAAAGAATTTGATTTGCTCTCATTCTCCTTTGTGTATATTTTGTTGCTAATTATGTCATCATGATTTGTTTACAATTGTTATTTTTGCCAATTTACGTTGTAATCATTGGTTTACAATGTAAATTACAAGGTTTGTGTTATGGGCAAGATTTTTATGCACAATTCAATAGGGTGTCGAAACTGTTCGGACCTTCGCCCGAGTGGAATATTGCTTCATGTGGTTTAAAGCTATAAATATACTAAGTGTACACTCAATTGCTTTTTTATATAACATATCATCACGCTTGTAATCTTTGAAGGGTAATGCAGAGGTGCAAAATCACGAGCAAAATTAAAATGCAATTTTCTTGAGAAATAACGGTTTCTACTTGTAGACAAGAACTATTTCGTAAGTGACAGTAACCAATAGTACACCCACACTTCGCCAGTTGTGTTTAAGTCCCATGTAATAGGGGGCGAGCCTATTGCCATCAATCGGGCACAGATCCAGAGTCCATGGTTGCTACTAAGAAATTCCAGAGGGAAAAATCCAATTACATTTTCCCACCATTTTCACACCGTTTTTACATTTTTGATTGTGGGGTGAAGGTGTATGACGGGTTGTTCGCAAGAGATACCGCGGCCTCGACATAAAAAAGAAGATGGCGCTAAGAAAGAAGATGGGTGGTTTTTAGTCAGTAGAAGTCTGACGCACCCTTTCGCTCTGCCCAAAAGCGGGACTTATTTGATGATTTTCCACCCGCCAGAAAAAAAAAAGGTGTATGAAAAAGGATGACCCTTGATAACTAAGGATACCCCTGCCTAACACCTCGGGGGATGTTCATGTCATGTGATTCTGATGAGGTGAGGAAATACAAAGTCTCGTTGGACCCTCCACGAATCTCTCAACCAAGTATTCTGTACAGCCCGTCGGGGCTGCGGGTTGTTCGAAAGAGATACCGCGGCCTCGGCGCAAGGGCTAAGAAGGAACATGGGTGGTTTTTTGTCAGTAGAAGTCTGACACTCCCTTCCACTCTGCCCAAGAGCAGGAGGGGTTAATTGGTGATTTCCCACCAACCCAAAAAAAAAAATCTGAGCTAGGAACGCAAAAAATATTGCTAGGAAACGACTTTTTTTGACACGCACTGAAAATATGGCGCTGATGGATGCATTACAATAAATTATAATATTGGAAACTTGGATTTAAAAAAACTTGCGAAAACGATGTAACTTTGACCTTCATATCTCCGTTCCTGAAGGTTGTATGGTATAGAACCACAAAATTATCGCAATGACGGCGGGACCCGGGTGTTTTATACCCATTATGTTATAATTATTAAAATAAAAGCTATTCGAATTCATAGAATATGCCTAATTCATACCTTCTCAATATCATACATACTTACATATTATATAAACTTTTACTTTTTCACCGGGGGGGTGGCAGAAACTGCAGTACCCCAAAAGGCTACGCTCATTAGATACTCTTTTTGCTTTATTATTATTATATTCATACATCAAGCCAATAAGGCGAGCCGGTTGGGATAGGGTCAAAATTGTAACACGTGTAGCTCAAATACAATAATAATAATTCTAATGCCTTTTATTTGGTCTTCTCAAAATATTATCAGTTATCACCGATAAGCCAACAAATCAATTGCTAACTTCATAAATAAACAATTTTCTTCCGGAAAACCGTAAATTTTCCACGCGATTTGTTAATATTTGTAATACTCTGGTTATTTATTTAATTTCTCTTACTTAGGCCAATATCAGTCGCTTCATTTTGACCTTCATTCAGCATAGTTCACTTAAAGTGACACGTTTAGTCAAGAAATGATCCAAAACTGACAAATTATTTCATTAATGAACCTATTCAACAATGTTGGATTTCGACAATCGGTATTTTTCCCTCGTCTACGAAATTATCAAAAACTTAAATGAAAGAAGCAAAGGAATCATTACTTTATCATTATCAGCATTATGTTGAGCGATGGTCCTTTTACGTGGAATGTGACGCAAGTTTATCCTTGCTCTTTTTTATTCATATTTTGTCATGTTCAATAAACTTAAAGGTTTTCGTTATTTTTAGGGTCCAGCAGTCAACGAGGAACCCTTATATGTAGTTGCACTTGCGCCATGTCCCTTTGTCCGTCCGTCGGTGTCTGTCTGACTAGTGTCCACAGCTTGGCTCAAAGACGCTTAGAACTAGAAAACTGTAATTTGGTATGAATATACTAATCTGTAACGCCGACAAAACCACGACGAGTATTTTTTTGGGATATCTCCTTTACACGAAGAGGGGGGTTCATTTTTTATCTCGAGTACTCCATGGTGGGGACAACGTTATATAGGTCTTTAAAAAATATTGAGATATTTCAAAATGTAATTAGGTTCTTATTTTAACAATAAAAATCATCGTTCGGAGGGAAATCGTTAATCAGTTAAATTAGTCCGCATATTATGATGGGCAACTACGGAACCCTACATTGTACGTTACCGGACATGCACTTGGCCGCTTTTTGGGAATAAGAATAATTTATTTGCATAAAATACAGGTCTTACCAGATATAAAAGTCAGTGATGTGTGCACAAATCATATTAACCTGTTTAGGGCATGCAAATGTTTTTTATTAACATAGTATTGAAAAAAATGAACCGTCGCCTGAGGTATCGTTCGTTCCGGTGAAGCGTCTGATATTGGCATTATGAACTCGGCGACAATACGCTAATTGGAGGGAAAATATTATGACCACCAATTGTTATGTCAACGAAAACGAAAGTTAGGAAATATTTGAACTCATATTAGTGCAATAATCTAAATGCTGAGAGAAAATAGAAAGTAAGACCATTTGTAAATAGTTTGCTGACAAAAATCGTGGGAGAATATTTTGATAATTGTCACAATTGCTGCATTCAAAGTATGTAAACAAAAAATTAGTTTTGCTATTTTTTGATTATTTTCCTCAAGGAAAAGCCAAAATATGTTTTTTGACTTGCTTTAATTTCGAAAACGCAAATTGAAAAAGTATAATACTGATATTCAGTTTTATCCGGATAGATTGCAACCCGACTCAAATATAGTTAAGAAAAGACTAAGCAGATGAAGATGTTCCGACTATCTTTTGTGATAGGGAATGTACTAGAATCCTACACGTTGGCAACTAACGACGTGGGAAGAGGACATACCGATTTTCTCAAGATCCTTTCATTAACACAATGACAGCGGTGATAAAATTATTTACACAAAAATAATGAAGTTCGACCTGAGCTTACACCTGCGGCTACACTTCGTAAGCCACTGGGCTAGCACTGCTCTCTCCAGAGAAACGATAATGATCATCTTCATTTCAGCCGAATGATGTCCACTGCTTGACGTAGGCCTCCAAGCGCCACATTGGCCGGTCCCATGCGTCACGCATCCAGTCGATCCCGCCAACCTTCACCAGGTCATCGGTACATCTAGTGGGAAGCCTTACAACGCAACGTCTTCCGATTTGCTCATCGGCCATCCGTTGACATTGCTCACTGAAATTATACCTACAATAAATTGTTGTTGACCTACGTATGCATCACTCAGCGGTCGACCGGTAGAAAATACCTAAAGCCACCTCTGTTTAGACGTCAGCACTTCACTACCCACTGACAAATTTTCCAAATAAACCTTGAACCAATAAAAAAAAGCAATAAAATTGAAAATCTATTAAAGGGCAGATTGTAGTATCTTGATGTCCTATTTGAGGTTTGCGACCTCTCGCATCCGGCCCTGGTGCAAGCCATGGTCCGGGGCGAGGAGGAATGGGACGCCGTCGCCTCCTTCTGCGAGGTGGCGGAACGTGAGAGAGAGAGAACCTCTCGTCCTAGCCTTTGCGGGAGTCGCTCCGGGCGTCGGGGCCACGTGATGGTTTCCGGCCACTGTAGACGCGGGCCTGTGGACGGTGAGTGATGGGCTAGCTCGCCGTCCGTCCGTCTTATGACGACGACAGGCCGTGTCGACGGCGCGTTCGTGTTCCACGCGCGTCCCAAAGAGATGTCAGCAACATGGAAGGGGGCCGCAAGGGCCGACGCCCGTCGGGGCTGCGGGTTGTTTGCAAGAGATACCGCGGTCTCGACATGAAGGGCTAAGAAGGAAGATGGGTGGTTTTTAGTCATTAGAAGTCTGACACTCCCTTTTGCTCTGCCCAAGAGCGGGAGGGGTTATTTGATGATTTCCCACCCCCCCAACAAAAAAAAAAGGTTCAATTTCCAGGTCGGGCAAGGTATTATTGAATTTTTTCAAGGAGCAGCCACGGAGTCCGAATTCGTGCCTGGGTTATGGCAATAGGCTCGCCCGCTATTACATGGGAATTAAACATAACAGGCGAAAAGTGGGTGTACTATTAGGCCTCTGCCTTACCTTTCGGGAATTACAGGCGTGATGTTATAATATCCTGGCGTCAGTACATTGCTCACCTAAAGGGTAAAAGACGAAAAAGTAGTTTACAGTCATACGAACGTTACCAATACCGTTGTTTAACTTCCATGTTGTTTTGTTTACACTTCCGCCGCCTGCGCACTCCCTTTCGAAAGGCCTTGCTCGACGCGCACGCCAGATGTACTACAGCCTCTGCCTGTACCGCGGTGGTCATAGCGGCTTAATGTCTAATTTATGTACACAGTGTATGCACGTGTGCGCTGCGTAAATTTCGCGCTCGTAAAATAATAATAATATTCTTTTAGTGTTCGTAAACTTTTTTTTTGTGTTCGTGATTTGAATTGTGTGTTCGTTAAGTGAATTCTGTTTTTTTTTTGTTGGGTAAGTGTGATTTATTTTTTATTATAATAATGTAATACGTAATATTTATGGTGTTAATAATAGTTTCATTGTAGCAGTTTTCACTTGATATTTTTAATATTAAGACTAATAAATAACTTCAATATTAAATTAATTAACGTTGTCACGTTTTAAAATACAATCAAGGGACGCACGTTACTAATTAAACTCATTTACTGGTTTAATTAATGCTGCGATTATTCACAGTTAAGTCATAATAATTGAAAGAGCGGTTACCAATGTTAATTTTGTGATATTTATATTTATTTTAAAAGTGGAGGTATTACATTGAATGGTCCATTTTACGAGTTTATTCAGGTTTATGCAAAAACATCAAAAAAAATAAGTGCAATTATAAAATAAATCGATGCTATTAAAACATTTATTTTTTATGCCACTAAGTGGGGCCTGGTGACCTGTAATACAGTTTTCCTTTTAAAATAAACTTCAGGGACCATCTCTCACAATGTGAATTTATATAACTGTTACAAAAATCATTGTGCTGCAAAAACCGTTGTGAGAGAAAATAAATAAAACTTTTTATTATATATTTTTATATTCGAGCAGAACATCCTGAAAAAAAAATATGTTCAAAGTCAAATATCTACTGAATAGATTTCTGATTATCATTTTATATCCATACTAAAATTACTATAAAACTAAATTCAGTTCTAAGTATCGTAGAAAAATAAACAAAACCTTACAGTTTATATTAGAGAAGTGGGATTTAGATACGATTTGTACACGAACGTACTCAACAATTAAAAATATCGTAATTATTACAAATGGTTCTCAGTTACTTACATAATAAAAAAAAGGTTTACCCAAATTAAGTCGCGGATGTTGTATTGTGCTTATATCGGGGTAAAAAATATATAATAGAGATATTTGAGGTGTTGCTTTTCATCAATGTCAACTAAGGTCAACGAACCCGATTAACTTTTTTATTCAGTTTAGTATCACGTTCTAATCCATAAAATCTAAGACATGCTGCGCTGACCCAAAATTAATTGGGATAATGGTAAGAGAATGGTGATGATGATGAGTCTGTTACGGCAGCCGAAGTCCGGCTACACCTAGTTTTAGCCGGCTCGACCTAGTTCTAGCGCATTACAAATACAATATATTTATGCAGTCAGCATTTATGTTAAAATGGGTATTAATTAATTAAGACCAATTAAATTAACTATAACAGACGTAGTCTAGATTTTATCGAATTATTATTATGTGCATCCTGACAGCTGTTATTTTAATCAAATTAAATTTTAAGAACTATAGTTTTAATGATAGTGAAACTATCAGTGCTTCAGTCAGTGTGTGTCTGGCGAAACATGGGTATGCTCTTAGTTACACCTCTGCCTAACCCTTTGTGGCTTACAAGTGTGATGTTATGTATGTGGATACGTCAGCTGATAGGGTATTTCACCAAAAAAAATCCAATTAGTCCGTCTGTCAGATTTTCGAAAAATATTGGATACGTGTTTTTTGTTTTACAAATTAATAAAAATTTACGAAAATAAAACGTGTCAAAGATCATGAGTGACGTCACTTTGTTGATAAAAAAATACTAACCTTGTGACGTCACACGACTTGAAAAGATTTTTCGAAGCACTGTATCGTCTTCATCTTTTATTTACGAGAAAAAATACGTCTCCATAATTTTTTGAAAATCTAATTAGATTTTTTTAATGTATTTTTCACCAAAAAAATCTAATCAGCCAGCCTATAGCATTGTATTAATTGATTAGTTCATCATAATTATGACATAATGTTCAGTTCCTATGACACAATAATTGCATTGTTCATTGAAATAAGTACCTAATAACTACGCATCCAAAATTAATTAGCGATTAGCGGTCACACTAATTTCGTATTGTAGGTAATTACCTACTTGTACTTACTTTTATCGATATTTAAATAAACTTATTAGAATTTAGTAAAGCCGGAACTCATAGATAACCAGTAACAGTCCTTTGGGTCGTACTTCAGGTTAAGCCGCGTTTGCCTAGGTTGATCTGTGGATGGGTGAACACCCATTATATGCCTAGTTTCCTCCGTGCCCCGAAAAAGCACGGTACGCGGTTGGTACCAGCCGACAATTGTACATTTTTGACAATCGTTACAGGCACTCAGAGGCCTGAAAACCGGACAACCAGTCTTGCCAAGGGGCAACTGTGTAATGCGAGTACTAACTTGGTCGTGGTGGTCAGATAGGCAGTGGCTTCATGTAAAATACTGGTATTCAGTTGTATCTGGTTAGACTGGAAGCTGACTCCAAAAAAAATGGCAAAACGATGATTAGAAATTAATCTGAAAATGAGAAAATTACATTTTTACTGCAATGACATTTCATCGTTAACCTAAAACTTGAGCGCCTATTTAAGGTACAGTTAGGTTCACCAGGGCTATTGCGTATCTTTTTAAATGCCAGTGGCTATCATAGTGTCCATCGATTAACTGTCAAATGGTTATGGTTTGGCACAAAATGAAACCATTTTACAGTTAATCGATGGACACTATGATAGCCACTACATAGTGTCCATCGATTAACTGTCAAATGGTTATGGTTTGGCACAAAATGGAACCATTTTACAGTTAATCGATGGACAATATGATAGCCACTGACATTTAAAAAGATCCTGAAGGCCTGCAGAATAGCTGAATCGAACTACGTTAGCTGTTGAAATAATCTAGCAAAAGATTAGACCATATAAGTTTGCATTTTACGCTTTAAAGTCGTGTAGTAAAAAGGCTCTAACTTTTAAAAAGGTTGCATTCGACACACTCGCAAAAAAAAAATCGTCTGCCTAGTAAAATAGTTTAATTTTAAAAAATGTTGCCGTCAATATTTACGTTTTATTGAACAGTGCCACCAGGCATCGTGGCATTGACACAACAGGCCGATGTCTCTAGTGCACTGAGTGACAGATGGCTCAAGACTTGTAAGTTGCCTTGGCTTGCATTTTGTTTTTTCGGGATTGACTGTGTGGTGGAATTGTGTAAAAAGAAATACTGACATTCGGGTATTGATTTAATTGGATTTTACTTAATTTTACGAAATGTTGCATAGAGGATAATTTATCAAAAATAATACTTACATACATACATAAACTCATGCCCTTTTCCCATGGGGGTAGGCAGACACCACAGAACGCCACTTGCTACGATCCTTACATACTCCTTTTGCCTCGTCCACATTCATACATCTGGTCATACACGCACGCCGGTTACACTCGTAACCGGCGACTACGCACCTGTCCTTTCAGAAGAACGGCACCAATAAGATCAGTGTATGTCTTTCTAGGGCGTGCCCTCCCGGCATTACCACTCACATCTGCCTTGTAATAAAATAAAATACCTTTTGTTAATCGACTTTCATTCATTCAAAAATAATGTTTGACAATAAACGCCAATCATTAGTTTGAATTTAATTGGTTACAAAATAGTTCAGTTTCAATAACGCCCTTCTTTTCGTAGTTTGTTCACCTTTATTTTCAGTCTTTTAATCCACCAATCAAAATTCAAGCTAACGTAACATTTAACACGAAACTTTCTAATAATCCAGAATTTACAAAAGGTTTCCCGTGAACTTTATAAATGAAAGCAATTATGGCGGGTTTAAGCTTATCCTTCAGCTAACAAAAGCAATAAATAAATCTTACATCTATCACAAATCTTGGTTATAAGGCCAGAGGCACGCTTTGCAATAATTGAAAAAATATTTTCTATATTTTGCATTTCAACACCCACACCAGTATTACGAGTAAACTAGATTTCCTCGAACATGCTTTTGACAGAAATGCGATTAGGAAAAAATTGAGCAACGTTCACAGCCTCGTGAGCTGCGAATTTGCGAAGCGCAAAATTTTTACAAAATTTAAAAAATTATAATGTAAAAGTGTTTACATTACAATTTTTTATTGAAACTGGATTAGACCGTTGTTTTGTAATGAACTGACTACTCTGAGAAAAACAGCTAAATCGAACTTAGAGGTTATAGTGTTCCCGTCGGGGCTGCGGGTTGTTCGAAAGATACCGCGGCCTCGGCGCAAGGGCTAAGAAGGAACGTGGGTGGTTTTTAGTCAGTAGAAGTCTGTCCCTTCCACTCTGCCCAAGAGCGGGAGGGGTTATTAAAATTTGATGATTTCTAAACCCCCCAAAAAAAAAGAGGTTATAGTGTTTTTCAGGTCCAACTAACATTCGTCAACCTATATCTGTCTCTGAATTTTTTTTTAACAAACCAGAATTCAAGAGAACCTAGACATACTCTTTCCTAAAATTTTAATGTCAAAAATAATTGAATCGACCCAGTTTTTGAGGAGAAAAGTGGAATTGAATACGTAACATCGATCTCGTCAAAACCTAATATAATTGATCTGAATTTGACACTGCGAGACGGCAATAAAACCTACATAAATACCTGCCTTGCAGGCCCTGTTCCCATTTAAAAAAGGGATAAACAGTTCCGTCGTATATATTAAGCAGGTTTTCGGATAACCGGTCTAATATCTCTGAAACGGTTTGGAGGATCTCCAACACTAAGTATTAGGAAAAAGAAATAAGATTTTGAGTGTTGAAATATCATCCTCAACTTTTATTCATTGTTCACTTTCAAAAAGATAAAATCAATAATAATACACCTGCATTTCATTTTCCCATTTCCTGGTAAGTCTCGTAATCTGTATCCTTTTCTCTGTTTTATGGTGTAAGCCGTAATACATTGCGAATTTCCCTTAAAATTTTCAAAATAATAAAATATTTTCATTTATAAAACACAGGTTTATCATCAAATCTAACCTTTCAAATGAATAAATAACTGAAGAATATATTCTACTACCAGAAACAACGGCTATCTACATTGATAATACTCTTAAAAGGTTCAAGATCTTAATCTCCCCGTCGGGGCTGCGGGTTGTTCGAAAGAGATACCGCGGCCTCGGCACAAGGGCTAAGGAGGAACATGGGTGGTTTTCAGTCAGTAGAAGTTCCGCTCTGCCCAAGAGCGGGAGGGGTTATTTAATGATTTCCCAACCATAAAAAAAAAAAAATCTTAATCTCTCAACAAAGTAATTTCACCCTTTGCTCCCCACGCGGTCATTAGGTTAAAAATACTAAATCGACCATTAACATTTAAACTAAGTGAGAAAACGTAGTAAGTGTGTTACAGGTCTAAGTCATGTCGCAGATCATTTACTGGGTTAAACTTTGTTTTGTCACATCTTGGACAACAACTTTACACATGCTAAGTTGTTCAACATCTTGTATGTCCTTTACTGTAAAAAACGTAATTAGTGCCTATAAAATTTTAAGGTTGCGCTCGATTTTCCTTGGATCCCATCATCAGATCCTGACTTGGTGACAATGGGAACACCTCAGGAGTATACTCTTTCGAATACAAAAAGAATTTTGAAAATCGATCCACAATAGGGATGTTTCCTGACTAAAAAACATAATTATGATTCTGTTTAGTCCATTCAGTTAGATTATCGAAAAATATTGGATACGTGGTTTTTGTTTTATCAAATGAATAAAAATTGACGAAAACAAAACGTGTCAAATATTATTAGTGGGGCCTTGTGACGTCACACGAGTTTTCGAAGCACTGTATCGTCTTCATTTTGTGTTTACGTTAAAAACAAAAAAATGTGTCCAATATTTTTTGGAAATCTTTGTCAAAGTCAAAGTCAATGCATTTATTTCAATTAAAGCATTACTGGTACTTTTGAATGTCAGAAGAACAATTCATAAAACTAAACTACGAGTGCAATACGTCATCCCGAAAGCCACCACGCCGAATCACACGCCGCCGAATGCCCGCAACAACGAACACTGCGAGCACGAAAGCACGCAGCGACGCACACCGCAACAACGAATGCACGAGACTCCAAATCACGGAACAACGAATGCACGCCGCAACGCGCAACCGCCACCCCGCGACCCGGAGCCCCGCGCACCCACCGGCACCGCCACGGCACGAGCCGCCGCGCGCCCCCGCACCCACAGCACTCGCCGCCGCAGACATCCGGCGACGCGCAACTCGACGCAGCAACCCCCGGGACGACGCATTGCACTCCTAAGCTACAGTCACAGTCACAAGGCATAATAACTTGTGAAAGTACTGTAGTTGCCCATTCCCTAGCGTAGATCTCTATGTAGAAGAACGGGCAAGAAACTCTATGGACACTCTTTTAAATCAGAATATTGTTACAAAATCTTGGTACATTATATCATTCATGTTGAGATGGTATATTATGTGACAACGATGTAGCAAGATGTGCACGATAAGTGTCCACTGTAAAGTCAAAAACGACGATTCAAAGACAAAATAATAATTCAAACAAGCCGTGGCAGCTAAGAGGTGACGGACTAATAGAGAAACTCCTCCTTTTTGGAAGTCGGTTTAAGATGGGACAAAATCAAGTTTAACGCGCGCATCGAACATCCCGTTCAAACCTTTGTGTTGTTGGTTTGTCCTTCACGAAACCAGGAATCAAGGTTGTTTTTCAAAATCAAAACAATTTTAAGTTTGCTGTTAAAAAACACTCTCCCATACATCAATATTATATTGACCACACGTTCTTGAGAAAAAGGCAGACAACACAGACAGATAAGGAAGTGGTTCTTACAGCACCAACAGGCAGATGAACAACAAAGTGATCCGATTTTTCGTTCTAAGTTACGGAACTCCTAAAACGGATACAAAGTTAAGTACTTGGTAATATCCATTGGTAAGACTGATTGCTATAATTTATAATAATATGCAAATGACAGCCGAGAGGGTTTCGGCTTGAATTACAGTATATTATTATAAAGGGTTCAGACAGGGGCTTGTGGACAGTCTTATGAATCTTCTGATTGTAACCCCAAAATTCTTGTTCGTTTAAAACTTCATGTAACAAAATTATGAGTATCTCTTTCTTTTTTTTTTTTTTTTTTTAAATACGTTGCCCCACACTAGGAATTTCTCCTGTATCGTGGGTGCGTTTACAAACATTTAAACTCACATAAGTACACAAAACATCCAGACCCGAAACTACTATCTGTAGGCCATACAAATATTTGTTTCGTGCGGGGATCGAACCCGCGACACGCAGCGCAGCAGTCCAATCGCTCAGTCACTGCGCCAACTGTGCCGTCAAAACATAACAATAAAAACATAACAATAAATTATTTCGTGTATACATTTTTCATTGTGAAATGTAATCTATATCATTAACTTATTATCATGCTAAAAGTTACTTCATTTAAATTCAGCGTTTCATATTTACATTATCTTCAATAACACGATGAAAATAAATTAAATAATACTTCGGCAGCTGTGTAATTATAAATAATGTGTTATAGAGAAAGAAATTGTCATTGCAGGGCGTACTATCACCTCTAAGTGTACTAGCCTTAAGTGCCGGGTACAGCAGGATATATACCTTCGCATCGGCTATAGCTCTCTCTTTAAAATATTCATTTTTATTATTTTGTCCAGCCTTCTCTGTTCCTGTGCTAGGCAAAGGCATCTTCCATGGATATCCAAGTTTGTTCAAAATATGTAGATCATCTCCGACCAATCCGTAAAGAATGAGATCAGATCGCCACGCCAGTTTCGCTTGGGCCTCAAAATAATAAGAATAAATAAATAATAATGGTATTAGAGGTAGTCATAGTCCCTCTGAAGCCAGGTCTTGTTCTCTACACCAAAAACAACAAACATGAAAAAAGCTATATGAAAAGTAAATTCGCTCGTGGTTTAATAAGAACTGCCACTCGGGTCGATCTTTAGGTAAAGCCGCGCTTGTCTAGGTTGGTCTGTGGATGGGTGACCGCCCGACATACCGAGTTTCCTCCGTACCTCGAAAAGCCTGGCTGCCATGTATAGATCTTTGGCAGTCGTTACAGGTACCAGTGACCTAAAATTCTGACATTCAGTCTTACCAAAGAGTATCGTATTACCTAGTATTGACTGGGTTGTGGAGGTCAGATAGGCAGTAAAATACTGGTATTCAGCTGCATCCGGTTAGACTGTATAGTATTTATTTAGATTTATACTTACACTTTTACTAATCATCCTCATCTTTCATAAAATGTCCTTTTTACGTCTCATTTCGCGCTTTGGCGACAACTATTTTTGTTGGCAGTCTTATAATCAATCTTATTCGATTCATTAACGTTGTTTTTACTGTTTTAAAATATTAAATCTTATAATTTTTCATTGTTTACTTTTCGTGTGACATAACGTCAGTTGTCAATATGTCATTTACTTTTTCTTTTAATTTGTGTCATAGTTTTTCTTAGTGGTTAGAACTATGAAGGTTACATTTGATTTATATAATTTAATTTATTTTTATTAATATATTAGCTCAAATAATGTAATTTATTGATAATTTCTATTTACTGTAACTTATCTCACGCTTATAAAATTAATTAACACGCTCACAGAAATTCTTTGAGGAAGTTTTTGACTGAATAATACAGGCCGTTTTAAATACAGGCAACTCACAATTTTTGATTTCAAGAACTTAAATTCTGGAAAGAATTAAAAGAAAACGGAGAGATGGTTTTATAAAAAGGGATTTCTGAAGGATGCCTTCCAGTTGAGATCTGGTTTTTAAAGAAGAATGAACACGTCTACAAGTTATTTATCTGAGTTAAGAAGAACCATCGCGAAGTACCTCCAAAGTATCCTCCGGGCCTCCCTAAAGGAGTCGCCCGTGATCCTCGCGACGCGAAGTACCTCCAACGTATCCTCCGGGCCTCCCTAAAGGAATCGCCCGTGATCCTCGCGACGCGAAGTACCTCCAACGTATTCTCCGGGCCTCCCTAAAGGACTTGCCCGTAATCTGCTGGCCAGCCTTCGAGATTTACCTACCCTGGAGCTGTTCTGTGCAAAGCGTGAGTTAGGAAGGTTCGTGTTTTTATAGATTTATTTGTATTTTTTACCTCTTACCTCTAAATTAAATTCAATTGTTAAATTACTTACCCTCTTTTACTTGTTAGGGGTAAGTAACACGACAGTTTGGCGCCCAACGTAAAATCAAGACTAGATCTCACTCATTCCCTCTCTAAATTCTAAAAAAACTTACACAAGCAATCAAATTTGGTATATAATTATTTTTAATCATAATTCATCACTTCATCAATCTTTACTACTCTTAATACTAAACATACATTTATACTACACCCCCACACACATTCCTTTTACCTCTGGTAATTGGCACTCTTTCGGCCTCTTGGATGTGTTTAACCCACTTCTGGGCACTGCCAAGGTTGGAGATTGGAAACTTTACGACAGCCGCAGGACAATATCCTGTGGTCGTTTAAACAAATCTATAATATATATTTATGTAATACCTATTACAAATAATTATCATTATATCGGATCCTCTAGTCCTCTTAGACTCTTTCATTCACTCTTGAGTCCTCCTCTTAAACAATTATATTGAACTACGTTTAGTGTCGTGGGCTCGTTTAACTTTTATCAATACTGAGTTTTCAATACAAAGTATAGGAGACTGTTAGTAGGATATTTTAGAATCCTCCTTCAGAACTTATCTCCTACTCTTTGTCCCTCCTCAGCCCTCCCTTACCCTCTTAAACTCTTTCACTCTCTTACCCTCTTAAACTCCTTCACTCCCTTACCCTCTTAAACTCTTTCACTCTCTTACCCTCTTAAACTCTTTCACTCTCTTACCCTCTTAAACTCTTTCACTCCCTTACCCTCTTAAACTCTTTCACTCCCTTACCCTCTTAAAACTCTTTCACTCTCTTACCCTCTTAAACTCTTTCACTCTCTTACCCTCTTAAAACTCTTTCACTCCCTTACCCTCTTAAACTCTTTCACTCCCTTACCCTCTTTAACTCTTTCACTCCCTTACCCTCTTAAACTCTTTCACTCCCTTACCCTCTTAAACTCTTTCACTCCCTTACCCTCTTAAACTCTTTCACTCCCTTACCCTCTTAAACTCTTTCACTCCCTTACCCTCTTAAACTCTTTCACTCCCTTACCCTCTTAAACTCTTTCCCTCCCTTACCCTCTTTTGTTACCTTGATGATATAATAATCATCTCTGAATCATTTGAAGAGCATATCTCTTACCTAGTTAAAGTTCTTGAGAAATTAACGTTTGCTAAATTGACTATTAACTTTGATAAAAGTCAATTCTTTAAAAATGAACTTAAATACTTAGGATATATTGTAGATGAAAACGGTTTACGCTCAGATCCGGCTAAAATTAAAGCAATACTCGAATTTCCTACTCCCACTACTCGTAAAGAAGTGAGAAAATTTATTGGAACTTGTAGTTGGTTTCGCCGTTTTATTCCTAACTTCAGCACAATTGCAACTCCACTTAATAAATTAACTTCTTCCGGTAAAAATGCTCCTAAATTCATTTGGGATAAAGATGCTACTCTGGCTTTTAATAAATTAAAAGAAGCTCTTGTAACTACTCCTATACTAGCTTGTCCCGATTACGATCTCCCTTTCTCTGTACATTGCGATGCTTCTAACTTCGGCATCGGAGGTATGTTAACACAACTAAAAGACGACAAGGAAGTAGTTATAGCTTATATGAGCAAATCTCTTAGTAAAAACGAACGAAATTACTCAACTACAGAAAGAGAAACTCTTGCGGTAATTTCAGCTTTAGAACATTGGCGTTGTTATATCGATAATGGTAAACAATTCACTGTTTATACGGATCACGCAGCACTTAAATGGTTCTTAAAATTGTCTAATCCATCTGGTAGACTCGCACGGTGGGCTCTTAGGTTGTCATCTTTTAATTTTACTCTAAAACACAAAAGAGGTAAAGACAACTTAGTTCCTGATTTACTCTCCCGTACATCATGTCCACTTGGTGTTAATCCTATCTTACTTAATCCTCAAACTGTAGCTCCAGCATTGGAACACTATAACAAAATACTTTTGGAATGTCGTAACAATCCTGATCGATATCCTAATTATACTATTCGCGAAAATAAATTATTCCGCTATACCCAATCTCCCTACGCGTTAACTGAAGATTTCGCGTGGAAAGAAGTTCCTCATCCTGATCTCCGGGAAACCCTTGTCAAAGATAACCATGGGTCCCCAGATCAGCCTCATCTAGGAATCTTTAAAACTTATAAAAAATTATCACTCCTATATTACTGGCCAGCTATGTTTAAAGATATCGCTAAAATAATTTCTATCTGTGATACTTGCTTAACTTACAAACACGCAAATCACTCTCCCTTTGGCCTTATGGGTAAACCAAAAATTTGTTCCAGGCCTTTTCAAACAATTTCTTTGGATCTAATGGGTCCTCTACCTATGACTAGACGTAGAAATCAATTTATCTTAGTAGTTAACTGTTGTTTTACTAAATATTCCCTGATATTTCCACTAAAACGGTCTACTAGTGCTAACATCATCTCTAATTTAGAAAATTTTGTTTTTCTGGTTCATGGAGTACCTCAAACTATTATTATGGATAATGGATCTCAATTCCAATCCGATGAATTCCGCAACTTTCTGGGCAGATATAACATACCACACATATTTTTCTCTCCTCACTATTGCCCTCAAGTTAATCCCACTGAAAGATACAATCGTACCATAATCACAGCTTTGTCATCTTTGGTTGGTGATGACCATAGATCTTGGAACACCCACCTTCCTAAAGTCCAATACGTTATGAACAGCACAACTAATGCTACCACTGGTTTCTCACCTAACTTTTTACTCTTTGGACGAGAGACAGTTACTACTGGCTCACTTTATACGCCAACTAATAATCTTGATGAAATCGTTTTTCTACCTAGGGACATCTATGCTACTAACATAGGTTTATTATCTGCAATTTTTGATAAAGTTCAGATAGCCCTTCATATTGCTCATGCTCGTAACTCTTCTCGTTATAACGAAAGTCGTTCCTTTAAAGAATATAACGTAGGAGATACAGTCTGGCGAAGAAACTATGTACATAGTCAGGCTGGGATTTATTTCAGCGCAAAACTAGCGCCAAAATATGTTAAGTCTACTGTATTGCAGAAACTATCCCCGTTAGTTTACATACTTGTGGATCCTAATGGCAACCAAGCCAAATGGCATATTAAAGATTTTAAAATATAATGTATATAATTATGTAAATATTTTTTTTTTCATATATACACATGACTCATCTCTTTTTTCTTTCCCTCTTCTAAAATAGAGTTCCTTTTCGGCTTATTAAAACTCTATTTATTTTCTAATTTATTCATCGGTTCTTAAACCATTATAAGATTATTTTTAATCTTTCTTTATATATTACCTAACCTTCGTTTCAACTAACTCTACAAGTTAGTATGAATCTTGTTTCTAACTATTAACTCTAAAAGTTGATAGGAGCTGCCCTTGACGTTTTACTCGGAGCATACCGACTACTATTGCGGGAGCTGCCCTGACGTTAACTCGGAGTTTACCGAGTGCGGTGTTGTTATTTATCAACTAAAGTTGACTAGGAGCGGATTACAACTCCTTTAAAAATAAGCCTTTGTTAAAAAATTTTTTACTTCATGTTATTAATGGGTTTTAGACGAGAGCGGATTACAACTCCGAAAATAAGCCTTAAAGTTATTAACTTATCAGGTTGCGTAGTGATCATTGAATGTGAATCCTACCTGACCTAACTTCGTAAGATGTCGGTGTATTTGAATGAAGTATGTACGTTTTGTGAATGCTGTTATACTTTAACCTTACAAAATTTTTGTTTTAGACCAAAAATTTTCTCGGGGTCGTTGGGGAAATATAGTATTTATTTAGATTTATACTTACACTTTTACTAATCATCCTCATCTTTCATAAAATGTCCTTTTTACGTCTCATTTCGCGCTTTGGCGACAACTATTTTTGTTGGCAGTCTTATAATCAATCTTATTCGATTCATTAACGTTGTTTTTACTGTTTTAAAATATTAAATCTTATAATTTTTCATTGTTTACTTTTCGTGTGACATAACGTCAGTTGTCAATATGTCATTTACTTTTTCTTTTAATTTGTGTCATAGTTTTTCTTAGTGGTTAGAACTATGAAGGTTACATTTGATTTATATAATTTAATTTATTTTTATTAATATATTAGCTCAAATAATGTAATTTATTGATAATTTCTATTTACTGTAACTTATCTCACGCTTATAAAATTAATTAACACGCTCACAGAAATTCTTTGAGGAAGTTTTTGACTGAATAATACAGGCCGTTTTAAATACAGGCAACTCACAATTTTTGATTTCAAGAACTTAAATTCTGGAAAGAATTAAAAGAAAACGGAGAGATGGTTTTATAAAAAGGGATTTCTGAAGGATGCCTTCCAGTTGAGATCTGGTTTTTAAAGAAGAATGAACACGTCTACAAGTTATTTATCTGAGTTAAGAAGAACCATCGCGAAGTACCTCCAAAGTATCCTCCGGGCCTCCCTAAAGGAGTCGCCCGTGATCCTCGCGACGCGAAGTACCTCCAACGTATCCTCCGGGCCTCCCTAAAGGAGTCGCCCGTGATCCTCGCGACGCGAAGTACCTCCAACGTATTCTCCGGGCCTCCCTAAAGGACTTGCCCGTAATCTGCTGGCCAGCCTTCGAGATTTACCTACCCTGGAGCTGTTCTGTGCAAAGCGTGAGTTAGGAAGGTTCGTGTTTTTATAGATTTATTTGTATTTTTTACCTCTTACCTCTAAATTAAATTCAATTGTTAAATTACTTACCCTCTTTTACTTGTTAGGGGTAAGTAACACGACAACTGGAAGCCGACCCCAACATACAACTGTGTTGGGGTCGGCTTCCAGTCTAACCGGTTGAAAAGGCTAGGCAGATGATGATACAAAAAACATTCAACTTGATCACAAGACTACCGTTGACAGTTCTTGTTAAGAAGTGACCAATAAAAAGTTGGCAGAAATAAATTACAAAAACGTGGGAAGTTTAAAAAAAATGTGAACTGTACAGCTGTAAAGCCCAAGTGTCACTGCAAGCGATTACGTTCTCGTCCAATGCCCCGCTACTCAAGGCCGTTTCACACAAATGACACGCTGCACGCTGTAATAAACCGTCAATCATTGCACATTGTTAAGCAATAATACGGAAAAAAATACAGCATAACGGTAACATAACTGGAGATGATGAACATAATGGGAGAGAAAATAAATTAATCATCATTCTCTTGCCCTTATCCCAATTCATTTGAGGCCGACGCAGCATGTCTTCTTCTTCCATACTTCTCTGTTTTTCGCCATCTCATGAGACACCTGCTTTCTTGCCATATTATTCTTAACACAGTCCATCCATCGTTTCTTTGGTCTTTGGTCTCTTATACAGACACAATAAATTAAAACGGAAAAATGGTCGGAAATTTACAAAACTTGACATTTCGTTGTTTAAACTCCACCATTTTAAATTTCCTGTGACGTCATAACGGGGTCCAACGATTGATCACAGACTTCATTTCCTGCAAAACAAAACACATAACAAACATACCCATTTATTTATTCCGCTTGCATTTTTCCTGAAGGTATACAATCGATATTTTCCGACAAAATCGAAAACGGACGGGAAAATTCCGGACACAAACAGTAATAGAAAGGTACCTACTTAAGTAAATATTTGTATTAAATGTCCGAAGATGCGTCCACAACTGGTCTTTACTCATTTGGCTGATTATAAAGAGATGAAAACTGACTATTTCAAATATGGCTTATAACCAAAGATATTTAAGTATTTTACTCTTTTAAATACAAACAGAAGCAATAAGTTAAAATGTATTGTCACGTTCATATCTGTTTTCATTTCAATAGGTAAAATTGTTACATTTTACGGTATTGTTTGCTACATTCTACGTTACAGTTGTCTGAAAAATAATTGGAATGATGTCTACCTTTGTTTCTCCAACATCTTACTTTGACGCCTTATCTATTCACAAAGATGATTTGAATGTTTTTTTCGGTAAGTAGTGGTTATTCGGACAACGTTAGGTTCCTATTCATATCTTACTTTAAGGAAAATAGATGTAACAAAAGAATTATATTAAACATCCAAGTAATACCGTCATTTCAGGAACAATACATGAGCCATAATGTTTTAAGTAAACGTGATCGGATTCTGCAATCCACCACAAACTACATTATTATCTTCGTGATCACAATCACGACAAATAATGTGGTCAGATTCGATACGGAATAAGACAATAGTGCATCCGTAATCTTCACTTAAAACTGTGATTATGACGTCAATCGTAATACCCACTTTTTTTTTAAATACAGCCACTCTTGTTGTCTTTATAGGGTCTTGCAGGTCGTCATCTGCCTAGTTTTTTCCTTGCCTTTGCACATCGCAGGAGCTGATGGACGCTACTGGAACTTCTCTCTCTACTCGTCGCCAACGTTTGGGGTGGTTCAATTTAAATTGCCATCGTTACAATAAGACGAAGAACGGCAGTTGTTGAAAAGGCAATTTTTTCTTCGACCTGTAAATCGACTGTCAGTCACACGTCTAGAACGAGAAAGACAACTCAATGAAAATTCCTCACATTTAGTAACCTTCCAAACGACTATAGTCCTTAATAAAACGAGTTCTTCGTCTGGTTTCCTTTATTACATTTTATATGCAAAATGTAAGGAATGACGAAGGTGAAAACGACAATATTCGCCTTGATAACCCTTATTATACAACATTTGTATACTTTTAAAAGCGTAGGAATTGTTAAGCTGTTTATAGTTAAACTTATCCACAAAAGTAGCGATTAAATCCACATGTGTTGATAGTTATTACCTTGAGATTGTTAATACTAAACTATGGTGTGGTTAACATAACAGATCTAAATAACTTAACTCTTAAGGCTCCTCTCTCGAAAAAGCTTAAAAACAGCGTGCAGATGAAGCAGTTTTTCACCGGCAGAGAAACTATATCTGAGAAACAGAGACACAGAGAAATTATATCTGAGAAAAATTGTTAGTAATCTACATGACATGTCAGTTCGTTAGGTTTTTATTTTCGTTACGGAATTTCTGGATTCGGTCCCCACGCTCAAGGCCCGCGATAGAAGCTATGCAATAGCTTAAAAAATCCACAAAATCACCTCCAAATCGTTGAATGGAACCATTTTACTCCTTCATTTTTTAACAAAATAATATTAAAAAAATATCTACTGATTTGAAATACAAAGGAAAATAATTTGGTTTTGTTAAAAACATGTATTATTTTAATTATAATAAATGAAAAATGCGTCCGTTTAAAGTCCGTATCTACGACCGAGAGGGGTAGTTTGCACAAGGTCATTGGCGTGAATACAAGCCTTAACGCAGCCGAAAGCCATTTGTTCTCTCCGTCATTGCGATCACTTTTTTTTATTCGGGACCATACATGGGACTGGACTATGTACGGAGATATTAAAAGTAAACATATCAACTCTTTCACAAGTTAAAAAATTAAATGCAAGTTTATAGTTAAAAAATTAAAATTAAATTTTAAGTTTAACCTGAAATACCTCTATGACAATACATCCACCAGCACATTTTTACATCGTGTGGACACATTCCAAAGGTTTTACTGGTTTAACCAATATCTGAAATTGTGCTAAGAGCCAAATCAATAGGAAACTCTATAAAAAATTGTATTTGTATTATCTTTACGTACATACTAAGAATTTCATGGTATTAACAACTAAATAGTACCAAAATTATTTAAATTGATAACCGCAACTTGTCAGTTCACACATAATACCACGATATTTTTGTGTAACGATAATTATATACTCGTTGTTACTTGGTAGATATATAGTTTTCACGCAAATATAACATTACAATGGTTTGGTTTCTAGTAAATTGGTATTCAAATACGAAAAGACGAAAAACACTCATTGACGGCAAAATATATTGAATTCGTTGTAACGAAAATATATTATTAAAAGTTTTTTAACTTACATGGTCTCTGAAATTATAGTGAGAAATATAGATAGTTTAGGACTTGTCGGTGTTTACTAAGGCTTACTTCCTTCCTTCCAATCTAGACTTCCTTTAATATAAATATATATGTAGGGTGTAAAAGTACCCTTACCCTTAAGTACCCTCCAATGCATGCTGAAACAACTCTTTGATGTTTCCCTACAAGTTGGCCTAAGAATGAACATGTCCAAGACGAAGGTGATGTCAGGCATTCTGGACGACTCTGTCTCAGCCGTTACAGTTGGAAACGAGCGTCTGGAGATGGTTGACCATTATGTTTATCTTGGACATGTTTTGTCTTTTGACAAGGAGCATTCAACTAAGGAGACTTCTAGAAGAATACAACTCGGCTGGGCGGCTTTTGGTAAACTAGAACATATTTTTCGGTCCAAAAAGATCCCTCAGTGCCTAAAAACTCGCCTTTTTAATCAATGTGTTCTACCAACAATTACCTACGGTGCCGAGACGTGGACGCTCACTAAGGAGACTGTCCATCGAGTACGAGTGGCACAAAGGGCCATGGAGCGAGCCATGCTCGGCATAACCCTATTAGATCGAGTGCGTAACACCGAAATCCGCCGTCGGACGAAAGTCTACGATGTCGGGGACCGGGCGGTGCGCCTCAAGTGGACCTGGGCAGGACATCTGGCTAGACGCGGAGATGGCCGATGGAGCAAGGCTTTGACCGAGTGGTGGCCAAGGTTAGGCCATAGGAACCAGGGCCGTCCTAAAGCTCGTTGGGTTGACGACATCGTCAAAGTCGCGGGAAACACCTGGATGAGAGACGCACAGGATCGAGACATGTGGCGGAAGAAAGGGGAGGCCTATACCCAGCAGTGGGTGATTCCGGGCTGATATGATGATGATGAAAAGTACCCTTAACTCAAACGAAGGGCACTTATTCTCCCCACCACTGTGATCATTTTTTTGTTTTAGGCCATACCTGGGAACCTCCTAGTTACGGAGATATTGGGGGTCAAAGTTCCAAATTTTTCACAGCTGTTTTTGTAAATACTAGTTTTTCAGGTTTTAACTTTACTTAAATTACCTCCATGACCCGTTTATTATTCAAAGCATCCACTAGCACAATGTTTTAAGAGTGCTACATTGAGTTTTACCGTAAAATGTGATTTTTACCCCAAAAAAAAAGTCATTTCCCAGCAAAAATTTTTGCGTAGGGTACTTAGATTGATGTACAGAATGCTTGGTTGACGGCTGTGTGATGGGTAGATTTACACCCTGTATACACATAGATAATATAAAATGCCAGTTTATGAAATTCTCGTTTGTAATTCAAAGCATCTTCATAAAACACATTAAGTAATCTTATAAAATCCTGGAGTACACACAGCTACATTTCGAAATATGCATTTTCAGCATAAGATGACCTCGCTTTGTTTAGATTTGACGTACAATGAGAGATCCGCTTATACTGGTATTACACAGCCTAATTGGTTGTCGGACCAATTCTCAACCTCAAATTCTCGATTCAGGATCCAGGTGTACCTCAAATTTCATCCCCTTATACTTTAACATAATATCTGGTGAAAGTGCTATTCTTCTGCCTTGCCTCTCAAGTAAGCGTGATGTTATTGGCAAAAAAGTACCAAGGATTCCTGGTACAAAACTTCATTCGTCCACAAGTACTAAAACCATATTTCAGCGAAAACTATATTCAAAGATCTTGAGTTACGTGCCCCAGTATTATTTTATGTAAATTAGTTCTTTGCACAGGTACGGTCAGCAAAAGAAGAAGCTTTTCTTTTTTAACATTTCGGAATTTTAATTATTTGATGTACAGGAATCCAGCTATTATTTTTAATGTTTCAGAAGATTACCCAATCTTCTGAAACATTTAAAATATTAATTTCTCTTCAATAACTTGTTGGTAACAAGTAATTTATATCTACCAAGTTTTTATTAAAAAACCTGCTACTCCTGCTGCTGACGGTACCTAATCAAGTAATCACTTTAGTTTTGACGAGTACACATAAAGGTGGACGAATAACATTGACATTGTACTTCGTGTTCGAATTATGCTACACTGTTCAAGGACTTATGTACAAATATTTAACTTAATGTGATGAAGTTACTAGTACTTGACGTGACTTGGTGACCTATGTCAATAGGGGAGTGACAACATCATCATATTCCTCCCCCTGTCCCATGATAAGGCACGCCACGATAGTGGCGGTAAGTCCCCTCTTTGAGGAGTGGCTGGAGAGGCGCCACGGCGCCCTCACCTTCCGTCTGACGCAGGTACTCACCGGACACGGTTGTTTCGGGATGTACCTGTACCGAATCAGGCGGGAGGAAACGCCCGGATGCCACCATTGTGTGGATCGGCCGGAGGACACGGTGGAGCACACCGTGTAGGTGTGTCCCGCTTGGGCGAAACCCCGCCGTGTTCTCGTAGCGGCGATCGGCGGCGGCGACCTCTCGCGTCCGGCCCTGGTGCAAGCCATGGTCCGGGGCGAAGAGGAATGGGACGCCGTCGCCTCCGTCTGCGAAGCAGTGATGCTAGTGAAGGAGGTGGCGGAACGTGAGAGGGAGAGAACCTCTCGTCCCAGCCGCCGCGGGAGGCGCTCCGGGCGTCGGGGGCCACGTGATGGCTTCCGGCCACCGTAGACGCGGGCCTGTGGACGGTGAGTGATGGGTAAGCTCGCCGTGCGTCCGTCTTATGAGGACGTCAGGCCGTGTCGACGGCGTGTTCGTGTTCCACGCGCGCCTCAAAGAGATGTCAGCAACATGGAAGGGGCCCGCAAGGGCCGACGCCCGTCGGGGCTGCGGGTGTTCGCAAGAGATACCGCGGCCTGGACATAAAGGGCTAAGAAGGAACATGGGTGGTTTTTAGTCAGTAGAAGTCTGACACTCCCTTTCGCTCTGCCCAAGAGCGGGAGGGGTCATTTGATGATTTTCCACCCACATAAAAAAAAAAGGCTCAAACACATAAACACGTTACGACGATGCAACGTGCCACGGCACGGCAACGCGACGTGAAAGTCCACGTCACTCGTGGCACCTTGCGTTGTTGTGATGTGATTGTTTGCCCGACGTTGATTTCTGCGTCACGGCGGCTAAATTCAATCCCTAAAGGAGTTAAATATGGGATGAAAGTTTGTATGGGAAATTGACAATTTTGTAGTTTAACCGACATCCGTGAGCATAATTATTTTGCCGGTGCCGATACGCTACGTGCATGGTCCGCGATGGTATAGCTCGGTGACAAAACGATCCAGCTAGTGTTTTTTTGAATTTTTTTTTTTTTGCTTTACGATACTAGCGTGGCATGATAGTGTAGTTGACAGATTCCTTTACCGTCAAACCGCGGTATGAAAACGCTGGCGCTAAACTAACAAAACTATCCAGACACATTACTGCTACCTTTCAACTGCCTGAAATGTGTCTGCATAGTTTCTAATTATCATGCTTGACACGACCAAAGAGAAATAAGAGAATTTGCTTGTACAAGTTTTGTTATTTTTTGTTTTTTAATTAGACAGTCATGAGAACAAAACTGTAAGGTTGCGGAACTCACTTCCGCCTAGCATTCGGGACCTGAAGACTATGTCTCTATTCAAAACCAGAGTGAAAGAATATTACCTTTCCTCTCTATTGTGATTTCTATCATATATATATGTATTTCATTTGTTTATATGTATTAGCATTGTGTATTTATATACGTATATATTATTATGTACTTTTATGTGTATTTATTATTATATAGGTTAAGTTAGTTAAGACATAAACACCGAATTCTTTTCCGCTTCTCACACACTATAGTCTACATTTCTTTTTTCATTTCTCCTTTTGCAGGTGTGCTGGCAGAAATTTCTTGAGAAATAAGCAGTACCTTAATTTGTACTCATATGTTATATTATGATATTTTTCATGTGCTGTCTACTGTGTGTACATAAATAGTAAAATAAATAAATAAACAAATGTTTCAAAAGTTAGACTAGCTTTTGCCCGGGGCTTCGCCCACTTGCAGGTTGAAAGTTATGATGATGAACGTGCGTACAACCGGGAAAAAATATCCTATGTCATAAATCGGGTTCTGGTGTAAAGACATGAATGGCTAATGACAGACATACAAAGTTAGAGAACGAAAAAGTAGTAGAGTAACTGAATTTTATATCAATTTTTAAAACGTTGTTCTACGCTTGGTACCTATTTCTCTCGTATCGTAGGTGCTTTTCCAAACATTAATTGAACTCGACTGTATTACGTTACTCCAAAGTTCGAAATACCGTTTTACGTTGTACAGAAAGTTTGTGAGTCCGAATTACGTGAGAGAGAATGTACGCTCATTGTAATACACACAAATAGCCAAATCAGGCATAACTACCTATGTAGCCATACAAATATTTGTACCGTGCGGGAACGAACCCGCGACACGCAGCGCAGCAGTCAATCGCTCTATCACTGCGCAAACAGTGTCATCGAATATCATGATTGCAGCTCTATCACTATTTGATTGCCATCAAGTCATTGTTGCATACATACATACATAAACTCACGCCCTTTTCCCAAAGGGGTAGGCGAAAACCACAGAACGCCACCTGCTACGATCCTTACATACTCCTTTTGCCTCGTCCACATTCATACATCTGGTCATACACGCACGCCGGTTACGAGTACTACGCACCTGTCCTTTCAGAAGAACAACACCAATAAGGTCAGTGTATGTCTTTCTAGGGCGTCCCCTCCCGACGTTGCCACTTACATCTTTCGTCAAGTCATTGATGCCAAAATTATGAAATACATTTCTAGGGAAAATACCTGAGATGTAAAAACACAGTCATCACAAATACACATCTATCTTATGCACACAAAGTCTATCAGAAGTTTATCGCGAACCACTCGAGATACATATTCTATTCAATGGACAGACACCTACTTCTCTGATAAAGGAACACGCGACGATCTCAAGTGGTAGGTACTTATCTGCCTTTGTACCTAATGGCTCTAATAATCAGATTTGACTTGTATATAGGTAGTCACTCGACACAATATTGTATTACCTTTATTAAGTACGAGTAATTGCATTGTAATCGAAATTTAAATGATTATCAGTATTTTTATGTAATAGCTAATTCATAAATGTTTAATGCATGCTACATGTATAACCAAAAGATGTAAAATCTAAATATTTGTATGGCTGAAATGCCGAATATAGTGAAAAAACCTATATTCTCAAGCAATTGGGCAAAAGTCTACATTATGGGAATCTCTGTGCACAGCTTTCTAGGTTCAAAGGTTTGGGTTTCCCGTCGGGGCTGCGGGTTATTCGAAAGAGATACCGCGGCCTCGGCACAAGGGCTAAGAAGGAACATGGGTGGTTTTTAGTCAGTAGAAGTCTGACACTCCCTACCGCTCTGCCCAGAGAGGGAGGAGTCATTTGATGATTTCCCACCCCCAAAACAAAAAAAAAGGGGTTTAGGCTTGGCGTTGATGAGTCAGTTAGGACTTTTCTTTTTGGAACGAAGTTCCTTATCGCGCGTTGTGAAAGGGGGCTAGACGGAAAAAAATCTTACGAAAAGTTGTCACGACACTTTTTGCTATAGTAGGTAAGCTATTGTAAGCTGTGCGGCGTCGCATGTTTCTCTGTCTGTCTCTCTCTCTCTTATAGAAAGCAAGCCAGATATTTTCATTTCTACATTTTTTTTTTTTTTTTACATAATAAAAAATAATAACAATAACTTCGTTCCATCCGGGTGTTCCTTGACACCTCTCAAGTTTTTATTTATACAAATAGATAGATAGATTGGAAACACGAACGGAAACAGGCTTTACTGTGAATCATATAACATTAGAGGTCGTCGCCTAGTCTGCTAATGTTAAAACATTATTCCTCACACCACAATAAATAAAATACAATTTTAATCATGAATTAATAAGTACTTAAATAGGCGTTCAATGCATCACTCTGCTGACCTTATCGAAGTAGAACAAGGCTCAATGATACAATGTCAATGTGGAGGAAAAAGTGGAGGGCCAAATATTTGTTTTATTCTTAAGGTATTGCAAATTATCTCTACTACAGATACTTATGTATAAATTACGCTATATATAGAATACTGCTCAAATACTACGTATGCTTATTTTTGGATAAATGATGGTGTGATTTGAAATTGATGACATTACACAACATCACGCCTGTAATCCCCGAAAGGTTAGGCAGAGGGGCATATCGTCAGTTATTTTGAAATCCCATGCCATATAGGGGGCGAGCCCATTGACATCAAACGGGCACAAATCCAGACTCCGCGGCTGCTACTGAGAAATTCCTGATGGAAAAAGCCAATAACACTTTGCCCGACCCGGGAATCTATCCTAGGACCTCGTGCTCAGCAGTCGCGCTTGTTATCACTAGATCAACAACGCAGTAATCACTAGCGAGCGGTTATCACTACTACAGTCACTACTGATACTTAATTATGTATAAATTGCGCTAAAAATAGAATACTACTCAAATAGTATGTATGTATATTTTTGGATAAAAAATGGTGTGATTTGAAGATGATAAGATGTTATTTTTAGCTTCTGTATCAGATCAAAGATACATTTGTTAGTGTGGTAGCTGATATGAATAGAATCGACAATAACGGAAGGCAGTCTTTAAAAGACGTAGGAACTGCGTAGATTCCAAATAAAATTAAGTTAAGGGTAGCTAAAAGCAGCTTCTGAAGTCGGTGGCAAAAAAAAAAGAAATCAAACAAACAAATGTCACCGACTTCAGAGTGCCTAGTGCGAGTTATTTTTACTTTAACGCGATCGAAACGTTAGCACGTTTAGCCCATGCAGGTCAATGAGAGTGCCTAGTGCGAATTTGTTTTACGTTAACGCGATCGACACGTTTATGACGTTCGGCGCTCTGATTGACCTGCTCCAAGTTAACCAACCAATCAGAGGGCTAAACGTGCTAACGTTTCGATCGCGTTAAAGTAAAAATAACTCGCACTAGGCACTCAGAAGCTGCTTTTTCTTGTGAAGTTTATTTTTCACTTTTTGTGTTTTTTGTTTTTTGTGTTTTTGAAGTCGGTTTTTTTTGTAAAAATGTTTTTTTTGTAGTATTTATTTGCATGCATTTTTTCAAGCATAGTTCTACGATGTAAAGTTGCCTACAATAATCCGATCTAATTAGCTACTATCTCCTTAAACTAAGTAACGTTTTCCTTACCATCATCATCATGCAAAGCTGTCTACTTCTCTATAGTTCATCACGTCATCAGACACCTCCTTTCTTGTCATAAATGTCATCCTTTAAACAGTCCATCCATAATTGCTTCATTTCTTTCAATGAACCATAAGGGTCATGAAACACTACCATCCCTTTAACTAACTGCCGCACTCAGAGAGCTTTAATGATTACTTAAGCCATTAGTAAAGGTTTTGACAGTTTTGTCATACAAAAGTCAGTCAAATCTTTACTAAGTGACGGCTTAAGTAATCATTAAATATCTCTGAGTACCGCAGTAAGACAGAAATAAAGTCCCTAATGTGGCGCAATAAATAATAGTCCCATTTGGAGACACTTCACTATTTACCCTGACCTCTTCCCTATTCAATATATTACCGACTACTTTTAGGCGTAACTTTAACCATGCTCCCAAATTGTTCTTCCTCTTTGATATATGTTTGACCTCATTCTTGTCTCATAAATCTTGCTAAAACAATACCACCATAATGTTATTCTAACCTTTACATTTCGAGGCCTCCTTGTAAGGAAATCATTTTCCTTATGTTATGCCTCAAGGTTTTTTTCATTTTTGGCGTTTTTGAGGCTAGGCACTGAAGACGACCTTAAATGCATACTAAATAGGTGTGTATAAGGAAAAATTGGCTTGACTGCTAAATTGTCTTGCTTTGGTTAGGGAAAGGAAAGTAGGTACAGCCAAGTTAATTGACGGTCTGCCACTTTTCACCCTTATGTTCTTGGTAATAAGGTTGAAACGTGGTCGACCGTCAATAGGTGTAGTCAGGATTAGATTGACGTAAGTCTTGGGTTAATACCTAATGGAACTTTCTTGTGTGTCACTTGAGGAAGGTGGTACATGGTGATTTGATAGAATCTTCCTTTAAATTATTCTTCCTGGCAAGCTGTATGCAAACATGAACTCCCATGCAAGATTTCATTTATTTTGACCCAGGTTCTTAGACCCGGTCTTCGAACCAATTTTATTGAAGTAAAGTACAGTTAAATTCGGTGAGTCATAACAATACAGACCATACCGTGGTGGAAGTGGAAATTATGTTTTTTCCTACTCCTCCGTTATTCTTTTCTGATTAATTTCGTTGCGAGATTCAAGATAGTTAAATTATTTCTCTGGGACTTAGTCGAGCTTTATTATCTCAGCACTTTTCTGGTGGTCGCCACTGTTGATTCTGGCTTACAGGAGTTACAGTGGTTTGAGAATAGTGTGGCGGGCTTGTCCAACAAAAGAAATACCGTGGTATATCGGCCTGTAATGTCCTGTTCATCAATATATATTATCATACTTCGCTTAAGGTAAACTGGTTTAATTCAAGTGATCTATTCGAAACACGTGTGTCGTCCTAACAAGGTCTTACGTAAGCAAATCCCTATGTCAAGTTTAGTACATGCCAAATTTGCTGAAAATCTATTGCTGTACTTGACAAACTACAAGGGTTGTCTGAGCACTGCTTATAATTTACGCGTCGTTACTTGAGTGAACATAGTACGCAGAGTGACCAATGAAGCTATACATATTATTATCCAGTTATGACGGCACGGTTGGCGCAATGGCTGAGAGATTGGACTGCTGCGCTGCATGTCGCGGATTCGATATTATTAATATAATTAAGAATATTTGTATGGCCTACAGATAGTTGTTTCGGGTCTGGGTGTGTTTGTGTATGTGAGTTTAAATGTTTGTAAACGCACCCACGATACAGGAGAAATTCCTAGTGTGGGGTAACGATTAAAAAAAAATAAAAAAATAATCTTTCTCATTGTATTGGAAATCGATACAAAGTATATTTGTGTGTGCTTGAGTGTTAAGCAAAGGTATACCTAATGGTCCTGCGGGTTGTTTGAAAGAGATACCGCGGCCCCGAACACAAAGGGCTAAGAAGGTACTAAGGAAGGGTGGTTTAGAGTCAGTAGAAGTCTGACACTCCCTTCCACTCCGGCTAGAGCGGGAGGACTCTTTTGATGATTTCCCAACCTCGAAAAAAAAAGGTTTACCTCTGCTTAACCCTTCGGAGATTACACGCGTAATGTAATGTATTATTGTTTGCCTGTGCTATGGTTATTGGTTTGAATGCATGTTTCCAATAATTAACCTTTTCTTTTTTCTAATATTTGTGTTATTATGTGCATTTTTAGGGTTCAAAAGGTAAAAAAAGGAACCTTTTTGTGATCACTCTTTTGTCCATCTGTCTGACCGTGTGTCACCAATACCGATACTTTTGATTATTTTCAACATGCCTACATTTATGTTAAGAACGTATACCATTTTACGTGATCAACGGTTATTTCAAACCGTTCCTTACCGATTTGGACTTTACATAAGTAATGTTTATTCGGCGCATCTGATTATGCATTTTAGAGTTACGACCACAGGTTACGACACCCACATCCAAGAACTTAAAATAAATACGATACTCATGCACTTTTTTTTAATGTCATCTTTTAAGGCTTCGAGGAGGTTATTGACATTATAAAGGGATCCAAGTCCGGGTTTGTGAAAGTCGAATGTATTTTGTGGTTGTTTTTTTTTTATTACACTTCTGGTGGTTATGGTTTGGGGTTTCTGCACTCTGATTGCGTTTGCATGTTAACAAATTTGCATTTGCACATTAACATGCATGCTGTCATAAAATCCGGTGAATTTTAAACGAAAATTCTTAATCCATTCCATCATGTTTAATGTTTGCCATGGCAATAGTAAGCACCTTATTTTTTATGTTTTCAAAGTAATTTATCACCAATCACATTAAGTAAGTATTCAGTCATGCTATTACATTTTGAGTAGTTAACATTACATTTAATTGTAGATCGATCATTTGACCCATTTTTTTCGAAATTGATGATATAAAAATTAATGCATCTTATTTGTAATTTAAATAAAATATTCATAGTTTAAAATAAAACTCTGTTAAATATAGTCGTATACTGCGTAACGCGTTATACAACCTTATTGTAATGGAAATAGAGATTACAGCCGAATGCGAATCCACAAAATTTTCGTTTGCATTTGCTGATTTTGGTGAAAGATATTTTGTAGACTTTTTTGAGACAGAAGATTATGCAAATTAATAAACTGTTATAGGTCACGCTTGCCAGATTATAATTATTGGGAAACAGAGATATGTTTTAAAAAGAATCAATGTTAGTGCTGGAAGTCATAAGAAACATAGTAATGGCGTATTACTATGGCAATAGCAGTGCTATCCGTTTCATCATTTCATAATACATTATTGTCGTAATTTACGCCTTTGTGCAAATGAAATTTTGAACAAAAGAAACATTGAACTGGGAATTACCTTTCTTTGGATTGTGATGGAAAGTATTTTACGCAGTTTTAGTTGCTTAACATGCTTTAAAATCATGACGTCAAAATAATTTTCACAGAACGTGTATTTTTGTTGACGCAACAAATAATAATAATAATATATTAATAAAAACTAAAGCGGGCTTCCCTACTACGATGGTACGGAACCCTTCATAAACGAGTCCGAGTCTCGCTTGGTCGATTTATATCAACGCAGAATAAACAAATCTAAAAATGAATCTCCAATCTTTTTAAAATAGAACTTAATTATTGTATAATACTACGAAAAAGATATCAATTAATTTTGAGGTCAAAGAACGGTAATGAAGTTTATTTTTGGATATCGCAGTTTTGGATGTTTCCTATTGACACACATTTTATGCAGAAATATACGTGTAAACAAAAAAATCTGTTCTGTGGTGTAAATAGTACACCAAATTGTAGTAATAGATGCAGATAGTATTGACTTTTACACTTTTGTTTTGTTTTGACTATTAACTTTATATATATAAATAAATACATAAAATATTTATATATCCTTGACAGTCGTTACAGGCCAGGGCCAGGGTCATTTCTATGCCATCTTACTTTAATATTTGTGAATAATGAAGCGAAAAGCAAAAGGAGTATGTCAGGATCGCTGAAGGTTCGGGGTTGCGGGATGTTCGAATGAGAAACCGTGGCCCCGGACAAAAAGGACTAAGAAGGAACATGGGTGGTTTTTAGTCAGTAGAAGTCTGACACTCCTTTCCGCTCCGCCTAGAGCGGGTGAAATCATATGATGACTGCACAACGTCCAAAACAAAACAAAAAAGGATCGTAGCAGGTGGCGTTCTGTGAGTTTTGCCTACCCCCATGGAAAAGGCGTATGAGTTTATGTAAGTAATGAAGGGCTTAGGTCAGTTAGTAACAGAAACTAAACTTTCCCATGCACTTATCAAGTAGCTATACTTTTTTTATTTGTCGGATGGAAAATCATCTAATAACCCCTCCCCTCTTGGGCAGAACGAAAGGGAGTGTCAGACTTCTACTGACTAAAAACCACCCATCTTCCTTCTTAGCCCTTTATGTCGAGGCCGCGGTATCTCTTGCGAACAACCCACAGCCCCGACGGGAAGTAGCTATTTTTTTTTTTTTTTTTGGGGGTTGGGAAATCATCAAATAACCCCTCCCGCTCTTGGGCAGAGCGAAAGGGAGTGTCAGACTTCTACTGACTAAAAACCACCCATTCCATTTCATTCAGTATATTCGGCGGCCGAATATTCGGCGGCCGAATATTCGGCGCTTCGGCCGACAGCGTTGCAGAATATTCGGTATTCGGTATTCGGCCAAATCACTATTCGTGGCAACTCTAATGCTCAGTCATGAGATTCTCCACAATCTTTACACAATTATTATAACAACCAAAAATCCTCTAAAACCAAGTGAAACTCGCACCAAGGAATTACAAATTTTGCTGACGTTTCGTATTTCAACGTGTAAGATGAACCTGGCTACAAACACGACTAATAACTAGGTAATATTTTATTCTTTTTTTAGAGTGTCGGTTATCATCAAAATAATGACTCCTCCCGCTTTGGGCAGAGCGGTAGGGAGTGTCAGACTTCTAGTGACTAAAAACCACACATGTTCCTTCTTAGCCTTTTGCGTCGAGGGCGCGGTATCTCTTTTGAACAACCCGCAGCCCCGACCCTAAGCTACATTCACAAAATACATACCAAATCAAGAGGAGAGAAGCCAGTTATTACCTAGGTTAAACCATCAAATACTCAATCGGATAATCCATTAAATTTTAATCAATGTCGATGTGTAGTCAAGCGTCCGTTATTAAACCACGATCTAGTTCAGTAGCTTCCTTTCCGGGTCATTTGTTGGGCTGAGGTCACATCTGAGGTCATGTAACCAATCACCATTGAATGTTATGCTTGATTCAGTGAAGCCTGAAAACTGTTGAGGTAGGTACTTGTTTGTCATCATCTACCTGAGGAAAATTGTAAATGAAGCTCGTTCAGCTCGCTTAAACCGGGTCCAAACCGATACCGGCGTTGGAACTGCTACGAAATTATAAACTGACAGTTCTTAAACGCAGTTCAGATGCGCTTCGTGTCAAGTAAAAGGGACTATTTACTCTTTAGTAAGTCTGGTCATTAGTCTTTCGGGACACTAACCTGTAATGGCTGTCAAAGATAATGTCAAATCCATCACCATCCTGATTGACAGTGAAATTTATTAAAAGTGTTTTTTGTAATTTCTCATCATCTCAAACAACGCTGTTATTTATACAGAAAACGGGATATTTACCATGTTTACTTCAAACTAATTTCCCAATTCCGAGCCATTTTCAAACACAGTCCAACGACCGACCTTCAGCAATTGGCACTGTAATCAACCACGTTTGATAAGCTCGGCAACCGTTGTACAACGTAATCGAAGGCCTTAGCAACCACCTGACGTCATTGCTAGACAAGTGTCTTTGTTACTTCACGTCTGAAGATCCTAAAACGTGTTATCCACTTATAAGGTTTTACTTTTGCATGTGAAGAAAGTAATATAGATAGAATTCAAGTATAGCTACTTTGTAAGTGATTGTTATGTACTTACATGGTAAGGTTTAGTTTCTGTTAGGAATGTATACCTACCTAAACCCTTCATTGTTCACGTGTTAATATGTAATAGTATGCAAAAGAGCAAGGAACCTACTACTCGGTTTCTGAACAGTCTGCTTTAGTGTTGCCCAAATTCAGTCTTGGTCTTGCAGTCTTGGTCTTGTTCTTGCGTTTTTGCAAGACCAAGACCAAGAACAAGACCGCGTATTTTTAGCAAGACCAAGACCAAGACTGACCGTGCAAGACTTGAGCAAGAACAAGACATAGCCTGCAAGACTCTTGCGTCTTGCAGCTAGGACTTAGCGCTATTTCACTGAGTAGTTAGGTGTAACAGTTCGGTGTATAGGTAGGTACGCTTAGGAATTCTATGAGACGCAAAAAACTGTATCAAAGAATATGAAAAACTGGACCTATGCGCATTACGACTAATACCATAAACATAGCGAATAAAAAAATATCTATTAAAATCAAACTGAGTGCATCTATAGTTATGTTTTAACCATCGGCACTTTGATAATGCGGCATCAAAGGTTTTGTACTTACTTCTCAAAGAAATTTGCCGCTTTTCGGAAGTACATGGTTATGATACACGCGCCGGCGGCTTCTTTTGAAATCTAAAACAACCGTTGCCGCCACGCCGAAATCATAACATTTGACACTATTTGATTGCCGCCATAGGGCGTAGGTATACTCATGCAAAATAATTTCCTAGTAGAGTACCTACAGGTGTTTTTATCTGCTTGATCTTTACTATGGCTATGTTAATTCAAGCTCACAATGTTCCAATTCTAATACGTTTTTCTAAGATTTAAAGTAAACTTTAATAAATAGTAATAGACTAATAGGTAATTGCAAGACTTGCAAGACTCTTGCTGCAAGACCAAGACCAAGACCAAGACTGGGAGCGCAAGACCAAGACCAAGACCAGGTGTATTGGCGCAAGACCAAGACCAAGACTGGCTAAGTCTCGTCTTGTTCTTGCATTTGGGCAACACTAGTCTGCTTGCCTTTTGTGCTTGCCGTATTGTTGACCTCTAGGCTAGTCACTTGTGGAAATCTTCAATGGATGTCCTCCACCCCGGGGAGATAGACGGGACAGTCAGGCTCGTACTTTTGCGGCAGGAGGGGGAGCGTTTGACCTGCGGACCACGACCTAGGGGAGTATGGTATTAAACTCCCCCCATTACGTCTTAGAGAGGCGCTCGTGAAACATTACGCGCCGCCTTCTCGAGCCCAGTCAGTGGTGTGCGGTGAACGTCCCCAAATCCGTGTCGTTTCGTTTGTAAAGCTCTTGTCGTTTTATTTTCCAATGCACCAATGTGGGATAATGACACTTGGTATTTGTAATTTAACTGTGGGAGGAAGCTGCCGTGGTTTTGTTAATTTAGGCCGTTTATCCCTATGGCCACGTCATCATCTTTTGTCATAAAATGATAAACTGCAACATTGATTGCTACCACTTCGAGTCACAATAAAACTTCAACAATCTGGATTAAAACTCAAGTGATTGGGAATTTCAATTACATATACTTGTCTCAATAGTAAACTATTCAATGATAAGAGAAGATATTTAAGTTCAATTCTTTAGATCTTTACCGTGTATCATAAATATTAACACATGATCACACATCGATCCGATACACGTGCCATCTTTATTTATTAAGTCTATTAGTGGAGTGCCGTAAGATTTATATCTCGGAATCCAGGGCCGGTTAATGAATAAAACTTCATAAAAACTTTTGGACTTTTTTTAAAATAAATTAACATTAAAGTCACGGTGAAAATATTATTTAGTAGCTCTAAACATTTTTTCTTCCCTTGTCACTCTTATTTTTCAGTACCTTATTAAATTAAAAAAAAAAAAGAAGAGCGCGCAATTTTTTTTTTTTTTTAACTTAAGCTTTTTTTTTTAAAGCTTTTACCAATGCAGTTCAAAATTTTTTATGAACATTCATTGACCGGCCCTGGATTCCGAGGTTTTACAATATTTATGCCTTAGGGCACTCCACTATATGTATATTATGTAGAATATAGTATGTGAATCAGATCTGTCGTAAGTCAGTTATTGCACAAATGCCGTTTAATCACTGTGCGTGAGATAAGCACACGAGAAGGATGGATGGATTCTCTTTGGTTTTCCTTTGAATGTTGATGGATGGAAAGCCATCCATCAACATTTACATGCATCACTCTTTAAGTTACATGTGATTCGCCCCTTCTAGATCAGTGGTGGCCCAGTGGTAGCGGCCCCCGACTTACGAACAGTAAGTCGTAAGTTTGGACCAGGCAGGCGCATTACTTTGTTCAATTTATTTCATCACCAATGCTCTCAAAACGGTGAAGGAAAACATTGTGAGGAAACCGACATGTCCTAGAACCAAAAATTCGAAGACATCTACCAACCCGCACTGAGCACGCGTGGTGGATTATAGTCCATCCGTCTCCTAGAGAGAACGCCTGAGTCCCTGCAGTGGGACCATTATAGGCTGATGATGA
Organism: Diarsia brunnea; assembly: GCA_949774965.1. Lineage (NCBI taxonomy): Eukaryota > Metazoa > Arthropoda > Insecta > Lepidoptera > Noctuidae > Diarsia > Diarsia brunnea. Next base: position 2,506,280 of record OX459005.1, on the reverse strand, counting down.
TGATTCGCCCCTTCTTATCACATGCCCATACCACGACAGTCGATTCCCTTTCAACTTTTCTGTGACTGGCGCAATAATCAAACCATTTCTAATATTACATTCATTCCTAGCATTATCCCTTCTTGTTGCACCACATATTCACCTCAATATTCTCATCTTCGAAACATGCAATCTTTTTTTTATTTATATTCTTCACAGCCAAGGTTCATACACAAGCCCGTCGGGGCTGCGGCTCGTCGGGGCTGCGGGTTGTTCGCAAGAGATACCACGGCCTCGGCATGAAGGGCTAAGAAGGAACATGGGTGGTTTTTAGTCAGTAGAAGTCTGACACTCCTTTTCGCTCTGCCCAAGAGCGGGAGGGGTTATTTGATGATTTCCCACCCCCCAAAAAAAAAAGGTTCATACACAAACAGTATAAAAGTTTCACGTGTCGCCACTTACTTCTGCACTAAAGGCTATCTGTCATCAAAGTTTACCTACACACTATACGTATGTAACAAAAACTTGGTTCGATGAACGATTATGAAACGTTCAGGATTATCCTCAAGAACTATTAGATTTGATTTATTGTTCCAACTTCCAAAGCCGCGGCGAAAAGTTAGTACGAGACCATTCATATAATATTTTCAAACATTGCATAAATTCATGAAACTTGAGCTTATTATTTAGTCAGTGCCGTGTATTCTGATGTAAATCAATGTATATGTAATGTATTGTTTTTCCTAAAAGCGGACTGTTGACCATTGCAAATTTAATTTATTTTCAGTTCATGGATATTTACGGGTTATTGTACATTCGCCACAAAGTAAATTCGCCACAAAAAAAAGTATGTGTAAACTCGTTAAGTTATCATCATCTGCCTAGCCTTTTCCCAACTATGTTGGGGTCGGCTTCCAGTCTAACCGGATGCAGCTGAGTACCAGTATTTTACATGGAGCGACTGCCTATCTGACCTCCACAACCCAATTAATACTAGGTAATACGATACTCTTTGGTAAGACTGGATGTCAGATTTTCAGGTCACTGACTACCTGTAACGACTGCCAAAGCTCTATATATGGCAGCCGGGACCAACAGCTTAACGTGCTTTCCGAGGCACGGAGGAAACTCAGTATGTCGGGCAGTCACCCATCCACAGACCGACCTAGGCAAGCACAGCTTTACCTAAAGATCGACTCGAGAGGCAGTTCTTATTAAGCCACGAGCTCCTTAAGTTAAGTTAAACTCGTTAAGTTAATAGGAGATTAATCATTTCTTTCGGACTGTCACCAAATACAGGAGTTAACAGGAGTAATGTAATGTGTTATGTAGTACTAGGGGGAGATTAATCATTTCTTTCAGGCTGTCATCCCGTAGCTAATCTTCAACTGAATCATGACACCCTGGTACATACAAAATGAAAACAAAAAAAAAACAATAACTTTGTTTGTTACCAGTACTTTAAGCAAAAATTATGTACCTATGAAGACTTGTGACGAATTTACACATATTTTTGATGTATGTGGCGAATACACTTTCAATGTATGGAGTTTACAAAATGTGACGAGTTTACTTTGTGGCGAATGTACAATAACCCATATTTACGAACACACAATAAGTAATAGTTCAAATTTGTTTGACTGCTAAAACTTAGGAAGTTTAAATGATCAGTTTGTTAAGGCGATCCCTCACGGGGAACATTAGCCTGTGATGTAATGGTGTGACTCCACCGGTCTGCTGAAAATAATCTGTTCGCTCACAAGTAAACGGTTTTGCAGATGACAATAATAATTTAGTGTTTGCGGATGGATATTTTTTTGTGTAATCGCTCCATAACAGTTCTGATTCACTTGATTTTGAAAAAAGCGAATTTTGGGTTATTGCATAAACGAATATTCAGAAAGTTCATAATTCTAGACCAGCCAACCATTAAATAAAAAAACAGCTGTTCCCAAACATTTATACTAATTAAAATTACGAATATTTGCAAAGTCATATTATTAAAGCTATTTATAAAACTCACGAAACAAGTTTAAAAATAAACTCAGATAAAATATATTTTTAATTACATAAATATGTGCTTTGAATAGATTATTTTATGCCATGCTTTTTGCCTTGTTTTTTTTTGTTAAACACGAAACCAGACATTCATACCAGCATGCTATTTTTAATAATCCTTATAAATGCTTTGTATGTAATGCTGTTCATCATCATCATCTTCCTGCCCTTATCCCAGTCTATTTGGGGTCGGCGCAACACAATTATGTTCTCTTCTTCTATTCTTCCCTGTTAGATGTCACAGTGGCATTTACTCCTTTCTCATTCATATCATTCCTCACACAATCCATCCATCTTTTCTTTGGCCTTCCTCTACCTCTCCATCCATCAATATTTATATCCATTACTATTTTAGTCACATAATAAAAAAAACGTCTATATTCGATTCGTTTCTCCTCTATTTACTTTCTTACAACAAGAGTAGAGTCCAACCTTGTTGTGGTGTCTAGCTCCTTCTAATGTACTGATACAAATGAACTTCTTGCTAAACGTCTTCCCTAGACAACCGGCAGTTAGGAGGGTTGGAGTCAAGGTTTGTGCCTGATGGCAATAGGCTCATTTAACAGAAACGTGAGCCTTAAACATAATCAGATAGACAGGTTTATGCAATAAAGAGACACCCTTGCCAAATCTCTTGGAAAAACGAGCCTGTTGCTACAGAAGCTGAAGGTTCTGTAGCAACAGGCTCGTTGAATCCATGAATCCCAAAAATAACAGCAAAAAATTAAACATTTTATGAAAAGCTCACTTCACTCCCACTCAAAAACATAACGCCACAAAAGTACGTGAAACACTTTGTTGTGAGTGTAGCATAAATATAAATACAGTCACGAACAATTATATGTATACACTATGCTTGTGAAATAACGCTTTCGATTATGAGATGAAATTTAAAGAAAAGTTCTAACTGACTGACTCATCAACGCCCAGCCCAAAACATTTTTTTTTTTGGCGGGTGGAAAATCATCGGATAACCCCTCCCGCTCTTGGGCAGAGCGAAAGGGAATGTCAGACTTCTACTGACTAAAAACCACCTATGTTTCTTCTTAGCCCCTTATGTCGAGGCCGCGGTATCTCTTGCGAACAACTCGCAGCCCAAACCCTTGGACCTAGAAAGCTGAAATTTTGCACAGAGGTTCCCTTTACAATATAGACCAGTAATAAGGATAACAATTTTGAAATTTAACACCTAATGAATCATTCACACAGTCGATGCTGTGGGCTAAAACTAGTAATGAGATATGACCGACTTTATGAAAATATGGGTTCCAAAATATTAGTTTCCTTACGTAACATGCCAATAAAGGCGAAATGAAGGCGTAATACTAGGCGAAATGAAGGCGTAATACTAGGCGAAATGAAGGGGTAATACTAGGCGAAATGAAGGGGTAATACTAGGCGAAATTAAGGCGTAATACTAGGCGAAATGAAGGCGTAATACTAGGCGAAATGAAGGCGTAATACTAAGCGAAATGAAGGGGTAATACTAGGCGAAATGAAGGCGTAATACTAGCCGAAATGAAGGCGTAATACTAGGCGAAATGAAGGCGTAATACTAGGCGAAATGAAGGCATAATTAGGCGAAAATTTTGAAAAAAAATTGCTTCCGACTGTTGCTAAGTGTATACATATTGTTGCCGCCGACTCTACACCTGAAGTATAATAACTTTATCAAAAGAATTTATGCGGATAATCCATTACAAACGCCGCGGAAACGTGGTATTTGTGAGAAAGATGGCTGACAATTTATCAGGAGCATTTTAATCTCAGCGTATTATTGTAAGCTGGTTTATTTCCGGAATTTCTATATTTCTGTGTTATATCACAACGCACTTTTGAATTGTCCTTATTTTTTTTTTTGGGGTGGGAAATTTTCAAATAACCCCTCCCGCTCTTGGGCAGAGCGGAAGGGAGTGTCAGACTTCTACTGGCTAAAAACCACCCATGTTTCTTCTTAGCCCTTGTGCTGAGGCCGCGGTATTTCTTTCGAACAACCCGCATCCCCGACGGGTGTGGTTAGTACCTTACGTGGTGGTAGTTTTTGCCCCCATGGGCAGGGCCGAGCCGCCGTCGCCGTCGCCGTGTGCGAAGTGTGCGGCGCACACAGGCGCCACACCAATATAGGGGCGCAGCGGCGCCCCTATTGCTTGGCGAAATAATCTCGATTTTATTTTTTTAATAATTTCGAATAATTTTTGTTACACTTAGGTTTTACCTATTTAAAAAAATATATTATATACGTGTATAAAACTGGAGAACATTTATTTCGTTCAAAAGGAGATGGTTAAATGACTGCCTCTAAGCAGGTATAGGATTATCACATTGACTCGTAATAATCATACATAGTGTTTATTAATTTCCTAAAACTTTCGTGAACTAAAGAACAAGCCTAAAATAAAGTCTCTTTAAGTGATTTTTAAGAGAGTTTTTTTTCGGAGAGTGCACGCAGGAGTTCCGACCAGCTCCCATCTTCAACCTTTTACCACCGGACTTGCAGACGCACCGCGGCGTACCACCCACACTTGGTCAATATCGCGACGAGTCGTACTCAGCGCTGTTCCTCAACGTATATTACGCGCACAGCCTAAGTGTGGAAGTCTGCCGGTCAGAGGCGTATTATCCCTAACCCTAAGGCAAACTAGGCACGTGCCTAGGAGGCGAGGTAACAAAAGGGCGCGCAAGGAAAATTCTAAACGAAGAAATGATGAAATGTGAATGGGAAATCATCAAATGACCCCGACATTCTAGGCGGAGCGGAAGGGAGTGTCAGACTTGTCCTAACAAAACCCACCCATGTTCCTTCTTATTAGCCCTTTGTGTTCCGGGACCGCGGTATATCGTTCGAATAGTCTCGCAGCCGCCCAAGTGGAGCAAACCTCCACGGTGTGCTCCACCGTGTCCTATGCTCGATCCTCGCAATGGTCACACCCGGGCGTTTCCTCCCGCCCGATTCAGCCGCAGACTTCAAAAACACCAAAAAGTGAAAAATAAACATCAGATAAAAATCAGCTTCTGAAGTCGGTGACATTTGTTTGTTTGATTTCTTTTTTTTTGCCACCGACTTCAGAAGTTGATTTTTTTTTGCTGATTCTTCTGTAACTCGTTTTCAAAGTTTCAGTGGAGTGTCCATTCATTCGTGATTGCTACCTATGTAAGCAACCTATGTAAGCTTTGGAATTCTTAGTCGAAAATCGAAGAAACAACGATACAAAGTCAACGTTGTTCGAACCTTGAGAGGTTCTGAGAAAGTATAATAAAAGCCATTCAATGAAATGTTATTTAAAGCAATGTAAACGAATTCGATAAAGTCAAAGTACTGAATAAAACAGTTTTGCTGTTATTAAGTAGAAGTTTACTGCTGGAAAAAGCGCCCTACTAAGGATAAATATAATTCTGCTCCTATATCGCTGGTACGACAATATTTTGGAATATGTTGACCAGAAACCTAGCCATATTTACAGCGTCGTCGCCAGCGAGCAGAGAGGGCTACTGGTTGTTTAAGGCTGCGGGTTGTTCGAAAGAGATACCGTGGCCTCGACATAAAGGGCTAAGAAGGAACATGGGTGGTTTTTAGTCAGTAGAAGTCTGACACTCCCTTTCGCTCTGCCCAAGAGCGGGGGTTATTTGATGATTTTCCACACAAGAAAAAAAAGGGTAGGAAAGAGATGGCGCTCTATAGCTCCGTCTCTTTTTTATTCTGGAGTGACAAACCCCATGGGCAAGGGACAAATTATCCCTTTAAAATCCAGTACTATTGAACTTTTCATATATCTTTCTCGCTGATAGAACGTCGCTTTTCTAGGCCCTTAGTAATGTCTTATACTATGACAACTTTAAGTTTGCAGTTCAACGTGACGCTGCTTGTCTACACTAATATTATAAAAAGGATAGATTTGTTTGTTAATTTGTAACGAATAGGCTCCGAAACCACTGGACCGATTTCAAAAATTCTTTCACCGTTGGGAAGCTACACTATCCGCGGGTGACATAGGCTACTTTTTATCCCTGTATTCCCACGGGAACGGGAACTACGCGGGTGAAACCGCGTGACGTCCGCTAGTCTAGAATAAATGCTTCGATATGTCAAACTTTGTACATTTATTTTAGTTCTGTTTCCACGCCTGCACTGACAAGTTGGTTGAAGTGTAACTCAACGCATAAGCAATGATGACGAGAACCACATGACTAATGATTGACACATTGCCACACTCTGTGGTCTCTGGTCAGTAAATTATGACAACAATGCAATCATGACTTTCAATTTTTGACGACGAGCTTGTACCATGAGTGTTCGGAAAAATCCATGATTGATGAATTTTAATTGAATCATTTCATCAATTCAGTGATACCTATTGTTTTTTGTTGTTATCGTGATTATCGTAATAAGATGAACTTTCCATCGCGTCGGTAAAGCGCGAGACGATGTCATTCCCTATTCAACCCCTGAAAAGGGTGAATCATCTTGGAACCCTTCCTCGTTACCTTCGTTGCGTTACGTATGGAATAAATTACAAAGAATATACGTCTGCGGTATAACTCACATCAAATTGCGTTACAATTGCTTTGTGAAACATTAATAGTAGTTATCATAGCATCACGTCTGTAAGAAGGGTTAGGCAGAAGTGTACCTAATAGTACCCCTGCAATTCATCAGTTATGTTTAAGTGCCATGTAATATGGAACTAGCCTATTAACCAGGCACAAATTCCATGGCAGTTACTAAGACACAGGCCTATTATGTGATAAGGAGAGTTCCTTAATCCATTACTCAGGCCGAGATCCAGCTGGTTCTTCACCGTTTTGCTAACCTGGCTTCGATTCCATGGCCTGAAACTCATATTATGTCACGCTCTATTTAGGTCCGCTACGAAACCGTCAGGGCTTCGGGTCCCCCGGGTTGTTCGAAAGAGATACGGCGGCCTCGACACAAAGGGTTAATAAGGAACATGGGTAGTTTTTAGTCAGTAGAAATCTGACATTCCCCACCACTCTGCCCAGAGCGGGAGGAGACATTTGATGATTTCCCACACACCAAAAAAAAGGTCCTCTGCGAATATAATAATTGATTGATAATAATTAGATTTGTGTCAGTTATCATCTCATCCTAACAACGTTTTCTTATCAAGCATGATCCTCGCAGATGATATAATTATGTGTATGGTGATACGAGCGTGGGATTAAAGATAATCTCACCAGGATCATCTTTTTGATCCCAAGAGATTGGCCTAATCTAGCTCACATGTATGAAATGATGTTTTTCAAAGAGTGCACGTGCACCTTCATATTTATACAGCCCATAAGCTGATGCAGCTGAACACCAGTATTTACATGGAGAGATGATTAATTCTACCGAACTCGAACACACGAAATCAAGTTCTATCTTTACTGAAATTACATTGAATTTAGGTTGGGGAGTGTGTGTTCGAGGATTTGAGAGGAATTAATGTGATGATCGGATATAGGTAGGTACTAAATGGGTTGGCCCCATTTAGTACCTACCTACTAGATAATATGATACACCTTTTTTTTTGGAGGTTGGTAAATCATCAAATGACTCCTCCCGACACAGGCCTATTCTATTGATAGGGAGAGTTCCTTTATTTTTATTTTTTTTTTGGAGGGATCGAAATTATTGAATGGCAGAGCGGTAGGGAATGTCAGACTTCTACTGACTAAAAACCACCCATGTTCCTTCTTAGCCCTTTTTGCCGAAGCCACGGTATCTCTTTCGAACAACCCGCAGTCCCGACGGGAATATGAGACCCCTTAGTAGGACTGGTTGTCAGACTTTCGGGCCATTAACTACCCAGGCGGGTCCAACGGTTTAACGTACTTTCCGAGGCATGGAGTAAACTCGATATGTAATTAAATTAACGTTCACCCAGTCTTTTTACATTTGTCTGATTTTCTTGGCCACGAGACGCGTTAATAAACTTCTTACTTACCTGGTTAATATTTCGTCATCATCGACAGCCTATAGTGTTCCCACTGCAGGGACTCAGGCCTCCTCTCCGTTGAAAGATGGGCTATAATTCACCACGCAGGACTAGTGCGGGTTGGTACATGTCACATAAATATTTTCGAATGTTTCATACCAATAATAGGTTTATTATTGGTATGAAACGTATGAGACGTGTATTAAGACGCTGCAATTGCTATGGGAAGGTTTTCCCCTTAATACACGTCAATTTGAAGTGAGGTAGGCATGCCGCAGTGGCATTATCTGTTACGTAAAGACCTTTCAATGCTAATCTCGAACGATTTGAACACAGTGTTTTACATAGATAGGTGGGTAGGTAGTATTTAGTTACAGGTTGTTTTAAAAATGTAGGTGTAATTATAATATCTCGCTCTGTAATCCTCGATGGGTTTACAGATGTACCTAACTTGGGACTTCGTCGAGCTTCATTTTCTCGGCACTTTTCTTGTGGTCGCCACTGTTGATTCTGGCTAACAGGAGTTACAGTGGTTTGGGAATAGTGTGGCGGGCTTGTCCCAATTTAAAAAAAAAAGATGTACCTAATAGGGGGCCAGCCTATTGCCATCAACCGGGTATAAATCTAGACTCCAGACTCTGTGGTTGCTACTGAGAAATTCCTGAAATTCAGGTGTAATTATAACAACTGAAAACCTCATAAGGAGTTAATGTAGGTACTCATCATTATGAACTACTTACAAAATCACAAAAAAAGTCTTGGTTTTTTTTTAGACTTGTCTCACACTTAAACTTTTTCGCAATAATGAGTGGAAACAATGAATACATAAGAGGTATTCGAGTATTGATATAGAACTTGAAAATCTGTAGATATAAGTAGTAAAGTATGCATGGAAAAGACAATTCAGAAAGCCATGAGTGGCATAAGAACTCTGACACCAGGGTAGGGACTAACCACACAATAAAAAAAAAGAGAATGTAGAAGTTATAAACTAAATCCTTTGAGGACCACAAGTAAGTCATGATGAGCCTGCACTTTTACTATTTAGTTATGAGACAATTAATAGAAAAACGAATCATCATCATCATCAGCTTATAATGTGCCCACTCCAGGGACTCAGGCCTCCTCTCTAAGAGAGGGATGGGTTATGATCCACGCGGGCCCAGTGCGGATTGGTAGATGTCACATGTCTTCGAATTTTTGGTTCTAAGACATACCGGTTTCCTCACGATGTTTTCCTTCGCCGTTTTGAGAGCAGTGGTGATGAAATAAGTTACACAAAGTAATGCACCTGACTGGGTTCGAACCCACGACTCACTGTTTGTAAGTCGGGGCCGCTACCACTGAGCCACCACTGCTCTCCCCTGAGCCACCACTGCTGCAAAAACGAATAGTATCCAATTATTAAACTCTAAATATAATACAACATAGTTTGTTAACCATCAGAAAAAAAATCTAGGCTATTTAAAAAAAATATTACGTACAAAAACATTAATTGAGAACCTCCTTCTTTTTGGAAGTCGGTTAAAACAAAGCTCAATTTTTTTTGAGTCAAGGTTATGGTGTGCTACTCATTTAAGTTACTCGCTCACATGGTTTAGTCTGGTAGTGGGTCCATACGTAAGCCAGTAAAGACTTTTCAACGGTAAAGTCGATTTTTAATATGTTTTTATCTGTTGAGGTTTTTGATTTTCCAATTAGCGCCCGCTACAGTCGTCAGTTTACCTAGTACAGTATTAAAACTAGACATGAAATCAATCAAATGCAAAATAATTACAATACGGATTAAATAAATACGGAAAATGATGAATACGGAATAATGATTGCGAATCACCGAGTTACAGTTAAATCTCTATACCTACAACCGATTTCCTTTTTTTCTTAAGATACCTATGTAATTTGTGAAACCATAAAACCATCAATTATGCGCTTTGAGGAAATAACAAGAAATAATCTTCATCAATAATTTTCTCATGATTCATTAAAACCTATAATACTTGGAGAAATATTTACTAATTATTTTCCTACACATCAAAAAAAAAGGTTTCAGATCACAAGAGTACGAAATATAAAGTGAACTGACGAAACTTGATGTTCCCTACATCAAGTTTCGTCAGTTCACTTTATATTTCGTACTCTTGTGATCTGAAACCTTTTTTTTTAGTAAAAACATCTTAATCAAATATAAAGGTCTGGTTTTGGTATCTATCTACATACTAAATCAGCTCTGAAGCTCAAGTCGGCTCAACCAAAGACCTCAAAGAAATAAAAGGAATACTAAAACCAAGACATAAAGCAACAAAATCGGATCAAAAATGTTTTCCCTAGATATTCTATAAAAAAAGTTCAGTACCTAATTAGGGTTCCTAGAAATCCTTGAGGATTTGTCAGACAGCCTCATTACCCGTTTCTCTGGGACATTTACATAAATTATTTTGTTCTACATAAAATATTTTTATTTTGTCCCTATTGGGTGTATGTACCCAACAGGGGCAAAAACCGTTAAAAAAAAAACCGTTACTTAAAAATATTTTAAATAACGGTAGCTTTCTTTCTTTGCGTATAAATAAAAACATCAGTATTTTTCACCACTTTCGAGGTCAGCTTTGAAATAGGTGGCGCTACGATATGGACGTCTACCGCGACGGCTGGTTTGAGGAGGCACCAGTTCGGAGCACGTGGAAGGTGCCCAGCAGTCGAACAGTGAAGGCTAAACAAAAACATTTGCTTTTGTCTCATGTTACCAGGGGTCGATGTAACATATCCTTATTTTCTATTCTCCACAGTCAACGGTCACGAAATTTCACTTCCTTTCCTCTGATAACACCTCCTCATTCAGTCATCATCATCATCATCTGTCTAGCCTTTTCCCAACTACGTTAGGGTCGGCTTCCAGTCTAATCGGGTGCAGCTGAATACCAGTATTTTACATGGAGCGACTGCCTATGTGACCTCCACAACCCAGTTAATAAGTAATACGATATTCTTTGGTAAGACTGGATGTCAGAATTTCAGGTCACTGACTACCTGTAACGACTTCCAAAGATCTATACCTAGATGGCAACCGGGACCAACAGCTTAACGTGCTTCCCGAGGCACGGAGAAAACTCGGTATGTCGGGCAGTCACCCATCCACAGACCGACCTAGGCAAGCACAGCTTTACCTAAAGATCGACCCGAGTGGCAGTTCTTATTAAGCCACGAGCTCCTTCATTCAGTCACTCCGTAATAAAAAAAACCGCGACTTAAAAACATGGAATATTCGTACATGAAAGAAATAACGTTTAAACGGACAAAAAAAGTTCTCGGAAGGCACATCCTGTTCAATTGTGCCCTGCTAATGACCCCATTGACGAAACCATCATCATCATCATCATCACTATATTGCGTGACTAACTTAACTTTACCTTTAATTGTTCCGTGTCATCGTTTAATGAATAACTTGGGTTTTCTGAGGTCGGGAACGCAACACAATCTATGTTTTAATCGGATCCGGGATTAGAACCTCATGATCCACAAAACAATCGCATGTGACTAAATGAGTGATGAATGTAAATGCTGATGGATGGAGAGGGAGAGGAAGTCCAAAAAAAAGATGGATGGAGAGTGTGAGGAATGATATGAAGAAAAAACTGGCCAAGTGCAAGTCTGACTTGCGCCTGACGGGTTCTGTACCATTGTAATAGATATTGAGAGATTTTCCATGTTATTTTTGCACCATAGACTTCTTATAGGTTTTCCTGTAATCTATAAATGTTGAACTAATTTCTGCATTATTTTCAAAATTTTAGGCTTAGTAGCTTCGGAGATAAGGGGGTGGGAATGGTTGGACTGACAGGCAGACAGACACACGAGTGATCCTAATACAGGTTCCGTTTTTTCCTTTTGAGGTACGGAACCCTAAAAAGGAGCATTGACGGGGGAGAATGGTAGAAAAAAACGTGTTGCGCCGACCCCAAATATCATGAAACAAGGACAGTAAGATGATGGCCTATGGCTGATGTCCGTTGGTCTTGTCGGATGATGAGCCACACCGACAAGACCAACGGAGCGTTATTACGTAATTTTCATAAAACTGTTTTGTAGAATAAAATAATTTCAATCGCTATTGTTCGCGGCGGGAAAAATACAGACATAATTTTCTTCTAACCTAAATAACAAATGTCATTGTCTACTCTTTAGTTATTGTTAAAGTGACGTTTGACTGAAGAACACTAACACAAATTGTGTTTTATAAAGTTTTAAATCTGAATTGTGTCTTTTGTGTCGCCAAAGCGAGTTTTCGTTTTAAAGTGGATGAAAGTTTAAACAGTGATGTTGTTGTTTAAGTGTCTGGAGTTGTTTAAACTTTGGAAAGGATTTCAAAATAGGTGAGGATTGTGTTGCCTGCAGTATACACAATAAAGAATGACATAGTTAGTCTCGTATTTTTAACCGACTTCATAAAGGAGGTGGTCCTCAATTCGTCATTGATCTTTTTTTAAAGTCATGTTTAAGAAAAGCTATGAAAGATCAAGAAATGAAATTGTGTACCTTCCTTCAATTTCGGTCGAAATTATTATATGATTGAAACTAACTTTTCAAATAATTATTTCTTATATTGTAGTAAAGAATTGGTTCCTGATAACACATTTTTCAATCAGGAATACGTGATTGAAAAATGTGTTATCACACAAAGAATAAGTATCAAAGTGTGTTGTGTGTGTGTCGGACTCCGTGGCCGCAGCTGAGAAATATCTCAGCTGCGGCCACGGAGTCCAGATTTGTGCCCGACTGATGCCAATAGGCTCGCCCTCTATTAAATGGGGCTCAAACATAACTGGCGAAATGTGGGTGTGCTATTAGGCACATCTCTGCCTAACCCGTCGAGAATTACAGCTTGTTGTTATGTTATAACTCATACGCACTACGTCAAGAAGTACCGTTTTTAAAACTATTGGAAAAACCCGATGGAATCAGTTATATCGATGAGAAGATGACGCATGTTTTCCTGCTTTTTCGACCATATATGTAAACAGTTTAACACTCAATGTTAAGATTTCTGATGAAGCTGGTAGTGCCTAGTATCTATTTACATAGGGTAATTTTTGGAGTGTGTTATTTTGGAATTTCATAGTCTGGCGCTGTGTCTGTAGTGTGTCTGTCTTCATAGTCTAATGACTTTGTTTCACGCCTGTAAGCCATTATTAACCATACAGGGTGTAAATTAACCGAACACACAGCCGTCAACCAAGCATTCTCTACATCAAACTAAGCACCCCTACGCAAAAAAATTTGCTGGGAACGATTTTTTTTTTTTTGGTCTAAAATCACATTTTACGGTAAAACTCAATGTAGCAGACTGCTACATTGAGTTTGAATAGTAAACGGGTCATGGAAGTAATTTAAGTAAAGTTATAACCTGAAAAGCTAGTATTTACAAAATCAGCTATGAAAAATTTGGAATTTTAACCCCCAATATCTCCGTAACTAGGGGGTTCTCAGGTATGGTCTAGAACAAAAAAATGATCGCAGTGGTGGGTTCTATATATGAACCAAAATATTCGATACCTCACGGTAAGGAAGATCTTCAAATAAAATAAAAAGGAAGGAATTGGCTGCAGTATTACCATTCTTTGTGATACCAGCAAGAGTGTAACTAGTGGACAAAGTACGTAATTTATGCCAGTGTTAAACATGTTATGTTATTAAAAGTGTTCTAGGTATGTAATCCTTACCTAGTATTAAGTATGTTATGGGAAAAAATGTCGCCATATTTACGTTACTGGTAAATTTGTATTATGGCATACTTTATAATAGTTTTTTTATTCATCATCATCATCATCTCTTGCCCTTATTCCATTTAATTTGGTTGTCGCAGCATGTTTTCTTCTTCCATATTTCTCTATTATTCGACACCTCATGAGAGTAAGACACTTTTTAATCGTTTGTTTAACTGTCCAGGCTTATTTTATTTAATTATTGAGACTTTGCTGACTTGATTTCTTAATTAGGTACTTACAAACATTTGTATGCCGTATGGTGTCGGACGTAAAGAATAGCACCATCCCATATCATCCCGTGGGTGTCGTAAGAGGCGACTAAGGAACTTGCAGTGCAGTGTTCTCTGTGCCTTCGTAACAACCATACTGCGATCGTCAACCCGCCTGCCAAGCGTGGCGATTATGGCAAATCCGCCCCTTCTGGGGGAGGCCTATGTCCAGCAGTGGACGTCTTATGGCTGAAATGATCATGATGATGATTTGTATGCCCTCTGGCATAACATAGCGCACTCTATGTTACCTTTTTTTGGGTGGAGGGTGTGAAATCATCAAATGAGTCCTCCCGCTCTGGGCCGAACGGAAGGGAGTGTCAGACTTCTACTGACTAAAAACCACCCATGTTCCTTCTTAGCCCTTTGTGTCTGGAAACGCGGTATCTCTTTCGAAAAACCCGCAGCACTCTGTATTACCTTGTCATACCATTATTATTGTAGCTATGTTAGACAATAGTACATTATGGTATAAGTGTGTATCGTTGGTGATTACCGCTGAGGCGCCATTGAGACCCGAGCCGTTAGGTGAGGGTCTTAAGATAGCCGAGGACGGTAATCATCAATACACACGTGTATCATACGACGTTTTTCAACACACTTGTGAAGAAAATAACACAAAAAATCATTTTCGACAGTTAAAACGAGCTGTGAAAAAAATTTCGCCATGGCGGGAAAAAATTATCAGTTTTCCTGCGCGCGCATCTAACAATGGCGATCCGCCATAGACTAAAATATTAAGTTTTTTTTTTTACTTTTCGCGGATAGTGTTGCAGCCACGTACAAAACGGGAAATTCAAAGTTTTATTATTACAGAGAAAACAAAAGTTTTATTTATTAAAAACGTATAAATACAAGTTCAAATTATCTATTTTAATTCGAAGTTGCATGAAATGAGCAAGGAATAGATACATCAATTTATTTGTAATATTGAACACAATCTTTTTAATATCGAAACTCCAAAAAACAACCAAAAAAAATTAAAAAAAAAAACTTTTACTCACTCGTGAATAATGGTAATGAAAAATTCACAGTTTGATTACAGGTGTCATTATATGCCTAATTGCGGTGAAATTAGAGCCACTTTATGAGCAAGTGTGTTGAAAATGAATAAATGAGCTAAGAAGTGAAAACAACTGAATGGATTTGGATAAAATTGCAAGACCATAGATAAACTATATCCTAGATTAAAATATAGTCTACTTTTTATTCACTTATTTTAAGCATTTAATGAATACTGTAGGCTTTACACGTGTTATCTAACAATACATGCTGTATATTTATTTCCCGGCGCGGTTTTCATAGAACGTTGATTGCTTGTCGAATAAAGTACTTGTTTCGTAGCGATGAAGTAGTGTACACGTTGTGATAAGCACATCTTTTGAGATAAAATAGTGTAAATAGTGCTAAAACAATTGAAGGTGAGAATCATCCATACTCGCTAGTTTTTTTCTTTCTTTTTTGCTATCTTGATGAACGTGAACAGTGGTTGCCAGTGACATTTTCGTTTAAGAGAGGATTTCTTTTTTGCGGTAAAATTTTTATAATTTATTTTCGTTTTTAATTATTTATTTTTTCTAACTATGTACATTAATTAAAAACGAATAAATAAACTAACAATAAACCATAAAAGGGCATCAAAAAACTGCTCCTCAACGCTGTCAGCCGGTAATGTGCCCAAAAGACTGGCGGCATTCCCACGTTGTATGGCAACACTTAGCCTCTGGCCAAGATAAAAGCCAGCCCTTGGGTCACGAGAAGCGTCAACTAAGCGTTTAGAAATTTCCTTAAACAGGCTATGAGCACTCGGACCCCACGGCCCCAGAGTTTCAACCCCAAACGGCTCGAAAATATAGTTTCCACAAAGGTTACTATATTTACGCCGCTTGAGGTTCTCTGCAGCCGCAGCGGCACCACCTGCGCAGCACGATGAACTTGGAAGATGTGATGGCGCAAGAGTATCGACACATGTTGCGTCCCACACTAAAGGCCTACCCATCTTCCAAGGAAATAAAGACATGCCGTCCGGTCTCTTGCCATCGTCGCGTCGATACGAGTCAAATAAGAATGGGTGTTGTAGTAAAAAAAAAAGTAGATAAAAGTATGTGCAAGAAAGGCTGCAAGGTCATTAAGGGATGGGCGGTCCAGAATCTTGATTAATTCGAATAGGGATGTTTACTGACTAAAAAAAATATGATTCTAATTTAAAAAAAAATTGGCTACGTATTTTTTGTTTCAATAAAAATTGACGAAGATAAAACGTGTCAAAGATTTGAGTGGGAGGTCATGACGTCACTCACCGGTTAAAAATGTCATACTAATGTCTTAGAATATGACGCCACACGAATTTTCAAAGCACTGTATCGTCTTCATTGTTTGTTTACGTGAAAAAAGAAAAAATACGTGTCCAATATTTTTTGGAAATCTATCTGACGGATTAATTAGATTTTTTTTGTTAATTACCCTATTCTATATTTTTTAATTCCTGTCTGACTACTGGACAGGGGCTTTTGTTCTTTTCTGTTGAGTATGTCACTCTTAATTGAAATGAAGATAATTACGATTTATCATTCGTTTGTTCCTCAACTAAAAACTTATTTAAGGGCTAATTTAAGACACGTGCCAGGACTGTGTGTTTGTTCATAACTGTATAATCTTTCACAAATTTTATGCTCAGTTGACAATAATTAAGATTAGATGTAACTGCTTCACGTGTTTGAGCAATGCTTTACGTACACGTTCTAGTATATTATGTATTGATTTTACGGTACTGTTGTCTAAGGAAACGCAATTATATATGTAGGTATTTAGTCTTAGTTTTAATTTTTATTTTATTTTTTTGTTCTTTTTAAATTTTGTATATAATGTACATAATTATTATATCCATAAGTATATTTTGGATATGTCCATTGAACCTTGAATACTCTATAAGTAATGATTAATACTGAATTTAAACCAAGTTTTGGGAAGGGTATATTACATCCTGGAAAAAAAACACATCACCTGGATCACGATCCGTAACTGTCCGAATGCAATCTGCAGGACACACACATAAATCACAATATTGTGTGTTTTTAAAGCGAACCAGGTTCAGCAAGCGGAACTCATTTTCGGAACCTGGAAATCGAAACCAACCCGGGTTTTAATTTAAAAGGGTTCCGTATGCCTTCAGTAGCTTCAAGCTTCCTACAAAATTTGAAAAAACTGTCTACCACGCGTTCAGTACATTATTCTGATTCTGTTGTAGCCTACCTTAACAATATAATCAATCTAACAATACCAGTCCAATTCTATAACTAGTCAACAAATTAATCCTGTATAATGTATCTGTATAATGTTTTTAATCAAACCAATTAGCTCATCAAAAGGATTGATTTAATCAATTAAAAAGACAGGCGTATTCATTAAAAATATAATTAATCCTTTTTTCGGTTCCGTCTCGAGTTTTCAGGAAGAGGCTATTTAATTGTTTAAAATTATTCGTTGTTTATAAGTACCTACTATTCATAATTAAACTGGGACTTAGACAAGAATTTATTACTAAAACCCTGTGCTGAAACCCAACAAAGATCAAACATGTGCCTTATTTAATCTTACATAATAAAGATGTAAAAGTCTCGCTCAGATACAGCCTGTCCCATGCTGCCCTCCCCCAGTGACGTCCTAACCCGAGGTCCCTTTAGCGATTTGTCACTTATTTTATAAGTTATTGCCCCTGGCTGGAGGCCTTAAACTCAAGGCATCCACAGGTATTTGCCCGGTTAAGCAGAAGACAGTCTCCTAGACTGAACTGCGAGATGCCATTTTGAAAAAAAAAGGGTGTAAAAGTACTCTTAACAAAGCCATGGTACTTGGTCTCCCCGTCACTGCGATATTTTTTTTGTTTTAGACCATACCTGGGAACTCCCTAGTAACAGAGATATTGGGGTCAAAGTACCAAATTTATCAAAGCTGTTTTAACGTGATTTTTTACCGAAAAACAAGTCATTTCCCAGCAATTTTTTTTGCGTAGAGGTACCTATTTAGTTTGATGTACATATTACTTGGTTGATGATGTCGTGAAGGGTTCGTTTACACCCTAGAGATCTTACTGCCGCACTCAGAGAGCATTAATGATTACTTAGGCCATCACTTAGTTAAGGTTTTGACAGTTTTGTCATACAAAAGTCTGTCAAATCATTACTAAGTGACGGCTTAAGTAATCATTAAATATCTCTGAGTACCGCAGTTAGAGATTACCTATTAATTGGTATAAGTTTGTATTAATCAGACGAGTTCAGTTGGAACTTTAGAAACCACTAATTAAGTCAGATGTAAGTGTGTACCCTACGGACTGCCGGGTTCGATTACGGTCAAGCAAAGTGTTATTGGGTTTTTCATCGGAAATTTTTCACTACCAGCCTGTTTAGATTTGTACGCGGTTGCTCGCTACTTAACTAGTGAAATTTGACTGCACATTTGTACGATAGGTAGACTTCTGCCTAACCCTTCGGCGATTACAGTCGTGATGTTATAAATATCATTGTGAGTTATGTGTCAGCCTATAATGTTCCCACTGCAGAGACTCAGGCCTCCCCTCTAGGAGAGGGATAGACTATAATCCACCACACGGGCCCAGTGCGGGTTGGTAGATGTCACATATGTCTCCGAATTTTTTGGTTCTAAGACATGCCGGTTTTCTCACGATGTTTTCCTTCACCGTTTTGAGAGCAGCGGTGATGAAGTAAATTACTCAAAGTAATGCACCTGCCTGGATTGAAAGTACCATATTTTCATTCATAACGACCGTAAATTGAAACTAGAAGTACTACACACAACATACGTTATTATAACAGAGCTTAGATAATAACAGTAACAAAGAATTTTAATAACTAGTTGAAAGTTTCAAGGTCTACCTAAATTACTAACTAAGACTGTGAATTAGTTGATTGTGTGTCAATGTCACATGTAACTACTACAAAATAATTGGTTCGTGAGCGAAATGGTTCAGTGAAACTGACCATGATATTTTTGACCAGATGATAAAGGTCAACCACCTTGATTGTTTATTTTAGTATATGAGGTGTGTTTTCATTTATTATTTTTATTATTATATTTTTTGTTTTCTTTATTAATTTGCCTCTGTAGTAAAATGTAATATTAACTTACACCTCACTATTGTATTGAGTCTGGTTCTTCTAACTTAGCAGACAGATGTGTTGCTGGAGAGTTTGTTCCGTCACTTCTTCTTCTCAGCTAAAACACTATGCAGTGTCGAAGGTGGGCGTTTTGGGGGACTGTGTCGTGTAAAAAAATGGACGATCGAAAAGTGCTGATTATCAGCCTAATTTGAATAAATGACTTTTGATTGTTTTTGTTGAATTTTGTTTTCGTAGACAAATAGTGTACTCTCATTGGAACATTTGGTCATATAAGTAAAAACAGTTACGAATTCAAGCTATGCAAAACCAAATTAATCAACTTTTATATATTTTACTTTAAACCCCAACACGATGACAATTGGCTCGCCCCCTTTACATGGAACTTTAACATAACTGGCAAAATGTGGGTGTACTATTAGGTACACCTCTACTAAACCCTTCGGGGATTACAGGCGTGATGTTACGTAATGTTTAAACTACCTTTTTTTGGGGGGGCGTGGGAAATTATCAAATAACCCCTCTCGCTCTGGGCAGAGCGAAAGGGAGTGACTTCTACTGACTAAAAACCACCCATATTCCTTCTTGGCCCTTGCGCCGAGGCCCCGGTATCTCTTTCGAACAACCCGCTGCCCCGACGGGCGTCGGCCCTTACGGGCCCCTTTCCGTGTGTCTGACATCTCTTGAGGAGCGCGTGGAACACGAACGCGCCATCGACACGGCCTGTCGTCGTCATAAGACGGACGGACGGCGAGTTAGATGTTCAAAGCCCCTAATGTTATAAAACATTTCGTACATAATAATCGAAAATTAAAATCGTAATAGATAGCACAATATCCTAAAAATCAGCAAAAACAATCAAAACCACGAACGTTCAACTTGAAAATACCAAGGCTATTGAATATCTTTTACATTAAATTTACGACCAAACCTTACAAGCCTATTCTATGTTAAAGGATATTGATTTTACCTCCTCACGAATACCTTTAATACCTCTTAAGTTAATCAATACTGTAGGGAATTCATCTCTTATTACAGTTATTACCAAAACGTGGACTGAAAACCAAAATTTCAGTCTCAAAGTACCGAAATAGCTCTTTAAGAATTTGTTGAGAATTTAAGAGTTATTTGGTTAAGCCCGTTGGTCGACTTGCTGCAAGCGCGATTCTTTGTACTGTAAGACCTAGCTTTTTCCCAAATTTCGTGATTCTAGGTCAACGGGTACTACCCTTATCCTTAAAGTGGGTACTTACTGATCATTTGGTGGTTTTAATCTAAACCTTAACTAGTGATTCTAGTGAACACCACATTAATCCAACTAATAACAAATAAAATGTCCTGAACTAATAAGGCTTAACTTTAATTATATCACTTGTTTTTACATTGTTCCTTTTTTAAGTGAAGTAGGTACTTCATTTGATATTCTGTCTCTAACCAGCTGAATACCAGTATTTTACAAGGATCGATTGCCTATCGAACCCCCATAACTCACTTTGTATGGGGTAATACGATACCTCTTGGCAATACTGGTTTATCAGACTTTCGGGCCACATACTACCTGTAACTACGGTCAAATAATTCACAAAGGACAGTGGAGGAAACTCGTTACGAAATGTCACCCATCCACGGACGAACCTCGACAAACGCGACTTAACCTTGAAGATTGATTCACTACTCTGTAATGTCATGTCATGTTATTTTCTGATTCCTTGGTAGCAAATTGCATCAGAATGATGGCACCGAGGTGATATCTAGTTTTTGATAAATCTATTGTACGTTCGTTTGTGTTTGTCAAAACGTTGACTGATAAGATTTGAAGTGATTGCATGACTACTCAGAAAATTCACCGTCTACACGTAGAAAAGTAAATAAAGTTAATACCAGATGTATTTGTCGAATATTCAGAACGTAGACCTTCCACAGAAGGACAACTATGACGGAAAAGGATAGGTATTTTACATGACTATTTAAATAAATAAAGTTTATTCCAACCACGTTGAGGTCACCTTCCAGTCTAACCAGATGCAACAAAATATCAGCATTGCATCTGACCTCCACAACCCAGTCAGAACTGAGTAATACGATATCCCTTGACAATCGGACTTGTGGGACGCAAACTCAGTATGGTTACCCATCCTCGGACCTGCCTTTGGTAAGAGCGGTTTAACCTTGAAGATCGACTATTATTTAGCCACGAGCTACACTTCGCTCTGCACTGTGAATCTCATGAAAATAAAAAGACTTGAATTTCAGATTTTTTGCAACATGGAAGTTTATAAATAAATTCCACTGAGTTATTAAACTTTTTTTTTCACTGTAATTATTGTTTATGACTTTATAATTAGTAACTACACCTTGAAGAACACTACTGTGGTATAAAATAATGAGAGTAATGAGGTTCAATAGACAATAAAGTAATAATAATAATTGCTAAGTAAGGAAATTATATTTATTGGAAGAATTAATAATGCCTCTTGATACACCTGCGCTCATTGAGAAATTCAAAATCGTCAGATCCCTTTGAATCCCCGTCGGGGCTGCGGGTTGTTCGCAAGAGATACCGCGGTGTCGACATGAAGGGCTAAGAAGGTACATGGGTCGTTTTTAGTCAGTAGAAGTCTGACACTCCATTTCGCTTTGCCCAAGAGCGGGAGAGGTTATTTGACGATTTGATACCCGGCAAAAAATAAAGTTCCCTTTGAATAAAGTAGCATCATTGTTACTCTTCTACTGATTAATTCATAACGCTATAATTATAAAATACTTGCATGAAACTAAAACGTGTACTTGTAAGATTCATGATTATTTACACACAATATAAAAATAATTGTCTGAACAAAATCGTACATTCATTATTTTTTGCCAAAAAGTTTTTATTTTTTCATTTTTAGTTGTTCCCAAACAAATAATAGGTTTATTTATCCCCAATAAATGGAACATTACATAATATCTTACTGTCCAAATCTGGGTGTACACATCTGCGTACCCCCTCAGATCATACAGGCGTGATGTTACGTCATGATGTTGTATAAACAATAAACATCCAAGTGATTGCAGCAATCACGACAGATTTGCCGTCTATTTTTGAAGAGTTCTATTGTATATCTCCGAAGATCAGGATCAGATCTTCACTAAATTTAAATAGGACCACCTCAGGAGTATACTCTTTCAAATAAAACAAGAATTTTGAGAATCGGTTCACAAATGGAGGAGAAATCAGGTAACAAAAAAAAAAAAAAATAAAATAAAAAATACATACACACGAACATAGAACCTCCTCCTTTTTTGAAGTCGGTTAAAAAGGTGGGGTATTCACATACTTACTGTTTCATAAATACATCATCGTCTGTTCCTAACTTTGTTGTGGTCGCCTTCACTGGACGCTGTTGAAAACCTGAATATTTTACGTAGAACTGCCTTAATCTGTTCTTCGCAACCTAGTTAGTACTGAGTATAATACAATATTCTTTGATAAGACTGGTTGTCACACTTTCAGGCCACTGACTACCATAACGGTGGTCAAAGAACTTCAAATGACAGCCGGGTCTAACGACTTACCGTGCTTTCCGAAGCACGAGGGTATCTCAGAATGTAATGGGTGGACAACCCTTTAAAGACCAACCTAGGCAAGCGTGGCTTAACCAAGATTGACCCAAACGATTGTGATTACCACAGCCTTAACACAATTCACCCGAAATTAATTACCTTTTTCCTTTTCACAGATAACCTTTGGCAATGGATTGATGATTCAGCAACCAGAACCCGCACACGACACAAGAATATAAACCTTCGCTTTTGGAAAATACGACACAAATTTGACCAGCAATATGGAGAAACAAAAACCTTCGGCGCCCCCCATTCACACAGTTTCGGACAACTACAGTTCAAAGTAAGTTACTTTATCGATAATGGCGAACGATTTATAAGGTCGAAGCCATATGTTGTAAATTTTAAGGTTGTGTGTCAGTTATTCGCAAACTCATTACAGGCAGACCACAAATTACCTACTACGTAATCGTGTGCTGTAATATTATGTTGATAATGATTTTCGAACATTGAAACTATTTCAAAACTGATATGGTCAACCACACTATCATAACACTGAAAACGGAATTGTACCGTTTTTACTTTTCATTTCGAGCTCTCGATATTTCGGCGCTCATGATCACGGATAAACTGAAATTATTGCGGGCTAAATTCTATGAAGATACCGAGTGTCCCTTCAAATAGCCTTGCGCCCTCGTGAACAAACTACCTGATAAAAAGTATCCAAATCCACCTGAATGTCAAAGATCGAAAATGGCACAGCCGTTCAGATGTCAATACGGACAAACAGAGTTAGGTACTTTCACATTTTTAATTTTAAAGTATTACTACTTTTTTCATACACAAAACAGCTCTTTATATAGGTTTCGGAACAACAAATAAAGACCAAAAATTTACTAGTTCAAATCTCTTGAGTTCAATCGATCATCTGAGAAAAGATTATTTTAGAAAAAGTTTTTATTAAATTAGGTCTTAAAGACATATTGCTGAAAAAAGTGAAAATAGTGGTCGTAAAGTAAGTTGGGAAAGTCTCAGAAATAAGAATCATTAGAGAGCTATTTTAGAAATCCTCTAAGTCGATATTGTAGGATTCTTCATTAGGAGTTATTCTTGGTAGGGCAGACTATAGGTGTACCCATATTCAACGGATATTATTCCCATTGTTGGGACAAAGGCAAAACCACGCTGCCTTTTAATGTCACATAATTCGTATTCAGCCAGTTTTTTGTTGTGTGCCCGTATCATGGACTTTAATTACATAAGACTTATAATCTAACTGAAAAAAACAGGATGTAATTCATCTTTTCCCATCCAAGTGATACAAACCTGTTTTTTCTGTTCTGTAGAAACAAACGCGAAATAATATTATTCTGAATAGAAATCCTCTATTGTTATATTGGACGCAGGTGTACAGACATTTGTATAAAAACGTCCTTCATGTCAGAATGTCTAGACATGTGCCAATATTACCGACACTTCAGCGGCCTGGAGAGACAAATCCGTTCTTTATTTTCTTATAATATATCGGAATAAAATCGGGAAAAATAGGAAGATATATCTGCTATATTAAATTCTAAAATCCCGCCTTAGATCGTTATGAAAATGCTAACAAATGAAAACTATCTTCATTTTAGAAATCTTAATAAGTAAATATTATAAATGATGAAATAGGGATGTTTACTAACTAAAAAAAAATATGATTCTAATTAGTCCGTCTGTTAGATTATCGAAAATGATTGGATACGTATTTTTTGTTTTATCAAATCAGTAAAAATTGACGAAGATAAAACGCGTCAAAGATTTGGGTGGGGGGTTGTGACGTCAGTGACGTCACTTACCGGTAAAAAATGTCATACTAATGTCTTAGAATATGAGGTCACACGAGTTTTCAAAGCACTGTTTCGTCTTCATTGTTTGTTTACGTGAAAAAAGAAAAAAATCGTTTCTAATATTTTTTGGGAATCTATCTGACGGACTAATTAGATTTTTTTGTTAACTACCCTATTAATAAAATAATAATCAATTTAATTTACATCTTATTGCGAATGGGTTCCCTGCTGATGTTAAGTCAAGACTATTAATTTAATATGAGAACTGACTATTGCTACAAGTAACATTATTTAGACAACCTAATGCCGTCGTAAGGGAAAGGCAAAAAATCACGGTAGCTTCAATTATCAAGCCATTTTTAGGTACAATTACCAAACCTATTATCACTGAAGTTATTTAGTTTTTTCACCTTGAGGTTTAATGAAGGTTTTTTCCGTATTGGAGCTTGTCTTGTAGATCAGCTCTATCTCTAATTGAATCGGGCGAATAACGCGAGTAACGTTCCAGTTGCCCAATCTTTCTCGGCTTATCGATTTAGACTTTGGACTTTACATAGCCCCCAAAGTAAAAAACTGAAGGGCGGTATGTCTCAATTCATCGGTCCGAAATGTACTGTTCACCAAATTGTTCTCGAAATCCAGCCGTAATTTTACGTACTGTGTGACAAGTTGACTTTCAAGCGTTTCGATTTATAATGTATTTACACTACCTACGTTTCAATCACTATCAATTTATTTAGGGTCGCCGCAACATGTCTTCTTCTTCCATACTTCTCTATTTCCCGTCATGTCAGCAGTCACCTCTTTTCTAACCATATTATCCTTCACACAGTCCATCCATCGTTTCTTTAGTTTTCCTCTATTCTTATAGCCATCTACATTCATACTCAACATTTTCCTCACAACATTTTCTAACATTTTCTTCATTTTGGAAGGCCGATTATATCGACCATTTATATTGTTCCAAGTGCACGAAACTCATTCATCGTCAATTCTGGTTTTCGTAATACAGAAACTAATTGTAGACGCTGTAACGAGCTAAGTCTTTTAAAATGTTAAACTACATTGAACTAAAATACCAGGATAAATGTTAACACACATCATGCTATATCTGTTAAAAAAATCCTAGCCAAAAAAGTACCTCTAAATGAATCAGACATTATTTATTTTATGTGGTGTTGTATTCACGCCGCCGAAAAGTCGCTCAAAAAAAACGAACGCACGAAAAACTTGTTAAATATTATTCGTTACTAATAACAAGTTATGGAAGAGTAAGGAATATTTTATGAATAATCTTCTGAAACATTAAAAACAATAGCTAGACATCCTCTTTTTTTTTGGAGTGTGGGTAATCATCAAATGACTCCTCCCGCTCTGGGCAGAGCGGTAGGGACTGTCAGTCTTCTACTGACTAAAAACCACTCATGTTCCGTCGAACATGAGTGGATAGAATAACTATAAGAAGTTGCTGCGTGTATACATAAATATAAGTGCTCGTGACTGTACGTACAGTCAGCAACAAAAGTAGCAGAATTTTAATTATTTGAGGTACAGGATGTCTAGCTATCCCGTCGGGGTGCGGGTTATTCGAAAGAGACACCGCGACCTCAACACAAAGGGCTAACGTCTTAGCCCTTATTGACTAAAAACCACTTATGTTCCGTCGAACTCGTGACTGTACGTACAGTCATGAGCACTTATATTTATGTATACACGCAGCAACTTCTAAAAGTTATTCTATCCTATATGGCTACAAGGAGGTTCACTTTAGCTTCGATGAAGATCAGCAGTGAATATGGGAAAAGAAGACATGTTGCGCCGACCCCAAACAAATTACGGTAAGATACTTTCGATGGCAGAATGATAATGACGTAACAAAGAAGAATGAAACTGTTGTCAAATTCTTTATAACCCATTGTTAAGTCCTGACAATAGATTAACTCATCGCAATTATGTTCGGTATGACATAATAGGATTAATAGATTGATGCAACTGATTAAGATTTGACGTAGGTAATGCTCGATCGTTACAAGGACACAAACAGCCATGTTCTCCTTAAAACATAGATGAAAATCTACTGCTGAATCGACTGCCTCGTCAGGATATAGGTCACAGCCTCGACTGCTGAGTATAATGAAGTCTTTTTTTTTTTGGCGGGTGGAAAATCATCAAATAACCCCTCCCGCTCTTGGGCAGAGCGGAAGGGAGTGTCAGACTTCTACTGACTAAAAACCACCCATATTACTTCTTAGCCACAACCCGCAGCCCCTGAGTTGAATTCCCAGATCAGGCAAAGTGAAATTGGGTTTTTCCATCTGGAAGTTTACAGAAGTAGTAATTGAGCCTAAATTAATGCCCGGTTGATGGCAATAGGCCGGCGTTATATGGGACTTAAAAACATAACTGCGGTATGACTCATGCAGTTGGGACTGAAGGATCTCTGGCTCTTCATCGTGGCGGCGTAACCTGTGGACTTGTGAGTAGGTCCTCCAGGCTTATACAGAACCCATGAAGGTCTGCTATCTCCTGGGCCGCCTGCATGAGGCACGGCAGCATCGCACACAGCCGCCATGGCGTCGCGAGAGTTGTCAGCCTCCATGTCAATTCCCTCTGCAGCAAGCTGTCCACGCCGCACAGACAAGTTTGAACAAATTATAAGCCGAGGAGGTGGAGACATGCATAGAGGTAAAGGTGATCCGATAGAGTTTCCACACTCTCTAGGACCCGAAAACTCTGAACCTGTGCGGGGACAGGAGGGACAGCGAATGAGAAGTTCTTTATTGACCCCCCTTTTTTTTTGGGGGGGTTGGGAAATCATTAAATAACCCCTCCCGCTCTTGGGCAGAGCGGAACGGAGTGTCAGACTTCTACTGTCTAAAAACCATACCCATGTTCCTTTTTAGCCCTTGCGCCGCCGCGCCGGGGCCACGGTATTTCTATCGAACAATCCGCAGCCCAGACGGGAGATGGGCATGCTGCCGAACAAACGTACTAACGGAGCACCTGATTAAAAGACAGGTAGAATAGACCCCAAGTAGAATAGCAGGAAGATGATGATGATGATGATGATCCCTTGGCAGATGATGACTATAAAATGTAGGAGATTACTAGTTCAAGGTCGATATAAAGTGTGTCAGTGAAACACATTGATCTTAGTTGACTTGGCCAATTTGCACGATATATCAACAGCTGATATGTTGATCTTTGACTAGTAAGATACTACATTGTATTGAAAATCGTCATAACATTCACGCCTATATTTCCCGTAAGGCCAGACACAGATCTTCTGCAAAGCAGTGATGCTAGCGAAGGAGGAGGCGGAACGTCAGAGGGAGAGAACCTCTCGTCCAAGGCGCCGCGGAAGACGCTCCGGGGGCCACGTGATGGCTTCCGGCCACCATAGACACGGGCCTGTGGACGGTGAGTAATGGGCTAGCTCGCCGTCTGTCCGTCTTATGACGACGACAGGCCGTGTCGACGACGCGTTCGTGTTCCACGCGCGCATTAAAGAGATGTCAGCAACATGGAAGGGGCCCGCAAGGGCGTTGGCCCGTCGGGGTTGCGTGTTGTTCGAAAGAGATACCGCGGCCTCGGCACAAGGGCTAAGAAGGAACATGGGTGGTTTTTATTTAGTAGAAGTCTGACATTCTCTTACGCTCTGCCCGAAAGTGGGAGGGGTTTTTTGATGATTACCCACACTCCAAAAAAAAAGGATGTCTAGCTATTGTTTTAAATGTTTCAGAAGGTTATTAACAACATAAACATAACATCACGCCAGTAATCCCCGAAGGGTTAGGTAGAGGTGTCCTCATTACTGCACTTACATTTCGCCAGTTATGATGTTTGAGTCCCATGTAATAGGAGACATGCCTATTGCTATCAATCGGACGCAAACCCCGAACAAACCATGCAAACCATGCAAACCATGGCTGCTTCTGAGAAATGAAAACCTAAGAACCCTTCACCCGACCTAGGAATCGAACCTTGAGGTTTCAACCGCACAGTTGCGCTTGCCACCACAAGACCAACGAGGTAGTGTATCCACTTGGCGAAAGCGATTCTACTTTGAGATAAGACCTCACCCACAATATTTATATTAACTAAAAAGATTACTTAATAATGTTTGAGGAGCTCGCGTGGCTTAATAAGAACTGCCACTCGGGTCGATATTTACGTAAAGCTGTGCTCGCCTAGTTTGGTCTGTGGATGGGTGACCGCCCGACATACCGGGTTTCCTCCGTGCCTCGGAAAGTACGTTAAGCTGTAGGTCCCGGCTGCCATATATAGATCTTTGGCAGTCGTTACAGGTAGTCAGTGACCTGTAAGTCTGACAACCAGTCTTACCAAAGGGTATCGTATAACCTAGTATAAACTGGGTTGTGGAGGTCAGATAGGCAGTCGCTCCATGTAATATACTGGTATTCAGCTGCATCTGGTTAGACTGGAAGCCGACCCTAATATAGTTGGGAAAAGGCTAGGCAGATGATGATGACTTAATAATGTTTGATTGCTTCGTTGGTCCAGTGTTGTCCCAAGGGTGACTGCTGAGCATCAGGTGCTGGATTCGATTACCAAGGCAACTACAGTACTTTCACAAGTTATTATGCCTTGTGACTGTGACTGTAGCTTAGGAGTGCAATGCGTTGTCCCGGGGGTTGCTGCGTCGAGTTGCGCGTCGCCGGATGTCTGCGGCGGCGAGTGCTGTGGGTGCGGGGGCGCGCGGCGGCTCGTGCCGTGGCGGTGGGTGCGCGGGGCTCCGGGTCGCGGGGTGGCGGTTGCGCGTTGCGGCGTGCATTCGTTGTTCCGTGATTTGGAGTCTCGTGCATTCGTTGTTGCGGTGTGCGTCGCTGCGTGCTTTCGTGCTCGCAGTGTTCGTTGTTGCGGGCATTCGGCGGCGTCTGGTTCGGCGTGGTGGCTTTCGGGATGACGTATTGCACTCGTAGTTTAGTTTTATGAATTGTTCTTCTGACATTCAAAAGTACCAGTAATGGTTTAATTGAAATAAATGCTTTGACTTTGACTTTGACTTTTGACTTTGAAAGTTCCATACTGTTATTGTATTTTATCATCAGAAATTGATTAGTGGGCCAAATGTAGGTGTCATGTCTCCCTTCGGAGATTACAGGCGTGATTAATTGATGATGTTCTGTAGATTTTTTATAATTCTTTTTTTTACTTACCTTTATTTTGCAAAGCGATATCCAATGTTTCATTATTCCACTTTAAGTAGGACACGATAAATTGCCATCAACTTACAATACATAATTTCAACTCTTGCATAATCCTACCGCCGTACATGGACATTTTGCGCAGAACATTACATTGTATACCTAATGTAATGCTCTGCAACAAATCAATGGCATACTCCTATTTCCATTACAAATGTTAGTTAAACATAATTTTCTAAAAAAAAAATTATTTTACTCTTGGACTTCAGTAACGAAACAATTTTAACTTTTTTAAACTAAATTAACGATTTTCAAAAGATATCGTAAAGAGGTTTTACATTAATAATGGTGACTTTGTTGAGTCATTTAGTACAACAAAAAATGTGTAAAACAAAAAATATATAATTGATACAATATAATTCATATGCCACGTAATTCTTTGATAAGGTTTCAATTATACCCAAGAACAATGGTATATAAAAAAGCACATTGAATATCGCAAAAGCTTATTTGAATGAAAACTCAACCGCAAAGCGATTTCAGTTCTAATATAAAGCAAGTTGATTCACTTATATATTATGTTGGTATATAATTTTCAAGAGTCTTGATTTGTATGTAATATGTTGAGTGTTTCATTTACTTGAGTTTAGAAATGTATTCGGGCTTGGCATCCTGAACACAATAATAAAATTGTAGTCAACCACTTCTCAGAAATCTTGTTAAATAAAATAATCGCCTATAACGTAAATGTGTTTAAAACTAACTTTATGAAGTTTCAGTCTGAGTGATGGTTTAGTTACGAAACAATTATTAAACGTTGATTTCGAAAATCCTTATCATTTAATTCATCATTTTCATCATCATCTGCCATGCTTTTTAGAAACTATGTGGCTTTCAGTCTGACCATTAGTATTTTACATGAAGCAATAGATAGGGACTAGACTGCCTATCTGACCTCTACAATCCAGTCAGTACTGACTACTGGGTAATACGATACCCATTGGTAAGACTGGTTGACACACTTTCAGGCCACTGACCATCTGCAATGATTGTCGTAAATAGCACCCGCGGGCTTGACGCTGAAGATCGACTTGAGCAGCTGTGATTATTAAGGCCACGAGCTCCACAATAATTTAATTCATCATTATCAATTATACTACATTTAACATAAAATAAATACAACAACGTGTATTTCTCGTAGGTTTAGCCAGGGTGTTCCTAATATTATAGTACAACGTCAGTACGTCTTAAAGTAAACAAACAAAGAAGACTTTTAATAAACAACCCATTACCATGTTAATAAGAAAGCAGACAACACGCGCAGAAAATAAAGTAACATAAAATCAATGAACAAACTCCTTCCATTGCATGATGCAATAGTAAATAAGTATTTCATCAATACAACGATTGACGCCTGAACATTGGGGTTAATACATTGTGATTTCTGTCAATTTGCTAACAACCTAATATATTGTTCGGGCTATATTCGAGAGACACTGCTTTGCGATCGAACACGAGCTGATATGTCAAAGTGGTATAGTCGTGCTTTGAAAATGTATGGTGATTTCTGTGATGAAGTGACTAATTTTTGTGGACTTGGGTAAGGAAATTGTACGTATATTTTTACCCAGTTTTTTTTTTTGAAGCAAGGTTGGGTGTTTACCCAGGCAACGACGTGTTTTTTCCGGGCTACTGCCCATTGTTATAGCATTTGTTGGGTATATTCCCAGAATTTTATCCGGCTTTTCTTAACATGGGTAAATGGTTGCCCAGGTTGACCCCTTGCAACCAAAAAAAAAAATACCAAAAAAACCAAAAATGCGTTATTTGTGTAATGTCAAATCAATTGAACCATTGAAACAGTACGTAAATGTTTTCTACTCCTGCTGGGGTTGCGGGATGTTCGAAAAAGATACCGCAGCCCCGGACACAAAGGGCTAACAAGGAACATGGGTGGTGTTTAGTCAGCAGAAGTCTGACACTCCCTTCCACTCCGCTCAGAGCGGGAGGAGTCATTTGATAATTTCCCATCGTCTAGAAAAAACGAATTAAAAATGTTTTGCACTACTGTGGAGTTGATTTTGTTTGCGCCGCCGTAAATATTGCATGATTGGGTTTTCAAACACAAGCAGAGATCTTCAATTCCTGAAAAAAAAAAAAAAAAAATTGTGTTGTTTATTTCTTGTCACGTTTCCTTCAGTACATTATCATTTAAACTGAATTGCCAATCAGTCGTTGCTTTACCTCTGAATTTTAACTATATATTATTATAAATAAATAAACCGTATTTTTCAGATAATTTCTATAGATTTTTCTGTTAAAAGACATCGCTTTTTTAAATTTAATTTCCTCATTTATTAAAATTTTACTATGTTGTTAAATTGAATGCCTAGCTTTATTTTATTAAACCTCAATTTTCCGTAACCCTCTGTAGGTTAACTCTCTTCACTTAACCTTAACATACAATTTAAATTGCCGTATAAAAAGATAATCTTTATGCTTGATTACAAACGTTTATTATGTAGCCTTGTCCTACCTTTTTATTTGTTTATTTATATTTTTAATTTTAAACTCTATTGTGTTCTGAGCTGAGTTCCAAGATTGTTAACAAACGCGTGCACAGACTGGTCTACTCATGTCTGAATGGGTTCTTCTTCCGAAGACCAAGTAAGACACATACCGTCCGATCCTTAAATGTGATATGTCTTGATCAAGATTATGTCTGAACTTTAAAAGAAACTGTGACCTCTGAGCTAGTGTCGGTATTTCTTCTCAAAGTAGGAAATATCGAACTCATTTAGATCTCATAATATTTTCTTTTATCTTAATAAGACAAGTGTGAAAATCCGTTTGCCAAATTACCATCGTTTTATCATTCATGGTTTATTTATTTATTTTACAGAATCGAGCTTGCTTACAATGGATCTAGAGAAGACTTGGACCCTTATATTCCTTCGCAACACAGACCGATAGCATCAAATACATCGTAAGTAGTGTTTATTTAATATTTTAACACAATTTAATTTTGTGGATAGATGCCTCACTGAAACCCCGTGTTTACAATCCACATGTGAAAAAGGCACCGTTTTCTCTTAAAATACTTGTCCGGCGCCCCTCTTTGCAACGCCTATTCGGGCAGAGAAGCCTCGAAGCCTCGAAGTACAAGTGTGTCATCCAGGCAGCAAAGCTAGCAACCGGGCTTGCTTCTAATGGGTTGCGTTAAATGTAATGAGGAATCAAACAATCAGAAAAAACTGCTATATAATTAACATTTATAGAGTTTTCTCGTCATATCATTCATTTTATTTCTTTACTGGAAGGCCTATTTCAAATTTATTAACAGTGTTAATTCATCTGAAAAACGCTTTGACGTACCATTTTTTCGGTTCCCTTAACAATCTTGATGAGCCTATAATTCTATCCGATTTAATTAAAGAAACGATTTCCTTGGATTACGTAAGCAAGAATTTGTTGGTATCTCACATGATAAAGAATAGATTCAGTAATACCAATTTTAATAATTCAGAAACTGGACAAATGACTGAACACGACACGGATTGTCAAAAGATAAAAATTCTGGAAACCATGAAAAAGCGACAATCTTTTTTAAAAGCTTGTCATGTTTCTGTGTGTTGTATTGTTAAGTGGTCATGTAATGAGGAGAGATGAAACGCATGTGACTAAAAAAGTGATGGATATAAATATTGATAGATGGAGAGGGAGAGGAAGGTCAAAGAAAATATGGATGGATTGTGTGAGAAATGATATGAAAGAGAAAGGAATAAATGCCATCGTGACGTCTAACATGGAAGAAGTAATCTTTTTTGAATCCCCCCTTTCAACCCCTTTCTTTTTTTTTTCTTTGAGGGGTGGGAAATCATCAAATGACTCCTGCCGCTCTGGGCAGTAGGGAGTGTCCGACTTCTACTGACTAAAAACCACCCATGTTCCTTCTTAGCCCTTGTGCTGAGGCCACGGTGTCTCTTTCTAACAACCCGCAGCTCTGACGGGAAAACGTGTTGGGCCGAGACGACCCCAAATAGAATGGGATAAGGGCAAGAAGACGATGATGATGATTTATTGTTATGTGACTTTGAACCTTCTGTGGTTGCCTTTAACGTGCAAAAGTCCCTATGATAAGAAATAGCTACGTAGTCCTAGGGGATTACTTAATATAATAATTTAATAACATTTTAATTGCTTTTAGAGTTGAATGTTAACTAAAGTTTTTCTAACACTAGTTAACATTCGTACTTTAAAAGCAATTAAAATATTGGTTGGGTTTGTACAGAGACATTTGGAGCTCGTGGCTCAATAATAACAGCCACTCGAGTCAATCTTCAGGTTAAACCGTGCTTGCCTGGGTTGGTCCGTCGATGGGTGACCACCCTTTACATACCGAGTTTCCTCCGTGCCTCGGAAAGCACGTTAAGCTGTTGGTCCCGGCTGTCATATATAGATCTTTGGCAGTCGTTACAGGTAGTCAGTGACCGAAAATCTGACAATCAGTCTTGCCAAGGAGTATCGTATTACCCAGCACTAACTGGGTTGTGGAGGTCTGATAGGCAGTCGTTCCATGTAAAATACTGGCATCCGGTTAGACTGGAAGCCGACCACAACATAGTTGGGAAAAGGCTAGGCAGATGATGTACAGAGACATACTGCGGTACTCAGAGATATTTAATGATTACTTAAGCCGTTATTAAGTTAAAGTTTGACATAATAATGTATGACAAAACTGTCAAAACCTTTACTAAGCCTAAGTAATCATTAAAGCTCTCTGAGTGCGGCAGATAAACTATTAAACATTGTGGTAAAGTCCTACTGACAAATAAACGGGCTTTGGGCCCAGCGCGGACTCGCGGTGAACCTATATAACATGGATTAAATTTAAACTTCTCTACGTAAATGATTTCTCATATATTAATAATGTGAATTCTTTCACCTATAACTATATTCACTCTTAATCCAAATCTTTATTTATTTACTCTTTCTTTTTCTGTAATATTACTTATTGTGTTGTTCGCAAAAATTGAGACTGTAGTCGTATTTTCGATTTTAAAAATCGTTTGTGGTAAAATATCGTCAATCATTCGTACAACAACCTTTTGTAACTTAAAGCATAGCAAGGTTGTCTGAGAATACAACAGCAAAGTTAATAATTCTAACTTGTGTTGAGATAAATATTGCACACAAGGGAAAAATTGAGAGAAAGGTTTCGGTAATATTTGAGCTTTGCATAAAGGAAACACACCACAACATATTTCCCCTGACTGAAACACCTGCGTTTTTATACACTAACTAGCTGACCCACGCAACTTCGTCTGCAACACATAATATAGCTTATAACCTTTCTAGTTAAATCGACTATCCAACTTATTAAATTGAGCTATATCGTACTCGTAACAAAGAAAAAATCTTACCTTTCCTCTATAAAATACCTATTAGTTTAGATTGACTTCGATTAAATTATTAAAGTAACAATTACTATAGGTATCTCTTACTGTTTAATATACAGTAACACCTTGTACTTGTAAACATTATGGTGCAGTAAATACCTATTTTGAATTTGAATTTCTCCGGAGCCCCCAGAGGCCAGAATCCCCACGTACCTACCGCACCGGACCGAATGACTGCCACGCGCTAATTATTTTGTCGCCCGTAAATTTTTATATTGCGATATCTTCTAAGATATTTGTTTAAACTGTATAGAGTAAAGGGCACAAATATTCTATATTAAATTTCCGTGCTAGCAAACACATTTATTTAGATATAGATTAATACCATATGGGTTAATTAATAAGCTTCGCAAAATATAATTATTTTTAACCTAACATTTTAATATAAAAAATGGTTACAGTGAGTCAATCGTAAATGATAAACATATGCTGTCGCGGACTTTTTTTTAGAACTTTTAAAGAGGAACAATTCTTTGATACATGATATTTACGTAACTTAAACCGTTTTCGCAGCGCACGCAACGGAAGCTCTCAAAAAGGAATATCTTTTCCCGTTTTTGCAACATTTTTCATTTATGCTCCGCTCCTATTGATTGTGGCGTGATGTTATATAGCCTAAAGCCTTCCTCGATAAATGGACTATTCAACACTAAAAGATTTTTTCAATTCCAACCAGTAGTCCCTGAGTTTACCCCGTTCAAACAAACAAACAAACAAACTCTTCAGCTTATAGTATAGTTAGAGAATAAGCTCTCGAAAGAACGAATAAAACGAAAACATTTTCCGACCTTATTATTTCAAATGCAAATAAAACAGTTGAAAAGGAAGAATGAATTAAGAAGGCGAAGTAAGAGCCACCAATTTATCAAAAACAAAGCGGGTAGGACATCTTAACAGCAATCAAGAGGTGACATCATCTTTTGCCTAGATTTATCCCAACTATGACATGTCACAGATCAGCTGGTTGCCTTTCAGTCTAACTTGATGGATCCAGTATTTTGAGGTATTCCCATCTAAGCACTAATCAATATTTTGACGAGGTGCTCTAATGGGAACAATAAAAAAAAAAAAATATTCCCATCTGAGCACCTATGATTTGGTAGCTGCTAGCGATGGGGTGTATAATAAAAGCAATCGATAATAATTTTAGTAAAGTTCCACAAACTACCAGGAGAACAGAATCATTAGGAGGTATTGGAAATTGGAATCTTGAAATCAACTCTATATGCCTTTCTAATACCATGCAGTTTTTTTTTGTTGGAGATGAGAAACAAGGACAGTCTCACAAAGTACCAGAAGCCCAGAAATATATAAGAGGTACAGATTTTTTGCGGGTGGTAAATCATCAAATAAACCCTCCCGCTCTTGAGCAGAGCGAAAGGGAGTGTCAGACTTCTACTGACTAAAAACCACCCATGTTCCTTCTTAGCTCTTCATGTCGAGGCCGCGGTACTCTTGCGAACAACCCGCAGCCCCGACGGGATAGATCTGTTTTGAATTGAAAGTTCACGACATAATATTATGTTGGGCCATGTACCATTGAAATAAAAATAGTGTTGTGAATTTCTGGCTAGATATGTGAACGTACTATTAATATAAACTTTATCTTTTATGTTCCATTTTGTTAAAACGAACACTTCTCTTTAACTTCCAGGAGTTTTGGCGCACTAGCTCATCTTCTGAAGGCATCCTTGGGCTCAGGAGTTCTGGCGATGCCCCTCGCCTTCAGTTCTGCTGGTCTAGTGATAGGGAGCCTCGGTACATTACTCATTGGATTCGTTTGCTGTCACACTATACATGTGCTGGTAAGTCCTTGCCATTTGTGGATACCGAATTATAGTTATATCTAGCCCATATTGTCTCACTGAGAGCAGCGGTGGTCCAGTGGTGGCGGCCCCAACTTACGAACAGTAAGTCATGGGTTCGAACCCAGGCAGGCGCATTACTTTGTGTAAATTATTTCATCACCACTGCTCTTAAAACGGTGAAGGAGTACATCGTGAGGAAACTGGCATGTCTTAGAACCAAAAAAATCGAAGTCGTCTACCCACCTGCACTGGGCCCGCATTGTGGATTATAGCCCATCCCTCTCCTAGAGAGGAGGCCTGAGTCCCTGCAGTGGGAACTATAGGCTGATGATGATGATAATTGTCCCACTATATACCTAAACTTCCACTTTTCTTTTTAACTCTCTAGAAAGTCATGTAGTTTGTCCCGCCATTTCCTTCGTGGACTGCCGCGATTCCGTGTCGCTGTTTCCGGGCACCAATCCTGAGATTATACAGAGTGGTTCCGACGATACGACAATAAATGAAACCACTGGTAGTTCTAGTTCATAGGAACATTATTAAACTATCAAATAAATCCTAACACCTTCGTGGTGCCGACGACGATACGACAACGAACTACCCAAATGTCTTTGCCAAATTCTTTTGTTGCATTTTATTTCCACTCGTTAATCGGTGCAAATTATTAATAAGGTTAGTATACCAATATTTTGTTTGTAAATTGTATTGTATTTCGTTAACAGTTTTACTTAGTTTTATTGTTTTTTTTTTCAATTTTTTTATTTTGGTGTTAAAACTGTTTTGATAGTTTAATAATGTTCCTATGGACTAGAACTACCAGTGGTTTCATTTATTGTCGGCCCCAGCCTGTATAAGAACTTAAATGACCATAATAATATTATGCATTATAAATGCTCGAAAGACATTTTAGTATTTTAAATAACTACGAAAGAATGTTTAAAAAAAATACTTAACTCAAACAACTTTATTTTCAACAAGATTTAATAATTGAGTAGGTACTTTTCCGGAGTCTTAGTAGTTCGATTGAGTATTTTTTCAATTAAATTAAGTATTTATGTTTTGTAACCGGCTTTTAATGATTTAATCTATTTTTTTTTTTGCATTTCTTCAGGCACATTTTTTTATTCTTCTAGAAGAAAACAGCAAAGCTAAAGGCTAAAGCTAAGATAATATGCCCAAATGCACAATAAGCCGATTTTAGCTAAAATATGCAACATCTTAAAACAAAACACTCTGGTATCGAGCAAATATGCACTTGCAAATGCAAATGTGCACTTTCCGTTAAGGTTATTTTTACAGTAACCTAAAACTGAAAACCTGTAAAACGACTGAAAGCAAAAGAATTCTTAACCAGCGCAATGCAAACTGTACCGTACAATAAACTCATAAAATTCTCACTGACACTACGTAACCCTGCTGACGGAAAAAGGAAAATCCTTTCCGCAGATTTTCTTCCAACACTTTATGAGTGTGTTCTTTTTATTGCAAAAGATAAACTTTACGACACAGCAGCACGTTTTCGTCGTCGAAAACGTAAAAGTATGTCAAAAACAGATAAAGGGGTACTCGCGACAATGTTACATTTGAATAGGGCTGCGACTTGTCGGAGTTCCCCGAAAACTTGTTCGGGTACTCCGGAAAATAGAACAAATTCGTGGGAAAACTACGGAGTTTGGGCGGACTTATAAAAGTATGTCTAGTAGTATGTCTTACAAAAATTATACAACACTCGGTGCACGAATAAATTCACACTTTGACACTGTAAAGTCGTCAGAAATGTCTGGTTTGTAGACTTTACGTGGAAGTTCCTTGTTCAACAATTTTACAACCGAGTCATCGACTCGGTAACAGTGGTGGCCCGCTAGTATTGGCCCCGACCTACGTCCCGCAGTTAGTGGGTTAAATACCAGGCAATAATCTTTTATATTATACTAGCTGTTGCCAGCGGCATTGCCCGCTACAACTCGAAAATTTGCCCCTTGGGAAGATAAAATCGGGATAAAAACTATCCTATGTGTTAATCCAGATTATAAACTACCTGTGTACCCAATTTTATCTAAATCCGTTCAGTAGTATTTGCGTGAAAGAGTAACAAACATCCACACATCCATTCTCACAAACTTTCACATTTATAATATTAAGTAGGATATTTTGATAATATTAATCTCAAAACGGGGAAGGAAATCGACACGGAAACCGGGTTATTCAAGGATATGTAATGCCCACCAATTCACACTGGATCAAAATCAAAATCAAATTATTTTATTTCACATAGACACAGGTCGATTCCTAAGCCGAAGAACCGGCAAGAAACTCCAAAGGTTACTCTTTTAAAATTGACAATATTTTAATTTTACAGCATTAGTATATGAGGGGACAATCACAATCACAAGAGAAAGCATAGAAGATGACTGACAGTCATCCCACCTGCTTCTCGCTCTCCCTCTGTCTCTGTCTACCAGTATAGGAAACCTTATAGCTTGATTACGTAGCAAGTTGGCACCCCTACTTTTCACACCCATGATACAGACGACCTTGAGTAACCTTTTGTCTATATTTGCATAACTGTCTGTTAAAACAAATCGGTTCACTTTAGACAGAAAATGTTTTTCGTTCAATGTCAACTTACATTAGTAAGTTTAGCAATAGGCTCGACTTTTTTGTTGTGTGTACTCACTACTCCAAACTTGGAGAAGAACTTGAGTTCAGTCACATGTAGTGGTTTAAAAGAGATAAATATAATACAAAATACGTTTCTCTGATATAACAGCACGCGTAGTATGGCGATTCTATCTCTATTCTACCAAGAATAGGCAAAGCTTTTTCCATACAATTTGACATGACATTTTGCTACAATCTGTCATTTTATCGATTCTTCCGTCGACAAGACCCGTTTCTACGGTGGTCATGCTACGCGTGCTGACAGTGCAATGAAGTTCTTCTAAACAGGAGTGAAGTTCAGAAAGAGTCTTGACAGAAACTATGAATCAGTCTATAACCAATTTTTGACGTCACGGTTGTTGCAGTGGCTGAGCGATTGGACTGCTGCGCTGCGTGTCGCGGATCGATTCCCGCACGTAACAAATATGTGTATGGCCTACAGATAGTTGTTTCGGGTCTGGGTATTTGTGTATGTGAGTTTCAATGTTTGTGAACGCACCCACAATACAGGAGAAATTCCTAGTGTAGGGCAGCGTTTTTTAAGAAAAAAGACAGGTTTAAAGTATTTAAACAATTACACATTTTTAATTGGTGACTTATAGCTAGGTTTTTTGTGACTAAGACATAGTATCCCGCTTGTTATCCCCGGAGGATTAGGCAGAGGTTTACCTAATTTCGCTTAAGTAAGGTACTCTGTAGTTATGTTTAAGTCCCTAGTACTAGCCATCAACCAGACAGAAACAAATCCAGACTCTGTGGCTGCTACTGAGAAATACCTGATGGAAAAACTTGTGGCGACAACGACATCTATCGCAACACATGAGAACTAAAATGACAAATCCTGCATCGCGCTATCAAAGTTATCCGCGACATTAGCCTATATAGAAAATCCCGACTTACATATGTCGGGCAGTTAGCCCACCAGACACAACACCCGTCTGGTCAGAGGATCCTCCCTTTTCCATGGGGGATGTGGAACTTTACACCCTGTTCCTCATACCCCCCAAAAACCTAATATCACTGTGACAAAGAGGTTTCCTAAAAACATATTTATGATAGAGACATTCTCTAGTTGCTCCCCACCCCTTTGCTTTTGATGAATTCACAGTTTTAATTGTGACACAGATAACTTTTTTTCGTAGCCTTTGCTTTCAAAACTTTCAACCAAAATTTCACAAATAATCCAAAAGTTAAATAAGATTAATTAGTTATTTTATCTCATGAGAAGCGGTTTCATATAACAGTCAAAATCATTCTTGGGGAACAACGCAATCTCGACAAACGGTAACCGCGAACGTAAACGCGGTATTAAGCGTTAGATAAAACCATTACGTTACGTAACGTTAACTTCGTGGTTCCCATTATCCATGGCGTTTTGGGTAATTGAATCCATGACACTTTCTAATGACTGTATTTGATGTTATGGGATAAAGTTGTCAATAGTTATTACACCTTCAAAATCTTATGTAACATCAGAGCCATTTTACTGTGTCCCGGTGAAGTAACGAATTGTTTTATAAGGGTTCAAATACATATTAAGTGGTATATTTAGATACCAATATCATCTGCCTAGCTTTCTCCCAACTGTGTCAGGGTCGGCTCCAAGTCTTACTGAATGCATTTGACCGGTATTTCACATGGAGCGACTGTCCATCTCAGTTAGTAAGTAATAAAATACCCTATAATACGATAAAATATTCGTCTGTTTACGTAAATAAGATAGAGTAATGCTGCAGAATCGTGCAAACCAAATCAAACTAAAGTTTGCAAGCGCCGAAACTTGCCTAATTTAAACGATAGCAGGTTATATATCAAAATTATGTGAAAGTCAATTGACTTCCATAAAACGTCGACAAAATAATTACCTAAATGATTAAGACCACCATGACCCACATAACGTTATTATGGGCACTGTGATCAACTTACAAGTAATAGAGAAAGGAATTGTGTACTATGTAATAACAAATAGTGTAAACAAACCTCTGGCTTTTGTAATTTAAAGTAGAAGGGCTATTGACCAATTTAGGTCAGGCAGCGGTAACCCAACGGCCACAACTTTGATACTGTGGGACCCTTAAAGACTTTAATTCCAGTCTTTTATTCCAATCATTCATACTTTATATTATTTCAGACTATTGCAGACCTTTGCTGCCTATAATAGGGAAGTTTACTGACTAAAACCAGATGATTATAATTAGTTCGTCTGTTAGATTATCGAAAAATATTGGATACGTATTTTTTGTTTTATCAAATCATTAATAATTGACGAAGATAAAACGCGTCAAAGATTTGAGTGGGCGGTCGTAACGTCACTCACCGGTAAAGAATGTCATACTAATGTCTTAGAATATGACGTCACATGAGTTTTCAAAGCACTGTATCGTCTTCATTGTACGTGAAAAAATAAAAAATACGTGTCCAATATTTTTTGGAAATCTATCTGACGGACTAATTAGATTTTTTTAGTTAACTACCCTATTATAACAAAAAAAAAAAGAAATAAAGACACAAAACCCATCTGGTTGGAGGTTTCCTCTCCTTTTAATGGAATACTGAAAAACTTATACCCTGTTCTTCATAACGCAAAGATACACACATATTTAATCAACCTTTAGTGTTCCACCTGTTCAGACACTGGTCTCCTCAGAGTCTGTTAGCCAGCAGGATCCACCACACAGTGACGTAGTGCTGGTTGGCATGTCTTCGAATTATGGGTTAGGTATTGGATATATGCTCATTTTAGGTGTATGCATAAAGATCAAACCAATACAAACAAGTCGGTACGGATCAATACCTCCCTCCCTCCTCCCGTTTTCAGTATAAATAATAATACCTAAACTATGCTGGATTACTCTTTTACGATGTTACTACAATAGCTTATATAAATTAACAATTTCTTTCTTGTTATTTCAGGTAAAAACATCACAGCAGCTGTGCGTAGACCTCAAAAAACCGAGCCTAGGATATGCAGACACATGCGACCTTGTGTTCCAACATGGACCTAAACCCATCAGAAAATTTGCGCCCTTTTCCAGGTGAGTTATGAGAAAAGGCAGTAAATAAATTATCTTTGTGGTACAGCCATTTGAGAAGTTTGTAACAGTCTAGTGGTAGCAAATGCTACTGCTGAGCATGAGGTCCTGGGTTCGAATCCCTGGTCGGG
Organism: Diarsia brunnea; assembly: GCA_949774965.1. NCBI lineage: Eukaryota > Metazoa > Arthropoda > Insecta > Lepidoptera > Noctuidae > Diarsia > Diarsia brunnea. Next base: position 2,463,504 of record OX459005.1, on the reverse strand, counting down.
CATTGTGAAATTGTTTTTTCAATCAGGAATATGTCAGTAGAAGCGACGGAGTCTGGATTTGTGCCCGGTTGATGACAATAGGCTCACCCTCTGTCACAAGGAGCTAAATGATAAAACACAAGTATTATCAGTCCAAATACAAAATTAAGGAAATGTAACCCAAAATAGTTTTCCTTAAACTACAGAAAAAAAACTCGACATCTCCATACGTAGGCAGTGACATGAAGCAATGCATTGCATAACATCAAACTTTTTTAATTTCAGAGAGCTAGCAGACTGGGCGTTAGCACTAACACACATGGGTGCTTGCTGCGTCTACGTTGTAGTCATAGCAGAGTCATTCAGACAAGTAAGTGTTTTCCATCTATCGTAGTTAAAACTTAGAGAATCGACAGTTATCTCTAAGGCCAGCGGGGCCGGGCGATTGGTGAGGAAGACTCGGGAGAAGGAACTTCTTGAAGGAAAGACTAAACAGCTGGGACCAAAACGCCTTAAAGTGCTTCCCGAGACACGAAAGAAACTCAGTACCTATGTAATGGGTCACCCATCCACGGCTCAACCTTAGCACGCACGGCTTAACCTGAAGATCTACCTGAACGGCTGTTTTTATTTTAAGCCATGAGTTGCTCTGTATATCTCCTAATAACAACATAAAACCAAGAACTTTAAACAAGCAAAATGTAATTCTTTTTTCCAGGTATCAATCGTCTACGGGGGCCCCGACTGGTCAGTGACAGTCTTCTGTGGTCTGACACTAGTAGTGCTGCTGCCACTAACGCAGATCACGACACTAAAGTACCTGGTACCATTCTCGGCACTAGCGAACTTCGTCTGGCTCGGCTCCATATGCATCTGCCTGTACTACTGCTTGAGGGAGACTCCTAACTTCTCTGACAAAAGCCTGGTTACGTCTGTCAGTGGACTGCCGACGTTTATAAGGTTAGTGTATAGAATATAGTACAAAAAGTACTCAAAGTCAAAGCAAAAGTGATTGTAATGCTTTAATTGAAATAAATTAAAAAAATATATATAAAAAAAAATATTTAAAAAAAAATTAATAATAAATTAAAATAATTTATGTGAATAAATTAAATTAATTTATTATTAATAAATTTCAATTAGAGCATTACAAGCACCTTTGAATGTCAGAAAGACAAAGAAAGCGAGGCTACAGTCACAAGGCATAATAACTTTTGCAAGCGGCTGCGGGTTGTTCGAAAGATATACCGCGGCCCCGGACACAAAGGGCTAAGAAGGAACATGGGTGGTTTTTAGTCAGTAGAACTAAGTCTGACAATCCCTTCCACTGGAGTCATTTGATAATTTCCCACCGTCCAAAATAAAAAAAGGCAAAATTACTTGTGAAAGTACTGCAGTGTCTCATTCCAGAGTGTGTCTCTATGGACAAGAATTGGACAGCAAACAGGGCTGCGGGTTGTTCGCAAGAGATACCGCGTCCTCGACATGAAGGGCTAAGAAGGAACATGGGAGGTTTTTAGTCAGTAGAAGTCTGACACTCCCTTCCGCTCTGCCCAAGAGCGGGAGGGGTTATTTGATGATTTTCCACCTGCCAAAAAAAAAAAAATTTGTCGCGATAACCGAAACACACGCGGGAGAAGCCGCGGGCATCAGATAGTTAATAATATAAATTGTTCTCTAGTTGTTAATTTCACAATAAAAATACTAATTTGTACTCCAATTTATAATTGCAAAAGTGAAAGCAATAATTTAATTTACGAGTATTTACAAGCTTCTCTGAATTGTTGTTTATTTGCGTGTCAAAGAGTTGTCTATGAAGAAGACACTTATGTAGTTAAGTATTGATCTCTAGACCGTAAAATAATTAAGGAGCTACGCCTTTGTTGTACCGAATTAAGGTTCTGTTGATAAATGATTATACAATTCAATGTCGTATTTAATAAATTCGAGAAAACAATAAAACATACAAAAATAAACCTAGTAATGGACAAAACAAGTTCTGTTTTTGCAGCACACTAGAATAAAACATTATTTTTGATCAAAGAAACGTATTTTAAATATACAGACGTTAGCACATCAAACTACCCGATGCTGTAACTGTATTTTTTTCCCAATCAATCTTGAACTTAATGCTTTAGCGATAAAGTTGAAAATCTATTAAAGAATTACAGATTGTAGTACAGTAGCTTGAAGTACCGATGTATGTTCATTAAATTATAAAATTAATGACAAAAACGTGTTGTGTCGTTCCCAAGTAACATGGGATAATATTAGGTTATAGTAACAAAAGTATTAAATAAAATAGCATAGGTTATACTTGAATCAAGATTAACTTTTTATAATTTTTGCCTCATTTTTGCAAACTCCTTCAAAAATGCTTTCAAATCGAATGGCTTATCATTACCTACACCCATCTGTGCTACTTATCCATCATAAATATTCATCGTTTTCACGTAGATGTCTTTTATAAGAATTTTAAGACAAAAAGTTAGTGTAATATGAATATTCTGTAGACATGCTAATATTTCTAATAGAAAATGTAAAGGCTTGGCCACCTACACGGTCGAACAACATGCGTGCTGCGATGTCTGTGCATATCTTTAAAGCGCGCGTGGAACACTAACGCACCGTCGACACGGCCTGTCGTCGTCATAGGATGGACGGACGGTGAGCTGGCCCATTACTCACCGTCCACAGGAGAGGTTCTCCGGCTCCCCCTCTCACGTCCTGCCACCTCCTTCGCTAGAATCACTGCTTCGCAGAAGGAGGTGACGGCGTCCCATTCCCTATCGCGCCGGACCATGGCTTGCACCAGGGCTGGATGCGAGAGGTCGCCGCCGCCAATCACCACTACTAGAACATGGCGGGGTTCCGACAAGCGGAGCAGTCCTCCACGGTGTGCTCCACCGTGTAGATCAATGAACCCTAAGCTAGTGTTACTTTAAACCGTCAGACGCTACTGACAGCATCTAGCATTACTGCAACCGTGCATTTGCGAAACACCCTTTAGTATCTTCGGCGATGGAAAGCTGAACGTCGTCGGTCGCAGACATGCGTGCGTTTCGCTTGACGCACGTCGCGTTGCAAGTCACATCGACCGAGACTGTACACAAGACCTTATAGAGAACACAAAGGTCATAAACCCAGGCACTTATTCCGAAAATTTCCATCTCTGTACTTAATATTGGAATGTTTTGTAGGGACGACAAAGGGGATAAAGGAATAAGAAATGTGACTGCGGTGTTGGTGTGCTGTGTTTTTGTCTATTTGCAAATGCATGGAAAGGGGTTGCAATTAATTTTGATTTGCACTAATTTGTTAAGTTTGCACTAGTTGTTAAGTTCCCCAAAATTGTATCAATAACTTATGCAATTTTTTCTGCCTTTAAAAATCATCAAATAATTCTATTAGGGTACGTACACCACCCCGTTGGTCTCATAATCGCAAGCCCAACTACTGAACGTAGCATTTTGAGCTGTAGCAGCGTAGAGTTTTGAAGTGAGTGGCGTAACCTGGACGTAACATACCCGTATCTAAGATAGCTCATTAAACCGTGGTTTCGGTGGCTGATCTCTTTTCAGTCGTGTTTGCCTGCCCTCCACGTGTTAGCCAGCGAGGAGCTCCTCCTGCCACGTGGTACTAAACACCCAGCATATTGTGGCCTTACATTTAGGTCACAATATGGGTCGAAAAAAAAATCGTTTTTTGTCCCCCTAACCCGCCTCCGAGTCGTGGCTATACGTAGCTATAGATTACTTGCACATACGCAGCATACAAATAAAAAAGGATAATTTGAACTTGTCAGTGAGTTCTAACTCCTGCATACTTGGCTATCGACAGTTAGTCGGCCGAGAATTAAATTGATCCAATTTTTTATTTGTTGCAAATAAGAACGCTGTCAAAGGCGCTGTTATAGCAATTCCTGAACATTTCCTAACTCCAGTAATCCCTTTAATGTTCGTGCTGGTTGTAGATATCTATTGAAGCAATAACTTTGACGTTTCGGTTCGAAAAACTTCACACGACAGGACCTGGACTTGACACCGCGCTGAACTCAATACGATTCATTTGGTGTTTACTCATCGACTCAAGCCGATTTAAGTTCTTAACAAATACCAAACTCACTCTTCCGGCAACCAAGCAAAACACAGATAGAAAATGTTAGTAAGCTAAGGTGAGGGGAACTTACAAAATACCTCAGCTCACCGGTCTAGACTTAACTTTACCTAGATTCAGAGTCTAGACACAGTTCCTTCAGTACTTTACGAAACGAGTTTACCGCAAACAATGTTTACAATACCCGTCTCCAGAGTGCAATTGACAACCCCTGCACTGACTTCTTTAGCTTTCCATTTCTGTTTTCTTTGGAACTTTTCAATCTAGGAAATGCGAAAAGATCCCTCCCGCTCTTGAGCAGAGCGAAAGGGAGTGTCAGACTTCTACTGACTAAAAACCACCCATGTTCCTTCTTAGCCCTTCATGTCGAGGCCGCGGTATCTCTTGCGAACAACCCGCAGCGCCGACGGGAATTCTTAACCCCTGTCATACAAGTTGTCCTAGTTCAGGGCTTCAGAGGTTGAGACCTCATTGATGTGGATCGAATTAATCAGTCAGATAGATTTCCAAAAAATATTGGACACGTATTTTTTCTTTGTTCACGTAAACAAACAATGAAGACGAAACAGTGCTTTGAAAACTCGTGTGACGTCATATTCTAAGACATTAGTATGACTTTTTTACCGGTGAGTGACATCACAACCCCCCCAGACTCAAATCTTTGACGCGTTTTATCTTCGCCAATTTGTATTGATTTGATGAAACAAAAAATACGTATCCAATATTTTTCGATAATCTAACAGACGGACTAATTGGAATCATATTATTTTTAGTCAGTAAACATCCCTATTCTGAAATGGTTGACTGTAATAGAGAACATCACAGTAATTTCACATTTTGAGTCAATACAGCCATCGTAAGGGATCAAACATGAAATCGGTATAAATTGCAAACAAAAAGAACACTGGGATTTACGGACGTTATTAATGTTCTACCCAGAGTCGAAATTTCTAATTGGAATTTGATCCGCCTCCCACGCCAACCCCAAATACCTTCAAAAATATATTTCAACATCTTATCGTTAACCAATTAATCATTCTATTCGTCCCTTATTCATACAGTATTTTATTTTATTATTTTTGTATTAAACAGCAGTTGCAAAGTTTAATAATAATTACCTTTTCTTGTCGGCTGGAGCCGACTATGGTGTTCAAAAGGTTAATTAGACATTCCATTAGATGTCACTTTGCATTAGTAAAAAAAAAACATACCGATCGAATTGAGAACCTCCTCCTTTTTGGGAAGTCGGTTAAAAATTGGCATACAACTTTTAAAATAGAAGCAAAACTGTCACAAAAACTACATAATTATGTTATTGTTCAAATCGGCAATCACCATGCACGTATATAACCAAAAAAATATGTTAAGAACGACTGGAATAAGTGATATGTGCAAATTTGAACTCTTCTTGTTCACAAAGTTGTCTCTCAGACTCATTGTCGTTGCAATAACGCGCCACAAGATCAAAATAAAACTACCCTAACGAAGTATGGAAGAAGAAGACATGCTGCGCCGACCCTAAATGCTGCGCCGACCCTAAATGAATTCGGATAAAGGCAAGAGAATGATGGCTGCGGGTTGTTCGAAAGAGATACCGCGGCCTGGACACAAAGGGCTAAGAAGGAACATGGGTGGTTTTTAGTCAGTAGAAGTCTGACACTCCCTTCCGCTCTGGAGGGGTTATTTTATGATAACAATATTTGAAATTGTATCGAGTCTGGTTCTTCTAACTAACCTAACAGACATATGTGTTGCTGGGGAGTTTGTTCCGCCACTTCTTCTTTCCAGCTAAAACACTAGGAAGTGTCGAAGGGTGGGCCTTTTGGGGGACTGTCTCTTGTAAATAAGTAAAGTAAATTTTGACGTTCGAAAAGTGCTGATTATCAGCCTACCCCCAAAAAAGCCCCACCCCAAAAAAAAAAGGCAAGAGAATGATGATGAACATTCTACTCTTCTCTGATAAATTCTTATCACACAAGACAGGTTTAGAGAAAATTTAACTATATATGCAATGTTTAGTACCTTCTCCATCACAACAATAATATATTTAAGTTATTCTCTTTGAGCGAGGCGCATCAAAGAACACAGCATAACTAACGAAGTTACTAGTGTAGCACGAAAGCTGGCTTATTTAATCAATATGGGGGTTGTATAGTTCACAAGCGATCCGTCCCGGCCTCGCTTGCGTGGGCATTAATTTTAAACTAGCAATAAATCGTCGGTCTAATTATCAGAATTTTAAGTCCATTTAAGCAAGTACAGGAGCATCAAAAATAACAGTTTGGAGAAGATTTTAAAATGGCGTTCTACATTTTTTAAGTTTAGAATAGGTAGGTGATTGATATTCAACCAATATTTTTTTTAATTTTATGGCTAGGTAATAACTACGGAACTCAAAAAAAATGGCGTTAAAACAGATGGCACAGAAAAATGGCGTTTTTGGCGATACTAATTGTGATAATTAGTCCGACGCGGCGACGCTATGTTACTCAGGGATACTCGTAATGTACCAATCTAATGGTAAAATAATCTTTGAAATCGGACCAGCATGTTTTGAGTTTATTCGTTGCAAACATACAAAAATACAAATGTTTCCTCCTTATAATATTAGTGTAGACAGGTGCACTAAATAAGATATGATTGATTTACCGTCAGAAATTTCAATGACTTCCCTTCATCGTTGTTTTTCTTCCATTCTCCCCTGTCAGAAATTACGGCAGAATTTACTTATTTCCTTTACACGTGAAAACGAGACAGTAACAATTACTTGTACTTTCAATTATTAAAGTTAATAAAGTTTCAATTAATATGTAGGTACTGTAATAGATAATCGTTTATTATGCGCACAGCCAAAGTGTTGAAGTCTCGGCTTTTTAGGGTTGAACAGATACAGAACGAACGCAGAATAGACACAGGACAGATTCCGTATAGACACAGAACAGAGTTAGAACAGACCCCTCAGTCTCATCATCATAAGCCTATTATTGTTCCCACTGCAGGGACTTAGGCCCCTCTCTATGAGAGGGGTGGGCTTTAATCCACCAAGTGTAGAACACGCTGATTCGGAAAACTGTTTGATTGGTGTGCTAGCACGAAAGTCTTGGTATGGAAATCCACTTTTGCGAATAGCATATGCCAATCTGAATTTGTCTGGGAATTAGAAAACCACCTACAAAATTAAAAGAATTTTAGCAATTCAGATAGTGAATCGTGTTCGCGAAAACGACATTCGAAATAGCGGTTTTCGACTTAATGAGTTTTCGAACTGGCGTACCACTCGTGAAAAATTTCGAAATAGCGCCATTCGAAATTTCATATCACTCCCTGTTTCTCATCACCTCAGCCTCACAACCACTAATTTCACCTATTTTCCTTTTTCAGCACAAGTCTATTTGCGATGGAAGGCATCGGCGTGGTGATGCCGATTGAAAACGAGATGAAGAAACCCCAGGACTTTCTCGGCTGTCCAGGTGTGCTCAATGCAGCCATGTCGGCCATAGCCGTGATGTACGGATTCGTCGGGTTCATTGGCTACCTGAAGTATGGTGATGAGGTCAGAGGGAGCTTGACTCTCAACTTGCCGCAAGAGGAAGTGTAAGTTGGATAATAAAGACCTTTGCTATATTCCTGTGACCTGGTGAATGTTACGCCGATGACCTGGTGAAGGTTGCGGGAATCCGCTGGATCCGAGACGCACAGACCGGTCAATGTGGTGACACTTTGGGGGGACCTATGTGCAGTAGTGGACATTTTTCGTTTTTTTGTAATGATGATGATGAAGCTGTATTCCTGTTGTAAATTTCCTAAGCAGTACCAAATCATCAACAGCTTAAATTTATCTTTTTGAAAACACATAACTTTTATTTCCTCGGATAGAAAATACGATTTTGATCTCTAGCAGCTAGCTGGTTCTATCAGCTGCCTATCTTAGAACGAGTTACTTGGAGCATGTTTTGGCTAGGAGATATTCCCGGCTTTGACTTTCACTTTCACCTGTAGTTTGACGGTTGTTACCAGAAATCACGCTCGAAACAAAATTTTGCGCTAAGTAAAGTTTGTTCAGCTTGCCTTTAACGTTACTAACCATTGGACCACTATTCAAAACCTCTATCAAGCCTCAAAATTTTAACTTCTCTGAAGACTACATTATGAGGCTAATAAAGAAATCCTCAAAAATAACCATCTCCTTATCTTCCAGTCTCGCCCAAACTGCAAAGCTCCTGGTAGCTTGTGTGATGCTGCTCTCCTTCACACTGGTCTACTACGTGCCAGTTGATGTGGTGTGGCGGCGGCTGCAGGACAGGATACCGGCCAGGGGACACCCCTGGGCCCTTGCTGGAGTCCGGTTCGCTGGGACCTTGTTGCTAGGTAAGCATAAGTCAGAACCATTTTAATACGTTCGTCTTCTCTCGCCATGGCTTGAAATAATTTAATAGTTTGTAGAGGTATCTATAAAGCCACAGTCGAACATCATGCGAAATTCTACATCGCCTTAGTACAGTGATAATTATCAGCGAGGTAAGAAGATATATTTGAAATAGCTCGGAAACAATCGCTGGACAGTAGACTAAAGTGACGTGGCCCTTCTGGTCGTAGGATCCTTCTTTTTCACCAGAAGACGAGAAACTTCCCTCCATTCATCCGACTCTTTAACTGACTCCCATTGTGGTAAACCCTAAGTCAACATCTATGGTATTTTTGTAAGTTATAGTCTATTAGAATCACATACGAAAATACAGATTAAATTTAAAATACAAAATAAACAAAGAGTTCGCAATAAATAACATACAAGTATTAAAATACCACCAGCTTCATTATAATTATTATTGTGTTATGTGGACCGCCTGCAATAATTAGTATAGCAATGCGTGGATGACAATTAGTGCAGGCTGTATTTGATTGCTCATTTCCCTGTAATTATATTTTTATAAGTGCTATAAATGCCAAAGTCTTAACTGTGTTTCTAGGAAACCACAAAATACGGGTTTCCTTTCAACAAGTTTCCCCGAATCAACAACCACTCAAGTACTTACACAACATGTGGCTTAAGAGACAGAGTTGACATTCACAAAGTGTTCCTTCCACACAATATTTTACTTAGACTTAAGAGCCGAGGCGAGGTAGAACGTAGGGCCTCGTCACACTCGGGGCCGCTGCGGGACTGTTCAAAAGAGGTACCCGGGGTATCTCTTTTACCTGGAACACAAAGGGCTAAGAAGGATACGTAGTACTAGTCTGAGACTCCCTTCCGCTCCGCCCAGAGCGGCAAATAACCCCTTCATTTTTGATGATTTCCCACCTGAAAAAATAAAAAGGGCCTTGTCACACAGACGATTTGCAAGCGGGTTTCGAACGAGGCAATTGTTGAACGTTTTTACTGCTACGTGCTCGCTATGCATAGGTATACCTACATAGCGAGCACGGCCGTGTTCGCAACATCTTCGCCGCGTTCACGTGACGAGAGCGATTGACGTGAGTGTACAAACGCTACCACATAAAGCTACTACAATTTGTCAAATTTCTTTCATAGACTTTCAACTTTATCGTCAAATGACTTAAGGTTCAAGGTTGAGTGAAAAAATATGACAGTCAGACAAAGAGCGAGATAAGCTATCGTACAATCGTGCTGAACTATGTAGTTGAGTAGTCACAGCTATCTCCCTTCTCACCCACAGAAACCCCATTCACAAAATGATCACCTCGCTGAAAACAAGCTGACAATTTACAGTTGCAGTGTGATAACGCTCTTACGACAACATAACTTTAGCATTAACCGCCTGACTGACGTTGGAACGCTGCACGTTGCTCTAGAACTAATATCAGGCGTTTGAGCGGCAGTTCCTGCGTCGAATTAATAGTAGTATAAATAGTAGTTTATGGGTTTAGTGTTTTGTTCATTGTTGCTTCTATAAGCTTCGGTATCCTTACGTTAAATTTGTTTAAAAAGGCAGTGAAAAGCATGTTGTTAAACGTAGTTACCTAATATCTCTTCACAATCCCAAAAGTGAGCATAAAATTAGGAACTGTAGCACCATGTAGAAGTTAAAGCCTATGAACAAAATGGTCACCCATCTACATACATATGTTCTGTGCTATGCACAGCTTAAAGCCGTCTGCTAACTAAAGCGCGATTTTCCTTACAAATGAGTGTCATATATAGGAACGCTCGCTGGGGCTGGGGGACACAGGATAAACCCAGCCAGCAGGGCTATTGCGTATCTTTTTAAATGTCAGTCGGTATCATAGTGTCCATCGATTAACTGTCAAATGGTTATGGTTTGGTACAAAATGGAACCATTTGACAGTTAATCGATGGACACTATGATAGCCACTGACATTTAAAAAGATACGTAATAGCCGTGCAGATCACCGCTCAGTTGTCCCTATGCTACCGTGAATAAAGACATTCAAAATCTCACTCATATTTTCTTCTTTCACAGTCGGTATCGCCAGTGCCGTTCCAAGATTAGAGCTCTTCATGGAGCTAGTCGGGGCCATCTGTTTGTCCGTCATGGGGCTCCTGCTACCAGCCATCACGGAAACCGTCTTCAGGTGGAACAAAGATATTACCCCATACTCTTTCGTTGTATGGAAGAATGTGGTCATAGGAATATTTGCCTTGATTGCTATGTTCTCGGGAGTGACCTATGCAATCATGGCGATTGTAAAAGAACTGTGATTTGTGATAGAGATGACTTGACTTATTATTTAATGTAAAATGTGATGATGATAATTTTATTGTGCTTTGTTGTAAATAATTTAATAAAAATGTAAGTAATTTGACTCTATTTTTTTATTTTTGTGACTGCCTCGTTGGTGTAGGTATTGGTTACTAGGGTTACTGGTTTCGATACCCTGGTCTTTTATTATTCAGTAATACGCAAGGAGTCTGGATTTGTGTCCAGTTGTTACTGGGTAATTCGGTACCCCTTGGTAAGAGTGGTTAGCAGATGTTCGTACCTCTGACTACGTGTTACATCTGTCAAAGATTAACTAATTACAGACGAGACCAAAGGCACAACATTATTTCCGAGGCACGGAGGAAAATCGGCATGTAGCTGCTAGCCTAGATACCATGCCCTTAATTAAAATTACACAGTTTAATTATCTTAGATAGAGGGCGACACACTTAATATTCCAAGAAAATTATGAACGTTCATACGGCAATAATTTAGATATACGTCATCATAGTACCCGCATGTTCACAACATAGGTAGGTACTGCTTATTTAAGTAGGCCTTTAATTAATGTTTACGGTGTTTTCAGTTAATTATAACGTGTTTCTGAAGCCTACGGAGCAATAAATACTAGGAAGTTAGGAAGTGGGTGTATATCTTAATTACAATTTTTATTAATTACGTCATATTACCCATATTCGTCATATTATCATATTTACCCATTTCCCTGTGTTCTACATAATATTAAAACCGAGGCTTACTAATACAGGGTGTAAATTAACCGTTCACGAAACCTATCAAGCATTATGTTCATCAAACGAAGCAATATTTTTTGCGTATGGGTACGCAAAAAATATTGCATGGAAACGGCTTTTTTTTGGGTGAAAAATCACATTTTACTGTATAACTCAATGTAGCACTCTTAAAACATTGAGCTAGTGAATGCTTTGAATAGTAATCGGGTCATGGAGGTTACTCTGGACATTGGCCATTTTCCACGTTCCTTTACCAACCTCTTTCAAGTTTGTTGGCAACAATTTAGCCTGCCCATCTCGTCGACATGTGTGACCGAGTGGAAACGAAACGCTGGTCGTCTGACAGTACATGGTTTCCACTCGGTCATCTTTACTCCACGTGAGTGATTTAAGTCCAATCCAATTAGCAATCATATTTTGACTGCTCTACGAATCTCAACTCTAAACACATCGTAAATCAAACTTCATAATACTCGTATTATTAAGATTACCTGCATCATGCAGTAACGCACGTTATTGTTGAAATCGCATAATCACGAGCCCACGTTGATCACATGTGATGATCCCCAGCTATTTCTATCAAGGTCTTATCTAATGATATGTCAGAAACGTGTATACCAAAGTTCACTGGACCGTGGACATAATTGTAGTAATATACTGCAATTACGTGGCTATAGATTACAGCGACATTTTACGTTGGGAAAATATGTGCAATCATTGTATTGTACGGAATATCTTAGACGAGATCTGAGGAGCTCGTGGTTTAATAATAACTACCATTCGGGTCGATCTTTAGGTTAAGCCGCGCTGTCCTAGGTTGGTCTGTGGATGGGTGACCGCCCATTACATACCGAGTTTCCCCCGTGCCTCAGAAAGCACGTTAAGCTGTTGGTCCCGGCTGCCATATCTTCCATACCTTGCCATACCTTGCCATATCTTTGGCAGTCGTTACTGGTAGTCAGTGACCTGAAAGTCTGACAACCAGTCTTACCAAAGAGTATCGTATTACCCAGTATTAACAGGGTTGTGGAGGTCAGATACGTAGCCGCCTTTTTTTTTTTTTTTTTGGGGGTTGGGAAATCATCAAATAACCCCTCCCGCTCTTGGGCACAGCGAAAGGGAGTGTCAGACTTCTACTGACTAAAAACCACCCATGTTCCTTCTTAGCCCTTCATGTCGAGGCCGCGTATCCCTTGCGAACAACCCGCAGCCGATAGGTAGTCGCCTAATGTAAAATACTGGTACTCTGCTGCATCCGGTTAGACTGGAAGCCGACCCCAACACAGTTGGGAAAAGGCTGGGCAGATGATGACGATGATCTTAGACAAGATCTATGAATGTTAATTTGTGTACACCTAAGTTATGCGTTATTCCAGTAATGGTCACACAACTGTCAAACCACAAGAGAAAGATCTAGGATAAATATTGTATAGGTATCTATAATCACAAGTGGCGTCCAAGGAATGGAAAGAGATCTGTTTGTCATCCAGCTGCGAGATGGGCAGACGACATTGTCATTGCTATTGCGGGTTGATGGATGAGCCTGGCACAAGGGCGTTGGGGCTAGGCACAGGCAAAAAGAGGCCTATACCAGTGGGTGAGGTCGGGCTGTGGCTGATGTAGATTTTGTTAATGATAATTATGTTTTTCCAACTCCTCCGCTATTCTTTTCTGATTAATTTCGTTGCGGGATCCAAGACAGTTAAATCGTTTCTCTTGGACTTCGCCAGGCTTCATTGTCTCGGCGCTTTTCTTGTGGTCGCCACTGTTGATTCTGGCTTACAGGAGTCACAGTGGTTTGGGAATAGTGTGGCGGGCTGGATGATGATGACGAATCACGATCTAGAAAGCGGCTCTAACAATTGCGAAGAAAGCTGCATTATAGGGACGTGAAAAATCGTTCTTGCATCTACATTAAAAAAAAATCTGAAAAAAATGGTTTTTTCTATTTTCACCCGAACAGAGCTGTCGCCTAGGTGTAGATAATTTTAAATATTTATATATAGGTAATTGAAGGTCTCGGTTTAAGGTTTAAGTATCAAGAATCATTCCCATCATCATGTCTTAGTATAGCCTTTTTCCCAAATATGTTGGCGTTGGCTTCCACCCTTACCGGTTGCAGCTGAATACCTGAATTTCACAAGGAGCGACTGCTTATCTGACCTCCATAACCCTGGTGGTCCATTCATACATTTCATTTGGTTTTTATTCTAAATAGGTGTACTTATTAACAGAAGAGGGTAGGTATACTTTGTTTTTAAAAAAGCTAGTTCAGGGTTGCACAAGAACCAGAGCAAGAGGCGCTTTTTCCAGTTAAAAGAATTACCGTTAAACCGGCAGATGTTACCTAAATGGAATCCCAATGACGTTACTGGGACCAACAACGACTTTACTAAAGTATCTACACTCCTGCTCCAACGCAAAAAGTACCTATTACTTAAGTAACTACTTGAACAAATTAAAATAATCAGTTTCTTTCCAATCCAAACGTTTTGTCAGTAAAAACAATTGACACACTAAATAGGGATCCCTAATCATTCTCAAACTATAGCATGATCAAGCAATTACATGTAGTTAAAGTCATGATGACCAGCAGTTCACTTTTACCTTGAGGAGTCAAAACATCCTGCTTGATGTGTGATTAGAAATGATTTGATGATAACCCGATTGGTCTCTTTGCATGTGACCATGACGGTAGATTTTTACATTTCCTAGAAGTTTCAGGGCTGCAAATACTGCCTTTATTCTTCAATATAAATTGCTTCTATGTAGGTACTTGATAACGGAAGTGCCTAGCCGATAGCGTATTAGCCTGTATTGCTCCCAAAACGGGAAAACAAGCCTTCTCTGAGAGGGAACACGCGCAAACCCAGTGCGGGTTGGTAGATGTCAAATGTCTTAAATTTTTTGGTACCTGTTTCCTCACGATAATTTCGTCCACCGTTTTGAAAGCAACCTGGGTTTAAATTTATGAACTACTGCTCATAAGTCGGGGCCGCCAACACTGGGCCGCAGATCTACCAATTAGTACGGAAGTACCTGTGATAATAATTAATTATACCTATTTAAGTCGTGAGTATATAGGCTTCAATAGGTGGGTTTAGGCGTCAATTTGTTTTGTCCCGTGTGAAACCAATAAATACTTTTTCTTTCTTTCTTCTGGGTTAGCTGGTTGGCTGGATCCATCGTCGACCTCATGTCTGCTCTCAGGACAAGATTGAGGTCAAGAGTAAGCCCATTTCAGACAAAAAAAAACTTGAAAGGTGTCAAGGAACACCCGGATGGAACGAAGTTATTGTAATTATTTTTTATTATGTAAAAAAAAAAAAAAAAAGAATTAGAAATGAAAATATCTGGCTTGCTTTCTATAAGAGAGAGAGAGACAGACAGAGAAACATGCGACGCCGCACAGCTTACAATAGCTTACTATAGCAAAAAGTGTCGTGACAACTTTTCGTAAGAATTTTTTCCGTCTAGCCCCCTTTCACAACGCGCGATAAGGAACTTCGTTCCAAAAAAACAAAAATAACGAAAAGTCAAATAAATTGTTTATTTGTGAATAATAATTAGGTATTCAATTAATTTGACACAATTAGGAAAAATGCATAAAGCTTTGTTCGGTTCGTTAATCAGCAATTTGAGGTGTTAATTCAAAATATTTACTGTGAATTTAATTTAGTTAGATTTAATTAAACTATTACGGTATACAAGGTGTAAATGAACCCTCCACAAAGTTGCCAATCAAGCATTATGTACCTACATCAAACTAAGTCACTACACGCAAACAAAAAGTGTGGAAAACGATTTTTTATTGGTTAAAAAATCAAGTCGTTTCATTTAACTGATGTATGTATTGAAAGTTTGTAAAGATACCACGGTACCTCCGTGGTATCTTTACAAACTTACTACATACATCTAAAGCAAAGTTATAACATTAAATAACACATAACATCACGCCTGAAATCCCCGAAGGGTTAGGCAGAGGTTTACCTAATAGTACACCCACATTTCGCCAGTTATGTTTACGTCCCATGTAATAGGGTACATTAAATAACTTGTTTTTTTTAAGTTGGAAAAAGTTTCCAAAAAAACAATTGTATTTAATGGTATTTTTGTATTTATTTTAACTGTCTTTGTGTTATTTATTTTGTAATGTGTGGATTGGTCCATGTTGGCCTTTTATTCAATAATAATAATAAAAAATTAATGACGGAGAGAACAAAGTGCCTCACATATTCGTTAAGGATATTTTATTCCCTTTAGTTCTTGTTGTATGGTAAGTACGTTTTTCTTAAAACTAATATAAATAAACTTAAAAACTAATCATTTTTCTCGCCATAATGTTCTTCTGGTTCTCACATCCCTGTATGTTCCGTTATGAAGTCCCTTATGGGGGGCGCGGCCATATCAGCGAAGACACTTGGTGAGAACGACTGGCCACAACCGCGACCGAAAGAGACGATGCCTATAGCTTGACCGTCTTGGACTGCCGCACCGCCGGAGTCACCCTGTACAATAAAGAATAAATTAAATTTCGAAAAAACATAACATCACGCCTGAAATCCCCGAAGGGTTGTTCAGAGCCGTACCTAATAGTACCTCCATACGCAATTCCATATTTCGTCAGTTATGTTTCATCATCATTAGCCTATAATGTTCCCACTGCAGGGACTCAGGCCTCCTCTCTAGGAGAGGGATGGGCTATAATCCACCACGCAGGCCCAGTTGGTAGATGTCACATGTCTTCGAATATTTTGGTTCTAAGACATGCCGGTTTCCGCACGATGTTTTCCTTTACCGTTTTGAGAGCAGTGGTGATGAAATAAATTACACAAAGTAATGCGCCTGCCTGGGTTCGAACCCACGACGTACTGTTCGTAAGTTGGGGCCGCCACCACTGGGCCACCGCTGCTTCTCCAGTTATGTTTAGGTCCAATATAATAGGGTACTAGCCTATTGCCGTCAACCGAGCACAAATCCAGACTCCGTGGCAGCTACTGAGAAATTCTCGATGATGGTTAAACCCAATAGCAATGTGCCCAACCAGGGCATTGAACCCACCATACGCTGCGGCCACAGTTTTTTAGCACTTAACGTGTTAATCGATAGGTCTATAAAGAGCTTAACAAAAAAAATAACCGTCCAGTACCTGACAAGTCCCTTTCCCGCCGAGCACGAAGTTCCCTCCACACCACATGTTCCTCGTCAGCACTGTGAAGTACACGGCCATGCATTGCCAGTACGGCACCACTGGGATCTCCACATCCATCAGATGTTCAGGGATTGAGCTGGCTCCTTGCTGGAATAATAATATTTCATAAGGTTCTGGAGAAGATGTGATGGTTGATATGGCTAGAAAGGAAGTGACTAGTGAAGTTGAAGACTTAAGCAGGAAAGGCATGCTGCGTCTTGAGATCAGGGCAGGAAAATGTTGATGTTTTTTTTTACTGAAGACATTATTTTGGCTTTAAGTAAACATTTCTGTATTTATCTAGCTCATTAACTAGCAATTGCTAATTAGCAATGTTAGCCTGTATAGTATAAACCATACCATAACATAGCCTAATGAAGGGACGCTTTGGCCCTGTAGTGGCACTCTACCAAATTCACTTGTGGCGACAGCGACATCTATCGCAACACATGTGAACTAAATGACATGTCCTACATCGCGCAATCAAAGTTATGCGCGACATTAGCACATATAGAAAATCCCGACTTACATATTATTATGTCGGACAGTTAGCCCACCAGACACAATACCCGTCTGGTCGGAGGATTCTCCCTTTTCTATGGGGGAAGAGGAACTTTACACCCTGTTCCTCATACCCTCCAAACACTCAATTCCATCTTTTTTTTGCTCCCCGTCAAGCCATTATCGTCTTGCTCTGCCACGATATCATGTAGTGTTTAATTAGTTATTACAAAACTAACCGACTTTAATTAACAATGTCTATTAATTTAGACAAGGAGTAAATAACAATAACTTGGGATAATACTCAACTTCAAAAAACTTTCGTATGAAGTCGTCTTACGATGACTCAAGTTATCAGCATGAACTTATATAAATCAATATATAATATTTAAATGAGTCGAACTAGGAACCAAGCGCAATGAAGCAGAACAGTTTCATTCAATTGATTAAGGTTCCGTACCTCAAAAGGAAAAAAACGGAACCCTTATAGGATCACTAGTGTGTATGTCTGTCTGTCTGTCCGACCATTCCCCCATTATCTCCGAAACTACTGAACCTAAAATTTTGAAAAAAATACAGAAATTAGTTCAACACTTAAAGATTACAGGAAATCCTATAAGAAGTCTATGGTGCTAAAATAACATGGAAAATCTCTCAATATCTACTACAATGGAACGGAACCCTTCATGTGCAAGTCCGACTTGCACTTGGCCAGTTTGTTTTTTATTTGTACAAGCTTTGCAGACTTGCCTTCAGTACCTTGTTCTATGGTTCAGAACTTGTTTCAAAATTATTCACAAGGATAAGTAGTTCCTACAATTTTGTTCGAACAGAGTTATAAAGTTTTATACCGGAGAAGTTATTAATTTTTACCGTTTAGCCCGGGGCTAGTATAAAATTATGCTTTTAAGCATTATTATTAACTTCAGGGATTTAATAAAGCTTTGGCCCTGAAACAGGCAGGCGCGTGTTTGTGCATATTTTATAAAAAAACGCAAAGGATCGATTTTATAATTCTGTTTTGTAACCTAACACTAATGATTTAGGTATTTTTGTTTACACGTGTGCCTGTAACCCGTACCTACCTTATTGTCAATATTACTGAACTTCCGTACTTTTTATTACTAACTAGCTTTACAATAAATGTATTCTATTAAGTCAATTCAAGGTCTAGCCGTAAACAAAAAACTTACGAGTACCTACCTTCTTTTATTTTTTGGGGGGTGGAAAATCATCAAATAACCCCTCCCGCTCTTAGGCAGAGCGAAAGGGAGTGTCAGACTTCTACTGACTAAAAACCACCCATGTTCCTTCTTAACCCTTCATGTCGAGGCCGCGGTATCTCTTGCGAACAATACGCAGCCCCGACGGGAAACTTATACCTCATTCGTTTCATTCTCGATTTTTGCGGAGCCACTAAACGCAATTTATTATTTTGATTTTTTCACATTCATACACGGAAATGCCAATACTACGAACCAACGTTTCTTGAGTCTCTCACAAAACGTACCTAACTATGTTTTTTAGTAATGTTACGTTATAACGTAACATTATTAAAGAACATAGTTAGGTACGTTGTCACATTATTATAATAAGCCTATTGTCCCACTGCAGGGCAAAGGTCTCCCTTCCCTTCCTCTACTTTACGCGATCTTTTCTACAATTTTATGTCACATATTCGATATTATATTGACGTTCTCGTAACTTTGGTTGTTATGTGTGTCAGTAATAGTCCTCTAGACATGACAAGTTTTGCAAACATATATCTACCGAGTATCAGTTCAGGTACCCAATATTGTATTTTCTTGAGAAAGTAGTAGGTTCATTTATCGTAGCCCAATACACTGGGTATTGAGCCGGCTGGCTTGGTAGCTGAGTGTATTGTGAGTCTGTTCAACTTGAAGTGTATAATATACCTTACAATAACTCAAATAAAATGTTTTCTTACGTTGTTTGTTATTGTTAGAAGTGGTATGAGATTTGAGAGTAAAGCAGGCTAGCAGTATTTTTTTTTTTTTGTTATATATTTTCTATACAGGGTGAAAGTGACAACCCTCCTGAAACTGACAGGATGCATTCAGCTTCCTATTTTGAATCACCGAATTTCTTCACCGGAACATTTTTTATCGTATTTTCAGTTATTCAGTTACATTCTCCGCAGAACTCCATTTATGAAAATATTTTAAATTGAGCTATTAATACATTAGGTATTTCTAATTTAGCAGCCCGGAGTCTGAATTTGTACGGCGCAATTTGCTCGTCGAGTTTTACTTGTCCGGCGAAATGTCGTTGTATTAAACGATACCGAATAAAAAAGTGGGTGTCTCTGCCCATCTCTTCGGGGATTATAGGCGAGAGTTTTAGTATATATATATATTTTAGTATAGAGAGTTGTATTATATATATGTGTATTTCTTACCTCAGTCCTCCCCCACCCACTGACCATAATGATAGAATTATCCTTCAGAGGCCTCCCCTTCGCGGGTAGCTTGACCGGCTGGATAACATCAGTGAACTCAATAGGTTCCACTGTCTTCATCACCGCCACATCCTTGTCGAACCTGGGGTTATCATACTCTGGGTGTGGAATCACTTCTGCTATCGGTATGATGGTGCCGTTCTTCCTCCAGGTGCTGCCGGCTCGAAGGACCACTGTAGATGGGTCTACGCTGTAAGGTTTAGAATAAATATTAGTTACTAGCGGACGTCACGCGGTTTTACTCGCGTAGTTCCCGTTCCCTTGGGAATACAGGGATAAAAAGTAGATTATGTCACCCGGTGATAGTGAAGCTTCCCAATGGTGAAATAATTTTTCAAATCGGTCCAGTAGTTTTTGAGTTTATTCGTTACATACAAAAAGACAAATATTTCCTCTTTGTAATATTAGAAGTATTTTCTGGCGACAATGTAGAGGAGACCTTAGCCAATGTCATTCAAAAAAGATCCTTCTAACACTGTTAATCTACCTAGCCTTTTAACTATAACTTCCAGTCTATTTGTGCAGCTGAATATCAGTATTTTAAAATGAGCGGTTGCACATCTGACCCCCACAGTAGTTAGTACCTACTAGATAATACGAAACCCTTTGGTAAGACTGGTTGTCACTATGAAACAATCAAACCACTTCTTTCAATAACTAGCAAGCAGTAAGTAAGTAAATTGATTGTATTTGCCCATTCTATCGTAAATCTTTGAAAAACCAGCAAGAAACTCCGAACATGGTAGACATACAGTTGGCATAGACACATTGGCGACCATTAGCAGAGGCGGCAAAAACAAGACACAGTGATTTCCCTTCAAGTTCAGCTATTTATAATTAACTACACCCGAATCAATTAAAACCAGGAGTAGTCTGTATAATCGACAATCTGGATAATCGATTTCAAAGTAAAATCAAACAAAATTACTATTTTTCTATTAAACAATGTGTTTCACAAGTCATTTACACAATACGGTAATATAATAATTCAAAATAATTAGAGCCGTGAAGAATGAGTCCGGATTATCGGATACTCGTATAATCGAGATTCTACTGTATCTGCGATCGTTGGCACGCTGTAGATTTAATATAATTAATAAATAATTACAAGTTGTCTGCAAACCATGCGTAAATATATAATTGGATGCGTGAATACAAGGTTGATATTACAAACAAGTTGACATCATTAAGATCGCTATAATTATCTCCAGTATACAAAATACAATAAAATTATAATTTGTCTGTATACAAATTATAATTTTGGTCATCATTGTATTTTAAATTGCTGTCATCAACTTTTGTCTTTGTTTTGATCGGATTTTGATTTGATAGATAATTATGAATGAGGGTTTTCTGTGTGTGTGTGTGACTGGTTCGTTGGTTTAGTGTTTGTAATTGCGACTTCTGACCATGAGTTCCTGGGTTGGATTCCCGGGTCGGGCAAAGTTTGAAGGGGTTTAAATCAGGAATTTCTCAGTAGCAGCCTCGGTAGTATTGTTTGGTCGATGACAATAATCTCACTCCATATTACATGGGACATCAAACATATTTGGTGAAATGTGGGTGCACTATTAGATACACCTCTGCGTCGCTCTTTGGGGATAGCAGACGTGATGTTATGTGAGTGAGTGCTCTCTATACAGGGTGTAATGGACTTCGGTGTCGGTTCGGAATGATGTAGACAATTAAATACGTGAAAATCGCTTGTGTCGGTGTGGTGTACCTTTCAAGCATTTATGGTATCTTTGAAAATACTGTTTCATCAATAGGATAGATGACAAAAAAAAAATTTTGTCCGTCACATAGATTTCCAACAAATATTGATTAAATTAAAACGATACCTAGTGCTTCGAAAACTCGTGTAACGTCACATTTCAGTACGTTTTTTACCGGAAAGTGACGTCGCAAGTCCCCACTCATCTTCGTCTATTTTTATTTATTTGATAAAACAAAAAACACGTGTATTTTTCAATATTTTTCGATAATCTAACTGACAGACCAAACAGAATCATATTTTTTTAGTCAGGAGACATCCCTATTATGTGAACAAATACCAACACTAGAAAGAATGCTACGCACAGTCCTATAATTTTCCTCTTGATTTATACCCACCGCTTCAAGACACGTGTAATGAGGAGACTTAATACAATGTTTGTCTAGGTAATAGGCAGGTCGGTTGCTAACAAAGATAATAATAATGGAAATGGAATCCATGCATGGGAATAGGTACCTCAGGTACTAACGAAGTAGTATTAATATTATATCTGTAGAAAGAGAGACAGAAGTCTAAAGTTATTTTATCATACTTAAATGTGACACTGACATAGGTTAATAAAATAAATTCGGCTCGAAGGACCACTTTTAGCCTGTTAAATAAAAGGTTAAAGGAATTTTGAGTAATTTTTTAGTTTAATGGAAACAATGTGACCGTTCATAGCACAGTTGAAAAAGGTAAGAGAAAAAATATGGCCACCGGGGTAGTCAGCATAAAAATGTGCAGCGAAATGTGGGTGTACCTTGTGCGTATTATTAGGTGCAACTCTGTCTAACCCTTCAGGATAACAGGCGTGACGTTATGTTAAGATGATAGTTACTCACTTCTGTGCACAATGTGCCGCCGTCAGTATATAATTCTCGCTGACGATGAATCCCCCGCAGAAGTAGGAGTTGTTGACGACGAAGGACACCTGGTAGGGATGATCGTCTATGCTGGCCGGCTTGCCTCCTACGATCCTGTCGTCGAAAGGCGTTGGACCATACAGAAAGTCTTCCACCGTGGGGACATAGGGAAAGCCGAAGTCGAATGGAGACACTGAAATAGGAAGATACTGATTCTGTATTACAGTCAGCAAAATTTTTGCAACTGTACCTATTTATTTCATTTTCATGTTACGTAACAAAACTAATATTTTGGAACCCATGTTATCATATAGTATTTATCTCAACGTTGCAATAATTATTTCACACGAATTTCGCGTTTGAATTTTGCCAAGTATATACCTAATAATATATTATTGCACGTGACTGTAACATTTTGGAAGTCTCTTATTACAGAAACGTAAAAAAAATCGCGTAGGATGAATATAATTATAATCAATGACGATTTTAACCTGACCTAGTCTTTTCACAACTGTGTAGGGGTCGGCATCCAGCCGATACGGATGCACTGCCTATCTAACCTCCACAATCCAGTTAATACTGTGTCAGACGATACCTCTTGGAAAGGCTGGTTATAAAACTGGAGCCCCAAAGTCTTTTAACCAGTGTTGTAGTGTTGTAGTCCCTTAGTACCCGTAATGCCTGCCTCAGAGATCTACGAATGACAGCTGAAACGCGGCTGACGAATTTTTCTAGGCTCTTAAGATCCATTATTTTTGTTTATAGTAATGGAATAGGGAAATTTACTGACTTTAAAAAAATACGATTATAATTAGTCTGTCTGTTAGATTATCGAAAAATATTGGATACGTATTTTTTGTTTTTTCACGTAAACAAACAATGAAGACGATACAGTGCTTTGAAAACTCGTGTGACGTCATTTTCTAAGACATTAGTATAACATTTATTACCGGTGAGTGACGTCACAACCCCTCACTCAAATCTTTGACGCGTTTTATCTTCGTCAATTTTTATTGATTTGAAAAAACAAAAAATACGTATCCAATATTTTTTGGAAATCTATCTGACGGACTAATTAGTTTTTTTTTGTTAACTACCCTACTAAGACTCTAATATTTTATTTATAACCACGTCTGTATTCACAAAACCTTCTTTTTTAAGATACTTTCCGAGATCTGGCTAACCGTCTGTGAGAACTGAGGGACCACACTTTATGGGTCGTAGTTTTTAATATATTTGATTACAAATTCCCCGGATTTGTTCTACATTTGTTTTAAATCTTCTACTAAATCTTAGGATTTCAGTTCCCTCAGTTCACACGCACATGTAAATAAGCATATTACCTTAACCCAAAACTGTGTAAGACCGACTCACTAAATAAGACCTAGATTGCACGACCGAAATTCAAAACCTCACTCACCTGAACTCAAAAAACTGAGCGCTAAAACTAAAACTAATTGCAAACTAAACATTGTTAGTGCTTCGCAATTTATTCACAAAATAAGGGCTCACTATTCACTCTTGGTTTTATAGGGCACTTTTATCTGTTCATTAGAAACGGTATACAAATCACCCACATATAGTATAATTGTTTTACTGTCATAACAGCAGATAGGGATAGCCTTCGGGGCTTTAGCTAACGTATGTGCTCGGCCTAATGTACTGGTGTGATAGTTTTGGGGCAGACTTGCGACTTGACATGTCTACGATTAGTCGCATCACTACATATTAAAAAACAAAGTCCTCCGCGTCTGTCTGTGTTTGTTCGAGATAAACTGAAAAACTTCTGCACCCATTTTCATGCTGTTTTCACCAATGGATGGAGTGGAATGTTAAGTATATAATTTGTCAAGTTCCGACATCAAAGCGGGTGAAGCCACGGGCATCAGCTATTTTAAAATAATAATAAACACAATGGGTGAAAGTATAACTGGACATTTTTGAGCTGTGCAGGTAGACTTCGCAGGGGAGACTTGCCACAGCTGGACAGGACCAACAGCAGAAGCAGAAGGAACTGCTATTCTATTTCATCGAATTTCGCCTAATTTAAACGCCTATAATCTTGTTTACCACAAGTGGTGCCAACAATCTTTATATTAAGCTTAAGTATTCAGATACCTATCAGATACTTAAAGAGTTAATCAGTCAAATTAAAAACATAGTTCAAACAACGCGTGCTAATATGCGACAAATTAGTCGCAAGTGTGCACGAACGTAAGACAAGTACACCGTTACACTAATAAATAATGGAAACATTTGTCGATCGAGGAATACTGTGCCTTGAATATCTAATGTAGCTAAAGCTATGTTAGTTTAGACGCACATTGCAGATAATTTAAATTGCGACATTCGCGACTCGTACCTATGCGATACCAAAAGAAAAAACTTTGTTGCAAAAAAAACAACCGACTTCAAAAACACCAAAAAGTGAAAAATAAACCTCAGAAGAAAAATCAGCTTCTGAAGTCGGTGACATTCAAATTGTTTCTTTGATTTCGTTTCTTGTCTGTTTTTGCAAAAAGTTTTTTATTTTTCATTTTCAGTTGTAGCAAACATGTTGTAGTAATCATGTAAATCGGATCATGAATCTCGGCGTAATCGGTGTACATACATAGAAAAAAAAAAAATACCGATCGAATTGAGAACCTCCTCCTTTTTGGGAAGTCGGTTAAAAAAAAGAAAGAAAGATCCGATTCCAGGTCCTGTGTTCTATTCCTAAGACGCGGACGAGCAGTGTAATTGGGTTTGTACATTAGGAATTTCTCAGTAGTAGTGCGATGTTAGGATATAGCTGGGTTGACGGGATGGCTGCATTTCCTAACATGGGTGAGACAAGATCTTTCCAATTTCGATCCCCATGACGAGGTCGAATTGTTTAAAACAATCAAATTAATAGTTTAAATGAAATTGAAATAGTTGTCCCTTTTGTAATTAATTTAATCTACTAACGGGAAGAATTACAGGGCGTCAAAAAATTCGTCTACACCGCTGTCAACAGGGAAAGTGCCCAGAAGCCCACGTTGGATGGCAATGCAGATTGTTTGCCCTAAAAATATTCCAGCCCTCTAGTCACGTGAAATATCTACTAACTCAATTTTTTTGGCATAGTTTTTAGTTGACATAAATATAACCAGTGTTTTTTGTTCAAATTAATACAGGAATAACTACGCCTGAAATATACAATGCCTTGGAAAATAGAACATGGCTAAGAGTAAATCTCATTCGACGATCCTATTAAGAGTATATTTAAATTACCTTATATAACAAGCCTAACAAAATATGAGACATAAATGTGACAAAATCATCCGTCGAAAAGGCATATTAGAATGTTTCAGTATAATTTTCTATTTAAAGTAGGCACTGTATCGTATGTCATTAATTAAAATACAGAACTTAGAATAGCAATGTGTCGTTTGACATTAATCATGCTTGTTTAGAGAAGACAAAATCCTTTTGGAACTTTTCTAAAAGGACACATTTTGTCGTTTCTCATGTTTCAACCTACGCTTGTCTGCTAACCGTCTTTTAAAATAAGAATTTTTTGTCTTAAATTGTAACCTTTAATCTTTGTTCTTACTTTTTCTGTGTGTGTTGTCTTCGTTTTTGTGTTACTACATACAAAAAAAACTAATTAGTGATACATGAATCAACTTGAAGGCCCGTTTGCACCACAAAAATAATCTGGGAAAAAAATGATCTTTTACATGAGACTTTAATATAACTGGCCAAATAAACTGTTAGAAACAGCTCTGCCTAACCCTTCAATGATTTGTAAAAATATTTTTAAATAAAAGAGTATCCATGTAGCTTCTTTCCCATTCTTCGCAAAAGAGATCCACGCTATGGAATGGGCAACTACAGTAATTTTACAAGTTATTATGTCTTGTGACTGTGGCTGTAGCTCTTACTGCGGTACTCAGAGATATTTAATGATTACTTAAGCCGTCACTTAGTAAAGATTTGACATACTTTTGTATGACAAAACTGTCAAAACCTTTACTAAGTGATGGCCTAAGTAATCATTAAAGCTCTCTGAGTGCGGCAGTGAGTGTTTTATGACATTTGAAAGCGTCTGTAACCATCTATCTATTTATTTATCAATCTATCGACCTCATAAACATCGTTATGTTATCTATATATATAAAAGGCAAACTTAAAATTTCGCTCACGTATTCCTCTTATGACGTAGGCATCCATTAAGGCAGCATTTTTCAAAATTCAACCGCGGAGGGGGTGAAATTGGAGTTGAAAGTTTGTGTGGGAAATGGACATTTTTGATATTTTCGACATCCACGCAGGCGAAGCTGCGGGCAAAAGCTAGTTGTGAATAAATTACAGATGAGAGAGAGAGAGAGAAGAAATAATGTTATAAATATGTTTAAAGTCGTGATCACAAATCGCAAGTGTGCGCTCAACCTTATAACATGACTGACTCGTTGCAAGTGATATACGACCGTGACCACGCATCCTAAATCCGGGTGAGAGAAATTTGTATTGTATAGACTTTTCCTTGTGATGACGTCATTCTATCCAATCATATGATCAGGTACTTTCCTTTGTGGTTCGAAACCAAATGATTTTGAGGAGTGGAGCTAGAGGGAGCTACTGACTATGTATCGATGATAAGCAGGTACATACTGCAGTTGTTCTTTGCTCAGTTCTCATGTGTCTTGAATGGCTAGATTATTACATAACATCACATATAAGATCGCCGAAAGGTAAAAATAATTAGTACAAGCCCGCCACACTATTCCCAAACCATTGTAACTCCTGTAAGCCAGAATCAACAGTGGTGACCACAAGAAAAGCGCCGAGACAATGAAGCCAAACGAAGTCCGAGAGAAACGATTTAACTATATTGGATCATCTGAAATTAATCAGAAAAGAATAGCGGAGGAGTAGGAAAAACATAATTTCCACTTCCCTCCATATCAGCAGGAGACAGAACAGAACAAGAAAGGTAAGGTTGAGGACCCAAATTTCGTCAATAATGTTTAAGTCCCATTTATTAGCAGACAAGTCTATTGCCATCAACCGGGTCAAAATCCAGACTTCGTAGCTGCGGCACGGACCTGGACGGACCTGGGAAGCAAACCCAGGAACTTATACTCAGCAGTCGCGCTTGCGACCACTAGACCAAGCAACAAGGCTAGATTATGTCTAGTCGTCGAAAAATTTGATGCAGTCCACCTAACGTCTTGTTCAAGAAAGTATTAGATTTTCTTATTCATCGTTTACTGGGCAGTAACAGCAGAACCTCTTTTTCTATTTAAAAAATAAAATGACCTCAAGGTCTTAAACGATTTAGTCAAAATAAAGTAGCGTCAACTCAAAAAGAAGACCACGTGAATTTATTTCTATTTGTTTTAACTCTCCCATTCCAGGATTAGTCAGAACAGCTGGGCTAGAATCACCACATGGTGGGTTGCCACCACCGACGCAAACCCAAAAAACGGTGGCGTGACGATTTGAACTCGTTCCTGACTGATTGGACAGATAAGGGAAAACACCGGGAGAGTTAGAAAGGCTAATAAAAACTTTACTATTTAATAGGTAGGTGTCAGGCTGGACTCTTCGTTCAGAAAATCATCAACAATGACTATCTTAATGACAATACCGGCCTAGCAACATAATTAGTTTAGTTGTTACATTAGCATGTCATTTTTTACCGGTGAGTAACGTCACAACCCCCACTCAATTCTTTGACGCGTTTTATCTTCGTCAATGTTTATTGATTTCATAAAACAAAAAATACGTATCCAATATTTTTCGATAATCTAACAGACGGACTAATTAGAATCATATTTTTTTCAGTCAGTAAACATCCCTATTGTGGAGGTCAGATATACAGTCACTCCATATAAAATACTGGTATTCAGCTGCCTGCGGTACGACTGAAAGCCGAACCCAACATGGTTGGGAAAAGCCTCGGCAGATGATGATGATGATTTTGCGCACATCTCCTTCTCCCAAGATAGGCAGGAGATTGATGATGCTCTCAATCCTATTAGTATTGCATAATGTTTGTCTAAAGGAAAATTACACGGTGGATGAAGGTCAATGATGAAGGATGGAACAACTAAGTTCCTTTTACCATAACAATCACCATCCTTCATCATTGACCTTGATTGATGAAGGATGGAACATTTAAGTTCCTTTTACCAAAAAGGAACTTAGTTGTTTGATTGTGGTAGTAATTCTTACTATAAGAATCACCATCCTTCATCATTGACTATGTAATTTTCCTTTAGACAAACATTATGCAATACTCTGACGTTTTTCAAAGATTGTGACATCACGATAATTTATTCAATTAGCAACTGTGTGATAATTATTGATCTAAAGACTGGAAATCATTTGCTAAAGATACTTGAGCAAAAATTAAATTAAAATCCTACCATTTGATATGCAATTAAAATTAATGGTTATTATAAAAATAATACTTAAAAGGATCTTATACTTTTTGGGTTGAGTCCAATTACAGTGATATTATCGAAACAAAAATAAGTCTATGTCTAATTAAGCTTTTTTACTAACGAATCATCATCATCTGCCAGGCGTTTTCTCAACTATGTAGGGGTTAGGTTCCAGTTCAACCGAATGCAACGGAATACCAGTATTTTTAACCGACTACGGCAAAGCCAAAGGAGAGTTATATATTTTGTATATAGAGCGACTACCTATCTGACCTCCACAACCCATTTAGTATCGGGTAATACGAAATCGAGTGGCAGGGCTGGTTGTGGGCTGCGGGTTGTTCGAAAGAGATACCGCGGGAGGAGTCATTTGGTGATTCCCCCCCCCCTCCCCAAAGGGCTGGTTGTGAGACTTTCACTGGAGTTTTCATCCCGCCAAAGGCTTCTCTCTTGGTTTTACATACACTTCAGAAATATCTTTCAGGTATAAATCAATGATATTTACCTTCACCGAAGCAAGAGGTATAAAGACCCCTAGTTTTTTGTATGATTCCGAAAAATCAGAGGTGCGTGTCTTGGGGCAGGTCGACGTTCACATCACTAGACTATCATAGAGATATTCCTAATTTACCACTATTACACAACTTTCCATCAAAATCCCTCTCAAAGGACCAACAAATAATAGTGACTAAATGCGTCCCTTAGGACCAAAAAATTACAAAACCTCGAACGAAAGCAATAAATGGCTATGAAACAATGATGAGCTTACCTTGACATTACAGTTTTAATCTATATTTTCAAGCTATTAAATTTCTAATCAGATCGACATGCAATTTCATGGTGAGCTTAGTGTGGGAAACGAATGTCACTCACGAATACGATAAATTATTAAACTCACGCTATTAATCACTAATAGTATAAAACAAAGTCGCTTTCTCTGTCCCTATATCCCTGTGTATGCTTAAATCTTTAAAACTACGCAACGGATTTTAAAGTGGTTTGTGTTTTTTAATAGATAGAGTGATTCAAGAGGAAGGTTTTAGTATATAATTAGACCAACATCCACGCGGGTGAAGCCGCGGGCATCAGATAGTAAATAATAAATTGGCTGCGCTCGTTTGATTAGTAGTCATAAACGCTACTGCAGAACATTAGTTCCTGTGTTCGATTCCGGCTTGTAGCGGATTTTTTATATAACAGATTGGGGTCTGGATTTATATCATCACTAGCTGTTCCCGGCATGCGTTGCAATGCCCTTTTTCCATTCTACTACCTGCCTGTGTACCAACTACCTACCTACCTACTACCTCCTACCCGGTAGGGTAGTAGGGGGTAGTAGGTAGAGTAGTAGGTAGGGTAGTAGGTAGGTATACCTACTACCCTACCTACTACTCTACCGACTACCCTACCTACTCTACTATCCTACTTACTACCCTACCTACTACTCTACCTACTACTCTACCTACTACCCCGCCTACCTACCTACCACTTTCTCACCTTTTAAACCTTCCCTGGACTTCCACGAATAATTCAACACTATAATTAGCCAAATCGGTCCAGCCGTTCTCGAGTTTTAGCGAGACTAACGAACAGCTATTCATTTTTATATAATATAGCTGTACCCCGCGTGCGTTGCAATGCCCTTTTACCTGCCTACGTACCAACTACCTACCACCTACCTATTACCTACCTACCTACATACTACTAATTTCTCACCTTCTCTGAACTGCCACAAATGTTTCAAAACCAAAATTAGACAAATCGGTCTAGCCGTTCTCTAGTTTTAGCGCGACTAACTAACAGCAATTAATTTTTATATTATACGCAAACACCATTTGAAAAATCGTTTTTCTATTGGGAAAGAAACAGTAATTATTTGTGATTATTGTGATAATGTCGTATGGTCTGTTTGAAGTTGTCATTCGTTGACTGAACAACTGAACGTCACTCAATTGTTTTGCCTTCCCGGAACCTCTCCACTAACACTTGAACTTTAAGGGTACGGTATTAAAGCTCAAATTGATTTTACGTTTTAGTTAGAAAACGTTTGTATGGGAAAAAGAAAAGGGCTGTTTTTAGGGCTTTTCCGGCCATTATTCGAATTTTTCTCGCCGTAAAAACCATCCTTGAACTTCAACGAACATTTAAAAAAAAAAACAGCCAAATCGGTCAAGCCGTTTTCATCCCAAGTCGTGACAACGAAAAACGGGTTTCATTTTTATATATATAGATCATCAGCCTATAATGTTCCCACTGCAGGGACTCAGGCCTCCTGTCTAGGAGAGGGATGGCCTATAATCCACCACGCGGGCCCAGTGTGGGTTGGTAGATGGCACATGTGTTCGAATTTTTTGGTTCTAAGACATACCGGTTTCCATGTTTGGATATATATCGGTTGGTGGCAATAGGCTCGTCCCTATCGATCCTATCATATAATTTTTGTAATGAAAATGTAGGAAACATGATGGATGGACTATAATAACGCATTACACCTCTGCCTAACGCTTCGCAGATTACAGGCGTGATGTTATGTTACAGTCAATAATTCAGCCTTTGCTCATTTAATTGCGATACGATCAGTTTTTATATTTAAATTACAACACAACCACCGTTAGAATCATTAAACACGTACCTAGGTAGTATTTTAATTACTTACCCACTGCACGGTGAACTATCGATTGGTTAGCATGGAAAATAGTATGCTGGAAACATGCTAACGTGATTAGAATTATTCCTTTTCATACTACATAATTAGAGGAAAGCGAAAGAAGAGATGGATGGATTGTGTGACTCCCCACACAATCCATCCACTCTTCTTTGGCTCGTTCATTTCTCCAAATGAAAGAGTAGAAATGAGTAAATGATGCCGTGAAGTCTAGTCAGAAGAAAATCGAAGAAGAAACCAACCCCAAATGGAATAGGACAAGGACAGAAAGATGACGATGATGATGATTACATAACGCACTTTTCTGCCATTTCTACCATACCTCAGTCTGGTAGTGCAACTATTGAGCATTAAGTCCTGGGTTCGATTAAAAATTTATAGCAGTCAGTTGTTCTAACGTAACATCAAGCCAGAAGTGCACCTAATACTCGTAGTACATACATTTCGCCAGTTATGTTTAAGTCCCATTTAACAGAGCGAGCCTAATGCTATCATCCCGGGGATATAAATCCAGACCGGGGCTGCTACAGAGAAAATCCGCAACAAACAGGGATTGAACACAGGACCGTATGTTCAGCAGTAGCGTTTATGACCACGAGTCCACAAATCAAGACTATGTGGTTGCTACTGAGAAATTCTTAATGGAAAAGTTTGTTTGTTGAGAAAAATGTCGTGAGGATAGTTTTGACTACGAATGTGTAAGGGTATAAGAGATGAGGAAGACCAACAAAATGATCGATGAACTGTGTAAAAAGAATATGGCAAGATATAATGTGTCTGATGTAACGAGTAAAAGAAGTATGGAAGAAGAATGCTGCGCCGACCACAAATGAATTGGGATAAGGGCAAGAGAATGATGATGATGCAGGCGTGATGTTTTGTTGTGTCGGTACAGTATTGCTGGTCAAAGGTTTTGTACCACGTTCATTTAAAATCATCATATAAATGTAATTTACTAATATTTTTTGTCATACAATTAATATTACAGGAAGTAATCTCGTTGTCATTTGGTCCGTGGCTGATTGGGCAATTTTGTAATATTTGGTGCTTTAATGACAATACTTATGTCTCTAATGTTTTGGACGTTACATTAAAAATTTTGTTTCATGTATTGTCGATGTTAATTTTATTATAATTTTAGAGGATTGATATCAAGGTAAATGGGACATCACGATAATACTAATTACTCATACACACACATTTTTATCGGTTATCATAATCTGCTTAACCTTTTCCAAACTATGTTAGGGTCGGCTTCTAGTCTACCCGGATGCAGGTAAATAAAAGTATTTTACAAGGAGCTACTGCCTTTCTAACCTCCACAACCGAGTTAGCACTTAGTTAAACGATACCTGTTAGTAAGACTTGTTGTCAGACTTTCAGGACACTGACTACCTGTAACGACTGCCGAAGATCTATACAGGGTGTAAACGAACCCTTCACGCATCCGACAACCAAGCATTCTGTACATCAAACCAAGTACCCCTACGCAAAAATTTTTGCTGGGAAATGACTTTTTTTTTTGGGGTCATAAATCACATTTTACGGTAAAACTCAAAGTAGCACTCTTAAAACATTGTGCTAGTGGATGCTTTGAATAGTAAACGGGTCATGGAGGTAATTTAAGTAAAGTTCAAACCTGAAATACTAGTATTTACAAAAACAGCTGTGAAAAATTTGGAACTTTGACCCCCAATATCTCCGTAACTAGGAGGTTCCCAGGTATGGTCTAGAACAAAAAAATGATCGCAGTGGTGGGGAGAACAAATGCCCTTCGTTTGCGTTAAGGGTACTTTTACACCCTATATATGGCAGCCGGGACCAACAGCTCAACGTGCCTTCCGCGGCATAGAAGAAATTCGGTATGTCATGGGTTGTCACCCATCCTCGGACCAACCCAGTCAAAAACGACTTAACCTAAAGATCAACCCGAGGGTCAATTACTATTTAGCCAGGAGCTTTTCATCGGTCACGAAATTTAAAAAAACAAATCACCGGCAACAGTGACAGCACGGTTGGCGCAGTGGCTGAGCGATTGGACTGCTGCGCTGCGTGTCGCGGGTTCAATCCCCGCACGGAACAAATATTTGTATGGCCTACAGATAGTTGTTTCGGGTCTGGGTGTGTTTGTGTATGTGAGTTTAATGTTTGTAAACGCACCCACGATACAGGAGAAATTCCTAGTGTGGGGCAACGTTTTTAAAAAAAAGAAAAAGAACATTGAATCATTTGAGTCTTTCCAAACCAGACGACTTCTAAACTACAAACAAACAACTGGTACAGTTGTTAAAATGCTAATTCTGAATACTCTTGCAAGGTTTTCCAATTTAACCAATATACTTAACATTAAGGTGAATGCTCCAACCACCCCGCGAAATTCAAATTTTCTTACGTTTTTTGTAATTTGCAGGTCAGTGTTAGTTTGTATGTTGATTAGAATATTAATTGCGGCTGTAAGACGTATGTAGTTACAGAATTATAATCATCAAAATCAAGTTCATAAAGGTGCAAAAATGACTTTTTCAAGTTCCTGCACCTTTATGAACTTGGAGGCTTGTATTGATGATTTTGATGATTATATTTCTGTAACTACATACGTCTTACAGCCGCAATTAATATTCTAATCAACATACAAACTAACACTGACCTGCAAATTGCAAAAAACGTAAAAAAAATTGAATTTCGCGGGCTAGTTGGAGCATTCACCTTAAATCCACCTATTTAAGTCAAAAAAAACTTTTTTGCAAAAAATAAAACCGACTTCAAAAACACAAAAAAGTGAAAAATAACTTTAGCTTCTGAAGTCGGTGACTTTTGTTTGTTTTATTCAGTTTTTTTGTCACCGACTTCAGAAGCTAAAGTTATTTTTCACTTTTTTGTGTTTTTGAAGTCGGTTTTATTTTTTACAAAAAAGTTTTTTTATTTTTCCATTTTTAGTTGTAATGTCCTTTACAAATATTTGATATTCATTAATTTTACGTTGTTAACAATACATGTCACGGTAATAGGCTTATCCCGAATAAATGGAACATTACATAATATCTTACTGTCCAAATCTGGGTGTACACATCTGCGTACCCCCTCAGATCATACAGGCGTGATGTTACGTCATGATGGTGTATAAACAATAAACATCCAAGCGATTGCAGCAATCGCGACAGATTTGCCGTCTATTTTTGAAGAGTTCTATTGTATATCTCCGAAGATCAGGATCAGATCTTCACCAAATTTAAATGGGACCACCTCAGGAGTATACTCTTTCAAATAAAAAAAGAATTTTGAGAATCGGTTCACAAATGGAGGAGAAATCAAGTAACATACATAAAAAAAAATACATACACACGAACATAGAACCTCCTCCTTTTTTGAAGTCGGTTAAAAATGTAATGTCATTGAGGAAAAGTTCAAGGTTGTAAATAAATAATTAAATTTTTCAATCAGCCGTCCTAAGTCGGGCTTTATGTTAACAGAGGTAAGGTTCAAATGACAGCGAGCGATAAGGGTGGACTAAACTCTTTTTTACACTGTCAAAATGAAAGTAAACTTTGCTTTCGGTACAATAAAGTTGCTAATGACAAGTCAAATGTCAAAATAATGAGTATTTTATTTTTACTTCACAATGCTGTTCAAAAAGAAACGATGGATGGACTGTGTGAAGGATGATATGGCTAGAAAGGAGGTGACTTCTGTCATGACGAGAAATAGAGAAGTATGGAAGAAGAAGACGTGTTGCGCCGACCCCAAATAAATTGGGATAAGGACAAGAGAATGATAATTTCGTACACTCGTCTCTGATAGACCCGCTGACAGTCGCTCCACAGCTTTTGTCTATGATTGAAAGCAAGCACTTTGGAACTGAGAAGAAATTTAATATAAACCGTGAACTATGGAGACTAATAAGGTTGTTTATTTACGAACTAATAGGAGAACTATTACAGACTTATATATAAAAGTAAATTGTGTTAACAAAAGATAATTTATAGGGACATACAAACTAGAGGTGAATGTGTCTGTCAGAAAACATAACATAAGAAGCATGAGGGTTGTTTGAAAAAGATACCTCGGCCCTGGTCACAAAGGGCTAAGAAGGAACATGGGTGGTTTTTAGTCAGTAGAAGTCTGACACTCCCTTTCGCTCTGCCCAAGAGCGGGAGGGGGGTTATTTGATGATATTCCACCGGAAAAAAAAAGTCTGACACTCCCTTCCGCTCGGCCCAGAGTGGAAGGAGTCATTTGATGAAACCTGCAAAAAAAAAAGGATTGTGTGGTTTTATGAAACCACGGTAAAAGTGAAACTTTTTTTCACGGCCGACCATCACGCGACATGCAACACACTGACGAAAAAGTTTGAGACGATGTACTAAAAGTTTCACTTTAAAAGGAGCATGAAGGTTCGATTCCCGCAGGGTTGCGGGTTGTTCGCAAGAGATACTGCGGCCTCGACATGAAGGGCTAAGAAGGAACATGGGTGGTTTTTGTTCAGTAGAAATCTGACACTTCCTTTCGCTCTGCCCAAGAGCGGGAGGGGTTATTTGATGAATTCTCACCTGCAAAAAAAAAGGAGCATGAAGGTTCGATTACCGGTTGTTTCGGGAGGTACCTGCACCGAATCAGGCGGGAGGAAACGCCCGGTTGTCACCATTGTGAGGATCGGCCGGAGGACACGGTGGAGCACACCGTGGAGGTGTGTCCCGCTTGGGCGGAGCCCCGCCGTGTTCTCGTAGCGGCGATCGGCGGCGGCGACCTCTCGCGTCCGGCCCTGGTGCAAGCCATGGTCCGGGGCGAGGAGGAATGGGACGCCGTCGCCTCCTTCTGCGAAGCAGTGATGCTAGCGAAGGAGGTGGCGGAACGTGAGAGGGAGAGAACCTCTCGTCCCAGCCGCCGCGGGAGGCGATCCGGGCGTCGGGGGCCACGTGATGGCTTCCGGCCACCGTAGACGCGGGCCTGTGGACGATGAGTGATGGGTAAGCTCGCCGTCCGTCCGTCTAATGACGACGACAGGCCGTGTCGACGGCGCGTTCGTGTTCCACGCGCGCCTCAAAGAGATGTCAGCAACATGGAAGGGGCCCGCAAGGGCCGACGCCTGTCGAGGCTGCGGGTTGTCCGCAAGGGATACCGAGGCCTCGACATGAAGGGCTAAGAAGGAACATGGGTGGTTTTTAGTCAGTAGAAGTCTGACACTCCCTTCCGCTGTGCCCAAGAGCGGGAGGGGTTATTTGATGAATTCTCACCCGCAAAAAAAAGGAGCATGAAGCTTCGATTACCGACGCGCACATAGTGTCATTGAGTTTTTCCTCTGAACTTCTGAAAAATCTTACTGGGCTTCGATTCCCGATTCGGACAAATTTATTATTGGGTTTTTCCATCAGGAATTTCTCAGTAGCAGCCACGGAATCTGCTTTTGTGCCCGCTTGATGGCAATTGGAGGTCATAATCTTCAGGAACTGCGAGGCGTGATGTTATGATGAATAAAACCCGTACCTAAGGTATGAATAAGTAATGTACAGACGCCAGCGCTATACAATCTGGCAAATTTTTCTTTAATACATTTTCAACTTTATCTCTAAAGCATTAAATGCAAGGTTAATTGGGAAAATTTGACAGTTTCATGTAGCCTGATGTGCATCATTTACTATAGTTGACTGAAAAAAGTAATTAGTCCGTCATAGAGATTTTCAAAAAATATTGGACACATATTTTTTCTTTTTCCACATAAACAAAAAATGAAGACTATACAGTGCTTTGAAAAGTCATGTGACGTCCAGAAAGTGTACCAGAAAGTGACGTCATCAGCCCCCACTCATGATCTTTGACACGTTTTACTTTCGTCAATTTTTATTAGTTTGAAAAAAAAACACATACCTATATCCAATATTTTTCGATAATCTAACAGACGGACTAAACAGAATCGTATTTATTTAAGTCAAGAAACATCCCTATTGTGCCACATAATTATATCACCAAAATAACCCTCCTTTTGGGCTTCGTCACAGTCGGGTAAAAAGCCACATTATTATTTATTCAAATTGTTTCAGTACATAACATTCAAGAACACTTTCATTCATTTCAAAATTATGATTGTCTTTACTTTGTATCACATTATCTTCATATATCTAAATTACCAAATATGCCCATGGGTACATTTGGATTTCTAAAGGTTAATTGAATTTGTTGTATTTGTAACTGTTCTATTCCAGGAGGAATAGAACATATACTGATATTTAGCGTATCTAACTCCGTTATGGATAGGGATGTACTAACGTTAGAAAAAGGGGAATAGATTGCTCCTTATTACATGGAATATAAACAAACCTCTGCCTAACCCCTCGGAGATTACAGGCGTGATATTATTAAGAATCATAAGGCAGACCTCGTCGACCTTTTGATGTCAGCGGATAAAGGACTTTTTCTGTATTACCTTTAAGTAAAAAATTGGGTTTTCGCGAATTCTCGAGCACGCGCGAGAAGATTTACTGCCTGTACACAAAAATATAATTTAACTAGCTGTTCCCGGCATGCGTTGCAATGCCCTTACCTACCACCCTAACCTAACCTACCACCTCCTACTCTACCTACCTACTACATAACCTACCTACTACCCTACCTACCTACTACCTTTCCTACCAACTGCCCTACCTACCTACTACCCAACCTACCTACTACCCTACCTACCTACTACCCTACCTACCTACTACCCAACCTACCTACACTACCCTACCTACCTACCACCCTTCTTTGGGACTTCGTCGAGCTTCATTGTCTCGGCGCTTTTCTCACTCTTTATAAAAAAAACTACTTTGAGTGATAAATGTAATCTAATGAAAATTCGGGGGTCACATACCATTCGCCGCAGATATAATAGTATGATGGAACAAACGAGTTGGAAAATATTCCTAATGATCCGACTAATATCCATTACGAGTACAACACTATTAAAGCGTCATACACGGTAGTGTGTGTTTGCAATTATATGTGACAATGGCGTGACTGTTGTACTACAGCTCAGTAGCCATACGCTCTAGTGTTTGGTTCTAACGTATATCGAAACCGTGGTCCTTTGGTACGAGTGTCAGTGCTTGTGATGAAAATAAGAAAATATTAAAAAAATATATAGAAAAAAAAAAAATTGAAAAAAAAATCTTTTTAAGTTAGTCCAGGAAATATTTCTTGTGCCAAATCTTCTTTATTACATATATAAGTCAAAAATACAAAAATACGTCTTATTCAAATAGCTTAAAAATTATAATCAGTAATTAAAATGTTCAATTTAAATCTATTTCCAGTCCTAAATAATTATCATACAATGGTGTTGATGAGATAAATGAAATCATAATTTTGGAAAAGACAATGGACAGTTCCGTAAACTTTTATTAATTAAAATTATTTTTACGTCACTTGTTAAAAACTACCGGAATAAATTTTTCGTCACTACAAGCGTAAAAATATATTACTTGGATATAATATATGTCAGCTCATCAGCTGTAGTAGCATTAGTTTTAAAACGGCTTCTAATTTTTCGCTAAAACCATCAATATTTTTTCGGTAATTCGGATAAAATACATAACATAACATCACGCTTGTAATCCTCGAAGGGTTAGGCAGAAGCGTACAAGTTACAACCACATTTGCGAGTTATTTTTTAAGTTTCATGTAATAAGAGGCGAGCCTATTGCCATCAACCGGGTTCAAATCTAGACTTGGTGGCTGCTACTGAGCATTTAAAAAAACAAACAAAAATATCTAATTATTTCAGACAAAAAACGACCAGTCACGGAAGGTAGCTAGTAACATCCTATTTTTTTAAAGTGGTTATATCGTTCCTGTATTTTTTTTATTTGGACAAGCCCGCCACCCTATTCCCAAACCACTGTTACTCCTGTAAGCCAGAATCAACAAAGAAAGAAAGAAAGAAAATTGTGTTTATTTGGCAAAAAATCCTTAAAAATTACCAAAACAAATTCAACAGTGGCGAACACAAGAAAAGCGCCGAGACAATGAAGCCCGACGAAGTCCTAGAGAAACGATTTAACTGTCTTGGATCCTGCAACGAAATTAATCAGAAAAGAATAACGGAGGACTAAGAAAACCGTACCATTTCTGTATTATAGGGAAAAATATGCATTTAAAATATTTAATTTCCAATAGTAAATACTAGAGTGATAACACTATATTTCTATGGATAACACAGACCTGTAGTCTAAGAGTAGCACGTACAATTACTACTGTTTAGCAAACAATGGCGTGAGAAAAACATGACTATTAAGTTAATGCAAATTACATTGTAGGGCTTTTTGCGAACGAAAAAAATCACTTAATTAACCTTCCTGACACACACGCGCGACGTAAACGTAAATTTTGAAAACCAATTACGTATTTTTCTAGAGAACTTTGGTTTAAATTATTGCAACTTCGTTTATTCTTCTTCTGTCTTTTTGACATGATTGTTTCCACCGATCCCGGTATCCAATTGGATTAGTAGTATTTAGATATATCTACTACATAGATACGTCACTGCAAATTTCAAAAAGCAATTTTTTTACGGATACGGACGAAACAACTAACTCGTACATGAGGGTCAAATATGCCCCGTCGGGGCCGCGGGGTGTTCGCAAGAGATACCGCGAGCTCGACATGAAGGGCTAAGAAGGAACGGCGATCGGCGGCGGCGACCTCTCGCGTCCGGCCCTGGTGCAAGCCATGGTCCGGGGCGAGGAGGAATGGGACGCCGTCGCCTCCTTCTGCGAAGCAGTGATGCTAGCAAAGGAGGTGGTGGAACGTGAGAGGGAGAGAACCTCTCGTCCCAGCCGCCGCGGGAGGCGCTCCGGGCGTCGGGGGCCACGTGATGGCTTCCGGCCACCGTAGACGCGGGCCTGTGGACGGTAAGTGATGGGTAAGCTCGCCGTCCGTCCGTCTTATGACGACGACAGGCCGTGTCGACGGCGCGTTCGTGTTCCACGCGCGCCTCAAAGAGATGTCAGCAACATGGAAGGGGCCCGCAAGGGCCGACGCCTGTCGAGGCTGCGGGTTGTCCGCAAGGGATACCGCGGCCTCGACATGAAGGGCGAAGAAGGAACATGGGTGGTTTTTAGTCAGTAGAAGTCTGACACTCCCTTTCGCTCTGCCCAAGAGCGGGAGGGGTTATTTGATGATTTGCCACCCCCCAAAAAAAAAAAAAAAAAAGAGGGCTAAGAAGGAACATGGGTGGTTTTTAGTCAGTAGAAGTCTGACACTCCCTTCCGTTCTGCCCAAGAGCGGGAGGGGTTATTTGATGATTTCCAACACCCCAAAGAAAAAAAATCAAATATGCAGTATCTAAAATAGCTCTATTTAAAATAGTTGTGTTCAGCTACATCCCGTTAGACTGGCCGACCCCACCGTAGGTTAGGCAAATGATTATGATGACTACGAAAATAACAACATTTTATTTAACTACTATAGTTAGATTTCTTGATTTTGTCTGCGATACTGGTTTATGCCATTTTTTGCATAAATATTCATTCGTTTCTTGATGGAAAAAAACTGGAATTCAAATTAATAAAACGATCGTAATTAATAACAGTTACTAATCAATAATATTGAACACTCAGTGCCCCTTGAGTCGAGCTGAGTTAAGGTGTTTTGTGTAGGAGATGTCCTATGGCATTGTTCAGCGATTGATTAGCAAAAAAATTAAAATGTACATAATACTCACCATTTAATCGAAATTAAGTACCCATATAAAATTACGTAATATTACAAGATAAAATACAAGTCGTTTTTATTGAAACAGTTAAAATACAATATCAATAAACTTACGTATACAGTATATTTTGATACAAGTGTGGAACGTTTGTTCTTGCAATCGCGGTGGAATGAACACCCGACCCGTTTGATTTTTGAAGAAGATATTGAAAAAAAAACGGAAAAATATAAGTACATATTTTTTAATACTAAAAATCTTGTCAGGAAACTAAAAATGTCACAAAATATCTTAACCCATTTGCGTCTATAACTTGACTCTTGAGACCTTAGTCGTTTGTTTACAAAAAAAACTCGTCGCAAGGAAAACTGTGTGAGAATATAAATCCTTTAACAATTATAGTTCAGGTGGTGAAGCCAACGGACTGATGCCGCGACGCTAAAGAATTAAAAAAAATACAAAAAAAACCGTTAAAAGTAAAATAAAATTTACGGAACAAAAAGTGTTAAACAAAAAGGACAAAAGTGTTAAAATGTTGGGAAAACATTCGAAATTGATTTTCACTGTGTCGTTGGGATTTTTGGTGGTCGCGATTATAATGGTGTCGTGGGGGTTCCAGAAAATTGTGGACAAACAGATACAAAAAGTGAGTTTACTTCAAATTCTCTTCGCATTTTACATATAACTGTGTTTTGTTTTTGTGGTTTGGTATTAACATCGTAATTTTATTTTACTTACTGGGAAAATTAATGAAGCATGGAAATTAAATGTGTAAGTAGTTATTTTGTATATTAACATACTACTGAATATCATAATACTCTTTTCACAACTTTACATTAATTGAACACAACTTATACACAGTGGTCACACCATTTTACTTTGAATAATCAGAAAATGAACACTAAAATTACGTCACCGACATCATAAAAACAAAAAACAATTGCAGTTTGGATTATTATTAGAACTTTTATTGACAAGTGATTACTCACAAACATCGGTGTAGCCCAGGCTCTTGTACTAGGAGAAAATGTTATGATCGACATTATTGTTTTTATCAAATTACTTTAAACATACCTAAGCATTTTCGCATTAAAAAAGAAAAACAACTTCAATTAAAGAACACAAAAAAGTATTTACATTTTCTAAATCCAGGTGATATTTATTTCGAAATGTTTTTTGTTTTTTTTTTAATCACGAAGTTGTCCTATTTAACCCAAAGGTTGACTGGTAGAAAATGCCTTGTGGCAATGTAAGCACAAATTTAAATAAAGTTTAAAAAATAAAAACTAGTTGTTTTGTTATCACATTGCAAAACAGTTCACACATGTTAGGTACATATTTAATGTTGTTTCAATTGAACAGTTGTGCTGTGAATAGAGTTGTAAAATAAACATTAAAATTGGAAACAATACCATTGCTTCAAGTGTGCTAGTAAGATTTAGTTCAAACTTGATATAATTATTCATACATTTTTGTTCGGTTTTTCCATCAGAAATTTCTCAGTAACTGCCACGGCGGAGTCAGGATTTGTGCCCGATTTATGGCAATAGGCTCGCCCTCGATGACATGGGACTTACACATAACTACGTACTATTTACAAATTAATTGCAAAGAAAAAAAATGCCAGTATATTAAAAAAAACCATTTTAATTTTTCTTCTTCGGTAGTAATTTTTATTGTTATTATTGGAGTAAGTACTGCTATTGTGTTACTAAGTAACAGGGATTTGAATATCAGATAGGCAGTCGTTATAATGTAAAAAATTGGTATTCAAATTCATCTGTAAGCACCAGCAGGAATGCACCAGGAAAGCATTATTATTCAGATAAATAAAAAAAATAAAAATAGTCCTTGAATGGGATGTATTGAACTTAGAGGGTTACACTGAGCGAAATATGAATTGCGGCTACGGCCATGCATACATAACACGTATCTAACGTAGACTTATAATTATAATCTCAATTCAAAAATACAAACCTCTTCCGCCTTATTACAAAAGGTAATTGGTACCTGGTTTAACTTAGACTTGGTTTATCTTGCATGCTATCACTTTCCTTTGAATACTATTGAAGTGAGACGTCATGCGAGATAAACCAAGTCTAAGTTAAACCAGGTACCAATTACCTTTTGTAATAAGGCGGCGTTAGTTTATTTAATCCCATTGAATTACTATTTTATTTATGAAAAATTCTTTCAAATCGGGTTAAAGGCGCTTAGAGGATTGTATTGATGATTTCAATGATTATAACTCAGTTAAGCCATATTTGTTACTTTCGCGAATCATATTTAAATCAACACACAACGTGACATTGGCCTGCAACTTGCAAAAAACATAAATTTCTCTCCTAGGTTTGATACATTTCTCAGTAGCAGGCTCTATGGAGTCTGAATATTGGCCCGGTTGAGACTTAAACATAACTGGCTAAACGAACTGCGGCTATAAGGTACACCTCTACCTAACCCTTTGCGAATTACAGGTGTGATGTTATGCGACTGCATTCTTAACACCAAAAGTATATTAAACTGAACTTGAATCAAGGATTGCTTAAGAGTGGAGAACAATTACTCTGCTTATACTAGCAACAATCAAGTCCGGGTTATTGTTTACATCAGATTACAAGACCTCGTGGTTTTCAAATCAGATCATCCTAACTTTGTGGCAACATATAATGCAAAAAAGAAATTGCCTGTTTTAACAAGGCGACTCTTAAAGAAGTTCTAAATATAAGATCGCTTCTGGAAAAATAAAACTTTCGCAAATATGGTTCTATACTTATTTATTTAATACATTTAGTACAGCATAAGCCATTATCACTTAAGTAATCATTTTACTCCATCTTCTCACAGAACCACAAACATTCTCACATTATCGTAATATCGATACCAAAGTTTAGAAGATCTTGTCTAAAATAGAAAAATAGACGAAAATAAACTTTGTTCTGTTATTTTTAGATGCAGTAAATGCACTGTGTTTTAAGATAAAACGTAATTAAATAGCCGTTTTAATCAGTCTTAATAACGCATGTGTCCAATGGCAATTGAGTTGCCAAACAGTTGCACATTTGACGTTAACCTTCTAATTTTAACAGAAACATGAAAAAGATAACGACTATACTAGAAATCTGTAACTCATAATCCATAATTTCATACTACATTATAAACGCCGAAGCCACTCGTCTATCACCTTTTCATGTCTTTTTTACAAATAAATAAAAAGCCTGGGACTTAAGAAAAGGTGGTTACTGGAAGGCTACATTTAATCTTAGATATTTATTTTTAAAAATATGATAGGCTAGATGTGGGTGTAACATC
Source organism: Diarsia brunnea (assembly GCA_949774965.1). NCBI lineage: Eukaryota > Metazoa > Arthropoda > Insecta > Lepidoptera > Noctuidae > Diarsia > Diarsia brunnea. Next base: position 2,419,115 of record OX459005.1, on the reverse strand, counting down.
CCAAGTAACAAAGTTTGGTAGTATAAACGTCCTAAGAACGTATTAGAACGTACTTATTAGTGTTCATGATTAGTACTTTACATAATGATGTTGTAAACGTTTACAGAACCCCAAATAGGCCCTAGTTTTGTCACTGATTTATTCTATGAACAAGGTGACTTTGCACTATAAAAACAACCACAACGTGTTTATAGTGCTATTTTGCACCATAAACGATTTCAGTGATGTTCTTTATCACACAGCAAACAAAAATATCGGTAACTTATGCTATATGTCATTTGCTATTGTTGCTTAACGTAACATTTGTAATAAAAATGATATACCACAAAACATTGATGGACTGCAACTCTGCCATAACTTGCACTTGCGAAAAAAAATGTATTGGTTAAAATGATAAATCATTATGCTGATTTCAAATTAGACAATGCCCCTTCATAATTTTCATGTTTTTTTTTAATTTAAATTATTAAATTAGTTATTATCTCGACTATGGCTGCTATAAATATTACACATTGGCTCCTGTCATGCTGCTAATGTGCTATCATGGCCGAAAGCAGCAGCCATATTTTCACTTAAAACGAATTAGATCACGTAGTAGTAACATAAACTCACCTAAAGAGCTTTTAAGTTATGTAGCAATTGCACCAGGAGTCGCTATGGTACTATTTAGTACTATAGAAGATTTGTTATGACTTATACGGAACTTGCCCCATAGCGACTTTGAGGGAATTTTTAAGAAGCTAAAAGGTTACGTAGTGGTTGTATAAGGCACTGCGTTTTCGGTACTATTAAGTCATAAGTCATAAGTCATTTATTTCGGAACAATATACATTGTGTAGAAATTTGTAAAATCTAAATTTGAAATAAAACGGTAAGTGCTATTAAAACATTACAATCATAAACATGTCTAAACAACCACACAAAACCAATCATATTTATTTATATAAAAATAACACACTAATTCATAACAATAATACATTCCGCTTAAAATCAATAATAATACAAAAAGAAAACAATTGCCACAAAACAAAAGGAAAAACGAAAATCTAATTGTTTTGTAAAAAGATTGAACATAATAGTATGTCATTTTATTTTTTTGGGAATAATCAATAAAAATAAATGTCAAATAAAAATTCATACAAATTGTTACAAAAAAAAAAGTCCGTATAAAAATAATAATAATGTCATCTCAACGTAAAATACAGTAGGATAAAAAAAAAAAAAAAAATAGGAATTTAACAGTAAGATTTGTAATTACTAGAAAAAAATAGGAATGTCATTTAATAATTAATATATGAGTAACACAATAATTAAGAACAATATGCCATATAAGAAAAAAAAATAAAAAATCAACATATTACAAATAAAAAATCCAATATTAATGTTACGGCTATTTCTTATCATTTAGGTACTCATATTACAATACTTATAAATACTGTAAAAGTTATTTTGACGCATCATTAGTGCATAATATATACATAAAAGTGTTAGTTGGGTCGTCTATAGTACCAAAATAGCTTTTTTATATCTATTACAGTGCAACACTTTAAAGGATATTTTGTATGGCCTTGTAAGCGTTCTAAGAGCTAAATTATTAAACTTGAATGCTCCTTAATCTTACAGAACCAAAATGCTCTGTTAAAAACCTTTATAGTACAAGCAGTCACAATGGTTACCATTGTAAGCCTACTATTGGTGATAAAACGCCTTGGTTATAGAAGATTTTGCTACTTTGGACATGTTTATCTCTATAAAACCCTTCGCTGATTACAGGTGTGATGTTTCGTATGTCAGTTTGTACGTCACTACATATTAAAAAACAAACTCCTCCGCCGCGTCTGTCTGTCTGTTCGCGATAAACTCAAAAACTACTGCACCAATTTTCATGCTGTTTTTACCAATAGATAGAGTGGTTCTCGATGAAGGTTTTTATATTTAATTTTTATCGAAATTCAATCCCTGAAGGAGTTGGGGGATGAAAGTTTGTTAGGGTATTTTTCGACATCCTCGCGGAAGAAGCCGTGGGCATGAGCTAGTAAGTCATAAAAGGCTTTGCTGCATTCGGGTGAAAATACACAGACAAGATAAATTCGCTAACAACAGGAAATTTTATAAAAAGTGTCTTAAAAAAAAGGTGTAGAATTCCGTTACAACCAACAACGTTCATATTTGTGGAATAGTTTTAATAGATCTAATTCGAAAAACCCTCTTTTTATATTCAGTTCAGCTGTCAAGATTGAGGTGCAAAGTTCAATAACTATGCTTACTTACATAGAACAACTTAAATAGTCGAAGTTTTAAATAAATAAATCTTAAGGTTGGATAATTAGTCCCGTCGGGGCTGCGGGTTGTTCGAAAGAGATACCGCGGCCGGCGCGGCTAAGAAGGAACATGGGTGGTTTTTAGTCAGTAGAAGTCTGACACTCCCTTTCGCTCTGCCCAGAGTGGGAGGGGTTATTTGATGATTTCCCAAAAAGGTTGGATTTAGTATTTAGTCGCATTATCTTTACAACCAGTTTACTCGAGATTACTCGAGAATAACAAAGGAAGGCAAGAATTTTTATAAGTTTTTTGTACACCTACTACAACTACCAATGAACATTTTTTCTCATTATTTTCTTTTTCAACCCGGTTCACGCCTGTAATCCCTAAAGGGTTAGACAGAGGTGTATTTAATAGTACTCCCATGGCACATTTTACCAGTAATATACACATACACACATACACATGGAACTAAATATTACTAGGGGACGACCCTATTACCATCAACCGGGCACAAAACCAGTCTCTATAGCTGTTACTGAGATAATCCTGATGGAAAAACCCAATAACACTTTGTCCGACCCGGGAATCGAATCCAGGACCTCATGTTCAGCAGTCGAGCTCGACTTACGATGCAGTCTAAAATATACACACCTGTATAAAAATGCCATTATTTTATAAGTAGTAATTGTGAAGACATTCATTCGCTATGGATAAGAATAATTATTGATAGCTACTTACTTCAATTGATTAACTATTTACTTGATATCCTTGAACGAGTAGCATCCTTGCTCAACCAGCGATCATGTCATAAGGGCTAGTTTATATCTTTGAGGAGTGGCTGGAGAGGCGCCACGGCGCCCTCACCTTCCGTCTGACGCAGGTACTCACCGGACACGGTTGTTTCGGGAGGTACCTGCACCGAATCAGGCGGGAGGAAACGCCCGGTTGTCACCATTGTGAGGATCGGCCGGAGGACACGGTGGAGCACACTGTGGAGGTGTGCCCCGCTTGGGCGGAGCCCCGCCGTGTTCTCGTAGCGGCGATCGGCGGCGGCGACCTCTCGCGTCCGGCCCCGGTGCAAGCCATGGTCCGGGGCGAGGAGGAATGGGACGCCGTCGCCTCCTTCTGCGAAGCAGTGATGCTAGCGAAGGAGGTGGCGGAACGTGAGAGGGAGAGAACCTCTCGTCCCAGCCGCCGCGGGAGGCGCTCCGGGCGTCGGGGGCCACGCGATGGCTTCCGGCCACCGTAGACGCGGGCCTGTGGACGGTGAGTGATGGGTAAGCTCGCCGTCCGTCCGTCTTATGACGACGACAGGCCGTGTCGACGGCGCGTTCGTGTTCCACGCGCGCCTCAAAGAGATGTCAGCAACATGGAAGGGGCCCGCAAGGGCCGACGCCTGTCGAGGCTGCGGGTTGTCCGCAAGGGATACCGTGGCCTCGACATGAAGGGCGAAGAAGGAACATGGGTGGTTTTTAGTCAGTAGAAGTCTGACACTCCCTTTCGCTCTGCCCAAGAGCGGGAGGGGTTATTTGATGATTTCCCACCCCCCCAAAAAAAAAAAAAAAAAAAAAAAAAAAAAAGGGCTAGTTTATATCGGAAAAACAAATTGGCTCAAATCAAATCAATATATTTTATTTGCAGGAATATGGCACATGCATAAGATGTTACAGTTTTGTTTCACCATATCCTGCCATGGCGTCTTTACAATAAGAAAGAAGTCAATTAATCTAGCTTACACATTATAGATTTTATTGACTTGTCATCTAAGTACCTAGTCTTTCTGCGGTACTCAAAGATATTTAATGATTACTTAAGCCGTCACTTAGTAAAGATTTGACATACTTTTGTATGACAAAACTGTCAAAACCTTTACTAAGTGATGGCCTAAGTAATCATTAAATGCTCTCTGAGTGCGGCAGCTTGAAAAGTTTTTATTTTTTTATTGCTCGCTTGCATTGATTTTATAAATACCACGCCTGTTATTTCTGAAGCATTAGGCTGCCCTCGTACATACTTGCAAAATGGCGGTATCGAGATTAACGTGATTTGTTTTTTGTAAATATTTACAGAAAAGGAACATTATAATACAACGTATTGTTTAGTTTAGTTTTAAAGTATGTCATACCTAATTAAATTTTTAGAAAGTCGTTATTTCTAATACATGATAATTTCCACGAAATGCTGCATTTTTCTTTACCATGTTCCAGCCATCCAAAAAAAAAAGTCTCCAAATTTTGCACGGTTGGCGCAGTGGCTGAGCGATTGGACTGCTGCGCTGCGTGTCGCGGGTTCGATTCCCGCACGGAACAAATATTTGTATGACCTACAGATAGTTTTTTCGGGTCTGGGTATTTGTGTATGTGAGTTTAAATGTTTTTAAACGCACCCACGATACAGGAGAAATTCCTAGTGTGGGGCAACGTTTAAAAAAAATTATAAAAAAAGGACGATTATCATTTACTATTACGTGGGCAGTAGGCTCCTTGGTTCACCCACATGCTGTCAGTTTTATTTTATCCTCCTTGTTACAGGGAGCTAGCCAGTTAAGCTACCGAGTTCAAATCTAAACTCCGAGATGGTACTGTTAAATTTGGGGTGAAATACCCCCAAATTACAGTACATCATGTGTCCGGATTCGAAGCGTAAATTCAACAGCATCCTCATGTCCTTATCCCAATTTATATGGGATCGGTGCAGCATCTCTTCTTCATCCATACTTCTCTCGACACCTCCTTTTTTCACATTATAGTAACAAAAAAAATCTAATTAGTCCGTCAGATAGACTTCCAAAAAATATTGGACACGTATTTTTTCTTTTTTCACGTAAACAAACAATGAAGACGATACAGTGCTTTGAAAACTCGTGTGACGTCATATTCTAAGACATTAGTATGACATTTTTACCGGTGAGTGACGTAACAACCCCCCACTCAAATCTTTGACGCGTTTTGTTTTCGTCAATTTATATTGATTTGATGAAACAAAAAATACGTATCCAATATTTTTCGATAATCTAACAGACGGACTAATTAGAATCATATTTTTTAGTCAGTAAACATCCCTATTATCATCCTTTACACAGTCCATCCATCGTTTCTTTGGTCTTCTTCTACTCTTCCACCCATCCACATTAATCTTAGTCATACATAGTTTATCTTCATAATTATCTTGATAATAACCAAAATCGCAAAACTATACCAGTCAATGTGAACGCACCTTTCACAGTCAATACGATGTCATAACCGTAAATGTGTATCAATTATATATAATTATTTTCCTTATATTACAAGTTATCTTAAGGTTTTACAAGTTTAAAGGTTACTGTTTGTTATATTCTTTACCCTTTTTTTTATGGTGGGTGGAAAATCATCAAATAACCCCTCCCGCTCTTGGGCAGAGCGGAAGGGAGTGTCAGACTTCTACTGACTAAAAACCACCCATGTTCCTTCTTAGCCCTTCATGTCGAGGCCGCGGTATCTCTTGCGAACAACCCGCAGCCCCGATATTCTTTACCCTTAACAAGGAAATAATTCACACTTAACTGTACAGAACAAAATAAATACATTTTTATTATTGGGGTTTCCTGCATAATAAAACAGCTGACAAGACCTCCGAGCACTTGGCTGAATGTTTTCGCTATGAAAAACAAAATAGTAATTGATGTATACATCCTTTCTTACAAAGTATCTTTTTATTAAAGCTTTATTATTATACTATACTATTTTTTTTAGATTTTCCAGATTTTAAAACACTCATCTGTCGCTTCAAAATATATACAATGGAACGGCAATGAACTCATAAATCGATAATACACGTAGGTTAGAAAATATATCTGTAAAATAAATAAGACGTATATTTTTTACCTGCAACTGTGTATACATCACTGCGAAAGATATATTGTCCTTTTGAACAAAGACCAAACATTGTTTAGCGTTGTTCGAAACAACCTCATCTATTGACGGGCTTGAACCCGCGACCCTTTGGGAGCTGTTTTTTGTTTTGGATTTTTTGTTTTTTAAACATCACCAAACAAACAATTGGTAAAACAAATACAGTTTGAAACAAATGGATAGGTGAGTTGAGTTAAGCTCAGAAACTATTATAAAATAACAATGTTTGAAATAAATGTACGTGACCACCACCTACGTGCTGGCAAATAAAAAAGAAATTACAAAATAAACTGACTTCCATGAACACACAAAAAAGGCTAAAATAAGGCTACTTTCGAAAGTCAGTGACTGTTTTTGTGTCATTGAGATTTTAGGCCAAAATAAAAGTCTTAAAGAATGGTCGTAAATGACGGAGTTACAAATATCAAAAAAATAACCGAATTGTGAACCTCCCATTTTCAAGTCGGTTACAAATAACATTTTGAAAAGTTTCATTGTGTCCAAAACTAGAACTGAAACACGAATAGAAGTTTGAAACGTTATACGTCCATTATAATTAAGTTTTAAAGTAACTCGGAGTGATTGTGATAAATGTTCAAAGTTTTACTTGACTACTGACTAAAAACCACCCATGTTCCTTCTTAGCCCTTCATGTCGAGGCCGCGGTATCTCTTGCGAACAACCCGCAGCCCCGATATTCTTTACCCTTAACAAGGAAATAATTCACACTTAACTGTACAGAACAAAATAAATACATTTTTATTATTGGGGTTTCCTGCATAATAAAACAGCTGACAAGACCTCCGAGCACTTGGCTGAATGTTTTCGCTATGAAAAACAAAATAGTAATTGATGTATACATCCTTTCTTACAAAGTATCTTTTTATTAAAGCTTTATTATTATACTATACTATTTTTTTTAGATTTTCCAGATTTTAAAACACTCATCTGTCGCTTCAAAATATATACAATGGAACGGCAATGAACTCATAAATCGATAATACACGTAGGTTAGAAAATATATCTGTAAAATAAATAAGACGTATATTTTTTACCTGCAACTGTGTATACATCACTGCGAAAGATATATTGTCCTTTTGAACAAAGACCAAACATTGTTTAGCGTTGTTCGAAACAACCTCATCTATTGACGGGCTTGAACCCGCGACCCTTTGGGAGCTGTTTTTTGTTTTGGATTTTTTGTTTTTTAAACATCACCAAACAAACAATTGGTAAAACAAATACAGTTTGAAACAAATGGATAGGTGAGTTGAGTTAAGCTCAGAAACTATTATAAAATAACAATGTTTGAAATAAATGTACGTGACCACCACCTACGTGCTGGCAAATAAAAAAGAAATTACAAAATAAACTGACTTCCATGAACACACAAAAAAGGCTAAAATAAGGCTACTTTCGAAAGTCAGTGACTGTTTTTGTGTCATTGAGATTTTAGGCCAAAATAAAAGTCTTAAAGAATGGTCGTAAATGACGGAGTTACAAATATCAAAAAAATAACCGAATTGTGAACCTCCCATTTTCAAGTCGGTTACAAATAACATTTTGAAAAGTTTCATTGTGTCCAAAACTAGAACTGAAACACGAATAGAAGTTTGAAACGTTATACGTCCATTATAATTAAGTTTTAAAGTAACTCGGAGTGATTGTGATAAATGTTCAAAGTTTTACTTGAAAATGCAATTTTGCACTTGGATTGATAACTGAAGTACTCGTTACTTCAGTTATCAATCAAAGTGCAAAATTGCATTTTGATTGATAACTGAAGTAACGAGTTATTTTAGTAAGTTGGAAAATAGTGTCACTAATGCTCATTTAACAAATATTAAGTAAGTCCCGGGGCGACCGAGCTCTGCTCGGGTGAAAATAGAAAAAAACTAATTTTCGCAGATATGAAACCGAGTTTTATAATATAACTCTGTTTTGTTTATGCATCGTTATGTTAAAAAACGATAATATCGATTTTTAACTTTATATATAACTAGCTGATGCCCGCAGCTTAACCCTCGTGGATTTCACTCAAATTATATCTAAAACTTTCCTCGATAACCATTCTATTCTATGAGGGTGACATGTTCGCTATGTGAACAAACCCTCTCTAATAAATAAAGATTAAAAAAAAAAAAAAAAAAAAACCATTCTATTCATTAGTGAAAACAGCATGAAAATCGGTGGAGTAGTTTTTGAGTTTATCGCGAACTGACAGACAGACAGACGTGGTGGAGGACTTTGTTTTATAACATACTAGCTGATGCCCGCGGCTTCGCCCGCGTAGATGTCGGTCAAATAATATACTAAAACCTTCCTCTTTCGTTGCGTAGTTTTAAAGATTTAAGCATACATAGGGACGGACAGACAGCGACAGCGACTTTGTTTTATACTATGTATAGTGATACTAGCTGATGCCCACTCACGGCTTCGCCAGCGTGGATGGCGGTTATCGCGACAAATTATATACTAAAACTTTCCTCCAGAACTACTCTATCCATTGGTGAAAACGGCATGAAAATTGGTGAAGCCGTTTTTGAGTTTATCGCGAACAGACAGACAGATGCGGTGGAGGACTTTGTGTTATAATATGTCAGTGATTATGTAGTGAAGACTTATTTTTAAGCACTACATTAAATATTTTAACAACTTAATTTATTTTCCTCAGTCGATTGTTATATTTATTGCGCAAAGTCTAAATCCGTTAAATACAATAAAACTATAGAATAACAAAGCGTACTTAATAAATTATTTAATATCATAAATCTTATTCTAGCATAACCTTAGTACTTTTGTTGGTAAAGTTGCAACTAATATTAAAATTACATTTCTAGGACTGTAATCTAGGATTATTATCTACTTTTAGTGATAATCTGGAGAGGAGGTTCTTAAAATCTCTTTAACATGAAAACACAACTGTAGGCCATACAAATATTTGGTTAATAAGCGATGGTGTGTGGTTTTCGTCGTTCCTACTTAATAAATATGTACATACTTTTTACAAATACAAATTGTCTTCCCTGTCCAACAATATTCACTATTCAAACTCAACTGTTGGTCAGTTCCCATTTTGTGAAACCTTTCTAACTTTGTCATTAGCATATTAATTAAACATGACTAACGAACATGAATAATGGTTGTCAATGACCAGTGACAATTCGATTACTATCGAGAAACTATCAATACTATGCGATTAGTAGTAAATGGCTGTGACATTCTGTAAATAGTTTGTTTTAGTTCAGAAACTCTAATGTAAACTCTAATGCATTTCAAAATTAAGCGGAAGGGGAACAATGCAAATCACCACGAATGTAGTTTTTTTTATAAATTTTTTAGACGGTTTTTGCAGTTGATTTGTCGCCTAGGCCATAATTTAGACTCAAGTTGCATCATAGAATTCCTATGTTTGTCTAGTCCATTTTTAAATACAACTTAAGCCAACAATCTTGGCAAGTCTATTTGGCATAAGTTCATGAACTGTTCAGTATCGATCCCTGAAAACTGGCTCTTGTTCCTTTTAAAAACCAGGACAATGTGACATAGCGCTATTAACATTATTGCGACTAAACCCCGCCTGTCGGATTTATGGGAGCAAAAATGCCAGTTTGCGGGAAATCTTTTGGATAGCAATAGCATGAAGAAGAAAATTGCGCATGTCATTTATCATTATCAGGCACAGGAATAATACCAAGACACAAAGGTTTAAGTACAAAGTTCCATTAAAGCACATCATCTTCATCTATTACGTTGATTGGTTTATCCTTCCTACTTAATAATATAATAATTAGTAATTTTATAATATTATTAATTAATAATCACATCACACTAATCTACACTAGTACTATAAAGAGGAAAGATTTGTTTGTTTGTTTGTAACGAATGGGCTCCGAAACTACTGGACCGATTTCAAAAATTCTTTCACCGTTGGGAAGCTACACTATCCGCGGGTGACATGGGCTACTTTTTATCCCTGTATTCCCACGGGAACGGGAACTACGCAGATGAAACCGCGTGACGTCCGCTAGTATTTCATAAAGGCGAAAGTTTGTGAGTGTGTGTGTTTGTTACTCTTTCACGCAAAAACTACTGAACGGATTCGGATAAAATTTGGTACACAGATAGTTTATAACCTGGATTAACAAATAGAATGATTTTATCCCGATTTTATCTTCCAGTGTGATAATTTTTGAGTTGTAGCGGGCGAAGCCGCTGGCAACAGTTAGTTTATTTATCAGACTTCAAAGAGGTTCAAGATTGAAGCCGATTGACTACCTGATCAGTAGGTAGTCCAGAGGTCACATCAATTAATAAACAAGTGCCTAGATACAAAATCAAATACTATAACTTTATCGTCACAAATAAAACGAATATATTCTTTGAACCACTTTATCCTTATTGACTACAGGTTGACAACCTGATGCGACGACCTTAGAAACTTCATAAGATATTGACATGCATCAATATTCCTTTTGTTTAAATTTAAAGCATCATAAAAGACAACCAACATTCATGTTTTTATCAGAATATGCATAAATTACCCACCATAATGTAATTTTGAGGTCTTTCAATCATAAATTCATAAAATTTTATAAGAAAAAAGGGTTCCCACGAATTGAGGAGCACCTCCTTTTTTAAATCAGTTAAAAATACAACTAGTTTCGAGTCAATTTCATTGATTGACCCCCATTTATGAACGAAATTGGTAAACATTCGATCGTGATCTATTTACCTACACTCAACTGTGTTGGGGTCTTGGAGTCAGCTTCTAGGAGTCTTTGGTCAACTGGACCCGCTTGTTACTGGACCCACTTAAAACTATAAAAAAAAACAATTTAAAATGTGATTTGTTCGACTGATCTCGCGGGTCCGTTTCGACTGGGTCCAGTTGACCAAAGTTTCCTAGTCTAAACAGATGCAGATGAATACCTACCCAGTGTTTTACGTGGATCGACCTCCTTAACCGATTAACTTGGTAACTCGAAACTCGTTGTTGAGCCGAATGTCTGACTTTCAGGCATTGGAACCTTCGGACAACCGGTAACGACTGTTAAAGATCTTCGATCAATGGCGCAAAATAAACGTCTAATGATGTGAGATCTGGAGAGCGTGCGAAGCCATGGCACAATTACGTCACAAATTGGGGTTATATTTTCGAGAATCGAATACTGAATACCTTCCCTTAACGGGCTATGCCGAAAATAAGTCATAGCTCGATGGGCGTGATTTCCTCGGCGCCCCCGCGCGCGCAATGCAGTTTACGAGGGTTTACGCGGTTGTCCTTGTCACGCACTACTTGAAATTCTTGAAATATTAGCACACAGGAGGTATGGAGTAGACAAATATAAAATAATACAAATAATTAATTTTCAACCATTTTTTAATATGTAATACGAATTCATTAAGTAATGAAGGTATGATAACAAATTATTAATTCTATTCTTTTTGTGTTCTTATAATAAAAACGTGGTGCATGTATTATCAATATTTTTAACACATTAATTTACTTTTATCTATATTTAATCTACTTTTCAAAAACTCGTCTATTTGTATGCATAATAATATTTGTTCGCAATTTCAGCGTAAACTACTGAACCGATTTTAATACTTAATTCATTCTCTGGTATATTCTAGGAAACCCAAGACGTATAGATTTAGTGTACAACATAATATTAAGATGTCAATCTTATTAACAGACTTATAACTATAAAATCGAAAAATGACAGAGCTCCACACAACAAATAAAATAAAAACTTTATTTTAAGAAAACCTATTTTAAGAGAACCTATTTTAAACTACATCATCATCATCACCATCATCAGCCTATATAATGTTCCCACTGCTGAGACACAGGCCTCCTTTCTACAATAGGTAATGGGAACGAAATGACAAAAGTATACAATAACACAAAATATTTAAAAAAAAAGCAACATATCAGTAAACTAATTTTATAGAAAGAACATAAATACCACCCCCACCTCTTACCACCAAATAGGCCGATAAATCTTGACCGCCAGCGTTCTTTTTACATGGCGCGTTTAAACCATTAAACCCTGGATTACTCAAGGTCTACTAAAATGTATGCACCACAGAGACAATTTGTATAAAAAGCTTGGAACAGATCCGTCAAATGAAGTCCTCGTGGTGTCCTACAGAAGGTATCGTAATTTCTGTACAAATCTGCTACGAAAAACAAAAAGAGATTATGAGAGACTAGAATTCGAAAAAGCAGGTAGAAATTCTAGGCAGCTATGGCGTGTTATTAAAAGTGTCACAAACATAGGACAGCAAAAATCTTCAGCCCATGATCTCATAGCGAATAATGACAATAAGCAGGACACTATAAATCAAATTAATGATTATTTCGCAAATGTTGGGCGACGCCTGGCTGATAAAATACATGGGGACCCTAGACCTTTTTCGCTACCCGACCCCCAGAAAGAGTCTTTTGTACTGCTTAAAACAAATGAGCAAGAGGTGGAACGCTTAATCCTTTCACTTAAGAGTGATTGTGCTGTTGGCTGGGACGGTGTTTCTTCTAGTTTTCTGAAACGACATAGAAACGTTATTGTACCTCCACTGACACATGTTTGCAACCTGTGTCTTGAATCTGGTGTCTTCCCTAACTGGTTCAAAAAGGCAATTCTTCACCCTATTTTTAAATCTGGAGATCGTGACCGTGTCGAAAACTACAGGCCCATATCTGTTCTGCCTGCGATGTCCAAGATACTGGAAAAGATAATAAATACAAGGCTGGTCGCATTTTTAGAGGCACGAAATCTACTGTCGATTAACCAATTTGGCTTTCGAAGAAATCTATCCACTGCTGATGCTGTTCACAAACTGGTTAATCACATAGCTCAGAAACTTGACAGCGGTAAGAAATGTGTTGCATTGTTCCTGGACCTCGCAAAAGCATTCGACACGGTCTCGATTCCCATCTTAATAGCTAAGCTCGAATGCCTGGGTATACGAGGCGCCCAGCTGTCCTTGTTTCGGAGCTATCTTACAAATAGAACACAGAGTGCCAAAATTGGAACTAACTTCAGTTCCGATGTAAATGTAGTTTTTGGTGTACCACAGGGCAGTATTCTTGGTCCCAGTTTATTTTTAATTTACGTGAACGACCTGTGTAGCCTCAGCCTAGAAAGCGGTGCAATATTTTCCTATGCGGACGATACAGCACTTGTATTTGCATCGGATAGCTGGGAGGAGGCATACCGCTTTGCCCAGAAGGGATTCGACATAGTCAGTGAATGGCTTAAGAACAACTTGCTAACCCTAAACATATCGAAAACAAAAATAATGAACTTTTCGATTCGAAATACTAATGTGTCAGTTACAGGCTCACTAAACGTTGCTGCCCAGACACTATCCAATGGCAGTAGTGAGGACAGTGGCGCTCATGATCCCTGTAACATTGAACGAGTCACTTCAATAAAGTATCTTGGCATAGTAATTGACTGCAACCTTTCATTCAAAGAGTACATAACACACCTATCAAATAGAGTGCGCAAATTAATTTACATTTTTAAACAACTACGCAATTCAGCAGATGCTGTTGTCATGAAAATGACATACCAAGCACTGTGTCAATCAATTCTACTCTATTGTATCTCGTCTTGGGGCGGGGCAGCCAAATCCCACTATATTCAGATTGAACGTGCGCAGAGAGCGGTTCTTAAGGTGTGCTGTTTCAAGCCAAGACTTTATCCCACCGTCAAACTCTATGAATATTGTCAAGTCCTGACGGTCAGGCAATTGTTTGTACTGACCACTGCTATTAAGCAACACTCTATTTCCAACTATTCTCAGCAAACAAATCGCCGTAACCGTATAGTTGCCTTGGCTGCTCCTCTTAGAACTTCTTTTAGTCAGAGATTCTTTGTTTTCCTCGGACCCTATCTTTACAATAAATTAAACCAAATTCTTTCCCTGCACTCGTTGAACAAACATAATTTTAAAATCGCTTTACAGGCCTGGCTGCAAAACCAAACATATACTGCCACAGAAGCTCTCTTTAATGTATTGGTCTAATCACTCATTCACTAACACTCTCTCCAATTCACACACACATACACACACGCTCTACACACATACACACACACGCTCACACACACACAAAACTTACATTCATAAAAACCTCTCAACAACTTTTTGATCATTTTTACTTTATATTACTCTAATATTTGTGTCTCTTTTTAATAAGCTCACTTTTGTTATTTTAAACTTTTGTTATTTGCTGTGATACCAGATGTATGCTATCAAATGTGTACCTTTAAACAGGTGGGGACCTGGTGACCTGTATTACAGGTGTTACTACCTACCACAGGCACCAGCGATCCACAACCAAAAATCGTTAGCTACTGTTTCTGTATATATATTGTTTGTATTTTTTGGCTTGTGGTGAGAAATAAACATATTTTATTATTATAATTCTGAACTATTTTTATCGTAAATTGAGTCGGAACGAAGTTATTCTCAAAAAACTATTTTTGAGTGTCATTTTTCCAAAATGGCGGCGCGAGCGGCACAGTTACGAGGTGGCAAAGTGAAATTTCGAAAAGAGCACGTCGAAATCTATAAACTCACCAATTTTCAAAACTCCCGGAAAACTTTCCAGGTAAAACTACCAAATGACTGGACTATTTTAAAAATCACAAAAAAAATTACTCTACTTGTAAGGAAAACTGAAATGATTAATAAACTCCAAATCCATACCTCACTAAAGACCAAAAAAATAATTTCGACTAAACTCACCTCTTTTTGCAATTCAAATGTGACTCCATTCTTTTGTGTGCTCTTCACACGCGGTAATAGAAGTTGACGTATTAATGATGTTTTGTTGACATATGTCTAACCTAAAATGATTTATTAGTACATTTTAGCCTGTTTTATTTTTATTTCATAAATATTTTGCTCTAGCAAATAGAATGCCAACCCAATATTACTTTGCGAGGCAAATATAGGTTGTAGCTGATTATCTAAGTATATGAGCGGAGGTGGCGACTTCGATTGCAGCTAAAAAAATGGCTAAAAACGTGCTCATAGTTACTGATAAAATAGAAACTATTAATTATTGTACATAACTACATACTTACTTCTTACTCTCTTTCATTTTCTGAGCCCTCACCCTCAGGAACTTCAAACGTTGTACTTTATTTAGTTTTGGTTTCATATTTCTTCACATTTTTATTTATAAACAATTAAATACTCATCACAAATGGAAAACGATACGTTATAGGTACTGTTAAATCTCAAGAATAGTCTTTATATACCTATTCAACACTAATTAAGTAACAATCTACTATCTTTTACGAATAATCAATTATTATAATCACGAAAATCTGATGGCACAGATTTGTAAAAAAATGTCATAGGTCCTGCGTCGATGAAGCCCACCGGGCGACTGATCTGACAAGCGAGCGAAAGTGATGCAAATACTTTTGAAACGCAAAAGAAGAGATGGCAATAATGTGCGTCTGCTCGGAATAAAACAACGTATGTGCCAAAAATCCATTTTTAACAGAAAATTTAAATAAAATTTTAAATTACTTTCCTGGATACTTGATATAATAATTCTCTATGTTTCAAAGTCAATTCCATTGAATAATTCTTAAGTGTTACACCGTGATTTCTAAGAAAGTAAAAAAATTGATATAACTTTGCAATTTTTTTGTATCGAGAAAAATTCATTGAATCGTGTATTCATTTTCGTCGATACTAGACCAAAGAGTCAAAAACCATTCACCAAAATGTCAAATCCCTATTCTACATACTCAACAAGTTCGTAGACCTAGAAAAACCACATTTTTCTCAATCTATCACCTTAACATGCCCCTCGATTTACCAAACACACTGTATAAGGTATCAAGTTTGAACTGAAGCCAAACATTATAACTTTATTGGAACGAAGTTCCTTATCGCGCGTTGTGAAAGGGGGCTAGACGGAAAAAATTCTTACGAAAAGTTGTCACGACACTTTTTGCTATAGTAAGCTATTGTAAGCTGTGCGGCGTCGCATGTTTCTCTGTCTGTCTCTCTCTCTCTTATAGAAAGCAAGCCAGATATTTTCATTTCTACATTTCTTTTTTTTTTTTTTTTTATTTCTTTTTTTTTTTACATAATAAAAAATAATATCAATAACTTCGTTCCATCCGGGTGTTTTGACATTATTTCTAGGAAACGTGACACTTTAGAAGAGTTTCTTTTAAAAATACTGGTTGATTGGCTGCCGTGACCGAATACAGCCAGGGGGACTATAAATCGCATGTTATCAAATCAAACAATGCATCCATTGAGTCATCACTTTGAAATGTGTGACCTGAAATACAGGCTCAGCCTAGCTCAGACGCTGTTGCTCATATTTATTCTTTGTACTTAATTTTAACTGCATTTAAATACTTTATTTTTAAGGAGAAATAAATGAGTAACAAAAAACTCTAAAGAGTGATAATTATTTTTGCTTAAGGCCGCTTTCACATGAGGGTGTTGGCTGAGTGACAGTAGCGCGGCAGAAGCACATTCCTTTACATTATAAGAACAGCTGTAATTGAATCCATTAGTACCACAGAACAAATAATTTATCTGTTCTGTGATTAGTACCTACTTGTTTATAGTCGCACTGCTAAAGTCTCCTAAGTGCGAATAATAACATAGAATTCTCTACGGTGTAATTGTTCGCTATTCTGTTAACACTGATCTATACAACAGTATTTGCACCAATCAAAGTCAATTCACCCAGACGTTCCCTAGAACGTGTTTCCAGCTATAATTACAATAGATTTGTTATTGTAGTGATATTTCTCTAGCCAGTGCACTGTACTGGTGACCTTCGCCATTCAGTTCGGTTAGGAGTTGCAAGCTGAACCGAATCGCATTGTACAACCACGAGCAATAAAATATTATGTATAATATTCATTTTTTTTTTTGTTTTTTGTCATAATTATGTTACCAGCCAAACCCGATTTCAAACAAAACTAATTTGTCCTACGCCGCGTGTAGTGTATCGTGTCAGGATACACTACACGCGGCACAATTTCAGGATGTGAGGAAAACGGAAAGTCCTGGAACCAAACAATCAAAGACTTGTGACATCCCTACATCATCCACCCTCAGAGCGAGGCGAACCCTTTGATTTAGAGTTATTAAACTGATATGGTGACTAACACTATCATACTGACGAGATATGTTTAGATACTTTTTGTTTCGAGCTCCCGATATTAGGAGTCCTGTATCTCAGCTGTAGGAACACTATCGACTGATTGAGGCTATCAGCGCAAAAGCCGTGTAACCCCAGACTATTTCATTAGGAGATATAATATACCTAAGAAATATTAAAATTTGTTTAAATTGTTTTGAATTTCATTTCTGAACAGTCATTTAATTGTTTTTAGGGGCTGACGCTATCTTGTATTGAAAGATCATAATTTAACGAATGTATTTTATACCAAAACCGTACCCAACAAAAATTGTGAGGCTATCAAATGCCTTTGTGTTATGCCATCCTTAATACGTCTCATTTAATTTTGTTTCAGAATGTCCAACTGGAGAACAATTCGATGATGTTCGACAAATGGCTAAAGTTACCCATGCCGCTCGACTTCAAAGTGTATGTGTTTAACGTCACCAACGTGGATGAGGTGAACCGGGGACAGAAACCTATGCTGCAGGAGATTGGCCCTTATGTCTACAAGTGAGTGTTGAAAACAAACTTACTGAGAATTGTGTACTTTTGGGAATTAAAAAAAATACCTTAAAAAATTTGTCAGCTGGGGCTACGGGTTGTTGGAAAGAGATAAAGCGGCCCCGGAACACAAAGGGCTAAGAAGGACCATGGGTGGTTTTTAGTCAGTAGAAGTCTGACACTCCCTTCCGCTCCGCCCAGAGCGGGAGGAGTCATTTGATAACTTCCCAACGTAGAAAAAAATAAAGAGAGTAGTCAGCTTCAATATTCCATAGCTAATATGACACACAGTTTTTGTCTTTGGGTTTCATGGGTGTTTACCCGTTTACCTTTATGGGCCTACCACACGCACAGGCTTCACCACAGTCTTGCCTGCGCTCGCGCGTGTGGTTGGTAAAACTGTATTACCATTACAAAAACATCATTACAAAACCATTACATCACGTGTGTGGTTGGTAACACTGTGTGCACCGTGTAATCGCGCAGGCAAGACTGTGTGCCCATTAGAGTGAGCAACAAACACAGCTGCAACACAATATCTAAATAATAATCTTAATATCTAAAGCAACATCGCTTTTTGCCATCTCTTAATCATCACTAATTTGACCATTCAACAGATAGATAACTACAAACCCAAATAGATTTTTTATATTCGACTCCAAGTTTCATTGGAAAACTTTTAACGTATTTGGGAAAGTATGTGAAGCAAACACCACCGTATTTGGGGAACAATAAAGACTTTTTGCATTTGTTCATCGGTCACATGCAATGTAATTATGCAATTTGCAAAGTCTCAGCAAATATCTTAGATTTGTTTATCACTCAATTATTTTGACATCGATACCTACAAACCGATACATTGATAGAGGGAAAAAAATAAATGATAATACGTTTGTGAAGTTGAAATGATACTTGTTTCGCCTAAGGTAGAGTGGGCAAAAAATGTGCAAAAAAAGCTTTAACTACTTATTTGCATATTTATGCAAAAAAATCCTAAAAAATCCTAGGTAAGATAAGATCTTAACCTTAAGATATTTTTGGTACTTTTTTCTCGGTTCAAGGTGATACGTTATTTATAGGCGACACTGAGTTCCAATACCTCGAGAGCTACCAATACCTACATACCCAAAAGTATGTATTTGTAACCATTGTAAAAATTTGAACTAGCTACATATTATATTTAGGTAGGTAATTTGCTCTTTCCCTCATACCTATATAATTATAATAATTATTTTGCGGGCCCAACTGGCACTACTACCTGAAGCAATCTAAAATCTGTCATGCATAAAACTCGGACTTTCCAAGCGATCCTCTATAAGTAAATCGTAGTTTTCAAACTAAATTTCCTCCCGCTACAAGGTTTTCTAACGGCGCATTTTTATATTATAATAAAGCACTTCCAAAATGTAAAAATCTGCATCAAAGTAAAGCTACAATTTCCTTCCAATGCATACAAAATATCCTATCACGTCTAGACTTTGAACTTAGACTTTAATATGCATCAAAATACATGGAATATGTAACGGACTTGAGAAAAACTAAATAAAAACGCAATAAAAGATGAATTATAAAGATAGGACTATTACATGGGACTTTTAATTATAACTGGCTAAATGTGGGTACAAGTTATTAAGTATACAACTTGGATTTACTTTTAAGATTACACAGATACATTTAGAGACTCATGTCAAACGATACAGCGTAAATCAATGTACAAATGTACAACGATACATCAATCGCTTTGCCAAACGATTTATAAAACAAAATTGCAATCAATATTATACAAGAATTATAAAGATTTCTACGTTTATACTTAATAGCTTGTTCGACTGTACTGTTTAGTACACCTCTGTCTAACAGGAATGATGTTATAAAACCGGCCATGTGCGATTTGGACTCGTACACCGAGGGTTCCGTATACAAGATGGAGACGATGATACGACAATAAATGAAAACACGGACCGTACTAGTTCATATGAATAATTGTAAACCATCAAAAAAATCCTAACACCAAAATTAAAAAAAAAAATTTCAAACAAACTAAATGGCATAAAACTGGTAACAAAATAGAACGCCATTTATAAACATTGGTTAACCTTTGGTAAGAGCGGCAACAGTGCAGTGCTGTAGCGACTTGATTTTGATTATTATTAATGCTCCGTAAAAACATTAGCACTGATTATCTTCCTGCCCTTATCCAATTTTACTTGGGGTCGGCGCAACACTAAATCACAGATTATTAACCGAATAATCAGGCACCTCTGACCCGCGTGTTTTTTATTAATCAAATTAATAATCACAATCAGGATCACTGTTCAATAACTTACTAAGTACCTACCGACTTAGCTAAGTAAAATACACGAAAACACAATAAAAACAAAGCGAAAAATTTCGCGTACTTCACTTGACTAGATAGGTACCTATTACTATTTTTCGTGTTCTGTCACTAAAATAAATTTCCTGTGACTAAACTACTGGATATTATTCAAATGTATTTTTGTATATAGACTAGGGACATCCTAAGGTATACAAGTTTTAATTTATTGTCGTATCATCGTCTCCACCTCGTATAAACTTCATAACACAGTCCAGTTTTTGTTATTAAACTACATGTTTACTGTTTTCAGATTTATTCCTTTACATGTACTTTAGTTGCTAAATTTCATAATTCTAGATCAGCGGGAAGGGCTCTAGGTTTTGATTCGCTTGTTTAATCGCAAAATATGCGACATAAACGATCATGATATGTTTTGATCACGTTAACTTACAAGGTTTGATTTGATACACACACGAGTATTTCTCACAGCTGAAGGAGACTGTAGATCCAAGTATTTGATATAATTTCCACGTTCCCGAGAAAAAGGGTCTTGACAGACAGACAGCCAGAAGAACAACAAAGTGATCCTAAGAGGGTTCCTTTTTCTTTTGAGGTACGGAACCCTAAAACCTTTGTAAACGTTTAAACACATTAAGTCACGCCTTTACAACCGAAGGCTAAGAAAGAGACGCCTCTATGGTAGGCCCTGTACATTATTATTTCACCACCATATATTACGGAGGAGATTATTGCCATTAACTAGGGGAAATAAGGGTAACGTTGTCCCAAAACATAAGGCTAACTGAACATGTTTGTAAACGCATCCAAAATACAGAAGAAATCCTAGTGTAAGACAACATTTGGGGCTGCGGGTAGTTCGCAAGAGATACCGCGGCCTCGACATAAAGGGCTAAGAAGGAACATGGGTGGTTTTTAGTCAGTAGAAGTCTGACACTCTCTTCCGTTCCGCCCAGAGCAGGGAGGAGTCATGTGATGGTTTCCAAACTTTCAAAAAAGGCTCTTAAAAGAAAAGCAAAATAGACGCTTTATTCTACAATTCCGAAGAATAAGAAACTCAGCCAAATGCTAAGTTAATTGCCAGCAATCAATCAACGCCTCCTGTCGTATATACCGTAACTGAATTTCTGGACCAGTTGGTATCAATCTTGAAGACGCATTCGGGCATCGGGCATGACAGCCCGTTGGTGAGGTCGCTATTATAATCACCTGTACGTACAATGTCTGTGTTTTTAGTTGAGTATAGGTTATGAATCTGATTACTTATCTAATCGTTCTAGTTGTCTAAATAAATGATAAAATATGTACCTATTATATTCGTCTTCTTATTTAGACATTTTGATCAACATAGTAACCAGAATATAAAAGGAAGCAAAAGCATAAACATGGCGGGTAATTTAAATCCTACCTATTATGTCCCAGCAGTAGAATATTTCAGGCTAATGATGCTTTTACATTACTTTCATTTCGACAGATGTTATGCTTACATTATCCTCACTACTAGGTACTACCTCTTTGATAGGCCTATACCTCGTATAAAAAGGCTATGTATAGCGATATTTTTATTTATTTAAGTCACATTAATTCCTTAGTACTCGTACCTAGTAATAAAACACACAATATTTTTTTTCACATAATTTTATCTAAGGATTTCTCGACAAGTATAGGCCTCCTTTTAAAGAAATAAACTACCCTTTTAAATTAAACAATTCACCTTCATAAATAACGAAGTATCTTATATCGGGGGTTATTTCAAAATCACGTTGTTTACTGTCTCGAAGTTGAAACAATTAGATTAATGAACTTCTCACACAAAACCTTGACTTACAATCTTGATCCATTAGCAGGTGTCACGTACTTGTTAAAATATTATTAAGTTGTTTGAGATTTCTTCGGGATCTTCTGACTTCCGTGTTGACAAAATGCACTTGAAAAAAACTTAACAGTTTTTATCTGAAGTTAGATATTGTGTGGTGGCACGAACTTCGTCCGTTGTGAAATATTGTTTCTATATTTATTTATCATGGATAATAATTATGGCCACCCATCATTTACAGAAATCTAAATTTATGATGTGAGCTCTGAAAACCCCTCTGCGGGTTGTTCGAAAAAGATACCGCGGCCCCGGACACAAAGGGCTAAGGCATGGGTGGTTTTTAGTCAGTAGAAGTCTGACACTCCCTTGCGATGATGATGATTTCCCAGCAACCAAAAAATAAAGGGTTTTGGAAATATTTTTAAGTAAAAAAACATTCTCCCTTTACAGACAATACCGAGAGAGGACGATCCTGGGTTATGGCGACAACGATACCATCAAGTACATGCTGCACAAACGCTTCGAGTTTGATGCCGAAGCGTCCGGCGGCCTCTCAGAAGACGACGAAGTCACTGTCATACACTTCTCTTACTTGGTACGTAACTGAGACCTTAGCAATAGCAGGACCGCACGGACTATAATGAACGTAAATGCGTCGATTTTTGAGTCGAAATTACAATGATGATAGCATTTTAGTTAGATTCTTTGCAACTAGGGCTCTTTGGTAAATTGATCCCACTCAGATGGCACCCGCGGGTCCAATCGACCAAAACTATTTTTGAATTGGTCAACTGGACCCGCTGTCATGTTTTAATTATTTGTATAGTCAAGTATAAAAGTTTTTTTACCCACGACGGAACGGAGAGGGTATATGCGTTTAGGGTGAGGGGTTGTTTGTTTGTACGCAAACGAATCTTCCCATTTATATCCAGAACGGTTTGACCGATTTAAATGCGGTTTTCTGTAATGAATTTGTCATTCAACATCACCCACAAATATGAATAAATTCTTAAAATTATGAAAATATTATATGGGTAGCGAGTATTTTTAATTAAATTATCGACATTTTTACGTTACGTTCACACCGCGCGCTCGTGCTAGGGCAGAGCGGTAGGGAGTTTCAGACTTCTACTGACTAAAAACCACCCATGTTCTTTCTTAGCCCTTTGTGTCGAGGCCGCGGTATCTCTTTCGAACAACCTGCAGCCCCGACGGGAGCGCTAGGGCCTCATGTTTATATTTTTTACGTCTTGCCTTTTCACAGGCATCCATCGTTTCTTTGGTCATCTTCTACTCTTACACTCAACCACATTCATACTCAAAATTAACCTGACGACAATTAATTTCCTCATTCCTCCTCATCACATGGGCCACACCACAAAACCCCATTTCCAAACAACTTTTCACATTTCCTCTTATTCTTACATCGTAAAATTAAATGCACGAGAAACAAAGCTGACTCTGCTAGCTTAAATTTACATAACGTAGGAAAGATTTATTAACAACCCTAAAGATTCTGACAAATTGTTACTCTCCCTGAAGAAGTATAATATTGAAAATCTGATACACGGCTACACGGCAGATTAATAATTTAAAGAATGCAAAGAAAAACAACAAGCATTTCATAAATTCGAAACTTTTTGCCACATAAAAACGTTCAGGCTTTCCAATATGCTCGGAACTTGAAAAATTACTATTGTGAACAACGTTACTTTCGGTTTTTTTTTAAGTTGAGCTGTAGTAAACTTACTGCCCGAAAAGAAAGGCAAAAGGGGACTGCCTCGTTGATCTAGTGGTCGCAAGCGCGACTGCTGAGCACGAGGTCCTGGGTTCGATTCCCGGGTCGGGCAAAGTGTTATTGGCTTTTTCCATCAGGAATTTATCAGTAACAGCGACGGAGTCTGGATTTGTGCCAGGTCGATGGCAATAGGCTCGCCCCCTATTACATGGGACTTAAACATAACTGGCGAAATGTGGGTGTACTATTAGGTACACCTCTGCCTAACCCTTCGGGGATTACAGGCGTGATGTTATGTTATGTTTTTTTATTTCACCTGCCAAGTATTTCACTAGGTGAGTATACTTTGCTTTGCCGTACTGGGAACCTGTATAAAAGCACCCTAAGGGGAACCAATAACTGAATGAGTTCGAACCTTAGACGAAAAGACGAAAATTTAATCCCAATTTTGAGGAAAGACATTAACCGGGACCCGGGACTATTCCCCCGGGCGCTTGGCGACACAGGTCAATGTTCGTCTTCCTGATAGATTCCGTGACAAATCTTTGTCGTCTCTTCCGATATGTGTAGTGAGACACAAAGGTGAAATTCAAACGGAAGGTTTGTTGAATGTAGTTAGGATTAACTTGTTGTATGCCGTTTATATGGAGACAATTAAAAAGCCATCGTGTCTCGCGTGGATATACGTTTCGGCACACGAAGGGTTAAATTGGGAGTTGGCTTGAACTTTCTTTGATTGGAATTGAACCTTTTTGATTTCGACAGTCAGTTCATTGGTTAATAATCTTTTTTTTTAATTTCCCGTTTTGTGGAGTTTACATAGTTTTTCGTTTGTTGTTGCCAATATTCTTAATCGGAACTTTTTAAAGTATACATCCTGTTCCATTTTTTTAATTAATCCGGTAAGTAGTGACTATTCGGACATCGTTAAATAGGTCCGTAGCATTGACATGCTACAACGCCGGAAATTTCCGGCGTTAATGACGATGATACAGGCTCGTGACTTCGCGCCCGACTTCGTCCACGTGGATTCAAAAAATACTAGCTGATGCCCGCGGCTTCGCCCGCTTGCATGTCGGCCAAATTATACACTAAAACCTTCCTCGAGAACCACTCTATCCATTGGTGAAAACAGCATGAAAATCGGTGCAGTAGTTTTTGAGTTTATCGCGATCAGACAGACAGACACGGCAAAGGACTTTGTTTAAAAAAATATGTAGTGAAATATAGATTGCATGTATACTTTTATATTCAATGTAAACTTTCTTATGAATATATGAAATGAAAGTAATTAAAGACGTAAATATAAATAACATTTTTCTGTTTTTCTTCCAGGCTGCTTTATTGACAGTTCACGACATGATGCCAAGTTTGGTGGGAGTGATCAACAAAGCACTGGAGCAGTTCTTCCCGAACCTCGAAGACGCCTTCCTGAGGGTCAAAGTGAGGGACCTGTTCTTCGACGGCATCTACTTGAGCTGCGATGGTGATAATGCTGCTTTGGGTAAGAATTCATGATATTGCAGCCGTATATGCTATAATCTATCGATATATGACGCAAGGTCGGCGCATTGGCTCAAGAAGTTGACTGCTGCGCTACGTTTCGCGGGTTCGATCCCCGCACGGAACAAATATTTGCATGACCTACATATAGTTGTTTCGGGTCTGGGTATTTGTGTATGTGAGTTTAAATGTTTGTGAACGCACCCACGATACAGGAGAAATTCCTAATGTGGGGCAACGTTTTAAATCTTATAGCTATCAAGTTTGAGAAACTCGTGGATAAATAATAACAGACGCACGGCTACTTCTTTGGAAGAAAGGAAGAAAAAGAAAAAATATAAAAATTAAATACAAGAAAAGCTTAAATAATAAGACATCCATTTTAAGGTTAAGTCGCGTTTGCCAGTTATTTTGTAGAAGCGTGACCATGATTATCTACATTCCGAGTTTTACCGCGTTTTCTGCCATATTCCACACGATATCATAAATAGCTTTCCCTTTTATTTTGGAGTCATCGCTTTTATTTTATAACTCTAACGAAACTAATGTCTTACGACATCAACCATACCCAAGTTTCCTGTAATTGGGAACTTCTATAAAACCCGTACAAGACCGAAAACTACTTCAGTTGTATCTAAAATAAAAGTAATATGACACTTGCGTGAAAAAGTATCGACCCACCCCGTGCCCTTCGATTTGAAACAAGATACCTCATTACAATGAGGTATATTTGTGAGGTTATAATAAGAATAAGATAATTAAGACACCTATTGATTGAGATTTGGAACCTTTTTTGTTAAACTGCAAAAAATGGCTGGTTCATTTTGACTATTCTATATCTGATCCAGACTTCTCAGAAAATGGAGTTCAGTGCCCGTCCTGAAAATAGTACAAAAAGATACTGGTTTAGGGCACACATTAACATTCAAGTAGGCATTCCTTCAAAAACCCCAAAAGGAACAAGTTAGATGAATAAAATTCCGGGTAAGAGTTACCATAGCACGTTTTGTGTGACCCTACCCGTGGGCCAAATTGAATACGGCCTCAAAAAGGTTGATCCTAGGTCGTCGTACCCTACAAAACTATTGGGATTTCTATTCATTATTGAAATTTCTCATTCCTTTTCATTACAGGACTGGTGTGCGGGAAAATAAAAGGAGAGATGCCGCCTACCATGCGACCAGCGGAAGGAGCGAATGGGTTTTATTTCTCTATGTTTTCTCATGTGCGTATTTAGTTAGATATTTTATCAGTTCCATAACACGTCTGTAATCCAAGAAGAGTTAGGAAGAGGTACCTAACAGTACAGTCGCGTGCACGAATAGGTACGATTTTCTACACGAAGCAACTTTATTAATAGTTCTCACGAAAAAATACTTTTGAATTTTGATAAGTGTACCTATTTATATTTTTGCCACTGACCACATTTCGCCAGTTATATTTACACTCCATATACGGGGCGAGCTTATTGGCATTCGGTATAAATTAACCACGTAGCTGCTACTGTAAAATTCCCCTATGGAAAAACCCAATATCATGGTGGTCATATTTAAGAGTATGGTACAGACTTTAAGCTGGACAACTATCTCCATGAGACCAAAAGTAATCCCCATACATTTCAATAGGTACCTCATTATTTCTTACTCTGTCGACTCCATAAGATTTCAAGCAATATCATAGCCACAAACTCCGTATGATCTTTAATAAACAGTTTACCTACCATGACGTCTTAAAGCAGGATTGTTTTAATCAGTGTAAAAATGAGATGGCGCTGGACGCCCTGTATAGCTCTGTCTCTTTCCCACACTGTATTGGCAATAAAACAATACTGCCTTTTTTTGCAATACGTCATGGTAACCCTACAGTTCATATTAAAGTATTCTTACTCATTATATTATCTTTGAAAGTAAAAATGCTCTTACACAAATTCCAGATGAACCGTTCAGAATCAGGCCCGTACGAGATGAACAGGGGTCGGGAGAACGTTTACGAGCTCGGTAACATCATCACCTACAAGGGCCAGAAGAGTTTGTCCGTGTGGGGCGACAAGTACTGCGGCCAGATCAACGGTTCCGACTCCTCCATATTTCCTCCCATCAAAGAGGGTAACGTGCCTCAGAAGCTTTATACTTTTGAACCGGATATCTGCAGGTAAATTGATAAAAACTTCTACGTTTTGCTGTGAGTGCCTAGGCCTACTAACGTTATAAGACACACTTTAGCAGTGTCGATAATGACCACAATGTAGGCAACTTGTTTCCGCATAAGAATAGCAAAGGACTTGGTAATAGTCACTTCAGTAGAAAAAAAGCATTACAACCCTATAAATAACCCAATTATAACTTCCCTTGTTATAACTTCCAAAGTGTTAATTGCAAACACAACCTTCAAACGATTAAGCAATAAAATTGTCCATAACTTTGCTCCGCAGGTCCCTTTACGTAGATCTTGTCGGCAAGAGAGAAATGTTCAACATCAGCTCGTATTACTATGAGATTTCGGAGTCGGCGTTAGCAGCGAAGAGCGCGAACCATGACAACAGATGTTTTTGTAAAAAGTTTGTATTTTTCTTATATATGGACGCAATTTCTGTATCCATAGGCGCCTTGAATGACGCCCTGAGCGCAATGCGTATGCTACTGCAAAGACTTATATTTTTTTTAATTTATTTTTTCTGTATACTTAATTGCAACCTAGCTAACAAACTAAGCACCTCTGTATCACCAGCAGGCATCATCAGATGTGGCCATGTGATGCGGAATAAGGAAAATGTAGTGAGGAAAATGTTATGTATGAATGTTGATGGCTTTAAAAGTAGAGGAAGATCAAAGAAACGATAGTCTGAGTGGAGGATGATATGGCTAAAATGGAGGTGACTGCTGAGATGACAAACACATGCTGTGCTGCCCTAAATAAATTGGGATATGGGCAGGAGAATGATGATGATGATGTTTTGTCGGAACATATTTATTTGCACTTATTAGTGTTAGTAGACAATGCTTCGGTACCCCAGTTGTTAAATCTACTCAGCTTCAGCTATCTCATCATTTTAATTGCTGCAATAAACTCTGTTACACTACGTGTGGCTGCATAAACTGCTTCTTGCAGTTGCCACCCGCAACAAGGACCTACGGCTCTATGGCCTTTACAATGTCAGCAAGGTTGAACGGGTCAAGAAGAGCTTTTGTGTCCATGGAATGAAAGCAAGTAACCTAACGCAGTTTCAAATAACGTCTCGTCCGAACCGCATAAAAGCAAATTACGTCTTATTGCATGAACACAAAGATATTTCTCAAGCCTATGCATCGACGAGTTTGTGTCACACTTTTATCGATCCCTGTAAGATTATTTGTTCTTTCAGGAACTGGAGCGCGAACCACGACGGCTGCTTGCTGATGGGTCTCCTCAACCTCATGCCTTGCCAAGGCGCGCCTGCCATTGCTTCCCTGCCGCACTTCTACCTCGGCTCAGAGGAACTGCTCGAATTCTTTACATCAGGGATCCAGCCCGATAAGGAGAAGCATAACTCTTATGTTTATATTGATCCTGTAAGTTGTTGTCATCAGAGATGTTCAACAAATGTAGGTGCTAACAGGTGGAGGGTCGATGATATACCTTTCGAGCGTTTAGGCCGATCAAGTGGGTGTCGAGTTTTTAATTCTAGTACATGTCTGTTTCTAAAAGATCGTCGTGGTCTAGTATGAACAGCTTGTTTCGTTACTTTCATTATCACAGCACTAGAAAGAAAATTTCGTAAGGAAACCGACATGACCTACAAACCAAAATTATTTATCCACCGATCAACTCCCCGCGAAGTTTATTATTGTACAGTGCCTGTGACATAGAGGAGCCCTGTGTCCCAACACCGGTAACCCATAGGTTACCGGCTCCAGGCTCCAGGCTGACATAGGTCTCTGGTATACCAGATTACCACCTATCGACCGACTGCAGTTGACGTCGATCAAACGTAAACTTGCACCCAACAAAATCGAATCGACAATTCGAATAAAAAAAATATTTTACAGACGTCCGGAGTAGTTCTCAGCGGTTACAAGCGGCTACAGTTCAACATAGAACTGCGCAATATTGAAAACGTCCCGCAGCTGAAGTCTGTACCCACTGGATTGTTCCCTATGTTATGGCTTGAAGAGGTATGTATGATTACTCCACAGTTGTCACTGAGAGAGTAAGCTACGCACGATTAAGTACTCAAAACGTATCAAGCATAGCGTCTAAAGTTTCTCCTCAATGAAAAGTTAGATCCGTCCAGAGTTCCAGACGCGTGTTATGTGCTTTTGCGTAAGTGCCCACTCATTTCTCTTATAAAGTCCAGACATGTGAGGATCATACAGATTAGCATCTAAGATGGTATATTGCTGCCCGCAGCCCCGGGTTGTAGGAAAAAACTTAATTTCCACTTCCCTCCATATCAGCAGGAGACAGAATAGAACAAGGCCAATAGTCACAAAGGGGCGTAAATAACTAGGGTAGATACAGTTAGTTACATTCAGTCACTGGCAGCCGTTATCTTTGTTATAAATAAAATATGAAGTAGGTATCTACTTACCTCATCTTATCTATGTCAAAAAACGTTTCCGTTAAAACATATTTAGGAATATTTTCAGCTTAACTTTTTTATTTATTAGATTTGATCTTAGTTCCTGGCATAACGCCAAGAGTTAACGGTTATTAGAGGAACTTGGATGGAAACCAGATGTTTTGAAAGTATAAAATATTGCTGCGATTAATTAATAAGACATGATGGAGTTGAGTTCTTTGAGAAAATCCGGAGTTATAAAATGTTGTATATTAGTCAATTAACCTGGTGAATGATTTTAGATGCAAGGGCAGTATTTATATAGACACTGTAGTAATAAAAATTGGTTGGAGCAGTTCACAATAATGTAGTCACATCAACACCCACACATAAACAATTCATTAAAACAACATTCATAGCATATATTTTTTTCTTAAAAATCCGTTTACCATTTTTTCAGGGAGCTACAATCCCACCATCAATACAGGAGGAACTCCACGACTCACACAAGCTCCTAGGCTATGTGGAAGTAGCTCGGTGGTTCCTGCTCACAGCTGCCATCATAGCGGTCATAGCGTCAGCGGTAGCGGTCGCCAGAGCCAACGCGCTGCTCTCGTGGCCACGCAACAGTAACTCTGTTAATTTTATATCGGGACCCAGCGTTACTATGGTTAATAAAGGAAATTGATGGAAACATTGTGTTTTATTTTTTTCTTATTTCAGGACGATGAATACTAGTTTCAAAGTACTTACCTTAAAGATAATACAGGATATAAGGAGCAGCCTTCAGCTTGACTTCATAAAGGAGGAGGTTATTTATTCCACTGTATTGTTTTTTAGGGTTCCGTAGTAAACTAGGAACCCTTATAGTTTCGCCATGTTCGTCGTCTGTCTGTCCGCATTATAGCTTAAAGACGCTTAGTACTAGAAAACTGTAATTTGGCATGAATATACTGACGACGTATTTACGTCGACAAAGTGGTAAAATAAAATCTCGAAAAACATTTTTAACGGTATCTGCAGTACCTACACTTAAAAGTGAGGATGTTTTTTTCCACGCGATGCCCATTGTGTGAGATATGTCGTTGGATAGGTATTTAAAAAACATTGCTAGTGTGTAAAAAACAAGGTCATCAATTATTATTAAGTAAAAGTTTCCAGGTACGACAAGCATCAAAAAAAAATACACCAAATACAAGATTAACACTTTATTCGTTATCAATCTGAATCAGAACCAGTTCCTCTTCCACTGGATTCGTTGTCACTGTCCATCGGTTCATCCACTTCCATCTTCGGAGTCATCTCTCCAACGGTCTTGATGCAGCGTATCGTATACTTGTTGAAGTCACAACTGGGAAAAGGAAACTATATTGTAGATCCAAAGTAAATATACAAGTTGATGGCATTTTTATCATCATTTCACAAGCCCGCACCACTATTCCTAAACCACTGTAGCTCCTGAAAGTCAATCAACAGCGGCGCCCACCAGGAGAGCGCTGAGACAATGAAGCTCGACGAAGTCCCAGAGAAACGATTTAACTGTCTTGGTTTAGGCAACGAAATGAAACAAAAATGAACAGCGGAGGAGTAGGAAAAACATAATTTCCACTTCGCTCATCCATCAACAGGCGACAGAATAGAACAAGACCAGGCCTTCGGGACATATACCACTGGGATAAGCCCAGGTTCCTAGCACCACGGATCATCATCTGCCTAGCCTTATCCCAACTATGTTGAGGTCGGCTTCCAGTCTAACCGGATGCAGCTGAGTACCAGTATTTTACATGGAGCGACTGCCAATCTGACATCCACAACCCAGTTAATACTAGGTAATACGATACCCTTTGGTAAGACTGGTTGCCAGACTTTCAGGTCACTGACAACCTGTAACGACTGCCAAATATATGTGGCAGCCGGGACCAACAGCTTAACGTGTTTTATGTGGGTGGTCACCCATCCACAGACCAACCTAGGCAAGCGCGGATATTATAATCATTAATATTAATGGGTCCTAAGTTGTGATCATGGTCATCATTTCAGCCCGGAAACACCCAATGTTGGGTAAAAGCCTTTCGTCTGCCACTCTTCTTCATGACCTTTTTAGCAGGTAATAATAGCCAACCATTTAATTAAGTTTTGGAGCGCTGTTCTAATAAAACGCGATGTCGTAATGCCATGGAGGACGGTCGTGCGAATTGCAATTATGATATAAATTTGGCATCTGTTCACGTTTACGATACGATTCAAGGCTAAGGTAGTTCCCGTCGGGCCTGCGCGTTCTCCGAAAGAGATACTGCGGCCCCGGACACAAAGGGCTAAGAAGGAACATGGGTGGTTTTTAGCCAATAGAAGTCTGATACTCCCATCGCTCTGCCCAGAGCGGGAGGAGTCATTTGATGATTTCCCACACTCCAAACAATAAGGCTAATGGCGCAATTTCATTAGTTGATAGGACCCGCATGCGGGGTGCGGGAATGCGAACCAAAGGGCGCGCATTCGGGGAACCGTTTATAATTATGTATGATATTTACTCCCCGTATGCTGTATACCGAACGAGCTAACGACCAATGAAATTGCGCAATAAGGTAGCTTCTCATAAACAGAATCTCTAAGCACAGCCAATTTTTCCGAGCTGAATTCAACCTAAAGCCTACCTATTCATAAAAAAAAATATTTTTGAGATTTGGGTCACGCGTGACTTATTTTGTTTTTTATGAACGTTTTCTACTACTCCTTGGATAGATGAAGTGTGCTGCCGTTGAAAGACGATTCAAAAGTCACGGTGTATAAAGCGAATCTCTGAAGGCGCACTGTCCTTTAAGGCTCCTCTCTCGAAAAAGCTTATAAACAGAGAGAAATTACATCTGAGAAAAATTGTTAGTAATCTACATGATATGACACGTAATTTGGTTTAGCCATAATTTTTGTATCGGTATCATATAATAAGAAAAAAAATCCACAAAATCACCTCCAAATCGTTGAATGGAACCATTTTACTCCTTCATTTTTTAACAAAATAATATAAAAAAAATATCTACTGCTTTGAAATACAAAGGAAAATAATTTGGTTTTGTTACTTTTTAAAAACATGTATTATTTTAATTATAATAAATGAAAAATGCGTCCGTTTAAAGTCCGTATCTACGACCGAGAGGGGTAGTTTGTATGCACAAGGTCATTGGCGTGAATACAAAGCCTTAAGGAAATCGCACGGTGTGAAATAACTACACGTCATATTTTGTAATCAGAACGTGTGAAATCAGACTGCTGATAACAAGATGACAGATTGCTGTCAGGTTTATTGCTTGGTAACTAGTGGCCTTGATTTAGTTCTTTGACGTAGAGATCAACACCATCAGCTGTTTATCTCTCCTTGTCGCGCCGCCGGTCTATTTTCTTACTGTACAGTCAGCATCAGAATTAGATCAGCACTTCTCAAAGTTTCAAAGAAGGTTTTTTTATTAAAAACTTGTTAGATATTACTCGTTACTAACAAGTTATTGAAGAGTTACGAATATTTTATAGAATAATCTTCTGAAACATTAAAAATAATACCTGAGGTCCTTACATCACACGTCGGGTCTGCGGGTTGTTCGAAAAAAGATACCGCGACCTCGGCGCAAGGGCTAAGAAGGAACAGGTGGTTTTTAGTCAGTAGAAGTCTGACACTCCCTTCCGCTCTACCCAAGAGCGGGAGGGGTTATTTGATGACTTCACACCCTCCAAAAAAAAAAAGTCCTTACATCAAATAATTAAAATTTCGAAATGTCAAGCTACTTCTGATGCTGACTGTAGTTTTTGTTTGATAGTATAGTATAGTATTAGTATGATATTCTTCGACTATACTTTTTTTCTTAGGACGAATCGCAAGTGACCAAAAAAGTGGTGAATATAAATGTCGATGGATGAAGAGAGAGACCAAAGAAAAGATGGATAGATTGTGTGAGGAATTATTTGAAGAAAAAATCAATAAATGATAACATTACGATTGACAGCGGAGAATGGAAGAAAATATCGCTTGCTTGACTCCAAATAACATGAGACAAGGTCAGGAAGATGATGATGATGATGCAATTTTCCTTTGAAAGATAAAGTTTTAAGGCTTGTATTCACGCCAATGACCTTGTGCATAGCTAACTACCCCTCTCGATCGTAGACACGGACTTCAAACGGACGCATTTTAATTTATTATGATTAAAATAATGCATGTTTTTAAAAAGTAACAAAACCAAATTATTTTCCTTTGTATTGCAAAGCAGTAGATATTTTTTTATATTGTTTTGTTAAAAAATGAAGGAGTAAAATGGTTTAAATCAACGATTTGGAGGTGATTTTGTGGATTTTTTTTCTTAGTATGTGATACCGATAGAAAAATTATGGCTAAACCAAATTACGTGGCATATCATGATAGATTACTAACAATTTTTCTCAGATGTAATTTCTCTGTAAGTGCCGGTGAAAAGCTGCTTCATCATTTTCTGGTCCACTGATGGGCAAAGGCCTCCCCCATGACTTTTCAACTCTCCCGATGTTTGGCCTTCTCTGGTCAATCAGTCAGGAACGAGTCCAAATCGTCTTCACCTTAACTATGCAAAAAAAAACTTTAAAGTAAAGCCACTTCGCGTCTTCCGATTGATGTTTAGTTTTGATGACAATGCTAGTTAGTTAACTAAATAACGTCATTTTAAATCCAATATGGCGGAATCTCAAATATGGCGGAGGAAGCATATCGCTACCTGCATACTTCATCATCATCAGGAAAGAAAGAAAGAAAATACATTTATTTGTCGCAGAAATATGACGAGCATACAATGAGTATTCACCGCATACCTTTGTTACTGGCTAACACGATACCCCTTTGCATTACTGGTTCACCAAGACAATAGGATCATCATCATCTTCCTGCCCTTGTCCCGTTCTATTTGGGGTCAGCGCAACACGTATTCTTCTTCCATTCCCCCTGTCAGTCGTCATGGCATCATTTACTTCTTTCTCTTTCACATCATTCCTCACACAATCCATCCACCGCTACTTCTACCATAAAGGTGGATGCGACAACGTAGCCCGCGAAATTTGAATTTTCTTACTTTTTTTGCAATTTGCCGGTCGGTTGTATGTATGTTAAATAAAATAGGATTCGCGACCGTAACAAATGTGACGTTACTGAGTAATAATGATTAAAATCACCAACACAACCCTCTCAGTTCATAAAGTTTCCTTGAGTGACCATTTGATGAAAAAGGCATTCAAGGAACCTTTATGAACTGAGTGAGATGGTTGTTTATACGGTCGCGAATCCTATTTTATTTAACATCCAACCTGACCGGCAAATTGCAAAAAACGTAAAAAAAAACGAATTTCGCGGGCTAACTTGTCGCATCATCATCATCTACCTAGCCTTTTCCCAACTATGTTGGGGTCGGCTTCCAGTCTAACCGGATGCAGCTGAATACCACTATTTTACATGGAGCGACTGCCTATCTGACCTCCACAACCCAGTTAATAATAGGTAATACGATACTCTTTGGTAAGACTGGATGTCAGAATTTCAGGTCACTAACTACCTGTAGCGACTGCCAAAGATCTATATATGGCAGCCGGGACCAACAGCTTTACGTGCTTTCCGAGGCACGGAGGAAACTCGGTATGTCGGGCGGTCACCCATCCACAGACCGACCTAGGCAAGTACAACTTTACCTGAAGATCGACCCGAGTGGCAGTTCTTACTAAGCCACGAGCTTGTCGCATATTCAACCTTAATAATAGTTACTGACAAACGACCGTACTCAGACAAATTTAAGCATATATTAAAGAAGCAAAGATATTTTGTGCTAGACCTTACTTTATCCATAGGTAATACGCAAATACATGTACCCAATGTAAACTAGGACACAGAAAAGGATCTAGGCAATATATCAATATGATTTACGATATAGGTAGACCGAAATTTTTCAAAGTGGAAGCCTGAAAGATTAATGTGTCTGTTTGAATTTAGGTATTCATCTTGCTGAGTCCTATTCAATATTATTTTCTGGTTCTTATCTTAACTGATATAAGTACAGGGTGTTAGTAAACGTGCCCTCCACGAAACCATCAACCATGCATTATGTACATCAAACTTAGTAGGTAACCCTACGCAAAAATTATTGCGTAGGGCGTAGGGTTACTGAGGTACCTTTTTTTGTGGTGACGAATCACGTTTTACGGTAAAACTCAATGTAATGGATGCTTTTAATAGTTAATAGGCCATAAACCTGGGAATCGAACCCAGGACCTCATGCTCAGCAGTCGTGCTTGCGAGCCCGGGACCAACAAGTCGGTCCACTCATTAGAACATACACTAAACTAAAATCGAACGGTTCAGTGACACAACCGAAGTGCTTCTGTGATGTATGAAAGTAGGTAAGTGGTGAGAACGAGGCAAAAGGAGTATGTACAGATCGAAACAGGTACGTAAATGAAGCGACAAGGCTTATCTGACCTCCACAACCTAGTGAATACTAGGTAATACGATAATCTTTGGTAAGATTGACAGGCTTTCAGGTCACTGACTATATAACTACTGCTAAATACAGGGTGGTGCCGACAATACGACAATAAATGAAACCACTGGTAGTTCTAGTTCAGAGGAACATTTTTAAATTATCAAATAAATCCTAACACCGTCGTGGTGCCGACGATACGACAATAACCTACCTAAATATCTTTGCCAAATTCGTTTGTTACATTTTATTTCCACACGTTAATCGGTGCAAATTATTCCTCATCATCATCATTCTCCTGCCCTTATCCCAATTTATTTGGGGTTGGCGCAACATGTCATCTTCGTCAATACTTCTCTATTTCTCGTCATGTCAGCAGTCACCTCCTTTCTAGCCATATCATCCTTCACACAGTCCATACATTCATTCATACTCAACATTTTTCTCAAAACATTTTCCTCATTCCTTCGCATCACATGTCCATACCACGACAATCGATTACCACACAACTTTTCATTTACCGGCGCCACTTTCAGACTTCCTCTTATGTACTCATTCCTTATTTTATCCATTCGCGTCACACCACACATCCCCCTTAGCATTCTCATCCCAGCCACATGCAATTGCCTTTCATTTATCCCTTTTGTGGCCCAACATTCTGATTCATACACGACAGCAGGTCTAACCATGGTTTTATAAATCTTCCCCTTGAGTTTAAGGGGAATGCGGGAGTCGCAAATTGTTCCCGTGACCTGCCGCCATTGTTTTTTTTTTATTATTTTTTATTTTGGTGTTAAGATTTATTTGATAGTTTAATAATGTTCATTTATTGTCGTATTGTCGGCACCACCCTGTTTATGTATATGGCAGCCGGGACCAACAGCTTAACGTGCTTTCCGAGGCACGGAGTAGTATGTAGTAATGGGCGGTCACCCATTCACAGACCAGCCTACGACTTAACCTAAAGATCGTCCCGAGTGGCAGTTATTATTAAGCCACGAGCTCCATGTATATGTATGCTAATTTCACTCAGTTACCCGTACAGTAACTAAATAAAAGAGACATACCAATCAAACTAACTTTCCTTAAAGTTAAAAACGTCTAAACCTAACCAAAAACCAAAGATATACGTCCTAAAAGCACCTTCTTAACCTTTTTCTCTGATCTTCATTGAAAAATCACCCAAATGTTTTTCTTCGGCCTTCAGACTCACCGCTGAGAACTACCTATCGTACACTTGACCTTGAAACCGTCACGATTCGTGTCGTGTGTGATTTATCGATGTAACATGTTATCTTATTTCAGGCCTGCGCAGACGAGAGACTCTTGTCGGTGTGGGGAAAAAATGTATTCGTTTATTTGCACAAGTTTTTTTTTTTGGTAGTGGCATCTCGCAGTTCAGTCTATGAGACTGGCTTCTGCTTAACCGGACAAATCCCTGTGGATGCCTTGAGTTTAAGGCCTCCAGCCAGGGGCAATAACTTATAAACTAAGTGACAAATCGCTAAGGGCACCCCCTGTGGGGTACGGGCCTCGGCTTAGGACGTCACTGGGGGAGGGCAGCAAGGGGACAGGCTGGATCTGAGTGAGATTATTTAGGGGCTGGTTTAAAACTACTGGCTCAGCATCGCGGGCTGGCTCTAGCAAGGGTCGGGGGGGGGGGCTTGAAGCGGGATTTTGCGACGACGGACCGCTTATTTGCACAAGGCACTCGTCCACGTATTTAACTCCTATTTTCTCCTCTTTTCTGTATTTCGAAAAATCCTTCCTTATTCCTTATCTTCATTAGGTTCAATAACCTTTGTGCAAAATTTTTCGCTTCCTAGGTCCAAGGGTTTGGGCTGGGCGTTGATGAATCAGTGAGTCAGTTAGTCAGGATTTTTCTTTTTTGTTTATACAGGATTACTGGCTCGTGCTGCTCGTGGTTTAATAAGAACTGCCACTCGGGTCGAACTTTAGGTAAAGCAGTGCTTGCCTAGGTCGGGTCGGTCTGTGGATGGGTGAAAGCAGTGCTTGCCTAGATCGGTCTGTGGATGGGTGACCGCCCGACACATATTTGGTAGTCGTTACAGGTAGTCAGTGACCTGAAATTCTGACATCCAGTCTTACCAAAGAGTATCGTATTACCTAGTATTAACTGGGTTGTGGAGGTCAGGTAGGCAGTCGCTCCATGTAAAATACTGGTATTCAGCTGCATCCGGTTAGACTGGAAGCCGACCCCAACATAGTTGGGAAAAGGATGATGATACTGGTAACTCGACGTAATCCTTACAGGACGTCATAGTAGGGTTAAAATGCAATAAATTAAGCCCCCAAATGTTCCCCCAAAATTCAGTAGTTTAGTAGTTTTTGAGTTATTTAAAAATTTTTTAAGAGAAATACCAGATTATTAACTAAAATTTTCGTAATGTAGTCCATGACGTTGTATTACGTTATATAATTTTTTTTAGACAGCTGATAAGACAAGGATATTTTTCTAGTAATTTTTACATCTGGCGTAGTATTTTTTTTTCGCCATACAAATTAAGAAGTAGGTATTTTTTTTAATTAATGATCTTTGCCAAACTTTTGGACATTTTTAAACTTAAAATTATTAGCAAAGGTCTGCTACGGCATCACGTATGATAATAACATTTTTTTTTTTTTTATTAATGCCATTACTTCTTAAAAAAACTGTATAACGTAAACCAAAAAACAAGAACTCATCAATCATGTTTCGGGGACATAGGTCACCTACAAACAAATGTCTCTCGTCTGCGTAAACCTTACAGGTGATTAGAGAACCAGTTGTTTGAAACCTAAACTACAAACTCGTTCACTATTCAGAATATTTGGGGACATTCAGAACAGTGGACGAGTTTGTAGTTCACAGTATGTTTAGGTTTCAAAGTTTCTTAAAGCCCAATGCGATCTAGGTCATTTAAAGTTTGAATACTCTCTCTGCATCATTAATTTGTAGGAAAAAGATAACGTCTTAGTTTTCGAAATTTTTTGCATGTATGTCTGACTGTCTGTATTCGGCGTTCGCAATTTATTTTATGTTCTACAAAGTACTATTTATAACAAAAAACCTTTAGTTATTTATATATATAATAATAATAATAAATCTTTATTTATCTCCACAAATTACATATCAACGTGAGCATAAAACAGGCACAGAAATTTTGACAAATTGTGTAATCTGTAGGAGATCTGGAGTCCAAACTAAGCCTAGGCCTGTATTTTAGAGCTCCAGAAATATAAAATTCTCGTGTCACAGTTTTAGTTGCCAAACTCGTCGGAAACGGCTTGACCGATTTTTATGAAATTTTAAATGTAAATTCGGTAGGTCTGAGAATCGGTCCTAATTTATTTTTCATACCTCTAAGTGATAAGGGTGGTCCACCCCAAACATTTTTTTAGTCACACATCAAAAAATTTCCACGGGAACGAACTCGCGGGCATCAGCTAGTATTAATGTTAAAACTGAATAAACATATATGTACTCGTATAGGTACGAGTATGTTTATTCAGTGAAAAATACAGTAGGCTGTATTTTTGTTATGATAATTTTGGCGGGCAAAGTCGCGGGTAAAGTGCTAGTCTTAAATCAGCGTAGGTACTTAGTCATGATAAATTGTTTTTATCTCGCATCATCGGCATCGTTCCGGATGGCTTGACAACAAGTTTTTGCAGTAGTTTCAACAATGCCTATTCATACACAAATTCGCTAGTTCAGCATTGGGGTGTACTGCAATTATTCATAGACAATGGAACACAACAGTTTAGCCTCGAACTTTGAGGGTCACGAGCACACGGTATAAACATAGCTTGGCAACATGCCTACTGTTAGCCTGTGACATCCCACTGCTGGACAAAGACCTCCCCAATGATCTCCGAATCTTTCTATCCAGGGCCAATGTGGGCCACTGGTCGTTGGTTCTGTCCAGCTGTCTAGACGTTAAACATTGTTAAAACGCCGGCTAAATCGCAGATTAATTGGAAAATCCGTTCGATTTACGGTGATACTAATAATATTAAAAGCTTTCGTAATAATACGAGCTCGTATCAGTATTATCGGTTTGGCAAACCGCATTATTCGAAACTAGGACAAAAACTCTTTGAATTGCTCTTTGGCAAAGATTTCTACAACGGAGATTCCGTTTTAGAAATCCAAGGAGTTTCGCAAAAAACTTTTTCCCAGTATCATGTTATAATGAACGACTCTATATCACGTTTTTAAAAAACGTTTCACATTTATTAAAAACTAGCTAACTAGCGTCAAATTATATACTAAAGCCTTCCTCTAATCACCGTATCCATTGGTGAAAACAGCATGAAAGTCGGTGCAGTAGTTTTTGAGTTTATCGCAAACAGACAGACAGACGCAGTGGAGGACTTTGTTTTATAATATGTAGTGATAGTGATGTCTGGACTCGTCATCTGCTCAATTTAATTATCACAGACATGACAAGTGTAAAATAGTTACCAAGCAATACAATCGGCCGCCTGGCATATGACGTATCTTTACCCACGACTGTTTATGCGTTTAGGGCGAGAGCTTGGTTGTTTGTTCCCATTTATCTCCAGAACGGTTTGACCGATTTAAATGCAGTTTTTTGTAATGGATTTGTAATTTATCGGTGATAGTTCTTAGAAAGGTGTTATGGTGTTGATCCGCTAGGGGGGGCTACAGTAATTATTTTTCGCTTGTAAAATCAGTATCAAATGATCCCATTGATCTATTGTAAGTATATGCAAGAACTCCTTCGCTAGCAGTGATGCTAGCGAAGGTGGCGGAACGTGAGAGGGAGAGAACCTCTCGTCCCAGCCGCCGCGGGAGGCGCTCCGGGCGTCGGGGGCCACGTGATGGCTTCCGGCCACCGTAGACGCGGGCCTGTGGACGGTGAGTGATGGGTAACCTCGCCGTCCGTCCGTCTTATGACGACGACAGGCCGTGTCGACGGCGCGTTCGTGTTCCACGCGCGCCTCAAAGAGATGTCAGCAACATGGAAAGAGCCCGCAAGAGCCTGTCGGGGCTGCGGGTTGTTCGAAAGAGATACACAAAGGGCTAAGAAGGAACATGGGTGGTTTTTAGTCAGTAAAAGTCTGACACTCCCTTCCGCTCTGCCCAGAGGGGGAGGGATTATTTGATGATATCCCATCCCCAAAAAAAAATGGAACTCAAGCCTCCTCTATAGGAAAGGGGTGAGCTATAATCCACCACACGTGCCCAGTGCGTGTTGGTAGATGTCACATGTCTTCGAATTTTTTGGTTCTAAGACATGCCGGTTTCCTCACGCTGTTTTCCTTCACCGTTTTGAGCGCAGTGGTGATGAAATAAATAACACAAAGTAATACGTCTGCCTGGGTTCGTACCCACGACTTACTGCTCGTAAATCGGGGCCGCCGCTGCTCTCCAAAAAAAGAAAAATCCATAAATAAAAAGTTAAAAAGAAAAACTTACATCTTACTGATCTGCGAGTACTTAACAGTGAGTACTTTCTCCAAGGCCAGCAGCACACTGGGTGGGAACTTCCTTCTCTTCACGGTCACTATAGCCTTCACCCATAGCAGCAGATGTTCCAAATGTCTGCTGTCTTCTAGTAGGCGCGCTATTGAGATTAGTAGACGATCCGCGTAGTCATCGTCTAGGTTGGCTATAGTTAGGTTTACTGTGGAGAAAAGATTATATGATTTACTAGCTGTTCTTAGAGTTCAAAATATTACTTCGTGTTGTCTTAATTCGTTACGCGTGTAAGTGGGTTCACTGCAAATCACCGCTACGGCTTTCAAATAAGAATTAGCAGCATTTACGCTATACGGCATTTCATACAAATATTCAAGTCCTTATTTTTCACCTAAGCAGGATCATAATCTCCCAGACCCTCAAGTGTCCTCCAAGACCCACATCTCGCGGTCCAGCACATCTCGCACCCAGCGTATCCCCGCAACGTCCACCAGGTGCACGGTCCACCAAGTGGCAGGCCGCACAACACAACGTCTTCCAGTTCGCGGTGGCCTCTCCATAATTTTTCGTCTTCATCGGCCATCCGTTCTGTGAGCAATGTACCCTGCCCACTGCCACTTAAGTCTGGAAATTCTTCGGGCTATGTCTAATTTAACTGTAACACTATTTATCGAAAATCATCATCTTCCTGCCCTTATCCCATTCTATTTGGGGTCGGCGCAACACGTTTTCTTCTTCCATTCTTCCCTGTTACACGTCAAGGTGGCATTTATTCCTTTCTCATTCATATCATTCCTCACACAATCCATCCATCTTTTCTTTGGCCTTCCT
This sequence comes from Diarsia brunnea, assembly GCA_949774965.1. Classification (NCBI taxonomy): domain Eukaryota; kingdom Metazoa; phylum Arthropoda; class Insecta; order Lepidoptera; family Noctuidae; genus Diarsia; species Diarsia brunnea. The sequence continues at coordinate 2,376,580 of OX459005.1, read as the reverse complement.
CTCCCTCTCCATCCATCAATATTTATATCAATCACTTTTTCAGTCACATGCGTTTCATCCCTCCTCATTCTTTTAGACTTCCTTTCAACTTATCTGTAACAGGTGCCACTTTCAAACTTCCTCTAATATACTCATTCCTTACTTTATCCATTCTTGTCACTCCGCACATCCATCTCAACATTATCATCTCCGCTACATGCAATCGTTTTTCATCCATCTTTTTCAAAGTCCAGCACTCTGATCCATACAGTATTACTACTGTTATTATTATTACTATTTATCGAAAATGTTTTCTACTAATTTGTATGAAACGCAATACGGCGTAAACGCTCTAAAGAGAAGTGTTCTCTAAGACATAGTCGGTACTCACTGTCACAGGCCGGGACTGCCTCCACGCAGTGTTGCACGACCGTGTGCTCGCTCAGTTGCACGGCGGCCACCAGCGCCGCGCCCCACGCTTCTTGTAGCAACAGCTGCTTCACTGCATATGGAGTCGATGTTGCTTCGAGACGGTATGGCCTGGTGGTTTATTTATATAATTAGAATATGGTATAGGGAACCTGCAATATCGACACTGTAGGGACACAGGCCTATGTCAGCAATATTGCTGGGCTGACGCCTGCCAGGGTTGCGGGTTGTTCGAAAGAGATACAGCGTCCTCAACACAAAGGGCTAAGAAGGAATATGGGTGGTATCTAGTCAGTAGAAGTCTAACAGTCCCTTTCGCTCCGCCCAGAGCGGGAGGAGTCATTTGATGATTTCCCACCCCCCAAAAAAACACTGGCGTCTTTTAGAGGCGAGAAGTGTGACACCCACAGAGACGCGAGGGAGTAAATTGAACGAAGCAGACCCAAGTACTTGGTAGTATAGGGCTAAAAGGACAGGGGTGTTAAGTTCTTCATCTTTCATATAATCCTCGCCCGGAACAAATATTTGTATGGCCCACAGATAGTTGTTGGATTTGATGTTTGTGTATGTGAGTTCAAATCTTTGTGAACGCACCCACGATACTGGAGAAATTCCTAGTGTGGGGCAACGTTTTAAAATATATATATATATAAAAAACAACCCACCTGAATGTACCATCGATACCAGCATTCTGGCTGTATATTAGAAGTCCTTCCGTAGCGGCTACTGCGAAACTATCCCCGGTCGGCGAGAACCTCACGCAATGGACTCGCACCTGCGTCATAAGTATTACGTCACAAGTAACCAACCAATGTTTTAAAAAAACGCGGGTATATCAACAATATTATTTAGTGCATAAGAGTGAAAATGGCATACCATCTGTGTAGTCGTAGTACATAAAGGATGTAAAAGTACCCTTAAAGGTACTTGGTACCTGGGACCTTCTACTTGCAGAGATATTGGAGGTCAAAGTTCAGAATTCTTAACAAGTTTTTTTTTTATATTAGTTTTTAAGGTAATAATTTTACTTTAGTTGCTTCCATGACCCGTTTACTATTCAAGGCATCAATTAGAACCCGTCGGGGCTGCGGGTTGTTCGCAAGAGATACCGCGGCCTCGACATGAAGGGCTAAGAAGGAACATGGGTGGTTTTTAGTCAGTAGAAGTCTGACAATGTTTGGAGTGTGCTACAGACTTTTACCGTAAAACGTTGTTATTCACCCAGCAATATTTTTTGCGTAGGGTTACTGAACGCGCCCGTAAGCGCTATTTCCGAACGAGACGACGGAAGCAGAGGGACGCGGGCGACACCATCATTCGGCTATAGAACACCGGCCAATCCGTACATTTTATGTCGCGTCCATTATAAATGTAATGTGCCGTCCGACTTTAATATTATACTGAATATACCAGTTTTCATTTATAACAAGTTTGAGTAGTATAATTTATTACAATCCTCAACAGTTACTTAGTTTGATGTATATAGGGTGTAAAAGTATCCTTAACGCAAACGAAGGGCACTTGTTCTCCTGTCGAGGCTGCGGGTTGTCCGCAAGGGATACCGCGGCCTCGACATAAAAGGGTAAGAAAGAACATGGGTGGTTTTTAGTCAGTAGAAGTCTGACACTAGTAGGGGTAGGGGTACTTAGTTTGATGTACAGAATGCTTGGTTGACGGGTGTGTGATGGGTTGATTTACACCCTGTATAATGCTTGGTTGACGGCATTGTGAAGGGTACGTTTACACCCTGTAGTAATGATATAATAATTGCATTCACAACAGTAGTACTGTTTATTAAGTAAGACTGACCTCTGGTTTGACCCTCCGGTCAGCCATATCCCCGTCCTTGACTCCCGGCAGCCGCACGTTGACGTCGCCACCTTCCAGGTCTCCGCGTTCCTCCACCAGCGCCATGTTACCGAACTCCGTCATCAGACGACGGTTTATGAAGTCCTGGTATGTAACAAAAAGATGTTGCAGGTTATTCTTACAAAAATGGTTATTCTGCTGCTTTTGTCGCATATGCATGATGCGAGGCATCGCATCGCATTCAAAATTGAAATAAAAATTGACAAAAAAAAAAAATTGTGTGTATGACCAGATGTATGAATGTGGACGAGGCAAAATGAGTAGGTATGTAAGGATCGTAGCAAGTGGCGTTCTGTGGTTTCTGCCTACCACCATGGGAAAAGAGCGTGAGTTTATGTATGTATGTAAAAATTGACGACATGAATTCCAAGATCATGAGTGGGGGCAAAATGTACTGAAATGTGACGTCACACGAGTTTTCGAAGCACTGTATCGTATTTATTTTTGTTCACGTAAAAAAAGAAAAAATTGTGTCCAATATTTTTTGGAAATCTATCTGACGGACTAATTCGATTTTTTTTTTTGTCATTTACCCTAGTATCCTGACTTGAATATGATTCGAAGTAGCCGACAACGTTAATGTTGCTTCGGGTCATTTTGTTCAACAAATACATTGCACATGAAAACCCAACCCCTTTTTCAATTCCCCTACATCATAATTCCATTGATTACAACACTATACTCACATTAACAGCATCCAAAGATCTATTCTGCGTTATCACAAACTTCTTGATAAGAATAGATTCCTTCACACTGTACAGGCACACATGTTTGGAGTTACCGCCGCCAAGTATGCACGACCCATCGGCTGAGTAGCATATTGTTGTGAAAGCTCTGGAAATATATTTATTACATATTAAATCTCTGATTTCTTGTCGTGTCGACGGCGCGTTTGTCCCTCGCGCGCCTCAAAGAGATGTCAGCAACATCGCAGGGTCCCGCAAGGGTCGACACCTGCCGGGGCTGCGGCAGCGGGTTGTTCGAAAGAGATACCACGGCCCCGGAACACAAAGTGCTAAGAAGGAACATGGGTGGTTTTTAGTCAGTAGCAGTTTGACACTCCCTTTCGCTCCGAAAACACTCCAAAAAAAATTTATAGTCATCCTTACTTAGTCTTCAACATCTTCTCAGGCGTGATAAGGTCAGTCTCAGCTCTGCCGGAACCCAAGTCGTTCCTGCCTTCAATGCTGCCAGTCTGGTCTCCCGTCGTCGTATTAAAGAACGTTATGTTTCCGTCTAGGGTTGAAACTGCTATCTGATGAAGAAATAACAGAGTAAATTTTAGTTTCAATAAGTCAACATCAAAATCAAAAGTCAGCAGTTTTCGCACGTCAAATTCTACAAGAGACCCGCAGAACGCCCACCCTTCGACACTTCCTAGTGTTTTAACTGGGAAGAAGAAGTGGCGGAACAAACTCTCCAGTAAATGCAAGCAATAAGATTTTTTGATAATATTTGTACATTAATTCACCATCTTCTGCCTAGTATGTTCCTATTTATGTTGGGGCGGCTTCCAGTCTAACCGGATGCAGCTGAATAACCAGCATTTTACATGAACCGACTGCCTATCTTACCTCCATAACCCTGTTAGACTGGGTGATGTGTTTTTCCTACTCCTCCGCTATTCTTTTCTGATTAATTTCGTTACAGGATCCAAGACAGTTAAATCGCTTCTCTGGGACTTCGTCGAGCTTCATTGTTGTCAGGGTATCATATTACCCAGTACTTTTTTTTTATGTTGAGCCCGCACACTATTCCCAAACGACTGTAACTCCTGAAAGCCAGAATCAACAGTGGCGACCACCAGAAAAGCGCCGAGACAATGAAGCTCGACGAAGTCCCAGGGAAGCGATTAAACTGTCTTGGATCCCGCAACGATATTAATCAGAAAAGAATAGCGGAGGAGTAGGAAAAACATAATTTTCAACACACTTGCTCATAAAGTGGCTCTAATTTCACCGCAATTAGACATATAATGACACCTGTAATCAAACTGTGAATTTTTCATTGCCATTATTCACAAGTGAGTTATCGGTTTTTTTTTAAATTTTATTGGTTGAGTTGTTAAAAAAGTTTCGATACTAAAAAGATTGTGTTCAATAGTACAAATAAATTAATGTACCTATTCCTTGATCATTTCATGCAACTTCGAATTTAAATAGATAATTTCAACTTGTATAATAAATAATATACGTTTTTAATAAATAAAACTTTTGTTTTCTCTGTAATAAAAAAAACTTTGAATTCCTCATTATGTACGTGGCTAAAACGTTATCCGCAAAAAGCAAAAAAAAGAAACCTCATTATTTTAGACTATGGCCGATCGCCATTGTTAGATGCGCGCGCAGGAAAACTGATTAATTTTTCCCGCCATGGCGAAAATTTTTTCACAACTCGTTTTAACTGTTGAAAATGATTTTTTGTGTTATTTTCTTCACAAGTGTGTTGAAAAACGTCGTATGATACACGTGTGTATTGATGATTACCGTCCTCGGCTCTCTTAAGACCCTCACCTAACGCCTCGGGTCTCAATGGCGCCTCAGCGGTAATCACCAACGTTACACACTTATACCATAATGTACTATTCCACTTCCCTCCATATCAGCAGGAGACAGAACAAAAGCGGTATCCTGTGGTTTCCGTCTGTTCTCAAGGGGCTCCAGCTCCATGCAAAAAAGACATGATGAATAATTTTAACTAGTTTAAAATCACAAACAAGCACTCACCTCTTCACCGTCAGGTCTAAACGCAACCTGCAGGGCGTCCGACGTAAGCTGCACCGTCTCTGCGTCGGCACTGCTTTCGATGCAGTTCCATATCCGGATGGTCTTGTCCCAACTGGCTGACACGAGGCGCGAGCTCGCGAGTGTAGGACTGAATGTGACGCAAGATACTGGCGCTTCATGGCCTCCTAGTACCTGTGGACGGAATTGCATTAGATAAGCCTTTTTTAGACGTATGATCTGTTGCCCGCGACATCGTTCGCGTGGAAATGTTGATGTGTGTGAGAGATGAAGGAAAAAAAAGCCTGTGTGCTATTCCAGACTTTAACGTCTATCAAATGTTTATTGCGGATGCGGATGCAAAGTCCAAATCGATGTGGAAGCTCCGCAATAGGGTAGTTGACAAAATAAATCTAATTAGTACGTCAGATTGATTTCCAAAAAATATTGGAAACATATTTCTTTTTTCACGTAAACAAAAAATGAAGACAACGCAGTGCTTTGAAAAGTCGTGTGACGTCACATGTCAATACTATTTTTACCTACAAGTGACGTCACAAGCCCCAACTCATGATCTTTGACGCGTTTCATCTTCGTTAATTTTGTTTTATCAAATATTTTTTATTAATTTGATAAAACAAAAAACACGTATCCAATATTTTTCTCCATAATCATATTTTTTTGAGCCAGTTTGATCCCCTATTGCGGATGCGGATACGAATATTCGCAACAATCTTAATACTTACATCCAAAAGTTTGCCAAACTTGATGGACCACAAGAATATCTCGAAGACATCCTGACCTCCCGCGGCACACAACTCACTGCTCGCGTCTAACGCGACGCAACTGAACTGCACCAGGCTCGGAGAAGTCAGGGTTCGGAAGTTACGGTATCTGAAAGTGAGCGCTATGTTTACTGGGGTAAGGTTGGGTATAGTTCACGTCAAATAACTTGGCCCCTCTGAAGTTAGCCATTTGCAAAGATCGCGCAAGTGCAGTCACGTAGAAAATTATTTGAACAAAATAAATACATATTTTTAAAAGAAAACATAGTTTTGAACTCAGGTGAATTGAAAGAAAGAAAACAATGTGAATGTCAACAAGAAATAAGATAACAAAACAAAAACGACTAATAACAACACGTACAATAATGCAACACTTGTGGCATCGAATGTCTATCGTACGGAGCAAGCGGGACGCAAGCATGCATGGAACGTAAACGAGCGACAGAGACATAAAATCGCGCCGCCATAATGCCCGCCCCGGGCATTATGGCGGATAATTACGAAAAAAAACTGCAACTGCGCATGCGCGAGTCATGAGTTTTTTTCGTAATTTTGACTGCTGCGCAGCCACTCCTAGCCAACTTTAGAGTGGCACAGTTATTTGACGCGAACAGTAGGTGGGATATGGATCGTGAGCGCAGGGCACTAGCAGCCAGATGCAACATGCTGGCTCACAGATTCGCTCGTTGTAGTAACGAAGTCAAAATAACTCTGTTTAAAGCTTATTGTCAAGGGTTCTACACGAGCAGTTTGTGGGTCAGCTACACGCGGAAGGCTCTAGAATCTAGCAGAGCATCTGGAGTCTAGATGCTCTGCGTGTACAATATAATAACGGCTTCAGGGTACTGTTGCGGTTGCCCAGGTTCTGCAGTGCGCCAAGCATGTTTGCGGTGTCACGAACTGACGACTTTTATACTGTTATAAGGAAAAAGACCGCATCCTTAATAGGCAGAATGAGGGCTAGCCGCAACAGTATTTTGATAACCCTAGCAGAACAGTACGATGCACCGATTTTGAGGCACTGTGTCCGGTTGCTCGTGCGGCAGTGATAAATAATTATGTGTACCTACTTAGTTTATAAATACTAACACTTAGTTGATAAGTTTGTTTGTGTACTAACCATTGGACCAATGTTGTCAAATTAAATAAAATATATTATTATTTAACGAACTAGCTATAGCCCGCGGTCGATGATTTTCCATACAAACTTTCATGTCCTATTTAACTCCTGTAAGGATTGAATTTCAAAAAATTCTTCCTTATTCCTTGTCTTTATTATATAGGGAACATTTGTGCATCAGTTTTCTAGGTCCAATGGTTTGGGCTGGGCGTGGACGAGTAAGTGAGTCAGGAGGACTTCTCTTTTATTTGGTTAGGATTCTCTCATCTATATGAGAGAATCCTAACCCAGTATTTTGGGCTTAAGACCGATATAAGAGTCCCTACGGGTTACAGATTGTCCCTCTCCCTACTAAACTCAATCCCTATTCCGTTATTCATTTATATCATTTCTCCTTCTCGTTCTTCCATCTATCCGAAGACACCCCCAGACAATCATAATCTGCCTAGCCTTTTCCCAACTATGTCGGGGTCAGCTTCCAGTCTAACCGGATGCAGACGAATATCAGTATTTCACACGGAGCGACTACCTATCTGACCTCCACAACCCAGCTAATACTAGGTAATACGATACTCTTTTTTGGTAAAACTGGTTGTCAGACTTTCAGGCCACTGACTACCTGTAACGACTGCCAAAGATCTATATATGGCAGCCGGGACCAACAGCTTAACGTGCATCTTTCCGAGACAATTGAAGCCTTTTTTTTCCGGGTGGAAAATCATCAAATAACCCCTCCCGCTCTTGGCCAGAGCGAAAGGGAGTGTCAGACTTCTACTGACTAAAAACCACCCATGTTCCTTCTAAGCCCTTTATGTCGAGGCCGCGGTATTTCTTGCGAACAACCCGCAGCCCCGACGGGGGACAATTAAAGCCTTAAAATAATATAAATTAGAAGTTGAATTTGAATTTGAACTCACCTAGTTAAATCATAACACCTAACCGTCCCATCCAAACTGGCTGACACGAAGAACTTCTTATTAGCACTAAAAGTAATACTAGTCACCGTGGACTTGTGTTCGTTGAAGGTCACGAAACAGAAGCCGTTGCTCGTGTTCCACACTTTGACCTTCCCGTCGTAACCTCCCGTGACTATGTACAGTCCGTCCGGGGAGTAAGCCAGGCAGGTCATGTCGAGGGAGTGGCCCTGTTGCTTCATTACGTATTGTTCACCTGAAATGTTACTTTTTTTTATGACACATTTCCTAAAGGCGTATAAATCGTTACGATTGGACGGTACAGTTCAAACTGCAACGATAAATCTACATGTGTGTATGGGAAAACCCGTACAGTTCGTCCGATTGTGGGCACTACGAAAGCTGTGCAGTTTATACTGTACCGTTTGATCGTAACGATTTTTCGTAACGTGTGTAGCAGCCATTATAGTACACCCCCATTTCGCCAGTTATGTATAAGTCCCATGTAATAGGGAGCGAGCCTATTGCCATCTTCCGGGCACAATTCCGTGGCTGTTACTGATAAATTCCTGATGGAAAACCCAATAACACTATGCCCGACCCGGGAATCGAACCCAGGACCTCCTGCAGGACCAACGAGGCAGTTAAGACACATAAGATCTGTAATTAAGTGAGCAGTGAGAGGATCTAAATTAGATTTGTACTGTTGGACAATTTCTAACTTTATGCAAGGTAGATAAGCTTGTTAGTAGAGTAACAAGGATCTCCATTCGATTTCGTCATGTGACTTTAGTCCGTATGGGTTAATAAATATTATGAGCATTGATTGAGAAGTGAGAGGATCTCAGGTTTGTGCCGTGGAATTTGAACTTTAAGCTAGGTAGATAAGGTTGTTAGTATAGTGACAAGGGTCATTCATTCTTTCATTATTGGGGGTTTGGGTTTCCGCACTTGGTCCTTGAAGTGGACCATTGTGCGTGAGCCATGTTGGCCGATCACTCTAACCAGCCCAGTGACAAGGGTCTCTAGCAGGAAGGTGTGGCAACCCCTGAGACTACCCAAGTAACACAGAAAGCATTTTTAAAAACAACTAGTATACTTATGTAGAGCTTAAGGTCCGTATAAACTCTTATAATAGTTCACCGAACATCTTAAGGCTTTATATTGGCATTTGAAAACCATTGTCATGCTTTACACTGTATAGCGGTTGGACAGTGGCATGTCAAAATGCTTTTATTAAGCCTTTAGTTTAACTACAGCAAACCACAATGCAGCTGTACAGCTTTTAGCTGTTTTCAGTGCATTTGGATCAACAATAGCATTTTAAGTAGTAAAATAAATGCTTAATGCTGTTTAATAGCATAAACGTGAACCATTAAAATGCCAAGTTAATCCAGAACACAGCTTTCAGCTGTTTTTGGTGCCTTTGGGTTTACAATAGCATTTTGGGCTGTAAGATAATGCCTAATGTTGTTTAATAGCATATACTTGTACCATTATAATGCACCGTAAATTTATTAAACGGCTTTGAGCTATTTTGAGTGCTCTTTGTTGTGTTGTGGGACTTACAAGTGCTAAGTAAAAGCCTAATACTGGTGAATAGCATAAACGTGAATCAATATAATGCTTGCATTTTTAAAGGTCACCTGAGTGCTGTTGTCCGGTTAACAGCTCTTTAACCAAATACACGTGAGCTATTGTGATGCGTAAAGCCATATATACATTCACTTTAACATAACATAACATCACGCCTGTAATCCCCGAAGGGTTAGGCAGAGGTGTACCTAATAGTACTACCCACATTTCGCCAGTTATGTTTAAGTCCCATGTAATAGGGGGTGAGCCTATAGCCATCAACCGGGCACAAATCCAGACTCCGTGGCTGTTACTGATAAATTCTTGATGGAAAAAGCCAACAACAGTTTGCCAGACCCGGGAATCGAACCCAGGACCTCATGCACAGCAGTCGCGCTTGCGACCACTAGACCAACGAGGCAGTCACTTTACTGTATTTGTAAAGCCATTTGTCAGTCATATTGGGGAGAAACACATTTTATTAAAATCAACAAAACAAGATGTACATTAGTATGTTTGCATCATCATGAATACCTACTAATTATATTTCATACCACTATTACATACGTACCAATAAAAAATGTTATGTGAAGTACTTACTTAAGCTTTTTATTTACATAGATTTAAAGGGTAATCAACAATTTCTTTGGCAGGTTATTATTTTTTAAATTTAATAACCTGCCAAAGAAATTGTTGATTACCCTTTAAATCTAAATGAAAAAATAAATTGATTTTGACAATTATCGTCATGTACCGCTATTTAGTTTTTATGGGTTTTATTGTTTTGCTCAAGGATTCCCAAAATTGCGTTCAAGTAATGGCACTATTTCAGTCTACATCAAGCCTGCTGGCATGCCAGTGAACCCATATAAAACTACTTTATAGACAATGGCACTACGATGGTTCACCAAAAGTCTTCTCTCTGGCCTCTAGCCTAATAATTGTTTACATGTGAGTATTTATAATGCTGGTGGCATTAATTAGCCTTTCTAAAGGTTCACCGGGCTACTGTAGACCGACACCATTTTGTAAATATTTTATAACCAAAAAATATAATCTAACGGACCTATTTATAATAGCAATAGACCTTTATCATAAATTAAAAAATAAATTGGTTTTGACAATTATCGTCATGTACCGCTACTTAGTTTTTATGGGTTCTATTGTTTTGCTCAAACATTCCCAAAATTACGTTCAAGTAATGGCACTATTTCAGTCTACATCAAGCCTATTGGCATGCCGGTGAACCCATATAAAACTACTTTATAGACAATGGCACTACGATGGTTCACCAAAAGTCTTCTGTCTGGCCCCTAGCCTAATAATTGTTCACATGTGACTATTTATAATGCTGGTGGCATTAATTAGACTTTCTAAAGGTTCACCGGGCTACTGTAGACCGACACCATTTTGTAAATATTTTATAACCAAAAAATATAATCTAATGGACCTATTTATAATAGCAATAGACCTTTATTATAATGATATAACTTAATTAAATACTGCCCAGCCAATACTATTATGTTAATTATGCAAAATTCGTTCTAGACTAGGAATACACAATTGTTTTGGTTATTTCGTACATTTCTATATATCAAAACTTTGTATCAAAAACACAAAATATCGAAGGCGCGTGAAAATTTTCAATTAAACTCATATAGACATTTACAGTAAACTACATTGCGTTTAATATTTGATGGCATGAAATAACAAAACAGTCATAAAGTCATCCAGTATTATACATTGTTTAGTGAAGCAAAAAAAGTATGTTGTCGTTCATTACGTTTTGACGGTCCCCGTCCATACTATATTGCTGGACATAGTACTTATACTACAACGTTAATTGTATTATAACATTTGTGCCATAGTATTAGAGATGTTTTTGCAATGGTGTAGGGTTTATTTAAGTTCTACATGTGAACACTTTAAAAGCCACAATCATTCTTTTAGCACAATCTAATACTAGTCTAATGCTTTTGTAATGCGATTGGCAACTTCATTGACCGTAATTATGCTTTTTTAATGCGATCGGCATCTTAATTGGTCACAAAAATGCTAACATAATGCGCCTGTAATGCTAATAAATGACTACTTGTGAACCTATTTATGGCCTAAAGCCGCAGAATTTGTGCCCAAATAAGCATTACAGTAGCCGTATGGACGTTTGTAATGCTAAAATATAACCAACTCAAAATGCTAAAACGATACCGAAATGCCGTAAGCCGGCCGTTATAGTGCTTTGATGTGTTACTTGGGTATGTAGGTAATTGTCTGGGAAATATAAATATAATATATATTATTCACCTGACGTGTATTATGACCAGTATACAGGGTGTAAATCAACCCATAACACAGCCGTCAACCAAGCATTCTGTACATCAAACTAAGCCCCTACGCAAAAATTTTTGCTGGGAAACGACTTTTTTTTTTGGGGTCAAAAATTACATTTTATGGTAAAACTCAATGCAGCACTCCTAAAACATTGTGCTAGTGGATGCTTTGAATAGTAAACGGATCATGGAGGTAATTTAAGTAAAGTTATTACTTGAAAAACTAGTATTAACAAACACAGCTGTGAAAAATTTGTAACTTTGACCCCCAATATCTCCGTAGCTAGGAGGTTCCCAGGTATGATCTAGAGTCTAGAACAAAAAAAATATCGCAGTGGTGGGGAGAACAAAACAAGTGCCCTTTGTTTGCGTTAAGGGTACTTTTACACCCTATATATACCTACATTTATATACATTGCTCTTTTTAAAGGTATTAAATAGATAGATTAGATTAAACTTAATTTACTTTGCCACTCCCAAACCAGTAGTTGTCCCACATTGGGACAGCCGAACGCTATCCAATCCCCAGGTGATGATATGGCTATACTGCTGATCCTGTGTTCTGATATGCTGAGTGTGTGGATGAGATTCACGTCTGGCATCTCGTGTAGGAAGAATATGCCCGTGGAGAAACCTAGAAATTTGTAATAATTATTTATTATTGAACAGATCATATAATCCTATTGTTAGTAATATACACGTTTTCATTTTAAACACTAGTGTGAATTATTTATAATTTCAAAATAATCACTATCACTACATATTATAAAACAAAGTCCTCCGCCGTATCTGTCTGTCAGTTCGCGATAAACTCAAAAACTACTGCGCCGTTTTTCATGCGTTTTCACGAATGGATAGAGTGGTTCTCTAGGAAGGTTTTAGTATATTATTTGTCCGACATCCACGCGGGTGAAACCGCGGGCATCAGCTAGTTAATAATAATTATGTCAAAATCAAATATGTAATAATAAAATCAAATCATAATCAAACAAGTAATTTCAATATTGATGTAATTTTACTAATTTGGGTGTTAATTAAAACGATTTAATTTATTCTCCTCTGATAAACAACACAGTTACTAGCCACCATCAATCATCATCATTCTCCTGCCCTTATCCCAATTTATTTGGGGTCGGCGCAACATGTATTCTTCTTCCATACTTCTCATCAACATTCGTCTAAAACATAATTCGATGTGAGCTACTATAAATACAGCCATTCTTGATATTTAATAGGTATCACCTATATTTGACATATAATCAAACAGTAAGCTTCTAAAATAATGATAATCGACGCCAACAAAGTAATTCTATTGACTTCTTATTTAATAACTTAGTATTGTTACGAGCTGGGTATGGGATAAATAAAAACACTACCAATTAAACACACGAATTAACTTTATTAAGCACAAAACACTTAATACACAATCGCAAAACACTACTGAACACTTTATCGCACTAGATAACTCTTCGAACCTTTCGTTGTCTCGCTATAAAAGTAGACTGCCTGCTCCGACCTCTGTTGGGCCTTTTATACTCAAACACACAAAAGAAGTTCGAGAAAATTCCCTATTATTAACTAAAAATGAATACAATATTCACAAAGAAAAATAACTAAAAAAATAAACTTAAAGATAAAAGAACCAACAAGGAAGAAGTTACGTTACGCACTCGGCATACGGTCGAAATTACAATGGCAATTATGTCGCCGACGCCCGCCGTGCTGACCTTGTAAACACAATGGAACTATACCTAAAGAATGTACTGGAGTGTTTTAGGCACAACACAATTATAAGCGAGGTTTCTTGAAGGTTCTAGATGACCGACGTAACACTGCCCCCTCCTTAGACATGCTCGTCCCGAGCATCATTGGTCCCGTAGTATCGCGCCAATCGGTCTACATGCACAATCTTAGGAGCACCTCGCGGACCCTTCTGTATTCGGTAGGTGACATCGTTGATCCTGGTCACAACTCGGTATGGTCCATCCCATTTTGCTTGCAATTTCGGAGATTTTCCCTTGCTCCGCACTGGGTTATGCAACCACACTAGCGAACTTTCATCGAAACCACTACTGTTTGCCTTCCGGTCATAACGAGTCTTCATCTTCTCAGACATCTGTTGTCCGGAATACCTGATATGCTCATACACATCATTTAACTTATTACGCAGGTTATTCGCGTAATCCGTTACACTGCGTTGGGACATCAGGGGGAGTTCCAGTGATTAAATCTGCAGGCAATCGTAATTCCCTTCCAAAGTTTGCGAAAGCTGGAGTTACGGTCGTACTTTCATGAACTGCACTCCGATAGGACAGAAGAAACGGCTGTATGTGCTTGTCCCAATCCCTTTGCCTGCTTTCCACAACTTTTGCCAGATATCTTTCCAACGTCTGGTTGAATCGTTCCACCATTCCATCAGATTGTGGGTGGTAAGAGGTGGTTCTGGTTTTGTGTGTACCCATCAATCGACAAGCCTCCTGGAAAACTTGCGATTCAAAATTCCTTCCTTGATCGCTGTGAATTTCTAAGGGTACTCCAAAACGACAGAAGACTTCCTGAACCAACTTATCTGCGACTGTTGTAGCTTCTTGGTTAGGAATGGCGAAGACTTCTGGCCACTTTGTGAAGTAGTCCATGACAACCATGAAGTATTTGTTTCCGCTGTCACTTTCTGGAAATGGTCCCGCAACGTCCAGTGCTATCCGCTCCCAGGGGGCTCCAACGTTGTACACTTTTAATGCACCTCTGCTACGTGTGTGGGGTCCTTTCACAGCCGCACAACTGGTACATTTGCGACACCAGTCCTCCACATCATCTCGACAGTGGATCCAGTAGAAGCGCTCTCTGATCTTCAATAGAGTCCTTTTTACTCCCATATGTCCTCCTGAGCATCCATCATGGTAGAGCCGTAAAACATCCGGTACCTTAGCTTTAGGGACAACCATTTGTAGATGACAGCTGTCCCCTCGAGCGTTTTCCCATTTACGGCACAAGACTCCATCCTGGATCTCCAAACTGTTCCATTGTGCCCAATAACTCTTCGTGATGGAACTCATCGCAGCCACATCACTCCACTTGGGCTTCGGAGCACCATCTTTAATCCAGTCGAAGATTGGCTTGATGTCCGGGTCATTTTGTTGAGCCTGTTGTAGGGTCTCCTTCCATTCATCGCTGAGATCCGTTCTAAGCATCCTCACGGGCACTACTTCCTTAGTCTCTTGCCTGGCACAGTGCTTGCAGTCTTCAGGACAAGGTCTTCTTGACAAGGCGTCTGCGTTACCGTGAGTTCTCCCACTGCGATGTTCAGTTACGAAGTCAAACTCTTGCAGTAGTTCAATCCATCTCGCCACTTGCCCCTCTGGATTCTTGAACTGTAATAGCCACTTCAATGCAGCATGGTCAGTTCGTAATTGGAATTTCCGTCCCAACAAATATTTACTGAAGTGCTGCAATGTCTTCACTACAGCGAGCAGCTCTCGTCTCGTTACGCAGTAATTTCTTTCCGGTTTGGATAAAGACTTGCTGAAGTAAGCTATAACAACCTCTTGATTCCCTTTCCGTTGAGATAACACGCCCCCAATTCCAGTATTACTTGCGTCTGTGTCGACTATAAAGTCATTTTCAGTGTCAGGATATCCCAAAATAGGAGTATTGCACAGACGTCCCTTTAATTCTTGAAATGCGGCGTCGCAGTTCTCGTCCCAACAGAATGGTTGCTTTTCCTCAGTGAGTTTGTGTAGAGGTTTCGCAATGTCGGCAAAATTCTTCACAAACCGGCGATAGTAAGAGCACAAACCCAAAAATGCTCTGACCTGTGTCTTGTCTTTCGGCACTGGCCAATCCTTGACAGCGACTATTTTCTCTGGATCTGTTTGAACACCTTCCCCCGAAACTATGTGTCCTAAAAAGTTCACTTGTTTTCTGAAAAACGAGCACTTCCTTGGACTCAACTTCAGGTTTGCTGTTTGGATCTTCGTCAGCACTCGGTCGAGGTTTTTAAGGTGATCTTCAAACGTACGGCCCACAATGATTATGTCGTCTAGATAGACAAGACATGCATCCCCAATCAATCCGGCAAGTACTTGCTCCATCAGCCTTTCAAACGTTGCAGGAGCATTACACAATCCAAAAGGCATAACTTTAAACTGCCACAACCCTTTTCCTGTTGAGAATGCAGTCTTTTCTTTATCCTTTGGGTCTATTTCGACCTGCCAGTAACCACTTTTCAGGTCTAGTGTAGTAAACCACTTCATTCCCGTCAGCGTATCCAGTGTGTCATCGATCCTAGGCAGTGGGTAGCTGTCCTTTTTCGTGACGTTGTTCAGTCGTCGATAGTCCACACAAAAGCGCATACTGCCGTCCTTTTTCTTTACCAGGACCACAGGAGAACACCATGGACTGGATGAAGGCTCTATAACACCGTCCTTCACCATTCCCTCAATCATGGTTTCCACTTCTTTTTCCCGTGCAACTGGCAGTCTCCTTGGTCGCTGACGGATAGGTAACTCGTTGCCTGTATTAATTCTGTGCTGAACCAGTCCAGTTCTCCCTATGTCAGCATCATTCGTAGAGAAAATACCGGCGTACTGAAGTAACATCTTCTTAGCCTTGTCCATTTCTCCTTCAGTTAAATGACAGTTTTCTAAAAGCGTCGACACGTCAAATTTTGCACTACGAGTTTGATTTCCGGTAGGTAGATCTTGCAATTGACGCATCCAAGCTACTTCCTCGCAAGTGCCGATCAAAGTGCCCTTCTTAATCACTTGCTCCTTGTCACTTGGATTCAGGATGCGTACAGCTGAGATGTTGTTAGCCTTTACCAGAGTTCGTGCCATCTTCCATGAAAACTCATTGTTCACCCTTTCTATCAGAACACTTCGATCTTTGTGTCCAGAGTTCTGTGGTAACTTGACTGGCACGATCGTTTCTGATCTGCGAGGTAGAACAATTTCCTTCAAGCAGTACACTTTCCCTGATGGTGCACCTTCCATGAAGACTTCCTCGGAACCACATTTCAACACTCCTTGCTCAATGTCGATCTCACAACGATATTTCCGCATGAAGTCCAAGCCCAAGATGCAATCGTCCACTATGTCGGCCACGATGACATTGTGCCGGTAAATTCTATCACCCAATTTTAACTCCACCTCCTTCTTCCCTCGGACGGTTATGTGCTGACCGGTAGCTGTCAGTAATTGTATACGGTCATGGTTATTAAAGTAGTCCCCAAGAAACCGATTTGCTAGGTGTGAATTGACGACCGTGTGAGAAGCTCCAGTATCCAACGTCAGTTTGCATGGAGTTCCGTTGACTTCGCCCTTAATGGTCAGGCTGTTCCCGTCATGTGCTTGTGAGATCGAGATCCTCGGGGCTCTTTCAAAACCAGCCAGCACCCGCCCCCCAGTCCTGGCATTTACTCGTTTCCCTGCTGTGGCTGTGCAGTCACTTCAGCCACCTTTGCCTGCTGGGGTTGGTCTTCTCTTGGTGAGCTGCGTTTAGGACAGCTTGATCGAAGATGACCCCTTTCTCCACAAGTGTAGCACCTAGGGCTGTATCCTTGCGGTCGCGTACCGGTGACGCTAAAACCTCCCTGACACGGTGCGTACGGTGGTCCTGCCTCACTGCCTCTACTTCTAAGGCATGGGCCAAGGCGTCTTTCAGCGTCTCGTGATGCCCAAGTCTCACAGCGGCTCTAACTTCCAAATCGCGTATTCCATCTACGAACGCCTGTACCAGATTTCCATCAATAAGGGCAGGGGCGGACTGGTATGCTTTCCGAACCAGCTTTTCAACTTCCAGGGCCCACTGTTGTAGGTTCTCGGCACTACGTTGAACACGATCCTTTAATTTGGCACGATAGACGTGCTCCAGGTGCGCGTCGCCGTATCTCGATTCTAACCCCTCCAGCAGCTGTTCATAGGTCACATCCTTGCCGAGTGCTTCAAGAATGGTAAGGGCCTGGTCTCGGAGACCCAAGGTGAGCGCTGTCATGGCTTGCGCTTTGGTCCACCCATTCGCCTTCATAACGGCCTCAAATTGAATTTTATAGGCCGACCACGAAGATGTTCCGTCGAATGGCGGCACTTTAAACCCGCGCACTGAAGGTGCAGCAATCACTGAAGTCACAGCCCCGTCTCCAACCTTAATTTCACTCAAGGCCTTCTTCACATCGGCGATCTGAATTTCGGCCTTTGCGATACGATTGTCGTGCTGCTGTACCTGCTCCTTCATCACGCTCAGCTCTTTGCCAACTGATGCGTGAAGATCTTTAATCAGGAGCATCTGTTCCTCTTGACGGCGAGCCTGCTCGTCCTTATCCCGTTGCAACTGTTCCTGCAACTGGCGAGCCTGTTCCTCTTGACGGCGAGCCTGTTCCTCTTGACGGCGAGCCTGTTCCTCTTGACGACGAGCCTGCTCCTCTTGAATGCGAGCATGCTCCTCCTTGTCTCGTTGCAACTGCTCTTGCAACTGGCGAGCCTGCTCCTCTTGACGGCGAGCTTGCTCCTCTTGACGGCGAGCCTGGTCCTGCAGCAGCGCCATTAAGGCAGACAAGTCAGGCGTCGCTAATGCTGGAGTAGCTCCAGATGGGCCAGCGACTGGCTCTGATGTAGGTTGGACACCGCCCGGTGTCTGTGTCGGGGAGTCTCCAAATCGCCTCTGGTCCATACCCTGCTGTCGCTGACTCCTTGTACGGATACTATCCGTATCGTCCTTTGGTAGAATCGGCATTATTTATCCCTCACTTCTGACACCAAATTGTTACGAGCTGGGTATGGGATAAATAAAAACACTACCAATTAAACACACGAATTAACTTTATTAAGCACAAAACACTTAATACACAATCGCAAAACACTACTGAACACTTTATCGCACTAGATAACTCTTCGAACCTTTCGTTGTCTCGCTATAAAAGTAGACTGCCTGCTCCGACCTCTGTTGGGCCTTTTATACTCAAACACACAAAAGAAGTTCGAGAAAATTCCCTATTATTAACTAAAAATGAATACAATATTCACAAAGAAAAATAACTAAAAAAATAAACTTAAAGATAAAAGAACCAACAAGGAAGAAGTTACGTTACGCACTCGGCATACGGTCGAAATTACAATGGCAATTATGTCGCCGACGCCCGCCGTGCTGACCTTGTAAACACAATGGAACTATACCTAAAGAATGTACTGGAGTGTTTTAGGCACAACACAATTATAAGCGAGGTTTCTTGAAGGTTCTAGATGACCGACGTAACAGTATGTTTAAAATATAGTTTCTTTTTTGTCCTAAAATATATTTATGTTATAATATAGGTACTTATTCAACTTCAATTTCAATTAAATTAAAATATTATTAAATTATTATTTCAATTTAATTTTTAATTATTTTAGCTTTATTTCTCAATACAAATAAAAAAAAACATGCTTAATTATTTACAACAATATATCATTATCCCTCTTCCTATTACTGTACTAGCTGATGCCCGCGGCTTCGCCCGCGTGGATGTCGATCAAATTATATACTAAAACCTTCCTCGAGAACCACTTTATCCATTGGTGAAAACAGCATGAAAATCGGTGTAGTAGTGTTCGAGTTTCTCGCGAACTGACAGACAGACGCGGTAGAGGACTTTGTTTTAAAATAAATGTAGTGATGGCCACCCTCCTCTATATTTTCGTATATCTTGGGAGGTGCTCATTCTGTTTTCTATAAGTTATTGATCATTTGGGGGGTATGAGGAACAGGGTATAAAGTTCTTATCCCCCATAGAAAAGGGAGGATCCTCCCACCAGACGGGTGTTGTGTCTGGTGGGCTAACTGCCCGACATATGTAAGTCGGGATTTTCTATATACGCTAATGTCGCGGATAAAGTTGATAGCGCGATGTAGGATTTGCCAAATTAGTTCGCATGTGTTGCGATAGATGTCGCTGTCGCCACAATCATATATATTATATATATTACTACACTTGGTATTAGAAGAAGTTTACGTACCAGTGACCAACATCTTAGTATCTCTGTGATACTGTGCGGCTGTCAACTTGACCTTGTGATGTGCTCTCCTTATGTCATCTCCTATGTAATGTCTGCCCAACTTCTTGTATAGTAAGCGCTTACTGACTGTATCTTCTGTTTTAATATCCTTTTCAGTGGGATCTTGCTCATTGTCACTTTCCTGAAATCGTTACATACGGTCTAAAATAATATATCTCTATCTCTAGAAAATTATGTTAAATTTTCCAGTAGTTATAATAAAAATAAACTGGCCAAGTGCAAGTCGGACTTGCACATGAAGGGTTCCGTACCATTGTAGTAGATATTGAGAGTATTTCCATGTTATTTTAGCACCATAGACTTCTTATAGGTTTTGCTGTAATCTATAAGTGTTGAACTGGTTTCTGTATTTTTCTCAAAATGTTTGGCTCAGTAGTTTCGGAGATACGGGGGGGGGGGGGGGTCCGACAGACAGACACACGAGTGATCCTAAAAGGGTTTCGTTTTTTCCTTTTGAGGTACGGAACCCTAAAAAGAGTTGTGTGAATACATGTATACAACAGCTAATTTTAGTTAAGAAACATGCTTTATGGAGATCTTTCGTGTTGGTTGTTCACTACAGGAACTGATGAACGATACCGAAAGCGCCAAACTAGTAGCTCAATTCTGGGCTGACACAATTAAGATTGCCATGAACACGCTAAGAAGAAGACCACGCATTTAGGGGCAAGACTATGGATATTCATGGGCTGAAATGTCTTCAAAACACCAAGTGGAATCAACTACACTGCCCGATTTGAGAGCAAGGCCTTAGAGCCCTCACTCAGCGCTACGGTTGCAACAACTAGCAAAGGCATCTGGAATGAAAGCGACAATCGACGAAACGCCATTATCCTGGAAAGCTTTTTTTTTTTTTGGGGGGGCGGGAAATCATCAAATAACCCCTCCCGCTCTTGGGTAGAGCGAAAGGGAGTGTCAGACTTCTACTGACTAAAAACCACCCATGTTCCTTCTTAGCCCTTCATGTCGAGGCCGCGGTATCCCTTGCGAACAACCCGCAGCCTCGACAGGCGTACACCTTTGCGGGCCCCTTCCATGTTGCTGACATCTCTTTGAGGCGCGCGTGGAACACGAACGCGCCGTCGACACGGCGTGTCGTCGTCATAAGACGGACGGACGGCGAGCTTACCCATCACTCACCGTCCACAGGCCCATCCTGGAAACTTTCAGCAAGACACCGCCTTATTTTTTTATTAGCCTGAAGTTTCCCACACCTGGGCAAAGGCCTCCCCCATTCCTTATATTTTCCTTGTTGTTGCATCTCTTCTCACCAGTTAACGAGAAACCCATCCAAGGAGTCCAGACATCTTCTGTTCGGTCTACCGCAACGCCGTCTGGCTGCCTCAGGACTCCATTTCTGAGATATGCGGGCCGGAAAAGCACACCGCATAGCAACACAATTAAAGAAACAGAATCACAATTTCAGTGTCTGTTGGAGCTCATCAAATTATACAACCAATACTTACATATTCCTTCTCCTTCTCGATAACAGCCTTTTCATCAACCTCATCTTCGCTCTCTTCATCCTTGACCATTTTACGTTTCTTGCGGTGAGATATCTGAACATCAGACACCACCAGATCATCCATATCAATGTTAGCCTCCCACAAACAAACTTGACCATTCCTACTAACAGTTATCAAGTCCAAACTCTTCTTCTCAAAGAACACTCCAACTATTTTATCGGTATGCCCACTCAGCGAGTACATGCTTAGGTTATCTAAGTAATCTATGGTATAGATTTTGGTGGTTGTGTCTTTGGAACCAACTGCTAAGAGCTTGGAGCAAGGAGACCAGTCCAGACAGGTTACTTCGTCTCTGGCTTTCTTGAAGACTCGTTTCATGACAAATGAACGGAATTCTCCAGTGAATGTGCATGGTGCTGTCATTATGAATACTGGAATAAAATAAATATAAGAATAAAACTACAAGAGTTTAAGTGTTTTGTTTGTTACATTGCAGACTCATGCTACACCTGCGAATAGTGTATGAAATACGTGCGTGCATGACTTTTTTCCTACGCTCTTACTAATATCTTTATTTTGGCAGTGACCGCTGCTACTACACTAGTGTCACTTGAGCAGGTATCTTGTGTACAAGCAGCCAAGGTAATTAATTTATTTGAAGCTAGCATTATTTGAGCAAAATCACCACTATACCTATATCGTCACAGCAAGCTGCAAAGTATTTTCCGTCCGGACTGAACTTGACCGCATTCACCTGTTGCTTGAACTTGTACTTGTGTATGACAGTACAAGTCAGTAGACTGATCATCTGGGCTTCACCCTCTGCAAATAAAAAGTCCTTGTATTAGGGTTTCTTTCACACAGTGAAATCCCAAAGAGTGACACAAACACCACAGATTTATTAGAAGAGAAGTTAGAAGCAAAAATTTCCAAATATTTTTCTCAGCTGTCGGATGTGGGGTAATTTTCTGACTTGAACACTTTCGGTGCCAAACACCCAGCATATGGGTCGAACAATAATTTGTTTGTGTGTCCACAACCTGCCTCCGAGTTAACTCGAGAGTTGACTTGTGCTCATGCCCAAGACCCGACTAGTAGCGGGACCAAATCTAAGTAACTTTAGCTTTATGGATTGTCGACACTAAACTAATGAAGTATCTTTTTTAAGTCAACATTATCATTCTCAGGAGAATTTCGTTTTTTTTTTACCAGAGCGAAAGGGAGTGTCAGACTTCTACTGACTAAAAACCACTCATGTTCCTTCTTAGCCCTTGCGCCGAGGCTGCGGTATCTCTTTCGAACAACCCGTAGCCGCGACGGGCGTCGGCCCTTGCGCCCCCTTCCATGTTGCTGACATGTCATTGAGACGCGCGTGGAACACGAACGCGCCATCGATAGGCCTATTGTCGTCATAAGACGAACGGATGACGAGGTAGCCCATTACTCACCGTCCAAAGGCCCGCGTCTACGGTGGCCGGAAGCCATCACGTGGCCCCCAACGCCCGGAGCGTCTCCCGCGGCGGCTGGGACTAGAGGTTCTCTCCCTCTCACGTTCCGCTAACTCCTCCGCTAGCATCACTGCTTTGCAGAAGGAGGTGACGGGCCACGGCGTCCCATTCGTCCTCACCGCGGACCATGGCTTGCACAAGGGCCGGACGCGAGAGGTCGCCGCCGCCGATCGCCGCTACGAGGACACGGCGGGGCTCCGCCCAAGCGGGGCAGACCTCCACGGTGTGCTCCACCGTGTCCTACGGCCGATCCTCACAATGGTGACCTCCGGGCGTTTCCTCCCGCCTGATTCGGTGCAGGTACCTCCCGAAACAACCGTGTCCGGTGAGGACCTGCATCAGACGGAAGGTGAGGGCGCCGTGGCACCTCTCAAGCCACTCCTCAAAGAGGGGACTTACCGACACTGTCGTGGCGTGCCCGTCATTCTTCTGTCCTTTGTAACGAGTCTTTTAAGCCTGTTACATACTATTGAATTCTTTGCTTTGATTTGTAGGCTCTGGTTGGTGTTGCCTTATGAAAATTCATTTTTTGGTTGACTTGGATTCGTGAAGTGGTCACACTGAGTTTTATTTTCGATGCTGTCAAATTGACTTTGACATTTCTTGCTTTTCGACCTACAGCCTTGAATCAATGGAGTGATTTTTGAGCGCTCCAATAAAATCTCAAAATATAACTTGAGATGGGCGGCATCTAGTCCCTAATTATGTGGTAGCCGATTGCCCTTGTCGTGATCCTAATTGGATAGCCTTTATTTTTTAAGGTAAGCGAATTCTTTGTGATTTCGGTCCGTTCCGCGTTGTCATGGCTATTTTGATAGCAGACGCTAATAGTTTCCGATATTTAATTGTTTCAGGATCTTTTAACTTCATTTTATAATTATTTGCTTGGATTCATTCATCTACTGATGACCACATTTTAATTTTTGGAAGAAACGGTGAGTTTAATTGTATTTGTCCGTAACCAGTTCGGCGTCGATCGCCATTTTTTATCCGCTAACGATTATTCATGTTTGTTTTCAGCCACAAGGCGTTTTTTTTTCCATATTACTTAAATTTTTGAACGCACGCCCCTACCAAAATGCATATATCTTGGACCGCCGTTGGCAATCTCGGCGAATATCACCAAGATGCTCTTGGATAATCCATCAGGTTCCTAATTTAGTCGACGGAGTTTGGTATGGTTTATGATACATAACTTCAATTTATTTTAAAAAAGTGCAATAATGACAGGTCTTAGAATAACAGCGATGTCATCTTAATTTTACACATTATAGCTGTTAGCTTTAGAATTAGAAAGGAATTTTCAAACCAGCAGCCTTCGGGTAATAAAGTCGTTCTTACTTTTCATGATCGATTTTTATTGATACCTTCCCGCTTGAAGATTAAAAGTCTCAAGCTCCCGCAGGTAAGTCTATCCTTGGCATAGTTTGTGTGTACTCCAGGCGCCCGAATTTTCACTTTTACTTATTTTTATTTGGAGCACACCACACAGTTTAATTTCATTCATCTCACACACACTTCTTTTTTTTATTATTACAATTGTCGCTCAGCGAACAGGGACTTGAAGTAGGTTTGTCTGGTACCTATATACTGTCATTATTGCACAATTATTAAATAACTTATGAGTCTATTGTTTGCATTAGTTTGTTCTACATTGTTACTTTAATAACTTTGTGTTTATTTTAATTTTTGACTCATAAGTAGTACTTAACCTAATTTGGTGAATCTTTGTAAACAATGTTTTGTGTTTACTTATTGATAATTTTGTTTATTGACCTGTTTGTTTTAAAAACATGTTTTTTCCTTAGCAAAACCAACAGAAATGTATAGCATTGACCGTGTTTTGTTGTTCTCAACAGTAAAGTTATTTTAAAAACTAAGTTTAACTTTTAAAGAAAATAATTTAATCTAATTGTAAGTACAATATTGTACATTTAATTTATCTAGATTTAAGCTGCTTGTAAGTGATTATTGCACTTTTAAAACGATAAAATTAACTTAGTAATTTTTCATGGGAATACCACATTGACTTCAATACTTAACCTCAAACTTGAGAATTTATTTTCAAACTTTTAACTTTTTGAAATTTAGTTTTTGCTTTTCGTTTGCTATTCGCCTTGCTGTTTGTTAGTCATGGACAAGGGAGTTCAGTTTCCGCCGCTTCAGGATTCGGGTGATGTCGATACCTGTACTGCTGTTGATGCTTATGCTCTCAGTTGATATCATAGGAATTCTACCTAAAACTTATTCTGGTCATAGATACATACTTTCGGTTGTAGACGTTTTTACTAAATATTGCTGGTTCTTTCCAATGATCAATGCTACCACTAGAGTAATTTGTAAACATTTTGAAAAGGAAATATTTCTCAAATTTGGTTGTCCAAAAATAGTAGTTTGTGACAATGGAACTCAATTTACTTCAAAACATTTTGTAGATTTTTTGAAAGGTTTTAATATAACCAAAATATTTTATAATACTTTGTATACACCTCAAAATAACCCTGTTGAGAGATATAATAAAACGGTCGAAACCTGCATATCGTGTTTTGTTAAAGATGATCATAGAACTTGGTCAAGTTTTTTGCCCAATGTTCAATTAGCTTTAAATAATAGTGTAAACCTTGCTACTGAGTTTACTCCTAACTTTCTGATGTTTGGTAGGGAGCTTATTCTTGATGCGTCATTACATCACTTTAGTAGTTCTGTTGATAACTTATCTCAACTAGAAATTTCAAATAGGAATGCTTATGCAGTTTCTCTTAATTCACTTAGTGATATTTTTGTTAAAGTTCAAGCTTACTTGTTAAAGGGGTATAAGCGAAATGCCGCTTATTATAATAAAGGTCGGAAAGTCATTTCTTTTGGTGTGGGTGATATGGTGTGGAGAAGAAGTTTTGTTCAATCTCATGCTCCTGCATATTTTTCAGCTAAGCTTGCACCTAAGTTTGTAAAGTGTAAAATAACTGAAAAGGTTTCGGATAACGTTTATGTTTTGAAAGATTTAAATAAAGGTTCAGTGGGACGTTATCATGTTAAAGATATTATTAAATTTTAATTTGGTTTCCAAGTGTTAGTCTTGATTTTGATAAATTCTGTTTGAAGGCTGCTTTTGATAGTGTGATGTACGAGGGGATGGATGATAGGTTATCAGCAGTTTGAAAGATGTATGTTAGGTAACTTCTTATAAATTTATTGAATTTGAATTCTTAACATTCTAAAAATAAAACTTAGGCCATTTTTGTTAATTAAATACAATTTTTTTCCACACTAAATGTTTTTCACACCAGAGGATCTTATTTTATGTTTTGTTCGTTTTTGTTGGATTGTATAAGATCTTATTTTTTTAAGGGTAACCTTTTACATGTTTACATTTTATTAGGATCTTATGTAACCCTACACTTCAGGTTATTTTTACCTTGAGATCAAAAACTTGAACTCAATTTCAAGTTTTTGTATTCTTCTTTTTTCATAGTTTGAAATCATTCTATTTTCTCTTCGTCATAAATAGTAATCGATTTTTAAATCTAGTTTGTGCTGTTCATTGACAGAATTGTTTCTCATTTTTACTAGAGTTTCATTCTCTTTAATGATCGGATTTGACTTTGTTAGTAACGCGTTCATCCTGGACTTTACTTTTTAGGGTCATTCTGTAACCTTTGTTACAAAATGCCTTATTATTTTTTGAATCTTGGTGTAACTTTTGACCTTGATTTCGACTCTTTTTTCCATTGTGCTCGGAAAGTCGGTGGTGTTGTGCCGATCACAATGTGGGATTTCGGCCCCGGCCATATTTTTTCCTTTTTCCATTGTGTTGGACATTGTTGTTCCAATCACAATGCGGGATTTTTTTTTTGACTTTCGTCATTCTTTTTTCTTTGCGTTCGGAAGTTCGGTGGTGATGTGCCGATCGCATTGTGAAACCTTGGCTTTCGCCTTTTCGTTATTGAGATTTCTCATTGGAGATCTCAATGATTTTTTGTGTTTGTCTGTGTTTGGGAGATTGGTAGTGTTGAGCCAGTCACAGCAACATTCTTTTACAGCTATTGTGTTCGGAAGTTCGGTGGTGATGAGCCGATCACAATACGCTTTCCTTTGTTTCATTGCAGGTTGTGCCTGTAACAATATTTTAAATAAGGCCTTTCAGCTTTATTTAAAAAACTTGTTTGGTGTTTCAAATTTTTTTGGATTGTTGGATACGGAGTTAGTCAGTGGCAAAAGAGCCTAACTGCACTCATAGAGATGGTAGAGTTGGAAGCAGTTGACATAGTAGTCAGTGGCAATAGAGCCTAACTGCACTCAAAGTTGTACTGTTCCAAGTGGTTTGAAATTTTTAGTCAGTGGCGATGGTGCCTAACTGCACTAAAAATTGTAGTTTGTATTGGTAATTTGTTCGAATTCGTTTGAAATTTGTAGTCAGTGGCTATAGTGCCTAACTGCACTGTTTTTTAGTTTAGAAGCGCTAAGAGATTTCTCTCTTCGTTTCATTTAACAAGTTTTTATAACTTATATTTTTTTCTGTTTTTCACATATTTCATTTTTGACTTTTTGTCATTTGCATGTTTTTACTTTTATTAAATTCTTGAGACCTTGTCGTTTGACATTTTCAGAATTCATTTACACTTTGAATCTTTTATGATTCTTTTCTTTTTTTGGGAATTAGAAAGTTGTTAAGACTGGTCTATTGTGTTGAAGATTTCTTTCTAATAAAAGAAAGTTCCTTTCTTTTATTTTCGGGGAGGGATGTAATGTAACGAGTCTTTTAAGCCTGTTACATACTATTGAATTCTTTGCTTTGATTTGTAGGCTCTGGTTGGTGTTGCCTTATGAAAATTCATTTTTTGGTTGACTTGGATTCGTGAAGTGGTCACACTGAGTTTTATTTTCGATGCTGTCAAATTGACTTTGACATTTCTTGCTTTTCGACCTACAGCCTTGAATCAATGGAGTGATTTTTGAGCGCTCCAATAAAATCTCAAAATATAACTTGAGATGGGCGGCATCTAGTCCCTAATTATGTGGTAGCCGATTGCCCTTGTCGTGATCCTAATTGGATAGCCTTTATTTTTTAAGGTAAGCGAATTCTTTGTGATTTCGGTCCGTTCCGCGTTGTCATGGCTATTTTGATAGCAGACGCTAATAGTTTCCGATATTTAATTGTTTCAGGATCTTTTAACTTCATTTTATAATTATTTGCTTGGATTCATTCATCTACTGATGACCACATTTTAATTTTTGGAAGAAACGGTGAGTTTAATTGTATTTGTCCGTAACCAGTTCGGCGTCGATCGCCATTTTTTATCCGCTAACGATTATTCATGTTTGTTTTCAGCCACAAGGCGTTTTTTTTTCCATATTACTTAAATTTTTGAACGCACGCCCCTACCAAAATGCATATATCTTGGACCGCCGTTGGCAATCTCGGCGAACATCACCAAGATGCTCTTGGATAATCCATCAGGTTCCTAATTTAGTCGACGGAGTTTGGTATGGTTTATGATACATAACTTCAATTTATTTTAAAAAAGTGCAATAATGACAGGTCTTAGAATAACAGCGATGTCATCTTAATTTTACACATTATAGCTGTTAGCTTTAGAATTAGAAAGGAATTTTCAAACCAGCAGCCTTCGGGTAATAAAGTCGTTCTTACTTTTCATGATCGATTTTTATTGATACCTTCCCGCTTGAAGATTAAAAGTCTCAAGCTCCCGCAGGTAAGTCTATCCTTGGCATAGTTTGTGTGTACTCCAGGCGCCCGAATTTTCACTTTTACTTATTTTTATTTGGAGCACACCACACAGTTTAATTTCATTCATCTCACACACACTTCTTTTTTATTATTACACCTTATCCCAATTTACTTGAGGTTAGTGCAGTATGTCTTCTTCTTCCATACTTCTCTATTACTCGTCACCTCCTTTCTAGCCATAGTTTCTTTTTTTAAGTATCTGCATTATATTTTGGACAGCCCCAAGCCTGTCAGTGGTTGTTGATAATATTTGCCAATCAATTTTGCCCATAGACATTAAAATGAATCATTTGAACTTGGTAGCGTAAATGTTAACACTGTGGCTTATGCGGATGGTAATACGTGAGCAAGCCAGTGGCCCACAACGCTTGCTGGTGCTTGTTGGGTGGCACTGAGTGTT
Organism: Diarsia brunnea; assembly: GCA_949774965.1. Taxonomy (NCBI): domain Eukaryota; kingdom Metazoa; phylum Arthropoda; class Insecta; order Lepidoptera; family Noctuidae; genus Diarsia; species Diarsia brunnea. Next base: position 2,347,685 of record OX459005.1, on the reverse strand, counting down.
ATGATAAATATTACAAGGCTAATACATACTCTCATTGACCGCCAACAAAGTAGATCCATTGGGTGAAACATCAATCGCTGTGTAGTTGTAGTAGCTCTCAAAAGACAGTGTGTTGCTTTTGTTTCTAAAATAAAAATTAAGTTATTATTTGTATTTGTGGTAGTACTATGTGTTAAGGGTAATGATAAATACCACAAAGACGCCATCACACCTGCAGTTATGTTTTAGTCACATATTCTAATAGGTGAGACTATTGCCTTCAGTCAGACACATACATGAACACTAGCGCGGCGCAGTGGCGGAGCGATTCGACTGCTGCACTGCGTGTCGCAGGTTCGATCCCCGCACGGAACAAATATTTGTATAGCCTACAGATAGTTGTTTCGGGTCCAATAAAACTTCTCAAACCAAGTGTTTGCAACAACAACTAACACAACAAGCCGGTAAAAAAATAAAACCTATATTATGTTACTTACTGTTTTAAGTTATATACAGTTATTTTGTTTCCGACAGGGCTTATGACACAGTTTCCATCGCCACTAAACAAGACATCACCTCTCCGATAAACTGTACCCATTAAATTTTGGAACTGAAACATTCAGAAAGGTTAAGTTTTTAATCGATTTTGAAAGAATTTGTTTTAGAAACTTGGTGATTAAATGAAAAAAACATATTTAGTGGATACACTGACAATATTAATGTCAGTTTTATCAAACAAACTTGTCTCTATCTATTTAAAATATTGTAAACCATAACAAGTCCAAAGTATAAATATTCATATTTATTAGTTACCTTATAATGAAACTTCATTTTGTTGACTTGGATTTAATTGCGCATATATCAGTTCAGTTGAAAATTTTAGTCACGCATATCTTTTCACATATATCTAAGAAATAATAATTACGCAAATAAAACCGAAACTTTGAAAAAGCATGGGTAAAGCGCCAGGCCGCGTTGTGAAGTTTTTGACATGAGTTGCCATGACGTTTATGTGACACTGACAATAAGATCGACCGCATGCGAGAACACATACCAATAACTTTATTTTCAGCACTAAAGCGAGAGAGCGTTATATATTTTACTTCAAGCGGAAAAGAGAAAAATTAAAATGACAATCACGTGATCTAGCATTAAGTGTGCAAAAATTCGGATACAATCTTTGGTAACCGGTAAATTTTTAAAACGAAAACAACGTATGCCTTGACGTGTATCCAAACATTTGAAAGTTAAGTTATTTTTGGTCACGCTAAATGATACCATATGCAGAAAACCAGATTTCTTCTATAATTAATTTGTTATTTTAAGTTGAATTTTCCTAAATCCGTAAAAAGTATTTTGTGTGTCATTCTCTTGCCCTTATCCCAATTAATTTTGGGTCGGCGCAGCATGTCTTCTTCTTCCAGACTTCTCTGTTTCGCATCATCTCATGAGACACTTCCTTTTTTGCCATATCATTCTTAACACAGTCCATCCATCGTTTCTTTGGTCTTCTCTACTCTTATACCCATCCATAAAGTCTTGCTTAAGTTTCTATTTCAATTTCCGGCAGCTTAAAGTTGGCTTGCTCCAAGAGTCGGCTCCAGGCCATTACCACTCCTATCGAAAATGGACAGGCCGGTTTCCACTTAAGCAGAGAGGAGCGGAGACGAGAGGAGATGTGCGGAAATCGGCCAATGACATTAGTTAAAATTTATATTTGTTCTTTCGGCCTTCCTGTGATTGATCGAATTTGGCACATCTCCTCTCCGCTCTGCTCGTCTCCGCTTTGGTGGAAACTGGGCCTTACGTTGGACAGGGACATCCATGAAAACGCTCCCTGGTGTATGCTGTTTACCGACGTCATTGTGCTAGTTTCTGAGAGTAGCCTAAATGTCAAGAGTGGATTGGAGACGTGGTGGCAAAGACTGGAGGATTTAGTAGATCTTATAGTGTCCTAAACGACATATTTGTTTTATCGTTTTGACGGTCTCTTCAGCCCTTGAAGAAAACCAGTAGTAGTAGTATTAGTACTAACATCAGTTGAAGATAGTCACACAGTGGATGCCTGAAGACGGCGGCGTAACCTAGGCAGGCCTCATTGTTAACAAATTGGTTGGAGAAAGCAATAATAATAAACAAAATTGGAAAACCATGGGGAGGTCTTTGCCTAGCAGCGGGACAAATTTCCAAATTATTATCAGCCTTGTGTTATTTAGGAACAGTCACATGCTGTGCCTATAACCCTTGCCAGACCGCTCATATGATACCGATCTGATCCAATTTTACTTATTTTCGGGTCACTAGTTTCAAGGGAAGACTGCCTCGTTGGTCTAGTGGTCGCAAGCGCGACTGCTGAGCATGAGGTCCTGGGTTCGATTCCCGGGTCGGGCAAACTGATATTGGCTTTTTCCATCAGGAAATTATCAGTAACAGCCACGGAGCCTGGATTTGTGCCCGGTTGATGGCAATAGGCTCACCCCCTATTACATGGGACTTAAACATAACTGGTGAAATGTGGGTGTACTATTTAATTAGGTACACCTCTGCCTCACCCTTCGGGGATTATAGGCGTGATGTTATGTTATGTTATGTAGTTTCAAGGGCTGGTGAATAGACCGGGACGTAACTCTCCAAATCGACTCAGGGTGGATGAAATGGCGACAGGCCACTGGAATAACTCAATGTAGGACGAGGACGAGGTGTTAAAACATTGCGCTAGTGGATGCTTTGACTAATAAACGGGTTATGGGGGTAATTTAAGTAAATTTATAACCAGAAAAACTAGTCTTTACAAAAACAGCTGTGAAAAATTTGGAACTTTGAAACCCAATATCTCCGTAACTAGGAGGTTCCCAGGTATGGACTGGTCTAGAACAAAAAAATTATCGCAGTGGTAGGGAGAACATTACGCTATAATTATTTAATTCTCGTCGTAATCTATTCTTTAATACATATTACTTGTACAAAATAATTTCGATGTTTCACATCTGCCCGGCGTCCCGACGGCTCATATTTTTTTTTAAATTTCTTAATGGAAACGTAATTGTAAGTTTTCAGCACCAAAACAAAACAATAATCATTATTAAATTTAATAGGGTTAATAGAGCAGTGGTGGCCCAGTGGTGGTGGCCCGAAACTTACTAGCAGTTTATCGTGGGTTTGAATCCAGGCATTACTTTATGTAATTTATTTCATCACCACTGCTCTAAAACAGTGAAGGAAAACATCGCAAGGAATCCCTATGTATGGATGTCCTAGAATAGAAACAAACAATATTTTTTTGAACAATTCAAATATTGCTCGAATATTACTACCTAGATGGTAGGTTTCAAAACATGGTATCATTCCAACTAAATCAATACAGAATTACTTTTAATTTTAATTTATTACTTTTCCTCTAAACAAAACTAATTGATATAATTTTCTTTTATGATTAATTCTAAATTAGTTTATGTGATCTTTATTTTTATAATAGAAATTCTATAAAAGAAGTTATTCTAAGTAAAAGTATTGAAACAATCAAACAGTACATGCGCACAAGAAAAGTGCTGGCCAGCGATCCACATCAATGAAATACGTCATAACGCAGCCGAATCTACAGCTTAGGATTGGCTGCGCATTTCGGAAGTGTCGTATGAAAACCAATCAGAACTTAGGTCATATCGAGCACTGCCTTGAACATCAATCGTCATATGACCCATTCTATCGAGTCTGCAAAGCTTGGGCCATATTTGTCTGTGCAAAAGTAGTTCCGTCGAGTGAGTGTGTGCAGATAGTCATCACAGTTTTTTGGGACCTGTAAATACTCCCTCAATCAACCTACAAAATGTCGAACCCTGATACTAACCCCGTCTATGGACCCTTCTTTGGAGTTATGGGGGCGGCGTCTGCTATCATCTTTAGCGGTATGTATTTTGTGGTCCATTAACGTACAAATGGCCGTCTTGAATATTATCGATTTCACTAAATGGGTTGAGCAGTTCAGGAACCAGTGTTTTAATGTTACTAATGTTTGTGGAAATGGAACTCATACTTGACAATCTTGCTCTATTATATCAGTCCGATTCTGGTTATTTTAGGAGCACTAATTATAGTAGTAGCCGCACCTTGTGCTTTACGTTAATCCTATATAAATATATAGGTACCTAAGCATGACTGTATGAGGACAATTTGATAATGATAGATATAAAGAAGTATTTTGCGGGAAAATGGGTGGTGATTGATTGATGATACCTTTCGGTTGGTATCACTGAAGTGTCTGCATCGGCAACAAAAGAGCTTGTAAATGCATGATGACTCTTTTGATGTCACTACCCTATAATTTTGAGAATTTGATTGTTTTATGGAACATAATGTTCTTTAATGGGGTAATACTACTCCATGTGATAAATGCACTATTGGCATTCAATAACTTGAATCATTGAATACACTTCCATACATTTCTGGAGTCTTAGTGTACAGGAAAATTCCCTCATTACAAGGAAATGAATAAAAAAGTCTATGGTTTTGATCATCACATGACCAAATAAGTAATCATGTGATTAAGTCAGCTGTTAATTTAAGTTACAACTACTAATGCATACTACTATTACTACTCCCCAATGTATTCTCCAACTAATGTTATCTTAAGGTGGTCCTAATCACACCAAACATCCAGAAACTAATTAAACATAAAACATGATTTCAAGTCATCACATGACCACTCAAGTACATGAAGTGCTTACAGGATAAAATACTCTTTAACTACTAAAGATCCAATCAATCAATAATAATGACAGTGCCAGTAACAATGGAAAACTGCATATTAAAATTAGGATTCTAGAACAGCATTCATTTAAATCATAAATTATAGAATCACATGACTCCTTGTGTACCTAAAACATTAGGTTATGTCATGTGAATGTAAAGGCTTTACAACTTTTGTCAAAGAGGTTCTGGCATGCCATATCTATATATTTATGTTCTGATACACAAATACTTTTTCATTGCAAATGGTACCTTAGGAAATAAGGATAATTATGGTAATCTACTGGTCTGTTTATTAGGGTTCCGTAGTCAACTAGGAACCCTTATAGTTTCGCCATGTCTGTCTGTCTGTCTGTCCGTCCTCGCTTAATCTCTGTGACCGTTAGCACTAGAAAGCTGAAATTTGGGACCAATATGTGTATCAATCACGCCGACAAAGTGCTAAAATAAAAATTGGAAAAATATGTTTTATTAGGGTAGCCCCCCTATATGTAAAGTGGGAAGTGTTTTTTTTTTTAATTTTAACCCTAATGTGTGATATATTGTTGGAAAGGTATTTAAAAATGAATAGGGGTTTACTAAAATCATTTTTTGATAATGTCAATAATTTCGGAAATAATCGCTCCAAAAGTAAAAAACAAAGCGTCCCCCCCCCTCTAACTTTTGAACCATAAGTTTAGAAAATACGAAAAAAATCTGAAAAGTAGAACTTTATAAGGACTTTCTAGGAAAATTATTTTGAACTTGGATGGAAACAACAGATGGAAACTGCAGTTAACCAATATAATTTGGTCCCTGAATCGTATGAGCGCCTATACAATCCAGAGGTCAAGTTTCATTTGCCCGTATTTTTTTTTTAACTTCGTTTACATAATATTTTATTATCTACGGAACCCTACACTGAGCGTGGCCCGACACGCTCTTGGCCGGTTTTACTACAAGAAAACACTGATTTGTCTTTATTACCGACAGAAGTACCTTCAACCAGTGTGGAAAGATCCTAACAGAATTGACTCATACATAAAATCCCTATTACTCACAGCTGTGATAAATCAAACATATGCAATGAATGAAAACTACCCCAAGTTGAGAAAAATAACCATTTCACTAAAAGGGGTGTGGCATTATAATCAACAAAGTGAACTATGACTGAAAAGGTCAACACCTACTAGGGTTGAAGAAACTTGCAAAGATATCACTTGCATAACAGAAGCCTAACGAAACTGTTGAACAGAATTTTTTTCTTCCTCATTAAAAAGATACGGAAACAATTTTTAATGATAATCAATACTCACTTCAATAAGTTTTGAAACTTATGGTTTACATTTAAGCCTTCATAGCTCGTCCCTTTAGCTCTCTCTAGCTTTAGAATCATTTTGTAGTATCGTACTAAACCTTTAAATTTGTATGATTTCAGCGCTGGGAGCTGCCTATGGAACTGCGAAGTCAGGCACTGGTATTGCCGCCATGTCGGTGATGCGGCCTGAGCTGATCATGAAGTCCATCATTCCCGTTGTCATGGCGGGTATCATTGCCATCTACGGGCTGGTAGTGGCTGTCCTGATTGCTGGGCAACTGGCGGTACCCGCCGAATACTCCCTTTACAAGTAAGTTGAAATTATCTTACCTAGATATCAAGCCATAATAGGACTATCATGTTGTGGTAGTTTTTTTAAGAACTAGGTAGATGGGGCCACTTTTTCATACCTGACTACTCTGAGAAGAAACAAACGGAGGTCAGTCTCTCTTAAACTCCAGACATAATCTTGGTATACACACATGAGGACTATGCAGATCTGAGAAGGTCTTTTGAAGAAAGCACCACACAGATTTGAATTTGCCCCGTCCAGTCAGTGCAAGCATTTGTCAGTTATCATGGAACTCGACTTGACTCAAGGAGCTCACCGTCACAATGAACAAACACACAGAATCAACATCACACAATGAACATTTGGGTGGGTCGCGTATAGTACTCAAACTGCCTGACAATCGTTAAAACTAAAGAATTGCACAATGCATAAGAGCTATAGCATAAATTAACAATAATGACGTTATCTGCATTACTTATTTGATCAAAATATGCTGCTTGCTCAGCCTTAGGTACAAGCATGTGAATCATTTCAATATGGACTCCTTTTAAATATGGGGTAGCGACACAATCAAACTGCACGTACCTCATGAGGTCCACAAACTATCATTCTTTTGAATGTACTTTCACAGATTATTTTTGGTTTCTAACATTTTTTACATTGAGGTAAAATTAATGCGCTAGTACCAAAAGGTTAGTTACAAGTTGCCAACTCACTACTTCAAAAACCTAGAAATTAGTGCAAATTATATCTACATATTTAGTTGTATTTGAAAAAAAGCTATTAGTACCAGAGTTTCGTCACCGCCTTGTATTACAACTCCCACTTCAGTAATCTTTTTTTAACTTTTCTTATCTGGAAGGGGTCAGTGATAAATATGGTAACAGTAACATCTAGATTTTCGTTTTATTCACTTTTTGTATGTTCGCTGGATTTTTAATAGCTAGACTTGGACAATGGACAAAGTTACACAAGCAAGGCTATTTATTGCAAACTATTGTAACTTGTTTATTGAAATATTCAGCCACGACAGTGGATTACCGAGTTCATCTGAATCAAGTCAATAGAATAAAAGATCATGACTAGCATGGCATATAATTTGATTTCCATACAAACATAACGGAAATTTCGCCGGTGAGAAGCGATCGATCAAATTAATAACACAAAATATATCAGCATAACTTAGATGAAGGTTGCAATCTTTCCGGGGAGAGATACCGCTGCCCCGGAACAAAGGGATAAGAAGGAACATGGGTGGTTTTTAGTGAGTAGAAGTCGGACATTTCCTTCCGCTCCGCCCAGAGCGGGAGGAGTCATTTGATGATATCCCACCGACCATAAAAAAAGGTTGTAATCTTTTAACGGGTTTATTAGGGTTCCTAACCCAAAGGGTAAAAACGGGACCCTATTATTAAGACTTCGCTGTCCGTCCGTCTGTCGGTCACCAGGCTGTATATCAAGAACCGTGATAGCTAGACAGTTAAAATGTTCACGAATTATGTCTTTCTGTTACCGCTTTAACAACAAATACTAAAAATAAAATAAATATTTAAAAGAGTGCCATACAACAAACGCAATTTTTATAGATAATGGTACGGAACCCTTCGTGCGTGAGTCCGACTCGCACTTGGCCGGGTTTTTTTTGTATTCAATTCAATCACGAAGAGATTTCATTTTGTTTTCCAAGGCTCATGTTATTAACATAAATATTCCCGACAGGATTTCTTATTCATTACCTACTGACCTACTTCGTAAGGCTGACGCCATCCGTTAATATATTCAGTTTATCCTATACAGGATGTTAACGTACCCGTCAACCAAGCATTATGTACATCGAACTAAATAATAATTTCGGAATTTTGACTTCCAATAACTCAGAAGGTCCCAGGTATGGTCCAAAATAAAAAAAAGCTTTCGGCTTCGTTAGGCGCGAATTACACAGATGCGGCGTAAGGTGAAGACGCGGCGGACTGCTAGTAACGCGGAACATTCGACGAAACGACGTGCCTGCGCCACACCGCTTGAGTATAATTCACATCGTGTCGCGCCTACCTACATTTTGTATTGAAACGTTTTGAAGCGGCAATATGCCTGCGCCGCGCCTTCACCATACACAGAAGCGGCGGCGTAAGGTGAAGGCGTGGCGCAAGGCATCTTGCTGATTAATGTAGGTCGTAGGTAAGCGACACAATGTGAATTATACTCGAGCGGCGGCGTGGCGCAGGCACGTCGTTTCCTCGAATGTTCCGCGTTGCTAGCAGTCCGCCGCGCCTTCACCTTACGCCGCTTCTGTGTAATTCGCGCCTTACGCCGCTTCTGTGTATTTCGGGCCTAATGGGCACCCTTTATAAATCTTTCATACTATTTTGATACCAACAATCCATCATGTTCAAAGTAACTCAGGCTCATTAATGTTAGGACTGATATGTATAATTACACCCATGGTAGCTACGTACGAGTGAAATTATTTGGACATTTTCGTTTCATAATTGCCGTCGACTTAAAGTAACAATGCTAGCATGTTTCATGCGATTGACCTCGACTCTAGCATTTTTTTTGTTTAATGACTTGTCACGTGTAGAATTTTACTTTTCAGTACACTGACTACTAGCTCTTATCGCACTACTATTAGGTTTCGATATGCAATGTATTTCACACGTGTACTTTTGTTTCATTTACCGCAACCAAGGGCGGAAAAAACATCTTTCCACACGCTTCAATTTATTTTCGCGCGATGTATATTTTTTACAAATATAATACTTTAGATAAACGTGATTATTTTAAACAAATACTTATTTTTTTAAACAAATCAACATTTATTGGTGTTCTTATTTCAAAAATATTTGAATTTTATATTTTTCATACGAAACTGTTTAACGGTTCATACCTTTGCTTCTCCCTCATCCTGGCGAAATCAAACCCCGGAAGAAAAAAACAATTTAAATCAGTCTCCTAATAATTGATAACAAATACTTATACTTTATTTAAACGTTTTACTATTTTATTGCTACGAAAGTGTATTGAAGAAGTCTGTTAAAAAGGTCGTTCGATACACGTGGGAATTTGTTATTGCACTTCTCGGCCCCATAACACTCGCCTTACGTCTCGGGTTTTCATTCCGCCTCTAAAGCAATAAACAAAAATTCCGCACTTGTATCAAAATGTACTATTTACTGATTTTGTGGTTTATAATGTCTACCAACATCTTTCTAAAATGTAGGTTTCAAAGATAACACCACTACTACTTTCCTTCCTAAATGAAAACACTTGTATTAATGGAGTCTTGTCTGTTTCTTTTCAGAGGGTTCATCCACCTGGGAGCTGGTCTCGCTGTAGGTTTCTCTGGTCTTGCGGCTGGTTTCGCCATAGGTATAGTCGGTGATGCTGGTGTACGTGGTACCGCGCAACAGCCCAGGTTATTCGTCGGCATGATCCTTATCCTAATTTTCGCTGAAGTATTGGGTCTATACGGTCTTATCGTCGCCATCTATCTTTACACGAAACAATAAACGCAACAAGCACACTCTTACTCCCGTCGCCCGTGCTCCGAGTTTCTATGCCACAGAATCTGCTCAGTCACTCAGTCGCGCACATGGAAGTCGTCGCCGGTAGCAATAAGACCCGCATAGTGCCTCGGAGCACCACAAAACACCTTGTATAGTACTTGTTGGTTACTTGGACGTCAATCATTTATATGTTTTCGCATATCTCCGGCCCGGTGCAGCCTTGATGCTGCGGCCGCACCGCGTCTAGAGACGCGAATTGTATAAATATTTTTTCTATTTCAATTTTATAAATGTAACGATTACTATTTTCGAATCCCAATCATGGTTTACATTTAATTGCTACCGTGCGATGATGGCGTAATTTATTTCTTAATTTATTACCGCATTTTTATTTTGATTTTCGGTGACAGGAGATCACTTTATTTCACCTAACGACATATCAGATTATTTGCGCGTTAAACACCCCCTCGCGAACGTATCTTCGTATCATCCGACGATATCACTTTTAGATTATTTTAGCATTAAGGCGAAACTAATGTACAGTTAGAGTAGAAATTTAAGTCCAAACAAGTTATCTTAATAATTTATGAAACATTTAAACCCCAGGGTACTACTGTGTACCGATGTCTATCGCTGTTAAGGTAAAACCTGGCTTAAGTACCATGCTATATAGCTTTCAGTGTTATAGTGGATGTATCCTTTATCATACTGTAATGGGCCTGTAAATGTTATTCTCTTTAGAGTGGCTGTTGATAAATTCAAAAGCGAGTCACAAACATTGTATTGCCAGGAATCAGTAAATAAACATGGTTTGTACATTCCATATTATTTTGTTTCTACTTGATTATACTGTGTTTTATTTTCCTTTTTGGTCTTCATGCGAACAATATAAATTAAGTATTCGAAGGCGGATGCTTTCATGACATTATAAAGCAACTATCGCATTCAAATTATAACTATATAATATTAAATATTTAAATAGTATTATTACATTTCTGACGACTTATTATAATGTGAAAAAAATATTTCAAAATATATTTATTCTGTATACCTCATAGTCGAAATGATGTTTGAATGATTATAAATTGGTAAGTAAAATACATTTAGGTAAAATTGTATTTTATTTTAGGTTTCATGTTAGAGAATGTTATAATCTTTGGTGTTATTGAATGAATTGTGTTAATAAAATATTTTGAAAACAATTAATGTAAATTATGAATCAATTGTTTGCTTCTTTTGAAAACATTCATCCTTGAACCTGTACAATGCTGCTTTGAAATCAATATTTAACTTTAACTTTCTTACTTTTGACACCAGTAGATGAAAATTTTAGAAAACCATTTTTTTGAGTAGTCGAGTAAATCTGCGATTTCAAAGTAGCCTCGTTCTTTTATTTGACATGCAGTGGGTGGATTGAGCAATTGACCTACACCATCACACGTGTCAAACAAACACTGAATACCACACAAAGTATAAACAGGTAATATAGTAAACAAATTGCGCCTTGACACACTAATTATTTTTGATAGTCTCAACTTTCTAAAGGACAACATTTTGCTGGGGTAACGCACACGCCGAGATTGAGAATGCTAAGAGGGGCGTGTGGTGTAATGCGAATGGATAAAATAAGGAATGAGTTCATTTTAGAGAAAGTCTGAAAGTGGCGCCGGTGAATGAAAAGTTATGTGAAAATCGTGTCCCTGACTCTGGCAGGGCCACCATCATGGATCCTAATTTTAAAACACAAAAATTTGGTCGCTAATTTGTCCAAATTTGACACCAAATGTCAGAATTTGTCGCTCACTGGTTCAAAAGATATAAGGGTTTATAGGTGGCCCTGCTGGAGTCTCCCCAGCAGGGCCACATTTATATCTCAAAAACTAGGGCACCTAGCGAAGATCTATTTTCTCCTATATTTTGTCGCAAATTTGACACCAAATATCGGAATTTGACGGTCACTGGTTCAAAAGATATAAGGGTTCATAGGTGGCCCTGCTGGAGTCTCCCCAGCAGGGCCACGTTTATATCTTAAAAACTAGGGTCGGCCGTAGCAAAGATAATCTCTTCAGATGGGGGTTCATTGACGGTTCAGACCTCAAGTGTGTATGCGTAGTGTTGCCGCTTAGGGAAAAATAAAGTCGCCAAACTCCTACTAAAATGTCACTAGATTGGGTGAAAAATTAAATTCAAGAAGTCACTAAATTTACTGATTTATAAGTAACTTAAAAAACATGAAAAATCAACGAACAATAATTTGAATTAACCAAAAACACTGTTTAAAAATTATCTATTATCACTGCATTATATTCGTCCAGCATGGTGGAAGTGGACGGCTCTGTAGTTGCCGTGGAAGTCGAAGCTTGCGCTTGTAATATGGAAGTAGATGGCACAGTACATTCTTATTTATGTTTTTAACGGTTTTCGTCATTTGGGACAAGACTTCACTTGGTAAAACATAACTTTTGCAGGTTTCTTTTAAACATTTTAGCTGATTCCGTATCATGTGTCACTGACTCTGGCAGAGCCACCATCAGGGATTTTCATTTTGAAAACACAAAAAAATTGTCGCTAATTAGTCGAAATTTGTCGCCAAATATCAGAATTTGTCGGTCACTGGTTCAAAAGATATAAGGGTTTATAGGTGGCCGATCTGGAGAGAGTCTCCCCAGCAGGGCCACATTTATATCTCAAAAACTAGGGCACCTAGCAAATATCTCTTTTCTCCCATAATTTGTCGCCAATTAGTCGGAATCAGTCGCCAAATATCAGAGTTTGTCGGTCACTGGTTCAAAAGATACAAGAGTTTATAGGTGGCCGATCTGGAGAGAGTCTCCCCAGCAGGGCCACATTTATATCTCAAAAACTAGGACACCTAGCGAAGATGTGTTTTCTCCCATATTTTGTCGCCAATTAGTCGCAATTTGTCGCCAAGTCACAGATTTAATCGGATCTTAGTTTAGGAGATATAATGAGTTCAATTAGTAAGGTATAGTCCAAGAGCTAGGTCGAAGAGTTCACGAAAAATACCAAGAAAAAAATATTTCTATTAATATGTGTAATATACTTTATCGGTCGGTAGTTTTATCGGTCTAAAGTCTTTAGAAATGTCCGAGAGAGATAAATTCTCAATTTAATTCATGTTTTTATGTTTTAAATTACTAGGTTAGAGTGGCTTAAACTTCTTTGAAAACATTAAACCTTGCTCTTGGTCTATTTGGTGAAAGATGTACAGTCGCATGCAACTGTTTTACCACTTTACAATGTTAAGCTCTAATTAACTTTAGAATAATAAATAAATGTCGTACCTTTAGTAAAATGTTTAAAATACTTAAACGTTAATACATATTAATACATATTAATCTGCACTCATACGGTGTCCTCTTTTCAAAACACTCTCAAATTGTCCACTAACTTGTTCAATGCACTTAAACACCCGTATTCGTAATTGTTCTTTTAATTTTTCACACAAACAAACCTTCTCGCTGTACTTCCGGTGGATGACTAAAGAAAAAATCCTTTAGAGCAAGTTTGTTTGTTTACCTATTTTTTTTTAAGTAGCTACTTTGAGCGGCGGGCGCGAACGCCGACGCGCCGCACCCGTGACGTACAGCAGGTGACACCCTCGTTATATCTCGCTCGTTTCTCCGTTTTTGTATTTTCGGAATACCTAGAGATAACAACACTCGAGTTCGTAACTATTCATAATAAGTTCCACTTTAATTAAACTGGCTGACTTCAACTTACGTGACGGGCAACTCGTTCGAAGCAGCTCATCTGTACACGCGCATCTATCTCTTTCTTACTTACCGTAAATGAAACGGAGCGCAGCGATCTATCTGCCAGCGACTAAGTGGTAAGTGCACATTGTGTTAGATAAATAATTACATAATTATATGTATTGTAGATTTGTTTATAGGTAATGAATACAGCTTTCCTATGGTGGGTTGAAATTATAGAATAAGTTTACATTTATTTAATTCGAAACAAACATTCCTCCATAAGACGTCATAGATACTGTCTAGAAACTACATAAAGTATTTTGTACTCGCTTGTACCACTGTATGGGGAAATTGAATTCTTTAATATCTTTTTAATTACACACCGACTAAATCTGTAACTTTGCGACAAATTGCGACTAATTGGCGACAAAATATGGGAGAAAACACATCTTCGCTAGGTGTCCTAGTTTTTGAGATATAAATGTGGCCCTGCTGGGGAGACTCTCTCCAGATCGGCCACCTATAAACTCTTGTATCTTTTGAACCAGTGACCGACAAACTCTGATATTTGGCGACTGATTCCGACTAATTGGCGACAAATTATGGGAGAAAAGAGATATTTGCTAGGTGCCCTAGTTTTTGAGATATAAATGTGGCCCTGCTGGGGAGACTCTCTCCAGATCGGCCACCTATAAACCCTTATATCTTTTGAACCAGTGACCGACAAATTCTGATATTTGGCGACAAATTTCGACTAATTAGCGACAATTTTTTTGTGTTTTCAAAATGAAAATCCCTGATGGTGGCTCTGCCAGAGTCAGTGACACCCGTATCATCAGTATTGAATTCAGAGTTGTTGTTGCTAATCTATTTCGTAGTTTCGATTTAACAATATTCATTATACTGAACGTCCGCTTTAATTTACTGAACGTCCGCTTTAATTCTGCGTTGAAGTGTGGTAGCGACAAAACTGCAACATAATGGCTAAATCTCGTTAATAGTAATACTTGCAGCATTTTTGTATTAGTACTAGTAAGTATACACAACTTTCTGGCTAATTAAATATGGATTGCATCAACAGGATAAATAATTATGTAATGTTGTGTCGATCATGAAAAAGTCGCTAGAAGTCACCAGACTTTTTTTTGTCACTAAATCGTGAAAAAAAGTCACCATAAACCTCAAAAACTCACTAGATCTAGTGACAAAGTCACTAAAACGGCAACACTGCCGCCGCATATACAGTATATGCGGCGTATCTCCACAGATAATGTCCCACCTTCCATCTCGCGCTGCATGCCCTGACACCTGCACACTTGACGACCTTATGACTGCATCAGCGAGTGGAGTCCGCATAGCTGAATTTTGGGCCAAAACGATTTGATCGTATAGAAATTTGCCATCGACACGCTAAGAAGAAGAAGGGCACCTATATGTGTTTTCTCCTATATTTTGTCCCCAATTTGTCCAAATTTGACACCAAGTTACAGATTTAATCGGGTCTTAGTTTAGGAGATAACAATGAGTTCAATTAGTAAGGTATAGTCCAAGAGCTAGATCAAAGATTTCATGAAAAATTGCCAAGGATAAATATTTCTATTATCATTGTGTAATATACTTCTAGTTTTATCGGTCTAAAGTCCTTAGAAATGTCCCAGAGAGATAAATTTTCAATTAAATACATTTTATGTTTTAAATTACAAAATTATTGGCTTTAACTTCTGTGAAAACATTAAACATTGCTCTTGGGCTTTTTAGTGTCAAGATGTACAATCGCGTGCAACTGCTTTACCAGTTTACAATGTTATGCTAATTTACGTTAGAATAATAAAAAAAAATATCGTCCCCTTTTTTTTTTATGGTGGGTGGAAAATCATCAAATGACCCCTCCCGCTCTTGGGCAGAGCGAAAGGGAGTGTCAGACTTCTACTGACTAAAAACCACCCATGTTCCTTCTTAGCCCTTCATGTCGAGGCCGCGGTGTCCCTTGCGAACAACCCGGAGCCTCGACAGTAGTTATATGTTTAAAATAAGTTTTTATAAATTTTATTTTATAAAAATGAATTTCTAAGTTTGTTTGATGTGTGTTATTTTTGAGTGTGTACTTTGAGGTGATTGTGAGTGTTATGTTGTGGGTATGGATGGGTTGAGTTTTGATTTTATCTTAATTTAGGTTAGAATAATAAAACTTCGGTGGTCCGGCCGCCAAATGGCGGTCGTCAAACCATGACAGAGGCCCTTGAGGCGGTTTAGAAACTTGGACACTAGGGTGTGTGGGGTCGTTAGACCTTACTGCTCACACGATAAGAAGAAGAATTTGAAATCCTTGTAAATAACTACACAAATAACCTCCAAACCCTTCAAATTGATCTGTCAAAATTCATCAAACGTCAAACTAATCGTTCATTAGGAAGCTAAGTAAGGGTAGAGCGCCATTTAAAGTTGGTGGTTCATTAGGCCTACTAATGAATCACCAACTCATTCTGAGTGTGACTAATTTTAAATCTTTACTAAGGGACGGCTTAATTTGGCATTAGAGCACTCTGAGTGCGGCAGTTAGAGCAAGGTTTAATGTTTTCACAGAAATTTAAGCCACTCAAATCTTGTAATTTAAAACATAAAAACATGTATTTAATTGAATATTTATCTCTCTGGGACATTTCTAAGGACTTTAGACCGATAAAAGTAGAAGTATATTACACATATTAATAGAAATATTTATCCTTGGCAATTTTTCGTGAAATCTTTGATCTAGCTCTTGGACTATACCTTACTAAATGAACTCTTTATATCTCAGTCCCGATTAAATCTGTACTTGGTTTCAAATTTAAACAAATTGGGGACAAAATATAAGAGATAACATCTTCGCTAGGTGCCCTAGTTTTTGAGATATAAATGTAGCCCTGCTGGGGAGACTCCAGCAGCCCCCCTAGCATGCCACCGTAGAAACGGGTTTTGTCGACGGAAGAATCGACAAAATGACAGATTGTAGCAAAATTTAATGTCAAATTGTATGGAAAAAGCTTTGTCTATTCTTGGTAGAATAGAGATAGAATCGCCATACTACGCGTGCAGGGCCACCTATAAACCCTTATATCTTTTGAACCAGTGACCGTCAAATTCTGATATTTGGTGTCAAATTTGGACAACCATGCGTTTTTTTTTTGGTTTTTTTTTAGGATAACAAAACTTAATGTCTATTAAGTTTTACTTAGCTGATGAAGTTTGTTTAATTTCTGAACAAGTGGTTTTTAGTCAGTAGAAGTCTGACACTCCCTACCGCTCTGCCCAGAGCGGGAGGAGTCATTTGATGATTTCCCACCCTCCAAAAAAGGTCCTTAAAATTTAACATTCTGACGCACACGATTATTTGCAGGAATTAGTTAGGGATAGAGAACTTTAAATGAAATATATTTTTGAGTTCAAATAGGTTTATTTTTGGCACTTAAAATAGTAAGAAAAAATAAATACTAAGTGCCGTGCTCAGAGATATTTAATGATACTTAAGCCATCACTTAGTAAAGATTTTGACACTTTGGTGAAGGTTTTGTATGTCAAATCTTTACTCAGTGACAGCCTAAGTAATCATTAACCTTTTGACCGCCACGGACGTCTATGGACGTCAAATTAAAACGTGCTCAAGACGCCTTGGACGGCATGGCACGTCGAAAATAACACGTTTTTACAGTTCAAAATAAACATAAAAAAATATGTTAGTAGTGTTTTATTTTTCGTAAAATAATTCCATAAACATAATTATTATATTACTAGCTGTTCCCGGCATGCGTTGCAATGCCCTTTTTCCTACCTACTACCTGCCTGTGAACCAACTACCTACCTACCTACTACCCTACCTACCTACTACCCTACCTACCTACCTACTACCCTACCTACCTACTACCCGACCTACCTACTACCCTACCTACTTACTACCCTACCTACTACTCTACTGACTACCCTACCTACTCTACTATCCTACTTACTACCCTACCTACTACTCTACCTACTACCCTGCCTACCTACCTACCACTTTCTCACCTTTTAAACCTTTCTTGGACTTCCACGAATAATTCAACACTATAATTAGCCAAATCGGTCTAGCCGTTCTCGAGTTTTAGCGAGACTAACGAACAGCTATTCATTTTTATATAATATAGCTGTACCCCGCGTGCGTTGCAATGCCCTTTTACCTACCTATTACCTACCTACCTACATACTACTAATTTCTCACCTTCTCTGGACTGCCACAAATGTTTCAAAACCAAAATTAGACAAATCGGTCTAGCCGTTCTCTAGTTTTAGCGCGACTAACTAACAGCAATTAATTTTTATATTATACGCAATCACCATTTGAAAAATCATTTTTCTATTGGGAAAGAAACAGTAATTATTTGTGATTATTGTGATAATGTCGTATGGTCTGTTTGAAGTTGTCATTCGTTGACTTAACAACTGAACGTCACTCAATTGTTTTGCCTTCCCGGAACCTCTCCAATAACACTTGAACTTTATAGTACGGTATTAAAGCTCAAATTGATTTGACGTTTTAGTTAGAAAACGTTTGTATGGGAAAAAGAAAAGGGCTGTTTTTAGGGCTTTTCCGGCCATTATTCGAATTTTTCTCGCCGTAAAAACCATCCTTGAACTTCAACGAACATTTAAAAAAAAAATCAGCCAAATCGGTCAAGCCGTTTTCATGCCAAGTCGTGACAACGAAAAACGGGTTTCATTTTTATATATATAGATTTTACACAAATATATACAGGGTGGTGCCGACAATACGACATACGAATAGTTTAAAAATATTCCTATGAACTAGAACTACCAGTGGTTTAATTTATTATCGTATTGTCGGCACCACCCTGTATAACAATTAGCCACTCTGTATTGGGAAAAGATCACAATTAAGTAGGTACATCATGCAAAATGTATCATTTGGCGTGCAAATCCATGCCACCGACGTGAAGAGACGTCAGCTAGTGATGGATAAGGAAAACAATTACGATAAAAGCTCTATGAAATATTTTACGTGATAACTTAATTTGATAAAATAAAATATCCCTGAGTACGGCATAAGACTACTTAAAACAACGACAATAAATAATAAAAGAGACGAAAGAAGAAGAGTTTTTCATTACATTTGATTAACATATTAGTCCAGTCAAAATAAGCATAGAAAATATGGTTAAAAACAATAATTCACATATTTATACCTGAAAATTTTTGGTCTTGGATTGAATACACCATTATAACTGCCGTACTCAGAGATATTTAGTGACTACTTAAGCCGTCATTTAGTAAAGATTTGACATACAAAAAGTGTCAAAATCTTAACTAAGTGATGGCTTAAGTAATAATTAAACGTCTCTGAGTGCGGCAGTAAATGAAATATCAAAAGCCGTGTACC
The DNA here is from genome assembly GCA_949774965.1 of Diarsia brunnea. Taxonomy (NCBI): domain Eukaryota; kingdom Metazoa; phylum Arthropoda; class Insecta; order Lepidoptera; family Noctuidae; genus Diarsia; species Diarsia brunnea. Next base: position 2,328,739 of record OX459005.1, on the reverse strand, counting down.
TATTCTAAAAAGTTGAACAAGGTCAAAAATATAAGTTTCTCGAACTTTTGTGTTTAACGGTAAGCGTTATGGCAAAAATAGTTCGGACCAAAATTGATGTGACCTCCACCAATTTTCAACTCTAGGCGAATTATTTACTACTAATGGAGTAGCATTGAGACGTCATGACTATCTTCACATTGAATATACTCCGGACTCAGGTAGGCAGAAGCAAGGAATTCCTGTTCAGGTGGAAAGGAAACTGTGCCCTGAAGTCTAAATGTAGTGTTGATTCACAGACTACGGGGCACTTGATACAGTGTCCTGCCTGTCCTATTGTTTGCATGTCACAGGAGCTGATGGAAGCTACTCAGAGTGACACACTGAAAAGCTTTCAGTATTTCACACAAATACTGAATTTTATTATCGTAAGAATAATAAAATTAGAAAAAACATTTTTTTTCATTTTGAAGAGTTTTCATGACATTGGATAAACATGTTATTTTCGATGAGTTTGTTATATACCAACTCATTCTCCTTATTTCTTATCTCTACTAGTGGTACAGGGCTGTCATTGCTTATAACCTTCACATTGAATGGCCCTCGATTTAAGAATAATTCAGTGTATTCTTTTCTTACACTTTTGATATCTACATCTGGATTTAGTTCTACTCCAAATAGTTTGGCTGTTATAGTAGCAGGTACCAATGTTGCCAATTCCTCACTAATTTCTCTTATATCAGCTAAAGGAATTACACTCACGTTGCCATAATCAACATACTTAACTTTAACTTGGTTCGTCTTTTCGCAAAACTGTGAAATAGTTGCACGATACCAACGATTGTCTTCAGGAAAGATTGCTACACACGCTTTGTTCTCGAATAAACCGTTTAGCGGTGGCATGTTCATACCGTCAGACTGCAGTTCTTCGTCCATCAGATTGTACACATTAGTGGTGTCATCGTCAAAAATCAAAGTAAGTTCTAATGTATGAATATCATTGATGGTTGTGATATTACAACAGAATTCATCAGCTGCATTTCTTGCATATGAGATATATTGTCCATCGAGGGGTAATTGATCTTGTTCCTTTAATGTCTCCCAGTCTGCACTCTTTTGGGAAATACTGTCAGTATCTTCATCATCAACCACAATGTAGTCAGGGCCAGAATCTGATACAATAATATCGTCTTCTATTTCTTCTTCCTCTTTGTTTGTTATATCAATGGATGCGTATGACGTGCCATAGCGCTTGCTGCCCTCTGTATACTCCGCCAAAGAAACCTCCACTAAATGATCATTAATCCACATTTTGTCACATTTTAAATCTACAGGCACAACTCCGTTTACAGGTTCACCGGTTACCTTGACATAACATCGTTTCTCAACAATAACTTTATGTATGTAGTCCAATGTGTTTCTAACCCACTTTTCGCCCAGGGGACGTATACGATCCAAACTACATTTATGCGCTTGGACTGGTAACTCGTGGAGAGGAAAACCTTTTCTCAAATTTTCAAAATCACAAGTTTCATCACATCCGTAGTCAATGTAATGGATTATACATGAAGATTTTTCTTCGTTTACTTCTATTACTCTGCCTCTATAATAGCTGTTGTCTAAATCGTATAACGCAACACACGGCTCTCCCACATTCCATTTGTTGAATTTAGCTCTAGGATCGGGATCTTTGTAGCGATCACTAAGCTCCTTACGAATGTAGTCCAATGTTTCTTCTTGGCGTACGTCATGTAAGAAGATCACAGCCTCGTAGTCTATGTACCTACAAAAAAGGCATTATATAAAGCAAACCATACTTAAACACTGAATAAAGTTTACATGTGTGTACAAGTGGAATGGAAGTGAGACGCACGGGACCGGTCAATGTGGCGACACTTGGAGGAGGCCTATGTCCAGCAGTGGACGTCTTTCGGCTGAAATGATGATGATGATTGCAGAAAGTGGAAAACAACAGTAAACACTTCCACAACAAAAATAAAACTCGTAATTTAAACAAAAAGAAACAGCTATTTCTAAGGACATAGATACACTGCGTATTTGTTCGGCGTTAACGGACGCGTTGACCGTTAACCGCTTTAACATTTAGGCGACTTTAGCAGCGCGGCAGTCGCGCTACTGTCGCGCTGTTAACGTCCTAATGTGAAAGCGGCCTTAGAACGAGATTCAGGCGCGGCCAGTAAAAATTGTCATGTAAAATACTGATATTCAGCTACATCCGGTTAGACTAGAAGCGGACCCGAACATGGTCGGGTTAGATACCCTGTAGGTATTACATTATTTGTAGCAATGTTCGGAATGATTATGTGTGTTTTCGTTTGTCCCTTTCACCCTATATAATGAAGATGGCTGATTTTAATTTTGACATAATAGGGGATCGTACTGACTCAAAAAATATGATTCTGTTTAGTCCGTCAGTTAGATTATCGAAAAATATTGGATACGTGTTTTTTTGTTTTATCATACTAATAAAAATTGATGAAGATAAAACCTGTCAAAGATCACGAGTGCCCCCCTTGTGACGTCAGTTGTAGGTAAAAATGAACTGATATGTGACGTCACACGAGATTTCGAAGTACTGTATCGTATCGTCTTCATTAGTTTACGTGAAAAAAACAAAAATAATGTGTTCAATATTTTTTGGAAATTATCTGACGGACTAATTAGTTTTTTTTTTGTCCGAAGTTTATATTAGAAAAAAGTGCTTACATTGGCCGTGCAGTGAACTCCGTGCTTGACAGGGGTTCTGGTGATAACCAGTCAGTTATATACGGACCACTTGTCTCTCGGCCCTCTCTTGGCAAAGGTTTGATATCTTCATTCTCGAGGATCGATGAGGGCGAATTAACGTTCATATCTTCATCCGCTTGGCTTATGCTTAAAGGTCTCATAGGCATTGGGTCTAACTGTAACCAATCATTGACAGATCCCGTGATGTTGAGAAAAGATAATGATAATCCAGCATCTTCAGTATTGTCTTCAGTTGTAACCTGCAGAAAGGAAGATAAATGGTTAAGGTGAAGGCGACGATGTAGCCCGCGAAATTCGGTTTTTCTTACGTTTCTTGCAATTTCCCGGCCAGTGTCAAGTTGTATGTTAAATAAAATAGGATTCGCGGCAGTAAAAGATGTTTATTTACTGAGTAATCATGATTCAAATCACCAATACAACCGTCTCAGTTCATAAAGGTATCTTGAGTGACTATTTGATGAAAACGGCATTCTGGAGACCTTTATGAACTGCCAAAAACGTAAGAAAATTCAAATTTCGCGAGCTTCCTTGTCAAATTAAACATTTAGTTTAAGGGCCAGCAACAATCGAAGCAAGATGCGCTGTAGGTTTAAATACTTGCTCCGTCGGGGCTGCGGGTTGTTCGAAAGAAATAGCGCGGCCTTGGCACAAAGGGCTAAGAAGGAACCGGGTGGTTTTTAGTCAGTAGAAGTCTGACACTCCTTACCACTTTGCCCAGAGCGGGAGGAGTCATTTGATGATTTCCCACCCTCCAAAAAAAGCTTTTTACTTGCTAAATCAAACTTACCACTTGCGTTCTATCAGGTACACAAAGACCTCGTTCAACTATTTTGTCATTCAAACAACGCCAGGTCGATACATTAGGTTCCAAAGCACCTCCTGCTTCCGTGTGATACACCCAAAGTTGGATAGGCATACTTTTATCTTTAAAGTTGCCTAGTTTAGTGATGAAAAATCTTTTATACTCATCAATAAATTCTTTTAAACACTCCTTTGTAATTGAAGGCCAGACTTCACCCATAGCGGGCATAATACCACATAGATGGCACTTTACAGCCGCGTCGCCGAACCTGGCAAGCTCAGGTGTCAATTCTTTTAAAGCAGACTTGGGAATAGTTTCAATACAGGCGAAATCACTGTAAAACAGTTTGGCGTTATCATTTTCCAATTCCGTTATCACAGCACGACGCCAAGTCTGCGATTGTTTACATAACGTGACGCATCTGTCCCCGATCTGCCAGTTATTTTCAATTGCGTTTTTATTCTTTTTCGAATATGTTTTTTGTATTTTATCGAAAAAATCTTTATAAGTCTGTTGTTGATGAATGAATGAAACGTAAATCAGTGACGGTGACTCGCAATTCAGAACTTTAACTTCCAATCTCAGAGGACCCTTATCTTTGGCCTGCAAATCGTTATCGTTTAACTTTTCAGGCATTTCTTCGTTTATCTTTCTCTTCACAATAGTTCGTTTAGAATTGGAAGGAGCAGAAGGTTTAGGTTTCGCACTCGACGACTTATTAGTTAAAGCCTGTCCCTCTACTGAAGTGTTGTTAAATATGGTAACGCTGTAAAAAAAAGAAAGGATTTTTTTTATATTTCTACACAAATTTTCACCCTTGCCTGCAATGACACGTGACGGATATCTATCACTATACATTTTATAATCGTATTTTTTAGGGTTCCGTACCCGAATGGCAAAAAACGGAACCCTTACAGATTCGTCATGTCTCTCCGTGCGTATGTCACGGCCACTTTATTCGGAATCTATTAAGACTACACAGTTGAAACTTGGTAGGTAGATGTATTCTGTAAACCGCTTTACGGTATTTGTACAAAAAAAATGATTAAGGGAACCCCCATAAATGGAACTGAAACTAAAAAAATATTAAAATTGAAGGGAGCTCTACTACGATGGAACGGAACCCTTCATGTGCAAGTCCAACTTGCACTTGGCCAGTTTTTGTATTTGATTAAAAAAAAAAAATCCTTACCCGAATGGAATAGCAAATTTATGTTGAATCATCTCATTGTTAATATTAACCACCTTGTCATCGAGTGGTTTGTAGCAAAGAGTAACGCCAATGGATCCTTGACTACGGTGAGATCTGTTGCGCTTGTCCTCTAAACGCAGTTCCAGTACATAGCTCTCGTATTTCCGAAGAAGCTCCACGGACGCCGAGTTCCACTTATTATTGCATGGTGTAATACCAGCCAGATGGCACTCTGTCGCCTGTTCGTACAAACATAGATTATTTTTTACGACATGGTTACAAACTTTCGAGTCTAAATAAAAAAAAAAGACTTGTTGTACAATTTACAATAAAAAGATGTTTGTTTTTCTTCTTTTAGTTAAACATGCAACTTTTATTAAAGAAATGTATCCTTGAATGATTCTCTCGAAGCAAACGAGGTTCCCAACATTTTTGCAGTACATGTTGACTGCTTAGACTAGGGTGCTTTAACTTTCCTGAAGTCGAACCTAATTTTTATTATGTCAGCCATAAGACGTCCACTGCTGGACATAAGCCTCCCCCAGAAGGGGAAGACTTGCCATAATAGCCACGCTTGGCAGGCGGGTTGGCGATTTCAGTATGGTTGTTACGAAGGCACAAAGAACGCTGCTGCCCATTCTCTGGTAAGTCCCTTAGTCGCCTCTTACCGACACCCACGGGAAGATATGGGATGGTGCTATTATTTACGTCCGACACCATACGGAACAATTTTATTATGTTGTAACAGCATAAATGAGTGGTAGACTCACCAGTGCAGTGATTCTGGTGAACTTCGGGTGTATATAGCGCAGCGCGGTCCAGTGCACTAGCTCTTGTTGCCCGAGGTCGGGCAAGGACACGCGCACGTGCGCCCGGCCGGGCCGCTCGGCCACCACGCCGCGCGCCCACTTGTTCCCAAGCGCCATAGAGCGGCAGTTCGCCAGGTTCACTACGCACGCCATACCTGTTTAGCAAAAATACAGAATTCATCGTTAAAAAAAAAAACAGTGAAAATTTGAAGTGCCTACTTATTATGGTTCAAAAGATACAGCTTTGTCTGTGACAGACGGACAAACAGCGGAGCTTTAGTAATAGGGCCCGTTGGCACCTTCTGGGTAACGGAACGTTCAAGTATTACGTAACGCGCCGTAACATATTTATGTACCCTCCCCCTAGTAAAAGGTTACGTAACCACCAAGTGACCATTTTACCCTAAAATTTGAAATGTTGAGCTAAAAAACGTTATAAAAATGCGTGACAGTATCCCTAAAAACAATGTTACGTAACGCATAGTTCAAACCCTCCTCCCCCCCCCGGTTTAAACTATGAGTTACGTAACATTGTTTTTAATCTGTCTCTGTAACGCATCGTAACGTTTTACAAAACCCCAGCACCAAATTCGTTACGTAATAGTCGAAAGCTCCCTAAGGAAACCTAAAAATTTCTTATCATTAGCCCTTGTTGGTTTGTGGGAGAATAATAATCGAGTGCTATGCCCGATTATGGCTCGTTATTTAAAATAAATAGCCAGTCACGATATCGAGTGCCGAGGATCAAAACTCCTAATATAAAGAGACATAACTGCTTATTTATAAAATAAAATGGCGAAAAGTTAGGCAGACTACAACACGTTCAATAAATAAATAAGAATGTATTGTGTTGGTTATGGTAGCACCAAAAAAAAAAACGCTACAATTATTGGAATAAACAAAAAATAGTTTATCTGGATATAAGTGGGGAAATTTTGTTATGGCACCCGAGGCGGAATTCATAACCGATCCGCAGGCAGCTTGTTATGGAACCGAGAACAGCAGTAACAAATGCTCACGTGTATCATAACGACATTTTTGAAGAAAATAAACTCTTATTTTAGCCCAACTTGCGGTACAATTAAAACTATACACCGTGACGTTTTAATCGTCTTACAACGGCAGCCCACTTCATGAATTCAATAACTAGAAAAAGTTTATAAAAAAAAAGGGAAATAATAAATCGAGCAACAGATTTTTTTAATGGCCACGTGATCAGACTTCTAATTTTATGACTAAGCCACGGGAAAATAAGATAGCCTCTAAAAAGCTAATTCGCCTTTTTACAATGCCAACTAAATATCTTACAGAAAGCGTCAAATAAAGATCATCAATTATAGTAACTTGTACTTATTACATAGACACCTAATTTACTAACGCAGCCACGGAATTTATATCTCATAACCATTTTACATTTTATAGCTTTAACATTAGTTAATTAGCACCCTAATGGGCGGCATGGGCACCGGGCCGTAGGCCGACGAAGGAGGCCGGAGGAGGCCCGGCACTTCGGGGACAGAAGATATTAGTGTTATTTAATATGCGAGCGAAGCGAGCGCGCGTCCCTTCGCCGTTGTCGGGTAAAAAATAACCACCATGCTGAGTTATATTTAGAGTGGCTCAGATAGAACTTAACTAGTGGCTAAGATAGGAATACTTAGATGCTCGTTAATTGTGGCTTACTTAGTAATTTAGAAGGCAATGTAGATTTTTAGAGGCGAAAAATGCTATTAAAAAGAAGCCGGTTTAATTAGCACCCAAAAAAAATGGTATAGTCTATGAGATTTAAATCATCTAAAAATACGAATACGATCTTTAGGTTAAGCCACGCTTGCCTAGTTTTATCTGTGGATGGGTGACCGCCCATTACATAACGAGTTTCCTCCGTCCCTCGGAAAGTACGTTAAGGTGTTGGTCCCGGCTGCCATATCTATATTATGGATCTTTGGCATTCGTTACAGGTAGTCGGTGAACGGAAGGTCTGATACCCACCCGTCGGGGCTGCGGGTTGTTCGAAAGAGATACCGCGGTCTCGGCGCAAGGGCTAACAAGGAACATGGGTGGTTTTTAGTTAGTAGAAGTCTGACACTGCCTTTCGCTCTGCCCAGAGCGGGAGGGGTAATTTGATGATTTCCCACCCCCCAAAAAGAAAAAAAAAACGTCTGATAACTAGCCTTACCAAAGGGTATCGTATTACCCAGTATGAACTGGGTTGTGGATGTCAGATAAGCAGTCACTCCATGTAAAACCTTTTTGATGAACGTTTTCTTCTCTTTAGATAGATGAAGTGGGCTACCGTTTTAAAACTACTAAAAATTCACGGAGGCACACTTGACCATCGGAATAAAAAAAAATCCTCTTTCTACTTACCTTTTTCTGGTAAATACACAAGTTCAGCATGAGAAGCCAGGCTATACTCTTGTTGCAAATCTTCCAAGAGTTTCTCATAAACGTTACAGAGATGACGCTGGAAAGGATAATAAATACCATTAAGGTGTGTGAATTAATGCACAATAGATAGCAATCACTGCATATTATAAAACATAGCCCTCCGCCGCGTCTGTCTGTCTGTCTGTTCGCGATAAACTCAAATACTACTGCACCGATATTCATGTTGTTTTCACCAAAAGATAGAGTGGTTATCGAGGAAGGTTTTAGTATACAGGGTGTAAATCAACCCATCACACACCCGTCAACCAAGCATTCTGTACATCAAACTAAGTAGCACTCTTAAAACATTGTGCTAGTGGATGCTTTGAATAATAAACGGGTCATGGAAGTAATTTAAGTAAAGTTAAAACCTGAAAAACTAGTATTTACAAAAACAGCTGTGAAAAATTTGGAACTTTGACCCTCAATATCTCCGTAACTAGGGGGTTCCCAGGTATGGTCTAGAACAAAAAATTATCGCAGTGGTGGAGAGAACAAGTGCCCTTCGTTTGCGCTAAGGGTACTTTTACACCATATATAATTTGACCGACATACACGCGGGCGAAGTCGTGGGCATCAGCTAGTAAATTATAAAAATAAAACTTACTTTTCTTACGTAAAATTTGTCAGGGCTGACTATGTGAATTATGGACACTGATTCCGTTTTTTTTTCCAAATATTCATTATTACTTGTATGCAGCTTCAGTTTCTCTCTGACACCTCTGATTGCTGTATACTGAAAAAAAAAAACGAATAAAGGTTTAAAATTTCACATAGCATAAACTTTTATAAATGTTAATATCGTAAAAAGAATTACCGTTGCACTTGGGTTAGGCATTATGGCACGATCATGGAACTCCAATGCATGAGCAAGACTGACCCCGGTTTCGAATGTGGTGACGTCACATTCTACTTTGAACTCCACGTTAGATGATATAATACGGTGGATATGCATCACAGTTTGTTTGCTAAAATAAAATAACGCGTTATTATAATAGAATGACGAAGTGAAATATTGACTAAATAAACAAGCATAATTTCGATTTGAAATGGAATTCGAGATTTTAAATTTAAAAACTTAAAACAAACAACTTGTTTTAAGTTTTAATTCTACTTAAACGAGATCTAGGTTTCGATGCAGAATGTAGTACTGCTCTAGTTTTATGTGCACTGTTTGCAGATAGCAGATACAATAATTATAATGGTACATGTCATGTAACCCGAAACTATTCGTTCTGGGGCGTTGACAATATAAAATCTCGGATTACATTTACAGAGAATATAATTTCTAACTGGATGGAATGTTTAGTTTATCTTTTCTTACTACCATTATAAAAAACAGAACTTTGTGAAGATGGATGGATAATGCAAGGTAATGTTAACAATTACAAAAAAACGGCAAAATATCGCGCTTGTTGTATGGGAGCCCCCCTTAAATATTTATTTTATTTTGTTTTTAGTATTTGTTGTTAAAGCGGCAACAGAAATACATAATTTTCACAACTATCTAGCTATCGGGGTTCTTGAGATACAGCCTGGTGATAGACAGGCGGACAGACAGCGAAGTCCTAGTAATAGGGTCCCGTTTTTACTCTTTGGGTACGGAACCCTAAAAAGAGTGTTTATAAACTAGGCAATATGATTATTTAGAAAGGAATGTAGCTGATTAGCAATCACATACTGATTGGTTGGTTATTAAATTATAGTCTGCAAAAATCAAGAACTATGTGGGCGGTTAATTGTGCCGTTGAATGTAGCTTCTCAATATAAGCTTCGTTCTTCTCGATTAGGTTAATTAATTCAAACTTACTTTTCTATGATATTTTGAATGAGGTGTGTGTCGTTACTGGTCCACTCGCCCATTTTGGGCTTACAATTGAACAAAGAACAATTGATGGCGAACGGATAAATACTCTGTACTTTCGTTGAAGGCAAAAGACGCAACCTGAAATAGAGAAAATACTTCTCTCGTTATAACTATCAAGCAATACAATCACACAATAGGGTAGTTTACTAAAAAAATGTAATTAGTCCGTCAGATAGATTTCCAAAAATATTGGACACGTATTTTTTCTTTTTTCACGTAAACAAACAATGAAGACGATACAGTGCCTTGAAAACTCGTGTGACGTCATATTCTAAGACACTAGTATGACATTGTTTACCGGTGAGTGACGTCACAACCCCCCACTCAAATCATTGACGCGTTTTATCTTCCGTCAATTGTTATTGATTTGATAAAATTAAAAATACGTATCTGACGGCGCTTTAATATTAAAATTAGTTTTAGTTAGATTTAATAGATGTCGCTGTTAGTTTAAGAGTGTCGTGAACATGACTTATCTATGTCAGCTACGTCACATCCGATCACACGACACTCTGACACAACACCGAGCGCTAGCGGGCGGTGGGGCGACGACTTACAGGCAGTATGGTTTGAGATTTGGTCGAGATCGCACAGGCGTGCTACGCGCTCGGTGGAGTGTCTTACTTGTGCTATATCTATTTTGTTATTTTATTTTATCGGTTATTACTTGGTGAATATTTTAAAAGGAATAAAAGTGATTTTGTGCTAGTGAACTGGTGTCCCTATTTTCTTCGCCCGACAATCCACGCCTACCTACAATGTACAACTTAGTAATTGAGATCATGGATCCAATTAATACCGCTGATAAGGGCCATGTTCCTACATATCTAATATTTTTCGATAATCTAACAGACAGTAAACATCCCTATTCGTTTGGTCGAAAAAGGGTTTTTTTATGAACGATTGTAAAATAACTCTCCTGTATAGTTAGACTTACCTATCAACGGTAACAAATTCCATGTGTCCGAAATCAAAACAGAAAACTTGAATTATTGGATCCTTATGTGTCCTATCTATATTAACAACGCGACATCTTTGCCACATATAATGCCATGACTCATTGAAAACCAAGTATGTATCACCTGAAAACAGAAAAAATGACGTTGGCCATTACAATACCACAACTTTGCTAAATTGTAAAGGCTACTGAGGGATAGCTTTCCTAGCTCGCCGTCCGTCCGTCTTATGACGACGACAGGCCGTGTCGACGGCGCGTTCGTGCTCCACGCGCGCCTCAAAAAGATGTCAGCAACATGGAAGGGGCCCGCTAGGGCAGACGTCCGTCGGGGCTGCGGGTTGTTCGAAAGAGATACCGCGGCCTCGACACAAAGGGCTAAGAAGGAACATGGGTGGTTTTTAGTCAGTAGAAGTCTGACACTCCCTTTCGCTCTGCTCAGAGCGGGAGGGGTTATTTGATGATTTCCCACTCCCAAAAAAAAAAGGGTAGCTTTCCTCTGGCTGACTCATCATTAGCCTTTTCCCAACTATGTTGGGGTCGTCTTCCTGTCTAACCGGATCAACTAAATACCAGTATTTTACACGGAGCGACTCTGGCTACAAATACTAAACAATATTATTTAATAAATATTTTTTTAAATGCTTACCCATCCTAATCTCATTCAGAGCCGGTTTGTTGAACGATATTGCATTTTGAAATTCGTGCACCATATCTTGGAACATAGCTTGGAAGCACGCTCTTTGCACAAAGAAATTATTTGGATTTACAATATATGAAATGTAAATCAACTCTTGGGAACCTAGAATTTAAATTACCCATATTACTATTATTCTTTTTTTTTTATAAATAATGATTTATTGTTTATAAACATTGAAATACCTTCACTTAACTGCTGTGGACTTGGTAGAAACAGTGTCATCCGAGTCCCCTGTTGAAGTACAGGCTGTACCATATAGTTATCTAAAAATATTCATAATAATAAACTATAGAAAATAAAATACATACAAAGAAAAAGTACTTCGGAAAAAGTACTTTACATATAATAAAATCGTAAAAATCAAAAGCTATGTTATGACTTGGCGCAAAAATTACTACACTGATTCTGTTCAAATTTTGCACAAATATTCCATACAGGCTTCTTCCCAGGATAGGCTATATACACACATCAACACTGTCTAGGGATATTTTGGATTTACTCAATTTACTCAAAATGTATTAAAAATAGCATACAACATGTATATATTTTTATAAAGCCCATTTATCAGACTACACTCCAGAATAAAAGAAAACAATGTTTTTTTGCGTAAACAAATTTTTATTCAAATAAAGAAAAAACATGAAATAATGGTAAAACTAACAACGAATGTGTTTCTCAAGAAAAATTTACAAATAAGGAAAAAATAATTTGTTTTTAACAGTTCTGTGAAAAATCAGTAGTCAGTAAAACCACCCATGACGTTAATAACGGTCCTGCAACGGTTTTTCATGCTTTGGATTAAGTTATCCAAGTCTTGCTGCGGTATATTGTCCCAGGTCCGGCTAAGATGCAAAAAAAGTTGCTCTTCCGTCGCAACGTTTGCAGGGAAATTCCTCAAAGCCCTTCTTTGGAGCATATCCCACGCGTGCTCTATGGGGTTTAGGTCAGGCGATTGAGCGGGCCAGCCTAAGACCGATACGGCGTGCTCCTGCAACCAGCTCGTCACCACTCTCGCTGTGTGCGGACGGGCGTTATCGTGCATGAGCGTGAATTCTTGGCCCATTTGTAGTCGATGGGGGTAGATTATTGGTACTAGCACCTCGTTACGGTATTTTTCAGCCGTCATGGTGTTTCTGATCCAAACGAGGTCTGTTCTTCCACCAACACGAATTCCCGCCCAAACCATAATTATCCCGCCGTGGTATGAATGGACTTCCTGAGGATGTTGCAGACGGCTCTCACGACCAGGAACTCGCCAAACACGCACTCTACGTGTATCGGGATGGAAACCGAACCGGGACTCATCGGTAAACAGCACTACACACCACTGGTTTTCTTCCCAGAGCAAATGTTCACGAGCCCACTCTAGTCGTCATCCACGATTTCCTCGGCGTAGTGCTGGAGTACGAAGCGGTCTGCGAGCATGAAGGTTAGCTTCATGCAGCCTTCTCCTCACAGTTTGGTCACTCACAAGCAACTGGTGCTCTGACTGGAGCCTCTGAACCAACTGCATGGCCGTAACATTTGGTTGTCTTCTCGCGGCAACTTGCAAAAATCGGTCTTGTCGTTGAGTGGTTATGCGCTTCCCGCCTGGGTGTCTTTCAGCCACTTCACCAGTAGCACGATAACGTGACCATAACCTTGATATCACGTTTTGTCTTGTTCCAAACTCCTCAGCAATACTCCGTTGAGTAGCCCCAGCTTGGAGCATGCCTACTGCCCTTAACATTTCTTCTTTAGTTAAATGGCGCCGCTGCATGATGCACACAATAACATTAATTCGGAATTAACCGATAACTTGTTATAAAACTTAAATTGGACACAAAAAAATAGCCACAAACTACTGTAGGTAAATGAAACCTTCGGACTTCGCTACCATTATGCCGCGTAAATCTTTTGTTTTTAATGTATTTTTTCAAATTCAAATTTAGAATCGTTCAAAAAGGCTTACAAAATAAACTTTCTTCAAAAGAATTTAAAAGTGGCCAGTATTTTTTGAGTTTAAGAACTTTATACAAAATATCCCTAGACGGTGTTGATGTGTGTATTATCACGCTACTTGCTAAGGGGGTTGAGCATTATTGCATTATGTTAGAAAATGAAACGTCAAATAATAGTTTGACATTTCAGTCTTGACGAGCATTAGAACGGTGTCAACAGAAGTAATCAGCATAGAGAGTATGTGACTGATCTGTAAGCTGTTGGTCGCAAGATCTAACCACATAATAAAAAATAGTAATACAAATAAAGAAAACAAAATTGTATATGTAGGTACATATATACGAGGTGCATTCAATAAGTACCTAGCCTCATCGCCAGAGGGCGCTGTAGTTTCAAAAGAGTTTTACCACAGTGTAGCACATTCTTTTTTAATTCTTTTTTCAAATTTTCATTCCAATCCCTTCATTAGTTATAATTTGACAACTTATGGAAGCGAACGTGTCGATCGGTTTTACAAAAATGGAAAAAGAGCAATATCGTTCGGTGATTCGATTCCTATTTTTGGAAGGGAAAACGTGCATCGAAATCAAAGAGCGCTTGGATTTAAGATTCCCTTTGAAGTAAGTAGGCTTGCTTAATAAGTAAGTCAAGTTTAATACAGAGAAAAGTACTTACTCTGTGCACGCTTGCTCGAATTGTCACTGCAATTAGAAGATGCTACTGAAGATCCACTCTTGTTTAAACTTGGAGGCTTTTCTTTTTTAACTTTGGATTCCCTTGCATCTAAGAACAATAAATACTAATTAAAATATATTTGTAATTAGCTCGCAAAAAGAATCATGACAAAACAGTATGAAGTGAGTAAGTATGAAGAGGGCTAAAAGTGAACCAAGCAAAGAATATAGACAGTGACGAAAAATTCGCTACTTTTCGAAGGGTCCTTATTTCGAAACACATCTTCCAGTGCGTTAGTGAACAATTTTCGGGGAATTGGAACGCCTTGCTTCACCCCCCGACGCAAAGGGATATGTTCAGTTTGCTGCTTCTGCAGTTCTACAAAGTGCATAACAAAATATAAAAGAATTAAACAATAAGAAAAGAGTTTATTTAAAAAAAAAGAAAAGAAATTAAAAAAAAAGAAAAGAATTTATTTAAAAAAAAGGAGATTTAATTTGTATTGCGTTACGAAAATACCTCTGCAAAAACCGATGACATACCTTTAGGTAGTTCGGGTGGATATACGACAGACTTAGGCGCTGGTGGTATCTCTACATCAGCACCCAGTTCTGACGTAGAGAACAGCTTGAATTCGGACTTCACATTCCCTTCCAATTGCACATATTCGGTGATCAATGAGGACAGATTCTCATTTACTGTCACCCTGTTGGTAATGAAAGAAATGTTATTAAGAAAGGGTATATTATTCTTGTAAATTAAGAAAAATTAGAAACATCAAAATTTCATAACAATAACTTACTTCAGAGATTCCTTGTTTGTTCCAGTGTTATTTAAAAACCAGGGAGTGTTTGCTACTTTTTTGGCTTCTTCCAAAAGATCTGGCAAATTAATCTAAAGAAAGCAAAATCATTTAAGAACATGTTATTTGAAATTTGAATATACAAACACTGGCCTGTCGTATACCTCATCCCAGCGAAAATTTGTTTTTTTTTTGTTTTGAGTGAGTGTTAATTTTGAGAATGCATCTTTGAGAAGCCTTGGAGGCACTTTTAAAGTACAAGCCGACAAAGTAACTCTTTAAGTACTACGACCTAGGGTTATTACACATATTTAGTTTTGTTTTTATCGTTAATTACAACATTAAATTAAGGAATTACCAACCTTTTTGATGTTGTAGGTTTCTATGGCAAATGTTATCATGTCCAAGACATTTTTAGCTGTCTTGATAGAATTTGCGACTTCAGATCGTACTTTTTGCAGAGAGTCCTTTTCAGAGGACTTTAAATCCAAAATTTTGTGTATGATTTCGTTCTTTTGTTTTTGGATTACAGAAAATAGCTTCGAGAAGTGCTGTTCAACACTGTCAATTTTTTTAGAAAGCTCTTTAGAGGATCCAGTGTCATTTTCGTAGTTATGCAGCAAATATCCAATGTCCTAAAGAACATGTAACATACATAAGAACAAATGATGAACGAAGCACACATTATTTGTGAAAGTGATGAGGATACATACAACAGCTGTTTTTGAGAGTCTCTTGAAGATTTCATCTACTTGTGGATATACATCAGTTAAGGACCCCAAAAAAGTTTCAATCTGAAAAAAAAATACAAAATTAGCTTTTTTTTTCAATTCCAAGCTTTTTCCAGAAAGGCGTGAAACAATCAAGTCACAACTTCGAGTGTCCATATTACTTACAACATCCTGAAAAGATTTCACATCATGGCTCCTGCAGGATTCACCGCTAAGCATCATGCAGTCAGTACATATTGACTTTTTACAATCATTGCAATAGTAATCAAGTGGCTTTTCAATATGCAATTTACAAGTGCTGGGTGGCACATTAGATTCTGAAATAAAAAGGAAATATTAATTATATTAGAATTGTTTTTGAGTTCAGTGTGGCTATAGGCTTGCACCAAGGGTCGGCTTTAAGTCCGTAACTCTTATTGTTGGTTACGGATGCTCTGACGTCGGACATACAGGAAGAGGCACCCTGGTGCATGCCGTTTGCGACGACATTGTTCTTGTCGGTGAAGATGGACCTGAGATCCAGAGCAGATTGGAGAAATGGCAACAGAAGCTGGAGAATGTTGGCTTGAAAATCTGCAGAAGTAAAACTGAATACATGTATTGCGATTTCGGCGGTCTCTCCAGTTCTGGAGCCATAGCGCTAGATGGCGTGCTTCTTCCAATTTGCTCCGACTTTAGGTATCTCGGTTCACTCGTGCAAAGCGATGGCGAAATAGATCGTAGTGTGAAGCACAGACAGCATTGAATGGATGAAACGGCGGCAGGTCACGGGAACAATATGCGACCCCCGCATTCCCCTTATCCTCAAAGGGAAGATTTATAGGGCCACAATGGTATATAATGGTATGAGTATGAATGTAGACGTCTATAAGAGTAGAGGAAGGCCAAAGAAACGATGGATGGACTGTGTGAAGGATGATATGGGTAGAAAGAAGGTGACTGCTGAGATGACGAGAAATAGGGAGGTACCTATGGAAAAAGAAGACATTTTGCGCCGACCCCAAATAAATTGGGATAAGGGCAGGAGAATGATGATTTGTAAGATTTTATCAAATAAAAAACTAGACTAATGCGTGTCGAAACACAAACAGGATGATTGAAAAAAGATACCCTAATGAAAATGAATTAGGATGTACTATGAGAAAACTCATATGGCAACACACGGGTGCGGGCGCTCGCGTTTCGGGTAGTGTCGTCACAAAAAACATATGACGGTCAAACATACTTACCGAAGATGGACAGGTGTTGTCACGTTTTAAAAGTTGTTTTGAATTAGGGAAACGGTGGTAATTTGAGACAAAAATCAAGCATTTTAAATTCATTAATAATTTCAGTTGATGAATATTTTATGCATTTTATTTTATTTGACTATGTCATAGGTATATGTCCCTTTCGGATTGGACAGGGTTTTTTAAACATAATTGTACACAACGTGGAGATGACAATACGAGAGTTAATTAAACTTCGTATACCTCATGGTGGAGAAGGACTGATTCATGAATGACGCTCCCAGTCAGCATACAAAAAATTTAATAGGGATGTCGACTAACTAAAAAAAATATAATTCTGTTTAGTCCGTCAGTTAAGATTATCGAAAAATAATGGATACGTGTTTTATGTTTTATCAAATTAATAAAAATTGACGAAGATAAAACGCGTCAAAAATCATGAGTGGGGGCTTGTGACCGTACTGAAATATCGTCTTCAGTTTTTGTTTACGTGAAAAGAGAAAAAATATGTGTCCAATATGTTTTGGAAATCTATCTGACAGACAAATTAGATTTTTTTGTTGTCTACCCTATTTAATATATCAAACTATATATATTTTTTTTTTGTATCATGGGAAATCATCAAATGACTCCTCCCGCTCACTGTCTAAAAACCACCCATGTTCCTTCTTAGCGCTTCGTGTCGAAGCCGCGGTATCTCTTTCGAACAACCCGCAGCCCCGACGGGCGTCGGCCTTTGCGGGGCCCTTCATGTTGCTGACATCTCTTTGAGGCGCGCGTGGAACACGAACGCGCCGTCGACACGATCTGTCGTCGTCATAAGACAAACGGACGATGAGCTAGACGCACGCCTCGGCCGGTGTTGTTATTTGATTGTTAGCCAATTAAACAAGTACACAAGTATACAAACCTATACTCTGCAGTACATGGTTCTTGAATATAACGAAATTCTTATGGGTTTTGTTGAAGCAGGCCTCACACAAATTGATAGCACAGTCTTTACATATTGTTGATGTATTTGCATTACATTCTAAACAAATGCCTGTAAAAAATACAAGTTTTAGAGAAAAAATATCAAACAATATCTTTTCAACAATATAAAACGCAAGATTACTTTTTATTATGGAACGTAAGCCCTTTTCCCATCGGGGTACGCAGACACCACAGAACGCCACCTGTTACGATCCTTACATACTTCTTTTGCCTCCTCGACAGTCATAGATCTGATCATACACGTACCTGCCCGTTCTGAAGAACCTCACCAATAAGGTTCGTGTATGTCTTTCTAGGGCGTCTTCTCCAGGCATTGCCACTTACATCTGCCTTGTAAAAGCCATTCGTTAAGCGACTTTCAATCATCCTCTCCACATGACCAAACCATCTGAGCATACTCTTTTCAATTTATGTCACTACATATTTTTTTAAACCGCAAAATTCTCGTATAATCTCATTCCACAGTTTATTACTCAGTTATACCGCAAAATCGAAAAATGATGATAACATGAAAAATTAAACAATAAAAAACAGAATAAGGGTGCTCAACCAGCCCTGACTGTGGTCCGCAGCTCCTTGCCGAGCCAAGTTGATGAGGAGGGTTTCGCAAAGATGGAAAGGAAGAAGAGGAAGCCCTGTTTTCGTAACCTTTGCGGTACCGTACCGAGTGGATCCAACATGTTGTTGCGTCCAGCTGTGCCTACGACGCAGCTGTACCTTTCTCGTCTGCATCACTCCACGACGGTTAAGAGTTCGTGCAGTACTTGAAGGTGAAGACCAACTGGACTCTGAGGGTTGAAAGGTTGGAATCGCGCCACAAGATCAACTTTAAGTCGTTCGTGGTACGAGTTCCAGCCCAGCACCTACAGACCTGCATGAAAGAGGACTTT
This sequence comes from Diarsia brunnea, assembly GCA_949774965.1. Lineage (NCBI taxonomy): Eukaryota > Metazoa > Arthropoda > Insecta > Lepidoptera > Noctuidae > Diarsia > Diarsia brunnea. The sequence goes on along the minus strand of OX459005.1, from coordinate 2,309,975 downwards.
TGGCCGAAAGGTGTCTTATATCGACGTTTCCGAGGACTATTACGTTACGTGTGAATAAGGATAAGGTTTTTATATGTATTAGTTTGTTGTTATTATTTTTTATTATTTGTGTATTTAACCTATGGGCCTTAGATGCCTGTAATAAATGATTATTATTATAATAAATATCATACATAGTTACTTTTATATGAATTTAGTAAAATGCTGTTACGAGTATTTTGACACTACAGACAGACCTTGTCACATTATAATCTATAATAGGGTAGTTGACTGACTAAAAAAAACATGATTATGTTTAGTCCGTGTTAGATCATCGAAAAATATTGGATACTTTTTTTTTGTTCTATCAAATTAATAAAAAATAACTAAAATAAAACGATTCTCTCACAGGTTGCCATAAAATTGCGGCAACCGTAAACGTTATAGCAACTATCAACTAGTTACAGGAAACTTTTAAAATGTTGAAAGTTGCCTCAACTTAAGTTGCTCCATGTGCAAAGCGCCTTATTGTTTACGTGAAAAAAGAAAAAATACGTATCAATATTTTTTGGAAATCAATCTGACGGACTAATTAGATTTTTTTGTAAACTACCCTATTACAGATTCAAATGTTTGGGTTAATACTAAGGTTTAGATTGTATAACAAATAACTGATAATCAGAGATTTACCTACTGATAATTATATTTTTATCAGTTTTAAAAAAGGAGGATAGTTAAACAAATCTGCATCTAAGGACTAAGTCTTACCTGATTCTATTCATTCTTATTGATTACTAGCTCATGGCCGCGGCTTCGTCCGCGTGGATTTCAACCCCCCCCTTTCAAATCTAGCCTATGTGATTTCTCAGGCTCTAGGCCCTAGAGTACCAAATTTCATTTAAATCGGTTCAGTAGTTTTGGCGTGAAAGCGCGACCGACAGACAGAGTAACTTTCGCATTTATAATATTATTAAGTATATTAAGTAAGATTTCTCTTAAATTAACTGTCTACATACATAACAAAACGTCACGCTTATGATCCCCGAAGGGCTAACCAGAGGTACACTCACATAACAAAACATCACACTTGTACCTCAAAGGGCTAACCAGAGGTACACTCACATTACAAAACATCATACTTGTACTTCAAAGGGCTAACCAGAGGTACACTCACATAACAAAACATCACACTTGTACTTCGAAGGGCTAACCAGAAGTACACTCACATTCCACCAGTTACGTTTAAGATCCGTAAATGGGGAGAACCTATTGCCATGAATCAAGCACAAATCCAAACTCAGAGGCAGCTACTGAGAAACTCCTGATAGAAAAACCCAATAACACTTTCTTGACCTTGGAATCAAACCCAGGACCTCATCCTGCACAGCAGTCATGCTTGACCCAATACCCACTCCCTCCCATAAAGTGAAATGTTCCATAGACAAAGCCGAGTTCATAAAATCATCTAATTACCTTGAGCAGCATCGCTTTTTAACAAAGTGTTAAGATCAATGAAACAGTCTTCTTCAGTTTTCTTTGAAGTTGCAACAGGGGCCTACAAAATTAACAAAAAAACCTAGTTCATTTAGAATTCATAACAGTTAATTACCAAATTAATGTATATTTACTGTAGATCTATTTTTTATTATTTTATCAACAACAGACAGAGTTACTTGGCATTTATAACATAAGTATGAAATTTATTTTACCTTCATCAAATTCACTGTTAGTTCACCGACCATCTGATAATTCACCGGAAACTTTTGGTAGAACTTTATTTTATCTTGAATGAACTCATTTGGATCAGTGATCTTGACATCTGCATCACGAGAGCAAACCTTGCACTCTATTGGCTCCAAGCATTTGATAATATTGACAATGCAATTTTCGCATGTTGTATGGCCACATGGTAGAAATAATGGCAAGTTCCCTTTTATATGGGATGATGTTACTGAGAAAAACAAAAAATAATTGGTAGATTACATTGTACAAAATAAGAAGTTGTTTGAGTAGATATTTTTATATCAATACGCGTGAAAGATTTACATATAATCTTGAAAACTTTTTGATTTTGACGTAAACTTGGAACCTGCATTGCTTTGACACGAGATAGCCTTTTTGCTTCGAAACTATTGAACAATTCATCTCTTGACATATTTTAGAATATTTGTGTTAATCTAGCAACATCATAACAATAAAGTAAATGCAAAATTATCCTGCGTGGTGGATTATAGCCAATTCCCTCTCATAGAGAGGAGGCCTGAGTCCCTGCAGTGGGAACATTATGTAATGATGATGATGAATGCTTATGTATACAAGAAATCCCTAAAAACACTTTCTGACATGACAATTATGTTCTTAAAAAGTGTGAAGGCCGCCAACATCAAATCCTAAATTCATCATCAATCCATTTGGGGTTGCATTTGTTTGAGGATGTAATTTTATTTTTTACGTATCAGGGGGGGTGGGTCAGTTTGAGGTTAAATCCAAGATTGTGGGTTTGCAACCCTTGTCGAACTATAGGTCTCACAATATAAAATTGTTAACATTTCTTGTTGCAAATAAGATTTTCTACAACTTTTGTCAAGTAACTTTTAATCATAGAACCACAAATACAAAAGTTATTTGATGATGTCATGTTATGTGTTAATGATAAGAAAAATATACGCAGAATTAAATGTTTTCAATTATATTTCCTCTTGCCAAAAAATTCAACGAAGCAAGTTGGGAGATTATAATATCTGGAATACAAAGTACAATTTGATGCTTTCAAATGCACGAAATACAAATAAATCATTGTGATGGTTAGGTTATTATATTTACACAACAACAAACTATACTAGCGAAAAATGCCGGTAGGTAAGAAATGGGCAATTATTAACATGGATTAAGGAGTGCGAACCAATATAAGTTTTATAGTTGTGTGAATTTCAGTACGTAAGACTACATTATTAGTAATATTACTTACATTGTAAATAATAAAGTTGACTGCAACTCGGACAACTCTTTTTCATGTCGTCGTCCATTGTTATGATTGTTTCTTTGGAGTCGTTTTTCTTTCACTGGAAATATCAACTTATCACAGTTTTGTGATTAAAATTGATACTGCTGATAGCTGATTAATCAGTATTCCTTGTCGTAACTATTGAGATAGGTCGACTCGTACCTACGTAAAATAATTTATTCAACCGTTTAGAAAACTTCAAGGAACTTCGTGTCAAACATAAGTAAAGTGATGGGCGATCGATGATTGTGAATTACATTATTCGAACGATTCGATTGTATAAGTCATTGAAACTATTCGTATAACCTTACAATCCATTCGAATTTGAAAACAAATGAAAAGTAAATAAAATGTATCCGACTCAGGTCATTGTTGTTGGTAGCTCAAGGATGATCTCCAAGATAAACTGGTCGCAGCTTCCCCAGGTTAGATTTAATGGAACTGTTATTCCGATAAGTGAGAAGGTCAAGAACCTTGGGGTTTGGATCGACAAGAATCTTTCCTGGGGTCCACAGCTGCAGGACGTAAGTCGCAAAATATTCGCATCTGCCAAGTCCCTGAGACGACTGCGGAACTTTCTTCCAACTGCTACTAAAACTGCGCTGGCTCAATCTCTTTTACTTCCCGTTCTTGACTACGCTGATGTCAGTTATCTCGATCTCACTGAGGCACAGCTAGATAAACTTGAGCGACTTCAAAACTGTTGCATAAGATTTATATTTGGCTTGCGCAAATATGATCACATTTCTGAATTTCGTACAAAGCTCAAGTGGCTTCCTATACGTCTTTGCCGGAATTCTCATATCCTGTTTCAGCTCTACAGTATTCTATTCAATCCTACAACCCCCGCTTATCTTAAAAAAACGTTTCAAGTTCCTTCATGACACACATAATAGATATCTGAGGTCATCGGAAAACTTAAGATTAGAGATGGCCGATGCATTCCACCAGTTTCTACGACAAGTCTTTCACAGTACAAGCAGTACGGTTATGGAATGCCTTGCCAGGGTCTATAAGGCGGGCTCAATCTCTGCCAATTTTTAAAAGCATGATAAAGAAACTATATCTATCTCCTTAAGCTTGAATTTTTGTTAGCTATTTTAATTTAGTTCTTTGCACTTGTATAAATTTATATAAATGTAATATATTTTTACGTATGTATATGTATGTATTTATTGTATATAATTATGTAAATGGTACACCACAGGCTACCTGCAGTATTGTTTCTCCTTCTCCCATATATCCATCCAAAGATCGCTATAAGCGATAAGACCGCCCATTGTGTCACCTCTTGCAAAATGTTTTTACTATTGTATTTTTTGTAATTTTTATGGTGTACATAATAAAGAGTATTCTATATATCTATGTATTGCGTCGTCTCGTTCCTTCCGATTAAAAATTTCATTATTACTAGTTATTTGGGTATTTGTTTAAGGTGAATGCTCCAACTAGCCCGCAAAATCCAAATTTTCTTACGTTTTTTGCAATTTGCAGGCCAGTGCTAGTTTGTATGTTGATTAAAATATAAATTGCGGCTGTAAGACGTATGTAGTTACAGAAATATAATCATCAAAATCATCAATACAAGCCTCCAAGTTCATAAAGGTGCAGGAACTTGAAAAAGTCATTTTTGCACCTTTATGAACTTGGAGGCTAGAAAAACATAAGAAAATTTGAATTTCGCGGGGTGGTTGGAGCATTCACCTTAAGTGACTTCATATGTTTGTGAAATTCCTAGTATGGGGCACCTTTTTTTAAAAAAAAGAAAAAAACGTTTATATTTTCGAATATCCGTAACTTCATCTTAAATTAAAGTCTATGCACTGAGCAAAAATATCCAATTTCGTGTGGCAAATTGAATCATTAAACCATCGAATTTAATGAATATTACGAGCTTGTATTCGAATACCTATTCATAGTCTTTATAAGAAAATATGTTGTTTGGTGGTGGTGGCCCAGTGATTTGATATCAACTAAAAGCAATCTTTATTTTATAATAAAAAAAGCTCAATTTTGTATAGTAATCTGAATGAAAGAACTAGCGGTTCGCAAATCAGTTACTTGTTGCTACGAATATCAATTCAAAGTAGACTTCATTGTATATATTATCAGCCCAATTTTGTATAGCACGGGTAAAGCAAATGAATAAACTAGTGGTGTTATTCGAATTTGAAAACTAGCGAACGATTGTTTTTGCATTCGATTGTTAATATTAGTAGTATCAAACTATTCGATTGTTAGAAGTAACAATCGCCCATCTCTCTCTTTGGTTCGCAGTGCTGCCAACTCCAAAAATACTTAATAATCCCTAAAATCACAAACCCCCCCAAAAAATATTGTAATAATACATTAATACGTAATTCCAAAAGGTTTTTAATATTGATTAAAACCCTATAAATATGACGCTCTTTAAAAAATCCTAGACTTTTTAACTGCTTAAATTTAGGGGGAAGCCCCCAGGTTGGTAACACTGATGGACATAAGCACCATTCACCACAGAGCATGTTATTAAGGTGAATGCTCCAACTAGCCCGCGAAATTCAATTTTTTTTACGTTTTTTGCAATTTGCAGGTCAGTGTTAGTTTGTATGTTGATTAGAATATTAATTGCGGCTGTAAGACGTATGTAGTTACAGAAATATAATCATCAAAATCATCAATACAAGCCTCCAAGTTCATAAAGGTGCAGGAACTTGAAAAAGTCATTTTTGCACCTTTATGAACTTGGAAGGTTGTATTGATGATTTTGATGATTATATTTCTGTAACTACATACGTTTTACAGCCGCAGTTGATATTTTAATCAACATACAAACTAGCACTGACCTGCAAATTGCAAAAAACGTGAGAAAATTTGAATTTCGCGGGGTGGTTGGAGCATTCACCTTAACCATCAATGATCATATTTAATCAATACAATTTCCTTTCAAAACTTAATTGAATACAAGACGTATGGAGTATGGCGAGTAGCAAATAAAAAAAAGTAACCCAAAAAATTCTTCCCTCTCTAAAAACCCTTGTATGTAAAGATAAAATTTATACAATTTGTTGTATGGCAGACAGCAGTGATGTTAGAATGTACATCAGAAAAATGTAACAGGAGCCTTTTTTTTATGGTGGGTAGAAAATCATCAAATAATCCCTCCCGCTCTTGGGCAGAGCGAAAGGGAGTGTCAGACTTCTATTGACTTAAAACCACCCATGTTCCTTCTTAGCCCTTCATGTCGAGGCCGCGGTATCTCTTGCGAACAACCCTCAGCCCCGACGGGCGTCGGCCCTTCCATATTGCTGACATCTCTTTGAGGCGCGCATGGACCACGAACGCGCCGTCGACACGGCCTGTCGTCGTCATGAGTCATCACTCACCATCCATCCAAGCCATCACGTGGCCCCCGACGGCGACGCCCGGAGCGCTTCCCGCGGCGGCTGGGACGAGAGGTTCTCTCCCTCTCACGTTCCACCACCTCCTTCGCTAGCATCACTGCTTCGCAGAAGGAGGCGACGGCGTCCCATTCCTCCTCGCCCCGGAATGTAACAGGAGCCTAAAGTTCCTATAAGTGCTTATTTAGGTATATTATGGTATTTTTTGTGTTCGTGACTGCCTCGTTGGTCTAGTGGTCTCAAGCGCGACTGCTGTGTATGAGGTCCTGGGTTCGATTCCCGGGTCGGGCAAAGTGTTATTGGGAATTTCTATCAGGAATTACTCAGTAGCAACCACGGAGTCCAGATGTGTTCCCGGTTGATGGCAATAGATGTAATACATGGGACTTAATACATCACTAGATTATCCTAACAGATAGATGTGTTGCTGGGGAGTTTGTACCGCCACTTCTTCTTTCCAGCTAAAACACTAGGAAGTGTCGAAGGGTGGGCGTTTTGGGGGACTGTCTCTTGTAAATAAGTAAAGTAAATTTTGACGTTTGAAAAGTGCTGATTATCAGCCTAGTTTTTGAATTGACTTGATTTAATTTTAATTTGATTTTGACTGGCGAAATTTGGTTGTACTATTAGGTACACCTCTGTCCATAGAGTTACCTCTGCCTAAACCTTCGGGGATTATAGGCGTCATGTTATGATATGTAAAGCGAATCCTATTTTATTTATCATACGACTTGAAACTGACCGGCAAATTGCAAAAACGTAAGAAAATTCGAATTTCGCGGGTTACTTTGTCGCATCAACCTTAAGGATGTTCGATCGATGAAACCAGATGAAACAGCATCCCCAATCTCCACTATGAGCCGGGCGACGCTTTTATGTTTTTTCCATACCCTGTTAGGCTGCGCGGCTCAGGCCATAGAGTAAAGTAATATAATATATTATAACGGGTGCTTAGTGCTGGCCTAGGCCTTGCTTACGTCTACACTTACGAGTTACGGCCGCTAGGCTTGGCCTCACGGAGCCGCGTGCGTGGCCTTAGTTTCTTTTAAGATATTCTCCAAAAAGGGTTACATAAACTTATTTTGATACCTAATAATACATTATGGATCGGACAGGGATTTTTTCAACATTGTATAATAATTTTAGTTTACTCAGAAATGAAACGTACTTCTTAAACAATGGGATATGCACACGTCATTCTTTCTGATTCTGACGTTGACGTTTAATTCGAGGACTTCGTTCGAGGTGGCAAACGTCAAACATTTCCTGATTCCAATAGCAATAATTCAGAACTTTGGGGTACATTTTATTAGTAAGTTATAATAATGAAGTTTAAACTGCTTTTATTTCTAACAACAATCCTTACTTACTATGAAGGATCAGCTCAAACGCGAGGAAAAGGGGTAAGTTATTCTGTGTGATTACCATACCGGTGTTTTCATGTTATCTTTTCAACTAAAGGAGGCAATTAATGTGATTTAATTTAATTTTAAAGGCTCGATAAGGAGCTTATTAACTCCCTCTTCATGAACCATGGTTTTATCAGTGTGATGTATAGATGTGATGTAAGATTAAAACCAGGGGTATTCCGTATAATCTGAAATCCGAATAATTGATTTCATAGTAAAATAAACAATATTAGAAACTTTTTATTATAGATGGTGCTTCACATACGTCATTTAAACAATACGATATAAAAATATGGTAATGCAGAGAGTTTTCATCATTCAACCTTATGCTTCTGATATTGAGAATATTTCTTCCATTTTAACACAACTAAAGCAAAGGCATTGCAAAACTGTAACTGTTACTGTACTGTAACTGATTATATAATAAATAATAATATTAAAGTATATTGTAACATTGACTGAATAAAGGCTATAAGGCAAATCCAACCACATGGTATATTAACTTCATATTATGATTTCGTGCTGATAAATGATTGTTTAAGATACCAAATGTTGAGTCAATTAATGTTGAAACAATGAATTTCCTGTTGTTATTCATAAAAAAAAAAACCACTTAATGTTTCTTATTCTCATTTCAGCTTGAAGATAAAGTCCAACAGTTAACAGACCTAACAGCCAAAAAGTCAATAGTATCCCTTAACTTAAATAAATTCAAGGAGTATGTGAAATCACCACCAAGAGATTACTCCTTCGTTGTGATGTTTACTGCAATGGCACCGTCTCGAAGATGTGCCATCTGCCAGCATGTGTACGATGAGTACCTGATCGTAGCTAACTCGTTCAGGTTCGCACCAGTTTCTAATAATAAACTGTTCTTTGGTATGGTGGATTTCGATGAGGGTTCTGAAATTTTCCAAATGGTGAGTACTTCATTCCATTACTTTTGGCTTTTTTTTGTCATGCTAAGTAAATACCAGAATTTCTGCCTTGCTGTTTTTCTGGTCTGCTAGACTTGGGGGATTCTAATGAATTCACTCAAAAGCACACAATAACATACAGTCAGCAGCACGAATATGTATACACTTAGCAACGTTTAGGAGAAATTTTCACCCACTGTGTTGTTTGCATTTTCATGTCACGTAATGAAACTAATATTTTGGATCCCACATTATCATAAAAAGGTCATATCTCAAAGTTGCAATTGTTATTTCACGAGAAATTCGCAGTTGAACTTTGCCAATTGTATACATCTTATTGCTCGAGACTGTACATACTATAAATCTAACCGATCTGAAGAACATATCCCTAAAAATATAGATCATGGCTTGATAAGGCTTTCTTGAGAATCAACAAACGGTTGTATTTAATTATGTTTTATAATCTCTATTTTCAGCTTCGTCTAAACACAGCACCTGTTATAATGCACTTCCCAGCTAAAGGGAAGCCGAAACCAGCTGACTCAATGGACTTTGAGAGAGCTGGAATTCATGCTGAGGCTATATCTAAATGGATTCAAGATAGAACTGATGTTCAGGTAGAAATACTTTTTTTTTTATTTTACCTAATATTACAAAGGCATCACAACGCAGAGAACAGCGTTGGCCCAGTAATTAGGTTGATACCCAGGGAGGCGCATTACTTTGTATAATTTATTTCATCACTATTAGTATATTGAGGTGTGTGATTTTGAGTTATTAAGTTGTGGAATTTATGGTGACATAGAACTCTATCCTGTACTGTATAGCACCATCTCTTTCTCGCTTGCATGTTATTATATGTCCCTGATCTCACAAAATAAAATTACTTACTCACCTACGGTTTTAAGTATACTTTTATGCGCTCTGAGATATCTGACGAATTATTCATTAAATTTACATAATTCTCTGCAGTTTAACTGTAATTAATGAAATAATTGCATTTTCAGTTAATTTTTATTATTGCTGAATTTAATAGTAGAGTGTAAGGCCATTACCTACAATCATTTATTGTGACAATGATAACAAAACATACTGCAGCCTATTCATAGAGCTTCATTTGTGAAGTTTATTTTTATAAATCCTAAATAAAAATATCGAAGATAATATTATGTCATTGGTAATATACAAACAATATTTATATATTTAAGTATCATAAAACAGTTTTGCGATTAAGTGTGACCTATACTAATAAGATACTAATTTATACTAATATTGAAGATGCATTCGCCTATCCAATCACCTTTAGTGTCCAATGGCTTGACTGATCTTGTTACAAGAACTGTTTCTATTTAATATTATTTATTTCTAGATCAGAGTGTTCCGTCCACCAAACTACTCCGGTTTCGTAGCATTCTCGATGCTATTCATTTTGATTGCCGGCTTCCTGTACCTTCGCAGAAACAACCTCGAGTTTCTATACAACAAACAAATGTGGGCAGTTTGTGCAGTCTTCTTCTGTTTCGCTCTAGTTTCTGGTCAGATGTGGAATCACATCAGAGGCCCACCATTCTTCCATAGGACTAAGAACGGGCCCGTTTACATTAATGGAGGTTCACATGGCCAGTTTGTTCTGGAAAGTTATATTGTGGCTGTTTTGAGTATCCTTTTTAAAAGTACCAGTTAGTTATAAGTTTTTTTTTAGTAAGAAGTTCTCACTGAAAGAAAAGAAATAGTATGTTATAGTCAGTTTTGTGCGGAAATCTTGTCCTTTTTGTTAAAATTTCAGGTCGTTATAAAAATCCAGATAAAAATAGATCCCAAAAGAAAGAGCTACGCCTTTACCGCTCTCGGGAGCCATGAAACATAATGTTTAGACCGTAGTGGTAATTAATAAAGCTTAATCACGTTTAATAGGACGAACACTTTCAATGAACTCACGACGACTTCGAAACCAACGGTCGTTGAAACAAAAACGTCAGAGAAGCGAACGTCAGGTCGAATGAGAACATTTACAGCTCCAGTGGATTCCATAATGTTAGGAGTATGGCAAAATGGTCGATTCCGCAATGATGATCAGCGTCCCGACCCCCATATGGATCTTAACGAACTTGGCGAAATACAGACTTAACAATGTAACTTAATATAAAAATAATAAAATATATATTATCTGTTATTATTGGGGTACAGATACGTTTAATAAATAAAATGGTAAATAGTTTGTTGTAAAAAATCAAGAATAGAAAGAGACCTAGTATTGATCCTTGCGACACACCTGATCAAAAAAGGGGATCAATTTAAGAGATTCAGAAAAAGTTGACAACGGATATTTCCCATTCACTGCGAAACTTTTTCTAAGTACTTAGTGGTTTTTAAAAGATCTTAAATGTCCCAATAAATGCGATATTTTCCTGAACGACTGTATCAGATGGCGCAGTGGTTGTGGGTATGATACTTATGATTGAAGCGGCTGGTGGTGTCAAGAACACAGAGATCGTGCGCACCGCGGCTGAGGGCAAGCGTCGGCGCTTCCAGTCCATCGTGGGTTTGGTCCTGGTCTGCGTATTCTTCTCGTTGCTGCTGTCCGTGTTCAGAGCGAAGACGCAAGGGTATCCTTATAGGTATGTACTTTTAGGTTGTCTAATTGCGTATTTTGTGGGTGTACGCGAAAAATATTGTACGAATTGTCAAATTTTATTATCAATATAACCTATCATAATTTATCAGGTGTTATGAAAGACAGCTGAAGAAATTACCGGGCTCGTATCTATTATGCAATCCATCTAACGACGAACTGGGCAATGAGACTGCCCGGTTTCCTTATTAATGGTTTTCAAGGGGTCAGCCATTTTTTGCTAGCGTTATATGTAAGAGCAGGGCTCACGTTATTTTTTGTAAGAATCTATATTAATCGTTATGAGGGATAAGGTTGAGACTCGCACAAGCCAGTGAAGCATGATACTAAAGGACGACGCCACTGTTGATGATCATCTACTCTAGTCTACAAGCACAATACTTGCCTCCTGGTTTTGACGTGAATTCATATGAACGTCTATTCGCAGTGAACTGGGGGTGCATATCAGAAATGTGATTTTGACTGTACCTACTTTGAGAGCTTTAAATATCTAACCGTATAAAATAGATGGCGGCCCAAACGGAAAAGTACCAGGGTTCTAAAATGGCCGTCCGTCTGTGACAATTTTAATGCAATTCATATTATTTTCCTATTAAGACCTATTTTCCTAAATTGTCACAGACGCAGTTACTACATATTATGAAAGGTTCATTTTACGTTTTTTAACGCAATTCATATTAGGATCTGCTAAAGTGGCCATTTTAGACCCCCTAAGTCACGCGCCAGAGGCCGATTTTTTTTAGGTACTTTTTACCTATAAAATGTGAAACGAAATATATATTTTCTCTTGGTTACAGCTTCCTTTTCAAGTGAGGAGTTCGAATATTGGTAAGTAAGACCGACGTATCAAGTCGAAGTGTGTGTGTGTGTGTGTGTAATTGTTTTTACATATATGGGTGTCTGTATTTGTTGCTCAGTTGGTCAATAAACTTGTTTCTATTTATTACACTGTGTTTAATTTACTAGTTGGTAAAATATAGAAGACATATTTTTTCTTTTTCCACGTAAACAAAAAATGAAAACTCGTGTAACGTCACATTTCAGTACATTTTTTACCGTAGGTAAGTTTTTTTTACATCATATTTTTTTTGTCAGGAGACATCCCCATTACTTACTATTAATTGGACCAGGTAAGGTGGGTTAAATGACAGGATAAATTAAGGGCGAGTAACACGGTGTTCATTTTATTATTTTGTTTTTATACCGGCCATAGTGAAAATTTCAAGTGTCGTCCTATTACTGTTACTGTACAAAAACCTTTTTTTAGTTAACCCTATTATTTCCAGTTCTGTCATCTTCTCGGTCTGCTGCTAGCCCGTCTAGCTGTCTTAGGGGTCAGCCTTGCGATATTCAGCCCCACAAAAATGGTTTGCCCAGTTTCCTGTTTACTCTTGCACCTGTAAAAGCTAGATCGGCAATTTGCTTTCTTGAGCATAGTGTGGTGTTTCTTTACTTTCTTTTCTGGTCAGTTTGTTAAACTGCTGGTATTCAGTATGCCTCTGCAGTATAGAAGAGAATGAAACTGCCAAATAACTATTCAAAATATATTTCAATTTGTCATTACAATTATAACATTTTCTATAACCAACAATACAACGAAAAGGTTGTTTACCCATTGCCTGTTTAATGAATAAAATAATGTAATAAATAAACACTACCTAATCTGACACTTTTCTCTTAATTTCTACTCCAGTAGACAGTTTAAAACTAAATGCTCAGTCTTCTCAATTTGAAATCGCGCGCCAAACTACAATATATGCGGGAAAACCGCAAATCTTTTAGTGGGATACTTTTCAAAAGACTTCTTGTACCATGAGTGAGCTTGGATCGCGGTTTGGATCTGAAATGGAAATAAATAACATTAATTAATAATACGAGAAGGTATATCAAAAATCCCTCCCAAGTAAATTGAGAACCTCCCCTTTTTTGAAGTAGGTTAAAAATAAAACTTACCTGGTTACCCAAAACCCACAAATAGATGCAAAAGAATGTCTTGGTAGGCACCAGTATCAGTAAAACTGTGTACAGTACAATCTCGCACATTCTATGTGGACTTGAAACATATTCGAACATTCTACCATGAGGGATCTTATGTTCTTCAGATACGACCTCGCCAGTCTTCTTGTCTTTGCGCAAGTTCGCGAAGATAATGTTCGTCTTCAACTGCTCGTACCATGTGACCAGGAATATGACTATGCACGGAACAGCTAGGATGGTTGTGCGAAGGTCGTTCCATTTTATCGTGTCGGGGTGTTGGTTGCCTGAAATGACAACAAGTATGATTCATTTAGTGCTCTAAAACCCAAATAGCTGATGCTGGCCTAACAGCTGCTAGGTTAAAATGGAACTGTGCTGGTCACATATGCCGCATGTCGGAGGAGCGATGTGCAAATATTACTACAGAGCAGGAAACGACAACGTGGCAAGCCCAAAAGGAGATGGCTGGTTGAGCTGAAATCCTTCTCAAAGGGTTGGCCTACTATCGCACTAAATCGCGAAAAGTGGAAGAAGGGTTCTACAATATGACAATAATACTTATAACACTCACATTATTCTAGTACTTGAGGACGCGACTGTAACCATACCTCCTCCACTGTGCTCAGCGTTCTTTATACGTGACGGGACTTCTACAGTGAGTACCCAGCATTACCTGGCCTCTCTTCTCACACCGCTTGCTCGATTCAGATAATTCTCGGTACTGACTGTATGTGACTTACACTTTACTAAAGCTTGAATTATGTTAAATTCATTGCAGTATCCAACTTAGCCTAATATGCTCACCACAAAACAGAGGTGCCTGCCCAACAACAGCAATGATGCAGGCAAAGTAATGTATGATCCCTGCGAGGTAGTGACTCAGGTTCATCTTGCTGGCTTTAGCGAACACTTGCAAGTAATACGTCTCATACAGCCTCCTTGTACATTGTATTGTGAGCAGAGTCATTGCTATTAGGGCTGCTGTTACGGACACTGAAAAAGAAGAATGATATGATTATTTAGTTGAATATCGTTGTAACATAAGATTAGGGCAATGAGGATGGTTGCGACATACTATTGCTATTTTTACAATTCGCACCTTTGGCAGAACAAGGGCACAATTGCAGTTTTACAGGAGAGTCATTTTAAGATATTTTTTGTACTTAATGTGGTCTAGCTATGTTAATAATGTTCTAAGGTTGTTGTTGCCACTATTTCCATCTGGCGGTTTTTTGAAGGAATCAAACGAATGTCTTTGTCCCTCCAGTTCAAAGGGCCTTTTTAAAGCATTTCTGCATATTTAAGTCATTTTGGCAATTTATGACAATTATGCCCTTGTTCTACCAAAGGTGCGAATTGTTTATTATGTCAAGCCTTTAGGCCCCAACTGTCATTGAATAACAAACGGTTTGAACTACAAGCTTTACATATTAATAAGTCTGTTGTAACTTTTAAGAGTTCCATGTTCAGGTGCTAAATATTGAGTAGTGGTTAAATAAAGCTGCAGGTCCTACTTTATTTACCCAGGGATGCAACATAACAGGCACGGATTGAACTGAGGAAGCTCTGGAAAAGTATTTTTGAAATAACATAACATCATGACTTTAATCCCCAAGGGTTAGGCAGAGGTGTAGGTAATACAAGTATAGACTCGAAGGCTGCTACTGAGAAAATCCTGATGAAAAAACCCAATAACACTTTCCACAACCTGAGAATCAAACCCAGAACCTTATGCTTAGCGGTCGCTCTTACAACCACTAGACCAGAGGCAGTCATAAAAAAAAAAAGAAAAAAAATTCAAATAATTTATTTCAGACATGAGAGAGTTCGTAATAAGAAATAGGAAAAAGTATTTAAAAAAATCAAATTGTATGTTGATGTTTTTATAAAGTCAAGATTAAAGAATAGAAAGTCTTAACTGTTTAATTTTAGATTCAAGTGACGGTAAAAGTCTTTTGAATAAATTATAAATTACAGTTAATTTAAATAAGTAAAAAACTTTATTTTAATGAGTAGAATTAGAAGAAGTTAGTATTACTGTTAGACTGCATCATCCAACTACTGATTCGCATTCGCACTATTTCCATATGATGTGATGGGGGGCCTGGAGTTCTAAAATACAGGCCTAGGCTTAGTTTAGACTCCAGATCTCCCACAAATTACAACTTTCTGCCAAACTACCTGTCAACTTATAAATCAATCATAATGATGTAATTTGTGGAGATGAATAAACGTTTTTATTATTATTACTGAGGTACTGCCTTTCCTCTCTAAAGGCTAAAGTGGATCACTGGTTGTAAAAGCTAGTCATTACATAAATAAATTGATTACTTAATTACTAAGTTTGTACCAGTGTTTAAAAACACTTCAATCCTAACTGGTCTTGACATATTTGATTAGTGAAAGGATCTGACATGGTTTCAATTTCACAACTGTCTACAAATGTTGCTCTAAAAATAAACGGTGGACTTAGCATTACTTATTTAAATGTTTTTATTTAGCAAAATAAAACTAAGATCACTCACCAGATGGCTCATTTTCCTGTAGCAACACCTTCAATAGGAAATGAACAGGAAAACAAACAGTTACCCCAAAGAAGTAGACCACAAACATGTAGGACAACATAGAAGCACTAAATAGTGTCGAAAATGAATAAAAATGTCGATAATATGCCTTTGGTATTTCGATAACTTGCAGGAAATTGGCGTCATCGCCTTGGTAGGCAAAGCTGCCATACCTGTATCCCTTTATAATAAAAGCAGGTACATATTTCTCAAAATTATTAATAATAACACCGGTAAATGTAACTGCGAATGCAAGGTTAAGAAATATAAAATCTATAACGTTAATATAGTCGTCCATGTTTAATGTTGGTTACAAAAGGCAGTGGTCTGTACGTGCGGTGATTGTAAACACTTCTAAGACACGAATACAAGATCTAACGGGATACCCAATCATTTTAACTTTCGTCGTTCTACATTCTTGGGTTCTTTCTGAATCTTTTGCGTGCTTTTGACAGTGACAGGACAGCTGCCAGCAGTGCCAGCTGCTTTTGACAATCTGACTTTATCTGACACAAGACAGCAGAGTGTGTAGTTGCCAGACTCACTAAATGAAAATCTACTGATAATATCAACTTTAAATCATGAAAGAAAGTGCTTAATTAGAAAGAAAGAAAAGAAAGACAAAATATGCATACAGATTTTCTTTTCACACACAATTTCAAGTTTTTAGACAATGAATATCAAGAATTTTGCAGCTTTATGAATAAATTCGGATATTTTAGTCTGTATGTTTATGATGATGAAACATTAATAAAATTCAAAGTGTTTTTAATTTATTATTTTCATAAATAAGTGTTGAGTAAATACTACAGGTTCTGAAAATAAACTACCGAAGCAATATTACCAAATTTTTTTTTATTCTAGCAACATTAGCGGTCATGTGTTTTAAAACGCCAATCCTACTATCCTACTCATGGACCTAGAAAAAAAGGTCCTACTTCCTTCCTTCCTACATTATTATATCGCACTAATATTATAAAGGCGAATACACACAGGATAGCTTATATCCCGATTTTATCTTTCCGTGGGATAATTTTCGAGTCGTGGCGGGCGAAGCCGCTGGTAACACCTAATAATATTATAAATGCGAAAGTTTGTGAAGATGGATCGATGTTTATTACTCTTTCACGCAAAAACTACTGATTGGATTTGAATGAAATTTGGCACACAGATAGTTTATAACCTGGATTACACGGGATACATGGGATACTTTTTATCCCGGAAGTACGATGGGACAGGTACCGAACACCACGCGAGCAAGTAGTACAATAATAAAGCCGGCTTTTGAGCATGGGATGTAATATAATTTATTACATCCCATGCTCAAAAGCCGGCTTTAATCTTGAGCTACATATTAGGTACATCCCGCGATTGCTGTTCACACTGTAAGATACATATTTTAATTAATTATTTTTTTAAATTTAATGAGGTAAGGATTGCGTAGGTGCTTCAAATACCTTTAATTAACATCTATGGTAAGTAACATAAAACAAAAATTAAAAACAAGTGATCAGTTGACACGTACACACGAACATCACCATTCAAACTGGGACGTGAGGTAAAATATACACCTTCGAATGACCTCTAAATATCGGTCAGCCGATCGAAAATATATTTATAGTTTGAGATGACTGTAATATATATTATAGCGCAGTATGAACGGTCACGTACAAAATGTATGACGAGCGATAAAATATTATATCTCAAGATGTAATATAATTATATTATATACCATAGTCAAAAGCCGGCTTAACGGGTCTGAATTTTTATGGCATAATATTATTTTGCATAACAGCGGATAGCATAAACTTCATTTCGCCGAAAATGGTTTGGCACGCACTCATTTATCCATAATTTTGTAAGTCAGAAACATAATATTTAGGCATAGGTACATAAAATCAAAACGTCGAACCAATATATCGCAGGAACTTCACGGGCAGAATCGTCTTTTGGCCTACATTTCATATCCATAATAATAGGGTACCTAGTTGACAAAAAAAATGTAATAAGTCCGTCAGATAGATTTCTTAAAAATATTGAACATATATATTTTTTGTTTTTTCATCAAACAGAAAATGAAGACGATACAGTGTTTCGAAAAGTCGTGTGACGTCACAGTTTGGTTATTTTTTTACCAGAAAGTGACGTCACAAGCCGCCACTCATGATCTTTGACACGTTTTATTTTCGTCAATTTTTATTAATTTGATAAAACAAAAAAAAACACGTATCCAATATTTTTAGATAATCTAACAGGCGGACTTGAAGGACTAAACAGAATCATAATTATGTTTTTTAGTCAGGAAACATCCCCATTGAAAGCCTCGAATGTCTAAGAGTTGATTGTGAACACATTACTATGTGGTTTGTCATTTCCATGTCAGAACCATGCAAACAAGCATACAGCATGCAGCAAGCGTGCAAGGAAGCATGCAAGAAGGCATACACCCATGCAAGCGACATGCAAGCAGGCATGCCAGCAAGCATGCAAGCTAGCGTGCAAGCCAGCATGCAACATGCAGCAAGCATGGTTTCTGTCACGGTTCCGGCGGTCCCACGCGAGCTTATCGTCGCAAATGGTTTTAACGTCCACAGCCGTGGCTGAGCCGAAGCTGAGGTGGTAAGCAAGAACAAGTACAGGGTTAGTATTATAATAATTGTTTCAAATTCATGAAAATCATCTTACTATAAATTGTAGGTTCTCGTCTCTGTTTGACGGAAGGGAAAATTCGTATCAGAACACCATCCTCGACTACCTCGTTGTTCGAATAGGTGCAAGCACGACTGCTGAGCAGGAAGTCCTGGGTTTGTTTCCAAGGTCGGGCAAAGTGTTATTGGGTTGTTCCATCAACAATTTCTCAGTAGCAGCCACGGAGTCTGGCTCTAGGCTTGCCTTCTACTACATTACTGGCGAAGTGTAGGTGTACTAATGGATACATTATATCTCTGTCTAACCCTTCTAGGATTACAGGCGTGATATTATGGTATGTGTAACACTATCCTTGAATTTTTCCCCTAACACTAACCTTTAACTATCAAGGAATTTGGACATTTAATTCAATTTAAAAAAAGCAACCAAAATTAAGGTACGAGGTTGGTTTCAGCCACAAAATCCAAAGTAAAAGTTTTTTAACAAAAATTGGAACTGAGGACAAAACGAACTGAAAAAAGAAAAAGAAAAAACCTTTTATCTAGCTAAGATGATAGTTGAGAACGTCCTCCTTTTTGGGAAGCGGGTTAAAAATATAACAAAACTCAAATCATCACTATCAAGTATACCAACATAACCATAATAATCCTCACCCATCTCATACCAACAGAAAAGTAAAGATTACGTTTGTACACCTGTCCCATCACATACGTTGGGTTTGACAGCATTTTATTGGATCCCTGATTTCCTATTCAATAAGTTTTCGGGGTTTACATTACTGTGTGTGGTGGCCCGTGAAATGTTTCGGTCCAGGATAATACTCGGCGGGGGTGTGTGACTAACTCCGTTATAATAATGGCTGGCTTATTATAGAATTTGAATTTGGAAGTTTTCGATTTGTTATGTTGGCAGTTGTGAAATTCGGATCTGTTTATTAAAGTCCATTTCACGAAAGAAGTCCCGCAGACGCAGCGCTGTATGTCGCGCGACATAATGTTGTTTCACAACTTTTGGCATCGTAAATAAACCTTATAACGCACTAATCCAATAATAAACTCACAAAATATCTACCACAACAAACGCACCTTGATAACATCGACAAAGGACAACATGGCCGATCTGTTAAATTTAGTTCCACAATTGTCCGCGGGACTTCTTTCGTGAAATGGACTTTACCCATGGTAGATTCTGGGTAGATATCTCGATGTAGATGGAAAAAGTTAAATGCGATTGTGGGTTGCTCGTACAGAATTGTAGTAGGGTACCTACTGAATAATGCCAATTCGTTTACGGGTAGTGTAATCATTTACAGGCTTTTTTTCGATTTTCTTTTCAGTACATTTCATACTTTTTCATCTCCAATAACGCTGATAGAAAGTCTCTTTGATTTATTTCTCACATGATAGTTCTTGCCCTTTAAGGTTTTAATGATCATCATCATCCACAGCCCGACTTGGGTCTATACCCAGCCGTCACCCACTGCTCTCTTTGCTTGTGCCCGTCTCATCCAGGATATTGCCCTTTTCTTAATAAACAACTAGAAACGTAGATATTTCTATCAATAGATAATTTAACGATTCTTATACACTAAAGTTTCACTGAAAGACCGCTGTCATTTACCAAAACAAAAAAAACCATTGTCCACAAAGGTCACGACATTTACAACAAAAAAGTAAAAAACCATTGTTCGTTGCAATTGTCCTCATAGTGCGGGGAAACAATCGTTAATCGATCCTTCCTAATCGATACCACTCGAATAGTTCAATTATCGGGAACTATTAATCATTTCCCTCTCTTTCGGGCGCGGAAATCTTTTCAGCAACAACAATGAACACTCATCACAAATGACTGGGCCATTGTGTCCCAGCCCTGCAAACGACGTGTACCGATAATTAATTAATAATTAAGGACCACTCCATTATCCTGTAATTAACGAGTTTCATTTCTTTAATGTTACGGACTTACGGTCCATTGTGTGATGTATGAGACATTCCATTGTTTTAAAGTAAATACAAAAGGAAAAATCTTTAAAAATGGGAAGGACGCTTTTAGGCGGCTTTCTTGAGCGATGAGTGTAAGAAATGGTAGCTTACTTTCACAGAGACAGGTAACAGAGTTCCCTTTTTACAGTAAAAAGGACAAAGACCGTACTATTTAATAAGGCACCAGTCACACGATGACGCAACTGTTCATAACTTAAGTATTTAAGAATGTTTTGTCTTTCAAACCTTAATAGCACGTGGTTTTCAAGTATCTTATCTACACATTAGACATTTACAAAAGAAGACTTATAAAAAGCGTATGTGCCTTCTCACAAATTCTTAAAACCACATTCACAACAAAAATATCGCAATCCCACATACACTGACAGGTTCCCAGACAGAACGAAATAAGAATACTAAACAAAATGCCCCGTCTACATCAAACGTTACTGCCAATGTAAGCACGAACATGGCACGAACCATTGAAATTAGTACGCCACTCCCGAGAGAATAGAAACACAATTTCCATTGAAACGCTTCACGCCGATATACCTGGCAGTTCCAGTTTTCTTCGTGGCGCTTTTGTCCGTCTGTACAAAGCAGAAAATACAGAGAACCCAATCAGGGATCTGTCTAAATGTCCGACCATTGGACGGCTGAGGGTTAACGCATCGAATTTTGAAATAACCCAAAATGTACATCTACTATTTTCTTTGGGTTGAAATAAATTGGGAATTGCGATGCTCTTTCTGATGGGCTGTTAAGGCGTTTCTAAATGTCAATTTATTGTACTTTATTTGATTTGGGTAGCGAAACATTTCGATATCCATAAGTTATTTTTATAATAATTAAGTTTAAGGCAACTTAATGAATAACCTCACAATTTAAAAATACCTACTGTCTGTTTTAAAATAGAAAACAAAAATGACAAGTTTCACTTTTAATTTCCTTATTTCCCGTAGCTTCTCAAAAATCGCAACACTACAAGTCTAGGTAGCATAGCAGTTTCTTTTTCGTACCATTTTCACCCCGACATGCGACATCCATCGGACAGGACTTTAGACATTCCCAATCGATTTTATTCATGCAAATTGACTGTTCGATCGTGGTTTGAATCGATTACAATGCGTTATTGAAATCGAATTGTTTAAGGTCGGGTGGATTGAAGTACGGTTACATCTGTGTACCTAGTTTTTTAGAACGAATTTTGTTTGAAATTTAAATAAATGAATATGAAAAAAATATTCTGTGATAGGATTTTTTATGCATACGATATTTATAGTGCCTTTTGATTATAAATAATCAAAGAATAGTAGGTACCTATCTATAGTACCTACCTATGTTATTTGAAATAAGTTGTTAATTGAATTTTATTTTGATATAAAGTTACTTATTTGGAAGTATTGTGGGCGACTGAGTTTTTCTGGTTCGATCTCCTTTATCTTAACCAGAAATCAATGAATCTGAACCAAAAAATCGAAACCTTTGGAGACAAGACTGAAACAGAACTCTTAATGACGATCCTATAATGGTACTGTTTTTGAGTCCCATTTAAACTTGATTCAGCGCACTACAGAACGACGGCATTATGTAAACAACAAACATAAATCGAGTAACTATCAATACTCCACACATTGATCATCTAAAGTGTAATGTTGCCATAAAACTGTGCATATCGATATCGGTGGGTTGTTAAAATTGAAATAACTTGGAACGTAAAAATGGCGGCGATACGCATCCTTACGTTGAGGTATTTGTAGTAGTGTGCATAAACATTTTTGAGGAAATAAAATAAAACAATTAAGTAGGTAGGTTAATAACTACTTATTTTTTACTAGCTACTTATTTATGCATTAGCCAAAGCCTTAGCGAGGCATACTCAATAGGTTTGCAATACAAACATTATAATCATTTCCAACGACTTCATCTTATAACGCTCATTCAATGTCTATTAGCATTCTCCTTTGATCTCCACTTTTTCAGGCGAGCGGGTTTTAAATATAGCTTCTAGTCATTCAACAAACGTTTGTTTCAGTTCATAATTAATCTCCGTTCGACGGGCGTAGGTAGACCGTATTTGTAAAACTTGTAAAAACTCAAACCACTGCAGTAACAAGGTTTAATAACTTCCCGTCGGGGCTGCGGGTTGTTCGAAAAAGATACCGCGGCCTCGGCGCAAGGGCTAAGAAGGAACATGGGTGGTTTTGAGTCAGTAGAAGTCTGACACTCACTTTCGCTCTGCCCAGAGCGGGAGGGGTTATTTGATGATTTCGCACCCCCCCCCAAAAAAAAAAGGCTTAATAAATTGTGAAAGTACTGTAGTTGCCCATTCCAAAGCATAGATCTCTATGGAAAAAAATGGGTAAGAAACTCCATGGACAATCAAAATATATTTCAAGATCTTGGTAACATCAGTGAAACGCATAGAACAACCCTTACTTTTAAAAAGCAAATCTAAAGGGTTTACTCGTTCAGAACTGCTCGTATAACCTATAATAGTCCGGTCAATTTAGACATTCGAAGTTACATAAAGTCCCAACAAGCTGAATTTCTGTGAAGTTGTTCAAAACATAATTATAAACAATGTCTAGAAGTTCCCCATCATTCCCCTGTAAGGAAAAAAATTAATTCAAGGTCAAAGGTTAAAAAAATGATTTTTTCGCGATTTTCAGCAAAACGGTAAGTTTTATCATAAAAGTACCTCAGACAAAAATTGTAGATCATAAAATTATTGCCACCGTTTCTGAGATATAACGATTCAAAAAGTTATAAAAGTTGTTATCGTCATAATATGCACACGTTTCCACGCCACCTATGAGGTAGTGTACTTAGCGCGTTTTTTTTAACGTGGTTTCCCCAGTAGGCCTACTCCACGGGTCAGTTGTGATCCTGTTTAATGTAAAACTATTGCAAAATAACGGAAATTTTCAAAGATTGGGAAAGATAAAAGCGATGTAAATGAAAAAAAAGTGTTGAAGTTTATTCGTCTTATTCGTAAGTTTCAAATTCTTGTTCTTCTTCTTGATCTTCTTCTTGTTCTTCTTCTCCTGCTTCTTCTTCATCTTCATTTTGGATGCAAGTAAATTCCGTCAATAGCGATGTATCGCATGATACTTCGGCGGAGTCAAACGAATCCTCCATTGTTTGTGATTCAATATTAGAGCACGACTGGTCTTGACAATTTGTGCATGCCAAAGAACAAGACAGTCCGACTTTTTTGCAACCACATTTAGCACTGCATCCCTTTTTGCAGTTGCAAAAAATAGTGTTCAGCAGTTTTTCCGGCGCAGGTGGAAGTAAAGTTTGAACTGGCTCTAATATATTGTTGACCAACTTCCAACCCCAGTCTGTAGGGTCTAGCTGATAACCAAGCCACACTTGAACTTGGTAATATACTCGAAAAAGATGTTGGTGAGCAGCAACTGAGGTTGGAGGAAGACAAGCTAATTGAACTTGTTTTTTATTTTTAGTATTTTTAACGAAACATGCATATCGATGCTTATCTAAACAGGTAGTTTTTTTAGGAGCTCCGTACATAGAAAGAAGAAAGCGGATGCCGTTGGTAATAACTTCTTGTTAAGTTGCATTATTCTTTTTAAAAACTTCAGCACATTGAATTAAATCTTGTTTTTCAAACATTTTGAAAACTGCTGTTTTACCCCTCCTGTAAAATGCAGATGTCGTATCACAGCCAGTTATTGCGTGTAAAAATAGTACATGATCTTTACACTTTACTAAAGTAAATAAACTTTTTGATGAAAAAAAAACAGCAGTTTTCAAAATGTTTGCAATGCAACTGCAAAAAGGGATGCAGTGCTAAATGTGGTTGCAAAAAAGTCGGACTGTCTTGTTCTTTGGCATGCACAAATTGTCAAGGCCGGTCATGCTCTAATATTGAATCACAAACTATGGAGGATTCGTTTGACTCCGACGAAGTATCATGCGATACATCGCTATTGACGCAATTTACTTGCATCCAAAATGAAGATGAAGAAGAAGCAGGAGAATAAGAACAAGAAGAAGATCAAGAAGAAGAACAAGAATTTGAAACTTACGAATAAGACGAATAAACTTCAACACTTTTTTTTCATTTACATCGCTTTTATCTTTCCCAATCTTTGAAAATTTCCGTTATTTTGCAATAGTTTTACATTAAACAGGATCACAACTGACCCGTGGAGTAGGCCTACTGGGGAAACCACGTTAAAAAAAACGCGCTAAGTACACTACCTCATAGGTGGCGTGGAAACGTGTGCATATTATGACGATAACAACTTTTATAACTTTTTGAATCGTTATATCTCAGAAACGGTGGCTCGTAAGAAAAAAAGTATTTATTTTATTTTTTATTAGATAATTTTATGATCTACAATTTTTGTGTGAGGTACTTTTATAATAAAACTTACCGTTTTGCTGAAAATCGCGAAAATCTCATTTTTTGGACCTTTGACCTTGAATTAAATTTTTTCCTTACAGGGGAATGATGGGGAACTTCTAGACATTGTTTATAATTATCTTTTGAACAACTTCACAGAAATTCAGCTTGTTGGGACTTTATGTAACTTCACTCTCATTTTTTGGTCTAAATTGACCGGACTATAAGAACGTTATAGTACTTGTAAACTGCTATGCAACGCATCGAGTTACTTGTTAACACGTTATATGACCCTCCAAGCTCTGTGGAAATGTATTTTTCACTCGATTTAGTATCGACTAGTCTCTTGGGATGTCAGACTATATTCCAAGGAAGAGGAGATAGTTGGCTGCATCGTCAAAGGTGTTGTATTACGTTTTAAAATGAAACAAATAAATCCAACTTGTCTCTCGCAGGTCTGCTGGAAGAAATTTCTTATGAAATAAGCAGTACCTTTGTGCTCTTCTATTTTTTATGTACCTATTTTCCTTTTTTGTATTTTGTGTGTACATAAATAAATAAACTAGTTTTCTTGTTTATGATAATAGAGATTTCTTTGTCTTGATATATTGTAGCTAAGATAACAGCAGCTCGAAACAGTCTATAGGTTAAGCCGCACTTGCTTACATTGGTTCGTGGATGGGTGACTACTCCATTACATACCGAGTTTCCCCCGTTCTCCGGAAAGTACGTAAAACCGTTGGTCCCAGCTGTCATTGATAGAAGTTTGACAGTCGTTACAGGTTGTCAGTGCCCGAAAAGTGTCTCGACCAGTCTTACCAAGGGATCAACCCATCACAGAGTCGTCAACCAAGCATTCTGTACATCAAACTAAGTACCCCTACGCAAAATTTTTTGCTGGGAAACGACTTTTTTTTTTGGGGTCATAAATCACATTTTATGATAAAACTCACTGTAGCACTCTTAAATAATTTGGAACTTTGTCCCCCAATATCTCTGTAACTAGGGGGTTCCCAGGTTTGAACTAGAACAAGTTCCAAATTTTTCACAGCTGTTTTTGTAAATACTAGTTTTTAAGTTTATAAATTTACTTAAATTACCTCCACGACCCGTTTACTATTCAAAGCGTCCACTAGCACAATGTTTTAAGAGTGCTACATTGAGTTTTACCGTAAAATGTGATTTTTGACCCCAAAAAAAAAGTCGTTTCCCAGCAAAAAATTTTGCGTAGGGGTACTTAGTTTGATGTACAGAATGCTTGGTTGACGGTTGCGTGTGGGTTGATTTACACCCTGTATTTTCTAGTACTAACTGGGTAGTGGAGGTCAGAGGCAGTCACCGATGTAAAGTACCTACTGGTATTCAGCTACATTCCGTTTAACAAGGAGCCAATTCTAACATAGTTGAGAAAAGGTTAGCCGTATCTAGTCATATGCATACTGTTGGGGCATTCCAACCCAGGGGTGATAAACACGTGATCGATACAAGCGTCTTCCAACTTAACCAATACTTACTCGTATCGTAAAAGAAGCAAGTTAGTGCACACTTAGGGGTGCTAGTACACCCCAGCGAAAGCGATACGTTCGGGTAGTTCGAAATATGCAGCATTTTTGAAAAATTAAAGTTTCCAAGAGTTTTGCAATTTGAAGTAATAAATAACATCACACATATAATTTTCTAAGGGTTAGGCAGAGGTTTATTCATTAGTACACCCAAACTTTACTAGTTATGTTTAAGGTGAAGGCGACAAAGTAGCCCGCGAAATTCGAATTTTGCTTATGTTTTTTTGCAATTATTATGGTCTCTTGAGTGACTATTTGATGAAAACGGCATTCTTGAGACCTTTATGACCTGAGACGGTTGTATTGGTGATTTTAATCATTATTACTCAGTGAAGTCACATTTGTTACGGTCGCGAATTTTATTTTATTTAACATACAACCTGACGCTGACCGGCAAGTTGCAAAAAAACGTAAGAAAATTCAAATTTCGCGGGCTACCTTGTCGCATCAACCATAATACACGATACGATAATAGCTGTTACATATATGCAGACGCCACAGCCCTAATACTATCTATCCATGAAGATTCAGCCACAGAATCGGTGAAACTTCAAGACCATGTAGATAAAGTGGAAAGCCTAGACAAATGGCCTACTAAGGTAAATTCATAGGCGTCTTGCATCCAGTAGGTTCCCGCAACCTTCACCAGGTCATCGGTTCACCTAGTGAGGTCTTCCAACGCAACATCTTCCGGCTCGCGCTCGTCACTCCAGAACTTTTCAGCCCCATCGGCCTTCCGTTCTGCGAGCAATGTACCCTGACCCACTGCCATTTAAGTTTGGCAATTCTTCGGGCTACGTCGGTATCCTTGGTTCGCTTGCGAATGTCTTCTTTTCTGATGGCAAATTAGAGCAAATCTATTCACGCAACATTCACTCTCAGAAAACAGACCTGTCACCATTAAAACTCCACAACGAGAATATTCCCCTACCTGAAGATACCAAACAAACAACTGAAACTAAAAATAAACCATCGCATCGCTTTTAATACTCACGTATCCTAAACCTCACTCCATAGACGCGGAAAAACGGTAACAACAACTTAACCACTAAAACAACTGAGTTCCCGCGGTTCTGCCTCAACTTCTTATTGAACCGAATCGAAGAAATTGTTAGGAGTCCTCAGGGAATGGAGGTGTTAACTGTGAGTGGGTTAAAAACTACGTACCACTAACTTACTTTCTTATTGTTAACCGACTTTACCCTGTTTATGTATGTAGTATAGCTCACTAATTATTGTTATGAATCAATTTTACGCCACCTCTTTCTGGGTCGGCGATGCGACGTCGCGTAATACGGCAATGAACGTGCTAGAAACCAAACTACTTTCTATGGAACCAATCGGAAAGTATATAATATCCTGTCACATAAAACAATAATATTTCAAATTCGTTCTGAATAAATTGGAGACGTTATTGTCATCTTGAAGTTCTTAAGTGTAACTAGTAAGTTAGTAACTTAAATAACAGACAGTGATGTGTTGCTTGAGAGAGGCCTCTCAGCTTAAGGCTTGTATTCACGCCAATGACCTTGTGCATACAAACTACCCCTCTCGGTCGTAGATACGGACTTTAAACGGACGCATTTTTCATTTATTATAATTAAAATAATACATGTTTTTAAAAAGGAACAAAACCAAATTATTTTCCTTTGTATTTCAAAGCAGTAGATATTTTTTTTATATTATTTTGTTAAAAAATGAAGGAGTAAAATGGTTCCATTCAACGATTTGGAGGTGATTTTGTGGATTTTTTTTCTTATTATGACTGTGATACCGATACAAAAATTATGGCTAAACCAAATTACGTGTCTTAACATGTAGATTACTAACAATTTTTCTCAGATGTAATTTCTCTGTAAGTGCCGGTGAAAAACTGCTTCATCTGCACGCTGTTTTTAAGCTTTTTCGAGAGAGGAGCCTTAAGCGCAAGAAGTCGTGCAGGATTTGAAAATCAATACCAACTGGACTCTGAGGGTCGGAAGGTTAGAATCACGCGGCAACATCAACTTTTAGCCTTTCGGGCTAACCCACTATATGCAGGCCGAGGCTGGGTGTGCTATTATTATCAACTCTGACTTACCTTAAAGCCCTAACCCTTACGCCGGGGATAAGGTACCCCGTTATCCCCGGCGTAAAGTTATGTACCTATGTGTATTATTTATACAAAATAATAATATTTTTTTATATTTTATTCTTTTTCTGCGCTTACTCACTACAGTCGTTAGAATGTACTAATTATGTACTATAAGAGACATTTTTTGTAGATTATTTTTATTTTTGCGAGGGGGAACAGTAAATCAACTGGAACTGGAGACGAGACTATTATTCACCCCGTCGGGGCTGCGGGTTGTTCGCAAGAGATACCGCGGCCTCGACATGAAGGGCTAAGAAGGAACATGGGTGGTTTCTAGTCAGTAGAAGTCTGACACACCCTTTCGCTCTGCCCAAGAGCGGGAGGGATTATTTGATGATTTTCCACCCGCCAAAAAAAAAAGACGATTATTCACTTGGCGGTAAAGTTATACGAGATGCTGATGATGAAGATCTGGGGACTAAAATGGCCATTTTAAAAAACGTAAAATGGATCTTTCATAGTAGTAACGTCTGTGAACATTTAGGAAAATAGATCATAATAATGAATTGCGTTAAAATTCGTAAAATGGTCACAGACACAGTTAACTTACTATGAAAGTTCTATTTTACGCAATTCATTTTATGATCTGCTAATGTGGCCATTTTAGACCCCCAGATGATTGTTAGTGGGCCTAGTTGTGCAGTTGAGTTGATATGTTAGTTAAGTGCACCTCATGAAGAATTGGGAGACTGTGCGACTTAGAAAATTCGTCAGCTGTACACCTGCATCAGATCCTCGTGGTGGATATTTTAAATGTATTTGATCCCAACTATGGGAATATTATTAAAGGTTAAATAAAGGCTGATTTTGTTTAGGTATATCTATACCGAATTAAGTCTTATAATTTTTGTGTTTTCAGGTATTTGTTTTAGTATCTCATGACATCACGCCTGTAATCTCCGAAGGGATAGGGAGGGCTTGGAGCGTGGGTAATCATCAAATGATTCCTCCCACTCTGGGCGGAGCGGAAGGAAGTATTAGACTTCTACTGACTAAAAACCACCCATGTTCCTTTTTAGCTATTTGTGTCCGGGCCGCGGTATCACTTTCGAACAACCCGCAGCCCCGGCGTGTACCTACCGTATGATCTATTATATTATTATCTATGGTACCTAAATACCGCTACTGCCCACATTTCGCCAGCTACATTTAAGTCTCAAAGACCGTAACACCAATCCAGACTGCTACTCAGTTTATGATGGAAAAGTCCAATAACACTTTGTCCGACCCGGGAATCGAACCCAGGACCTCATGCTCAGCAGTCGCGCTCACGACCACTAGACAGTCAATGTGAAAAAAAAATTACGTCTTTTTATATTTTTTGCACGGATAAAAATCTTTTTTCTCTACGTTGTGTCTTGCAAATAAGACAGGAAAATGTTAATTTAGGCAATAAGACATAGGAATGTAACCCAGCAATATTTCGAATTTAACCCCTATAATGTTACTAAGCCCCTTAAACACAGTATGCGTTCGGGTCACACATTACCGGTTTTCAGTG
Organism: Diarsia brunnea; assembly: GCA_949774965.1. Lineage (NCBI taxonomy): Eukaryota > Metazoa > Arthropoda > Insecta > Lepidoptera > Noctuidae > Diarsia > Diarsia brunnea. The sequence continues at coordinate 2,279,910 of OX459005.1, read as the reverse complement.
TTCCGGGTAAAGTAAACATGTATAAAGTTCAACTTAAATTATAGTTTGCAGTTGTTTAGGGTGCCGTACATTCTAGGTCTTATCTAGGCCATTCATTGGACAAATTATTGTGTGTAGAAAAGTTTCCGGGTTCACGGGTTCCGTAAGTGCACCAAGTATCTGTTTAAAAGTCAAGTGAAGTCGAACTGACATGACTGACTGTTATAGGTGTCAAGTTGGAACCTAAGACACGAATCCACTGTTTTGGCTGCGGACCCTGGCGGGGCTGCGGGTCCTGTCGGGGCTGCAGATTATTCAAAGATACCGCGGTCTCGTACTGCGCCTGCCTGGGTTCGAATCCACAACTTACTTACTTCGTAAGTCGGGCCGCCACCACTGGACCACCGCTGCTCTATTAACCCTATTCAATTTAATAATGATTAATTTTTTGTTTTGGTGCCCATACCATAACATAACAGATTCAGGAAAAATAATGAAAATGAAATAATGTTATCTCAGTCGATATTGAAAGCACTAAAAAAGTTCTGATTTTTGGAAAGAAAAGAAATGAAATGTAAGGTACTAAAACTAATGTTAAATCTTTGGAAAATTAAAAATGAAGGGTTAAATAACTAATATAGCCCTAAAAACTATCCTCCAATCGCAAAGCTTATAAATCCACACTGCCCACAAAATACATTTTCCAATTCATCGTATTGAAACCTCTTGCTCATTTCAATTACATCAGATCCGACTTCCATGAGCTGAAATCGATAGCCGTGATCGGACATTAGACCGTTAAACCCCTAGATTGTACTGTCGGGGAAATGAAGCCTAGAAGGGAATCCCTTATAGCTATTGGCGTTCTATTGCTATTTAAGCTGAGGGAATTTTGTAGTAGTTAGTGCTTAAGATTTTTTAGATGGAGATTTTTTAGAAAGTTGTGGATTTCATTTAGTCATTTAATTAGTTAGAGAATAGGTTTCGGTAAAGGTACGGCTAGGGATAGTTTCTTTATTTTACGTGTGGACGATTACGAGTATTTTTACCACCTTTAAAATTCATCTACTTTGTTGTTTTTAGCTTTGTAAAACCCATGGCCCTCTCTGGGCCTAAAGCGGATATGTGCGGACATGTGCGAAGCAGAGACGAGACGAGGTGCTAGGGTGCTCACGAGTCTTCTCGTCCGTCCACTTTACGCTTAGTTACCGATTTATTTTTTGCGAATGGCTTCTCCCAGTTCAACCTAGGTTGTCGTCTGCTTAAGTGGACTATCCATGGCCGCCGAGTGCCGAAGCTAGCTTAAAGAATTACGAGACACCTCCCCTCCTCACTAAAGCGGAGACGAAAACTATATAATATAATGAAATTCGTGGTGGAATACGGCCCGCTCCTCTTACAGAGAAGAAAACAACATTATAGGCTAATTATGTACAATACAGTAACAGTTGTGTGGTAATCGATTGTCGTTGTATAGACATGTGATGCGAAAGAATTAAGAAAATGTTGTAAGAAAAATGTTGAGTATGAATGTAAATGGCTATAACAGTAGAGGAAGAACAAAGAAACGATGGATGGACTGTGTGAAGGATGATATAGCTAGAAAGGAGGTGACTGCTGAGATGACGAGAAATAGAGAAGTACGAAAGAAGAAGACATGTTGCGTCTACCCTATATAAATTGGTATAGTAAGGGCAGGAGAATGATGATGACGGTAACTTAATCACTTTCTGCGGTACTCAGAGATATTTAATGATTACTTAAGCCGTCACTAAGTACAGATTTGACATACTTTTGTTTGACAAAACTGTCAAAACCTTTACTAAGTGATGGCCTAAGTAATCATTAAAGCTCACTGAGTGCGGCAGTAAGTGTTACTTTTTTTTAAAGAACTAAGGAAATATACCCGAAAAAACCGAACCGAAATGGTTGTTCCTCACCATTTCGGTTATTTAATGTCGTCTTTTTATATTAAAAAAAAAAACATACCAATTGAATTGAGAACCTCCTCTTTTTTGGGAAGTCGGTTAAAAACGACAACTTACTCAGACTAAGAAAAGTTGTATTTAAAACAGAAACAAACATACCAATACCCACTTGTGTCTCTATAAAACACGTACTGTGACAATGTGGAATAGAATTTCACCCCGCGGTCCCGTAAATAAGACATTCTTAGCGAAGGTGTGAAGAAAAATAGACGGGCACACCCCTAGGGCAACATTAATGAATTGGACTGCACGTTAGGACCGCCCTATAAATACTGTCTTGGTGAAAACATCGTTACTGTCCTAAAACGACTTTTTTACAGCTTTTTCTGTAGATTTGCGTACATTGGATGAGATTTTGATTGAGAGGAAGTGCATGTGTTTGGTGATTTCAGGCCTGATTGGTATATGGTTCCCACAGCTGGGACGTAGCTGTGAGATGTAGAGGGTCATAATTCCACTCAGCCGTGGATAGACGTGCAGACTCCAAGGGCACTACCGTGACTTTGTGACCAAACATTGTCTGTGTGGCCCTTTGTAGTGAATTAATTGTGCATACATACATACATACATAAACTCACGCCCTTTTCCCATGGGGGTAGGCAGAAACCACAGAACGCCACTTGCTACGATCCTTACATACTCCTTTTGCCTCGTCCACATTCATACATCTGGTCATACACGCACGCCGGTTACGAGTACTACGCACCTGTCCTTTCAGAAGAACGGCACCAATATGATCAGTGTATGTCTTTCTAGGGCGTCCCCTCCCGGCATTACCACTCACATCTGCCTTGTAAATACCTTTTGTTAATCGCCTTTCATTCATCCTTTCCACATGACCGAACCAAATTGTGCAATTTATAAAAAAAGACTGTCTACAAAATATTTTCTATTATGTATTTATTTTTTCTAGACCTAAGTAATCTAGACGAAGGTTATGAAAGTTAGTTATATAGATGGCATCATATTTTCTACTAGGTCACCATGAAACACATACATTTGAAGTTTCACGAAAGTTTTATAATAAAACTTGTTCATCCATGTCAAGGCATTTGTCCAAAACAAAAGGAAAACAGCACTATCTACATATCTTAATAAATTCTCAAGGAATAACTATAACATATACTAACTTTTTTATGTCGGTAAACCCATCCTTTGATTTCGGGGTCGGACATCGCCTGTTATCGCATCCCATATTTACATATTTTTCGAACCCACCGTCAGACCTCAAAACTTTTTTGCCAAATTCGATTATTCTAAACGATATCTTTTTGATATTGTACTCCTGATATTTGTTTTTTCTACTCCACAATATTTTATTGTCTTTATCTTTTTATTAAATTCTGTATCTTTTGGGGTCACCAGTTTTTTGTTATTGCAGATGTGGCAGATTTTTGTTGAGAGGCTGAAGGGATCAAGAATAATCAGCATTTTATGTGAATTCCCAAGTTGATGCAAGTAATGATTCGGAAAATAGCGTAATATAGTTCGACCCCTAATTTTCTAATCCTTGTTGATCGAGACACTAAAATTATACCGGACTGAAAATTATTCACAGGTAGGTTTAGTCACAAAGCATAAATAACTTGGTTAAAACTATCTATACCTATATAGGTACCTATACAAAACAAGGAAGCTTGAGATTTACAGGTACACTGTAAATCTTGGCTGTAAATCTTTACTGTAAACCTTACCTTGTTTTGTGCTGAATTTCCCGCTTTACTATAGCACTATTAATCACATCAGATATATTTTTTATTTAGCCGAATTGTCCCACTACAAAGGCCTACCCTAAAGCCTTTCACTCTTCTCTCCGTGCGGTTTTCTCAGGCCAATCTCCCACAAAAGCCTATAAGTCGTCCGGCAGCGTTTTCTAGGCCTCCCTCGGCGACGACGTCCGTCTTCTGGCACTCACTGCGTGCCGACTTTTGGCCCACCGGTCCCGATGCATTCTGCAGACATGGTACGCCCAATCCCATTTCAACCTAGCTGTCTTTTTGCCCATATCAGCGATTCCAGTTTTTGGGTGTATTGTGGTGTTGCGAATTCTGTGATCAGCTAACCTTCCCACTCTTAAATCTTTCATAAAATATTCACACAGAACGAATGCTTAATAATGAAACCCTACCAAGTTCCCTGTACTCTGTAAATCAATATGATCTATTGAAATCCTCTTAAACAAACCTGGTAGCTAACTACCCATATTTAAAATTCGTTAGCGTCCAAAAGGCTTAAATCCGATTTAGTTTAGTAAGGTTGGCAGCAGCTCAAACGGGCTTCCGTGTGATTTAGAATGAAGCTAGCATTCATGTTTGAACTTCTCGTGTTGGGGCTTTAAAATGGCGGACGAGTGTGCGTTGTCATGAGTTTTTGTTGCAGTTGTAGTTCAGTTTCAATTTTTAAATTGCATCATTTTCGCGAAATAGGCTTTCGATTCAGAAAAATGACTAAGTCCAGAAAGTTGAGTAAGTTTTCCCAAAAAATAATATTAGTTTTTATATCTATAGTTGCTAGCACATCAAGCTAAACGAAGTTGTCAAATTTTCCTAATCACCCTTGATCCTAATGACTTAGCGATAAAGTTGAAAATCTATTAAACATATTGTAGTAGCCTGATGTTCTATCTTAAATGTTCATGAGTTCTTAGTACTGGTCAAGTAGTGATTCATCTTTAAAGAACCAAATGACATTAGACTATCACGAAAAAAAAAAGAAAAGCGGGACTATTGTGTTGTGAACGTAATTCTTATGCAGTTTTTACGTCTGTAAGTAGCTTCCTAGGTCAATACGTGTGGTGTATAAAAATTCGCGGTTACATCAAGGTTTAGTTTTGGGTATTAATAAAAATACCCTGAAAACTATCTAATTAAACTGATAAAGGAAAATTGAAGGTTTCAACTACGGTGAGGAGACTCCTTCATTAAAAAGCATTTTTCTATAGTCACATGTCGACGAGCAGCCCAAAGACGTCCTTTTTTTTTTTTTTTTTGGGTTGTGTGAAATCATCAAATAACACCTCCCGCTCTTGAGCAGAGCGAAAGGGAGTGTCAGACTTCTACTGACTAAAAACCACCCATGTTCCTTCTTCGCCCTTCATGTCGAGGCCGCGGTATCCCTTGCGGACAACCCGCAGCCTCGACAGGGGCCAAAGACGTCCTTGAACAATGACAATTTTAAAATAAATTTTCTCGGACTTCGTCGAGCTTCATTGTCTCGGCGCTTTTCTAGTGGTCGCCGCTGTTGATTCTGGCTTTCAGGAGATACAATTGGGAAATAGTATCGCCGGCTTGAACAAATAAAAAAAACTTTTATATAACAAGTTATCGTTCGACATGTTCGCTATAGGTATGGCTCCACACTCACACAGCGTAGATTCTTGGCGCTTACTTAGCAATGTCCAATAGCGAATGTTTGTCCAAATATTTGAGTTTGGGCTACAATTTGAGGTGAAGCAAAGAGCTCTGTTGAATCAGATGACGTGTTATTTTGATTGTTTGAAGACAGTTCCAACAGGAGATATTCCTTGCAAAGTAGAACTCAGAAATTTTGTGTTTCAGAGGAAATCGTTTAAGTAATGTTTGCGGAAAGGATTTTGTATTTGGTCTTTTTTTGAAAAAGATTTAAGTTTTTTGTTTGTTTAAGTACGGATCATACACACTGACTAATAGCAGTGATAGTCTAGTGCTCTAGTATTTTTTGGCGGGTGGAAAATCATCAGATAACCCCTCCCGCTCTTGGGCAGAGCGAAAGGGAGTGTCAGACTTCTATTGACTAAAAACCACCCAAGTTCCTTCTTAGCCCTTTATGTCGAGGCCGCGGTATTTCTTGCTAACAACCCGCAGCCCCGACGGGAAGTCATGGGTCTCAAGTTTGAACCTAAGACACGAACCTCTGATTTTTCGGAGTAATGTGCGTACCTATTGGAAATTATCATTTGCTTCGGTGAGAGACAAACATCGTGAAGAAACCAGAATGCCTGAGTGAAATTCTCGATGGCAAGCCAAGTGAGAGGCCCATGGACAGCATATAAAATCTGTCACTAAGTAAGAAACTAACCACATGATAAAGATGATGGTGTTACATGTTACAGATAAACGGCACCGATATGAGTTGTACCTGACCTTGCTCTTAGCGGTCCTACTTCTATCGTTTCACAGTCATCATCTGATTGTAACTTCTTTCCGTTGCGTAGGCTGTCATCGAAAATCTTGAGAGACAGGGTGTAAACCGACGTCACAACGTTCATCAACTAAGTGACCCAACGCATAAGTTATTGCTGGGAAATTCCTTTTTTGGAGTGGAAAATCATCTTTTTATTATAGGGTGGTTGACTGACTAAAAAAAATATAATTCTGTTTATAGTCTGTCAGATTATCAAAAAATTTTGGATACGTATTTTTTGTTTTATCAAATTAATAAAAATTTACGAAAATAAAACGTGTCAAAGATTGTGAGTGGGGGCTGATGACGTCACTTTCTGGTATCAAATGTACCAAACTGTGACGTCGCACGACTTGTCGAAGCACTGTATCGTCTTCATTTATTATTTATACGTGAAAAAAGAAAAAAATACGTGTCCAATATGTTTTGGAAATCTATCTGACGGACTAATTAGATTTTTTTTTGTCAACTACATTTTTTTTTATGTCAAGTTTCTTAGTACAACAAAATACTTTACTGATGAAGATGACGACCACTGATTTCCCCACTAGTACTTAATGATCTGCAATTATCGCGAAATATGGACGTGTTCTGTTACAAAAACAAGGAACATACAAAACCCACAACCACTCGCTTTATACTCAAATTAATTTAAGAAGGCTATTTGAATCTAGGCCAAAACTAAATGTACGATTAATTTTCAGATAAAATTACAAACATGGCGTGTATTTTGGCTAAAATTGTTTGCCTAATATAAGGCGCGTTACAAACATGTTCGGTGCGGCATGATTCGGCTGTTCGGCACCACCGCTGTTTGTGGGGCAAGATGACATTTACACTCTAGGACAGAGTCATCTCCAGGACTGCGGGACTGTTCGAAAGAGATACCGCGGCCCCGGAACACAAGGCTAAAAAGGAAAATGGGTAGGTTTTAGTCAGTAGAAGTCTGACACTCCCTTCCGCTTCGCCCAGAGCGGGAGGTGTCATTTGATGATAGCCCAACCACAAAAAAGGCAGAGTTACCTGTGAATCTCCTGATCTGAACAAGTTTTTCGTGCTTCGGTCAACCTGTGTCCGGAGTCTATTAATTTTTTCCGGTCGGCAAGAGTCAAATGAAAGCCGAATATGTAAATAGAATTAACGAAGAATTTAATACAGTCTTCCTGTTCGCACATCGATATGAAAGGCTCTAACGTCAAAGTTAATTAAAATTTTAATTGTAATAACACATGAAAGACTGCTTCATTAGTCTAGTGGTCCTGGATTCGATTCCCAGGTTGGCCCGACAAAAGCTTTTACATTTATTTTGGTAAATCTTTGGAAATGGATTTACTAATTGTTGAATATAAAAGTTTGGAACTGCGGGTTGTTCGCAAGAGATACCGCGGCCTCGACATGAAGGGCTTAGAAGGAACATGGGTGGTTTTTAGTCAGTAGAAGTCTGATACTCCCTTTCGCTCTGCCCAAGAGTGGGAGGGGTTATTTGATGATTTTCCACACGCCAAAAAAAAAAAAAAAGTAGACCGACTTTTGTTTCTATGTGTATTGTCTCATTACCAATAGAACAAACACATTTGCAGTATTTCTCGTCATCACTAGAATAAACAATAGACGTACAATTATTTACCATTGAGTTTGTGTTCGCGGTGGCGCGTCTAGAAAGCATGCTTTCTGGCCGCGCCACCGATTTTGTTAATTATTTCACCATCATCCACAGCCCCATTTCACCCACTGCTGGGTGTGCTTCTCTAAAATCAAAATATTTTATTTCACATAGGCCTCGCGAACCTTTATGGTACTTTTTTTAATATTATGAACAATAATGAACATATTACGGATTCAAAACGCGACTGTGGCGCGGCCAGAAAATATCACGCCTGTGTTTAATCATGTTGCCATGTATTTGCATCCATAAAATACAATCTAAGTTTGCATCTTTTTTCACACACCAAGTGTCTATGACCGATTATGTGGCTTTGACTCAATGTGTTTTTAGCCAACTTCCAAAAGGTTAATCAAAGATCAGCTTGTCTGATTTTTTACACGACTGCCCCAAAAAAAAGAGTGTTATGTTTTTAAACTTGTTATTATTAAAAGTACTGACTGGCTTTAATTTAACCTAAAAGTAACGTAAAGCGTTTGTTGGATATCAAAAACATATGCCAATCACATTCAATGAATATTACAACATTTTCTGTTGATTTTCTGAAAACTTAAACGTAATTAAAGTAATGCTGTAAGGCAGACATTCAACTCATGCATGTAATGTCATATGAAAAGCATAAAAAAGAATATGGTTGGAACAAAAAGGCTCTACATGAGAGGTTTCATATTTTTATTTAACAAAGCGAACGGGAGGAAAGGTAGCTTATACGGTGTGGAGTATATTTTTGTGACTGGTTTTATACTTTTTTTTTAAAACTGGCCAAGTACAATTCAGACTTGCATATGAAGGGTTCCGTAGGTACCATTGTAGTAGATATTGAGAGATTTTCCATGTTTTTTTAGCACCATAGACTTCCTATAGGTTTTCTGTAATCTAATAATCTATAAGTGTTGAACTAATTTCAGTATCTTTTTAAACATTTTAGGCTCAGTAGTTTCGGAGATAAAAGGGGGGGAGGATGGTCAGACAGACAGACAGACACACGAGTGTTCATAAGGGTTCGGCCGTTTTTTTCCTTTTGAGGTACGGAACCCTAAAAATAATATACTTACGTAGATTCAACCTATTTTACCCAAAAGGGTGGAAACTTCTGGTATGAATACCACCACCTTGATCTTTATTTCTTTATCGTGTAGTTAGTTCTTAATTTTGTGTTAGAGTTTTATGCCGCCAATAGGCCTCTGTCTTAGCTTTACATACCGTCAAGAAATATCTCTCAGGCATACTGGCTTGGATTCCTCACGATGTTTTCCTTCACCGAAGCAAGTGATAATTATACAATATGCACATGAATCCAAAAAATGAGAGGTGCATGTCTTTTTTTTTTTTTTTTGGGCGGTGGGAAATCATCAAATAACCCCTCCCGTTTTTGGGCAGCGCGGAAGGGATTGTCACACTTCTACTGACTGAAAACCACCCATGTTCCTTCTTAGCCCTTGTGCCGAGGCCGCGGTATCTCTTTCAAACAACCCGCAGCCCCGACGGGGAAAAGCGTGTCTTGCATGGGTTCGCACTCAAGAGCGATGACTTGGCAGATCGTGGGAATGTAAATGGCTGATTACGTTCAAACAATCATTGATAAAACTGTCTCTATATTTCATGCATATCTTGATTCTGTTGTTCGACCTCTTATTTTATCTACACCAGTTTCACATGGACCCACAAACCATAAACGTATATTTTCATTGCCATATCAGTGGCACAAAAGCTTTAAAAAAATTGCAAAAACATATTCTGCTGCCGCTTAGTTGCCCGCAGCTCAATACGCGTGTCAGTTAGTGGTTTTTTTTTTACTTTTTAGAGTTACGTACCTCAAAAGGAAAACACGGAACCCCTTTTTTTTTTTTTGGAAGTTGGAATATCATCAATGACGCCTGGGCTGAGCGGTAAGAAGGGGCAGACTTCTACTGACTAAAAATCAACCATGTTCAATGGGGTTCATGTAAAAAGGGCTAAGAAGTAGCCCTTTGTGTCGAGACCGCGGCGGGACCTGCAGCCCCGACGGAAACACGGAGCCCTTATGGGATCACTTCGTTGTCCGTCTGTACGTGTGTTAAGAGCCTTTTCTCTGGAACGCCTGGTGTTTTCAAATTCAAATTATATCAAATAGATCCATGATCCCTTGGAGCTAAGTAAGTAAGTATCAACCTTCTTAGCCACCGCAAGTAAAAGAAGGATATTTTATTCTGTAAGGCAAAACCTATTGAAAACATCGTGTTAGAATCACGAAAGGCAAGACGGTCTTGCAAGAAAGTCTACGCACACAATTAAGTACGGTAAGCACAAGTAAGTGAAAAAATTCGAAAATTCTTTCATTACATTGGCCGTCGAAAACCATATTCTCATACATTCCGACTAGGAGAAAAGCTTTTCAACTTCTTGTTCTTCTAAAATCGATGAGTCAGGTTGTGTCTGACCACTGCCATGACCAGTATGTAGCGACTTGTCTCTGTATTATAAGTTTGATTTTATGATTAAATATTTAATCATTTAACCCCACTACGGAACCTTCACAGGGCGTGTGCCACGCATGGGCCATTTTATTTTAGTTTTCCGTAAACACAATGTGACCACCCCATCAAATACGGCCCGCGGTGACGTATTCACGTTACATTCGAGCAAATAGTTATTTTTTATAAGCCTATGCAATGCACCGCCATTTTTTCGTATATTTTTAATCTACGGCTCGCATGAAATGTTAGCTTTTGAACCGTTTGAATATGGCTCTGATATAGTTAAGCTTGGTATTGCGCGGGATTAAATATAATCGGCTGTAGTGTTTGTTATATATATGTTATAGTTTAGATCGGCTTTTATAATAAATGATTATATTTTTGTGCACATGCACAATCTTTCTTCTGATTATAAAATACGAATAGCATGAAATAAACTAAAAATTATTGATTAACTTTTTATCAACAGTAACAAGCCTGACATTATTATTATCAAACAGAATACAAAGCGTTTCGTATTTACCCGAGTGATCTAAAAGGAGGGTTATGTTTTTCTACAACTTTCAAAATTAACGTAAAAGGCTTTTTGGTAGCTTGTGTCAATTCCCTCTCTCTCTTGGGCTCTTCTGTGTGTTGTGCTTGTATGTATAGGCTCGCTCCCTATTACATGGGACTTAAACATAACTGGCGAATATGGACCATTAGGTACAATTCTGTCTAACCTTTCGGGTATTACAAGGCGTGATGTTATGTGTGTCAACTCAATCTAATTTGGACTTTCATCGCCGTTGTGCTGGTAAATCCACTAATGGGACTAATGTGTGTCTGTAACTCAATGCTAAACAAATACAGTCGTTGCTTGTGGAATTCTAAATCTTCAGATTCACTACCCGCAACATAAGCATGTCTATGGAGCGTTTGGTGATTTAGATTAGAGTCGTAGGCACGGGACCACGTTCTCGATCACCATACCGATGGACAGACTCCATTAAATTTGTCACCAAGATCCCTCTGACAGAATGTGCTCACGATGCTGCCAATGGACCGGTGATGTGCGACTCCCATGATCACGACCACTCTGTCAAGAGAGAACGGCTAGGAAGCAGAAGATCCTGGTAAAATATCATGTTAGAATATTACTTTGTCTTGGCTCTCTGCTTGGATCTTTAATATTCTTTAATAGTAAATCACCAGTAAGTGGCCATGATTACAAAATACCTATATTTTCCCTTTTTAACCAACATCAGTTTAAATTCTGGTACGCAAATACGCCAAGTATTATATTAATTCACTAGAGTGGGTACATTTGTGCGATGTTTGTGCTCAGGTGTACAGCTACCGTTTAATTAAAAACATGGTTTTCCCCGTAAGCCCGACCGACCGCGACGTTTCAGCTTCGGCTACCTTCGGCCAGTTTCGGGCAAAAAAACCGCCTTCGATAAAATCTTTGGCTTCTGAAATTGAACGAACTGTTATGAATGCGAGATCACGATGGAAGAGAAGCAGTTATATTGTCATAACGTAAAGTTGCCAATCTTTTTTTTGGGGTGTGGGAAATCATCGAATAATCCCTCCCGCTCTTGGGCAGAGCGGAAGAGAGTGTCAGACTTCTACTGACTAAAAACCACCCATGTTCCTTCTTAGCCCTTGCGCCGAGGCCCCGGTATCTCTTTCGAATAACTCGCAGCCCCGACGGGGAAAGTTGCCAATCTGGAACTCAATTCCATAGGGTTGTTAAACTTTCGGCTTTGACCGAAGGTTGTGGCGACAGCTTATTAATTTGCTTTCAAGTAGAAGGAGGGGCTAAAATTCACCACGCTATGGCCCATTTTGAGCTGGTGTATGCCACGAGTCTTCGATTTTTTAATTCTGGAATATTTTTCATTCACAATTTTGTGTGTGTGCACTTGAGCAGTGAGCAACTGCAACCCCGGGTTTGAATCAACGACCTGTGAGACGTTAGGTCAGGACGTTTACCACTGGGCCGCTACTGCTCTACCAGAGTAAAGTACTTAAAATGTATTTTTTAATTATTAATACTCATCAACATCTAGTTCAACGCCTCCAGAGAAAGAAAAAAAAATAGCACCGTACAAAAATACTCATAGTCATAACGTATCAAATGCTATGCAAATTGAGTAAATATTAAATATGCAAGTAAGTGAACATTAAGCATATTTACATACATCAATCAGTTTTAATCGTCATATAAATGGGATTCCACTGTATAAACCATTCACTGCGAATTGAATTTTTGGTCGCCAATCGAGATTTTGAACTAAAATGCATTGGTGGAAATTTGCATGAATAATTTCAAACCGTACCGACTGTTTTACTGGACGACTCCATTTTCACTGCCGATAGGGTTGCCAGTGCCACGATACCAGTTACGATATTTTAAACAAACCATTTATCAGTAATTTCAGATTTATCTGCCTGCTACACCGCACTATACCTTTTTTTTTGGGTTGGGAAATCATCAAATAACCCCTCCCGCTCTTGGGCAGAGCGAAAAGGAGTGTCAGACTTCTACTGACTGAAAACCACCCATGTTCCTTCTTAGCTCTTTATGTCGAGGCCGCGGTATCTCTTGCGAACAACCCGCAGCCCCGACGTGCGTCGGCCCTTGCACATGGAAGGGGCCCCCTTCCATGTTGCTGACATCTCTTTGAGGCGCGCGTGGAACACGAACGGAGCGTCTCCTGCGACGGCTGGGACGAGAGGTTCTCTCCCTCTCACGTTCCGCCACCTCCTTCGCTAGCATCCCATTCCATCTCGCCTCGGACCATGACTTGCACCAGGGCCGGGCACGAGAGGTCGCCGCCGCCGATCGCCGCTACGAGAACACGGCGGGGCTCTGCCCAAGCGGGGCAGACCTCCACGGTGTACTCCACCGTGTCCTCTAGCCGATCCTCACAATGGTGACATCCGGGCGTTTCCTCCTACCTGATTCGGTGCAGGTACCTCCCTAAACAAACAGAAAGTGAGGGCGCCGTGGCGTCTCTCAAGCCACTCCTCAAAGAGGGGACTTACCGCCTCAATCGTGGCGTGCCCTACACCGCACTATGCCTTGACCGTGCTTTGAACGTATCCGGAAAGAAATATGACACGGAGTATACTATGGTCACTAGACCGTATCAATAGCGTTTCATACCCGTTTATTAACGGGTTTACAACGGTTATCATACGCGGTTATAACGTCTTTAAAATTCAATTTTCTTTGTATCGTGAAAAGTATGAGACTTGATCTCCGAATTGAGTTCCGTTGAACATAATTACGAAAAACTTTCAGATATTTTTACTTTAACAGTCATAAAAGTGTTAAGAAAAATAACTTCAAGTGAAGTTTTCACATTTCCTCCGAAAGAAATACTTACTTAATTTTCTTTCACAAAAGTCGGTAGCCCTAACAGGATGTTCCCACAAATTGTCACCCAAAGTGGTCCGATGTGGGTGAGAGAAGGGGTTCATCCCAAGACCCCCCGGCACCCCGGGGTGGATTTTTTCGGGATGGCACGTTACGGCTTTCGGCAATTTAGCTAATTGCAGTTCATTTTCACTTCATTCTATTCTCATAAACCTTTATGTGGGGATCAAAGGTTTGAGGGCCCCGACTTTAATGGATCATGAATATTTGTATGTTATTTTAATAATTTAGACTTTCTGCATACGCTGAAAGGTTTTATGAAATTTGAATTTGAATTCCCGCTAGGAAGGTATTAGAGGAAATAGGATTAGCTATTTGTGGATTGACTTGGTATGCTAACGAGACTTATTTATTGTTATTACCTACAAGTAGTGGGACCTAATTTGTTATAAAGTTAGACAATTTAGTCACTTGAATCAGTTTCTTACTCAGGATAGGCGACTACCTATCCAGCCTATCCTTCATCATCATCTGCATAGCGTTTTCCCAACTATGTTAGGGTCGGCTTCCAGTCTAACCAGATGCAGCTGAACACCTGTATTGTACATGGAGCGACTGCCTATTGGGCCTCCACAACCCAGATAGTACTATGTAATGCGACTACACACTACACGACTATACGGCAGTTTGGTACTGGTCAGTATCGGTGGTAAGACTGGTTGCCAGACTTGCAGGCCACTGACTACTTATAATTCTGGCTACCTCCCGGCACCACGGCACTAACTATTCGAAAAAAAATGCGCTGCGAGGATTCCGTACAAACAAATTTTCATATGATTAAAAATATTTTTATTATATGATATACTCGTAACTAAAAATTTATGCATTTCGCAATTTTTTTTAGAAGTTTAATTTTTTCACAGCTCCAAGTGACAGTTAACTTGAGTATTTGATATGAATATCAGCTTGATACCTCCACGCGTTCCTGAGAAAAAGGGTCTTGACAGACAGACGGACAGCAAAGTGATCCTATAAGGGTTCCGTTTTTCCTTAGGAACCCTAAAAACATAATCCTTACCTTGCAGTCGGGTAGAAAAGTAAATAGATGGCAGCTTAGACATGTATTACGAAGCCTAAAACATTTTACCTAGTAAAACTGAAAAAGTTTAACAATCGCTTACAGTAGATAAGATAAGAATGTATTAGTGAAGAGATGAAACGTTATCTCGAAAGAAGCTTATAAGATTTATCTGATAAGAGGTTCGCAGCTTAGCTCAGTTAAGTCAGATCTTGGCAATTCACTCGGAGATACACAGGGAAGCTGCGGTACTTCGCTTTGGGCTTTGGTACGAATGTTGTTCCAACACGTGTTGTTTCGGGCACAGGTATTTTTTGCTGTTTGTTTTCTGGTGCGTATTGGGAGACACAAAATTTTAATTTTGTTACGTTGATATGAGTTCTCTATATAAATTCGACGCCTCGTAATCCCTTTTTTTGTTCCTGAATAAAATTCCTCTATAGAGCAATTTTTATGTTTTTCAAAAAATCAAGGTGAAAAAAAGGAAACGCGAAATAGTAACGTAATTTTGGTTTATCATCGAAATTGGGCCCGAGACTCCTTTTCGTTCGTTCTATTCCTCGGATTCAGATTTGACCATCTACACTTTTTTTTGGAAAATCACCCTAGCTAACTCCATAGTTTCTATGTCAAACCTTATCTAGGTTTTAGACATTACTTTTCAGTAAAAAAAGATCCTATCATAATAATATGATCTGCATTAACTGCGAAAATTTTCAATTCCTGCCAAATCCATTTCCGTTAAACCTCTAAGTTTTAATCAGAATCCCATCTTCCACCACTCCCATCCCCAATCCCACATCAAGATACGCCTAATTCACCGTTCCAATATAGCTTAGTTTCAATCGGCCGCCTTCGTTCGTCCGTGACGCGAATGCACGTTACCGGCCGAATACAGGAGCGTTGGGTTTGGACACAGAGTAGATTTAAAGGCAGAAGAAATAGTTGATACAACGAGTGAACACGCAAACACATGCAGCGTCGTTTCAGCGACTAAAATAATGACATGGCGACTAATACATACAATTATTTTTTTTCGATATTGTTCTACTTTCGGCACTGTGCCACTTAGCGATATTAAAAACGGGCACAAATATGGCTTTACAGAGTTATAATAATCATTTAAATCATCAATAAAACCCTTTCCACAAGAGAGAGTATAGAAATGAGTACGAAAATTTGAATTCCGCTGCCTACTGTGGTGCTTTCATTCTAAAGTCCTTGTACCGTGCCATATCAATGGCCACATACAGTATTGCATGCACTTGTTTTTGTCATAGCTTGTAGCAAACCTTCTGCACCCTATCTACTCTGCAACAGCAAGCATGATTCACTGCAGCTTAGAATCCGCATTAGGAGCACGTATGATGCATTTTCTTTATTTTTCGTTGTACGGAATATTCTGTAGCCGAAGGTTGTGGTTATGGAAATCGTGATTAGGTCTTAGCTTGTTGAAGTGGAGTTCCAAATTGGTTGTGTGGAATTTTCAATTGTGATGGTGCGGGGTATTGAATATGGGAGTGACGGCAAAATTAAAGTGGGTTAGAAAAGTTTGATTGCGAAATTCGTTATGTTAAACTGTTCTTACGCTCCGACCACGATGCTAGGCGAAACGGGTTGTTCCTGTTTGCGCCTGCTACCACACAATTCATGTCTTGGTGGCGCGTAGCATGTTCGAAAAGCTTTCATTTATTTTCTCTGCATTTACTGTTTTAAATTTATTTTATTTGGTAATGAACAATTGCCGCTCGGACCCGAGTCGCACAGTGCACTCCACATCACGAGTGTCGAGTGTTCTCAGCACGCTACTCTCATGCTTATATCGTCAATTCTCACTTTACATAAAATCGCTCATCATCAGCCTATAATGTTCCCACTGCAGGGACTCAGGCCTCCTCTCTAGGAGAGGGATGGGCTATAATCCACCACGCGGGCCCAGTGCGGATTGGTAGATGTCACGTCATGTCTTCAATTTTTTTTTTTTTAAGACGCGGGTCACTTGAGCTTGTGACTTGTGGCCACGAGTTAACACTATAAGAAATCAACTACAAGGAGACTTACAAGATTATTGAAGTTATTCTGGTGAACCGAGTCATAAAGCTAGTTCGGTTTTATTTGATAGCTTAAAAAAAACCAATTATCAATATATTTCAATATATTGATAATTGGTTTCAACTATCAATATAATCAAAATATATTTCAATATCAATGAAAACTTTGTAGCTTGTCTTAAAGGTAGAGAAAAGCTAAAGCCGCAAGATGGAGTTGCGGCTTTAGCTTTTCTCTACCTTTAAGACAAGCTACAAAGTTTTCATTGATATTGAATTGGCAGAACATCTCCTACCAGAAGTTGCAATGGCTGACATGGAATTCTTTGAACATACTACGGATATACTTAGGTTGGCCGAAGCAAGATTTTACATTTACAGATGTAGATTCATAAATGACTCTGCCCTCTTTTTTCGGGTGGGATCATCCAATGAATCCTACCACAAATGTCACTGCCCTAGAGTGTGAATGTGCCTGACGGAAACAGAACTGATGGACGCTACTGAGAGTGCCAAACTCGTAGCCAAAATCTTGAGCCGACTCAATTTAAATTGTCATCGACACGCTAAGGAGAAGTTTTCATTTCTCTCTGCCTAAAACTTTCCCAACTATGTTGGGGTCGGCTTCCAGTCTAATCGGATGCAGCCCTCCAGACCTCCACGACCCAGTACTGGGTAATACGATACCTTATAGTTTGGTAAGACTGGTTGTCAGACTTTTAGGCTACTGACTACCTGTAACGATTGCCAAAAAGATCTAGGACCATTGGCTAAACGTGCTATTTGACGCACGGTTCTCCCAAAATGTAGTCTCAAAAATAAATTAAATTGTTCGTCTCACCCACAATAACTGGAATAAGTTGGTGGTGTGCTGACACCTAAAGTCAATTCAATATAGTCGCCTTCTCGTTTCAACCGAGAATCAAACGTGACGGGAATTCTCTTCGTATTATAGTTTATTCCCGAACTTATTTCTGTTAACAATATGATTTCTACTATTTTGTGGATTCTTTTGAAGGTTTTGTGGTTTCTGGTAAGTTTTCAATGATTATGGATTGTAACTAGAGAAGAGAATCAAGAAGAAAAGATAAAGATTCAGGAGATGGAAGAAGAATCGAGAGAAGAAATCAAGAGGTGAAGAGAGAATTATTCAATTTTCCAAAGTTTTATTTCAGTACTTATCCAAAAAATCTACCTGATACTGCTGAAAATTAAATACCATATTGTAGACTACATCCATGCCCAGCATTTCCCTAACTTATTGGGGTCGGCTTCCAATCTTACCGGATGGAGCCGAATACCAGTATTTTACAAGGAGCGACTGCCCATCTGACCTCCATAACCCAGTCAGTAACACGCTACTAAACCACTACACTATACCAGTAGTACCGTAGCATTTGCACAATACAATACTATAGACTACTTTAGTCTAGTAAATTGACGACTCGTTTTAGTTCAGTCACAAAAATGGCATTGTAAAAACATACACAAAAAAAGGAAAAAAACATACAGATAAATTGAGAACCTCCTCCTTTTTGGAAGTCGGTTGAAAAGCTAAGGAACTGGTTCACAACTTTCTGCCTGACAGCTTCTAATGAACACCAAAAGGTGTGTTTCGCGAATTCGCAAACAATTAACGAAATATATTTCTATACTATCGAATACGAATTATTGTAAAACCAAATTATTTTAAAATAGTTGGACTTGGAATTTCTTGCCGGTTCACCAACCCAAACCGTGCACCATTTCTTGACGTTTTATAAGTGCCCAAGTAGGCCTATGTGAAATAAAATATTATGTTTTTTAATTTGATTTTAATTTACACTTGTTTTCCATACAAATCATCATGATTTACTTTACAATCTAGAACAAACATCAACACATTTCTCCTTCTTTTTCATTCCATTACACACTTCGATATCTTTCTCTTTCTGCCCCACTGCCTCTGCCTGTCCCACATTATCAGGTAGCACATCATCCGAGGTATCTGGCAGCAGTGTCACCACGCATGCTGTCAGTAGGGACAGGATGCCCATTATGAGGGACGGGAGACCATGCCAGTATTGTATCTGTAATTAAATATGGAATAAATTAACGGAACGCTTACCGTGGTTGCTCTATGATATCAAGCATTTTTTTTTTTTTTGGTTTGTGGGAAATCATCAAATAACCCCTATACCCCTATGGCCCTATGCCCTATGCTCTTGGGCAGAGCGGCAGGGAGTGTCAGACTTCTACTTCTTTTTGAATGTATTTATTTTAAAGTAAAGTATTAATTTTTGAATGCAATTATTTAATGTAGTTTTAATTTTTTAATGTAATGTCCTAATTCTTTAAATGTAACATAGTTTTTAAGTCGCTACTAACAGATATTATGGACCAAAATGTCTGAAATAAAAAGATTAAAAAAAAAAAAAAACACACAGACGAATTGAGAACCTCCTGCTTTTTGGAAGTCGGTTAAAAAACTAGTAAAACCACTTACCAATAACGGTGTTTGTGGAGCTATAATGGCAGCAATTCTTCCCAGAGCTGAGCATAACGCATGCATCGTGTTTCGTGTGTAAGTAGGGAATAACTCCGATGTGTATATGTACACGATGCGTATGGACACGGTGGAGCAGAGCTTCCCCGATATGTACAGCAGTATTGATAGCCAGGCATGTTCTGTGGGGAATAAATTAAATATTGTTAGTAATGCCCGGTTGATGGAATAGCATCGCCTCCTATTACATGGGACCTAAACGGAACTGGCGTAATGTGGGTGTACTTATTGGTACACCACTGCTTATCCCTTCAATAATTTCAGTCGTGACTTTACGTTATGTTGTTATTATGTTAACCTTTTTTTTTTTTTTTTGGAGGTTTGTTTTTTTGTTGATGTGTATCATCAAATGACTTCTCCCGCTCCTGGGCCTCTGCCCGGTAGGGAGTGTCAGACTTCTACTGACTAAAAACCACCTATGTTCCTTCTTAGCCCTTTGTCTCGAGGCCGCGGTATCTCTTTCGAACAACCCGCAGCCGCGTTGTTACGTTAACCTAATTTTTTTTTTGGCCGGTTGAAAATCATCAAATAACCCCCCCTCCCGCTCTACTCGAACAACCCGCAGCTTATTATGTTAACCTCAAGTCAAATATTAAGGCGGAATAGAGTAAACGTAGAGGTATAAATACAACCTTTTTATTCGGTGGTTGTAAGCCTCATATTTTTTTGTTATGAACAACTCTACCTAAGAAAACGTGCTAGCATCTAATCATAATCTATGGCTGCGCACAGCGTAAACCGCTGGGTCTAGGAGCAAACATTTTTGAACAAGAGAAGGGTTTATTAGGTCACGTAAGAGGATTTTGTAGAAAATTCTGTAGCTAAAGGCTTTTTCTTTTATTTTTAAAGTAAAAATCTTTTTTATCCAGTATCGTGGGTGCGTTTACAAACATTTAAATAGACAAACACAAACAGCCAAATCTGGAACAACTGGTAGGCCATAGAATTAATTGTTCCGTGTTAGAGAAATAAAAAAAACACGCAGAGCACCAGCCAATCGCGCAACCACTGCACCATGATAAGTTCGTTATTTTAGACGCACTGCTAATACTGACTAAATTGTTTACGTACCTGTGGGCGTAACGGAATGTGCGATACAAAAAGCACCAGTTAGCAGAAACGAGAATATCAGCGGCCTCTTCCTCTGGCATTTAGTCAACAAATATAAAATGGCAACACTGGCAGGCAGACCGGTCGTCACCGTCAGGCCATAGTTCAAATATTGGTTTCCTTTCAACGATACTGAGTTTATAATTAAAGAGTAGGCGTTGAATAGGGCCGTAAACCACATGCAAATACAACAGAGAAGTCTCACGAACAGCTTTTTAGAGGATACGGTCATCTTCACTAATGTCTTTAAGCCCACTTTGGCAGAGTTGTCTTCGCATTTCAAGTTGGCCAGTTTCATCTCATCTATTACTATTTTGTTTGTCATAGCGGCTTGTCTGATCATTTTATCAACTTCTTTTTTCTTGCCCTTATTTAATAGCCATCTTACGCTGTCATCCAGCCAGAATATATAGAGGATGTATATAAGTCCAGGGGCGTATATGGCAATTAAGAAGAATCTCCAGTTTGGTGACAGCCATGCTATGACGGCCAGTGACATTCCGCCAAGAGTCGTGAAGATGCTGAGTACGAATATGATTAGCGGTCGATGTTCCTTTGTGACGCTTTCAATGGCTGAAAAATACAACTGTTTGAGATGATTTGATTATAGAGCGATGATGACTAATGTAAAATCCATATAACAGAAATATGTTTAAAAAAATCGGTGCGAACCGAAAGGGGCACATAGATATTACAATCACAATGCCAAATCAATAGAAAAAATAAAACATTGATGGAAGTAAACACATTTATGAATTTTAAAATGCACGATTACTGTGTTCAATTTAGCACAATTTCCCCAAAACCTTGCATTTTTTTTTAACGGGACAACACCATGGAACGCTTTAGCATTATTGATCGTCGATTGTTTGTTTATGACGTCACTACCCCAGAAGCAAAGAATGACGATGACGCCACCCGCACTCCTGTATTGCCATGCCAGGTGTTCCCATGCCAAGTTTTCCCATTTTAATTATTTTTTACCGTAGTAGGTATTATAATTCGATGCCTTACGGGCGAAAAAGGATAACCGCCTCTTTTCAAATTTTACAGGGGAGTGATTTAAAGTTCAAAATAAACGAAAAAAAATCATAAAAAATTAAGTATAGCTCCCGAAAGCCTGGAAATGAGTTTCTATAATATTTAGCATGCTATCTATAAGATGGCGTTTTTATTTTTACGTAATTCAGCCTGCAAGAAGCAGTTACTGTCGGTTATCCCCAAATGGTCTTTATTTTAAAATCATCCAAAATGTCGTAAATTGAATTATCAAATTATCTGATGCGAGTAAAAATGACCTAAATTCAACCCATGTTTTATTTAAATTAAGGAAAAAAAGGTCAAGTCTTGGTTTTTAGAGAAAAAAAATGTGATAATATAATCTAACCAACAATGTAACAATAGTTGACTGAAAGGAAAATTGTATCAAGCACATTTTTTGAAAAGATGTCAATTATTTAGTGGATGTATTTTGATTATTTTACTTTAAAAAACTGTTATCTCTGCATTTAACATTTCAAGTTCACCCAAGAGGTATAGGTATACAATAAAAAACCATTTAATTAGGTAATCAGCTCAGTCTTTAATTAACATAAAAATGGCACCTCGCACTTATCAAATTAAAAACATACTAAATAACAATTGTTTGTAATAAACCCGCGTATCAAAAAATCACCGTGATCAAATAGACTTAGAACTATTGCAATTAAAGCAACAGCTACTTGTATCACATTGAGATCAATGTTTAAAATCAAATTTATCAAAATAATGAAAACAAATTCTTAAAATTAGTGGCCCTTTCAACATCATAATCACTTGTCTCAATATTTTTACTTAGAACAATTCAAATAATTGCAATATAGGTACCTAATCTAAAAACTATAAAAAAGTTCAACTTTAATAAAGTAACAAATATTCTTATGATAGACAATGTCAGTATCACAATTTGCTTGCATCAGTCTTTGACTTACAAATACACATAAAAAATGTAAACAAGCAGAGCTTCTTATTCTACGCTGTCATCCTCGATATCAGACTCAGGGAGTGTATCCTTAACATTACTGGAACTAATCAGGCTGTTGTATTCACTATGGAGAAAATTAGGAATTACCTTATCTCTACACAATTTAAGTAAGTCATCATGTTTGTCTTTAGATAAAGGAATTAAAGATTTATAGCATGCTGGTGGACTAATTTTGGTTTTTGGTTGCACTTCAATACTATAAGATTCAGCATCGTCACTCATCGAGTTTTTAACAAAAATCAAATTATCCTTCTTCCGAAAAGTTACAATACGCATCTTACTTATTTTTCCTGTTAAATTTCCTTTAAAGTATTTATCGCTGACTATATCCCATTTATTAAAGTCTGAAAACTGCAAACGCTCGACATTGTACGGTTCTGGATCTTGTCTTGCAGTTGTGAATACTGTATACCATTGTGAAGGTGCATAAATGATTGTATTTTTTAGATTTTTTTCTATCACGGCATGAACGGAATCAACTGGCATGTAAGTATGGCCAGTTAGTAGGAAGTTAAGCTGTATAGTCTGGATATTAACACATGTTTGCAGTGTTGTATGCAGCATTGCCATAATAATTCCGTTCATGCCGTGAGCGTTTGCAGTTTTCAGACTTTAATAAATGGGATATAGTCAGCGATAAATACTTTAAAGGAAATTTAACAGGAAAAATAAGTAAGATGCGTATTGTAACTTTTCGGAAGAAGGATAATTTGATTTTTGTTAAAAACTCGATGAGTGACGATGCTGAATCTTATAGTATTGAAGTGCAACCAAAAACCAAAATTAGTCCACCAGCATGCTATAAATCTTTAATTCCTTTATCTAAAGACAAACATGATGACTTACTTAAATTGTGTAGAGATAAGGTAATTCCTAATTTTCTCCATAGTGAATGCAACAGCCTGATTAGTTCCAGTAATGTTAAGGATACACTCCCTGAGTCTGATATCGAGGATGACAGCGTAGAATAAGAAGCTCTGCTTGTTTACATTTTTTATGTGTATTTGTAAGTCAAAGACTGATGCAAGCAAATTGTGATACTGACATTGTCTATCATAAGAATATTTGTTACTTTATTAAAGTTGAACTTTTTTATAGTTTTTAGATTAGGTAGGTACCTATATTGCAATTATTTGAATTATTGTTCAAAGTAAAAATATTGAGACAAGTGATTATGATGTTGAAAGGGCCACTAATTTTAAGAATTTGTTTTCATTATTTTGATAAATTTGATTTTAAACATTGAACTCAATGTGATACAAGTAGCTGTTGCTTTAATAATTTGTTCCGCTGCCGCTTGCGCTCGTAGTTTTCAGAAAACGATACCGACAACCGCCAATTTAAATTATTTTTAATTCGGTAAGCGCCATAACGCGATAAGATTTTGGTCTAGCTTTTTATCTAACCGCCAAAATTGTATAAATATCGGGAGGGAAAAAAAGGATAAGCTAACTTTTATTACATATTTGTGTGCGGGTAAATATGTAGTAACCTCCATTTTTTTTATTTATTTCTAACGAGGAAAAAAAGACTACAGACCAAACAGAGTCTGCAAAATGCGGCCAAAACGGAATAAACGACTAATTATGTTTTAAACACGAACAGGCATAACAAACTAAATACATATTTCTGAATTTTTACTTCCAGCCAAAATAGTTTAACGTACAATCATTAAAATATTACAAAAAGTCCAAAAGGTGTAACTTCTTTATTCTTAAATAATTCGTAGATCAAACACCAAAAAAATAATTTTACAAAAATTGAAGTCGTTTACAACGAAATAAATTGACAGAAGTCTATATTTTTCCTACCGCGTAACCGACAAAAAGTTTCACGTAGGCAAACGTTACCTAGACCAATCGACGCAGAAAAAAAAGGCGATTCTAAGTATGTATATAACTGAATTTCTCAAAAAATGTCGCTTATCCCTTTTCGGCCGTAAGGCATCGAATGTGTTTCTGTCCAAAGAAGATTACACAAATAAAATCGAATATATCGATATTTAATAATACATTGATGGATCGGACAGTTTTTTTTACCATATTGTTTACGCATGATTCTTTCATCCTGAAAGCTTTTTCATATTGTTGACGTTTTTCTTTTTTATAAAACTATTGGGAAACGTAAATACGTCCAAAAGTGATTAGGGCCAAAGCAAAGTGAGTTTTAAGCAGCGATAAAACTGATGACTAAGTTTATTAAAAACATAAGAAACGACAAAATTGATTAACCATGAGTAGGAGGTTCGATTCCTCGGTCGGGCAAAGTGTTTTTCCTTCAGGAATTTCTCAGTAGCAGCCACGGATTCTGGGTGTGTGCCCGGTTGATGGCAATAGGCTCGCCCCGTGTTATATGGGACTTAAGCATAGCTGGCGAAATAATGTGGGTGTACACATCTGCCAAACCTTTCAGGAATTACAGGGTTGATGATTTTATGTTATATTAATGTAAACGTTTTGAAAGTGAATAGGTCTCGGTTCCTCTTAACTAAAGGAACAAAAGCTAAAATGTCTGATGATCGATTATCTAAAGGAGGTATTTATTTATTTAAACTTTATGCACAATGCCTTGTGGCATTAAGTCCGCCTATGTATCAACATAGGCGGACTTAATGCCACAAGGCATTCTCTACCAGTCAACCTTAGGGTTAAACAAGACATCATTGTGGTAGGGTACAAAATAACTAAAAAAAACAATATCAACAATAATTAAATAAAGTATATACTTATATTAAAACTAATACACATATAAAAATAAAATAACTAAAATAAATAATAAGGTATAATAAGGTAATATGGTGGTATGGTAATAAGGTGTAATGTGTAATAAAGTATCTCATGAGATGACGAAAAACAGAGAAGTATGGAAGAAGAAGACATGCTGCGCCGACCCCAATTTAATTTCCATTGACATTTTATTAACTTCTATTGACATAATTATATTCCTGTTTTTATTATTAATGAAATTTACTGTTTGATTTTGATATTTTATTGGTTTTAGCTATAATAAATTGATTAGTGTATTAAATATTTCAAACACAATGTAAACTGTTATGTGAATGAATAAATAAATGATAAGGGCCGACGTAACCGAGGCAGGCCCAAGAAACGCTGGCTTGACGATTTGGATTCATTCTTAACGGATTGGACGGAGAAGGCAGATTGTTTAAAAAACTTGGAAAGCCAGGGGGGAGGGCTGTGCCCAGCAGTGGGACAGTGTAGGCTAAAGGAAAAAAAAGGGCAAGACAATGAGGATGATCTATTACCTAAAGTAAAGGTAGCAGAATAACAGTCTCCGAGTAAAGGCTCCATGGTTTCCAGAGCGACATACAGCCAATAGGAGTAGACCAAACTTTTACACAAGCCAATCACAGCGCAAGCTACCGCCGTGAATATTACTACAGCCTTTCTGCCAAATCTGGAATAAAAAAGTCCTTCACAGTACTAGATAAACCTTAAGATAAACCTTATGGCTCTTAGAATGAAGATTATTGTGATAATAATAAACTTTATTTTTTCTCACCACAATATACATAAATTATTTAACATTGGTCAGATTCGACAAGATACACAATTCAGGTAAGTATATATTGTGGGAGACTGGTGCCTAAGCTAGGCTCATGGCCTGTGTTTCAGGACACCAGGATCCCACCCCTTTACATTTTCATTTTACACATTATGTACTAGACGCGCTGACAGAATGCAGTGAGTAATCAATCATACGGCATTTCATAGTTTCTATTACAATTATTAAAATCTAGGTTAAGTATGCGACATGAATGTTAGTAGATATGTAGTATGGGTGATTGTGTGCGAGTGTGGTGTGTGAGTATGTAGGTGTATGCGTGTGTGGGTGTGTGAGAGTAAGAGACAGTGTGCTTAGGTCATTATTTTAAGAATATTTTCAGTATCATTATAGTTTAATTTTAGTAACCAATCAGTTAGCCTCTTTTTAAATTTATTCTTTGTTAGGCTAAAGATATGTAACACCTTATGAATTTTATTGTATAAGTAGCCACCCAGATAGCAAAAGAAACGCCTTGCAAAAATAGTTTTGTGACGTAGATGATGGCGCTCCACTGGGTCATATCGTCTTTTCCCCCTGGACAGCGTTGGATTATAAACCAAGAGAGCATGCTGTTTTAGTAAAATATGATAAAAAATTTGACGTAAAACAATAATTTACTAATGGACAGTATGAAGGGAGATTATTAATAACTGCCACTTAATAATATCAACGATACTTATATGGGGGTATGAAGAACAGGGTGTAAAGTTTCTCATTCGCCATAGAAAAGGGAGGATCCTCCGACCAGACGGGTGTTGTTTCTGGTGGGCTAACTGCCCTTTTCTATGGCGGATGAGGAACTTTACACCCTGTTCCTCATACCCTCAAACTGGTGACCCCGACGTGATCGTCAGCGCAGCCTTCGTGCAGCTACTTCACACATCATCACTTCCTCAAGTCTTCGAGCAGCGAGTCATACCGCCAGCCAGCAACCCAAACCACGTAACCATACTGGTGACCCCGACGTGATAAGTTCGAATTTTAGGCTAAGCCGCACTTACTTATGTTGGTCCGTAGGCAGTTGACCACCCATTACATACCGAGTTTCCTCCGTGCCTCGCAAAGCATGTTAAGAAAAATCCACCCTTGTTTAAGCATGTTCGGTTCAGCAAGGGGAACGATGATTGCGGAACTGAATGATGTACCGTGAATGCTTCGGTTCGGCTCAGTTGGAACAAATAGGTACTTGAAGGTACGTGTACTCCTGTGGACGGTGAGTAATGGGCTAGATCGCCGTCCGTCCGTCTTATGACGACGACAGGCCGTGTCGACAGCGCGTTCGTGTTCCACGCGCGCCTCTAAGAGATGTCAGCCACATTGCAGGGCATAAGGGCCGACGACGCCTGTCGGGGGTGTGGATTGTTTGAAAGAGATACCGCGGCTACGGACACAAAGGGCTAAGAAGGAACATGGGTGGTTTTTAGTCAGATGAAGTCTGACACTCTCTTCCGCTCCGCCCAGAGCTGGAGGAGTCATTTGATGATTTCACACAATCCAAAAAAAAAACGTAGGTACGTGTACTGTTCTCAAACTATGCGTGTTTGCGCAAATCAGCGATGGAATATTTTGTAGCAATCAAGCACCGAATTAACTAATCTAAAAGGTTTGTGATTATTTATAAACTGAGCATGATTTTGCAAACAACTTAATGTCATATTTATCAACTTGTTATGGCCAAAAATAGCGTGATGCTAATCACACTATTGGTGTGAACAAACTGCCATCACCATTAAGGCTATAAACGTTTCATAATAATAGTAGCTATTGTCCGCAGCTTCACTTGCGTGAAGGTGAACATTATCCCAGAGGAACTAACCTACAGATCACATAAAAACAAACCGTCTCGCGTCGAAAAGAGTTAGAACCATGTTTATATACACCATGTTTTTACACAGTCCACCCATCGAGATCTAACGAGACAGATCGCGAAGAAATCCTCAATAAAAAAAATCTCGAAATAAAGTGAAATTACAAGGCGAATATTGTGGACTGCTTTCACAACGGTAGTTTGGCATATACATTATTTTATGTATATGAATAGAAGTTATTTTTATACAACGTTTATTTAAATTACGTGTAATAATACCTAGTCCTACTAATTCTCATGAATGTTTTCACGAGACTTTTAGTAAACGATAGAGTTGTTATATAACTTGGGCACCATTATAACAATATTACTCACACAATGTCTTGTTTTGAATAACTTGTTAACGCCGCCGACGCTGTTTTCAGAATCTAGATTGGTTTAGATTCTGAAAACGTTCAGATTGGTTGTTAGCCTTTCGGGCCACTAACTACCTATAACAACTGTCAAATAATTACAGAGGAAACAATGGGTGAACACCCATCCACGAACTGACCTTAACAAGAGCGGTTTAACCTGAAGATCGACCCGAATGGTTGCTATTATTTAGCTGCAAGCTCCTTTATAAGGTAGGTAGGACAAGAATCGAGTATAAATAGTAAAGAATGTAACAGTTATAAAGACGGTGGTACAATACTTGTCTGATAGAGGCCCAACTAGGAACAGCCCCATCATGTATCCAACGCTATGCATCGTACCAATAAGCGTCCTCTTCCAGTCCTCACATCCAAGGTTGAACTGAAAAAGAGATTATAGTCAGGCATTACCATGATGAATTATTATTAAACGTTTATTTCAGATCCATAAATCCATACAATAAAAACCATAATAAAATCACAATCAAAACAACACAAAATAAACAGAAATCAAGAATCCTAACACAATAAATTATACTTTATTTACGAATCAAAACCAAAATATTACATTAACATAAATTAATAATATAATATTAATATTATATTAACATAAATAGTAAAATAAATAAATAAATATTTTAATTCACATAGGCCTAAATGGGCGCTTATAAAACGTCGATAAAAGGTACACGGTTCAGGTTGGTCGTTTCCTATGGAGAAGAACTGGCAAGAAACTCCGTGGTATTACACGATACGTGTTGAGAACAGGATAAATTTTAAAGCAAAGAAACCAGCTGCTTCAGCTTTTCGTTTATATTGTCGCAGCACATATTTTCACAGACTCTTTTTTGTAAAAACAGAACATAAATTGAAGAGCTAATATGTAAATTTATCAAAAGAGTTTGGTAGCTGGTCGCCAACAATATGGTTTGACAATATTATCATGTTACAGCATCGAACCCTACTCTCTTAGTCATCAGTTCATTGTTGAGAAAAGATTGCTTATTCAAACATCTTTCTACTATAATAGTATCTACTCTCACATTTTGCCAGTTGTGTATGGTCCATGACTGTGTCGATAAGGTAAAAAGAAAATAGGCATGTATATCCTCGGACCCTGAATCCTGATACTAAAGTGCTCGAGGCATTGAACTAGACATTGATAGCGCTGTGTTGTATTGGTTAGTAGACAGTGACTGGTGGAAATAATTCGTTAAATTCAAAATCCAACTAAACTATTTTTCACCACGCGGGTGCTGGTTCTGATATTTTCAAAACTTTCTGCGGAGTGCGAAGGGGGTTCACAAAGTAGGAGGCCAGGAGAAATAGATTTCATCAGTTTTCATGCAAATTGGTTGTACATACCAACGTAACGCCTTCAGCGGGACTCCCACAATCTGGTACGATCTCGGGATGGCAGGTCACAATTTTCCGTGGTCCAGGTATTACCAAATTACACAAAACACACAACGTTCGTAAAAGGTCTATTTCCCACTCTTATAGGGGTGCGCGCGCGCAATAATTGCAGTTATTTGCGAATAATTGTGAAGGTGAAGGACGTGCGTCTATCGTCCTTGAGATGTGGCGTAGAACTGACGTAGCGACCCATTCAAGGGCACGTAGAGGTCGCGCGCGCAGCGTCGCGGTTGCGGTCGCCAGCGTCAACGTACATTGATATACACATACCAATTTTACACAAAAAAAGAACCATCCCCCCGGCCTTCAGGAGTTTGAAGAAGTCCTGAACCAAAGAGTCAGGGAGAGCTATTAGCGAAGCGAGAGCGGGATAAAGTAGAAGTTCATCCAGTTAGCTTAAATGGATGACTTTTATAAGAAAACGAAAAATAATGATTAAACTATGGCTTATAACTAAGGGGAGCCTAGATGGCTTATGTAATAACTATTTATTAAACTATTATTGAGAGGGTAAAACGCAGAGTTTTACTACAGGTCGAACATAGGTGCCACTTCGTGTGCGTACAGTAGCGACTCTGACTACTCCATCTGAGGAAGGTTTGACGTCATCGATAACACCTATGGGCCATTGCAAAGGCGGCGAGTTTTCCGTTTTTATAAGAACTATGGTACCTTTGGTTACCGGATTAGATTTGGTATTCCACTTAACACGAGATTGTAAAGTGTTTAGATACTCACGCCTCCACCTATTCCAATATCTCTGAACTATGGCATCGAGTAAGCGTTTGTTGCGGATTAAATCTACCGAATCTAAGCGCGGGTCGGAATGAAATGAGTCTAACGGACCAAAGGTCAAAAAATGCGCGGGTGTTAGAGCTTCGGGCTCTGCGGGGTCTGAACTAAGCACGGTTAACGGTCTAGAATTGATCATGGCCTCAACCTGTGTGAGGACAGTAAGTAGCTCCTCGTACGTGAGGAGAACGTCGCCTATAGTGCGGCGGAGATGATTCTTTACGACGCGGATTTGACTTTCCCAGCAACCACCGAAGTGGCTAGCGGTAGGCGGATTCAGATGCCATGTTATACCTTGATATAGTGTTTCCTGTTCAAAGGAATCACGGAAGGCTTTAGATTTAAGAAATCCATTTAACTCATCGAGCTGAGCCTTCGCACCAATAAAATTAGTTCCGTTATCGGAAAATAAGGAAAAAATTTTGCCTCGACGGGATATGAAGCGTCGTAAGGCGCGAATATAGGACATCGAATCCAATCCGACTGCAACCTCGATATGGCAAGCTCGAGTAACAAAGCAGGTAAAAAGGCATATGTACGCCTTTTCCTTACGAGCACCACGATACCTACTTATTAGACAATTAATTGGACCCGCGTAATCCACTCCGCAATAAAGAAAAGGCTTAGCTTCATTGACGCGGGGTGCGGGAAGAGCTGCCATAAAAGGTGCTTCTGTGCGGGGATTAGTCTTAAAGCAGCGGTTACACAAGCGAAAGCGTTGTTTCACCGTGCTGCGTCCAGAGATAATCCAAAACTTTTGTCGTAACAGCGAAAGTAATAATTGTGGACCGGCGTGTAGGTATTTTCGGTGGTAGTAATCAATTATCAAATTTACAATATGATCTCTTTTGGGAAGCAAAATTGGATGCTTGCTATCAAACTCCAGAGAAGATTTTTCTAACCGGCCACCAACGCGAAGAATGTCGTTTTCCAGGAAAGGAGAAAGCGGGAGAAGCGACTTAGACACCTTGTGGCTTTTAGAAAGCGCGTTGATGTCGCTGGCGAAATATTGTTGTTGGAGTGCCCTTATAACGGCAGTCTCCGCAAAATCCAGATGTGAAAGCATCATCCTATTGGAACGCGGGAGCTTTCCCAAAAAACGGTAGATGTATACTACAATGCGGAGAAGTTTAGACCAAGAAGAAACGCGTTTAGATATTGCGCAGAGAAAAGGTTCCGGCACATCAGTAGTGATAAAAACATTTGATTGTTTTTTGAGCTCTAAAAGCTTTTCGTCCTGCGCGGGGTCAAAGGTGAATCGGCTAATTGGCCAAGTGTGCACTGGGTCACGAGCCCACGTGGGGCCGTGGAGCCATAGTGGATGGTCTAACAATTGAGCAGGAGTAAGCCCACGACTTATGCAGTCGCTGGGGTTCTGCGCGCTTTCACAATGATAAAAGTGTTTAGAACTAAGATTGTCCTGTATTTGAGCGATGCGGTTCGCAACGAAAGTATCGAAGCGATGCGGAGACGAATGAATCCAGTGGAGGGCCACCGTAGAATCAGTAAAAGCGAATATTTCGTCTATGTGACAGCGGGAAGAAATTACATCGATTACAAATCGAAACAGTTTCGATAACAATAAAAGAGCGGAAAGCTCTAGGCGAGCTAAAGTTACATTACGCAGGGGAGCTACCTTGCTTTTGGCTCCAATTAAGTTGACCTCGTTTGGTCCAGAAGGGGGATGTACACAGAGGTACACGGCAGCGCCCATCGCTTTTTCGGATGCGTCTGCGAACCCCATCAGAATAACGCGGGATTCAGGCACAACGCCGAGAAAGCGCGGTATTTTAAAGCGTTGTAAAGCGGGAAGCTCAGTGAGGAAACGGTTCCACGCCATGCAGATGTCACGTGGTGGGGTATCATCCCAATCGATTTTCGGTGTCGCGGCCCAAAGAGCTTTTATCAAAAGTTTTGCATGTAAAATTACGGGGGCACAAAAGCCATTAATATCCCATAACCTAGCGATCGCGGAAAGCATAAGTCGCTTAGTACATTTAGACTGCGGGTTAAATTTAATAGCGATCGAAAACTCATCTTCAGTCGGAGACCAAATTAGGCCTAACAACTTCAGGTGGTCCTCTTTGTCAAATTCAATGTTTGAAGACAAGCGGTTGTTTACTGGAATCGATTTCAACACCTCCGACGAGTTACTCACGAATTTGACTAAGTCAAAGTTGCCACGTTTGAATAGCTCAATCAAGTCTAGGGCGAGCTGAGTCCCATCTTCGGCGGAGGCCACGGACACCCCCAAATCGTCCATATACAAATTATTACTAGCGATTTCCGAAGCGAGTGGTAAATCAGTTTCATCTTGAGCTAATTGCTTTACTGTTCTCATGGCAAGGTACGGCGAGCAACGCAAACCAAAACAAACGCGGTTAAAATGATACAATTGTGCATTTGCGTCTTCGTCAAATTTATAAAAAATGTTTAAAAAACGACGGTCTTCTTCGCGAATTCCGATGGCTAAAAACATTTGTTTAATGTCGGCGGTCAGGGCAACAGGAAATAGCCGAAACTTTAAAATGATCGCGGTTAAATTAGCTTGTAAATTCGCGCCAGAATGTAAACAATCATTTAATGAAATATTAGAATCGACGCACTTCTGAGAAGCGTTTAAAACAATTCGAACCGGTTTGTCCGGTCGCGTAACTGCATGATGCGGTATGACGTAATAGTCCTTATCAGTTGTCGAAGCGGGAGCGGGCGAAATGATGTTACGTTCGAGATAGTCTCTCATTACGTTATCATATTCGATTTTTAAAGCGGTATTTGTCTGAAACCGACGTTCTAGACTAGTATAGCGGCGAGAGGCGATAGTTATAGAATCGCCTAGCAACGAAGTTGGCTGCGAAAAGGGCAAAGCGGTGACGTAACGTCCGGATTCATTATCGCGGTGTGTGTTCGACACATAAAAATCCTCACATTCTTGTTCGGGTTTAGAAATGTGAGTTTTACTAGGTATTGACTCGAGTTGCAAAAAGTTTGCAACTAAAGATTCGATCGATTCGTCACAAGATGAAAAAAATGTCTGGCTAATCGATGGGCTATTATTGTGACAAGGTAGTGAGGCGATCGACCCGAAAACTAAATAACCGAAGGCGGATTCCAGCACATCAGGTTTTCCAGGTGGTCCTAATAATCTTCCAGGTCGCAAGATCTCCATGAAAGTATCAGCGCCTAACAAAAGGTCTATGTCGGCAGGAGTCTGGAAGTTAGGATCGGCGAGCTGTAAATTGTCCAAGTAGGTCAAAGACGAAATGTCAAACTGATAGCTCGGCAGATCACTTGAAATCGTTTTAAGAACTAGCGGTTGAATCGGCAAGCTAAAGGTTTCATCATATTTTGAATGTAAAGTAATGTTAGCGATGCCGGAAATAGTCTGAGTGCAGTTGCCTAATCCGTTCACTGACCTGTCAGAACAATCATTAAAAATGCGAATTCCTAATCGTTTACAAGTGCGGCGGGTTATAAAATGGTTTTGAGAACCATTATCGATCAAAATTCTAACTTGAGCAATCGATCCGTCCCTGCACTTGACGTTAGCGAGGGCGGTGCATAACAAAACGTTATTTGTTTTTCTCGGGTTTTTATTGCTGGCACTCATGCTACAAAGGGCTACTGCGTTGTCTACTTGTTTATTAGAAACCGAGTTTGAAGACGAATTGGCAGACGCGTCATGTATCGGATCCGTTGATCCTGTACTACTCGATGCGTTATCGCCTGAGGTCAATGACTCATTCGACTCCGGGAAGTGCAGTAAAGAGTGGTGGAATTTCGAACCACACTGTTTACATGTCGACTTCGACCCACAAGAACGTGTGTGATGTTGTAAACTCAAGCAATTTACACATGCGCGAAGTTTTTTAATGTAATTAAAACGTTCGCGAGGAGGGAGCGATTTGAATTTCGGACATGAATAAAGTCGATCATGGTCCGACTTTTCACACAATTGACAAGTAACTTTGTTATTGTTTACTACAAAAGAGCGCGCGGTGCCTTTATTCGACGAGCTACTTGACGCGTTTTTATTACCTTTCGCAGACGAGTTATTTACGTTAGTGCTGTTATCACCCGTCCGATTTAAAACTTTTATACGGTCACGGACAAAAGAGATTAAGCTATCGAGTGTAGGTATATCCTTACCTCGGTTCTCCATCTCAAACAGCTGCGCGGTTTCTTTGTCTAAGCGCTGAGACAAAGCGTGTGATATTATGAAGTCACACAAGTTAGGTAATTTTAAATTATTTAATGCGAGATACGAGTTCGAAAATTGATCGATTAAAGTCTCTAAATTATTAGCGGTAGCGGAAAGAACAGGTTTTAATAAAAACATCTGATCTAGGTAAGTGACAGCTAAGTTTCTTTTATCTTGATACCTGTCTATGAGTGCGGAATAGATCGTACTGTAATTTTCCGCAGATGGAATGAATCCAGCGTAAACAGATTTCGCTTTACCAGTAAGTTTACTGGCCAGATAAAACATGCGTTCTGTGTCATTAAGCGACGTGTTTGAATGTACAGCGCTTTGAAATGTAGCATAAAAAAGCGGCCAATCTTTAGAACTACCATCAAACTCGGGAATTTCGATGCGAGCTAACTTTACGTTAGGTGACGAGCTATCGTTGTTTACATTATGTTTAGTCATACTCGAGCTCGACTTAGGTTCTAACTGAGAATGTTTGCGTTTGACGCGACAATATAAATCCTCAAATGCAAGCCATTTATTGAAGTCAGGTTCGGATTCTTTATCAATTTTCAACGAAAGCGTATTAATGTCAGTTAAGCATTGTTGAAAATTACTGCGAACCTCATCTAAGGTTACAATCGAGCAAAGAAAACTGTCTAATGCACTGGAATCGTTCAAATTACGCGAAAGATCGTAAGCATTTTGCATACGTTCGAAATATAACTGTCGTTGGCACTCTAATAATTTTAACTTTTGTTCATTAGACGACATTATTCCTTAATAGCGGGCGGATGTATATTAAAATAATGTGGGTAGGTACCTAGTTTAGAGATAGCGAAATGCGATGAAATGCGATGCGAAAACAATAAAATATGCGATGAAAAGTATATATTTTTAAAGCGGTAACCAAAGGAGTTCTTTTTAATATCTTTAGTATGAAAAAATAGAAATACGACGCGCGACACACACAAAATGGCTGCCTACCTTCGTAGTATAAAAAATGCGGATTTTGATGCGGATTGGTAAAAATATGATATGAAAAGATGAAAATTATGAAAATTATCAAAATCTGAGCATCGAAGGACCATAAAATGGTGGAAATAATTCGTTAAATTCAAAATCCAACTAAACTATTTTTCACCACGCGGGTGCTGGTTCTGATATTTTCAAAACTTTCTGCGGAGTGCGAAGGGGGTTCACAAAGTAGGAGGCCAGGAGAAATAGATTTCATCAGTTTTCATGCAAATTGGTTGTACATACCAACGTAACGCCTTCAGCGGGACTCCCACAATCTGGTACGATCTCGGGATGGCAGGTCACAATTTTCCGTGGTCCAGGTATTACCAAATTACACAAAACACACAACGTTCGTAAAAGGTCTATTTCCCACTCTTATAGGGGTGCGCGCGCGCAATAATTGCAGTTATTTGCGAATAATTGTGAAGGTGAAGGACGTGCGTCTATCGTCCTTGAGATGTGGCGTAGAACTGACGTAGCGACCCATTCAAGGGCACGTAGAGGTCGCGCGCGCAGCGTCGCGGTTGCGGTCGCCAGCGTCAACGTACATTGATATACACATACCAATTTTACACAAAAAAAGAACCAGTGACCTTGATCGAATATAGCTTGATCACCATTCTGTGCAAATGGATTGGTCAGAGAACAATGAGAGAGGTTAGTCAAACAAGGATACTAGGACTTTTCCTCTTATATTTGCAAACATAGAAGAGAGGTTGGGGGGTACGGTAACATACCACGAGAATTTTTTTTTTTTTTAAATTGCAGTTCAGGCAGTAAAGGAAGACCAAAGAAACGATGGATGGACAGTGTGGAAGCTAATATGGCAAGAAAAGAAGTATCTCATGAGATGACGAGTAACAAAGACGTATGAAAGAAGAAGACAAAACAAATAAATTGGTGTAAGAGCAGGAGAATGATGAGTGTCAGATCGCTTGTTGATCAAAATATAATTCCTGAATGCAACATAAATGTATTCACAAAACCATACGCATTAAAGTTATCAGCACAGCCATTAAAGATCGAATATAAATACACAAATTGTAAAGAAACGTAAGAATATTACCCTTTTTTTCTTTTTGGGGGGTGGAAAATCATCAAATAACCCCTCCCGCTCTTGGGTACAGCGAAAGGGAGTGTAAGACTTCTACTGACTAAAAACCACCCATGTTCCTTCTTAGCCCTTTAGGTCGAGGCCGCGGTATCTCTTTCGAACAACCAGCAGCCCCGACGGGAAGAATATCACCCAGACGCCTTCGCCTTGATTGCTTTCCTGGCCGATTTACTACAAGCTACTTATATAATTACTAGCTGACCCATGCAACTTCGTCTGCGTCACATAATATAGCTTATAACAAATAATGTCAACATAAATTGAGTTAAATCGTAACAAACATAAAATCGAATCTTTCCCCTTTATAATATTAGTTTAGATTATATTAAAGTGTAAATTACTATAGGTATTTCTTACTGTTAAATATACAGTCACACCTTGTACCTTGTTAACAGTAAATATTTTGAATTTCTCCGGAGTCCCCGGAGGCCAGAATCCCCACTAACCTACCGCACCGGACCGAATGACTGCCGCACGCGTAATTATTTTGTCGCGCGGATATTTTTACATTGCGATATCTTCTAAGATATTTGTTTAAACTGTATAGAGTAAAGGGAACAAATATTCTATATTAAATTTCTGTGCTAGTAAACACATCTATTTAGATATAGATTAATACCATATGGGTTAAATAAGCTTCGCAAAATATCATTATTTTTAACCTAACATTTTAATAGTAAAAAATGGTTACAGTGAGTCAATCTTAAAAGATAGACATATGCTGTCGCGGACTTTTTTTTAGAACTTTTAAAGAGGAACAATTCCTTGATACATGATATTTGCGTAACTTAAACCGTTTTCGCAGCGCACGCAACGGAAGCTCTCAAAAAGGAATATCTTTTCCCGTTTTTGCAACATTTTTCATTTATTCTCCGCTCCTATTGATCGTAGCGTGATGTTATATAGCCTAAAGCCTTCCTCAATAAATGGACTATCCAACACTAAAAGAATTTTTCAATTCCAACCAGTAGTTCCAGAGTTTACCCCGTTCAAACAAACAAACAAACTCTTCAGTTTTATAATATTAGTATAGATTACTGTGCTAACATTGTGTATGAACATGATAAAAAAAATGATGCATTCTTAGGAAACATATAACCTGGAAAAAAACTTACCTCAGCAACAAAACTGTCAGGTCTATCATAAAGCCACTCGTCGCATTTAGTAGCATTTGATACATCGAAATTATCTTCATCACATACACCGGTGTTATTATACTGTGCATATTTGTGACATTTGTAATCGAAGCTTGAATTCAAGTGTAATGTTGATAGCTCTGTGTAATCGCAGTTTAGGTATTTACATCTGTAAAACAAAATAGTTAATGTTATCTACCGAAATATGAATAAAAATCATGTGGGCTTCGACAAGTTTATTGATTAACGAATTCCAACGTTATTGCCATATTATACGCTGTTCAGTAGTGTCAGTAACAATCTTCTTGTTTTTTCTATAGTTGATATCGATTATGTCATGGTTGTCTAGACCCTTTGCTATCACTTTGCCAACAAAAAAATCCAACAATGACTTCAAACTTTCCAAAGTTTTATAAAAACCAGGGTTTGTGTAAAGAAAAGACTGTTTTAACCTTGGCAGATCTTACACATGCTTAATGTGCACTAATTTTAGAACAGTTCCATACTCAAGTTGTTAAAATACGTCTATAAATTCGTGAATAACTTACAGATAGCGTGTTCATTTGGAATGAACAGAAACAAAACTAGACTTACCTATATCCAACGTTTTCAACAGCAAACACATAATTTGTACTGTGCCAGAAACTACCATAAGCTAGCATTCCAAGTAACACCATAAACTTTATATGATATCGTCCGTATATTTTTAATTCACGTAACACACTCTCCAAATCAGTCACTTCTTCTTTTTTAGTAACAATAACTTCTTTTTTTAAATATTCCATTTTACTTTCTTTTACTGGTATTTTTTCTGCTTTTTCTTTACACTGTGTTTGGGTATCTTCTTGAACTGTCACATCTTTTCTATCACCTTTTGATTCCTTTTGTTCTTCCTTTACTGTTCTCATGTCTCCAGTGACAAGTAAAGATGTTATTTTTGCAGCGTGTTATGTTATACTAATTCATGGCATTGTTTTAAAGTTGAGTACTGCATTGAATAGAGGACGAGGATGTTTTCGTTAACGGTTATCAGAATAATATGCGAGACTGGCTCAGCTTGACGTGATCTCGTTGGCTAGCACAGACAGGTGAAGTTGGTGATTAAAGATAGGCCACTTGCAGTTTAGGGAAGTATTGTGTTTTTTTCCACTCTGCCTATTGGGTCTAAGATTAAGTCATTATAAATAGCTTAAGAACTTTTTTGGTATATTTCTGTGTTAAGCAATTGTGTAGCTGTCACATCATAAGTTAATTGATCTCTTGAAACGTTTCGTAATAGTCTTGGGGTACCTTCCTGTGTCTTTTTATTATTTATACGTCTACTTCTGCTTGATTTAAAGTTAATTTTACATCATCATACATGACAACCTCCAGTTTTATACACACATCAAATCAAGTGGAGCGAAACGTAAGTATCTTTAATAACACACGTATTTATCAGCTGTTTAAACATGATCATGTGTTATGTATTCTTTGTACCTATTCTATAATTACCACTTAACAATTCAGCTATTTTGACGTCACAAAAAGTATTGTCATAACAAGTGTATTTTTGGAAGAAGGTAGCACCCATTAAAACACTCCATCATTTTATATTTCAACGGGTCAAAATGTTCCACTTTCATCTATCAATTTTATAATTACTTGTTTTATAATTACTTTTTGTACTTCCAGATCTGAGAAGAACAGACGATTTAACTTCTCGATTTTTTCACTTTTATATGATAAGTAGGTAGGTTGTACGTTATTTCAAACTTTACATAGTGTACTACTTACTGCGATAAAATTGGACTTTATGATCTCTGTCATAGAAGACACCCTTGTTCGGAGGGATTCCACCTATAATTATTTTCGAGCAGTAATTTCGACCATAAATAAAATAAACAATTTTATATCTTGGGAAAGAATTCACAAAATTTTGAAGTTATGATAATTATGTTATGTATATGTATGAAAAAAATAAAAAATTGTTTTATTCGTATAATAAAACTGTTTTTCTTTTTTTTAATATCAAAAGTGGCAGCTTTCTATTATAATTAAACTAAACAAAGGATTTAAAAACTAATTTTGAAATAAACGGATACTTCAAAATCCATGCTTACTTGCAATGGGTTTCACTAAGGTAAGCGAGTCTATAGTCTAATTCCCTTTATTTTGTACCGGTACAGATTTTAATTCATGTAATTGTTAATCAAAATATTATATCAACCCTTTTGTAAACTGTACCTTAACTCCATTCCTCTTGTGGTCCAAAATAACACTTCAAATTATTATTTATTGTGTTTAAAGGTGGAATCTGAGACCGCGGTCCCGGTCCCGAAAAACCCACGACCAGAAACCGTAACGAAGAAAACTGTAATAATATTACAGCTTTCTTCTTTAAGGTTTTTGCTAAAGTAAATTTGATTGACTGTATTTCATTATTAGCAATTTGATGTGTCACCTGGTCAACACATTTTCAAGTTTTTCATATTATCTAGTGACTATATATTTGTGTCGTAGGTATAAATAAATAACCTTTGTTACCGGCTTTTTAGCTTTTTAATGTTCCTAGTAATAAGTCCTGTAAGAGGAATTCTGACACAAACTGACGCTCTGGATTCAGTACATGATTTTAGCTATTTTAGTGAGTATTTAAACTTATATTCCTGCTAGGTAGCCTCGCTTACTTTGGGTAACTTGCTGACAGCTTTTGGTATCTAGTTATCATTAAAACGACGTTTTATTATTTAAGATTATTTTATTACTAACAGTATAAGTTATAAAACTATCAAAAACACAGATATAGTACTGGCACCATTTAAACTAGTGTAAAAATTGGCATAATCCTAAAATCGATATGAGACGCTTCACTCTCCAAACGACCAGAAAACAAAATGTATCAAAAGTGAAACCTAAATTCATTATTCAGTTTTTGCACTCCAAATTTTTCACTTTTCAACTGAATGAGTGAAAAATTAAATGAAAGGATCCTGTGTGAACATTTCATTCCTATCTTTATAATTTTGTCAGTGTTTTAAACATACAATGAAACAAAAATGAACTATTACCTGGTTCAACCGGATATATGAGTAGAGGAACACTAAAGAAACCATGAACTGTGTAAAGGATGATATGTCTAGAAAGGCGGTCACTACTCGACGACCAGTAATTGAGAAGTATGGAAGAAAAGGACATACTGCGCCAAGTCTAAGTAAATACGGATAAGGGCAAGAGAATGATGATGATGACAACCCGAGTGAAGCATCTAATATCAGCTTACCTATCTTACAAAGAAAAGAGATCGTTTACACACCACCAATCTTTAACACAACTTATAACAATGATTTGGACGCAGTTCTATCTTTGGAACTAATACGCTTAGAGCCAAGTGCTTCCGCCTGTTGTATCGTGTCAGGCAGCACATCTTCTGCAGTTTCAGGTAACATCATCACTATTAGTGCTGTCGTCAGTGATAGGCCTCCGATGATCAGCGATGGAAATCCTGACCAGTATCGGATCTGGAAATTAAGTAGTTACAGTAGTATGTTATGACGAATTTAAAGGGTTGAAATGACAAATTATAACTATATAACTGGTATCTGGGCCTTACAGTTTGCTGAACGATTGACTGGCTCTGCGATTAGACTAATAGACATCGGTTATTTTATGAGATTTTTCTTAGATAATACGTTAGTTGGCATCATGTGTTTATTGGTAATATCGATGCGGGGGTCATTAAGCTGTTTTTAACCGACTTCCAAAAAGGAGGTGGTTCTCTATTCGTACGTATAATTTTTTTTTATTTAGGTTGCGTTAAGTGTCCTAGCCTATTAATCTATGTCCTGTGACTAAAATACAAGATATTATGTTCGATAGAATTTTTGTATCCAGACTGGAACGTCATAAAGCATGTGAGTTTTAATTTATCGTCGTCCCCACCCTATTTCTGAAAGTTAATGCGTAATGGTAAAACTTACTCACCAACAAAGTGGTTTGCGGCGCAAGTATAGACCCAATCCTTCCTATAGAAGAGCATAACCCGTGCATGGTGTTCCGTGTGTAGGTAGGGAACAGTTCTGTGGTGTACAGATACACGGTGCCCGAAGATAGGGCCGACATGAACTTGCCAGCGAAGAACAGCGATGTCGATATCATAGGGTAGCCTGGAAGACCAAAATAACAGTTAGAGTACTAAACGAAGGATAATCAGAATAAGTTAAACTGGCAATTGATTTGTAGCCAAAGAAATGATGATTATTGGTAGACGTGTTGACGTATGGATACTGCGAAACAACAAACGTGAGGCTACTGGTAGGACCTGGATGAGACTTGCTGAGGATCGAGCGTTGTGAAAAGCGCGTTATTGTAGAATCCGATATCCGGCAATGGACTGTGGTATGTTTAATCCTTATTTAATTAACCTGCCTCTACAGTAATTATTGATTGAATGTTCAGAAGACTATGCAACACACAGTTGGTGAAATTTTGAAATATATATTTTAATCAATAAACCTAAATGCAGTTCTAAGAAACACAATACTTAACTTACCTTTAGGTACAAAAGACTGGACAATACAAAACGACCCAGTCATCAGAAAAGAAAATATCAACGGCTTTTTCCTCTTGAACTTGATCAAGATAAACACCAGTAAGAAACTGGCAGGGAGATCAGCAAATGACGTCAACGCATAGTTCATATACTTGTTCCCTTCCAAAGACACTGAGTTTATTAACAAACCGTATTTGTTAAAAGTTGCTGTTATCCATGCGCAGGCACAAGCCAAAAATCTTAGCAACATAGTTTTAGAAGTGATAGTCATCTTCAAAAGCGAAATCATATTGACACTAGCGTCTGGTTTTTTGCATTTAATTTTATCCAGCGTTGACTCTTCGATATAAACATTGCTTATCTTCGCAGCTTTCCGCAGGATATTCTTCGCTTCTTTTTTTCTTCCTTTTATGAGAAGCCATCGAACGGATTCGTCAAGGAAGAATGCGTAGAGGATGAAGATCAGGGCTGGCGTGTAGATGATCCTTAAGAAGTGTCTCCAGTAAGGTATCAACCAGGCGACTAGAGCCATCATCATTCCTCCAACGGACATGGCGCCAATCATTAATGGTGCGAAGAGGGCCCGGTTTTCTTTAGCCACCATTTCTACACCTGAAAATGTAATGAATTCTTAGTATTTCCCGTTGATGCAGTAGTCTGGGCATAAGATTATGGGTTAAAATATGTATTAAACCCATTAGGTGAACCCCATCAATTGACGCTTTTCAATGGCGGATAATGAAATGCCTATCATTTTGATAATTCAACAACATTCATTGAGTTTTTCACCCAGACGCTTTATTCAAACATTTATGAAACTTTTCATGTAAACGATGATATGGTACGAATGAGTGACGAGTAATATGGAAGAAAAATACATTCTGCGCCAACCCCAAATGAAAAGAGATAAGGGCAAGAGCATGGTGATTAGGAACCTTTTATGGAATACGAATTTATTTTGTGGTTTAAAATCTTGTGGTAAAGGATGCGTATATGCATATATACGCGATATTATCTGCTATGATATCTTAAACACTCACCACCATTGACAGTCTTACCTAGCATATAATTGGGTGAGTAGTTATCTCCAAGTAGAGCCTCCACGAGTTCAAAGGCCACATAAGCCCAGTAGGACACAGCCACACTCCTGGCGAGCCCCATGATGGCACCAGTCACTCCTGTGAACACTA
This sequence comes from Diarsia brunnea, assembly GCA_949774965.1. Classification (NCBI taxonomy): domain Eukaryota; kingdom Metazoa; phylum Arthropoda; class Insecta; order Lepidoptera; family Noctuidae; genus Diarsia; species Diarsia brunnea. The sequence goes on along the minus strand of OX459005.1, from coordinate 2,236,317 downwards.
TCAGCTTTTTCCGACCTATTCTGAAATTTCCTTGATACCTTTGCAATAGATTCTATGAAATTATTAAGCAAAATCTCAATAACTTGTTAAAGTACGAATATTATTCTGATTTTAATCAAAACGTCTCTAAAGCCAAAAGCCTATAATGTTCCCATTGCTGGTACACAGGCTTCCTCTCTATGGAAGGGAATGGGCTATAGTTCACCACGCGGGCCCAGTGCGGGTAGGTAGATGTCACATGGTCTTCGAATATTTGGTCCTAGGACATGCCGATTTCCTTTCGATGTTTTCCTCCAACGTTTTGAGAGCAGTGGTGATGTAATGACCCAGGCAGGCGGGTTCGAACCTACGACTTGCTGCTCGTTAGTCTTCGCCGCCACCACTGGGCCACCACTGGCTATCAGAAAACGCTCGCAACTCGGAAACATAGAAGAACGAGTAGTAAAAAATGAACTTACTTATCAGAAATTGGTCCTAATAGTAGAAGTCCAATCATGTACCCGAAGCTGTGAACTGTCCCAACCAACGCTCGCTTCCAGTCTTGACATCCCAGCTGGAACTGAGATTGTATTGAAAACATAAGTTGCTTATATTTCGTACAAATTTTGTAGCTTCTCTGTCTCTCTTCTTTAACTTTTGATCATTCAATGTCGAGTGTAGGTTTCTTCTGGCGGTTTAGTATTTTGTAACCCCAATTTAAAAATTAAATTCTAGCGTCTTACTATTATTACTATCTCATGCTTACCCTCTCAAAATATTACGATTATAAGGGTTCGGGTCCCACTCTAACTGGATGCACTTGAATATTTGCGTGTTTTAAGTTTTGGACAAATCGGTGCATAGAAATTGCAGTCAGTCCGCTGTGTGTTTTCGTATCAGATTCACTGAATAATTAAATGATAAGTGATGTTTATTTAGCATGGTTTAACACGTATTTTTTTTTATACTTGAGGTGGCGTTTGTTGTAGCCAAAACTAATTCGTAGGTCACTTTTAATCTTGGTCAGCACACGTGAGAACTATGCAGATAGTGTCTGAGATGGTCTTTTGAAGAAAGAACCACACATATTTGAGTGGCAAGCATTTTTCAGTTATCGTGTGGCTGTACCTAGCTGTGTTTGTGAACGCACCCACGACACAGGAGAAATTCCTAGTATGGGGCAACGTTTTTAAAAAGAGAAGAGAAGAGAATTCATATACTTACTTCGGCTACAAAGCTCGTCGGTTCTTCATAGATCCACTCCTGACATTTCTCAACGTGTGACACATTGTAGCTGTCCACTGAACACGTGCCATTATATTCTGTGAGCTGGTATTTGAGACAAGTGTCGTGAGTCAGGTTTAAAGCTGATTGTGACCATGATGTGCTGTTACCACATTCCGGGTATTTACATCTGAAAATTATTTTTTTTTAGAAAAACCACGATTCATCAATTATACTAACGGATTGTTACTGCAAGAGCCTTTGTCTCAAATATTTTCATTTGAGATTAGATTTGATTAAATACTTCGTTGGTGTAGTGTAGTGATCATGCATGAAGCACTTCTGCAAAGGATGAAGTCCTAGGGCAAAAGTGTTACTACATTGTTATTTATTTATTTAAAATTCATGTACAATAGTGGTACAGTCAAAGCCCAGTATTACCTGATCCTCGTCACACCTCGGACACTCCATACAACGCTCGCAAAATAATTGCCTATTACTACTACGTAATCAAATAACGTGTGTGCACACTGTGCCTGTGCAAATGTGTGCGTAAACTCTAGTAGGGTGGGTTGTCGTAGCGTAAAAAATGGCGCGGAAAGTGCAACGATTTGCGTCGCGAAAACCGAATGAGTTCTTACGATTGCGAGCGCCCTTGCTCAAGAGTCGGCGACGAATACCTCGAAGTGCGGGGTGAGGTGCGGTATATAATATGAGTGCGGGGAAGGGAGTGTCCCTTCTGTACGTAGTACTATTATGTATTCTGTGCCCTCGTATAAAGAAGAGGGCAAATGGTGTAAATAGAGGGGTCAGGTAATGCTGGGTACTGAATGCACATAAGCGGACTTAATGCCACAAGACATTCAAAATCAAAATCAATCAAAATCAAAACATTTATTTCAAGTAGGCCAGTTACAGGCACTTTTGAATAGTCGAACAAACAGTCAACCTTTATCTCCTTTTTTTAGCCGTTCTAATTTAAACCAGGGGAAACGTGGGTATTCTAAACACCTCTGCCTGATCTTTTGTGAAAATTCAGCGTGATATAATGACTTCTTCTTCTTAGCGTGTCGATGGCAAATTTCTATACGATCAAATCGTTTTGGCCCAAAATTCAGCTATGCGGACTCCACTCGCTGATGCAGTCATAAGGTCGTCAAGTGTGCAGGTGTCAGGGCATGTAGCGCAAGATGGAAGGTGGGACATTATCTGTGGAGATACGCCGCATACACACTTGAGGTCTGAGCCGTCAATGAACCCCCATCTGAAGAGATTATCCTTGCTACGGCCGACCTGGGTTCGGAGTCTATATAATGACTGTATCTTTGATACTTGCAATGCTCGTTGAATACAAGTGAATGTTTTGGTAAACATTTTTGAAAACATTCGAAAGTTCTGTGATAACTATGGAAATACACGGATAAATAATTAAATTAAATACTTTGGTAACATTCGCTTATTTTTTGTGTTCTGCAGTAAATGGAGCGAAAAAATACCATTGTGATGTCTGTAGTTCCTATAGATGTTTTAATGTAAGATGCGAAAGTCACTATCGCAGGCAGAAAATAAAATTACGATAAATATAATATGACCAACGAATCAACAACGTACTGTTAGAAGCTCTGCACGGGATCAAAATTTGTTTCTGTCAAGCTGTATAAGTACGTACTGAAAACTTCATTTATAAGCACCGTAACAGTCGCCTGTAGGTACAGTACAGGTTGTAAAAATGAATAGAATAGAATAATATTTTTACTTCATAGTTTCTGTATCCAGTTAATACTGGGTTATACGATACCCTTTGCTAAGACTTTCGAACCACTGCACTGACTACCTGTCATGACTATCAAAGATCTTCAATTTACGGCCAGGACCAGTCGAAAGTCGGTGGGTATATAGGGTGTAAAAGTAACCTTAACGCAAACGAAGGGTACTTGTTCTCCCCACCACTGCGATCGTTTTTGTTCTTGACCATACCTGGGAACCTCCGAGTTGCGGAGATATTGGGTGTCAAAGTTCCAAATTTTTCACAGCTGTTTTTGTAAATACTAGTTTTTCAGGTTATAACTTTACTTAAATTACCTCCTGTTTTAACAGTGCTACATTGAGTTTTACCGTAAAATGTGATCTTTGAACCAAAAAAAAGTCGTTTCCCAGCAAAAAAAATATTTAGGGGTACTTAGTTTGATGTACAGAATGCTTGGTTGACGGCTGTGTGATGGGTTGATTTACACCCTGTATAATGGTGGTCACTTATACACAGTGGTCTGTGTACGTAGATACCTAGGCAAGCACTCAATAATATAAAATAAACAAGAAGCTTACCTGTAATCCACAATAACCACTGCAAAAACATAGTTCATACAATAGAAGGCGTTGCTTATACACACAAATATCAGGAAAGGCATAAACCGCAAATAATATGGACCAAGAGGCCGAAATTTTGATAGAATCTTCTCCAGCACTACATCTTCTGTAGTTTCTTCATTTGCTTTGGGTCTCGTCTCTAGAAATACTTCTTTGCCTTCTATCATTTCTGTAAAAATATTGAGAGGCGCAAGTTACTCGTAAGAATTTTTAATCGTTGTAAAAATCTTCATTCTCTTGCCCTTATCCGAATTGATTTGTGGTCGGCGCAGCATGTCTTCTTCTTCCATACTTCTCTATTACTCATCATCTCATTAAGCAGCTCCTTTCTTGACATATCAGCCTTTATTCAGTTCATTCATCGTTTCGTTGGTCTTCTTCTACTCTTATACTTATCCTCATGACATTTCCTCATTTCGGTGCATCACATGCCCATACCACGACAACCGACATACAACTTGTAGGTCACCGGCGTGTACTTTCAGACTTCCTATTACATAGGTAGGTAGGGACTCATTTCTAACTTTAGCCATTTGCGTACAACCACATACTCCCTTTAGCATTCTCATCTCAGCCACATGCAAATGCTCTTATTTTTCTTTTTTTAGGGTTCGGAAATCATCAAATAAACCCCCCTCCTGCTCTGGGCAGAGCGAAAGGGAGTGTCAGACTTCTACTGACAAAAAACCACCCATGTTCCTTCTTAGCCCTTTGTGTCGAGGCCGCGGTATCTCTTTCGAACAACCCGCAGCCCCGATGGGGCTATGCAAATGCCGTTCATTCATCTTTTTTGTGGCCCAACAGTCTGATTCATACAAGACAGCGGGTTTAACCATTGATTATAAAAAAACGGTTTAGAAATAAGTATTAAACTAAAATAGGGCTCTATCTTTGTTTAACAATTACAAAAGAAAGGTCAGTCAGTACCATGTAGGTAACTTAATTTTAAATTATTTAATTACTTACCAATATTTCATAAAACACTATCTAACAAACTCATAAGAGTTAACTTAAACTTTCAGTCAAACGGTCTTCGATGCAATGATGACAATTTCGCTTCAAGGCGAAATAAGAGTGTGACAGCAAACATGCATTTGCGTATCAAATTCACATATAATAATAAATACGACCTTAATTTCCGACGATAAGGTTTAATTTAAACGTTTTGTTTATAAATGACGGCAAATACAAGTTTATAATCAAGATAATTGCTGCGAAGGCATTGTGTGAGTAGAATGTATAAATAAAAATAAAACCTACATTGCATATTATTATGTTTAACTGATTAGTAGTATCTGTGATCAGTGTAAACGTGTTGAGTAGGTCGTCATGACGTATATAGAACTTTTTCGTAATATGGACGTGATGTTTTCTGCTTTCAGGGCATTACAATAAAATCTAGACTGACTGCTTTACATGTGCATCACAAATTACCCAGAAATAATAACAATTAGATTCATATTTAAATATTGCTCTGGTGGGTCCAGCGAATCGAATCGAAAAGAAGAAAAATAAAAGAAATCGACTTAATCTTTGGTTAATAAACCTGTCGTGTCTAAGATGACGAGATTTGAATACTTCCACGCTGTAAAATAGTTAATACTGTTTGTTATTTTCCTGTGAAATTGATGTGTGATCGAATCCATTGACGTTTCTATTCTTTTTGATTAGTTAATTAGCTCATTTGATAATTTTTACTGTATATTTTGCAACTACTCCGACTATTTCAGGTTTGTGTGTCTTTTTTTAATTTTTTTATATATTTTTTTGTTTTTTAAAAAAGGTGAGCTCCCTAGTTCGGGCTAACTTATCTTATCTTTAAAAACGAATATATTAAGATGTATTATGTAAAAAATAGACCAAAAAGATCACAGAGTGAGTGGTACCCAAGAAATGGGAAAGGACGTAGAGGAAGGCAGACAAAAAGATGGGAGGATGATCTGCCAAAAGGTTGGCGAAGAACTGCCCTGGATAGGAATAAGTGAAGGGAAATAGAGGAGGCCTATGTCGCAAGACAGCCTGACCTGGTAGCTGATATTGAACAATAAAGGGTTAACTTATTAGTTACTAGCTGATGCCCGCGGCTTCACCTGCGCGGATGTTGGTCAAATTATATACTAAAACCTGCCTCTTGAATCACACTATCTATTAAAAAAAACCGCTTCAAAATCCGATGCGTAGTTTTAAAGATTTAAGCATACATAGGGATATAGGGACAGAGAAAGCGACTTTGTTTTATACTATGTAGTGATTAGTAATAAGAAAATATATACAGTATGTCATTAGTTTTAAGTTAATATTACTACTTGTTGAGGTTAGAGTTAATTAAGGCTATTTTATATTTTATTTATGTAAACAATATCTTTTAAATGACAATATTATTATTTTATTTTCAGCTTAGCTCTGGGGATTAATTATGGAGTCAAAAGACCATAATACGTATAAACCAAAGTCTTTATAACAATGTCAATGAGTATATATTTAAATAGTGCAGTGCTCTATAGTTTTTAACCGACTTCCAAAAAGGAGGAGGGTCTCAATTAGTCTTTATGTTTGGTGGCAAAAAAGCGAAATCAAACAAACAAAAATGTCACCGACTTCAGAAGCTGATTTTTCTTATGAAGTTTATTTTACACTTTTTTGTGTTTTTGAAGTCGGTTTTTTTTGCAAATTTTTTTTTATCACACTTTATAGACATGATCGGGAAGGTGCTGTTGGTTAATATGACATCACGCTTATAATTCCCGAAGGGTTAGGCAGAGGTGTACCTAATTATACACCCACATTTCGCCAATTATTTTTAAGCCCCATGTAATGGGGGTGAGCCTTTTGACATCAACCAACTGACTCCGTAGCTGTTACTGTGAAATTCCTGATGGAAAAATATATATGTTTTTACATGAGACTTAAATATAACTCGTGAAATGTGGGTGTACTTGTTAGGTACACCTCTGGGTCCTCGTCGGGACTGCGGGCCCCGTCGGGGCAGCGGGTTGTTTGCAAGAGATACCGCGGCCTCGACATAAAGGGCTAAGAAGGAACATGGGTGGTTTTTGGCCAGTAGAAGTCTGACACTCCCTTTCGCTTTGCCCAAGAGCGGGACGTTATTTGATGATTTACCAACCCCCAAAAATAAAAATATTGTTCACCTCTGCCTGTAGTATGTTTTAGGAAAAACTTGACACCACCTTTTCTACTATCACTAATGTGAAAGTTAGTGAGGATTGCTATGTATATTTGTTACTACTCAGCACATTTTGATGGAACCACACAGATAGTTTATAACCTAGAACCGATCCCATGAGGCAATTAAACTAGTAATTTGATAAAAAAACGTTTTAAATTACCTTTTGGCACAAACGACTGCCCAATACAGAACACTCCAGTCAGCAGAAAGGAAAATATCAACGGTATCCTCCTTTTGAATCTCTTCAACAGGAATCCAATAGCGAAACTGGCAGGAAGTTCCGCGAACGTTGTCAAAGCAAAGTTGATGTACTTATTCCCTTCCAACTCCACGGAGTTTATCAACAAAGTGTACTTGTTGAACAGCCCTGTCACCCACATACAGACGCACCCCGCGAACCGCAGGACCAACTTTCTTGATCCAACCGTCATTTTGAAAAGACAAACCCAATTGGTCCGCGTTGCACCTTTGTCGCATTCCATATCATCCAAATCTGTATCACATAATTATATCATCATCATCATTTCAGCCATAAGACGTCCACTGATAGACATAGGCCTCCCCCAAATGGGGGGATTTGCCATAATCGCCACGCTTGGCAGGCGGGTTGGCGATCGCAGTATGGTTGTTACAAAGGCACAGAGAACGCTGCTGCCCATTCTCTGGTAAGTCCCTTAGTCGCCTCTTACGACACCCACGGGAAGATATGGGATGGTGCTATTCATTACGTCCGACACCATACGGAACATAATTATATCAGTCTTGTTAATTTTTGCACCTTTTACTACGATGGCATTAGCTTCTTTCTTCCGTCCTGTTATTAATAGCCATCTCAGACTTTCGTCTAACAGAAAGGTAAACAATAAAAATAATAAGGATGGTGCATAAATGGCTCTGAGGAAATACCTCCAGTAGGGCAGTGCCCAAGCAATGAGAGCTATCAATATTCCTGCTAGAGACGTGCTGGCTGTCATTAGCGTGATGAATGAGACTCGATTCTCCTTTGTTACCATTTCAACACCTGGAAAGTTGTTTATATCAGTAGTTTTAAGACATTGTCATTTGCGTTCATGAAAATACATTAATCTTGTGAGCGCTCGTTTTTTGAAGTATGTTTTTATATTTATGTTGTATTAATATTAAGGTTGCACTTTTGAGGGTTGCTGGAGAAAATTCTATAAATATAAAAGTTTCATTTTTAAAGATTTGTCAACACATTTAGAATTCTTAAGACTTTTATATTATGAAGCTGTTTATCTTCTGGCATATCAATCTTGTTGCTTATAATTTATTGGCCTACGTTATTAATACGTAGGCTTTGGGTCCTTTTGAGAGAACTGATTCATTTATCATTGAAATAAATTGAAAAAAGGTAAAGGTAAAAATATTTACAAGACAAGGCAATTGAGGGTGAGTGGCTACACAAACTTATTGGTGAGGTTCTTTAATAAGGTCAGGTGCGTATAATCGCAACCAGCCTGTGTGTATGACCAGAAGTATCAACGTGAACGAGGCAAAAGGAGTAAGGTAAGGATTGCAGCAGGTGACGTTCTATGATTTCTGCCTACCCACAATGGGGGAAAGGCGTGAGTTCATGTGTGTTGTATATGTAAAATTAATAACACTTATCCAACATAAATGTACCGTATGGTGTCGGACGTAAAGAATAGCACCATCCCATATCTTCCCGTGGGTGTCGTAAGAGGCGACTAAGGGACTTACCAGAGAATGGGCAGCAGCGTTCTCTGTGCCTTCGTAACAACCATACTGCGATCGCCAACCCGCCTGCCAAGCGTGGCGATTATGGCAAATCCCCCCATCTGGGGGAGGCCTATGTCCAGCAGTGGACGTCTTATGGCTGAAATGATGATCATAAATGTAGTAGAATAAGTGTCTCCGAATGCACCTTCATTGAGCACGAGAACCACATAGACCCAGTAAGACTGGTCTATACTCCTTCCAAACCACTGAATGCTGCGGTAACACCTATTATTATCAGTTTCTTTCTACCGATCCTAGAATAAAGATTAGAAAAGATATACTCTTTTCGCATTTTTTTAGTACGTTACAGCGAGTGCATTTACAAACATTGAAACTCACATACACTAACAGCCAGACCCGTAACAACTCCCTGTGGGTCATACAAATATTTGTTCCATGTGGGAATCGAACCCGCGACATGAAGCGCAGTAGTCAATCACTCAACCAATGCGGCAACTGTGCCGTCTAGCATTACCAACGTAAATATTCGTCCGCATCCAGCGGTGGATATGTCCTGAACTTATTAGATACACAACTACGCAATAAGAACTTTTTAACAAAAAATAAGTACCGACTTCTACAAAACCCAAAAAAGTTAAAAATAAACTTTAGAGAAAAATTGGTTTCTGAAGTCAGTGGCAAAAATTAAATCAAACAAACAAAAGTCACCAATTTTTTTGTGTTTTATTTTTTGTTGAAGTCGGTTTTATTTTTTGTTACAAAGTTTTTATTTTTCACTTTTTGGTGGTTCACATGTGCTATAATGTGGATCACGCGGGCCCAGTGCAACATGCCGGTTTCCTCACGATGTTTTCCTTCACCGTTTTGAAAGCAGTGGTGATGAAATAAATTACACAAAGTAATGCGCCTGCCTGGATTTGAACCCACGACTTACTGTTCGTAAGTCGGGGTCGCCACTCCTGGGTCGGGGGGGGGGGGGGGGGGTAAAGATTCGATAAATGTATATAATTATTACAATTGGATGTGCACGTGGGAGAATTGATATTATTATGCTGATTGCGAACGATCGGAAGTGAATCATAGTTTGATATAAGAAGGTCAATGACAAAAAGGTGCAATGTAAGGTTTTTTCTTTACTCCACATTCACACAATATGAAGTTATGTTTATAGCATTAACCTTGGAAACGCCAGTAAATTCCGATGGGTTAGGTACGTAATTTAAGTTAGATATAACCCAAAATGATCAGTGATGTTTGAGTTTTATGAAATAAGGGGAGAGCCTATTACCGTCAACTCATACGGGAAAACACATGAACACTAGTCTAAGAAGGCATAGAATATAATTATTATCTAGGTTTAAGTATCTTACTTGTCTGCTAGAGGCCCCATTAGTAATAGTCCGATCATATATCCGAAACTGTGTATGTGTGTGTCCCCACCAATGTTCTTTTCCAGTCTTCACAACCCAGGTTGAACTATAAGCATCCAGGATATCAAACCAAATTAAATCATTTTATTGTCAGACAACTGAGGCCCATAAATAAAATACATACAATTAAGTATCTTATACAATAATAAATTAATACATATTAACAATTCTTAAATTATTTCTAACTATACACGTAACGATGCCGGCCGCGGCGTCGTGTTTCTCTGCGTGGTGTCGCGTAGCCGACCTCTGACACGTCGAAATAGGACACTTGTCGGTTAAAAGTCCTCTTTTAAGAAAGTCTGAAGATGGTGAGGTGGAACGCGTATCACAAACGACGTAAACCTTTCAACCCAGAATCCAGGGGAAGAGTACCCTGAAGGATATGGGAGAGGCCTCCGCCCAGCTGTGGGACATCAAGTCTATAATAATAAAGAAAAGTTATGTCAAAGTCTGGCCTGTAAATGTACCCCTAAGCAAGAAGTAGCAGTTCTTACTTCTGCAACAAAACTCTTCATGTCTTCGTACACCCATTCTTCGCAATCCACCACCCTGGACGTGTCCCAGGAACAGCTCCTATTTTCGTTGATGAAAGGAAACCGAGAGCATCTGTCCTCTTTTAGAGTGAAGTTCAGAGCTCCATGTAGAATTGTATCCTCACATTTCGGGTATTTACATCTGTTGAAATATAAATTATGTTTAATTTGGAACTAGGTTTTTACAAACACGTCTTTACGGGCGGGTGTTTCGTACCTGGCTACTTTGAGAAGAAACATCTGAAAAAAATTCAAGAGGTCATACTTCAGTACTCAGTGGTATTTAATGATTACTTAATACCGATTACGCCATCACATAGTAATGGTTTTAGTAATCATTAAACGTCTCTGAGTACGGCTGATAATCTCTTTTAAAGTCCTGAAAAGTTTGGTTAACGCACATAAGGACTAAGCAAATTAATGTCTGAGATGGTGTTTTGAAGAAAGCACCACACAGATTTGAGTGGACCTCTGCAGTCGGTGCAAGCATTATAGCATTGTAGCGGAGGACATCGTGGAGTACGTGCGCCAGAAGACCAAGTACGTAGCGAGAGTACAGTTGCTCGAGTCGCGCCGCAACGTCAACTTTAAGGCGTTTGTGGTGCGAGTACCGACATGTTATCTGCACCTCGTCTTGGAAGAGGACTTTTGGCCACAGGGGGTGGTGTTCCGTCGCTTCCGCGGGCAAGTGCCACATGAACGCTCAGTGACATAGTGCACAAGTGAAGTGATACTTATATAGTTTTATATTTAGGTTAAGGTATTTATCTATGGGTCTTTGTTACCTGAAAATAAATATATTCTATTCTATTCTATTAGCCAGTTATCGTGTAGCTCGACTTATAACTAAAGGAGCTCAACGAAAAACTCAATCACACTTTGCTACAAGAACACGGAACTTTGAACGCGGGTAACGAACCCAGTACCTCATGCTCAGCAGTCACGTTGGCACCACTAGTCCAACGAGGTAGTCTAAAGACTGAAGATGGTGAGTTTATGAAACAAAACTGTGTATACTATTAATCAACAAGTATCACAAATTTTGCCAACAATTCTTCAACATCTAATCTTTCTTTAACTACCATCTTGTGAAAAACTCTTTTACTTACAAATAAGTTATACAATTATTATTGTCTCGTCGTAGTGTCAAATTCGATTGAAATCGGTCTCATTTCACACACACATTCATAACGTTGAAAAACAAGTTTTAACTCACTTCTTTTCCAACGATAAGATTTTAAATTGTCTAGAGTCAATTGTTTTGTATATTTAAATTCTCTTTATTAGGGGCTGCATAGATATGGTTGAATAGCGAATAATTTATTTATTAGTATATACCTACATATACAGGGTGTAAATCAACCCATCACACAGCCGTCAACCAAGGATTCTGTACATCAAACTAAGTACCCCTACGCAAAAATGTTTGCCGGGAAACTACTTTTTTTTTTGGGTCAAAAATCACATTTTACGGTAAAACTCAATGTAGCACTGTTAACACATTGTGCTAGTGGATGCTTTAAATAGTAAACGGATCATGGAGGTAATTTAAGTTAAGTTATATTATTACAACAATTTATTATTACAAATAAAAACGATTAAAAATAACCGTTAAAAAGATAATAGAATAATTGGTTTTTTGTACACTCCTGAATGATTTGGCTATTGACACCAAACCACTTACACAGTTTATACCAAGAAAGTAAAAAACGAAATACTTTTAACATAAACATTAAAATGCAATCCTCATAACAAATTCTTGGGAAAAACAATACACTTCTTTATAAAGAGACTTAAAACCTTATCATGCAATTAGAAATTCCTATTATTCAACGGGTTCCGAGTTTATTATGAGAAAAGTTGGAGCAGTTGAATAGTTCTTGACGCCTAACACAAATACCGGAGGTCATTCTAGGGGGTCACTCTAGGGGGTCCACCTGGAGCCCGTTTACATTGCACTCACTAACTTCACTTTGATATAATTAAGTCTGTTTTGAGTGAAGATCAGTCCTGAGTCGGGCTTTCAGACAATTGAATCACTCAGAATTGGGAACACAGAATGCATTATTTTGAATGCAAGTTTTCGGTAGATTCGAATTTCAAAGTTGATTTTGCATTTCAGTTTTTTAGCTGTTGGTGCCACTGTAAGTCAACAAACTACAGAAAAAGGCTTTATCTGTAGTTCGTAGACTTGATGTTTATAACCTTCATGTTTCCTACACCTACCAACAGGGTTGAAGGGATTTCTCCATCGATATTAAATAAGTCTACGGAAAGGACTAATATGTATTTTTTTAAATTACCGATGTAAAATATATAATATGTAATGATGTACTCGATGTACTGTACGAATACGTGATAATCGTTTGATTTTCGATCATAAACCTGTTTGATATAATACATAAAACACCTTGATTGTCTCAAGTGCTAGCATAATAAATACACAGTTCCGCTATTAGCCATGGAACTAATGAGTGCCCCCAGCGAATATCCTAAATACTACCTTAAATCTTTTCACAGTAGGTTCCATTCCACCTACACCCCAATAAAACAGAAAACACGTAGAGAGAGCATATTGATAACATCTTCAGAATATTTCAGGCCCAATTCTAATTTCGAACAAAGTAGTCCTTAATTGAGAATGTTCAACTTAAAGATAAATTGAATGAAAATAATGGCCACTTAGTTATTCAATTGAAATGACATGAAGAGCGTTACTTAATTTATTATTAAGCTTTTATTGCCTTAAGTGGTTACAATATTTTCGCAGGAGAGTTGATTCATTCAAAATGAATTCATCAAGCAATTAAGTAAAGTTTTAAGCATAATTATCTCTCGTCTGAGTTTTAAATAGTCTTGCAATGCAAAGCCACATCTTTTTTGTTTGTTTTAAAAGCGCCTAGTGCATTTATAATAGCAACTTGGGACAGTATTGTGAAATGCTGCGTTGTATAATTGATATTTTTTTATCTGTTTCGTAGATAATATTTTAGTATACTGGTAGTAATAAACTCACCTCTTTATATACAGAGTTTAAATTAACCCGTCATACAGCCGTCAACCAAGGATTCTGTACATCAATCTAAGTACCCCTACGCAAAATTTTTTGCTGGGAAACGACATTTTTTTTGGGTCAAAAATCACATTTTACGGTAAAACTCAATGTAGCACTGTTAAAACATTGTTCTAGTGGATGCTTTGAATAGGAAACAGGTCATGGAGGTAATTTAAGTAAAGTTATAACCTGAACCACTAGTATTTACAAAAACAACTGTGAAAACTTTGACTCCCAATATCTCCGTAACTAGGAGGTTCCCAAGTATGCTCTAGAACAAAAAAAATATCGCAGTGGTGGGGAGAACAAGTGCCCTTCGTTTGCGTTAAGGGTACTTTTACACTCTATATAAATAAGACTTAAATATAACTGGTGAAATGAAGGTACACAGGTGTACATAAATGTTTAAAGGAAAACAGCATCATGCCCTGGTTATTTAATGTCTATGTTTTGGAAAATTTAAAGCTGTTAAAAATCACTTATCAAGTAAACATTTGTTGGTTAACTTCCATCAGGGTTCTAGCAACCGAACGTAATGCTCATAACAAAGAACACCAATCAGATTACGCGCCGTACCCTGTCTTTATTCCAAAATCCAGACGTTACTCAGAATATGCCAAACAATACAGCCCCAAAATTTCACATACAAGGAAATTGTTCCAAAGCTTGCACACAGCGTACGTGGCCGCGTGGGTGTAAGCTATAATAAAAGGCAAAATAGTTAGTCAGACATAACATCATGCTTGTAAATTTCCAAAAGGTTTAACTTAAAGGGTCGTGTACCTCTTGTTGGGGCACCGCTCACAAAGGGCTAAGAAGGAACATGGTATATGGCAGTTTTTAGTCAGTAGAAGTCTGACACTCTCTCCCAGAGCGTTAGGAGTCATTTGATGATTTCCCACCCTCCATAAAAAAGGGACGTGAACCTATAGCAGACCAATATTTAGCCACTTGTGTCTAAGAATCAGATAATAGGGGCGAGCCGATTGAAACCAACTGAGGTCAAATCTTAACACTGGGTTAGAAACTGGTGAAACCAGGATATCATATTCCCCGTCGGGGCTGCGGGTTGTTCGAAAGAGATACAGCGGGCAAGGCACAAGGGGTAAGAAGAAAAATGGGTGGCTTTTAGTCAGTAGAAGACTGACACTCTCTTTCGCTCTGCCCAAGAGCGGGAGGAGTTATTTGATGATTTCCGACCCCCCAAAGAAAAGGATATCTCTCTCAGCAGTAGCACTTACAACTACAAGATCAACTAGGCAGGTACTCACATTTGGGTCGGCGCAGTATATCAGCTGCTTCCTTACTTCTCTATAACTCGTAATCTCATCAGACACCTCCTCTTTCTTTCAATATTTTTCTTTACACAGTTCATCCATCGTTTTTTTGATCTTCCTCTATATACTCTTGTGGATAGGTATTCCACAATTAAGACTGGTTGTCAGACTTTCAGGTAACTGACTACCTGTTATTATTATTATTAAACCTTTATTGTCAACACAATACACATAATCTAAAAATTCCATATTTAACATGCAATTGTTAAATGTTTAATTGTATGTTAAACTGACTACCTGTAACGACTGCCAAAGATCTATAAATGGCAGCCCGGACCAGCAGCTTAACGTGTTTTCTGAGGTACGGAGGACACTCGGCCTATGTAATAGGTGGTCACCTGTCCACAGACCAACCTAGGCAAGCGCGGCTTAACATTAAGATAGACCCGAGTGGCAATTATTAAATTATTAAGGCTGAACCACCAGGGTAGCCCGCGAAATTCGAATTTTCTTACGATTTTTGCAATTTTCCGGACAGTGTCAGCTTGTATCATCATCTGCCTAGCCTTTTCCCACCTATGTTAGGGTCGGCTTCCAGTCTAACCGGATGCAACTGAATACCAGTATTTTACATGGAGCCTAGCGACTGCCTATTTGACCTCCACAACCCAGTTAATACTAGTTAATACGATACTCTTTGGTAAGACTGGATGTCAGAATTTCAGGTCACTGACTACCTGTAACGACTGCCAAAGATCTATATATGGCAGCCGGGACCAACAGCTTAACGTGTTTTCCGAGGCACGGAGGAAACTAAGTATGTCGGGCGGTCACCCATCCACAGACCGACCTAGGCAAGCACAGCTTTACCAAAGATCGGCCTGAGTTCCTTGTATGTTAAATAAAATAGAATTCGCTTCCGTAACAAATGTGACTTTACTGAGTAATTATGATTAAAATCACCAGTACAACACTCTTTTTTTTTTTTTTGAAAATCATCGATTAACCCCTCCCGCTCTTAGGCAGAACGAAAGGGAGTGTCAGACTTCTACTGACTAAAAAGCACCCATTTTCCTTCTTCGCCCTTCATGTCGAGGCCGCGGTATCTCTTACAACCCTCTCAGATCATATAACTTCCTCGAATGCTTTTTTTATCAATTAGACACTGAAGGAAGTTTCGCGGAACGAATTTCACGGGGTACCTTGAAGGATTCACCTTAGACCACGAGCTCGAGAGATCTCAATAAACATTTAATAAAATATATTCCACAGAGATTAGTTGAAATAGCTTTAACTCAATTCCATACTGATTTGAATCTGCAGATCGGATCTATACGCTCATTGTACTAATGAGCGGCTAATTGGACAGCTCAGCGCTCGTTCTAATTGCAATAGCCATTAAACTTCATTGTCATGCGAGCTGTGGCGTGTAGCAGACCACTTGTGATTGTTTTTTGAGGAAAGATTTGGTTAATTGCTGTTCTAGGATATAGTTGGGTATTTATGACTTTTGTAACGTTGCCAGAGGGACGACTAATTGAGATGACGACTCACTGATGGGTATCTAAGAGGGAGACATGCAGCGCTAACCAGTGCAGGAGAATGATAAGAACATAGCCGGTAAGTTTAAAATAAAATGAGTGTGAAAAAAAATTGAAGATTTATAATAAACGAAAAGATGGAACGTTCGGGTTTCTCAAATTCATTTTCATCTTAGCCTTTTCACAACTATGTTGGGTTTGGCTTCCAGTCTAACCGGATGCAGTCCATGATGCACTGATAAACCTGTTACCTATCAGTAACAGCTTTCTCGTCTACGAAATAAATGTAGTAATATTTCACACTTACGTTAAACTAAAATCTAGGTTATACAGTAAACAGTTTCACCACCTGCGATTAAGTTCCCGTTAAATTACTTGGCAGATTATTTCAATAAATTGATCAGTAAGTCGTGACTTTTTGGACATCGTCAAATAGGCCCTAAGTGTAGGGGAAAGTAAAATACCAACTATCAATAAAATAATTGATTTTTATCTATGTAATTTTTTTGTGTAGTCAACAAAACACAACATACGATGCAAATCAAAAGTGATCAACATACATCCCTTCCCTTAAAATAACGAGAACTCATTACAGCAGCAGAGAAAATCCCAGCAATTTCCTGCGAGGCCATCCAAGCAAAACATATAAGACTGATAAAAGAACAGATCAATTCAATTCTCAATACAAAACCGCTTTATAGGAACGCCAAAGATGAGACGGGATCGTAGTGAGGCACAATGTCGGCGGTGACGTGGGTACTGAATGGCGCGGTTTGTGGTTCTCGCCCCTACTATCGGTTGCTGAACCAAGAACTCGTTTTGGAGTGGATCGAGAAGAGAGAGAGAGTTCATGGTGAAATCGGACTGTCAATGAGTATTGTGATGTTATAATACTTTAAATTATACGCTGCACACCATTGATGCATAACATTACAGTTAGGTATTGAAATACAACTTATTATCGCGAAGGGTTAAGCTGAGGTGATCCTATTTTACACTTACATGCACCAAAATATATTGTCACTACATCGCCCGCGCATAAGTCATCAGACGCTTCTCCAAATGATTTTAATCCAAAAAATGTTGAAGATTCAATTGAAAATCCGATGAGAAAATTCATCAGTTTGTTATAACTTGATGCGCTGGCAACTTTACACACGGCGATAAATAAAGCTCATTTAAAGTAAAACATGGCCTGGTTTGTTATGAATTTCCCGTAAAATTTGAAATACGCATAAATTGGTTCTGTATAGTTTGGACGCCGTGTCACACAACTTGATCAAAACTCTCAAAAACCCAAACACCAGCCACCACTAGTAGGGGCCACGATAACTGTGCAGGAAATAAGGGCCCACCCGAGCCTCTATACTGCCTCGGAAAACATTCAGCCTGATTGGCTCCTGGCTTACGGGCACTGGGTGACCACGGATCACTTTCTAGGGATATGAGAACAATTTTCTACGCGTTTTTTTGACGCGGTTCCGAGAAAGCCAAGTTTGAGTGAATTGGAATTATTTTTGGGATAAAAAGACGTTAATTGGATTGGATGTAAAGTGACTTGGATTTGAGCTGGGTTCTTTGAAGAGGGATAGGGTTATCATATGATTTTCAAAGCATTACATTTGTATGATTGTAGATTTATTTCGTAGAAGTTGGTCGTGAGACTAAAAAAGTTTTTTGTGGCCAAAAAGTCCGAATTGTATTAAATTCGTCATCATTCGGATATGTCTATTATACTGGGTCTATTTTAAAAGGTGTTCCAATCCTATTCAATTACAACAAAGCATTTTCATCTGATCATCATTTATTTACATAATCTGAAGCCGAGACCCCTAAATGTTACTCAGCACATTCTTTGGCTAAGCGTTACGCTCAGTATGCATATAATTCCGAATTAGACACTGTAACAAGTCTAATCAAACGACGAAGAAATATTCTGACTTTAAATTATCCGTCTTAACAGATTTACCATACCCTTTTCTTTTACACTACAAACTAGCGAATTTCACCATCATCATCATTGTCACTAGGGGTTAGCAGTACTTCTTCCATACTTATCTATT
The DNA here is from genome assembly GCA_949774965.1 of Diarsia brunnea. Classification (NCBI taxonomy): domain Eukaryota; kingdom Metazoa; phylum Arthropoda; class Insecta; order Lepidoptera; family Noctuidae; genus Diarsia; species Diarsia brunnea. Next base: position 2,217,936 of record OX459005.1, on the reverse strand, counting down.
ACTAATCATCTCATGAAGCACCTCCTCTCTTGTCATATCATTCTTTACACAGTCCATCCATCGTTTCTTTTGTTTTCCTCTACTTTTATACCCCTCCACATTCTTACTCAGAACTGTGAACATAAAAACAATAATACTTTCAACACCACTACCGCATCCACGTAACCTCCTCCCTCGTGCGTACTAAACGACACGAAAATAGTGTAAGTTGATCGTTTTCTTTTATGCCACAAGCTTCACTTTTCAGTCCTCATTGGAACGGTATATTATCGGTTTATAATAAAATATTATGATTATCACCACTCGTTGTCATGACCTGACTTCACTCGTATGTTGCGGTTATAAGGTGGCTCACAAAATGGGGGAGAGCAAATATTGTATTCTGTTGTGTTTATGTTTAGGTCGTGTAGTTTTGGGTTGAGTGCATGATAACTTTAGGTAAATGTTCGAATAGAGTGTAGTTTTAGAAATAAACGAAAATTACATCTGTCCCAGCTGTGGGAACACTATAGTCTGATTAGATTTAAATGCTAATCGACAATAGAAAAATGTTGATGGATAGAGGAGAGGTAAGTCAAAGAAAAGATGGATGATTAGTGATTTTATTATACTGCATTTTGTTTTTTACTAGCTGCTTGGTGCCAAAAACCAGTACATATGATCAGTTTATATGAAGCTTTACAGCTGACTTTACCAGTATTCCCAGATACCCGATACTCATCTCAATACCCGTCAAACGCGCCATAGAACTGAACACCACTTAATGTTTAACAAGCACTTGAACTCGAATGATGCATTACTAAATTTTATTGCCGCTCCCAAGTTTGGTATCAATTCGTCTCTAGTGAGACTTTTATTGTGGGTAGCAACACTAAAGTGTCTGTGTGTCTGGGAGCTTGTGATGCTTTGACCGTGTTGATGATGGTTCAGAAGAGGCCATCTTGGTTTTTATTGAAGTTCGAAGTTGCTCGAAATCAATGATCGGTGACGATTGATGGGGTGAGAGAAAAAAGTTAACAATATTGAATGACGTTATAGTATTTATTGAGATTTATACTTTTACTAATCATCCTCATCTTTCATAAAATGTCCTTTTTACGTCTCATGTCGCGCCTTGGCGATAACTATTTTTGTTGGCAGTCTTATAATCGATCTTATTCGATTTATTAACGTTGTTTTTACTGTTTTAAAATATTAAATCTTATAATTTTTCATTGTTTACTTTTCGTGTGACATAACATCAGTTGTCAATATGTCATTTACTTTTTCTTTTAATTTGTGTCATAGTTTTTCTTAGTGGTTAGAACTATGAAGGTTACATTTGATTTATATAATTTAATTTATTTTTATTAATAAATTAGCTCAAATAATGTAATTTATTGATAATTTCTATTAACTGTAACTTATCTCACGCTTATAAAATTAATTAACACGCTCACAGAAATTCTTTGAGGAAGTTTTTGACTGAATAATACAGGCCGTTTTAAATACAGGCAACTCACAATTTTTGATTTCAAGAACTTAAATTCTGGAAAGAATTAAAAGACAATTGGGTGGAAAAAAACGGAGAGATTGTTTTATAAAAAGGGATTTCTGAAGGTTGCCCTCCAGTTGAGATCTGGTTTCTGAAGAAGAATGATCACGTCTACAAGTGGTTATCTGAGTTCTTAAGAAGAACCATCGCGAAGTACCTCCAACGTATCCTCCGGGCCTCCCTAAAGGACTCGCCCGTGATCCTCGCGACGCGAAGTACCTCCAACGTATCCTCCGGGCCTCCCTAAAAGACTCGCCCGTGATCCTCGCGACGCGAAGTACCTCCAACGTATTCTCCGGGCCTCCCTAAAGGACTCGCCCGTAATCTGCTGGCCTGGCTTCGAGATTGACCTGTCCTGGAGCTGTTCTATTCTGTGTAAAGCGTGAGTTAGGAAGGTTCGTGTTTTTATAGACGCCCACGTCTACGGGGGCCACGTGATGGCTTCCGGCCACCGTAGACGTGGGCTTGTGGACGGTGAGTGATGTGTAAGCTCGCCGTCCGTCCGTCTTATGACGACGACAGGCCGTGTCGACGGCGCGTTCGTGTTCCACGCGCGCCTCAAAGAGATGTCAGCAACATGGAAGGGGCCCGCAAGGGCCAACGCCTGTTGAGGCTGCGGGTTGTTCGCAAGGGATACCGCGGCCTCGACATGAAGGGCTAAGTAGGAACATGGGTGGTTTCTAGTCAGTAGAAGTCTGACACTCCCTTTCGCTCTGCCCAAGAGCGGGAGGAGTTATTTGATGATTTCCCACCCCCTAAAAAAAAAAAAAGACCCCATTCACAGCCACGTTCGATGCGACTTGTGTCTAGCGACAAGCGTCGTCTGTGTCGTCCGTCACTCTGCAAGTTGTTGAAATGCGTCGAAGTCAGCTTAATCTTGGTACTACATGGTCAAGCAACTGCAAACGCCATTTCTTGAGCAGAAGGTCGTGGTACAGATTATGTGAGGGCTAGACTTTAAATGTAGACCTGTTTTAGTTCTATTTGTGCTATTAAGATTCACATGAGTTTATGCAAGTTCAAATTGTTATTGGAGACGAGAGACACAAAACATGGCTCTTTCTAATCCTACTAGTGTGGTGCAAACTAACTGTTAACTCTTCAAAACAGCTAGTAACAAAACAAACTTCAATTGCGATATGAAATACTCTAGTAACAGTTGAAAATACCAGTTCCACGGAACAGTGACTGCAATTCCCACGCTACTCGGATTACACTGAGATTGTTCCAGTACTCGTTCGCACTATACAAACTGGAACTTGAATATTGTTGGCAGATTGTGTTGGATAAAAATATAGACAAGATTGTGTGATGTTCGGAGATTGTTTTCGTCGATGGTTGAACTGTGATTTCAGTGAAGCAGGTATGTTTTGGAAGGTTACTTACACGTATACTCGTATACATTTGAGTATTGTAGGCAGGTTGCAATGTGGAACAAAATGCTCAAGATATTTACCAACTTATACGTATAACATTTTATGAATGGCTTGTCATTTCGTTAGTCTTGAAGTCTAAAACCTGAATATTTAAATTACTTTTTAGGGATTTTAAAGAACTGAAAAGGTTCAGGAATTAAGTTGTCTACGTACACGTATATATATATATTTAATTAAAATGGCCTTTTTTTAGAACAATAACATAAAAAAACTATTACAAGTTCTTATAGTTATTTTATGTTTCACGTAGTATAAACGATAAAATTGCTTCTATCGTTGCCACCATAATATACCTATAATGCTTGTTATAATTTAGTAAAATAACAGACTACCAAGTATCATTGAGACAAGCCCGCCACACTATTCCCAAACCACTGTAACTGTGAAAGCGAGAATCAACAGTAGTGACCACCAGAAAAGCGCCGAGACAATGAAGTTCGACGACGTCCCAGAGAAACAATTTAACTGTCTTGAAGAAATTAATCAGCAAAGAAAAGCGGAGGAGTAGGATAAAAATATAATTTCCACTTCCCTCCATATCAGCAAGAGACAGAATAGAACAAGGCCAATAGGCACAAAGACAAGTATCACCAAATATAACCAGCACCATTGACTTATATATTACTGCGTAAGGACTGGGCGGACCGCATGTTCCAATGACGCCTCGAACTTGGTCCTAAAACGGTCTTTTCTAAGCCGAAGTGAACTAGTCCACGATCGGCTCTCTTCGGGTGTGGTCGTAAATTTTATTAAAAGCTTCATTTATGTTCTTTATACCTCGAAAATACCACGCCGCTTATACAAGGTAACGTTAACGAGCAGACTACACCGATTCTCTGTGTGGCGAACGCGTCGAGCAAATGTTCGGATGACCGTATCTTTTATATCAATGACCAGCACATATGAAACATTTACATACAGATATGAAGTAAATAAACCTACTCTGACACTGGGTCATCCACTTGTAACCCCGGCGTGTAACTCCAGTACTCTCGAGCACTTGCTCCTATTAAATTGTATGTTTTTCTCTTTTGCCGTACGTATTTCCAGTTCCCAGTCTGCGATGCCCAGTGTCCAGTGGCCACTGGAGCGCATTGATGGGTTGATAGCAGGGATGTTATGGATATTAAATTTCGTATCTGGATACGGTTACGGATATGAATTTATTTCGAATTATCTGCTAGTTTCGGATAATTTCGGCTACGGATATAAAAATCTTACAACACAATCTGACACCTGACAAGTGATGGCTCGACCGGGCAAAAGAAAACACCGTGTTACCAACTCTAAAAAATGTTATCCCTAAAATTAAAATTAAAAACCCCTAAAACCCCGCCAATTACTTGAAAACAACCCTAAAAATATGTTGTAAAATAATGGCTAATAGTTTAGACTCCACCTTTAGCCGAAACTTTTAATTCGGTTTCGGTTACGGTTATGGATCTCTTTATTTCGGATATCCGATAGTTTCGGTTACGGTTACAGAGCTCCATAACATCCCTAGTTGATAGCTCTCCAGTTTTTAGAACTTGTTTAGATTGTAGAGTGATACTGGGGATTTTTTGTATTTTTATATGAAGCCTTTTGCAATGACGATGATGTTAGATAAGTGATGTTATTCTAAATCCAATATTAATCCAATCCAATATTAGACTCTCAAAAATGGCAGACTGGTTATTTTTTATGTACGCCCATGATATGGGTATCAGTTTAAAGGGTGCAAGAAAAATACAAAAAAACTGGCCAAGTGCGAGTCGGACTCGCACATGAAGGGTTCCGTACCAAAACGGCAAAAAAATAGCGTTTGTTGTATGGGAACCCCTCTTATAATAATAATAATATACTTTTATTTCAGACCAAGTTTGTCCATAATTGTTAGTAACAAATTTCTTAAAACTACGTTAGTAGGTACTTATTATAACAATTAAAATTCAATAATAATACAACATACACATGTTAGTAACAAAGGTCTTAAAACTATGTTAGTATGCATCATTCACTAAAATTCAAATAATCAAAAATACAATAATTAACCAAAACAGCTGTTATTTATAAAGGTCTTAAAACTACGTTAGTATTTCATCAAATCTCATGGCGAGAATCAGTAGTGTCACTACACTACGTCACATGAAGCTGCGTAAATCTCCCCAGCACTGCGGAGTCTGGCCTCTCAGCTATCATTTTTAGGATTTTGTTGGTGCTCCCTCGAATCCGGCGCATCAGAGAAGCTGTTTTTTTACGCATTACTGCTTAAAAGTCGTCTACCCTTGCATCAGCAAACATACCCGACGCGCTGCAGAATCGAGGGAGCCTCACCAGAATCCTAAACGCATTGTTGTATTGGATGCGAAGTTGCATTGAATATTGGAAGTAAGCATTGTTGTATTGAATCTTATATATTTATTTTATTTTTATTATTTATTTGTTGTTGTAGTGGGAATAGAAATACATAATTTGTGAAAATTTCAACTGTCTAGCTATCGTGGTTCTTGAGATACAGCCTGGTGACAGACAGACGGACGGACGGACGGACAGCTCCCAACGGACAACGAAGTCTTAGTAATATGGTCCCGTTTTTACCCTTTGGGTACGGAACCCTAAAAAGACGTCACACCTGTTTTTAAAAAAAAACCAAGAATGTATTAATTGATTTTGTTTTCGCTTGGTAGATTCCTCAGAATGGTCTCATTAATCTTTCTTCGACACAGACACAGTAGTCGTGGGCAAAAACAATAACTTTTAAATCAACCTGTTCTTCTTGACTTAAAAAATCATAATCTCTGTATTAACATCTGAAATGGGCTAATAAATAACATTTACGTTCTACGAGTTTATACCAACTTCCACATACTTACACTCGAATAAGAAGTATAAGTATTTTGGAAACATTGTTACTTTTCCGTTTTTACATTGCTTCCTAGTACAAAGTTTATTCGTTATCGTTAAAAAGTTAATGGTAAAATGTAACTTATTTATTTTTATGTTATTTTCCATTTGAGTTTCGACATGAACGGGAACGATGTCCTCTTTCAGTACAACTGTATAATGTTATAAATTTTCTTTAGAACTTTTGATGAGTTATCTATTGTTCGTATGATTAATATTACGTTAATGATCGCTTTTTGTTAAAAAAATACACAGAACTGCCTTCTGGTAGAGGGAAGCTTAAATTCACTTATCATCACGCCTGTTATCCCCGAAGCGTTAGGCAGAGGTGTATCTAAGAGTATACCCACATTTCGCCAAGGACGAAGTAATCCCTATTACATGGCTCTGGCGGCATGGTGGTGGGGGTGGTGGTGGTGGCTTTCACCGATTCGGAAATCGAAGCCAGGATCTTATGCTCAGCAGTTGCGCTTCGACCACTAGACCATCGGGGCAGTCAATTCGAGACCTATGTTAGTGAGAATGCTACACAGGCTGAGTATTATGTATTATGTGTGTGTGTGAAAACGTTACAAATCTTAAGCATATAAGTTGTTTTAGATTTTTATTATTTCTATAAAGGCCCGTTTATGAACGAAAGAATTCAGCAGCAATATCACTGACTTCAGTGGTGTCCCGACTTACGAGCAGTATGTCGTGGGTCGAACCAAGGCAGGCGCATTACTTTGTGTAATTTATTTCATCACCGCTGCTTTCAAAACGGTGAAGGAAAACATCGTGAGGAAACAAAAATTAAATAAAAAAATCGAAGACATGTGACATCTGCCAACACGCACTGGGCCCACGTGGTGGTGGTGGATTATAGCCCCCCTCTCCTAGAGAGGAGGCCTGAGTCCCTGCAGTGGGAACATTATAGGCTGACGATGATCACTGAAAAGCTGAAACTTATAATACATAATTATCTATAAAATATGCTTAAACATAGTTCATCGCCTACAAAAAATGAAAAACACCAATAACAAAACTGCAAAACACAACAAAGAAAACTTTTATTTAAAACAATAAAAATATGAAACGATGCTCAAATAAAAAAGCATATACCTATTTACCTGTTTTATTGGCACGACCCTTGAGAAGTCGTACCTGCCGCCATAAACAATTTTACGAGCTCCACATAAACTCAAAACAAGGTTCTATATCACTTGAGATCGTTTCTTTTGTATTATTTAACGCCTCTATTCTTCTATAAGGGCATATAACGGTAATATAAGAGTTTATAGCAGGAATAGGAAAGGTATTTCTTATTTTATCGTCAATTGGTTGTTTAGTTGCGAATTAGTCGTAAATGTTAGGTTAGATAAATGAGTGTTTGGAGTTCTAAAGGTTGGGCTATTATTGGGGCTGGTTTTATTTCTTTCTGTTGAGGACATGTGGAGGTCAAGTTGGCAAAATAAAAAAGTTAGGATTCTCTAACATTTATCATCTGCATAGCCTGTTCACAGCTATGTCGGGGATGTAGTTGTGAAGAGGCTACGCAATCTAATCGAATGCTGCTGAATACATGGCGCGACTGTGTATCTGACCTTTTTATTTTATTTGGAGGAGGCAGAGCGGTAGGTGTCAGACTTTTACTGACTAAAAACCACCCATGTTCCTTCTTAGCCCTTTGTGTTGAAGCCGCGGTTTCTCGTTCGAACAACCCACAGCCCAGATGGGTCTATCTGACCTCCATTAACCAGTTGGTACTGGTTAATACTAAATCCCTTGGTAGGACTCGTTTTCAGACTTTATTGAATTTTTCATTACTACTACTATGGGCATTTGCTGATAGAATCTCATTTTGTCTAGGCCTTCTGGGTATCAAATCTAGAACCCCATGTTCAAAAGTCACACGTGTACCAACTCAGTTTACTGGAATGTTTTTTGTTAGTTCCGGGAACAGTTAAAAAGGGGCCACACCTTAATCGAGTTGTTTGATGTTTGCAGGCACCACCGAATGTATTACCTACGCAGTATACGCGTCACCCAGCTAATGTATTCCTCGAACTCTCTTCTATTTGCGTACCAAAGTTATAACAGAACGCAATCTAGAGGTTACAACCAACATTAGCTAAAGGATTATTCCAATTTGCCCCAGCAAGTTAACCCACCGGTGGAAAATGTTTAAAAATGTTGGTCCTGCTTATCGATTTATTACTTTAGATGTTAGGGAATATGTACGATTAAAAATAATTCATTATAATACTTATCCACGAATACTGAAACGTCACTCAAAATTTAAGGGCTGCTTAACATTTGAGCAGCTCCTAAACTTTAGATTTCGTATGGTCAAACGTCATTTTTGAGTATCTGTTAAATATAAGTGCTACTTAAATTTTGAGTGACGTTTCAGTATTCGGGGGTCAGTCTTATTAACAGATGTCCAAACTCAAGATTTGCCAGTGAGCAATGAAACGCAGTATTTTAGGTGTTAAGTGCACGCGATCGCATTAGAAACACCATCCTGTGCTTCGTAACTCAAATAGCTGATGTTGCCACGCCAGCCCACGTGGACCCAGAGAGATGGGCTAAGATCGTCACACACGAGAGGACAGCATCGCGCGCCGTCAAGGTCGGCGCCGTGAAGGTGGCGTAACGATCTGATCATGTTTGCAGGGCTAACATGGCCAGAGATCTCACAGGCTAGAGAGGTATGGAAGGAGAATGGCGAGACTGTGTCCCAGCAGTAGGACATCACCAAAGCTAGTAAAAAATACTGTAAGTTATAAAAAAAATTAAGTAAAGGATATATAGTCCCTTATCGACTATAATTGACATTTCTTAAAAAAAACATTCCATATTCCACTTCCACTTCCACTTTATTCTTTCCACTTCTCACTAGTAGGACAGACAAATTAGTGGACCAGAGTGGAACAATCTAGCTTAAGTCGCTTCTATTGACGAAGTAAGTTATAACATGACGCAATTTAGAGGTTACATAGAACATTGCCTCAATAAAGCTACGTGTTTCATTTGGGAGACACTTGGATTGTCAACTAATTCAATTGAATGGGAGTTACCTCTTCGAATCACCGCGTTAATGAAATAGGACTGAAATAGGACTCTCTGTGGGTGAAACTACGCATCGGGCTTAACAGACGTTCTTAAAATGTTCGTCATCTTTGCTTTTCGCAGGAACTCCTGGAATCTTTGATTTGATTTCGTCGGCTGTCGTACATGACGTGAGTCGCTTAAACGCGCAGCTTGTGGCCAAGGGGTTAAGCGATAAGCGCCTACAAACCCCGTATTTGATCGTTATCCTATTATTTATAAAGATGCCTTATTTAAGCACGTTCATATCTAAAATATAAACTAAAAAGATTTACCAAAGTATCCTCACACTTCTGCATATTTCAAAGTATAATCTATCTCGATGTGATGTATACCTACGTATACACGGTACGATGTATTTGAGGCAAACAGGTGCTGCCAACCCAATATTGAAATTCAGATTTTTATTTTTGCATATGTTAAATAAACACAACTGGTGTGGGATGATTATGAAAACGTGGGAGCACTGAAATTCATATTGATGAGAAAGTCAATGTGCCTTTGAGATTTCCAATAACTCTCCTTTTGGGGTTCGCCGCAGTCGGGTAAAAACATGTTGTAGGTCCCATCAGCAGTTTACTAACCGACTACCCAAAAAATAGGAGGTTCTCAATTCGATTGGTATGTTTTTTTTTCGGTATGTTTGTCTAGCAAAGTGATACCGTCAAGTATTTTATACATTCAACACTTTTCAAGTTCTTTTCTTGAACCAGTTAGCACACATACCAGGTTTTAAACTACCTGCTGCACTAAACAGGCGTTCATAGAGACTGACGGGGTTCATAGGTACTGAGGTCGGCACAACACGTTTTCTTCTTCTATTCTCCTCTCTGTCAGTCATCATGGCATCATTTACTCCATCATTTTTTTATTATTTCTCTTTGACTGCGGTACTCAGAGATATTTAATGATTACTTAAGCCGACACTAAGTAAAGATTTGACATATTTTTGTATGACAAAACTGTCAAAACCTTCACTAAGTGATGACCTAAGTAATCATTAAAGCTCTTTGAGTGCGGCAGTTTGAGTGCGGCAGTAAGTGTTTTAGTTGTTATTAATTAAGCTTACTTGAAAAATAAACGGTTCAAGTGCAGGCAGGTGCCTCCTGTACAAACAATGGCTTTGTAAAGAGTTTCCTTTTTGGGCTTTCATTAGTGCATAATAGGTCAATGCCAGTCAATTTATAAAAAAAAATAACAAAACATTTATTTTCAAGCTACATGGAGACTCATAAAGTACTTAATAATTTACTTACAAAACCAATAATAATATAATAACTATTAAGTTTTTAGGAGCTCATATAATATACCTACAGTTGATTTAAATGGTGCGTTGACTTAAGTCGTGAGTTTGAGTGCATTATAAAGTTTCTAGCAGTAAAGAATCACTATTGCATGCAGGTGGCAGCAGGCGATCCGTTATGCCTTTGTTAGTTTTAAAACCAGACTGCTGTATTGGCTCTCAGTAAGTTTCTGTTATACAGTAGCGTATGAGTACGTGACGTTAGGATGTTGGCATTCTCTGAAATTAAATCCTAAGTTTTCTCTTTGCAGGTTGGTTCATACGCCATAATATTGAGGTATCATCATAATTATATTAAACTTTAAACTTTTTTTATTTTAAACTTTATTTTGTTTGTCATCACTACACATTATAAATAAAACAAAGTCCTCTGCCGCGTCTATCTGTTTGTCTGTCTGTTCGCGATTATCCCAAAAACGACTGTACCGATTTTAACCGTGAATTGTGATCGTGACCGTGGTTCTCGAGGAAGGTTTTCGTATATAATTTGACCGATATCCACGCGGGTGAAGCCGTGGGGCATCAGCTAGATTACCCATAAATGTATTAGTATTTCTTAGCTCATGTTAGTATAATAATCTTTAAAGCATTAAGTTCAAGGTTGAATAGGAAATTTTGATCGTTTTGGGTAGCTTGTTGTACTGGTGTCTGTACCTATGCTGCCGTCCTTTCACTAGAAAGCACTTAAGTGCAAAATGTAGTTTCCGAGATAATGTTGTTTCTAAGAAATCAGATAACTTATTTGTAGTTAAGTAAAAAACCAAAACTTAATTGTCAAATTAGGCGGTTAATGTATTTTGACGAATATTTAGAGAAGACGTGTGGGTTAGACGCTTTCAAGAGCTGGAATCATCATAAATTCTATTATAAAACGGCCTGAAAAGCTTTAATATCTCTGGAACTATTCATATTCTAGAAGTATTTTTTAGACAGTAAGATAGAGAATTTTGAACTCTATCAAGCTGTATCAAAAAGTAAAAATTGACTATTTGTCAGTTAACGGCTTTCTAATGATAGGACGGCCGCATAGCTCAACAGCTCGGCTGAAAGTAACAAGGCTAGTTCAGATTATGACCAAGACAACGTCATGACGGCACGGTTGGTACAGTGGCTAAGAGATTGGACTGCTGCGCTGCGTGTCGCGGGTTCGATCCCCGCACGGAATAAATATTTGTATGGCCTACAGATAGTTGTTTCGGGTCTGGGTGTGTTTGTGTATGTGAGTTTAAATGTTTGTAAACGCACCCACGATACAGGAGAAATTCCTAGTGTGGGGCAACGTTTTAAAAAATATACGTCTGCTGCTGCCAACTTTCAAAACAGAATAATAGGGGCTTGTTTTTAACACCCGCATATCATCGGCATCTGCATAGCTTTTTTTGGGGGTGGGAAATTATCAAATAACTCCTCCCGCTCTTGGGCAGAGCGGAAGGGAGTGTCAGGCTTCTACTGACTAAAAACCGCCCATGTTCCTTCTTAGCCCTTGCGCCGGGGCCGCAGTATTTCTTTCGAACAACCCGACGGGCGTCGGCCCTTGCGAGCCCCTTCCATGTTGGCGTCTCTTTGAGGCGCGCGTGATTTTTAAAATTACCTATGTTGATGAGACGTGAGAATCACACATTCTTAATTCCTATTTTGTGGCTTACCGCCGCACTCAGAAAGCTTTAATGATTACTTAGGCCATTACTTAGTAAAGGTTTTCACAGTTTTGTCGTACTAAAGTATGTCAAATCTTCACTAAAAGCCGCACTCAGAGAGCTTTAATGATTAATTAGGTCATCACTAAGTAAAGGTTTTGACAGTTTTGTCATACAAAAGTATGTCAAATCTTTACTAAGTGACGGCTTAAGCAATCATTAAATATCTCTGAGTACCGCAGTAAGTGACGGCTTAAGTAATCATTAAATATCTCTGAGTACCGGAGTTAGTGTGAGTGGGTTAGTTGTTAGTTTATTGTTTACCAACACTATGGATCATTGTTGTCTGTAAAATAAAGAATATTATTATTAGTTGTAATCACTAACGAATAACCATAGACCAAAGTCCAGCAACCTGTTAAACCTACATGCCTAACCACTGTACAATGTACACGTAAATGTACAGTCATTTTCATTGTACATCCACGTTCCGCGTAACAACACGTGGCACAGCGGTGTACATCGTACGGTACATCGCTGACATAACTAGCACATAGCAGCCCGGGTATGCCTGGAACACGGGCGGCCGTGTCTGTACACGGGTAGCAAGAGTAGTGATAATGTTCTGTAGATGTTGCGTTTTGCATAGCAATAGCGGTCATTGCCCTTATTATCTTTTCGCACGAAACGAAACAGTAAACTGTCTTCTTTTTCCGTGTCGATCATGATATATATCGATTCAGGAGATTAAAGGCTTTGTTTTAAATTTTACCCGACTGCGGCGAAGCCCAAAAGGACGGTTATGTGTTTTACCTGTATGTATGTATGTCCATTTCTTTGATCCTTTTTTTTTTTTTTTTTTTTGGCGGTGTGGGAAATCATCAAATAACCCCTCCCGCTCTTGGGCAGAGCGAAAGGGAGTGTCAGACTTCTACTGACTAAAAACCACCCATGTTCCTTCTTCGCCCTTCATGTCGAGGCCGCGGTATCCCTTGCGAACAACCCGCAGCCTCGACAGGCCCGCAGCCTCGACAGACCCGCAGCCTCGACAGCCTCTTTGATCCTTATATAAACTCCGAAACGGATGAACGGATTTGGATAAAATATACGTCGTCAGATTTGTCTTGGTGCCGCGAGTGTCAGTGGCTACATTAAAATTGAAAACAAAGTTAGATGGCGGATTTTGGGTGCGATATCGTAGAGTTCGGAATTTTTAATCCAGTCAACACACAACGATTGTTGTCGATGTCATCAACAACCCTGATGATATTCAGCCATACTACTAAGAAATTTCTAATGGTAAAACAAAATAGCACTTTTTACCCGACCCAGGAATCGAACCCAGGACTTCATACTTAGCAGTCGCACTTTCAATTACTAAACCAACAAGGCAGTATTGTTAACCGACTTCCGAAAATGAGGAGGTTCTCTATTCGTGTTTATGTATTTTTTTTTATGTATGTCGGCGCATATCTCCATCAATAGTGGACCGATTTTGAATTTTTTGTGTAGAATATTACAATTAAAAATGGAAAAAAAAAAAATGCAAAAAAACCGACTTCAAAAACAAAAATGTGAAAAACACAAAAAAGTGAAAAATAAACTTCAGATGAAAAAATAAACTTCTGAAGTCGGTGGCAAAAAATCGAACGCAAACAAACAAATGTCAATTGACTTCAGAAGCTAATTTTTCTTCTGAAGTTTATTTTTCACTTTTTTGTGTTTTTTGATTTTGTGTTTTATCACATTTTTAACAAATCCAATCACACTAGGTACCAATCAATCCGCCACAGTCTACAAAAAACAACTCAATACAATCCAGTCAGCCAGTCAACACACAACTCTTGCTCCCAAATGCCATCAACAATGCTGATGATATTCGGCCGTACATTAAAACAACTGCGTGCTGTAATAAAATAACCCATTTGTTTTACTTCAATGGCCGTAATACAGAGCTGTTGCTACTATAAATTTGAATTAAAACTTTTATCCATTATCGTGCCACGCACAAAATGGCGGTCCAACGTTTTGTTTTTGACAAACGTACAGAAATATGGGAGTGCTTTGCTTATCTGTGTATTTGATTGTTTCATGAATTGGATTTTTTTATGAGGAATATTTGATACTGTTTCCTATCTCTTAGTCAATTATAGTGATTAACAAACAATAACATGAAAACAAAATTAAGCTCTGTTTTCAATAAACAATCATACGTTTTTTTTTTGTGGATTGGAAATCATCAAATGACTCCTCCCGCTCTGGGCAGAGTGGTAGGGAGTGTCAGACTTCCTTTAAAAACCACCCATGTTCCTTCTTAGCCCTTTGTGTCGATGCCGCGGTATCTCTTTCGAACAACCCGCAGCACCGACGGGAAACAATCTTATCTTTAGTATGATTCTAAAGGTAAGATGGAATTCATTTATGCCTCGGTGGTCTAATGGTCATAAGCGCGATTGATGAGTATGAGGTCTTGATTTCGAATTCCGGGTCGCGCAAAATGTTATTTGGTTTTTCCATTAGATATCTCTCAGTACCTATGATGTTTCGGTTTGTGCCCGGTTGATAGCATAGGCTTGCCCCCTATTAATGGAACTTACATGGGTGTAGATTCGCCTCTGATTAACCCTTCAGGTATTACAGGCGTGATGTTAGGTTACGTCATGGAATTCATGTAAACATTTTCTTATAGCCCGCACTGCCTTTTGTTTAAAATAACTTGACATAGTTATAAGCAAAGCCTTTGTAATCTGTGTACGGTTCTTTCATAGTTTTACTTCGACAGCACCAACCAAAGAGCAACCTTATTGTAACAGGAAAACAAATCAGTTTGGGTTGAGGGTGGCGTAAATTATGATTAAAAAAATCTGTTTCTCTTAAAAAAAAATATTTGTTTACTACAACTAGGGGGTCGGCTTCCAGTCTGAACGGATGAAGCAAAGTACCAGTAATTTTTATAGAGCGACGCCTACGCAACCCAGTTGGTATTGGGTAATACGATACCCCAATGGTATGACTGGTTGTCAGGGTTTTTGCCCACCGCCGCGGGAGACGCTCCGGGCGTCGGGGACCACGTGACGGCTTCCGGCCACTGTGGACGGTGAGTAATGGGCTAGCTCGCCGTCCGTCCGTCTTATGACGACGACAGGCCGTGTCGACGGCGCGTTGGTGTTCCACGCGCCCCTCAAAGATATGTCAGCAACATGTTGCTGACAAGGGCCAACGCCCGTCGGGGCTGCGGGTGGTTCGAAAGAGATACCGCGGCCTCGGCGCAAGGGCTAAGGAGGAACATGCGTGGTTTTTAATTAGTAGAAGTCTGACACTCCCTTTCGCTCTGCCCAAGAGTGAGAGGGGTTATTTGATGATTTTCCACCTGCCTAATAAAAAGGGTTTTTGCCCACTGACTACTTAACAACTGTCAAAGATCTCCAATAGAATACCGGGACCAACGGCTTACGTTGCTTCCCGAGCCACGGAGGAATCCCGGTATGTAATGGTTGGTCAGGTCACCCATCCACGTACCGAACAAGATCTATTTTAACCCGACTGCAAGGGAAGGGTAATGTTTTCTAACATGAAATCACACTTGTCCAGTCGTAAGAACTAAAAAAATCGAAGACATGACATTACCAACAGACACTGGGCCTGCGATGTGGATTATAGCCCATCCCTCTCCTAGAGAGGAGGCCTGAGTCCCTGCAGTGGGAACATTATAGGCTGATGGTGATGAACACGCCAGTAATCTCCGAATGGTTAGGCAGAGGTGCACCCGACTCCGAGCGGCTCTGACTAATTCCTGAACATGTATGGAGTACGAAGCCGTAAAGTACAGTGTTATATTTAATCATCAAATTGCTTTCATGATAATCCACCACGTTCTCTGCATCCTACACACTTCCTTTCAAATTACCCTCCACACTAATTATTGGATGCACATGTCCGATCCCTTTAGCTGCAGAGAAATTAACAAGCCCTGACATCACCCCTTGTGCGGACTGACTCGTGTAGGCGTCTCAAAGCTAATTTAATTTGTCTGTCCACACTAGGCTGGCTACTGACTGCCGTACTCAGAGATATTTAATGATTACTTAAACCATCACTTAGTAAAGATTTGACATACTTTTCGTATGACAAAACTGTCAAAACCTTTACTAAGTGATGGCATAAGTAATCATTAAAGCTCTCTGAGTGCGGCAGTGAGATCCCTAGTTTTGGTACAAAGTTGTCATGAGAAAGAATTTCAATAGGTTTTTCTCCTGTTAAGTTAAGGTTGGTGGTAAGTTAAAGTTAACAATTACTGTCTAGCATTTATCCCATCGTAGGCAAACTAAGTCAAAATCAAAAGTCATTTATTCAAACCAGGCTGATAATTTAATCAGCACTTTTCGAACGTCAAAATTTTTTTCAGGCAGTCCCCCAAAACGCCCACCCTTTGACACTTTCCTAGTGTTTGAGCTGGGAAGAAGAAGTGGCGGAACAAACTCTCCAGCAACACAGCTGTCTGTTAGCTTAGAAGAACCAGCCTCAATACAACAGTAGTGGATATATATCCATGACACAAAACCGCCAAAAGTGGAGAGGTGTGAAAGAGGCCTACACTCAGCATTGGCTGGCACAAGGTTCAATAAGAGACAGAGATAAGCATACAAGTGTTATTATATTTCATGCATATTTAGTGATTCTTTACGAGCTGATAATACACCTTTACATCCTACTAGTCCTACTAATATTATAAATGCGAAAGTTTGTGAGAATGTATGTATGGATGGATGTTTGTTACTCTTTCACGCAAAAACTACTGAACGGATGTGGATGAAATTTAGAACACAGATAGTTTATAACCTGGATTAACACATAGGAGACTTATCCCGGTAGTATGATCCCGTGGGACAATTATCGAACTTCACGCGGGCGAAGCCGCTGGCACAAGCTAGTAACTTAATATTTTTACGCCTGTAATCCCCAAAGCGTTATGCAAGCGATGTTCCTAATAGTACACATTTTGACAGTTATGTTAAAGTCCCGTGTAATAGGGGTGAGCCTAATGCTCGGGTATTAATTCAGACTCCGTATCTGCTACTGAGAAATTCCTAAAGGAAAAACACAATAACACTTGTGCCCGACCCTGGAATCGCACCAGGACCTCATGCTCAGCAGCCACGCTTGCAACCACTAAACCGACGCTAAACAAACTAATATTATAAATATGTCGTCCTATAAAGACTTTAATTAAATTCACCTATTTAGAATCTTGTTAAATTGTGTTCATAATTTTTTCGTAAAATTACATTAAAATATAAAACAAATAGTTATTGAAAGTAACGTAATTTTGCTTAAAAAGAATATTTAAAATAACTTTCTGAAAATACCTTTCTTAGGTAGTTAGGTATGTTTACGTCAAAGAATAAGTTCTATAGAAATAAATTCGGAAAATATTTCTATAATAAAATTTCTTACTTTGAAGTTTGGAGATACCAAACTCCAAAAATTTATAGAATATTTCAAATTGTTATAACTTAGTAGCAAATCCATCAAAGACCAAGTTCTAGGTAACGCCTTTAGAAATTAAATTATAATTTATTTAGACTTAATTAAATACTTGTTAAGGACACAAAGGAAGTATCAATCGGTATCGGTGTATCGGTAGTCTTTGGCAGTCGTTACAGGTAGTCGGTGGCCTGAAAGTGAGACAACCAGTCTTAGCAAGGTATATCGTATTACCCAGTATCAACTGGGTTGTGGAGGTCAGATAAGCAGTCGCTTTTTAATAAAATAATGGTATTCAGCTGCAACTAGTTCAAATGAAAGCCAACCCCAACATAGGAAAAGGCTAGGCAAATAATGATGAAAGAAATGAATGCATGCTGCGCCAACTTCAAATAAATTGGTATGAAGGCAGGAGAAAGTTGGTGGTGACTTGAGGATTGACGAGGCAGTAGAATGCAAATGATGGGACACTTGATATCTTGTTCTGCCTGTCCCGTTACTTGCATGTCACAGGAGCTGATGGACGGAACAGAAAATTCTAAACACGTCGCCAAATTTTGGGCTGACTCAGTTTAAATTAATATTGTCATCTAAGAAGAAGTGGATTGATGATGATAATGATACAGTCCAAGACTTGCTCAAAGGTTCAGTAAACCATCAATTAGACAACGATGCCACTCAGACTGATTAATCTGACTCAGAGTATCCAAAACCTAGATAATTCTCCTACTACATCATCATCTGCCTAGCCTTTTCCCAACTAAGTTGGGGTCGGCTTCCAGTCTAACCGGATGCAGCTGAGTACCAGTATTTTACATGTCCTGACCTCCACAACCCAGTTAATACTAGGTAATACGATGATACTCTTTGGTGAGACTGGATGTCAGAATTTCAGGTCACTGACTACCTGTAACGACTGCCAAAGCTCTAATATATGGCAGCCGGGACCAACAGCTTAACGTGCTTTCCGAGGCACGGAGGAAACTCGGTATGTCGAGCGGTCAATCATCCACAGACCGACCTAGGCAAGCTCAGCTTAACCTAAAGATCGACCCGAGTGGCAGTTCTTATTAAGCCACGAGCTCCTCTCTAATAATTCATACTCATAATTCTCCTACTACAGTGCATACCTAATTATGTAGCATAGCTCTAGGCTCCAGGCTTCCTTTCTATGAAAAAGAATGGGCTATAAGCCACCACGTGACCCAGTAGAGGTTAGTAAATGTCACATGTCTTTGAGTTTTTGGTTCTAGGGCATGCCGGTTTCCTCATGCACGATATTTTCTTTTTCCGTTTTTGAGAGCAGTGGTGATGAAATAAATTACACGAAGTTAGGCGCCTGCCCGGGTTATATAATTATGTAGGCTAGCAAATCTTTATCTTACACGTTAGTCAATCCCAGTACCCATTTAGCAGTGGACTGCTCATTGTTAGTAGATGATGTTCCAAACGGAAATGAACACGATTACAATCTTAGTTACATAGGTATATAAGTAGGTGGGTATATGTATAGTGCATCAGTAAATTAACTGAGCAATTATGAAGATAATAGGTTAAGATTGTAGTTTACAAAGTATACAGGGTGTAAACGAACCCTTCACGCATCCGTCAACCAAGCATTCTGTACATCAAACTAAGTACCCCTGTGTAAAAATTTTTGCTGGGAAATGACTTTTTTTTTGGGGTCAAAAATCACATTTTACGGTAAAACTCAAAGTAGCACTCATAAAACATTGTGCTAGTGGATGCTTTGAATAGTAAACGGGTCATGGAGGTAATTTAAGTAAAGTTATAACTTGAAAAACTAGTATTGACAAAAACAGCTGTGAAAAATTTGGAGCTTTGACCCCCAATATCTCTATAACTAGGAGGTAGGGGGTGGGAAATCATCAAATAACCCCTCCCGCTCTTGGGCAGAGCGAAAGGGAGTGTCAGACTTCTACTGACTAAAAACCACCCATGTTCCTTCTTAGCCCTTCATGTCGAGGCCGCGGTATCCCTTGCGAACAACCCGCAGCCTCGACAGGCGTCGGCTCTTGCGGGCTTCTTCCATGTTGCTGACATCTCTTTGAGGCGCGCGTGGAACACGGGTTCTCTCCCTCTCACGTTCCGCCACCTCCTTCGCTAGCATCACTGCTTCGCAGAAGGAGGCGACGGCGTCCCATTCCTTCTCGCCCCGGACCATGACTTGCACCAGGGCCGGACGCGAGAGGTCGCCGCCGCCGATCGCCGCTACGAGAACACGGCGGGGTTCCGCCCAAGCGGGACACACCTCCACAGTGTGCTCCACCGTGTCCTCCGGCCGATCCTCACAATGGTGGCATCCGGGCGTTTCCTCCCGCCTGATTCGGTGCAGGTACCTCCCGAAACAACCGTGTCCGGTGAGTACCTGCGTCAGACGGAAGGTGAAGGCGCCGTGGCGCCTCTCCAGCCACTCCTCAAAGAGGGGACTTACCGCCACTGTCGTGGCGTGCCCTGCACGGGGTTGCGACATGCGTATTAAGGTATTGGAAAGATACGTTTTAATTTTTTTTTGTTGTAACTCATTTTTTGCGAAATATTAATAAATTAACATTAAAGTTACGGTGAAAATATTATTTATTAGCTCTAAACATTTTTTCTTCCCTTGTCCCTCTCAATTTTCAGTACATTGTTGAAATGAAAAAAAAAAAAAAGACGTGTGGCACTCGGAGACTGCCGCGGTAAAGCTATTGCATAGCATTTTTTATCAACTTATGCAATTATAATTATTTATTTATTTTATTAATGCAGTATTTAAATATAGTATTTATACTTACACTTTTACTAATCATCCTCATCTTTTATAAAATGTCCTTTTACGTCTCATGTCGCGCCTTGGCGACAACTATTTTTGTTGGCAGCCTTATAATCGATCTTATTCGATTTATTAACTTTGATTTTGCTGTTTTAAAATATTAAATCTAATAATTTTTTAATGTTTACTTTTCATCTGACAATACGTCAGTTGTCAAGATGTCATTTACTTTTTCTTTTATTTTGTGTCATAGTTTTTCTTAGTGGTTAGAGCTATGAAGGTTACATTTGATTTATATAATTTAATTTATTTTTATTAATATGTTAGCTCAAATAATGTAATTTATTGATAATTTCTATTAATAGTATCTTATCTTACGCTTATAAAACTAATTAACACGCTCACAGAAATTCTTTGAGGAAGTTTTTGACTGAATAATACAGGCCGTTTTAAATACAGGCAACTCACAATTTTTGATTTCAAGAAATTGTCAAGTGTCAATTTGTCAAGTGTCAGTTCGTTAGGTTTTTATTTTCGTTACGGAATTTCTGGATTCGGTCCCCACGCTCAAGGCCCGCGATAGAAGCTATGCAATAGCTTAAAAAAAAAAAAAAGAGCGCGCAAATTTTTTTTTTAACTTCTTTATTTGGGCTTTTACCAATGCAGTCCAAAAGTTTTTATGAAGATTCATTGACCGGCCCTGGATTCCGAGATTTTACAATATTTATGCCTTACGGCACTCCACTAACAATAAAAGTTAGTTTCTTGGCCCATTTAAGGAGCTAAATACAATTAAAAACAAACACAAAAGATGTACCGTAATAAAATTTCAATTAAACATTATTAATCCGTTAAAATATTCCTGTATAAGTATTCTGACGATTCGTTGGAAAGTTGTGCTAAACTTTTGGGGCTCGTATTTTCCCCTTTTCCTTGGGTTCATTGAAATATTTCAGCGGGATTATAGAATATATTATGTTCTGGTTGTTGTGGTCTGTTAAATACTCACTTTGTTATTAATATTCAATGTTGTTTGTTCTCTGGGGAATATTTTGAGTGGCTTTGAGTGTTTGATTCGTTTGATGATAGCACCTTTGTTGTGGTGGAAACGGAAATGAGGGAAGATAAATAGCATGAAAGTATTTCTTAGTGGTAGTGCTAAGTGCTTGTTGGTTTAGTTGTTGACTCTTCTTCTTTCTCGCGTGGTTTAGCCGTTTTGCCGAAAAGATTTTGACAAAATTTCATTACCCAAACAAATAGCAACCTTTTTTTATACCATTGCAATATATCGAATGATTTTTCCCAAACATTAGGTTTGCGTTACAATTTTTTGTGAATAGATTTTTTGCTAAGTAATAATTTGGCAAATGAAATTATGCGAAACATTTTTTGGGAAGTGAAAATTTGTCAAATTCCTTTCGGTCAAACAAGGGAGACCCTGGTTTATGCCTTACCTGGTTTCAGAGCTTTTATGCCAACCATCGGACATCTGACCTGGCTTTACATGCCGTCAAGAAATATTTCTTAGTATCCCATGCTGGTTTCCTCACGATGTTTCCTTACACCGAAGCGGGATAATGTTGGTCAGTATAATCCCAGTCTTTTGGGCACATTATCGGCTGACAGCGTTGAGGAGCAGTTTTTTGATGCCCTTTTATAGCTTTTTGTTATTTCATTTCATAGTTTTTAATTAATGCACATTGTTACTTTACTCTAGTAACAGGGATAATTAAACAATTAATTGTTGTTAATCTATTCAAAAGTTAAGTGAATCGGTTTCTTTTAGGCAAGCGTGCTCCACCCTAGGCCGCATCATCGCTTTACATCAGACGAGTTACAGGCAAACGCTAGACTAATGTTCATAATTCTTATGGAGTACTTTCCATAACAGGATACCCCTTTTGTTTGTATGAAATATCCACAAGTAAAACGTTCCTCTCTGATCTCATTATATCTTAGAGTATTAGTATAACTTGTTATTACCTACCTTTTAGAAGAAAAAACAAAGATACCAATAAAAACTTAAGTGAAAGAGTCCTCTTATTCCATATTTGTTTATATTTCCTAACTAAAGTGTAGTTTGTAGAACTTCTGCTATTGGTCGCAGAGCCATATAAATGGAAGCAGACGATAAGCGTGTATCGTTGGAAATAAAATCGTTTAGTTTATTGTTATAAGTTAAGGAGTTTCTTTAGTTTTGTCTGTTTATAAACTAAAGATGAAGCAATTTAGTTATTATGTAAATCTGTATATTTGAGTTATTGATGCAAACTTCTTAAGTGAATGGTTTTATGGATTAGGTAGGTAAGTATGACGAATTATTGAATATAAAGACAAGCTGTGTGGGATCCCGTCGGGGCTGCGGGTTGTTCGCAAGAGATACCGCGGCCTCGACATAAAGCTAAGAAGGAACATGCTGCCCAAGAGCGGGAGGGGTTATTCAATGATTTTCCACCCGCCAAAAAAAAAAAAAGCTGTGTGGGATTTCCCCATGGATTTCTTATCGGAACTTCAAAATGACGAATTTCATACAAAATTTCAAGTAGGGGTTGACAGTTTGTTTTTAGATAGAGGTCACTGCCTGTCAATGTCGTTCCTATTCTTATTTGAAACGCATCATATGGTATTAAGTAAACTGTAACTGTATTGTACTGCAACAGAAGTAACAAAAAAACTGCTAGTTATCAAGTCACACTTTTTCAACATAACACATCTTTATCAATATAATAATATGTATAATTTTTTTATGGTGGGTGTGAAATTATCATAATTATATGACCCCTCCCGCTCTGGGCAGAGCGGCAGGGAGTATCAGACTTCTACTGACTCAAAACCACCCATGTTCCTTCTTAGCCCTTTGTGCCGAGGCCACGGTATCTCTTTAGGCCGCGAATAACCCGCAGCCCCGACGGGATATTATGCTATTATATCTAGGAAACAAGTTTTTTGTTTGTCAAAAATGGTAATTACATTTCAGTCAGTTTCCCTGTAAGCAACAGGGAGACTACCAGGAAATGTATTCCAATTTTGCTTCCACGTGTACACCAACTTAAGTTAAACAGTAACAGTAGAGTTAGTACAATATTTAGTAGAAACTTTAATGTTTCCACATTAACTGGGACACATTAGTCGTGTGGGTGCCGTTTTCAGTGCATTTCAGAATTCACACGGTGTTCATAATTCATTTTTTACTTCGCCTCTTTTATGGCCAACGGGAGGGTATATAACTTTTCCTGCATAGTGTTATTTATTTGTGCAGGGTTTTAGGGAATTCACATTTCGCGGAGAAGTTAAATTACAAATTATTTTAACATACGCCTGTAAACCCCGAAAGAATAAGCAGAGTCTACCTTATAGTACACTTACATTTCCCCAGTTATGGTTAAGTCCCATATAACAGAAGGCGAGCCTATTAGCATCAACCGGGCACACATCCAGACTCTGTGGCTGCTAGTGAAAAATTCCTTATAAAATAACCCAATGAAACTTAGCCTTTTTTTTTTGGGGGGTGAGAAATCATCAAAATATAACCCCTCCCGCTCTTGGCTTTTTGCTTAGCTTTTTTGGCTACTTCAGCAATACTTCTTAAAGTATACCTACACCAAAAACATGCCCTCACTGCCAGCTCCCATATCCACAAAACAATAAGTCCATGCCCTCTTAATTACCCACACGCCACACAACAAGCCGACACTTGACCAAAAATCCTCGAACGCCACTCCTTTCTCTTCCTGAAGTCCTGGTACTCGCGGAGTATTATCTAAACCCGATGAGGGCGAAGACGTAATTAGTCCGGGTGCTCAACGTAATTCAATTGTTGCTCGAGGACCCACACACGGCACAAACTCCGTTAATTCTGTTTACACGTGCTCCTAAATATTTGAGGTGCGAGGTATAAGCGGTAGGCGAGTTTTGATTTTATTTTGTCACTAGCATTTGCTTACGGCGGAAAGATGATGAACGGCGACCTATCAAGCTATACAAAATCAGTTTATGCGGATCTATGTTTGTAAGGCAAATCTATACAAAGCGAAGCCATGTTATATTGGAAATGTATAGACTGATGTATAGCCGTGTGTACTATCGGAGTCGAAAGCATCATATCACTACATAATTTTTATAAAACAAAATCATCCGCTGCGTCTTTCTGTTTGCGATAATCTCAAAAACTACTGTACCAATTTTCATGCTGTTTTCACCAATGCGTAGAATGGTTTTAGTATATAATTTGTCAAGTTCCGACATCCACGCGGGCAAAAACGCGTCATTCAACTAGTGATATATGAAACCAGTTTATGAGTCACTCATTGTACGGAAAATCTGTAGGTACAAAGCGAGGCCATGTAATGCTGGAAATTCATAGGTTGATCACATACAATCAGAGAAGTAAGTATATGTTCAAACCCAGGTCATGGTTAATATCAGTGGCGTGTTAGCAACCAACAATACGGCAAGCCCATGAGGCAAGTAGACTGACCACGAGTAGACGGCATGTAAAGCCAAGTCAGATGCCCATGGATGGCATAAAAGCTGTGACACCAGGTTAGGCACTAATCACACGGAAAAGAAAGGAGGAAGCGATAGGTGATGTAATAATGGGCACGCTAGGGAATGGGCAACTACAGTACTTTCACAAGTTATTATGCCTTGTGACTGTGACTGTAGCTTAGGAGTGAAATACGTCGTTCCGGGGGTTGCTGCGTCGGGTTGCGCGTCGCCGGAGATCTGCGGCAGCGAGTGCTGTGGGTGCGGGGGCGCGCGGCGGCGCGTGCCGTGGCGGTGGGTGCGCGGGGCTCCGGGTCGCGGGCGGCGGTTGCGCGTTGCGGCGTGCATTCGTTGTTTCGTGATTTGGAGTCTCGTGCATTCGTTGTTGCGGTTCGTGCTCGCAGAGTTCGCTGTTGCGGGCATTCGGCGGCGTGTGGCTCGGCGTGGTGGCTTTCGGGATGACGTATTGCACTCGTAGTTTAATTTTGTTTTATGAATTGTTCTTCTGACATTCAAAAGTGCCTGTATTGGTTTAATTGAAATAAATGCTTTAAGTTTGAGTTTGAGTTTAATGAACATGATGTGTTATTCCTGATATGTCTATTTAGCTGTATGTATAAAATGACTTAGAATCAACGCACAGGCCAAACCCTAACCCGTCGGGGCTGCGGGTTGTTCGCAAGAGATACCGCGGTCTCGACATGAAGGGCTAAGAAGGAACATGGGTGGTTTTTAGTCAGTAGAAGTCTGACACTCCGTTCGCTCTGCCCAGAGCGAGAGGGGTCATTTGTTGATTTTTCACCCGCCAAAAAAAAAAAAGGGGTAGAAACTTAAAATTTCGCACACGTATTCCTCTTATGACGTAGGCATCCACACAAAAAGGATTTCTCAAAATTCAACCCCCAAGGAGATGAAACAGGGGATGAAAGTTTGTATGGAAAGTCGTCTTTTTTGATATTTCCGACATTCACGCGGGGGAAACCGCGGACAAAAGCTAGTCACAAATATGGCTTTAATCCCTGACTATAAAATAAGACTCCTACATAAAATAAGATATCCTTCAAATTCTCGTAACTTGGACCAAAAAGCAAGTCGTTCAGGAACGAGACGAAGTTTGTGCGATTTGGCAGCTGCCGGTCGACTCAGAGGGCACACTCTTGACCGAGTTATTGCGACCCGTTTGCAATCAAATACAATCTTTTTGTACACGGGATATGCGTGTTTTTTTTTTTTAAAGCATAAACATTTTGAGGGACAATGGCAAGATACTGTGAACTAGAAATCATGTCACTGTTGATTTCTTCTATTTAGTAGGGATGTAAGTCATGAATTTTTATATTTGGCCTTTATATTATTACTAGCGGATGTCGGTCAAATTATATACTAAAACTTTCCTCTTGAATCACTCTATTTATTAAAAAAAAAAACGCATCAAAATCCGTTGCGTAGTTTCATTTAGATTTAAGCATACATAGGGATATAGGGACAGAGAAAGCGACTTTGTTTTATACTATGTAGTGATAACACAATTCATTCTGGTAACCTGGTCACAATTTTGTGCTATTTATTGCATTAATAATAATTTGTATTAAAAAAAATGTAAAAAAAACATGCTTTGTGTCTCATGCAGCACATGTATTGATTTGCCAGTTAGACCAGTCTAGAAAAAGTCTATCTGGCTGTTATCGATGAGATGAGTAGTCAAACATGTATGAGACATGATCAGCTGCCGAAAGAATTCTGTCAATCCCATTAAAAAGTGCTACATTCTCTTGCCCTTCATCAACAGCCTATAATGTTCCCACTGCAGGGACTCAGGCCACCTCTCTAGGAGAGGGATGGGCTATAATCCACCACGCGTGCCCAGTGCGGGTTGGTAGATGTCACATATATTCGATTTTTTTTTGTTCTTAGACATGCCGGTTTCCTCACGATGTTTTCCTTCACCGTTTTGAGAGCAGCGGTGATGAAATAAATTACACAAAGTAATGCGCTTGCCTGGGTTCGAACCCACGACTTACTGTTCGTAAGTCGGGGTCGCCACAACTTGCCCTTATCCTAATTTATATGGGGTCGGTGCAGTACGTCTTCTTCGTTCATACTTTTTTATTACTAGACAGAAATTCTTCAAAAGCAATTATTTTCTAGGCCTTCAAGAGTTGAGGAACAAGGTCCTAGTAGTAGCCAACATTGACGTTTATAGCATCATAATGCTTGAGGAAACGTGAAGAATGAAGAGCCTTAACAACATCCGTATGTCCTAAAGTGGTTACGGATATGTCGTGGATGCTTAATATCTTCTGCAAGGTTAAGGACGTTCCTAACCGGAATTCATTATCATATATTCAGTTGTCGTGGTAAATTATACAAGGAAACATCATTAAAATTGAATTCTTCCTCATGTCAGAAGGTAACGCATTGGCAACCGCTTTCCGCTACTTTTTTTTTTTGGGAGATGTGGGAAATCATCAAATAACCCCTCCCGCTCTTGGGCAATGCGGAAGGGAGTGTCAGACTTCTACTGACTAAAAACCATCAATGTTCCTTCTTAGCCCTTGTGCCGAGGCCGCGGTATCTCTTTCGAACAACCCGCAGACCCGACGGCGTTTTCCGCTACTTCACATTAGCTAGGGTGCTGGCGAACAAAAAATCTATATGATTTGCTCGTGTGGCAGACTTTATTAATAGCGTTAATTATACGATAAGAAATATTAAGAGCCGCGTCTGCCACCATGGTAGCGCTGCGTTGTCAATTTACAGCCCTTTAAAAATGTAAAAAAAAATAGGTATACTATATCATTTGCTCGAGTCTGCCTCTAAGGCTGATGTTTAGGAACCTTGTCAAAATGAAAAATATCGAAAAGGCAGACATCTAGGACTCTGACTTTTGAAATTATGAATTTTTAAAGATTTTTTTATGATTTAAAAAAAATATATGATTTGCTCGCTTGGCAGACTTGCAGTGTTCGTTTAAAAACCCTGTGAACAACCGCAGAAAAATAGTCTGCCACCATCGTAGCGCTGCGTTTTCAATTAACAGCGCTTCAGAAATGTCGTCAAAAAAAACTGTGCTATATCATTTGCTCGTGTCTGCCTCTTTGACCGTTGTTCATATTGCTTATAAAAAAGAGAACATAAATGAGGCAGACACCCAGGCCACTGATATTCCGAAGGCAGACCATTTGAATTATATTTTCATTTAAATCTTTTTTTAATGATTCCAGTGTGTAAGCGCTGGTATAATACCTTGAAAAGCAAAATGCGCGTTAGCAAAACGTGCGATTCAAATTACCCTGTATGTACTACGCCCAAGGCTTTGAAACTACGGGTATTTTGTACGTTCGTACACAGTAACTAAAGATGACACTACCATCGAAACTTAAGACGCTAGTGTATGGCGGTCGGTCTCGTCGCAGCTGCACACATGCATACATACGTATTTGTATTATGTACACAGATTTGTAAAGATGTTTGGGAACACCTCTTAGCTGCCTCGGCTTGTTTGAATTATTATGTTGTTTTTGAATCGTCGTTTTTGACGTTACTGTGGACACTTTTATTGTGCACATCTTGCTACATCGTTCTCACATAATATACCATCTCAACATGAATGATGTAACCAAGGTTTTGTAACAATATTCTGATTTAAAAGAGTGTCCATGGAGTTTCTTGCCAGTTCTTCTTCATAGAGATCTCCGCTAGGGAATGGGCAACTACAGTACATTCTAGTGGTGGGTCGTTGTCGAATTTTTAACGGACGAAACCCAAATGTTTTCCCGACGACGAAAACGGTTGCAGAAAACGGTCGTCGTTGCAACTGGTGTCGTTCGTCAAACGATAGCATTGACAACTGGTAATACAGTCGCTATTGTACCAACACGACGAACGCGCAACCGACAACAACTTACCGCGGAATGGATAAATACAACGCACGACGACGCGACGATGACGAGTGACTTTATCAAGAAAGATAGTTGAATCATTGCGTTCTCGACTTTATTTTCATAGGCGTATAATAAAAAAACGTCAGTGACATTTGTTTGTTTGTTTCGTTTTTTTTTGCTACCGACTTCAGAAATTGATTTTTCATCTGAAGTTTATTTTTCACTTTTTTTGAGTTTTTGAAGTCGGTTTTTTTTGAAAAAAGGTTTTTTTTTATTTTCCATTTTAAGTTGTAATAGGTATCCTATACAAATATTTACTAGGCATTTAACATTCAACCAAGAAACCAAACCCTCAACCTTCAAGATTCCCTTATTATTGCTTTTAACTCCTAACTATTGAGGAGTACTTGTACCTTCCATAATCAGCTCATCCACATGAGATTTTGATTTTCAGACGCAAATAAATGAACAGCTTTGGAAAATATATGGAAAACGTAACAAGTGCCTATAAAATTTGAGGGTTGCCCTAGATTTCTATGGGATGCCATCGTCATCAGGTACAATAGCCTGAAAGAATATAACTATCGATCCTTAAGTACGTATAATTTTGAAAGAATTTTCTTTCAACTCCTAAACGTTGAGGAGGTGTACCTTCCATCATCAGCGCATCCACATGAGATTTTGATTATCAGACGCAAACAGCTTTGAAAAATATATGGATACCGTAACAAGTGCCTATAAACTTTGAGAGTTGTCCTCGATTTCCCTGGGATTCCATCATCAGATCCTGACTTGGTGACAATGGGACCATTTCGGGAGTATACTCTTTTGAATACAAAAAAAAAATTGAAAATCGGTTCATTAATGACGGAGATATCCGCATTAATTAGCCGTAATACCCGCTTTTCCTCAAATTCGCAGACTTCAACGAGCTGTAATGGTTAAAGTCAGTAAGTAAAATGTCTGCCAATTTTTTTTTGTATTCAGGGGGTTCTAATAAATCGATTTGACCTAATTAAAGCTACGAGCAAATGATTTAGTAGAGCTTTTTTATTTTACATTTTTATATCTACCTCCTGTGAAAATGCAGAGCCCTGGATGTCTGCCTCATAGATTTTCTTCGTTATTAAAATGGTATTAACCACTAACCCCAGAGGCAGACACGAGCAAATGATTTAGTACAGATTTTTTTTTTGACAGATTCAAAGCCCTGTAGTTAAAAAACGCAGCAACATAGGACCTTAATTCCTTAAGAAAATTTGGTCGTATTGATACGAACTTTAATGCCTATCAATACGAAGTACGAGCAAATCATATACTTAAATGCTCGCCAGCTCCCTAGCTAATGTAATTGAGCGATATCTTTGGTAAGCTTTTTCGAAGATAATGTCAATCTACAATTTACATAACTAATAGATTTTCATTTTGTCTAGTGGTGCAGGTTGTCTATAGGTTATCAACACGGATGGCCCATTTTCCCATTGACAAACAATCTTTTTTTATTTTAATCCATTTATCGACTAGAATACTTTGTAACAGGAGACAGAAAGGCTTTCAAACCAACACAACTTATTCATTCAAACTAGATATTACTATTTTCCGTCTTACATTTCAAACATCACTACATTTAACAGTTCACTAGCTCGCTGGCTCCTGTCACAACAGTTTTCAACTTCCACGACATTGTCTCATTTGAGTCACAAAGCAGTTACAGAAAACATAACAACACCGGAACCACGGAGTGTAAGTAACAATGGAGTGCTAATGTAAGTTGTTGACCAATGATCATTCCGAAATAAGTTTTAATACAATATTCTAAGTATACATTTCCCAATGTCCACTGATGTGGCAACATTATTGTTTTTATTTAGTTTGTTTATCTGTAAAAAGGGCAATACTGTCACATTGACCCTAATTTGTAATCTTCAGCTTCGAATTTGGTGTTTTTTATATACACACATCAACACCGTCTAGGGATATTTTGTATAAAGTTCTTAAACTCAAAAAATACTGGCCACTTTTAAATTCTTTTGAAGAAAGTTTATTTTGTAAGCCTTTTTGAACGATTCTAAATTTGAATTTGAAAAAATACATTAAAAACAAAAGATTTACGCGGCATAATGGTAGCGAAGTCCGAAGGTTTCATTTACCTACAGTAGTTTGTGGCTATTTTTTTGTGTGCAATTTAAGTTTTATAACAAGTTATCGGTTAATTCCGAATTAATGTTATTGTGTGCATCATGCAGCGGCGCCATTTATCTAGAGAAGAAATGTTAAGGGCAGTAGGCATGCTCCAAGCTGGGGCTACTCAACGGAGTATTGCTGAGGCGTTTGGAACAAGACAAAACGTGATATCAAGGTTATGGTGACGTTATCGTGCTACTGGTGAAGTGGCTGAAAGACACCCAGGCGGGAAGCGCATAACCACTCAACGACAAGACCGATTTTTGCAAATTGCCGCGAGAAGACAACCAAATGTTACGGCCATGCAGTTGGTTCAGAGCCTCCAGTCAGAGCACCAGTTGCTTGTGAGTGACCAAACTGTGAGGAGAAGGCTGCATGAAGCTAACCTTCATGCTCGCAGACGGCTTCGTACTCCAGCACTACGCCGAGGAAATCGTGGACGACGACTAGAGTGGACTCGTGAACATTTGCTCTGGGAAGAAAACCAGTGGTCTGTAGTGCTGTTTACCGATGAGTCCCGGTTCGGTTTCCATCCCGATACACGTAGAGTGCGTGTTTGGCGAGTTCCTGGTCGTAAGAGCCGTCTGCAACATCCTCAGGAAGTCCATTCATACCACGGCGAGACAATTATGGTTTGGGCGGGAATTCGTATTGGTGGAAGAACAGACCTCGTTTGGATCAGAAACACCAAGACGGCTGAAAAATACCGTAACGAGGTGCTAGTACCAATAATCTACCCCTATCGACTACAAATGGGCCAAGAATTCACGCTCATGCACGATAACGCCCGTCCGCACACAGCGAGTGTGGTGACGAGCTGGTTGCAGGAGCACGACGTATCGGTCTTAGGCTGGCCCGCTCAATCGCCTGACCTAAACCCCATAGAACACGCGTGGGACATGCTCCAAAGAAGGGCTTTGAGGAATTTCCCTGCAAACGTTGCGACGGAAGAGCAACTTTTTTTGCATCTTAGCCGGACCTGGGACAATATACCGCAGCAAGACTTGGATAACTTAATCCAAAGCATGAAAAACCGTTGCAGGACCGTTATTAACGTCATGGGTGGTTTTACTGACTACTGATTTTTCACAGAACTGTTAAAAACAAATTATATTTTCCTTATTTGTAAATTTATCTTGAGAAACACATTCGTTGTTAGTTTTACCATTATTTCATGTTTTTTCTTTATTTGTATAAAAATTTGTTTACACAATAAAACATTGTTTTCTTTTATTCTGGAGTGTAGTCTGGTAAATGGGCTTTATAAAAATATATACATGTTGTATGCTATTTTTAATACATTTTGAGTAAATTGAGTAAATCCAAAATATCCCTAGACAGTGTTGATGTGTGTATATTGCACAATCACATACATGTTGCCAGTCATCGAAAGCCTCCTTCAACTTTCACCATTCCTGTATTTCTACCCCGTGTATGAAACCATCATCCCACCTTTTCTATGGTCTAACTCGCAAAACCTAGTATTATCTGGATTTTTTATTTAAAATAAAAAGAATCGAGAAGTTCAAAGATGATTTGACGCTACAAATATTCAAACGCTTGTGAGCATTCCATTCCATCTTCAATACTCCGCGACCCATTACGCGATTCATATTGTAATAGCCCCGTTAAGATCCCAGGTCCCACAGGACTTAGTTAAAGGAGTTAGCCAACTTACACTGACGCTTCATGTCTAGTCAACCTACATATTACTTGACGTTCAACTATTAAACGGCTGACTGCTTGTGTTGGCTTTGTGCGGTTGTTAAGACCTGTTGTTGTGATGAGGAAGATGATAAGAAAGAAAATTATATTAATGGTTTTAATCGTTGATTTGGAATGGTAGATAGAATAAGAGATATCTAGGTGTTGAAGGTTTATACTAGGGAAAAAAGCTTACGCCTAAAGTCTTCCAAAGATTTGAGTTTTATGCAATTTAAAATTAATACTAACTGTCAATTTGACTGCGTGAAGGATGATATGGCTGGAAAGGTGGTGACTGGTGACTGCTGAGATGACGAGTAATAGAGAAGTTTGGAAGAACAAGACATGCTGCGCCGACCCCAATAAAATTGGGATAAGGGCAAGAGAAGGATGATGATGAATAACTATTATTTGTATAAAAACGTGAAACTTGATCCAGCTGTGGGTCAAAAGACAAAAGCAATTAAGAATCGTATTTTACGAAAACATGAAAATTAAAAAGATAAACAACATAAATAGTTGCAATACCCTTAAAAAATCTACACGAAACACAACAATTAAACTTCACGAACCAGCTTTTCTCCTTCTTCCAATTTATAACGTTTTACAAGTAAAATTCGAGTGTACAATTTATTAAATAAATCGTCATCCCTTACTCGTTTAATGGCATAATGGTTGTGCGACTTGGCGAATGTCGTCTGCAGACAAACAAAGTTCCATTACTACGCACTTATGTCACGGGGGGCGCGAGTGAAAAGATGAGAGCGGGGAGAAGAAAATTTTTGAAAAGGTTTTTGGGGAAAAAAGGGAGAAACAAAAGTTTAAATGACCAGATGTATGAATGTGGACGAGGCAAAAGGAGTATGTAAGGATCGTAGCAGGTGCCGTTCTGTGGGTTCCCCCGGTGGAAAAAGGGCGTGAGTTTATGTATGTAAACAACTTAAAACATAAAATCAAGATAAGTGCGGAAATTAAATTATACCAAAGAAGGACACACAAAGCAAATAGTGCTAAATTATCAGCAGAAAAAGATTTATTGCATCGTTCTAAGTAACTTTATACTCAATATTTATGATTTAAAATCTTAACATTCAACTAAAATGAAATGCACAAACTAAAATGGGACTGGGCGGGTCTTGTCATGTAAAGCTGTGCATGTCTCAGAACTGGAGCCCTTTTTTTTTTTTTTGGCGGGTGGGAAATCATCAAATAACCCCTCCCGCTCTTGGGCAGAGCGAAAGGGAGTGTCAGACTTCTACTGACTAAAAACCACCCATGTTCCTTCTTAGCCCTTCATGTCGAGGCCGCGGTATCCCTTGCGAACAACCCGCAGCCTCGACAGGCGTCGGCCCTTGCGGGCCCCTTCCATGTTGCTGACATCTCTTTGAGGCGCGCGTGGAACACGAACGCGCCGTCGACACGGCCTGTCGTCGTCATAAGACGGACGGACGGCGAGCTTACCCATCACTCACCGTCCACAGGCCCGCGTCTAGAACTGGAGCCCTGAGACAGCTAAACGGGCGGCGCGGCAGACCGAGGAGGAGATGGCGGGACGCCTTGGATGGGTTTCTCGTTAACTGGCGGGAAGAGGAAAGTGGAAGGAATGGAGGGAGGTCTTTGCCCAGGGGTGAGAAAGATTAGGCTAACAAAACAAAAAAAACCTAATCGTAAAAGTTAAAGTGTATGTGAGTTTAAATGTTTGTAAACGCACCCATGATACAGGAGAAATTCCTAGTGTGGGGTAACGTTTAAAAAAAAAAAACTTACCTTTTTTTTCTTTTTTACTGTCAACAAGAATATTTTATTTTTCCTTTTTAGGGGGACCTTATTATAAAACCTCCGTTCTCCGTCCGTTCAACCGTTCGTCTGCCTGTCAGGAGGCTGTATCTCATGATCCGTAATAGGACCACAGCGATAAAAAAATTCACAGAACGTGTATTTCTGTTGCCGCTGTAACAAAAAATATAAAAATTAATCAAAAATTAAAGGGTGCTCTCCAACCTACGATGGTACGAAACTATGTACGAAACCCTTTATGCACTAGTTTTCTGCATTTCCTGGGTCGTGATTTTGTCACAAAAACTATTAATTGTTGACGCCCAAAAAAAAAAAACTGACCAAGTGCGAGTCGGACTCGCACATGAAGGGTTCCGTACCAAATCGGCAAAAAAAAAAACACGTTTGTTGTATGGGAGCCCCCCCTTTTTTTTTTTGGCTGGTGGAAAATCATTAAATCCGCTCTTGCGCAGAGCGAAAGGGAGTGTCAGACTTCTACTGTCTAAAAACCACCCATGTTCCTTCTTAGCCCTTCATGTCGACGCCGCGGTATCTCTTGCGAACAACCAGCAGCCCGACGGGCATGAGAAAATATTTATTTTATTTTTGTTTTTAGTATTTGTTGTTATAGCGGCAACAGAAATACATTATTTGTGAAAATGTCAACTGTCTAGCTATAGCGGTTCTTGAGATACAGCCTGGTGACAGACAGACGGACGCACAGACAGCGAAGTCTTAGTATCTAATAGGGTTCCCGTTATTACCCTTTGGGTACGGAACCCTTGAAAAGATTTATTTTCCAGAAAATTTGTTTTTTACTAAATCCTATCCTTCCGCTCGTGTTCACGAGTAAAAGATTTCATTAAACAAGTTACTTTAGTACTAAAGGTTTCATTCAACATCGTTCTTATTGTATCATTTCAACAGGAATGATAGATATTACCAATATATTTTTTGTTTTTTTTTTAATTTTTTTTTCTCCTGTATAGTGTGTGTGTCCACAAACAAATAAACTCGTATGTAATACACAAATACCCAGACGCGAACCAACTATATGTAGGCCATACAAATATTTGTTCCGTGCGGGGATCGACCCAGCGATTCCTAGCGCAGCAGTCAACTGCTTGAGCCACTGCACCAACCGTGCCCCCGAATTATATTATAAATATTTTTCCAAGTTGAAATCTCGTAACTTGAGTCACAAACCCTTTGAATCACCTTTGTTTATGCTCTCGACATGAAAGCTTTTCATGATACGCTTAGGATTTGAATACTGAATTTTATCTTTTTCTTTTTATCACAATCAAAGATATTTATTTCGTTTAAAAGATCCGCTTTGGGAGTTATTTTTAGATGAAAAATCCCAAATGTGTATGTTTATTTTTATGCGTGGGTAGATCTCGAAGCGATAGTAATTTTGGCTAACTGAGGGTATTCTAAGTGCTGTGAATTGTTCGAAAGAGATACCGCGGCCCTGGACACAAAGGGCTAAGAAGGAACATGGGTGCTTTTTAGTCAGCAGTGCTTTTTAGTCAGCAGAAGTCTGACAATCCCTTCCGCCCCGCCTAGAGCGGGAGGAGTCATTTGACGATTTCCCGACCTCCAAAAAAAGCGCAGGTTAAGTGAAGTAAGTTTTTTATATTGATTTGTATTTTTTGAAAATCGTTACGATATTTTTATTATAACCATAAAATATTTTGTTCATATACTATAACTACTAGAAGAGACGCATCTGTGTTTAAAAAAATCGTCTTGATTAGTATCTCTTCGTTTTATTGTATTCTTAAGTAGTTGTGTGTACTCGTAAATAGTTTAATCCTCGAAGTTTGAATTAGAATTAAACCACTTTAATAAAATGTACACACATTGTTTTATTTAATTTACACAACAATTGCTTACTACTGGCTTAAGGTGAATTAAGTATTTTTTTTTGCAATGTAAGTTAATAAAACTTTAAGTAAGTCAACATTTCGACTTAAAGGAAGAGGATTTTCTTGTGTTATCTATTTTTAAATAGAAACTTCCTATCCTAAATGTTCTTTCAATATATTATGTTTGTTTGTCCAATTTATTTTATTATGCTTCTCTATACTAGGATCACAATAACTCATTGTTATTTGTAATTAATTGCTATGACTATTCTAGGGTTTTATATGCAGGTATATATTACAGCCATTACAGCTAAAGATGGCTGTGAAGAAAGAGTTAATATTAGCGGGCTAAACTTAAGTTTCAGTTTAACATTCAGAACTAGATACTTACCTGATTATATGCAATTTCAAATCGTCGAAATATGCATACATATATGAAAAATGCAATGAAAATGAAAAATGGTCTATTATTCTATTGTAACCGTTAAGCCTTGACTTCTAGTGATTGAAGCCTCCTTTTTAAGCAAACAAGCTTGAATTATTTCTCGAAGAAAAAACAATTTGATAAACTACTATACCAAAAGGCTTAGTCCTTTTTCTAGAATAAGATATAGATACAGTGTGTCGTAGACTACGAATTTGTCTTGTCTCTGAAACGGCCAGGGGCGTTTACTTGAATATCAAACAGACTAATACATATATTATCGTGTTACATAATATATCACAATATCAACGTTCAAACTAAGGTCTAAGCCATACCTTCTATTGAATACTATTGCTGAAGTGGTTCACTCAATAACCCACTCAATTTGTCTGGGTATTGGGTTCCTTCTACAGAAATGTCTCAGTAGCAGCCACGGAGGTAGGATTTGTGCCCAGTTGATGGCTATAGGATCGACCCTTATTGAGCAGAGGTGTACTCATTTCGCCAGTTATGTTGAAGTCCCATGTAAGCGCGAGCGGGCACAAATCCACACTCCGTATTGAGAAATTCCTGATAGATAAATCCAACAACACTTTCTATTCCCGACCCAAGAATCACATCCAGCACTTGGTTGTTTGCTTACTTGCGACCACTTGACCCACCGAGGCAGAAAAACAGACTTTAAATCCAATTTTTGTGATTTTGGTATAAACATTAATATACCATTGGAACGGTGGAATGTGAAATACACTGGCAGTTATTTCATGTTTGTCATCCATACCATCACAAAAAACATTATTTGCTGCTTTATCTCCCGTCTGTACCAACCCTAACAAAACTCGGTAAGACTTCTTGCCTAATTGAATTACTATTCGCATGACGGATGGAGTAAGACCTCTGGTTAACACGTAGTCTGGCAGAATTTCTTCTTAACTTAGTTTATTAGCTCGTCTTGTATGACTGGTGTTTTATATATTTATGTGTGTTGGTTTGGAAAATAGTTTTACGGCTGCTGTATTACGAGAACATTCTAGATAGTGTTTGAGTCTACAATAATAATATTAGTTATAATTAACTAGCTGATGCCCGCGGCTTCACCCGCGTGGATGTGTTATGTACTAAAACCTTCCTCTTGAATCACTCTATCTATTAAAAGAAACCGCTTCAAAATCCGTTGCGTAGTTTTAAAGATTTAAGCATACATAGGGACGGACAGACAGCAACAGCGACTTTGTTTTGTACTATGTAGTGATGTGTCCGTCGGACTTTCAAGTCATGGTTGTCAAGTTTGAACCCATGACACGCGCATTTGATTTTTCGAATTCATAAGCGTATTGTATAATTGTCACTTGCTTCGGTGATGGAAAAAATCGTGAGGAAACCAGCATGCTTGAGAGATATTTCTTGACGGCATGTAAAGCCAAGTCAGAAGCTCATGGGTGGCTTAAAGTCTCTGACACCAGGTTAGGACACTCATCATCATCATCATCATCATCAGCCTATAATGTTCCCACTGCAGGTACTCAGGCCTTCTCTCTAAAAAAGGGATGAGCTATAATAATAATAATAAATTCATTCACCACGCCGGCCTAGTGCGGGTTGGTAGATGTCACATGTCTTCGAATTTTTTGGTTCTAAAACATGCCGATTTCCTCACGATGTTTTTCTTCACCGGTTTGAGAGCAGCGGTGGCGAAATAAATTACACAAAGTAATGCGCCTGCGTCGGTTAGAATCCACGACTTACTGTTCGTAAGTCAGGGCCGCCAATTTATACTGGGCCACCACCATGTGCTATATAGGGTGTAAAAGTACCCTTAACGCAAATTAAGGGTACTTGTTCTCCCCACCACTGCGATCATTTTTTCGTTCTAGGCCATACCTGGGATCCCCCTAGTTACGGGGATATTGGGGGTCAAAGTTCCAAATTTTTCACAGCTGTTTTTGTAAAGACTAGTTTTTCAGATTATAATTTTACTTAAATTACCTCTGTGACCCGTTCACTATTCAAAGCATCCAATAGCATAATGTTTTAAGAGTGCTACATTGAGTTTTACCGTAAAATGTGATTTTTGACCTCAAAAAAAAAATCGTTTCCCAGCAAAAATTTTTGCGTAGGGGTACTTAGTTTGATGTACAGAATGCTTGGTTAACGGGTGTGTGATGGGTTGATTTACACCCTGTATTATTAAACATGTAATGATGATGTCATAGGTATTATTAAACTTTATAGTTATTTCATCAACTGAAAATTAATCATCAAATTACATTAGATATAATTATCTCACCGACCCTGACCCTACTTGACGATGTCTTGTCACTATGACACGGGTTAATTGTATTCCTAATGATAAGCTACGATGTTTACGAATATTTTGCAGTTGATTATTTAATAATGATTTGCAAAATTAAACATGCAACGCGTGCAGTAATTATTATGCCAAGGACAGAAAGCCATGTTCAAGAAACTTTGACCTTTTGCCCCAGAGACAGCATGAGTGCTTGTGTGACATGCTTTATCCGATGGGGTGTGGGTCTCCCTTTCACGGAGTGGAGGCCTGTGTGCCAACTGGGGATGTTACGGAGGTGGTTTTACCGAAACCGATGTCGGAATCGGAGTTTTTAAATGTGGTTTGTCGGAGTCGAAACCGGAATCGGAGTCGGAATCGAATTCGGAGTCGGAGGCGGAGCCCGAGATAGTGACAGAAGAGAGATGAGTTAAGAAACACGGGCCTACTAAAATAAAATGCATGCATAAACCTGTTCGTACACGTTGACCGCGTCCGCCACACTCGCCGCCGCTATCTGATATGCTTCGACCTTCGATTAAAACTTCCGATTTAAAAGTGTCGGAACCGAAGTCGAAACCGGAGGTGTAATATCAATCGGATGTTCCGACCTATCGGAATCGTAGTCGCAGCTCCGTCACATCCCTAGTACCAACTCAGACTCCACTCTTTCATTATGTGAAAGGGAGAGTGGGCTATCCGGGTTTATGCTAGCGCCTGAGAGTCAATTATTAGTTTTTATATTAGTGAAATTTATCTATCTATTATTTTGATTAGGTAGGTAAGAAACCTTGTGGTTTTTCTTGTTATGTCTTTGAGTTAATGAATTCTAAAACTTATTTGTCATGAACACATTAATGTATTTCTTTATGTATTTTTAATAGGGCTTTAATTTTTCTTTTATATTTTAAACTCCAATAATAAGTATACGATACACGTTCATAGAGCCATTGTGACATTAATATAAAAAGACTTAGTTACAAATCAACCATGAATGTTAAACAAAGTTAAACTTTGTTTTTATTTGACTCCTGCAATGACAATGGGTTCCGTTTATGTTAACAACTGGATTATGTGGAATAAAATGAAAAACACGATTTGTTTTGCTGTGTTTACATTAACTTTTAATTTA
Source organism: Diarsia brunnea (assembly GCA_949774965.1). Taxonomy (NCBI): domain Eukaryota; kingdom Metazoa; phylum Arthropoda; class Insecta; order Lepidoptera; family Noctuidae; genus Diarsia; species Diarsia brunnea. The sequence goes on along the minus strand of OX459005.1, from coordinate 2,178,043 downwards.
GACTCGTGTTAAGTGGTCACTATCAACCAGTCTTACCTAAGTGTACCAATCATATGGCTTCTGGCCACCGTAGACGCGGGCCTGTGGACGGTGACTAATGGGCTAGCTCGCCGTCCGTCCGTCTTATGACGACGACAGGCCGTGTCGACGGCGCGTTCGTGTTCCACGCGGTTGTTCGCAAGATATACCGCGGCGTCGACATAAAAGGCTAAGAAGGAACATGGGTGGTTTTTAGTCAGTAGAAGTCTGACACTCCCTTTCGCTCTACCCAAGAGCGGGAGGGGTTATTTGATGATTTTCCACCCGACAAAAAAAAGAAGGGTACCTATGATAACTTTATTATTACCTAGTACTAACTGGATTGTGTAGAACAGATGCAGTCGCTCCACGTTAAATACTGGTATTCAGCTGCAGCCGGGTAAACTGGAAATCGATCCAAACATATTTGGAAAAAGGCTAACCAGATGATATTGAAGTGTTTACTAGTTAATTATACTATTATTTTCCTAATTTTGTTGCAGTTATAATCGATATAAGTGTAATAATTATACTGGGAGTAAATCATCCCATTACACAGCCGTCAACTAAGCACTTTGTACATCAAACTAAGTACCCCTATGTGCATCTGGATTGAGGGCCCATTTTTTTAAACCTTGCCAAACGAAATAAGACTCATAGGGAAATTAGTTAAAAATAGTTAAAACTTAAAGCATAGGGCCACGAATTTCTTAAACGTGAATTAAAAATGTTATGATTAAATAACTTGGGCCCTCAATCCAGACGCGTGCATAAAGTGGCATAGCCTAAATCTCAGTAAGTCCTATCTCTGGGTTCATAATTTTTATTCAGGAATTTAGTTAAGAATTTCTTAAAGATTTTAAGAAATTCCCAAATCTGTAGAATGTGACATTACAGATTTATGGCGGTATTTCTAGGGCCCTCAGTTCAAATGTGTCTGTACTGAGGAATCTGCAAAACATGGATTTATCTGAAGAAATACATAAATGCGACTTTAACATGTTTTACTTAGATACTTAGGTGAATTAGTTAAAAAGAAATAATGACAGAAAAGTTAATTGTTACGTAGTAAATGAAAGTCAAATTTTACTAAAACGTCTGAACTGAGAGCCCAACATTTTCGGCTTTATTGACTAGGCTCAACCTCATAGATTAACGCAAATTAGAATAAGATTTTTAACTATTTTTTAATTAAATTTTAACAAATCGTCCGTTCTTCTAAATATCATACTTTAAGAGAGAATTGATTTTCTTCTTTTATGTAAGAGAAAAATTTGTAGGGTGACCATAATGATCATAGTTAGTACCGGTACATTTTCAAGATTGATCTAGAAAAGATCTAACAGTTTAAAATAAAACAATTAAATTTACCTAAGCATTATTTAATGATTTTTGTGATTTCGGAAATTGTATCTTAGTTATTAAAAAACTTTTTTGCAAAAAAAAACCGACTTCAAAAACAAAAAAATGAGAAACACAAAATCGAAAAATACAAATAAGTGAAACATTAACTTCTTTAAGAAAAATCATATTTTGTTTGTTTGATTAAATTTTTTTGCCACCGACTTCAGACGCTGATTTTTCTTCTGAAGTTTATTTTTTACTTTTTTGTTTTTCACTTTTTGTGTTCTTCAATTTTGTGTTTCTCATTTTTTTGTTTTTGAAGTCGGTTTTTTTTTGCAAAAAAGTTTTTTAATAACTAAGATACAATTTCCGAAATCACAAAAATCATTAAATAATGCTTAGGTAAATTTAATTGTTTTATTTTAAACTGTTAGATCTTTTCTAGATCAATCTTGAAAATGTACCGGTACTAACTATGATCATTATGGTCACCCTACAAATTTTTCTCTTACATAAAAGAAGAAAATCAATTCTCTCTTAAAGTATGATATTTAGAAGAACGGACGATTTGTTAAAATTTAATTAAAAAATAGTTAAAAATCTTATTCTAATTTGCGTTAATCTATGAGGTTGAGCCTAGTCAATAAAGCCGAAAATGTTGGGCTCTCAGTTCAGACGTTTTAGTAAAATTTGACTTTCATTTACTACGTAACAATTAACTTTTCTGTCATTATTTCTTTTTAACTAATTCACCTAAGTATCTAAGTAAAACATGTTAAAGTCGCATTTATGTATTTCTTCAGATAAATCCATGTTTTGCAGATTCCTCAGTACAGACACATTTGAACTGAGGGCCCTAGAAATACCGCCATAAATCTGTAATGTCACATTCTACAGATTTGGGAATTTCTTAAAATCTTTAAGAAATTCTTAACTAAATTCCTGAATAAAAATTATGAACCCAGAGATAGGACTTACTGAGATTTAGGCTATGCCACTTTATGCACGCGTCTGGATTGAGGGCCCAAGTTATTTAATCATAACATTTTTAATTCACGTTTAAGAAATTCGTGGCCCTATGCTTTAAGTTTTAACTATTTTTAACTAATTTCCCTATGAGTCTTATTTCGTTTGGCAAGGTTTAAAAAAATGGGCCCTCAATCCAGATGCACATAGTAACCCTACGCAAACATTTTTGCTGGGATCGACTTTTTTTTTTGGGTCAAAAATCACATTTTACGGTAAAACTCAATGTATCACTGTTAAAACATTGTGTTAGTGGATGCTTTGAATAGTAAACGGGTCATGGAGGTAATCTACGTAAAGTTATAACCTGGAAAACTAGTATTTACAAAAACAGCTGTGAAAAATTTGGAACTTTGACCCCCAATATCTCCGTAACTAAGGGGTTCCCAGGTATGGTCTAGAACAAAAAAAATATTGCAGTGGTGGGGAAAACAAGTGCCCTTCGTTTGCGTTAAGGGTACTTTTACACCCTATATTATATATCTTAACGTACCTACTCACGTGTCATGTAAAAGTGTTGACACTGAGAGAGTGTGCTGATAAATACTAGGTTTCAACTGTAAGGCGAGTCTAACGATTTAGTTGACAAAGATTATGTGTGTACCTTAAAAGAGACTATAACATTTTATTTTTGGCGGGTGGAAAATCATCAAATAACCCCTCCCGCTTGGGCAGAGCGAAAGGGAGTGTCAGACTTCTACTGACTAAAAACCACCCATGTTCCTTCTTAGCCCTTCATATCGAGGCCGCGGTATCTCTTGCGAACAACCCGCAGCCCCGACGGGGAGAGACTATAATAACCTCTGAGTTTGTTTCGGCGGTTCTCAGAGTAATCAAGTACGCAATACCGGCCCCAGATTTCTAGGAATTTCTCCTGTATCGTGAGTGCGTTTACAAACATTTACTCTTAAACATACAAACACCCTGACCCGGACCAACTATCCGAAGGCCATACAAATATTTGCTCTGTGCCGGGATCGAACTCGCGACACGTAGCGTAGCAGCTCAGCCACTGTCAACCGCGGCGTCGAGGTAATCAGTGGGTTTAATTATTGACGAAAGGTCATGTCGTAGGTCTTTTCATGGTCATACAGTTAGTACCCAGCATTACCTGATCCCTCTTCTCATACCACTTCTTCTTTATACGAGGGGTCAGATAATACTGGGCACTGACTGTACAAAATGAAGAAATTCAACCGCCTGGAGGCGTTTAGAAAGGCAAGTTCAATGGCTCTCCAGATGGCTGTGGTGTTGTAAGAACTGGTGGGTGCGTTTGTGGGGGAATCTCATTCCACGTGTTCGGGGTCAACATCATGTCAGTTTGTAATCTTCTAGCGATCCATGAGTAAATCTAAGAAGTCAAAATAACTATACGAGAGACATATTAAAACGGGATTGGATAAATACATTACAATATATATGTCCAACAAGTTTTATGTTTCAATATCCCGCCTGCTTCCAAATAGGCTTGTTCTATACTTTGCAGTATTTTTTTTTTTTTTGTTTTTTATTCTAATATGTTACGTGTTCATATATTGCAGTATTTATAAAGTCAACTGATTACCTCTTTTGCCTGTAGGTTCAGTAATTTTAGTGTTCTATTTTCGAATACTTAAATAATGACAACAAAATTTCGTATTTAAAATACATTTAATTTTTTATTTCGTTGTATACATTGGTATTAATTTGTAGTCCCTATTAATATTTTGATTTTAGTATTATCTGTAGTCTGTATATAAAGTACATAATAACTTACTTAAATAAAGGCAAAGGCAAAAAAAATAAAATATTAAATTGTTAGATTAACACGTGACTGAAGAACAATAGGGTTCAAAGAAAACAAAGCTTATGTTAATTTACACAACATAACATCACGCCTGTAATTCCCAAAAGGTTAGGCAGTGGTACCTAATAGTACACCCATATTTCGCCTGTGAAGTCCCATGTAATGGAGGGCGAGTCTCTTACCATGAACCAGGCGTCGTGGCTGATACTGAGAGGATTGAAAAACCTAATAACACTTTGCCCAACCTGGGAATCGGACCCAGGACCTCATGCTCAACGGTCGCGCTTGTGACCACTAGCCCAACGATGCAGTACTTAAAATTAAGCATAGTGAATAGGGGATCGGACAAAAAAAAAAGGTATTAGTCAGTCAGATAGATTTCCAAAAAATATTGAACACATATTTTTTCTTTTTTCACATACCTAAATAAAAAATGAAGATGATACAGTGCTTCGAAAACTCGTGAACTCCTCGAAAACGTCACACGTCAGTACATTTTTACCTACAAATGACGTCACGACCCCCCACTCATGATCTTTGACGCGTTTTATCTTCGTAAATTTTTATTAATTTGATAAAACACGTATCCAATATTTTTCGACAATCTAACTGACGGACTAATTAGAATTATATTTTTTTGACTCAGTCCAATCCCCTGTTTGTGTAGTGTACGTCATTATAATAGTACATTATGGTATAAGTGTGTAACGTTGGTGATTACCGCTGAGGCGCCATTGAGAGAGCCGAGGACGTTGAATTTTATCATTTATGGCGGAAATATCTGCAACGCTCATTGAAACGATTGATTGATTGTTTTTTTGTTTATAATGTAATTAGATATTTGCACACCATATGTAATGGTAGAATGTAATGGAGCAATTATAGTTTTGAGACCAAACTCTGTTGAAACCTACATTCTGGCAAATAAACGGATTTGATTTGATTTGATTTGATTTGAACGAATTGATATTTACTAATTGGTAATAATACCAACCTTCATAAAATAATAATTATTATCTATTATACTGTTGGAACTAGATATCAACAGTCTTTTCGAATTTGTATGTAAAGGCACTGTTTCATTTACACAGCCGTTTTGCAGTTTGAATAAAGTTATTAAAATATTTTGTGACGACTTTTCAATATTGATTCACCTTGCAAACACAAGCAGACCTACTATACAAACTGAAGGGTAATAAAGAAAAACAAAAATAAATTCTTTTTAGCTACAATACGTAAAATTTTAAGCAAAAAAAATCCCACTAGTTCTATCGTAGGACTGTGCAGTAGAACTAGTGGGAATGATCCAAAATTATTGCCAAAGTCTGTTATTTTAAACGCATTTTCTTATACATGTGTAGCCTTTTGTTTTTGGAGGGTTGGAAATCATGAAAATAATGACTATTCCCGCTTTAGGCGGAGCGGAAGGGAGTGTCAGACTTCTTCTGACTAAAAACCACTAATCTTCCTTGTTAGCCGTTTGTGTCCGGGGCCGCGGTATCGGTTTCGAACAACCCGCAGCATAGTGTGGTCTTAACAATCAGGCTACAAGACTTACATCGAAACTAAGCCGAATTATCAGACAGATCACATAAGACATCCTTAGATTTTAGAGATAAAATCTAGTAATTTTATGTTAATTGACAAAACTCAATCGGCAGTTAACTCAAATTGTAACAATCGTGGATAATTGTAACAAAGCTGTAAACACGACATGCTCTGTTGATAGACCTTCATCCAGACGTGAATGGCATTGAGTTGACAATACAATAACTTTTTATGTAATAGTTACAAAAGTAAGTAAAGGTTATAGATGTTTGTTTTTTTATCATTGGATAGAATATACTTTGTAGCTGCCAAAAAAATGTAACAAATCTCTTTTACAGTAGTAAATCCTACTTCCTACTAATATTATAAATGCGAAAGTTTATTTGTATGTTTGCTACTCTTTCACGCAAAAACTCCTAAACTGATTTGGATAAAATTTGGTACACAGATAGTTTATAACCTGGATTAACACATAGGATAGTTTTTATCCCGATTTTATATTCCCGAGGGATAATTTTCGAGTTGTAGCGGGCGAAGCCGCTGGCATTACCTAGTCTAATATAATCATCATCATTCTCCTGTCCTAATCGCAATTTATTTAGGGTTGGCGCGTCATGTCTTCTCCTTTCATACTTCTCTATTACTTATCCGTCAAATCAACAGTGACCTCCTTTCTAGCCATATCATCCTTCACGCGGTCCATCCATCGTTTCTAAGGTCATTGTCTACTCGTATAGCCATTTACATTCATACTCAACCTTTTTCAATGAACAAAAAATATACCAACAACAATAAATTTATTTATACTTATGTAAACTGTTAGAAACTTTAAATCCACAGCTAATTATAGCTATTTTGAACGGGCCAAGTTCGGACTTTAGCAAAAAAGAAAAAAATGTATAAGGTTTAACATCAAGTTCACCCATAATTTGTGCCTGAACTAGGTCATCTTGTGTTTGAGGCGATTGAAAGTAATTAATCCAACGAATAACCACATCATATTAATCTTATTTATGTTGGCATGTAAGTAGGTGCATAAAATTCAAAAAACTTATCTTAACTTAAATCAAATAAAATTACATGAGGAATAGACGTCAGAATTCAATCTGAGAGAACACTACTGCAAACACGTTTTTATTTACTGCATCGAATGAGTTTCTAATCATCGCTGATAACACGGTACGCGTAAGTAAACTCCAGTCATTATTTTATGCAGGGCCTTGACTTAACTATTTCTTAAATTTTAGTTCCATTTACCGTGCGATTTTATTTTGAAAATCAGTATTTAAATAAAATAAAATAAATAATTAATTCATTTAATAATTACTTTATTAAAACGTATTTTCTTCCATTTAAACTGAAACCGTACTGGCACAAACTTTTGTAAAAAACTAGTGATTATTTAATTCAAAGTATAATAATAAAAGAAAGAAAGAAAGAAAAGTTTACTCGGTTTGATGAACTGCTAGTTAAATATTGAAAAAAAAAAAGGTTGTAACCTACGAAAAACGTCAGGGATTGTCAACTTGAATTCAGTTACGTTCTAAAAATCGTCGTCAATTTTTGCGACCCAATAAAAAATATCGTAAAGTCAGAAGTCACCTTTATCCACAACTAAAATAGTATCTCAATGGTCTCAACAATGTCTGCAAAAATATCACATAAAAACAGACATAGAGTACAAAGAATAATGCAGTTTATTTATGTCAAATGTTTTTTTGGCATAGTCAAGTCATAAACCTGTCTATGTCTTTTAGGATATGATGTAGTGTGGATTATTCTATTTTGTATAATAATGTAGCTATTGAGCAAGATTAACGTGATGTTCGATACTTCGATAATATCAAATTTTGTTTATAGACCAAGCCTTCAAAAAAGGTAAAAATTAAAACACAAAATTATAGTAGGATGAAACCCATTGGAAAAGGAAGAGAATTTGACAAAAATTAAAGGAAAAATAATTTACGGGCAATCTGAGTTCTGGAAGTGGGGGTGGGGATGTCGATTTCCGGCAAAAATACAAGTCCTATGGAAAAAGGTTAAATGGCAAAGTAGTAGGTAATAAAGAGATCTACAACTTTGGATTTGCACCGTTTTCACCAAGGTTTTGGTTTTTTATTTTTATATTTTACAAAAAACCTTTTTTTATTCACGAAATTTAGTGAAAACTTAAGTTTTTATGTCCCAAACACACTATAATTTTTTTGATTTATCATTTTTTATTTTTTCACCTTATTTTGACTTAATATCGAAAAAGCAGCCTAACTTTCAATCGAAAATTCTCTCTCAAAAGATCTGCTGTTTTTAAAAAGTCGGTGGGCTTTTTGTTCGTCAAAATCTCTACTTTTTGATGGTGTAAAAAAATATACATTTCAATGGTATTTTTTACAGAAAATTCAAGAACAGCTGCTACGAAATAACAGGTAGAAGGAAAATTTTTGCTTTAAAATAAATTACTATGTTAATTGTACTGAATGCTTAGACGGCGGTATGCAGACGGTTCTCTTAATGTCATACTTACCATCACATTATACTCATCGGTCCGGAATTTTGAGACAAAAACTTGGTTCATAATGAGCTGTTACGGTGGCTGGTTTGAATGCTGCTCGTGTTTTGTTACTTCATATTCATTAGTCATATTATTATGTATTTGGACTTTTAATGCGTCTAAATGGGATTTTGAATCTACGTATACCTACTTCTGTAGCTAAAAAGTTTCTGTAATCATTTGTTTGTTAGCGTTTATTTTTAGAATTGAAAAAAAAACTTGGCTTGTTTTTTATTTTGTAAATTCGTAAAAGAATAAGAAGAAGAAAAAAAGGCGTATTCCTAAATATAAAAGAAAACAAATGCCGTCTTTATAACACTCAGCGGTCATTGATTTAGTCGCGGAGCCGCGACTCATACACAAGCGGATGCGCTATTACAGTCGCACCGTGAATGGGAGTCGTTACGACAATCCAGTCACAATGCATTTAATTTTGTTCGCTGCCCGAACTGTACCTTGTCCTACAATTTGTGATTTACATTCATTATAGAGACTGAGTAGCGCGACATGGTCGGGTGAAAAGACGCAACGACTTTTTTTTATTGTTTATCTTATAGCATTCAAATCAGTTCAGTTTTTTTTTTCAACAACATAACATGGTTACATTCTCTGTGAAACGAAAACAAAAGATCAGTGTTTTGTTCTTTATTTGAAAGTTGTGTTGTGTGTTGTTTCTACTGCGAAAGAGATTTCCCGGTAAAATTGAATACGATAGCCATCAATTGAAAGTGTGATAAAAACTTTTATTTAAATTCGAAACAAAGTAATCATGGAAAGTAAATAATATAAATATTATTAAAAATAGTGAAATTGTTTTATAATCGTTTTTTGTTTAAAGAAGTTTTTCTTAGATATACAAAGTTTAATAAACAAAAACAACAGTGTTGTGCCAAAGTGAACCATGGGCTCTGAAGAAAAACCAACGAAAACTAATTTGGACGATGTGCTGGGGAAGTATTCTATGTTTGGACCATACCATGTACAGCTGATGCTGTGGCTTGGTCTGGCATACGCCTCAAACTCAGCTTACAGTTCTAACTATGTGTTTGCAGTCGAAGAAGTTGGATATAGGTCAGTTGTTAATTTTTTTTTAAGTGTTTATTTTACTGCTGGCCGAAGGACCATTTTGACCAATAGAGGTACATGATCATGTCGGGGCTGCGGGTTGTTCGCAAGAGATACCGCGGCCTCGACATGAAGGGCTGAGAAGGAACATGGGTGGTTTTTAGTCAGTAGAAGTCTGACACTCCCTTTCGCTCTGCCCAAGAGCGGGAGGGGTTATTTGATGATTTCCCACCCCCCGCAAAAAAAAAAAAAAGTTACATGATCATTACAGTGTGTTGTTACAGTTTATAAATCTCTGGTTTGTAGTTTAAGATCGAATTCCAGACTTTTTTACTGTTTCGTTGGGCTAGTTAGTGGTCGGAAGCGTGACTGCTGAGTATGAGGACTTGGGTACGGTTCCGGGCTCGAGCAAAGTGTTAGTCTGGATTTGTGCCTGGTTACATTCTTGGTGAACCGTTCAGGGATTACTGGCGTGATGTTTTGATGTCATTTTATGTTTGTTTGACTGCTGCTCGAAGGACCATAGTAATGAAAATAGGTTCGTGATCATTAAAAAATATCTTCCAGTTAATAAATCTCTAGTTTTAGGAACCGATAAAGATTGAATTCCAAACATTTTTCTCACCGGGCAAGTTCGAAGTGAAAGTATCATACTAAACACGTGTTTAGCGTCATTTCTTTTCCAGCCCTCGCAACTAATAAGGAAAAACTGGTAACTTGGTTATGTAACCATTATCCAAATTCTAGTACATGATGTAAAAGGTCAGACTTTTGTCAGTCTCAACCACGGAGTCTGGATTTGTACCCGGTTGATGGCAATAGGCTCGCCCTCTATTACATGGGACTCAAACATAAATGGCAAAAAGTGGGTGTACAGTCAGTACCCACCATTACCTGACCCCACTTCGTATACAACTTGCCCTCTTCTTCTTCTTTATACGAGGGGTCAGGTAAAGCTGGGTACAGACTGTACTATTGGGTAAAGCTCAGCCTAAACCTTTGCGGATCACAGGCTTAATTGAGTAAAATAAGTTGCTCCATACATTTTGAACATGTCAGTATTATACTTTTTTTTTTTTTTTTTAAAACGTTGCCCCACACTAGGAATTTCTCCTGTATCGTGGGTGCGTTTACAAACATTTAAACACACATACACAAACACACCCAGACCCGAAACAACTATCTGCAGGCCATACAAATATTTGTTCCGTGCGGGGATCGAACCCGCGACACGCAGCGCAGCAGTCCAATCGCTCAGCCATTGCGGCAACCGTGCCGTCCGTTTTGTATTAAACCTGCCTATTTAATTTCTGGAATCATGGTACATACGGCGCCATCAAGCAATAAAGTTCAAGTATAACATGGCCTTTTTTTCGTTTTTTTTTTCCGGGTGTAAAATCATCAATTAACCCCTCCCGCTCTTGGGCAGAGCGGAAGGGAGTGTCAGACTTCTACTGACTAAAAACCACCCATGTTCCTTCTTAGCCCTTCATGTCGAGGCCGCGGTATCTCTTGCGAACAACCCGCATGGCCTTGTTTTGTAAAGATTTCCCACACAGTGAGAGATGCGTATGAACTGGATTGTTCTGGATGTATGGAAAAAGTTTGATGTAACTACGAGTATGTTAGTAATGCACCTTATCATGCGAATGTTGTTAACTCGTAGTATAATTATCTCATAAATAAACATCGATAAGCATGTTAATGTCAAGTTCAAGTTGCTTTCTCTGATTTGTATGCACAGTAAACAGAATGCAAGGTTGCTTAGTAGTTCCGTAGACAAGTTGCACTCTACATACATACGCAGTATTTAGAGGGGATTTTAAAATTTTTTTTGTCTCTTACGTGTACGATCAGGGTTAGAATCATAAATTGGGACAAGCCCGCCACACTATTCCCAAACCACTGTAACTCCTGTAAGCCAGAATCAACAGTGGCGACCACAAGAAAAGCGCCGAGACAATGAAGCCCGACGATGTCCCAGTGAAACGATTTAACTGTCTTGGATCCCGCAACGAAATTAATCAGAAAAGAATAGCGGAGGAGTAGGAAAAACATAATTTCCACTTCCCTCCATATCAGCAGGAGACAGAACAGAACAAGGCCAATAGGCACACATGGACGTATACAACTGCCCATAGACTGGATAGGCCCAGTTGCCTAGCACCACGGATATTATTGTCATTAATATTACTGGGTCCTAAGTTGAGAGCTGTTATATTTGATTCCAATAATAGGTATGACAAAAATGCTTGAACGCACGGTTTGTTCTAGTTTCTACAAGGTCCGTATAGTAAATAACTCCGGATGTAACCTGTACATTATCCAACATAATATTACGTTAATTCTGCCAAAGACTACACTCCCATAAAATATGATGTGCAGATTGTTCATTACTGGGTCACAAGTTGTGAGCTGTTTTTTTGATTCCAATAATAGGTATGACAAAAATGCTTGAAACCAGGGTTAGAATTAGCGTAAACATCGAGTTAAGTATTCTTACTTTGTTTTTATTTTTACGTTTTTTTATGAATGCCTCGATTACAAGCTAAGTCGTTGGCCCCAGCTGTCATTGGTAGTTCTCTGATAGTCGTTACAGGTAGTCAGTAACCCAAATAATAAAAAATAAAAGTCTGACAACCTGTCTTGCCAAGGGGTATCGTATTGCCCAGTTTGTAGAGGTCAGTCCGACAGTAACTCCATGCAAAATACTGGCATTCAGCTGCATCTGGTTTTACTGGAAGCCGACTCCAACATAGTAAAGAAAATAATGGGTAAATGATGTTCCGAAGATTATCCGCAGAATTAATTGAATTCTGCGGATAATCTAGAAAAATCATTTAGAAGTACTAGTTGTTTATACCAGTTTGTTTTGCGGAAGCGGTATAGACCCGTTCCCATACGTAGGAATATTGCATTGTGCTCGTGTGAACTCGATCGTAGGAGTACCAAGACAATGTTGAATAATTTTTATAAACATTAGACAGCGTAGTGGTCGTGACCCAATATTAGCGCCAATATAGCGCTATGATAAATAATAATCCTTACTTCATCATCATCTCATTAGCCAAGTGCAGCGGTTGGCCAGTGTGGACTTACGACCAGTAAGTTGCGCATTACGCTGTGTTCCTTATTTCATCACCTGCCTCGAAACGGTGAAGGAAAACATCGTGAACCGTGAAAACTGGCATGTCCTAAAACCAAACATTCAATAACATTCACTAAACTACATTTATAACATTCGATTACTTGTGACATCTAACAACCTGCATTGGGTCAGCGTGGTGAATTCTTAAAGAAGAAGCTTGTGTCCCAGGAGTGGGAACATTATAGTCTGATTATGCTAAGTAGGGGTTGGCGTCCAGTTGAATTGGATGCAGATTCCCAGTATTTTGTATGATTCGACTGCCTATCTCACCTCAATAACTGAGTTACTGGGTACCATAACTCTTTCATCATAATCATTATCAATGATATCCTTGTACCCCCCACTGCACTGCTGATCATAATTTGAAAATTGGAATATTGGGTAGATTAGAAGCGGTTTGGCTGTGCGATTGACTTCTTAGCGTGTCGATGGCAAATCTTCACTAAATAAATTAAATGAGTTTGGCCCAATATCTGAATATTGAGCGGAGTTCGCATAGCTGGCTATGCGAACTCCGCTCGCTGATGCAGTCATTAAATCGTCAAGTGTACAGCTGTCAGGGCACGCAGCGCAAATGGAAGGTGGGCCATTATCTGTGGAGATACGCTGCATACACACTTAAGATCTGAACCGTCCATGAACCCCCATCTGAAGATATTGTCTTTGCTACGTCCGACTTGGGTTCGCTTGACTGCTGGGATACGTGTCGCGGGTTAAATTTTTACAGGGAACCAGTATCTACAGGGTGGTGTCGACAATACGACAATCAATGAAACCACTGGTAGTTCTAGTTCATAGGAACATTTTTAAACTATCAAATAAATGCTAACACCGTCGTGGTGACGACGATACGACAATAAACTACCTATATGTCTTTGCCAAATTCGTTTGTTACATTGTATTTCCATACGTATATCGGTGCAAATTATTCCTTAGGTTAGTAAAGTAAGTCTTCCAAGTACTATATAAATAAATAAAATAAATAAACCAATATTTGTTTATAAATTGTAATGTATTTCGTTTACAGTTTTATGCTACTTAGTTTTATTGTTTTTTTTTGTTTTGCTGTTAAGATTTATTTGATAGTTTAATAATGTTCCTATGAACTAGATCTACCAGTGGTTCCATTTATTGTCGTATGGTCGGCACCATCCTGTATATGGCTTACAGATAGTTGTTCTGGGTCTGGCTGATAGTGTATGTGAGTTGAAATGTTTGTAGACGCACTTATGATACAGGAGAAATTCTTAGTACAGTATAAAAAATTCTTGTGACATATCTAGAGCGCGGAAGTACTGTGTGCAGTTAAACCTGTAATTTGTTTTATTACTGTCGTTGATTCAACGAGGTTGCTAAGTCATTCATCTGCCTTGCCTTTTCCCAACTATGTTAGGTTATTCTACGTCAAGCCAACCAATATCTCGATGTTTTACATGGCATTTCCATATGACGTAGACGGAACCCAATTTACTTCGCAAAACCGATATTCCAAAATCCTGCCAATCTTATGACTAGCTAGCTACCTTGCCAGTCGGTCTGTGGTGTACGTTTTCCTACGAGTGCCGGGAGGGACCGATAATTTAGTGTGACCTTAGATACCGATTTATTCATCATAATATTATTATATAATATCATATCAGTAATACTCTAAGTTGGTCAACTATCTACTAACTGATACTCCCACATTTCGCTATGTAGGCCCTATTAGTTTTCTTTCTATATTCTTATTTAATAGAGAACGAGCCTATTGCCATCAATCGGGCACAAATCCACGCTACAGACTGCCACTGAGCAATTCCTGATGAAAAACAACAAAAAAAAAAAAATGCCCGACCTGGGAATCGAACAAACACCTCAGGCTCAACTGTATGCGAAGGAGGTGGCGGAACGTGAGAGGGAGAGAACCTCTCGTCCCAGCCGCCGCGGAAGGCGCTCCGGGCGTCGGGGGCCACGTGATGGCTTCCGGCCACCGTAGACGCGGGCCTGTGGACGGTGAGTGATGGGTAAGCTCGCCGTCCGTCCGTCTTATGACGACAACAGGCCGTGTCGACGGCGCGTTCGTGTTCCACGCGCGCCTCAAAGAGATGTCAGCAACATGGAAGGGGCCCGCAAGGGCCGACGCCTGTCGAGGCTGCGGGTTGTCCGCAAGGGATACCGAGGCCTCGACATGAAGGGCGATGAAGGAACATGGGTGGTTTTTAGTCAGTAGAAGTCTGACACTCCCTTTCGCTCTGCCCAAGAGCGGGAGGGGTTATTTGATGATTTCCCACCCCCCAAAAAAAAAAAAAAAAAGGCTCAACTGTATCGCTGCCGCCACAAGATCAAATATGCCTTACATCAATCGATCAACTGCTATGTAACTTGTCGAGAAGTTAAATTGTTACTCACAAAGTTATTATCAAATTAACGACATGGTAACATTGTGGTTTACACGCTCAGTTAACTTGCCTCGTGTAAACTGTGTTATGTTCTTTAAGATAACAAAATATTACAATTTTGTTGACTTTACAACGAGCAAGTGGCAATATTATTAACTATGTAGTTGTGCCCCGGGACTCACGTTCGCGTGAAATTATTATTATTATTTAAACAAGATATTATTATTTCCCATTTAATTTTATAACCCTAATTATCTTAATATAAAAGCCTTGTAACATTAGATAAATGTCAGTAAAATTCTTGTCAAAATCGGCCCAGCCGTTTCGGAGATAAGCTGGAACAAACAGACAGACAGCCAAATTTAAAAAAGTGGTTTCGATATAAGTACCATGCTTACTTCCATATGCATTTACAAACCGACACTTTTTACACGACTGCCCCAAAAAAAAAGAGTGTTATGTTTTAGCGTTCATGTATGTATGTATGTATGTTTGTTTGTGAGTTTTTTATTTGCTTGTATGGATATAGGTGCAGATGTTACAAATCTGCTGGAGATACTTTGTTCGGAGTATTTTTTTACTATTAAATTTAAATGAGCCCATGTATATTTTTTGTATTAGCTTCGCCACCCGTTTTAGGAAATAGAACTAAGTATTACAACTTCTCACGGTATTTTGTAAAGTGCGATCATAATTATGGTTATATTATTATGAATCATATTATTATTATTATATGACTTGACCAATATCCTGACTTTAAAACGTACACTGACTTTTTTTTTTGGCGAGTGGTAAATCATGAAATAACCCCTTCCGCTCTTGGGCAGAGCGAAGGGGAGTGTCAGACTTCTATTGACTAAAAACCAAACATGTTCCTTCTTAGCCCTTCATGTCAAGGCCGCGGTATCTCTTGCGAACAACCCGCAGCCCCGACGGGCTTCAGCCCTTGCGGGCCCCTTCCACTTCCTTCCTTTTTTGCCTTAAACATATTCGTTCAAAGAAGAATATGCCAAGTGTGTTAAGCCAAATAAATTTCGGAGCACCAAGTTTCTGCCAGATAAATGGTAGACTTTAAACGTATTGACAAAGCCTTGATAGCAGTGATAGATTAGCTATTTCATGATGTTAACAATACGAAACAGTGTCATTATCTGTCAAATTATCTACGGATATCTTCATTTACCTCATTTACAAAAATAACATTTAAATTGTTTCACGCCATTGACTGTGGTTACCGTTACAAAATCAATTGACTTGTGTATTGTTTGAAGGTCGTTTTTGGCATGTAGGTTCTTATATTTCGTAAGTATATTCCATGTCTGAAGATCTTCACGGTTTTAAGTTTCAAATAAATCACGCTTCCTCCATGTACATTTTTATTTTGTTTGAATACTTAAAAACAACTCGTTTTTTTATATCCCATAACTCTAGGGCTATATTCCATAAATAAAAATAATACAACGTGTTCTAGAATATCTGGGCCAAAAATAATCAAAGATATTATTTCATTGATAATTATTATCAATGAAATACCTTTGAAACTATTCTGTTTGGCCCAGATTTTCTAGAACTTAATACGAGTAATTCATAAACCTATAAGAAAATGCGAAGTTGTCATATTTCACGTAACGGTGAATTACATTAAATGACAAAATATTATTATTATTTTTTTTTTTTTTAAAAAAACGTTGCCCCACACTAGGAATTTCTCCTGTATCGTGGGTGCGTTTACAAACATTTAAAACAAAAACGTGGTAACCATTTCTGCATCGTTATCTTTTTCATCCTGTATTTTGTTTGTATCCACGTCAGCTTGATAAAAAAAAAATAATCAGCCGACTCTTAATGCATGAAGCATGTGGGGAAATTATTAATTATGCACACATGTCCAAGAAAAAGTAGTTTTCTATTTAAACTAACGAAATAGGTATCAAAATACTAGCACAATATAATTTGTTTATTTTGTGTCAGTGCAACTGTGCAAGATAGTTCCTGACAGCTATAGACTTCATTTCCATGTTTAATTATGTTATGGGCCTTCAAAATAACTGTATAAATACTTAGTTATCTACGAGTTTTTCTTTACGAGGGAAGTAATAAATTAATATTAAAAACAAATATTACTAAAGAAAGTATTACGAGCTGCGGTCGTTTTGTACAGTTGAACTAGCAATTAAGTCATCATCATCATCTGCCTAACCTTTTCCCAACTATGTTGGGGTCGGCTTCCAGTCTAACAGGATGCAGCTGAACACCAGTATTTTACATGGAGCGACGGCCTGTCTGACCTCTTCAAAAACACAGTTAATACTAGGTAATACGATACCAATGAATTGGTAAGACTGGTTGTCAGACTTTCAGGTCACTAACCTTTAACGACTGCCAAAGATCTATATGGCAACTAGCAATTAAGAATACATGCAGGTAAAATTATCCGCGCACGGAACAAATATTTGTATGGCCTACAGATAGTTGTTCCGTGTCTGGATGTTTGTGCATGAGTGTTTCAATGTTTGTAAACGCACCTGCGATACAGGAGAAATTCCTAGTGTGGGGAAAAGTTAAAAAAAAAGTAAATTGCGTGCGCAACAACTTAAGCTTACGATATTATATTTAAGAAACCATCGTAAAATAATAAACTACTCGGCGTGTTCATAAAATTGTTAACACAACAGGCTACCAGATAGCTTATTAAATTTTACATCATCAATTTCTTGCCCTTATCACAATTTATTTGTTCAATTGTACATATATGGCTTTGATTAAAGTCATGCACATTATCATAAAGCTGTCAGTTGCTTGAGTGATGACTTGATGAGACTTATTTAAAAATCATTATCAGTAACATTGATGTAAGTATTTAGGGCAAGAATGTGGGTATTGCAGCAATAAGCTTCAATCATTAATCAGGGATCCCTTAGTGACAGCTTAGAGTTTGATGGACCATGATGGACTGACAATCGCAACCGCTGAGCCTGAGGTTCTGAGTTCAATTTCCGGTCAGAAATCATCAAATCTTGCCATCAGGATTTTCAGTAGCAGCACACGGAGTCTGTTATACTCTCATCCCCTATTAAATGCGACTTCACTGTAACGGCCAAGCAGCTGGTTGTGACTTTAGCCTTAGAAAAAAAAACACGTGAATTTTCAACCGTTTAATTTGTTTCAGGTGTAAAGATGAAGCCTTTGCGAACGACACATGTGGAACTATCAATGGGTCTTCATGCACGGAATTTGTTTATGACAAAACTGATAGTTTTGTTGCAGAAGTACGTAACTATGTATATTTATTTATTATCCTATGCTGGCCTATTGCTGGGCAAAAGGCCTCCTCCAATTCCTTCCACGAGCTCTTTTCTTGTGTCTCCCCGAACCAGCCATCGAGATATGTGTCCAGTTCGTCTCGCCACCTCTTTCTTATTGATGAGTCTATTAATTTATTAATGGATACATGCTAATGGCTCCCATTAGTACGTGAGTTTATTTATTAGGTTTTAATTGGTTTTACGTCGTGTAACGAAGAAGAATTACATAATTTAATTTATGTTTTGTTTGTATTTGAAGAATAATTTTAATTTATCCTATTGCTACTGAATAAGTTTAATTTTATTTC
The DNA here is from genome assembly GCA_949774965.1 of Diarsia brunnea. NCBI lineage: Eukaryota > Metazoa > Arthropoda > Insecta > Lepidoptera > Noctuidae > Diarsia > Diarsia brunnea. The sequence continues at coordinate 2,159,569 of OX459005.1, read as the reverse complement.
CATTGGTAACCCCTTTTTTTTTTTTTTTTTTTTGGGTGGTGGGAAATCATCAAATAACCCCTCCCGCTCTTGGGCAGAGCGAAAGGGAGTGTCAGACTTCTACTGACTAAAAACCACCCATGTTCCTTCTTCGCCCTTCATGTCGAGGCCTCTGTATCCCTTGCGGACAACCCGCAGCCTCGACAGGATTGGTAACCCCTCGATCTGCATTGGGGTCCAAGATACTAGCTTGGCTAGTTTTGGCCAAAGCAAAACATTTTTGTAATATTTTTGGAAAGCTGCGCTTCATATTGTTGTCCAAAGATCGGGATGATTATGGTTCTTTCATATAATATAACATTTTAAAGAAACATCTGATATGCAAACACACAGAGGTTCGTTGAAAGCAATAAGGATACGTTGCGCATGCTAGTCGTAGGGGATCGATTGCCTTGTGGAGTACCACAAGGTTCACCATTGGTCCAGTGACATACGATCCTGATGAAATTTTTAGTTCTAATAAACATTTTTCTTCTCAGTTCCAGTTAGCTTGCTACGACTGGAAAAGAACGTTAGTCGGGACCGTCCACAGCCTGGCGTATATGATTGGTCTTCTGTTTGTAGGACCATTGTCTGACAGGTAAGACATTTTATCTGATTATTTGGAATTCGAGAACTTGTGGCTAAATAATAACACCCTTCAAGTCCAGTTTCTCAGTAGCAGCCTGTGGATTCTGGACTTATGGGCATAAGTCCATAAGTTGATGACAACAGGCTCGCCCCCTTTTTTTTGGGTGCTGGGAAATCATAAAAATGACTCCTCCCGCTCTGGGCAGAGCGGTAGGGAGTGTCAGACTTCTACTGACTAAAAACCACCTATGTTCCTTCTTAGCTCTTTGTGTCGAGGCCGCGCTATCTCTTTCGAACAACCCGCACCCCCGACGGGCGTCGGCCCTTGCTTTACAATGTCGCTGACATCTCTTTAGGGCGCGCGTGGAACACGAACACGAACGCGATTACAATCGTGATGTTATGTTATGTAGTTTGACAATTCAGTTTGACATTAAATCGAATCAAATTCGATTCGACTCAGAACTTTACTGTTTTAACATTCAAAAATAACCTGTTATTATTGTTTGGTACTTGAAACAGGCAGTGTATTATCCTTTTGTTTGCTTTTGACATATTAATGAAGTATTTCGATGCACAAATCTTTACACTTCACACTTAATGAAGCACGTGCTTTGACCATGTATTACTGAAACGTGCACAAACATATTATTTTAATGATATTTCGTCTGGAAAAATGGTAATTGGCCGTTTTTACAATGTAAAATACTATAAAATTGGGTTGAAGATAATGATGCAATGAAAACATTGTTGAGTAGCGAATATGATTTAACAATGTCAGAGTACGAAGTGTTGGTTTTAAAGGTTTTTTTTATTACTTTTAATACATCAATGTTTTAACATACAGCATTTTAAGTGATAATAAATAAATAAAGAGAATAGAATGGAATAGAATAAAATATAATTCAATAGATTGAGATGAATGAATGATGATGAACTAAGAACAAATTGTTGGAATCGGTTCACACAGACATGTTAAGCACTTATATGTGTAAGCACGCGTCTGTTCAAACTTTATGGGGGCTTTGAATTTAGGGCTGAGAAGGAAAAAGGTGGTTTTTAGTCAGTAGAAGTCTGACACTCACTTAAATAAATTAATAAATGATTTCTCGTACACCAACAAAAAAAGGCTGGCTTTTAAATATGTAAATTGATTTATGCTGTATTTTATTGACGGACTATTATAATTTAATTTGATTATGTGAATGAAATTTTTGATGACTTATTGTAATTTAATTTGAGAATGAATTTTTTTTATTGTATTGAATTTAACTTTGTATATTATGTAATGTGACTGTTGAATTGTATGTCGATTATGATATGAGTCTGTGATACTCGAACTAAATGATTTTATTTATTTATTTATTTTACATAAGTGGTTACGTTTTATGTAAGTGGTGCGACATAACAAAACGTTTAGTTTTCTACGCTTACATCCGCGATTGATTTCACAAAAGGGCCGAGTTAGTCTACTGGTTATGTTTATACTGTAACATGGTTGAATAATTATACAACAATGTTTTTAGTAAATGTAACAAGGCATGAAGAAATCCCTATTTGTAAACACGTTATTAACTTTTGTCATTGTGATTTGGTTTTTTAGCTTAATTATGGTTTTTCAAATCGCCAATTTTACGGTACCATAAATACGTATATTTTAAAACATAGGACAAGAGCGTCGTGAACTCGTAACTCGTGATATTATATGCATACAGTTTTAGGACCATATAGGTGCCTGTCGAGTCTGTGGGGTTGTTTGAAAGAGATACTGCGGCCTCGGACACAAAGGGCTAAGAAGAAATATGGGTGGTTTTTAGTCTGTAGAAGTCTGACACTTCTTTCCACTCCGCCCAGAGCGGGAGGAGTCATTTGATAATTTTCCACCCTTCAAAAAAAATTACCATAAAGATCAAGGGATTGATAATTGCTGTTGAACCTGGCACATTTAATAGCAAGGGATGAAGCTGCTAAACTTCCAAGCCACACTGGGCCCTCATCCCATTAGTGGAAGCTCTGTAGGCTGAAAATGCGAAGCTGCTATATCTAGACTTGTAAATAATCCCTTTGTAGGCTTTGACGAGGATTCTTCCAGTTTTCGGGCAAAACCACCAAAAGCCACGCTTTTACGAGGCTTACAATAAAAAAACTGCCTCGATGGCCTTGTGGGTGCACTTCCTACTGCTAAGCTTGAGGGCCTTTTTTTATTTTTTTGTCGGGTGGAAAATCATTGAATAACTCCCGCTCTTGGGCAGAGCGGAAGGGAGTGTCAAACTTCTACTGACTAAAAACCACCCATGTTCCTTCTTAGCCTTTGCGCCGAAGCCGCGGTATCTCTGTCGAACAACGAACCCGACGGGAAGCTTGAGGACCTGAGTTCGATTCCCGGGTCGGGAAAATCGGTATTGGATTTTTCCAACAGAGATTTCTCAGTAACAGCCATGGAGTTGGATTTGTTTCCATACGATGGCAATGGGCTCACCTCTTATAACATACTAGCTGATACCCGTGGCTTCACCCGCGTGAATGTCGGTCAAATTATATACTAAAACCTTTCTCTTGAATCACTCTATCTATTAAAAAAAACCGTATCAAAATCCGTTGCGTAGTTTTAATGATTTAAGCATACATAGGGATATAGGGACAGAGAAAGCGACTTTGTTTTATACTATGTAGTGATGTAGTGATTACTTAAATATAACGGGTCGCCAGAGATTTAAGGTTCAAACAGTTCGTGGATATCAATATTCAATCGTACTGATGTTATGTAGCTACAATCTATACTAATATTATAAAGAAGTAAAGTTTGTGTGTTTGTATATTTGTTAAATTGTAAGGGGTAATCTCGGGATCTACTGAACCGATTTTAAAAATTCTTGCACCGTTGGGAAGCTACACTATCCCCGGGTGACATAGGCTACTTTTTATCTCTGTATTCCCACGGGAACGGGAACTACGCGGGTGAAACCGCGTGACGTCAGCTAGTAAAAAATATTTTGGTCCTGGTACCCGCCAATAACCGTATATTTAACATACATTTTTCCTCAGGATAGGCAGAAAGGCAATGATAGTGGTGACTGGTGTCCTCGGCGGTGTCCTGGGTGTGGCCAGGAGTTTCGTCACCTCCTACTGGTTGTATGTAGCGCTTGAGTTTCTGGAGTCAGCCTTCGGTGATATTTGCTCACCGGCTTATATTTTAAGTAAGTTTACTCCTAACATTCTTCACATTTATTTCTGTAATTTTCTTTCACAATAATAGCTATGTTATAAAAGGAGGCCTTTCCTTTCTGCAGGGCTATTACGTATCTTTTTAAATGTCAGTGGCTATCATAGTGTCCATCGATTAACTGTCAAATGGTTATGGTTTGGTACAAAATGGAACCATTTGACAGTTAATCGATGGACACTATGATAGCCACTGACATTTAAAAAGATACGCAATAGCCCTGCAGTGAGTACTCGATAATACGATACCCTTTGTTAGGACTGGTTGTCCGACTTTCGGCCCACGGATAACCTGTAACGGCTTGTACGCTTTTTGAATTCATAAAAACAAAATGTTATATTGCTCTATTGTTATGATAAGATTTGAAGCACGTCTGCAAAGTTTTGCCAAGTAATTCAAAGTGATATTGTATTTAGGAGTAGGTACTTATCTATATTGAACGCATTGAAAACTAAGCTTAAGTAGTGTTTAATGTACTACTTCTAATAAGTAAAAAAAAAGACGTGTGGCACTGGAGACTGCCGCGGTAAAGCTATTGCATAGCATTTTTATCAACTTATGCAATTATAATTATTTATTTATTTTATTAATGCAGTATTTTTTTTCCTTTGTTTTTTTTTCTTTGATATTAATAAATGCACTTTGTTTATTCATATTTAAAACACTTTGTACACAAATTATACGAGTACAGATATTCACTGTTGTACATAGATGATATACCTATACACCTATATACTTTCTCACAAACAGCTGATTACGGTAGTTTTCCAATACAACCAATGCCACCTAAAGGAGGGTTGCTGAACTAAAGAGACAAGCGTGATATTTCAAAAAGTCATTGTCAAGTGTCAATTTGTCAAGTGGGGGGTGTTAGGTTTTTTTCGTTACGGAATTTCTGGATTCGGTCCCCACGCTCAAGGCCCGCGATAGAAGCTATGCAATAGCTTAATAACAACGTACTTGCTATAATTTCCACTAACAATAACGAGTATTTTTTTCCACAGATGTAGAAATAATAACCACAACGAAACGTGTTCCTTACTACATGTTATGTGGCATAGGCTACTGTGTCGGGGGGATCCTCAAAGCGTGGATAGCCTGGATGGTACCCGACTGGAGAAACTTCCTCAGAGCCCTGTACGCCCCAGCCTTACTCTTCTTCCTCTACATATACTGCATAGACGAAAGTCCAAGGTGGCTGCTAATACAAGGAAAGAAAGACAAAGCAGTAGCCATCATAGACAAAATTTCAAAAAAGAACAGTGTCAATGTTGACCAGAAAGTTTTAGACAATTTAGTTTGCGATACGGATAAAGAAGAGAACGTAGAATTTGGAAAAGTATTGAAGAGTACATTTACTTCTACAGCGTTGTTTAAAAGATTTATAGTCTGTGTTATTTGGTGGACCACGTCTACTTTCGTGAACTATGGAATGACGATAACCTCAGTGTCCCTGGAAGGGAACAAGTACTTGAACTACGCTCTAGTCACCATAACAGAACTTCCAGGAAGCTTTATAGCAATGTATGTGCTGATGAAGTTTAAGAGAAAGTTCCCGTTGATCGCTAGCTTCTTTTTGGCAGGCGTGTTTTGTGTGGGACAGCCGTTTTTGCCTACGAGTGAGTATTTCATTCATCATCGTTGTTAATCAGCCTCGCAAATAGACCACTTTTGTCAGTCTGTTCGCAATGTTGAATCATTGGTTTGGTCTCCGTGAGAGTGACTTGACTTTATTACCCCATGTACCCAATTGTCAGTTGTTGATCTCACAAATATTAGTTCTTGTTGCATACTGGTTTCCACGCGATGTTTTCCTTTGTCGATGAAATTAATTACCCATAGTAAAGCGCCTGCAGTTGCCCACGTTTGAACAAGATACAGTTGGTTCCAACACTGTTCTTATTTTACTCGATCTTTTTGAAGCAGTGTGTGCATTAAACCAGCTAATTCGAGTAAATTCATATACTTTTTGTATTAGGATAAAAATTACGCTAGATTTTGTATAAATATTCATCCTTCAGCAGTTCTTCGCGGTAGACTTACCTACTAACAGTCAAACATTTTCATTAAGTATCATGTGACGACATGATGCCTATCAACAGCTCCATATTTTTCAGATGCATCATACCTTAGAAGGTTTATAAGGTCCAAAACTCACCGTGTACAGTCACGGGTACCATGTGTGTATACAAAGAAACTTTTACAAGTGACTTTAATTAATAGTATGACTTTCTCGTGCTGTTTAACTGATTGACGTTTTACCTTCATAAGGACCGTTTGCACAGACCGGCTTGGAGAGGAGAGCAGATTTCTTATCACGCTTAAAACAGAGTTTTCAATTATTGTAATAAGGTTAATTTTGACATGTCACTTATTTTATTGATGAGAGCAAAACTAACGCGCTTAGTGTTAAATAACGCTGGCCGATTCTCTTCGAGCCGGTCTATGTGAACAGGCCTTTAAGAACATAGCATTTTGGAAGTCATACTATTAATAGGACTTATCTCAAATTAACCCAAGAAATTAGCTTTTGAATCTGTTTAAATATATTTTTGGTCGTGAATCAACAGTCTCCATTACAACTCCACTTTATTCTTCCAGACATGGCCTGGCTCTCAATAACAATGTTCATGATCAGCAAGTTGATGGCGTCGCTGTACTTCACGATAACGTATATGTACACGTCAGAGTTATTCCCCACCTACACGAGGAACTCCATGCATGCCCTGTGCTCCTCACTGGGAAGGGTGGGGTCTATTGTGGCGCCGCAGACTCCACTGCTGGTAAATATCATCTTCCGATTCATCTGTCTTGACTAAGGGACAGACTACATCCCGTCGGGGCTGCGGGTTGTTCGCAAGTGATACCGCGGCCTCGACATGAAGGGCTGAGAAGGAACATGGGTGGTTTTTAGTCAGTAGAAGTCTGACACTCCCTTTTGCTCTACCGAAGAGCGGGAGGGGTTTGTGTTTGCAGAGTTCCCGATAACATTTGGTTTTATATTTTTCAGACACAGTACTGGGAAGGATTCCCGTCACTTGTATTCGGGATCTCGTCTATCATAGCGGGAATGGTCACGTTCCTAGTTCCCGATATTGCCAACGATTCCTTACCTGATACAGTGAAGGAAGCTGAAGCTTTAGGGGTTAAAGAAAGGCCTATTATTTCTAAGGAGAACATTAAGAAGGAGAATCAAAGTGTGATGAACAGAAGTTTTGACTGGAAGGAGTAATGTTGTTTTAAGGATGAATTAGGTAGTTGTTTTAAGGACAAAATAAAACGTATACATAAAGAAGTCGTTTTTTTAAATTGTTTCATTAGCTGTAAGAAATCAAAATCAAAATCAAAACTCATTTATTCAAACTAGGCTGATAATCAGCACTTTTCGAACGTCAAAATTTACTTTACTTTACTTATTTACAAGTGACAGTCCCCCAAAACGCCCACCCTTCGACACTTCCTAGTGTTTTTGCTGGAAAGAAGAAGTGGCGGAACAAACTCTCCAGCAACACATCTGTCTGTTTGGTTAGAAGAACCAGACTCGATACAATACTATGGTGTAAGTTAATATTACGATTGACTACAATCAATAATAAAAGGTATATAATAATAAAACATAAAAAAGACATAACATATTATATCAGTAAACTAATTTTGGAGAAAGAACATAAATTACAAACATTGTCTTGTGTTCAACTCAACGACCAGCTATTCTTATCATTTAAGTAGTCGGAAGGAAAAAAATAAAAGACAAATTAATTATAACCATAACAAAGAGATTGTACAGTCAGCCTCCACTCCACCATGTATCTCTGCGCCGCGCCGTAATATAACAATCACTTTGTATCCAAACAACATCTGGGCACTTCGTTGCATATACACAACATTATAACTTCATTGTAGCTAAATATTGTTCCAATATTATGAAACACGAATTCATTCTTGACGGTGTTTTCTTTTTGTGGCTTACTGCATGTTCATGTTGATTTTCACGATACAGAGATTAAATAGAGAATTCATAGAATTCCTGTGGAATTCACCAGCCAGAGTCTGTGTAGAATAAAAAAAACACAGTCTATTTTCATCTGGTTCGTATGGGCTTTTGCCAGCATTCACGAAATCTGGCAGTCCATAATACGTTACATGATATTCTTAGCTAATTTGCATGGAATAACATGAAATTGGGTCCGAGGCTAGATAATAAAAGCCGCTCGGATCAATCTTCAGGTAAAATCTCTTGCGAACAACCCGCAGCCCCGACGGGGGCCCTAAAGCCTAACACAACTAATCTTATCAAGTCAGTCTTGTCTCTACCCAGTATTAACTGGGTTATGAAGGTCCGCTAGGCAGTCGCTTCTGTCGCTTCATATAAAATGTTGGTGTTCAGCTGCATCCTCAACATAGTTGGGATAAGGCTTGGCAGATGCTGATGATTTAGTCGATTACAAAGTGGGGAACTTTTTAGTATGTATAAAATTGCATTATGTTTGTCGCGTTGTTTTCTATTAGTTGTGTGTTTAAAATTAGTTTCTTTAAGATTTTTTTTAACATAATCAAAATGGTAGGATAGAACCAAAATGACTGTTACTGTACTGTAGAGGACACACTCGCGAGTAAGATTTCTGTTGGAACATATTTTTGAGTTTCTATATAGGGTGTAAAAGTACCCTTAACGCAAACGAAGGGTTCTCCCCACCACTGCGATCATTTTTTTGTTCTAGACCATACCTGGGAACCTCCTAGTTACGGAGATATTGGGGGTCAAAGTTCCAAATTTTTCACAGCTGTTTTTGTAAATACTAGTATTTCAGGTTTTAACTTTACTTAAATTACCTCCATGACCCGTTTACTGTTCAAAGCATCCACTAGCACAATGTTTTAAGAGTGCTACTTTGAGTTTTACCGTTAAATGTGATTTTTGACCCCAAAAAAAAAAGTCATTTCCCAGCAAAAATGTTTGCGTAGGGGTACTTAGTTTGATGTACGGAATGCTTGGTTGATGGATGCGTGAAGGGTTCGTTTACACCCTGTATAAAATCTTTGTGGAAATGATGAAGGGCACACGAATAGGGTAGTTAACTAAAAAATCTAATTAGCCCGTCAGATAGATTTCCAAAAAATATTGGACACGTATTTTTTCTTTTAACACGTAAAGAAACAGTGCTTTGAATACAGTGCTTTGAAAACTCGTGTGACGTCATATTCTAAGACATTAGTATGACATTCTAAACATAACATAACATAACATAACATCACGCCTGTAATCCCCGAAGGGTTAGGCAGAGGTGTACCTAGTACCACCCACATTTCGCCAGTTATGTTTAAGTCCCATGTAATAGGGGGCGAGCCTATTGCCATCAACCGGGCACAAATTCAGATTCCGTGGCTGTTACTGATAAATTCCTGATGGAAAAAGCCAATAACACTTTGCCCGACCCAGGAAAAACAAACAACAAAAAATACGTATTCAATATTTTTCGATAATCTAACAGATGGGCTAATTGGAATCATATTTTTTATAGTCTGTAAACATCCCTATTCTGGAATAACACATTACCATCATGAAATCGAATTTAAACGCCTCGAAAAAGGTTCTTATTCTTTACTTAATACTGATTATATTGACACAATAGCTTACAAAGTACAAGCAACTTAATCTATAAACGGACAATTCCTTTATCTAAACTCCATACAAAATGAATGTGTTCATTACTAAGGATACAGATTGAGCGTGTATAATTGCGACAGTAGCAAACGCGACGCCGATGCGAGCAATTTTCAATTTGGCCGCATGCACCACCTGCGAATGTCCCTGCAATATTAATACCGGAGCGATGTGCACTGCGATGTGTAGGCACGGAGACAGCGAGCACGTTGTACATGTGATTGTTTTGACATATTTTGAACCTATGTCGAAATAATGTGCCAAATATTACCAGGCATTGTGGTGACACTTGGGAGGGGCTTATGTCCAGAATTGGGCGTCCTATGGCTGTAATATTGTTTTTTTTAAGTGTTCCTCTTGTTTTTTTTTTGTTAATCTTTTATTATTGATTTCTTGTCCTGTGTGAGACCAATAAATACTTTTTCTTTCTTTCTTTCTTTAATGATGATGATAATGATGATTTTGGACTGCGAATCTATCATATAGGCAAACGTAGTGAGGAGGAATTTGATAAAACAAAAAACACGTATCCAATATTTTTCGATAATCTAACTCACGGACTAATTAGAATCATATTTTCTTGACTCAGGCCGATCCCTTATCGGAGAGGTCTATACGTTTACGTAGCAGGAGTGCGATTCAGTAAGGCAAAACATCTTTACAACCAAGAAATCATCGTTGAAACATCTGATGAAAACATTTCCGTATTCTTTAGTTAAAACTGCGCGATCGTAGCGCCTCAACGATGTCGACGGCGCGACGTAGAACTAAAATATGGTTACGAATGTATGAAAAACGGTATTCAGGAACACAAATCATCCTCGCCTTCGACGACAACGGCCCCTTCGCCTTCGATTTTAACTGTCAAACCGTTAGGCTTGTAAATTGTGGATGTTTCCTTGGTTGTAGACAATTAAAATGTAAGTAAAAAAAGTATTTTTTTTAATTTAAATGCTTAGTATTGTTTTGTTTATCGTACTTTAATTCCTGAAACCTATATGCCTATTTTTAATGTTTTAGATGGCAGTTCGTCTTTCCTGTATGATTTTTTTGTTGGAAGAAGCTAAGCGTCAAGATAATTTAGAAAAAAGACGTCAGGCACATGTGATTCGTAATATGGATCTTCTTACTATTGATATAAACTATATTAAGATATTCAGGTTGACTGAAGAGCTAAATAAACAATTGGAAGAAGATATTTCCCCATTCTTAGCAAAGGCGAAACGTCGAGGAGGAATTAGCAACCGAACCAAGGTATTACTATTAGATCAATATAATACATTTTTGTGCCTATGGTGATTTATATTATATTATAATATAAATCACCATAGGCACAAAAATGTCTGAAACTTACTCCAGGTTTTATGCACTCTCGCATTTTTAGCTAGTGGATGTTACCAAAAAATATTATGTGAGAATGAAAGAACCTATATCTCGCAAGCATCTGCCTCGAGGGCTATAAGAACCGTAGTAGATGCCATCAACCACCCAGTTATTATTAATACCTAAGTACCTACATACGATTTCCTCAAAATACAAACAAACTGTAGAAAAGAGTATCATTCTCGAAATGCTGTTATTGAAAGTTTTTTTATTATTTCATTAAACTTATTGTAGGGATAGGAACGTATCTGTTTCAAAGCATATTTTAATCTTTTATTTTTGCCTTGGATGTAACTTTTGGAGGTGCAACACATGACAGCTTTATATTTAATAATTCAGTCATAAAAATGCATTTGGAGCAGCTAAATAATACAGGAGAAACGGTGTATAGCTTGTTATGTATTTTAAAATGTTTCTTTACTTTTACCATCAGAAATTGAACCTGTTTACACAGGTATTTAAATATTAATAATAAAATAAATTTGATTATTTTAAAATTAAATTAAATTCCTATTTAATTTATTTCAGGGTACTCCGGCTTAACTCATGATGGTTCCATGTAATAACCCTGAGCCTGGATCAAGGGAAGAATACTATAATGATCTGCATGCAACTGCAAGAAATACTGCAGAACGAACCATTGGCATCCTTATAGGCCGTTTTAGGTGCCTTTTGGTTCATCGTGTGCTTCACTATGATGGTGGGAAAAATTATTAAAGCTTGTTGTGTGTAACATAACATTTGCAATCAAGCCGGAGTTTCTCCAGTAGAATTACCAGCTCATTTACAGAGACAAGAAGGGAGGGTGATCCAGTCACTACAAGGAAGCCAGAACTCTATCAGTGATTTGGATAGTGGACGTCTTGCTAGAGGTTGTCTAATGAATAGACTGAGGCGTGGACAAAATAGTTAATAATAGAAGTAAATACTAACATAGATTTAAGATATTACTAATTCAGGTTATAAGACAGTTTGATTAATAAAAATTATAGCGTATGTTAAATAGTAATGTATATTGTTCATCATAAAATATAGATAAGTGGATGTTTTTTTAAATGTTGTTTTTATAATGTTTTACTTGAATATAAAATTAATATAGTCTAACAAAATAGTATGTACCTAGTAAAAGTCATTTTATAATATAATTAATTAATAAATAAAACAATCTTTTAGCATACATTTTATTTTTATTTATTTATTAAATCTCGAATTGCACTACTTATTCTATATAGAGCCTGAGCCATAGCCTGATAGCCCTCTACTTGTCGACTAATTGCTTGGGCAATCAAAAGTTCTGCTTGTGCTCGACGTTCTTCGATGGCTATGAAACGCTCTGTGATGCTAACCATTTCAGAGCGGCGTTGTGATGAAAGTAACCTTCTTAATACTCGCCGGCGCGCTGTAGATTGACGCGGCGATACTGGTGAATGCGTCGGCGACCCCGTAATGTCTCTCTATGCACACGCTGAGTAGGAGCTGCAATTAACATTTTGTACTTATTAAAGTTATTCTTATCTTATTATATTAGCCTATTCTTATCTTATTAGAGGAAATGATATGTTCATTAGCCACGGAAAGCTCCAAGGTAGGTCTGGAAATGAATGCAAACAAGACTAGAGTAATGACGAATAGCTATGAAAAACCAATATGGGTCAAGGGAAATTGCATAGAATATGTAAAAACTTATACATACCTAGGAAAACAAGTGACATTCAGCAAAACAAATAACGAAGAGGAAATACAAAGGAGAGTAAATATCACATGGCAAAAATATTGGTCACTAAAAGAAATCCTAAAAGGCCACTACTCCTTGAGTCTCAAGAGAGTAGTAATGGACACTTGTATACTACCTTGCCTATTATACGGCTGCCAAACATGGGTTTACACAGACAGAACCAAGAAAAAAATTACAACCACCCAGAGGGCAATGGAGAGGAGCATGCTAGGAATAAGAAAGATTCACAAGGTACGAAGTACAAAAATTAGAGAAAAAACTATGCTGACAGATGCTCTAACACAAGCACTAGCACTAAAGTGGCGGTGGGCAGGACATATCACAAGGCTCACTGACGACAGATGGACGATACAAGCCACTAACTGGAAAGGACCACCAGGGAAAAGAAAGGTTGGAAGACCATACAAACGATGGGCAGACGACATAGCCCAGACTGCTGGCACAAGCTGGCGGACCCTTGCCAAAGATCGGGAGAATTGGAAGCGGATGGAGGAGGCCTTTACCCGATATGGGACTACATCTCCAAAAGATACCCAAACAAATAACGCTACTAACTAGAATAAGACGAACACTAACACAACTAACACTTATTGCATTTAAAATTTAATTATTGTGAGATAAGAAATAAAAGGCTTATTATTATTATTATTATTATTATATTAGCCCATGGTGTCCCACTGCAGGGCAAAGGCCTGCCTTCCTTCTTTCCTAGGCCCATAGCCAACCAAAAGTTATTCTTATCTTATTATATTAGCCCATGGTGTCCCACTGCAGGGCAAAGGGCTCCCTTGCTTCTTTCCTAGGCCCATAGCCAACCATGGTTTGCTTTCCAAAAAGCTTACTAGCTTTTCTAGCTGATTAAACGAAGGAGCTGCGTTGCGAGACACTAAAAGATAAATATTTTCATATTTTGGTTACATAGATAGTAGTTACAGAAACTGTGATGTATATTTAAATAGAAATGTTAATGTGTACTTACTTTCGATAGATGTGGAACCAAACTAAAATACAGAACAAGTAGAACGCCATTGGGTTGGGGTGCAGAGTTTTTTTAAAGTCCACTTAGCCACTCAAAACTACTTGGAACTTTGGAATTTCGAATTTTGATAAAAAAACTAATCAAGATAAGATGAAGTTGTTTGTTTTGAAACACATAACCTACAATTACAAATGTCAAAGATTTGGAATTGTTTTATTGCTATAATCCAAAATAAATATTTTCCAAGTCGAAAATGATATAATTAATTAAATATTTGTTGCATAATAAATATAACGGGTTTTAAACAAACATTTTGTGCATTTGTATTAATTTAAAATGACGAAATAACTTAAAAATAGCTTAGTCGAGATTTTCTCGATTATAACTCGAGATTAAACAGCAACACTGTAAACATCGTACTCATCATCGTTGTTCGGCAGATCGTCGACGAGCTTAAGTAGCCTAGCGAATACGGTTTTTATCAACGTTGTTTTTAAAAGCGATCTTTACGATGAAACATCAGAGAACTCGTCGTTGTTAACATCTATGATGAGTCTGTTAGTGAATCGCATTGCAGTACACTGCTGTGGGCTAATGATGATAATCTACAAGCGTGTGTTGGACCAGTTAAATAGACAGATAACCCTAGAAATGTAGCTGGGACAAACTGGATGTGGAAGTTGGATGGCAAGGTGATATAGCGCAGCTTGGGCTTATGCTCAATCGTGGCGTTCAATTCTCAGGATAAGATAAAAGCGGAAAGCAGAAGACGTGGTGTGCCGGCCCTAAATGAATTGGGATATGGGGAGGAGAATGGTGATGATACTAATTCTCAATTTCAAACCGAAATAAATAACTCTGTGTCCCTAGCTCCTGCACTAGGAAGCGTGAATGGAATTCCTGCATAGGGGATTGTCGCCGCAACTTGTTACAATACAGGCGATATTATACCGAACACGAATATGTCATTCTTGTAACACCATTGATTCTGTATCTATCATTTTTGAATTATTTTCTAGCTAATTGATCCTTGTCATTTGTCGCTGTAGGTAAAAGAGGTATGTGTATATAGATCAAAACGTTTAATTTAAATATACCTACTTCCGATATTAGAGACAATGGTAACCACATATAGCTAACTGTTGGTTCAAGAATAAAAGATTTTTACTCTTATTTCGTGCCTGTATTTTCCCGTCGTCCATAACACGGTTAAGGCATGTAATCGTATGCATCTTACTTACTTGTATTAACTTTATCGTTGACAGAATTTACTTTGTCTACACCAGTCCACACAGATAAAGTTAATACAAGTAAATCTGAATATAACAGACTAGCGGGCGTCACGCGGTTCCACCCGCGTAGTTCCCGTTCCCGTGGGAATACAGGGATAAAAAGTAGCCTATGTCACCCGGGGATAGTGTAGCTTCCCAACGGTGAAAGAATTTTTCAAATCGGTACAGTAGTTTTTAAGTTTATTCGTTGCAAACATACACACACACAAAAATGCAAATCTTTCCTCTTTATAATATTAGTGTAGATTGCACATCTAGCCTGACTTCACCCACTTTGCTTGTGCCAAGCTCCACGTTCTTACGCCAGCCTCACCCAGGATATGCCAGCGATGGCAACAATGTCGTCTGCCCATCTCGCCGCAGTATAAAACTTACTAAACAAAAAATATGAAGACTGCATTAAAGTAATATTACAAGAATAAACTAATTAAGTTTGTTCACGAATAAAAATAATATCTTGAACATTTCTTTAAGCCTGTATGTAGGATAAGTCTTGAGGTAACTGGGAAACTTCTTACAGTGAATAAAAAATATCGAGACGGACCGAGGCGGAGCGCTTTGAGATGGTGGTACAAAGAGAGCAACGGTTACATTCAAGACGGAAAGAAAGAAAGCAAAAAAAGTTTTGTTCTACTTGGACAGGCAATGAATGTCAATCAATAGAGAGATAGCCTAGTATATAGTTACAAAACGCTACTCGCGCGTATGAGGTTTTATTTTCGATTATTCATTGACGACACGGTTGGCGCAGTGGCCAAGCGATTGACTGGCCTACAGAAAATTGTGTTTTTTAAACTTTTTACATAGGTACTCATATATAAAGGGTGTAAAAGTACCCTTAACGCAAACGAAGGGCATTTGTTCTCCCCACCACTGCGGTCATTCTTTTGTTCTAGACCATACCAGGGATCCTCCTAGTTGCGGAGATATTGGGGGTCAAAGTTCCAAATTTTTCACAGCTGTTTTTGTAAATAACAGTTTTTCAGGTTATAACTTTACTTAAATTACCTCCATGACCCGTTTACTATTCAAAGCATCCACTAGCATAATGTTTTAAGAGTGCTACTTTGAGTTTTACCGTAAAATGTGATTTTTGACCCCAAAAAAAAGGCATTTCCCAGCAAAAATTTTTGCGTAGGGTTACTTAGTTTGATGTACAGAATGCTTGGTTGTCGGATGCGTGAAGGGTTCGTTTACACCCTGTATGTATATCGATATGTTTGTAAACGCACCGACGTTCCAGACGTTTCTAGTATGAATGGGGCAAAAATAAAAAACGGCCTGTGGAAAGAAAAGAACACTATTGAATTTTCCATTAGGAATTTCCTAATAGCAGCCTGGATAAGCTCGCCCTCTATTACACGGGGCTCCAATATAACTGGCAAAATCTATGTCTGATAGGAGTCGATATTTATAACTACATGAATATGAACGCATAATTATGTTTTTGTTGTTTTAAGCCATAATGTGTTTTCAATGAAGTAAACACATTATGGCTACCGCGACCTCGACATAAAGGGCTAAGAAGGTACATGGGTGGTTTTTAGTCAGTAGAAGTCTTACACTCCCTTTCGCTCTGCCCAAGAGCGGGAGGGGTTAGTTGATGATTTCCCACATCCCAAAAAAAAGGACGTTATCCACAGCAGTCGCGCTTGCAACCACTAGACCAAGGATGGCGAACCTTTATGTATCAACGTGCCATTTTTTCCAAAGCAATGTTTATTGAGACCTTGCACGTGCCGTCCAATAATATTCTTAGTCTTTATTTACAGATAATTAAACTAAATATTTTCGACTAAAAACTGTTTATTTACTACCAAAAAGAAAAAAACTGGACCTACATCGTAATAAATGTTTCAATTCTACGTGTAATTCAAATTAAAGTAACATTAGTGTAACTTCTGTTGTTTCTGATTAGATTATAAGTAACATAAATGTGTAGTGTAAGGATTGTAAGAGGTTAATTTTAGTAGATTGCATTTTGAACTGGACTCCGCTACCTAACGGTTTAATCTTATGTTATTCTTCTCTGAAAGTAATTACCCGTAGGCATAGATAAAAATATGGTTAAAAATTCGGTGGTGTGCCTACAATATTGTGTAACGTGCCGTCAATGGCACGCGTGTAATTGGTTCGCCATCCCTGCACTAGACTAACTAACAGTCAGTCAGACAGACGGCTTAAATAGCACAAAAATAATTTACTCAGTGTACCAACCACCTAACACTTAATAATTTATTTAAAAACACACTTCCAATGTTGTCTTTTTATTATCTAGCCTGCCTTAGTATTCCCGTTCTGCGTTATAATGGCCAGTGCTCGGGAATAATCCGAGTTATGCCGGGCAAAGCCCTGGTATGCTGTAACGAAGGTATGGAGAATTATTAGAGGATTTCTTTTACAACTTGTGCCCTCATTTCTAAGGAAAGATGTGGGACTGTGATTATTTTGTGTTACATAACATAACATCACGCCTGTAATCCCCGAAGGGTTAGGCAGAGGTGCACTTAATAGTACACCCACATTTCGCCAGTCCCTTGTAATAGGGGGCGAGCCTATTGCCATCAACCGGGCACAAATCCAGACTCCGTGGCTGTTACTGATAAATTCCTGATGGAAAAAGCCAATAACACTTTGCCCGACCCGGGAATCGAACCCAGGACCTCATGCACAGCAGTCGCGCTTGCCACCACTAGACCAACGAGGCAGTCAAGTTATTTTGTGTGTTTGTCAAATAGGTCAAGTTCCAGTCAGAACAGATGCGTCTGAATACAGTATTTTAACAGTGCATTTTTGGTACTTTTTAACTTTTGTGGCAAACATAAATGCATATTTAAGACTTTAATAACATAACATCACGCCTTTATCTCATCCCCGAAGGGTTAAGCAAAGGTGTACTCCCACGTTTCGCCAGTTATGTTAAGTCCCGTGTAATAGAGGGCGAGTCTGTTGCCATAGACAGGACGATATTGTTAGCAAAGATAATCCATGATTAATTCGAAAAAAAAAAACGAAAAATCTTTTTAGTAAGTTTAAAAAACCCCCAATTTATCAGGCTCATCACAAGTACATGCTAACCCCCAATCAAAATTCAAAAGGAGTATCTCTTTAAAAAATTACACATTCCATGATGTTCCCAAACTCGTCTGAAACTCGAGGATTATTTAAATTTGGAAGATTATCGCTTCCTTGCCATTTATAACTGGAGACTTATCTGATCCTGGATCAGTGGACTTCGAAGGTGAACTGGACAAAGTTGGGTGAGTCGTGGATGGACTGGGTAATATTGTTGTCGTGTTTATTAGTTTTAGCTTTACTTCTTTATGTTTTGTTTTTAACCTCACGTGGTGTCAGAGTGTGCCATGTGCCCCTTTTTTTTTGGCGGGTGGAAAATCATCAAATAACTCGCTCTTGGGCAGAGCGAAAGGGAGTGTCAGACTTGTACTGACTAAAAATCACCCATGTTCCTTCTTAGCCCTTCATGTCGAGGCCGCGGTGTCTCTTGCTAACAATCCGCAGCCCCGACGGGCGTCGGCCCTTACGGGGCCCCTTCCATGTTGCTGACATCTCTTTGAGGCGCGCGTGGAACACGAACGCGCCGTCCACACGGCCTGTCGTCGTCGTAAGACGGACGGACGGCGAGCTAGCCCATCACTTACCGTCCACAGGCCCGCGTCTGCGGTGGCCGGAAGCCGTCACGTGGCCCCCGACGCCCGGAGCGCCTCCCGCGGCGGCTGGGACGAGAGGTTCACTCCCTCTCACGTTCCGCCACCTCCTTCGCTAGCATCACTGCTTCGCAGAAGGAGGCGACGGCGTCCCTTTCCTCCTCGCCCGGACCATGGCTTGCACCAGTGCCGGACGCGAGAGGTCGCCGCCGCCTGCCATGTGCAGGACTTGATTTTATATGCCGTCGAAAAATAAGTCTCTGGTTTGGTTTGGTTTCCTCACAATGTTTTCCTTTACCGAGGAAAGTGATAATAACACAGTTGAATTTCTCAGTAGCAGCCACGGATTCTGGATATGTAAGTACCCGGTTGATTACAATAGTTTCGCCCCTATTACATGGGAATTAAACGTAGCTGGAGAAATACGTGTGTACTATTCACATCTCTGCTTGCGTGTGTACTATTCACATCTCTGCCTGCGTGTGTACTATTCACACCTCTGCCTGCGTGTGTACTATTCACATCTCTGCCTAACCCTTCGAAGATTACAGACGTGATGTTTTGATATTTTGTACTATAACGTCAACATGCCTTTATAAATCACTGTAGCAACATCTTAATTGTTCTCTTTTCAGGCTCCTGCAATCTCAAACCGATAATCTAAATCCATTTGTTTAAAAGATAAAGAGTTTGTAAACGAGTACAATACATACCGATTCGCATTTACATAAACAATTCGGGATCATAACGACCGAATTAATCAGATTAATGGGCTCATTTACAAGTCAAAAATTATTATGGTGTTGACAATAAAGGTTATAGTCGCATTCATTTTACTAGAAAAGTTATTCGTGTTCGCAAATGTTCGTAATTATAATATTTAAAGTTCATTTTGGGGAATGAGGTTTTCATTTTGGTGAAGTTCGGCGAGGAAGTTAGTGCTTTATTCAAATGTATGCTTTGGATTGGACGGAGAAGGCAGGTTGTAAAAAAACTTGGAAAGCCATGGGGGAGGCCTTTGCCCAGCAGTGGGACAGTGTAGGCTAAAGGAAAAAAAAGACGTGTGGCACTCGGAGACTGCCGCGGTAAAGCTATTGCATAGCATTTTTTATCAACTTATGCAATTATAATTATTTATTTACATATTTTATTAATGCAGTATTTTTTTTCCTTTGTTTTTTTTTCTTTGATAATATTAATAAATGCACTTTGTTTATTCATATTTAAAACACTTTGTACACAAATTATACGAGTACAGATATTCACTGTTGTACATAGATGATAAATACCTATACACCTATATACTTTCTCACAAACAGCTTTTCCGATACAACCAATGCCACCTAAAGGCGGGTTGCTGAACTAAAGAGACAAGCGTGATATTTCAAAAAGTAATTGTCAAGTGTCAATTTGTCAAGTGGGGGGTGTTAGGTTTTTTTAGTTACGGAATTTCTGGATTCGGTCCCCACGCTCAAGGCCCGCGATAGAAGCTATGCAATAGCTTAAAAAAACGAAAACTAGGGAAGAAAAGAATTCAGAGATATTTAAGAAGGATCGAGTCTTGCTAAGAATAGAGGAGGAAGGAGAGGGTTCTTATCGTATTACTCAAGAGCGGAGTTGTGGAACTCAGATAGACAGCCTTACCAATTAAGTCAGGGTATACATACAGCTGCATCCAGTTAACTAAAAGCCGACTCCAAAATCTTTTTAGTTTCGTGGCTGATTTCCATTTAGAACTGAATAAAGTCACGCCCATGATAACGCACAGGATCTACGTGGTTGACAATTCGTTCTTTCTCACTGAGAGGAGTTCTGTTTCTCAGCTGCTGAGACGTTTTAGGCTGATAATGTAATGCATGGCATGGCCTCACGTATTCTTCCTGTACCTACAAGTATGGTTTTAAGATCTTTATTTTCATCAAAAGTATATCACTGGTCGGTGCCACTGGATTGTTGGTCTAGTGGTCGCAAGCGAGATTGCTGAGCATAAGGTCCTGGGTTTGATTCCCAGGTCTGGCAATGTGTTTTTGGGTTTTTCCATCAGGAATTTCTCAGTAGGAACCACGCCCGGTTTATGGTTATAGAAATGATAATGTTGATGAATTTAATTTAATGTAATTTGGTTTTTTTAATTATATGTTTGTGTGTATTGCTTTTATTATTTTAACGTACCTAATTCTATTAATTTTGCAATGAATTTGATCTAAATTGTAATGTTTATTCATGAATAATGTTTGTATTGAGACTAATGGTAACGGGTGTAAATTACTTGAATAAACGAATTTATTATTATTATTATTATAGGCCATGGGACTTAAAAATAACTGGCGAAATGTGGTTGTACTATTACGTAGACCTCTTTCTAACCCTTTTGGGGATTACAGGCGTGATGTTATCTTAAAGTTCATAGCTTCAGTACGTCATCACTTCTATTCGGGCAACAAATAGCTATTCTTTATGTGTCATACGACAATAATATGGTTATACGACAATATAAAAAATACAATTAAATATATCAGCGGCCACTGCATCAAATATGGCGGCACGGCCATGACCGGACCGGAAGCGGCCGCCACATCTGGCCAGTGACGTCACACAACGGAAACACCGCCACTCCTCACTTCCGTCCTTCGTTCGAAACTCGAACGTTTTTAGCTGTAGATATATTTGTTTTGGGAATGTTTTATTTTTGGGAAGAGAATGCTGTTGGTTTGCAGTTTTGAAAATACTTGAAAATCACGGATTTTCGAGTGAGTAGAAATGGTTTTGCCAACCATTTTCTAGCTATGGTAACAGAAACTAAAAACGCTATATTTTTCATCATATTCCCTTCGTTAACGTCATTCGAGTATCAAAAGATCTTTTGTATCAATTTAATTTAATATCACCAATATTATGTGAGTAAGTCTACCTACCCAAAAATTGAAGTCTCAAACCTATAAACCACTCCGTATGAGTTTTAAAATACTTTTCCATCAGACCGCCAACCAATAAATTCACCCAGAAACTTTTCAGCGGCGCTCCTTAAAAATGATAAAGGATCGATATATTGAAGAATGGGCATTCAGCTCACGTTCGTGAACTGAGATCAAACGCCGTGATTGTAAACGAGCGGCTTCCAGTTATTACTTCAGGGACCCACATGTGGCTTCAAACGGCTTATTCATTTAGAATTAATATCGCTTTGAAGTATGGCTACATACTTTTTAGATATAGATTGAAAAATGAAAAGAAAATGCCAGAGTTTTATCCCGTTCTTCAATAGAAAAATCATTTTACCTTCCTTTAAAAAAAACCTGAGCAATCATTTTTCCCATGGTGCAATTTTGCTATTAACTTTTTATCAGGCGCTTACTGGCTCTGATATTAGAAGGGATCGATACTTTATTGAGAGATGGGATTCAACTCACGTTCGTGGAGTCAGATCAAACGCTGTGATTGTAAACGAGCTGTTCCTTAGTTATTGATTACTGTTACCGGGTATCGTTAATAATTTCCTGTGTAACTGAGTAAAAGTAAAAGAACCCAAATTCTTCTATCATTATAATAATTTATAGAATGTCTTTCTAGGAAATTCAGAACAAATTTAAATTTTAAATAATAGTATTTCAATTTTCCTGCCCTCATCCTAATTTGAGTCGGCGCTGCATGTCTTCCGTACTTTTCTGATACTCATAACTTCAGTAGTCACCCCCTTTCAAGTCATATCATATTACACAGTTCATCTATCATTTCCCTTGCTCCCTCTATATCCATTCATCCACATTCATAGGAACTCAAAAAAATTCTAATGACCTTTTCACTATTCTTACACAATTACATATGTCACGGCAACCGAGCAACTGGTACTATGTATTCAGAACATTATAACATAATATGCCATACCTCATCTCTTGCCCACCCAGGATTTTAATGAAGCAAACGACCGAGCCGTCCAAGTTGCTACATACTGGTCGGGCAAAATCTAAATCATGGTTTCGAGAAGAAAACCTACACCATTCTGGACCACTCACATTGAAAATCATTCTACTTCTCGTTTGTAAGGATGTATGAATGGATGGATGGATGTTCGTTACTCTTTCACACAAAAACTACAGAACGGATGTGAATGAAATTTAGAACACAGGTAGTTTATAACCTGGATTAACACATAGGATACTTCTTATACCGGTAGTAAGATCCCGTGGGAGAATATCGACCTCCACGCGGGCGAAACCGCTGGCACAAGCTAGTCGGAAATAAAGAAAAAACAGGCCACACCATTTGAGCGACAGTGTACCTTCTAGCCTGTTCCTGAACCTGATTAACCATAATTCCTGAAAACAAGCCGACAATAACACTTAACATTAGAGCCCACATTCCCCTAATCAATCAAAACGAAGATAGAGCTCAAAGCGAATATTCAATGCGTCGCTAAGATCGCCTTCAAATTGAAGCAATCAGTCTAAATGAGTCCTAATTAACGGTGCCGCTAATTACCGAGCCTGATTGAAACCGCTGCCGTTTCAAATGAGAAACTGAATCGAGATCTTAATTGCCTATAATTGGATTAGAGATATGCTTTTGATGTTTCTTTGTGTGGCGCTAATTAGCAGCTATTCGGGGTTTTGTGTGAGGAAGAGAATTAATTTATTCGGTTATTCATTTAAGTACCTTTAAACATACATTTACTTACACCTTTTTCCATTGGGGTAGGCAAAACCACAGAACGCAGTGGTGTGATCCTTACACGTTAAACGTCTATAAAGTTAAATGTACTATGGCAATAAAAAAAAAACGTAAAAAAATGTTATCCTAAGATTTATGTCATTTGACACTGGCCTTATTCAAAATTCAAGGTTTGCGTAAAACGTTGTCTCCTTCTTCCGTCTATATCTCAGAAGACACTCTCTTTTGATCCCTGTCTTGTTGACACAGTCTTCCTATAGTCTTCTTAATTCTTCTTCTATATTCGTACTCAACGCTTCTCTCATGATATTTTTCACATTCCTCCGAGTCACAGGTCGTGACTAGCGTTTACCAAACAACTTTTCATTCAGCGGTGCCATTATCAGGATATTAATAAGGCTTTATGTACAAGTCCTGAAGCAATATAGACGAGTTCATAATAGTCCACTTTACAGTACGGTACAGACGACAGCACAACAAATTACTCGGTTTGTCAAATAATGTTAATGCTTATGCTTTCGCGATAAAGTTGAAAATCCATTAAAGAAAGACAGATTGCAGTAGCCTGATGTGTGTAAAACACTACAAAACACCACTAAAACCATTCAATTCAACTCCAAGCACTCCCAATATATAACACCAATATTACCAGCGATGTACAAAGAAGCGGCTTGATCGCTTATCTACAGCGCTCTCTGGTTACAAGCCGTTCCTCTGTTAAACTAATATGGCTGGATGTAGCGCTGCTTTTTGCACCACAAAGGCGTATGTCGTTCGTGCGTTCCGTCTTTGTTATTTTACACCGGCGGTGCGGCGGCGTGGTAAAGGAAACGTCAGATGTATATGATAAATGGGTAAACGGTTTCATGTAAGGTTTTCTTAGGTAATAGGTAGGTAAGAAGGATTTTCTTGGATGATTGCGATGATTAAACCAACTGTCTCTTGGTAAACTATTGAAAGTGAAAAGTGATTACTTTACTTTACAGGACAGTAATTTGAAGCCTATTTTATGAAAACATAACATAGCTTATGTTACGCCTGTTGTCTTCATAAGGTTAGGCAGAGGTTTACCTACAAGTACACCCACATTTCGCTAGTAATGTGGCTTACCATATGAGATAGAGGGCGAAGCTTTTACCATCAACCAGGCACAGATCAATATTCCGTGGCCGCTTCTGAGAAAGAAATACCTAATGGAAAACCCACTGACACTGCTTTTCCTTCCTGTCGAGCCTTCATGAAAGAGTAACAAACATCCACACATCCATTCTCACAAACTTTCACATTTATAATAATTATTACTAGCTGTTGCCAGCGGCTTTGCCCGCTACAACTCGAAAATTGTCCCACGGGAAGATAAAATCGGGATAAAAACTATCCTATGTGTTAATCCAGATTATAAACTACCTGTGTACCCAATTTTATCTAAATCCGTTCAGTATTATTTGCGTGAAAGAGTAACAAACATCCACACATCCATTCTCACAAACTTTCACAGTCATTTATAATATTAGTAGGATTCAGTACAAATTCAGGCAGCACTGGACTCCAAAACAGACTGTCTTAAGTCTTAAACACAGAGTACTCACTCTTGTCCATTAGGCCAAAATACCCTCGAAACTTTTACTCAACTTTTACATAAACCAATTTTGATCCCTTCCCAAAATAAAACTGGAGAGTAAATTCGTTATTTTTCGAAAAAAAAACATGTAATTCGGGTCTCTAGAAAGTTTTAAAGACTTGGAAAGTATTTTAAGACGGCCACAACAACGGCAATAAATTAAGGGAGAAGGAAAATAATGTTGGGATGTCATTAATTACAGAAATCCGGGTCTTGAGGAATTGGTTCATTCTAGTTTTAATGTTGGTTTGCTTTAAACAAGTTGATAAAACGGGTCATCAAATGGTGAAGAGTGTTTTAGTTTAGAAGTCAAAGGCAATTTACGATTCTTGCAGAGTAAGTGTACAGATTAATGTTTATCATCATCATTTCAGCCAAAAGAGCTCGTGGCTTAATAAGAACTGCCATTCGGGTCGATCTTTAGGTAAAGCTGTGCTTGCCTAGGTCGGTCTGTGGATGGGTAACCGCCCAACATACCGAGTTTCCTCCGTGCCTCGGAAAGCACGTTAAGCTGTTGGTCCCGGCTGCCATATATAGATCTTTGGCAGTCGTTACAGGTAGTCAGTGACCTGAAATTCTGACATTCAGTCTTACCAAAGAGGAAGAGGTATCGTATTACCTAGTATTAACTGGGTTGTGGAGGTCAGATAGGCAGTCGCTCCATGTAAAATACTGGTATTCAGCTGCATCTGGTTAGACTGGAAGCCGACCCTAACATAGTTGGGAAAAGGCTAGGCAGATGATGATCATCATTTCAGCCAAAAGACGTCTCCCGCTCTGGGCAGAGCGAAAGGGAGTGTCAGACTTCTACTGACTAAAAACCACCCATGTTCCATCTTAGCCCTTGCGCCGAGGCCGCGGTATCTCTTTCGAACAACCCGCATCCCCGACGGGGCCCGCAGCCCCGACGGGCTGGACTGGCTGGATAGGCCTGAAATTAATATTCATCTGGAGTAATTTGATCACAGCACTTTTTCTTGAGAAATAGATTCTTGACAGATAGACGGACGACGAAGTGATCCTATGTGTGTTCCGTTTTTTTCCTTTTGAGGTACGGATAAGTACGGAACTTTGAAAAAGTAAATCTGGTTGTAAATTTTGAAATTTTTTATTGAAATAATTGAAATTCAAATTTTTTTGCCTTAAGGTGAATGCTCCAACTAGCCCGCGAAATTCAATTTCTTTTACGTTTTTTGCAATTTGCAGGTCAGTGTTAGTTTGTATGTTGATGTTGAAAAAGTAATTTTTGCACCTTTATGAACTTGGAAGCTTGTATTGATGATTTTGATGATTATAATTCTGTAAGTACATACGTCTTACAGCCGCAATTAATATTCTAATCAACATACAAACTAACACTGACCTGCAAATTACAAAAAACGTAAGAAAATTTGAATTTCGCGGGGTGGTTGGAGCATTCACCTTAAGGCAAAAAAATTTGAATTGGTAGAACCCAATATACTGTATACCTATAGTTGTTAACAACTATATTGGGTTCTACCTAAACTAGGAATAAACCTGTAAATTGTGAATTACATAGTAAACAGCTGACCTAACCGGTGAAGAAAATTTTACGTCTACAAAAGTAACTTCTTCTTCTTATCG
Source organism: Diarsia brunnea (assembly GCA_949774965.1). Lineage (NCBI taxonomy): Eukaryota > Metazoa > Arthropoda > Insecta > Lepidoptera > Noctuidae > Diarsia > Diarsia brunnea. Next base: position 2,133,124 of record OX459005.1, on the reverse strand, counting down.
TGTGGGCAGTAAGGTCTAACGACCCTAATTAACTAACTAGCCTATATTTGCCCACATCTACTGAAAGGCCTCAAACTCGCGTCTTCTCAAGATTATGTGTATTCCTAACTAGTAACGTCTACATAGACAGACTGAAAACTTTTTCTAAGAGACACTTTTCGAATTAATCTAAGACCCGTTCCTCAAAAGGATGGGTGAGTTAAGTGGCCTTTAGTCCCGCTTCGTTCCAACCCCCTTTAGGCGTTCTACACACGATACGGCACATCCGGACGGTAGAAGCCCTCTAGTAGCAGTAGTCCGGTTGACCAAACTAGTGCAACTTTTCAGTAGCGGTTTTCGGTTGAAATATAGCAGTGAACCTACCTACTCTTTAGTAGCAAGTAAAAATCAGCTTCTGAAGTCGGAGACAAAAAAAACGATAACAAATCAATAAATGGCACCGACTTCGGAAGCTGATTTTTCTTCTGAAGTTTATTTTCACTTTTTGTGTATTTGTTTTCAAAATAACAATAAAGTATCAAATCAAATGTTTATTTGCTAGAAATACATACAAATTACAGGAAAAGATCTTATAGCCTAAAAAGTCACTGTACTCTGCCTGCAAGCAAGCATGCAAATATTTACTTATATCTATAATCATAATTCATAATACATTATAATTTATGTCGTTATTATCATTCAATTTCTATTATTAAATTATAATAAAAATAAATTTTTCATTATTATTATAGGTACACAACATAACAAAACATTTATACAAAACACTCGGGATTCATTAACTAATTTAAAATAGATTATTTAGTAACATTATTCATGAATTCAGTAACAGAATAAAATTGTTTTTCTAGAAGCCATAATTTTAATTTTACAAAAAATTAATTATTGGTTAATTCTTTTAAATTCTTTGGGATTTTATTATAAATTATTTCACACATATTATAAGAGTTTTTTTTATAAAGAGCAGTCCTTGGTGCTCTAGGCAGAACTATTCTATAGTAAGGAAGTGTATTCCACAATTTTATTACAAACCGAACTGTTGCTATCGGGGCATAGTACGCCAACTCATAGTGTTGTGGTATCGAGTTCGAACCCAGTCACAGGATATTCTTTTTCCTCGTCGAGACATTTAGTTTTAGATTTTATCTAAAGAGTATCGGTAGTTCGGTGCTACATTTCAACCGAACGACTGCTACTGAAAAATTGCACTAGTTCGGTCAACCGGAGTACTGCTACTACAGGGTGAAATTAGATACAGGTGAATCTACGCTTGGAACAAAGCCATTAGGCTGAATTTCTACCCTAGGTATGTGCCATAACAGGCGTTGCATAGAGGGGGCTCTGGACTGGTGTTTTAAGAGGAAACGTTGCCTCCTCTCATATACAGCCACGAGCACAAATACTTTTAAAAGTGTTCTTCTCCAACTATTCCAATTTAAACGGGTACTAACACAGTATTTTGAAACTCTACCAATAATATTTTTTCGGGAAAATTGCTTGTTTTAGGAATATGTATATTTATGTACCCAGGGTAATTTTAGTGAGGTATGAAACCCACACTTCTCGGTCTTATCCCGATTGATTGTGCCGAACTGAACTCATCCAAATATGATTCGTCTTCGGTAGATTCCGAAAGGAGTTTGCCGATCGGCACGGGTTAAATGAAAGTTGAATACCTATGTGAATGAATTGAATTAGGTTTACTTTGCTTTCCAACAATTACTACCGAAACGGTCGTGCCGACCCTAATTATTGTGTGGCACCCCTTAGCATCGAATGAAAAACCATTCCAGAAACTTTTTATTAGCGAAAATACAAATTTTGTTCCTTAGCTCCACGGGGCATGGGGTTATAATAAAACCCTTTGAGCTGTTTTGATCACAGGAATTTATATTCTGTCGCTCCTAAATCGTTATTTGCTGTGGACGAGTTTACTGTTAGGCACTATTACTTTTTGTAACATGACTGGCAAAATGAGACTGTACGCCTATGCCTCGCCTTTCAGGGTTTGCAGGCGTGAAGATTAATGATGTACTACGTATGTATGTTAAAATGTTGATTTTAATACCGTCATCATCTTTTCAAAAAAAATACTTTTATCAAACCGTATTCCTTTTCGTCCACCATACATTTAAATCTTCACCTTTCTTGCATAATTATCATTATCACCAAAAAAATTACCAAAAGAATTTCTGTCAAACAGAATTTTCATCCCAGAAATTCAAACTCTCATTTTCCCATGTAAACACAACACCATTCCCTACACAAACAAATAAACCATTTCATAAACAATACAAGTTCCCAGAAAAACCCCAAAACAAATCCGTACCACGTTCAAACATCTTAATACTCAGACTCTATTGTCCTGTTTACGAGAAGAGGATTAAAAAAATATTTTCTCTTCGTAAAAACATTGTACACTTAAAAACCAATAGTTTCTGCCTCGGAGTTTATTTTCCGTGACCAGTACCTGTTTATCGGAGCCATCTTTTTCTACTCTACACTTATTGTCTAGCTTTCTACAAATGTAGTGATTTCTTTGCAGAGGAATAAGGGCGTAGTTTCACATGGTGGTGTAGATTTTTTTAGCGATACTTATATTTTATATTTTCAGTTCTCACTGCCAACCATCGCGTTGGTAAGTATAGTATTATTTTTACCTTATTTTGCCTAATTTTCTAACTTATTGTGGATCTATGTAAATTAAACATTTTGCCTTTATTTGACATTTTCAATTATTAAAAGAAAGGTTTGATTCTCAGTCTAATTTGAATATAAGGAGACACTCAATCAAACTGATATCATGAATTTAGCACAAATTTTAGACCTCAGACTATTATTAATTTGTTATTAAATAAAAATAAATTTATGTGCCGTAAAACTCTGCAATAGGGTAGTTGACTAAAAAATCTAATTAGTCCGTCAGATGGATTTCCAAAAAATAATGGACAGATGTTTTTTCACGTAAACAATAAATGAAGACGATACAGAGCTTCGAAGCGTCACGCGACGTCACAGTTTGGTACACTCACAATCTTTGACACGTTTTATTTTCGTAATTTTTTAATAATTTTATAAAACAAAAAACACGTAAGTATCCAATATTTTTCGATAATGTAACAGACGGACTAAACAGAATTAATATTTTTTTTATTCAGTCAACTACCTTATTCCTACACGATCAAAATATGCATACGAACGCACCAATAGCCGATTTTATTATACTGCACATTCACTACTACTGGTAACATTTTGTTCAATGGCCTTTTTTTTTTATAGTGGGTGGAAAATCATCAAATGACCCCTCCCGCTCTTGGGCAGAGCGAAAGGGAGTGTCAGACTTCTACTGACTAAAAACCACCCATGTTCCTTCTTAGCCCTTCATGTCGAGCCCGCGTTATCTCTTGCGAACAACCCGCAGCCCCGACGGGTGTTCAATGTCCCTTTCAATTCAAACTGTGAATTATAACACTCTCTCTCAGTGTCCAACCAGCCCTTACAATATACAAGCCGGTGTCTGTTTCTTTAGAGTCAGTTGCGACAATGTTCGCGCCATTATTGCGACCGGCCGGCACGGTACCGTCACGGCAACCGGCGGGAAATGTAGCTGTACCAGACACTCATAGAAAAATGTACTATCGTTGTTGTAATCTCAGCCAGATGATCGAGGCTTAGGCTTATGAAACTTTGATAGAAAAAATCTATTGTTTTCGTAGAATCTATAGTTGGAGAAGCTCGGAGCTAGATAATTACCGCTACACGAGTCTATTGAAGGTTATAAGCTATAGTTCCCGTTGCCAATCCGTGGATGGGTGACAATCGGTCCTCCGTGTCTCGGAAATACGTGAAGCCGATGGGCTCAGCTGTCATTTGTAAATCTTTGATACCCAGTTTTCAAATGTCCGGAAGTCTGACAAATCAGTAGTACTAAGTACCCTGCTACTCTAACTGAGTTTAACAACCTCCATGTAAAATACTGGTATTCAGCTGCATCTGGTTGATTTGTTTTTATTTAAAGAAACGCTAAGAATTTCCCTCGTATCGTGGGAGCTTTTACAAATATACATAAACTAGCTGTGCCCGCGACTTCGTTCGCGTGCTTGTCGGAAACTAAAATGCGTCGCTTAGATAAAAGTACGTTAAATCATTGCCCTGCGTTAACTTACTGCCGCTGTAGAAAATAAGAAGAGGGTAATGCAAAGTACTGACTATGTCTAATACTAAAGTTTAGATGGATGGGTGTTTGTTAATCAACCACGTCAGAACGGCCGAACGGATCTTGAAGAAATTTGAAACAGGTACATTATAGTCGACAGGTACTGTCGTTGGCGCGTTCGTGTTCTACGCGCGCCTCAAAGATATGTCAGCAACAATTATTAAGGGGTCCTTTGGGGCCCCTTAGTTGTTGCTGCCGTCGTCTGCCGGGGTTGACGGTTGTCCGCAAGAGATACCACGGCCCCGAAACACAAAGAGCTAAGAAGAAACGTGGGTGGTTTTTAGTCAGTAGAAGTCTGACACTTTCTTCCGCTCCGCCCAGAGCGGGATGAGTCATTTGATAATTTACGAACCACAAAAAAGGGGGGATTAGAGGCTGTTTCGAGAGGTACCTGTACCGAGTCTGGGATATCGAATCTGAAATGGAACGCCGTCACCTCCTTCTGCGAAGCAGTAATGCTAGCGAAAGAGGTGAACGTAAGAGGGACACAACCCCTCTTCCCAGCCGCCGCGGGAGACGCTCCGGGCATCGGGGGCCACGTGATGGCTTCCGGCCACCATAGGCGCGGGCCTGTAAACGGTGAGTAACGGGCAAGTTAATCGTTCGTCAGTCCTATGACGATGGAGGCGCGTTCGTGTTCCACGCGCGTCTCAAAGGGATGTCAGCAACATTGAAGGGGCTCCCAAGGACCGACGCCCGTCGGGGCTGCGGGTTGTTCGAAAGAAATACCGCGGCCTCGACACATAGGGCTAACAACACACCACATCTATATAAAGACATGTTTGGTGCAGTGGCTGGACGATTAACAGTAGCACTGCGTGTCGCAGGTTCGATTCCCACACGGTACAAACAAAATATGCCGTGGGTTTTATCCAATTTTAATTTAGTTTAAAAAAAATAGTATTTTTATACTGTGTAATTGGTAAATCTTTATTTGTTGACTATTCATGAAACATATGTTTATTTAATAACACCGCGGTTTAGAAAATGACATCAAATGAATAACGCCATCTGTCGAAGACGAAGATAAACTGCTAAAAAAGAGCGATCAAACACACTATAGGGTTTAGGCTATGTAGATTTTGAAAACAGCGTCATTTAGACTAATATCTACGTACCGTTTGCTATCATTACTTATTTAAAGTTATCTTGTGAAGGCATTTATTAATAAGTACCATATTCGTTCAATAGATGTCGTTGCTTGTCTCATTCTTGACCATAATGATAAGTTCTTCTTGAAAACTATAAATGCATATATCTTTTGATAGAGAGCACCGATTACGATGAAACAAAGACTAAGTAATAGCCCAAGTTACGCACAATATTTATGTATAAAAGTTATCTACATTCGTTTCGTAAATTTGACGTGATGCTTAGTCATCGAAACAGACAAACAGACAAACAGACAAACAGATAAACAGACAAACAGACAAAAATTCCAAAAATGCTGGAAATGTGTTCTGTTGGTTATACTTTAATACCCTGACAATTTTTTTTTTAAATATTTTCGATGTACAAAAAAGATTTTTCTACAGATTTATTATATGTATAGATTAAGACCCGGAATAACTACCTGTAGGTCATACAATTGTTTGTTCCGTGCGATATCGAACTCGCGACACGCTGCGGAGAAGCCAATCGCTCAGCTACAGCCCCAATTGCGCCGTCGTAGAATGAGAATTTTCCGATTCCAATATAGTTGGGAAAAAGCTAGGCAGATTAAGTAAGGCTCAGGATTAGATAACGCTCTGAAATAAAGAATATTAAATTAAATAGACGTAGACAAAATATAGTTCAGCAGTAACTTTATGAAGAGCTTCTTTGAAAATGATATAATTATTTCGACATGAGTACTACCGAGTTCACTGACGGACGACCACTTTTCAACTTTATTACCTAGGCCATAAGGGTGAAAAGTGGCAGATTATTTTTCAAATAATATTCCAGTTCTTCTCTTACATGTAGTTGTAACATTTGACGTCAGTGAAATAATTGGAAATGGCTGGACAGAAGTTCGTAAACAAATACTTACTCTTTGTATATACTTTTTATGTTGTGTGGAACCATGTTAACTTAGATACTAGACAGGGCTAGGTATATAATGTTGGAAGGGCATAAAATAGAAAAGGATCTACTAAAAATAATATAATTATCAGTCACACATCATTAGTTTATACAAATAAAAATAATAAGCATACCATAAAGCATTATCAATCTACAATTTTCCCACTGCTGGGACTCCAGGCCTACTCTCTATTAGAGAGAAAGGGCTATAATCCACCACGCGGCCCAGTGCGGGTCGGTAAATGTCACATGTCTGAGAATTTTTGATTCCAGGACATGCCGGTTTCCTCGCAATGTTTTCCTTCGTTGTTATGAGATAATATACAGGGTGTAAATCAACCCATCACACAGCCGTCATCCGACATCGACATCAGCATCCGACAACCAAGCATTCTGTACATCAAACTAAGTACCCCTACGCAAAATTTTTTGCTGGGAAACGATTTTTTTTTTGGGTCAAAAATCACATTTTACGATAAAACTCAATGTAGCACTGTTAAAACATTGTGCTAGTGGATGCTTTGAATAGTAAACGGGTCATGGAGGTAATTTAAGTAAAGTTATGACCTGAAAAACTAGTATTTACAAAAACAGCTGTGAAAAAATTGAAACTTTGACCCCCAATATCTCCGTAACTAGGAGGTTCCCAGGTATGGTCTAGAACAAAAAAGTGATCGCAGTGGTGGGAAGAACAAGTCTTAGTGCCCTTCGTTTGCGTTAAGGGTACTTTTACACCCTATGTAGGTATATTAATTAAAAATGTAAAAATAAGTGTAAATGAAGTGTATAATGGAAAAAATAATAATATATCAGTTTATTTTCTCTACACAAGTTACTAAATAGGGTTACAGTAGAGCACGAACATGGAATTAACTTTGTGAGAGCTGGTGCCTGAAATATTATAGATCTCTATAAAAACCTGTATTAGAAATCACCACATAGTTAATAATAAAATTTTTGCATGGTAAACGATTCTTTATACCCGACTCCGGTAAAACCCAAAAGGAGGGTTGTTTAAAAAACGTTGTCCCACACTATGATTTTCTCCCGTATCAAACATTTAAACTCAACAACCAGACACCCAGACCCGAAACAAAAAAATTGAGAAAAGAAAAAGTTTTTGCCATCAAAATATTTGTTCCGTGTGAAGATCAAACCCGTGCTACGCAGCGCAGCATTCAAGCCATCAGCCATTTTATTTAAACAGCATAGTATCTAAAAATTAACTCCCAATCCCAACCCTTACAGTACCAAAAGAGGCGACTTTTTTATTTTACTTTTCGTTCGTGTGTAGACTACTTCGAGTTTGCACAGTCATCTCCTGCATGGCGTAGCAAACCTACCTAATATCATTTCCTTCTGTCTGCCACCCCCCATGCTTGTTTCGGTTCATAGGTTGCGTAGTATGCTACAGACATACCCGCCTAGTTCCGGTTCATTCCCCGGCTGTCGGGCGGCAAGTTGAAAAGTTTATGTGTTTGGAATTTTATTGGTCCTGCTCTTGTACAGAGAACGTTTCTCGAACTGCGAATTTAAATTAAATTAGGTGGAAAACTAAGAGCGGATATTCGTACTGTTTTTTCTTAAAGTGGCACGTTGCACTATCCGGGTAGAGGCGTTATTGTAAGTACCACATAATATAGCATCAGCGTCGATCGAACGGGCACAAAGGTTGTGGTAAAATTAATAAGCTAATAAGCTATCACCTTCAAAGTGTTTCTTATTTCTAAACCGAATATTAACAGGGATTATCTCGGTAGCTTTTTTCAATCCAATATAATTTTAATATTCCCGTCACAACATCACGCCTGTAATCCCCAAAGGAGTTTGTCAGAGATGTATGTAATAGTAGTCAACCTATTTTCTGAAACATACGAGTCTCGATAAAATTCCAAATTCTCCTTAACATAATCTTCATTCATCATAGACAGGATTAATCAGGCAATATCGAGAGCTCCCACATACTTTCCGATGTCGCAACGATCAAAGAAGAAGATTACATTAAGAAATCCCGCTTTACGTCAGCACGCGTCAACTTTCTAAGTTATAATGCAACGCAGACCTTTGAGTAATTCGGTAATGTCATAGATTATAGGCCTTTTCTGGAGATAGGTCTGTTCGTAATACTTAAGTTTCGTTATTATTAATGAGAAAAGTTTCTAATGGATGGGTTTAGCCTGAATTAGGTCTTCAAAATTATGGTAGGTAACTAGGTAGGTTCCAAAGATAGGTATGGGACCGATTTTTAAGCAACTTATAAAAAGGAGGACGTTCTCAATTTGGCTGTATTTTTATATGTTTGTTACCTTATAACTCTGCGATTCATGGTCCAATTTACGTGTTTTTTTTTCCATTTAGTAGAGGAAGCGAGCATGGTGACTTAATCACATTTACGTATTACGTGGGTTGTTTATGAGTTATCTTCACACACACATTTATACATTTCATCTTAAGTCATGTCTATCTGGAAAATCTGCTTCTAACTTTTAGTAACGTAAAATGAATACCTACTCGAAAATAAATTGTATGGGATGAAACAAACAAAAGACTTCCAGATGTAAAGTTATTTTACACTGTTCAGTGTTAATTATTTCGCAACAAAATTTAAATAGAATTTCTAGATTAATAAGCCTAAAGTGCATTAGTCGACTGTAATCTAGTTTTGGGTTCCATTCTTCATTGAGAACAGAGGGACTAAAAATCTTGATGATAGAAAATATCTAAGAACGAACTCTTTGATTAAAAGTTTGTATTGTTTTTTTCAACTGTATTGTTTTTACAGGAGCAAATTGACGGTCAACCGTTACTCTAAAAAGTTAATTTGTCCTGTACAGTCCCAACAAAACCAAATAGGCATTTTACTCTGCCCTATCACCTCTGACCCTACATTCTATACTCTTTGCCGGCTGTCACGTGCCATATTGGCTGAATGGGCGTCACGTCCCCCTGACGTCGTCTCGGCCAACTTTCTTGATTATCAACACGTGGCGCGCATTCCGAGCCGCTGATCATGGCGGCTTATCATTGCTGATTGGACTTGATGCACTGTTCGAGACATCATTATTTGAGTTACTAGCGACCCACCCCGGCTTCGCACGGGTGCAATGTATGTACATATAAACCTGGCTCTTGAATCACTTTGTCTATTGGGAACTGCTACCAGTACTGATAAATTCATGTAATTATAGATCATAATTCCTATTATTACAGATTTTTTGTTATCTGTACTTTACTTACTTCTTTTTTCTTGTGGTCCCAAAATACTACTCAAAAATAAATTATTGTATTTTAGGTGGAATCCTGGACCGCGGTCCCGGTCCCGGAAGCCCCACGACCCGGAGTAATGTGGGAAGATACCTGACTAGATGGATAAGTTCGCTACATTATTTCCAAACCACCGCAACTCCTTGTTTTTAAGTTTTTTATTTAATAATATTTTTTAGGAATATTAATTAATTTAATTTCCGTCAAACACACTTTAACCATTTCATAGAAAACTGTCTCAACACCAACGTTTCTAGCTGAAGCTTTCCTGGAACTGTCAGTAAATATTGTATTTCCGTTAATTTGACTAAAGTTGTAGAATGGGTGCGGCTGAATGTTTCCAAGAACCATCGAATTTTCATCGAAGTAACGTCACATGCCTGTTTTTGATGGAAACCCTTCTTCTTGTTACCTCTGGGCAGGGTTAAATTGTCAAGATAATTATTTTCTTTGATAATAAGTGTTTCATAATTCGATTCGAATTTTAACGCAATTCATATTATTTTACTATTATGATCTACAAAAGTGGCCATTTTGGACCTTTTTTTTTTGCGCTGGTTGCGAGTACTACTGCTAGTAAGTAAGTATCTGCCAATAATTAAAAAAAAAAAATGAAAAAATGTTTATTGCTTAATCTTAAATAACTTATTCTAGTTCGCAGAATAAATACCCTATCCGTATCAATCATGGAAGTTAACATAATATTCTAAGACGTGTTCCCAACTGCTGTTTTCAAACAACCATTACCGTTATTTTATGTTTGTTATACACAAAAACAATACTAAAATGCACGAAGGCTCCGCCCGTTTATAAATCAAAAAGTATTTAGTGAACAATTTGAATTACTAATTCCCAAGAGGTTTCGTTTCTTGCAGACTGAAGATATTATACAGACAGGGCAACCTACCGCCATAGTGGAATTTTCGGCAGGATATGACCAAAATGATTTGATTTTAGGTGCATTATCCCAACCAACAAATCATCTTTGTCATCAACATCATCATATCAGCTTACAAATCGACTACTTGCTGTGTATTGACCTCCTTTTTTAACCGACTTCAAAAATGTCGAGGAGGTTCTCAATTTATCGATTATTGTTTTCTGCCACACTTCCCGGTTCCGTGCGTCTCTATAGGTCCAGGTGGTCCCGTGACTTTGACGATATCGTCGACCAACGACTTTTAGGACTTCCCTTCTTGCTTTGGCCTAACCTTGGACACCACCCAGCTAAAGTAAACCAACGATTATATGGAGGGTAATATCGGCATTATTAAGCTAGGAATAACCAATCAAGATTATTAACACATGTAAATATGTATGTATGCAACTCCCCGGAAAAAAATTAAGAACTTGCCAGAGAATAAGATGCTTACTGTACATAGATATATACATTTTAACTTCTAACTTCAAGTATTTTGACATTTATATTTCTTTATTTTTTTTCTTGTTTTGTTTACCAAATTATTCGGTTTCATGTATATTTTAAATTTTAGCATGTAAGAATTAATTTTGCTGTGCCCTGACAGGGTTTACAATGGCTCTAAGCCTTTTTTGTTAACACCATGCTTTACCTTGTAGAATGCAAATAAATGAATATGAAATATGAACTAAAACCCTGCCACCAAAAAATGTAACAGACAAAAATTACATCTACCATGTCCACTATTTTCTCTTCTGAATGTACAACCTAAACACGGGCCGTGATAGTGCCGACTTAATTGCGACGCAAGAACTCGGCAGTACTGAGTGCAAGAAATCTTGCTTGAGCTGGGAGCACACTCGCGGAAATAACCTTGCACCAGTTCCGAACTAGGGGCACTAAAGTGCAGATATAGCCTTAACCTCGTTTAGGTGTTGTTTGCGTGCTTTCTACCAGTATGATATCATATGACAATATGCATTTTAACTTTAAATGCACAATAAAGTATGTACGTCATATTGAATTTACTTATAAAATATCGAAATAAGTTGGTGTTTGCAATTTTTTTTAGCCTAGATATATTGTCCTACTGCTGGACAAAGGCTTCCCCTATAGCCTTCCTCTCTTCTCTCCGTGCGATTTTCTCCGGCCAATCTCGCACAAAAACCTCTGAGTTGTCACGTCAGTGTTTTTTAGGCCTCCCTTGGTACTCACTACGTGACGACACCACGCCTCCAGCCATCGCCATATAAACCATCGGTCCTGATGCATTCTACAGGCCCGGCCCACTCAATTCATTTTAAATGAATTTCACAACATCATTGTGACCTTGTAATAGTCAATGCATGGCAACAAACAGAAAGATTTTTTAAAATAAATAGAATACATTCATCGCTGAACATATTTATTGAAGAGTTACTAGAAGTGTAACGAAAGTGACAATTAAAATATTTTTTTTACGTGTTAATTTCAATAAACACTGTTTCTACGGAGTCTGTATTTGTGTGACCGGTTGATGGCAATAGGCTCGCCTCCATTTCATGCGACTAAAACATACCTGGCAAAACGTGAGTGTACTATTAGGTGCACCTCTGTCCAACCCTCCGGAGATTACAGGCATTATGTTATGTTTAATATCAACAACTGCCACATTCAATGTCACTCAACCGCGCAAAGCTATTTCCAGCATTAAACCCAAACAGTTGTCACCAAAAAAGTCGTTCAACCAATGAGCACCAGCCCTAACCAAAGCTAACTAGTGAAAAACATCTCTGCGTCTCACTCGTTCATTAGCGATGTAAATGCGCCGCTGCCGGTGGTAGACAGTCCTTAATACAATTATCGCAAGCCCTTGTAATATGCTAACCGTTGAGTGTGGGGGCTGGCCTTTATTTTGCAATTTAAATCGCGTTCCTTGAACAGAGTGCTATTTTTTTAATTAAGTTGCATTTAGGAATTGTAATTTCTTTGTGGGAGTGTCTACTTGGGTGTTTTCTTACGTTTGGAGTTACTTTTTGAGTAATTCCTTGACTAAACAATTTCTGAATTTGAACATAGCTGGGGAACTGAGGGTGTACAACAAAGTACACTTCTGCATAACCCTTTTTTTTTAGATAGTGGGAAATCATCAACTCCTCCCGCTCTGGGCAGAGCGATATTGAGTGTCAGACTAGAACTGACTAAAAACCACCCATGTTCCTTCTTAGCCCTTTATGTCGAGGCCACGGTATCTCTTTCGAACAACCCGCAGCCCCGACGGTTCTGCCTAACCCTTGGAGAAGTACAAGGTGATGGTAAGGTTCTTTCGTTGATCATGATGACCTGGAGGTTGTCAGTTTAGCACCTACTGATAAACGTAGTTTTAGTTTATTTAAGTATCAGAATGAACCTATAACTTCCAAGATGTCGTTTACGGTGAAGGAAAATATTACGGAATTTTTAAGATTAAACAGTCTAAGGAGAATGATGGACATTTTCAACATTATATCTTGTCTAATAAAGGAAGAGGACTTTACCTCTAGGCAAGAATAATAATTATTATAAGCTGGTATTATCTTCGTCCCTATCAAAACTAAACAATGCCAAACAACAAGACAAGCCCCTCAAATTCTTAATCTATTAAAATCCGTCGGTTCCTACAAGCTTGGGCAATTAGTGTGATGACGTTTATTGAAATTCTTCCAAACAACTCCTGGAGGAAACTCCGCAGATTTTGTGAATAATATGAATGAAATTTAGCAATCAACCGATTAAAGTCGATTTTAATTAAATTTGGATGATCTTTGCGTGTGCAGTAGTTATGTTGGCTTGTGACTCTGACAACTTTTGTTTTCTTTTTTAAATCATCGAATAACCCCTCCCGCTCTTGAGCAGAGCGAAAGGGAGTGTCAGACTTCTACTGCCTAAAAACCACCCATGTTCCTTCTTAGCCCTTTATGTCGAGGCCGCGGTATCTCTTGCGAACAACCCGGAGCCCCGACGGGGACTCTGCCCCCTTGACATATCTTCTTCTTTGGTGACTAACCTGTTGTCAAAGTTTTAACGCCACCGATAGGTCTCTGTCTTGGCTACACATGCCGTCGAGAAATATCTTTCAAGGATGCAGGTTTCCAGTTGCGTGTCTGGGGTGTGATCTTAAGACTTGGGAGTTGGGACTTGGGAGTTCAATGGTCACGCCACTAGGCTATCACTGCTTACAAATTGGACATCCAACTATTCCATTTTCCAACTATGTTGGGATCGGCTTCCAGTCTAACCGGATGCAGTTGAATACCAGTATTTTACATAGGGCGACCGCCTATCACAACCCAGTAAGTACGCCGTAGCTCGGTAAGACTTTCCAACAAAGTAATTTGTGTGTGTGTGTAATGTGTGTGCGATTCATCAAGTTGAGAAAAAGGTGTCACATGGAGGTCTCTCAATATTTCACAAAATAAATGAACACACATAACTTGGAAAGGCAAGGCAGGTGGACTGATTTACCAGAAAACATAGTTTCGCATAGAAAATGAGAAAACTCATACACAACACCATATTTTATTAAAAATCATAGACTAGATCAACAGGAAAAATATGCAGTGTTCCCCGAACAAAATTCCAGTATCAGTTTTTAATCAACAGTGTAAATATATCGCTGGTGTAACGTGACTCAGGGGAGTTGATAGTGGGTGTGTGTGCACACCCCTTTATATTCTGTTTACTGTACTTTCATGGTGTTAATCAAATGGTTGGAGGGTAAGCAAAACTGGGACGTGTTTGTAAACAAATATGTTTAAAATTTAAACTTTCTGTTGAAGTTTCAATTGATTCAAATAGGAAGTTATATTTTAAAGTATTCTAAATGCGGTACTCAGAGATATTTAATGATTACTTAAGCCGTCACTTAGTAAAGATTTGACATACTTTTGTATGATAAAACTGTCAAAACCTTTACTAAGTGATGGCCTAAGTAATCATTAAAGCTCTCTGAGTGCGGCAGTTAGTCTCTAAGTTTGGTAAGGTCTGAAGAAATGACGAGTACCTAATAGAGAAGTATGTAAGAAGAAGAGATGCTATGGCCGACCCCAAATGAATTGGGATAAGGGCAGGAGAATGATGATGATGATGATATAAAATCTCTTGTCACTTGCAGAATATGTTCTAAAAAAAACAAATGTTTTTGATGTGAAAACTTCTTTAGTAATCAATTTTTATTTCAAACATCCAGGTCCATATGGGTTAGTAAACAATACTTACGAACTATATTGGTGGTTTACCGTCGTTGTGCACTTTTTTTGGGATGGTTATAAATGTTAAACTCGCGTCAGAACACCTGATCTGATCGAAAATTCGTAAGGCGGCGCAGGGCGCTTGTGCGAATGTGCGTGTGTGTTTTCCTGCGACGCGCATTCACGGATGGTGACTGCTAATGGCTCGACCGTCTGTATAAAGTGTTTAAAGTATGGAAATTGAACAAAGTGCATCTATTAATGAAAAAAATGATGAAGAAAATCGTGCAAAATTATTTCCTAACTTTTTCAAAATATTCAAAAATCATCATCATCATTCTCTTGCCCTTATCCCAATTCATTTGGGGTCGGCGCAGCATGTCTTCCTCTTCCATACTTTTCTGTTTCTCGTCATCTCATGAGACACCTCCTTTTTTACCATATCATTTTTAACACAGTCCACCCATCGTTTCTTTGGTCTTCCTCTACTCGTATATCCTTCCACATTCATATTTAAAACCTTCCTCACAACATTTTCCTCATTCCTCCGCATCACATGCCCATACCACGACAACCGATTTCCACACAACTTTTCAGTCACCGGCGCCACTTTCAGACAAAATATTCAAAAATGCACAACGTTAATTTTCAAGTTTTCACTTCTGCCGGCACTCCCGGGGAGCAACCCATTGTTTTTTTTTCTATATTTTTGCAAGGTGAGTTAATTGAAACTAGTATTCCTTTATTTGTCTTAAAACAAATCATTTGACTTCAGTACAAACACAATTTCCATTTAGTGAAGACAGTACACTTAGTGTGAGCACACGAACTTTGCCTAAATAAATACGCGCTAAGTTCGACACACGACAATTTAGCATCAAGACACACTGAAAGTTACAACTTGAGTTAAATCAATTTAATATGCGAGGGAAGGGGAGATGACATTTCGGTGAAGTTCGTAGTTCTTACGGTAAAAAAAGCGCTTACTTTTCTGACAAACATGGACGCTCTATTCGCGAAGTAAGTAATGAAAAAGTTCTATGTCATTGATAACAAATTATAATAATTAACTAAGTGGAACTAAAAGTTAGACCAGAACTAGAAAATTGGTGCAATATTGTTGAAATTCACCAAAAATATAATATAACATCAAGCCTGTAGTATCTGAAGGGATGGGCAGAGGTGTAATAGTGCACCTACATTTCACCAGTTCCATGTAAGGGGAACGAGTCAGTTGCCATCAACCGGGCACGAAACTAGGGTCCGTGGGTGAAACTGAAAAATTCCTGATGAAAACTACAATCCCGACCCGGAAATCGAACCTAGGACCTCATACTCAGCAATCACCCTTGCGACCACTCGATCAACGAGTCAGTTTATAAATAAGTGACTGAGAACTACATTATTTTAAGCTTTCACGCTTTATAACTAAACACACTGTTACGGGATATCTTCCGTGACTTTCAATTATTCTTCCCGATATTTCGACGCTGCCTGTTGCAAGCGCTATGATTGCGGGTTGACTGGAGAATGCGGGTAGATGGTAAATAAACTATTAGGAGCAGAAGAACTGTCTATCGCTTTTCTTAGTATTTTGTTACGCGCACTACATTGCGCAGTATTGCAAGCGTGAACGCATCACTAACCAGTTCAGGGCTACATCAACTAACTACAAATTATAAACCAACCAACCTTCAAAGTAACCTCGAATTTCATGCAAACTGGATCGTTTTAATATTTCCATTCTTTTACCAGTCTGAAAATAATGGCTGCATGGAAATGTAGTAGGTATAATAATGTAGTTACGGTAATTTGAGAAACTTAACGTTATTTCCGATAAAATATTAAAGTGATTTTTGCTGGTGCATATTTTACATGTGGCTCAAAATGTGAGAGGTAGCGTTAATTTTAAATTGAAGAAAGGAAAAACATATTGTCGCACTATACTGATGAAAAAAAAATAACAACAATTGTTTTAGAGTAACGATTATACACCCTTTCGTTTTTACATTGAAGATAATTATCTTCTTGAATCCAGGAAAATGAAATCAGCAACTTTAAACAAAGTTCGTTCATTCAAGAGTTAAAAAAAATACAAGTGATTATTTCTTGGCGATAATGATAGTAGAAAAAGAAAAATTCTATTGGATTGACGATTCTATTGCAAATCTTTGAAATCTTTTTATTTCATCAAGTACCTATAAAAAGAGTGATGAATAAAATACATGTAGATGAATGGAGAGTGAGAGGAAGCCTAGACCAAAGTGGAGATAGATGGAGTGTGTGAGGAATGATATGAAGGAAAAAAACTTGAGAGGTGTCAAGGAACACCCGGATGGAACGAAGTTATTGTTATTATTTTTTATTATGTAAAAAAAAAAAATGTAGAAATGAAAATATCTGGCTTGCTTTCTATAAGAGAGAGAGAGACAGACAGAAAAACATGCGACGCCGCACAGCTTACAATAGCTTACTATAGCAAAAAGTGTCGTGACAACTTTTCGTAAGAATTTTTTCCGTCTAGCCCCCTTTCACAACGCGCGATAAGGAACTTCGTTCCAAAAAGACTAAATGATAGTGTGACGACTGACAGGGCAGAATGGAAGTAAAAAACGTGTTGCATCGACCTCAAATAAGATGGGATGTGGGCAGGAAGATGATGAATTGTAAAAAACTATTGGTTTAGTATTATGTACCTTTTATGCCTCAATGTCCCTTCCACCCTGTATAGTTTCTCCGATGAAATTGTCCAGCTCTCATCTCATGCCTTGTACCACACTGCCAACGACAGCTGATACAGTGCTCCCCCAGTGGTGTCGTTTGCCCGTCCGATGACATTTATGGCAGCGGCACACTGAATCGAATATAAACGTAATTTATAGTGCACAGGCCTTTTTAAAATAAACATATATTTGGGCCATACTACGATATTCTGAAAATGATCAAAACTTTTGATGTTTTTTTTTGCTTTATATTAAATATGTCTGCTTTAATTTTACGCAGAGTTTTAACCTTTGATTTTTTTACCTCCTCAGAAGGTTTATAAAATATTTCTTAGTGCACCTCTATGCAACACCTCAGACTCTATCTAACAGCAAGGCAAGCAGCACCAAGTTACGTTATGTCTTAGAAATCTGTTTCACCATTCATTTCTCAGTAAAGCAATTTGTCTATAAATTTAGGCAAGTTACAAACTTACATGGTAACTAACATAAAACAAAAATACCGAAAGGAAACAAAAACGGGAACAAATGCAAACAAATAGCAAACAACAACATCTGCCTAGCCTTTTCCCAACTATGTTGGGGTCGGCTTCCAGTCTAACCGGATGCAGCTGAATACCAGTATTTTACATGGAGCGACTGCCTATCTGACCTCCACAACCCAGTTAATACTAGGTATTACGATACCCTTTGGTAAGACTGGTTGTCAGACTTTCAGGTCACTGACTACCTGTAACGACTGCCAAAGATCTATATATGGCAGCCGGGACCAACAGCTTAACGTGCTTTCCGAGGCACGGAGGAAACTCGGTATGTCGGGCGGTCACCCATCCACAGACCGACCTAAGCAAGCACAGCTTTACCTAAAGATCGACCCGAGTGGCATTTCTTATTAAGCCACGAGCTAAATAGCAAACAACAACAAACAATACAAATACACAGTAAACATAGTAAATATCCCGTTTTCAGTTTTGATGACAATGGAAGAAATCTGTTGCTAAAAGAATTCTAACCTTTTGCTAGAGTATTGGATTTGTGTTGCTTTCAGGTATTTCAACTTCATTAGTTTCTGGTGAGCCTTCTGTCAATATAAGTGTAGATATAATCTGGCCAAATGGGGTATCTTCGATCCATGCGAAACAAACTGCCAGTGTGGAGCCCTCTGCAGGACATACGCCACCTCCTATCCTGCCCATCCACCACAACCACGTGCACCTTACAAGACTTACTCCAAATGATCGACTTGTGCAGGTGGCTATATACTGGTCCAACACAATTTGAGTTTATTGATACGTAAAGAAGAATTTAAGTGGTCACGAAACTGTTGTATTCATTCGCATTTCTAGGAGTAAGACACTAAGAAACGCAAAAGCGCTGTGTCTCAATCTTTCTGTATCAAGTTACCTCACCGATTTAGTGTTCAAGTTAAAGTTAGTAGAAGATGCATTAGCAGTGCTTGAAGCCACGAGCAACACGTGTGCATAAGTTATCACACCACCAGCCCATCGCATTTTGAACTACTTACCGTTTTCTACATAGTAAGCAGGTTTAGGGGTATCCATATTAAAAATGTGTGAGTAACTCTGTATTTCTGGCACATTAACGGCTTAGCGGAGTTCGATGAAGTTTGGCGTCGAGTAGATCATGACCTGGGTTTGTCCCAGATCCTTTTTTCAGTGGTGTGTTCTCGAAGGATCATTTCTGATGTCCAAGGCGTCGGGCCTAACGGCGGAATAACTGTGAGCAAAAGTTAGTATTTTTTTGTGTCTCCTCATGGGTTTGTTTTTAATGTTTCAATTTATTTATTATACACAATCGTAGTAGGTAGTTGTTTATTTTTTACTGCCTCGATGGTGATATAATAAAAGTCAATTTGTAGCAGGTAAATAAACTCGCACTTATAACTTAGCACATAATGCACTGTGCATCCAATCACATTCTTGGAAAACTTCAAATGCCATAAACTCCGAATGTCATGTAAATACGCACAAAAAATGTTTTGAAAACATGAACACAAGCTTCCAATACAATGCCGGTGGCTAACGAAGTGTTGCAAGAATATAACTGGACGCATAGTGGATTATCTGCTACGACGTAGCTGTCAGCCGAGCTGGCGTAGCAGTGACGTAATCGCGTGAGCTAGGACATAGCAACGTCCAATCCTTTTCATTTGGTGTGTGAAAATGTTTCCTCTGCTGTTATCAATTGAAAATTCTATTGTTTTTGGTCTGTGTTTTAGACTTTTCTGTATTAAATTAATGTCATAACCTTAGATCTAGAATAATCGCAAGACTAGAGGAAATATATTTCATTTGCATACTTACATACTTACTACACACTGTGTCTACATTAAATTTCTTATCCAACTTTCCTTTCGCAGGTCTGCTGGAAGAAATTTCTTATGGTATAAGTAGTACCTTTGTGCTCTTAATTTTTTAATGTTTTATCCTTTTTATGCATGACGGGCACAGCTAGTAAATAAATAAATAAATACTGTTGTCTAGTACTGTAGAATTAATTTCATCTTACTTGATAGACAGAAATGTTGCTGGGCGATGGTTTAATCACTGCTTCTCTGATAAAATACTAGAAAGGACTGAAGGGTCGACTTATTCCGCCGCGAGAGGCGCTCCGGGCGTCGGGGGCCATGTGAAGGCTTCCGGCCACCGTACACGCGGGCCTGTGGACGGTGAGTGATGGGCTAGCTCGCCGTCCGTCCGTCTTATGACGACGACAGGCCGTGTCGACGGCGCGTTCGTGTTCCACGCGCGCCTCAAAGAGATGTCAGCAACATGGAAGGGGCCCTCCGGGCGGGTCTGCGGGTTGTTCGCAAGAGATACCGCGGCCTCGACATAAAAGGCTAAGAAGGAACATGGGTGGTGTTTAGTCAGTCAAAGTCTGACACTCCCTTTCGCGCAAGAGCGGAAGGGGTTATTCAATGATTTTCCACCCGCCAAAAAAAAAGGGTAAACTTACTGAGAAAACTACTGTTTTATACAATTTGGCCTCCTCCTTTCCCCTTCCTACTTATAAAAAAAAATACCCGACTGGGTTCATAATTATTTTTATTTTAAGTAGTAAGTGTACATTATGGATTGCAATAAAAAAAAAAATTTAACGTTCAAAATACCCTGATACTAAGTCTAATTTGAATGTGACTTTTGATTTCACAAAAATGCCTTAACAACACATATGAACGGAGCAACGAAACAGAAAACCTAATAACACAGCAAGACTTAAACGTTCATTTATACATGAAATAAGAATTTAGTGGGTCAGAAAATGAAATTTGAAAACTTTACGCGACATCTCTGTGAGGAAACAGCGGAAATGAGTTTTGGACTCATTCTCGCGTTTGGACGTATGTTTCCTTTAAAGTTAGTTTACACTTGTGGATTTTTCACAAGCATTTTTTGTGGATACCCGACAAAAAGAAATTCATGAATGTTTTTTTAAAACAGCTTTGCCATTTTAACTATGTAAATATTTCAGTTTTGTAAATTAAATTACTTCTAAATTACTCACAAAAAATACTAAAATATATATTGAATATGCGAAAACCACTTTTAGCGTTAGTGTCCCTTTTTTTTGGGGTGAAAAATCATTAAAATATGAATCCTCCCGCTCTGGTAAGAGCGAAAGGGAGTGTCAGACTTCTACTGAATAAAAACTACCCATGTTCCTTCTTAGCCCTTTATGTCGAGGCCGCGGTATCTCTTGCGAACAACCCGCAGCAGCGTTGGTGTCCCTTCTACCATGTTTACTGTGACATTCCTGTGAATGCGCGACTGTACTTTGTACTGTGTAGCATTTATATTTATCATTCCTTTCGATTTTGAACCGACTTCCAAAAAGGAGAAGGTTCTCAATTCATCTGTCAATTTTATTTTGTACGTTTGTTTCCGCATATCTCAGTCATTTTGTGTTTAGTCTTCTTTAAAATGTCAGATTCGCAAGTCTTGTGTAATCTACGTCATCTATCTGCCTAGCCTTTCTCTTGTTTGCAAAATCAAGTTGTGACAAAGCGTCGAGCGGCATTGTACAAGTAAATGTTCTAGTCTACACTCACCTTTATATTTTTTGCTGTTTTATGTTAGAGTGGGGAATAAGAAGTGTAATCGAAGAGTATTTGCGGAAATTATAGTTGATGTAAAAGAGTATTAGCTGTTTGACTTGAGATTTGACTTTTTGTTTTTTTTGGGTGGATGTATTATGAGTTATAATGGTAATAACCGACACTTTGTAGCACATCTTGTTGGGCCTGTGTTCACAGGTGACTTATGGATTTAATATCAAAATAATGGGTTATTAGGAATTTTTCAGAAACAGATGCCCTACCAATAGCGCGCTGTGTAAACGTAATTTGAATACGTCGATTTTTTTATTGAAAATACAGTTATCTCATAACATTTGTGAGGAATTGCTTGTAACAATCACAAGAATAGGGATAAATTCTAAACATAAGTATAATTTAAAAATCGGCTTATTTTCGTTATGTGTTAACCGCACGCTCGAGCTAGGACCTCCGAATTTCTCTGATTTTGTACCCAAACATTGGCAGTAGTAACTTCTAGCAAGAAACACCATTTATCAGTTTTGATAAAAACATTACTAAAATTGAGGTATGTCAGCGGGTTGTTCGAAAGTGATACCGCGGTCCCGGACACAAAATGCTAAGAAGGAACTTGGTTGGTTTTAGTCAGTAGAAGTCTGACACTCCCTTCCGCTCCACCCAGAGTGGGCGGAGTCATTTGATGATTAATCATCCTCCAAAAAAAAGGTTTTATCCGATGTTTGTTGAAACTCTACCAATACCAAACACAAAACGTTTTCAAAACACAACCGGTATCGATTTGATTGCATCCTAGAGTGTATTTATTAAATACGGTCTAGCCCGGTGTGACCACAGACCGCGGCCACAAAAGCCGCGAACTAACTAAGCTGGAAACGATCACTGAATGACGTTTATTTGCCGCGGTTCCATTGTTTTAACTAACACTGGATGTGATGGTCAGATATTGTTGGAAATACATAGAATAGATACTCTTTGTTGTGGACGCCATAAAGAACTGTGGACTGAGTGAAAGATGATATGGCTTGTGAGGAGGCACTACTGAGACGTTTATAGAAGTATGAAAGACGAAGACATGCAGTGCCAACCCCAAATAAATTGGGTTAATGGCAGAAGAATGATGTTTGTGTATATCATACAAATATTATTTATTGTGGCGGTAACATTACAATATAGAATTTACAAATAGGGTGACACAATCGACGGTCTTAGCGGTTTATCGGTAAAAATAACCTTATAAGACAATCTTTGGATAGATTGAAGGAAGGAGGAGATGTCTCTCATTTTTCTTCATCACTTGCTTAGCCTTTTCTTAACTATGTTGGGTACGGCTTCCAGTCCTACATAGAGCGACTGCTTATTAGACCTCTGCAACCCAGTAACTGTGTATTATTTATTTATTATCATTTAATTCAGACTTAAAACATCCATAGATTGTTAGTAAAACATAAACCTTAAAACTATGTTAGTAACACATGTACACTTGACAAAGAATTTAAAATCGGGCAATCTAATTTGCCCGCAATGACACTCAGGAGACTGTTCGGGCTGCCCCGGACTCTCTGCAGCAGCGACGCGGCACGCTTACGTCTGATCGCTGCAAAGCCATCAGTGTGCGCATCAGCAAACATTCCCGACGCACTGCAGAAGCGTGGCAGCCCCAGCAGCATCCTGAATGCATTGTTATACTGGACTCGAAGAGCATTGATGGCTTTCTGCGTATAGCTTGTCCAGAGGCTACTTGTGTACAAAGTTTGACAATACGCTTTAAAAAGCGTCACTTTAACTTCACACGTACAACGAGCAAACCTCCGCACAAGCATGTTGCATCGAACCGCCAATGCTCTTCGTTCCCTTTCCACATCAAGGTCATCTTTGATGTCCGCCGTAACAATATGCCCGAGGTACTTAAATTGTTGAACACGCTTCGAGATTATGATACTCCTTGCTACGACTAGCTGTCGGCAAAACTTCGTGTTCATTTCTATATAAAAAAAGGTTCCTTTTAATATAAATTTCTGTTGATTTGTGCGACATCTCTGTTCAACAGTTCCATGATATTAATATTCTTCTTGGTCCTGGTTTGTGAACACGGTATTTTTTTTAAAGCTATTCAAGAATTCGACTAGCTCATAGTCTACCAATAAAAAACATCACCGATAAAGTACCTCTAATAACGAGTGTCTAAATAAATCTTCTCATGCAGAAAATATAAATCACTTTATAATAAAACGGTGTGTGTAAAACCACTCGCTTTAAAATTAGTCACCATTAATTTTGAACATATTGGTTGGTAAATTACGTGTCACATGCATCTGCGATGTCGATACGTTTTCGATCAGATTGCGATCAATTCTATTTTAAAAAGATTTTAAAGTTCTTTGTGACCGAACTTTATGGCAAAGGTGAAAAGTTAAGGTCAACGGTGAAAGATAGCGTTCATCATATTATGTTGAGTTTGGATTCAAGTCATCCCTGATTCAGATGAATACCATCAATTTATGATGGATGGATGGATGGTCACCCATCTACAGACAAACATAGGGACTTAACCTTAAGATCAACCTGACCGGCTGTTGATATTTAACCACGAACTCTGTGAAAGATGGCGTTGCTATAGCTAAACTCGTGCCAGATTATAGGAACGTTACGACACACTAAATATATTTTAGAGCACAATTATATCCTCAGTTTTAGCTGTATTTTTCTGTATACTATTTTCAAATGCTATATTTCTGAAAAACCCTCATGCTGTTATCTAAAAACCGCAACCATGCATTTGTGAATAGTTTTTTTTTAAGTCAATCCTTTTATTCTCGTCAGAAAGTTAGAGCAAAAGAAAACACAAGATCTAACTTTCTGCAAGAATAAACTATTTCTACAGCAATAAAGTAGTTTTTGACCTGAATCCGATCCCGTAAGATAATTACCGAACACCATCAAAACACGCACACAAACTAGTCACGAAATATAATTTTAACACATTTAAAACATGGACACAACTTGAATATTATACGGAAACAGAAAACGTAGAGAAAGACTAATTTCTCGCACAGCACTAAGCTTTACGTACACTTTACACCAAGTAATTACAGGTTAGACGGTAATTAAAAGGCCACTAGCAAAGTAAAAACAGGTCCAATCGACCCACGTAATGAGTGCTTGCTACTCGAGACTATGGTACACAACAAAAAGATACAGAAGACTCATAAGAGGTACGCACGATATACAATACTTCCTAGTAAGTTACATACATTACTGTCCAGTGCTTCCGCAATGTTTGCGGATGCTTGCATCGATGATTTCTTCTCCATCATAAAGAAAAGAACCGCATCGATGATGAGCAGAGTCCGTGGTAGCACCAACACTATCCTCTGTACGTTAGCGTACAAAATAGACAGTCCTTTTACTGTGTTCTGGGCAGGTGTACACCTGCACAGAAATAGGAAATAGGCTTTGTTGTTTTTGTGTAACTTGTTTTGTTTAATAACAGATTACTAACACCTTATTATTTTATATTATTTCTGTGTACTACTAACAACCCTACTTTTTCATTGTATTTCTGTATTTTTTTATGAAGTAAAGATAAATTATAATAATAATTATTATTACTGAATACATTATTTATTGTTTGTTAATAATACGTAAATTCTTGCTGGTACATTCAAAAGTTTCAAAATTGTGGTAGTAGATAATTATGAGATTCAAAAATCTTTTGATTTCTGTCTGTTACATGAAAAAGATCAGGTTGAGTGGTGATCAAGGAGTTTCTTGCCGATTCATCTTTAAAGACAACGACCAAACCAAACCGTATTGATTTTGATTTGATTGTGGTGACAGTTTCGAGTAAGTTTTAAGCTCAAAAATGCAGGTAGGCGCGAGAGAGAGTTACTTACCGTGTAAGTTATTAAATCATCGTTACTCCCAAAACGGTGAAAGAAAATACAGTGAAGACAATGACATGTCCTGGAACTAAAACTTCGAAGAAGAATGTGAAAATATCACGTAATATTTCGAGTTGTTTCACTGTACTGTCCTACTTCGTTGCTATATAAACAGCTCCTGAAATCCGATTACTGCCCCATTTTTTGTTTAAAGTTCTTTCAAAGGTAGTTGAGTGGGTGTAAATTAAATGTATTGTTGTAAGATAAGGAATACCTGAGATGCAGTATCGATGTCTACAAGTTATTACCTGCCCGAGACTTTGTTCACGACCTCATGCGATGCGACATACTCGTACGACTTTTGTCACTATGCAAGGGCGTTTTGTCACTGGTTTTCTATGTGTAAGAAAGTAACATCGCGATAATTGTTAGCATCCTTTAGGCTCGGATTCCAACAAAGCGGAGACACGCGGTGCGGAGAAATGTGCATGATTCGACCAATCGGCACAGTTGGCGCAGTGGCTGAGCGATTGGACTGCTGCGCTCCGTTTCACGGGTTCGATCCCCGCACGGAACAAATATTTGTATGGCCTACAGATCGTTGTTTCGGGTCTGGGTGTTTGGTTTGTGTATGTGAGTTTAAAAATTTAAATGTTTGTAAACGCACCCACGATACAGGAGAAATTCCTAGTGTGGGGCAATGTTTTAAAAAAAAGAAAAAAATCACAAGAGAGACGACAGACACGACGTAGATTGCAACCAAGTTAATTGGTCGGTTTCCACATGTCTCCTCTCCGCTCTGCTCTTCTGTGTTTTAATAGAGTTTAGGCCTAAAGCACTCACTTTCATTTGTTTTCTCTGCGGTTGATATCGTGTAGGTCGTGGCCAAACGTTCATTGACCGGTTTTGTAAGAAGATTTGCCTACAAAAAGAAATACATCGTGTAGTGTTGTGCTTTATATTATGATGTAGCTTATTCAGTATGTAGTTTTATTAAAACAATAATTTACCTGGAAAACTTCGACTTTTTTTGCCGTCAAAGTTTTGTACGGGAGTCTTGGTTATTAAATGGATGCAACGGAAAGCTACTGAAGTTGGTGAAAGTTAAATACAGTTTGAGTAACTGAGAAACTTAATAATATATTTTTTCTTGTTCATCATCATACTTTGTAGCATGAGAAGACATGTTTTTCTAATCGAGTTAGTTGACTTAATTTCCTTTTCTTATTAAAAAAAGTAGGTACTTTAATAGCTTCTGTCTGCGTCTTCATGGAAGTATCCTAGAAATTAATCCAGTTCATGGTCTACTTGTTTAACTATACGTGCTCCTGAAATCCTTTCAGCCATTATTAAATAATAATAAAAATATTTTTTTATTTCAGATATCAGAATCAATACTTAATAAAATTCATACCACACAATGAAAAACAAAACTATTTATCTCAATAACAAACTAAAAATCAATATCAAAATTAAAATCATAATCAATATTAAAATCGGACTCAAAAACAAAATTAAAATCAATGTCAAAATTTAAATCAAAAATTATTAATAATAATTAATAACAAATAAAATAATTAATAATTATTTTTTTGTTAACAGACATCAGTCAGAGTTACGGTACCTACTACTTTTTAAAGAAAGCTTGTTTTCTTAATCGATATCTCCGTGATTACTAGACCAATTTACGTTTCTTTTCGCGCGGTGGTCTCATGTACATTTTATTAAATTTTCTTGGGTAGTTTAGCGAGTTATCTCCAATAATACGTGCTTTTTAGGGTTCCGTAGTCAACTAGGAACCCTTATAGTTTCGCCATGTCTGTCTGTCTGTCTGTCTGTCTGTCCGTCCTCGCTTAATCTCTGTGACCGTTAGCACTAGAAAGCTGAAATTTGGGACCAATATGTGTATCAATCACGCCGACAAAGTGCTAAAATAAAAATTGGAAAAAAATGTTTTATTAGGGTAGCCCCCCTATATGTAAAGTGGGAAGTGTTTTTTTTTTTAATTTTAACCCTAATGTGTGATATATTGTTGGAAAGGTATTTAAAAATGAATAGGGGTTTACTCAAATCATTTTTTGATAATGTCAATAATTTCGGAAATAATCGCTCCAAAAGTAAAAAACAAAGCGTCCCCCCCCTCTAACTTTTGAACCATAAGTTTAGAAAATACGAAAAAAATCTGAAAAGTAGAACTTTATAAGGACTTTCTAGGAAAATTATTTTGAACTTGGATGGAAACAACAGATGGAAACTGCAGTTAACCAATATAATTTGGTCCCTGAATCGTATGAGCGCCTATACAATCCAGAGGTCAAGTTTCATTTGCCCGTATTTTTTTTTTAACTTCGTTTACATAATATTTTATTATCCTGAACGTATCTTTTTTCAAACAAAAAAATAATTATTAAATCTGCTGGATCGCGAACATAATGGATAGTATGGATACCCACCTTTAAACTCATAAGTGGGAACACTTATTGTGACGGACGGGAAACTACGGAACCCTACACTGAGCGTGTCCCGACACGCTCTTGGCCGGTTTTTTTTTTCTTTTTCCAAAAGATTTGCTAAGTTCCAGTTATAATGAAAAATGTATATTCGTCAAGAATGTGAATTTGGTATCACAACTAAAAGCAAAAATAAAAATAGTTTTTGGCTAAATTACTTTTCACTTCACATCACTTTAAATTCATGTAGACCTGGTAAAAAAGTCAATCCTGTCTATAATCTAAAATCAACATTTTGATTTACACTTCATTGCGCACTCGGTCTCATTCGATTCCTTTGTAAAACAACCCGACTTCGTATATCATCGGATTCTTTCGGAACTAGCACAAAAGAATTTTCAATATAAACGGCTTAGGTATCGGAATGGAAAACTGGCGTAGAAGGTTATTTTAAACACGTGTAAGGTGTTGAACTTTCCCGTCGGGGCTGCGGGTTGTTCGCAAGAGATACTGCGTCCTCGACATGAAGGGCTAAGAAGGAACATGGGTGGTTTTTAATTAGTAGAAGTCTGACACTCCCTTCCGCTCTGCCCAAGAGCGGGTGGGGTTATTTGATGATTTTCCACCCACCATAAAAAAAAGGTGTTGAACTTTGAATTTAATTGTTTAGTACAATCAGTCTATTATTTTCCCTCTGCTGGGACACAGGCATCTCTATGAGAGAATGGGCTGTTATCCACCACGTGGGTCAACTGCGGGTTGGTAGATGTCACATGTCTTCGAATTTTTGGACGAGTGGTGCTCGTGAATAGGCTTAACACTAAGTGACATTACAATCACGCTGTTTGAGTTTGAGCTCATTACAATGAAACAAGCTATGAAAATCCGACACCGACGTAAAACAAAGGGCATAGCTAAGTATATCATAATTATAAAAACTGCATTTTCCATCTTCAACTTCGTATAATTCTAACGGATTAATACATAGCCCTGTGTTTGCTGTCATGCATTCGTTACTTAAAAGAAAGAAGTGTTCAATTCACATAATAACATATCTAAAATACTGTTGTCAGGTTCTATTGTGTCGGTAAACGCTACAGCAGCCATCGGCAGGTAGCACAACTGCAAAACTTAAAAGTGTTGCATCTCATACGTGCACCTCTGTGTAAATGTTATGTCGTTCTTAAGCGTGGTACACACTGGTGATAAGAAGGAATTACAAAAAGTTTTTTTTCAGCAAAATTCCAAATGTAACTCTGTCAGTCTATAATTCTTTCTCGCATAAACAGGTCAACGAAATAATTTGTCATTTGTGTAATATCTATAAGTATTCTCCAAAATATAACTAAATATGGGTGTTTTATTACACCCACACTATATGATAGCTTATATTTTGTAACAGGGTGATATTATTATAACCCGAAAACGTGATGAAAAAGCCGTAAACATTACAACTTGATAAATATAATACATTTAAACATTCATCAACCATATTTGTTACTCAAAATACAATTATTAAATTAGGCGTAACATTAATTACATAATTGTAATGGATTACAGTAAACGTGGCTAATTAACGTAAATTCAGTTAAAACTTGAGAAACAAAATTATGTTAAACAAACCTTATTTATGCGATGTCGTTGGGTTAATTCGGAATAACTTGAAGTTATGCTAATCTCTTAACGTTATCATGTTAACTTGAAACTATAATTTAGTTTTATGAAAATTAGCTTAATTGATGACGATGTTGTTTTCGTGTCTTATTATAATTGGGCCAATAAAGGCCTGGCTGAGACGAATCCCGCACGGCGTGTAAGAATAAGAATAATTTATTGTTGAAGAAATTACAATGATTGATTTGATTCCTGTAACTCACATTAGAATTCCCCGGGTTGTAAGTACAGGCTCCTTCATTTCTTTTACATTTTTAATGTGATGGAATAATAATTAGTAAGCCACGCTACTATAATTTGCGTACTAGCATAATCATCATAAAGTCCAAACGAATAAATTTCGTCCCGCATCTCACGCATCAGTTAGGCAGAGCTTTTTTATTTAGTGGTAATCCTAAAAACTAATTTCCAATATGAGGTTCATTAAATTGACTATTAAGTCCCATGTTTTATTTTCATCAACCGACAACGGCATTACACCTTAATAAAAGAAATATAAAGAAAAATATACTCCTGATGAAAAACCACGTATAAAATCACGTATTTAGCCTCTTATACTGAAATATTTACAGAATGATATCAATTATTATTAAAATTCTCATTATAATTATGATTAAAATTCTAAGATTTTTTTTAAGCATTCTCCTTTACATTTTAACCCTCTTTCTACCCACAGTGTCGCGTAGATGTGCACTAACCTCAACCCTGCATCGGCGGCGTATTGTAACACGCTGAATATTGGAAGTCACGTGTTATTTTAATATTCAGTTGTAGAAAAGAGGGGCGGTAGTGTGGCCAGCGGGGCGCTGGTCGCATCCAAATGGCTGCGTTTTCAACGGAACTACATAATATTTATTTATTTATGTAAATGATGCGGCCGGCTAACGATTACACGTAGCGTTGTAGTGTTAGTTGTGCGTTTCATCAGGTGTGGATTATTATGGTGGGATATGGTTTGTTGTGGGATTGGGGTAATGGAATATTGATGTTGCTGGGGTTTGTGTGTTAATGTTGTGAGAGGTGAAGTTGTAACTCATATAAATAGTTTTATTGATATTTGCGAGCTTATCTGATCTAAAGCACAACGCATGATGAATAATCTAAAAAATAAAAATCAAAATAGGTTCATGCGTTCGAGAGCTACGATGCCACGGAGAGACACTAACACACACAGACAGATACACATGTCAAACTTATAATACCCCGACGTTTTTGCGTCTGAGGTTAAAAATAGTCTACGCTCCACTGATTCATATTCTTTAAAAAAAAAATAACCATGTTCTTCCTCATAACATCAGCTCCAGCCGTTTCGGAGATTAACCGTAACAAATAGACAGACAGACTTATATTTTAAAAGTGTTTTTGCATACCCGTTCAGTAAAATTACAAACTGATACCTCAATTATATTTATTTGTTTAATATAACAACGGGTAATCAATCATCATCAATAATTATGATAATTACCGTTCCCAGTACACAACCCGAACATTCCTCCCTCAGCCCGTCAATGACCACAAACTTAGTATCTCTCGACCGCAGCTTGTCACCGCTTTCGGTACACTAGTTTATTGATAGACGCCATTAATAATTTAGGGTGTTTAGTGCATCGTGTGCCAGAGGAGCTCGTGGCTTAATAAGAACTGCTACTCGGGTCGATCTTTAGGTAAAGCTGTGCTTGCCTAGGTCGGTCTGTGGATGGGTGACTGCTCGACATACCGAGTTTCCTCCGTGCCTCGGAAAGCACGTTAAGCTGTTGGTCCCGGCTGCCATATATAGATCTTTGGCAGTCGTTACAGGTAGTCAGTGACCTGAAAGTATGACAACCTGTCTTACCAAAGGGTATCGTATTACCTGGTATTAACTGGGTTGTGGAGGTCAGATAGGCAGTCGCTCCATGTAAAATACTGGTATTCAGCTGCATCCGGTTAGACTGGAAGCCGACCCCAACATAGTTGGGAAAAGGCTAACCTTTTCCCAACTATGTTGGGGTCGGCAGGTGATGATGAGTGCACCGTGTGCCAAATTGAAATAGTCGACGAGAGGGCTCATCTGCTATTCTTACAGACCGCTCAACACTTCTCATGCCCTGTGGATTTTTTATTGTTTTATTTAAAAAAAAACCTCAAAATTTTGTATTTAAATACAAATAAAAAAAAAAAAGTATAAGGCGTAGAGACTGAATTTTATTTTTATTCAGATGTGTATTGTATTAGAATACTTTTTAATTCAAAGTAAGTGACTTTAGCAAACTAGTTTGAATAAAAATTTAAAAAAATCCACAGGGCATGAGAAGTGTTTAGCGGTCTGAAAGGATAGCATCTGACCCCTCCAGTTGACGATCTGAATTTTGACCACGATGCAACAAACAACCTGTATAGTCACTAATTTATAGTATGCCTGTTAGTCAGTCTCCGGTTCACCGCAGTCATAGTTAGTGGTCGAATTGACGGCACGGTTGGCGCAGTGGCTAAGCGATTGGACTGCTGCTCTGTGTGTCGCGGGTTCGATCCCCGCACGGCACAAATATTTATATGGACTGCAGATAGTTGTTTCAGGTATTTGTGTGTGTGACTTTATATGTTTCTGAACACCCACGATACAGGAGAACATCCTAGTGTGGGGCAAAGTTTAAAAAAAAAAAAAATTAAGGCGATACTTTATGGGCAACAGTATCAAAATTCTATATTTGCATGAAATAGTGTACATTATGACCTAAGGGTATGGTATGGTCCTGTCGAGGCTGCGGGTTATTCGCAAGGGATACCGCGGCCTCGACATGAAGGGCTAAGAAGGAACATGGGTGGTTTTTAGTCAGTAGAAGTCTGACACTCCCTTTCGCTCTGCCCAAGAGCGGGAGGGGTTATTTGATGATTTCCCACCCCCAAAAAAAAAAAAAAAGGGTATGGTATGGTCACGTCGGGACTGCGGGTTGTTCGAAAGAGATACCGCGGCCCTGGCGCAAGGACTAAGAAAGAACATGGGTGGTTTTTAGTCAATAGAAGTCTGACACTCACTTCCGCTCTGCCCAAGAGCGGGAGGGGTTATTCGATGATTTTCCAACCGCCAAAAAAAAAAAAAGGGTGTGTTATGGTCTATATTATGGTATCTCAGTAGCAATAGTTGGTTTGTTTCTAGACTTGGTGATTAGTATAAGAAAGCATGTCTTTTTTATTTTCGAGGGTGGTGGGAAGCCGTCAAATGACTCCTCCCGCTCTGGGCCCAGCGAAAGGAAGTGTCAGACTTCTACTGGCTAAAAACCACCAATGTTCCTTCTTAGCCCTTTGTGTCTAGGGCCGGTCTCTTTCGCACAACCGAAAGCATGTCCACGGCCTATGAATTTTACATAGCTGTGTAACTGATTGTCTATCTGATCTCCATAACCCAGTAAGTACTAGGTAATAAGGGTGACCGTCAAGATAGAGGGATCAAGTCCCCAGTCTCAAATCTTTCACATTACAGTGATTGTACTATATATGTACCATTTGTACCTTATATAAGACATTTGTACCTCTAAGGGTAAAGGAGTTATGTTAAGACTTACCTGGACTCGACACTTTGATATCAAAGTGGCGGGACCTTCTGGAAGCGCAGCTCAGAGCCAGGTAAATCACACCCGAAGACTTACTGCGGTACTCAGAGATATTTAATGATTACTTAAGCCGTCACTTAGTAAATATTTGACATTCTTTTGTACGACAAAACTGTCAAAACCATTACAAAGGGATGGTCTAAGTAATCATTAAAGCTTTCTGAGTGCGGCAGTTAGAATTATGTACATGTACAGGTATATACTCAATTTTCAATACAATTGATAGTGATAATAAGGAACTTCTTGGTAAGTCTTATTGTCAGACTTGCGGGCCACTGACTACCTGTAACGACAGTCAAAGATTTACAATTGACAGCCGAAACCAATAGCTTAAAACTTTTGTTCCTTTATAACATAACATTACGCTTTTAATCCCCGAAAGTATAGGCGCAGGTGTGTACGGTGTGTACCTAATAGTACACCCACATTTCGCCAGTCATGCCCAAGTCCCATGTAATAAAGGGCGAGCCTATTGCCATCAACCAGGCACAAATCCAGACTCCGTGGCTGACCCCAAAACCCCAATAACACTTAGCTCTACCTAGGAACCGAACCCAGATCCACACGCTCAGCAGTTCCGCTTGCTACCACTGGACCAACGAGGCTGTCAAAGTTGCTTTATATAAGTAGTAAGACATTTTAGAAGAAAGGTTTTAAATACATTGATGTAGCTTTAACGATTTGTTCGATAAACCAATCACTTATTCATCTAAGCCAGTATAAACCCGTTCGCAACGTAATAACATTCATACAAAATGTACACGATCTCAGTAAAAGTACTCAACTATTCTATAACCTCCCTGGAACTTTCCACTTTGTACCTAAGCGGGTTTTTTTAAATATATATTGGTACTTTGAAGCAAAGAGTCGGCATGGGGCATCGTATTAATATTACATGAGGCTTCCCCACTAGGAAATGCTGCTGGATAGTCTAGAATTACCAATTTTTGAAACGTCCGACTCAGGCGGGGACGAATTTTATTTTTGATGTCTGTGTCGGAAGTCTGAAGGCGTTTTCTTTAAAATTTCCAGTTGGATATTTCTGACATTTTTAAGAGGAAGCCCCTGTCTTGTTTGTTTTTCATGTATTCAGTTTTCAGGTTTCGTGTTACGGGTTATGTGCAGGAATTTTAAGTAGTTTTTGCGCTGTATTCAAATTGTTTTTACGTTCCGTGTCATGTAAAACTACGGTGTGCACTGAAAATGAAATGAATTTTGTATAAGTTTGAAAGCATTTTGGTAGGTTGGTACCAAACATTGAATATCATTACTTAATGTTACTTGAACAAAGTAATGTTACGTGTCTAAGGGCCTATTTCACGATGTTCGAATACCCAGTAATTACTGAATAAATTAAAAAATAGAACAGAATTTGCATGAAATTATCTACCAAGTAAGTTAACGGGAGCTTAATCGTAGGTGGTGAAACAGGCCCATATGGTATTAGAGTACCGAGTACATGTACTCAGTTTAGTACTGTGTTTTAAATAGTACAGTCTATAACCATCATTACCTGACCCCTCGTATAAAGAAGAAGAGGGCAAGTGGTGTGAGGAGAGGGGTCAGGTAATGCTGGGTACTGACTGGTTTAATTTTATTTACTTTTCATCGATAACAATTGACTAACAGTTATCGATGAAATGTAATAATACGGGGTGGAAAGGACACCGGAACTAAAAAAGTTACCACCACGTATTCAGTTCATTCTGAACCCCCCTCATATAAAGTGGTTGTCGATGTTCCCTTCCACCTAAATATAATTGATAAAGCATTTTATTATACTCGTTAAAAACCGTCAATGTGCAAAGACAGCTGGTAAAGAAGCGGAACACGTTTGTGTGGAGATTTGAGCGGGGATACCGAATCAATTCAATTTCAGCCCGGAGTAACGGACGCGCTGCGAATAACACCCTTGTGTCCTGCTACTATTATTAGTTACACTTATCTTATAGAATGTACAAAGGTAAGTGAAATTTACTAATATAAAGAGGCATATCAGTGAATGAGTAAGGGTAAGTTAAAAAGACGAAATGAAGTGTAAACAAATGAAATGTCAGCAACATTGCAAGGGCCGACGCCTGTCGCGGGTTGTTCGAAAGAGATAACGCGGCCTTTTTTTTTTTTTTGGCTGGTGGAAAATCCCGCTCTTGGGCAGAGTGGAAGTGACTAAAAACCACCCATGTTCCTTCTTAGCCCTTCATGTCGAGACCGCGGTATCTCTTGCGAACAATGCGAACAACCCGCAGCGGCCTTGGACACAAAGGGCTAGGAAGGAATATGGGTGGTTTTAGTCAGTAGAAGTCCGACACTCATACCGAGGAGTCATTTGATGACTTACCACACTCAAAAAAAAAAGTGTCAACAAATTGATCCGTCAATCACGTCTATACCACTGATTTTAATAGATCTTCATAGTCTTTTATTTTTGACAGCAAGTTTTCAGAAACATTACGTAGTAGTCGTTTATTGTACATAGTGTTCTGAAATTGAACAAAAATAATGATAAATGTTATGTGCCTGGTTTTTCCGTTCCGTGTTATGTAATACTACGGTATGAACTGAACACATCAGTATATTCAGCAATAATTCTTCTCGAATTTTCAAATAATATCACAAAATATGAACCACCTGCAATCCACCCTCAATAATTAATTAGCTCAGTTACATGATTGTGGTTTCATTGTTTCACGAAATTTCAGGTATCCCTCGGTACAAAACCGCAGAGAATTCCAGAGATTCTGCCAACTTGCGCCGGTATACTGACTGGTATTCAATTCAGCCAGGCTGAGGTTGTGGGGACATTCAGGTAGGATCAGAATCTTGGAGGTTATAGATACATCTTGCAGATTACAAAGCTTGCTGTATGTTGCTGTAAACATTGGTACAGCCTTATGTAGGCCTTCTTTTTTGATTAATTTCGTTGCGGGATCCATAGAGCTTCATTGTCTTGGTGCCTTTTCTGGTGGTCGAATGTGTTGATTCTGGGTTACAGGTGTTTCAGTGGTTTAGACAACCAACATAAAGCTTTAGGTACGTCGGTAGGTAGTTTTGAATAAATTAATCATCTTCTTAGCCTATATATTACTTAGGGTTGAGGTCATCATCATGTCATTCTTCCAATCCATTCTCCCCTGCCAACTGACACACTATCAATGACTTTCATTCTTTCAAACTTCTTTTTTCATATTTTTTTGAAAGCTCGAGGCAAAGGCGAATACGTCTTAATAGTTCAAAGCAAGCATCTTATAATTTTATCAGCAAAATAACACGACAAAATATCAGTAAAGATTTCGTCGGTTGGACAACCAACTAAACATTAAATAAGCCAAACAAAGCACCTAACTTCGCATTTACAATAATTAGCAAGGCTCTTGCTTCAAAGCGAGCAATAACCACTGAAGCGAACTCAAAATGAAAACTTGACAAAATGTCGGAAACTTCATTGTCGTTCCGAATCGACTTAAAGCCGACCCTTTGGTCGAAATGAGGTCCAATAAACAAATCTAATTATAAAACAACGAATTCGGATTTAACTTTTCGTTACATTATTATCTGAAAACTTTGTTTTTATTAAACAAACGTTCGTTTCTTGATACTTGTTCTTTTGTCTCATTACAAAGTTTGGAAGTCAGGAATTTATTGAATGCTTGTTGAACAATGTGTTCTTTAAGTGATAACGACGTATTTTGTTTTAAATTTAAATTAATGTTTTTGAGCTCGTGGCCTAATAATAACTGCCACTCGGGTTGATCTCTAGGTAGCCACCCATTACACATCGAGTTTCCTCTGTGCCTCGGAAAGCACGTTAGGCTGATGCAGGTAGTCAGTGACCTGAAAGTCTGACAACCAGATCTTACCAAAGGGTATCGTATTACCCAATATTAACTGGGTTGTGGAGCTCAGATAGTATTCAGCTGCATCCGGTTAGCCTAGAAGCCGAACCCAACATAGTTGGGAAAAGGCTAAGGAGATGATTATGATTTTGAATGAATTGTTGTCAACCAACCAGTCTTCACAGCCGTAATACCCTGGAATTGTAACAGCAATTGATTTTCTGTTTGCTATGCTTGGAATAGTCTATTTTATTTCCAGCAACTGCCTCGTTGGTCTAGTGGTTGCAAGCGCGACTGCTGTGCATGAGGTACTAGGTTCGATTCCCACGGCGTCTGGGCTTATTTCCGTTGGTACCAATAAGCTCGCCCCCTATTACATGGAACTTAAACATAACTGGCTAAATGTGGGTGACTATCAGGTACACCTCTGCTTTTCCCTGTCGGGATTACAGGCGTAATGTTATGTTATGACAATTTTATTATCTACCAGTCTTGACAGGCATGGTACCCGGTTACTGTAACACATTGTAGAGCCCTTTATTTGTATATTGCTATGCTGAGAATAGTCTAT
The DNA here is from genome assembly GCA_949774965.1 of Diarsia brunnea. Lineage (NCBI taxonomy): Eukaryota > Metazoa > Arthropoda > Insecta > Lepidoptera > Noctuidae > Diarsia > Diarsia brunnea. The sequence goes on along the minus strand of OX459005.1, from coordinate 2,095,659 downwards.
TTATTTTCGACATAGTAACCTATCTAAATTGTGTCAGCTCAAAACTGAGGGCAGCCACGAGTTGGCGCCCTCAGTAGCCTCAATCAATTTTATTCCTGTCACGAACAGTTCAACATTTTATTGTTGTCTTTGTTTTGACAGCTCAAAAGTGCATGTAACTGGCCTAACGTTTCGTGATTTACTAACAGACAAATGCTATTATAATATTTATGGCTTTTTGAATGACACTATTTGACATTTTGTATTTTTCATATATTTTATTTTATTTCTTATTTTGTACATTATTTGACATTTATTATTTCTCTTAAATTTTTATGACATTTTATGACTTTTACTGACTTGTTTATTTTGTATTATAAATTTTGTTTTTTGTCTATTGTTAATTTTATAAATTTTGTACGCCTTACGGGTGAAACATGTACGTACGGAATATTTTTTTTAATGTAACACCCTGCATGCATAACTTGCATGTATACACATGTTTGGACAAATAAAATGATCTTTATCTTTACCTACTTGAAATAAATGTGCAAATTTTTATTTTTGACGATATTAATAGCCCCATCGTTTGAAGAACAGAACCACAATAATATTATAATAGTCATCGTGGCCCATTTCAAAATATCTCTGATTCCCAATATTGGAAACTTTAGACCTCGGTATAGTTTCCAGACATTCGTAGGTAATAACAAACACCCTTCAGGTCCCAAGTTCGTAATAAAAGCAATCAAACTGGCTAATTTACGTCGAATTTTGGGAAAACAATAGCGAGTGTTTGGCAGGAATGTTGGGCCAATAGGAGCCAGCCCAAAAGCGCTTCGGATAGTAATCCACTAATCAAAGGCATTGTTAGGTCGCAGTCGGCGCCTAGATTTGCCTAATTACCTACTCGAGTCAGTTTCTCGAGACATACGTAAGTTATTATGACCAAACGTCTTTGGAAAATAAATTAGAGAACAATTAATAAGTCGCAATTTTGTGGTAGATTCCGAAATCTGTCCCACTAGTCTAAATGTAGTTTAAAAAAATAAATGGCACAAATTAAAAAAAAGAGCATTATGTTTGCGATTTCAATATTTTGCTTATGTGCAATAATATAAATCTACGTAAATCTTCCAATTCACAGTTTCCTCTGCTTCTTCTTGAATAGATGATTTCGTCGAACCAAACAGGCCGTAGCATGGAGACTCTATCTCTATAAAAATAGAGATAGAGTCTCCTTGCTACGGCCTGTTTGGTTGTATTGAAAGAGCTTTGTCTATTCTTGATAAAAACCAAGAAAGCTCTTTCAATACAACTCGACATGAAATTTTTCTACTTTCATATTGTCGTTTCTTCCGTCAACAACCCGTTGCTAAGGTGGTCATGTTACGCGTGCTAGGCTGTATACAGAAAGAAAGCTGGTAGCCGGCGCTGGTAAATCGGCGTCGTTGTTGTAAGTGTTGTCGTGGCGGGTGGCGCCAGCGCTGACCGGCGCGTGTCGAACATTTTCGGAACTTTTCAGTGACGTTGCGCTTGGTCATTGCCTGCGCCGGTTACCTGCATGAACCGGTTCCTATAAGCGCTGGTAGATCGGCGCCGGCTACCAGCTTTCTTTCTGTATACGGCCTTAGTCGGGTCTGTCGATATAATAATGTGAATTTATTTTACTGATTTATCATAAAATATTTTATAATCGCCCAACCTGCTCGCTAGCACGCTGCACAGTTGTCCCAACAGTATGTATCAACTAATTTTATATTCCCGAGGGGAGGCCAGGTTTAGGCTGTTCTGTGACTATCTAAAATAGATGCCATCAGATATATTACAGTGCTTCTAATTGAAATTTAATTCTGATTGATGCGACTGTGAGGTCCCAATGCAGTCAGGCAGTCTTATCATAAAACCTGTTCCATTTAGGTGCTATTTCAATAACTGATTGGAAATGCATTTTAGAGCACAGTTGGTATATTTAGATTTATATTTCTGTATGGGGCTTATGTTGAGAAGCTTATGGTTTAAGAGCCGGTAAAGATGGACCTTCACCGCTCTGATAACCAAATGAGACGTATTTCTTATCAAATATAATTTATAAAAAAATATGCCTATGATAACTTGCCTATCAAAAATTGCTCATAGCAATTTTTTATTATATATTTTTTAGCTTTTTTTTTGCAGGCAAGCCTATATAATTGGTTTTGCAATTAAAATATCTAACCTTTGATATCAATTTCGATTAGTTAGCAGATCGGTGTAGTTACCTATATTGACTTACCTGTTCACAGCTTGCCAGGTAGCCATACACAGAAATGAGTAGGTAAGCCTACCTGCATATTCTGTGTGTTAAAAACTATCAGTTGAGATAAAATTCATTTGGTTATCAAAAGAGTGAAGGTGATGAAAGAAAATTGATTAAAATTAAATAAATTAAAAATATTTATGAGCACTTTTTGATAGGCAAGTTATCAATGGCATATTTGTTTTTAAATTATGTTCGATAAGAAATACGTCTCATCTGGTTATCAGAGTGGTGAAGGTCGATCTTCACCGTCTCCTCTACTATTATATTCTGGTGCAAGAATATATAATGATCAAAGGCGTAGGATCGCTCATTAGGGAATCTGAAACTCATGTTACATTGATGTGTGTTTCGAGTATTTGCTGTCCCTATGATTACTTCCGTGAGTTACTGTGAAGAGTATTTGTGGGGTTTAGAAATTGCATAACATAATAGTTATTAACACGCTTGTTATATCCGACGGGTTAGACAGAGGTGTACCTAATAGTACAACCACTTTTAGACAGTTACTTTTTTTTTTTAATTTGAAATAGCCCTAGTCTTGACCTCATCTTATCCTGATGACAGATGTGAGGTCGATGATGGAAGAGGTAACCCAGAAGAAGCCTGTTAACTCACAACTTATTATAATAATATTCAGAACTCTTAACATCGACGCAGGCATGAAATTCCCCTGTCGGGGCTGCGGGTTATTCGCAAGAGATACCGCGGCCTCGACATGAAGGGCTAAGAAGAAACATGGGTGGTTTGTAGTCAGTAGAAGTCTGACAGTCCCTTTCACTCTGCCCAAGAGCGGGAGGGGTTATTTGATGATTTCCCACCCCAAAAAAAAAACAAAAAAGGCATGAAATTCCAATCCTTGGCTTGGCTGTGGATATTGTAAAAGATGAAGCAAAGGTCCCGGGGTGTCATAGCGGCCTTCAACCGGGAAAATAATCTTGGCTCTCTAAACGGCTTTTATTATTTATGAATCTCTACCTAATCCCCGAAATACAAGCTAAAACAATTAAGTTTCAAAACTCGACAATGAATCTTGAAACGAATAACGTCCGAAATCCAACTATTCAACGACTGTGTCCACAACAATGTGACAGGAAGACTCGGCGATTTCATTTAGTACAGTCGCTCTCAAAGTTTGTGCTTCTACACTTGAACTGAAATTAAAAGTGAAGTTAAATTCGAAGGAGGGTTGTAATAGGAGTCGTTGAGTGAATCTTTGAATGTAGGGCCAGTACAAAAAGCTCAAATGTCCAAAACTCTAACGAAAAATTATCCTGTTATTTAAATACCTACAGATTAAATCCCATTTACATAAAGTGACTGCCTATCCGAACTCCAGAACCCAGCAAGTACTGGGTAATTCAATACCTCTTGGTCAGACTGACTGTCTGTTACAGCAGTCAAAGATCTACAATTATTGTTGAAACTCGGAATGGGTTATTAACTTATCACGGTTTATCCTAAAAGTTGGCCCAAGCAGCTGTTAGTACCTATACAGGTTGTAAATCAACCCATCACACAGCCGTCAACCAAGCATTCTGTACATCAAACTAAGTACCCCTACGCAAAAATGTTTGCTGGGAAACAACTTTTTTTTTTGGGTCAAAAATCACATTTTACGGTAAAACTCAAGGTAGCACTGTTAAAACATTGTGCTAATGGATGATTTAAATAGTAAACGGGTCATGGAGGTAATTTAAGTACTAATTTGTTCTAGACCATACCTGGGAACCCCTTAGTTACGGAGATATTGGGGGTCAAAGTTCGAAATTTTTCACAGCTGTTTTTGTAAATACTAGTTTTTCATTTTGTAACTTTACTTAAATTAGCTTCATGACTAGTTTACTATTCAAAGCATCTATTAGCACGATGTTTTAAGAGTGCTACATTGAGTTTTAGCGTAAAAAGTGATTTTTTGACCCCAAAAAAAAAAAATCGTTTCCCAGCAAAAATTTTTGCGTAGGGGTACCTACTTAGTTTGATGTACAGAATGCTTTGTTGACGGATGTGTGATGGGTTGATTTACACCCTGTATAGACATAAAGTCATCCAAAAAATAAAAGTAAAAAGAAACAAAGTAGACTCATTATTTTCCTTTACCCTTTAAACCCACACTGGATAATCTTCCTTCATAACAGCAGTAGTAAATCTTTGAACACCACAGCCAACCACGATCGTGTGACGTCCTGAAGAGCTGAACAAATGTTTGTTGCCCGTTAATTAAACCTATATTGCTACTTCGTGCCGCTTTCCTCGGAAAAATAAACCTACTATTTTCATAGAACCAGTCAACTCTAAAAAATAAACAACAATATCTAGCGATGTTTGGATTTGTATCTAATACCGCCAGGATGTGACTCGCTCTGTTTTTATGGGAAGGCATGTGTTTATATTAGCTCAGGGATATTTTTTCTCTTAGTGGTTGCAAGCGTAACTGATGAATTTCCGTGTCCGGCAAAGCGTACATAATTGGGTTTTTAGACATTTTAAGGGTTCCTTACCTCAAAAGGAAAAAACGGAACCCTTATAGGATCACTCGTGTGTCTGTCTGTCCGTCCAAATACCCGCCCTTATCTCCGAAACTACTGAGTCTAAAATTAAAAAAAAAATACAGTTTGTTCAACACTTATAGAACGTCTAGGTGCTTAAATAACATGGAAAATCTCTCAATATCTACTACAATGGCACGGAACCCTTCATATGCAAGTCCGACTTGTGCTCAATTGTTTGTAATAGGCTCGCCTCGTATTACATGGAACCTAAACTTAATTGGCAAAACGTAAGTGTACAAGATACACCTCTGGTCTCTGCCTTACCAATTGGGGATAGCAGGCGTGATGTTATGTTATGTGTTATTGCTACAGGAAAATGAAATTTCAATTTAGTCGTGCTATTGGTTACAGAAAGTTTTATTTGGCTGCCACGTTAGCCGTCAAGACTCAATGGTGACAGTTCAAAGGTGCCCAAAATGCCACTGTTCGGGCGGAATTATAAATGGGTAAGTCAAAACTTCCCAGACGTAGCCGTGGTAACAAGCATCACTTTTCTCGGAATCGTAACGAAGCTTACTGAATCATAATAAAATACGATTCGGTGCAAAATGTCAGGGTAGGTAACGAAACTCAGTTAGTACTGAACGGATCTATTACTTGTCGTGAACTTCAGTTTAAAGCTCAAAAGATAATTTCGTTTGTTTATGCTGCGCCTATAATAAGTCACAGTGTAGGCAAATCAGAAGGAAAACTATGTTCTATGAATGAAATCAAGATCATATTATGGTGATTGTATAAGAGCTATCAATTTAACATCCCGTAACAGCTGAACTGTATCTCAATGAGAAAATACTGATTGTTCACTCATCAACAAAATCGTTTAGACTTACCTACAACTACAATAGTGATCAACTTCTGTCTAACCTAAATTTTTAATTTGTCCGGCTTTCAGACAGAAATGTTACATAAAGAATAACGCTAAATCTTTTTGAGGCAAGTTTGTGTGCGTTTTTGATTTAAGTTACTCGCTCACAGGTGGAAATCGGTGAATAAAGCACCGATATTTGTTAAGGGGATATTTTTAAATGTACATTTGAATAATTTTTCAGCACACTAGAAAACTCCACTAATTAACTGAATGCATACCAGAGAAATGAATGCTGCGCGAAATAACCAATTAATTAACTAAACACAAAAAGCACACAAAACGAGATGACCTTTTTTATCGAATTCAAACCAAAAATGTGGTTCGTACATCAGAAAAAATTGAATTGTTTATCAAAAATAATAACTTGCACTCGAAATCGTTCAGGTTAGGTTAGGTTATGTAAGATTTTTTTTTGCTTATTGTGAGTATATTTCCGCAGACATGTGAGTTCATAATTATTATTTTATTGGTTAGGTTAGGTTGTTATCAGTTCAGTAAAACAGTTCTGCAAATACCATTATACAGTATACTGAATTTGATTTATTTAATGTGCATAATTTGTGTGGAAGTCAGTATTTTTGAATTAACTTTGTAATATTTTGTTCGAAAAAAGTGAATATTCAGATATCGATTTAAATACATGCCTTTGCTAAGGCATATTTATTTTCATCAAAATCACAGTATAGGGATAACAGTAACCCAACCGTCTAAGATAATTATTGTAATTTTTTTTAAAGAACCGATTCGTTGTCTTATTACATCGAAAAGGCTTATTTTTATATATATAAAAAAAAACAACACCAAAGTGTTAATTTCTATGAAATAAGCTTTAACAATTAACTATAATTAACTTAGACGGTTGAGCTACTGTTATCCCTACATTGTACCCCAACGCTACCCACTCCACGTTCATTTAACTGTACATCTTGATGAGAAACAAGACGGTCCGCCATTCATTTTAAATGACTATTTCTCTCCATTAAAACATGGGAAGACATGGCGTATACAAAATAATTAATTATACCTTGAAGATTACGAGTTTCGCTGATATTTTAAAGGTTATTGCTGTGAGAGTTTTCAAAGGGCGTCCACCATGTTTGTTTCGTACTCGTAATATTATTGTATTTTAGGAATATTTTGATGAATGGCCTGAAAAGATTTGCTCCAAAGTTGTTTTTGTATCTGTTAAGTGGTACATGGAAATTAACTTAAGTGTCGTTTGTTCACAGTTCAATGAAGAGATTTGAGTTATATTTGACTGGAGACTAGAAAATAATATATAATTATATTGTATATATATATTTTTTTTGGAAAACTGATATTATCTTTTTACCTAATCATTAATAACTAAATTGTGTACCAAAGATCATAACTAGCCCTTATAGGACTATAACACGGTTCAGTTGTGTCAATTTGGTTTAAAAATAATTTGTATAAATTTACCTACTCGTACTATACGTCTCTCGGAGACGTAATTCATACAACTTGTGAACATTTTTCAAAACTACAAGCCTTTGTTTTACTATTCACGTATTTTAACAAAATATACTCCTCGGACACAGGTTGTCCGACGAAAGGAAAACCTGTCCAGGTGGAGATTCATAGATGACTTTACCTTGTAGTGTGAATGTGGTGTTGCCCCCCAAACGATGGGATGTGACGTGTCACGCCTGTTCTGTGGCTCGTATACAGGAGCTGATGGACGCTACTGAAACTGCCAAACTCGTTGCAGAATTGTCGACCGACGCAATTTAGATTATCGTCGACACGCTAAGAAAATCATAAAATGGAATAAGGATTTATTTTCGTTGGAATTTTGAATCCCAGTTTCATATTTTTGGCGGTGGATCCCACAAAACATTCGACTTAGCACATTTTACACATGCCACATACCTTTTTTATTTGAAGCCAACCAAATCAATAAACAAATGCGAAAAAGACGACACCAGTTATGAATATAACATCAATGCAGCTTGCTTAATAATTCAATATTAATCTGAAATCTGAAGCACTCGCCAAGTTTTCTCCCTTAACACAAATAAATTGAAAATGGACCCTGTACCGGACGATATCCGGGAGAATTGTGAATATTTGATGACTATGTAACTTTATGGATTTGTATCTAGTTTCCCGTCTTAGCTCCCTGGGGTAGGCAGACTTTTGGCTACAGACAGACTTAAGGATGATTTATCGTGTACAGCCGTTATGAGTGTGAGGCCCGGTCGCACTGTAGCAAGATATTTTTAGTCCATTGCAAGGTCTTGGCCCTACTTAGTAATGTTTTAAAAAAACTTCAAAATAAATAAGACATGAGTACCTACCTAATTTGGTTGCATCCAGTTAGACTAGAAGTTAATCCCAACTTAGTAGGGAAAAGGTTAGAAAGATGATGATGATTCGTTTTTTTTTTCATTTCGTATACTATGCTTTTCTTGTATTGGATTCAAAACTTGTAAATAATATTTTGCAAGGACTGACAAACAGACTTTGCAATGATTTAGTAACCGTTCCATTTTACCAGTAAGGAACACTTAAATATAAATATTTACTCACGAGACTATTCTTTGCGAACTCATCGCGAGTCTTTAAAACAAAAACAAAGAGCTCAACAAACAAACTTAGGGAACGGAAAACGTAATTAATATAACAGACTTTAGACGTTCATTAATTCAGTTTTTGCATCATATTTTATCTTTACCAGCATTCTTGTTTGACGGGAGAGAAGCCGAATATCCGCATGGCCACAAACTGCGCGCTCAAGCGTCACGCGTTTGCGGAAGATACAAATCTAGATAATAATTTTATTAATTAAATAATAAGTTTATCAAATAAAAGAAAGAATACAGCTGATACAATATCGGTGAGCCACAAACTAAGCATAGCTTGTATCTTATGACTTGGGAGTGCGAATTTCACAAGTTTAAAATAGTTACTAAGGACAATACAAAGTAATAATAAACATTAACAATTACAGGGTAAGAAATTAGAACATAAGAGAGCTTCTGTAATGAATACTAATTTTAAAAAGAGGTTGGACGTTGGGAAAAACGTTCCCACCCCCCAACAGATTTGAACAGCTGTCATTCAAAGTGTCTGGTAAGTATAACTTTTTTTTTACTATGTCGGTTTTTTCAGATAAAGGGAGCTTTACATTAATATATCAACCTAACCTAACCCATAGCGACACTTGTTTCAAATCTGGAAGGATCTGTTTTGTAAGTTCACATGTAGGGGGTAATCTTCGGGACTAAATATCGAATTCCATTTTTTTCACTTATTAAATGATATATTATTGGTGGGTGCTATAAATTATATTTTGAACATGAATATTAGCCGAGCTATCACAATTTTTGACGATGTCACAGGCGAGAAGCTTTTAGTGAAAGATAGTATTGCTTAGACCATTCTAAAAGTTACCGCAATATGACGCGAAGTGACAAACACGCGTTACACAAGCCGCATCACTAGAGGACGTGGTCGGGGCATCATATTCGGATAAAAAGCACTTTATGACAGTCTATTCGTCTTCGGGAATTACTGTGACGTGTCTTTGTATTTCGGCTTTGATATCAGTGCGTTATTGTTAAGGAGTTTCTGACTTTGAGTCCGTGTACTGTTATGTTTGTGATTAATTTATCTCTGCCTTCTTTAAGGGTAACTTTAGGGGTCCGAACATGTAAGAAAATTCTACTTTGTTATTGCTCATCACTTTGAATTTTATTTATAAAGACCCTTGTACCTTCCTTTATTATAGACGTACCCTACCTATCTCCCGATACTGTCTCTGTTAATAAATAACTAGTTATGATTTAAATTAGGTAATGATTTTCGTGAATACTACTTATGTTACTAATAGAAGAATTAATAATAAATTTTACTGAAAAGGACTAATTTTAATTCAAAATTTTAATTTCCAATTGGACTGCTGTGCTGCGTGTCGCAGGTTAGATCCCCCCACGGAACAAATATTTGTATGATCTACAGATAATTGTTTCGGGTCTGGGTGTTTGGTTGTGTATGTGAGTTTAAATGTTTGTGAACGCACCCACGATACAGGATAAATTCCTAGTGTGGGGCAACGTTTTATAAAAAAACTTGAGAGGTGTCAAGGAACACCCGGATGAAACGAAGTTATTGTTATTATTTTTTATTATGTAAAAAAAAAAAAAAAATGTAGAAATGAAAATATCTGACTTGCTTTCTATAAGAGAGAGAGAGACAGACAGAGAAACATGCGACGCCGCACAGCTTACAATAGCTTACTATAGCAAAAAGTGTCGTGACAACTTTTCGTAAGATTTTTTTCCGTCTAGCCCCCTTTCACAACGCGCGATAAGGAACTTCGTTCCAAAAAATAATAATTATGAAGCATACATAAATATATACTTTTTTACCAAGAACGCCATCTGCTACGATCCTTACATACTCCTTATGGCCTCGTCCACAGTCAAACGTCTTGTTTTACACGCTCGCCGTGCGCCTTGTCCTTTCTAAAAGCTTCACCAATAAGGTTACTGTATGTCTTTCTAGGGTGTATCACCATATACGCATAACCTTTTCAATTTTAGTCACTACATCTTTATTTATAAATACGTGTACTGTATTGTAATTTTATGAAGTTTAGACTAAACGATTTTAATTTTATGAAACGATTTTATGACGAAAGGGGATGTACTCGTATCTTTACATCCCCTTTTTGAGAAAGTACATTTTTTAACTCATTGTATGCCGAGTTTATAGACACAATTAAAAAGCTATTGTGTTTCGCGTGGATTTAAGTTTATTAGAAAGGTTAAGGGAGTGTCAGATTTCTACTAACTACAAAAACCATCCATGTACCTTCTTAGCCCTTTGTGTCGAGGCCGCGGTATCTCTTTCGAACAACCCGCAGCCCTAACAGAAAATACAAAACCCCCTTTTTTTGGGGTAGGAAATCATCACAATAAGACTCCTCCCGCGCTGGGCAGAGTTTCAGACTTCTACTGACTAAAAACAACCCATGTTCCTTCTTAGCCCTTGTGCCGCGGCCGCGGGATCTCTTTCGAACAATCCGCAGCCCCAACGTGTGTAATAATTAAGTAAGAACATGATATACCCATTTCTAGGTAGCATACCCGATTAAGGAACTCAAAACTTCATCTAGATTTGAATCTACATAAAGAGTTTAAACCAGCTTTTAAAAATCCAACGAAAAACAATTAACCCGTCCACTTCAAAACTAAATGAACGTATCCCTAAATCACGTCCCAAGTATTAACCCTTCAATCCTTACTTAGGTCCAATTAACCCAATTCTTTCTACAAAGCTAATTAATCGCTAACGAAAATGGGATATCGCACGGTCGATTCGACCCTCTAGAGGTAATGACGTGTAAAATTAACGTTCTCCAGTTTTTGACAGTTTTCTATTAACAGGGAAAATTAATAATACCAGCCGGCGACGGTTGTATGGATTTCTGAAGATTGCTTTATGTAAGATTTATTGTCGTAAGTGGCTGTGTTGTACACACGTCGTGTTATATTAAATACTAGCAGCTGCCCGCAGCTTCGCCCGCGTGGATGACGATCAAATTATATACTAAAACCTTCCTCTTGAATCACTCTATCTACTTAAAAAAACTGCTTCATAATCCGTTGCGCAGTTTTAAAGATTTAAGCATACATAGGGACGGACAGACAGCGACAGCGACTTTGTTTTATACTATGTAGTGATAGTGATTACGGAGTGTAGTGTCATGTGACGTAACAAAACATCGACATAGGTGTAATTAATAAAACAGCCACATCTCGCCAGTTCTGTGTTGTAAATTTTTTAAGTTTATGTAAAAGGGGGGAGGGGGGGGTTTGGGTGTTATTTTGTGTAAGTCTATTTCCATCAACTGGGCACAAATCTAGACTAGCTCCTACTGGAAATTTACTGATGGAAAAACCCAATAACATTTTGCCCAACCTGGGAATCGAATCCAGGTCCTGTTCCATCCGTGCTCAGCTGTTACACTTGCAACCTCTAGACCAACGAGGCAGTAGGTAGTGATCTTAGTTTTTCGATGACGTAACATAGTATAGTGCCTGTTTTCCCCGAAAAGATAGACAGAGTTGACCTAATCTAACGATTTTAAGCTTTACTTTACAGAAATCATTAAACCTTTGCCAGCTATCTTTAAGAACACAGCAAATTGGCCAAAACTTTCACCACACTCAAACAACACCAACATTGGTTGACACGCTCATTTAACCTGCAACTCAACAGCAGCGTCTCAAAAAGCAGCAATCATTAAAAACACAGCCTCCGCTCTCTTTAACGCCATTATACCGCCTGACTGACTTATTTGAAGGCTGACAAATTAAACTGTCGCCCGATACTGTCCGACTGATTGACAGAACATTATGTGTTAATTAAGACCAACTCATTTCCTTTATTGGACATTTTACGAAACAAACTACTGATTAACGGGTAGATCGTGTAGTTGATTATTCAGTACACAGATAGGAAGAGATTGATGAATCGTGTTGCAATAATTCCGTGACTTCCAAAGATCATAATCAATTTTTGAACATGATTTTTATTTTCATTGATTATTATTATTATCTTAACATGATGTATGGTTACTTGATAAGAAAGTGATTTTATTTTGAAAACAAAAACTAGTATCAGCTTTATTTTTATTAGGATCTAAGTATCTTATCAGAATGTGAAATCAAGCATTTCATTTATATTGACTGTTTCTTGAATAATTCAATGACCGGGTACTTTTCTTTCCAACGTAGTTTTTATTTACAATTATAATGATTATAGTAGCAAAACCCCAGACTTTCGTAATAGAACTAAAGTGACAGACGCACTCAAATTTTCGCAAAGCTTGAAATGGAGGTGGTCGGGCACTTTACAAGGTACTGCGATGATTGTTGGACCATCAGATAAACATAGAGTACCAGAAATAGAAGCTTCCGCCCGCTGGCACGACGAGATTATTGCAAATGCTGGAAAAAAGTGGCTAGCCACCGCTTCGGTTAGAAAAGTGGAGTTCTTTGGAGGTGGCTTAATAAATAAATCGATAGTAGGTAAAGCCAATTTATTATATTTAAATCTAGTTGTAGGTACCTATCATTCTGTCATTTTATAAAACCGCAAATATTCCAACATCATCGTCTTCCATTCATCAACAAACAAATCCAAATCCAGGGTTGGTCTCCATGAGCGCGTTGAAATGAGATCCTCATCGTGACAATGCACCCTGTTTATCATCGTTCAGCTTATAGAATAGGTCCCAGAAAGCCATCCTATCGTGAGCTGGTCGACTGTCCGAAGTAAGTTCGGCTCCAATGTTTAAGTAGGTATAGGTGTCTTTTGTAATTGGTGTCCATTTCACTGGAAGCAATTCACTTGTCTGAGGTGTTGGATCGCTGAAACAAACAAAAGAACTTTGAAACATATTTAACTATGAAAATAATAAACGGACTTTTTTTTTTTGATACGCGAGGTGTAAACTTAACGTGAATATTGTGAAAAATTTTAATCGAAAATACAAATATCTTTAGTTGATTTGTTTGCAGCAAGCACAATGGATATGAATCAAGTCTCAAAATGCACATATTATGTATGAGTATTTTTAATTTTAACATCGACGTGTTTATGTTACGTTTACCCCGCGCGTGAATCATCTCAGTTATTAAATAATTTACTATGTTGATCGTCTGTTTTCACCTTTAAAATATGCTGTAATGCTGTATAGCTTCACTTTAAGAATCAAAGTCTTAATAACAATACACCACACTACACTACCAACCTGAATTTTACGAAATTAGTCCACATGGTTGTCATCCGTTCAATAGTGACCTCATCTTGAGGAGTAGGGTCGGGTCTGTGGTTCATTTTGAACAAATAACTCAATTCATCAGCATGAGAGGCACAGCATGAGCCATTATAGTCATCATCTTCAACGACGAGGGCATTTCTCCCACCAACATACGAAAACATGTAGTAGTAAATATTCCCTGCTCTGGCGTCCAAAAATTTCTGAATAGATCTTTGCACAGGATGAATATAAGTGAAGTCAGAATCGAAGTTTATAATCCCCCACTTCACGTCTTCACTTAATGCTTCGTCCCCAAAATAGAAATGTGATATCGCGTCCTTCATTTCTTGCAACTCTTCACCACCGAAATTAAATATACGTTCCAAATAATTTGATACAATGTCCAAATTTTTAAAATACTCAGCATCTTTGTCGAAATGAGAACCAACCAATTCATGTTCATTAAAACCAATCAATATTGGCATATTTCTCACTTTTGGTGTACCAGCATTAAGCCAAGAGGTGGTTAAAAAGGGTTCCACGCCATCAAATTCGTTTTCAATACACGGTTTGAACATTATGCCTAGCTCAACTGCAGTCCCCACTACTAAATTCGGGTTACTATTGGCAAGAAAAGATATAGCTTCATTTATGTCGTTGGTGTCAAAGCCTAAGCGTTCCGCAATTTTTATAGGAACCAATCTATCAGGTTCGTATAAAACCGTTGCGGCTAAAGCGCTACCACTTTGTATGATCACTTTGTTGTACAATTTCTCTTTTGGTGATAGCAGGTGCAGATCTATAGAATGTCCCCCAGCGCTTTCACCAAACAAGGTGATTTGATTGGCGTCACCACCGAACGCTTCTATGTTCTCCTTCACCCATTTTATAGCTAGGAATTGATCTTTTAGACCTTGATTGCCGGGTACTTCAGGAGACTCAAGACACATGAAACCGTAAGCACCAACACGGTAGTTGAATGTGACGACAATGACGTCATGTTTTACCAAGTAGGTTGGTCCGTAGAAGTCTTTCCCAAAATATCCTCTATGGAAAGCGCCTCCGTAGACCCAAATCATGACTGGAAGACGGTGGTTGGACGTGGCCGGGGTTGGTACGTAGACACTCAGGTGTAGACAGTCTGGTGAACCCAGAATAGTGCCGTTGTGTTGGTAGACTTGAGGACAGATCGCTGAGCCATCGTAAGCTTCGAATGTTTCCTCAAACTTGGGTTGTGGTGTTGATGTCTGGAAATGACCAGTAAATAGTGAGGATAAGAAATTGAGCTATTGATCCAACAAACTATCATGGTGCAAGTAGGTATGGCCAAAAGGCGAACTATGAACTTGTAATAAAAAAATATTACGTAATAAAAATGTAACATCACAACAACAGACTAGTCTAGGTCAGTCAAAATAAGCATACAAATAATTAGTACAAAAATAATTCGCAAAAAAACTGAACATTGATGGAGGTCTTGACTATAAATACAATATCGAAAATTATTTTGGATTAGTTGGTAATCCCGTGTATGCTAAATAAGTCATTCAAGGTCAAAGGTCAAAAATATCAGGTTTTTGCATTTTTCTAAAAATTACTGTTAACGCAAAAATAGCTCAGACTAAAATTGTAGGTTATAACATTGACTACAAAAAATCTGTTCACTTTTTTTCCTACGAGTCACCATTTTCGAGAAATCGTTTTTTAACTGCTCTTTTTGGAGTAATAATAAAAGTACCATATCACTTAATTCGCATTCGAAAGGCCTACAACGGCCTTTACAATGCTTGCATATATTTTGAAACAGTTTTAAAGAATTCATGTAGCTATTAGCTGTTACTAACTGGTAATTTAAACACAAGAAAAAAAAACAATTATGAACTACTTACGCCAAAAGGATTCTCTGGGTCCACTTGAGCATATGGTATTCCCAAGAACATTGCATAGTCTCCGTCATCAGCTCTTAACCCTCGAATCAGCCCCACATTAGTATCAACTAAAGGATCAACTCTCGGTGAGCATTCTCCATAACCAAATATTAATAAAATTGAAAACACTAGTCTTCCTGCCAACATGATGAAGTGTAAGAATATTGTGGAATGAATTCAGGTTTTTTATAGCATTTTATAATAAAGATAATATTATAAAACAGATAGTGTTAAGATAAACAAAATGATAAAAGAATTTTGAAGTGCATAAATATTTTCGATTGACGGATTAGTCTGGCGACTCAGTCCAAAAGCCTGTACACTTGTACAGGTGTACACTCAAGCGCAGGTAACGTGTAACTAAATAAATATTTATAATAACGCACATTAAGGGTCCTCTCTCGAAAAAGCTTAAAAACAGCTTGCAGATGAAGCGGTTTTTCACCGGCACTTACAGAGAAATTACATCTGAGAATTTTTTTTTGTAATCTACATGATATGACACGTAATTTGGTTTAGCCACAATTTTTGTATCGGTATCACATAATAAGAAAAAAAATCCACAAAATCACCTCCAAATCGTTGAATGGAACCATTTTACTCCTTCATTTTTTAACAAAATAATATAAAAAAAATATCTACTGCTTTGAAATACAAAGGAAAATAATTTGGTTTTGTTACTTTTTAAAAACATGTATTATTTTAATTATAATAAATGAAAAACGCGTCCGTTTAGAGTCCGTATCTACGACCGAGAGAGGTAGTTTGTATGCACAAGGTCATTGGCGTGAATACAAGCCTTAAGCATTTATGTAGTTACACGCCAGCAGCTTTTATAACAACCTTTTTTTTTTTTGGGTGGGTCGGTAATCATCAAATAACCCCTAGCGCTCTTGGGCAGAGCGAAAGGGAGTGTCAGACTTCTACTGACTAAAAACCACCCATGTTCCTTCTTAGCTCTTCATGTCGAGGCCGCGGTATCTCTTGCGATCAATCATAATCATGGTAAATATCCCGTTGCTGTGAGTTCTCGATAGTTGTTCTAAGATAAAGTTTGCTAAAAGACCCCCTTTATACGAAAACTGTAATCTGGGGACTCCATGACTCACCTGATGATTGAGAGCCAACAAAGGGGAAGATGCAATGCTCTTAGGATTCGCCTATGCAGTTGTCAATAAATTGGAGTGAGTATGATTTATATACCTAATGATTGCAATAACAAAATTGATATTTCAATTATCCGGATACTGCATGTCCGTCGAGATAAAAATCTAAACTAATATTTTATCATTTGGTATGCCAAATGACTGATTAAAATATTATTTTGAATTTTTATCACAAATAGATTTTTTTTACAACAAAGACATATAGATCATGTGAAGAAATTGATTGTGAGGTAATTGTAAATGATCTCTAATCAATATTATTGTTGTTGAATGAGCAAACGTTGATTATTATAATCATTATTAAATCTAGAAAAACAGGTCATATTTCTATACTCCATACCAATATTATTAAAGCGAAAGTAACCGACTCACCTGGGTTAAGGAAATCTCGCTATCTCATTACCGTAGGATAATATCCTAAATACACACGGGTGAAACTGTGGGGAAAAACTACTAATTTATGCTCTAATATCTTTTGGGAGTTTACAAGCACTTAAAAATTATCTAAAATTTAATGATGCCATAACAATTTTCCTCTTCCTTAACAAGCTTGACACATAATTACACTTGCGTCAAAACTAAGAAAGTAATTATAAGAACGTAGCAAAAGAAGATCTATTTTCATTATACCCGAGAACGATATTGTTCGAGATCATAATGCTTGGGAACAGTTTGTCGTGGGAGAAAAATAAGTAGATATCCGGCCGAGGGCGATTCATATTCATAATGTCTTTGCGAATAATTAGTTTTCATTATTCAGGCCGGGCTGAAGTCTCCCGGGTAAGGAGAGGGGACGGGTAGAAAATATCTTGGGAGGATTTTGTTGGGTTTTTGAGTTTAAAATCTAGAATGAAAATTAGGCTTTACATAGTTAAGGCACAGTAAAGTTTCGGTTATACTGAAACACAGAGAAGAATCGTCGACGCAATTCTGTGGGGACTGGAGATTTTTTATATGCTAAATAAGCTTCTTTAGATATTGCTAAACAAGTATGAATGTGGATGGGTATAAGAGTAGAGAAAGACCAAATAAACGATGGATGGACTGTGTTAAAAATGATATTATGGCACGAAATGAGGAGTCTCATGAGATGACGAGAAACAGAAAAGTATGGAAGAAGAAGACATGCTGCACCGATCTTAAATGAATTGGGATAAGGGCAAGAGAATGATAAAATAAGCTTGCTTTTGGCCGCAACTCGCCTGATATGAAGCCATGACGCTCTCTAAGAAAAAATAGATTCACTCGAACTTTGAGAGGTCTAGATTATAATTATCGGGAAACCGAGTCACAGACTTGTGGTCCATCATCATTATAATAATCAGCCTATAATGTTCCCACTGCAGGGACTCAGGCCTCCTCTCTAGGAGAGGGATGGGCTATAATCCACCACGTGGGCCCAGTGCGGGTTGGTAGATGTCAAATATTGTCTTCGAAGTTTTTGGTTCTAAGACATGCCGGTTTCCTCACGATGTTTTTCATTATCGTATTGAGAGCAGTGGTGATGAAACTATTACACAAATATTACGCCTGCCTGGATTCGAGCCCACGACTTACTGTACGTAAGTTGTGGTTGTGTACCAACTGCGTGACTATTAACACCTCATTTACTAAAATCCGTTCAGTAGTTTAGGCGCTATGGTGGAACATACAAACATGCATACATAGACTGCCAAAATGATTACCCTTCCTTTTGGCTTCGCCGTATTCGGGTAAAAAGAAGTGACATGTAAAAAGAAACCTTATTATAATAACTCAAAACACAGTTTTAAACGTGATATAAAAATCTCCTCTCCTCTCCGAGCCAGTCTGTGTGAACGGAACCTAACATTGACACAAAAGTCGTTGAGTTGCAAACACAATTGAACTTCACTGAAGAGAACATTGTACAAAATAAAACAATTGAGTAAGTCAGTACTTAATACTCAAATGCTTTGTTTTATCTTAGTACAGTTACGACCATAAGTAGGAGCTCGTGGCTTAATAAGAACTGCCACTCGGGTCGATCTTTAGGTAAAGCTGTGCTGGCCTAGGTCGGTCTGTGGATGGGTGATCGCCCGACATACCGAGTTTCCTCCGTTCCTCGGAAAGCACGTTAAGCTGTTGGTCCCGGCTGCCATATATAGTTCTTTGGCAGTCGTTAGAGGTAGTCAGTGAACTGAAATTCTAACATCCAGTCTTACCGAAGAGGTATCGTATTACCTAGTATTAACTGGATTATGGAGGTCAAATAGGCAGTCGCTCCATGTAAAATACTGGTATTCAGCTGCATCCGGTTAGACTGGAAGCCGACCCTAAAATAGTTGGGAAAAGGCTAGGCAGATGATGAGTTACGACCATAAGTACTTACCCAAAATACAAATCTGATTTGCTCGTGGAGTTATAATTTTTTTGCAACTTCGAGTAAATACCTTTTACATAAAAATGTGGTTTAAAAAACGTTATGTCCGAAACACTTTGAACAATCCATATTTTAAGAAAAATATTAGTTTAGCACATGACAAACCAATAAACTATAAATATATAAAAGCCTAAACATAAGGAAAAATTAAAAATTAGGGAACATATAAGGAAAATCGCCTTTGCACCTAGCTTAGTAAAATCATTAGGTCTCCGGCAAGAGGGAATAGGTCTTTTTTTATTTTTTTTTTCTATGGTGGGTGGAAAATCATCAAATAACCCGGCAGAGCGAAAGGGAGTGTCAGACTTCTACTGACTAAAAACCACCCCTGTTCCTTCTTAGCCCTTCATGTCGAGGCCGCGGTATCTCTTGCGAACAACCCGCAGCCCCGACGGGACCCGCAGCCCCGACGGGACCCGCAGCCACGACGGGACCCGCAGCCCCGACGGGACCCGCAGCCCCGACGGGACCCGCAGCCCCGACGGGACCCGCAGCCCCGACGGGACCCGCAGCCCCGACGGGACCCGAAGCCCCGACGGGTCCCGTAGCCCCAACGAGACCCGCAGCCCCGACGGGTGAGGGAATATCCTTAATTCAGGGCCTTAATTCAGGTTTTCTAATTGACACAAAATTCTTCGAATTTTCAGACGTATGGTTTCCTCATGATGTTTTCCTTAACCGTTTAGAAGACAAAAGTGATGAAATATTGTACGTACACCAGCCATTAAGCCACTGGTCACAACAACACTGTACATCAACATTGTCTTCTAGATATTTAAATGGCTTATGTTATTGTGCTCTAAGACAATTATGATTTGTATTGTCGTGTATTATTGTGCTGTGACCTTTTCGTTTTACATTTTGTAAGAGGTCTTACGTTTTAGAAATCGTTATACCTTTTGTAAATTGTCTTGGGACGTTAATTATGACTGTGAGTGTCCATTGTTTAAACTGTACTTACTAACAAAATTTGTAGGTAATAGAATATAAATCAAAACGGTCTACAGGGTGACGGGGAAACTTGACCTATTTCTTGAAAGGGTTATACTAGAGGTCGTTAGCAAATAATTAAATCCACGTGATTTTGTCTACTGTCGCACTAGATCGCAAAAAGTGTAAGGAGGGAAGGGAGGCTTTTGCCCTGCAGTGGGACAGTATAGGCTCATAATAATAACGTGATTTTTTATAATTTGGTAAAGAAGACCCATATAACTTTCATACTTTATGAGTTATCCTTTATAATACACACGTCTATGTTAATGACGAGCTACTATTTTCTAGTTACAATGCAAAATGAATAGTCATGACAAAATACATTCAGAAGTTTAATGCCAAAAAAGTCGATGAAATATACAAATGTCACCGACTTCCAAAAGTTAATTTTTTTTCTACTTTTTGTGTTTTTTTTTTGGGAAGTAGTTTCTTTTTTTGCAAAAATGATTCGGAAGTATGTTATTTTGTTGCAAAAATGTTTTTATGTATTGTGTGTATTGGATAATATAGTGTGTTTTATGTTATAAATCTATTTATTTTCATTGGATACAGCCTATACTAATGCATTGATATTTATTTATAACTTACAATGTAACTAAATACAACATTTTCTTCATGTACCAACCATACTCTTTCTCTACTATTTTATGTGGAAAAATAATAGATATAAAGTTCTGTCCACGCATATTTTAGTCAGGGCTGTAACGATGTTTGCTGAAACAATATGGGTATGAATATGCAATACCTAAATGTTCAGGCTACTCAGCTAGATTGTTAGTACAAACAATATTTAGTATCTACCAGCCAATATCAGGTTATAATCAAGTTACGAGGCAAGTCAGGGAAAAATAAATTGCGCAAAATAATTTAGTGGCTGACTCGTTGATTTCACGACTGTTTAGCTTGAAATCCAGGATTCCCGAAGTGTTATTCAGTTTTGTACTTCAGGAATGTCTCACTTGCTGACACGCAGTCTGAGTTTGTGCCAGCTTTGATGGCTATAGGTTTGCTCATGGGGCTTAAATAGCAAAACGTGGGTGTACGATTGCTTACCAAATATCAATCGTTTCTAAACTCTCTAGATAAAATAAAACACCTACGCATAGAAAGAATTTATTGGTAATTTAAAAAATCAGCTGTTGAATTTTTAATGCATGTAAGAAATCATCAAATGACTCCTCCTGCTCTGGGCGGAGCGGTAGGGAGTGTCAGACTTCTACTGACTAAACACCACCCATTTTCATTGTTACCCTTTGTGTCCGAGGCCGCGGTATCTCTTTCGAACAACCCGCAGCAATGTACTGAATACCTGGTAACCTTTTGTGTGTCGGTATCCCTACTCCCTTCCACCCTGTGCCTATTACTTGGTGAAAATAAAATAAACAGTGCTATAACAATTTCCCATCTCACCAATTTCCTTCCTGCATCTCCACTCACCTTATCCACAACAACAACAGACCATCGAATCCAATTACAAGCAACATCAGTTATATTAAGATCATAAATCGTGCCGAGGTTTGATACCTAGTTATTAATTCAGTTGAGAGGCACTGCGGCTGACAAACGATGACAGCGTCACGTGCTTGCTGGACGAGCATTGTTCCAACACCTTATTAGTTATTACTATTTGTTTATATTAAACTAATATATTATTATAGCAGCAGATCTGTGAAGGTATAGATAGTGTATCAATCTGATAGTGGTGAAGTTGAGTGGTAAGTTAGTATGTAGTTTAAAATTTAAATATGTATCTATGTATTTTTTACCCAATTATTTTTTTATAAACATTTATTTTAAGTGTGTACTAGAAATGGTTAATATGAGGATCTTTAGTGTTGTATTATGTAACATCTATTTACCCATGTTATGTGAATTAATAGGGATGTTTACTGACTAAAAAAAATATGATTCTAATTAGTCCGTCTGTTAGATTGTTGAAAAATAAGGATACGTATTTTTTGTTTTATCAAATCAATAAAAATTGACGAAGATAAAATGCGGCAAAGAATCGTGACGTCACTCATCGGTAAAAAATGTCATACTAATGTCTTAGAATATGACGTCACACAAGTTTTCAAAGCACAAAAAAGAAAAAATACGTGTCCAATATTTTTTGGAAATCTATCTGACAGACCAATTAGATTTTTTTAGTTAACTACCCTATTATTTGATTTGAAATTTTGGTACTATCTTATAATGGGTGTAAGAGTTCTTCACGGAACCGTCAACCAAGCATTCTGTGTTCGAAAATAAAAGAATGTTGATCTCCGAAAGGGTAGGCAGAGCTGTATAACCTTCATTTGTACACCCACATTTCCCCAGTTAAGTTCCATGCAATAAAGGTCAAGTATATTGCCATCGAGAGTACACAACGCATCGATCATCATTCATCATCATTTCAGCCAAAAGACGTCCACTGCTGGACATAAGCCTCCCCCAGGTGTCGCGACATTGACCGGTCCCGTGCGTCTCGCATCCAGCGGGTAGCCGCAACCTTCACCAGGTCATCGGTCCACCTAGTGGGAGGCCTTCCAACGCAACGTCTTCCGGTTCGCGGTCGCCACTCCCGAACTTTCCGGCCCCATCGGCCATCCGTTCTGCGAGCAATGTGCCCTGACCACTGCCACTTAAATTTGGCAATTCTTCGGGCTATGTCGGTAACCTTGGTTCTCATGCGGATGTCCTCATTTCTGATTCGATCGCATCGATAGTACTAGTATATTTTGAGATTGCAATGATTGATGTTTGATCATTAAATAAAACTAATGTAGGTAATACTGAGTGAAGCAAGTGGATCCTAATCTTTATCGGCTACATATCCATCGTCTGATGTACTTAAATCCGCAAATCTATGGCTTATCTGATCTTGAATCTACACGAATTTATTTATTTTACTCAAAATCAGACAAGGTTAACTAAAAAATTTTAACACTGTATATTGTACTTTTTATCTTAGGAAACAATGTCATCTTAAACAGTGTCTATCTATATCTCAAGAGAAAAGACTATGAGTTTCCGATATTTCATGTTGTTTAAACAGATAATATTTTTAAAAGCAGAAGAATCTTTTCTTCTTCTTTCACAGTACAAGCAGTACGGTTATGGAATGCCTTGCCAGGGTCTATAAGGCGGGCTCAATCTCTGCCAATTTTTAAAAGCATGATAAAGAAACTATATCTATCTTCTTAAGCTTGATTTTTTGTTAGCTATTTTAATTTGGTTCTTTGCACTTGTATAAAATGTAAATTTATATAAGTGTAATATGTTTTATGTATGTATTATATTATGTATGTATTTATTGTAGATAATTAGGTAAATGGTACACCACAGGCTACCTGCAGTATTGTTTCTCCTTCTCCCATATATCCATCCAAAGGTTGTCTTTAAAAGATCGCTTTAAGCGATAAGACCGCCCATTGTGTCACCTCTTGTAAAATGTTTTTACTATTGTTTTTTTTTTGTAATTTTTATGGTGTACATAATAAAGAGTATTCTATCTATCTAACGGAGAGTGAACAAGAATGTTATTTTTGGGCAAACCTTCCTCCTCATACATCTTCAGAAAACAAGAAATAATACCACGAACAAATAGCGTAGACCTTCTTTAATAATTTCACAAACTTTATAGAATCACAATAATCAATAATCACGATAGAAAATGGATGGAGGTTGTAAGGTCGTCCGCTCACGCGCACGTTCTCAGGCAGACTGTCCGCACCGTTGTCGCCCACCCCACTTTTACTTGCCAACAATGACATCACTACCGCCATCTTGTAACAAATGTTACAAGTTTCTTAAATCTACGACTCCCGCTGCGACATATCTATCTTTATCGTATGGTTCGCAACTAACGTGGTGTCAGAGTTTTTATGTCGTCCACGAGCCTCTAACTTGGCTTTACATGCCGTCCAGAAATATCTCTCAGGCATACTGGTTTCCACACGATGTTTTTCTTTATCGAAGCAAGTGATAATAATACAATACTCCTAAACGCAGTTTATTGAGTAACCTATCTAGGAAAGCAGTATGGCACCCACTTACTAGATTAAGTAACTTTATGCTTGTGCTTTATCTATACCTAGCCATGTAATCTAGTGCTAGTTTAACGATAAATCTTAATTATTAGTTAATACATACATGAATTTGAAAAATCATAGGCGCGAGTCTCAGGTTTGAACGGTCCGACGGTCATACCACTACATTATAAGAATAAGATTACAATTGTCCTAAAACCTATTAAGTACAGTCACCAGAAGTCAAGAGAAAGCTAAAGTAAAAACCAATGCTTTTTAAAATAACAGCAACAAATAAATTCATAAAGAAAGTTTAATTTTCCATATTCTTCCCAACAATTGCATCGAAATTAGTTTCCAAAAGTCCCCAGTACACCCGAAGTGAAAGTGGGGGTGTATTAATAACTTATAATAGGGGCATGGTACAGGTGTTCAAAGAGCCCAGCTCGACCCACTCGACCCAACAGTCGTCCGTTACAAGGGATTTGCGAGCTTATTGTCTCCTTACAAATTAATAAAGCAGTACACTTTTTGTTTGTTTCTTATTAACTAAGAAACTGGAATTTATGTGCGTTGTTTTTGGGAACATTTGCAGTTTGGAATTATTTTTATTTGGGTATAGGATTTAGGTATACATATATAGAGCAGTGGTGGCCCAGCGGTGGCGGCCCCGACTTACGAACAATAGGTCGTGGGTTCGAATCCAAGCAGGCGTATTACTATGTGTAATCTATTTCATCACCGCTGCTCTCAAAACGGTGAAGGAAAACATTGTGAGGAAACCGGCATGTCCTAGAACCAAAAATTCGAAGACTTGTGACATCTACCAATCCGCACTGGGCCCGCGTGGTAGATTAAAGCCCATTCCTCTCATAATAAGGAGGCCTGAGTCCCTGCAGAGGGAACATTATTGGCTGATGATGAGAGAAATATAAGGGGAAGAAAATTAAAAAAAAATCTAAAAGAAATTGCCAACTTATATTAAACTGCATTGTACTACTATGTGAGGGTTACAGGGTTACATTATCATTAACCATCACCATCACCATTTAACCCAAACGTTGACTGGTAGTGAATGATTTGTGACATTGTTTCCGCCTATGCACTATAACATATACGTACATGATGTTTAAATAAATAAATCACTTAAAAATAACTCCATTCTTGGAAATTCTATAGCCTTTATTTTTACAGACACTGTTATTTTTTAAATAGATAATATTTCTACAAAATCCCTCTACTATGTCTAGACACTGAGTAGTTTCCAACGAGTTGATAGATAGTTTTATGAAAATTTTATTATAATAATACCTTTTTTTTTTGGGGGGTGGGAAATCATCAAATAACCCCTCCCGCTCTTGGGCAGAGCGAAAGAGAGTGTCAGACTTCTACTGACTAAAAACCACCCATGTTCCTTCTTAGCCCTTCATGTTGAGGCCGCGGTATCTCTTGCGAACAACCCGCAGCCCCGACGGATTATAATAATACCTGGATCTTTTTTAAGTAATTGTCTGGGAATCGGCAAAAGCGTATACGTTCACCCCCGGTTATATGGACCGGATGCAATAGGCGAACAACATGGCGCTGAAAAGCAACTTGGAGGATTGTATTCAACACTAAAGCTAGAGGCTGTATACGGTGCAACCGCACATTTTGCAATTCAGTAGTTTACGCCCCATTCATTTCAATTCATAATAATTAGTTCAGTTGGCGTTGAACTATCAAGTTAATCAGGTGTTCTCGTTACAGCCAACAAGGGCCACGTCACTCTCTCCGTCTCTCGCCACACTATCAGTCCATTAGGCTCATATTACTTTAAGTAGCTTTGGGACCGTTACAGTTGTGTCTTAACATGTTATTTCATTCAATTCACCCCTCATCTAAAAGTAATTTATGGTCCAGCAAGGGATCATACAGGCTGAGTTGATAAATCTTCTTTTCCAAGGTGTTCATGTTCTCGGTGGCGGAGGTCAAACAGGAGTCCCTTCATTGAAAATACTCGTATTCTGCTGTATCTGGTTAAACTTAATGTCGAACCCAACATAGTTAGGAAAACGTTAGTCATATCCTCAAATTTTAAGAGCAATCATCATTTTTCTTGCCCTGCTTTTTTTTATTTAGTATTCTGTATGTTCTGACTTATTTTTAGGTTCTTCTTATGTTAATTTTGTGTGTTATGGTTTACTGTAGTTTTTTTTTGAGACTAATACATACTTTTTCTTTCTATCACATCTCAATTTATTAGGAGTTGGCAGTAAATCTCCTTCAAAAGTTCTCTCGTACATAATACATCGCATATTAAACGCAGTGTAGATTTTATAACTAAACTATTTTATAAGCTCCAGGGGGCCGGGTGGTGCGGCCATAAATTAATACTTAAGAGTAAGCTTTCTAATGAGTACTTAGTGGTGTTGGTTGCAGTCATAATTTCAAGTCGTTATATGAAACCGGTTTCAGATGCTTGATGCTGTTTTGAATTTATGTTTGTATGGAATTATGTGCTTTTTATGATGAATGCTGTAATAAAAAGGTATGTTCATGTGAGCGTTAATTAATTTTTGACTTTAACAAATAGTTTGCGTATTTTACGGTAAGCGGTTGTAATCGATGGCTTGTTTTCTCAAGAAGCACAAAATTAGGAGTCTTTTTTTTTTAATCTTCTTTATTTAAGGGATTTTTGTGCACAATTGCGACGATGTCAATCCCATCGTGCTTAAAAATTAGAGTCGTGGCAGGAATGAGACCAAAACGTCGCATAAAATATTCAAATAAAAAGTAGTAATACGATAATATTTTTAATTTCATCATTTCAAGTAGTATGTGACAGTTTTTAATTTCAATCTTCCACAGTAATTTGACTACATGGAAACGTTAACAGTACTCTCCCATACTAAATTGAGCCTTATCCTTTTTCTCCACCAAAAATTGTTTTCCAAGATTTTTTTATTTGTGACCTTTATCATACAAAACTGACTTTAAATTTTGTTCCGCGGATCATCATCTGCCTAGCCTTTTCCCAACTATATTGGGGTCGGCTTCCAGTCTAACCAGATGCAGCTGAATACCAGTATTTTACATGGAGCGACTGCCTATCTGACCTCCACAACCCAGTTAATACTAGGTAATACGATACCCTTTGGCAAGACTGGTTGTCAGACTTTCAGGTCACTGACTACCTGTAGCGACTGCCAAAGATCTATATATGGCAGCCGGGACCAACAGCTTAACGTGCTTTCCGAGGCACGGAGGAATCTCGGTATGTCGGGCGGTCACCCATCCACAGACCGACCTAGGCAAGCACAGCTTTACCTAAAGATCGACCCGAGTGGCAGTTCTTATTAAGCCACGAGCTCCTCCAAATATAAGCCACGAGCTCATCAAATTTTGTTCCGCGGATAAAAGATTTATATTTTAACGAACAGAAAAACAAATAAATCAAGCCATTTTTGTTTCACACAAAACACCGTCCAAATAAGCAACTTCTAGACCCCGTTCGCAATAAATTAATGAGCAAGTCTGTAAGTATCACTAATTAGTACACACTGGTGTACCGTTACTGATAACTCTGCGGTTATGTGAGACTATTTAGTTAACTTGTTGTTATAATGTGGTTCGGATACTCTGGACCAGTTCAGGAGGAGTTTACCTGTTGAGTGGAAGGTATTACCTTGCGCAAGTCTTCACTACTTAAAATAATAACAGCTTTTATTAATAATCTTACAATTCAGTTGCATATATTATTTGTTTAGTGTTATTTACACAATAAGAAACTATTCTTCTTCAGACATCGGTTTCTGAAGATGGTTTTGCTTCAGCATAGGCCACCTCCATATTTTGCCACGTTTTACAGTCATGAATTTCCCTCTTCAATAATGTTTTGCTGACTGTCCTTAAGAACTGAAAAAACTGACCAAGTGCGAGTTGGACTCGCACATGAAGGGTTCCGCATCAAAACGGCAAAAAATCATGTTTGTTGTATGTATATTTTGTTTTTAATAATAATAATGATCATTTATTTCAGGAAATTTCCCATAAGCATAAAATTCGATTACAAATACAAATTACAATACATTAGATTAAAATACAATAATACTTAGTTATTAAAATTAAATTCATTAATGTCAAAAAATACAATGACAAAATTTAGAAAAATTTTGTTGTTATAGCGGCAACAGAAATACATATTTCGTGAAAATATCAACTGTCTAGATATCGCGGTTCTTGAGATACAGTCTGGTGACAGACAGACGGACGGACAGCGAAGTTTTAGTAATAGGGTCCCGTTTTTACCCTTTGGGTATTGAACCCTAAAAATAACTTTATTGTAACCTTATTCGCTGTTTTTCACCGTAGCATAAGCTATTATTCAAAAGGCGTATGAAGTGGAAGAATTGATTAGATAAGATAGTGAAGATAATCAGGATTATCCCATTCATGTATTTTTTAAGATAACGCTATCGAACAAAAACACCAAAAAGTGAAAAATAAACTTCTGAAGAAAAATCAGCTTCTGAAGTCGATGACATTTGTTTGTTTGATTTCGTTTTTTGCCACCGACTTCAGAAGCTGATTTTTCTTCAGAAGTTTATTTTTCACTTTTTGGTGTTTTTGAAGTCGGTTTTATTTTTTGCCAAAAAGTTTTTTATTTTTCCATTTTTAGTTGTTCCCAAACAAATAATAGGTTTTATTTATCCCCAATAAATGGAACATTACATAATATCTTACTGTCCAAATCTGGGTGTACACATCTGCGTACCCCCTCAGATCATACAGGCGTGATGTTACGTCATGATGTTGTATAAACAATAAACATCCAAGCGATTGCAGCAATCACGACAGATTTGCCGTCTATTTTTGAAGAGTTCTATTGTATATCTCCGAAGATCAGGATCAGATCTTCACCAAATTTAAATGGGACCACCTCAGGAGTATACTCTTTCAAATAAAAGAATTTTGAGAATCGGTTCACAAATGGAGGAGAAATCAGGTAACATAAAAAATACATACACACGAACATATAACCTCCTCCTTTTTTGAAGTCGGTTAAAAACTAAACAGTTGCTAGTCCACAAGTGGTCTTTATTTATAAGTAATCCTATCTTTCACCAGTACGATCAATTGAATACTTTCCTGTTTAAAAAAACATGATTCTGTATAGTCCGTCCGTTCATCACCAGCCTATAATGTTCCCACTGCAGGGACTCAGGCCTCCTCTCTAGTATAGGGATGGGCTATGATCTACCACGCGGGCCCAGTGCGGGTTGGTAGATGTCACATGTCTTCGAATTTTTTGGTTCTAAGACATGCCAGTTTCCTCACGTTTTCCTTCACCGTTTTGAGAGCAGTGGTGATGAAATAAATTAGGTACACAAAGTAATGCGCCTGACTGGGTTCTAACTCACGACTCACTGTTAGTAAGTCGGGGCCACTACCACTGAGCCACCATTGCCGCTCAACTACCGTCAGTTAGATTTTCGAAAAATATTTGATGCGTGTTTTTTGTTTTATCAAATTAATAAAAATTGACGAAGATAAAACGCGTCAAAGATCAGTGAGGGCTTGTGACGTTAGTTACCCTGTATATTAGAAGCAGCCAAGGAATCTTCATTGATTGATGACATGGCAACAGGATCTCCACCACCATGTATAAGTAGCTGTTACATGTTATTATAATTTGTAAAGTTTATTTTGCAACCAATTTCCTTTGTTGCCATAATTTTATATTCAATCAAGTTTGATTAAAATTTTCTTCTCCATGAATTCTCGGAATCACTTTCCCTTATTTTTAATTTTGATTAATTACTGCTTTCATTGTATTAATTAGTCGCATCAACTTCATTAATGTCCTAATTCATTTCAATTACAATCTAATTTACATGAATTCTTCAAATAAAGATCCCTAATTCTTCATTTTCGATTAATTTTTCGGCCTAATTTTGTAAATCTGTTCATTTGAAATTACTTTCAATTGAAGTTAATTTAGTTTAATTCATGAATGGTTGAATGGAAGTTTGTAATATAAATAAATAGGCGTCATAAATTCTGCAACAAACAGTAAAAAATCCGAATTGTATGGTATAGTAATCTAGATCCGCGATTAATGTTTGGTAAATCCGTTTTGTTTGTTATTTTATTCCGCGTTTATTTTATGGATAAATTAATTTTATTTTGGACACAAAGAATTCATTGAGATATCTTTGAGGGGTTGGTCCCCCCTGTCGAGGCTGCGGGTTGTTCGCAAGGGATACCGCGGCCTCGACATGAAGGGCTAAGAAGGAACACGGGTGGTTTTTAGTCAGTAGAAGTCTGACACTCCCTTTCGCTCTGCCCAAGAGCGGGGGGTTATTTGATGATTTCCCACCCCCCAAAAAAAAAAAAAAAAGGGGTTGGTCCCTTTTTCCTTTCTATGGATAAAGACAAGTAAGTACTAATTCGAAGAGAGGGAAGTTCGAGAGATGTCGCATTGTATTTTATCGTCACAACTGATATCAGTTAGTTAGATATCCTGTTTTTTTGTTCGCTTACTTTGGTTACGGTAAAATTGTACCCTGTCTGCATTCCAGTGCACTTATGACTATCATCTCTCTCGAAATACCAATAGGATTATTTATTATCTTTATCTGAGAAAAATATCTACAGATATCTACTCTCCACAATCTAATCTTCATAAAGAAAAATATTGCTTGTCTATGAAAATCTACTATTTCAATTAAGGCATCAAAAAGCAATTTGTGTGGAGTAATGAATTGCGTTCAATTTTGTAACGAAGCTTAACTTGTAATAGAAGATGGCAGTTTTCAATTTCGTTATCATGTCTCTGTAATCTGAAAATAAGTAAAAGAATTATTTTTGTTCATTTAAAATATATTTTAGATTCTGTTTTAGATTATGGCTAGAATTGATTTAAAAGATGTAGAGCCACGTCACAAAACAGTTAATAAAACCTAACGCGTCGTATCAACAATATTTACAAATTCCAATTTACAGATATATAGTTATAATAAAATATATTATTACACAAGTATCAAAAATGGAAGAATTACAGGGCGTGGAGAAATTTTTCGCCGCTTGGCGATTTCCGATGTACCTACTAGGTGGGGACCCGGACCCCATGGTCCTAGTGTTTCAACCCCAAACACATAACAGGCAACTAAGTTATTGTATTTCCGCGGTTTGAGGTTTTCCACGAGTTTCCCGTACTATTCAATGCAACAACACAATTCAATCAAACAACGCAATGTTTTGAGTGTGATTTTTTATACCAAAAGAAAAGTTTTTTTTCGTTACCCCAGGAAAGCTAAGTCCCTGCAGTATACCGAGTTGGTTTAGCAGGTTAAACCAACATGCAAGTTAAACAAAAATATTAAAAAAGGAAAGAAAGAAAACATCACTGCGACACTGAGAATGTCTTCTCCGGACGCACAGGGCCGATGCGACCCCACTCATTCTGTTTAGGTGAATCTGCTACAAGGCCCAACAGAGCCATGTAATTCCACCCATTGTAGCCAACTCAGGGATTTTCTTCCTAATCCAACGATTATAGTTAGGGATTTCAGTGTTAGGCACTTATTTTGGGATTTTTTTATAACCCTCCACTGACCAGTTTGTATGAATTTCAAATTAGATTAGAGGAAAGAAAACTAGGTTGGTGGTAAATTTTTATTTGGGAAACGCTACTGTCGGCCTGGGAGTATTTAAAATGGGTCGGTGCCATTTCGGGAGGCCTGTTGAAAACCTGAATTATAATCTGCTACGGTTAGTATTTCTGTGGAATATGTGGTTTAATAATGTTCCTATGAACTAGAACTACGAGTGGTTTCATTTATTGTCGTATTGTCGGCACCACCCTGTATATTTGGCCTTTAATTTGTCATGTCATTAAACAAACGTAGAGAAAATAGCAGTTGCCGCTTTTAATTAACCCAGTCACCAACCAAAATCGCTCTCCACTTAAATCCAACACAACATAAGGGCTAGTCCACACAATTCACCTAAAACTACCTTCCATTGTCTATGTTGATGACGTGTATAATTAAGCACGGTTTCCATTAGCGCATTGTTCCAACTCACGCCGACTTTCACTAGGCGTAGTTTAAGGGCCGCTGATAGATGGAGCCTTTTGACGCCTCGGCCTTTTTTAGTAGTGGTCTTAATGGATGGCTAAACGTTTTGTGTTAAGTTGTGTGTTCGAGCCTTTATTTTTTTGGGAAGATTTTTGTGTGGGTAATTATGTGCGGTAGTTAAGTTTTGATGGCAGTTATTGATTGTTGTAAGTGTTAAAACATAGTGTAAAAACAATGTTCGGTGAAAGTGAACCCTTGGTAAACCCCATATCATGGCTCCATAACTTATAAGTTGATCAGAAGGTAGACTTTAGTTTATTCTCATCATCATCATTTTAGCCGAAAAACGTCTACTGCTGGACATAGGGTCAAAGGTCTCCCCCATGTGTCGCCATATTAACCGGTCCTGTACGTCTCGCATCCAGTGGGTCCCGTAACCTTCACCAGGTTATCGGACCACCTAGTAGGAGGCCTTCCAACGCAATGTCTTCCGGTTTGCGGTCGCCACTTCAGAACTATTCGGCCCCATCAATCATCCGTTCTGCGAGCAATGTCCGTGTCCACCTGTCACTTATTAACTACCTTTATTAACTGTGAGTACCCAGAAGAATCCCACATTGCGATGTGATTTACTGTTACAGAACATTTAACAAATCACATTCTATCAAACACTTCAACCTATTGTTGTCCACTGTTGGACAAAAGCCTATCAAAAGCTGTTCCACTTTCCACACTCATTGACCCAGCCACTTTTTGAAGGTCTAAGCAGGTCTTGCCGCTGCGGGTTGTTTGAAGGAGATACCGCGGTTCCGGACACAAAGGGCTACAAAGAAACATGAGTGGTATTTAGTCAGTAGAAGTCTGACACTCCTTAGAGCGGGAAGAGTTATTTGATGATTTCCCAGAATTCAAAAATAAAAAAGGTCTTGCCGACACGTGGTTTCCACTCTAAGATTTGTTTGATCCATCACCATCATCCATCATTCACATATTTTCAAAATAAATGATCAGTTTCTTCACAAACGATGACACAACAATATCCTTTTACACCCTACTCTAACATGAAGACAAAAAACTTATAATATAGACCCAAGTTAAAATGACTCGGGGACAATAAAGAAATAGCTCGGGCAGCGACACGTCAGTCCTCGCTCACCAGAGGGCGGTAGTGGACCAACAAATTTAATCTTAGTTGGGAACAAACAATACACCTTTGTAAACCACTGAAATTCCGAGAGCCATCCATTCGGGGAGTATTCTGGGAATAACGCAGCGATATTGCTTTTATAAATATATACCTACAAGGCATACAAAATAGACCTACAGCAGTCCACTGCTTTATTCCAGAAAAGTATCTCTACGTAAAAACTATTGATGGGAAACGACTTTTTTTTGGGGATTATAGCCCATCCCTCTCCTAGAGAGCAGGCCTGAGTCCCTGCAGTGGGAACATTATAGGCTGGTGATGATGATGATGATGGGTAATGTGGGCTCCTGGTCATCCAGCTCTTCCCACCAACTCCTGCAAGGCGTTCATGCACTCAAAATATTTGCATTGTGATACCTTGAATCGTACAGGAGTAATGGAGGTAAAGTAAAGTTGTAACATTAAATAATATGTATAAAAATAAAACTTTGACTTACAATTATATCTCCGTAACAACAAGGCCGACTTCGTTAAGGGTATTTTTAACCCTCGACGCAAAAACGACGGGATGTTATAAGTTTAGCGTGTCTGTTTGTTTGTCTGTGTGTGTGTCTGCCTGTGGCATCGTAGCTCCCGAACGCATGAACCGATTTTGATTTTGTTTTGTTTAGTGCCTAAGCTTTTATGCCGCCCTTGTTTCTATATGTCTCTCTTGGATGATGGTTTCTGGACGATGTTTTTCTTCACCGCAGCAAGTGATAATTATGCAATACGCACATGAATCACAAAAATCAGGGGTGCATAATCTTGGGTTCGAACTCGGACCTTTGAGGTGGCAGTCCAACGGTGACACCACAAGGATATCACTGCTAGTGCTCGTCCTGCCGCTGCGCGCTGGTAAGTAACGAGTACAATTTCACAGTCTACTTCTTAAATAAATCCCACTAAATCTATTTTAGGAAACAGAATACTGACCTCAATAGCTAAAAGCTTCGCACCTTCGGAAACTGCTAGACCCTTGTCAAGGTGACCAGTAATCAATATTCGCGGAGCACTACACTAATATTAACTTCTTAACGTTGGAACGTTGTTAGGTAGGTATAGTATAGTATATAGTTCTGTCAATTGGATTGTCTCTTGGTGTTTGTCCTCTTTGTTACTTTTGAATGATACTTGTACTCCATCTCTGAATAATTAAGAACGCAACTAGGCGTAGAGAAATTAAAAAAAACAGATAAATATAAATTCTGTCAACTGGTTTCCTAAAAGTTTTGATTTGTAATTAATTAGTCACTATTAGACATACTTCGTTTTTCTCCATAGAGATCTACGCTAGGGAATGGGCAACTACAGTACTTTCACAAGTTGTTATGCCTTGTGACTGTGAATGTATCTTCGTTTTATTTGTTTTTCTGACATTCAAAAGTGTCTGTAATGGCCTAATTGAGATAAATGCTTTGAGGTTTATACTCATAAAATATTTTCAGTCTACCTACTTTGTGACTAGGTATCATAATATATAGCGTTTTAAGACTTATTTGGCTCTAGTACAGCCGG
This sequence comes from Diarsia brunnea, assembly GCA_949774965.1. Taxonomy (NCBI): domain Eukaryota; kingdom Metazoa; phylum Arthropoda; class Insecta; order Lepidoptera; family Noctuidae; genus Diarsia; species Diarsia brunnea. Next base: position 2,060,898 of record OX459005.1, on the reverse strand, counting down.
TTTCCTCCCAATGTTGTTACTTTGCATTTTGAGAGCTAAAGTAAAATGACCACTAAAGCAATCAAATTAGTTCATGTCGAGACATTATCCGACAGCAGGCCGTTGCAGTCGCCACTGGTTGCCAAGCTGTGTGTCTTGGCGCGGTCACTTGCTGACAGCACTGACAACTCGGCCTGAAGGCATGCTAATTAGTTTCTGGCCTGTAGTAAATATGCTGTGACGTGTCTCAGAGATGTACTTGGGAAGATACTCGTAGGTAGTGTTTTGACATCAAAATGAATTAAGCGAAGCTAGGGCCACCCCTTAGGTAGATAGACCGACGAAATTAAAAAGTTCACTGGAACAGACTGGATGTGGGAGGTCGGGGGCAAGGTGATATGGCGCACTTTGGTAGTCGCTACTGACCAGTAATGAACTGCGAGTGACTGGGTACTTATATCAGCAGTAGTAACCAGAATATACCGTGGTAGTTGCATTCAGCAAAAGAGTACAAGCAGAGGCCTTTGCAAAGAAGAAATAAATGGTTATGAGTTATCATTGGGTGGGTCACCTGTTTGCTTAAAAAACCAATTTGATTTGATTTAATAACAACAATAGAATAATTCACAAAGGAATAGGTAGAGATGTACCGAATAGCACACCTACGTGTTGCCAGTTATATTTAAGATCCATGTAAAATTGCCAATTGCCATCAACTGGGCACAAATCCAGACTCAATAGCTACTGAGAAAAAATCCTAATGAAAGACCAAAATATAAACCTTGACCTACTCAGGAATTCATCAAATCCAAGACCTCTAGCTCAATCGTCAAACCATTGCAGCGGTTTTGTGGGGCTTAGCTTATAAGTTACTTACCTTTTGGAATAAAGATAAATAAATTAAAAAAAATAAAGTCGCTCTTCCGACTATTAGACCAGCGAAGCAGCCTAAAATAATGTTTAAGAACACGCATAAAAAAAAAGTCCGACGATGGATGTTTCCTGACTAAAAACAATATGATTCTAATTAGTCCGTCTGTTAGATTATCGAAAATTATTGGATACGTATTTTTTGTTTTATCAAATCAATAAAACAAAACGAAGATGAAACGCGTCAAAGATTTGAGTGGGGGTTATGACGCCACTCACCGGTAAAAAATGAGATACTAGAATGTCTTAGATTATGACGTCATACGAGTTTTCAAAGCACTGCATCGTCTTCATTGTTTGTTTACGTGAAAAAAGAAAAAATATGTGTCCAATATTTTTTGAAAATTTATCTGACGAACTAATTAGATTTTTTTAGTTAACTACCCTATTGAGAACCTCCTCCTTTTGGAAATCGGTTAAAAAAAGAACTCATATTTTTGACTGTGTGCATTCCTTTTCTCCACGACCTTATACGTTGTACACACATAGATCACCAGCTATTCAAAATAGCATCAAGCTTGTACATTATCTTCATTAATATCGGCACGTACGGGTACTCTAAGCCGCGCCGCGCACACGGATCACAACAGAACATAGTGTAGTGCGCTGAGATGCATTAATCTCTACACAGATACTGCTCTAAGACTACGTATATTGTCGTGCCTATTTCTGGAGATATCTCTACGAGAACATTGTATTGGTACCTATGTGGTTAGATATCTCTACGAAAACAATGTGTTGGTATCCAAATGTGCTTGGATTAAAATTAACTATGAAATGTATTGAATAGTATTTGCTCGTGTGTTTACGAACTGAATTATTTTAACACCTACGAGTATGAACTGAATTATTTTAACACCTATGAAATCACGAAGTCGTCAAATAAGCATTCTATACTATACGCAAAAATTATTGGTGGGAAACGATTTTTTTTTGGGTTAATAATCACGTTTTACGGTAAAACTCAATGTAAAACAACCGTCGGGGCTGCGGGTTGTTCGCAAGAGATACCGCGGGCTCGTCATGGAGGGCTAAGAAGGAACATGGGTGGTTTTTAGTCAGTAGAAGTCTGACACTCCCTTTCGCTCTGCCCAAGAGCGGGAGGAGTCATCTGATGATTTCCCACCCTCCAAAAATAAAAACAGACCCTCAACAAATTGTGGTAATGGATGTATGGAGGAACTGACCCCTTTTTTGCGGATGTTAAATCATATTAAATATAATAAAATCATAATACTCTGGGAGTGTGGAAGCCAGTTCCGCAGTCCTTCGGTTCAGTCGGCTCTTGCCCTCTGAACCCTGAAACTTTCCCCTGCCCTTGAAACCTGAACTTCATGCTCAACAGTCGCGGTTGCGACCACTATACGTGACAAAATCTACTTGTGAAAACTTGTAATTGGCCATATTGTTTTTATAAACTGTAAGTTTTCCTAAAATAATAAAATAAAATAAAAAGTATTCCATATCCTACGCTTGGTCGTAAAACTTATCTATTTCTAACTTATTTTCCCCGTTGAAACAAACCGCCTTAAACTCTCACTTGCACTTACCTCCTCTATCTTAAGCCGTGTTCACTTGCCTATCGCAAATGCAGTGCTAATTCTGTCAACACTCAACGCTGCATTTCAACGCTGAGTACCTCTCTACCTACCAACCGCTAGGAGCATCGATACCTATAATTGAATCGCACCGAGTGGGATCCACGTTTGATATCTACGGTAAACCTTCTATGGTTGCCGGACTGACCTAGATTTTGTGGGGGACACTTATAGTCCTTATTTAGACTGAATTTAACTGACTGCAAAACTATAAAGAGAGAGGCAGACGCTTTTATTGGCTTAAATAGTAAAAAACTTCTTTAATGATGACTCCCTTGTTTTGGTGGTTGGGAAATGACTCGTCTCGCTCTGGGCGGAGCGGAAGGGAGTGTCAGACTTCTACTGACTGAAATTCACCCATGTTTCTTCTTAGCCCTTTGTGTTTCGGGGTCCAGCACATGATGGCTGTCTCGTTGTTGATGTGACCGAGGTATTATTCCTGATTCCGGGAAATTATTATCGGTTTATTCCATCAGGAATTTCTCAGTAGCAGCCACGGAGTCTCGACTTGTGTCGGGTTGATGGTAATAGGCTCGTCCCTATTACATTAGACTTCACAACTTGTAAAATGTGGGTCTACTACTATTAGGTACATCTCTACTTACCAAGTTTCAACTGTATTGTCTTAATAGTTTCCGAATAAAGTGGCTGACACATAGGGACGGACAAACGGACAGGCGAACAGACATGACGAATCTATAAGGGTTTCGTTTTTTTGCCATTCGGCTACGGAACCCTAAAAAACGATGTGTATTGTTGTCTCCTGCAAAATGCCTACATGCTAGATTTGGTCTACACTAGCTTAAGATAGAGGGGATCGCCTATCTTTAACGTACAATGAGATGAAACAAGATGAAAATAAATAACAATATCTTATCCTAAGACAGTGCAATGGTACGATGATAAACAATAATCCTTATCATTGCATAATCTTTTGGAATTGTATCACAGTTCTATAATTCTCTCTACCATTGGTATAAGATGCAAACTACTAAATTGTACTCCAGAACTAGCCGTATCATGTCACATCATCATCTTTATTTTTGTTGGTACCGTGGCAAACTAATACCGTTTCTTCCTAATTTCGAGGAGAACATACTTTTTTTTTTCAAGGGTGGGAAATCATCAAAGGTCGCTTCCCGCTCTGGGCGGAGTGGAAGGGAGTGACGTACTTGTACTGACTAAACACCACCCATGTTCCTTCTTAGCCCTTGTGTCCGGGGCCGCGGTATCTCTTTCGAACAACCCGCAGCTCCGGCAGGCGTCGGCCCTTGCGGGCCCCTGCAATTTTGCTGACATCTCTATGAGGCGCGCGTGGAACACGAACGCGCCGTCGACACGGCCTGTCGTCGTCATAAGACGGACGGACGGTAAGCTACCCCATTGCACACCGTCCACAGGCCCACGAGGACACTATACCTTTTTTCTTTTGGCTTGTGGGAAAGCATTAAATGACTCCTCCCACTCTGGGCTGAGCGAAAGGGAGTGTCAGACTTCTACTGACTAAAAACTACCCATGTTCCTTCTTAACCCTTTGTGTCCGAGGGCGCGGTATCTCTATCGAACAACCCGCAGAGAACACTATACCTAAGATTGTAAGTTAGCAAACTGCGTTAGTCTATACGTAGAACCTACCCGTATCATGTTCCATAATATTCCAACGTCCACAATAGGCTCGAGAACCTTCTAATTCCGACCACACTATACGTCAGGTCTCCACACAAGACGCAATAGCTATAATTGAATCCAGTGGCGACGGATCGCGTCTGCTGAATTGCTTACACTTAGCAGCCTGTATAGTATAGATGGCTATTATGTCCAGATGGTATCTATTAAGAGATGGCTAGCTTTGATTTTGTACGTGCTTGCTGGAGTTGCGGTCAATGAGTGGTTGAGATACAAATAGCTGGTTTGGTTCTATAGTTTTGTTCTGAGAGGTTTAAATGAAAGTTGTGTAGATTGCTGATTAAATAAAATAGCACCTTATATTTAAAGGGGTTGGAAAGTTGTTGTATGAAGCCTGACTGGCCTTGTTTCCGCTATCTTTTCTTTTTAAGTTTCGGTTTTGCATAAAACCTATATGAATCGATAGTTAGTACCAATAATGAGACAAAATGTTCAGAAGTGTCACGTTTTCGAGATATGACCCACCAAAGGTGTACTGAAGATGCCTTCAATGAAAGGACTTTTACTTGAAGTTAAGCAGGTCATTTAATTCACACCCCTTTGTAGGTAACGAAAATTATTGATGTTTAATTTTTTAATTTATTGAAATATTTCCATGTTTTACTTGTACGGAAAAGATCGAGTAATTAACCTGATATTTTTGTAGGAGACTTGACAAAATGGACAACAACCTAACAAGCAACAACTAAAGTTCTGTCACCAAGCTACAGGATATCCTGCCTCTCTACCTAGCAACAGTGGGGCAACAGTTGCCCGACAAAGCAACTGCATATAATAGGGCCAATCGAATTAAGATGCACTTCGCGACTTCCTGTGAACCAGTTCACTTTGTGCACTGTAATTCATCATGCTAATTATTGTCGAGTAAAATTGAATTTTAATTGAAGTGCCTTTAAAGTTCTGAATAAGTTTTTCTTGAATAATAATGCAGGCGTTAATGCGTTGAGTTTTTGTTCGATGCTTATTATGATGAATGAGTTTGAGATCTTTTGTGAATGTATTATTATTATATTCAGTTTCGGACAACAATACAATCCATTTAGTTAGTGAAAAATAAAAATACAATAACTTATAACTAATGTTAGTAATACACAACAAAACACATAATCAACAACGGTAAACTATAATGAATGAACTGTCCAAGGTAGGTTGTTCAGAGAGTGATCAAGCAAGAGATCAGCTATCTAGTGGACCACCTTCTCCACAAAATTCCTCAGAGCAGGTGAGTAAGGACACTCCGCTAGTACTTTCTGGATACTATTGTTACTGACTCGCGTTCGATGCACCAGTGAAGCACCTTTTTTTCTTATTACTGCGTGGAAACCATCAGTTCGACTTTACGAAAACATCTGTGATGCACTACAAAAACGGGGCAGTCCCAATAGAATCCTGAAAATATTACTATATTGGACGCGTAAGGCATCTAGCGATCATTTGGCGTAGCTGACCCATAGTCAAGCAAGCATCCTGATACGAAAAGATATATTTATAAAGAGTCCCTTTTCACTATTCAGCATCAGGCCCGTTATACAGGGTGTAAACGAACCCTTCACGCATCCGTCAACCAAGCATTCTGTACATCAAACTAAGTACCCCTATGCAAAAATTTTTGCTGGGAAATGACTTTTTTTTTTGGAGTCAAAAATCACATTTTACGGTAAAACTCAAAGTAGCACTCTTAAAACATTGTGCTAGTGGATGCTTTGAATAGTAAACGGGTCATGGAGGTAATTTAAGTAAAGTTAAAACCTGAAATACTAGCATTTACAAAAACAGCTGTGAAAAACTTGGAACTTTGACCCCCAATATCTCCGTAACTAGGAGGTTCCCAGGTATGGTCTAGAACAAAAAAATGATCGCAGTGGTGGGGAGAACAAATGCCTTTCGTTTGCGTTAAGGGTACTTTTACACCCTATATAAAAAAGGCCAGGTTCTACCGTGTTTGTTTTCTGTTGGTTTTTTATGGATATGGTTATAAGGGTCTAACAAAAGTGACTGAACTGAAGAACGAACAAGAGTAAAGCATGATTCGCACTGCACATTACGTCTGGTGTTCTAAGTGTCTTTGTACTTGATGTTCATTGCAGAACTATTTGTACGCTTGATTTAGATTTGCCGTGTTCTATATTAATACTAAGCAGTAATTTGACAAATTGGATAAAAGTTATGGGAGTGCACAAAATGCGAAGATACAGAACATAATTTAATATATGAAAATATTGAAACTGTTTTTTGACATGCCCCATCCCACTATCACCTCATCATCATTTCAGCCAGACGTCCACTGCTGGACATAGGCTTCCCCCAGAAGGGGGGGATTTGCCATAATCCCCGCGCTTGGCAGGCGGGTTGGCGATTGCAGTATGGTTGTTACGAAGGCACAGAGAACGCTGCTGCCCATTCTCTGGTAAGTCCCTTAGTCGCCTCTTACGACACCCACGGGAAGTCAAGTTAAAGTCAAAGTCAAAGCATTTATTTCAATTAAACCATTACCAGGTACTTTTGAGTGTCAGAAGAACAATTCATAAAACTAAACTACGGAAGATATGGGATGGTGCTATTCTTTACGTCCGACACCATACGGAAATTATATACTATCACCTATTATATATTATATATACCTATTATATAAGAAATACTTACTTACCTATCCCAATGTCAATCACAACAATTCATCTCCCCGTGAGATTCATGACAACAATAAATTTTCGTCGAAAAAAAAACGAAACAACAAAACACTAATGATACTCAAAATATAAGGAACTCACTGAAAGTCTATCGAACTATACTGAGTGAGGAGCATTCGCTATTAATTCGCAGTATCTGCTTCTAATGGATTCCTGCAATCTAAAGCCACTTGATGACAATGAGTACTGGAACCGCCTTGTGCTTCGTTCACACGTAAAAAATTAAGAGTGAGAACATCAAGTTGGTCGTGTTACAAGCGTAGAAATTGTTGATGCATTGAGTTGGTGTTGTGTGTATTTTTGTATTGGCAATTGAGTGGTACAGTGAGTAGGAAAATTCAGGGAAATTCATTGTTAAGCAAATTGAATGCCAACTAAAATAGTTCGTGCCCATAATTATTCAATTTACATCTGTCATTCTTTGACAGTTGTATCAAATGGTTATAACACGGTGATTTGACGTAATATGTGTTAATATCTAATGATAATGATGTATGATAATATTGTTTTCCCATTGATCAAAGGCCGACTATTCAATAACGTGCTAGGACTATTCTAGCTGTTTATATTAGTGCACTTTTAAAGTCTCTAAGTTTTTATTAGATGTTTATATCTTTTTCCATGAAATATACGTGTCGAATTAAGAACCTCCTCGTTTTTTTCGGCGGCTATAATGTACGTTTCTGTAGATGAAACTCTGTTATGAAATCAAAATTGTATGCAGAGTTTTCAATTCACAAAAAAATGTACGACGAACGTAATAAGTGTATCCAATCTGCGTGGCCAGTACGTTTTGTAAGTTTCTGTAAACCAACATAATTTAAAATTTAAATTTTCCCGAGATCGTTAACATTTTCGCAAATAAATAACATTGCCTAGTACAGGGTGCTACCAGTTACTGGTAAGTCAATAATCACACCAGATTTAGATTAGATATACAACATAACTCGCTAGTTCACACAGTTACCGTCAGCATCAAAAGTAGATTAACCCTAGATAGATAACCTACGTCGCAGAGGCGCCTGCACGGGAAACATATTACTGTAGTTTTTTATCCGACGCGTGTATTTGTTTGTCCTTCTGAGCCAACTCAGTCGTCGGTTAGCCCTTTCACGGGATAGCTGTTTCCATGCTGTAAGTTCTATAGTTTTGTTTATATGACGAGTCTCGCGAGGCGTTTGGTTATCTTTTGTGAAACTTTTAAGAATTATTTAATTTTAAATATTTTTTTTTTGATGACAGATTTCTTTTTTATACTTATTAATTGTAGTCTTATTAGCTTGTAAGAAATAACTCAATTTTTTTAGATGATTATAAGTGTTTTTGTTCCTGAAGCATAAGGCTGTTGATTTATGTTAGAGGTCTACTCATTTGGTTTAAAATTATTTTAAATAAACAAATTAAATAAAAATGTATTTAAAATTGATAGTTTATATTATACCTTTTAACACAAAACCATAAATATTTTTTATTAAATCAATTAAAAAACACGTATTATAAAAGGGTGCGCCTCTGAAGCGTATGGTTATCTTTAACGTATGCCGTGGTATGGTTATCTTTCTAGGGTTAACACTATTCAAAGTTTCAAAGTAAGTTTTTTAATAAAAACGTTTTAGATATTACTTGTTATTACTACCAATTATTAAAGAGTAAAGGATATGTTAAAAAATAATGTTCTAAAACATTAAAAATAATAGCTAAAGTCCTGTACATCAAATAGTTAAAATTCCGAAATGTTAAACTACTTCTGTTACTGACCTGATACATTACACCGGCACAGTTACAGTTCGCAAGTTCACACAGGTACATTACACCGTCAAATCATGCGTAACGCGACACCCGCTAATGATGTGACATCAATTGCCAATTTCGAGGCACAGCGTAAATGTGGATGTTTTGCTACACTGTAAATTATGTTGGTTAGTTATGAATATACTTATTGGCAGATGGGATAGCTATTGATCATACAAAATGACGTTTCTATTATTAGGCTCGTTGCATAATAATATGTAGGTATTTTTCCGTGTATTCTGATCAGCTGTACCATAAATTCATTCTACATTGCAACAAATGTTTGAAAAATGTGTTTGAGAACGTAAAAAAAACGCAATGAATGTTGATTAATACTCAATGATAATAAAAAAAACAATGCTATTAACCCGCTAACAAAATAATATGATTAACTTACGAGTAACAGTCAGCGCAGTGGTGACCCCAGTGGTGGCGGGCGTGACTTACGAACAGTGAGTCGTGGGTTCGAACCCAGTCAAGCGCATTACTTTGTGTAATTTATTTCATCACCATTGCTCTCAAAACGGTGAAGGAAAACATCGTGAGGAAACCGGCATGTCTTAGAACCAAAAAATTCGAAGACATGTGACATCTACCAATCCGCACTGGGCCCGCGTGATGAATTATAGGCCATCCCTTTCCTAGAGAGGAGGCCTGAGTCCCTGCAGTGGGAACACTATAGTCTGATGATGATGATGAACAGTTAGCGCCACTGCCATTTAATCGCTCAGTCATTACTGAGCGATTAAATGACGCGTTGCGTGTCGCGGGTTCGATTCCCGCAAGTTTACAAATATTTGTATGGCATACGAGTATAATTTGTTCTGGGTCTGGCTGTTTGTGTATCCGAGTTTAAATATTTGTAAACGCACCCACGATAAAGGAGAAATTGTGTGGGGCAATGTTTTATTTTAAAAGAAACTGAGAAAAAGTTATTAAAAATATGTTTATGTAACATTTAAAAAAAATACATACTACACCTTTTCTGTTGTAGTTCAATGAATGCTGCAGAATCGATAGATGTTCAATTTGAAACAGATCCTCATTAGTAGATTCCGTATACAATTACCATTGACACGGTGGATATAATGATATCCTTATCACGTTACATTAGCTCATTGGTTTAACTGTGCAGTTACGGTTAGTAATAGTGTAGGCAATAGCGTTACGATTACTCTGTCCTAATCTTTTAGTCAAGTAACTACCTACTTTTTTTTTTTGGGGTTGAAAAATCATCAAATAACCCCTCCCGAAAGGGAGTGTCAGACTTCTACTGACTAATAACCATCCATGTTCCTTCTTAGCCCTTTATGTCGAGGCCGCGGTATCTCTTGCGAACAACCCGCAGCCCCGACGGGAAGTAACTGCCTACCTCACGTCAAATCCCTGCGAAATCTTCAAATGTTTTTTTTTTCACTGATATGGTCTCTGACATGCTCCGTAACTAGTCCCGGTTCCCAATAGATTTTTGGCAGTCGTTGCAGGTACTCAGTGGCTAGGAAGTCTGACAACCAGTCTTACCAGAGGGTATTGTATTTCCCTGTACTAACTAGGTTGTTGAGATCAGATAGGCAGTCGCTCCATGTAAAAAATTGATATTCAGCTGAATCCAGTTAGACTGGAAGCCGACCGTAACATAATTGGGAAAAGGCTAGGCATAACATTGTCATTTACACCGAAAATGGGAGATTTAACGAACATGGAAGACGGTAGACCGTTTTGTCTGCTCATAGACACGCTCTCGCCATAACTTCAGTTTATCCTTGCTCATGGTGCTTGCAACAGCGCGGAAAATCCAAAATAAACCGTAAACATGGTAAATACCTATCCCGTTTTCATTGTTAATAATAATACTTTTTTTTTGGTTTTGATACATATTTACATAATATGAATCTGTGTTAGTGAAATAACTTATCTTTATTTTCAAATGATAAAACAAAATAAACATTGAAAATAAAAACGACACATCTACTCGTCACTAAATGGTGCACAAGTAACTCGCCCAACTAATGAGATCATAATAAATCGTTCAAACGAAGCACCATTGGTTATAACGGTTGCGGGCATCGGCCGGTAAATGGTAAATAATTGCATTCGGATACGAGAACAGCATGGGCTTCAATTAAATCGAAACACTTAGAAATCGATTCAATTCGAAACGTTTCAATGCGATGCTCGTAATCGAATTAAATCGGATCTCACTCGGTTCTGTTCGTTCGTTTTATTTTTCCTTCGCCAATGTATATCCACTTCGATGCCGCGTTTGTAATTATTTTTCTAATTGAATACAAATTAGTTTCGTATGTTAAAACGTTTTGTAATATAAATTAAATTGTGCGGTCTGAATTTTTAGCCGTCTGTGTTCGATTGAATTCCAGTTACGCTATTTTTCCGTATTTTTCCTCTACGTAAAATTCTCAGAATGTTAATTTAAAAGCTTCTCCGTAACTAACTCAGCCATACATACATAAACCTCCGTCTTTCCTTCCATAGCAGAAGGTAGACGGAACTACTGAACACCACCAGTTGCTCTCATCATTCTGCTAAGCCTTTTCCTAACTATGTTCGGGTCGGCTTCCAGTGTAACCGGATACAGCTGAATACCAGTATTTTATATGGACCGACTGCCTATTTGACCTCTACAATCCAGTTTATACTGAGTGATACCGTCGCCTTTTTTTGTACTTTGGTAAGACTGGTTGTCAGACTTTCAGGTCACTGATTTCCTGTAACGACTGCCAAAGATCTATATATGGCAGCTGGGACCAACGCTTAACGTGCTTTCCGAGGCACGGAGGAAACTCGGTATATAATGGGTCGTCACCCATCCATAGACCAACCTAGGGAAACGCGGCATAACCTAAAGACCGAGCCAAGCGGCAGTTATTATTAAGCCACGAGCTCCTTTTTTTTTTCCGGGTGGAAAATCATCAAATAACCGGGGTCCCGCTCTTGGGCAGAGCGAAAGGGAGTGTCAGACTTTTACTGACTAAAAACCACCCATGTTCCTTCTTAGCCCTTCATGTCGAGGCTGCGGTATCTCTTGCGAACAACCCGCAGCCCCTCAAACCGGAACACCACCAGCTCTATGTTACTATATTAACCCTGAAAACTTGAAATTTACCATGTTTACCATTTATTTTGAGCACGCGATATTCCCCTACGCTCTATGCTCAAATCAAATATATGTATTTGCTCAATTTCCCTTTGCTCTAAGTTCCTTACACACTACTATTCCTTGGAATGGAACTAATAACTGTGTAAATCATACGGATTAGTTTAATCTTTTATGAGGGGTGAAAGGAAAAATGGTTTAAGCGACATTCAAGCCGATATTGAGTTATATACATATTCGGAATCAGCGATTTTTTCTCCATCGACTGAACCGGGTTTCATTCAAATCGGAGCACTTTGTTGTCGCCACCCACTTTTTGGGCTCAACGCCGTTAAATATTGTATGATCTGACATCTAATTTGCCATTTATTTTTAAGACTTCAGTTAAGCTATACACAAAAATAGAAAATCGAAACATAAACTATTATTCTCTTCCCAAAATTGCAGTCGAATGGCAGATAATGCGTTTTTCATTATCGCTTAAATTGGATGATATGTCACTTCATACATTTTGCTTGCCACTAGTGCAAATACACAATGCAATGCAATGTCATTTCAACTAATTTACCGATAGCAATGATTTACTCGTTTAAATATTAAAACTTTTTAACTAACTCATAAATTTGACATTATTAAGCATCTTGTATAAACCAAGTTTTATAAAATACTTTTGAAACATGAGACATCAAACAACGTATTAAGAATATTCACAGTTAATTTAAATTGCCTGTCTCGCTGCAAAAACCCAATTGGTGGTTAAACAAAATAGCCGGCTTCTATTATAAATGAGTGATGTCACTTAAACCGTTTTGCCTGCTGCTGATTGTTAACAGTATAGGTACTATATACTTAAGTCATTTTTCATTACTCCGGAAAAAAGGCGATACAGAATATTTTGTGTCAAGCGACATTTATCTTGGAACCTCTAGCTGCTATTTTATTAACAACTATACTAAAATATCACAAGCTTGTTTTTCGGTAAAGAGTAATTATCCTCTTTAAAATATGATCAGTAGTTTTTTTACAATGATTTTTTTTTCGAAATTTTGTAACTTTAAATGGCTCTCCTGTAAAGTTCATAAAATGTCGCTTAAACCTTTTTGCCTTTCACCCCTCGATGTATGTCTGCTTGATTTGGTTACCTATTAGTTAAAGAGATAGACATACCTAGTAATATGTATTTGAGTGTCTTTGCTATTAGTAAATGGTACGTCTTACACGTCTACACTTTTGATGTAATATTATAGAATTTTTATTATTATTGCACAGTATAAAATACAGTTTTGCTTAAAACGGTGAAGGAAAACATCGAGAGGAAACCGGCATTTTACTAAAAAAAATTCAAACACATGTGACATCTACCAACCCGCACTGGGACGGCGTGGTGGATCCCATCCCTCTCCTAGAGAGCAGGCCTGAGTCCCTGCAGTGGGAACATTATAGGCTGATGATGATGAGTATAGACGAGGAGCTCGTGGCTTAATAAGAACTGCCACTCGGGCCGATCTTTAGGTAAAGCTGTGCTTGCCTAGGTCAGTCTGTGGATGGGTGACCGCCCAACATACTGAGTTTCCTCCGTGCCTCGGAAAGCACGTTAAGCTGTTGGTCCCTGCTGCCATATATAGATCTTTGGCAGACGTTACAGGTAGTCAGTGACCTGAAATTCTGACATCCAGTCTTACCAAAGAGTATCGTATTACCTAGTAGGTATTAACTGGGTTGTGGAGGTCAGATAGGCAGTCGCTCCATGTAAAATACTGGTATTCAGCTGCATCCGGATAGACTGGAAGCCGACCCCAACATATGTAGTTGGGAAAAGGCTAGGCAGATAATGATGATGATGATGAGTATAAAACAAAGTCGCTCCCGCTGTTTGTATACTTGGATTATTTAAACTAGGCATCGGATTTTATTGCAGTTTTTAGTAATAGATTGAGTGATTCAAGAAGAACGTTTATAATGTAGTAAATTGCACCCGTACAAAGCCGGGGTGGGTCGCTAGTTATGTATAATTACTAAAAAAGTAGCACGTTGCCAAATAATAACACCCTCTTGAAGTCAATCTTCAGGTTAAGCCGCGCTTGCCTAAGTTGGTCCGTGGATGGGTCAATTATATACCAAGTTTTCTACATGCCTCGGAAAACACGGTAAGCCGTTGATCTCCGCTGTCATTTGTCAATCTTTGACAGTCGTTACAGGAAGTGTCCCGAAAGTCTGACAACCAGTCTTACCAAAGGGTATATTGTGTTACTTTAACTGCATTGTAACAGAAAGAAAAAAAAATTCGGAGGTCAGACAGACAGTCGCTCTATTTAAAATACTGGTATTCAGCTCTTTCTGGTTAGTCTGGAAGCCGAACCCAACATAGTTAGGAGAAGCTAAGGCAAATGGTAATACAGAATATACTGGAAATTTACGTAAAAATAAATCGACTTAAATTAACCCGTGAGAAGGCGCGCCTCAGTTAGTTACACGGAGAGGCGCGCGCGAGCAAATTACTCACACTACTTTAAATGCTCATATTTCTACTTTTATAGTACCTATTGGCTTAAAATGGATTTATATAAATAAAACAAGGTTTAATAAGTAAGAAAATAAGTATTTTAATTAAAACTATGAAACATAAATGCAACATCTAAAACAAATAACAAATCAACTTATTTTTATTTTCTAATTTTGACAGTCTTCATATAAATCACAACAAAAAATCTTACATAACAAAAAACTTAAAAAAATAGTCTTCCATGAGATCTATACGAGTGTGCATATCGAAACACATTGAACATATATATGTGATATGTTTTTATTAGAAAAATGAATACTTACACGGATGGGCGCGTGATGAGCAAATTACCGCACGATGTTCCGCAGGCTCCACAAACACTTCTCTGCGCGGTCGCAACGGAACTGACCGCTAAGAGAGTTGCGTCAGGGGGGAGGGGATGAATAGTTAGGAAGCTACCTAGGCGCTTGAGACGTTAGGGGGTCAGTGTCACCAAAAGTTTTTGCTTTAAATTTTTGTGTGAGTAAATTGCTCATAGCGCGTCTTCTCACGGGTTAAAATAAGCAGCAGCAAACTCATTCATATTGCGTACAAAATAACAAAGTTTATCCATTAACATTCTTTTAATCTAAATGAGCATTGGTGTTGGCCACAGCTGGGACCAACAGCATTGTTGGGCTCAAGGCGTTTGTCAAACAAAAGCTTGTAACTGGTTCAAGGACACCTTTGAGAAAAGGGTTCTGTTTGCCCTGCAAAACCCCAAGATCCTTTGGATTTGGCCAAAGTTGGGAACATTAAAACCGAGACATAATGGAGATTTCATTCGTAATGTATTTTGAGTGAGGGTTAATTGAAATATCATGTAAGAAATAAGAAAGTATCTTGGTACTAGCTGTTGCTAGCGGCTTCGCCCGGTACAACTCGAAAATTAATCCACGGGAAGATAAAATCGGGATAAAAAGGGTATCCTATGGGTTAATCCAGGTTTTAAGCTATCTGTGTATCAAATTTTATCCAAATCCGTTCAGTAGTTTTTGCGTGAAAGAGTAACAAATATACACACTCCCAAACTTTCGCTTTTATAATATTAGTGTGATTGTTAGGGTCTACGAAGAATAAATTAAAACTTTCATTAAATACACACTAAAACTAACAAAACACACATAAAGTTTCATTAACTTACATTCATCCATATAGCGCCAACCTAAAATATGTAGAACTTAAAATTCATCGATGTTTTTGACAAAGACAATCTGCAGTCTTTAATGTTCCTCCATGAAAGAGTAAGTGACCTATCAACAATGGAAGCCCAGTGTACCTCGATGGATGTCACATATTTTCGGTGGACTTCCTCACGATATATGTCTTCAGCAGTTTAATCATATAAGGCAACGTTTAAGTCTAAAATAATTACTAACCAATCCCCTTTTTTTTTTGGCTGGTGGAAAATCATCAAATAACCCCTCCCGCTCTTGGGCAGAGCGAAAGTGTCAGACTTCTACTGACTAAAAACCACCCATGTTCCTTCTTAGCCCTTCATGTCGAGGCCGCTGTAACTCTTGCGAACAACCCGCAGAGTAATTACGTCAACGGGTAAAAAAAATCGTCCCTTTACCCTCTTTTCAAACCCAAAAACCTTTTCCCCAGTTTTTCCACAAACCCAGCAATAATGAAACGGAAAAACAAAAACCGAACACATGACACATGTAACAAATCAATCTGGTCTCACTTATTGGTAGAAATCCGCGGCGCACGGTGCAAATTGGAAAAAGTAATTGAATTTAAAATGTGTACGCACTGAACGGGTTCAAAAAGCGATGTGCACGGTGATAATTTAATAGTAAGCTGTTATCTGCTGGCTGGGAACGAAGGGCGTTTGACGAGCTCCTGTATGCTGGATTACTTAGCTGTTGTAATTGGAGGGGAAACTTTTGTTGGGTTAATTGAATGCTGCAATTCAGGGCTATTTGTTTTTCAGAGGATTGTGTAAAATGTTACGGAGCGGTGTTTACGCGCCTTGATTCTGGCTGTGCCCGCGGCTACGCTTACGTGATCGCGTATTCTTTTGTAATAGAAGGCATTCCGAGTAATTGCCATAAATCCACTGCGACTAAAACTTTCTGATAGAAAAAACTCGAACACGGTTAGAGAATCCAGCTCAGGACAGTTAAGCATTTCAATATAAAATACAAGTGACCTAAAGACTACGAAAAAATAAACTTACGAAAATTTGTATAAAATTAGAATTTTATTAATAGCATAACATGATAACATCACGCCTGTAATCCCCGAAGGGTTAGGCAGAGGTGTACCTAATAGTAAACCCACATTTCGCCAGTTATGTTTAAGTCCCATGTAATAGCGGGCCTATTGCCATGAACCGGGCACAAATCCAGACTCCGTGGCTGTTACCGATAAATTCCTGATGGAAAAAGCCAATAACATTTTGCCCGACCCGGGAATCTAACCCAGGACCTCATGCTCAGCAGTCACGCTTGCGACCACTAGACCAACGAGTAACGAGTTTTATTAATAGTAGCACGTTATAAAATCAACAAAAACACGATAATCCACAGCGACACTTGTTCACTTGATTTTATATTTCTTCAAAAGCTCAACAAACAACAAATTAACACGCCATTATCGCATCTAAATCGTGTACAAATACAGCCTAATCTTCTGCAAACAGTCCTCGTTTTGTTCTAGCAAACAAAAGCGAATCGCGCGAAAAAGTAACATTGAACTAACAAAACATATTGTAAACAAAGTTCACGCGGGCGGGACTGAACAAATATTGCTTTGAATCTGAAAACAATTATTATAAGAAAACATAACTGAAGCCCACGTATTTTTAAGAGTACAATCTTAAAGGGATGTGCGTATGCCATGAATTGCGTGGGATTTAATTTCTGTCATTGGGGGTTGAAATAAAGCAGGCAATTGTATTTTTTACATTTATTTTATCACTGTAATATGGTTTCACACACTATGGAATTAGATTAAATCTGTAATGGTGGTTATAAGTTGATACATAAATAATCTTTTACCCGTCAATGAAGAAATAAACTTAATATGGAGTATAATTCTTTTCTAACCCAAACACATAAAAGTTAAGGAATTTTCGAAGACATAGCTGTACTAACTCTATTTTCTTTAAGCTATTTCTAGAAGTAGCTTTGCAAAAATATTGTTGGCAGAATAACGTAGAAAAGATTCAGAAAAATAACGTTGTTTTGCATTTAATTATTTCTCTGAAAACTGTCTTTCATATTATTTTATCCTTGAATTCAATAGCTATCTACTACAAACATTACATTCCTGAAATATTATTCTCCACTGAAATAACATTAACATTTCTCATAATATATTTTAAACAAAACCAATAACAATAAAACTATTTTCGTAAAATAATGCAATTTAAAAAAAGGTTCTAATAAAAACTTTTTCGAATAAAACTGATATACCACCTCCATGCACCCTATTGAGATTACAAGCGTAGCAGAGATAGCACGGACTGGCACGAAACACCACACTGACGTTCGAATTTCGAACGGCATCAGTGCGGTCGTGACTGCCAATCGTACCCAACCAAAATGGCGGCTAGAACAGGTGACAGGTCGAAATGGAGACGAAGAAAATGCTCCAAAAGTCCTACAGAGGATGACAACGACTGTGCCAGCCTTGCATGGCTCTTAAACTTCAGATTGGACGATTTCGTGAACATCAAAGTGCCGGATGACGAGCCCGTGGTGAAAGAACCGAAGGTGGATATTCCTGATACTCCGCCAGCGCCGAAAAAGCCGCCGTACACATATCCTGAGCTGATAGAAAAGGCTTTGAGGGAGAATGGAGAGTTGACAGTGTCAGCGATATACCAATGGATCTCGTGAGTAGGCTTTTGATTAAGTTTTTGTCAATATACTATCGCCTTTGTAAATATCTTGATTAGGATCGTGGTTTCTTTGTGTGTTTTCGTCTCGTTGGTCATGATTTCACAATAATTAACGAAAAAGAGTTTCACAACTATTTGCAACGTCCTTTCTTTCATGACTTCTTGGATACTTTCTTTCTCTAATATTTGAAAACACTCTTTCTAGCAGACAACTATATTGATGATAAGTTAATATAAATTCTATATAACTAAAACCTTAAATTACTGCGTTCAAAGAATTGCGTCTCTTGACTTGTCAGCGCTTACATAAAGCGCTGCGGTATGGTACGACGGAATACTGCGTCAAACAGCCTTGCTGATGTGTCATACTTACGTCTACACGCCATGATAAGTTATAGTGTCAGTAGTGTTCAGTCAAGAGGGTCATCTTAGGGATGGGTTAATTTTAAACATTTATTTTTTCTTTTTGTTAGCCCTTTGCGAGCTAATTGCGGTTACTGCACATTCCCAGTAGCGACCTGTCAACTTAGGTATCTTTGTTTGTTTTTTCTAAACAAAAACGTTGCCCCACACTAGGAATTTCTCCTGTATTGTGGGTGCCTTTACAAACATTTAAACTCACATACACAAACCAAACACCCAGACCCGAAACAACTATCTGTAATATTTGTTCCGTGCGGGGATCGAACCCGCGACACGGAGCGCAGCAGTCCAATCGCTCAGCCACTGCGCCAACCGTGCCGTCTTTGAAAATATTACTAGCGTTGATTGAAAGGATGAGGAGGAATGGAGAGAAGCCTAGACCGTTGATCAAGGACTATGGCCAGACGTCAACCACGGACCTTTCTAGATCATTTACTTGGTGATGGCGGCACACAATGCCAGCATAAAAAACTCTGAACGATAATAAATTGTGATCACAACAACTCCATGAAAATAACCTTTGTTCCTTTATCCTCCAATCAATCCATTAAAACCTTTTACACCCAATTTCACATAACAAAAGCTGAATATCTAATTAGGCGGACAAAAGAAATAGTTCCGATGTCACTCGGCACCATTCTGTGGGGGTTGTCACTTCTATTTGTTGATATTATAGTTTAATTTAGTAGGTCATTGTTCGGGTATTGTGTAATTAACGGGTTGTAGTTGATTTGGGTTCATTGTTACCGGTGCTAGCTCCTGTTTGATGCCTAATTAGATACTCAATTTAGGTAGGTTAGTCTCCCGCCAGGGCTTCGGGTTGTCCGAAAGAGATACCGCGGCTTCGACACAAAGGGCTAAGAAGGAACATGGGTGGTTTTTAGTCAGTAGAAGTCTGACACTCCCTTCCGCTCTGCCCAAGAGCGGGAGGGGTTATTTGATGATTTCCCCCCCCCCCCAAAATGTAGGTTAGTCATGTACGTTTTGTGAGATTTAGCTGTAATTATGTTTGGTTCTGGTTGTTTGGACTGCCAATTACTGAGCATGAGGTCCTTGATTCGATTTCTGGGTCGGGCAAGATGTTATTTGCTTTTTCCATAAAGAATTTCTCTGAAACAGCCATCTGGTTTTATGCCCAGTTAATGCCAAAAGGCTCGCCCCCTATTACGTGGGACTTAAACATAACTAGAAATGTGGGTGTACTATTAGGTACACCTCTGCCTAACCCTTAGGGAATAACAGGCGTGATGTTATGTTTTGTTTAGTATATGGGTTGCTTCTTGCTTTGATATGTAGTTTCAACATTTTTCACATTTATTTGAATGGTATGCAGATATTAGTATTTCCATTGGAAACTTTATGATTCCTTGAACTTAGGGTTCATGGCAGCTTGCTCTCTCCTCTAGCTTGTCACAGGTGCGGCCTTGTAACTAAGCTATTGTTGTTTAGGTTGGTCGTGATAAAACATAAGATTTAAAAGTCACACTTTTTCTTCTCGAATCGATGACTCAGATTTTGTCCGAGCGGACAGCTCTGTCGTTCGCCTCATTCAAGACAGGCAATCACACTTAAAAAGGATGTGAAATATGACAATGAACAAGCAATGACTGAATATTCTGCTACCTGTTATATTTACCAATATACCTGCCAATCAAACAGGATTATTGCTAAAAATCCAATACAAAACTTCCCCTTTCATAGCAGTAGTTCACAAATAAATAATCACAAACACTGCAGGTTTGTTTGTAGTATTTTTATCATCATACAACATGACCCTTAATAAATTGGAATAAGGAAGGGGTATGATATTTATATACTGGTATTCAGCTGCATCCGGTAAAACTGGGAGCCGACCTCAACATGGTTGGGAAATGATTGAAGAGGGAAAGTTAAAATGATGCTACAGATTAAAATATCCTTATGTAACCTTTCAGATGATTACTGCCTAGACAGAAAACTAAGGTGTTCCCCAAATTGTTACACCTGTATCTTTACATCATTTCTTTGTTTTTGAAACTGGGACATGACAGGCACTTAAGTCTTCACACTTTTATCGTAATCGCTTACCTTAAACCTCTACCAACCCTCTTCCACCACAACCGTAACGATAATTCAACAAACACCGCTAATCGAAGAGATTACCACGAATCACAAAGCGCCCCTCTAAACGGTAGTAAACATTATCGCGATAATAAATTAATATCGTTCCCCCTCGGTTACGCGCCGATAAACATCGCGATCCCGCTGTTAACCATGTCAGCAATCGCTGATAGTGTAATTATATCGTCGGTGATTAGTTCTAGTGGCTGATTTGGTGTAGATTGCGGAGTTTATGGGGATTTATGGAGAAGAATTTGCTAAACACATAAGCAGAACTAACGGCCGCGTCTGACAGTTCGTGGATTCAAGCCCTGGCAAGTAGAGACTAATAAAATAAATAAATTCTCACTTATTTATTTTATTAGCCTCTACAGTTACTGTCCCTGCTGGACAAAGGCGTCCCCCAATTCCTTCCAAGAGCTCTTTTCGCTGCTCGAGCAGTCAGTCCCTTGTGTCGCGAAGCCACCGAAAATGTCGAAGATCAAAAAGAAAACAAAGACATAATAACATCAACCGCTCTAGGTCTGCTTAATAAATCACGGTTCATTACCTCTCATAGAAAGGAGGCCTGTGGGTCAGCAGTGAGAACTTTAAAGACTGATTATGCTTGGTTTTATAGCCTGTGGAAGTCTCATCCAGGTCTTGTCACCTAAAGACCACAGTATGGTGACAGATTATTTTTTTGTCCAGCAGTATTGCCAGTTTCAATGAAATAAGCACATGATATATTTAACATTATCTATCAGTTTTATTTAAATTAAACATTATTTGCTAATGTAGATGTCTGTAAGTGCTTACAACCAAGAGATTCTAGCTCTTAATAAGCAATAGTTTATGCGGCTTAATACCCTCGAAAACAAAGAAGGCCCGTAACCAATCGCTTCCGTGTTCATTCTCACCCTAATTTTACATTTTAATCCCGAAACTAATTAACAAACAGGTGCATAACAGCATATCCATCAATATTCGACACAGGGGTTGTTTTTAATCCAGCCATAAACCTACTGATTCGAAATTCTCAACGCAAAACAAACTTTACCCTCTCTCCAGACGGTCCAAAGTTGCTGAACTGTATATTTGTTTTCGCCTTGTAATCCCCAAATTCAATAAGCAGGTGCAGGGGTTGTATTAGATAATTCTTGTATCGTGCATCGGTCGGGGTCTCGGTTCGCGGAGCAATCGATCTCCGTGCCAGTTGGAGACGGGACCGGCGCCCTAGCTCCGGAGTCGCGTGCCCAATGTCTCGTTGTAAACATAGCACAAGGTAGCAGGTGGTGCTGTACTTTATTCAGATTTGGGGCTAAAAGGCGTTTATTGTTTTTGTTTGGGATTTTAGTGCCGCTTCACTGGTTTGTAGACTGGTCAGCCGTATCGTATAGGAAGTGGGCTTGAGTTTCCTTATAACGATAATATGACCTGAAATGACCGAAAATGTCAAGAGAATATAAACCAAATCAAATCATTTTATAATCAGGCAATTAAATCCCATAGATAAAATACACAAAATGATCTTAAATAACTAGTAATAAACTAAAACATTTTAGAAACTTTACTAAACTGTGACTACACACGTAACAATGAGCGCGTCGTTTCGCTGCGTGGTGTCGCGTAACCGTCCCCGGAACCGTCGATATACAACACGTTTCAGCCAAAATTCCTCCTTGTTGGTCGGTCACAAGCGTTATTGCTGTCCGTGAGGTCCGATTAACGGGTTGGATTCCCGGGTCGAGTCGAGTGTTGGTATGTATCTATCTGGATTTTCTCAGTAGCAGCCACGAAGGCTGGATTTGTGCCCGGTTGATGGCAATAGGGTATTATTTCATAGCCCATTATTTCATGCTCGTGATTTAATAATAACTGCCACTCGGGTCGATCTTTAGGTTAAGCCGCGCTTGCCTAGGTTGGTCTGTGGATGGGTGACCACCCATTACATACCGAGTTTCCTTCGTGCCTCTGAAAGCACGTTAAGCTGTTGGTCCCGGCTGCCATATATAGGTCTTTGGCAGTCGTAACAGGTAGTCAGTGACCTGAAACCAGTCTTACCAAAGGGTATCGTATTACCCAGTATTAACTGGGTTGTGGAGGTCAGATAGGCAGTCGCTCCATGTAAAATACTGGTACTCAGCTGCATCCGGTTAGACTGGAAGCCGACCCCAACATAGTTGGTAAAAGGCTAGGCAGATGATGATTATTTCATATACTATTAGCAACATCTCTTCTCTCTACTCTTTGGGTATTACAGACGTGTGTGATGTAATGTTTGTTATGCATTGTAGTTTCAGTCTCAATAAATCAATACTGTTCTTGATTGAGACTAGATTCAGAACTTTTGTAATTGCGAGAATTTGCTTTTAGTTGTCAGTGGCTAACGGCTAGATATTTCCATGAAGCCACTATGTTATAGGCGATCTTCTCAATTATACGCTTGAGGTCTTCGTATTATAATTTACATCGTAGTTGAACTTTCTTGATTAGCTTATGAAAGCCTGATGAAGTAAATCTGTTATGTCACGTTGTCCGTTCGAATTAACAGTAAAGTAACAATATAGGGTGTAAAAGTACCCTTAACGCAAATGAAAGGCACTTGTTCTCCCCACCACTGCGATCATTTTTTTGTTCTAGACCATACCTGGGAACCTCCTAGTTACGGAGATATTGGGCGTCGAAAGTTTCAAATTTTTCACAGCTCTTTTTGTAAATACTTGTTTTTCTGGTTATAACTTTACTTAACTTACCTCCATGACCCGTTTACTATTCAAAGCATCAGGAATGTTTTTGATGCATAAGTGGAATTCTAATCCATTGCGTCATATGTTTGTAAAACTCATTTGCGGAACAAAATAATGACACAATGAATATTGTTGAATTGTCATATTGAAAGGCAATGGCATTTTAAATCTGTTACACAATAACTCCTCCTGTTAATTGGGTAGGCTTTAAAAATCACGGGTATTATCTTTTTATTGCAGTGAGATTTTGTTATCATTTATTTTCAAACAGTGGCTTTAATCTGTCAATCAGTGGGAAATCTCTTTAAGCCTTTAATTTTGATCGTTTTCAGACTGCGCAGTAAACATGTTTTTTTGGCAGATGTTGTCTATAATACCTCCGTTTTATGTGGGAGTTTTATAATAATACTAGCTGTTCCCGGCATGCGTTGCAATGCCCTTTTTCCTACCTACTACCTGCCTGTGTACCAACTACCTACCTACCTACTACCCTACCTACCTACCTACTACCCTACCTACCTACCTACCTACTACCCGACCTACCTACTACCCTACCTACTTACTACCCTACCTACTTACTACCCTACCTACTACTCTACCGACTACCCTACCTACTCTACTATCCTACTTACTACCCTACCTACTACTTTACCTACTACCCTGCCTACCTACCTACCACTTTCTCACCTTTTAAACCTTCCCTGGACTTCCACAAATAATTCAACACTATAATTAGCCAAATCGGTCCAGCCGTTCTCGAGTTTTAGCGAGACTAACGAACAGCTATTCATTTTTATATAATATAGCTGTACCCCGCGTGCGTTGCAATGCCCTTTTACCTGCCTACGTACCAACTACCTACCACCTACCTATTACCTACCTACCTACATACTACTAATTTCTCACCTTCTCTGGACTGCCACAAATGTTTCAAAACCAAAATTAGACAAATCGGTCTAGCCGTTCTCTAGTTTAAGCGCGACTAACTAACAGCAATTAATTTTTATATTATACGCAAACACCATTTGAAAAATCGTTTTTCTATTGGGAAAGAAACAGTAATTATTTGTGATTATTGTGATAATGTCGTATGGTCTGTTTGAAGTTGTCATTCGTTGACTGAACAACTGAACGTCACTCAATTGTTTTGTCTTCCCGGAACCTCTCCACTAACACTTGAACTTTATAGTACGGTATTAAAGCTCAAATTGATTTGACGTTTTAGTTAGAAAACGTTTGTATGGGAAAAAGAAAAGGGCTGTTTTTAGGGCTTTTCCGGCCATTATTCGAATTTTTCTCGCCGCAAAAACCATCCTTGAACTTCAACGAACATTTAAAAAAAAAAATCAGCCAAATCGGTCAAGCCGTTTTCATGCTATGTCGTGACAACGAAAAACGGGTTTCATTTTTATATATAAGACTAGCTGTTCCCGGCATGCGTTGCAATGCCCTTTTTCCTACCTACTACCTGCCTGTGTACCAACTACCTACCTACCTACTACCTCCTACCCTACCTACCTACTACCCTACCTACCTACTACCCTACCTACCTACTACCCTACCTACCTACTACCCTACCTACCTACTACCCTACCTACCTACTACCCTACCTACCTACTACCCTACCTACCTACTACCCTACCTACCTACTACCCTACCTACCTACTACCCTACCTACTACCCTACCTACCTACTACCCTACCTACCTACTACCCTATTCATTCATTTAATTTATTTGCCTGAAATATGGTATTTTACAGATTTTATAACATAGATACACATTAGTTCTTCATATTCCACCTACTAAACTAAGGCATGCAAATTTTGTGACAATAGCAGTAAATTTCAACAAAACTATTAAATTGTAATAATTAAATGTCTAAATGTCAAATTACTTATCTACAACGTCAACTAAAAATACTAAATAAATTACAAATGTCAAAGAAAACTAATAATTAAAATACAAATGTGAAATAAAAAATAATAAATTACAAATTCCCTGAATATCAATTTTCAAACAAAAAAGAAAACAACAGCAACCTACCTACCTACTACCCTACCTACCTACTACCCTACCTACCTACTACCCTACCTACCTACTACCCTACCTACCTACTACCCTACCTACCTACCTACTACCCTACCTACCTACTACCCTACCTACCAACTACCCTACCTACCTACCTACTACCCTACCTACCTACCTACTACCCTACCTACCTACCTACTACCCTACCTACCTACTACCCTACCTACCTATTACCCGACCTACCTACTACCCTACCTACTTACTACCCTACCTACTACTCTACCGACTATCCTACCTACTCTACTATCCTACTTACTACCCTACCTACTACTCTACCTACTACTCTACCTACTACCCTGCCTACCTACCTACCACTTTCTCACCTTTTAAACCTTCCCTGGACTTCCACGAATAATTCAACACTATAATTAGCCAAATCAGTCCAGCCGTTCTTGAGTTTTAGCGAGACTAACGAACAGCTATTCATTTTTATATAATATAGCTGTACCCCGCGTGCGTTGCAATGCCCTTTTACCTGCCTATGTACCAACTACCTACCACCTACCTATTACCTACCTACCTACATACTACTAATTTCTCACCTTCTCTGGACTGCCACAAATGTTTCAAAACCAAAATTAGACAAATCGGTCTAGCCGTTCTCTAGTTTTAGCGCGACTAACTAACAGCAATTAATTTTTATATTATACGCAAACACCATTTGAAAAATCGTTTTTCTATTGGGAAAGAAACAGTAATTATTTGTGATTATTGTGATAATGTCGTATGGTCTGTTTGAAGTTGTCATTCGTTGACTGAACAACTAAACGTCACTCAATTGTTTTGCCTTCCCGGAACCTCTCCACTAACACTTGAACTTTATGGTACGGTATTAAAGCTCAAATTGATTTGACGTTTTAGTTAGAAAACGTTTGTATGGGAAAAAGAAAAGGGCTGTTTTTAGGGCTTTTCCGGCCATTTTTCGATTTTTTCTCGCCGTAAAAACCATCCTTGAACTTCAACGAACATTTAAAAAAAAAAAACAGCCAAATCGGTCAAGCCGTTTTCATGCCAAGTCGTGACAACGGAAAACGGGTTTCATTTTTATATATAAGAAGACTAGCTGATGCCCGCGGCTTCACCTGCGCGGATGTCGGTCAAATTATATACTAAAACCTTCCTCTTGAATCACTCTATCTATTTAAAAAACCGCTTCAAAATCCTTTCCGTAGTTTTAAAGATTTAAGCATACATAGGGATATAGGGACAGAGAAAGCGACTTTGTTTTATACTATGTAGTGAAGATATCAAACTTGCGGATGCTTGCTCGGCGCAAGCATCCGCAAATGAATTGGGATAAGGGCAAGAGAATGATGATGATCAAACTTGCGGATGGCAGTTACATATTACGTGACTAAATTGGAATACTATTTGTATTAGACAAAATACAAATTGCATTGTTTATAGGTTGAGATTGTTGTCTATTTTTATTAAGACTAGCGGACGTCACGCGGTTTCACCCACGTAGTATCCATTCTCGTGGAAATACTGGGATAAAAAGTAGCCTATGTCACCCGGGAATAGTGTAGCTTCCCAACGGTGAAATAATTTATAAAATCGGTTCAGTAATTTTTAACTTTATTCGTTACATACAAATACAAATCTCTCCTCTTTGTACTATTATTATAATCTAGAAAAGCCCACAGTTCTATTTCCAAACCAATGCAACTCCTGAAAGCCAGAATCAACAGTGGCGACCACCAGAAAAGCGCTGAGACGCTGAAACTCGACGAAGTCCTAGACAAACAATTTTACAGTCTTGGATCCCGCAATGAAATTAATCAGAAAAGAATAACGGAGGAGTTCCACTTCTGAGATTCTTGTCTATGTGAACAATAGTTTACTTTTATTTATCAATGTATCTATGTTCTATCACATATAGGTAAGGTGGGATGCGCTTCGATAAAGACTGGTCCAAAATAGCCCTAGGTAGACAGGAGAGAAAGAGAAGTTGGGACACGTTTGCCCTCCAGTAGGAAAATCTAGGTTAATAACATAACATCACCCATGTAATCTATAAATTGTTAGGCAGCGGGGCTGCGGGTTGTTCGCAAGAGATACCGCGGCCTCGGCATAAAGGGCTAAGAAGGAATATGGGTGGTTTTTATTCAGTAGAAGTCTGACACTCCCTTTCGCTCTGCCCAAGAGCGGGAGGTTTATTTGATGATTTCCCACCCCAAAAAAAATAATAATAAGACATCCACATTTCAACAGTTATTTTTGAGTATCATCTAATAGGAGGCGAGCCTATTGCCATCAACTGGGTACAAATCCAAACTCCGTGGCTGCTACTGACAAATTCCAGACGGAAAACCTAACAACACTTTGCCCTACCTGGCAATCGAACCCACGACCCTCATGCTCAGCAGTGCCACTTAATTTAGGTATTAATAATAAATCTTGTAACCTTAATTTGCAGTGACCGCTTCCCTTTCTACAAAGCGAATGACGAACGCTGGAAGAACTCCGTCCGACACAATTTATCCATTAACCCACATTTTCGGAAGGGGGCCAGGGCCCCACAAGGTGCCGGTCATCTCTGGTCTCTGGCCGCCAACGCGATAGACCTGCTGCCACTGAGGAACCCCATGTTTGAAGAGAAGAAAACTGTCGATATTATTGAGAAGACCAGGATCCTTGGGTTCCCTAAGGTACGTGTAAGCATTGACTTAGTTTTTTTTTTTAAACTATGTCCCACACTAGGAATTTCTCCTGTATCGTGGGTGCGTTCACAAACATATAAAGTCACATACACAAATACCGAAACAACTATCTGCAGGCCATACAAATATTTGTTTCGCGACACGCAGTCCAATCGCCCAGCCACCGAGCCAACCGTGCCGTCAAATACCGTGTCGTTATTAGATTGTACCTTGTTGGTCTAGTCATTGCAAGAGTGACGACTGGGGATGACGTCCTAGGTTCAATTGCCTGGTCGGTCAGTGTTATTGAGTTTTTCCATATGGAATTTCTCAATATCAGCCACGATGTCTAATTGAATGGCAATATATATACCTCTGTCAAACATTTTGGGGATTACAAGCGTGGTGTTATGTATGTATGTAAAAAAAGTAGTCCCATTTCTGCACTGGCAAGCTGATGGAACGAACCTGCATAAAGTATGTGTTATTCAGCTATAGTCTGCTTATAAAGACTCCACTGCTGGATCACCGACCTCCATCCAAGTGAGATACTCTCTTTGTGCTATGGTGATTGCCATATTACACCACGCGATTTCAGTGCGAGTTGTGGTGTAAGTCCCTTGTTTTCAAAAGATTTGGTCCATTCAGCTCTGTGTTATCTATTTTCTTATAAAAGACAATTTAAACAACTGTGGGTAGAAGGGTAGACATAACACCTTGGCCTTTAAGAAAAAAACATTTTAATGAAACACAGGCTTTTCTTTTCACAAAACATGATACCGTTTAGCTTTACACAACAAACGTTATGTAAGTAATAATTTGTTATTCCGACGAAAACACTCCGTCAAAACCTCCTTTATTTTGCATAACTATTTTGTTAGGTATGTGCTGACGTGACCTTTTTAATATTTTAATACAATATGCCACATACTGTGTACTATATTTATGTATGTCTGGGTTTGAAGAATGTTCATACCTGACAGTAGTCGCTCAGTATGAGGTTATAAGTTCGATTTTTAGGTCGGAAAAGGTCTCATTGGGTTTTTCCATCTGGAATTTGTCAGCGTGGAATAGCGTATTACCCAGCACTTACTGGGTTGTGGAGTTCAGATAGACAGTCACTCCATGTAGAATACTGGTACCGGTTGGACTAGACGCCGACCCCAGTATGGTTGGGATAAGGTTAGACAGATGATGAAAGTCTCAGCTGGCAATAGGCTCGCCCTCTATTACATGAGCCTTAATTGGGCTTATAAAATAAGGATGTACTATGGGTACACCTCTGCCTAACTCTTGGAGATTACAGGCGTGATATTATTTGTTGCACTGTAGTTTCAAATAATTCCATTGAAAGTGATTATAATTTTGGTTAAATTAAATTTCATACAATAAATGTTGGCAGACAACTTTTCTTAATACGGTGTGGGCTGTTTCACCCCGCGGACGAATGACGAATGAATTTTGGTAAACTAACTTTGAATTCTGTAAATATTTCCAGGTGATCGTGCTGGATGAGGCAGCGATTGCAGCCGCCAGCATCATCCCGGACCAAGACTTATTTACTGGCAGCACAAGTAAGTTATATTTATTTTTGTTTTATTATGTGGGAACCAGGCGGTGCGCCTCAAGTAGACCTGGGCAGGACATCTGGCTAGACGCGGAGATGGTCGATGGAGCAAGACATTGACTGAGTGGTGGCCAAGGTTAGGCCATAGAATCCAGGGCCGCCCTAAAGCTCGTTGGGTTGACGACATCGTCAAAGTCGCGGGAAACACCTGGATGAGAGACGCACAGGATCGAGACATGTAGCTGAAGAAAGGGGAGGCCTATACCCAGCAGTAGGTGATTCTGGGCTGATATGATGATGAGCAGAGAAGTATGCAAGAAAAAGATATGCTGCGCCGACCCCAATAAATAGGGTAGTTAACTAAAAAAATCTAATTAGTACGTCAGATAGATTTCTAAAAAATATTGGACACGTATTTTTTCTTTTTTCACGTTAACAAACAATGAAGACGATACAGTGCTTTGAAAACTCGTGTGCCGTCATATTCTAAGACATTAGTAACACATTTTTTACCGGTGAGTGACGTCAGAACCACCCACTCAAATCTTTGACGGGTTTTATCTTCGTCAATTTTTATTGATTTCATAAAATAAAAAAATACGTATCCAATATTTTTCGATAATCTAACAGACGGACTAATTAGAATCATATGTTTTTTGTCAGTAAACATCCCTATTAGGATAAGGGTAGGATAATGAAGACTTTTCACCATGTCATCTCAATAGCCACTCTCTTTCTACTAATTATAGCAAAGTGTTCTGTCCCTGGTTCAGCACCACGTGAATAAATATGTGAAAATATTTTGCTATGATTTTCATTAATCGTTCTGTTTTTATTTCCAGTGTTCTTAAATCCGGTGTCGACGGAGCAAGTGGTCAGGGAAAGTGGTCTCATCACGGTGGATTAGACGATAATGTTTGTGTCAATTTAGGAATATTATGTATACGTGGGCCATTTTGTTGATCATCATTATAATGCCTGCTTGCAATTATCAGTATTATATTTAACACGCACGAAATGTTTTAAAAAACATTGATTTGCTACGGAAGGTAGGCTGATAGGCCTCTCGGGACTATTCCTTGTTCACGTCCAAAGTGGTCTAAAGTCTTAATTACATACGTGTAGTTTAAGACTTTGTGATAATGTAACTTAGTTACCTAGGTACATGGTTTAAGTTATTGGTGAAAATTAGGACGCTTTATTGTAAAAGTTATTTTTAACTTTCCACAGCATGAAGATCAGCTTTTCTGCTAATTTTTCACGGAAAACTTTCCCGAGTAATTTACTGGCCACATTGAAATTATGATTGTGTTCATCATCTATAAGGTTCCCACTGGTGGGACGCAGGCCTCCTCTCTATGAGTCGTAATATGTCTCGAGTTCGAACCCAAGATTCGGACCTA
The DNA here is from genome assembly GCA_949774965.1 of Diarsia brunnea. Lineage (NCBI taxonomy): Eukaryota > Metazoa > Arthropoda > Insecta > Lepidoptera > Noctuidae > Diarsia > Diarsia brunnea. The sequence continues at coordinate 2,029,764 of OX459005.1, read as the reverse complement.
TTATTTTTCGGATTCATGTGCTTGTGCGTATTGTATAATTATCATTTGCTTCGGTGAAGGAAAACATCGTGAGGAATCCAAACCAGTATGCCTGAGAGATATTTCTTGACGGCATATGAAACTAAGTTAGAGGCCCGTGGGCACCAGTAAAACTTTGACACTATAATAGCAGAAAACCGGTGTTTATAGTGCGTGAGACCTAATCGCCAGCATGCACGAGGCTGCGTCCGCCTCTATATTCATGCAATTTTCCTATTAACACAATGATAATACTGTCCTATTTCCAATACAGTCAGTAAATTGCTCAAATTGTTAAAGGGTGTAAAAGTACCCTTAACGAAGAAGAAAAGAACTTGTTCTCCCCGTCACTGCGATATTTTTTTTGTATAGACCATACTTATGAAACCTTTAGTTACCGTAAAATGGGGTGAATAGAAACTCACGGGTGAATCGAGACAGAACTTTGAGAAAGATTTTAACTTTGAATGAATGTGGTATGTGGCAAAAATGGTTTCTATTTAATAAAATAAAATTAAGTGAATACAATAGAGTACTTGTTGGTAACATTTTTAACATATTTAATAAAATTCTGTAGACTACTCAATAAAATACCATTTTAGACTCCAAAATATATTGTGCATCCGCACAGGCAAACGATCAGAAGTACAAGCACGTTAAAGAATGTGACATCTGTCTAGAAAACTTATTCTATATCAGCAGAGTTTATACTGGGACACATATACGAACTCCATGATGTGTATTAGGCACATGCCAACATCATTGTTGTAATTAAGTTATTTCCAACACTGGCCCTTGAACCAATATAAACTCATGTAAATCACATTACACACGTTGAACACTATAAATAATCTAAGCATAGATACATCCGCTGTCTAAAAATAATAAAACATTACAACAGTCAAAGTTTCAAATTATTCACAGCTGTTTTTTATAATACTCGTTTTTCAGGTTTTAAATTTACTTAAATTAACTCAGGTTTTAAATTTACTTAAATTAACTCCATGACCCGTTTACTATCCAAAGCATCCGCTAGCACAATGTATTAAGAGTGCTAAATTGAGTTTTACCGTAAAATGTGATTTTTCACCCCACCAAAAGTTTTCCAGCAATAGTTTTACTTAGTTTGATGTACCATAATGCTTGGTTGACGATGTTGTGAAGGGTTCGTTTACACATAAGTTTCAAATACTAATATCTACAATTTGGCCAAACTCCAAACCACCAGCTTCCAACGTGATAATCAACAAAATGGCTCCAGTTATTGTTAAATATAAATTAGTAATTAATATACAATGGAATGCGTTAGAATAATTCAGCGATCTCATACAGCTAGTTTCTATTGTAAGGCTATGTATTTGATAGTGATTGGTTTTAATAAAATGTTTAAAACTTAAATGTGTATCGTTCAACAACATGATTCATCACAACCTGCAACAAGTTATTAAATAATTTTTTGTCCAGTTTCTGTTTAGAACTTTAGAGTTTTAAGATTATAGAAATATTACAATGCAATAGAAGACTCTTCAATATTATGAATCAATTCAGAAACTATCAAAAATAACCAAAATGTGACGCCTAAAAATAACTGTTGCACTTTTGACGATCGACTGAGAATTAATATTATACGATTGTCTCGTGTGTAGGGAAAACTTTTAATAGCTTGCACTAAACTGCGACACAATCAAAAACCCAAAAGATTTTAAAACATTTGTTATTTTGTCTCATAACCGCGACACTTGTCACACAAAACACGACAGTCACCCGGTTAAACAGCAGCTCTCAAAAATGACTGCGCCTAACAAATAGGCTTTACACGTCACAATAATACTTAGCGTGTACTTAGCGAAGATTTACAACATACAGAGGGTCTATCTGAATATTACATTCCTAAACAATTAACAGAAGAGTAACAGAAGGTCAAGTTCTATCACATTATTGTAACGCACATTTAATTTTAATTAAGAGAAGTGGTGGCCCAGTGGTGGTGAGCCCGACTTACGAACAGTGAGTCTTGGGTTCGAACCCAGACAGGCGCATTACCTTATGTAATTTATTTCGTCACCACTACTCTCAAAAACATCGTGAGGAAACCGGCATGCCCTAGAACCAAAAATTTTCGAAGACGTGTGACATGTACCAATCTGCAATAGCCCATTCCGTCTCAAAGAGAGGAGACCTGTGTCGCAGCAGTGTTCCCACTGCATTATTAGACTGATGATGATGATGATATGTAATTTTGGCGACACATGGGGTTATTTTAGATTAGACCCAAGCACAATGACAGTGTGAAACACCTTGCAGGATTTACCCTATTTTCTTACCTGTCTGTCTTGCACAACCACCTGCATCTTTCCGGATTTAAATGAAGCCAATGTTATGGCTTTGCAGGTAGCCACATACTGGTCTGACAATGTTTAAGAAAAATAGACACACGAAGAAGAAAACGTAGTAGATTTCGGAGGGAGTCAGAAAATTCTTACAAAATTAAATGTTGACCTTCTCTACCCAACTGTCTTGTGGTCCGAGGGCCTGGCTTGACATTGGTCTGACATGACGTCAGTTAGGGCCACATGTCGTGGTTTCATAATAATATACATCACCCAACGTGCTACGTTTATCTTGAGTGTAGTGGCATTCAAACAGTAATGCAACTTTATCGGTTTCACTTAAACTTTTGTTACGCCAGCCGCCAGCACATGAAGCTACTTGAAACTGTGAAAAACTTTCCCATTCTACTTTGAACTCAGTGCTTTAGCGATAAAGTTAAAAACTAAAAGTAAACATGGTAAATATCCCGTTTTCCATATTAATAATAAGTTAAAAACTATTGAAGAAACTTGGCAGACTGTAGTAGCTTGATTTCCTACTGATAATTTAAAAAGTCAAAATGATAAATGCAAGTACTTCAGCGTATTAAGAAAATATTTTATCAGTAGTTATTTGTTTTGCGTCATTTCGAAAGATCAAATCATGTAACACTAAACTGTGTAGCTATCACATCATAATCAATTAAATTGCTTTTGATATTCATTTAAAACACTTCTAAGCTTCTCGGATTGTAACTAAACTTATATCTATAAGATACATTTATAAGTACATATTACTTAAGTGCGGTATTTGTTCTCATCTATCGCAGCATCATGCCGAGATAGGAGCCTTTTTGGCCTCGCACAGGTCTTCTTTTTATTATTTAGTTTAATATTCTATTTTTTTATTCTTTTTGTAGTTCCTGTGCTTGTCCCAAATAAATATTTTTCTTTCATTCTTTAAGTGGCCATTTTTCTGTGAAAATTATAGCGAAGAATCTGATTTTTTTGAGTTTTCATAATGTTTATAGCATGTATATAATTTAAGTCTGATTTACTGTAGTTTTTGTGCTGCGATGATATGTCTAAAGAATGTTGGCTTCAGTGCGGTCTACCTTTCTGACAGGCGTCCTTGCACTCCATTGTGTTTAAGTATGGTTATGAACATTTCTTTTATAATTTATGTTTGTTGTTTATTAGAGAAAAAATAGTGGACTCGGCCTTTTTATACAGACTTGCTAACAGTGAGAGCAATAAATACTATACCTAAGCTCACATCTTTTGTTCTCATCAGGCATCAAGGACTGAAGGGTAGACTTACTCCCGTCGGGGCTGCGGGTTGTTCGCAAGAGATACCTAAGAAGGAACATGGGTGGTTTTTAGTCAGTAGAAGTCTGACACTCCCTTTTGCTCTGCCCAAGAGCGGTGGGGGTTATTTAATGATTTTCCACCCGCACAAAAAAAAAACTACAGACCGCTACAAGTCAGAAGAAAATATTCATCATCATCATACCCAGCCTGAATTCACCCACTGCTGGTTATACCTACGCCTCCTTTTTCTCGTGTTCATCCTGGTTTTTCCCCCGATCAAAACCATGTCGTCTACCGATCTCGCAGCTTGACAAGCCACATTTATTTTCCCAGTTCTTGGATACCATTCGGTGACCGTCTTAGTTCACCTGCAATCACTGCTCTTTGGTAGGTGTCCTGCCCAAAACTCCATTGATTTTCCGCGACTTCCATATTATTATTATTACTTTTTCCATTATTTGTCCACAATTTTGCTTCTAGACCTGTCTCAGCGCTGATTACCTGCAGCCACGTCGTGCCGCAGTGCATCGTATTTCCATACAAAGAGTTCAGAGTAGTCTGGTGTGGACTGTAGTGTCCGGTAGGTCATACAAAACGAACAAAAGTGATGGCAGTGGATTTTTGCAATGCGGTGCAGACCGCCAAAATCTGCGTTAGCCTATAGTGTTTGAAGTCATTTGCATGCAAGCAGACAACTTAAACGTAATATGCTACAGCTCTGAAGCTTCAGCATCATCAATCCCTTAATAAATTTAGCGTTAAACTCCTTCTTTCCTCTAATTCAACTTTAGGTGGGACCAACTCTCCTAATTTTCTGGCACCAGAACAATCTGCCCTGGATTGTCGGGTCTAGCAGTTCTTCCTCCAATAAGATATTCGTCACACTAGATCAGTTACATATTAGTATCTAAATCATCACTGTCTCTGTCATACATAAGTAACAAACAGAAACAAACGATTAAATTCTTATAGAGTTACTTTTGTGATTGGTATTTCTGGTGCAAGTAAACCTAAGAACTGTTCAAAATTGTTCGTACTCCTCTTAATTTGCATTTTCTTGGTAAACAAAAATAAACCTTAAACGAATATTGAATAAAACTTCTGACAGATTGTAAGGCCATTTCTCCAAGTAACCCAATTTCTTTAAGTTGACCCTTGAGACAGTGTGGGCCGAAGCAATCTGCCTTCACTTTTCTTTTTAAGTCTAGAATGACTCGCTAAAATACTTTCGTATTTATTGTAGTACATCTTTTAGATTAGATACTGCTTCTTTTAAATATTTTCAAGATTAGTTAATGTAAAAAAGTTAACGTTTTCACATTTTGTTTTATTTCTGTACAAAGATATTGTCTAGTGCTTCATTGTTTACTAATTTTAATTGGTTTACTCGTATAATATGGCTCAAATTATGCCTCTGCCATCTTCAAACGATTGACAAAAATATAAGGACAGTGCATTCAGTTGTGATGCAACACGTCATGATATGGCTAGAAAGGAGGTGACTTCTGAGATGGCGAGAGCAAATAGAGAAATATGGAAGAAGCAGACATGCTGTACCTACTCCAAACAAATGATGAATCAGTCGCAATGCATCAAAAAACTCTTCATCACTTTCTAGTTTTTCTTTGTCAATATTAAAACCCCGTCTCACTCAGTGAGACGGGGTTTTACGCGGCAGACCACGAAGGAGATGGCGGCATGAACTAGATCGGTTCCGTCAAAACTGGAAGGAGGACGCGCGGGTTCGCGAGAAGTGGAAACAATGGAGGGAGGCCCTTGCCCTGGAGTGGGACAGAGCAGGCTAGCAAAAAATAATAATAATATTAAAACAAAGTCTTCGAATTATTGTTTTTGTTCTGTAGACTACACAGGACCCACTTTACAGAATAAAGATTTGTTTGCTCACACATACCTATATTTATTTTCTGATCGCTATAAAAATTGTGATTATTGTCTGACAGCTAGTTTGTAGACAGAATATTTTCCTTCATGTGCGTGTGGTGTGAGAGCCTTCTATGTAACGGTTCATTGGCCTCTTCTCATCTTTACTCAATTACAAGGCAATCACAAACTTTAAAATACAAATTTTCCTCAAAGTAACTAAGTCTATTAATGCATAGTAAGTGGCTAACTCTAAACAGAAGAGCCAATTTCTCCTATGATTTAGAATTCTGGTCTCGCGTCGGAATCTCCTAACGACCTAGTAATTACATCTGAAGAGGTTTCCTTAAAAAATAAATAAATTTCTAAAACAATACGTGACCAAAATAGCTATTAAGGATCCCAGTTTTATTTTCAATCGTAAATTGTTATTGCTTTTCGATAATAAAACAATATCTAATGTTTTATTTACGCTTTCCGAATGGCCAGTGTTTTTTTATATAGGTACTTACGAGTATTAGGCTTATATTTAGCCGCAACTCTCCTATTGAGAAGTAATGATGTCTAGGGTGGAACACGCTTGCCTAGAATAAACGAATTTACTGAAACTTTGAACATTTCCAGATTATAATGATCAAGAAACAGAGAAGCCGCAGGGAATTCCACATGCTGTCGATTCGTACAATAAATGTGGAAGTATTGTATTTATAGCAGTATGCCTTTTTTCTTTTTTTTTTTTGGGGGTGTGAAATCATTAAATGACTCCTCCCGCTCTGGGCAAAGCGGTAGAGAGTGTCGGACTTCTACTGACTAAAAACCACCCATGTTCCTTCTTAGCCCTTTGTGCCGAGGCCACGGTATCTCTTTCGAACAACCCGCAGCATAGCAGTGTGCCTTCAAAAAGGAGCTTTTGGCAATTTTATATTTATCAATTAGTATCAAGCAAGGGCTTCACTTAAGCTTTATCTCATGCAGTCATCATCTGGTATTAGTGGACTATAATATCTTACAAGCACCATTTTGGCATCACTTCTTCTAGCTTCCCACTTTGCTAGCTGTTCCAGATCCTTGACCATGATTGCATTGTTGTATGGAGTATCATAGATTTTTCACCGTAGTAACGGTGATGGGTTGGAGCGAAGGTAAGGTTTAAGGTTAAGGTTTTTTTAAGGTTTTACGTATGCCTTGAACTCGATGTAACAACACAGGTGAACTATTACGTTACAACATTCCACCTAAACTGAACCCACGACCTTTACTGAAAAACAAAAGGCGGCAACACATTGGAACTATCACAAAATGCCCAAATTCACTGCAGCTAATGTTCGTAGGCGGGGCACACAGTCGTACGTTAGCACTGGGGGTCATCTCGCCTAATTTACTGCTCACCCCAGGCAGGCCGTAATACTCTCGTACGGGATTATGGCTCATCCACCGCTATTATAATGGACCAAATTGATTTACAATAGCAGCACGGGTTAAGATTTACAGGCTTAAGTGTTAAGCTGGATCAGAGGTCAGTGATTTGGCTAATGTGTAGGCAATTGGAATTGTTTGAGGTTATAGTTGAATGTGCTGTGCTACTTGTTGAATTTATTAGTTTTGTTGAAATTTCTGAGATTTTAGTTGATGGGTTTCTTGGAAAATTATAGGAATAATTATTTCAGTATAAACTAGCCATTGACAGCGGCTTCGCCCGGGTGGATGTCGGAAATATCAAAAATTACGATGTTCCACACAAACTTTCATCCCTTATTTAACCCCTTTGGGGGTTGAATATTAATTTATAGATATATTCTAATGCAGCACAAATAGTATATAGTTGGTTTGACTGATCGTTTGGTAATCTAAAACTACTGGTTACTATAGCCCCTTTAACGAGGCTTTCGTCTACCTATATATATAGGTAGGTAAGTAAATAGCCTGCTAATGGCCGATTCTGATACCGGCGTTTTAAAATTCAATGTAGCGTTTATACCAACGAATAAAACATAGATGTAAATTCATACTCATCTGAAATTGACGCACTTGACAAAACTACCGTTCAATTCCAATAAATTCATGCTGTCTTTTCAGAACAACAGAACAAATCCATACAGATGGAAAAAGTACAAAATCCTCTCACATCCAAGCTATAAAACAATATTCTTACATATTGGACAAGTTAAAAACATCATACTTTATCCCACTTAGCTACTCCGCATTGTCGGTTATAAAAACTTTTTTCATTATCCTGTGTATAGGGAGCTTATTGAAAATAACAGTGTCGTGGGCTTTCTTTGTTTTATTGTAAATTGCTGGTCGTACAGTCCTGGAGTCCGGGAACCAAAGTGCTTTACATCTTTGCGTTCCGTGATTGTGAATTTCTAGGGTTTATTCGGTAAACTGGATTTGAGTATGATTAAGGATTTTGATTTTTTATTTACTCCTAGCGTTGACTTAAAAAAACACATAAATACATTAAATAACATATGATTGGAACATTTTCATTTATTTGTAGCCATACACATTCACACACTTAATACTATTTATTAATGTATTCGTGATAAAATAGTAGTGCAATTCAAGAAGCACCCTTATATTGATACTACGAAACATTTTTTGGCTCTTCTATTCGCACAACTTTTGGTGCAGGTGTAGAAAATTTGGAATCTTCCAGAGAAGAAGGCAGGTCTATATTCTTAGTCTCTGGTAAGGGATAACACAAAAAACCCCCGATAATTGCCATTACTCCAAAAATGATCCCCGAAACAGTTTGAGGCAGAGCATTGATAGGTGGTGCAGTAATCTGACCCAATCTAGACAATGTAGACAGAATTCCCAATACAGAAGACCTAATAGAAGTCGGAAACAACTCGACACCATACAAGAACACAATAATAAAAGACATAAAGAAGAAAGAGTTACAAATACCGGCAAAAAATACCTTTATCACACTAGCATGTTCGGGTATAAAAATGACTATGATCATGAATGTCCCTGATAGAAAGCTGGTTGCCATTAAGAAGGTTCTTCTTCCAAGATATTGGAGTAAAAATGCAGTGGTGATGGTTCCTGGTAAAAGCATTGCTCCTGAGATAGCGACGTTCTTGTGGATGTCTCCACTCATCTTGCCAATGTACTGGGACACTCCGTAGTACCCCATACCACATACAAAGTAGATGACGGACATACACAGGAGGTTGATCGTGAGCCTCCTATGGCGGAAGATTTCCCAGAACTTCACATTGCTATGTGTGTTTGAGGACTGTGCTGCATGATACGCTTCCATTTCTGTTTTGATCGTGTCCGTTGGTAAGCGGTTGCTGGAATAGAAATCTTGTTATTATAATGATTACGTAACGCATTCGAAAATCAGGATCACATCAAGTAAACTGAACTTTTTGACAAACGTGAGGTAACTTCAATACATGTCTGCTCATATATAGATTTGTGCCCGATTGGTGCGAAAAGGCCCGCTTTGGAACTTATACTGGCAAAATGTGGACATACCTCTGCCTTAATCTATGGGGATTACAGACCCGATGTACTCTACTATTTTCTACCTTTAACTGTATACTAAAAAGAAACAGACACTTACAATTTCTGAATCTTTTCCATCACAGCCGTTGCCTTCTCAGTATCACCTCTATCTAACAACCACTTAGGCGACTCCAAACCAATGTACCAAATCATAGCACACAAGAACATCGGAAGTGATATCGCCAGCTGTAAGTCGTCGCAATCCCTCAAAAGATACGACACCCCCGCCAGTGTCATATGACCCAAGTTTATCGGGACATGGAAGAGGGCTGACACCATTTCTCTGTATCTGATGCCACAGTACTCCACGCAGAGAACGTAGCTAGTGACGATGGAGCCACCCAATCCTATGCCTTCGATGACTCGCATGAAGATAAATAATCCTGCTGTTGGCATGTGTCGCACCAGACCGCCTGCGACACCAGTGGCGAGGCAGCTTAATGAGAAAGCAGAAAGGCGGCCGAACCTGCAAATTAAAGGTCTTGTGAGGAGCGTACTTAAAAGTAATTTCTTCTTATGACAACACTTAATTGGGAAGAGTAAGTTTTACTATTCAGGCATAATACCAGCACCTGTTGTAATTGCTTTTCGGTTAAACTGAAGATTGGTTTCAATTTAAGGAACTGTTCATAACCTTATAATTATAATTATGTCTTGTGGTAGATACACAGGTACCTATTCAACTTTATGTTTGATATTACTTGGAATATTTCACGTAATACCCGCGGAATTTACATCAAAATTCAGTTCATAGTAATTTCCAGATGACAATGTAAACTCTCCGATGGTGCTTAACGTAATTAATTGGAAACGTGTGCGGACGTTCATCAATATTTTAAAATTAATTTTGAGTGACGAGACGCTTTTTCTGTCAGCAATTTCGAGGATAATTAAATGAAGGACATAGTTTATTACACCGTAGAGGGCTGCTAAACTTGGTGTGTATTCAACAGGAATTAATAACTGTCGGATTGCCTATAACATTAAATACAACATAAATGGTTTAGACCGATAACTTTTTTGAATTATGACATATTGTTTAATTGCTGTTCGGGAACTAAAAAAGAAAAACTTAAGAACAAAAACAAATAAAACAAAAATCACTTATCTTTTACAGTCATTGTACTTTTTTACTAGGAACTTACTTTTAGGCAGTTTTCGGCGTAACTAACGCTGACTGCACGCTGACCATCGGCACTGACAGCTTAGCGCATGGCTTTTCAGCGCTGAGGTTCAGCGCAAGGTGTTTTAGTCAGCGCTGACATGGTACGCGCTGAGCTATCAGTGCCGATGATCAGCGTGCGGTCAGCGCGACACATAGCTTTAGACTAGGGGAACTATACGTAATTTGGACTACGCCAGACTACTGACATGTACATTTACGCTGTACAGGGCTACATGTAAAAACAAAAAATACAATAAGTACCTACAGGGGGTTTAAAATGGCCACTTTAAGCAAAATCGCTAAACGCGATTAATTTCTGATACACAGTTTGAGATTCTATTCAACTTCTTGGAGTGTAACCTAGGATGAGGTTACGTTCCCTTTCAGACCTGAATTTTTTTTTCTCCAAATAATCTAAAAAAACCCTGTAACTAGACTAGGGTAGGGTAGAAGAACTAAGGAAAAAATAAAGAAAAAAATCCTGCTTGCATTACATTCTATCGCTGTGTAAAAGTATTCATACGTGTGTTATATTTCGTAGGAATGGAAAGGGTTGCAGCTCGAATGGCTCGAGTGTCTGTTATACACAGTTTGAGATTCTATTCAACGATGAACGATTCTATTTGACGACACGGTTGGCGCAGTGGCTGAGCGATTGGACTGCCGCGCTGCGTGTCGCGGGTTCGATTCCCGCACGGAACAAATATTTGTATGACCTACAGATAGTTGTTTCGGGTCTGGGTATTTGTGTATGTGAGTTTAAATGTTTGTAAACGCACCCACGATACAGGAGAAATTCCTAGTGTGGGGCAACGTTTTTAAAAAAAAAAAAAAAACTTCTTCTGCTATTTGACTTGAATCAGCCTATAATTTTTCCACGGCAGGGTCTCAGGCCTACTCTCTAGGAGAGAGATGGACTATAATTCACCATGCGGGCTGGTAGATGTCATCGAATTTTAGGTTCCAGGAAATGCCAAGCTCGGCCTCACGATGTTTTCCTGCACCGTTTTGAGAGCAGCGGTTATATAGTAAATTACACAAAGTAATGCACCTGTCTGTGTTAGAATTACTATACATTTTAAGCAATTTGTCAATTTATGACCATTTTACGAATTCTAATGTGATTTATAATATTATCTTAATATGATTCTGCCAAAGTGGCCATTTTAGACACGCAGTATGCAGTAAATACGGATTCACTATTGTTATATACCACAGGTTTAGAGATACATACCTATCAGACAAAAATCCGAACGACATAGCACCAAGCAGAAGTCCAACATACATCATGCTTTGAGAAAAGCTGACAAGCCACTTCCTATCACAGATAATTCCGTATTTAGTCTGCATAGTCTCCGTGAACACATTTCTATTCCAAATAGGCTCCTTACAAGGACACTGATCGGTCGAGGGTTTAACCGCTCCCTTACAAGTGTACGTCATCGGAGGAGATAGGAATATCAGACTCAGAACATTCCAGAATATAGGAACTTTGGTCAGGAAAAGAAAGAAGAAGAAAAATAAATGATAACGCGTGAAATGGTGAAAATGTGTCTCGATTGGATTTTTTGTGGTCTGCATTATATTTTGTTACTTTGAGATGGTATAATGCGTTGTCTGTGGTTGTGCTGTCATGTTGTTTTTTAATGACTTGATCACTTTTCAAAGGTTAAGGTTTTACCAATTTACACAGTACAGTCTTTGGTCAACATTTTTCAACCCGTTGAATTTTAAGCCATTTTAATCATTATTGTTAACCGACTTCCCAAAAAGCAGGAGGTTCTCAATTCGATCGGTATGTTTTTTTTTTCTATGTATCTACACCGATTACGCCGAGATTTATGATCCGATTTACATGATTCTTTTTTAGTTTGATACGTAATAGTTGCCATTTGGTCCCATAAAAATTTGACCTTATTTGACCTAGTACTTTTCATTTTATGAACATAATTTTGATGATTCTTTTTTTATTGTGAAGGAGATATTTCAAGGGTGGTACCATGATATAGAAACCGGGACCTGGTGATAGGATCCCAGAGAAATGGCAACCCTCAAATTTCATAGGCACGTACTATTTGTTTCGTGCTTTTTCTGACGCTATTCAAGTATTCGCATCTAGCAGTCATCACTTCATGTTGATGAGCTGATGATAGAAGGTACTACTCCTCAACGATTAGGAGTTGAAAGCACTAATAAGGGAATTTTGAAGGTTAAGGGTTAGGTTTCTTGGTTGGACGTGCATAGTAAATATTTGTACAGGACTACAACTAAAAATGGAGAGATTAAAAACTTTTTTGCAAAAAAAACACAAACAAATGTCACCGACTTCAGAAGTTGATTTTTCTTCTGAAGTTAATTTTTCTCTTTTTGGTGTTTTTGAAGTCGGTTGTTTTTTTTTGCAAATTTTTTTTTTTTTTTGTTTTTAACGTTGAAAGGCTAATAATTAACGAGTATAATATTTAGTGCTACACGATTACTACTCACCTCCAACTCGTTAACTTCGCATATTTAAAAAAAAATATATATATTCTTAACAAGTTATATTTACTTCGTGGGCTATATATAGTAAATGTTGTCAAGGTTGCGGGCGAGTGGCAACAGCATTCTAAAAACTGTGGTGGAGAGTGTCGACTCTACGATAATTAAAAGTTTTGTGAGAAGGACAATCACTGAACATTAATTCGGGGATGTCCTTTTCACAATACTATTTACTCTGTCTGCTATATAATATTTCAGCTACTAACACTAGAAATAACTTATTTTATTGTTTACTAACACTACGGATCATTGTTGTCTGAGAAATAAAGAATATTATTATTATTATTGTGAGGAGCGGACATAACACCAGTTTGTTCGAGGGCAGTAGGCATACGCGTAGCACACGGCGTATTTTTCTCCGTAGATGACAATATTCAAACGCGCGTCTAAAGTGCGTTCGAAACCCGTTTGAAGCGCGACGATTTGATTCGGCACTAAACTTCAGCGCTGACAAGCTACGCGCTGAGCTGTCAGCGCCGATGATCAGCGTGACACTAAAACCAGCCTTAGACCATTGAGGTATAATGTACTACGTACGTAATACCTCAATGCCTTAGACTGACTGGAGTAGTCCAAATTGTCTATAGTTCCCCTAGAAACTATTGGTAATTTGGACTGCTCCAGACCACTATCATGAACATTTCCGCTGTACCTACATGAATGCATGTAAATACAAAAATACAGTAAGAACAGTATGCAGTAAATACGGATGTACTATCATTATAACCACAAGCTTAGAGATACATACCTATCAGATAAAACTCCGAACAATAAACCACCAAGCAGAAGTCCAACATACATCATGCTTTGAGAAAAGCTCACAAGCCACTTCCTATCACAGATAATCCCGTATTTAGTCTGCATAGTCTCCGTGAACACAGTTCTATTCCAAATAGGCTCCTTACAAGGACACTCATCGGCCGAGGGTTTAGCCGCTCCCTTACAAGTGTACGTCATCGGAGGAGACAGGAATATCAGACTTAGAACATGCCAGAATATTGGCAGCTTGGTTAGGAAAAGAAAAAAAAAGAAATAGACATGATAACGCGTTAAATGGTGAAAATGTGTCTCGATTGGATTTTTTGTGGTCTGCATTATTAGTTTGATACTTTGAGATGGTTGGATAAATCGCGTTGGTTGTGGTATCATGTCATGTTTTTTTATTATTACTTGATCACTTTTCAAAGGTTAACAAGTTACCTCATCTGCCTAGCCTTTTCCTCCCTCCGTGGTCGAGTGGTTTAGGCATTTGCCTTGTAACCCGGTGGTCGTGGGTTCGATTCCCACGGGAAGGATACTTTGTAAAGTTGTGATTGGCATTAAAAACAACTTTTACAAATAAGCAAAGGTTTTCACCGTATGCCGTTACCGTATTTCAAGTACGTTTTTTTTATAAGTTTCCTGCCAGATTGCTACCGCAAAGTGTCATCCGGAATTTTTCAGTAGCAGCCAGTCTCTGCTCTTGTGCCCGCTTGATGGCAATAGGCTCACCCCCTATTACATGACACTTAAACATTACTGGCGAAATTTGGCTGTACTATACACATCTGCCTAACCCTTCGGGGATTACAGACGTGATGTTATGTTTTCAGGTGTGGCATATGTGTCAACATTCTTTTTAAGGCTGCGTTCCTCAAAAGGAATAAAAAACTTTTTAGTTGTAGACCACACAAAGTCTAGTAATCATAAATAATTTTAATCAAGGACATCATGTGAACAAAAGCCAGAAGGAAAAAAACGAAAGTTCTGAACCAATTTTAATGAAATTTCTAAGGTTCATAAATGACGGAGTTATGGCGTAACACAAAAAAAAGCAGTTGAATTGAGAACCTCCTCCTTTTTTGAAGTCGGTTACAAAGACCTTTATAGGATCATTTTGTTGTCTGTTTGTATTCTCGAAATGCGTAGAAGTATCAAATACCAATTCTACGGTCTCTTTCGATGCGAAAAAAACAAACTTGTACCTACGTCAAACGTCAATGCGTTCAAAAGGAGTTTCCCCACTTGATTTCGAAAGTTGATGATTCGATTTAATTATATCGAAAACGGTGTGTTCATAATTCAGTTGTACGACATTTTATTCCATCGATGCTTTAGAATTATTTCGCTTTGCACCACCAGTACGGTGGCGTGGTGGGGTAAAGTGGTATAATTCGATGCTTTATTGGTTGTAACGTTTGTGCGAAAAATTATGTTGCGAAAAACCCTACAGCGATTGCCGACTTACGAACGGTAAGTTCTGGCTTTGAACCTGGGCAGTCGCATAACTACGTGTCACTAATTTCATCACCGCTGCTCTTAAAACTGTGAAACAAGACAAGGTCTTAGAACCAAAAAAATTGAAGAAATGCGACATTACCATCCCGCACTGGGCCCGCACAGTGGATTTTAGCCCATCCCTCTTGTAGAAAGGAGGCCTGAGTCCCTGCAGTGGGAACATTAAATGCTGATGATGATGATGTCGGTTCGAAACGCCTACTGTTCCGAGAAATTTAATTAATAAACTTATTTGCATTAAAGACGTTAAGGAAATCTCGGTGCGCTAGTTCAACTCGCCCGTGGCCGGTTTTGACCAATAAGTAGAGAAGTGCCTGTATTTAGCAGACGACATTTTTGTTTTACAAGAAAACACATTGACAGCTAAAATCTTATAGTCACCATAAAAACTTATACCGTTTAACAATAAAAAAACCAATAACGCAAATAAGGTTCGTCTCAACTGTTACAAGGATATGCTCAAATCGCTAACATTTTGCTAACAGCTAAAATATACGTTCGTGAGATAGTATTCAGAGCATTAACTGTTTTACCAACATACTTTTACGGTTGAAAGAGGAACATTTTGGTAGTTGTGATGATGGGATAAAGGTGTAAATAGATTTCGGTGACGGCAAAGTTAAGATTGTAAGGAAATTCGGTGATGTCTAGATGTATCAGGGCTAGAAGTGTCAATCTGTATTTAGTCAATTAAAAGGAAAACTCAACTGATAACTATTTAAAAAAACATTGTTGACCAATATTAGTAATTTTGTTTGACTGTTAAATAAATTAAATGTTTCATCTCAAAAAGAAGCAATGGAAACTACTTTAGATTTTAATCGAATTTATTTATGTGTCGGATCCGGTCATTAGTACGGACATAAAATGTGGTGATATCACGCGACATACTTGCTAGTTTACCCTCTCCTAAAGCGCGCACGCAGCGAGGACGACATTGAGCGTCTGATCGCAGCGGAGTTAAGATGTCCCGGAACTGTACCCGAATCATTCTGCCCAGTGTTTTTGTGTTAGGTCAATTCAAGTACTTTGTTAGTTTAATCAAAATAGTGAGCGCAGTGTGTTTTCTTAGCACGAAACCCATGATCCACCCACATGATGAGGTACAGTCAGTACCTAAAATTACCTGCCCCTCTACACACCACATGCCCTCTTCCTCTTTGTACGAGAGGTCAGATAATGCTGGATACTGACTGTACGAGTGTAACGAAATAAATCCTGACAATCCGACATCTGTATGTATATAAATTCAACTTTTCTAAAGGGCGTAAAATAAGCCTTAACTAAGCCGAAGGGCACGTGTTCTCCCCGTCACTTCGATATTTCTTTATTCCACTTAAATTACCTTCATGACCCATTTACTATTCAAAGCATTCACTAGCACAATGTTTTAAAAGCACACATCTTACCATAAAATGTGATTTTTAACCCCAAAAAAAAAGTAGTACACATAGTTCGAAGTACATAATGGTTGGTTAACGGCTTCGTAAAGGTTTCTTTTACACCCTTTATCTAGGAACCAAACATTGTATATCAGTAGTGTGTTATTGGGGGTTCTGCATCACTTCACTTGCTCTCGCTTCGCTCGAAGCGCGTGATGCAGAACGCCCCAATAACACACTAATACGTCCATGGTCTGATTTACAATACAGGTTGAATATTTTTGATGGTTTGGTGAACTAGTGTTCAATATTTTTCTGACCAGTCATATCTTGAGTAAATATTAGCTCTTCACTCGCATTTGCTGATGCTGTTTAAAGGGTGAATAATCATGACGTCATATTGGCGATAGCGATCATTGTTTTAGAGGGGTATCAATGAGACTCGTTAGCTCAGTTTGGTAAGAGCGTCGTCGAATACGTTCGGAGAAACGGAGGTCGGAGGTTCAAATCCTTCACGAGTCTCTTTTTTTTTGTTTTTTTTTATTTTATGGTTTTTTTGTAGATGTATCAATTTTAAATAATAGTTTTATATTTTTGTTTCTTTTCTATAAAGACATCTTGATTTGTCGATGTAATATTTTCCTTTCACAGCATTTAAATAAAAGCAATCAGGAAAGTTTTGAACATGCTGCAACCAAGGATCATCGTAAATCTCCCAATCTTCTATAACACCCCCACATGAGAAACAAGCTGCTTTATCATTTACACTATTTCCACAATAAAAAAATCCAGCGTCAGCCATTTCCATCACTAATCTTCTCCTCGAATCAACCGTTGCCCAATAATGATTAAATGAAAATTCACGCATTTTATACGTGTTATACATGTCATAGCGCGGATTGTATTTATTTTGAGACATGTTCGGTTTACTCACTCTCTACTTCTTGCTGCAGATAATTATAAAAGCATAATGAGTCTGTCATAGTTGTTGCTAGCAACTTATAAAGATTAACATTTAGGGGTTTGGGGAGGGATAGGAAACTGTAATCATAAAATTAAACAAGAAAAGATTTATACCAAAATTGTATTATCTATGCACCATCTATTTAAACATAAAACATTTTTTAAAGCACATATTGAATCATGATAAATACAACTATACAAATCATGGCAATCTTCATATTTTTTGTACAAGCTTAACAAACTAGGACAATCTTTATCTTCTAAATTATTTACATTATTATTATTTGAAATATCTTTTAACCATAATACTTTTTCTATACCTTTGGTGTAAACACATTTATCTTTTAAAATATTTTCAATCAAATTCTGATAATTTGCATAAGACATAAATCCTTCACCCCAGTATATCTTCCTATTACGTTCAATCCAACGAACTTGTCGTTTTTCTGGCTCCGTCAAACCGCAAAATGGAAATGGCGGTTTAATTAAAAACACCTGAATTTTATTTTTACATAATATAGCAATTTCTTTAGTGACAAATACATTTGATTCTGTTTTGAAACCTTGAACATCTACAATGGCATTCATGATAACCTGCGCACTATGTTACTCAAAGGTTTGTATTCCACAAGTCGATCGTTAATAATTAAACAATATCCAGTCGTGTTATCTGGTATTGGTGCTGAACATTCAATCTCCAAACGCACATCTACAGGACCTGTTTTCAAACTATCGTTTTGCCTTGAACAGTCTATGATAAAGAGAGGAGCCTTCTCCTTGAAACCGGTTAAGTCAAGCAAGGGATCTGCAGGACAGTTGTAATACGACTGACGAAATTTCACATACATTTCATATAATATACTGTATTTGTTCTCGGAAAAATTTAAGCATAGAGGCTCGTAAGGATAATATTGTGAATTCAAAAACAAAGTTACGTTAGTAACCCCACAGTGATCGAAAAGAGAACTGTCTTTGGTTTTACTATTTTTTCTACTGGTTTGCAAGCAAAAAATTACATACCGAGGTTTCTCTAATTGTGAGGCAGTCTTAACAGACCAGCAATGTTTTGTAGTTTTAGGGAGCAAAGGATACTCGTATAAATCCCAATTTCGAAAGGCTATCTGAATAGGCTTGTCTCTTTCTAAATGTTTAAGAAGCGTCAGCCGTTCCCGATCTGATACTTTTATATGGGGCACCCGCCATTGCACTTTTTGCATATCTATTTGAAAATGTGCAACATCGTCAGTTACTATAAAACTATTTAAGTTAGAGTTACTTCTATTCAGAATAAGTTCATGTTTACAATTTATTACAATTTTATTGTAATCCTCAGCAAATCCTAAAATCTTATTAAGAGGAACAATAGCACTAAAATAACCATCGCTTTTAAATCCATCCATGTTCCAACCCCATAAGGCAGCGACTTTATTTTCTCCATCATTCATTGAAACGTATGACTTTATTGTCGATGTTATTCCCGAATTTTTAATGCGATCTATTTCTATACCATTTATTTCGTATCTGATATCTTGGAACAAAAACATAACAGGGTTGTTACTGAACGTAATAGCTTTCTTAACAGGGTTTCCATCTTTACCGAAGAACTTTGCTTGCCCTTCAACGTAAATTGAGCTGGCTGATGGCAACACATATACGTCTTGCTGGTGTATGGGAATTCTGATTTCGTCGTTTTCTCTAAAGCTGTTGTTGTAGGGATTGTATGAATGGATTTCATAACTTTCAATCGAAGTATCGAAGTGCGGTAATTCAGTAATCTGTAGCATATTCATACTTTTAAACCTAGAGCTTTAAGAAAATCTTTATTTGCTCTAGTTAATTTTATAACTTTTTTCTCACGTCTTTGTACCTTAGTGGTTGTACAAGAAATAGGACGATTTTTGTTAACTGCGGGGTTTTTATAATATAATATCATTTTATTTTTCTTATATGAAGGCGAAGTTCAATATTTTTATGTTCTTCTCTAAAGTTAATACAGAACCCAAATTGATCAACTATCTTAATAGATATCGATGTAATAGTATTTTTGTTCACTGGAAAGTAAATAGGGTTTCGCGGTATTTCTATGATTCGATGACCTGTAGCAGTATTAGTTACAAATTCATGAATTATATGAGTTGGTAACCCGTTAGAGTATGAGCCGTGTACAAGATCACATTCGATTCTGATCACCGGAATAATGTCGTTATTAATACGCTCATTTGGTATTGAATTTAATACTGAAAAATATAACAAACCACACTCATATTGACCAGATAAATACAGAGGTGGTTGAAAGAATGTCTCCAATTCTGATTTATTTCCAGAGATGGTTACCGTTATAGACATGCTAGTAGACTGAACACTTTTAAGACATCCTGTTCATTTTATTCCTTGACTACACCAAAAATTCTTTAAAAAATGTAAACATAGGTGTCCGCAATTGTAAGGATGGTCGCGCTGTATATTATCATAATTATAGTGTACTTTAGCACCTAAGTATTTTATAAACTCCTTCGATGGTTTAAGATTTCCATAACTATCAAAATATTCAATGTAATCGTTGTTTTTTGCATAGGCTACCCAATGAGAACCTGGATTTTTAGAACTATCTAAATTAACAACTCCACACTCTTTTTTAAAAGGTTGTTTAGGGAGCTCATCTCTCATAAATACACCTCGAAAATAAGGAATATTATTTCCATACTTCAAAATGTCAAAGTTAGTTAAGGCTCGTTTGGGTAGCCGATATCTTAGTTTTTTTCTTTTGATATAAAAATTCCAAGCCCATGTTTATGCGGTTTAAGGTGTAAACCTTTTCCAATGCAAAGAGCTTCCATTTTTTCATTGTGTCTCTTCGATTCAGTCAATTGCTTTTTAGCTATCTTGAATTCATTTATAGTTTTGGCAATACCAGCTGCACCGCCTGCTAATGCTCCCACCGCCGATAATCCAGCAAAAATAGGAATCAAAGGTAATACACCACCACTTTTCGGTATAGGAATAACCCGAGGAAGTTTAATGGATGAATCGTCAGCTAATTCTCTGGCGGCCGCCATAGCTAATTCTATCGCCACCTTTTTGCATTTTGGCTTTAATTTTTTAAAGCGTCTTTTCGTTGTACTAACAATATTTTTAAATTTATTTTTTAACCCTTTTCCCGATGTAACTTTCCGAGAGCGCTTTTTGTTGCTTATTTTTATGCCACAGCCAGTTTTAATTTTGGCAGACATTGCCTTGCTTACTAAACGTGCCATGATTTTTTCGCATACACTCGCATCCGAGGCAACTGCTCGCTCTTTTGCCCTTTTTAACAAAATTAAATCAGCTTTGTGACGATCCTTTAAGTTTGATGATTTGTGATAGGCAATATCGTGTTCTTTGCAATATTCGTCTAATTTATTAATACCTTTATCTCTATTTGCAAGCCTTTTAATTAATTTTGTACCAGGGCCGCAATAATTGTATCCGGGTAAGTGTAATTCAAATGGTAAATTGTTTATAAGCCAATTGAGAAGACTACTCTCTCCAATACACATCATAAGACTAATAAAACTGAATCGAGCGCTATAATAAATACTTACACGCTTCATCAATCAAATGACTAACTTCTGAGTTTTTTTTTTTTTATTTATAATACTATATTCGATTTATCAATCCAACTGTTTTCGGCAGAAGACAAACCCAGCCATTTTACTAAAACCCTGTTTCCTTTTCTTTTAAGAACTTTCTCGACTAGATAAACATTATGATGTTTTGTCTTTTGAAGCTCTTGCGCATAAAATGCTCCTAAAATAGGCTGACCTCTGATTGTATCTTCAATTAAGTAGGTGATAGGAGTTGTATTTTGTATTTTTCTAATTTTAAATATTTCCGTTGACCAGTTAGGGGTATATCCTTTTTCAAATGTTCCTTTGTACTTACTGATACGTACATAATCATCTACTTTAAACTTGCTTCTTATACTATCATTTTTTACCAACTTTAAGTATCTTTCTAATATTCGTTGTTTATTACTGTTATCCACGTTAGCGGGGATTTCATCAATTGTCCGATGGTAAGTGTGATTGTATTTGTAAATAACATCATTAAGGGTATTATCTACCCAATTATAGTTGCCTTTTAAACTGAATTCCTTATAAAGTTTAGATTTCAATGTTCTGATAAATCGTTCAACTATCGAAGCCTTTTTTGTTGAGAATGTTGAATAGTGATTAATTTGATTAGTCTTCATAAGCTTTTGGAATTTATTATTATAAAATTCTGTCCCATTATCTGTTTGCAGATTTTTAGGAACACGTCCTATAGCTAGGAAAATTTTGAAACAGTTGCACACATCATCTTTGGTTTTAGTTTTCAGAGGAAAGGCCCAAGCGTACTTTGAAAATGTATCAATAACAGCAAGAATAAATCTACAATTTTTATTTTCTTTTGAAATTGATTGCACATCAATTAAATCTGCTTGCCACAGGTCGTCTATATCTTTCAAAATAACATGTCTTCGAGGAAAGTTTATCCTTACATTTTTATGAATTTCGTTTACCACATCGGCTTTGCCCATGTTCAGAATTCAGTACATTTGTCTTGAATTCATGTATAATACTGAATGTAAAGCATATTATTACGACTATTTATTCTTTAATTATGCCGGCTTCTTTTAATTCTTCAATTATTGATAAAATTTCATTATCATGGTTCGTATTGCCAGCATCTCTTGAAGCTACTAATAGTTTCAATCTCTCGACTAATTCGTTAGGATCATCCCAATATACCAAGTCGGTGTTGTTTTTGTATTTTTTTAGGGTTGGCAAGTTTCCACCAAGTTTAGTGTGAGGAAGTTTATCATCGTTTGACGATTCAGAAAATAGGGGTTTGATTATTTTACAATATTTTATACCTTTGTCACCTCTTATTTGACCTTTAGGATTAAAATCTCTTTTATGTGCATTTGTATAATGTAACATATCCTTATAGACAAGTTTATCTTCGTTCGATATTAACTTTAAATCAGGTTTTCTTCGAAGTAAAAGTTCTTTTAGACCAGCCGTTAAATTGTAAGCTTTGTTGCCGATTTTAATTAAAATGATAGTATCGTTATTCAAACTATCGATTTTAGAAAATGATACCACCGAATTACCCATCAATAAAGTTTTGTTTTCACTTCTAATTCCAAATGGTATACTAACACCATCATAAATACCAAAGATATCATCACCCTCTAACGATATTTCTAAATTATCTATTAATTCCTTTTTAGCATTTTCTTCAACGAATTGGGCAGAATTTAGATTTGCATCGTAATAGTCTTCGATCTTTGTAGATGAGCTAGTATTATTTTCATCGGATTCGATTCCTTCAGAGTTATTTAAAGTTGTATTTTCAATTTTATTCATTTTTTCTGCAGATCTATTAGAATGAACTAGAGTTTTTAGAGGATCTGTGACAGATTTTAGCATTTTATCAAGTGACAAGTTCATTACATGTTCCTGATTTTTCATTTGTTTTATTTTGTTTTTTATGGACTCGGCAGACTTCACTAATTCGATTTTAATATTTTTCTCCATCTTTCAATAAAAATAACAACTGTATTCAGCTAAGAAAGAATTAATACTAATAACATTTATGTGTGTAATTCATATTTAAGTATGAACCTTCATTCAAAGTTTAAAAAAATATCAAAATTCTGTCTATACCGTCCATTGTTTAATGGCGACTCTTTGTTAATAAGTAGAAAATTATAAGGGTTACTCCAAACAGTTTTGCAAATTTCTTTAAACTTATTCCACAGTAGATCAGAATTTACATGTTCTTCATAGATATGTTTTAAGTTCACATCATCTTGTTTAAATATTATAAGAAAATTAGCATTATCACGCAACAACTGTTTCGGAATTTTCGAGTAGGTTTGCGATAAGTAAAAGCAGTCAATTTGCTTATGTCTTCCCATAGAAAAATAATTCCGAATGTTTATTTGATTTTCACACACAACATCATCAAAAATAAATACAGAATTTGATAAAGCTTCATTCGGAGCTATAACAGCTTTGTCGTCATTGAACTCATTGAACTGTATCTGAGGTACTCTTTTTAATACTTCACTTAAAAAACGATATTTTGGCTGGAAAGTAGTTTTCGAGTAAAGATAAAGATTTTTAAATTTAAGCCCATTTTCATGCAGCAGTAAACTGATCATAACGTTTGTTTTACCACAATTCGAAGGTCCACATATTATACAACGAATCGTATTAGGCAATAAAGCGCTGTGTCTGATCTGACAACTAAAGTCATTATAATTTATATTTTTCACATTCAGGGATATGGGTTGTTTGATCAACTTCATCTTGCCTACTACTTCCGAAAACTACCATCCTTCTAAATATATATTATATACTGGTGCATAATAAGATTTATCAGTGGTAGCTGGGGACCAACCAAACAGCCAGATTGGCTCCTAGTCTACCACTATCGTTAACTGAATAGTTCAGATCCTTTTATAGACGCCAGCAAGTGAAACAAGAGGTGATATGCCTAAAATCAGATAGTAAATTGATTAAAATATTTTTTTTTTGAGTAGGTTTGCAATAAGTAAATTTAATTATTACGTAACATTTATATACATGTATACTTTATCTTGAGCTATCCTAAACGTTCCTGCAGTGACAAGTCTAAACATGTCACCGCAGGAGATTAAAGATACGTATGTATAAAAATGAACTAGGTAATGACTCGTGTTACACATCGTGCATTTAATAATTTTTGTATGTTTAACTAGCACTTCACCCACGACTTAAACCAAAACAGGCACATAGTTCAGTTTACTACTATTGTTCCAATAAGTAGGACCTATACAACTGAATTACAATTTAATTATATTTTCAAGGTAAGTAGGTATTCCTATAATTATGATGTTCCAATACTTAGTGATTAGAATTTATGTATAACCTTTATTTTTCCTTTTTACAGAATTATGTCTACCTCCCCATCGTACACTCCTGTGGAGAGTGCTTTTTTTGCGGTGCGTATTCATTTTAATTTATCGTTATTTAAAGCATCTTGAATTTACTTTATGTTATAATTATTTTAATTTATTACAGGAAACGAATAATCTTTGTTCAGATGACCCCTACGCTCTTGGAAATCCATTTCTTTATGCGGAAGACAGGGAAACTTTTTACACCACTGAAGCAGAACTAGCACATCAGGAGTATTTAAATAAAAAAAAGGAAGAGGAGAAAGTGGAAACTAAAGACCTTAAAAGAAAGAAATGTATTATTAATAAGAAGACCATAAGAAAGTATCATAAACAGCCTTCATCTTATGTCATTCGGAAGGAGACAGGAAAACCTCATCATTTAATAAAAATACAAATATATGATCTAACCAGATGTGATAAAGACACTAAACAATATTGTGAAATTGACGATAATGTTGCTGATAGTGCTGACGTAAGCATCCAGTACCTTGTGAATGATGATTATGATGATATTTTAGATGAAACTGAGCATCTAGTCGGTAAAATAGTGAAAAAAATAAGTAACAAGCTGTAATTAATGTGTAATATGAAGTTTGTTTTGAGATTGTGAACATGGAAGTGTGTGTTTATGAGTTAAATACTTTTAATATGTAACTTTAATACTTAGATTATTGGGTTAATTATAATTGTAATATTTAAGCAAAAAAATTGTAGTAATTTAAATGATGTGGAAATGTTTAAAAAAAATAAAAAACTAACTCTTAATAATATCAATATAGCTGTTTTATTACTTTTCCTTTTTGGGATATAGGCGCAGACGTTACCATATCAAGCTACTAAAATCTGCCAAATTACTTTAGTAGATTTTCAACTTTATCGCTAAAGCATAAGGCTCAAGGTTGATTGGGAAAATTTGACAGTTTCGGATTCGGATAGCTTGATGTGCAGGCGTCTGGACCTTTTGACTGCGATTTGTAAAGAGTAAGGGTAAAGTTAAACAAACATTATTTCTATAATTATATTTATTTTATTATCATGTATTAGTACAACAATTATTTATGTCACTTAAATATAATTATAAGTAAACTACAAACTAACAATTCAAGTTAGGAACATAAAATTATAACAAATGCTCAAACATATGCACTAAATAGTATCCTTATACATCAATAATTTGTTTTCATTTAAAATATTGTTTTAAAATGACCCCATGGTAAAGTTGTTATCTTATCATCCATTATTTGTCGTTTATCATCTCTGTTTGACAAAATTACTTTATTTATCTTTTGAGTAAATATTCTATGATGCTTAGACTTAATAATACACATATCATCTCTGAGTATTTCATTGTTCAGTAAAACCTTTTTATATTTTTCTATATTCAGTTTTTTGGTAATGCATTTCTTAACACCTTTAGCTTTCTTTAACGTGGAAATTTTAGAATCTATACAGTATAATTTTGCTCCTAAACCTACAAATTCTGAAATAATTTTGCCACCCATCTCATCTTTGAAGTAGCCTGGTTTTTTCACATTTACCTTTGGTATATTAAATATATTATCTTTTTCAAAGTTGCTAGTATCAAAATATTTTAAATGTACTTTTAAGTCTTCGTAAAAATCCTTTGTCTGTATTAAATATAGCAGACTGTCGGTGTCTGTATAACAAAGCTTTAATTTATTTTCATAAATTTTTTTCATGACTGAATAGTGGAATTTATATAAGTGACATTTTGCAATTTCTAAAATACTGAATCCAACATAGATTGGGCGATCTAAAACAATTTTTGTTTGATTCATTTGAATTGACACAAGAGATTCTGAAATAACAGAAAAGTTATTGAAATTAGGCGCGCTAACATATTTTTCAGCCCCGTAAAACTTTTTAGTTTGATTAGAATTGTCTCTCCATATATTTACGAGCTTAACATCAACTTGTTTTCTTTTATTCTCTATGGTTTTTCCAAATATAGAATTATTTTGTTTTTTAAAAAAATCTCTTTCAAAATCAGAAGTTGCATTTTGCCTCAACCTAGTATTTAAGGAAATATATGATTCTAAGAAATTATTTTGGTTAAATGCTAATATTCGATATATTTTTAACAGTTGCAAACCATTATTTAAGCATTCCTTTAAATGAATATAGTGAATAACATATCTATGTTTATCGAAAAGATTAGCAATAAGTTTAGCATTTCGACTAAAGAACGGGACAAATTTTTCAGGCGCAAATGGTAAATCGGAATGGTTATCATGCAAGTTGTCAGGGTAATGAAGATCTACTTCTAATATAAATCCAATATCAGAATCAGATGATAAGCTCATAACATCAAAATTTAATATTTCATTCTCAAGGAGAAACCTAAATCCTCCTACTGGAAGCTTTTGCATCATAGCATATCCATATAAATTAACACAATCCAGGTAAATTAGAAAACTATCAGGTTCTTCACTATTATAGTCGGTAAGATATTCATTATTTGCCTTAGCATATCTGAGCGAACATTGAGCAAGTCCTCCTCTTATACCTTTCTCTATCATTTGATATATTTCTACGTCAGACACTAGTTCTAACTTGATTTTAGTATACAATAACATGGCATCCCAACTTAAGGATGGTGATGAAACGTAATAGCAAGGATCCAGACCATAGTTATTTAAACTCATTTTCCTAAATTTTTCAAAAACATCGCACAGAAGTAAAACATCGCATTTAAGATACAAATCGGTATATTCACCCAAATTTTTTATACCAAAAGTTTTCCAAACATTTAAAGCATGCTCATAGTCTTCATCAGATATAGATTCAGATGTAAGTTTGTTAAAAAATTTTGATGGTTCTGGTAATTTATCCTCATCATATCTTGCCCTGGAATCTATGTAATCGTAACAATATACGCCTTTTCTTCGAACGATTTCAAATAAAGTATTATTGTTATAAAAAGATTTTAAATGTATGAAATCTCCGGGGTTCATAGTCTTAACCAATTTTTCCATACTTGAGCTTAAAAAACTAAACGAGTCAATAAATTTCAATTGTACAACATTTGTTGCGTTGATGTTTATGAATTTAGTGAATGAAATATATTTCTCTTTAGTTCTCGGTATGAGATGAATTCGACCGTTTATCTTTGAAAGTTCATTTATAAATAAATGACTGTCATAACCGGACAAGTTATGAAACACTATTGGTATAAAAGTGCATTGCTTTGCATTTAAATTGCATGAGTCATGCGCAGGTCCTCTGTATTTTCCAGTAAAGTGATCATGGTCTTTAACAATATTATCATTACCCGAAAACGTATTTTTACAAATATGGCACTCAGTGCTGTTAATAAAAGATATTTGCTCATCCTCAGTTAGTGTTATCATATTTTTACTCTCTAATAATACTTCAGATAATCGTTTTACATCATTAGTCAAAGATTTGACAAATTTTTTGGCACAATCAGGCCCTCGGTAAGATACAAAATCATTTAATTCGGGATTTGAATTACAACAAATATAGTACGCAAAACAGGTAGCCTCATGAACTTGAATATTTTCTACATATGTGGATTTATGTTTGTCAGAATATTCACGCAATAAACTTTCAAAATCACCATATATCACTATTGGTACTGCTTGAGTTCTTTCATAATTTGTGAAACTTATTTCAGTACCCCTCTCAGGTAATATGGTTTGTATTCCAGCACATTCGTGACAAGACAATTTCTCTTCAGTGTGAAAGTAAATAAAACATTCATCACATAAAAATATTTTACTTTTATGTTGAGTCAGTTGGTTGTGCACAAGTTTTGCAAAGCTTTTAATTAAACAGAAATGACTCTTTCTATTGTTGGTAATGTAAAGCAAATTGACATGGTATAAACGATGTGATGTTGTTTTATATAATGGACCTGTAACTGCACCATTATTATCTAAACCATATATATTAATGCTGATATTAGAATTGTTTATTTCAAAGCGCTTAATGTCATTGAAACTGGGGGGAAAACTCATGTCAGAAATATTAAATAAGTCGGAATAATGTGGATATGAAGAAGTTCTGTTTGGATTGGTCTTTGACGGAAACATATCAGCTACAATACACCAAAGAAAACAATGCCGGTCTTTATTTTGTATGTTTAGGCACGATTTAGTATTGGCTATACGTTTAGGCAATGGTAAATAAGAACCACCTCGCAAAGGATTATATTTTACGATGTTAATTTCTAAATGACTGATAGACTCAATTGTCCAGCCTGACTCGGACAGTTCAAATTCGGAACATTTACAAATAAGTTTATCACAAAATGATTTATATAGGAACAAAATATCTGTGTTTTGCAATACTACATTATACTTTGTGTTAAATGACTTTAAAGATTTTTCATAATTTTTTGGTAATATATACCAAACAAATAGTTCAAAATTAACTTTTACCGACTTATGTTTTTTCACCTGGTCTTTGATAAGGTAGCAAACCGTTTCAGAAATTTGCGTTAAAAATAATTCAAGTGAAATGTTAGCTATTCTAGGATTCACTCTATAACTGATAATCCGATTTCTAAAAGCCGTTGCTATTAAATAAACATTATCAAAACGTGTCTGTAATAAGCAATTCGATTTGTGTATATTAGTTTTTTTGTGTGTAGAATATTTCGGTACTGAAACGTTACAGACTTCACAGAAAAACATATTTAAATATTTATAATTACAAAAAAACTATCTTAAAGTACTTATCTAAATATTGCAGATTTCTGATATTAATTTCCTGTAAATTTATTATTAAATTCGAATTTTAAAGTGGATGAAATGTAAACGAATTATGACCAATATGTTGAATTTTATTATTATTAAAAAGTATCGAGTATTATCAGTGTTGAATTTTCTCAGAATCGAGTATTCTTTGTATCGAGTATTCTTAGTATCGAGTTTTCTTAGTATCGAGTTTTCTTAGTATCGAGTATTCTTTGTATCGAGTTTTCTTAGTATCGAGTTTTTCTTAGTATCGAGTATTTAAATTTTTAATATTAAATATTAAAAATTTCTCAAATATATGAAATTTTCATATATTTGAGCTTCCTGTAAGTAAATCACAAGTTAATATAATGAAAATAATATGTAATAAGGAGTTTTCTTAGTATCGAGTATTCTTAGTATCGAGTTTTCTTAGTATCGAGTTTTCTTAGTATCGAGTATTCTTAGTATCGAGTTTTCTTAGTATCGAGTTTTCTTAGTATCGAGTATTCTTAGTATCGAGTTTTCTTAGTATCGAGTTTTTTAGTATCGAGTTTTCTTAGTATCGAGTATTTAAATTTTTAATATTAAATATTAAAAATTTCTCAAATATATGAAATTTTCATATATTTGAGCTTCCTGTAAGTAAATCACAAGTTATTATAATGAAAATAATATGTAATAAGCACCTACGAGTATATCATAATTTTATGGGTTACATTTAATATTATGTACTTAATATTTTAATGCAAGTAAAAAGAAGAGTATAAGAGTAAAATAGGTATCCCAATAATATTATTTTATTCCTTCAAATAACATTATTTGGATATAGGACAGGCTGCACACCCTTAAATTCTGCTTTCGCTGCAGATACAAGATTATTAGTGGCCCGCCAAGTCGCTGAATCGGAGTATACAAAGGCCCTATACGTGAGGAGCGCTTGCTTCCATCGATCCTTTCCGAATTTTGCAGCGTCCTTATGGTTATAAATGCGAAGCTCGATATAATAATCACCGCTCCGTGTTAAGTCCTGTTGGTAGGAGTTTCCAGAAGCTGTTCTTCTGGACAGGGACGATCGCAGTGCAGTTGCCCTCACCGGTTCAAGATCTCCCTCTTCCTCCTGTAAACATTGTTATATAATAATATTAGATAAACATACTTGAGAGGAGGCGAGGAGTGCAGTGGTGGTCCCGTGGTAATGACGGCGTCTTACAAGTTGTAGGTCATGGGGTTCGAACCCAGGCGCCTGCGCTTTACTTTGTCTAAATTATTTCATTAAATAACATTAGATACATAAACATATTTGAGAGGAGGAGAGGAGAGCAGTGGTGACTCCATGGTAACGATCGCGACCTGTTTCGAACCCAGGTGCCACTTTACTTTGTGTAAATTATTTCGTTGCCACTGCTTTTAAAACGGTGAAGGAAGCCGACATGTCCTAGGACCAAACCCGTGTGTGTGTGTGTGTGTGTGTGTGTGTGTGTGTGTGTGTGTGTGTGTGTGTGTGTGTACTCACCGAGGAATCAGCCACACGATTGCGCTTCAATTTTTTAGGCTCTTTTGGCGAAGTATCTGTTTCGGAATCCGAGTCACTAGCAAATAACTCTTTTACAGATGGAACAGCTACTTTCTTCGATTTGCCTTTAGCCACTTTGATTTTTGGCTTTGAAGATTTTTTCTTTGATTTAAACGATGTAGAGGGCTCGCTGGGATGCGACTCTACATCGGATTCAAATGGATTCACAAATGTCGCCCTAAAATAAAAAGAAATAGCGGGTAAGAAATAATAAAATGAGCGATTCCTAAAAGGATAGACAAAGAAATAGAAGAACCTCTATAAGAATTTTCTCTTACTAGAAATCAATCCTTGAATTATTATCGATGCTTATAAAATTTAATCAATGTTTCATGTTGTACATTATTAGTAGCATAGCAAGTTAAATAGCTCAATAACACGTTTTAATTAGATCTGGAAGTGATCCCAAAAACTTTGCTTTCTACAGTTACGATGATGTTGACTGGGCTATAGAAAACGTAAATTGAATAAGTCGTTATTTGGGTTTAGAACGACGTCGACGATGAGTCGATATTAATACTTCATATTGTGCAATAGTAGTAACGATTATTAAACCACTGCACGAGGAGAAGCAAGTAAAATAACTCAATAATGCATTTTAATTACATCTGGGGAATCGAAGCCAAAACTTTGTATTCGACAGTCACACTGATGTCGATGGGCTACAGGGAACTTAAGAAAGAAAACAATTAACACATTAAATTATATTATCTTGGAGTCGAACCGAAGATTTTACGTCCTTGAGTTATTAGTAGGTAATTAAACCCGTAAATAAACAATACTTAAAATTGGGACTCGAACTCTAGACTTAACTTTCGATTACTACAATTTACCATCAATTCATTGAAAGGGTAGTAAGTTGTAAAAAAAAAAATGTTATACTTACATACTTGTTGCGGAAGATATTTGCACACTAAATGATGTCTATGATGTGTTGCAAAACACCTCAAGCACCTATATTTATAGACCGAGATTATAAAGTCGCGATCAGAGTATTACTTTTTATATTGATTTTAATTTTCAAGCTAGGACGATGAATTTATTTGTTTTAAATTAAGCTCTATAGCCATCTAGTGTAGGACTTAGTTTTAATTATCGTATGTTAAAATTAGACACTTCAATGTAAACATAGTCTTACCAGACCAATTTGGGAGCAATACTATCTCGACGACGCTCTGTCGCTGATATTCGAGACGAAATTTTTATAAGGTAATGATATGTACTCGCAAGTAACACTAAATGCTTGAAGCAGCTTAATTTAAAATGGTTTATAGTACTAACCTAATTAATTGCCATTATAAATTGACTTTCATATTACGACAACGATATTAATAAAAATTTTGAAACATCCACATTTTGGAAATTTGAAAAGTAATCGTGAACAGAGAAAATAATAAATCTGAATAAATAAGGTGATTATTTTTTTTCTATTTTTAATACAAATTAGCATTATTATGGCTGTTTTAATAGATACCAAAAATAGTTTTCATACTTGTAACCAAATCACATGAAACTAATGAAAACAAATAAAATAACAGGAGAGCATAAAAGCTCCTCCTTTTAGAAAAAATAAAGGCTGTGTTAGATATAGCTATCCTGCTCATTTTTAATATTAATGGAAAGAGATGGCAAGAGCGTTGGGAAATTAAACATTCAGAATTTAGTGTAATTACAAAAAGTATAAGCTCCACCATCTATGACACGTCGGATGAACTAAAAACATGAAATCCTACATCTCGCAAGCAAAGTTTTCCGCGTCTTAAGACTGTAAAAGAACCGTCTGGTCGTCATAAAAAATGTGGTTATATCAATACGCCCACATGCTAACATGAGCGGATCATGGTTGATCCAGATCCATAGGTCAAATAGGCTAATATGATTTATAATTAACTATTAGATTTCAATTTATCATTTTTTTTTCCCACTACTGGCACATAGGTTTCTCTCACAGAGAACAGTGGTGGTGAAATAATTCACACAAAGTAAAGCGCTAGCCTAGGTTCGAACCCGCGACCTGCAACTTGTGAGTCGCAATCGTTACCACTAGACCACCACTGTTCCCGCTATAACTCTCAAATATGTTTATCTAATGTTATTGTACGAAGCGTCTTGCCGCCACACTGTCTACTCGCGATCGCCGTTTCGTTGTTTCGTAAGCAATATGAACTTTAAGCTTGTAAAAATTAGATCTATTTTAGAACAACTGGAACTATTGAAGTGCATAGCAAAAGGTCTTATCTATAATTTTTTGTTGCACTGGAATTAGAAAATTGCTGTGTTACATTATGTTTGTAGTCCCAAAAAAAAACTTAATAAATTAAATATTAAGTTTAGTAACCATCGGGCAAAGTGGTCCAATATTTTGCCACATCTATAGAGACACATTTGGTGCATTGGCTAAGAGTGCTACATCACAATGTAAATAGTAGGTTTAATAGATGCCTTAACGAATGCGTCAAAAGTGTTTTTGCGGGTTCGATTCCCGCACAGAACAAAAATGAATATTTGTTCCTTTTGATTTTTATGATTTTTTACATTATTTTATATTATAATCAACAACTCTGTCTCAATAATATCTGTTAAGTACTAGATCTTGGGTTCAATCCTTTTTCTGGATTTCTATCCGTATACAAGGCACCGATGACATTAACTTGCATGGTTGCTAATATATTGCACGCTGTAGCGCTCAATACATAGAGCGATGCAATGCGTACTCGTATCTAAGCACCGATGACATTAACTTGTGCGATTGCTAATATATGTATTGAGCGCTGTAGTGCGCTCCACACATGGAAAGAGACAAACGGATGGATGTCATTACACGTTTCCGCGGACCGCTGATGCATGATTATAATTTCTTCAATGTTATTATGTTTTCATTTGATGGCTGTGAAAAAGTTATAAACTTAACTAAAGCAAATAAAGATTCTCTTAAAGCCCAGTATGAAATGAATATGCTACAGATTACTGAACAGCTTTAGAGAAAACGATGAAACCAGAATTCCCGCACACCAGCAAGACGCTAGACGTTGTGTGTAGATTAATGTCTGGTTTGAGACAAAATTTTATTATTATTAGAGCGTTCTGCTTAACGCGCTCACGAGCGCATGCGAGAGCAAGTGATGAAAAAAATCACCAGGCGCTTGAATCAATGCAAAAATCCTACATAATTATTTAAGCATTTTGAGCGCTCTGCATCGCAGCATCAACAGTGAATTTTATTCACTTTCAATACAATAGTAGTTGAATGAAACAAAAAAAATATTCAACCTGTATTGTAAATCAGACCAGAATCAGATTAATAACACACTACTTATATCCAGTCGCATCCAGTACAGATGTACATCAGCGAATGGAAGACGTCCAAGTAACGCCTTTGATAATGTATGACGCGAGGGCTGCCGTAGTCAGAATTGATTGATACGATTTTAAGTGCCGCATATATGAAATCAGGTTTTTCTTTCATTCGAAAGCTGTGTTTTAGTATAATAATATATGGGATGTGGGTGTTGATGTAGGCATTTTTTAGGCCTATATGTTGTGGGTTATGTTTATTAGGTTTTGGGTTGCTTAGATAAGTACTTAAAAAACTACGAAATCCGATTACAAAGCCAAGATGACAATTTGTTTGGAAAAAATCGAAAAAGACACTGAAAAACTACTAAACCTTGTTAAGTCTTCGAGCGTCCTTATGATCACCCGGTGGATCATAAGACATTCAAGCAATGTTAGCGGACGTTCAAGAGGTTAATTTACACAACATTTACATAAAAACGCATTTGTAGGAAAAATTAGAACCTTTTTACCTCATCATCAGCCTATAATGTTCCCCATGCTGACACAAATAATGCTCCTCTCAGTGAGAGAGAATGAGCTATCCACTACGCGGACCCAGAGTGGGATGGTAGATGTCACATGTCTTTTTCTAACGATGTTTTCCTTCACCGATTTCGAGGGCAGTGGTGATGAAATAAATTACATAAAGTAATGCGCCTGCCTGGGTTCGGACCCATGACTTACTGCTCGTAATTTGGGGCCACCACCACTGCACCAATGCTACTCTCCTTTTTACCTACTGACCAATAAATCATTTGAATTCTAACTCGCTGTAGGTTCTCATCGTCTTAATGCCAAGTATGACATCATATCATGTTACTCGGCTTAGCTATACCTACTTAGATTATACCTACCCACAAATACATATACATACCTACAAATAAATACATGAAAAGTACTGTTGTAGCGCCACTACAAAAAGTATTTCAGCAACATAGAACAAAAAGTAACTCCATGAAAAAATGAAGAACTATCATCAAAGTTTTAAATCTATCGGTTAAAGTTATTCGCAAAAAACCTGGCAATCGTTGTTATTGTTGTTGGGTGTTGCCCACCAGACACCACAATCACCTGGTCCGAGGATCCGCTATTTTGTATGGTGATGAGAACTTTACACCCAGCATATTCAGCCGATTACGTTCCCATTGTTGCTATACAGAGATCTCCAGTGAATGATGAATAATGTTCTCTGAGTGAATTCACAAGGAATGCTTTATTTTTATGGGATATTATAAATTGCATCATCATCTGCCTAGCCTTTTCCCAACTATGTTGGGGTCGGCTTCCAGTCTAACCGGATGCAGCTGAATACCAGTATTTTACATGGAGCGACTGCCTATCTGACCTCCACAACCCAGTTAATACTAGGTAATACGATACCCTTTGGTAAGACTGGTTGTCAGACTTTCAGGTCACTGACTACCTGTAACGACTGCCAAAGATCTATATATGGCAGCCGGGACCAACAGCTTAACGTGCTTTCCGAGGCACGGAGGAAACTCGGTATGTCGGGCGGTCACCCATCCACAGACCGACCTAGGCAAGCACAGCTTTACCTAAAGATCGACCCGAGTGGCAGTTCTTATTAAGCCACGAGCTCCTCCCAATATTATAAATTGCATATCAAATAAATAATCGCCTATCAATACATACTCATCATTTATATTCTTTTTTACATCAAATAACTTACTTCACTACAAATAAACTAAATGTTTAACAAAACTCAAACTGCAGATAATTCGAAATTATACATCAATATGACATTACTATTTTCCTCATAATGCAATACAGTTAAATTTATTTTTGTACAAAAATACTACATACATAGCATAAATACTGACTGCACAGCAAATTTTCCATATTTCATAGCAAAATAACTATCCCAGTCGCATATTAACCAGTAAGTACAACAAAACCTGTTCATCATATTTGTCTTAATTTTCAAGAAGCCATGCTCGGCAAATTTAATGATTATTATAACAAAAAAATCCTGTCACATTGCATTATTTCTAAAAGCAGAACAAATTAAATGAAAAAGGTTCGCGGCTTCGCGCACTTTTTCGTCACTAATGGGCGGCATGGCCACCGGGCCGTAGGCCGACGAAGGAGGCCGGCGGAGGCCCGGCACTTCGGGGACAGAAGATATTAGTGTTATTTAATATGCACTTCGCCGTTGTCGGGTAAAAAATAACCACCATGCTGAGTTATATTTAGAGTGGCTCAGATAGAACTTAACTAGTGGCTAAGATAGGAATACTCAGATGCTCGTTAAGTGTGGCTTACTTAGTAATTTAGAAGGCAATGTAGATTTTTAGAGGCGAAAACGGTTTAATTAGCACCCAATTTTATATATTTTTTTGCTGATCTCATTATGTGGTAATTAATAAATAATAAGAAGACTGTGACTAATAAAATGCTGTTTTATTTAGAAAAACTGCTGTAAATAATATAAAAATAGAAGGTATATTTAAAAGAAAAAGAGTTAACATGTATAATGTGCATTAAGATTATTAGCTGTGTATTGATGAAAAAGCTTTTGCTTTAGGAAAAATCGCTGTACGCTGCGAAAATAAATTGTAGTGTGTTTAGTGATATTTTGATTTGAATATTTTGCTGTGAAATCAGTAATTTTGATGGAAATTCGGAATCTTATTGCATAGAAAAAGGATATTTTTTGATTTGCGTTTAAATACTACCCTATTTTTATTATATTAGTTATAAGTAACAATTAATAGGATTGGCGCATTTATCGCATTGGGGTAACCCTGTAATGATAGATGTAAGTTGATAAATAAATAAATAATTTTCGAAGTAAAAATAGCGTAGGTGAAAAAATACAGTACTTACAAACTTACTATGACATTTTCATTCCCCATTTTGTCACAAAAACAGTAGACTGCAGTAACTAAGAGAAATTCAGTTTTAGACTACTAAAATAGATTATAACACAAAATAGTATTTAAATTATTTCGTGTCCCAATAGTGTTCCGTCAATCTAACTTACTTTCAAACGCTGCCCAGTTTTCCCTGTCTACTTTAATAAAACAACGCGACACGAACAGCTAAAAGTGCTTAGCGGCACGTCACTAGCTACCGTCCTGTTGGTCTTTATAGGCACATCACTAGTTCACGCAGTTGTTGCGTTAGTCCTTTTGGAAGCATTTTGGAACAATTTATTTATAGGCTTTAAATTAACATTGAGAGGCAGTTTTTTAATATATTGCTTCGTAAGCAAATTGATCATTTTTGCACTATTTATTGGTTTGATAATGTAATTGAATATGGGTGATTGATTTTGTGATACTTACTTTTGTGACACTAACTGCCGCACTCAGAGAGCTTTAATGATTACTTAGACCATCATTTAGTAACGGTTTTGACAGTTTTGTCATACAAATTATGTCAAATCTTTACTTAGTGCCGGCTTAAGTAATCATTAAATACCTCTGAGTACCGCAGTTAAAGTGGTCTTGTGGTACAATTTTCAACTTTAAATTACAGACTGGTATTTAAAAATAATACGCTTCGATCCGCATCCTGTGTGCATATCATTAACTGCCTAGCCTTTTCTAAAAAAAACTATGTAATATCTCGGAATGCTTTTGAATACCAATATTCTACATACAGCTACTATCAAACTGACCTCAAATATCTGTAATTATGCTCGGTTATAAAGGGTGTAAAAGCACCCTTAACGCAAACGAAGAGCACTTTTTCTCCCCACCACTGCGATTATTTTTTGGTTCTAGACCATACCTGGGAACTAGGGAGCTAGTTACGGAGATATTGGGGGTCAAAGTTCCAAATTTTTCACAGCTGTTTTTGTAAATACTAGTTCCTCTATGAGCCGCTGGCACAAGCTAGACTAACTTATTTAAAAAACCACACAAAGCTTTACTTTTAATCACAGATAACACCATAGACTTAAACCACCAACCACAAGCCATAAACGCCCCATTGGAAACAATGTAAGTGGTACAGATCAGTTGCCTTAATAATTAACTATAGAGTTAATGACGTAAAATAGTGGTATTCAGCTGCATCTGGAAAGACTGGAAGCCGACCCCTACAAAATTTTGGGAAAAGGTTGATAGTATTTAATAATAGTTTTGAAAGGGAATTTGGGTAGCGGTTAGGAAAATTTGTGCATGATGAGGTTTTTTTCCGGAATTTAACGACCAATCAATCAAGCTATGCTAAAACAAATGAGGCTGATCTCTAATTGTTCGGCAAACTTATGCAAAGCGAGGCCAGGTTATTATTATGTCACCTGCATAATTATATTATTATTATGTTACCATCCTCCTGCCCATTAACACGATTTATTGGGAGTCGGAGTAGAATTTGTTCTTCCAAACTTCTACATTATCCATTATTTTTTTTGGAATATATGTCCAGTCAAAATATTTTAGTGACATTTTGATTCAAATGTGTGCGTGTGTGTGGTGTGTTGAATAAAATTGTCGTTCGGTGAATTAAGACAACAAGAAAGAGAATAAATTCAAATATTATAAATACAGGCACGGAACGTCTCAACTCCGAAACTCTCTACCAGTGAACGTTAACATTCATCGCGGGACATATCAAATTCGCTTTGAGTGCACTCATTCCCGAACTCCGCCATTATGTCTTGTCGTCTTAATATTTGATCAAAGCAAGTGTCTCCTTAATAAAGACACTTAAAATTGTAAAGTTTGATTACGCTGCTTTCTTAAGAATACGTAGTTAACCATGAATTTTAGAAGAGACTGTGCTTAAACCATAAAATATAAACTCAAGCATTAATGCCTTTGGGGTAGCTAGAGCATGCCGTTGCATTGCTACAATAGGTACTTACATGTTCGTGAACGGGCGCTATCAATGGAGACTGGTCATCCATTAGTTGCCATGGTTTATTTTATTTTGATTTTAACCCCCGACGCAAAAACGACGGGGTGTTATAAGTTTGACGTGTCTCTGTGTGTGTGTGTGTGTCTGTCTCTGGCATCGTAGCTCCCGAACGCATGAACCGATCTTGATTCTGTTTCATTTGTATGAAAGGTGAATTAGTCGAGAGTGTTCTTAGCTATGTTTGATGAAAATCGGTCCAAGATGGCCGCCGCCACAAAATGGCGGATTACATATTTTTTCACAACTTGTATCAATATGGGTATCAAATGAAAGGACTTGATTAGTAGAATACTATATACTATGACAAATTTCAAATCCAAGATGGCCAATTTAGATACAGATTAATACCATATGGGTTAAATAAGCTTCGCAAATATAATTGAGTCGGGGGTTTTTTAAATTTATACTTGTTTAATATAATCTTTTTAGCAGCGTTGGTAGGCCTTCCGGGAATCAGGTGGACTTTGCGTTGTATGTTTTATTACGCACTGGTTCATCGCCAGCCAGACACAAGAAAAGGGAACAAAAACATTTCAGTTACCAATTTAGTTTCAATTCAATTTCATAGTATGTACTAGTGCACGGAGGTAGGTACAGCACAAACAAAGCGGGGATTTCTGCAAAAATATTAGTTGTTCGTCGGTCTATCCAATCAAGTTCAATTTGTACGTAAAATTAGACTTCTATACCACGTGTAAAATTGCCAATCACAATTTCCCGGGTTTTCATGCCAATTGAATTGGCTAAAATTTTGTAAGACTAAAACCTGAAAGGTTAAAAATGCTCATATTTTTTTAGTTGGTTGGGATATGCTCAGGGAAGCGACTTATGCAATATTATTGATACTTATTCCCTATTACAAGTAAAAAAAAATAAGCACCATAAAAACTAGATTAGATTGGCATTTTCTTTTCTAATATTCTTTAAAGAAACACTGAAAAAATACTTCTGAGGTGGTTAACCTGGACTTTTTAATGGCTTCTTTAAAATTTCAGATGAAGACAGATTTCGGAAATAACCTCACAGGTTTTACTTAACCAATTATCCAGCCAGTGCAATCATCATAATTATTAGCCCAGAATCACCCACTGCTGGTTACCTAATAGGCCTCCTTTTTTTTCGCCACACTTCCCTGTCTTGTGCGTCCCATGGATATTTGTTAGGGACCAACTAAGGACTTGATTTAAAAGCAGAGGACTGTAATTTACAATGGTATAATCCAAAAATAGGTACAATGTAATGTTGGTAAACCAAAGGAATGTGCGCGCGCGTCGTCTTCAGAGATCGGTAGCGAACACAGAGTACATTAGACTATATTGAAAGTAGCGAAGTGGGCCGAGGGCCCGCGTCCCGCACGTCGCGCGCCGTACCTCTCTCCGCCGTCCGCCGTCGTCCGCCGCCAGCCGACAGCAGCCGAAGACCGCCGAGTGGTCGGAGGTGCCCGAACACATTTGTTTCCGGCGACTTTGTCGACACAGAGTACATTAGACTATGTTTGTCGATACACGTCAACCTATAGAACTTTAGGACGGCCCTAGATTCTTTGGCCTAACCTTAGCCACCACAGTGCCATATGTCAGCAATCAGCCATTAGCTCCGTCTTTGTTAATAACAACCGCTTAAGCATATACCTAAACCGCAGCACTCCAAGTCACCGCTATCACCACTTA
Source organism: Diarsia brunnea (assembly GCA_949774965.1). Taxonomy (NCBI): domain Eukaryota; kingdom Metazoa; phylum Arthropoda; class Insecta; order Lepidoptera; family Noctuidae; genus Diarsia; species Diarsia brunnea. The sequence continues at coordinate 1,989,235 of OX459005.1, read as the reverse complement.
ATCACCACATTCCTTAACAAACACCATCTAATTACCTCCCACCTTCACCGCTAGCTGATAACACAAGATTAACGTCACCGACGAAGATGTTAGGCTGCGTGCACACGAGCCAACTGTATCAGGACCGTGCAAGTGATTTATGCACTGTGAACAGCGAGCGGCTTGATAAGGCCCGACGTGGAAGCCGCTGGCGTAATTTAAGCTCGTGTGGACCAAGCTTTGCGATATTCGTCAGTCGAATTTATAGCGTATGTGAGAAATTGGTTTTCTATTTTTAGTGTTCTTTTTTTAAGAAATTTTATATTATTCTTCTTTCTTTGTTTTAAATGTTGTTTAAAAGTTTATTGCTAGCCAGTGTTATTATGTATTTGAAAAACAGTTTGATATTTTGTGCAGTGGGATTGCGATTTTATTAGTGGGTGCACGGATTTCGTTGATTAGGTTTTCAGATATGAGTAAGTGAGTGAGTATAGTGTTTAATGCTAAGGTACATTGTTTCCTTCTAGTTAAACAGGTTCACTGTCCAGGCTCCAGAGTGGTAAAGGTCCACAAGTCCCGTTATGATTGTATTAAACGTCAATAATTGAAACAAAAAAAACCAGTATTACCCTGTGTCCCAGCACTTTTTATAATCCTGATGATGTGTCCTGCCAAGTCCTCATTAAATTAAAGACTTTCTTCTAACGTCCATAGTGTCAGATGGCCTAGAAATTGTACCGGCAAACAGACCACATACGGTCTGTGAACTGGTATGGAAGTTGCTCTACAGACCGTATGTGGTCTGTCGACAGTGAACCTGTTAATACCGCTCTGATCCAAGGACTAAAAACAAACCAAGGAAATAAAAACAAAACATTAAAAATAACATTCCAGATAAAAAACCCACACAAACTCAGTGCATACGAACTAACAATCAAGCAACTGAATACGGATTTCATAGGGATAATTTGAGGCTGTCTGAATTTGCCCCGTCTATGTCAAAATATCTGGGTATGGAACGGGCAGAAATACGCTTATGACAGAAACATGCCCTTTGTAATAGGCCTGCGGATGTTTTGGTGCATTGTTTGAGGAACTGTTACTAGCTGCAAAAACCCCTGGTTGATTAATCTTGTTTTTAGGGCACTGTACCTTTTTTTTTCCGGGTGGAAAATCATCAAATAACGTCCCGCTCTTGGGCAGAGCGAAAGGGAGTGTCAGACTTCTACTGACTAAAAACCACCCATATTCCTTTTAGCCCTTTATATTGAGGCCGCGGTATCTCTTGCGAACAACCCGCAGCCCGAGGGTTCCGTACCTCAAAAGGAAAAAACGAATCCCTTATAGGATCACTCGTGTGTCTGTCTGTCTGTCCGTAAAATTTGAAAAATGTTGATCATAAAATTTTGAAAAAAATACAGATATTAGTTCAATACTTATAGATTACAGGAAGGTGCTAAAAAACATGGAAAATCTCTCAATAACTACTATAGTGGTACGGAACCCTTCATGAGTAAGTTTTTTTTTGTAGATGACAGTGCATATTTGATTACAGTTGTAATTAGTTTCACTTCTTCTTATCGTGTGGGCAGTAAGGTCTCACACACCCTAGTGTCTGAGTTTCTAAACCACCTCAAGGCATGACATGATCCCGTCGGGGCTGCGGGTCTCGTCGGGGCTGCGGGTTGTTCGCAGATACCGCGGCCTCGACATGAAGGGCGAAGAAGGAACATGGGTGGTTTTTAGTCAGTAGAAGTCTGACACTCCCTTTCGCTCTGCCTAGAGCGGGAGGGGTTATTTGATGATTTCCCACCCCCCCCAAAAAAAAAAAGGCATGACATGATAAGGAGGTGGCGGAACTTTACTGTTAAACCCACGATGTGTGGTATGTTTACGCCTAAAAAACTTATTGTAATTCTGTGTTATTGAATAATAAAAGCAAAAAAAAAGAAACGTGTTAGGGAGAGAACCTCTCCCCCCAGCCACCGCGGGAGTTGTTCCGGGCGTCGGGGGCCACGTGATGGCTTCTGGCCACCGTAAACGCGGGCCCGTGGATGGTCAGTAATGGGCTAGCTCGCCGTCCGTCCGGCTTATGACGACGACAGGCCATGTCGACAGTGCGTTCGTGTTCCACGCGCGCTTTAAAGAGATGTCAGCAACATGGAAGGCGTAAGGGCCGACGCAGTTGTCCGAAAGAGATACCGCAGCGTCAGTACAAGGGCTAAGAAGGAACATGGGTGGTTTTTAGTCAGTAGAAGTCTGACACTCCCTATCGCTCTGCCCAGAGCGGGAGGAGTCATTTGATGATTTCCCACCCACAAAAAAAAAAGAATAGTTTTCAAAGCGGATTCTCTGTAATTAAAAACAATATTCTGCCAAAGAAGTGATTTTAATTAAGACGGAGTATTCTGAAACTCACAAACACTTCACGGTGATAGGAAATAGGAATACCTTACTATCTTAGGTTGCCACGGGTTGTATGAGCGTTTGTTAAAATACTTTAATGTTTTACTCCATATTTCGTTTTAGTTTTTTTTTATTAATGTAAGAAGAGGTTTCTCAGGATTGAATATTAGGGCTATTTCAATGAGTCACGTACGTTATATTAGTAAAAGTATACTGTAAAAGAGTAGAACACAGAACTATAGGTAAAACAAAACAAACAAACAGGGGTTAAACAGTAAATTAGGGAATATTAAACGAGCGTTTCGCGGATGTGTTCAAAGCGCGTGCGAATCGTACTCCACTCTCCTAGAGTTCGCGCGTCGCAGGCTGGGTTGCCAGGAATCGTGAACGGTGTTGCCAGATCACAAAAATGATTTAAAAGGTAGTGCTACATTAATTATTTTATTATTGTGGCGTCCCGTGACGGCAAACTTTTTTTTTCTAAATTCAAAATTAAGATGAAATATAACACTTATTAAAACTGACAATTGATATCATTGCTAGTATTTATGAACTGACTAGGTTAAGGAACGTTAAAATAAACTGAAGGATTAATTTAAATAACTGCTGCTCTTCTTACTATTATTTTTAAAGTAAAAAAATGAAGTAGGCTTTAATTTGAAACGTTGTTTTATATGATAATGGGCGTAGGGAATAGATGTAGAACTCTTACAAAGACACTACTAACACATTTTCTTTACGACATCGACATAATAATAATACCTTTTAATCAACAGTGTTTGATTTATTGACGGTCTTATAAAATGGTGTCACGCTGCGCACTAAAGAAGTATTTTCTAGCAATAAAACAGAATGAAAAGTGCAGTAACACGTTAGTCGGCCATATTTCTTGTATATAGGGGATATCAGACTATTGTGTGAGACATGAGAATGTAGTCCATTTGATGAGCAACGAGCGATATACACGAACTTACTTCCAGAGAAAGGTACTCGTGCCAATATTAAGAGTAATTCATATAAAGAAACTTTTCTTTCTAATAAACAGGTTCATGTGTGTTAAGTGTGTATTTTTTATTTAGCCTACTCTGTACCACTGGGCAAAGGCCTCTTACATGGCTTTTCAAGTTTTTTTTACAATTTGCTTTCTCCGTCCAATCCCTTATGAATAAGTCAAGTGTGTGCTACTTTTTTTTACAAAACATAAATTGAAGAGTTTTATATTTTAAATGTATACCTACGTAGACCTATTAATACGTTATGATACGTTTCATGCGAAAGTTACTATCGGTTTGTCTTAGCGGACTATTAGACAATGGGTTTGAGAAATATATTTACTTTGATCCTCGTATTACGTTCCCATGACATAATGTTCAAAGTCCTTCATACGGGCAAAAGTAAAAACTACAATGAACAAAATTTATTCAAAGTTACACCTGGCTACATCAATAAATCTTACATTTACACCACACCGTACACTAGTATATAGGCACGGCGCACAAAGCCCTCAACGCAGCGGACAATCACCGCCGCCAGTGGGACCACAGCTCACACGGGCAATCACCGCAGTCAGTGTGACCACAGCTCACTCAAATCACGCCACCTCTCGCTATTAGCCCTAGTGTTAGTTACTTCGATATCTTCTTTGTGTTTCTTCGTGTCTAAGATTATGAGAGGAACTTGTTTCTGTCAATTTCCATTCAATTTATATTTAACAGGATAGTACATAGTATAATTATATTGACTCCATGGTGTTGTGGTCGCAAGCGTGACTGTTGAGGATGAGGTCCTGGATTAGATCCCCAGGTTAGGCAAAGTGATATCCCGTCGGGGCTGCGGGTTGTTCGCAAGAGATACCGCGGCCTCGACATGAAGGGCTAAGAAGGAACATGACTGGTTTTTAGCCAGTAGAAGTCTGACACTAGGGAGTGTTCGCTCTGCCCAAGAGCGGGATGAAATTATTTGATGAAATTCCACCACCAAAAAAAAAAAACGCAATGGCTGGATTTGTTCCCGGTTGATGGCAATAAGCTCGCTCCCTATTACATGGAACTTCTACATAACTGGCGAAATGTACTAATAGGCACGAATTGGTAAACACCTCTGCCTTAACCTTTGGCGATTACAGGTGTGATGATAAATGTATTAAATCTCTTGCAATACCTATAAATCTTTCGTCTCTGATCAAATCAAACTGAACCATCTGTTCCACTCACTATCAGCCCAAAAACTAATTGAATCGTTCTTTTTTAATAACTTTTCAAGCCCATTTTGCAATAAAAAATCAGTAAATTCGTCGTACTGACGTAGGCACTTCTTGCGAACATATTTTTTAACAAATGAAATTCAGTTTCAATTATTCTCAACCAGCCATAAATTGTTGATCTCGCGGCATATTGATATTTTTGTGTTCGCATTTTTGTTTGGAAATGAAAAAGATTGCAAAAATGCAATCTTTTTCATTTGTAAAAAACGAAATGTGGGTTGAGGGTTGTTCGAAAGCCTCAAAGAGATGTCAGCAACATGGAAGGGGCCCGCAAGGGCCGACGCCCGTCGGGGTTGCGGGATGTTCGCAAGAGATACCGCGGCCTCGACACGAAGGGCTAAGAAGGAACATGGGTGGTTTTAGTCAGTAGAAGTCTGACACTCCCTTTCGCTCTGCCCAAGAGCGAAAGGGGTTATTTGATGATTTTCCACCCACCATAAAAAAAGGGTTGTTCGAAAGAGATACCGCGACCTCGGCACAAAGGGCTAAGAAGGAACATGGTGGCTTTTAGTCAGTAGTCTGACACTCATTCTGATACTGGAGGAGTGATTTGATGATTTCCAACCTCCCAAAAAAATAAAAAAATTTAGTGCCGCCAACAGAAAAACTGCAAAATTCAGATTTTCTTTCTCTTTTTCTTCAACCAATCAATGTTGAGCAATATAATCTATTATCACAGAGATCGTCGGTCATTGTAGCCAGTGGCTTGCTTACGCTCTTTTGCTTACTACTTCTGGGTGTTCTCTAACAATATTTCATCTGCCATCCAGTCTAAATCGTAATAAGTAAGAATCATGCTTAGCTTTTTCTTCTGATCTCTAGATTTATTACAAAACAGAACGTTAAAGTAAATGATCCATAATTGAATATAATAATCCAGCAACACACTTTAAGTTATTCATACTAAATTAAATGTTTGTAGTTTTTGGTATAGACCACTCGCAACAATTTGCGGGTTGAACAAGTTTACACGACAGCTGTCAACGTAATTGTTTATTTTAACTGAAAAAAGGATTTTAACTTTTAGTGTTTCCTCAATTGATTTATTTTCCCTTTAGGTCTTCATGAATTTCAGCATACATCAACTTGTGATAAAAACAATATTTTTTTCTTACAGGATTTTCATAGCTATTCCACCTCTAATCAAAGATCACTTTAATTCGGATATACTCGTCAGTATTTTCAACCCAAAAGCAATCACAACGTCACAATAATAAGAATCACTATGATTTTTATAGCGATGTTAGATCGGAGGTTAATTAATTGTGCAAGGAGTATAATTATCCAAGTTTATAAAACTGATATGGTTACTAACACTTATAAAATAGGATATTTACAATGTTTACTATTTCTTAATGAGTTCCCGATATTTCGGCGCTGTTTCAAGCGCTATGATCACGTATAAACATCAAATGGTAAATATCCCGTTTCTAGTGTTTTGTCAGGAGCGTTTTTTGTAAAATTTTAGCAAATTTAATTAAGCTGGCATTAATATCGTTACTGCCATAGGAGTCAACGTCTCTCTTTTAAAGGCTAGACACTAATTAATACCAAAACTGAATGCCAAAAACAATCCAGACGAAAAAAATAAATGAATGAAAGTCCATACACCGCCACGATCGCAAATTGAATTTCACTTATTTTCTCTATAAATAAAACAAAGATCTGTCAGAATGTTTGGGAAGCATTTACATTTTTACGTTTGTCTGTGTTTTTGTTGAATTAAAAGGTTTCGTTCGTTTTATGTAAATTAGTTCTGATTTCTGTTATTTGTTTGAGCTTAACCAGTATTTTACTACTTGATAAGTAAGCTAGAGGGTACTTGTGGTTTGAACCTAAGCCGGACTTGTTACACGACGACCCACCAAGTTATTCACAGCCGGTATAAGCGGATCTCTCATTGTACAGAAAATCTATACATAACTAGGCCACGTTATACTGGAAATCGAGGTGTACTGTTTAATTCGTTTTTTTTTTAAATTATCATCACCACTGCTCTAGGTGGTAAACGTGAAGAAAGACATCTTGAAAACATATACAATTCCTAGTAAACAGAAATTTGAAGACCTGCTTAATCCACCACTCTTGAGCACTTTATGCAGCTTCAGGGCTGTCTCATTTAATAGACCCAGCAGTGTTGTAACTTTGTAGGCTTATTTATACGGAATATTTGCATCTGGAACGAGGTGATCTGACAGAGAACCAGAGTGGTCGATATAGCTCACAGAATAAGTAAGCTAAAGTGGCAGGGACTGGCTATATTATCCGCAGAACTGACGACCGCTGTGGTATACGTGTTCTTGAGTGGAGACCGCGAATCGGCATGCGTAAAGCGTCCCAACGCTCTCAGGCTCAGTGGAGGGATGATCTTCGCATGGTGGCTGGTATCCCGTCGGGGCTGCGGGTTGTTCGCAAGATATACCGCGGCTTCGATATAAAGGGCTAAGAAGGAACATGGGTGGTTTTTAGTCAGTAGAAGTCTGGCACTCCCTTTCGCTCTGCCTAAGAGCGGGAGGGATTATTTGATGATTTTCCACCCGCCAAAAAAAAAAGGGTGGCTGGTATCAACTGGATGATAACTGCTGAAAACCGAGTTGAGACACGTGCGATTGGAGAGGTCTATCCAGAAATGAATTGTTGTAGCTGATAATGATGATGATGAAGTAAGTATAGGTATTTACTTAGATTAAATACAAATCTATTTACGTAATTAATACCGGAAAATGACACGTGTCAGAGGTAGATTATGTAATAACAGTCGGCATTACAATAGTCGCTTGAGCGCGTAATCCCGCAGTGTAAGCTAAGCCTAGAACTGACACGGTGTATTGAATTCACCTGTTTGTGTACACGGTCTGAGTAGGGACAATTAAGTTCTAATTATAGAACGGATAATTGTGTTTATAGCGTCAAAAAACCCGATAATTGGCTATTTGACAACTGTTAAAAAATCACGGAAATGTCGTTATGTTAATCCAAAGAACTAACAAATATAACACGATGTGTGAAAAAAGTAATAAAATGTTAGACAAAGACAGCGCTACAGAAACGTGACGTCATATTTCATACCGCCATAGTTACGTGGTTCAAATGGCTGTTTCACGCGACAAGGATAGAAAGTGCCCTCACCAAAAACTTCTAAAGCATGTAGCTACTCCATTTTTTGATCGATTTTATTACTTTTTCACACATCGTGTTATTTCTGTTAGTTCTTTGAAACAAAATAATATTTTCAGAATTTTTTAACAGTAGTCAAATACCCAATTATAAACTATTCTTTGTTAAGCATCATAGCTAGGACATAATCAGAACTATATGTTTTCTTTACTCTTATTGAGACTCTTCTCCACTCACACTCACACACCCACTTACTCACTCGCTCACACTCACTTCTCTTCTCTCTCTTCCTCTTCTTTCTTCTTCTCTCTTTTCTCTTCTTTTCTTTCTGGTGTCTTTTTATGTTTCCCAAGGGCCTCTGACTTGGCATTAAATGCCGTCGAGGAATATCTCTTAGGCATGCTAGTTTCCTCACGATGTTTTCCTTCATCGAAGCAAGTCATAATAATTATACGCACATGAATCCAAATAATCAAAGGAACTTGGCAGCCTTTTTTTTTAGCCGGGTGGAAAATCATCAAATAGCTCTTAGGCAGAGCGAAAGGGAGTGACAGACTTCTACTGACTAAAAACCACCCATGTTCCTTCTTAGCCCTTCATGTCGAGGCCGCGGTATCTTTGGCGAACAATCCGCAGCCCCGACGGGGTGACTTGGCAGCCTGACGGTTCACACCAGTACATTATTACTGCTATCAAAGCGGCTAGACTATGAAGGGTCAATGAGTGACACAGGATTTTATTGAATGTTTAATGTGACATAATTTCAGATCAAAATCAATCCATGTTTTTATTTTTGTGTTAAAAACATATTTCCTTTAGTCTATGTTTAATGTAAGACTTTTTTTTTTTTAAAAACCGTTGCCCCTCACTAGGAATTTCTCCTGTATATCGTGGGTGCGATTACAAACATTAAAACTTACATACACAAACACACCCAGACCCGAAACAACTATCTGTAGGGCATACAAATATTTTGTTCCGTGCGGGGATCGCACCTGCGACACGCAACGCAGCAGTCCAATCGCTCAGCCATTGCGCCAACCGTGCCGTCATTAAAAGCTAACTGCCGAGACAACAACAAATCATTTTCACAAACACACAACACATTCTTTTATCACTGCTAATCACAGAACACAAACCCATTACACCACTCTTTACACACACACACACAACCACCTAACAAATGACACTACGAATGCATTTAATCTTCGGAACCGCAACGGGGCGCAATATCGCTATGATGAGCAGAACACAATGGACCCTCGATCTCTACTGGATATTAAGTTTCCGTCGGCTTGACAATGAAACGGCTAGGCTAGGCTGTGGGCGGATAGGCTACGTGTATGAACTAGTTGGTTCTATTCATGGAGATATTTCATTGTTATCGTGTTCCGTTACATGTGAATCAAGATTGGAATTGTTGTGCTTGATCTCTAGGTCTGTGGAGACGGTGATGCATGTGGTGTGGTTACTGTATATTCTGTCTTATTTTTTTAATTTTATTTATTTGTCTCACCAACACTTGAATACACTGCATCAAAAGGTATGAAATACATATTTCATTAGAGTGAGTCACAGACAAGCGAGAGTTTGGATAATGAATTTAATTTTTAGAGTGGAGTGGCTATAATTTGGATTCAAGTTTTAAGGTATGCCAAGCTGCAGATTTCGGAATGCAATTGAAAATATTGTCTGGTAAGTAACTATCCTCTCGTACTGTGATAGATGCCATTAAAACATTGCACAGGATCCTGGAAAGTTATAAATCATTTAAGAAACACAAAGGTCATTTTGTTTACCAGCAAAACTGTTACACAAAAGCGCAAATACCTGCTTCCTATGAAATATTATAGAAACAGGATTTCTACTAGATGATTTTGCTATGAATATCATTATAAAAATGTCTGAAGCGTCGCGTCAGTCCATCTCCGGTTCAAGATGCATCGGTACTAAGCAGGATGTGTACTTCCTTACAGAATATAAATGCATTTCTTTATAGAAAATTGAAATATTCTCGGCAGGATGCGGATATTTCTTGCTGCCTGTAGATACGGCGTGTCTTGCATATTATGACTGTTCAAGTGTTCATGCTCCGTATGCTTTGACGACGTATCTTCTGTCTTATATAAATCGATGATAATAATAAAAATCAATTGTCATATGAACATAGGATATGTCACACCTCCTCTCTTTCTCTTGCCACAAATAGGGTAGTTTACTTACTAAAAAAAATATGGTTCTGTTTAGTCCGTCAGTTAGATTATCGAAAAATATTGAATACCTACGTATTTTTTGTTTCATCAAATTAATAAAAATTGTAAGAAAATAAAACGTGTCAAAGAAAGGAAGAAGAGAAGTGGGGGCTTTTGACGTCACTTTTTGGTAAAAAATGTACCAAAATGTGACGTGACACGACTTTTCGAAGCACTGTATTGTCTTAATTTTTTGGTTTACATGAAAAAAGCCAATATTTTTTGGAAACCTATCTGACGGACTAATTAGATTTTGTTTGTCAACTACCCTATTGCATTCTCGACTTAAATGAAGCAGAAGACAGAGCTGTCGAGGTTGCTACGTACGAGTCGGAAAATCTGAATCATCAATTCGAGAAGAAGAAGAATAATTGTCACATTGTATGAGAATTTACTAACGAGTAAGTGCAATTTAAAAATTTTGTAAGAAGTAATTTAGTTACAAACAACGTTTAGGTATAATGGGACTATAAATTGTAAAGTTACAATAATGTAATGTATTGTCGTTTAAAATTAAATTAAAAATTAAAATACCTAAAGCCTTTAGTGAAGATCCGTTATTTTTAACGACAGCAACAAGTAGTAGGCAAAAATACTTAATATATTATTTTGTCTTAAAAATTCTCATCTCACGAACATTTTTCACCCACATTTTTCCCAGCTAAGTGAAATAATTTTTATAATGTAAGCAAAATATTATTTCGTGTTAGTTTTTCATAAAATTTGTCTAGATTATATTTATTTTGCTATCAATCCACAATATTTGTGAAAATAACACTTACACATCAGCTGTTCATGTGTGTTATGTGAGGGTGAGCTGTGCCTACTTCTTAGAAATGTTTTCATCATTCCTTGTCATGTTTTTCCTGCGTTTATATCTTCAAGTTTATTAGTGACACGTGTTATGTTTAACAAAATGGTGGTCTTGGAACCAGCCAACACTTAGCCCTTTACAATTTAAACTCACATACACAAACAATCAGATCCAGAAAAAGTTCCGTGCGGGAATCGAACCCGTATTGAGCGCACGTAGCGCAGCAGTCAATCACTCAGCCACTGCACTGACAGTACAGTAATTATTCTCCTTTTATTTATTTATTTAATCTTTATCACGATAGTGATATATAGGCGGACTGAAAGCTTTTTAATCTCAATACCTTCCAGTTGGCTTTAAATACCTACAAAAATACAATACAATTAAATACCTACTTGCAAAAATAGGACTAAGCTGTGTTTAGCTTAGTCCTATTTTTGCAAGTAGGTATTTAATTTACTCAAATCGCAAAAATATTGTGCATGAACTAATTTCCTTCCTTTTCGCAAACTTTAACGAACAAGTTATTTATCGCAGCGCAAAACCCAGTAACAAAACATTTTTCTCACTCTAAAACCTATAATTGCCCGCAAAACTTTCTACATAAAACTTTACCAATATCGGTTTTACGAATTACGGGCAAAGCAACAAATCGTAAGCGGCAACAAGGCAACAAAAAAAGGCGAACTGTACAGTAAGTTGCAAACAAGAGTGTTAAGTTGCCGCTGTGTCGCGCGACAATAAAATAGCTGCGACAGTTTAGCACTTACCGTGGGGCTAGGGAGTTAGCGATTTAACTGATAAGGTAAGCATGTTTTAGAAGAGAAGATAATGTCTCGATCAAAGTGTAGATACAACTCTTTATCAGCGTTTGTGTATCGCTAAATTAAAAAACTGTTGTTTCATACACATTTGTGCAACCCAATGACGTATTGGCCAAAACAAGCCTGCAAGCCTCATTGGGTTGCTTTTGGGTATTGGCCAAAACTCTCTCAAATAGTGGAGGCCTGTGTCCCAGCAGTGGGAACATTAATATGCTGTTGATGATGATGATTGGCCAAAATACGCTTTCAATGCAGATATTTTTTTATACTACAGTAGAATCCGTTTATTATGACTCCGCCTATATTGACCAACCGGTTATTATGACGTAATTGCACTACGAAGTTTGGTTTTCATACAAAATTCTTTAAAAAAAGTCGGATATAATGACTTCCCTTACAGTGACATGTCGCTTATTATGACCCATTTTTAATAAATTATGTCCGGTTATAATGACACAATAGTATTAGAGACTGTTTTTACAATAAAATGAAAAAACAAAAGCAGACAAAAATTACAGATTACTTATAGTAAAAAATACACTTGTGTATGTGTTATTATAATAATGTGCTGATTACGTGCAATTTTGATTTTGATTTAATATGTACGTATACATATGTAATTACTATGTTTCTGTATTAAAATACTTAAGTACATACATATTTACATAAAAAAGGTTTTTCATTTCACATAACGCTTTGTATGACGTCCGCTTATTATGACGTGTTTGTCAATTCCTTTCGATGTCATTATAAACGGACTCTACTGTATTATTTTTCTTTCAAGAGCATAGCATAATAATAAGACGAAGACACAGTCGAGACAGAGTCTGAGTGCATTTATAAAACCGTAACTGATACGTAAGATTGGAACAAAAACTTTCCACGCTGAACAATACATTGTTCTCTGGAATCGCGTTTTCCCTAGCCACCAAAGGTTGCGTAGGTAATGAAAAAAGTAGTATCGTTTCGGACCGCGGGCGCGGCTAACGGCCATTCTGTTGTTATTTCACACTTCCACCCTTAGCTTACTGCCGCTACATACTAGGGTACGGTTAGGGTAACTGCGGAGATTTTCAAGGGTAAACTTTGAGCATTAGTAAAAGTAAAAGGAGACTTAGAAAAGTTTTTTTTTTGTTTTTGTGTAGGTACCTAAGCTAGACCTACTTACATACAACTACTCTCTGTACAAGTTCTTATTGCTATAAAATACTGGGCACCTAAATTATAATCATCCTATTTGCTAATAGAAGAGCAGTGGTGGCACAGTGGTAGCGGCCCCGACTTACAAACAGTGAGTCGTGGGTTCGAACCCAGTCAGGCGCATCACTTTGTGTAATTTATTTCATCAACTCTGCTCTCAAAACGGTGAAGGAAAAGATCGTGAGGAAACCGGCATGTCTTAGAACCAAAAAATTCGAAGACATGTGACATCTACCAACCCGCACTGGGCCGGCGTGGTGGGTTATAGCCCATCCCTCTCCTAGAGAGGAGGCCTGAGTCCCTTCAGTGGGAACACTATAGGCTGATGATGATGATGATATTTGCTATTTATTTATTGAGGCACACCAACGACATATTTACAAAGATTGTCACAATTAATCTTCTGTGCTGTGTAAATAAATCACAGGCATGCACAACATTCACAATAAAAGGTGAGCAATAATTCTACAAAACATTCATTTGAAAACTACATAATTAATTATAAAATCGATTAAAAAAAAAGAAACAAGACTAAGTCATCATCTGCCTAGCCTTTTCCCAACTATGTTAGGGTCGGCTTCCAGTCTAACCGGATGCAGGTGAGTACCAGTATTTTACATGGAGCGACTGCCTATCTGACCTCCACAACCCAGTTAATACTAGGTAATACGATACTCTTTGGTAAGACTGGATGTCAGAATTTCAGGTTACTGACTACCTGTAACGACTGCCAAAGCTCTATATATGGCAGCCGGGACCAACAGCTTAACGTGCTTTCCGAGGCACGGAGGAAACTCGGTATGTCATGCGGTCACCCATCCACAGACCGACCCAGGCAAGCACAGCTTTACCTAAAGATCGACCCGAGTGGCAGTTCTTATTAAGCCATGAGCTCCAATTTTATACTAAGTATAAATTTAAATTAACCAGATTATGTCATAACAAAACATTTAAACAAAAAAAAAAAACAAAAAAAAAAAGTAAAACAATCATCGTTATTCAAATAATAATAATAAAATAAATCGAGATTCGATTGAAAATAAATAAATAGATTGAAAAGCAATAGTATAAGATAAAATTCCACACGAGTAAAATGCTATATCAAAAACTGACATGACTCGGGCAGACCATGGAAGAACACCACAAATGGGAGAGAAGGCCTATACTGATGGGCTAACAATGGCGATGATAATGATTTAGTGTGTCTTAGTTTTTGAATTTTTGGGAATGAAGTTTGAAGATAAGAAACCTCTGAAGGTAGGAACCTCCTGAGTGAGAGAAATGCTGTACCCGACGCCGAAAATGTTTTTTTTATCATGAAAAACCTAAACGAAAATTCTCTAAAACGAATTGTATCTAAAAATCAATGAGGAATTAAACCTAGCTATTGAATAATTAAAACTTAATAATACTAAAGAATAATTTAAGTAAAATAAACAAAGAACAGGGCGTTTAGGCGTTTATTACTCCTTCACATCGTTGTCATCTGGAAATGTGCCCAGAAGACTGGCAGCAACTAATATAGGACTTGACCATGACGAAAATTAAGAACATTCATCATCAGACTATAATGTTCCCACTGCACTTCCTTCACCGTTTTGAGAGCTGTGATAATGAAATAAATTACACAAAGCAATGAGCCTGTCTGGGTTCGAATCCAAGACTTACTATGCGTAAGTCGGGGCCGCCACCCCTGGGCCACCGCTGCTCTCTATTATAATTAAGAAAATAGCAGAAGAAAAAAATAACAGAATTCCTTAATTTAATTCAAAAATAAAACGTTAGCCACTCCAGCAACCCGTGTGTGTCCAACGCGTAGATTTTTGCCCAAAGTTAAAGTTACAAGGAACGTTAGGCACAAATAATGTGTGCCCATTTCCAAGCCATTGAATATTTTATTTCGTTATTTAGACACTAACGGGTTTCGTCTCTTTATTGCTTTAGTGATACATTGCAGCCGTATATTGGTATGTTAGTTCGCTGCTTATCGAATATTTCTGGCTCATATTTTTCTTTGATCGCTTTAGATTGGACGAAGTTGGCGCAATATCTGTGAGGGTTTGACGCCGTAAATGACGGTCGTAGATTCTAGCTTGTGCTCCGTGGATTGTGAATTGGTTTCCCGCGTTAGAGTTATGTCAACGTTGGTTTAATTCGTGTTGTTTTTGGTCCAGCTTTGGGATTACACCTTTAAGTGTAGATAGCTTGCTTCGTTTCTTTTTCTTAAAATTTTGTTGATTTGAAACTTTGACACTTCTACATCGTTGGTGGCAACGCAGAGGTTTCTTTGAATGCATTTTTGGGTCAGAGATAGCACAAAGTTTGATATACAGCTCTATATCCTGATACCTATCTGTCAAGGTAGCAACAATTGTCGAGTTGTTGTTGCAGTTGTTGCGTTGTCAATTGTTGTTGAGGTTAGAGTGACATCTTCATTGCAACTGATATACGATTACAATGTAGGTAATATTTCCAGTGTTATTTCCAGTTCCACGTTTCAATTGACAATTAATAAACTATTGAATTTTAAAATTGACAGCTTTTACTATAATATATACAGAATGTAATTTAAATCGGTAGCGTATTAACCATCCTGCACATAAAATATGTTTTTCATACACTCAACCTGAATAATTAGAAACTCAATACCCTATTTATTTGACCACAATATTGTGGTCACCATGATATCCGTGTATTATTTGGTTCCTAAATTATTTGAAAGCTTTATTAGTATTTAATTACTATCCCCTGTATAAGCTATGTTTATTTCTGGTTAGTTGGTATATTAAATAACTGTTGGTTAATTAATACGACGTAATTTTGATGGAATATTGCGGTAATATGGCATCAAATCTGTTCCGGGTCTAGTGGAAGTATTTAGATAATTAGTAGTTTGTGATGGCTGGTATTTAAGGTTAATTAGTAAATAGATACTAAACTATGTAGCGGTCTTATTGCGTTCATTTATGATAGGTATACGTAGGCAGATACATAATATAAGTGGTAGGCCGCACAAGCACATAAATATCAACAAAACCAGTATAGGCTGATCTTCTTTCCCATTTAAACTCCGTATAACGCTGTGTTACCTTAGCAGATATCCGAAGATAGAAGATTTGATTAATAAATAATGGAAATACGTTTAAATCACATAGCTTAAACCCGATTTTGTTTTATCACAAATTTAATTTCAGCTCTTCTTCGGTGGAAAAACAGCTATAGTCCCGGACTTCATTAAAGTGGAGACGAGCGGAACGGAGAAGAGATGTGTGGGGAAATAACCAATCACATTCATTGAAATCTACATCCTGCATGTCCTCGCACCGCTTCGCTTGTCCCTGTTTTGTAAGAGTCTTGTCGCTAGACTAACTCCAAGTAAAATTGTTAATACTGAAAGTACCTTCAAAAGTCGCTTCATGACATCAAATTCGAACACAAACAATGTTTTAGTTCGTTAGCTGGACTCGTTTACATTGATGTTTGTACGATTTGTAATTGATGCAAATTTTTATTCGTTTGGATAGACAACGAATCTGTGTCGAGTCACAAAAATATACAAATATTTGTTTTTGTGAAACTAGTTAGCAGTATTTGAATATTATTAATCAGTAAAAATACATTGAAAATATGGGTACCTACACAAAAACATTTTATTTCGAGCTGTAAGTATTTTGTGCTCTCAAAAAAGTGATGTGGAAACAAATATGTTAATAGTCTGTTTTCCGGCAGTGAGAATATTATACATAGCATTACATCACACCTGTAATTCCCGAAGGGTAAGCCAGAGGTGTACCTAATAGTAAACCCAAATTTAATTTATGTTTAATTCCCATGTAATATGGGGTGACCCCTATCACCATCAATTTGGCACAAATTCAGACTGCATTGCTATATCCGTAAGTCCTGTGAGCCGTCGTATTTTGATGATTCTCACCCGGTCGTAGAGGGAGATACCTAACATCGTTAGTTTCAAAACTCTTTGACTGCGGTACTCAGAAATATTTAATGATTACTTAAGCCGTTACTTAGTAAAAATTTGACATATTTTTGTATGGCAAAACTGTCAAAACCTTTACTAAGTGATGGCCTAAGTAATCATTAAAGCTCTCTGAGTGCGGCAGTGAGTGTCTTGCAATTCAAATAATAACCTTCAATGGACTAAGTTACAACACTATTTAAAAACGAGAAACACTCCCTCCATAGACTAGCGTAAAGACACACAAACGTCCACTATTTCCCACAATTTCTTGCTCCATACAGAGTAGCGTGCCATGCCGTCCGTCCCGACACCAAATTGACGTTTTTCAGCGACCAATGTAACGTGACGTGACGAAACGGGACGCGACGGGTCGCTAGATCGTGAAATAAAGTAAACTTCGCTAAATTTAGACGTGCTGTCTTTCAAGTTTAGTTTAAAGTGGGTCAGGTTGAAGGGCTAATGTCGCATAGAATACAATACGTACATGATATGATTAGTTTAATTGTTAATACTGGTGTTGTCACTGTTTTTCTAGGTAGGTACTCCTCCCCTATTCTTTTGAAGACGGTTAAATTGTTTTTTGGAACTTTGTTGTCATTGTCTTCATTGTCTCGGCGCTTTTTTGGTGGTCGCCACTGTTGATTCTGGCTTTACGGAGTTGCATTGGTTTGTAAATAGTGTGCCGAGCTAGTCCCATTAAAAAATATTATCAGTTGTATTCAAATAGATCATGTCAATCGGTATGGTGTTTCGGGACCAAAAACACGAAATACCTATTGATTAAGAGCTGAGAGATTTTTGTGTCTAATCCAGAGCAATTCACAATATGCATGTGTAATTTCATTCTGTTCTTTATAGATCCAAAGAATACTCGGTACTAAAGCTCTTTTTGGTAAACGAGCCAAAACTTACAAACAATTAATTCCATTTGAATCGGCGCAAAAACCTAAACCCGCTATCAAAATATTCAACGCATTACCTCTTACCTAACCTCAAGGAGCAAGTAAAAAGCCTGTGTATATACGCGAACCAACAGTTGTTAGTCTTCCTCCCGCTTAACACAAAAGATAGGAACGATGAGAATGCACTTTAGCAATGTTTCCTCCGCCTCCTTATTCTGGATGCACGTGAAATTATGCTACTCCAGGAGGTAATTTATTTTTCCTGGCAATATTCTGGAGGCGATAAAAGTTTGTGTGGGTAAATAAAATGTGCTCTGATGTTGTATACAGAGTGTAAATCAACCCATCACACAGCCGTCAACCAAGCATTCAAACATCAAACTAAGTATAATAATAATAATAATAATAAGCCCTTTATTCCGAACCAAGTAACATATTTCATACTAATCTTAAACATTACAAACAAAAACAAAACTACAAAATGTCTCTTAGCTCGGCGTGCCTATTGGCAAAGGCCTCCTCCAAGGATTTCCATTGTTGCCTGTCTTGGGCAACCCTCCTCCATTTAGGTCCAGCTGTCAATTTGATCTCGTCTTCCCACCTTAAATGCTGTCTTCCTCGATTTCGTTTACCGTCTCTTGGGTACCATTCTGTGACTTTCTTGCTCCATTTACCTACCTTGTCACGCAACATATGCCCTGACCACCTCCATTTTTGCTGGTCAATTCGTGTGAGTATGTCGGTGAGTTTTGTTAATTTTCTTAAATCCTTGTTCCTAATTTTGTCTTGACGTTTGTAACCAGTCATACTCCTCTCCATTGCTCTTTGTGTTACGGCAAGGTCAGGTCAAACTAAGTACCCCTACGCAAAAATGTTTGCTGGGAAACGATTTTTTTTTTGAGTCAAGAATCACATTTTACGATAAAACTCAATGTAGCGCTGTTAAAATATTGTGCTAGTGGATGCTTTGAATAGTAAACGGGTCATGGAGGTAATTTAAGTAAAGTTAAAACCTGAAAAACTAGTATTTTACAAAAACAGCTGTGAAAATTTTGGAACTTTGACCCCCAATATCTTCGTAACTAGTAGGTTCCCAGGTATGGTCTAGAACAAGAAAATGATCGCAAGGGTAGCTTTACACCCTATATTATGATTTACTTTCACATAGGTTGAGAGCAGCGGTGGCCTAGTGGTGGTGGCCCCGACTTACAAGTAGTAAACTGTGCGTTCGAACCCAGGCAGGTGCATTACTTTGTGTAATTTATTTCATCATCTCTGCTCTCAAAAACGGTGAAGGAAAACATCGTAAGAAAATGTTCTAGAACCAAAAATTCGAAGACATGTGACATCTACCAACCCGGCCTGGGCCCGCGTGGTGGGTTATAGCCCATTCCCTCTATGAAGAGGAGGCCTGTGTCCCAGCAATGAGAACATTAGGCTGAAACACACACACAAACACACGTAGGTTTGGATACTAGTTCAGAGGCTCTAGCACAAGTGCGCGGTTTAAACATACCTAACGTACGTAATATATAGTAATCTATACATATAATAAATCTGTAGAAAAATCTTTTTTGTACATCGAAAATATTTAAAAAAAAAATTGTCAGGGTATTAAAGTATAACCAACAGAACACATTTCCAGCATTTTTGGAATTTTTGTCTGTTTGTCTGTTTCGATGACTAAGCATCACGTCAAATTTACGAAACGAATGTAGGTAACTTTTATACATAAATATTGTGCGTAACTTGGGCTATTACTTAGGCTTTGTTTCATCGTAATCGGTGCTCTCTATCAAAAGATATATGCATTTATAGTTTTCAAGAAGAACTTATCATTATGGTCAACAATGAGATAAGCAACGACATCTATTGAACGAATATGGTACTTATTAATAAATGCCTTCACCAGATAACTTTAAATAAGTTATGATAGCAAAAGGTACGTAGATATTAGTCTAAATGACGCTGCTTTCAAAATCTACATAGCCTAAAACCCTATAGTGTGTTTGATCGCTCTTTTTTAGCAGTTTATCTTCGTCTTCGACAGATGGCGTTATTCATTTGATGTCATTTTCTGAACCGCGGTGCTATTAAATAAACATATGTTTCGTGAATAGTCAACAAATAAAGATTTACCAATTACACAGTATAAAAAAAAATACTATTTTTTTTAAACTAAATTAAAATTAGATAAAATCCACGACATATTTTTTTGTACCGTGTGGGAATCGAACCTGCGACACGCAGTGCTACTGTTAATCGTCCAGCCACTGCACCAAACATGTCTTTATATAGATGTGGTGTGTTGTTAGCCCTATGTATCGAGGCCGCGGTATTTCTTTCGAACAACCCGCAGCCCCGACGGGCGTCGGTCCTTGGGGGCCCCTTCAATGTTGCTGACATCGCTTTGAGACGCGCGTGGAACACGAACGCGCCTCCATCGTCATAGGACGGACGAACGATTAACTAGCCCGTTACTCACCGTTCACAGGCCCGCGCCTACGGTGGCCGGAAGCCATCACGTGGCCCCCGAGGCCCGGAGCGTCTCCGGCGGCGGCTGGGAAGAGGGGTTGTGTCCCTCTTACGTTCACCTCTTTCGCTAGCATTACTGTTTCGCAGAAGGAGGTGAAGGCGTTCCATTTCAGATTGGATGTCCCAGATTCGGTACAGGTACCTCTCGAAACAGCCTCTAATCCCCCCTTTTTTGTGGTTCGTAAATTATCAAATGGCTCATCCCGCTCTGGGCGGAGCAGAAGAAAGTGTCAGACTACTACTGACTAAAAATCACCCACATTTATTCTTAGCTCTTTGTGTTTCGAGGCCGTGGTATCTCTTGCGGACAAACGTCAGCTCCGGCAGACGACGGCAGCAACAATTAAGAGGCCCGAAAGGACCCCTTAATTGTTGCTGACATATCTTTGAGGCGCGCGTGGAACACGAACGCGCCAACGACAGTACCTGTCGACTATAATGTACCTGTTACAAATTTCTTCAAGATCCGTTCGGCCGTTCTGACGTGGTTGAAACAAACACCCATCCATCTAAACTTTAGTATTAGACATAGTCAGTACTTTGCATTACCCTCTTCTTATTTTCTACAGCGGCAGTAAGTTAACGTAGGGCAATGATTTAATGTACTTTTATCTAAGCGACGCATTTTAGTTTCCGACAACCACGCAAACGAAGTCGCGGGCACAGCTAGTAATTAATAAGAATCTATATTATTTATTAAGTAGTTGAATAATTTTATATCTAACAATTTTCAGTGCCCTTACAGAGTGCATTTTAATACTGACTTACTAATAAATGACTACCGAGACCTTAATAATAGACTTAAATTGTTGTAAGAAATTGTTCATTCAATTCAATTTACAATCAATTTCGCAATTTTCATTCTTTACAAATGTTTAGTGTAATTAATAAGAATTAATATTATGTAATGACTGTAATCTAATAATTTTATATCCAGCAATTTGCAGTGCCCTTACAGGGTGCATGTTAATACTGTGCCATGAAATTTTAATGCATGACACTAACCAGTGTTGTACATGTAAGCATATATAATAAATAAATAAACGTAACGTAAATACGTCGACACAAAACATAGTGCACAAATTAAGTGTTACAAATTAATATAGTTTTAAGGTTCTATGTACTAACACGAATTGCATTATACCATAACTATGTACGTTAGCCTGTAAGGGATATATCTATGGGTCACAGTTGCATGAAACAAATAGATTTTATGTTTTAAAGTAGATTTTGACTGCACGCAAGCGTCAATCACGAATAGGTGGTAATTACAATTTAAATTGTGTTCCCCCAGAACTGAACAACGAGTTTGGCATCTTCAGTAGCTGCTATGAATTACTTAACTAGTTATAACTAATTGTAAATAAAAACTAGAAAACCAATTTTTATAAACCCCTAGGGATACAAGTGCGTAGCTCACCGTCCGTCCGTCTTATGATGACGACAGGCCGTGTCGACGGCGCGTTCATGTTCCACGCGCGCCTCAAAGAGATGTCAGCAACATGGAAGGGCCCTCAAGGGCCGATGCCCGTCGGGGCTGCGGGTTGTTCGCAAGAAATACCGCGGCCTCGACATAAAGGGCTAAGACGGAACATGGGTGGTTTTTAGTCAGTAGAAGTCTGACACTCCCTTTCGCTCTGCCCAAATGAGGGAGGGGTTATTCGATGATTTTCCACCCGCCAAAAAAAAAGGGATACAAGTGTAGGACAAGCCAGAGCAAAAGGGAAATAAAGTTTCCATTTGAACAGATAAGCATGATTTAATTACTGGCTTCAGAACATCAAAATATTATACAAAACATAAATAACACCAATATTACATTTATTTTATGATTACATTATTAATATCCACTGTAAATAATACAGAGATTCTTACGCTTTCACAGTTCAACCATCACTGCATGTAACTTTTTGATTCTCTCCTCATAAATACGACTATAACTACGTATAAATGTATTTAAGTAGCTAACACAAGAGGTATATAATTTTTAAAACGATGTTATCCACACACATAATATAGAATTTAACTTAAAACATACCACACAGAATAAGACCGCGGCATACGGCTCCATTCCGTGAAAAGTTGATGGAAAGTGTAATAGGAACACTTAGGTCTCAAGTCGGAATGATGTGATGTAACGGATATTATTGCACCGACTGGCTATCTTGCTATCTCTCTCTTGTAGGAAGTTTGACTATAGAACACGTTATCATGTTGTCTTTGTCTTTTGGCAAGTTAAACTATTGCTCATCTAAGACATATCGTGTAACATCTTTCCTTATGGAAATTAGGTTTGAGTTGTGTTTTACCTTGAGCTTACACGTACTTGTAGCGTATTTAAATGGTGTTGCTAACTTTAACTTACACAATACACCTGTGATCATCTTCATCAGCCTATAACGTTCCCACTGCAGGGTCTTAGAACCCCTCTCTAGGATAGGGATGGGCTATAATCCACCACGCGGGCCCAGTGCGGATTGGTAGATGTCACATGTCTTCGAATTTTTTGGTTCTAAGACATGCCGGTTTCCTCACAATGTTTTCCTTCACCGTTTTGAGAGCAGTGGTGATGAAATAAATTACACAAAGTAATGCGCCTGACTGGGTTCGAACCCACGACTCAATATTCGTAAGTCGGGGCGCTACCACTGAACCACCACTGCTCTCGCAACTGTGATGATCAATCTTAATTTTTTCATTGAGGCATTTTCTTTTGTTACTATCATCATTCCCTTGCCCTTATCCCAATTTATTTGGGATCGGCGCAACATGTCTTCTTTCATACTTTTTTATTACTTGTCATCTCCGCAGTCACCTCGTTTCTAGCCATATCATCCTTCACACAATCCATATATCGTTTCTTTGGTCTTCCTCTACTCTTATAGCTCTTCACACACAACATTTTCCTCATTTTCTTTTGTAGTAAAACTATAGAAATATTTTGAACAGAAAATAAACCTCATCCATTTCGATTTGACACCCCCCAACCCCAAAAATAACAAACACACCATTCTTACCTTAAAAAAACTGTCAATATGCTTCGCGCAACCACTCAACTGGCCTGTTTTCAATATATGAAAAGCTGTATCTGTTTGTTGAACATTGTCGTGTGTTCGTTCGTGTATTGATGCCAAATATTTGTGCTCAGTTAACGTGTGTCGATAGTTCGAATGTTTGAACAGCAAATAGGCGGCTGAACTAGTCAACTCTGGTGTTTAGAAGGTATCTTCGGTATCGTGCTGTTTCTACGGCATGTTTGTTGATCTTGGTCGAGTTTGTATGATTGGAGGCCTTAGGGTTGTTTTACTTTTGGGGATAAACCTACGTCGGGAACGTCAAGGGATTGAATATCTATGCAAATGTAGCTTCTTAATCTCTCTGCCCTTATCCTGCGTTACTTGGGGCGACGCAAACTCGTCATCCAAGAGAATGGATGACACACGGTACGTGATGGTAATACGTTATCATTGGAAACATCAAAAAGTTAATGTGAAGTGAAGTGAATATCTACGCAAAGTTAGTTTGTCATTTTATTCCTTTATTAGGGGGGTGGCAAGGTTCGCGTCCGTAGGAAGACAACCTAACTAGTACCCTACACGTGCCCCCCGGGTGGTGCAAAACGAACCTCAACGCCGAGCCTCGGGCGGCGGTTAAATAACCCGACATTACTGGCCTAACAAGTCAGCGTGTGGATATTAGGAAATGAATAACCACGCCCGCAGCCGCTAACTAGCGATCGGGAGTCTTGGCTTAATTGCCCGGACTGAGAAGAAGAAAACTTCTATAAAACAATCACCCCAATTCCACGGTGGGATACGCGCCAATGGAATGCATGGCTGATGGGAGACCAGTCGCGAGCGCCAACCTCGACGGACCTGGCAAACGTCGTTGAAGAAGCCTTATTGAGGGAATGGGCGTCACCCCTCAAGTGACCTTTATATATCGGCCCTACTCGTGGGAATAATATGAATATGAACAATGAAAAAGAAAATAAAAACCCTAAAAACCCGAAGATGACACAACTAACACTTCAAAAAAGTATGTTCACACATACTAGGAGTCACTCTCTTGGAACGCTACCAGCTGAAATTACAAAACAACAAACCGTTAATGTAAACCCAAATACAGAAACAATGACACCAAACACGAATACTGAAATAATTAACTCACCTTGGCAAAATGACCAGGTACCCATGAAAAGAAAAGCTGAAGGAAGTCCGGAATTCACGAACAAAAATAATAAATTAACTAAAACAACATATGCAATTAGTACACAAAATAGATTTCAGATTTTAGAAACAGCAAACAATACTGAACACCCTGAACCCTACAAAGAGCCTAAACTGCCAAAACCAGAACCCATATTTGTAACAGGAGTCCTAGATATAGGTAAATTAAAAGAACTGCTCTCCACAATTGCAGATACCGATAAATATACTATGACAACCTTAAGATCCGGTCACATAGTTAAAATTATGCCAGCAGATGTGGACACGTATAAAAGCATAAGAGCTAACTTTATAGAAAAAGATATAAGCCACTATACGTACAAACTTAAAAGCGAAAGAGCATACCGAGTAGTCTTACGTGGACTGCACTCATCAGAAGACACAGACCAAATAAAAAAAGAACTCTTCGAGCTGGGGCACGAAGTCAGACACATTACTAACATAAAACATAAAAACACAAAACAAGCTATGCCAGTATTTTATGTAGATCTAGAGCCAAAATACAACAATAAAGATATCTTCAAAATAAATCAACTGAACTACGTCAAAATTACATTTGAAGCACCGTACAAAAAACTAGACGTTCTCCAGTGCAAAAGATGCCAGAGATTCGGACACGCTAAGAACCAGTGTAATAGACCATTTAGATGTGTCAAATGTGGAGCAGAGCACGCTACAGCAAGCTGCTTAAAAAAGCCTGATACTGAGGCAACTTGCGCGAATTGTCAAGAAAAACACCCGGCAAGCTATAAAGGCTGCACAAAATACCAACAATACAAGGACCTAATCATGAAACACACGACCAAAAAGAATAAAACTGTCGAAGGAAAAACATTACAACAACCCAATATTCATCTAAATACAACTGTACAAGAAAGTAACCGAAACAAAAATTATAAGAACAATAAATACAATAGGACATATGCACAAGTAACACAACAAAATAACTCAGAAGGACTAAAAGCTGACATCAAGGATCCAAACAACTTTGTTGAGGTATTGGATGTAATGTTCGACAAATTTCAGAACATAATGAATATTATGTTAGACAACATGATGGATCGTATGATTCAATTAGTTACAAGCCTTATGAAACACCCCTGAACTTAAGGACCTGGAATGCCAATGGACTGACTGAACGCCGACAGGAACTTGAACTTTTCCTGAAAACTGAAAGAGTTGATGTGGCCCTAATCTCAGAAACTAGGTTCACTCAAAAAAGCAATTTTGTACTGCAAAACTACAGGGTTTACAATACAGACCATCCTTCCGGTAACTCCCATGGAGGGACTGCGATTATTATTAAGGAAAACATCAAACATTATCTTCTTGGAGAATACCAAACTGAGAAGATACAAGCTACTTCAGTCAGAATCCAAGATAATAAGACAGAAACAACACTATCAGCAATATACTGCCAACCAAGGCACACTATTACAACAAATGACTTCACGAACTACTTCACAACACTGGGTAACAGATACATTTGCGGAGGGGATTGGAACGCAAAACATGTGTACTGGGGCTCTAGACTCACCTTACCTCGAGGTCGTCAACTTTATGTAGCCATAAACGACAATAACCTTCAATGCGCTTCGCACGGTGCACCCACATATTGGCCTGCTGACACAAATAAGGTGCCTGACTTACTAGATTTTTTTTTATCATGAAAAACATTCCTCCCAGCCAAATTAATATCGAAGAATGCACAGACTTGTCGTCAGATCATACACCGGTAATATTGAACGTTCACTGTAAAGCCGTACTGATGGAGCATCCACAAAGACTATACAACCATAAAACCAACTGGGACAACTACAGAGCCAAAATTACAGAATCCATAAATTTAAATTCACCATTAAATAGTGTAGACAGCATCGAAGCAACTATTGAATCAGTAATCAAGTTTATCCACCAAGCGGTCAAGGAATCAACTCCCTCTCTGAAGCAGAAAATCACAACCAACTCATCCTACTCCAAACTGATAAAGGATAAAGTACTGGAAAGAAGGCACTTGCGGAAAATATGGCATACCACTAAATATCCACAGGATAAAAAAGCCTTCAACAAGGCATCCGAGGATCTGAAATACATGATAAGCCAAGCAAACAACGAGCACCTCCAAAAACAACTGGTTAATCTTACTCCATATGTAGATACTAACTACTCACTGTGGAAGACAACGAAACAGTTTAAAAGGCCAAAGGTTCATATACCACCTATAAAAAGCACTACGGGTATGTGGGCAAGAACAGATCTAGAAAAAGCTCAGGTTTACGCTGAACACCTTAAATCTGTATTTCAAGCGCTACCTGGCAAGCACCCCGAGCAAGACCAAGAAGTTCGTGAATACCTAGACGCACCACTACAGATGTGCATGCCACTGGAAAGTGCTAGCCCCAACGAAGTATGGAGAGTAATTTTAAATTTGCAGGATGGTAAAGCGCCAGGTTATGATTTAATTGATGCGCAACTACTAAAGCATCTTCCCAAAAAGGGAGTCCTCCAAATCACTGCAATTTTTAATGCCTGCTTAAGACTCAATATCTATCCCGCCCAGTGGAAAATTGCGCAGATTATAATGGTACCCAAGCCAGGCAAACCGCCGCATGAAGTTAGTTCCTACAGGCCGATAAGCCTTCTCCCAGTGATAGGTAAACTATTTGAGAAAATACTGCTAAACAGGATGCGCAAGTACATATCGGAAGTTATTCCTCCGCACCAATTTGGGTTCCGAGAGAAGCATGGAACCATCGAACAGATCCATCGCATAACGGACACTATAAGTCGCACCCTGGAATGCAAACAATACTGTTCCGCCGTATTCCTAGACATTAGTCAAGCCTTTGATAGAGTGTGGCATGACGGGCTACTCTACAAAATCAAAAAACTGCTTCCTCATTCCTTCTTCATATTACTAAGATCTTATCTGCACAAGAGATGCTTTGAGGTGAAATTCAATAATGCGACTGCTTCCTTATATGAAATTCTCTCAGGAGTCCCACAGGGAAGCATATTGGGCCCCGTACTATATCTGCTATTTACTGCTGACCTTCCAACGCAAGGCGATACAATAACTGCCACGTATGCAGACGACACAGCCCTACTATCTGTTCACGAAGATCCAGTCACAGCATCAGCTAAACTGCAAGACCATGTAGATAAAGTGGAGGAATGGCTAGACAAATGGCGCATTAAGGCAAATCAAAGCAAATCAATCCACGTAACCTTCACTCTCAGAAGACATACCAATAAAACTCCATAATGAGGATATTCCTCAAGCTGAGGACGCCAAATATCTTGGAATGCATCTAGACCGAAGGCTTACCTGGAGAAAGCATATTTGGACCAAGCGCAAACACCTGGACACAAAATTCAGAACAATGTACTGGCTGATAGGTCGGAAGTCAAGACTTTCTCACGAAAGTAAAATAGCAGTGTATAAGGCCATACTAAAACCCATCTGGACTTATGGGATTCAATTATGGGGAACTGCTAGTAACAGCAACATCGAGATTCTTGAAAGATTTCAAAGCAAGACACTGAGAGCCATGTTGGACATACCATACTACGTGAGCAACAAATACATTCATAAAGACCTAAATATCCGTTCCGTCAAACAAGAAATTACTGAACACAGTAAAAGCTACCAGAATAGAATTTTAACTCACGTCAACCAACTGGCCTCAAACCTTCAGGGTACAGGAAGTACCTCCCACAGTAGATTGAAGCGCCATGGAGTCCCTTCGCTAGCGGCGAGATTCAAACAATGAAAGGAGTTTCCCAAAGAATCCTTCTGCCAATGATGTCATAGATCACAAAATTAATACCAAGCGATTGGCTTATTGTGTAGACACAGATTGCCAAGTTACAGTGAAGAGGAAAAAAAAAAAAAAAATTAAAAAAAAAATTTATTCCATGTTTACGGGGGTCCGCATAACACGTATCGTTCCTCCATTCTCCCATGCCAATTGTTACTCTGAAAAGGTGGCTGAACTTGATAAGTCTGCTGAAACAAACGAATTTTAATTTAATGTCACGTCTTAAATTAAATTTTGTTTGGAAACTCGAACAATTTTTTTCCAGACACTGGAAACTTCTTTTCTTTTGTGTACAATTTCTTTTGACTTATTCTAGGTTAGATAGAAAAACTACAACTAGTTTAATGGGCCTATCTATGGGCAGGTTCTAAACATTTTGAATCAAAATTGATGGCCTGGAATTTTACGAATGACACAAAGTTGGTTTTGTTTTTTGTTATTTTGGTTTCCCCTAAATGCACTAGGTCCATCTACATATACACCGTGCTTTAAAAAATCTCCCACATACCAACAGTTACAATAATAAAAATTCCACAACTGGTAACAAATTAAAATGATCAGATAATATTTTACAATTCAGCGTGCAACGTAAATAATCGAACGCAGTGACAAACGGGGCCCGAATGTCCGCGAAATATGCCGAGTGGTCGATGCAAATGGATTCGGATGCACTTCTAAAAACGACGATGTAAGGGAGATACTGGAAGAGACTGCAGCATCTGCCACCCGAACGTGATCTGTATTGCCCAATATACAGGGTTAGTTTTGAATTACCGGCCAAATTTTTACGGATGGTTTAGAATCGATATTATTTAAGATCTAATGAAAAACAAATTAAATGGTATTTAATTCCTGCTCGCCACTAAAAATTGAACGTGTCTCTCTATGAAAGGGAGTTGGCTATAATCCACCACGCGGGTCAAGTGCGGGTTCAGATTCGAATTTTTGGTTTTAGGACATGCCGGTGTCCTCGCGATGTTTTTTCTCACCGGTTTTGATTTCATCACCACTGGTTAGTGGTGATGAAATACATTAGACAATGTAATGGGCCTGCCTGGGTTCAAACTCACGACTTACTGCTCGTAAGTCGGGCCGCTACCACTAGGCCACCGCTGCTCTCTGTCTGATTAATTTACTCTCCGAAGATTACACGTATATCTTACTTTATTCTTTTTTTATATTGTAACATGTATTCATATATTAAAACCATCATTTGAAATAACGCAGATACTTCTACTGATTCTACATCTGTGTACACAGTGCACGCGATAAATTTATCGGCACTCATAATAGCCGTTTTAAAAGTTAAAAGCCGTTAACACAAAACCCGTTTAAATTAATAGTTCGAATTTACAATTATGATTATTTTGTGTTGTTTGCTATCTCTTGTAGAAGTACAAGTGGTAAAAATGTGTGTAAACCATAGTTATATTAATATTTAATTCTCATGGTAGTATAATCAACTGAACTATTGTTTTTTGTACACGCAGTTATTCAGTACATAAGACTACTTCTATGGCCTAGTAGTTATTAGTGCTACTCCCAACCGTGAGATCATGAGTTCTATTCCTTGGTCGGACAAAGCGTTCTTTTGTGTTATCGTTAGAAATTTCCTAATAGCAGCCGGAAGCCTGTATTTGTGCCTGATTGATGCCAATAGGCTCGAACTTTATTACATGTGACTTAAACATAACTGGAGAATTGTGAGTGAACTTAACATTTCATCCAATTCTTATAATTTTCAAAGGGTTGGCCCCTTTGAAAATTACAAGAATCATATGAAAAGATGTTACTTACGTTTTCTAATACAATTAGGTACTATTAATCCTTATAGCCAAAAGATCACGAAAAAATAATCTTGTAGTATAAATAATCATATCTATTGAACAAAATGTTTCACAAGCGATAAATCTTAAGTTGAGTTCAGACAACGCTCATACATACGCGGGCGGGATGAAAGTATCACGTTTAATAAATCTTTTGAGAAGAAGTGTTTCGGTATTAAGTCGGGTACACACTTAGGCGAACATGCGTGGCTTGTATTATGTGCAAATATAGATGTTCTACTAGCAGCCGTATGATTTGTATTCAGTATTGAGTCTGTTTTTTCTAACCTTATAGACAGATTTGTTGCTGGGGAGTTTGTTCCGCTACGTATTTTTCCCAGCTAAAACACTAAGAAGTGTCGAAGGGTGGGCGTTTTAAGGGACTGTTTCATGTTTATAAATTTTGACGCTCGAAAAGTGCTGATTATCAGCGTAGTTTGAATAAATGACTTTTGATTTTGATTTCATGTAATTGAGCTGCAATTTTAAGACGCTTAGATTAATTAATTTTAGTTTTCCACATAGTTTTTAAATCGTCTTGTTTCAAACACTGCTCATGTTGTAAGTTTGTGAGCCTAAATTCAGTGCAAACGTATCAAACAACGAAGTTCGATGTAACGTGAAAGTATTTCTGGAAGATTTTTATAGAGAGCAAACAGTGAAATTAATTGGGAAAGAGAAATTGAGGTTTCCCTTAAATATTTTTCATGAGCCTTTTGACATGTTTTTACTTAAAACACGATTGAGACGTCAGAATAATAATATGTCTGGGACCGACATTACCCGTGTAACTTTAGTTTCAGTAAAAAAAGTACATCAATATAAATCCAATGAAATTCAATTTAAGTCCTCGGAGGATGAACACGACTTCTGATGTGAAAGAACTTTCAATAATATTCGTCTGCTGCTGGATTATTTAAAAAAAAGTTTTTGTATAAGTAAAATGATATCTCAGATATTATTATGTGGGAGTTAAATAAATATAAAGTGTTACTTTAAGTTCTAACTCACTCTAAAATTCTTGTAATTTAAACATTCAGCATTGATATCTAAATCAAAGACGGTTTAAACATGCCTACGTTGTCTTTCATGATTGAATCCTACAGTCTACGGTAATTCAGACTTTTCAGAATTAGAAATAATCTTTGAGAACATAGGAAATTATTCTTTCTTATAATTGATCTATGTGGGAATCTAATCAACAATGGTGAACTAAACTTGATTGGTTTACTTTGTAAAGCTTTTTACTCTTTGCAATTCGAATTCGTTATTCTAGAATCTAGACATTCTCTTATTATTTTCAGCTAAGAAAATAGTCTCAGATGATCAGTCAAGCCGAAGAAACACAAGAGACTAGGCTACAATACTCATTTGGCACGATCTTGCTATTCCGAACGGAATAAAGTGGGGTAAGTCAGTGTTATAAGTTCCCCCACTTTTGAGGCGTTGTGCTGCGTTTACATACCGGCTTGTGATTAGCGATACTCGTAGATGTTTTTTTTTGTGGCCAATTAATTTGTGTCTTTAGAATGTTTTTATTTTATTTTATTTATTTGGCTCACCAAAAATAAATTGAATACACTACACAAGGACAACAGATACATACATAAGAGTTACAGACAAGTGTATCAACATCTTACAGGTAAGCACAAAATGCACAACTTATTTGTCGTTGAGTGCCTACTTAATAACCGGTGAGTACCCAACTACTCACCGCACATAACTATGATTTCTAAATTTATAATTAAGACTAAACTAAATTTTAAAACTACATTTACACACAAAAAACACTATGTTATCTGCGATATTATAAGAAAAGAAGGAGATATGCTGCACCAAACCCAAATGAGTTGGGATAAGGGCAAGAGAATGATGATAATAAGGTGAAAGGCACTAAGTGATACAAAAGTGATCTAAAATTCACATAACATAACCCTTTGGGGATTACAGGGGGGTGTAATTTTCAAAGAGTTCAGTAGAGGTTTACCCACATGTCCCATGTTATGATGGGTGAGCCCATTGTCATCAAGCGGGCACAAACAGACTCCATGGCTTCCACTGAAAAATTACTAAGAAATAACAATATAATAATATCACAAAATTTAATCTAAAAATAAAATTCAAGTAAAGGGACACAAGAACCTCCTACGCAAAAAAAACCCTTAGAAAATCAAACAAACAACTATGTCCACAAACCCCAGATTGTTTCATCCTACTCAGATAGACAGCTAGACACACGTAAAACCTACTCAAATATTCCATCTCAATACATCATTTTAACGGATTAAGTTTTCTTAAAGTCCAAACAATTTTCGGTTCAAATCTTTCACATATTTTCAAACGAGTTTTGTTCTGACTTTAATAACTGTATCTTGTCAGCCCAACGTGATAGATGACGCCTGAAATAATTGTAAAAGTTTCAAAATCTTGAAGAATGTGTTGGTGAAGCAACTAGTGTTTTTGATGAAAGCGGCTGTTCTTTATTTGGGTTTTCTTGTTTTGACTAGCAGGCTTTTGTGGTAACGAACTTTTGGTTTATGAAGCATGTTTATGTCATTTCTTTCAGAGTAAGTGGCCTGTAATCCACCACGCGTGATGGTTTTGATATTCTTCTTGCGACGTTTTTTATAACAATTTGTAGCAGTCCATATAGCAACAAACAACAAACCAATGAAATAATGTTAATGCATTAGAGTACCTGCCGTATGCTATCACCTGCGTCCGAATTCAAGACTTACAACTCAGAAGTCAGGAAGATAATGTTTCCAAATATTTTAAGTTGATGATGTTGGCCACCTCACCTACCTATTACCCATATCATACCACCATTACCTATTACCTATTTCGATTCTTAACAAAAATATTAATAATTTATTACTAAAACACAGCGATTTACTATGGCATACGCAAGTTCCACCACTTGCTTATTCCAGCTTACAGTCAAGTACACTCGCCCACACAAACGGACCACAAAACGCGGGCACTGCGTTTACATACTATTTCCTCTGCTTTGCGCGTTCACGCTCACCGGAGACTCAACAATTTCGCGTTTAGAACCGTAGAGTTTAGTATAACGTCTGCAGACTTGTTATAATAAAACTTTATTGGCTTGTACGTGCTCTATCTTACATCGGGAGGTTTAGAACTCTATATTGTGACTCTACATGAGATTGTTAGCGGGGTTTGAATTTTTTTTATGTGTCTGGATTTGGTTGTATTAATTTGATAGAGTTTTGAACTGAATACATTTTATGAGTAAATTTATTTTGTTGAAACAATGTCTTTCTTCCGTCGCTCCATGTAAAGTAGGACCCCAGCAGAAGTAGGAGCCGACCCCAACATGGCTGGGCATATGATGAACTGTCTTTCCTTTACTCACTTTTGCAACAATATTAAGATTCAAAAGAGTGTCCATGGAGTTTCTTGCCGTTCTTCTCATGAGACCAACGGTTTGGAATGGGCAACTACAGTACACTTACAGTTATGATGTCTTGTGACTGGGACTTTAGCTTAGTTTATTAGTTTACTAGCTGATGCCCGCGGCTTCACCCGCGTGGATGTCGGTCAAATTATATACTAAAACCTTCCTTTTGAATCACTCTATCTATTAAAAAAAACCGCTTCAAAATCCGTTGCGTAGTTTTAAAGATTTTAGCATACATAGGGATATAGGGACAGAGAAAGCGACTTTGTTTTATACTATGTAGTGATTTAGTATTTGTTCGACTATTCAAAAGTGCTTGTAACTAGCCTACTTGAAATAAATGTTTTGATTTTGATTTACACATTATGTTGCATAAAGTTGCTTATTTAAGTAATTTGTTTTGATAATATTTTCTCTTACTTAGAGAACAGAGAACAGTTATGGTCGGTAAAGTCAAAAACATGTCTCTAACTTTCATAAAGAAATTGTTGCAGTAACCATGCAATGTTGCAGTAACTAGTTCACTGACGGTAGACTACTTTTCACCCTTATGCCGTAGGTAATAAAGTTGAAAAGTGGTCTACTGTTAGTGAGCGTGGTAGTCCCTAATCAACGCTTTGGAACGAGCATATAATTTCCCGACTTGCGTCTTGAAATTCAAAACTGACTGTAAAAGTTTAAAATTTGCATAACATAACATAACATCACACCTGTAA
This sequence comes from Diarsia brunnea, assembly GCA_949774965.1. Taxonomy (NCBI): domain Eukaryota; kingdom Metazoa; phylum Arthropoda; class Insecta; order Lepidoptera; family Noctuidae; genus Diarsia; species Diarsia brunnea. Next base: position 1,954,948 of record OX459005.1, on the reverse strand, counting down.
CCCGTAGGGTTAGGTAGAGACGTATCCAATAGTACCTACACCCATATTTTACCAGTTATGTTTCAGTTCCATGTAAAAGGGGGCAAGCCTATTGCCATCAACCAAGCACAGCAACCAAGCACTAGACCCACGAGGTAAAAGTTTCAAATAAATGCTATTAAATACTTTTATACAGGGTGTAAATCAACCCATCACACAGCCGTTAACCAAGCATTCTGTACATCAAACTAGCACCCCTACGCAAATTTTTTCGCTGGGAAATGACTTTTTTTTTGGGTCAAAAATCACATTTTACGGTAAAACTCAAAGTAGCACTCTAAAAACATTGTGCTAGTGGATGATTTGAATAGTAAACGGGTCATGGAAGTAATTTAAGTAAAGTTTATAACCTGAAAAGCTAGTATTTACAAAAACAGCTGTGAAAAATTTGGAACTTTGACCCCCAATATCTCCATAACTAGGGGGTTCCCAGGTATGGTCTAGAACAAAAAAATTATCGCAGTAGTGGGGAGAACAAGTGCTCTTCGTTTGCGTTAAGGGTACTTTTACACCCTATATAAAATCATAAAAACATCTAACGAATTGAGAATCTCTTCTCTTTTGAAGCTGGCTAAAAAACCTTCATAAACGTAACACAAAGGCAAAAAGATCGTTACCAAACCGCCTTCATATGACAAGAGGAAAATATCGAATGATTCGTTCCTCGATCTGTGTAACATTCAATACTCTCACAGATATTGAGGTCAGAAATGTTTTATTCATCGGGTTAGGTCAGGGGTGACGCAAAAAATAAGAATGGCTGAATAGCAGATGCGTGGCATATGATGGCATTGGCATATGATACGCGTTTGCCAGGCAGTGGATCATCTGTCATTTGGTTGGCAGTTCTAGGTTAGTGTTGTTTTTTAGTTATATTGGATTGTATGGTAACAATACCCATGTGTGTGTATTAAAGGGGGTTACTGCAGTTATTTTAAGTTAAGGTAAAGTGGAATTTCTTAGTAGCAGACTGGAGTGCGAAATTTTGTCTGTTTCATGGCAAAGTCTCGCCCCCGATGCTAAAATGAGGTCCATTGATTGTGAAATCCTGCCGAAGCTGCGAGTTATTCGAAAGAGCTACCGTGGCCTCAGACACAAAGGGCTAAGAAGGAACATGGGCGGTATTTAGTCAGTAGAAGTCTGACACTCCTTACCGCTCTGCCCAGAGCGGGAGAAGTCATTTGATGATTTCCCAAAATCAAAAAAAAAGGTAACACAGATATCAATCTGCCTAACTTTTCGAGAAAAAACAAGCAATAATATAATATTTTCATCATCATCATCAGCCTTTTCCGAACTATGTTGAGGTTAACTTCCAGTCTAAGGAGATACAGATGAATATTTTTCAGTATTTCACATGGAGCATGAGCTTGGCTGTCTGACCTCCACAACGCAGTCAGTACTGGGTAATGCGGGTTGCTGACTATTTAACGACTGCCAAAGATACAATTTTAACGTGCTATCCAGGGCACGGAAGAAACTCGGCATGTAGAACAAAATATTATGAACCTACCCAGAACTAAACCCATACATACTTCATGGTCTTTACGTCCGCAGCCGATATCATAAAACCTAGTTCTGCGAGACAGTAAGCTTTAGGAAGAGGTATCACTGCACCACACATTTGTGTTTAACTTTGAGAAATATTCTCAAAGTTCTGCACACATTTCAGTACCTAGTTCGTAACTTGCGATTGCGACTGCGACCGAATCGCATGCTCTTACATTAAAAATAATAAAATGTGTTATTTTTATTGTGTACTGGTACTGCTGTAGCAGGAGCTCGTGGCTTAATAATAACTGCCACTCGGGTCGAACTTTAGGTAAAGCCGCGCTTGCCTAGGTTGGTCTGTGGATGGGTGACCGCCCATTGCATACCGAGTTTCTTCCGTGCCTCGGAAAGCACGTTAAGCTGTTGGTCCCGGATGCCACATAAAGATCTTTGGCAGTCGTTACAGGCAGTCAGTGACCTGAAAGTCTGACAACCAGTCTTACCAAAGGGTATCGTATTACCTAGTATTAATTGGGTTTTGCAGGTCAGATAGGCAGTCGCTCCATGTAAAATACTGGTATTCAGCTGCATCCGGGTAGACTGGAAGCCGACCCTAACATAGTTGGGAAAAGGCTGGGCAGATGATGATGATACTGCTGTAATCTCGATGTGTCTGATGAAAAGCGATGGATGAGGTTGGCGAAGGAACTAGTATGCACCGATAACGTTTCCTGTTCATTTATGCTTTGATGTCTGATAAACAAAAACGGTTTTAAGCTTAAGATGCCAAAATCTATCGTATCTAATCTTTAAATAAATATAAATTAAAAGTCTATAAAAACTGTCATCATCATTTTAGCAATAAGACGTCCACTGCTGGACATAGGCCTTGGCAGGCGGGTTGGCGATCGCAGTATGGTTGTTACGAAAGCACAGAGAACGCTGCTGCCCATTCTCTGGTAAGTCCCTTAGTCGCCTCTTACGACACCCACGGGAAGATATGGGATGGTGCTATTCTTTACGTCCGACACCATACGGAACATAAAAACTATAGTAGAGTATATTAATTAAGAGTAATTAAGACTAGAACTTTCGTAAAGTAATCTACTTAATACCCAAACTTTAGCCCAATCGATTAGTCAAAGCTGAATATTTTCCGACCATTAAAAAGAATACTTTGAATATCATTGAAGAAAAATTCTCCAAGCCACCTTCAAATTCATACTTCATCAACACAACAGCCCTATGACACAACGGGAACCACCAACCAGTCGCAAAACGACCACACACAGTCACCGCTTCCACAAAACACTTTACTTCCGCAAATTTTATTCAAAACGCAGTTGGAACCCGCTTAGCCGACTTCACAAACAGCCTCAGGGTTCCGCAGGGCAAATGTACAAACTATTCGTCTGGCAGTAGTTTTACCTGTGAGCTGTACAATTGTGTGGAACTTTACTCTTTAGGTTTAGACAATGCTATCTGAGTGTATCCGTTCCGTGGAGTTTTGTGATGTGAAGGAAAAGTTTTTGGTGAAAATTTAATATGTTGGGATACGAATACTGCCGTCCTTTCATTAGAAAGCAGTTAAGTGCAAATAGTAGTTTCCGCGATAATGGCGAAAAATGCGCGAATTATTTATAATTAAGTAAAAAACCAAAAAAATAATTGTCAAATTAGGCAGTTAAGGTACGACGTATATTTAGCGAAGAAGTGTGAGTTAGACTCTTTCAAGAGCTGGAATCATCATAAATTTTAATATCCAACGGCCTGAGAAGTTGAGATATTTGTGAAACTATTCATATTTTGCAAGTGTTTTTTAGACAGAACGATATAGAATTGATTTTTTAACAAGCTGTATCAAAAAGTAAAAAATTACCATTTGTTAGTTAACGGCTTTCTAGTGATAGGACGGCAGAATAGGCTGTCTGTTTCTAGTGAGGAAAAGCCTGATAAACCTTTACTTACATGAACTACTGTTTAGTTCAACTTGTGGTTTGTTGCTAATGTTACTACTGAAATTAAACGTAATCAGCACATTTAAACGATGATCAACTGTGTAAGTGTCATCACTGTTCTGGAATTAGTCTATTTACTATTTGACTCATAAAAAGTGGCCGGTTACGTCATATATTCAATATAGTTCAACATCTTAAAGAGTATTATTTCTAGGTAACCCTAGAAAATATTTTCGATCTGAAAAAGTTAGTGCAAATGTTAAAGAAATTATAATTGTACCAGTAAAATACTAGGTACTTATTGTCGAAATAATGAAAGAGCTATTTTCATTTTACCTTCTAAAATCAAATCGTCACAATCAATAAATAAACAACGCGCTAATCACGAAGCATTGTTGCTATCGAGCTATCTAGCTGTTTAGCACGCTAATAGCGTCGCGACAAAGACCCATTAGTGATGTGCGTGAACTAATCGACTAATTGAACATTGAATGGATCAAATTGAGAGTGTGTGCGGCTCTGGATGGAACGAGTGTTTGAATCGATTGATTTGTTTTTTAATCCGTAGGTATAGAGTATAATATACCTAATGCAATAAAATTGTTTAGTTATCCAAGTAATACACATAGACACCGTTCAAAAGAAAACGGCAGAAATAGTATAAGTATAATAATATAGCTTTGAGCGCACAAGACATTTTTGTAGACTTTAAGGTCTACAAAAAAGTCTATGCATACGATAGAATAATGAACCCGGTCTCTTAAAGTCGGAAACCTGTACTTTAAGCAGTGATCCGGAATTTAATAAAACTGAAAAAGTTTGAATGAAAGTGTGTTGATGTGGGTATGACTGCTAATGCATTTTATACTAATAATACAATGCTACGACATAATATTATGACCATGCTGAAACATTCCTATACAACACACATTATTAACAATTATAATTTATAGGGTTTGTGGTGGTGAAAAACCAGATATTACAGTATTAAGTCTCTAATAAACCACAATCGATAATTATCATTTTAGTTTTTTGATGTACTAAAATTCGTTTCAATGTTTGCTTTTACAAAAAATATTGACACTAAACTATGTTAGACAGATCTCATACATTTAAAAATAAATTTCTTTTCCATTTCAAAAATATCCATGACAAAGAAAGGAACACGGTAGATTAGATTAGATTAGATGCATCGGGCTAGTGTCCGCAACTCCACGCCCTGAGCGTGTATTTTGCGTGCGGGTGGGAATCTTATTCGATCCACCCCAGCTCCCCGAGAAAAGCCAGCAACCCCTTGGTGTTACTGGCAATCTCGCGGAGAGTACCTGGGTTACCGAAGTACTTGGCCCTGTATGGGGCAACACCCGTACAGTGCAGGAGCACGTGGGCTGCTGTTTCTTCTTCCTCCATGCAGGCTCGACACAGAGGACTATCTGTGACTCCTATAACAAAGAGGTGCTTGTTAAAAGTACCGTGTCCAGTGATGGCGGCCGTCACTGTGCGTAGCTGCAGCTTAGTTAGCCGGAGCGCTTGTTTGGTGAGGCGGGCGTCGATGGCGGGAAGCGCCTCCTTGGCCTGCCTGCACTCGCCGTGGTCTAGCCACAGCTTCGCGTGAAGTTCCCTGGTACGTTTCCTTACCAGCGTGCGAAGATAACCGAAAGGGAGCGGCACGATGGGTTCTGGTCCCACCGCTGCCATGCTTGAGCCCCTTCGAGCGAGCTCGTCCGCTGCATCGTTGCCTCGGGAGTCGCTATGTCCTTTAATCCATTGAATGGTTATATTGTTTAGGTTACCTACCTGGTTCAGGCGTTGGTGGCACTCGTGTATCAGCCCGGAATTGACCGTGTGGCTCCTTAATGCCAGCAGCACCGCCATGCTGTCAGAAAGTATACGGATAGAGTGATCCTTTACCTCCCGAGCCAAGATGGCTGATGCCGCCAGGGTGATACCCATGCATTCTGCCTGAAAGACAGTGTTGTGGGCCCCCAAAGGTACGGCTAAGTGGATATTGAGGTCCTCCGAGAAGACTCCGGCTCCAGTGCCAGTACCTGTTTTGGATCCATCCGTGAAGATCCGCACTTCTGCAGGGCTAAGTCCCTCGCAGCGGTGATCCTCATGGAGTTGGATTTTGTATTTCTTATCGAATACGTACTGTTTGGGTACTCGATCATTTACAGCTTTCACCAGGGGGAATTCGCTTTGGAGTCCCTCTAGTGCCGCAGTATGCTGCGTGTACTTCTTACCCCAGAGTTGTAGCGTATTGAGGCGCACCGCCGTCATCGTTGCTTCCTGCTGAATGAACAGGTGGAGCGGCGGAAGCCCCAGTATGGCTTCGAGGGCTGCGGTCGGAGTTGTCCTCATGCAGCCTGTGATCGCCATGCAGGCGAGCCTTTGCATTCGTTGCAGCTTGCTTATGGCTGTTATTAATTTGGTGCGGGGCCACCAGACCACTGCCCCGTAGGTGATCATGGGTCGGATTACCGCACAGTAAAGCCAAAGTATAATTTTGGGGGATAGGCCCCACTTCTTACCTATCATTCTCCTGCACTGCCAAAAGGTGATGCAGGCCCTGTTTAGCTTGTTGTCAAGATGACTGCTCCAATTTAACTTACTGTCCAGGATAACTCCCAGGTATTTGACCTCGTTGGTAACCTGGAGCTCAGTGTCAAATAGCTTAGGTAGGCGATGTGGGCCTAGCGTTCGTTTTTGGGTAAACATGACTAGTTCAGTTTTTGTGGGGTCACTGAGAGATCGAACTCAGCACACCATCGCTCAACTATGCGTAGCGCCTGCTGAGCGAGGTTGCAGATTGTCTCTGTCACCTTCCCCGAAATGAGGATGGCGAGATCGTCTGCGTACCCAATTGTGTAAAAGTGGTTAGCATTGAGCTTCGCGATGAGGTCATTAATCACCAGATTCCAGAGGAGGGGCGATAGCACTCCTCCTTGGGGACAACCCTTGGCTATCACTGCCATCTGCTGCTCCACTCCAAGGCGGACTACTCTTTTGCTAAGCATATTGGTAATCCAGTCTGTCAGTACCTGTTCCACACCGTGACGGGAGAGGGCGGCGCTGATGCTGGAGAAGTTTGTTTTATCGAAGGCTCCTTCGATATCTATGAAAGTACCCAGGCAGGTGCCCTTCTGATGTATCGCTTCTTCTATCCGGCTGACTACTAGATGAAGAGCAGATTCAGTGGACTTACCCGCGCTGTATGCGTGTTGGTTTGCATGAAGAGGTGTTGCTTTTAAAGCGCCATCCCTCAGCTCTCTCTCGCATATCTTCTCCATAGTTTTCAGGAGAAAGGAGGTCAGGCTGATCGGCCGGTGGGATTTGGCGTTAGTATAGTCACTCTTACCTGGCTTAGGGATAAATATGACTTTCACTTCCCTCCATCCTTTCGGGACATACCGAAAGGCCAGGCACGCCCGCAAAATAGGCACCAGTATTTCCGCAACGGAGAGCCCGCCCCACTGCAGTAGTGCAGGAAACACCCCGTCCGGACCGGACGCCTTGAAAGGTTGGAAGCACCCGATCGCCCACTGGACTTTCTCCAGCGTGATCATCATGTGAGCGTATTTCCAGTCGTTTTCTGTTGGTGTTTGGTTTACCTCAGTCCAGTCAATTGTGGGTGTAAATACGCAACCTGGGAAGTGAGTTTCAATAAGGACGCGCATCGCCTCTTCTGGAGTAGTGGTAAGCGTGTTGTCAGGTTTACGGAGCACTACAGGCCCGGCAGAGTTCTGCTGTGCCAGTATTTTCCTTACCCTGTTTGCTTGTTGGCAGGATTCTATTTTCCCGCAGAATTTCTTCCAGCCAGCAGAGCTTCTGTGTCGTATGCATTTTTTGTAGCTGGATTTGGCCGCCCTATAGACGTCCCAATCCTCATCAGCACAGGTGTTCATGGCTCTGTTAAGGGCTGCCCTTACCTTCCTGCGCTTACGTTCCAAATCCGGTCCCCACCATGGTTGGCTGCCTGGTGTTTTAGGCGGAGTGGTTTCTGGGCAGGATGCATGGTAGCTATCTAACAGTGATTTCGTCAGGTAACTTACTCGCTCTTCGATCTGGCCCGTGTACTCAAGGGTCTTCCAGTGCTTTGTTGGCGCAAGCTTGGTTTCAAGGATGCGAGTGTAGGCAGCTCGATCCGTATTGCGTGGGTTGCGGCGTGGCAGTATAGGTGTCACACAAACCGGGATGTCAAAGCGGATCCACCTGTGATCCGAGCAGGAGGCCTCTTTCGAGACCTGCCAGCCGGATGTGATGGCCGCTACGCCTTCCGATGCCAGAGTGAGATCTATGATCGTTTGACTGCGTCTGGTGACGAATGTTGGTTCGGAACCTGTATTTAATAGGGTTAGGTTAGGTTAGGTAAGGAACACGGTAACACCAATGCATTTCAGATCCCACGAAGGCTATTGAAAACTCTTCGTTTATATTCGTCTATTTTCGCGTGAGTTCGTGCGTAGTGCAGTCACGACTGCTGTGTCAACCGATCGAATTGCAGCCTTATTTTATTATCTTACTGCCTTCATCCGTTTGTTGGAGAAATTCGATTATTTAGCGCGATTCACACGAATCCTATTGCCTTTGATAGAAAGGAGGTCTGTGTCCCAGCAGTGGGAATATTATAGACTGATGATGATGACACTTTTGCTACTGAGAGCAATAAACACATCGAACTAATACTTTTTTGAAATCCTGCCTACTTCACTTAACTGGGTGGGTGCTTAGTGAGAACCCATACACCACAAATATCTCATTCTGATTCATTATTATTCTCTTGGCCTTATCCCAGTTTATTTAGGGTCGGCGCAACATGTCTTTTTCTTCCAAACTTCTCTATTACTCGTCATCTCTGCAGTCACTTTATTTCTAGCCATATCATCCTTCACATAGTGCATCCATCGTTTCTTTGGTCTTCCTCTACTCTTATAACCATTCATTCTAAACATTTCCTCATTCCTCCGCATCACATGTCCATACCATCTTTTTTTTTTTTTGGGTTGGGAAATCATCAAATAACGGGGTCCCGCTCTGGGCAGAGCGAAAGGGAGTGGCAGATTTCTACTGACTAAAAACAACCCATGTTCCTTCTTAGCCCTTGCGCCGAGGCCGCGGTATCTTTTTCGAACAACCCGCAGCCCCGACGGGCGTCGGCTCTTGCGGGCCCCTTCCATGTTGCTGAAATCTCTTTGAGGCGCGCGTGGAATACGAACGTGCCGTCGACACGGAATGTCATCGTCATAAGACGGATGGACGGCGAGCTAGCCCATCACTCACCGTCCACAGGCCCGCGTCTACGGTGGCCGGAAGCCATCACATGGCCCCCGACGCCCGGAGTGCCTCCCGCGGCGGCTGGGACGAGAGGTTCTCTCCCTCTCACGTTCCGCCACCTCCTTCGCTAGCATCACTGCTTCGTAGAAGGAGGCGACGGCGTCCCATTCCTCCTCGCCCCGGACCATGGCTTGCACCAGGGCCGGACGCGAGAGGTCGCCGCCGCCGATCGCCGCTACGAGATGTCCATACCACCTTAAACCGATTTCAACACAAAGTGGAGTTAGAGTAACCCCCTTCCCTTCCTTTAATTTATTTTACTAAAATAAATTCTTATTATACATCAATATTATATTCACCAACTCGTAACCATTTAATCTCTAGAATAATTTCCAAATGGGTGCCAAAACCATATTTTGCAAACAATCAAGAATAGCTCGTATTTTATTAGCAGTAACAATAGTAATTTCGCGATCATTAATTTCTCGTTACAACCTAAGCTCGACTAAGCACCGAACAAACGATTAGTCGATTTAGTATAATAGTAATTACAGCACTAACAATTAACGGAACGATATTTTTGAACGTTCCAGATCAAAAGACCTAAGGACCAAATGATTTTCTTGACAAGTTGGGATTTATTTCAATGTCCTTCGTGTGTGAAGATTTTGGTTTATCTTGATCCATTCTACATTCTACCTGTCCTTGTTTTTATGCAGCTTGTTCCGCCATCATCTACGAGGTCTGGCACGGCTTCTTATTGACCCAGAGCTTATGCTTGGGAAACACGGTCGTCGGTCAGCCTAATCCATGTTACCATTTTACTTATCCACTTATATTTATATGTTTTGTCATAACAAAGCACCACACATAATATATCATAGTTCAAAGTAAATATTTAGTGGTTCGTGATGCCCAGTGGTTGCGGCCCCAACTTGCGAACAGTAAGTCGTAGATTCGAACCCAGGCAGGCTAATTTCTTTGTGTAATTTATTTCATCACCACTGATCTCGAAAGAACCAAAAGATTCGAAGACATGTGACATCTACCAACCCGCACTGGACCCGCGTGGTGGATTATAGCCCATTCTCTCTCCTAGAGAGGAGGCCTGAGTCCCTGCAGTGGAAACTATAGGCTAATGATGATGATGGTACAACTGGGTCCAACAATGCAATAGAGGATAATAATTGCAGTTCTAGCACTAACTGAGGTACTCAGAGAAATTTAACGATTACTTAAGCCGTCACTTAGTAAAGGCTTGACATTCTTTTGTATGATAAAACTGTGAAAACCTTTACTTAGTGACGGCCTAAGTAATCATTAAAACCCTCTCTGAGTGTGGGAGTTAGTATAACTTGTTTTATAATATTATGATAAATTAACGCTTTTTAGTTTACCTTCTTATGCGACAACCTAACGAAAAATCCAATAACCACGTCCACAAGCCATTGTGTACCCACCCTCCCCAACTTGGCGAATCAAGGGACCAACTAATTCTCTTAAACAACGTTTCTCATAAGTGTTAAACTCATTTATCTGCCCTCCCAAGTGTGTAGTCACGATGAAAATTAATAATAGTAAGGTAGTTTCTAAGGATTTCGTCTTAATTTAGCACCAGTTTGTATAATTATTACGGTGTTGTAAGTAATGAGTAATATAATATGAGTGTGGAGCTGTGATCGGATTACCTACGTTACTGTTAAAATAAGGGGTGGATAGTTACTTGGTGAGTATTTGTTGACTGTTATTTTATTTTAGGATAGAGTTTTAAGTGTTTAACAAGTCTTTGAAGTATTATAACATATTTTTCTGATACTATATAATTATATTGGAAGGATGCTAATTGGGCGCTAGCTCGCCGTCCGTCCATCTTATGACGAAAACAGGCCGTGTCGACGGCGCGGTCGTGTTCTACGCGCGCCTCAAAGATATGTCAGCAACATAGAAGGGGCCCGCAAGGGCCGACGTCCGTCGGGGCTGCGGGTTGTTCGCAAGAGATACCGCGGCCTCCACATAAAGGGCTAAGAAGGCACATGGGTGGTTTTTAGTCAGTAGAAGTTTGACACTCCCTTTCGCTCTGCCCAAGAGCGGGAGGGGTTATTTGATGATTTCCCACCCCCCAAAAAAAAAGGATGCTAATTGGTAAGAAGGTAAATTTGCCCAGATTGGTGTTGTTTTATGTATTTAAATCGTTCGTGGTTGTGTTGGAATAAACAACAGAACTTGCACTGATTGGGCAACAAAAAAAACATGTCCATCCATTGTTATCTTTTCACAAGAAGGTCGAAAATCGTTCGACTCAATTTTGTCACCCACTACTAATAGTGGTGTACGGGTATTAAAACGGTAGCCTATTGTTAGCAGTTGGCTGCCATTTTAATGCCCGTTCATTAGGACATTCATTTGTCACGGCAACATTAGGACACTGACAGAAAAGGCTCAAATGACGCGTACCGTATATTTTGTACTAAAATTTTGGACCTAGCTCTGTTTGTTTTGATTTCGTTTATTTTTGGGACAAGCCCGCCACACTATTCCCAAACCACTGTAACTCCTGTTAGCCAGAATCAACAGTGGCGACCACAAGAAAAGCGCCGAGACAATGAAGCTCGACGAAGTCCCAGGGAAACGATTTAACTGTCTTGGATCCCGCAACGAAATTAATCAGAAAAGAATAGCGGAGGAGTAGGAAAAACATAATTTCCACTTCCCTCCATATCAGCAGGAGACAGAACAGAACAAGGCCAATAGGCATACAGGGACGTATACAACTGGGATAAGCCCAGTTGCCTAGCACCACGGATTGTCATTAATATTACTGGGTCCTAAGTTGTGAGCTGTTATATTTGATTCCAGTAATAGGTATGACAAAAATGCTTGAACGCACGGAAATTTGTTCTAGTTTCTACAAGGTCCTTATAGTAAATAACTCCGGATATTGGTGTTTGATTTCGTTTGTAAATCATGTCTTCCTTGTTTGATACGAACTGAAACAATAAGCGGGCACTAACTACATAGTTCCCAAAATCATTTCTACAAAGTCCTGACCAACGGCAGCAGGATTGTAACAAAAAATTAGATAACTAACAGCCTTTTTGGTCCAGTGGACGCAAAAGCGACTGCTAAGAATGAGGTCCTAGGTTCGTTTTCCGACTCGGCAAATTGTTATTGGGTTTTTTCTGTCAGGATTATCTCAGTAGCAGCCACGGCATGTGGATTGTGGCCGGTTAATGGTAATAACTGCCTCCGTGGTCCAGTGGTTTAGGCGTTTGCCTAGTGACCCGGTAGTCGTGGGTTCGATTCCCACGGGAAGCATACTTTGTAAAGTTGTTTCCAGTTTAGCTAGGACATTGCAGGCTTGAATCACCTGATTGTCTGATAAAAAGATGATTCCGTGCTTCGGAAGGCACGTATAAGCCGGTGGTCCCGGCCGCCAAATGGCGGTCGTCAAACCATGTCAGAGGCCTTTGAGACGGTTTAGAAACTCTGACACTAGGGTGTGTGGGGTCGTTAGACCTTACTGCCCACACGATAAGAAGGAGATGGTAATAAACTCGCCCTCTATTACAAGGGACTTAATTATAACTGGCAGACTGATGTAGATGAACTATTAAGTTCAGCTCTGCCCAACCCGTCGGAAACAATAGGCGTGACTTAGAATTTGAGTAAGAATCTAAAAAATATAATGTTACACCACAATATAGAGCTATTACAAGCTATGCTAGGAACAAACTGGTAAGTTTTTTAGCTTGTAAGTGGCGGTCAGTGGTGTCGACACGACCCATTGTTTTCTCGTTAATGATGCGTTCGTCCGTAGTGGATATAGGGTTGCTAGAAGTGGCAAGGTTAAGTTATAGGGTTTTAGAAGTTCACATATAATGTACAAACGTCATCATCATCTGCCTAGCCTTTTCCCAACTATGTTGGGGTCGGCTTCCAGTGTAACCGGATGCAGCTGAATACCAGTATGTTACATGGAGCGACTGCCTGTCTGACCTCCACAACCTAGTAAATACTAGGTAATACGATACTCTTTGGTAAGACTGGATGTCAGAATTTCAGGTCACTGACTACCTGTAACGACTGTCAAAGATCTATATATGGCAGCCGGGACCAACAGCTTAACGTGCTTTCCGAGGCACAGAGGAAACTCGGTATGTCGGGCGGTCACCCATCCACAGACCGACCTAGGCAAGCACAGCTTTACCTAAAGATCGACCCGAGTGGCAGTTCTTATTAAGCCACGAGCTCCTATATGGAGGGAAGTGGAAATTATGTTTTTCCAACTTTCCACTCCTCCGCTATTATTTTCTGATTAATTTCGTTATGGGTTTAAAATTACTTTCAAATTGTGTCCTGGGACTCCGTCGAGATTCATTGTCTCGGCGCTTTTTAGAGTTGCAGTGGTTTGGGAAAAGTGGGGCGAGTTTGCCCACAAGAAAAAAAAGTTCCTGTGGGTTACTAAATATCAAAATATATCTTCGAATTTTTCGCTCCGACATAGTCAGAAAATATCATAAAGTAACGTGCATTTCTGGGTTTTAATTTTACCATCAGAATAGTTGATCGAGCGACATAATAGATACGATTTGAGTATACGTATAGGCCCTGGTTATTATCGAAAATCTATTGACGAAATAGCAGACGCCTAAAAGGTTACGCAGATTTTGGGCGTTCGGTACTAGATCGCTCAAATGCACTGGTTTCTAAACAGAACAGAACTGCTGAAACCACTTCCATTCACTTTAACTCTGGTGGTCCTTTTGTTCGAGGGTAGTATTTCTGAATAAATTCAGTAGCTTAAGCCCGGTGTGGAAGGCTTAGTATCCAATTTATTATAAATTCATATGCTTATGGAACGCGGCTACGGTGGGTATATTTTAACTAGAACGTAATGACTCGGCTTGCACATACCTAGAAATAACGTAAAACAACAGCAACACGCCTATAATTCCTGAAAGATTAGGCAGAGGTGCACCCAATAGTACACATACATTTCGCCAGTTGTGTTTAAGTCCCATGTAATAGAGGGGGAGCCAATTTCCATCAACTAAGCCCAAATCCAGATACCGTAGCTGCTACTGAGAAAATCCCGATAGAAAACCCCAAAAACACTTTCGCTGACCCGGAAATCGAACCCAGTTCACACTATTAGAACAATCAACTGTTCAGCAGCTGAAGCTGAACTGAATTTCACAACTACATTTTTCATTTAGGCATACGTTTAGATGTCTCCAACTGTTAGTGAAAACGGGCAGTAATGAACCGAAGCAAATGTCAAGTACGTAATATATTTGTCCAGCAGTCTGTAAGATAAACTCTAATCACATAATCAAATAGGACCCAGCCTCCGGGGACCAAACGAGGTGCGTCCCTATTCCTAAACGACGACGTTCAGACGTTAGCGGTTACGACAAGCTATAACTAGGTTAGACTCACCCGAGTTTAGCCTAACTTAGCTTTATCTACTGTTTACGGTCTAAATCTGAGGCTATAATCGTAACGGGTAAAATATTTTGAATGTTGCGACAGCTTTTGGAATGTAAATAGTAGTTTTATGTTGTGAGGCCTCGTTTTTAGATAGTAGCTATCGTTGTGTAAATATACATAAAAGGCCATGTAACATCACGCTTGTAGTCAATTATGTCGTAGGCAGAAGCGTGACTTATCTCTATAATTCACAAGTTTTAATATATAAGTTCGTATAATAAAATAATTAGTTCGAATAATAAAGAGTACCTACTACCTACTGCTAGTACCTAAATATACATCACTACATATTATAAAACAAAGTCCTCCGGCGCATCACTCTGTCTGTCTGTTTGCGATAAACTCAAAAACTGCTGCACCGATTATAATGCTGTTTTCACCAATGGATTGAGTGGTTCTCGAGGAAGGTTTTAGTATGTAATTTGTAAAGATAACCGCCATCAACGCGGGCACAGCCGCGGGCATCAGCTAGTGATCATCATCATCATCATCATTTCAGCCGAAAGACGTCCACTGCTGGACATAGGCCTCCCCTAAGTGTCGCCACATTGACCGGTCCCGTGCATCTCGCATCCAGCGGATCCCCGCAACCTTCACCAGGTCATCGGTCCACCTAGTGGGAGGCCTTCCAACGCAACGTCTTCCGGTTCGCGGTCGCCACTCCAGAACTTTCCGGCCCCATCGGCCATCCGTTCTGCGAGCAATGTGCCCTGCCCACTGCCACTTAAGTTTGGCAATTCTTCGGGCTATGTCGGTAACCTTGGTTCTCTTGCGGATTTCCTCATTTCTAAGTCGATCACGCAAAGAAACTCCGAGCATAGCTCTCTCCATTGCTCTTTGGGTGACTTTCAGCTTTCTGATGAGGCCCATTGTGAGCGACCACGTTTCGGTCCCGTATGTAATCACTGGCAACACACACTGGTCATAAACTTTCGTCTTGAGACACTGTGGTAAGTTGGACGAGAAGATACTACTCAGCTTCCCAAACGCTGCCCAGCCGAGTCGGATTCGACGATTGACCTCTTTCTCAAAGTTGGACCTACCTAACTGGACCGTTTGTCCCAGGTAGACATAGTCGTCTACAACTTCAAGTGTAGAGTCTCCGATCTTGATAGGAGTGGGTGTTACATGGGCATTCAACATGACCTTGGTTTTGTCCATGTTCATCCTAAGACCCACTCTTTCGGAAGCTCTATTGAGGTCACCGAGCATTGTACTGAGGTCCTCCATGGTCTCAGCCATGACCACTATATCGTCGGCAAACCGAAGGTGAGTGATGTACTCGCCATTGATGTTGATGCCTAGTCCTCTCCAGTCCAGAACCTTGAAAACATCCTCCAGTACAGCGGTGAACAGCTTCGGAGATATGACGTCTCCCTGTCTCACACCTCGCTGCAGAAGGATAGGTTCCGAAGTCTGGTCCTGAAGTCGGACTGACATGGTGGCGTTTTTGTACAAACACTTCAACACCTCGATGTACCGGTAGTCGATTTGGCACCTTTGGAGAGACTGTAGTACAGCCCAAGTCTCGATCGAATCGAAGGCTTTCTCGTAGTCCACAAACGCTAAACAGAGAGGCAGATTATACTCTTCGGTCTTCTGTATAACCTGCCGCAGCGTATGTATGTGGTCTACGGTGCTAAAGCCTTTTCGGAATCCGGCTTGTTCGGGAGGTTGAAAGTCGTCAAACCTGCGCGCGAGACGATTCGTAATGACTCTTGAAAACAACTTGTAGACATGGCTCAGAAGTGAGATGGGCCTATAATTCTTCAGCCGGGCATTGTCGCCCTTCTTGAAGAAGAGTACCACCACACATCTGCACCATGCCTGCGGCGTTTTTCCCTCGAGTATGACAGAACCGAACAACTTCTGAAGGGCCTTAAGGACCGGTTTGCCACCCGCCTTCAGGAGTTCGGCTGTAATTCCGTCATCACCCGGTGCCTTGTTGTTCTTGAGCTGTTTCAGAGCCATCCTAATCTCGTACAGGCTGACATCCGGGATGTCTTCGGTATAGTGTCGGGTTAGTCTAGCTCTTGGGTCTTTAACTAGATCTTCAACGGGTTTGCTGGTTGACGTGTACAGCTGTCCATAGAAACTCTCGATCTCCCTCAGAAGCTCCGGTTTGGTGGATACGATCCTGCCGTCGTCGGTCTTCAGTTTCGTGAGCTGGCTTTGCCCAATAGCCAGATCTCTTGCAAATACCTTGGAGCCTTTATTCCGCTCTATTGCGTCTTTAATACACTCGGTATTAAAGCGGCGGAGGTCGCTCTTCAAGGATTTAGAGATCTGCCTATTGAGCTGCCGGTATTTACACGCGTCGTCTGAAGACTGTAGGATCATTTCACGCCGCTCCTTCATGAGACTGAGAGTTTGATCAGAGAGCTTCTTGTTCTTATTCACACGACGTGTCTTGAAGAACTTAGACCCAGTCATATGGACAGTTTCCACGAACCCATCGCTGTATTCGTCCACTGAGCTTCCTAGGCACTCGAAACGATTCTGGAGTTCAAGCTGAAAGCTCTCGGGGTTTTGGATCTGGAGCTGTGCTGGACGGAGCGTAGACTTCATCAGTCGAGACCTTTCAAGCTTAATATTGATGTTCAATGTGCCTTTTACCATGCGGTGATCGCTCCCGGTTTTTACCGAGTTGATCACAGAGACATCATTGAACATTTGCTTCCTGGTTGACATGATGAAGTCAATCTCATTTTTAGTCGCACCATCGGGGCTCTGCCAGGTCCACTTCCTGTGCTTACGTTTTTTGAAGAAGGAGTTCATCATATAGAGGCCCTCCTTCTCCATAAAACTAGCAAGTTGGTGACCCCGGCGATTCCTATGTCCAAACCCAAATTGCCCTACTAGCAGCTCATCCTCGTCTCGTTTGCCCAGTTTCGCGTTGAAGTCCCCCATGACAACGGTGAATTGGGTTTTGAAACCATGCATGGCTTTCGAGATATCCTCATACATGGTCTCCACCTCGTCGTCGGAGTGTGTTGAGGTCGGGGCGTAAACTTGTATGACCTTCAGCGAATATCTTGAGGATATTCTGAGTATAAGGTACGCCACCCTGGTCGATACACTCTCGATTTTCACGACGTTGTTCACAAGGGACTTGTGGACGATAAACCCAACACCACCCTGGGACCGCCGGTCACCCTCTCGGAAATAGAGCAAATTGCCGGATTTCAGGATTATCGTGTCCTCCCCCTCTCTTCGGACTTCAGATAATCCCACAATACTCCATCGCAACCTGCTCAATTCCTCTTCGAGTTCCGTAATCTTCTCGTCGGTCCGGAGTGTGCGCGTGTTATAAGTTGCCAGGTCAAGTCGTCGGTTGGGGTAGCCGGATCCCTTCCGGAGATTCTTCGCACCCCTTGCCACGCCGTTACCTCGACCGCTACCGTAGTCGAGGTTAGACGGGCTGCCGGGTACTAGGGGCCATATTTGTGTTGCGCTCATTTTTAGTTAGGGGGGTTTGCCATAATCGCCACGCTTGGCAGGCGGGTTGGCGATCGCAGTTCGGTCGATACAAAAACACAGAGAACGCTGCTGCCCATTCTCTGGTAAGTCCCTTAGTCGCCTCTTACGACACCCACAGGAAGATATGGGATGGTGCTATTCTTTACGTCCGACACCATACGGTACTCCGACACCATACGGTACCACCGGTACGGTACGGTAGCTAGTGATATTTTAAGATAATAAAACCTGGGTGCTCAAAATGTATAGAGTAGTCGTTTCTTTGTTAGTTAGCGTTAAAATAATTCCAATATTGGGGCCAGAACTCCACACTGAATCAAAGATAGAAGTTTTTTGTCACGACATCCCCTTACACCATCCACAAAATACCCAATAACCCTTTGTCCAACCTAGGGATCAAACCAAGACCCCACTTTCAAATCACAAGATCAACTCGACAATGCATAACTCAACCATAATTCCGGCCTGAAGAGAACTACCGTCCTCCTAAAATGGAGACAGCTTAAAGGTAACTTAATAAGCTTTAGAGCTTAAGTACGAGAAGCTTAAAGGTGCTTGCGTAGGTCACAAAGTTGGCAAACAGAGGACTGGCCGTGATAAAGTTTTTATGTCTTTGCAGGAAGATTCTTGTTTTTGCTGCATTTTAATCGTGGTTTATCTGCGTTGAAATATATTTTCTTTTAAAGGATAGTTCGTTTATTTATGTTGGTGAAAAATATGTACAAGAATATTATATTTCATCTTAAAAATATATTTTTGTGACTTGAGGAACAAGAGAGGTTTCGTTTCATATCATGAAAAGGTGTTCGAACTAAACAGTTTTTGAAGGAGACGGTGTGGACCTGAAAGATTAGTGAGAGGACTTCGCCCAGTAGTGGGCTAGAAGACTAACAAGAAAATACTGAACAAAAGTATTTATTTTACTTTCAAATCGACACAAAGTTTAATTATAAATTAAGAATGATTTTTCTCACTGGACGGTCAAAAGTTAATCACATTGAAGCTTGCAACAAAATATTTTTGGGATTGCACTTTCTTAATTACGTTTTTGGCTAACTACCTCTGCAGTACCAAAGTTGGCCTGTTGACAAAAAATACTAACAGTAATATAATAACTGGCTAAATGCTTGAACTTTTTAAAACTTAAGTTACCTCCCGTATATTTTTGTTCTAGTCAGATAAATGGCTCTGTTTACTTATCACTTAACCCGTTTGTAAAAACAATTCCTTTGTAATTAAAACTTAATGTTATAATTAAGTTGAACTAAGATTTAAAACACATTCTAGGCTTTAAATGTAATTTGCAAAACATAAGTCTTTAGCAGGTATGTAACAATTTAAATAATTGTGAATTGTCCTTATTATGTTACCCATTACGAATCGTGGTCTTTAGGAAAATGAGCTACATTATGATTCGGGGCTGCGGGTTGTTCAAAAGAGATATCGCGGCCTCGACACAAAGGGCTAAGAACGAACATAGGTGGTTTTTAGTCAGAAGAAGTCTGACACTCCCTACCGCTCTGCCCAGAGTGGGAGGAGTCATTTGATGATTTCCCACCCTAAAACAAAAAAGCTTTATTAAGATTCTGCCACAAAATTGCTATAGAATAATTTCGAATCAAAGGCTCAACTTTCGTTTTCTTGAACTAGCAACCCAAAACTAATCCATGAACCAACCCATTTCCCATTACCGCCCCATAAATCCATTGCAATCCATACCATGCAATTTACAAAGACGCAAGACCCATTAAACAAATCTTGCAGCCATTAGTGAGTTGAACGGCAGTAAAGTGCCGTTGTGTCCACAATAATTGTAGTTGGGGCGTTGTGGGGTGATGTGGGGTCATTTTGACCCCTTAACGATTTGTACTAATTTGAATCGAGTGTCATTAATAGTACAATGTTGGTGTTACTGTTGTTGTTAAACCGTTTAATGGGTAGGTTTGTAAATGTCGCTTTCAGGTAAACTAACATTATTTGGGGTTCTTCTTTTATATGAATTGAGTCTGAAATCGCAATCCAAAGTGAGCTAGTATAAGCATAATCAGCCTATAATGTTCCCACTGGTGGGACATAGCATTCTCTCTATGAGAGGGAGTGACCTCAAATCCACTACGCTGGACAAGTGCGGGTTTGCACAATCAATGTAAGAATAATATACAGCTGCCACTGCTGGGAAGCCAGCCCTTCTTATGTAAGAAAATGAAGGAGTGAACTATATTGTACAACACGGACTCACGGGTTGTTCGAAAGAGATACCGCGGCCTCGGCGCAAGGGCTAAGAAGGAACGTGAGTGGTTTCCAACTAGTAGAAGTCTGACACTCCCCTCCGCTACGCCCAAGAGCGGGAGGGGTTATTTGATGATTTTCCACCCGCCAAAAAAAAGGCTAAATCCTGCGTATAACACGCAGGATACAAAAACGATAACTTGGTCAAATTCCCAAAAAAAAGAAAAGAAGTAAAGTAAAACTAAAACTTTAGCTATATCTTAGTTATCATCACAATACTGAGAAAAAACGCGAAGTTTCTCATAGCAGTAAACTAAACGTATAAATCAACAATTCAAAGGAAACCATAATGAGGCGAAAAGTTTTCGTTACAATAGTGAGCCAGACCTACCATGAAATATTGTGACGAATTCCTAATCAGTAGGTGAACCATCATTCGTGTGATTGCTTCAGGAGACATTTTAGGTTTAAAGAAAAGTGATTGTGCATGCATTTTCATTCTTTCAAAAAGAAAAAGGGCACATGTTTAGTGGCAAATCTATGGAATAATGTGTTATTTGGAAATCACAAGTAAAGAGTCTAGCGCTACGTTTGTCTAAAACCACTTTGTGAGTTACATCACTTCTTATTTTATCTGCACAATTAATACACTGTGCGGGGAAATGTATTTATGTCCCTAATCCCCGCAATTCCCTATACGAGTTTTCTAAATAAATAATTCACAGAAGAAGAAAAAACTATCGTCAATCGTTTTGCGGTAAAAAAACAAAATTCAATTCACAACATTTTATTCATAACTATACTAATTACCTATGTTTTCCATAGTGAAACTTGTTTAACAATAAAATAAAACAACACTACATCACCCGCACTGACAGAGAAGTAACCAACCGAATAATTACATCAAAACTTATTTACAGGAACCTCCACCATCTGAAAGCCAAATGTTGATCTGAAGTACCAAGGACCATTTTATTCGCCCCCTGACCCAACACGTCCAGACAAACCTATAACGTCTGGTGGCCACAACCCCTCAATAATCGACACACCGCAGTATGGATCTGGGTCGTCGGCGACGGTATTCATACGCATCAATATGTAAGATGTTCTGTGAATCCATTTGTATCTGCCCATATTTGTGGTACCTAACTACATTTGTATCTATGTGTGTTTGTCTCTGTTTGTGTGTTTTGGATTTTAGGCTTAGAATTTGAATGGAAACTGTCTGAATCTAAAAAAAAAATATCGCAGTCATGAGCAAATGCCTACAAAAAATTTGGGCAGCAAGTGCCTTAATGCTTATTTGCAAAACAGATTAGCATTTAAATAGCTTAGTGTGTTGATGAGTATGAGGTCCTGGATTCGTTTCCCGGGTCGGGCAAAGTGTTATTGGGTTTGTAAATCATGTATTTCTCAGTAGCAGCCACGGAAGTCTGGGTCTGCGCCCGGATGATGGCAATAGGCTCGCCCCCTATTACGTGGGACTTAAACATAACTGGAGAAATGTGGGTGTACTTATTAGGTACAGCTCTGCCTAACCCTTCGGAGATTACAAGGCGTGATGTTATATTATGTATAGCAATGATCTAAATTTACACACACATACCCTACTACACAAAATCAATGCTTCTATAAGAAGTACCTTGTCAAAGTAAAATCAATTCGTATACAGAATTTCTCAAGCCATACTAAGCTTGCTAAGTTAAGTATGCCATCACTCATTTAATTCTAAGAAGCTGGATCGTGCTGACATATTTATTTTCTTCAACAAAACATCTTTCTTCAAGAAGCGATTTATTAAAACAACGTGTATAAAGTACCTTGAAAACTTACAATACATCCCAAGAATTTTATTTCTTTATTTTTGTTCAAAACGCGACCCGTTGAATTTTAAAGCGCATTCCAGTTGCAATGGAATTCTTTTAGGGAGCGACTGGAATTCCAGCTTTCACAGAGGAATGGACGTTATAAGTAGGTAAAATCTATAGTGTAATACTGAGAATTTGAAGCGTGGGTCGAAACGCGGTTAGGAGAGCACGACGGAACTTCCTTTTAGGCGCTAGGTATGGCATTTTTAATTAGTTTTTGCCTCTGTGAGTTAATTAAAACTGATTTCTAATAAAGTGGGCAAAGAGTTGGAGAAGAAAAATGCGTAGATGAAAGTAGTGTCAGATTTTGAAAAGTCGATAAAACTGATCTGAACAATAGGAATAGTTCTTTTGAGTGTAAGGACCACATAAGTTGTCGCGGGATTTTGCTATTTTTGTCAACGTATCGTCGTTTAAACATAATTAATTAGGTAAGTCTCAATTATTAGATGGAACTCGTATCGATCGATGCATTTTAGCAAATTACTTAAATGTACTCAGAAAATTTGATTACTTAGAAGTAATTTGCTAAAGTGATCACATTTATAATGTAGATTTGCTTCAAAAGACTATTGATAAAATCCTCTGAAACTTCGCTATAGACTCTAAAAACATCATAGAAATTCAATAAAACACTCACTTAAATATAATCCACAACAAAACTGTGATTTATCACCTCTATGATCAAACTTTGAGTGCAGGAGTATCGCCAAGTTCTAGATTCAATTTCCGTGTAAAGCCGTATTCGGCTACATTACGGTACAAGTTTGTTATTCGACCAGGTTCGAACCGCCAACGTAACCTACCTAGTTTTACTGCCGCCGTACCAAGTTTCAGATATAAGTAAATTCTATTTTATTATTTTTGTTCAAGTTTTTCAAATTTTGTGCCGGGGAAAAGCTTTTTGAAATACTATGTTAAGTTGTTCTCTAATATTCTTATACAAATAGCAATACCAGATGCGGATACTTAACACCGTCAGATATTTAGGAGTTTTTGGTCAACTGGACCCACTCGAAATGGACCCGCAGGTCCAGTCGACCAGGTCAAATTTTGAACTGGTCGACTGGACCTGCGGGTGTCCAAAACCTAATTTCATTATGGTACAGGTACAGTCACGTAGTAAAGCCCAATCTTTTAGTTGCAAGTCACGGGCAGTCAGGAGCCAGATTATCTGTTAATCATTCTTAAAGAGTAACCTATTCCATTACCCAGTAACTGGGTTCTGAAGGCCAGATAAACAGTTGTTTCATGTAAAATATAAGTATTCACCTGCGCACTCACATTTCTAGGAAAAGGCTAGGCAGACGTAAAGAAACATTGTATCCTGCTTTGAAGTATGAACTAGGGCAGAAAATTGAAAAGATTAAAGGGTTATTACTCAAGATTTTGTTACTTCTACATGTTACCAAGAAGAGTATGGTTACTCACAATATTCTCTTTCGTACGAAAGAATTAGACTTTCTAAAGATCGAAAAACGTTAAAACCCCTTTTAATTTTGAATCAAATTCAGTGTACTTACAAACTGCATTCAAATGAGAAGTTTCCCTTGAGCATTGGTTTTCCTTGAATAATATTTTTTTAATTACTGTGCAAGGCACGGTGTATTAGAGCCAAAGCGAGAGGCTGAGGTGGAAATACAGCGGCCATTAAAAAATAGTTAAGTTCTTGAAGAATAAATTAATGGGTTCCGTGCCAGATGTAAATGGTGGGAGCATTTGTAACTTGTGTTTTTTTTCTCTTTTGTCAGTAGTTAGTTTTGTTCTAAACGGTTAGGGTCTTGGAGTTTTTACGATGTACAGATTAGGCAAATAAGATGACATTTTATGTAAGTAGGTAGCTTGTTCGAAAGAGATACCGCGGCCTCGATCCAAAGGGCTAAGCACTTTAAGAAGGAACATGGGTGGTTTTTAGTCAGTAAAAGTCTGTCCAGAGCGGGAGTAGTCATTTGATGATTACCCACCCCCCGAAAAAAAAAACCAAAATGCCCACTGTCTCATGCATCTTTCATTGAATAATAATTCAATGTATTTAAGTGTATGTTTACAGCTTAGGTAGCTACAGGATGGTATCCTAAAGTTAATTAGTTTTACAAGGTAAAATTTTTACAGAAAATCCGATTACTTATGTACTATTTATAAAACGTAAAACTTAAAGTGCTTCACTAAATACTTTGCCATCCATGTTGTAAGCACCTAAATACTTATAGCATTAGGGTGCTTACCTAATGATGTTGTAGGGTACAATAGATCCCGTCGGGGCTGCGGGTTGTTCGAAAGAGATACCGCGGCCTCGGCGTAACGGCTAAGAAGGACCATGGGTGGTTTTTAGTCAGTAGAAGTCTGACACTCCCTTTCGCTCTGTGAAAAAGTGGGAGGGGTTATTTGATGATTTCCCACCCGCCAAAAAAAAAGGGTACAATATATATGTACTTTATTTTGTTTTTTTGTCAGTCCGTTCGCATGTCATACATTATATTTAGTTATACAGGGTAGCCTCTCATTGGCCATAGAAACTGTAACAATAATTTTTGTAATATATTTTAATGTATCGCTGTTGGTTACCTAAGTAAATAAAATACTTGTTTTAATTTATTCGCTTTGGTTATTATTAATTGAGAAAGAGTAGGTAGTTGACCAGATGCAGGTGGATTTATTGTTTAAGCTGCAAATACGCGTAGCTTAGATGATAATGACACTTCTTTTTATTTACTGAAAGAAAAAGAAAAAAATGAGTTTATTTGGCATTAAAACAAAAGTTGCTTACAAACTATACAAAATAAATAAACAAACACAAAACTAATATATAAAACACTGCTGGTTATTGGCCTCCTCAACTCGATGCTTAAGCTTTCATCCAGTTGCTATCAGCCACCTACACATCAAGCTATACATTTCCAATATAAGCTGGTCTCGCATTGTATAGGATTTCCGTACAGTGCGAGATCAGCGTAAACAGGAAATGTATAGCTTGATGTGCAGCCGTGTGTACCAATTCTTGACAACAAATTTTCTAAATATGAAGAAAGTGCGTCTTTTAAATCAAGTAAATTAACAAACAATTTAAGATCACCTTTCTGTACGGAACCCAAAACACAGTTGAAAGAAACCGTTTACACGGCAATGATTTCTACATTTAATAAACACATGGAACATTATAATACTAACATTGGAATACCACCTTTATCCCCTGCCACATAAGGTCTAGTGAAAAGTCAAACACTTTACATGTTCACTCAAAGAAATTAAAAAGTTTATAGCCAAGATTTTTTAAGAGATTTTATGCGGGGGTTCTAATGAATGACCCCTTTATGTAGGACCTTAACGTGTATATTTTAGTCTTTGATGGTTGGTTTCCAAGAATGGTTCACCTTTTAATCTGATGATGTTTGAAGTTAGAAGAATTAATGCTTACTTTGATAAGTATACGTTTTATAGCAGTACTTTAAGTTTATATATTTATATAACAAGATCTAAAACTTAATAAGAGCTCGTGGCTTAATAAGAACTGTCACTCGGATCGATCTTTAGGTAAAGCTGTGCTCACCTAGGTCGGTCTGTGGATGGGTGACCGCCCGAAATGCCGGTTTCCTCCGTGCCTCGGAAAGCACGTTAAGCTGTTGGTCCCGGCTGCCATGTATAGATCTTTGGCAGTCGTTACAGGTAGTCAGTGACCTGAAATTCTGACATCCAGTCTTACCAAAGAGTATCGTATTACCTAGTATTAACTGGGTTGTGGAGGTCAGATAGGCAGTCGCTCCATGTAAAATACTGGTATTCAGCTGAATCTGGTTAGACTGGAAGCCGACCCTAACATAGTTGGGAAAAGGCTAGGCAGATGATGATCTAAAACTTAATTAACGGCACGGCGAAATATCATCTGTTTAGAACTGCAACTGTACTAAGATATTATTTCTCTCTAAATGAGTAAAATATAAACTATAAACTAAAGTTAGTTTTGATTACAAAACCATTGGGTTAAAAAAAAATTATGAGATATTATCATGATCAAATAGTGAGAAACAGATAAATAACCAATATAGATGGATATTCATTTCAACAAAAAAAAACATATTTTTATACTATCTTGACAATCAGCACGATCTTTAACTTTCTAACCAACCTTTTATATGTTTATTACGGTAAAAAAACATAAAAACTTTAACCCTAAAACCAGCTACTAAACCCACAAGAGGTCCTAAAGATCGACCTCAAACGGGAGAACTAAATAAAAACAATGATCCGCAAAGACCGAACTTAAGCAAACACATAAATTGTAGCGCTAGTTGAATCCTTTGGAACGAACGAACCAATAACTTTTGTTTCGAGCTAAAATGTACCTTGTTTCAAACAGGTAAACTTCCTTTTACATTGACACTTGAATTGTAACGTCTTCAGTTTGATATGTGATTCTACCAACTTTATTTTGCAGTTGTTGAAGACTCTATCGTATGGAATGGAGGGTTTAATTTCGATTGTTTGAAGTTAAGTGATGTGAGAACGTGTTAACGCCTTTGAAAGTGACGAGATAATTTATTAAGAGTTGGTGACCAGTTTTTTCTCACCCTTTCACCATTTGTTCTTAAGTTTTGTTGTTTCAAGTGATTTTTTAACAGGGAACTTTGTCTTTTTGTTGTGATATAATGTCAATATGGGTATGTTTGTGTGTTGATAGTTCTGAAATACTTACTTCAAATTGTTCTCATAATATTCTTCTACTAACTCATTTTGCTTTTACGTATTTTTTAAACAAACAACTTTTCTAAAACTAAAACGATACGACTGGACCTGTTGTAGTAAACAACTTTCAATATTTTTATTCAATAAATTCAATGACTTTGAATTCCACAAACTATACTCTGTCGGTCTTTCAATATTATGATTCATTGGAATTTAATGTTTATGGATATTTTAATCTCTATTTCAGGAGGATATAAATAAAAAAATTAAAATATTGAGTATACTAAAAAGGTTTTCATCATATTTGTTCAATCAAATAAAAGCGTTAAAAATTCAATATTTAAAAACTAAACAGCTTGTTTATAGTTCGTAGTATAAACAGCTTTTAAAAAGTTGTATGGTGATCGATTGGAGTATTATTGCCATGTAATGTGATGCGGAGGAAATGAGGAAAATTTTGTGAAGAAAGTTTTGGGCATGAATGACGAATCCCACGTGTTTCCTTCTCCGACCTTTATCAACATCTAAGGTGCAGTTATTTCCATAGAACCCAAAACAACACAAAAAAGTAGTAAATAATAAAAATTATAGGTAAAAAAAAAATATATATATATGTATATTAAATAAAACGTGTTGGATGTAATTTTTTGGCCCATATTCCTCTCAGCTAACCCATTCACTTAGAGGAACTTAGATTCTTAGCCAACTATGCATTGTCAGTTAAACAAAACTGGTATGTTTTTTTTACATAATAAATAGTTACAGGTGAAACTAACAAAAGGGTGTTGAAAACGAAATAATTCTACGAAATGAATTCACCAATCAGTATTACAAAAAAACTACAAAAAAGTACGATCATATAAATCTAGAATGCCGAAGTAAATTAAAAACCTGACAGGTCGTAAGTGCAGGGGGTCGGGGGACGGGGGTATAAAATATAGCATTTAGTATACGTACCAACAGGCCGTGGCATACTGCCAATACGGTACTTTTTGTGCTTGCTGACTGTGTCTTATAGATTTATAATTTAATCGAGTGATACGCGCGCTTGAAACTTTTGCTGGATCAAGTTATTAGTGTAGTTTTGTAAGTTGGCGAATTTAAATTTACGAATAAATTGATACAATTTTTATTTTTATTTTAGGGACTCATTTGTATAGAGGTCGCAAGACCTACTTGTAAACATGAGATCGTCTAGTTCAGTCGAGTTTTTTTTAGTGTTTCCATCAGAAATTTCTCAGTATCAACCACGGAGTCCATAATAATTGTACGCGGTTGAAGGCTCACTCTTATGCCCGTCGGGGCTGCGGGTTGTTCGAAAGAGATACCGGCGCAAAGGCTAAGAAGGATCATGGGTGGTGTTTAGTCAGTAGAAGTCTGACCCTCCGTTCCGCTCTGCTCAAGAGCGGGAGGAATTCCCACCCCCCCCCCCCCCAAAAAAAAGGCTCAAACATATTATAAAATAATTTGCAAAATAAGTGTCTGAGTAACCCTTTTCCTTTAACTTCTGAGTAACCCTTCGAGGATTACAGGCGTGATGTTTTGTTATGTTTTTATTTTTCTTGTATGAGATGAGTGTCGATTCAATACCCGTGTTCCTGGGCTATTTAAATTGTACACATACACACATACATAAACTCACGCCCTTTTCCCATGGGGGTAGGCAGAAACCACAGAACGCCACTTGCTACGATCCTTACATACTCCTTTTTAAATTGTAACCTTTGTTTATTTCATTGTAAAAAGAAAAGTCCAAAATTATATGTCCACTTGTATTTAATTCGAAGGACCAACTATCATCAATAAACCACGAACTAAAACACTGGCTACTTTTATCTCCTGTTAAAAAAAAACTCAATAAGCCAACATTAAGCCCAACTTTACTACCGCACCGATCAATTAATAACCGAACTTTCCAGAAAACCCTGCAATAAAAAAAGTTTTTTTTTCAAAAAAAGAACTTTTCCACGAGATAATCCGTAGAACGGCTACGCAGAACAAAAGTTGTACAGTCACGTACACCTATATGTATACACATTCCTAAATTCAAAAGCGATTTTCTTGTCGATTAAAGACTTTTTCTGTCAGATATGACCTATTTCATCATGATGTTGTATCTGAAATACTATGTTTGTAGCCACATTAAATTGCAGTAGAAGAAAATCGCTATTGGAAGTTAGTCAGTTGTTACATATTAATGCAATTAACAGTACCTCGAATCCAAAACTTTTTTATTCGCTTGTCTTAAGTCTTTCTATCGTAATTTGGTATGCAACAGACGGTAGTGCGAAAGGCTAATTGTAGCCAGCCGTGGTTGGCTCGGATCCAAGTAATTCCTGGCGGGATCTGCTATGACAATATTAAGGAGCAGCTTACACGGTCCGAAAAGCATGGATACATAACGACAGAGTTTAAATAGAACTGTTGGTATTTTTTGGTTCAAATATCAGCAGAGCTATTGCGTATCTTTTTGGCTATCATAGTGTTCATCGATTAACTGTCAAATGGTTATGGTTTGGTGCAAAATGGAACAATTAGGCAATTAAAAACAAGGAGGGTTTTGCTGGGTAATCTTTGGTCGTGGAGAGAATGAAGTCTTTGAAAATCTTTGAACTAAACAGTGAATGGTTATGCTTGTAAGAATGGTCTTATTTACTTTATTTAGTATATTTATGGAGATTTACTCAATTCTCACATACGTTATGGGGGAATTGAGCATTGCAACTAATGCCATTTAAAAGTAATAAAAAAAAAAAAGTTAAACCATGTGCCGTAGATGTCAATGTGAAAGTAATTAGATTTTATTTTGTATGCTGCTATCGTTGTAGCATTCGTTTTCTCTTTCCAGAAATCTTAAACAACACTCATTAATCTATTTGGTTGCAAAATGTTGATTAAATATTTCCAAATACACAAAAAACTTAAAATAATAATAGAAATATCCTACTAATATTATAAACGCGAACGTTTGTATGTATGGATGGATGGATGTTGGTTACTCTTTTACGCAAAAACTACTGAACGTATTTGGATAAAAATTGGTACACAGATAGTTCATAACCCGGATTGTTTTTCTCCCAATTTTATCTTCCCGTGGGATAATTTTCGAGTTGTAGCGGGCGAAGCCGCTGGCAACAGCTAGTGTACTTATAAAAATAAAACCATTGAAGATCTTTAAAAAAAGTTATCAAATGTAGAATTAAGTTCTTGAACACCGGTTTTACTCAAGCCCAAAATCATCATTATTGTTCAGCAGCACTAGTTACTGAACTAAGCGGATGGTACAATGACCTAAGTTGACCTGTTTTGTATAGCTATCAAAATGTGCCTAAAATAAAGCCTAGGCCTGAACAGCGTGGGCAGCGAGTGCCAAACACTGACAGGTGACTGTGCAATAAAATGACTTTTTATCTAGCCAACCACGTCAAAATGTTGTACAGTTTTTGTTCAGTTGGTTTAGATAAACCAGCTTTTTTATATTGTACATCAGTTTTCAACCGCAGCTTCGGTGGTCGCAAAATTATCGCACGGTAAAATACTGGATATATGAAGTGCTATTCGTCCGAAATCTACTATCTATGGGTCGTGTGTGAGTTTGATTAACTGAGAAAAGGTTATTATAGTGATGAGAGTGGTATTTTTTTGGGGGGTGGGAAATCATCAAATAACCCCTCCCGCTCTTGGGCAGAGCGAAAGAGAGTGTCAGACTTCTACTGACTAAAAACCACCCATGTTCCTTCTTAGCCCTTCATGTCGAGGCCGCGGTATCTGCGAACAACCTGCAGCCACGTCATGTCAACCTAATTGCACGTTCAAGGACTTGAACGAAGCCTATGAAAGAGCAGTCCAGGTTGTTTCGTACTGGATGGACAAAATTTAAGTTGTCGACTCGAAAAGAAGAAGAAGTACTGACCACAATTTTATAGAGCCGTCAAAAGAAAAGGCTGTATTGTTAAATATACACTAACACATATAACTTAGTACCTCATATTTGTATCGATGAAATGATTGTACACAAAACCAATGGAATAGAAAAGACACACTTTTAGTTATTATGCCAGAGAAACAATCTTTGAATATATTGTCCCTAAATAACGCATTTGAGAAATTATAAAAAAAGCCTTAGAATGTTATACGCTAACATAAGATTTTATTCAAATAATAAAATCCATTACCAAAGCTAACATTTGCTTACTTTACCTAAACACATTTGGATCAGCCTCACTATTTGAATAATACATAGCACGTGTGTACTTTGAATATAAAATTATATATCTTCAAAGACATATCAAATAAAAATACTAAGGTCCCAGACGACTAAAAGGTTAGACTAGTCAAGAAGATTTGACAGTTCGATCACAAAAATAGACACCACTTTTTTACTCACAGAAGTACTAAAATGGACCTGCTAGTAGTGAATGAATTGTATGAGGTGACAAAATATACACACCTTTCTAGGTTTAACGGGATACTAAAATAGAAATTCAGCCCATATGAAAAAAAATGCATTGGTGAAAAAGTCTTGCTACGGCGTAGCAAATTCACGCCTACGCCGTAGCAGGGACATAGCCCCGCTACGCATTAAGTCTGCATTGGGCTTGTATTTTGCCAGAGAATGGTTATTTACGTATAATCAGTGTGGTTTTAATAAGCAAGATCTTGTCCTCTAGTAACCTGGCAACCAGATGGTGCGAGCCGACCTGACGTTATTGCATAAGCTCATCTTATTAACCTGAGCTGCAGGCGCTTCAGCTTATTATTTGGCTTATGTCTCAAGTCTCTTTGTATTTCAGTGCAATTAACTAATTTAATTCTTATAGATGGCGAATTCAGTAGTATTTTCAAGTGTCATAAGGTTTTTAATTTCGCTAATGAGTCTAAATGCGATCAGCTAGATATGCTGACCGCGTCAAGGCTCAAGCACGTTGAGGACGGTTAGTGTCAATATTCCATTAGAATCTTGACTTTGACAGCTCTTAAACGCAGTTTAAAAATACTGAACATATTCAGTGGTATTGCCAAGACCAATCTCAGAAAAGCACCTACTTTACTTCTTCATCATCTGACTAGCCTTTTCCCAACCATGTTGAAGTGGTCTTCCAGCCTAACCGCATGCAGTTAAATACCTGTATTTAACATGGAGCGCCTGCTTATCCGGCCTCTACAGACCAATTAATTTGTACCCTGCTTGTAAAGACTAGTTGTCAGTCTTTCAGGCCAGTGACCACCTGAAACGAAAAACTTCAACTGTTTCCCGAAGCACGGAGGAAACTCGATCTGTACCTAATGAGTGGAAGAACAGTGGTGGCCCAGTGGTGGTGGGCCCCGGCTTACGAACTGTATGTCGTGGGTTCGAATCCAGGCAGGCGTATTACTTTGTTCAATAATTTCATCACCACTGCTCTCAAAAACGGTGAAGGAAAACATCGTTAAGAAACCGGCCTAGAACAAAAAATTCGAAAACTTGTGACATCTACCAATCCACACTGGGCCCGCGTGGTAGATTATAGCCCATTCCCTCTCAAAGACTGGAGGCCTGTGTCCCAGCTGTGGGAACATTAATAGGCTGTTGATGATGATGATGAATGGGTGGTCATCATGCCTCAGACCAACCTAGGCGAGTGATGACGACCAGAGTGGTTGTGATTATTTAGCTACAAGCTTCTCCTGCCTACTGATTTTAAAGTCAAATAATCTTAACTGTTCCACACATTCTCGTTCACAAACCACTACCAACCGATACACTCAGCTGAAACAACTCTCAATAGGAGACCACCACCGCGATCTGCATCACAAACGTTCGAGCAATTTTTCTGTCGAGGCGAGACCGCGGCATCGCACACTGCTGCATACATTTTCATGAAGTTTTGCATTTTTGATGAACTAAAAAAACCGGCCAAGAGCGTGTCGGGCCACGCTCAGTGTAGGGTTCCGTAGATAATAAAATATTATGTAAACGAAGTTAAAAAAAAAATACGGGCAAATGAAACTTGACCTCTGGATTGTATAGGCGCTCATACGATTCAGGGACCAAATTATATTGGTTAACTGCAGTTTCCATCTGTTGTTTCCATCCAAGTTCAAAATAATTTTCCTAGAAAGTCCTTATAAAGTTCTACTTTTCAGATTTTTTTCGTATTTTCTAAACTTATGGTTCAAAAGTTAGAGGGGGGGGGACGCTTTGTTTTTTACTTTTGGAGCGATTATTTCCGAAATTATTGACATTATCAAAAAATGATTTTAGTAAACCCCTATTCATTTTTAAATACCTTTCCAACAATATATCACACATTAGGGTTAAAATTAAAAAAAAAACACTTCCCACTTTACATATAGGGGGGCTACCCTAATAAAACATTTTTTTCCAATTTTTATTTTAGCACTTTGTCGGCGTGATTGATACACATATTGGTCCCAAATTTCAGCTTTCTAGTGCTAACGGTCACAGAGATTAAGCGAGGACGGACAGACAGACAGACATGGCGAAACTATAAGGGTTCCTAGTTGACTACGGAACCCTAAAAAGATGGAAAATCGCTGTTTATTTTATTTTTTCGTGCGGAGTGCCGTGTTGCCGTTTTTTGGAAGTTTGCTGGTTTGAGGGTGGAACGTTTGTGGTGAATTGATAAGGTGGATATAATTTTGTTAGGTTTTCAGCTTTATATGTTTTATTTACATTATCTGTTTTCTTTTAGTGACTGAGTTACAGTTCCTCCGACTAAATCAGTTTTAAAACAGTCATACTATAAGTTTTTCTATCAATCAGCAGACTTTAAAGTCGTGTTTCGTGTATGTCTCTGTAACTTCTTTGTTTTAAACTGCCCTTTTATTTTTTTGATATACCAGGTCTGAATTTAAAAATTATATATTTATTATATTATATTTTTGATGTATGAACGTGGACGAAGCAAAAGGAGTATGTAAGGATCGTAGCAAGTGGCGTTCTGTGGTTTCTGCCTACCCCCATGGGAAAAGGGCGTGAGTTTATGTATGTGTATGTGTATATTTTTATATTTTTTTACGAACATGGGGAAAGCTTTGTCGAGTTCTTAGAAACACAATAAATATAAAGAGGCTAAAAATAATTTCGATCATGAAGATATCAGAACCCGCAGGTTTAATTTACACGAAAAAGGTTCTTCAAAAATATAATGTTAGAGAAATTTCTAAAAAGTAAAATGCAAATGCTTCAACAATTAATTTTCTAGAAACCCTAGTGGGCAGACAAAATACCCATTTCAATTTTCTGGCTTAAAATATCATAATTTAAAGAAAATAATTTAAAACACTCTCAGGTAATTAACTCATCAATGCCTGAACAAATAATAGGCCAGTAAAATAAATTGAAAAACCTCTCATCATTAGAAACATAACGAACTTGTCTTATATAAAAATAATACAACTGTGAAGAGTTATTCGCACTATAAATGTGTATGTTAAATAATTTATAATTTATGTATATTGTGGTGAGAAAAATAAAGTTTATTATTATATTATTATTATTATAAATCCCTTTTTTTGAAACAGAATCATTTATTTGTTAAACATAGATATTGTTACGAGCTGGGTATGGGATAAATAAAAACACTACCAATTAAACACACGAATTAACTTTATTACTCACAAAACACTTATACACAATCACAAAAACACTACTGAACACTTTATCGCACTAGATATCTCTTCGAACATTTCGTTGTCTCGCTTCGATGAGAGATGAGACAGAGAAGAGAAGTGTAAGAAAGGGACGGGAACATGTCTAAGTAAATAATCATAGAGAAGTGTGACCAAGGGACTGGAACATATCTAAGTAAATGCTCAAGCAAAGTAATGATTCATAACTCATTCAATAAACAACTGTCAAAATGATAGCTAATTATTGATGGTATTCTTCTCATTTTCGTGTACGCAAACTACACTGCGCTCCAAAATATGTACAAATTACTGACGTTGCTCATACATCCTCTAACATAAAGTGGGATTAGACTAGCCACATTTGCCGTATTCCCCAGTGACCAGTGGTCCACATTGGCCCTAGATCGAAAAAACAGGAAGTCATGTGGAAAGACTTTTAATTTGATTTTTTTTTTTGGCGGGTGAAAAATCATCGAATAACCCCTCCCGCTCTTGGGCAGAGCGAAAGGGAGTGTCAGACTTCTACCGACTAAGATACCGCGAGCCCGGACACAAAGGGCTAAGAAGGAACATGGATGGTTTTTAGTCTGTAGAAGTCTGACACTCCCTACCGCTCCGCCCAAAGCGAGAGGAATCATTTGATGATTTCCCAACCTCCAAAAAAAAAGGCTAACAGTATCAGTATTCTCACTTCATCAATAGGTCAAATCAAGGAAACAAAGCTACCTATAGCTACCATTAACTAACTCATTCATTGACTAATGAACCCTTACATTTCTTCGGCCGTTATCTCGAAGTATCAAATCATTTGAAACAAAAGAGCGTAGCGGTAATTTCCTGCAATGCTTTGAAATACAACGCCTGTTAGTAAGGTGATTAGTTAACTATGATGGCGATTAATGGACGAAATATACTTGAAGATTATGTGCCTTTCATTCTTTCTGTAAGGCACTTTTAAATTGCACGTACGGTCAGCAGCAGAAGTAGCTTAACACTACATAAAGTTACAAAGCAGGTTTTTAATAAAAACTTGTTAGACAAATTATTGAAGAGTAAGGAATATTTAAAAGAATAATATTCTGAAACATTACAAATAACAGCTGAAGTCCTGTACATCAAAAAATTATAATTCCGAAATGTTAAGCTACTTCTGATGCTGACTGTACACTTACGTGAATAGGGATGATAACTGACTAAAAAAAATACGATTCTAATTAGTCCGTCTGTTAGTTTATCGAAAAATATTGGATACGTATTTTTTGTTCTATCAAATCAATAAAAATTGACGAAGATAAAACGCGTCAAAGATTTGAGTGGGGGGTTATGACGTTACTCACCGGTAAAAAATGTCATACTAATGTCTTAGAATATGACGTCACACGAGTTTTCAAAGCACTGTATCGTCTTCATTGTTTGTTCACGTGAAAAAAGAAAAAATACGTGTCCAATATTTTTTGGTAATCTATCTGACGCACTAATTAGATTTTTTTTGTTTACTACCCTATTGATAAATCACTTTCATGGCCTTGTCCCATTTTATTTGGGGTCGTTGCAACACAATTTTTCTTCCATTTGGACCAGTCAATCGTCACATTATCATTTACAACTTTTTTTTCATATTATTCCTCATACAATCCAGCTATCTCTCTTTGAGGAAGACCTCTTCCTCTCCATTCATCAATATTTATAGTCATAACGGTTTTAGTCACATACGATTATTAAGAATGTCAAACATTTAATAAGAAAATTAAATTTATATATATATTTTTTTTTTTCTCATCCATTTTATTTTAATCTTTCACATTTCCTGGACTATTTAGTAGGTCAATCTGTCTTTTTTTGGAGTTCACCTAACCAGGATTGCCTCTTTGCGCCCGCAGAAAGGAAAGGAGCTACTAATTTCTTACCTGAGGACCACGTGGCATATATTAGCGTTAATCTTAAAGACTTTAACCTAGTGACAGGGATATCTCCCGTCACCCTCCATCCTGAAGATCGAACAATTGCCGAAAAAACTTTATATAAAACACAATAAGAGAAGAATGTCCAAAAATTGTCCAAGACCTTCCTCGTTACGATTTACGTAATCAAAAATGCAAATCTTACGTCCGAATTACGCTGATTTTTCCCGCGCTCCGACGTTTTTTCCTACATTTTTTTCCAAACTTCGTTGCGTTTTACACGAAGTTATTTGGAATTTTTGAAGCTTATTTATTTATTCATAAGTTTCCGTCCGCGGTTTTACACACGTGGATCCGGTTTTTGCTGAGTTTTTTAAGTCCTTTTTGCATTTAAAGTGTAATTTAAAAATGACATTTCGATTTATTTTGAAGGGTTTTATAAAGCCGTTCTTGATTAAAAGTACTACGCATACTCATATAAGTGAAAAAAGTATTGCGCCGACCCCAAATAATATAGGATATGGGCAGGAAGATGATGATGATGCATACTTTTATAAGTATTTGTATATGACTTGTGGTCGTATATTTTGCAACGTGCGATTTGAGGAATTCTACAATTCAAAACGGTCTTCACACAGGTGCGTCATTCACACACATATGCAGTTCACAATAGAAAATGTTCGACTCTCACTACTATACACACTGGTGTACGAGAAACTTCGAGAATATCCCACACCAACTCTAACTTTCCATTGTATAATATCACCAAAAATAAAGTTATATCTCTTCAAAATTCAAGCGCTCAAAAAGCTAGAGTGTTGAAACTATAAATCCTGCTATTTTGCAGCTCAAAAATAATGCAGAGTTAAAAAAGCGCTAAAGAGCGCTTTTCCGCTGATAAATCAAGTGGAGATCTCTTGAAATGCACGCTTGTAGTGTTTCACAAAATTTTGCATGTGACGTAAGTGGAAATATTTTACATACAATATTAATTATCTTTTTGGAGGATTGCAGTGTTTTGATGTTAAATAATTGTTTATAGGATATAGTAAGTATTTAAGCGCATCCCGTCGGGGCTGCGGGTTGTTCGCAGATACCGCGGCCTCGACATGAAGGGCTAAGAAGGAACATGGGTGGTTTTTAGTCAGTAGAAGTCTGACACTCCCTTTCGCTCTGCCCAAGAGCGGGAGGGGTTATTTGATGATTTCCCAACCCCAAAAAAAAAAAGTATTTAAGCGCATAGAATAGAACACTTCACTTAAATACATTCACATTATTTATGTAGTTAGTTGTTACAAAATATATTTTTTTTTGTTTTGTTTTATTTGTACAGATATTCGTATATTATATGCATGTATAGAAGGTATGTGATGTATATAATGTTCATTTTATTAGCACAAACATTTCGTCCAAAGCTTAAACCTAGATAAAACTTTAACTACTTTTAAATAAGTCAGGCTACGTTGGCAAGCAATGCGTCATAGCATTTATTGCTTTAAAAATACTTCACTGTTTCTATGCTTTCTATCGCATAGCAAAGTCATAAATTAATTTGACTCAAGTCTTACCTACAAATTTTTATTTAACATTTACTACTTCGCATAATATTCTTGAGTTTACTTGCATTTTCACCTTTTAAATCGCAGTAAATGCATTAGAAAATTTCTCCATTTGCATTCAGGGCACGTTAACAAAGGTTATATTTTCGTGTGGCGTATAAAAATGTAATGAAAAGTGGTGTTCTCGTGCCACC
Source organism: Diarsia brunnea (assembly GCA_949774965.1). Classification (NCBI taxonomy): domain Eukaryota; kingdom Metazoa; phylum Arthropoda; class Insecta; order Lepidoptera; family Noctuidae; genus Diarsia; species Diarsia brunnea. Next base: position 1,917,150 of record OX459005.1, on the reverse strand, counting down.
AGGCCTTCATTAGTAACTGACAGGCTGTTTCCTATGGTATTTGTTACACCGGAGCGTATCGTAGTCGGTAACTCAGTTTCCGTAAGATTTCATTAGTAAACACTTGTATTTTTTCCATAATATAATTATTATCTAACTGAACATGTATTTACGATTGCGTAGCAAACACACTTGTGTACACTTTTATTTGTAAGATTGGAACACAACCACCATTTCTTAATATTTCATATAGGTCCAAGAAAGTTTAATTCATCTAAATATTGGGTTGAAATATAATTATGACGGTTCAATAATCTTGAAAACTTTCACTTTATCATGTGGCTGCTATGGCTCTGTACTTAATGAATGACTGTATCGAACAAGTACACCATAATAGAACATACGAAAAGACTCAAAGACAGTTTAACAAACATTTTTTTAGTAATAGACATCAACGTGTATTCATGAAACCAACAGATAATACAGACAACAGACAATACTTCCAAAACAATATTCCACACCAACATTTAAACATCAACACCTTACACGACAGTGTAACACACACCCCGCACAGGGCGTACCGCTGGATAATTTGATTACGTATGCATTAAGTGCATTTCCATTTCCCATACCGACTGGATCCGAGATCTCTTTTAAATCCGCCGATGTAACCTTTAATGACCCGGAGCTGACTTCGCCTTAAGGGATTTGCACATTAGGGTGAATGTTGACGTTGTTTTATGTCTACGAACCGAGTTAATCTTTGTCTGTAAGCGGAATGTGGAGGTAGAATTATTGGTTGTGAGGGTTTCTTTGAACCTTTGTGAATGTTTTATTGTTGTATTGGGTGGGAAATGTGTGTTGTTGTTTCTTGTAGTCGGTAAATTAGGTTTTTATCGCAATCTTACATGTGTTGCGGATTATTACGATAATAGTCATCATGCTTGACAAATGGGTTGGTGATCGCAGATTTAGATAATAATAAATAAATAAATTTTTATTCATAATTATGAGATATGACATCATTGTGAAAAAAAGTCACCGTTTCAGCTGAAAGACGTCCACAGCTCGCTATAAACTTCCTCCTAGTTTCGTAAAACATTGACCGATCTGTCCTGTCGGTGTATGCGGCCCATACGGGGACTAGGTCCGCCTAGGCCCTAAATAGTTCTTATGCTCATATATTTTTTTAATTTTCTCTATCCTACTGGCAGGATGACAGTATCGTGTATTGGACTCTCAAGGTCTTCTTCTTCTTAGCGTGTCGATGGCAATCTAAATTGTGTCAGCCCAGAATTGGGCTACTAGTTTGGCGCATTCGGTAGCGTCCATCAGTTCCTGTAAGTAAAACTCTCAAGGAAAAAACACGAAACAGTCTCATAAAAAGAAACCTTCAGCCATCGTACTAGTATCCACGTTTTCATAAACCTCATGTAAATACTTTAGCTTCGCAAAATCGTTCGTTTATCGCATTACGTCGCTTTGTCGTACAACGTCTTATGTGTAATGTGCCTTACGAATAGGGTTGCGATCGTCGCGAATCGTAATCGTCTGCTTAACCGGTAAACCGGTAAGTATACGAAGTTCGAATCGATGCCGGGATGCAAGTTATAGAATGTAATGTTTATTGCGAGTTGATAAGATCGGTCTGTTCTGATTGTCAAGGTTGAAAGAGTTAGTTTGAGTATGTTAGGTCATTGGTAGGGTTAAATAAGCTTGATCTGTTTATTCTTTGTAGGTCAACAAATTATAAAAATATTTTTGTCAAACAAAAGTTTTCGTCTATTTCATTCATTTGCTATCTTCAAAAGATAATCCATATCTTTTGAAACAGAAATCACTTGTAAAGCAAAGGCTTTACAAGTGATTTCTGTTCAGTCAGCACTCCAACGAAAAATAACTAGTAACTAAAGAGTTACTAGTTATTTTTCGTTGGAGTGCTGAAATAGAATTTTGATGAGGCAATTTTAGCCTTTCTTTTCGATTTAGTCATATTTCTGCTTTGTCAAAAACAGAAAATAATGGTTTTATTACAAATACCGAACATAAAGCAGTTTTAGAAAGAGTATATATCAAATAAATAGCGGTATAGTTATCTTGGTGTTACAATTATTAATGCATGTTTCATTATTTTTAATAAGAACACGTTACATTAATTGCCAAAAATCAACTCCTTAATTTTCAATATTGACTCATAACCTATCAATAATTTTCTAAAGAAAAATCCCCTTATCTATAAAAGCAACAGATCCCTATTACCATATCGAGATAGAAACCAAACAAATATATGGAAATATTCAACAAATCTCCTTGCAATGCAGTTCTTTTTCACCGAAGGAGCTTGCAACACGTAATGCATTGCTAATTTTCTTGTTAACTTCACAACAGATACTTGTGGCACAGCTTGCAGCTGAAATGTATGTTTGGAATGTGCTTCTGCTTTTATTCCTTCTTCTTTCTCCAGGTTCTAGATGTAATCAAATGGTGTACTTAATCTTAGTTCCATGTGTGAAAGTACGTGATTTTCTTGAAGCAATTTCGTGGAAGGTTTTTATAATTTGTTTATTTCAGTACAATTTAAACCGAGTCACTCAAGCATCTTTCTTGTGATGTTTAATTTTTCTACGAACATGTACTTAAAACTGTTTTCCACCCCCCAAAAAAAAAAGAAAAAGGGTCCAGTCATCCCGTCGGGGCTGCGGGTTATTCGCAAGAGATACCGCGGCTTCGACATGAAGGGCTAAGAAGGAACATGGGTAGTTTTTAGTCAGTAGAAGTCTGACACTCCCTTTCGCTCTGCCCAAGAGCGGGAGGGGTTATTTGATGATTTTCCACCCGCCCAAAAAAAAAAAAGGGTCCAGTCATGTGGGATTTTTTTAAAGCCGCTTTTAGAGCCCTTCGTATTAGTCACTCTATTACACGCATTACATTTTGTCGATACAATACACTTTGTACCTCCGCTTTTGTCATCATTATTACTAATAGAACGTGCCTTTGCACTGCTTTTCATGAAGATTGTTTAACTCATAAAAGCACTGATAGTGGAAGATGGAGTTGATAACACTACGCCATATTTATCTCTCTCTACTGCCACGGAGTCTGGATTTGTGCCCGGTTGATGGCAATAGGCTCGCCTCCTATTTCATGGGACTTAAACATAACTGGCGAAATGTGGGTGTACTATTAGGTACACCTCTGCCTAACCCTGCGGGGATTACAGGCGTGATGTTATGTTATGTTACATTTCTCTCTTTCAAACAACCCGCAGAAATACCATCCCAACCCAATTACTGCTAATCAGAATACCTTATCAATCTACAGTGATTGTAATCTTGTTTACGAGCTGATTATCTTTCACGGAGACATTCCCGACGTTCATGCTAAGTCGCCATGACGCGGCACGCGAACAATGAACATTGGCGACAGGAACATTATATCTTGGATCAAGGATAAAATGAAGAATTTGTTTGTTTTTTTTTTAAACGTTGCCGCACACTAGGAGCTCGTGGCTTAAAAATAACTGCCACTCGGGTGATCTTTAGGTTAAGCTGCGCTTGCCTAGGTTGATCTGTGGATGGGTAACCGCCCATTACATAGCTAGTTTCCTTCGTGCCTCGGATAGCACGTTAAGCTGTTGGTCCCGGCAGCTAAATATAGATCTTTGGCAGTCGTTACAGGTAGTCAGTGACCTGAAAGTCTGATAACCATTCTTTCCAAAGGTATATCGTATTACCTAATATTAACTGGGTTGTGGAGGTCAAACAGGCAGTCGCTCCATGTAAAATACTGGTATTCACCTCCATCCGGTTAGACTGGAAGCCGACCCCAACATAGTTGGGAAAAGGCTAGGCAGAGGATGTTGCCGCAACACTAGGAATTTTTCCTGTATCGAAGGACTGCGTTTACAACTATCTACCTGTTACACCTGTACTACCACCACCACCTGTATCTACCTGTTACAACTATTTACCTGTTGTCTATCTGTTTACTTTTGACGGCATGGTTGGCGCAGTGGCTGAGCGATTGGACTGCTGCGCTCCGTGTCGCGGGTTCGATCCCCGCACGGAACAAATATTTGTATGGCCTACAGATAGTTGTTTCGGGTCTGGGTGTGTTTGTGTATGTGAGTTTAAATGTTTGTAAACGCACCCACGATACAGGAGAAATTCCTCGTGTGGGGCAACGTTTTTAAAAAAAAAAAAACTATCTGTAGTTCATACAAATATTTATTCCGTGCGGGGATCGAATCCAAAACACGCATCGCAGCAGTTAATTGCTCAGCTACTGCGACAACAACGCAGTCTAATTGAATGAAAGTTCCTGGTATAGTTCTAAGTTTTCTATATGTCTCCAAAGGGTAAGGCAGTGGTGTTGATATTTTGCCAAGTAAGTTTAAGTTCCATGTAATAAGGAGCCTATTGCCATCGGCACGGTTGGCGCAGTGGCTAAGCGATTGGACTGCTGCGCTGCGTATCGCGGGTTCGACCCCCGCACGGAACAAAATATTTGTATGGCCTGCAGGTAGTTGTTTCGGGTCTGGGTATTTTATTTGTGTATGTGACTTTATATGTTTGTGAACGCACCCACGATACAGGAGAAAATCCTAAACGTTTCTAAAAAAAAATATTAAACTGGGGACCGATCCAGACGCCACGCGTCGTGACTACTACTTATCATTCCTGATTGAAAAACCCAATAACACGTTGTCCGACCCCGGAATCGAACCCACGACCTCATGCTCAGCAGTCACGCTTGTCGCCACTAGAACAACGAGGCAGTCTTTGTCTGTTAGCACTATTATGTTATACCGTACATGACACGCGCCGCTGTTGGTCGGACATGGAACCGTCTAGTGAGCATACTTTCATACTTTCCAATACAAAGAATATTTTTTGCCTTTCATGGCGCGGTCTTGGTGTGGTACAGTGTAGTGGGCGCTAGTTTTCTCTGAGTATGAAATGGTCTGAGTATGAAAGAAAATTACTGACCATAAAGAAGTACTTTGTTCTCACAAGATGAGTCTAATACGGACAACGGCAAACTTGCCTGAGAAAATTTTATTGAATTCACAAAGTATGTTGTTATCTTGATTTAAATTCGATTATTTACAAACTGTAAATAGATTTATGTTTATTTACAAGAAAAACTAGAATGGAAGTAATATAATTTTACTTTTAATTTTTTTACTTTTAGAACAACTAAAAATAGATACTTACAAACAAGGGACTAATTTGTGTAAAGTAAACAAACTGACTAAACAAACAACAGGGTACGTAGGTGTCTAATAACTTCTCTGCAAATAGATCAAAATGGAAAAAATATTTACAGGACGTTAAAAATCGTCCATTTCGTTGTTATGTTCTGCTAAAGTGGCCATTTTAGACGCCCTGAAGGCTGAGATAGTGAAAAAGGCAACTGTTTGGTCCTGTGAAGAGTTGAACAACCGCTTCACTATACCCAAAATACTAGATAGGCACTCGAACCACAAGGCCATATTGACAAACATAACATCACGACTGTTGTCACCAAAAGTGGGGCAGTAGTGTAAAGTACACACACATTTCGCCAATTAAGTCCCATGTAATAGAGGGCGAGCCTATTGCCATCAACCGGGCACAAAGAAAATCCTGCTACAAAAAAAACCGTAGTGGAAAAATTTGCTCGGTTCAGAAATCGAACTCAGGTCCGCAAGTCGCAGTTATGACCACTAAACCAACAAGATAATCAAACTTCCTTAATGAACCCAATTAACACTAACGACAACACAAATTACACAGATTTTATCCGCATTATTACCTTAATCCTTCAGGAGACATCACCATCATTCATGTACAAGTTCCCACGGTAGCTCACGCGAACGCACAGCCTTAAACGAAGAGCAGCCATTTTAACGGAAATTATTATAATAAATCGCTTCCGTTTACTGTGAAGACAGTGGCGCCCCCGTTGTTATGGCGGGTAGGCATGCGACGGTGGCGTTTTAAATTTTTCGGAAGGCGTATTCTGAAAGTTTTTGGGTTTGGTTGTTATTTTAATTCGTGGCGAGTATACTAAGATAGTTTAGTGCAGTGTTCTTGCAAACTGGGAGTATTGTCAAAGGAGGGACCCCGGTTCGTCAAATAATTTATCATCACGCAAGTGGAGAGCAGTTTTTTCTGAAATTTCCACAAGCAAATAAAACTTCGATTTCCAAACTAAAAATAAAATAAATAAATTTTTATACAATTTTTCTTAAATCTATATAAAGTTCACCAATAATTTGTGCCTGAAATAGGTAATATTGTGTTTCAGGCGATTGTAGGTAACATTAATTTAACAAATAATCACATAATATATTAATCTTATAATTAGGAAGGTATGTAAACAGGTGTATAAAATTAAAATTAAACTAATCTGAACTATCTCTACAGTTTTATTTAAATGATTTGTTTACTGAGTTTGCCTCCATCATAACTAGATCCTGACAGACAAATGGAAATAAAGAATTGTTAAATACAAAATTACTATCAACTTAATGATTTCATTAACTTTATACCTCACTATTTACTGACTGACGGCTTTGTGAGTATATATCTATCAAACTATCTAATAGGACCTCATCCCGGGTCGAATCCCGGATCGGGCAAAGTGTTATTGGGTTTTCCCATCAGGGATTTCTCAGCAGCAGCACACGGACTCTGGATTTGTGCCCGGTTGATGGCAATAGGCTCGCCCTATATTACATGGGACTTAAACGTAACTCACGACACCACTGCCTACCTTCTGGGATTTCATGCCATGATGATAGGTATATAGGTATATAATGTTTATGTAAAATTACTGAAAAATTAACAAGTACTATTATTACCATAAACAGCCTACTACTCACAGAATAGGCCCCATCTGTTAATTCAGCGTTCATCCCTACAGTAGTGATATCGTGTCGCTACTACCCCTAGCTTGTACTTGTTCTATATACGACCCGTTTTATTTACTTGTCCCGCCATTAAATACTTGTTTACTTAATGACTGTAGGAAACGTGATCACGGTTGTTAATTTTATAACATGACATCGGTTAAGCAATAAAATTAATGTTATAAACTTATTTTAGTTAATTTAGAGCTTATAATTTAAGTAGGTGCGAAAGTTACCCTATGTATTATTACAAGGTGTAATAAACGCATCACGAAGTCATCAACCAAGTACTCTGTACATCAAAGAAACTTTCATCATCATCATTTCAGCCATAAGACGTCCACTGCTGGACATAGGCCTCCCCCAGAACGGGGGGATTTGCCATAATCGCGGTTGGCGATCGCAGTATGGTTGTTACGAAGGCACAGAGAACGCTGCTGCCCATTCTCTGGTAAGTCCCTTAGTCGCCTCTTACGACACCCACGGGAAGATATTTTGATATGAATACAAACTTGACTTTAGATAAATAAATAAGCCTATAATTATTTTCCTTTGTGAATTCAAACCATAAAATATTACATTATTTAGGGAACCATTAATTTATTGATCAAAATATTTTTTTTAACAATCCACCCAGGCTTTTTTATCCCAACAATATACCAAGGCACATTTTTCTTAAAACTATCCTCAATATAACCAATCCGGCCAACTATAATAATACCTACATCCCATATTTATCTTCAAACAAAAGAGAGTTTAACACCCCCATCTCATAACTTGCACAAAAATACATCTCATAACTTGCAAAAGACGCACAGTCAAATACCGTTCACAGAAATACTTCTTGAAGAATTCAACGATCCAACAAAAAAATTCAATGCATTGCTGCTTCAAAATGCGGGCATAGTTGTGAGCGCGTAGTAAAACCGGCAATGTTTGCGTAAGGCGATTGTCGGGCGCTCTTTGTGCTCCCCCTCCCCGCACCCCGCGGAGCTGCATCGCTTTCATTCCTTAAGGAATTAGTTGGGACGTTGATGTACGAATAATACTTGAATATTTGAATTAAGGCTTGTAGTAGATTTGACGGCACGTTTGGCGCAGTGGCTGAGTGATTGGACTGCTGCGCTGCGTGTCGCGGGTTCGATCCCCGCACGGAACAAATATTTGTATGGCCTACAGTACAGATAGTTGTTTCGGGTCTGGGTGTGTTTGTGTATATGAGTTTAAATGTTTGTAAACGCACCCACGATACAGGAGAAATTCCTGGTGTGGGGGGCAAAGTTTTTTAAAAAAAAAAAAAAGATTCTCTTAGAGTTCAGGGCTTTCTTTATCTAACACATTTAAAAACAGTTAAAACTAAGCCATTTTCTGATCGATTTTATTAAATTTTTCAGACATCGTGGTATTTCTATTACTTCTTTGACATAACATAACATTTTCGTGAATTTTTAACAGTCGTCAAATAGCCAATTAACTGACTACATCACAGACTCACTAACACCACCAAGCCCCTACCCAGGGTACGCTTCACCTTCTAACTTCCCACCATGCGTGGTAACTGACAGTTGTCAGTATTTCCATATCTATTAAATAGGTACACTACACTGATTATAAGCGATGAACCTGGTCGGACAAAGTGATACTGAGTTTTGCCAATAGGAATTTCTCAGTAGAAGTACGAAGTTTGCAATTAAGGGTGGGTATACTCCCGTCGGGGCTGCGGTCCCGGTCGGGGCTGCGGGTCCCGTTGACGCTGCGGGTTGTTCGCAAGAGATACCGCGACCTCGACACAAAGGGCTAAGAAGGAACATGGGTGGTTTTTAGTCAGTAGAAGTCTGACACTCCCTTTCGCTCTGCCCAGAGCGGGAGGGGTTATTTGATGATTTCCCACCACGCACAAAAAAAAAGTGTGGGTATACCATTTTAGCCTCTGATTACCCTTCGTGGAAGTACAGACGTGATGTTTTGGGTTGGTCCTGGGTTGGAGTCTTTGGTCACTCGAAATATCACTGGGTTTTTCCCTTGAGATTCTTTAGTAGCAGTTCTAAGTCTGTATTCGCACCCGTTTGATGACAATAAGCTCGCTCCCTACTTAAACATTTCTGGTGAAATGCGGGTGTACTTGAAGTACTCCTCGAAATCTTCTCACATCTGTTTCAATGCAGACGTTAACGTGTACGTGTTACAGCAGATTCGTGCATTGCATTCCACCTTCGTTAATAGCCTTAACGGATTAAGTGAAGATGTCTATATTTATTTAAACTTTGATTAGTCCTTTCTGTAATTAAATAAGTAAGATTTCAAGCATATTGTGTTGCCTGTCTGGGCTGCCGGTTGTTCGAAAGAGATACCGCGGCCGCGACGCAAAGTTTTAGTCAGTAGAAGTCTGACACTCCCTTCCGCTCCGCCCAGAGTGGGAGGAGTCATTTGATGATTTACCACACTCCAAAACTGAAACTTGTTACTTTGTAACTTCGTCATATTATATTTAAAAAAAAAAATATGAAAAGAAAATTATATGCTTTCCGATTATTTTACCAAAATCGGTCCAGTAGGTACTTAAGTTTTTTTTCTCCATGCCTTTGTTGACATGATGTCCTTATTATTTTTTAGTTATTACGATCTAAAATTGATCCATGATGACAAATTTTGGGTGGTCTACAATTAAAAATTAAAAATGTAATTTTAATGTAATTTATCATATAACAATGTTGCCTGTACCTATATCATGTAGCGACGCACTAAAAAGATTTTAAATTTGAAATAAAAATTAACATAAATAATTTCGAATGCTTACGCTAAATCCTTCATGCTACAGCGTAGCACGCAATCCCACTATGCTATGCGAGCTACGCGGCTACGCCATTGATAAATTACCGTAGCAAATCAACGTCCCGCTACGGATCGCTTGACATTGAACGTTGTTATTTGTTTAATATAATTTTGTCAAAAATAGTACTCTTATTTTTCTTAAACTAAAAATGTTAGCCAGCATGTATAGCCCAGCGTAATGGCACTTCACATACCATTATTACAAGGAATTTCCCCTGGTTTCGAATTTGTAGATTGCACTACTAATGTTAAATTTAATGGATTCTTCATCGCTTCTAACATCCGTCTCTAAACAGATGCATGTACGTGTGAACCAGCGCGTCGTGCTTTCCATTCCACACTAGATACTATTGTTTAACTATTGAAAGAGTTCATTTACGTCCTCATTGATATTAAAAGAATCACTGGGTAGTGTAAAGATGCTGCTAATAAATTAGTGGTTTTTAATGATGGCACGGTTGGCGCAGTGACTCAAACAGTTGACTGCTACGCCAATACAAATATTAGTATTGCCCACAGATAGTTGTTTCGGGTCTGGGTATTCGTGTTCGTGTTTGTGTGAGTTTAAATGTCTGTGAACGCACCCATGATACAGAACATATTCCTAGTGTGGTGGGATAACGTTTAAAAAAAAAGAAACATGATATGTATTGACATTGTTAGTACGTTACGTAATCATCTCGCATGTATAACAAACCCCCGTCGGGTCTGCGGGTTGTTTGCAAGAGATACCGCGGCCTCGACACACTGGTTTAAGAAGGAACAATGGGTGGTTTTTAGTCAGTAGAAGCCTGACACTCCCTACCGTTCTGCCTAGAGCGGGAGGAGTTATTTGATGATTTCCCACCATCCAAAAAACATACCCCGTCTGCGTCAAGCGAAGGGGTATATCGGACTCTAACCGACTTAAAACCTACTGATCCTACTAATACAATAAGCCAGGGTCCCAAGAGAGTTTCAGGTACATTCATGCGCACTCCCGACTGGTATCAGCCTGCTATTCCTCCTCGCCCTCTCCAGCGATCGCTTCATTCTCCTTGATGCCACGCAGGGACCACTACGCGCCGCCTCTTGTGGTCTGGCTCGTTTTTCTCTTGTGGGCTTGCGGTATGACTCGGCCCTGAGTTTTATAACCTAGACAATTTAAACCTTTACAACAGCATTTCAAGACTGGTTTTATACATCTAGGTTTCTATCTTAGATACAAGACATAATACTTCTATCCTAGGCACATGGCACATCAACCTCTGAACGCTTTTTTTTTTTTGGAGGTTGAAAAATCGTCAAATGACTCCTCTGGTCAGAGCGGTATCCCTACCGCTCTGACCAGAGAAGTAGTGTCAAACTTCTACTGACAAAAAACCACCCATGTTTCTTCTTAACCCTTTGTGTCGAGGCCACGGTATCTCTTGCGAACAATCCCTAGCCCAACTTCTGAACGCCCACATATATATTTTTTTTTGGGGTGTGGGAAATCATCAAATGGGTCCCGCTCTTGGGCAGAGCGGAAAGGAGTGTCAGACTTTTACTGACTAAAAAATCACCCATGTTCCTTCTTAACCATTGCGCCTAGGCCGCGGTATCTCTTTCGAATAACTCGCAGCCCAACCTCAGAACGCTCAGAACTTAAAACACACGGAAGAGTCTCTTCACATAAAATCCCATTAAAGTGTACATCGAAGTTCGTCTATCACCAGCATCACAACTCACAACAAATTTTCAATTACGGAGTGTGGAGTAAAAGTGGTGATTAGCTAGGATTAGTCACAGAATGCCGGCGACGCGAACGTGAAACTATTCCGTCTAATTTAAACTTTGATCAGCGCTTCGGTGTTCGTCAACTGTTTAATGAGTTAACTGTTTATTGCATTTTTGTGTCGGTCGCTTCTAGTGGGTTTAGTGTTAGTTTAAGTTGTAACAGAGTGTTAGAGAAATTTTTTTCAGCAGTAAGAATAGGTTGACTAACATGTCTTTGTCTAACATAACATAACGCCTGCAGCCCTTTTTTTTGGCGGTTGGAAAATCATCAAATAACCCCTCACGCTCTTGGGCAGAGCGAAAGGGAGTGTCAGACTTCTACTGACTAAAAACCACCTATGTTCCTTCTTAGCCCTTCATGTCGCGGCTGCGGTATGTCTTGCGAACAACCCGCAGCCCCGACGGCAATCTTAAAACAGAGGTGTACCATAAGTACACCCTCATTTCACCAATTATGTTGAAGTCCCATGTAATAGGAGGCGAGCTTACTGTCATTCATATGCCAACATAATTTATATTCATAGTCATCAACCGGGCACAAATCCTGACTCCATGGCAGCTTCTGAGAAATTCCGGATGGAAAAAGTTAACAGCACTGCCCGACTCGGGAATCGAACCAGGGAGAATTTTGTTCGCGATGTTATGGTATATATAAATCACACCGTAAATACTACGCCTTTGTGGTGCACGATGTAGAATGATTATACTCTTACTAACTAATATGTAACATTTTTGGTCAAAATCAAATCAAATAATTATTTATTTTAAACAACTACAAATGGGTACCCTCTGCCTAACCCGTCGCGGATTATAGGCGTGGTGTTATGTTATTTCAAACATCAAGGTGCATATGGGATAGTCAATAACTACTCAAAAACTATGTTAGTGATAAGAAATTTGGTGATTAAATTACATTCATTTAAATTCATTCTTCAACTAATAATCCCATCAATATAATGTTAATTAATTTAAGTCAGTACTCTAATGTACGTGCGTTTAGGGTTATTTTTACATTCTACAACAAAACCCTCCAACCTAACTTTAATCTCAAAGGCTCGCTGTATATTTAAACAGGTGTACTGAATTCTGTCCGGACGGTTTGCAACTCGTAGTTCAGCGGCATTAGAAGTTCCTTGTTTTATATCGAACACACGTTCTCGAGCTCGAAGTTTGTACAAGTATGTTGGACTTGCTGTAGGTAGGAGACGAGGGGACAGTTTAAACGGTCGGTTTATCTTTGAAACGACAACCAAAGATGAAGAAAGTATTTGTTCGATTATTGATTTGAGTTAGCTCGTTCGGGCTAGTGGTTGCATGCATGACTGCTGATAGTGGGGTTCTGGATTTGATTCCCTTGCCGGTGGTGTGTTTTTGGGTTTAGTCAAAAGTTTCTCAGTAGCAGCTATGAAGACTGGGATTTGAGTCCGGTTAAGTTAGTCTAGCCCGCTCGAAGAACGTTGTGTTTTGTACACCAAAATATAAGATTTTCTGCTTCTAATTATTACCTACTGATGATTGTTGGCCCTATTGGCTGTGTCATCATTATTTCCGCCTAAAGACGTCCCCTGCTTGGCATAGACCTCCCTCAAGTGTCGCCACATTGACCAGTCCCGGGCGTCTGACATCCAGTCGATCCTCACAACCTTCCCAAGTTTGATTTTTACATTATTAAATCAAACGTAAGCGAAACCGAAATTTATAAGTTTGGAATCGAATCATATAAATTATCTTATTTTAGGAAGTTTACCTTTTATTAACAATCTAGATGAAATCACTTTGGAATGTCCAGTCATATTGTATCGTACTTCCAAGTTCATAACTACTAATTCAAGTGGACAGCCAGCTAGTTTTAAAAGTTCTCTACGTACCAGTATGAGCAAAACTCCAGTAACAACATTACGTTTCAATAATAAAATGCGCTTCACTCAACCCCGTGAAATCTTGAACGGCTGCATAAAAACTTATTCTCCCCCTCTCACTTAAAACCCTACCTTGACCAACAGACATAAAGTAGAATTTCGAAGAGAAAGTACTCGTAGTTTCCCACTTGTTGCAAGTTCTACGATTCCGTTATTGCGAGATTGAATCTAAAGGATTAGCAGTATTATTAGATGGTGTTACTGGGAACACCCACTCAGGTGTTGCTACGTTGGGAAATCTAACTGAGATTTCTAAGCCGTTTGTTCGATAGATTTACTTTATTCAATTGTGTTGTTTTGGCGATGTTTGTGATTCTGTCGAAAGCGATATTGATTTTACTCTGCTACGCTATTATTGTTTGGCTAGTTTATAAGTATATGGCACTAGACAGCCGATCGGGTTGATCTTCAGTGTGTGGTGTCATCCAATACGTACCGAGTTGTCTCCGTACCTCGGCAAGCACATTAAACCGTTGGTTCCATCGAATACTGTCATATTTTGAAGATCTTTGGCAGTCGTCGAAAGTCTGACCAAAGGGTGTCACATATGCCCGTCGGGGCTGCAGGTTGTTCGCAAAAGATACCGCGGCCTCGGCGCAAGGGCTAAGAAGGAACATGGGTGGCTTTTAGTCAGTAGAAGTCTGACACTCCCATTCGCTCTGCCCAAGAACGGGAGGGGTTATTTGATGGTTTCCCAGCCCCCCCAAAAAAAAAGGGTGTCACATATTACCCAATACAATATTGGGTTGTGGTGGTCAGATAGGCATCCGGTTAGTCTGGAAGGTGCAACATAGTTGGGAAACTTAATGATCTTAGTAGTCATATTTAGCACTGACGATTTTAACAGATAGTTAAAATAATATAGTAACCAAACCAAATAGTAGCAGTACTTGGAATTAGAAGTGGGAAAACGTGATTTCTCAAGGGTAAGACAAAAAGTGATCAAATAACAAAAATATTAAGCAAAAAAATGGTTTGTATACTCGTATATGGTTGGACCTCTGTATTCACAAAGAGACCAAAAATAAAACGACACATATAATTCAATTGTTTATTCTCAGTACATTCAAAGCATTGTCACGTGCCAAAGTCTATTCTTATAAATATTATTTACATCTTAGTGTTACATGAGATCGCTCTTTATTATTCTGCCGTTGACAGCAATGATGTTAGCCTTCATATTATTCTGAACATGTGCAGAATGTTCTTATATCGTTAGAAGTAATAACTTGTTATGTTTAGTAATGAATTCTTTTGCTTCTTCGTTGCTTGTAAGTGATTGGCTTTCTTTGAAAGAATTATTATCAATTGATTCAATGTTAAGTCACTCTCATGAAGTTTCTATATTAGACTATTCTTGTTATTTTTCCATTTGTGTTGTTATTACTATACTAATATTGATTTAAGGACTTTAACCAAATCGTAAAGGTTTATACCATTGCCATTTTTGACCATTTTTCAGAAAACAAATTGGTAAGCTAATTTTTTTGCTGCTAATTTTTCAATTGCAATTTTTGTCTTTTATTTTTTGTTGTGTGTTTTGCATTGCTGTCAACAGCAGGATTCTTAGCCACTTTTTCGTCTGTAAATGTTGATAGCTGATCATCAATTTCACCGTTTATGGTTTGACAATCGTCTGTGTTATCAAACCTATTAATAAGGCTAAGCGAATTCCGTTAACTAGCTGTGGCACAATCCTTAGCCTTTATTATCAACCATAGGAATACTAAATAATGTCAATGAAAAACACATCACCCGTCACGAAAACTTTTAAATTTAAACTAAATTACAATATTGACCAGTCCATGTATTACAAATGTTTCGTATATGTTAGGCAAGTTATAAAGAGTCACTTAAAAATAGTTTTTCGTTATATAAGTGTTTTACAACAATTATCTGAGAAACTAAAATAATACTTACTGACGGGATAAATAATAAATTCTCAAATATTCAAAACAGTTGATCATAATCGTTACAAATGACTAATGCTAGCGTAAAAATTTTGTGCATTTTCATATAAATCACCCTTCACACTCTGACAAAAATAGATTGTTTCTCATTTCATTATCACTACACATCGTTTAAATTAGTTGTCTATCTAAACACATCCATTTTCGAAACGTCCATTTTGCTCTGGAATTTTCCAAAATGGGAGATTTTCGCTTATGCTACATCTTGCGATATTGTCGGCGTATCTAAAACTAACTCGTTTTAACAAAACTGCCAAGCGTCGTCTACGTCAAATGAAAGTCACGCTCAAAATATCACATTCCGAAACATATGGACATAGCTGTACAAGGGTATTTTGGTGCGTGGTGAAAATCCATGGTAACTGGTTTTTTCAATACAAGCGGTCATTAACACCCATATTCATAATGCCAAGTCCACATTAGAACTTGGGTCGACTGTCGTTGTCAGGATACCAGGAAGACATCGCTCACCAAACCAATCCTAGAATTTCTTGGCCGCAATTGACGAATTTTTGAAAAATTTACTTCTTCCTTTTATGTACATTACCTCCTACACCGGCTATACTTGTCCAACCCATGGTTGAAGATGTAATATGTCACTGTAATCAATGTTAAAGATGTCTATAGATGGCATTCTTTATCGAAAAGTAAGTGTTTACATTAAATAATAAACAAACTATATAATAGCTGTCAATATGTCTTATGTAGTGGAATGTAAATAATGTGTTAAGTCCGACCCTAGTTCAGTCCACGATTAACGATACCAGTGCTAACCAACGCCAAAATATCCTTGTAATATTACAAATAGTCCCGTGAATCAATTCACACACAGTTTCGTCACTTAAATCACTTGAGGTTTCGAATTTTAATTATAAGGCGAAGCAAGCAGGACTGGAATTGAAAATGTCTTTCACTTTACTTGTGCTGTTATTCTACTGTAGTCTTCGTTTCGGTAACTAGCAATTTAGACAATTGTGTTTTTGGTTTGAAAATGATTTCATTCAAGACGAAACTTCTAATGTACTTTTTTATTTCTCACATTCAAAATAAGTGTTTCTTTTTCCAATCAGTTTAAAGTGGTCTCCAGTCCGGATTGCTTCACTCGAAAGATATAAAAGCGATTAAATTAATACGTTTTCATAAGTATATGCTCAGCTAGAGGCGCACCGATAGTTGGTATTACACCGTTGCCGTTTTTCTTATCTTTCCTATGCAAGGTACACTTTTTGTCTTTTAGTCCAATCTCAGATTTGTTGTGTGTTGTTTTTATTTGCGACGAAACTGATAAATTACGTTTTTTGGTCCCACACGATCTACTGTCACTGTCTTTTTTATCACTTGACGTTTTGGTATCACTTTTTGTGTTCACAGTTTTATTTTTTTCTTCTTTCTGTGGTATTCGCTCTTCTTTAGAACCGACCGCCAGTTGTGTGTGGTCGAAGCATTTTGTTGTTTTCTGTGAAAGAATAACATGTGTTAGCGTATCTGTGTAAGCAATTATTATCTGATAAATGTTACAGCTACAATTTTTCCGAGAGGGTAGACAAATTTACATTCTATTAGTTAGTGGTAATCATGAAGAACATCAAAAATGTATGATGATATAAACCACTTCAAAAACTTAGTTCAACTCCATAGACTGCCTTTGCAAAAGTACAAAACGCTTTGAATCCAACTGCCACTTATCATGGCCATCGGGTTCAAATTATATAACCTTGTTCAACAAGTTTGTTTCGTTCTGTTAATACCAAGGCTATATTTCTTTATACCCAATCTTTGATGGCGTTTACTTCGACTGGGATATAGCATCTTAAGTTTAACTCGAGAACAATCACCTGTGTCTCTCTAGATTCAAGTGAATCTAGTGACACATCTGGTGGTTTAACAGCTTCATTAGGGGCAACATTGTGGACTAGAACTAGTGGAACACTTGTACTTAGATCAACATTGTTGAATACTGTTAGCGTGTCATCGTAAATTGATGTCTAAAATAATGTTGACACTAGAAATTCGAAGTTTAGAACTTGCAAATGATTACTTAGTTAGTACAGATGGTAGGTAAAGTTTATTTTGAAATATATATATGTAAAGTATATATATATATAACTTAGAGGAGTATGGAGAACGTATAAGGAGTACGTTAAAATGGAGCTTCAGATGAATCTATGATAGTAGTAAACATAAAAATGTTGTTGGCTTAAAATACACCTAAACGATGAGTTAAGTGACAAATTTCCCTACAGTGAAAATCGCAAAGACAAATTCATGTACTCAAATAAAAATGATAACAAAACAAGTAACTCACTGTAGGATTTACGGCCTTAGAGTATAATTGCGCTCGACCTTCCAACTCCATCTTGAGTCGCCAGTCTCTTAGGTACATGTGTGCTGCAGCTGCACTGGGCCAGCCCCTTCGCCACGTGTGCCACCTAAGGGTTAGAAGAAGAAAATATAAAGGAAATGTAATGGTCATCCACGACGCGGTTTTTTGACGTCCAGTCTCATCAGCATCCTAACCTTTTCGCCCCTGTTTTTTTTTATGTAAGTGGTCAGTTTAACTGGATTCATATGAATACCAGTATTTTACATTAAGCGACTGCATATCTGACCTCCGCAGCTCAGATAGTACTGGGCAATACGATACGTCGTAAGACTGGCGTGCGGTGGTGTGGCTTGGTAATTTAGTTCATAACATATTACAATAAAAATAACTTACGTAATATCGGATATTTTACGTGTACCATTTTGAAGGTAAATTAAAGTCTAGTCTATTACATCATGTAGGCCATTGTAGGTGTAATTTGACGAAGATGAAGAACAAAACTACACAAGACAACTTACTTTAATAATATCTTGTTCTTACAAAATTATGATGAGGAAAATGTTGAGTATAAATGTAAATGGCTATGAGAGTAGAGAAAGACCAAAGAAACGGTGGATGGACTGTGTGAAGGACGACATGGCTAGAATAGAGGTGACTGCTGAGATGAGGAGTAATCATCATCCGGCTCGAAGGACCAAAAAGAATATATCTATGACCCCTTACTGAACCATAATTATATTACTTTTCTTTACACTACTGTATTGTCCGAAAGGTATTAATAGTAAAATAAGCTTAATGGACTGATGGTGTGGAAATGAAATGAGTGACGCAGCCCATGTTGGCTGTAACGGGAACGCTTGGCTGTCTTGAAAGCGCAACGCGAACTGAACTAAGTACAATGAGTTGAAATGCGTGGCGTAAACTGCTGAATTGCAGATTGTGCGGTTGCACCGTACAAGAGATATGTGTATGAGTATGGAAAAATTTGACGTTCTGCGACAATTTAAAATAAATTGGGATATAAAAATAAATAAATAAAATAAAAAAGCCTTTAATTCTACCATAAATAAAAACAGAACGTATTACAAACTTGATTCAAAGTACATATAAACTTGTTTCAACGTGGATGTAAAACCTATTAACAACATTATCAACGTTACGTTCTCAAGTTGTATCTTTAGCTTATTAACAACATTACATTACCAACACATTCATATTATCAAAATTAATATTTTATTTTATTTTTAACACGACATTACAATAATAACATCATAATGTCAACATTCCATTATTAACATACATTATCAACATTACATTATTAACTACATTATCAACATTACACTATCAACATTACATTTACAACAAACATTATCAACATTACATTAACGACATACATTACATTATTAACATTACAATGTCAGCATAACATTACATTACATTAACAATATTGCATTAATTCCGTAACATTCAATAATATCATTTCTATAATAATTTTCCATCATTAGTATTATATAAGGTCTAAAACATGTATTCCTATCATTGCATTAATTTGATTACATCCATTTGATAGTATTGCATACTTAAACAAATAAAATACTTTTCATATCTTGACATTATTCAAAACATTAATTAAATTACATCTATTAAGTTATTTCCTATCATTTATGGAAGTCGCCTCCATGGCGTAGGCCTCCCCCAGTTTTCCCCATTTTACTCTATCTCTAGCTTGTCTCCTCCAGTCAGGTCCACATCTCTCTTTAAAAACATCTTCCCAGCGTTTTCGCGGTCTTCCTTGCTTCCTTTTCTAGGTACCCATTCCACGACTTTCTTTGTCCATCTCTCGTTTTCCATTCTACAAATATGTCCTGCCCATTTCCACTTCAGACTTCTTACTCTTTCTACTATGTCCGTTATTCTAGTTTTTTTCCTTATTTCCTCATTACTCATCCTGTCAGACAATCTTATGCCCAACATGCTACTCTCCATTTTTCTTTGCATGACACCGAGTTTATGCTCGTCTGCTTTCCGTAGTGACCATGTTTGGCATCCATATGTAAGGCATGGAAGGATTGCTATTTCATATAACTTACATTTCAACCTCATATTTATCTGGGTGTTCTTCATGATTTCTTTAAAACTCCAGTACTTTTTCCATGATAAAGCTATTCTCCTATTGATCTCCTGTTCGGTTTGGTCCAGAAATGCAATGGATTGTCCTAAATATATGTACTCGTTGACATATTCTATGCCTTGGCCATCTACAATTATTTGTGTTTCCGATCCATTTGTTAAAATTTTTGTTTTGGTAGCATTCATGGTCAAACCAACTTTCCTGCTTTCCTTCGCAAGCTCTTGCAACATGTTCTCTAGTTGTACGGGATCTTCCGTGAACACAACGATGTCGTCTGCGAAACGTAGGTGACTTAAATATTCGCCGTCGATTTTTACGCCTTTTTCTTCCCAGTCTAGGTTTCTAAATATGGTCTCTAGAACCGATGAAAATATTTTTGGTGAGAGCGGGTCACCCTGCCTGACGCCTTTTCTTATGGTAAATGCTGGTCCTTCCATTTTATTTTTGCGGAATTCCTAGAGTAAATGCTATAAAGCAGCTCCACATATTTTATGTCAACTCCTTGATCCACTAGTGATTTCCATATTGCGCTATATTCCAGAGAGTCGAATGCCTTGGTATAATCAATAAAACATAGGTATAGAGTCTTGTTATATTCTTTGACTTTCTCTACTATTTGCGTGACCACTTGGATGTGATCGGTTGTAGAATAGTGTTTACGGAATCCCGCTTGTTCACGCGGTTGATTTTCCTCTAGAGTCCTTGTGAGTCTATTTAAGAGTATTTTCGAAAATATTTTATATATGTTGGACATAAGGCTAATTGGTCTGTAATTGCTCAGGTCCCCTCTGTCCCCTTTTTTATGAAGAAGGGTTATTGAAGATTCGGACCATTGCTTTGGAGTTTTCCTTCTTTGTAAGATGTTGTTAAAAAGTTGTTGTAGTGGGTATTGCAAAGGTTCCGATAGAGACTTCAATATTTCATTTGTTATTTTGTCTTCTCCCGGTGCTTTGTCCTTCTTTTGAGTCTCGACAGAAAAACCAATCTCTGACGTTAGTATTTCGGGCAACGGTTCGTCAGTATAGACTTTGTCCTTGATATGTTGCTTGAAACCGGAACTTTCTTGTGATGAGTAGAGAGTTTTATAAAAGTTGGTAGCTTCTGTTATTATGTCTGTTCTTCTTGATATAACTTTTCCTTCCTTGTCCACCATGTTAGTTGCCCATTTTGTTGAGTTTTGGAGGTTTTTGTATGCTTTTTTAATTGCGCCCTTTTTTGATAAGTATTCCTCAAATATATTTTGTCTGTGTTTTTTTCTACTTTTGGAAATATCTCTATTTATTTTCTTACTTGTTTCGGAAATTTTTATTCTTATTTCTTTTGTTCTTTTTTCTTTGTACAGTTGTTTTCTATCTTCTAGCAGTTGTCGTGTGTGTGCACTTATGATGTATTTTTTCTTGCTCTTCTCGGATGGTAATTGTGATATTAAATGTTTCATTCCTTTTTCAAAGTTATCATATTGTGCTTGTACTTGAGTGGATGCTTTGAGTAGGTCAATAAATTTATTTTCCAGATGCATTCCGTCTTCTCTTCTTACTATTGGTAGGTTTCTTGCACAGTTTGCGTTCATAGATTTAGTATAGCTTCTTCTTTTTGTGTTTTCTAATTGTATCCTGCACCTTAACATTCTATGGTCCGTATTAAAGTTGAGGTTTTTTATAATATCGAAAGCAAAAACATTTGAGCTTTTGTTTGTTAGAATAAAATCAATTTCGTTGTGATGTTTTCCGTTCGGCGACATCCATGTCCATTTCTGGGTTACTTTTGTTTTGAACATACTATTTACGAATTTCAAGTTCTTTTCTAAAGCGAACTCAATTAATTTCTGTCCGTGTTTAGACCTTTTGCCATGTGAGTGTCTACCAAATACAGTGTCTTCGCCTTCGAAATCTCCCATGATAACAAGGTTTTTTGCCTTTAGAGTATCTAAAGCTATTTCCAAGGTTTCGTAGAACTCGTTCAACTCCACGTCTTCGCACAATTCAGTGGGAGCGTAGATTTGCACTATAGACCACATGACATTATTAGGCATTTCCAACTCAATGGTGGCAATTCTATCTGAGTAGGAGTGAAAACCAACTATGTTACTTTTAAGGTGTTTTTTTATAATAAATCCTACCCCACTCCTACCATTTCTTGCCTT
Organism: Diarsia brunnea; assembly: GCA_949774965.1. Lineage (NCBI taxonomy): Eukaryota > Metazoa > Arthropoda > Insecta > Lepidoptera > Noctuidae > Diarsia > Diarsia brunnea. The sequence goes on along the minus strand of OX459005.1, from coordinate 1,895,200 downwards.
ATTAAGGTATAATATAAAATCTGAATATTCTTCTATACTTTCTTCATTTCTTCTTGTTTCACACAATCCTATGACGTCCCATACTAGTTTCTCAGTAGCATGATTCAGCTCTGTAATCCTTGTCTCAGAGAGCAATGTTCTAACGATCAAAGTAGCGACACATAGATAGCTCGATTTTTCTTTATTTCTTGGTTTAATTTTTTTATTTATTTATTTATTTAGGTAACCAACAGCGATACATTAAAATATATTACAAAAAAAATTGTTACAGTTTCTATGGCCAATTAGAGGCTACCCTGTATAACTAGTTATAATGTAAGACATGCGAACGGACTGACAAAAAAAAAAAAGCAAAATAAAAATGCAATACATAATTTTTCCAAAAGTTTTCCAAAATTCATCTTGTATTGCTACAAGATGAATTTTGTATTGCTACAAAAAACTTAACACAAAAAAGGTTGAATAATAAAATAAAAGATGAAGAAGCAGAAGAAGACGAAGAATGGTTGCTTGTCATTTACCTCCGTTTATAGCCTTCATGATACGTTTTTTGAAGGTCAGTTTATTACAGTTAAATAAATTAATGTTTGGGGGGTTTTGGTCATAATCCTCCACGGGGACCAGCCGGCTTGGAAGATGTTTACGTTTGTTGCTTTAAAATAAATTATCTAAAATAAATTGGGATAAGGGCAGAAAAATGATGATTACAAAATTAAGATACTAACCTTGTTAACAGCTGCAGTGTCCTAGACTTCTGCCCTAGTGACCGGTACATCAGCGCTGTATACCTGAACGATATCAGATCACCTCTAACGTTCCGCTCTGCACCTCGATACCTAAAACTCAGTCTTGTGGCTTCAAGGTAGTATTTTGCGGCTGGCGCTGGTAAACCTGAAATGATGCTCTTATTTAGGAGATAGAACTATAAAAAAACTGTCACAGGTTTATCATCTGCCCAGCCTTTTCCCAACTACTGTTCGTTGGCTTTCAGGTTCACAGGATGAATCACGACTGTAATCCCCAAAGGATTAGGCAGAGGTGTACCTAATAAAATACCCAAATTTCAACATTAATGTTTGCGTTCCATGGAATAGTGGACGAGCCTATTGTCTTCAAACTGGCACAAATCCAGAATCTGCTATTGAGAAAACCCTGATGGGAACCCAGTAACTATTGGCCGACCCGGAAATCGAACTTGAATCCTCATGCTCAGCAGTTGCGATTTCATTCAACTTGATCATCATCCGCCTAGCCTTTTCCCAACTATGTTAGGGTCGGCTTCCAGTCTAACCGGATGCAGCTGAATACCAGTATTTTACATGGAGCGACTGCCTATCTGACCTCCACAACCCAGTTAATACTAGGTAATACGATACTCTTTGGTAAGACTGGATGTCAGAATTTCAGGTCACTGACTACCTGTAACGACTGCCAAAGATAACGTGCTTTCCGAGGCACGGAGGAAACTCGGTACCTATGTCGGGTGGTCACCCATCCACAGACCGACCTAGGCAAGCACAGCTTTACCTAAAGATCGAGCCGAGTGGCAGTTCTTATTAAGCCACGAGCTCCTCATTCATGTGATTTCATTCAACTTGATACCATTAAAAAAAAACAGATGACTCGAGAACTTCCTCCTTTTTGAAAGTCGGTTAAAAATGGCTGTGATCCTACAGCAATTTAAACAGTTTTTATCAGAATCGGCAATAAATAGAACAAGAGACTGCAGAAGGCTACGCTAAACAGAGATACCGCGGCCTCGACATAAAGGGCTAAAAAGGTGGTTTTTAGTCAGTAGAAGTCTGAAATTCCTTTCGCTCTGCCCAAGAGCGGGAGGGGTTATTTTATGATTTTCCACCCGCCAAAAAAATGGCTACGCTAAACTATTTTATGCTTACCTCTACTTCTCAACCAGTCACCATACAGCACATAATGTTCCCAATTACTCGGCTCCAGATCCACCAGCCTCATCAGTATCCCTTGCTTCTCATTCTCGGTCTTCAGTGTCAGAAGCTCTACATGGGCTTGCACGAACCTTGGCTGCAGCCATATGCATTTCTCCAGCATTGATATAGCTTGGTGCATCTTGCCACTTTTCCTGGAAAATATTGCTGATTATAATCGACTTTCAGAAAATGTAGGCCACATTAATTTGTGTGAGTACGTAGTAATTATTTGGTTAATTATCGCCCAGATATAAACAATCCAGTTGATCATTACTTCTTGGAAAATATCTCCAAAATTTATTCATTTTACTTAAAATAAAGTCCCCTAAAGTACCTACAATCCATCATTCACGTTGAAACATCATCATAAAAACTCTCCGTCTCTTATTTAAGAAGATGTCTCCATTAAAAGATATATAGCGATATCACTGTACAAAATACACACATCTCGTACAAAATGTCTACTTGTTACACAAGTAAACTTTTTACATAAGGTCACAATGTGCAGCTGCAGTCTCATCGCTAAGAACTACTATTCAAGATCAGATATCCTTTTGGTAGATGTCCAGGCAAAACAAACTCTGGGCAGTCACATTAAACACATCTCACTTACTTATAAAGTTTGCCAAGATTGTAGTGTGCGTTCACGTGGTACTTATTAAACTTGATGGCTTGTAAGAAATGGTGCTCGGCGTTATCCATCCCTGAGACTAGTGTGCCAATGTTATTGTGAGCACTGGCATAGCTTGGCCATAACCTGCGGGAGATAGAAGTCGTGAGAATAATAAGAAAGAAAGAAAGGAAAAATATAAATGTGTTGCAGGGATATGGTGTGCATACAGAATGACAAAAAAAGATCAACGCATAAGAAATATTTATAAATACAGCATGATGATCATCATATCGTCGATCATAATTTTGTTAGTAAAACGAAAGTCAGCGTAGCATGTTAAGTTAAACTAAACTATTTTGGAAAAATTCTTCCAAAACACTTTTTTTTTGGTAGACTTCAACTCAAATGGGTAAAAATCTAAAGTCGCATTACTAATATAAACATATAGGTACTAAAATATAACATACATGATTGCTTAACAAATGTTCCATGTCACTACTATTAACTCCGATCCATTGTACATCCAATTGTTCACAGACCTGTCTTTAGTAACCCACAATTCCTGGACGATGGGCGCCTATCGCACGGTAAGGCTACTTCAAGGCAATCAAAGACGATTGGCACGCAATTTGGTTGCACCCTAACGGCTGTAAGAGGCACCCTAATGGCATTCATTGGACTATACATTTGGAGAACAATCGAGTATCTATGTGCCTAAGTTTGTATGTAGTTATACGGCCAGTACATTGCATGTACTTGTAAGTACGTTGAAACTTCGCTATTCCATGCACTTGTATTATTTCAACAAAATTTTGCTTGAGATAAAGTTAGTTTTGCTTGAAGCTCAACTCTCGGGTTAAATATCTCGCATACATGACGAATAGCTTAATAAACTTTGCAGAACTCGACCCGCAATAGTTCGCGTTAAGGCAAACGGCTTTGTTACCTCAAAGCTTCTTTGTAATGTTTGATGGCGCTGTCTTGTTGCTCTGTCTCGCGTAGAAAGTTTGCCAAGTTGTAGTGCAGTTTAGCGTTCTGCGGCAAAGTCACTAAATCCGCCCTGTAACAAACAAAACACATTTGGAGGTAATTTACGCCCGAATGCGGCGACCGTAGAGCGAATATTGCAAGACTTGTAAATCGTGGTTACCGCATTTTGTGTCATGTTTAATACATTTCTCTTTAATGTTTTTGGAAATGAAAATTTGGAGGTGTTTCCTTGTGAAAGTTATTAGTGTTTAGGGAAAACGATTTGTGGCGAAAATTGTGTTTGTTAAACTAATGGTGGCGTGAAGTTTGGAAAGTTTTTGGTCTAAATTGGCGCTATTTGTCACGAAGTTTTATAAAGTATTAAATTCCTAATCCTAAATGTTCACTTAAAGATAAAGCAAAAGATAGAAGCGAGATAATTAGCTTGTAGCGAGCGACCGAAATCCGATCCCAAAAGAGGTGTCTCCTTTCGGGTGATTAAAAGATTAAGTAGATTCAGCCGGATTGAAATGTAAATCAACTTCGTGTATAAATAGATTTACAAAGAGACCTGGAACAAAGGGTAATCCTCGTAGCTCAATATCTGCAAAATCTATTTGTACTTTATGAGTTAACTTAGTTTGGAATCTATAGAATCCATTTAAACAAGGGGAGACCTAAAACGTTCGACTCTGAAGGAGTCGTTATACAAGTTTATCTTGCACTCGGAATGCATTGAGTTTTCGGAGCCGAAAACTTTGCAGGATAACGACTGGCCACCCTATATAAAGTTAGTGGTACGTGCGCCCACTAACTTTATACAAGTACTTAACTTGGAACTATTTAAAACAGGTTGCTTGGAAGTATGGAAATACTTGTTTATGTAATGTTTTAGCACAAGGCAAGGAGAAAACGGATATTTTTTAGTATAGTGAGGTAGGCAGTATGTAGTTACGAGCACTAATATATGCATACAAAACTTTTTGAAGTGATTTTCTGTTTTTGTGTTGATTAACGTTTTATAAACAGCATTTTGCAACCCATAGTTTTAAAAAGGTCTTATCTCAATGTACAAAGGAAAAGCCTAGCATGGAAAATGCCAGAAGTATAGGATCTTTACTAAGGAGAAACGTCATCCCGTCGGGGCAGCGGGTAGTTCGCAAGAGATACCGCGACCTCGACATGAAGGGCTAAGAAGGAACATGGGTGGTTTTTAGTCAGTAAAAGTCTGACACTCCCTTTCGCTCTGCCCAAGAGCGGGAGGGGTTATTTGATGATTTTCCACCCACCATAAAAAAAAGGATAAACGTCATTTAAACACATAAAATAAAATCATCTAAAATCTCATAAGGTTCCATCGGTATTTCAATTAAATAAACCTCTAAAACTGACATAGCCGAAACGTTTACTCCCCTATAAACAAGTTTCAAAACGTGTTCTATAGAAAATTGAATGGACTCGTAAACCGGCAACAGAATTTAATATAACCGATATTTCATTACGGAGTATTTTATGAAGTTACGTCTTGAAAGAGGTCTGAGGTGCTCGCGATGATATCAAACGCATTGAAGGTTCTTAAGGGTGTTTGTACTGCAGTTGTGCTTGAATTGGGTTAGGAGGAAGATATTTATACTCGTGTTTCGCTTTTGCACATCAAGTTATACATCATTACCAATATAAAATTGCCACAAACATACTAACACCGATGTCAGATTCTAAAAAAAAATTAATTCGAGAGAAATGGAACGATGCACAGAAATCTTTCATTTTAAAATTCATTCATGCGGATCGGACTGGGTTTTGTATTACTTGTTATAATGTAATATTATTAAACTTTTCTTTATTCTTTGTTTTAGCGTAACTAATAGGCGGTACTAGTAAAGATAAAATGTCAAGAACAGTGACTACTTACTTTATAATATAATAATAATCATTTTATTCCAGGAAATTTCCCATAACAGTAAAATTCGATTACAAAAACAAATTACAAGAAATATTAAAATACACTAGATTAAAATACAATATACTTAGTTATTAAAATTAAATTCACTAATGTCAAAAAAAACAATGTGTGTGTGTGTATCTGTGGTGTGTGTGTGTGTTTGTATAGCTTGGTAAGTAACTCTGTTTACTCAGCACCAAAACTCTGCCGCACTTATTATTCAAAGGTTTAACCTTTGATTGATTTCCCAACCAATTATGCCCCATTTGGTATTTTTTCTCTCTTTTTGTGAATACGCCTTTACACTAATAACGCTATCAAATGGAGCAATAAAGCGATATTGATAGCTCAATGTTCGGAGAAACGGTCGAAAGTAATTAATTCTGCGAAATGCTGCGTGTAAGGCCGCGGTCAATAAATAAATATCTAGGTTGAACGTTCAGGTAATTTAATTTAATAATGACTGAGATATTACAGCTCACCTGTAGCTAATAATTAACTTCTCGACAAACTTTAAGGAGATGTGTGTGCCCATAACATTTATCGAATGTTTAAAAATATTACATTATAGCGTCAACATCTGCCTAGCCTTTTCCAGACAATGTTGCTTCTAACTTTGGGCCAGCTTCCAGTCTAACTAGATACAGTTTTTTATTAATTACATTAAGAGTATCTAGGTCTAATCAATTTTAATGTCAGTCGCATTCTCTTTTCGAAACAATTAATACTGTGGTGATCACTAGTTTATATCTTTTTATTTTGCGAGTATACTTCGAATAGATTTGCTTTTCCAAGTGCAATATTAACTAAGAGGAAACATACTAATCTGAACTCCAAATAAATTTAAATAAGTACAGGTAGGTGACGGCAATGATGACTAGCTACTTCTAAATACTAATGAATAAGCTCGATACGGTAGCCATTTTCTTTCAAAAATATATAATAATATTTTCGTAATAAAGTTTTAACAAAATTATCAAAGCACCTTCCCTTGAAACATAAAACAGCTCTCAAACAAAACCAATATATTTCCACAACTATCAACTTTCCCGCCGATTCGTGGGCTTACAGTAACAATTTGCCACCAATTAAATAGTTCTCAAGTTCTCAACTTTAGAAGTAAGTATCCTAAGTCGTTACACAGTATTAAGGCCTCAAAATATCGATGAAACTTCGAAGGTTAAGACTAGACAAATATCTTGTCATTACTTGTAATTACTATCGATGTCTGCCACATCTGCTAAGGTGGACGGTCAAGATTTTAATGACGATGGAACTTTATAAGGTCGAAATTGTAATTAAATAAGGCTTTTGTTCTGGACTGATGTTTCTTAGTTAAGGGCAAAAGTTTAAGCTATGTAGTTTGTCTGTTTTTGGTAGTTATTTCGGTTGTTTAGTAATGTTAACGGATAATTGAATGGCCTTCGTTAATTGTCTCGGGTGTTTGTATTGAATAATATAGTATGGGCAGCGCTAGAAGGCGCAATCACGCACGATTTTTAGGATATTTTGACAGTCGTCACCCATTCCACCTGCAAGTGGTCAAAAGTATCAAGGGCTGAACATGAAATTAATAAAGGTAGAAAACTATTCTACGGAAGCTTCTGCGAAATTTCATTGTTAAATAAGATTCAGTTCTTGAAATCCTTTGATTTCGAACTAAGACGGATCTTGTATCGCGGGTAACCGAGCCTTCCCTTAATATTCACACCTAACGTTTATTTATCACACAAAAGATATTACGCTCAATCAACACCATTCACTTATGCTCACCTCAGCAAAGTAGCTCGATCCCGCCACTCGGCGTTCCTCCGATGTGTCCGTGCTACTCCACTGGCAGCCAGTACTGCCAGACCGATTGCCAGGAACATTTTAGTACCAGGCTTGGAACACCACATTAGCTGGACACCGTATGCTGTTATTATAACACTGCCGACGCTGAAAGAAAGAGTACTGTGAGTGTTTGCAGGACTACAATCGACCAACCGGGAGTGGTCATCACATTCATTGACGTGAATTGAGCAGATCTGAAAGAGGTCGTCCGTGCAAAACATTGGAAAAAATTAAATATTTCGTCGACGACTTGTCGTCATTTGCCACATATCGGTTTGGACGATGCGTGATGCAACTCAACACCATGTCATACTATTTGCTTTTATATTGCTTGGACTCAAATATCTTTCTGAAAATTTCGCGGTTAGTTCCTCTCAATAAGTGTGATTACTCCCATATTGGATGGATAAAGGAGTCTGTACAGTGCACACTATACAAACAATCTTGATATTGAAAAGTATGAGACTATGCCCACAAATCCATCACCGTTTATAGGACAGTATGGTATCGTGGTATAGTAGCGAAACTGTTAAATAAAATTTTATTATTTTCACAATTTATAAACCAGTAAACTGAGAAATATTATCAAATCCCATCTAATTTACACGTACAATCAATCAATCTTTCTAATCGGGAAATACAATTACGCTAAAAATATTTCATTAAATTTTCAATATTAAAAGCAAATGTTTCCATTAAAACTATTATCAGAGCATAAATTTTTTATTAATGTATACACCACAGAAAACTTTCCAATTGTAAACTAAAACTGGAACAAAAGCAATCAAACAGCAATATAGCTGGGTGCTGGGTTGTATAAAGGAAATATAAAACATTTTACCTCGGTATATAGAGTACGCGCTCGGCAATTACAAATCCCACTGTTACAAGTAGATTGCTTGCTGGCACAAAGGGTAGGACCATTAGGAGGAGACCGATCACTGCCGGTGTGTGCTTCTGTACCTATTGGGGAAGATATAAATAATTTAATATCACATAAAGCTATACAGGGTGTAAATCAACCCATCACACAGCCGTCAACCAAGCATTCTGTAAGTGTCTAAGTGCCCCTACGCAATATTTTTTCCTGGAAAACAACTTTTTTTTATGTTAAAAATCACATTTTACGGTAAAACTCAATGTGGCACTGTTAAAACATTGTACTAGTGGATACTTTGAATAGTAAACGGGTCATGGAGGTAATTTAAGTAAAGTTAAAACCTGAAAAACTAGTATTTACAAAAACAGCTGTGAAAAATTGGGAACTTTGACCCCCAATATATCCGTAACTAGGAGATTCCCAGGTATGGTCTAGAACAAAAAAAATATCGCAGTGGTGGAGAGAACAAGTGCCTTTCGTTTGCGTTAAGGGTACTTTTACACCCTATATAATCGACTGATTGCCTTGATGACAAAGTGACATTGCTGAGCGTTAGGTCCTGGGTTCAATAGGGGATCGGACTGATTCAAAAAAATATGATTCTGTTTAGTCCGTCAGATTATCGCAAAATATTGGATACGTGTTTTTTGTTTTATCAAATTAATAAAAATTGACGAAGATAGAGCGCGTCAAAGATCATAAGTGGGGGCTTGTGACGTCACTTGTAGGTAAACAATGTACTGACATGTCACGTTACACGAGTTTTCGAAGCACTGTATCGTCTTAAAAAAAAAATATGTGTTCAATATTATTTGGAAATCTATATGACGAACTAATTAGATTTTTTTTGTCCGATCCCCTATTCTCGGGCAAAGTGTTATTGGAATTTCCGATTAGGGATTTCTCAGTCGCAGCCAGACTCCAGGCTTTGTGCTAGGTTGATGGTAAAAGGCTCGCCCCTTATTACATGGGACTTAAACATAACTGGCGAAATGTGGGTGTACTATTACTCACACCACTGCATAACCCTTCGGGAATTACAAAGCGTGATGTTATGTTATTTTTAGTATTTATAATCCTAGCCTAATCTAGTGTCTGAGTTTTATACCTTGCCTTTGACTTGGAATCGAACCCAAACTGATACGACCGACTAATACGATCAAAGCAGCTAATCTTGACCCAGTGGTCTTCCAGTGAAGAGGAATCCAAAAAACGGAATCTATAATAGAAACTACATACGTTAAAGTTGTACTTACTTCCAAATCAGCAATAAACCGATAGCACAATAGCAGCAGCGCTCCAAAGGCAGCACATGTCAGCAGATTCCTCGGATCCCACCCACTGGTGATGAGAGGCACTGACCCCATCTGCCAGTCGTGGCTGAGCGTCCACGGACACAGGAGTAACCACCAGTTGAACGCTGCTAGGTAGCAGAAAGTCATCAATCTAAAAGAAATATTTATCATTAATAAATATTAAACTGGCCACGACTTATACGATCAAGCGACACTTGTATCTTGTGACAACAAAACACGCGTGTCACGACATGCTAACGCTACCAGCTACCGTACGGTCTGAAAAGTTGTAGCAAGCGCTAGGTAGTCGCTTGACGTAAATCGCGTCGCAAGTCCTCGGACTTGTCACTTTTGCTCTGATAGACGCCAAGGCTGACCTTACCGTCTGTAATATTACAGTTCCCAATTCAACTGTTTGAACAAACATTATTAATAGTTTGTGTAAAAGGTTACGTAGGTAGAACACCCAACATTAATTTGAATGTAATTTTCCACGAAACGAGATTAGAATTATAGCATGACAATTACGCCAATACTAAGCCAATAGTAATGATGAGTTGCTATTTTATTTAACATCACTCCAATTATGTACATAACTTGTTCATGAATACAATCAGATGAAAGTCATTAAAATTGTATGTTATGGGCCAGTAGTAAAACAATTACACATCACAACCACAACAACAACACATAACATACACACAACAACAACACACACACAACATTCATTAACTTCAACGTAACTGTAAAGTCAAGAACCACATAGATAAACAAAATAAAAAAATCCTCGAAAATAATTTTACCTTACAAAAAAACTAGGATGAAAAGCAGCTGGGTTATCCTGTGGTGAAAACGAAGGCCACGTGCCTTGCAGTAGAGCTAGCCTCAAGCACACTAGTAGTGCCAAGGAGACCACCACCTTTGTAGTCCGTAGCGACAACCCAGTACATTTCTTCTCGATTTTTAATGAGCATATTGACCTGAAATCACACTTTAGTTAATCTATCGAACAGTATTTTTTTAAACTAGTCCACACTAGGAATTTCTCCTGTATCGTAGGTGCGTTTACAAACATTTAAACTCACATACATAAACCACTAGACCCGGAACAAATACCTGTAGGCCATACAAATATTTGTTCCGTGCGGGAATCGAAACCACGCGTTTCACACCTACTTCTGAATAAAAATGCTTGTTGATAATCAACGTATTTCAGAAGTGTGTTGTCATATTTTAAGGTAATTCAGACTGTATAACGTATTCCACAACAATTACATTGTAGTCGCGAAAATAGGATCAATTGTTCCATTTACTTGTGTCAAATAGATATTAAAATGTATAGAACAGCCGATATTTGTTGCCGTAACGTAAAAAATTGTTCACTTGTATGTTTGAATCGCAACCTATATAAGTAAGCATTTCTTGTACACGCTGTATACCCAAAAAGCATTTTTATAAAGAAGTATGCAGTAATTTGTCACGACATAATTTATATTTAGCGTTATGTGCGGTTAATTAATATAATTTAATATTCTACGAATCGGAGGTTCTAAATTACTCTTACATTGTTCTAGCAGTGAATAATAATTATGTTAGCGTGTTGGTAGATTAAATAGTATGCATTTATCTAAATGTTTTCCGTAACTAACTAAACTTTAGTTATTCATTAATAATATTTGTATCGTAAACAAATAACCAACCGTTTAAACCCTTATAATTAATACGCTAGTTTTTCGGACTAACATAATGACATACTACAGACTATTTACAATTTTGGAAATGTTTTGTTTTCAAAATTATTAATTAATTTGCATTTGCAAATTTTATGATATTTTTGTGAGGTTTATAAACAGGTATTAATACCTGTTTAAAACAACGCAGAAAATATAATTTTAATTTGCATATTACGAATATACGACATAATATACTGAAAATATATTAAACCATTACATTTATTACACTTATAAACATTTCATAACAAACACAAACACAACCAAGCATTAAACCAAGAAACCGTTAGAAAAAGGAAAATCTTAAAAGCATCATTAAAACATGCGGACTGTCTATCGCAATATTTGTTTATCTCTTATTATTCTAGTACAGTTGCCGAGAAAAAAAACTGCGAGCACTCCACAAATGAAAAGCAAATAAAAGTAACAAGTGTCCAACAAGTAGAAGTCAGCGAACTACGACCAGAAGGTCGCAGGTTCATTATGAACCTCATTCCGTTCAAGTATTGTGGGGCATACAGTTCTAAATGCATAATTTGTTGAACAGTTTTTTAGAAATTGTTTGAAACTAGACCCAATTAGTGGTTTTTTACTACTGGGTTTCAAACTTTAATAATCATGTCAAGTTTGTGTGGAATCTAGCTCAGGATAATGCTTTTCTAAGTAGGTTTTATGACAAAGAGTTTTGTAGAATTAACCGACAAACTTTAAAAGACAACAACTTATCTTTTCTACCAGGGCGGTAAACATTAACCTGGAAAACGGGAAAGACAATTTTTCCACAACATAAACTTAGCCCATCAAAGTAAAGAATTTCATAAAAGATTAAAATCTATTACAATACCTTTTAACAAACGGCCAACATCTATAAAAATCGAAGGCTAGATTGAGTATAAATATCATGATGCCGGTCTCTTTCGCCAGCATACTGAGAGCTCCAAGCACCACACTCAGCCATACACACTTCTTGTTACTCGTTGGCCTAGAAAGAATGGACACAGTTTTATATGGTATATTTATTAGTGTAGGGCTTTGAAGGGCGCGTAACGGAAATGAGGTGGCTGATTAGATTCTCTCTTATGTTTCAATTTGGATGCTGATTGAGAATTAAGTTAATCGTAAATCTATATCAGCTGCTTCTGAGTATACAGGACGATAAACCAACCAAGCGTTCACGATTTCGCGAAGTAATTGAACGTAGTAAAGCGACAAGGATCCATTCCATAACATGGCCAACCAAACTGATGCTAGATATCGAACAATACAACCAAAATGTGGGTTGGTTCTATCGCTGAAAAAAAAAAAAACGATTTGTTTTTTGATTGGATGTTTTTTACTGGCTCATAGTAGCGATATTTGGCATCAATTTGGTACCCAAGTAATTTTTGGCCATATTGTGGATTGGATCATTTTTTCGTTAAATTCCGCCTAATTTTCTTATAAATAGTATATCTAGTAGTATATGTATTTCTTATAAATAATATCTTATATATATTATAGACAGGAAAGCTTCAATTTCATAGGTCCGGACTGCTTGTCAGAGCATTAAAAATGTGTACTATTACCAGGGGATTAAACGAACTGTACTCATTGCGCAAAAAACTTAAGAGGCTTACTCATCACAAAATATACGAAATATTCAATTGAAACACATTTACTAGGTACTCTGTGAAATAAATTATCAACAGAATTAATACGAAATACTTAATGTAAAATGAAGGCTCCAACGATTTTTCAGTACATTTTAAATGAGTGAAAGGTAAAATATATTTAGTATGACGATGTTAATGTAAGTAGGTTTAATGTATTTAATGAAAATTAAACCTTTAGTTGTACCAAAAAATCTACAAAATATTGAATTTTACGTTAAATAGAGAATTAAATATGAGAACTAACACCGGTACGAACATTTTTGCGTAATAAATGCCATCTTTAAGATTGCACATAACAATAATTAATTTAACAATAATATAAAAGAAAGTTCTTTAAAATTGTTTGATGAAAAGAATGACATCATTAAAAATACACATAAAAATAATTAATTTAAAATAGATACAAAAAAGTTATTTTAAAACTGTTCTATGAAAAGGATGCAATATACAAGAAAAGTTAATATTATTTGTCACCTCGATAGCTAATAGAAAATGAAGCTGCAGTGAGAAAATAATTAACTTACCTGTGATACACAAGGAGCGACGATAAAAAGAATATACAAGCTAATACGTCTGCCCTGCCCACTACTCCGGCTACCTGCCGACAAGAGAAACATTATATCCATAAATTATTAAATACTAGAAATATTATGAACGTGAAAGTGTTAACAAATCATTGTTACATTTGGTCTGCTAAATTGCGGAGGCAATTTCGATGAAATAATCAAGATCAGGACTTGATAAGAAAAGACCATAGCTTAAACTATGAGATACTACTTAAAACACGTACATTATACATTAACCTTCAAAATGTGGATTGGGCTATTACTGTCGCATAAGGGATATCTTCCGTGGTTATCATTAATTAAGAGCTCCCTATGTAAATCGGTAACTGCCTGGTTATAAACCGTGAAAGCTTAAAATAGTGAATGAATGTCATGAAAGCAAAAAAAAATTAACCTACGGTCAAACTACAACTATATTTTCCCATTGAAACTGAACTCGATTACCACATCCAAACCTTGATCAAGAATGATCGTCAAATATTACTAGAGATCTTAAACGCGGTTCTCTGATGTTTTGATCGCGTTCCATTCTTCTCGCCATTTGCCCTCAGATGTTTATTTCCGGGAAAGAGGTAACATTCAATTCAAAGATCTTTCTCTTAGTTTGTTTTCTACCTGAGATTGGTCAGGCGCATCGGTCCTTAAAGGTGATTTTGGTATAAATAAACCTTCAGTCCAGTCTAACCGGCTACGGCTTTACCTTTTTCTGGCTTTGACATTTACCCTAATAAAAGCCGAGTCATTGACCTTTCATAATTTACCTATAATAAATTCTTAAATCGATTTTGGGCTCATTTAAAAGATGTTTATAGATCAGTCTGGCACTTTTCATAGTAAAATGTATTAATGCATAATTAAATGTTAGAAGTAACATTTGTATTTCAGTTGTAGCTATGGACAATAATCGGCTAACTCAGATTTTTACTTTAAGACTAGCTGCGTTGGTTATATTTGTTTCAAATTACATAAATAAAACTGCAACACCCTTTAACTATTAACTGTGACCATCAGAATTGAAATAATTTGAAGTAGTGTTTAGCCAAATACCCAGTCTATCACAGCTACTCTTGAACAAAGATACATGAATTGTCTACCTTTTACCAGCCTCTTCTATGATCGTTAGTTGTTCTGTCAGAAAATTAATTCCTGTACTTAAAAAAAAAACAAATTCAACTTGCAATCTCATCTCAGCCACAATGTCGAAAACGTTTCAAAAACATATAACAAGGGTAAACTACTCACCGCCTCAGTATGTACAGGGTGTACTGCAAACAGCACCGCCGCAAGCGCAGCAAACGGTCGCTGCAACCTCGCAATGGTGACGCACGCTCGCGCAACCAGCGCGCAACATGCAGCGTGTAACGCAACGTTGCACGCGTGCCACCACCACGGCCTTAGCCCGGCGAGAGCGTGGTTTAGTCTGTAACAAAGAAATATTGGTGTTAGAGATGTGATATTGGTTATTATCAAAGAAAAAAAATCATAAAGCTACTGTCCTATATAGGTTAATTATGTGAGCTTACTTTTGTCTGGATCATCATCTGCCTAGCCTTTTCCCAACTATGTTGGGGTCAGCTTCCAGTCTAACCGGATGCAGCTGAATACCAGTATTTTACATGGAGTGACTGCCTATCTGACCTCCACAACCCAGTTAATACTAGGTAATATGATACTCTTTGGTAAGACTGGATGTCAGAATTTCAGGTCACTGATTACCTGTAACGACTGCGTCATGTTCGTGAACGGGCGCTGTCAGTGGAGACTGGTCATATCTTAGTTGCCATGGTTTATATATATATATATTTTTTTTTTATTTGTTTATTATATCTTTTTACTCCGGACGCTCTTAACTTGCACGTCTTGCTACATAGTTCTCACATATTATACCATCTCAACATGAATGATGTAATGTACCAAGATTTTTTGTAAAATTATTCTGGTTTAAAAGAGTGTCCATGGAGTTTCTTGCCCGTTCTTCTCCATAGTGATCTACGTTAGGGAATGGGCAACTACAGTACTTTCACAAGTTATTATGCCTTGTGTCTGTGACTGTAGCTTAGGAGTGCAATGCGTCGTCCCGGGGGTTGCTGCGTCGAGTTGCGCGTCGCCGGATGTCTGCGGCGGCGAGTGTTGTGGGTGCGGGGTTGCGCGGCGGCGCGTGCCATGGCGATGGGTGCGCGGGGCTCCGGGTCGCGGGGCGGCGGTTGCGCGTTGCGGCGTGCATTCGTTGTTCCGTGATTTGGAGTCTCGTGCATTCGTTGTTGCGGTGTGCGTCGCTGCGTGCTTTCGTGCTCGCAGTTTTCGTTGTTGCGGGCATTCGGCGGCGTGTGGCTCGGCGTGGTGGCTTTCGGGATGACGTATTGCACTCGTAGTTTAGTTTTGTTTTATGAATTGTTCTTCTCACACAACAGCTTAACGTGCTTTCCGAGGCACGGAGGAAACTCAGTATGTCGGGCGGTCACCCATCCACAGACCTACCTAGGCAAACACAGCTTTACGTAAAGATCGACCCGAGTGGCAGTTCTTATTAAGCCACTTACTTTTGTCTGGATAACACACAAGAAAAGAGGATTCGAGCGACCAGACATGAGAGTCCATAAAATTGGAACACAAGGGGCTAAGAAGAAACATGGGTGGTTTTTAGGCATCCAGAAGTCTAACACTCCGTTCCGCTCCACCCAGAGCGTAAGGAGTCAGAGTTTAAAGATTTCCCAGTCAAAAAATAAAAAGGGTCCATGATTTGATTAATATGTTCATTTCTTAATGTTTACTTGTTACTTGTTGCTGCAAACCTGTAGAGCTCTGTATCCTAGTTCAATATGTTATTGAGTTAGGTATCAAAAAAACTTAAAAGTCGATAAGTTATTTGTTTCTTGACAATACACCTAATAGTACATGTCACTAAATTGAAATATTTTTGGTTATTCCAAACATCAACTCCCATTATATAATTGGTGTTTCTCGGTTGCATATTGTTTCACCCAAATCAGTGGATTAATGGGTCCCCCGGTCCTGTTACCAAAGTGACTAAGTAGGATTATATCATATTACCCGGATGTGTATTTAGATCGATTTTCCGGGTGGCCGTTAATTAGGGCTTTCCTACCTAGATAGGTAAATTTATGAGACCTTCCTGACTCGATATTGGTGGTTGGTTTCTTGGTTGGCGCAGTAGCGGAGCGATTCGACTGCTGCGCTGCGTGTCGCGAGTTCAATCTCCCCACGGAACAAATATTTGTAGGGCTTACAGATAGTTGTTTCGTGTCTGGGTGTGTGTGTATCTGAGTTTAAAATGTGACTGGAAAATATCCCCCGTACTTGGGAAAAATCTGTGCACATCTAATTTATTACTTTTCTGCTTACTTGACAATTATAGTGTGATTGCAATGTCAAATGTGGGTACACTATTAGATTATCACCTTTACTTACTCCTCCAGAAATAATAACATAACATAACGCCTATAATCACCCAAAGGATTAGGCAGAGGTATACACACATACGTACACTTTTCCAATGGGGGTAAGCAGAAAACACAGAACGCAAACTACTACGATCCTTACATACTCCTTTTGCCTCGTCCACATTCATAATACATCTGGTCATACACGCACGCCGGTTACGAGTACTTTATATATTATAGTTCACCCATATTTCACTGGTTAAGTTTAAATACCAATTCAATAACACTGTGGCTGATCGAACCCAAGATCTCGTGTTTAGCAGTCGTGCTTTGCAACCACTAGACAAATTAGGGAGAACAATAAATGATGTCATTGTTATGAAAAAAAATGCTTTGCTAATAATAGGGCAGTAAAGTTGACTGACTAACAAAAATATGATTCTGTTCAGTCCGTCTGTTAGATTATCGAAACATATTGGATACGTGTTTTTTGTTTTATCAAATTTACAAAATTTGACGAAATAAAACGTCTCAAAGGGCTGGTGACGTCACTTTCTGGTAAAAAAATGTACCAAACTGTGACGTCACGCGAATTTTCGAAGCACTGTATCGTCTTCATTTATTGTTTACGTGAATAAAGAAAAAATACGTGTTCAATATTTTTTGGAAATCTATCTGACGGACTAATTACAGTCGCTCCATGTAAAATACTGGTACTCAGCTGCATCCGGTTAGACTGGAAGCCGACTCCAACATAGTTGGGAAAAGGCTAGGCAGATGATGATATCCGACGGACTAATTAGATTTTTTTGTGAACTTCTTTATTACAACACATGAAATAAACAAAACACAATTTCACGCAAACAGCGAGAATGCTCCAAATAAAAACTAAGCCAGCTATTAGAATCAAAGTTGTTTAGAATTCTATTCAATAATTAAGTGTACAGAACCCCTGGGTCTTACTTTTATGATTAATGACCCTTGTTTGTTTGTTCTAAAAGCCGCGGTTATTCTCAACTCGTTAATTTAACTTTAACTTTGCCTTGCTTAGTTGACGAAAGCCTTCAAATCAATTGTGGGGTGAATAAAGGGTCAAAAAATAGGTGGTTTTTTTTAACTTTAATTTGGAAAGTTTTGATTGAGTTGCTTGAATTTTTCGTTTGACGGGTTGTGATAGGTTTGGGATTCAGGGTCAGTGTCACTAAGAGATTTTTTGCGACCAAACCAAATAGAAGAACAGGTTATTCATAAAAATATCACGCCTTGTAACCCCCAATGGGATTAGCAGAGGTGTAACAAGTAGGTGCAGCCACATTTCGCCGGTTATGTTACAGTCCCATCTAATAGGGGGTAAGCCTATTCATCCATGAGGCCATCAGCCGGGCACAAGTCCAGGCTTCTTGAATTCCTGAAGAATGAGAAAAACCAAATAATAATTTGCCCGACCCGGGAATCGGAGCAAGGACCTCATGCTCGGCAGCAGACTGCCTCTGTCGCAAAAGCGACCGAATATTTGTATTTGGTCTCACTATCATATTATTACCAGCGTCTTTCGTGTTATCAGCGACCTTCCTCCGAGTGAAACTATAAAAAGAACCTAATTTTTCGCGGAACCCTTTTTCTAAAACTAAAGCAGTCTAAGGTACTGCTTGTATTATCAGACCAAGCCACTTTGGTGAAGTCGGAATAAAAAAACAAAAATGAAATATTTTTTTTGTTATACGTACAGTACTATTCTCATATACATTCAGTAAAAAGCTGTTATTTTTTAATTAAAAACAATTCAATTTTATTTTTTTGTATACAGGGTTTAAGACAACCCTTCACGAAACCGTTAACCAAGCATTATGTACATCAAACTAAGTACCCCAACGCAAAAATTATTGCAGGGAAACAACTTTTTTTTTGGGGTGAAAAATCAAATTTTAGGGTACAACTCAATGCAGCACTCTTAAAACATTGTGCTTGAGAATGCTTTGAATAGTAAATGGGTCATGAACGTAATTTAAGTAAAGTTATAACCTGAAAAACTAGTACTAAAAAAACAGCTGTGAAAAATTTGAAACTTTGACCCCCAATATCTCCGTAACTACGGGTTCCCAGGTATGGTCTAGAACAAAAAAAATATTGCAGTGATGGGGAGAACAAGTGCCTCTCGGCTTTTTTAAGGGTACTTTTATACCCTTTAGATTAAACTAGGTTCACAGAAATAATCACAATTTAAAAGCACATAGCTACCTGAAACACTTGTACAAAAAGTTTGGTTTGGTTTGGTTTGATACTATACTATAGAAGTCAATACAATATACAAAAAAACTTTTTCTCTGTTTTCATGTTCAGTTTCCCGTTGTACTGTTGCTAAAACAAGCAATCAATACATAGTGTGTTGCAACGGCCTACCCCGTTCACAGCAATATCCACTTTCCTATTTCCGCGAACCTTTTCGCCTAAAAAATTGTATCACAACTTCATTTAAACAAACTGGCTATCCATATCCCAATCTCGGAAAAAATACCAAGCTTCGAAAAAAGACAAAAAAAAATACTATACTTTTTTATTTCCAATAATTTTGGGCTCAGATATGAAACTGATATGTCTTGGCAAAAGAAAAACCTTGATGTTTTCTGTAGTTATATTATTGTTGTTTTTATTGGCATCACAAAATGATGCAATCAACTTTTATTGTTGGAGATCATGGAGTAATCGTAATGTGGAACTATTATGGTGCGCTACTGGTGATAAAAGAATTGGTTTACTGATAGAGAATTGACGTTGCTTTCACGAAAATTGTACACTAGCACTTCGCCCGCGACTTCGTTCACGTGTATTTTTTTTTAATATAATATAGCCTTTGTTGCTCGGTAAAGGTCTAGCTTTCAAATGTAGGAAGATTTTTTAAAGTTGACCGAGTAGATTTTGTGTTAAATCATAACAACTATAATATCTAATATTTCCTTTATATAATATAAGTTTAGATAAAAATAAAAGTTTGGAAAAGGTAAATCACTATCAAACATTATAATTTATTTGTAAAGATAATTGCGATATTCTTCACGAATTATTGAAAAATCAAGAACAAAATGTTTCAACATGAAATGGGCAGTGAATAACCAAACAACAAAATGGATAAAAGTTAGTTCTCAATGATGGCTTAGTAGGCGACTCGGCCGCTGAATCTCGCCCGATCCGGTCGAGACAGGAATTTCAT
This sequence comes from Diarsia brunnea, assembly GCA_949774965.1. NCBI lineage: Eukaryota > Metazoa > Arthropoda > Insecta > Lepidoptera > Noctuidae > Diarsia > Diarsia brunnea. Next base: position 1,875,165 of record OX459005.1, on the reverse strand, counting down.
TATTATTAATATTTTTGAGTGGTGTTTCGGACGAATCCTTTTTTAGAGGCAAAGTACCGTCAGACACATAGTTAAATAATACATATTTTACTTTGTGGCCATGGATAAATTATTAATTATAAATAAAATAAACATTAATGAGTTATGAGCTGACAAGTAGGGATGGGATACTGTTAGATAGCACCATCCAACTGCCGGGCAACTTCCGGCCCATAACGTGCTCACTTATCGGTCAATATTTAGAAAAAACCTCCACGAAACCTCATATCATTATTAGACCACCAGCAGTGCCCAACATGTGTCCCCATACATAATTAATTTTTCTTTCCCACTCTCCGGAAGTAGGCTCGATATACCCCACTCTCCCCTATACGTACGTACGTTACTTATGCACGTCCATAATTCCCCGTAAGTAAACTACGTGGCGGAACCTTTTTCCCAACAATTTACCCTGAGACGTGCCGTCCTTATAAAAAGGAGGGAAAAATATACCTTTTTTTGTTATACTGACCGATAAATGGTGTTATGTTTAGGGTGCAGTGGCTTTATATTTATAAACTGTGGGTTGGGGGGAAAAGCTTTTATCGTGGATTTTAATTTAAACAGTATTACTAGTGTAGGAAAGAGACCAATTTGATGTCTAAATAAAAGAATACACGTTCGGCATATGCTACGCCGTAGCAGCACTGCTACGCCGTAGTAGTGATGCTACGCCACAGCTACGCACTATCATATTTTTAACCGACTTCAAAAAAGGAGGAGGTTATTTGTAGACAAAATCAGTTTGCGGGCAGTGACAGATATTTCAGTATTAATTGTATAGAAGGTATTGTAGAAGGTATAGTAACATCCGCCGCGGGAGGCGCTCCGGGCGTCGGGGGCCACGTGATGGCTTCCGGCCACCGTAGACGCGGGCCTGTGGACGGTGAGTGATGGGTAAGCTCGCCGTCCGTCCGTCTTATGACGACGACAGGCCGTGTCGACGGCGCGTTCGTGTTCCACGCGCGCCTCAAAGAGATGTCAGCAACATGGAAGGGGCCCGCAAGGGCCGACGCCTGTCGAGGCTGCGGGTTGTCCGCAAGGGATACCGAAGCCTCGACATGAAGGGCGAAGAAGGAACATGGGTGGTTTTTAGTCAGTAGAAGTCTGACACTCCCTTTCGCTCTGCCCAAGAGCGGGAGGGTTTATTTGATGATTTCCCACCCCCAAAAAAAAAAAAAAAAAAAAGGTATAGTAACATATTTCCGTATAGTTTTGACTGAACCTTTCAAGTATTTTCTTTGAAATGATTATTCAGTTTATTTTGAATATGTGATTCATAGGTAGGTAGGTACTCACAAAGGAATAATCAGTGGAATACAAGTAACTGACCTTAACATGTTAATTACAAACATGTGATTAGCGCGTAATTGACAGGTTATCGGTTTATAACCTTGTTACATTATGATTCTGTTTGCGGAAGCATTGTCATATTAATTATACCGTGAATACAGTTAATTAGACTTTGTAAATCAACTGTTCATAATTATGTCCGATGTTATTAGAGTTCGTCGATTTCTAATGATGACGGTTTGGAACTTCCTGTATGAAATGAAACCACCAAATTGGTCACCAATCGAAACTGAATACTCAATAATTGACAATAATAAATAATTGATTGATTGAATTTGAATTTTTAATGATGGCGCAGTGCCCGAAAGATTGGACTGCTGCGCAGCGTGTCGCGGGTTCGATCCCCACACGGAACAAATATTTGTATGGCCTACAGATAGTTGTTTTGGGTCTGGGTGTGTTTGTGTATGTGAGTTTAAATGTTTGTAAACGCACCCACGATACAGGAGATATTCTTAGTGTGGGGCAACATTTAAAAAAATATATATTTACATAATTATATATTATAGGATGAATATTCTGTACAAGTACCTATATTATGTCTTTATTGACATACTTTTTGAGATTACAATGAATACCCTTTTTAGGCGGGTGGTAAATCATCAAATAAAACCCTCTACAAAATATTATGTATCCTACTTCTAACAAAAATAACACAATAAATTATCCGAAACACAATTTAATAGAACATTAATTAATGTTATAGCAGGTAAACATCCCGAGTTGGTACTCTACAGCGTCGAGTGGCGTTGTGTTGTCAAATATCAAAACATTTCCCTCTGATTTCATTAATTAACCCCTATATTAAATTATCCTTAAACTCCGCTGATTTTGAATGTGTGTTGTTGGTGTTTACATGTACTGTACAAGTGAAAATGGAATGTATGTGGGCAATTAACAGGTGGAATTGGATTGTAGTTCTACGGAAGGAGATTCAATATACGAGGATGATTAAATAAATTATAATAACTTAAACATAGTGCCTCTAATCCGTAATGTATACTTGTACCTACCACCATTATCACACACACATACCCACTTTTAACCAGATATGATTAAGTCTCATATAATAGTGTGCGAGCTTATTACCATCAACCAGGCATAAATTCAAAATATATGGTTGCTACTGAGAAATTTCTGATAAACCCATTAAAAAAAAAAAACTCAGAATGTACACGGAAATGATAAAAAAGGTGATTGTGATAGACTGAATGCACAATGCAGAGGACAATGTGGTGTAAACTAAAGCTCTAAGCAATACACTCACTGCAAACAGAAAATAATTTTATTTTCGTACAAGCAAGATGACAAATTCAGCACACCATGAATGTGAGCAAAGAGCTTCATATCACTTCACATGTAAAAAGGTTTGAAAACGTTCACAAGCAAAAACAAAAGAAACACAAGACGGCACAACAAAAAAAATTAAGGCACTAAAAAACATATTTCAAAGGAGCCGAGCTACAGGATTGTAGATAATATCTGGAATTCAGAAGCAAGCAAAGCCTTTGAAAAGCTATGGCGGACTAAAATCTTTGTGTTTCTTTTTCTCTATGTTAGCGGCCTACTTCCGGAGCCCTGCCTTAACAAGCACTATTAGCAGAGCCTCAAAGAATGGATGTCTCGTCCGTGCTCAGACATAAGTCGCCAAACATGTGCCTACAATTTTGAAGTGATTCTAGAAAATATAGACACCTTAAACCTGTCAAAAGTGACATAAGATGAGACGAATTCCGCATGAGATGCGAGGAAAATAATCTCGCACTGGTTGTGGTACTTACTAATTTGTGTGGAGGTGTTCAGTATGGCGCAAATAATCACGTGACTCCTTAATCATTTGAAGTCTCGATAAAAAAATCGAAGTGTCATTATATTTATTTAAAAAAAAAAACAATATAGCTGACAGAAGTTTCATAAAAAAAGTCTAAACAGGCAATATCGTTGACAAGTCTTGAGATACTCTCCAGTTCCCTTCAGAGGCAATACCAAACGCTGTAGTGGCCGCTTTTATTGCGTCGGCAATATTCAAAGACGACTGATAAATGCAGAGATCGAACGTCACAAGTGTCGGGATCACAGTACTCAGGGTTTAATGCGATCGGTTAAGTACTGGTTTTAGCACTGTTTTATCTTTGGTTGTTCACACCAGTTGCATTCATTCATGTTAGTTTTATAGTGGAATGGCAATGACTTGGGGTTTAAAGCTATCGAATGAACTGTTTTATTCGTTGGAGTAAATGCACTAACGGGTTTTACGGGCTATTATTTAAGTCGCACACGATTTTATCGTATAGTTTTAATCAATTAACTATCTGCAGTACTGGAACGAGAAATAAACATCTAGTTCTTGGTATTTATGTAGTAAGCATAACATAACATCACGCCTATAAGCTCTGAAGGATTCGGCAGAGGAGTACCTACACACACTACACCCACAGTTATTTATTCAATTCAAGAAAAAACATAAGAAACTTTTAAAATTACATTTATTCACATCTGTTTAACCCTTAAAAAATTACAGGCGTAATATTATGTAACAAATATAAAAATATATAAAACTTCTTTATTTTTAAAATAAAATGTCTACTTTAAGTGCACAACAAACGTAAAATTCGCATCACCCAATAAAACTTGTCGAGAAATCACGCCAAACATTCACACACCCTACATGCACAAAATTCCATGCCAACAAACCAAGATCATAAGACTTAAAGTAATTTTGGCGCATCGCAGTACAGGCTTCGTAAATTTTGAACGAACCAACTTAATTGCTTAGTGCAATGAAAGAGTTGGCGCGTTGCTGCTCCCGGTGTCAGTGGATGGGAAATATTAATACCTCTAGCGTCACGCGAACCTTTCACGACTATTAAACTTTCAGGAACTTGAATGCTTTTGAATTGTGGTGATTTTAAGAACCGTTTTTTGGTTGAGGTGAAGTGGAGATGCATTTCAGTATTTTAGTTATTGAACTTAGCTGTTGAGGGCGTATTTTTCAAATCTCAACAGCGTCAGTGTCCTTGTAAGTGGCCGAACCCGAAACTCATCAGCTATATAGTAAGATATGCCAGATGAAAAAACTCAATAAAACTTAGCCCAGCCCCGAATTGAACCCACGAACTCTCACGAACTCACTATTCAGCAGTCGCGCTTCATCATCATCATCATCATCATTTCAGCCATAAGACGTCCACTGCTGGACATAGGCCTCCCCCAGAAGTGGGGGCCATAATCGCGCTTACCACCAGACAGTGAGGTATTTATATGGGATCAGCGCAGCATGTCTTCTTCTTCCATACTTCTCTATTACTCGTCATGTTATCTGACACCTCCTTTCTGGCCATATCATCCGTATATATTATGCAACTGCAGTCTTATAAACCGGGAAGCTTAAAAAGAACATAAAAACCAATGCACAAACAAGCAAGAAACCCAAACATAAATGAAACTGCAAGAAAAACATGTTTACACACTGTGCGCAAAATCAATCTCCTCTGGACATAAAACAAAAAATCGGAGGATGAAAAACTAAAGCAATATTCTCGCAATTTAAAAGCGGGTAATAGAAAGGTATCCATTTGAGATCGGTGCAAGTACAAACAGGGGGTTAGGTTAACGAAGCGGCCCTTGATTGCTTTTTAATAGGCACCGGTATCACCGGGGCGCGGGAATCTAAAACCGATAGGTGTTCGTACTCGTTTTTTGATACGTGATACGAGGTTTCTATTACTTTTACTGGGCCTAGGGAAGTAAAGTGGTTTTTCGATTCGAAACAGTTCATTTAAGATAAAATGCCGCTCAGTATAAATATAGTATATTATGCAACGAGTGAATAAAGGACGGATTTAAAGCGAGGGCCGTAGATGAGTCACGAGCAAGTGAAGGATTCTAATGATTGAATCACGAACGCAGCGAGTGATTCAACTGTTAGAATCCTGAACGACGCGAGTGATTCATGGCCCTCGATATAAATTCGTACGTTATTCAGGAGTTGCATACTATACTTTATATCATGACTACGAGAAAAGACATAATTTAAGCGAAAATTGAAATTTAATCAAGAAATAAGAATTGTTACATTAATTGAAATGGACATTAAAATTAGAGCAATGACTGAAATTAAGCGTAATTTTCTTATTATTATCATTAGGGTGGTCAACTTGTGAAACAATATTTATTAATCTAATGCCAAACTCCTTGTCGCAAATGTCGACCAATCAAATCTCGAGAATTTATTTGCACCAAAGAGTTTTGAATTTCGAATCTTAGCGCAAGGAGTTTGTGTAAGCATTGAAATAGAGACCGGATATATTTTTGTGTTCCAAATTCAAACACCAAAAGTAGTGAATAAAAACAAAACAGTGAATAAAAGGCCTTTTTATTCACTGTTTTGCGTGAATAAAATAAGCTTTTTAGAGTAGGTATGGTATAATAGTATATTATGCAACTAGTGAATAAAGGACGGATTTAAAGCGAGGGCCGTAGATGAGTCACGAGCAAGTGAAGGATTCTAATGATTGAATCACGAACGCAGCGAGTGATTCAACTGTTAGAATCCTGAACGACGCGAGTGATTCATGGCCCTCGATATAAATTCGTACTTTATTCAAGAGTTGCATACTATACTTTATATCATGACTACGAAAAAAGACATAATTTAAGCGAAAATAGAAATTTAATCAAGAAATAAGAATTGTTACATTAATTGAAATGGACATTAAAATTAGAGCAATGACTGAAATTAAGCGTAATTTTCTTATTATTATCATTAGGGTGGTCAACTTGTGAAACAATATTTATTAATCTAATGCCAAACTCCTTGTCGCAAATATCGACCAATCAAATCTCGAGAATTTATTTGCACCAAAGAGTTTTGAATTTCGAATCTTAGCGCAAGGAGTTTGTGTAAGCATTGAAATAGAGACCGGATATATTTTTGTGTTCCAAATTCAAACACCAAAATAGTGAATAAAAACAAAACAGTGAATAAAAGGCCTTTTTATTCACTGTTTTGCGTGAATAAAATAAGCTTTTTAGAGTAGGTATGGTATAAAATCATTTGTTAAATATTGAAAAAAATGCAGGACGTAGGGACACTCAAACAAATATTAGGTCGCTCAAATATTATGAAGCTACTCATTTTGTATTTTAAGTAACTCAAATTTTTGTTTGTTAGTTCCTGTTCTGTTGATTTCTCGTCGCTCGCAGTCAGTCGCTCCCTTAGTAATTCTATAACCTAAATTAATTATTTTTGTCACTTCAAACTTTAATTTACAGTCACTCGTTTAAATACCACCCATTTTTTAATATATTATGTATATCACCCATAGATCATCATCACCATCATTAACATTGGCCTGGACTAGCGTACAATGACCGGTATCAGTGGCCATCATAATTATTATTATACCATTTTTAATGCCACTAACTCCTGGCTAGCCGTACTAACAGACGTCTCTACAGGGGTTTCTTTTAAAGTGTCAATTTGTTAAAGTATATTGTTGCAATCCCCACTATATCTTAAAACGCTAATAAAATAAATTCCCCATGTGTACGGAACACATTTCCACAACTCACCACGGCTCCGGGCCGGCAACCGTTCTTCTTTGACGTCACACGATGTCCCCTTTTTATCTAGAATTAATTGCCTGTTCCGTCACGTCTTTAGTTTTTATTATTTCGTAATTTTGAACTGTTTAATTTACGAATTGTTTCGGTCTAGTTAAATGCAAGCACGACTTCTGAGCATGCGGTACTAGTTTCGATTCCTAGGTGGGGGGGGGGGGGTGGAGCAAAGTGTTATTGGGTTTTAACTCGACTACAGTTAAGCCAAAAGTATGGGTAATGATTTCATAAGTAGGAACCACCGTTGATTTGTGCCCAGTAGATGCCAATAGTCTCGACCTGTGTTATTATACATAGGACTTAAACGTAACTGGTGAATATGTAGTACTATTCAGAAGATACGGTTCTGCCTTACTTTTCAATAAGTACAGGCGTGGTGTTATGTAATGTAGTTTGTGGATTAAACTCATCATCAGCCATAATGATCCCATTGCAGAGGCCTCCCGTCGTCGGGACTGCGGGTCGCGTCGGGGCTGCGGGTTGTTCGAAAGAGATACCGCGTCCTCGACACAAAAGGCTAAGAAGGAACATGGGTCGTTTTTAGTCAGTAGAAGTCTGACACTCCCTACCGCTCTGCCCAGAGCACTCAGTTTGAGTGACATTATTTTCAATATGGTTATTTAAAGTTTTGACTTTGAATTTGTTTCGAATAATCATTAATGGAACTAGAACTTTATTTGACTTTTAAGTGTTAGTTGATACGGGACTTGAATTAGGTCGAGCGGTTAAAACGGTTTTTGATTAGCTTTCTATATGAATATTAATGTTTTAGGTACCTACAAATTGAATTATTGTCGTGTTCGTTATCATCTTCATTGGCAGTTTTTTTCCACCTACTACGGAGCAAAGACCCTTCAATGTCATGCTTCCCTGGTCTCTCCTGATCAAAAACATTATTCATCAAAATATTCAGCTACAAACATGCACATTATTTTCAATAACATCAATTATTTTCAGACAAAGAAAACCAATTAATTAAAACCAATTCATCAATACAAACCTCAAATCAATGACCGTTACTCCAAAATGAAGAACGACAGTACAAAAACGCAATTACATTGAAAAACAGGCCAAAATAGCCACAGTGGCCATTCTACACCACTGCCATTAACATTTGCCGACCAGTGTACAACATGGGCACCACAAAGAGGTACAAACAAAACAGTTTAAATGCCTGTGTCATTATAAAACATTTAGCGGCACGGAATATTACAATTTCAACGGAAATGATGTTCTGTGTACGTGTGTGTCTGAGTGTGTGTGTAATTATTGTAAATGTCTGTGCACGGTTCGGTTATGAGTTGATAGATTAATTTTTAAAAGGTTGATAATGACTACAAATATCACCAGCGACAATATTGAGATTTGTATTGATTTTTTATAGTGATTGCTCGGCCGGAATCACAACAAGCTGTATCTTGATTTGACGTCACAATTTACATAATTGTAATAAAAAGTTATCTGTCAAATTTAAGTTCGACCAAAGCGATATTTTAATAATCAGCTCCAATAACTGATAAATTAAAAGTAGTTTTAATAAATGTCTGGATACATTCATGGTTGTAGCTGCTTAATCAAACAAAGCGGCCATCTTCAGGGACGATTATAAAAATAAGCTAACAAATAAAGAGCATTATATTCCTTTTAGTACTTGAATCGCATTAGGTAGAGGAAGCTGTTAAAAAACCTTTGCGACATTGCCTTAGCAAATTGTTTTAAAAAATAAAGTGACGGCACTAGTTCAGAATAAGACCACGCCAGTAGAACAATGTAGTACTAAAGTTGGTTGGACGACAAATCAGAGCCAAATGGATACTTGAGATAAAAAAATCTAATTAGTCCGTCAGATAGATATCCTAAAATCGTTGATACGGTTTTTTTTTCACATAAAAAATAAATAAATACGATAGTGTTCTTGAGAACTCGTGTAACGTCACATTTCAGTACATTTTTTATTGAAAAGTGACGACAGAAGCCTCCACTCGTGATCTTTGACGCGTTTTATTTTCGATAATTTTTATTTATCTTAAAACAAAAAACATGTACCTATCCAAAATTTTACGATAATTAATCTAACTAACGGACTACACAGAATTATATTTTTTTTTTGGTAAGGAAAGTACCCTCATTTCCTTTGTTTAGTTCTGACGTGTCGATGATCCCAGTTCCAGCAGGGTTATTGCGTATCTTTTAAAATGTCAGTGGCTATCATAGTGTCCATCAATTAACTGTCAAATGGTTATGGTTTGGTATACTAAACTAACTGCCGACTCAGAGACGTTTAATGATTACTCTTAAGTAATTATTTAGTAATTACTTAAGAGTTTTAGTTTTAATTACTTAAGAGTTTCATTACTTAGTAAAGATTTTGACAGTTTTGTGAAGGTTTTGTATGTCAAATCGTTACTAAGTGACGGCTTAAGTAATCATTAAATATCTCTGAGTATGGCAGTAACCATTTGACAGTTAATTGATGGACACTATGATAGCCACTGACATTTAAAAAGATACGCAATAATTATAGCCCTGCAGGATAAAAAGATAAACAAATTCTTTCTCAACTTCTCAATCGCCATCTTCTTTACTAATTTACGCTCACAACGAAGGTACAGCTGACATTAGCATCCACGAGTGTGGCGCTAATGTCAGCTGGCCTCTCGAACCCGATCGCGAAACACGATAGATTGGGACTTGACAATTATAATGGTGGAGGCGGACGATTTTACGACTTCTGCAATATTTAACTGAAGGGTTTTTTGAGAGCTTTTTTTGATGATAAAGCAGTCCTGTCGTAAATGAAAGAGTGTTAAGGATCAGTTTCGTTTGTTGATACAACAAATTGTCTTGTTGTTTATTCTGGTATAGAATAAAAGTTAGTAGGTTTAGGTAGGTATAGTGTGTACTATTACAGAGGTATAATTAAAACTGGTGTTTTTATGTGTAATTTTTTATTTTCATAACTAACAGCGTTATGTATGTATGAGAAATTTAACTTATCCACTAATGTTGCTATGAAAGATCAGGCTTTCCTTACCACACAGTTATAACTCATGTACAGTCGAAAGCTTTTCCGCCTGCCCAGTTAAAATTTTTTTCGCATAAATCATGCGTAGGCGCCAAACCCCGCCCCCTCAAAGTTTAGGCCTATTAGAGAAGCGTCAATGTAATTAGTTGCAATCTGCACTGCGCAGCTTAGTGACGTATCCTCTGTACACCTTTTGCGAATTTTACGGACGAACTTTGGCGCGCTTCCCGGACCTTTTGAACATTGACCATTGCTCTGCTTACCTGACCTTTGATTGACTAAACGTTAACCTGTGCAATAATATTGGACTCCTGAGAACCTGTGCTAGAACATTTTGTGCATAATGTCTTCCAGAAATCTCATACAAGAAGAACGAAATGAAATTATAATTTTGCATGGACAAGGATTTAACATCAGTCAAATCGCTGAGCTGAGTCCCAAAATAAAAAAAAACAATATGAATCACATTAAAATGTTTAAATTCTTAAAATGGACTTTATTTTCATAAACATAAAGTCCATTTTAAGAATTTTAAATTTTGAATGTCATTCATATTATGTTCTGCAAAAGCGGCCATTTTAGGCCCGCTGGCTAGATCAACGTTTCACCGCCCTAAAGCCCCATTATTTCAAATTTTATCGAAATCGTTAAAGCCGATTTAGAGAACACGCTTACAATTGCCTGTTAAATAGCATGGGATTTTATAAGATTCTTATAATAAATTTAAAATTACTCACAGAAATCATTGAGTTTTTAATTTACAATTACCAAACCAACACACACGCACCATTAGTTACGAAAGTCAAATTCAGTTAAAGTTTTTTTTCTAATAATGGCAGTTTAAAAATAACAATAACTCTCGTTCGGCGTGCGTCGGTCTCGTCAGTGCGGTGGAACGGTATTGTATTTCATTCATTATTTCTATACAAAGGCGGGGCGGAGCTAGAGAGCGCTTCATGTTGTAAGTGCAAGCAAATATGAGCTTAGTGGTGGTCAGGCGGGAGTGCCCGCGATAGTACGTCACACTTTTACAAACCCGGCGAAGTTTTGTTTACACCGCTGGGATTCAAGATTGTGAAGTCATACTGACTGCAATATTTATACGACATCCTCAAAAAGGTTCTAGTGAACGGGATACACGGGATCGAAATTTTATGTGGGAAATAAAACTCAAAATAAAATAGCAAAATGGGCTCTGGAGTGAAATATAGATATCTTAGGAAAAGTTGGCGCTTACGCAAATATTGTTCCAATTCTTTTTTTTTCATTTTAATTTTTTTTTTAATCAATCAAAATTGTTAAACTTATTACAATACGAGGTGTATTGTAATAAGTTTAACAATTTTGAAACTCTCTGTTGTCTGTGATTTTATTCGCATCCAACAAGAACTATTGTATTGCATGTAGACAAATGCAAAAGTCGATTAATTTGTTATTCTAACTGCGGTACTCAGAGATATTTAATGATTACTTAACCTGTCACTTAGTAAAGATTTGACATACTTTTGTATGACAAAACTGTTTAAACCTTTACTAAGTGATGGCCTAAGTAATCATTAAAGCTCTCTGAGTGCGGCAGTTAGAATAACAAATTAATCGACTTTTGTATTTGTCTACATGCAATGCAATAGTTCTTGTTGGATGGGAATAAAATCACAGACAACAGAGAGTATGTAACAGACAACTATACTGCTGTCTTCAGTCTAACAAAATTATCCTTTTAAACGAAGGGGTACATCCTTACCCCATTTTCCGCATCCCAAAACATATCATTGCGAATATCTCACAGTGTTTCGCTTTACCCAACGTATAGGAGACAGGGGCCATGTTTACGATGACTTTAAGGCCTTGCGCCCTTCTTATAAAATAGCTAAGGGACGGCGCTTGTGTACGAGGCCACGAAACTGATGGGTGGGCGGATTTGTGATGATTGTGCAGCCATTTTGCTGTGTTACATAGTTTGGATACAGACTTAGTTACAAAGTTTATTCTTCTTTGTTGAAATCTTATAGGAATAACAGATTTTGTAGAATGTAACGTTTGTAGTTTCATTTTGGTTGTATATTTATACGGCAACGAAGTTTTCACATTCTTTAACAAAAATATCTTCTACAAATTTCACATGCCTTACCTACTTTGTTGTGAACTTTCAAACACGCAAGAAAACCTAAACCTCACATGAATTACGAATAACAAATAGAAGAATGTCTTACGCCCCCAAATTCCATGAATTTGAACATAACTTATGGAAGAGAAAACTTGATCTTTTCGCACGAGTTATATATAATCGGTACCAAGTACCAAAATCCCACAGGGTTTTATAATATTATTATAAAGTATTATTAGGTAGAGTATTTTAAGGAATACCCAGTATATTATAATAGTGAAGTTTCTACATTGTTCAACAAGTCCAAAAAGTTTTGCATACCCACTCATGAACTTGCAAAACATGAACCTGAACACTAACAGTCTCGCGTGATTACTTTCTTTAGTACACCTATAAAAGTAAATATCTATCTCATAGAATTATAACAGATGGATTACAATTGTATCTGAAACACAAAGGCTCACAAGTTCTCACGATTAAAAACAGAAATAGTAGTGGAAATCTTAGGACCCTAACAAAAACGATAAAAACGACAACATAAACTTATTTCAAATACGGTACAATAAGCTTTATAGCTATACACTCTTTTTTTTTGTGGGGTGGAAAATCATCAAATGACTCCTCCCGTTCTGAGCAGAGCGGTAGCGAGTGTCAGACTTCTACTAACTAATTAATTTTATAGATAACTTATGCAAGACAATGATCAAATAAGATATACTCACTTTCTCTATTTTAGAAGAGAGCAAAATAAACCTTTAAAACAATTCAGAAATAGGGAAGTACCTATCAAAATCAATAAAGTCCACAGTTTAAGCGTTAACTCCCCAGCCGGTTGTCATCGCTGATTGCTTTTTCAATTAAATTTGGGAACGCGATACATCGACGGTAACAATCGCTGTTAGACCAAATTGGATACCGAGACTCCTTGCTATCGCGGTTTGAGTGCTCACTTTAACTTCTAATAAAAGTCGAGCATATTTTCTGTTGGTTATGTCTATAGGAATATGTTTTCTAACGATTGTGCATTCAAAACTTTATGAGCTTATTTTTCAATAGCAAATGAATAGGCCCAGAAGTGGGATGAGCAGGCTTCTTTTTCAAAGGATTGACCGACAGTCCCACTAGATCACGAAAAGTGCAAGGAGGGAGGGAAGGTTGATGCCCTGTAGTGAGACAATAACATAACATCACGACTGTAATCTCCGGAGGATTAGGCGGAGGTGTATCTATTAGTCCAACCACATTTCGCCAGTTATGTTTAACTCCCATGTTATAGGGAGCGAGCTTATTGCCATTAACTGGGCACAAATCCAGACTTAGTGGCTGCTACTGAGAAAATTCTGATAGAAAAATACAATAACACTTGGGCTGACCCGGGAAACAAACCTAGACCTCATGGTCAGCAGTCGCGCTTGCAACCACTAATCCGACGAGGCCGTCACATATTACACATAGACATGACATATTACATAACTTTTTTTTTTTATTGGGACAAACCCGCCACACTATTCCCAAACCACTGTAACTCCTGTTAGCCAGAATCAACAGTGGTGACCACAAGAAAAGCGCCGAGACAATGAAGCTCGACGAAGTCCCAGGAAAACGATTTAACTGTCTTGGATCCCGCAACGAAATTAATCAGAAAAGAATAGCGGAGGAGTAGGAAAAACATAATTTCCACTTCCCTCCATATCAGCAGGAGACAGAACAGAACAAGGCCAATAGCCACACAGGGACGTATACAACTGGGATAAGCCCAGTTGCCTAGCACTACGGATATTATTGTCATTAATATTACTGGGTGCTAAGTTGTGAGCTGTTATATTTGATTCCAATAATAGGTATGACAAAAATGCTTGAACGCACGGAAATTTGTTCTAGTTTCTACAAGGTCCGTATGGTAAATAACTCGGGATGTAACCCGTACACTATTTAACGTAATATTAGGTTCATTCTGCCAAAGACTACACTCCCATAAAATGTGATGTACAGATTGTTCAAATTCGCAGTCAGATGTAGAACATTGACAAAAAGGCGAGTCAACAAGCTTGAAGGAAAATAATTTACTCTTAAAGAAAAATAAATATTACATAACTGGTTAAATACACTACCAGGAAACCTCTGCAAACCCCCCTGGGGCATACTGGCGTGATGTTTTGCTATACACCTGAAGCTTGCCCCAGTTCAAACACGTTGTTTAAATATCCTTTCACAAACACAAACAATGTTATATCAATGATGCACGATTACATTGCAGCGCAGTACATAGGTTTATTTATTCAACAATGTTGCCACTGTTGTCCATTATAAATGAAGTTTGTTGATACCATGATAATTGGTGTGCTGAATGTGTTAATTTATTAATTGATGTGGTTTGGTACTGTTTTATTATCTAGGTAGCCAGTGTCAGTGATAAAGGTGATGAAATAAATGTTACCGTTCTATCAATTTTATTTTGATTAATTTTTATATTATTTAAATTTTTTTCCACTGGTAATTGTAATATTGTTAGTTTTAATGATCACAATACTTTTGTTATTAGTGTTTACGTCAATGGTAGGTATAGATAGTGGTAGCCAATCATGAGGTCTTAGGTTCAATTCAGACAGGTGTGGTGGATGGGTTTCAGGTGTAATGGATTTGGTTAGGCCGTTAGAAATTTCGCAGTAATCACTAGGAGTCTGGGATGGTATGGTGCCACAGTTGATGGCAATGGGCTTGCCCCTGTTACATAACAGGTGACTAAACACAGCGGGTGTGTTTCTCTTAAGTTAACTTTTTTAATTTTTGTCAATTTGTTTTGTCCTATTATTTATACTGAAAACGGGATATTTACCATGTTTACTGATTGTTTGTTTTTTTTTGTGTTTTGTCCTGTGTGAAACCAATTAATACTTTTTTAAAGTAACTAATTCAATTTAAGGACACTATCACTGCTCTGCCTAACGGCTCAAGAATTACAGGCGTAATGTTTACTGCTATTTGTTACAAACATAACACTATTAATTTCACCAATAAAAGGATACAACAAGTCAATATAAGTCCGTCTCAAACAAAGCTTTACAACTATCTAGCTCTGAACAAATGTCACTGGTAGGAAGGTTTCATTTGTCAAGGATGTCGCGATCCAACGACTCGGTAAAGTGATGGCTCAATAGCATTCTTTTTCATGAATAGACTTCAGTGTCAGTCCGTGGAAGGGACGAGTTTCATCCTTTGGGTTATAGAGATAGAGTTAATTTAAAAGCAATCATGTTTTTTTTGTAATGCGCGTCTAGATCATCTCGCCACCTCTTTATAGTCCATTTGGTTTGAGCTGGCCCAGAGAAGAGTACTTGGAAGGATATCATCATCAGTTCCCGTCGGGGCTGCGGGTTGTTCGAACGAGATACTGCGGCCTCGGCGCAAGGGCTAAGAAGGAATATGGGTGGTTTTTAGTCAGTAGAAGTCTGAGTCTGACACTCCCTTTCGCTCTGCCCAGAGCGGGAGGGGTTATTTGATGATTTCCGACCCCCCCAAAAAAAAAAGGATATTATCATCATTATTTCAGCCGAAAGACGTCCACGGCTAGAAATAGGCCTCGTCGCCACATTGACCAGTCCCGTGAGTCTCAGCGAGAAGGATATGATCAAGGCCTTTGCCCAGCAGTGGGACATACACATTATTATCATGCATTTTATCTTTAAGTCACGAAATCTGTACAGTGTCAAGAACAATTTGCTTACAGAGTAAGGTATTATTACTTACAGAAGTTTTTAAGAAACCGTGTTCACCCCGTCGCGTCGTTGCTACTAAAAGTTAACGACGATAATTTGATTGCACCAGGTCTTTTGTTCCTCAAATAGCTACAAGTTTATTTTGTTTTTTTTTTGTAGTTGTCAACATTCAAAATAAAAAAAAACGCAGCACAAATAATTCCAACCAATAATCCACACAGCCAAAATTAACCAACCAAGAAGTACCCAATAACACACAACCATCACAAAAAGCTATTGTAACATTTGGGGCGTGAACCGCTGACACCACCTTCAGGAACCCGGTGAGAAGGTAAACAAACATTTATTTACTGACAAAACAATTTTTCAAACGCTCCAAGTAAGCAAGGCGGCTCGGCGAATGTAACCACTGAACCGCTTCACTACACTGTACAGGCGAGTGGCAGAAGTTCCAGTTCATTTGAAAGTATCATTAGATACTTGGGAAAAAAATGGCAAAAATTTTGGCAATATAAAACCAAATAATTTTGGAATTTCTTGCTGGTTTGTCTCTATAGGAAACGACCAGCCCGAACTGTGCACCTTTTCCCGATGTTTTATAAGCACCCACCCATGTAGGCTGATGTTTTAATTTTGTTGTTTAAAGAAAAACCGTAATTAGCTGATATCTCGACTAGTCGTATTCAGAGCTTCTCCTTAACTTCAATTTAGCGGACAGGCAAAGTACGAGATTGTCTGACAGCATCTGTATTAGTAAAAAGTAAGTGAGTAGAAATTTTCTGAGCACAGTCGTGCCAACGTAAACCGCAGGCAAGATTGAGGTAGAGAGCAAATCCAATCCGCATTGATAAAAAACAATCACAATATTGTCATTGATGGACAATGACTGAATTGAAACTGCACAGCCTTATAGTGCGTTTTCACTTGAAATGATAAAATACCTCCTTAGAAAGTGAATATTGGTGACAACGGTTTATAAAAACATTTCTGTGATCTCTCAAAGCGAATGGTTTTAATTGGCAAGCAAGCCACTTCAAGTGACAAAAACTGGACCTTATGAAACCTGAGGAGCCGGACCAGTGACCCTTTTACGCATGAAGAAAACGTCAAAAAGACTTCATTCGTCTTTGTATTTTATACACCTTTTTATCGCAGCATCGCCGATGTGGGGCTCGAGGTAATTTCCCAGAAACTGCCTGATTACAAAGTATCCTAAAAATATCCTAACTTAGGTCATGAACATCCAGTCCATCCGTTAAACGTGAAAGGTAACAGACAGATAGCACAATTATTTTCACACTTCTATAAATGCGAAAGTAATAATGTTCTCTCCTTTACCTGTAAACTAATATTGTATTTTACTTAACAACCCAGTGCATTGGGAGCGCGGTTTGCGTAGAGGCTGAGGGGTTGGTTTCTGCGCTGCGTGTCGCGGGCTCGATTCCGCACTAAAGAAATATTATTATGGCCTATACGAAATTGTTACGGTTGTGGCTGTTTATATATGAGAGTTAAAACGCAGCGTATCTTTAGGTAAAAAATTTTTTTTCAAGCTCCCAAAAAAACTTGTATTACTGTCTCGCCTGTATCATCACACGTCAAGCGATGTTTTTTCCCCAAGCACAGCAGTTCGGTTGATAAACGAGCTTTGATTTCACGTGTCACTACAAGGAAGAGTGACAGAAAAGATCGCGTCTTTACCCAGACCGTATATTTTGTATTTAATGTACTCTTTTAGTGATTTTGCTGAGGGAAAGTGTATTGATCAGCTGTTTTCCGTGTTGTTGCTAAACGACTTGACGGTGAATTTTTAGATGGATGCCTCGGAGGTTGTGCGCTTTATTATATTGAATGATTTTGATGATGGCATGTAATGGTAAAGAGAGTTTTTACTTAGTAACATAACATCACGGTTGTAATCTGAGAAGGGTTTGGCAGAGGTGTGCGTAGTAATACATCCACATTTTTTATTACTTGGCATAGTTTCCTAATAGGTTTTACAGCTTTATTGCCTTTAATAATTTTGCCTGATAGGAAGACATAGATGAGGTTTGCTGGGACGAACATGCAGAGAAGATGCTTTTTGAGTTTTGGATTGGATTGCACTCAATTGGGCACGTCAACATACACACTCAAATGCCGATTAACGACGGTGGCGGCTCCGACGGCACGGTTGGCGCAGTGGCTGAGTAATTGGACTGCTGCGCCGCGTGTGGCGGGTTCGATCCCCGCACGGAACAAATATTTGTATGGCATACAGATAGTTGTTTCGGGTGTGGTTGTTTGGTTTGTGCATGTGAGTTTAAATGTTTGTATAAACGCCGCCACTATACAGGAGAAATTCCTAGTGTGGGGCAATGCTTTAAAAAAAAACAGCTTTCAAACTCCAAACCATTGAATTGTAAGATAGTGTTAGGCCAGTCCAGTAAACCTAACACAGTTCGCAGCAGAATATAAATAAACGTGCCCAAAGCCTCACCATCTAGTCCTCCACCTTTCTTAGCTTATTCCAGCTTTATTTGAATTCTAAGGTTGCTAATTAATTTACTAGGTGGTGTGGCCACCACCTAGTAAATTAATTAGTGGCTAACACCAGCAATCATCACAGATTCTAATCCAATAGTCCCATACAACCAAATCCCTACTAGTAAGTACAGAAGACGGTGTCATTAACCAGTAAGTAAGCGCGACTACGAGACTATGCGTAATTACGCACACAACGGCGACATTAAAGTCGAGACCAGCGCTTATTAAAAAAGAACAAAGCTTTTCAGTGCAGAGATTGTGAATCTGAGGATATTTTTATATGCTTTTGTTTGCTTGTTGACTTGTAAGAGTAGAGTAATAAAGAAATGACGTAGTATTCAAGATACGATCTCTATATTTTAAACTCTCATGACAATGTGTTAAAGTTAAATATAACTAGCAAGATGTGGGTGTACTATAAGGTACACCTCTGTTTAACCCTTTAACAAGCGTAATTTTATGTGTTTAACTAAACCAAAATGGTATGAGTGTTTAGTGGTGCTTTTAAACCAGATATTGTAAATATTCCTGCGACAGTGGGTCAGGCAAAATTAAAAGTAAGAGAAACATAGATAGGTAGATAATGGTACTCACCAGGAAAAAAACAAACCTATAGTTCAAAGACTCCATATTTTGTCTATCACACATATTACAAAAATATAGGCACCATCACCGATTCCTGCCTCTAGATCTTTTGATTTAATTGAAAACCGACCTTTGAATAGTACCATCAAAGTAAACACGCGAATAGCAATCAATACAGTCCTAAACTTAAACTCCAAACACACGATAAACCTATTAATTTTAAAAATATCTAGGACTTAAGACAATTTGCTTCGCCGCCTTAGTGGACAGAAGTAGCTCAAAGATTGGTTCCATTCTTTTATATTTTGATTTACAGTTATTGCCAAAGTGGCCTACCTCCTTTCTGTGACGTAAACGACACGCCATGGCCTAGAATTACTGGCTGTTGGATATACGACAAAGACTCTTCTTCGGATGCCCTGCAAAGTTACTTAAGGGCAGTATAATTAAATTAAATTCAACCTATTTTTGCGAATATTCATTAACTGAAATTGAATTTATTTGTTTGTTCCTTTAATACGAGTCCAAGTTACAGGACAGCATAAAAATACATTGATCTCATCATGGCAGGCCAATTTATAGTTTATAATTTTGTTTTTCAGAATAAACTCAGCATCATCATCATCGTTTCAGCCATAAGACGTCCACTGCTGGACATAGGCCTCCCCCAAAAGGGGGGGATTTGCCATAATCGCCACGCTTGGCAGGCGGGTTGGCGATCCCAGTATGGTTGTTACGAAGACACAGAGAATGCTGCTGCCCATTCTCTGGTAAGTCCCTTAGTCGCCTCTTACGACACCCACGGGAAGATATGGGATGGTGCTATTCTTTACGTCCGATGCCATACGGAACAGAATAAACTAATACAAGAATATAGTCAGGACAGGTCTACTATTAGTGTCCGCAACTTTTTTATTTTTCGATGCTGCAGCAGGATTTCTAGGCCCCGGCCTCGTGGGATGAGAGCCGAATGATTCGCGAGTTGAATGCGAGTTGTATGGCTTTCGGAGGTATAAGTTGTTACAATGCTAAATTGTGTTAGTATAAATTAATTTAATATACAAGCAATACAAACAAGGTAAACTTATGATTAGACAAACAGGTAATATTAAGTTTATAGGTTAACGTTACGGCTGTATGACAGGTATTTGTTATTTAAATGGTGTCTTTATAGATTATCCGTATTCTAGTTGTTCAATATTTATAAACAGGAATTTGCGGCTGTGTGACGCAAGCCGTTTCAGTGCTTTGTGACAGGACGTGAGGCCTTAGAAATGGCGATCGCAAAATTAGAATTGATGAACTGTATGATAAAATAATAATTTATTTAATTCAGTTTTTATTATAACTGTTATGTTATTGGGTCATTTCCAAGTTTAGATTCTGAATAAAATAATCTCATTTTTTTTTTTGGGGTGTGGTGCATCATCAAATAGGGCTCCGCTCTGGCCAGAGCGGAAGGGAGTGTCAGACTTCTACTGACTAAAAACCACCCATGTTCCTTCTTAGCCCTTTGTGTAAAGGCCGTGGTATTTCCTTCGAACAACCCGCAGTCCCGACGGGATAATAATTTCACCTGTTGTCATAAAAATAACCGACAACATGTGTGCAGACTTAAGGTACACCTCTGATTTCAGGGAAAACAGAAGAGATATTATAATGTAATATTCTCAAGAAGCGTGATTATTTTTCAGTATCAGCCTGGGAGTTTAATATGATGACGATGTTTGAAAAAAGACCCACCCGTTTTACTTGGGACTTAAAAGAACCGGCAAAAAATGGGTGTTCCATAGGTACTCCTCTACCCAATCCTTGTTACTGTTTTCTTTATTATGCTTGTAGGATTATAAGCATAAACAAACACAAACACACACACATAAACATACACCACACACCCTTTACACACATAAACTCACACCCTTTTCCTATGGACCTCCATAAGGCATTAGGCACAAACCACAGAACGCCACTTGCTACGACCCTTACATACTCCTTTTGCCTCGTCCACATTCATACATCTGGTCATACACGCACGCCGGTTGCGAGTACTACGCACCTGTCCTTTCTGAAGAACAACACCAATAAGGTCAGTGTATGTCTTTCTAGGGCGTCCCCTCCCGGCGTTGCCACTCACATCTGCCTTGTAAATACCTTAATACAAACATAATATTATAAAGAAAATAGTTATAAAAAATCAAATATAGAACACAGAATAATTTTACTTTTTCATAAACTTATACGTATCAATCTCGTGGCCCCACCGCTATCAGCTAGGCCAAGGCCTGTCCGATGTTCGGCTGATGATTGCGCAATTCCCCGCCGGTTATTATCGCCATTGTTCGGAAATTTAACGTTTTCCTTTATTTTTTTATTGGCATCGTTTGTCATAGTTGTAGTTTAGCGGAAACAATGGCCGGAATGTATCAATAGTTGAGAGAGCGAAAATATTTTATTTGTTTTTCTGTTTATTAATGGGTTGGGAAAATGTTGAGGGCTGTTTTTGAGCTGTATTTGTACCATGACTGAATTGGTTATGTAAAGTCACAGACATTGTTTTGTGCGCTAATTGTATATACCTTTTTAATGTGTCACTGTGTGAATTGCGTTATAAAAATTAGTTACGTTTTAGGGGTAAGCAGAAACCACAGAACGCCACCTGCTACGAGCTTTACATAATCCTTTTGCCTCGTCCACATTCATACATCTTGTCATCTGATCAACTATATAATTTTCACAATAAAATCATATATCTTATGTCAATTATACTATGTACCTACATGTAAAATTGGAAAAGTGGAAAGTAAAGATTATTACGATTTGTAAGTTGTGAAAGTTTATGTGCTATGAAACATATATAAACATACCTAGTAAAAAACACACAAAAGCTTCTCATAAATAATAAGCAATATAGCAAGTATATTTACCACAAAAACCATCATTATTAAGCGTACCACATAACAAAAAGTAAATATAAGGTTTTTAATTGATATGGGCACTAATATTATCATTAACACTGAAAACGGGATATTTACTATTTATCATGTTTACTATTTATTTTGCTTAATAGTAACCATGGTAAATATCCCGGTTACTATGTTAATACTAATAACTAGTGCGGAAACGACAAACAGTTTTCACTACATTAATTCATTTCCACCGTTATTCCTCAAATTATTCTGACTTATGGATCCCAGACTTGGTCTTTGACAAAGATTCAAAAGTCCAAACTCAAGGTCTGCCAATGTGCAATGGAGCGCAGCATTCTAGGCGTCAAACTAACCGACCGTGTACGCAACACAACACTACGCTCCAAAACACAAATTACTGACGTTGCTCAAAAAGCCGCCAAGCTTAAGTGGGACTGGACTGGGCACGTCTGCCGCATGCCCAATGAGATGTGGGCCAAAATAGCCACTTTCTGGAGCCCTGACACAGTCAGAAGGCGTCGCGGTAGACCTCGTAGAAGATGGCGAGACGATCTGGACAAGACCAACGACCAGTGGTCCACATTGGCCTCAGATCGAAATAACTGGAAGTCATGGGGAGAGGCCTTTGCCCTGCAGTGGGATGATACAGGCTAACAGTATCAGTATCAGTATTCCTCAAAGAACAATATTCATAATTACAAACCAATATACCAACACACAAGTAAACAATTTTTATAGTTAGTTACCTACAGTGAACTTAAATGGTTGAAATTGTGTACGAATATAGAAAAAAAAACAGCTTTTGAAGTTGGTGACATTTGTTTGTGTGATTTCGATTTTTTTTCTGCCACCGACTTCAGAAGCTGATTTTTCTTCAGAAGTTTATATTTCACTTTTTTGTGTTTTTGGAGCCGTTTTGTGTTGTCCGTAAAATTCAGACATCAATGTATGAAACTTTGAAACACTGTTCACAGACAGCCCTTTGGTAATTATTTTAATCAGGATCACAATCACAAAATTATTATCTATTTAAATAAAAGTGCTGATTTGATTTATAAATACTCCGGAACCGAGTTTCAACGTAATTGTTTGTCATTCGCAATTCACATTCATTTTATTATTTGTTCGATGAAACCGATCAAATGATCAACAAATCTATTATTTACCATTGTTTGTGAATTTATTGATGTGCATTTTATGGTTTTCATAATTAGTTCTAAATAAATAAATAGTTTGGAGATCGTAATTAGAGCTGAATATTTTTGGTACCTAAGTTATTATAATAATATTGTGAACTAATTAATTTTGGTAAATGGAAAAGCCTAAATAGGTTTTACTAACAAGGATTATATCCTTAACCAATTTTATTTTGTAGAGTATTCTAAATAATATCTTGTTAGATAGCTTCTAGTCTAAAATATGATACATCAAACAAGAACTTTACTTTACAAACCTAAAGTTTACTAATACAAAGTTCTATACAAATGCCAATACACTAATGCTAATAAAAGCCGGGCTTTTGAATTAGACTTCAAAGATTAGAAACCGCCGCTTTATACATACATTTTATACTAGAGTTACCACTCTAGTATAAAATGTATTTAGGGTTTGTTTTTTTTATTATTTAAGTTAGTGTGTTATGGCGCGGTCAGAAGTGTGCGTGAATAATTCTATCATGCTTTGCTTTTTAAACTATATTTTTGTAGAACTAAATATAAATATCCACTACTAGAGACGAAGCATCATTTAACCTTTTCCGTTTTTTCTGTCTTCATCTAGATAAAAGTAATCCAATTTCTCGATAAATAATACAGCCATGTTTTCTTATATTAACATGCATATGATGACGAAAAAGCTACAATTATGCTAATGGTGTGTTAAAAACTAGATACTGCTACGAAAACTGAAACCAAACATTTTATAACACACTTAAATTTCACCAGCAGACGCAAAACCCATATTGAATTCAAACATTCCAGGGAATGAGAAAAAAAAGTAGACAGTTATCGTTATCATTCCCCACTACAGCCAGACAGCCATTACTATTCATGAGGACATTACCCTCAACAAGTGGCCTCTAAACCAAAGATCTAAACGCGAACACACAGTTCTAATCGTAAACCGCGAATCATCACAACGAGGCATCATTCAAACGTTAAGGGTTGGTATACACTGACAGGTGGCCAAAAGTTCAGTGCGGCTGAATGCAAAAAGTCTAAACCATTAATTTCACGTAGCTACTTGTTAGGGTCTAGGCGCTAATCAAAGCACCTGTCAGTATGTACGTTGCTTCAAACTGTCAAATATTATGGAAAAATATCTCGAAGATGTACCTTGGAAGGACAAAAAGCATGTCAAATATAACTTTAGGGAAGGGTGCATAAAGTCTGATCATTAGCGATCATTTTCATGTGCATATTTTTAGCGAAGTAAAATAGTGCTGTATTCTTCGTCCAATCCTGGATACTATCATGGATTTCCACAAAATACCTCCTGATTTTATTACTCTTATACTGTCCGTATGATTTGCAAAGCATACTAGACACAGCACCAAATAGCCTGTCAGTCTGAATCCCGCCTTACTTAACAATACGAGGTGCAGTCACCAATTCACAAAGCGATCCGTAAATTATTACATACAATACGCGCTATGCACTAGCCCCGTCTGGAATAGCTTTAAATTTTCACCCGACGCAGCCGTAAAACATCGGCTATCTTGTGCGGTGTGAACCCGGTGAAGCCCCTGGAATATTTTATTGCCGTACGTTTGAATTTTTGAAAATAACTCCCGTAAATTCATAAAGGTTTGAATTTTTCCGTTTCGTGAAGAGTCGTTTGAGGAAATATAGGTGATTGTGTTATTGGAGTGTGGTGGTGAGTCAACTGTGATTCCTCTACTGTTCTGCAATACTATTTGAGGTGTAAAAAAGCAAGAAACGAAACATCCGACAGCCAAACTGTCTGCCTCGATATTCAAGTGTGTGTGTTCCATCAGGCTCCCCCCTTTATACGTGGGACGTAAAATCATAACTGGCGAAATGTACCCACATTTATTCATTATACGTATATAGTACACCCGTACTATACAGATACACCTCTGGCCAAGCCTTCGGGGATTACAGGCGTGATGTTATGATGTGAAACATCCAATTAATACAATATTGTGCCCAAATTACCATTTTGCATGTACCAACACTATTGTTTTTTCTTGGACATCGATAAAGTGGTTTTACTGACAGATATTCTATATCTAGTGGTCGTGGCATATTTTCTCATTTAACTTATTTAAAATTATTTCCTGTATGCACCCTCATTGAAAAATGGCGGATCATTTTCAGGAAGGATAGTAACGAATTCATTAAAACCGATGAAACGCTCAGAACAGATAATGAAATCATACATCGCCGCCTTTAAATGATTAATACGAGTATGAGTAATTCGACCGACCGACCAACCGATACGTTCATGAACGACATGAACGATCATTACTTGTTTGAGCCTACTTTATTATTGACTGTATCGCGAATGGTGGCGTATTAAATGAAGTATTATGTGCATGAGTTGTCGAAGCTACAGAAAAATTTCCCGTGGTGAGATTTCAACTATTTATTATACATATGGACATAATATTGAAGACACTACTTTTCACATTATATTTTCCGAAAACAACATCGAGTGAAGATGGTCAAGTACAAACCAAAATAGCGAAGACAGAGTTACCACCAACTTGTTTCTGTAGCCTACGAATAACAAATAAATACGGTCTAGTGGTCGTAAACGCGACTGCTGAGCTTGAGGTTCTGGGTTCGATTCCCGTGTCAGGTAAAGTGTTATTGGGATTTTCCATCAGAAATTTCTCAGTAGTAAAATTATACCCGGTTGACCGTAATAGACTTAAACATAACTGGCAAAATGTGGGTGTACTATTAGGTACACCTCTATCTAGCCCTCTAAGGATGATGTTATGTTATAGCTGAAAATGAGAATTTGTCTAGGATCTCTGTTATGTTTTTATTTCTCCGGGAATATATCTAACATAGTGATATCGTCTTTTCCTTTAAACAAAATAAAGTAATAATGACAAATGGTGTCCATCCTCCGGACGGACACCATTAGTCATCCATTACGACACTCATGGGAAGCACAGGGATGGCGCTGCCGGTGCCGCGATGAAAGGAACTTCATGAAAACCGCACTGTGCTTGGTTTGGCAATAGATAGTATTTGCGTACTAACACTCTGAAATTTCTGAAACTAATAAAACATAGTGTATTATTAGTTTCAGAACTAAGAAATCATTGCGTTTGCTCATTATGTGTCATACCTTCATCCCTGTAAATTCTATTTGTAATTAGGAAGCTTACATGTTAAAGATATTGTACTTAGTATTAAATCACATAAAACCAAAAAGCATAAGGTAACGGTAACGGTAAAACGTTAAACGTACATTTCAGCTACGTGAACCTATTAATTTCTCATGAAGTTTGTTACTGGAAATTAACTTACGAAAATGTAATTCTGTACAGTCAGATTGTATACAAAAACCCCTGTTTCTGAGCTTACCTTTTCACTAAGACAAGACTAAACTATTCTCCTACAGCGCGCAAATAGATAACAACCAGAATATAACATTTTAAACTCTCAAAAACTTGCAACACGAGAACATTACAGCACATAATACCAACGATAAACAAGTCCAAATTCTCTACAGACTAGTCCACACTTTGGCCGCCAGGGAGCGCTGTTCTCCGCACAGTTCCAACGCCACAAATGTACCGCGAAATTGTACGAAACTACCGTTTGAACAATGGACATTATAGTAGTTTAGCTAACGACTAAATCCCACTTAAATAATGTTTCAAATATTTTATAGAAGCGTCTGAATTTAAGGATTTTATTGTAGCCATTGTGTTTTAGATAGCGTTTGTTTTGTGATTATTTGTTAAAGTAATGTAGAAATAGTAGTCTAGACTTTTGATGGCCTTTAAGATCATTATCCTATTTAAACTGAGTCTCCTGAATAGTTATTTAACTACAGACAAATTGGAAACGGCATGCAAGCTTAAACCACAACAAACAAACATTTCAGATTATTGTTTATAGAGTGCTACAAACAAGTTTTAGTGCTCGTCCTAAGTCCACGTTGTATTGTAAAAAATACAAGGTGCCTGGTGGCTTGGAGTAAAATTTTCATGTGCAGCTATATTTTGATCCTGTGTCATCGTCAAAAGCAATAGTTTTGGTTCTAAAGAGAAATACTGTTATTGTTAAACTGTGTCATCTCACTGGCCTCCCTAAATCTTTTGATCCAGGGTCAATGTGGCCCACTGGTCGTTGGTTCTGTCCAGCTCGTCCCGCCATCACCTACGAGGTCTACCGTGTCGCCTTCTGACCGTGTCAGGGCTCCACAACGTGGTTATTTTGACCCACAGCTCGTCAGGCACACGTCAGATATGGACAGAAACAGCCCAAAAAGAATAATTCAATTATTTATAACCTACAACAATTTCCATGAAGACAACAAGTCCCCATTCGTAATTCAAATTCAACGACAACTCGTTCCAGCGTCTTTACCTACAGATTTACTGAAGCTTACGTGAGTCACTTACTTGGTATTTCAAGATAAGGGATCGGGATGAAAAGTGAGCCAAGGCTTCATGACGAATGTACACCTCTTCACGAACGAAAATGACTGTAGTTTATCACCCGACTTGTTTTATTTGTATGACATACGGAACATATTGCCTAACGTTCGTGTTCGATCGTGTTCGCACGAAATCGGATGAAAAATGGCCGCCGTTGCGCTGAGGTAGCATTTGGCGTAAATGGGGCGTTTGAATACTTTTTTTTGGCGTGAGGTGAATTGTGTGTATGAGTGTATTGCTTACGGAATTGCGTTATGAAAGGAATTGTATGCGGCTTTTTCCGGTGTTGCGTTTTGGGGGTACGTCGTTGACGTTTTGATGATGAGTTGGCAACATGTTGTGTTTTCTTTTCATTCATCTTTGCAGCAGGCGCCATGAGATAAAATCTAACGTTTCTCAAGAGACAGATATCAACTGCATTTTTTTTTCTATTTACTGCAAACAAATACGATAAGATAAACATCATACTACGACTATCAATGTATAAGCAAAATCCATAAATGCATAAATACCCGGGCCTTTGAAGAAGCATATTTACTTACGGACATTTTAATATAAAAAGCCTGACTAACGTAGAAAGAAAAACAGCTGATGGAACGTCCAAACATTTTCTTTTTACACTCCATGCATAATTCGATATGAGTACAGCATTTCCTAGACGCGTCGTACACTAGAATTGAGCAGACTGGAAGAGGCATCAATTTTTCACTATACATAATATTATATTTTAAATTCTTCGTCGAGTAGAATACTTCCTCTTTGCCATGCAGATGCCTTCCGTAAGACAATCGACAGCGCTGAAATTTCATTGCATTTTTAATGTAGAAATTGATGCTACTTTTAGCAGTAACAATTTTATTTATATGCCTTTGTTCGTGTTTCTGAACGTTCTATTTTCTCTGGAGACTTTAGCCTTTTATTGGGACCAAAAGTTGACTGTATAATATCCTTCGTGGCACATAGACATGTCAACATTTTGGTTTAGTTAATACTAACTTGTGATTGATTAACGTTAGTCATTATTTTGTCAGAAATGGCTTCTAGTTCTATTATTGTTTCTTTTTGTCTCGAGGTTAACATGATATTCATTTGTCGCTACCTTATTAAAATTTAATAAACTAATAAATAACCGAGAACCGCGAAGACGTTGCGTTGGAAGGCCTCCCACTAAGTGTACCAATGACCTGGTGAAAGTAGCGGTGATTCACTGAATGCGAAACGCACGAACCCGGTCAATGTAGCCATTCTTGGGGAGGCCTGTTGATAGTAGATTTAATTATGCAAAAATTAGTCTTTGATTTTATTTATACTGGCAACACAGTCACTAAACGTCTGTTATAAAAATGACGGTTGCCTTTAGTCGCTCTGTCACTTCTATCTAAACTGTGCTAGGAGGCAGTTTCTTGTGAGTATTTTTATATTTGAATAATAAACGAGTCAACGTATTTAAATTCAAATTGCTGCTGTTTTCTTGACACCCATTTCCTATAAGGCCTAGCTATGTTCAACAGTAGACATCTTTGGCTGAAATGATGACGATGATGATAATATTGAAACAAAATAAAAACACATTTTCTACATGTTAATAGCCGTAAGTTGTTACGTGCGTATACATGACAACCGTCAAACATTCCTCAACGTTCTGGGGCCCTAAATAAAAATAAATAACCAAAAAATAGCATGCTTAAACTAAACCACGTCAGTTACTCATCCCCCATCCCCATTCGGACAGGTTGCGTTACCTATCACCGTTTTTAGAAAGTCACGCACAACATCATTTATTACGAGCGTGTCATTTTCTTGGCCGAATTTCTTTTCTGTAAACGTTTTACTATTTGATTCTTTATTAGGCTATTTCTATGTCATTGATTGACGACTATTTGGATATAAAAAGTTATAATTTCTGTCTGAAACGCGAAATTGAACACGCGACTATAATAGTAATAACACTACGCAGATACTACATTTTTAATTTTCAGGACTTGTCGGTAGGGTTTAATCAACTCTATCATCAGTACCGGGCTTGCGCCGAGCACCATAGATACGAGTATATTTTTCTAATTTAACACGCAGATGGGTTTCTGGGAAGTTTGTTGCACTACTAACCGCAAATCTAAAAACTAATAACAGAAGCCATAACACGAATACGTGGTAAAATAACACGAATACGTGGTAAAAACGTAACGTAATAGCTTTTAAAATAAATTATAAATACTCTTTCAACATTATTATTTTCATATTGTGTTTTTTGCAAACAATTGACCTAATATTCTCTAAAGGATAATTATATTTTCAATTAAAAAAAACCGTGTTATGTTACGTTACGTTTATCACTTTGACGTTCAAAAACGAACGATTCTCAGACTTACTTTCTCACATCACTTCTGATTTTGATTTCATGCTAGAACGGATATAAGAATATATCTTTTCACGTGAACATTTTTATGAAAGACGGTTGAAACGTGAAAGCATGCTAACTAAACAAGCAGATTACCAAACCAATATTTAACTTTCCGATCTTGCAGTCATTACCAGCTAAAATTCACTACAATAACAAACTTTTTAAAACAAACTCACATACTTTGTATGACTGTCTTACTGGGGGTCCAAAATGGCCACTTTATTTTCTTATTAAGATCTATTTTCTAAATTGTCACAGACGCAGTTACTATTATGAAAGGTTCATTTAACGCTTTTTAACGCAATTTATATTATGATTTAATAAAGTGGCCATTTTAGACCCCCTGAAGTTCGAAGTTCAAAA
Source organism: Diarsia brunnea (assembly GCA_949774965.1). Lineage (NCBI taxonomy): Eukaryota > Metazoa > Arthropoda > Insecta > Lepidoptera > Noctuidae > Diarsia > Diarsia brunnea. The sequence continues at coordinate 1,844,857 of OX459005.1, read as the reverse complement.
TACCGATGTACCGTATTTATATTCTAGGTTCCTAAAAATCCATTGGGATATCACTCTCGGGAGCCCCAACTATCACGGTAATCCGTCGTCAGTCATGCGGTGTTAGTTCTGGCACTAAGGTCAAGCCTATGTTACGCAAACAGTGAGAGCTAAAATGTTCAATGAAATGGTTTGATTTTTTTAATATTTTAGTTTTTAGAATAGTTCAAGTTAATATGTACCTATAGATATTTTCTTGCTCAATTTTTCACTAATACATAAAAACAGCGGTGACCCAGTGGTAGCGGCCCTGACTTACGAACAGTAAGTCGTAGATTTGAACCCAGGTGGGCGCATCGATTTGTGTAATTTATTTCATCACCAATGCTGAACGGTGAAACATCTTGAGGAAACTGGCATGTCTTAGAACCAAAAAAATCAGTGACATGTGATCAACCCGCAATGGGTTCGCGTGGTTAATTGTAGCCCATCCTTCTCCTAGAGAGGAAGCCTGAATGGCTGCTGAGTATGGGTTGACTGCCCCGTTGGTCTAATAGTTGCAAACGCGACTGCTGATCAAGGCCCTGAGTTCGATACGAATGTTAAAAACCATGTAATAGGAGGTGACCCAAAACTGGTTAATTGATCATATTCAGCTAATAATTAAAGGGATACTTTTAAATGTAAATATGTATAACTTTTCAGCACACTAAGTAACTCCACTAATTAACTGAAGGCGTACCAGAAAAATGAATGCTATGCAAAAAAACCAATTGATTAATATGTCCTACAAAGATATTCAAAAAAGCACACAAAACGAGATGACCTTTTATCGAATTCACACCAAAAATGTGGTTCGTACATAGGAAAAATACGAATTGTTTATCAAAAATAGTAACTTGCACTCTAAATCGTTCAGGTTACGAGTAGGTTAGGTTTTTTTTGCTTATCGTGAGTACATTTCCGCAGACATGCGAGTCCATAATTATTTTTTTTTTGGTTAGGTTATGTTCGGTTAGGTTGTTATCAGTTCAGTAAAACAGTTCTGCAAATACTATTAAACAGTATATTGAATTTGATTTATTTAGTGCGCATAATTTGTGTGCAAGTCAGTATTTTTGATTTAACTTTGTTATTATTTTGTTCGAAAAAAGGGAATATCGAGATATCGATTTAAATGCATGCATAGTTAAAAATCAAACGATTACTAAACAGACATTAAAATTAGAACCAAACCGTCCAGCCAGTAACCATCTTCAACCAATCCATTACAGTAGTAAACACAGCTAAATTTAAACGTACCCGCCTGAAAGGCACATACTATGAGGCGCTGAGCGAAGTAACTTTACTTAAGGAATTGAGCCGCAAATAGGACTTGCCTATTCAGTCTAAGGATGCTCAAATGTACTTAGAAATCGGAACGATGCAGTCGAACATAAGACTTGGTTCAATATGGCACTGCATGAGTAATAAGTAATTACTTAAGTAAATGTATACACTGTTTAAATATAACATAGTTCTGGTATGAACCAGAACTATGTTATATTTAAACACAGCAAACCAAAGCATGAGCTTTGGTTTGCTGTAGACATCGAGATGAGATCGTCTTGGTTCATCATCATCATCAGCCTATTAATCTTCCCACTGCTGGGACACACGCCTCCTCTCTTTTGAGAGGGAATGGGCTATAATCTACCACGCTGGCCCAGTGCGGATTGGTAGATGTCACAAGTCTTCGGTTCTAGGACAATGTTTTCCTTCACCGTTCATGGTTGCTACTTGGAAAATCCGTTAGAACAACTAGTAAGCCAATTGTGTAACACACTTTCATCACAATTCGAAGGATTTTAAAGGAAAGTAATGTACTACTTCAGAGGTTTGAAAGATTCGGGTACTTGATAATATAAAAAAAATATGACTCAATGATCCAACAGACTCCTTGAAGGAAAAGAAAAATAACCCTTTAGACATAACATAACATCACGCTTATCATCGTCGAAGGGTTACGCAGAGGCTTACCTGATAGTACACCCACATATCACCAATTATGATTAAGTTCCATGTAATAGGGAGCGAGCCTGTTGTCAAAAACCGGACACAAATCCAGTTACTCCGTAACGGCTACAACAATCAGATAAATACTAGAGAAACGATTTTTAAAATGACACGGAAACTGCGGGTTGTCCCGTCGGGGCTGCGGGTTGTTCGAAAGAGATACCTCGGCCTCGGCGCTCGGGCTAAGAAGGAACTTAGGTGGTTTTTAGCCAGTAGAAGTCTGACACTCCCTTTCGCCCTGCCCAAAAGTGGGAGGGGTTATTTGATGATTTTCCACCCGCCAAAAGAACCTTAAAATCCTGGCATTATTGAACTCCCTGTTCCAAAGATATATCTTAAACGCTGCCAACCTGCACAGCAACTAAATAAACTTTACTCCTGCCAAGAATTCCAACTATTGAACTCGCTATTCCAAGTGTATCTTTAAAAAAGCAATCTTTGGCCGTCGGGGCCGATCGAGCGACAAATTGTTCGTCCCTAGCACCACAATAAGTAAAAGTCTGGCTAACAACCCGCCTGTTCTATCGGATCGCTGCAGGAATTGCAATCGGTGTCTTGATTACACGCGTAATGAAAATTGGTAGTGGTTCTCTATAGATAGGTTTGTGGAGACATCTTATTTTGTTGGGGTTTTATTCAACAATATAACGTATGTACCTCATCTTCTTTCTTTCTTGCTTTATGAGAGATGAGGTCAGTGCGTCGTGCACCAAGTACTAAATTCTTCGTGTTGCTGGGGAGTTTGTTCCGCCACTTCTTCTTTCCAGCAAAAACACTTGGAAGTGTCGAAGGGTGGGCGTTTTGGGGGACTGTCACTTGTAAATAAGTAAAGTAAATTTTGACGTTCGAAAAGTGCTGATTATCAGCCTAGTTTGAATAAATGACTTTTGATTTTGATTTGAAATGAGTTGTGGAGTGCAGATATGCAGTCGCTCCATGAAAAATACTGGTATTTGGGTACATTTGGTTAGACTGGAAGTCGACCTCAACTAATTTCATTCTCTGCAATTACTGTAGTAAGTTAAGTTTTTCTTTTTCATGTTTTTACTTTTCGATCTTATTGGACACTATCGGTAAATATTTCGTATTTAAATACTTAAAAAAACAATTTGTAAGATTTTAGATAGATTTTCCCCACAATGCAATGCTCGAGTTATATCCCTTATCAAAAGGGGAAAAGATAAATGTAAGCATTTATCTTGCAGCGTAATAACATCTACACATAACTTAACCAACACATAAATACCACTATTTTCATATCAGCGTATCCTCCAAAATCCAGGGCATTAGCAAGTTAACAATTAACTGAATAACAGTAACTTACGGACATAAAGTAAGTCCATCCTTATCAAACGATTAACGTCTTAACTCTCTAATATTTTACGAGAAGATAGTTTCTTGGAACCTTCGGCTTTACTGGAATTGACCTTTTCGTACCACTGTGGGAAAGGTTTCAAGACAGATTTGGTGTGAGATGTAAATAGTATTACACATTTTATTTTAATGTTAAAAACTTATGGTGGCTTAATGGTAACATCTGCTGTTTTTTTGGAAGGTAGAAATCATCAAATTTTAATGACTCCTTCCGCTCTGGGCGGAGCGGAGGTTCAGGCTTCTACGGACTAAAAACCACCCACGTCCCTTCTTAGCCCTTTGTGTCCGAGGCTGTGGTATCTCTTTCGAATAACCTGCATCCCCGGCAGGAACATCTGTTTTACATGTTAAAATAGGCAAATCATCATAATACATCAGCCCAGAATCACCTACTACTGGGTATAGAAGGAGTTCTATACCCAGTAGTAGGTGATAGAGGGAGTAGGTGAAATGGGTCGATTATATTTCAAACTGGTTGAAGGGAAGCACAGAACTGGGAAATTTTAATGACTCCTCCTGAGAAAAAAGGCTCCCCTTTTTTCTACCACATTTCCTAGTTCTGTGCATCCCTTATCCAGTTTAGTCGACCCATCTAAGAGGGTTATGCCGAGCATGGCTTGTTTCGTGGTCCTTTGTCCACTCAAGAAAGGCAATGTTTTTTTTTTGCATATAGTGCTTGACACTTGCACGCAACACAATTTGACTTCACTTGCAAGTTTTACATTTTGGCAATTCAGTACAATACCCATTGCACTTTTTTAGTAATCGAACGGATGAATTTTAATAACCCATTAAATATTGTATTAAAAACTCTTGAATACAATCAGATTGTCATAAAAAGTGTTTCCCAATAGGGCTTTGAACGAAACTATCTACCTACAATAAAATTAAGAAATGAGATGAGATGTCGTATCGGCTGCCACATTTCAAAGCAAAAAACAGTGATTATCAAAAGCGCTAATGATCATTCCCCACTCATCAATTTCTGCAGCAAAGCTGACGGTAATGACAAACAAACAAAACATCGATTCGTGTGACTCAAACTCACAATATCGTCGACACCCCTAACAACAATGGTATCACTTCGTGCGAGATAAAGTTGAAAAGTGGGTTGTCTAACAATAGCCCTTTGTTTCATCCCCTAGTATTAAAGGCGTTTCGCGAGCAGGGATGTCGAACCTATGGCACGTGGAAGAAAATTCTGCAATTTCTGAAAATTATTATGTACCTAGTTACCTAAAAACAACATTATTAAAATGTATCTACTAACATTCTCGTTTGCTTTTGTAATTAATTATTTTGTTGTTGTTATAAATTGCATACGAAACGATGTGAGTATTTTGTTGTTTAGACCTGCACATCTACGAAGTATTATACGACAAAGTGAGGATTGCGAGAGAATGAATGCGAAAAGCTGTTACTGCAAAGCGAATCACTGGACCGGTAATGTTCGGGGCTTTGGCCTATTTTGATCGTAGGACATTTTCAACTGGTTTATGTCTATGAGTAAGAAGTTTGCGTTTTCATCAATGGCTTCCATAAAACAAATATATAAAATAAGTACATACAATAAGTACATAAGAGGGGATTAAATAAGAAATTAGTATACAGAGTGTAAATCAACCCATCACACAGCCGTCATCCAAGCATTCTAGTGGTATGGTATAGACTAGATTGCGTTAAGGGTACTTTTACACCCTTTATAAGAGAAAGTCTGAAATTAGCTTCGGTGACTGAAAAGTTGTGTAGAAATCGGTTGTCGTGGTATGGGCATGTAAAGTAAAAGAATGAGGAAAATGTCGTGAGGAAAGTTTTGAGGGTGAACGTGGATACGTATAAGAGTAGAGGAGGACCACTGAAACGATAGATGGACTGTTTTCGGAATGATATGGTAAGAAAGGAGGTGTGTCATGCATGAGATGACGAGAAACAGAAGTATGGAGGAAGAAGACGTGCTGCGCCGACCCCAAATTAATTGGGATAAGGGCAAGAGAATAATGATGGCTAACATCAACCTGGTTACGGTGATGTCCATCAGTTTACTGCACTGGGACATCTATGCCTAGTGCTGTACACTGCTGGATTTAGGCGCCAGACAAGCTACCCCAGAATACCAGCACACTGCTACAATTAATTTATACATAAGTACTTATTGACCAAAAACCACTCTACGTTTCGTCTAAATAACCCTATTTAACAAAAAAGTTAACAAAAAAATCTAATTAATCCGTCAGATAGATTTCCAAAAAATATTGGACACGTATTTTTTCTTTTTTCACGTAAACAAACAATGAAGACGATACTGTGCTTTGAAAACTCGTGTGACGTCATATTATAAGACATTAGTATGACATTTTTTACCGGTGAGTGACGTCACAACCCCCCACTCAAATCTTTAACGCGTTTTATCTTCGTTAATTTTGATTGATTTGATAAAACAAAACATACGTATTCAATATTTTTCGATAATCTAACAGACGGACTAATTAGAATCATATTTTTTTAGTCAGTAAACATCCCTATTGACTTGCAGATTCAGAAAGGTTCGCCATCCCTAGTCTAGGGTAGAAAGGGGGTGAAAATCGGGTTGTATCAATAATTGGTGACGGTTTTATATATTGATAGAACTGACGTTTGTTTATGTGAGTTGTCGGAGTTTTGAGTCTATTTGCCTTAGAGATTACCTTCGTGTTGATTCTAGCTGTTTTGTTTGTCTTATCTCTGATTGAATAAGGGTTATTCGGGGATGAATTAGGAACAGGGTGCTGTATGCGGATTTTATAGAGAACGGCTTTTAATGTGAGGCTCCGTCAGGTCAGAATGGTGATTAACAACAAACGGGGATTATGGTAATTAGTGCTTTCATAGAAATATTCTTTGAATCAATTCACAATTAGTTGTATATGCACACGGCTTAGGTACGGTATGTGGTTTTGTGTATTACCTGCAAAAAACTATTTTTTTCTCATTCTTGTGATTTTACTAGTAATAAGGTAATTCAGGGATTTTGTTGACAGCTTTCGGTACTGGTCCCAATTTAGATGTTTAAAAAAATAAAGAAGAAAGGAAAAATAAGGTTTTTGATGAATATCTTTATAAAGGTAGAACGTTTCCGTCTGATAATGTCAGAAATACGCACTGGTAATTTACGGGCTAAAACCTAGTTACGGAAAAAAAACAAATCCATAAAGATATCCACTTCATATACATCTGTTACATAAAACATACACATTAAGAAAATCATATTGACTCTCACGAGAAGTCGCGTATTTAAACTAAGCCGGCACACCCTTACTCCTAGCACAGTTAGTTTGTACGCCGCGTATTTACATAATCGTAAGTACGCGGCGTATTTGCGTAGTACGCTGTAATATGTGTACTTGTAATATTTGGGATGTTACTTTGAATATGTTATGGCTGTTTGTTGCCGGGTTACAACTGTACTACGAAGTTATGGTAAGTGGTATAATCTCTGAGATGGGGCAGAAAGATCGAGACCTTTCCTGTGGGTGCCGTTAAGGCGATTGAAAAGCGGAACCGTATTATTCTAACGTTCTATGATCAGCTATCTCGTTACCTAGCGTGGTAATAGAGGCAAAATTAACTATTGTTGTAACAATTTCACTAAATTAGCAATACAAAATTATTATGGACCTGACATATTCGAGGAAGCTACTAATAATCGTTGAAGACGCGCAACTCAGCACAGTTGCGCGTCTTCAACGATTATTAGTATATTATTAGTATCTATAAATTGCTATTTATAGATTAGACTAAAATGAGTTAAGGCCGTGCCGTGGGCGTGTGTGGGCGTGAAAGCACATTAAGCCATTGGCCCCCGCTATTATTTGTAGATTATTTGACCATCGTTACAGGTAGTCAGTAGCCCATAGAAGTCTGACTACCAGTCTTACCAAAGGATAATCGTATTACCCAGTACTAATTTGGTTGTGGAAAGCAGATAGGTAGTCGGTCTAAGACGTCGGTAGACTGGACGTCACAGTTGAGAAAAGGCTAGTCAGATAATAATGAAGTCAGGAAAGAATCGGTCAAATCGGTTCAGATAGATTTCAGACACGGCTACGGACTTATCAGATCGTAATCTTACAGTTACTGTTACTAAATTATTTTTATCAGCATTACTGTCAAAATCGAAATAAAAATCTTTACTACGGTTGCTGATGTGTTCCTGTTGTAAGACGTAAAGTAACTAAAAGTACTGTTTTTTTTTTAATTTATTAAACAAATTATACTACATAGGTGTTATCTAAATCTAAACTCACCAAACTTTTACGTTTGATGGCGAGAGGCGCTCTTTTACATAACAATGAACCATCTTACTTACTATAATAGGTACCTACTATTAATTAAACGACATACACAACATACTTACAATTCTAGAATTTTAGTTACAATTAAACTTATAAACTATGTTAGTTCTAAAATATATTTACAGGTATTTATACAGTTATACGTATATAACGGAGAGGGAACAAGAATGTTATTTTTGGGCAAACCTTCCTCCTCATACATCTTCAGAAAACAAGAAATAATACCAGGAACAAATAGCGTAGACCTTCTTTAATCATTTCACAAACTTTATAGAATCACAATAATCAATAATCACTATAGAAAATGGATGGAGGTTGTAAGGTCGTCCGCTCACGCGCACGTTCTCAGGCAGACTGTCCGCACCGTTGTCGCCCACCCCACTTTTACTTGCCAACAATGACATCACTACCGCCATCTTGTAACAAATGTTACAAGTTTCTTAAATCTACGACTCCCGCTGCGACACGGCCGTCCTGCGCCTCACACGTCCCCGTGTGGCTCATCTGAAATAGAAAGTTCTGTGTACATTACTTTGTTTCGGCCATGCCTGACCAGGATTGGTCAGCTTAACCATGACATCGCTTTACCAGCGGCATCGCTTAACCAGCGGCATCGCTTAACCAGCGGCATCACTTAACCAGCGGCATCACTTAACCAGTGGCATCGCTTAACCAGCGGCATCACTTAACCAGCGGCATCGCTTAACCAGCGGCATCACTTAACCAGCGGCATCACTTAACCAGTGGCATCGCTTAACCAGCGGCATCACTTAACCAGTGATAATAATAACGCTTAACCAGCGATATTAACCCACTAACGCTTAACTAGTGAAATTTACATCATAACACGCTTAACCAGCGATATTAACCCACTAACGCTTAACCAGCGAAAGCACATAGTCACGCTTAACCAGCGATTTAAGCACTAACGCTTAACCAGCGAAAGCTCAACGTAATCCGCTTAACCAGCAATTAAACTTACCAACGCTTAACCAGCGAAAGTACATCATAATCCGCTTAACCAGTGATTACACTACTAACGCTTCACCAGCGATAGTCAACATAACTCGCTTAGCCAGAGATAGCGTAATGGTAAAAGTAAAAGATTTACGACTCCAAAGATCAAACAGTTTCATTCATTAGTCTCATCATCATTAATTTCCATTGGAACATTAGAATCAGGCATTTTTCTAAGGCGATCGTGAGCATATCTTTAGAGTGCTCATAATCCTTGCAAACTAATATTTTGAGAGGAACCAACTTGCAAAGTCAGTACTTGCAAAACAACGTCCCTGATCTACAATTACTCACGTCGGCGCGCCAAACAAGATCAAACACTTTTTTTTTAAAGCACGAATAGCACTAGCTCTATTAAGGTGATAGATTGAGAAAAATGTGGTTTTTCTAGGTCTACGAACTTGTTGAGTATGTAGAATAGGGATTTGACATTTTGGTGAATGGTTTTTGACTCTTTGGTCTAGTATCGACGAAAATGAATACACGATTCAATGAATTTTTCTCGATACAAAAAAATTGCAAAGTTTTATCAATTTTTTTACTTTCTTAGAAATCACGGTGTAACACTTAAGAATTATTCAATGGAATTGACTTTGAAACATAGAGAATTATTATATCAAGTATCCAGGAAAGTAATTTAAAATTTTATTTAAATTTTCTGTTAAAAATGGAGAAAATTCTTTTTGGCACATACGTTGTTTTATTCCGAGCAGACGCACATTATTGCCATCTCTTCTTTTGCGTTTCAAAAGTATTTGCATCACTTTCGCTCGCTTGTCAGATCAGTCGCCCGGTGGGCTTCATCGACGCAGGACCTATGACATTTTTTTACAAATCTGTGCCATCAGATTTTCGTGATTATAATAATTGATTATTCGTAAAAGATAGTAGATTGTTACTTAATTAGTGTTGAATAGGTATATAAAGACTATTCTTGAGATTTAACAGTACCTATAACGTATCGTTTTCCATTTGTGATGAGTATTTAATTGTTTATAAATAAAAATGTGAAGAAATATGAAACCAAAACTAAATAAAGTACAACGTTTGAAGTTCCTGAGGGTGAGGGCTCAGAAAATGAAAGAGAGTAAGAAGTAAGTATGTAGTTATGTACAATAATTAATAGTTTCTATTTTATCAGTAACTATGAGCACGTTTTTAGCTGCAATCGAAGTCGCCACCTCCGCTCATATACTTAGATAATCAGCTACAACCTATATTTGCCTCGCAAAGTAATATTGGGTTGGCATTCTATTTGCTAGAGCAAAATATTTATGAAATAAAAATAAAACAGGCTAAAATGTACTAATAAATAATTTTAGGTTAGACATATGTCAACAAAACATCATTAATACGTCAACTTCTATTACCGCGTGTGAAGAGCACACAAAAGAATGGAGTCACATTTGAATTGCAAAAAGAGGTGAGTTTAGTCGAAATTATTTTTTTGGTCTTTAGTGAGGTATGGATTTGGAGTTTATTAATCATTTCAGTTTTCCTTACAAGTAGAGTAATTTTTTTTGTGATTTTTAAAATAGTCCAGTCATTTGGTAGTTTTACCTGGAAAGTTTTCCGGGAGTTTTGAAAATTGGTGAGTTTATAGATTTCGACGTGCTCTTTTCGAAATTTCACTTTGCCACCTCGTAACTGTGCCGCTCGCGCCGCCATTTTGGAAAAATGACACTCAAAAATAGTTTTTTGAGAATAACTTCGTTCCGACTCAATTTACGATAAAAATAGTTCAATTAAATTAAACTAGAGAAAATTTCCTACATTTATGTTCTAACAACGTTTTTCGTAAAATCAATAGTGACGGCGTACGAGCGCCGCAAATTGTAATTTAAAATGTGTTTGCGCTAATAACGCGTTTCCACACCACCTTGAGGTAGAGTTAGAAGCGCGTTTTTTAGGGTTCCGTACCTCAATAGGGAAAATCCCTTAAAAAAGGAACCCTTTTATGATCACTCTCTTGTCCGACTGCCGTCGTGTGTCCGTCTGTCCGTGGTTCACCACCGATTTTCTTAGGAAGGGGCTATGCTTTTACTACTATTGTTTTATAACGTTACAATTTGTTCTACTATAGAATATATGTCCTGAGAGCATAGTCAACTGTCTAATGGTATTCAAAGTGATTTGCATTTCTGCTGAACTTTTAGGAACGACCTAAATGACTTTCAGTAGCTTATGTCGGTCGTTGTATTTGTTGTTGTGTTTCAAAGAAAGAGAATGTTAACGTAAGTAGTAAGTTAATAAAGGCTATTTTTATTTTATTTTAAATCGGTCATAGTCCAGCACCCCCTGGACCAAGACGTCCGCATGTAGTAACATAACATCACTCCTTGTGAACACTGGACACCCCACACACATTTCACCAATTATGTTTAAGTCCCATGTAATAGGTGGCGAGCCTATTGCCATCAACCGGCCACAAATTCAGACTCCGTGGCCTCTACTGAAGAATTCCTGATGGAAAAACGCAATAACACTTCACCCGACCTGGGAATCTAACCCAGGATCAAGCAAAGTAGTCGCACTTGCGATCACAAGAATATTCCCTTTTTTTTTTTTAGCGTAGTTGTATAATGGTTTACGGCGCTCGTACGCCGAAACTATTTATTTTAAATAAGGAAAAAAAAGGTTATGACATAAATTGTAGGAAATTTTCTCTACTATTATTTTGTATAGATATGTTTTTCTTGTAAAATGCGTCGGAAAGGAGTTATTATCAAAAAACTGCTTTTAGGCGCCATTTTTGCAATATGGCGGCGCGAGCGGCAAAGATACGAGGTGGCAAAGTCAAAATTCGGAAAGAGCACGTCAAAATCTATAAAATTACCAATTTTCAAAACTCCCGGAAAACTTTCCAGGTAACCTCTATTTTTTCGACCAAATGACTGTACTAAAAGCCGTAGAACAAAAATTATCAAAGATAATAAACAATCTGAATGTTATTATGCTCCACTTGAATGTTGATGGTTTTTATTCCAGAAATAAAAGGAAGCAACAACATGATATTGATAACGAATATAAAGAAGTTGAAGAAAACGTGAGTTCTCTCGTTTTATTTACCTCTAGCTTTTGCCCGCGGCTTTGCCAACGTGGATGTCGGAAATATCAAAAATGACGATTTTCCATACTACAAACTTTTATTCCCTGTTTCCCCCTTGAGAGTTGAATTTTGAAAAATCTTTTCTTAGTGGATGCTTACGTCATAAGAGAAATACGTGTGCGAAATTTAACGTTTCTTGGTCTAAGGGTTTGTATCCTCGGTCAGTCAGCTTTGCATTAATTTTATATATACAGATATATTAAGATCTTCCCAGTACTAGAGCTTGGCATAAATAGTATTTTTCCAAGTTGATTTATACTTCTTTCAGGGTTCTAAAACTGCCGACATCAGCGGAATAATAATATTAATAACAGTCATCAAATAATTAAATTTCCAAAATGTCCAGCTACTTCTGTTGCTGACCGTACAAATAGATACAAGATGTAGTATCTGACGAATGGGAAGTGATGGCATGGTAAGAGATGAGAAAATCGGGGGAACGGGAGAAAAAAGCGGCAGACAAAGTAGGAAAGGTTACTAAAGATGGTTACCAATAATAGATTTGTAAACTTAGATGGTTGTTGCGGTAAACGTTCATACAGAACTAATTATGCTGCACTATTGGCGATTTCGTAAAGTTATTTTCATGGAAGTTAAAAACAAATACTGATGTATTTGTGCTTGAGTGGGAAAGGCAAATGAGATAGTAAAACAACATGAGTGTTTTAATAATTATAGCGGATCTTCAACAGCTATGGAATCCACTATTATCGCCGAAGGATTTAAACAGTCTATAGAAATGCATTCGTATCTATGGAAGATCATAGCTAATGGAGACAGTACCACTTATACACAAATACTTGACAATACTGTATCTCTCAATCACGGTCGAAAAGATTGGTTGCAAAAATCATATATTTAGAAAGAACAATGTGCAAAAATGTATGGACACCGTCCCCGAAAACGAAATCAGTCACAATAATAATAGGGTAGTTCACAAAAAAAAAAAATTAGTCCATCAGATACATTTCCAAAAAATAATGGACACATATTTTTTCTTTTTTCACGTAAACAAAAGATGAAGACTATACAGTACACACACAGTGCTTCGAAAAGTCGTGTGACGTCACAAACTTAGTACTTTTTTACCCTGAAAGTGACGCCCTTCATAGTCTTTGACACGTCTTAGTTTCGTAAATTTTGATTAATTTGATAAAACAAAAAACACGTATCCAATATTTTTCGATAATCTAACAGACGAACTAATTAGATGTTTTTGGTGAAACACCCTATTATGTTACCGATCCCGATGCTTGTTTTTTTTAATTATTACTGTGGAATGATATCGTTCGTAGTGTTCACACCTCGGAACCTCGGAAAACATAATTTAAAAATATTAACAACAAATAAGATTTTAAAGATACGAAAGTACATAAATGTATCGCCATAAAAAATCATGGCTTACAAAATCTGCAGCAATCAGACAACATAAAAAATCTGCACCAAGATATTACGAACCCTGCCATTTATCATGCATTTGAAGCTACCTCAAATATTTTTATTACAAGAATCATGGTGATTCTTGTAATAAAAATATTTGAGGTGGCTTGATACAGGTAAAGGTCGCGCCATGTAAAAAGAACGCTGGCGGTCAAGATTTATCGGCCTATTTGGTGGTAAGAGGTGGGGGTGGTATTTATGTTCTTTCTTTAAAATTAGTTTACTGATATGTTGCTTTTTTTTTAAATATTTTGTGTTATTGTATACTTTTGTCATTTCGTTCCCATTACCTATTGTAGAAAGGAGGCCTGTGTCTCAGCAGTGGGAACATTATATAGGCTGATGATGGTGATGATGATGATGTAGTTTAAAATAGGTTCTCTTAAAATAGGTTTTCTTAAAATAAAGTTTTTATTTTATTTGTTGTGTGGAGCTCTGTCATTCTTCGATTTTATAGTTATAAGTCTGTTAATAAGATTGACATCTTAATATTATGTTGTATACTAAATCTATACGTCTTGGGCTTCCTAGAATATACCAGAGAATGAATTAAGTATTAAAATCGGTTCAGTAGTTTACGCTGAAATTGCGAACAAATATTATTATGCATACAAATAGACGAGTTTTTGAAAAGTAGATTAAATATAGATAAAAGTAAATTAATGTGTTAAAAATATTGATAATACATGCACCACGTTTTTATTATAAGAACACAAAAAGAATAGAATTAATAATTTTGTTATCATACCTTCATTACTTAATGAATTCGTATTACATATTAAAAAATGGTTGAAAATTAATTATTTGTATTATTTTATATTTGTCTACTCCATACCTCCTGTGTGCTAATATTTCAAGAATTTCAAGTAGTGCGTGACAAGGACAACCGCGTAAACCCTCGTAAACTGCATTGCGCGCGCGGGGGCGCCGAGGAAATCACGCCCATCGAGCTATGACTTATTTTCGGCATAGCCCGTTAATTGGATCGGAATCAATGGCAATGGAAATCTCTCAGGTACAGTAATATCGTTCAATTCGCGACAATCAACGCACATGCGGTCGCTGCATTCCTTCGTCTTCACCAAAAGATTAGGACTGGCGAAAGGTGACGAGCTCGGGTGGATCACATTAAAGGAGAGCTGGTCATTAATTTTATTGCGTACTACCTGTCTTTCCTGGGGACTCAACGGATAAGAACAACGATAAACCGTTTTATTGGGATCTTTGAGTCATATTTCCATAGGGTTCGTATTTGCAGGAGAGCTAGGTGTTCCAATAATAAAGTTGTTTGAGAATCGAATTAAAATTAAAGTTAGTCTTGCTTTGATATCCGGAGAAACGTCGGTATCAATGACATTTTTAACTGCACCTGACTCTACATTTAAAATGGTACGTAATTCGACACTCGACTCTACATTCGACTCTACACTCGACTCTACACTCGGCTCAACTCTACACTCGACTCTACACTCGACTCTACATTCGACTCTACACTCGACTCTACACTCGACTCTACACTCGACTCTACACTCGACTCTACACTCGACTCTACACTCGACTCTACACTCGACTCTACACTCGACTCTACACTCGACTCTACACTCGACTCTACACTCGACTCTACACTTACGGTATTCACATCCGGTAAATTTTTCTAAAAGTTTAAAGTTCTAGACGTCATGTTAATTACCAAGTCTTTCACGTCCAATCACTATGTCATGTTGTCAGGTAAAACATGAAAAACAATATCCAAACTAATGTTACCAATATCAACATTAGCTAAAATGTTCAGGTTACTATTCACGGAGGTTTGACCTATAACCGTCGTAGTAACGACACTATAATTACGCTCACTATTAAATTTACACAAAATATAATCTCTCATTAATCTACGCTCCAGAATCATAACAAAATGAAAAGAACTCACCGAGGTGTTCTAGACGTCCCATTGGTGTACTGACTGGGCAGATTTCAACACGCCACCATTCTACCGGCTTGCTAGTTGGACTAGCAGCGGTCGTCGTTGCTTCTGTACTGGCACCCCGAGGGCATCTTGATGCTTTGTGTCCGACGACGTTCCGACAGTTGTAACGTAATTATGATCTCTGTTGTTGTAAGTTTCGAAGGGGTTGCAAGTTTATTTGCTTCTCCGTGAGGCACACACAGAAATATGGCGGCCCACTCTCCCACAATGGGCACATTTAACTAGGGTCGACATCAGCTTGCGTTGCTTTGGACCAGGGTTGTCACTGTTGTAGTCACTATTCGGCACCGTTCTTTTTAAGTAGGATAGTGCCTTCAATTCCTGCTGCATTTTTGATTTTGTTGCTCTAATATCATTTTCCATTCACTATTGTTCAACGTGGGCTGTAGTACAGAACGTGGATCACATCCCACTTCTGATAACGGAGAGGGAACAAGAATGTTATTTTTGGGCAAACCTTCCTCCTCATACATCTTCAGAAAACAAGAAATAATACCAGGAACAAATAGCGTAGACCTTCTTTAATCATTTCACAAACTTTATAGAATCACAATAATCAATAATCACTATAGAAAATGGATGGAGGTTGTAAGGTCGTCCGCTCACGCGCACGTTCTCAGGCAGACTGTCCGCACCGTTGTCGCCCACCCCACTTTTACTTGCCAACAATGACATCACTACCGGCATCTTGTAACAAATGTTACAAGTTTCTTAAATCTACGACTCCCGCTGCGACATATATATTATAGAAACCGGCGTGCGTGTATGACCAGATGTATAAATGTATAGACGAGGCAAAAAGAGTATGTAAGGATCGTAGCAGGTGTCGTTCTGTGGTTTCTACCAACCCCCATGGGAAAAGGGTGTGAGTTTAATACATAAACTATATGTATGCATAAATATTAGTATAGTCGTGGCACCCGCGATTCATTCAGCAAGTCGGCTGATTAGAAAAATAAAGACGTCAAATTCACTCTAGTAATTTCCGTACCAGCCCACGCCACAATAATTCAAAACCAGAAAAACTTCAAACAAAACGCAATTTAAACAAAAACCAACTTTCATGCGGTCACAAAACTATACTTCGTTATTTAAACTACATTGCGTTTTATGTTGGAATTTGTATCTACAAACGCAATACTAAGTTTGCATTGCGTGCCTCGCAACAGTAAAGGATCGTAATAGTTATAAGACGGCACTAGTTGGCACTGTGTGTCACTTGCTATGGAAATGGTAGAATAAACGACCTTATTATTTTTATATATTATTATACTGTATATACTATCTAGTCCCGAGGTTCATTTCGTTTTTTTTTTGTGTATTTATTTATTGTAAATGAAAATTACGCTACTTCAGTTTTTTCTTAGGTTCAAGTTCTTTTTTTATTTTATCTGGTACTTAAATGAATGCTACCAGTCATCTGCCTGATCTGTATATTGGTCTGTCTAGATTCTAGACAGACCAATAAAAACACCGACAAAGAGACAAACATTTTTAAAATTATACTTTCATAAGATTTTAGTCAAAAGCTGTTGTTAGAAAATACAAACGGACACTTCAATAATATTTATTTGTATAAGCATGCCCGTCGGGGCTGCGGGTTGTTTGCAAGAGATACCGCGGCCTCGACATGAAGGGCTAAGAAGGAACATGGGTGATTTTTAGTCAGTAGAAGTCTGACACTCCCTTTCACTCTGCCCAAGAGCGGGAGGGGTTATTTGATGATTTCCCACCCACCAAACAAAAAAAAAGCATTATATGTAACTAGACTCAGTTTAACAATAGTTATTTGTAGGTATTTCAAATTGTATATGCAGTTAAAAATGTTATTTATTATTTACAATATTTACAAACTACAATTTACAGAACTAAAATTATAATAAAATATATACAAGTATCAAAAAGAGAAGATGTAATATGCAGTTCAGATTATTGTAACGTGTGAAGGTATACTGCGTAGGTGTTATTAATGTAGAAGGGAATGATGCAGCAACATTACGAGCTAAGGTGACCGAGTGGTAGAACACGACATCAGTGTGACACTCCTTGGTTCCTGTCAACTTTCCCGAAGGACACTGCGGAGTAATAAGCAAATGCTTCTTGTTTATTTGAAACAGTAATTTATTTTGAATAGGTAAACTAGGGATTATCCAGTTTATCAAAAAAAAACTTGAGAGGTGTCAAGGAACACCCGGATGGAACGAAGTTATTGTTATTATTTTTTATTATGTAAAAAAAAAATTAAAAAAAAGAAAAAAAAAAAAAAAAGGAGTGTAGAAATGAAAATATCTGGCTTGCTTTCTATAAGAGAGAGAGAGACAGACAGAGAAACATGCGACGCCGCACAGCTTACAATAGCTTACTATAGCAAAAAGTGTCGTGACAACTTTTCGTAAGAATTTTTTCCGTCTAGCCCCCTTTCAAAACGCGCGATAAGGAACTTCGTTCCAAAACTGGGGTTGAAAACCATTTCGAGAGCTTTGGTGGTCTACCTTTAAGGTCATCACGTTTTAATCTAACTGCAGCCTTCTCCAGAAGAATGGTCTACTGTCACCACACTATAATAAACCCACGTAATTGCAGCAAAAATAAATTGATAGATACCGTAATACCTTTTGTAATTGTTTATCAACCAGTATTAAATACCTTAAACATATTACAACGTAACATAAAAACATAATAACATTTTGGTACTAGGCAATTTGTACATTTTGACACTAGGACTATGTTGCTCATTGATTTTTTGTCTTTGTAACATTTAGTATCCGCCCTTTTTTTTTTTTTTTGGGGGGGGTGGGAAATCATCAAATAACCCCTCCCGCTCTTGGGCAGCGAAAGGGAGTGTCAGACTTCTACTGACAAAAAACCACCCGTGTTCCTTCTTAGCCCTTCATTTCGAGGCCGCGGTATCTGCGAACAACCCGCAGCCCCGACAGGCGTCGGCCCTTGCGGGCCCCTTCCATGTTGCTGACATCTCTTTGAGGCGCGCGTGGAACACGAACGCGCCGTCGACACGGCCTGTCGTCGTCATAAGACGGTTTAGTATCCGCCCTCATAATATCATTAATAATTTCGACTATTTACTTACACCTACTTTTATCATTAACTACCTAATAGGTCTTA
The DNA here is from genome assembly GCA_949774965.1 of Diarsia brunnea. Lineage (NCBI taxonomy): Eukaryota > Metazoa > Arthropoda > Insecta > Lepidoptera > Noctuidae > Diarsia > Diarsia brunnea. Next base: position 1,826,445 of record OX459005.1, on the reverse strand, counting down.
TTCAAATTATATCACAAAACAATAGGTTCATAATTGCCTCGTTGGCATAATGATCGCAAGCGCGGCTGCTGAACAAATAGGTCCTAGGTTCGAAACCCGAGTCGGGTAGAGAGTTATTGTTTTTTTTCCTACAGGAAATTTTTAAGACACGGGTCGAGATTTGTGTCCTGTTGATGGTAAAACATACCCTAAAATAACCATAAAATTTAAAGTTCCACCTCAAAGTTAACAAACCTAGCCTAATAAACTACTCAAAAGTACCTCCAACACTCATATAACCCCTAATTAGCATTGTCCAAATCATTACCACTAACCACAGCACTAATCTAGGATCTATTTACATCTAGATATGGTACAGTAGACATCGAATTAGCCGATATTGAAGCGTGAAATTAATTTTCTAGCGAATTTTGGTCCCAGTGGGGTGATGCGTTAATGTGCAAGTTGCTGCTCGTTCCACACAGTTGGGTTGGTGTAATTGTGTAGGTGGATATACACCTAGTGTATTAGCGGTTACACACAGGCATAACATCACGCCTCTAATCCCCGAACGGTTAGGCAGGGGTGTACTTAATAATACACCCACATTTCGCCAGTTATGTTTAAGTCCCATGTAAAAGGGGACGGGCCTATTGCCATCAGCCGAGCACGAATCCAGACTCCGTAGCTGCTACTTAGAAAATCCTGGTGAAAAAACCCAAAAACATTTTGCTCGGCCAGGGAATCGATCCTAGGACCTCATGCTCAGTAGACGTGCTTGCGGCCACTAGACCAAAGAGGCAGTAGGAGCATTCCTGTCCGCTTGGTGTATGAAGGCCCACTCTTGTGGTGGGAAAAAGTTTTGTGTTTAGTTCAAGATGATGCGTTTAAAAAAACTTGATCAGCTACCGTTACTAAGTTAAAATGATTTCACCCGAATAGGCATATACACTGGTGTAAAATTTACACCGAGTGGATTTAACAAACACATAAATTAAAAACAGTTTTAACTATCAATCCATCAATAACAACACAACACAAAAATTGACTACTAAATCTGAACTTCAAAATTATTTAATTAAATACTAAGATAAACATACATACATCGCGCTCGCACTACATTATAATGATAGCATCCGAGCTATGCATCAGTGGCAGCATTCATTGCTATGGTGCTGAGGTTTCATAAAAGAATGCATTCACACTATTCAATGCAATATGAATTATCAAAATATTCCGCATTGATTTACGTAAATAATAATAATTATACGAAATACTTTAATAGATATGGAAAATTCCATGACAGATTCTTGGTATTTATTCCTATTATGGAATGCATTAAATATTAAAACAAAAAGGATTTAGCGTGTGTCGCTATTCACAGAGAACCGATTGTTTCGCATTTTGTACGAAATTCTGAATTATTAAACGGCATTGCAATGGGAAATCCAAAAATGTATGCAAGCGGGATTACGTTACTCGATTGGCAAACAATCGAAATTAGTGAAAATCGTAACATTATTGCTCTGCAGCTGTTGTTCGTTGTTGAATTACATCGAGTACAATATGTTTTACTGGATATTGGAAATACTGTTCAACATTTTGGAGTTCGTAAGTAACAATAAAAAAAAACTCCATTTTATTTATCATTATTTTTGTAGAGTTAAACTCAACAGTTGCAAAAGCAGCAGTTTAACAGGAATTAATCAAGTTCTAATTCAAAATGTTATCAGTAAATCAAGCTACTCGACATGTGCCAAGGCTTTTCTCAACGATGTTGGAGTCGGCTTCCAGCCTTACCGGATGCAGCTGAATACCAGTATTTTACATGGAGCGACTGTTTATCTGGCCTCCACAACCGTTAGTACTGGGTAACACGATACTATTTGGTAAGACTGGTGGTCAGGCTTCCAGGCCACTGACTACCTGTACCATAACGACCACCATAGATCTATCTAAGGCAGCCAGGACCAACGGCTTAACGTGATCTTTTAGTAAAACCCAGCACCTAAAGCTACATTTATCAATCTAAGTTACGATCTTAAACATACCCTCAATTTCAAATAAACCCTGCACAAATACACATTAGAAAGACAACTTTATTATCCAATGAAACCTTCGTCGACCTTCAAAGAACTTTCCTTTAAAAATACGGAACAAGTCATTAAATATAAATTAAATTTAAATGCTATAAAGTCCTGACAGCATAATATTATCAAGTCAAACATGGCTGAATTTACAGACATATTTCTGTGACAGACACTGAATGGCACACGCCCAGTTACGCCATGGTAAAAAACCTCCGACTCCTTGCAGGATTCGGTGCAATTCATAAGACGCAGCGGTAACGTTTTTTTTGTTTCCGTAAAATAAAAAAAAACTAGTCAAGTGCAAATTGTCAAAAAAACAATTTTGTTTATGGCCCCCTTTAATATGTTTTGTATTGTTTTTAAGTATTTCTTGTTAGAGCGGTAACAGAAATACATCATATGTGAAAATGTCAACTGTCTAACTTTCGCGGTTCATGAGATATAGCCTGGTGACAGACGGACAGACGAATGGACAGCGGACTTTTAGTAGGATCCTGTTTTACCCTTTGGATACGGAACCCAAAAAAGACTTTTGAAAGCTTCAAAATTAAATGATATTGCTGCCTTGTGCTGAGTAGCCTTATGGAAATGGTTTAACATAAATAAATAATCGGTACTTACTGATTATACGAATGTAATGTCAGACACGTGTAGATAAAACAGTACATACCTGAAACAAAAACAAAGAAACTGGTTAGATTCAAAACTCATGTGGTAGCAAAAGTATCTAAATTCAAATTTAAAATAAACTGATAAGTTTATTTCAAAACTGAATTTAGGTACTTTCACACTCCAAGATTTAATTTCAATTAAACCTATTACAAAGACGAAGTTGGTCAGAACTCAAAAATAAATCGCTAATTAATTGCCCATTTCAAAGTCAGTAATAACATGGAGAACACACTCTTTTAAATAAAAGTATTTTCATTTGTTTCGTACTGAAAGATAATTCCTTAAAAACAATACTTGTAATCAGAAAACCGCCACCCGCCTACATCTTGCACCTAAAATTATATAAAAAGAACGTTCGCGTGAGCTTTACCATTAATTTAGTGCGTGAAAAGAACGAGACGAGCCACGACCGAGCCGACGACGACACGACTCATTCAAACATAATAGATGCTCTTTGAACTATGGGAATTATTGCTCACGACGAATATCATTCAGTACTTTATGAGCCCGTTACATTACATTTGCTTTTTGTGAAGTGACTATTCCTCGGAGGGTTTGGCTGAGTCCTATGTATTTAGGAGCTACCCTATTGTCACAAATCCAAATTCCGGGCTACTATTGGAAATCCCTGATAAAACACTCTAATCCTTGCCCGACTGCAGAATCGAATCCAAGAACTTAGCGGTTGCACTCGTGACCACTACACCAACGAGTGAGAAATAAGAGAAAGAAAGAAAAACACGCGTACACGAGTACGATTGTGTTTGTTTTAAGTTCGGGGCTGCGGAATGTTCGAAAGCGATACCGCGGTCTGGACACAAAGGGCTAAAAATAAACATGGGTGGTCTTTAGCCAGTAGAAGTCTGACCCTCCCTACCGCTCTGCCCAGAGCGGGAAGAGTCATTTGATGATTTCTGTTAAATATAATAGAAATACATGAAAGAAAAGATAGTTTTATTATAAGCCACAAAACTTCAAAGGCTCAGTTCAAAGGTATCAACAACAGAGTGTTGCGTACCAATACAGGTAAGTAATCCATAGAGGTTAATACCTACGAGTATGTAATAAGAAGGTGTGTATACTTCACAATTTCTCACCAACCCAAAAAAAAAAAGGTTACTCATTTACGTGTTTCAGTTTAGTAAAGCCAGAATATCGACTTACTCGTGTTTTCTTTAATGGCAACGAACACAGCTTTCTTTGATATTTTTACCACAAAATAATTTTTCAAAAGATAACGGAAGTTAGAGAAAAGACCACAAAAGGAACATTCTAAGACATGTAACTGTCAGTAGAGTATTGTTTGAAGATAGTTTATTTATAGCCAAAGCTTACACGTGCTGTTTTATGAGCCTTTTCTTTTTTATCGTGTGGTTCCTAACTTCTGTCCGAGCTTTTTAACGCCCATGGGCCTTTTTTTTGGCGGGTGAAAAATCATCGAATAACCCCTCCCACTCTTGGGCAGAGCGAAAGGGAGTGTCAGACTTCTACTGACTAAAAACCACCCATGTTCCTTCTTAGCCCTTTATGTTGAGGCCGCGGTATCTCTTGCGAACAACCCGCAGCCCCGACGGGCGTCGGTCCATGCGGGCCCCTTCTATGTTGCTGACATCTCTTTGAGGCGCGCGTGGAACACGAACGCGCCGTCGACACGGCCTGTCGTCGTCATAAGACGGAGTGACGGTGAGTTAGCCCATTACTCACCGTCCACGGGCCCACGCCCATTGGCCTCTGACTTGGGTTTAAATGCCGTCGAAATATATCTCAGAGGCATGCTGGTTTATTCACGATGTTTTCCTTCACCGAAGCAAGTGATAATTATAGAATACGTACATGAAACCGAATAAAATAGATAAGCGTATCTTGGATTCGAACTTGAGACCTGTGACTTGACAGTGTGGCGGTCACACCACTATACTATCACCGCTTGCTTGTGATAGGCAGCGATGAAATAATACGGGATGATATTTTGTATTAAAGTTCGTCATTCAGTGGAAATTCCATCAGACACACAGCTTGTTAAATGTACAAATACACCTCACAAAAAGTACCTTCTATAAAAAAGAACATTTAATATTTTATTCACTTGAACATTATTTAAAAATACGCTCCGAATTCGACAATACCTTTTGGTCTTTTTACCAATACGTGTAATAAAATGTTGAGTTTCGACATGAGCGGCACAAAAGCACTGAATTGAAACCTTTCTGGCAGAGATCCGTGCATAAGCAGAGAACAATGTAAACCATTTTGGCACGGCTACTATTGTAGAACATAGGGTCGCCATGTTGAAAGGACTATTCCAGACAAAAGTAAGTACCATTTTTTTCGGTAAATCATAAATATGCATGGGGAATTTTCGTTTTTATAGTGGGAATTGATTATCGTACAATTTACGTAGGTAGTCTTAGGATAAATTTCACCAGTAAAACTGAACGCAATCAAACTGCGTCCAAGAACAAATCACTACATATTATAGAACAAAGTACTTCGCCTCGTCTGTCTGCCTGTCGGTTCGCGATAAACTCAAAAACGACTGCACCGATTTTCAAGCTGTTTTCACCAATGGATATAGTGGTTCTCGAGAAAGGTTTTAGTATACAATTTGACCGACATCCGCGCGGGCGAAGCCGCGGGCATCAACTAGTAAATAATAATAACTGTTTCATTTCTTGACTAGATACATCGATGTATTAACAAACACAATTCACAATATTCCTGGGAATATGTATATATTCGTGTACTATTATGACAAATAAAATCCCCAAACACGCAGTCTAACTAAACTTTACCGTCCATTGATTTCCAAATGACGCTTCTACGCGTCCCACCCACATGTGCAACACACGATCTAATCATTGCTGTAATGCAACAATTCGCGAACTAATTCAGCTAATTTGGACGCCGAACTATTGCGTAATCATACTATACGAACCAACGAATGGTAACACTGTTTTAGAAATGTACGCCGTGTTCTAAACGACATCCAATGATGATGTAGTTTTAGGAATTTCATATTCAAATGTTAACTTTACGGCATCAGACGATGCGAGTTGCGACACGACATACTTATTTTTACCTTTGCGTTAGTACAGCCGAACAAGCTAATAAGTAAACAGGATACTAAGAAATCTTTATAATTCTAGTACACTGGAATAGAAGTATTGATTGCAATTTTGTTTTCTAAAGCGTTTGACATTATGCAACTGATTTTAAACACTGTATGTATTGGGTGTAAAAGTACCCTTAACGCAAACGAAGGGCACTTGTTCTCCCCACCACTGCGATATTTTTTTTGTTCTGGACCATACCTGGGTTACGGAGGTATTAGGGGTCAAAGTTCCAAATTTTTCACAGCTGTTTTTGTAAATACTAGTTTTTCAGGTTATAACTTTACTTAAATTACCTCCATGTCCCGTTTGCTATACAAAACATCCACTAGCACAATGTTTTAAAAGTGCTACTTTGAGTTTTACCGTAAAATGTGATTTTTGACCCCAAAAAAAAAGTCGTTTCCCAGCAAAAATTTTTGCGCAGGGGTACTTAGTTTGATGTACAGAATGTTTGGTTGACGGCTGTGTGATGGGTTGATTTACACCCTGTATAAATATATAAATTTATCTGTATAATCTTAAAAGTAAATGCAAGTCAGCTGGCTGTATACTTAATAGCTTGTTCGACCGTACCATACCTTCGTAACCCTATTCTGTAAATTATTTTTGAATTTCGTTGCAACAAGCATGAACCTGTATCTCCCGGCTAAACAGTCAAGTTTTGTATCGTATCTATCCGAGATATCAACCAAATCATGGTCACCACTCTAACTGCATAATACATTTAAATAATTCCACGGGTCCCTAAATTGGGTAGCACGTCATACGCACTGGCTCCTGATATTTGCACTGCTGCATGCTGTGGCTGGCTGCCAACTGCCGTGCAATAACCGTTGAAGAACTCATTTAGTTTCATCTAAGTGCGTTTTTAGAGCTTCGAGGTGAAATAATACTCTAAAGAATGTTTAAAAGGTAGTATTATTTTATTTATTTGTTTCATAAAAGCAGTGTACCCAGTGTGTTGTCATCACACAAACCCATTTTCTCCCCATATAATGCTCACATATGCTGACAATCGGATATATTTATAAAGTACAGAGAAGAGGTTTGTCCTAGTAAAGCAAAGATTTTTAGTTGATGTAGCTTTTGTAACAAAGTTAAAAACTGATGTTAGGTTATAGCGTCCTATACTCGAAAACAGATTGAATATCAATGAAAGTCGACCCAATTTATTTGGCGTCGGTTAAGCATGACCTCTTTTTCTATTTTTTTCAATTAATAGTCGTAGTTAGCCATTTAATCTATCACATATTCCATCATCATCTTCCTGCCCTTATCCCATGTTATTTGGGGAGCCATCATTTACTCTTAATGTACACATTTATTTATTTTTGACACCACAGACATTGCAACCGAATCATTCACTCGATCTCACTTACTATGTCTAACAGATATATAAGCATTTGACTTACTCCAAACTTTAAAAGATCTTCTAAATAAACTATCACACGAGCTTCTTCATCCCAAAGCTCATTTTTCAAAACACCTACTAAAGCATTCAAGTCGCGGTCACTCCACGAGATAGGTTATTTAAACAAATGCCTAGACATTTCTCTAGGCACATCAAAAGGTCGTTTAGGACGTATTCACTATGATATATTATTTGCTTTATCATGTAAATATATTGCTAGTGTTTACCTACGAGTTTCAAATACATTTTCGATAGTGTGCCTGTCTAGATGGAATGTTAATATTGGGTTTTGAATATATATAAGTATTTCAAATGTTGTTTAGTGTATATTTATTTTTGCACCCACATATTTCTATTAATAATATAGATGACATTAATTTTTTACATTTAAAATATCGAATTATTGTCATTATTTCTCCAAGAATTTGCGGTCAGTCAACGATTCAATATGATATAATACATTCAAATAAGAGGTCTTCAATCAAAGCTAAAATCAATGCTCAGAGACTTTTGACAAAGAGATGTCTGATTCTGTATAAAGAATTTCTCTCTCTACCGTCATACATAATCACAAAATCATCTTTAAACCGGGCTCTAACACAGACTCTGTGGCTACTACAGACAAATTCAATATTTAATCGAAAAAACACGATAATACTTGCCCGACCTGAACATTTCCCGTCGGGGCTGCGGGTCCCGTCGGGGCAGCACTCGGGGGTGCGGGTTGTTCAAAAGAGATACCGCGGCCTCGGCGCAAGGAACATGGGTGGTTTTTAGTCAGTAGAAGTCTGACACTCCTTTTCACTCTACCCAGAGCGGGAGGGGTTATTTGATGATTTCCCACCCCAAACATTTAGCAGTCACGCAGGCCAACAACGTAGTCTAGTCAGTACAAAAAATATCTAGACAAAATATATTCAAACAACCAACCACCACTGACCTAGCTTATAAATCTAGTACGTAATACACCGAGCATAGCCACCAACTCAGCCAGACATACTTTAACTAGAAGTGCCTTCCTCACAATAGTTGACCGGGATAGGAATCGAAGTTACGACCACTCGATCGTTTGTCAACAAGCCTTTGGGCTATTGTCGGCTCACAAAGGAGCGGTGAATATAGCCCGCTCTTATGCATTTATGTGGTGCATTGGAAATTCTGAAATAGGGAATGGTTTTGTCATTATATCTCTCTTTGTCTTAAAATGTTTTTTTTAGTAATTTAATTGTATTTTGTTTTCTTGTCAATGTAAAATTATCGACTCAAATGAATGCTATAGCTTACTCCTTTATTCGGGTTTTTTCTATTCACGTTCTACTAACAAGAATCACGGGTGTCCTGTAAAAAATTGCATAAGTCCGACTTTGTTTGGGGGTAGATGTTTTTTAATTTAGCTTAGCTAACTTTTCTTAGTCATGATATTTGTATAATAAAAGATTTTATAGTATAGATATATTATACAATGTATTCAAATACAACTACTCTGAAAATTGCTCGAAATTGCCTGTTTCCGAAAGTTCTTTTCACTAATGCGAAGTTATGAGACTATATTCCAAATGCGGTTGGATAATTTCCGACCGTAACACAAGCAAATCCACGAGCAAAAACTAGTTGTAAAATAAAATAAATGTAATTATCTTCTTTCTTTCTTTCCTTTTATTTTTTTTTCTAGTTCTAAATGAATTATTTGGTAAGTTAGATACTCTATCTACCTTCGTATACATCCACTAATTAACAAACACAAAGTTTTATCTCTTAATTTCCTTACATTACACAAAGAAGAAAAACATCTGTAACACGTTAACCAACGCTAAAAATAATCAGGTCCACGTTTAAAACCGAAACCAGTCGATATCTCTCCCACGCTAGTTCACCATGAATATTTGACACAGTCATTACCGTAATAAGAGGGTGTTCGAGAGAGGTAGGAGAGGGAGAGGCGGGGGAGGGGGGTCAGTGTTCATTAAAATAATGACAACTGTAGTGCCCTTAACTGGTTAAAGCGAACTCTCATTAACGCTGGTTGAAAGAAATATGTCGGTCAAGTGTCATATTTTTGCCCTGTTTTTTGATGTATCAAATATTTTATCTTTTGAACAGCTGTTGATTTGTAATGCTGTGTTTAAATAACATTAATAAAGAAAATAAACTTCAAGGTAGTTTTAAGGACGGTTATTGTCATTGTGGTAGTTTTTTAAAAGTTAGTGATTTCGCGTCTAAGAACTTTTAGAAACTGTGTACGTACTCGTATGCCTCTATAATTAGGCGTTTTTATATTTTTCTTTTTACATAAATACAATTGAATGTATACTCAGACAATTTAGCATAAGGCAAGCGACTCAATTCTAAAAATCCTAACTCCAAGGCAATGAACCCATAAATTATACACAAACGAGAAATATTAACTCCTAACATAATTTAAGTTGTTATAATATTTACCTACATTCCGACCTTGACGGAATAATTATCCTTCCTTTTGTAACTGAACTAATTAACTTCATATTCAGGGCATTCATTTTCTATCCACACTTTCCCACGGTCAAATTACAATAGTATTGATTTTGAAGTTTGACGGTAACATTTTGGTAGTTTTAGTTGTAATTTACCACGTGGTCTGTTAATTGATACAGGGTCATAACATAAAATATAACATCAGGCTTGTAATTTCCGAATGGTTAGGCAGATAGTTAACCTATGTTTATTACCAACTCCGTAGCTGCTACTGAGAAAACCCAGTAACAATTTTCCCGATCCGGTAATCGAACCCAAAACATCACGTTCAGTAGTCGCGATTGCGACCACTAGACTAACGAGGGAGTGAATAGGAACATAATAAAAAAAATACATACATAATATCACGCCAGTACTCAAGGGAGCAGAGTTGTATGGTGTATACGAGCCACGTCGACATAGCAGTAGTTACCTATGTCCCATCCTCGTGCTATAATTAACTAATTATTAGCAAGTGATTTAAGTTTAATTTGATTTCTGAATTGAATAATTGACGTTTTAAACTTGAAAAACTCAAATTAAGTTTAAAACTTTGAATTTTGACGGCTGCAGTACATTAAAGAAATTACATGAAGTATGTCTAGTCTATAATTTTAATTTTCAAATTAGAAACTTACAATGCACTGTCGAAGGGCATTATAAAACTGTCGAGGCTGCGGGTTATCCGCAAGGGATACCGCGGCCTCGACATGAAGGGCGAAGAAGGAACATGGGTGGTTTTTAGTCAGTAGAAGTCTGACACTCCCTTTCGCTCTGCCCAAGAGCGGGAGGGGTTATTTGATGATTTCCCACCCCCAAAAAAAAAAAAAAAAGGGCATTATAAAAAGTACTATAGCGTCACGTACAATATTAAAAAGAAGTATTCCAAATCACGATAGAATAATAAATACACATGTCAGACACTCTTATACGGGTATATTTTAAGTATTGTATATTTTATTGTACATATTTTATTTATATACATTGATACCATAAAAGTATATGAAAGTTAAAATGCGTCGTAGTAGTCCTCTCTAGTTTTATGTTATGTCAATAAAGTTCAATGTCCCACGAAACAAACTAACATTACGAATCGCGAAACAACCATTACATAAAGCATTTTCGATGCTATTTTGGTCTCTAAGCGCTACAAAGGCAGGCAGTTCACGGCCGTCATTTAGTCATGAATGCGAACAATTACGCTGAGTCGCTGTACTGTTGTAAATTTCGTAATTACCGTGTGGTAGGCCGTACCATGTGGAACCTAACTAAGGGGAAAACATAAATCTTTTTGTTGTGAATGTAAATGTACTGGAAAGGAAGTCTGTGTTTTTTTTTTTGTATTTTGAATTAAAGTGCTAAGTAGATCAACCATGCAACATACGAAAGACTTTTTTTTTTAAACGTGGCCCCACACTAGGAATTTCTCCAGTACCGGGGGTGCGTTTACAAACATTTGAACTCACATACACAAACCAAACACCCAGACCCGGAGCAACTATCTTGCGACATACTTAATCTTATTTGCTCCTAAAAGGCTGTTCAATACATACATTACATCACGCCTGTAATCCCCGCAGGGTTAAACAGAGGTGTACCTAACATTACACCTAAATTAATTCACCAGTTATGTTTAAGTTCCACGTAATAGAAGGCGAGCCTATTCCCATTATCCGGACAAAAACTGACTACACGATTGCTACAGAAATTTCTGAGAGAAAATCCTAATTTTGGCGGGTGTAAAATCATCAAATAACCCCTCCCGCTCTTGGGCAGAGCGGAAGGGAGTGTCAGACTTCTACTGACTAAAAACCACCCATGTTCCTTCTTAGCCCTTGCGCCGAGGCCGCGGTATCTCTTTCGAACAACCCGCAGCCCGACGGGTGTCGGCCCTTGCATCTCTTTGAGGCGCGCGTGGAACGCGAACGCGCCAACGACACGGCACTTTGCCCAACCTGGGAATCAAATCTAGGAGCTAATGTTCAGCAGTTGAGCTTGCGACCACTAGACCAGTTACTACTAGCTAGTTAGCTGGTTAGCTAGCTATGAACCGTTTGAGCACACATCATGAAATAAATAAGAAAAACGCAATTTTCTCAGCATTTATTAATGTAGCTATCATTGCAGTAAATTAATTTTCGAATCAGTAACACCAAGGCTTTTAACACACTTCAAATTAAACAGAAAACAGACTACACATTCCAGTAAACCTCAACATCTTTGATATTTACCAAAAACTCTTCGGAGCGCAGTCATTGTAATAGCGCAATGCCATGCGACCGCGACTCTCTCGTCAATACCACGGTACCATGGTTAAAGCGATAAGCTACAAATTCCAGTTATTAAACGCGAATTAACGGCTTATCTGCCATTCGGTTAACAAACATAACGAAATTGATGTGAGAGAATTTTTGTACGATAAAAGTATTGGTAGGTTTTGAATATTAATTTGGACGACGCTATTTTTAAATTAATTGTTAAAATTTCTTGTTTGTTTATTCTGTTGTTTTTTTTTGGGGGGGGGGGGGTTGGAAATCATCAAATAACCCCCACCGCTCTGGGCGGGAGTGGGAAAAGGGAGTGTTAGACTTCTACTGACTAAAAACCACCCATGTTCCTTCTTAGCCCTTTGTGTTGGGGCCGCGGTATCTCTTTCGAACAACCCGCAGCCCCGATGGGACCCGCAGCCCCGACGGGACCCGCAGCCCCGACGGGACCCTCAGCCCCGACGGAACCCGCAGCCCCAACGGGGTTTACTCATGCCTGTGTTCTGCTTTTTGTGTGGTTAGTGCCTAACCTGGTGTCACAATTCTTATGCCGCTCATGGGCCTCTGGCTTGGCTTTACATACCGTCGAGAAACATCTGACAGACTGGTTTCTTCATGGTATATTCCCTAAGAGTTGAAAAAGTTGTATATTAAAAGTGGCAAATTCTGGTTAACAATTTGTGCTCTGGTTGATGGTTAAAAGAGGTCTTTGTCCAGCTGTGGGACAGTCAATAAATAACGAAACTCCCTTTTTACCCGACTGCAAGGAAAGGGTTATGTTTTTTATAACAATTTCTTATTTATATACCTGCTATCAAAATTGGATGTACGTACGTTTCCAAAATTTTGTGTCCGCCCTATTAACCGTTGAGGAATTCTCTAGTTAGGAGATGATCCTGGCTGCAGGATCAAATCATGCTTATCACAAAAATACTTTGTCACCAGAACTAAAGGTGTGTGCCAAATTTCAGCTTAATCGGTTGGGGAGAACTAGTTAAGTCATTCAGTTGCATTTTACAAATACATCCTACATAACTAACTAGTCGCGATAAATAAGTAATAGCTTAAAATATTAGAGTTTTAAGCCTTTAAAAACAATTATAGTACCCTACGCCCAAGTCACTGCAATATAATATGATTGTTCTACTGTTTGTTTTCCTTAAATAAATAAATTATGATTCTATAGTTTACATTTATTTTTCATTTCTCTTTTTGCAGGTCTGCTGGCAGAAATTTCTTGACAAATAATGCAGTACCTTTGTACTCAAATGTTTTATAAAGTTATTTTCCTGTATTGTCTACTGTGCACATAAATAGTAAAATAAATAAATAATAAATATTTGTTGCATTCCACATGGTCTACGAAATATTAAGATGATAGAAGTAATAAAGAAGCAAGACAACAACTTTTATACCACATAATGCCACTTGTTTAGTCATGCACTTAGTACACAACTTCGGATGTGTACACCACTATGTTACATAAAAGAATAACCTCGCAAAGAATAAAGAATTCAGTCCTATTCTGATTAGGGATATAACAACGTACTAGACAAAGGTAAGGATACCACAGAACATGCCCCGAAAACATATGATAAGATAGGACACGCCACGAGAATTATTTAGATAGCGAGCGACATACACCGAACTCTCTACATTTCTCCCAGAGAAAATCTGTCGCGTTCACTTCTCCCCATATAATGTAGATTCAGGTACTGTGAAGTCTAGACTTGCGTACGTAAATGTTATTTTACTTGGGAATTTATAAGCGGATAGAAAATGTCACTTCTTTCTCGGAGTCTTGAAACCTCTGGCACTTTTGTGCGGCTCGTCAGAGCGGCTTTTATAAAAGAGCTTAGTTGTGAGTGGTACATTTGTGGAATTTAACACACAATATAAAAATATACAGTTACCTCACCACTAAAATGGGAGTAGTAAAAAGTGTCGTATCTTAAAGTAAATAATTAAAAAAAATAAAAGCTTGCGCCAGTTACTGAAACGTAAAAGGGAATCGACTGTCTTTGTGACTAAAGAGTCATGAATATAAATGTTGATGGATGGAGATGGACATGAGAACCAAGGAAACAATGGATGGATATGAATGAGGAATAAGATTAAAGAAAAGGGAGTAAATGATAGCGTGACGGTTGACAGAAAGGAATGAAGGATAAAATTTTTTGCACCGACCTCAAGTAACATCGAACAAAGACAGGAAGACGATGATCTTAAAGTAAGAAAAGTTCAAGCAAAAAGTGTTGAAAATACTTTAAAATGGAATAACTTTTTTTTTCTGGGGGGTGGGAAATCATCAAAAAACCCCTTCCGCTCTGGGTAGAGTGAAAGGGAGTGTCAGACTTCTAGTGACTAACAACTACCCATTTTCCTTCTTAGCCCTTTCGCCGAGGCCATGGTATCTCTTTCGAACAACCCGCAGCCCCGACGGGTACATTGGAATACCTTAGTTCACCAATACATTCTATAATTATATATTACAGATACTTCAGTTACCAATAAGAGGTATCTGCTCACACCGATTGCTATAAAGATAATTATGATGATATATGTTATGCATCTTTCACACAATTCACCCATACCTTACTACTCTTAGCGTATGGATGGCAAAACGTTTAAATATATTTGGCCCAAAACTCAGCCATGCAAACTTCGCTCCTTGATGCAGTAAATAGAACACTAAATGCGTAAATCGGTCATTGTCTGAGGGGATATGCCCTTAGGGTCTGAGCCGTGCATGCTGCCAACTTGAGTTTGAACACTTATTGTACGTAAACTTCATCATCATCATCATCTGCCTAGCCTTTTTCCCAACTATGTTAGGGTCGGCTTCCAGTCTAAAGAAAGACTTTTAGAAAGTAATTACAACAATTTCATTCCAGTTATTAACATAATGACCATGTTTCACTAACAGATTTATTTTGGAACTACTGACATACAACCATACAACCATTCAACTATTCAAGTTGTTAATATCTCATAAACAGGGTCCAACCCTGCAACCTTTACATAATCACTTAATCCCCTTTTTTGAAACCCACAGAGAAACCCTTCGCCCGGTTTTCTTTATTCCGTCTTATATCCGGTCCCAACTCACGGTGTCAACAAAACGCAACAATTTCGAAACAAAATGAGAGCTTTTTTCCACTAAACTGGATTTTTAAATAACTAAGTGATACATTTTGTGTAATTTTGGCTTTTTTTTTGCACAAACTATACTTACTAACTTACTTTTTTTTGTGCCCGGTTGATAGCATTAAGCTTGCTCACACATGGGACTTAAACGTTACTGGCAAATATGGGTTTAGGTTATAATGTACATCTTTGCCTAACCCTTTGGGGATTACAGGCGTGGTATTATATTTATGTTCTATTGATACTTAACTTTATAATGTATGCGTCAATATGGGAATAAGAATTGATTTTTTGAGAACGCCCACTTATTACAGTACAATATAACATTTCAACTTAGAATAGCAAGCTAGCTTCGAATGAAAGCTAGTTGACAAAATGCATCGACGATTTCCAATTTTCTTGTCTACAGACATTTCAATCCTAACCAATTCCACCATCTGAAATCCCTGCTTACTCCCCAACGAGAGACTACACTCAAATCAATATAAGGTACCTGCACAAAGAATTCAAGGCAAGCAACCTGCTTGCTCCCTCAGGATGCCGGGGTACTATAAAATATAGCATAAACTCTTGCCCCTACGGCCGCCCCTAACAAAAGGGGTTATTTTAATCCCTACAATGCTTATACGTGTTATTTATTATTCTGTGTTTTTCGCAAATTGTTAGTCTTTATTTTGTTTAAGGAAAATATTATATTTTTGAGTCAGGGAGAAATGTTTTCGTCTGGAGAATTTAAAACACGCAAGTGTTTCGTTTGTTTTTGAGGAAGATGAGATGTTGATAAATTTTAGCTAAGGTTTGTATCAGTAAAACATACTTCAGTTAATTAGGGGACACAAATGAAACTGAACGAGATCAGCGCATCAAAACCCCTTTCAAACAGCTGTCGCTATTTATATTCCATAGCAATAATATCGGAACACGTTTTAAGCTGGTCGCGGTATATTTCATCGGTGAAATTCCGCTTAAATTTCTTCTTGTAACTGTTCCAATATTTGCTACGTTACAAAAAAAGAATTTCTCTAAATTACACAACCCAGTACTACTGTGGGTTCACAGAAGAAACCTTACAACTTAGTAGGTCCTGTTATGAAGGCTTTCTGACTTACTTGCTTTCCAAGAGGTCGGAGAGATTTACAAACAAGAAGTTTACTCGTTATTGTAAATTAAAATAACAATTAAAATTACGCTGAGATAACAAGCATGAACACAACACGGACAGCACTGCTCCATTTTCCCAAACACATACCCAACACAATTCATCAAAACTATGTTTATTTCCCAATCCCACCGCAGAAACGCTCAAAATTCAACAACAAGGTAACAGCTACAAATTAACAGACGAACTAATTAATCCCTCTCGTAATAGACTGCAGTTTAGTCATTATAATATTACATATCGTACTATATCTTATTAAGGGCCGGATAAACTCTGGAGTAATGAAACTCTAGGAAAACCACGAACTACAAACTCGTACCTGGCATAAAGGATGAGTACCCCGACTATGTTTCATTCATAGCGGTCTAAGTTATGAGATTCGAGCGAGGACTTGTGGTTATGTAGGTTAGTGAATGTATGGACGGCTGGATACAATTTCAACATGACAATTATATTTGTATACTACTGAGAAAGCGAAAAGTTGCTTAGCTTTGATTCCTAAACATTTTAATTCTAATAGCGACGCGCGACGCGCGACGTAAGATATCCGGAAGTCACCAACAACAAGATAAATTATTTACGAGTATATTGTCGAATTAGTTGCACTTGAAAATTATAATGAATCGACATTCTGTTACATCGACATTGACCAAGTTTGTAGAAACGTAATTTTGCGGTCAGGCAGTTGTTGCCTTAAATCGAATAATAACAACATTTCATTTATTTTTCAACACCTTCTAATGACATCAGTAGGTGTGTACCTACTGATGACGTCACTATAGATTTCCTGTAACATCACCTTACTTTTTATCGGTTTCTTGTACAATGAGGAATCAGCATCAACTGGTTTAATACAGCACGATTGGTCGCGCGTTTTTTTCTTCAACCATAATTTCACAAGCTCCAAAAAATACTTCAACCGCTTTCCCTCAAAACTTGCCCCACACATCGACCGCAGAGCACTTAGGTATATAATATTTTTATTGCTACCCCGACCGTCGCAGAGGACAGGACTAAATAAAAATATATTTGCCGAAGAACGCCTGTATTGTGGCTACGTCAGTGAAATTCTTATGTCTGTATGGTTGAATGTTTTCATTATTGTGTTCAGATTGTGGCCGTATATGTTTATTTTTTCTGTCATAAATGTTTGAGATGCGTTGAAGAAAAATGTATGATGTTGCTGTTTTTTGTTTTTATTTGGGATATAAAGTAAGTGGTTTTTTAACGCAGTAATGTTTTGAATACTCTATTTTTTTGGGAATCAAGAATGACAGAATGTATACCAATACACATGATTATCTGTAAGTTTTAAAATTTAACCCTTTATAAGGCATAACGATCTGGCAATCAGAAAATAAGGGCAAATAGGCATAGGTATAATTGGTAGAAAATAAATAATATTCAGTTTTTTTTACTTTTTTGTGTTTTTTGAATATTTAATGAGTTATTGATAAATCTTTAAATAATCTCTGTACAATCATAAAATGCGTAACAGGAACAAATAATTTAATTTTTGCGGTGAAAAATATGGTGGGAAATATATTCCCTTTACCAGACCTGTTTAATCGACCACTGCTTGTAAAATTTAGGGTTTACCTACCTAAATATACAGAAATAATTACCAAGTTTCTTTTATTATTTTAAAATAAAATTATTTATGTTGTACTTCTGATCTTTAGATAAAAAAATTCAATGCAATTAACAATGTAACGAACAAGGTAATTTTAGAATTTTTTCAATAAAGGTGCATTAGACTTGTAAGTACCTACTCTAAAGAAAGGTCGATAATTTTCCTCTTTCCAATAACAATATTGAGGTCAAAAAGACCCCGTATTATGCCCTCGTCAGTACATCCTTCATCCTCACACCAGAATGTCTTCATACCAGGACTTTATGTAAGAGAATGTCAATATTTGAGGACGTATGTTTGCATTATTTTTGCGTCGGAAACTGAAGTGTTTGTGTGTCACTTATCAACAAGTTGTTGGGGTTTGCTAGGAGAGATGTTAAAGTACTTGAAGTTGTACTTTTTGTGCACGTGGTTTATTTTCGTGTACTGTAAACTGCTTTACATAACATCACGCCTGCTTTTCTCGAAGGTTCAGGCAGACGTGTACTTTTGTTAGCTATGTAACTAGTTATGATGTTACTTCATTGAAATCTGCTGTCATTTTAAAATAAAATGAGAAAAAATATTTATTTGTGGTGTATTGTTGTTTTAGAATAGAAATTAGTAGGAGAGATTGATTATTACACCGAAATACTTATTTGTATGGCCCTTGGCTCATGTAAAGACATACTAGTGTAATATTCTAGACGAAATTTCTCTAGTTATAATAATCATTCAATTTAATACAAAGAAAATTGAAAGTTTTACAAATAATTATTTCTGTACATAGAGGACCTTTCCTCCTGTTATGAAATTATGTAACAGTTGCATACAAACCTACGTTCCAAGTAAAACATCTATATTTTGTAGGATTTGCACGAGAACTAGCCAAACACTGACCAGCGGCGTTCAAAGCTTTGTTCAATCAGAAGTCCTGCAGAATGCGAATATCTGAGAATTTCACATGAATCGGACAATGGACCGGAGGATAAAACAAGGAACCATAGCTAAGAAGGGTAACAAGAATGATCTCATAATATACCGAAACTTGTAACATAGAATCTGTGACAGTTAGTAGAAGTATTGTATTGTCTTAGGAAATGAAACTTATTAAGCATTGTATGTAATCTTGCCTATCTCAACAGCACAAATAAAATGAAAGATTTTTTATTTCAATTATAATCAGCAATTGGAGGAGCGCGTTCAATTACCTACAACTGTTCACTAAAATATAAAAGTAACAGGGGTTTCATAAATCATTTGTATATTATACATTCTTCTCTTCTTCTGCGAAAAGTAGAAGATTAAGTGTAAACTTGTACCTATATCATTCAATTTCTAGTTGCTGAAATGCTTAAACTCAAAGTACCTATTTATTTTTATTGAACGATATCAAGTTATTTTGAATGTCAGAAAAACATAGGCAGCGAAACTACAGTCACAGCAAAATAACTTGTGAAAAACTGTCTCTCTCTATGGATGAAACCTGATGCAGTATCCGAATTACGCCTTTTTATAGTTACTCCAAAACGCAGCTACGTGAAATCCGTTTACTGATGCAGTCATAAAATCATAAAGTTTGCAGGGGTTTTCTTGTTGCTTTTACTATCCCTGGACAACCCCAAACATTCTCCACAAACAATAAACCTATAAACAGTAGAATATTGCAGTATCAAAAGTGTTTCAAGAACGGAGAAAGCAATATCGTAATGGGTTGTTGTACCGGCTATTAATTCCCTAGTTGACTTCTGTACAGCCATTGCCCGTAGCATTTCATTTAGTTAAGTTTTATATTATTATTATTGTACGGCTGTTTTAAGCTGGCCACTTCAAGATAGTTTCAACATCTGTTCAGCTGTTTAAGCAGGGCTTTATTGTCGAGACATTGCGTCTCGTACATAGATAATATAATGGTCTCGTATAAACCCTAGATGATTACTTATTTTTATATAATCATGATAACATCACGATTGCGATCTCTGTAGGATTAGGCAGAGGTGTTCCTAATAGTAAACCAACATTTCATCAGTAATTTTAAAGCCATGTAATGGAGAGAAGGCTATTGCCATCAACCGGGCACAAATCAAGATACAGCTGCTACTGACAACCAATTACATTTTGTCCTACTCGGGAACCAAACTCAGGAACTCTTGTTCAGTAGTCGCGCTTGCGACCATTTGACCAACGAGGCAGTCGTATCTAGAACACTCAGTCACTCAGTTTATATAGAACTTTCCACTAAAACAAAATCTTTGCATCAACCCGTTCACTCCACCAAAACCTTATCAAAAATCAATTTTCCTAAAAATCCACCGCATCATTTTATCCAGTCTCGTGTTACCCGCTGAG
Organism: Diarsia brunnea; assembly: GCA_949774965.1. NCBI lineage: Eukaryota > Metazoa > Arthropoda > Insecta > Lepidoptera > Noctuidae > Diarsia > Diarsia brunnea. The sequence continues at coordinate 1,806,156 of OX459005.1, read as the reverse complement.
CTGGCTCGATCTCCATGTAATGACGTCAAACATACGTGGACACAACGACATGGATTGATCCCAGTTGTTGGCACCACGTGAGCTCGGAAACGATATTTTGTTGATGGTAATTACCGCTTGTGGACTTATCTAGCTCAAATGCTGTCGGTGGTGATTTGTGGTGCAATTATGTAGAACGATGGGTGCGACACGCGTAGTTCATGATTTGAGAGGAAATTAAATTGAAGTTGAATAACTTGATGAAGTTTATTGTACGCGCTGCTGATTGGGTCGCACACACCTTGACTTGTTAGCTGAATGAAAGTCACGGATAGCTAAAGATGATTGTTTATTGACTGAACTTAACTACCACGTAACTATTGCTAAATGTATAATGTTTGAATGAGTACCGCTGTGTATGATCGCTGATTGTGTACTGTCGCCTTACACTATAATTTGTGCAAGGTGACGGAAAAGTGCTGATGTATGCAATGCGCGCGTGCCATGTACGATGCATGACTCGTACATTTATTTTTTAACTAAATCGAGACAACAAGTTCATGGTTGGATTATTAGGGTTATAGCTAGAAAATTTTGCATTATGAACTATTGAACAGAATAGAATTACATTATTCACGTGACACAGAAAGAAAGAAAAAGAAAGTTCCTGAAAACGTGCAGTTATTGAGCGGGGGTAATGGCACGGTTGGCGCAGTGGCTGAGCGATTGGACTGCTGCGCTGCGTGTCGCGGGTTCGACTCCCGCACGGAACAAATATTTGTATGACCTACAGATAGTTGTTTCGGGTCTGGGTGTTTGTGTATGTGAGTTTAAATGTTTGTAAATGCACCCACGATACAGGAGAAATTCCTAGTGTGGGGCAACGTTTTTAAAACGAAGAAGAAGAAGAAGAAGAAGAGTGGTTTCCGCTTAATTACTGCACGATTTTCTCTGCATACTCGTAACAAATCTCCTTATTAACACTGCCGAACGCTGTAAATAAAGACTCAGGCTGTGGCGCGAAAGTGTTTTCCTACCCAACCAATTATACCACTTGCCGAACATCTCCCACCTGGACACGAGTTGCCATGGCTGAACTGGAAGTCCTTTTTTTTTAGCGGTGGAAAATCATCAATTAACTCCTCCCGCTCTTGGACAGAGTGAAAGAGAGTGTCAGACTTCTGCTGACTAAAAACCACCCATGTTCTTTCTTAGCCTTTTATGTCGAGGCCGCGGTATCTCTTGCGAACAACCCACAGCCCCGACGGGTGTACTGGAAGTCCATATATAGACTCTGGACACAGGTCAAGTGGAAACACAAAACCTGTTCAAGTGGAAATTCATAGATGACTCTGCTCTGGACTGTTAATGTGGTGTTACCCCACAGACGATGGTACACTTGATATCGTGTCCTGCCTGCCCCGTTACTTGCACATCACAGGAGCTAATAGTAGGAACTGAAAATGACAAACTCGTCGCTAAATTTTGGGCTGACTCAATTTAAATTGTCATCGACACGCTAAGAAGAAGAATTATATTTTATTATTATTATATATGCATTATTATGTACCATTTATGTTGGTATATTGATTTATGTTTACCAAATAGTATTCTCCTAATTTATTTATTTTTATACTCTACCACAATGCTGTCCTATTTGACCCTAAGGTTGACTGGTAGGCCCGTCGGGGCTGCGGGTTGTTCGCAAGAGATACCGCGGCCTCGACATGAAGGGCTAAGAAGGAACATGGGTGGTTTTTAGTCAGTAGAAGTCTGACACTCCCTTTCGCTCTGCCCAAGAGCGGGAGGGGTTATTTGATGATTTTCCAGCCGACTAAAAAAAAAAAAGGTTGACTGGTAGAGAATGCCTTGTGGCATTAAGTCCGAATATGTGCCACGTTTGTGCATGAAGTTTAAATAAATAAATAAGAATAACACATAACATAAAATCACGGTTAAAAGTACACCCACATTTCTCCAGTTATTTTTTAAATCCCAAGTAATAGCGAGCGTTTTGCCATAGACCAGGCACAAAATCTAGAAATCGAGGCTGATAGTAAGAAATTCCTAAAGAAAAAACTCAATAACATTTTTCCCGACCGGGAATCTAACCCAGGGCGTCATGCTGTAGTAGTTGCGCTAACGACTACTGGACTAACTCATTAATTCAAGACCATTTTAGTATTACGAGTTAAACCACTTTTCCTCCTAAGGGTGTAAAAGTACCCTTAACGCAAATGAAAGGCACTTGTTCTCCCCCCACCACTGCGATCATTTTTTTTGTTCTAGACCATACCTGGGAACCTCTTAGTTACGGAGATATTGGGGGTCAAAGTTCTAACTTTTTCACAGCTGTTTTTGTAAATACTAGTTTTTCAGGTTATAACTTTACTTAAATTACCTCCATAACCCGTTTACTATTCAAAGCATCCACTAGCACAATGTTTTAACAGTGCTACATTAAGTTTTACCGTAAAATGTGATTTTTGACCCAAAAAAAAAAGTCGTTTCCCAGCAAAAATCTTTCCGTAGGGGTACTTAGTTTGATGTACAGAATGCTTGGTTAACGGCTGTGTGATGGGTTGATTTACACCCTGTATAAAGTTCTCTTCACACATATTCTATCGAACATCAGATAAATTCTGATTACAAGTCAAAATATTAGCTGCGAGGATGATCTGAGTATGGAAGAAAAACACACAGCTTAACTGTTCAAGTAAGTTATAAGTAAGAGGAAGTTATGGTGTGTGTACGTAGAGAATATATGTTTGTGTTCCATTGCTGGAGAATGGATTTTGATAAAACCAACACGCGTGTGTTTGTAGATGCAAGGATTTGATTGAGCTAGTCGTACGCTGCGTCCTCACACATGCACGAAATAGGTTGCTTAGTGAGGGAAGTGTGTAAAACTTTACCTAACCAATAATAACATAACATCACGCCTGTAATCCCCGAAGGGTTAGGCAGAGGTATACCTATTAGTACACCCACATTTCGCCAGTTATGTTTAAGTCCCATGTAATAGGGGAGAGTCTATTGCCATCAACCGGGAACAAATCCAGACTCCGTGGCTGTTACTGATAAATTCCTGATGGAAAAAGCGAATAACACTTTGCCCGACCCGGCAATCGAACCCAGGACCTCATGCTCAGCAGTCGCGCTTGCGACCCCTAGACCAACGAGGCAGTCAATAATAATATTATTTATTTTTCTGTTGAGCTAAGTTGGCTTGTAATTGGTTACCTTAACGCAATCCTTCACTGAAAACCAGCGTCTCTGGTGGCAACGCAAGTTAAAACGATCAGAAATAAATGAAAGTTGTTTTTATTTTTCATAAAATAATATATAAATTCACGCCTTTTTCCCAATGAATTCGTCCACATTCATACGCAAACCGCACCCGTTGCGAAGTGACATTTAGTTTTCAGCAGGTATTTAAACTGAAGGAATATAGAAGACTTGTATCCAAAAACATTGACTATTATTACGAGCTAACGGTAGCACGCTTGGATGCTTACTAGCCAGAAGTCTTACTACACACATCAAAAGTGTCTAGGGATCAAGCATTTTTATGCGGATTTCTTGAGATTGAGATGTGGCTTTGTAATAAATTTATTATTATTATTATTATTATTTATTGAATAAAAGGCCAACATGGACCAATACACACATTACAAAATAAATAACACAAAGACAATTAAAATAAATACAACAATACCATTAAATACAAATAAAATCAATCAAATTAACATTCAATACAATTAAAACAATATTTTCACATTCGCCCGTACATGTACCATGTCACAGTGATACATGTACTGGCAGTCAAATCGCTGGGCGAAAGCTCTCAGGATACTGTTCAGGCTGACCCGCACCCTGCGCGCCAGGGATGTGCACCGCTTGCGCATGGTTGTATAAAAACAATCCACGCGCGCTTCGGCGAACATCCCCGAAGCGCTACAGAAGCGAGGCAGCCCCAACAGCACCCTGAATGCATTATTGTATTGGACGCGTAGAGCGTTGTACTGCTTTTGCGTATAATCCACCCACAGACTGCTCGTGTAGAAGGACGTGCAAAATGCCCTGAATAGGGTGATCTTGACGTCTCTTGAACAGCGAGCAAATCTGCGAGCTATCATATTCGCACGAACAGACAACGCTCTACGCTCCCTTTCTATGTCATTATCGTCTTTCAGATCCGGGGTTAGACAGTGCCCAAGGTATTTAAACTTTTCTACCTTACGAAGGGGGTAGCCATTCAGTCTAACTTTAGGTGTTTGACTTAGGGACCTTCCCCGAGCCTGAAAGACCATCCACTCACTTTTATTAATGTTGTAAGTCAACCCGTGTTGCCCAGCATATTTTTCACAGATGCCAAGCAGCTGCGACAGTCCACCTACAGACGCACTCAGCAGCACCATGTCGTCCGCGTAACTAATATTATTAAGACAAACTCCATCAATATGGCAGCCGACATGTGTGCTGCTGAGCTCCTCTACAAGCGCGTTCACATACAGGTTGAAAAGTTTTGGCGATGTCAGCCCCCCCTGCCTCACGCCGCACTCCAACCTGTATGGTGTCGAATACGCCCCAGACCACCGAACAACGTTGATCTGGTTCCCATACCAATATTTAAAAGTGCTGATTAGTTCCTCGGGCATTGTTGTTTGCTGTAGTTTTTGCCATAGAATATCGTAAGAAATCAGATCAAACGCTTTCGATAAATCAAGAAAACATCCAAAAATAGGCGTATTTTTATCCGTGTAGTACTTGACAGTTTGCTTCAGACACAGTATAGCTGTTTCAGTTGAGAGACCTGACTTGAAACCAAATTGGTTGTCGTGTATCTGTAGATGTTTATCAAGCTGTGTGTTCAGCAAACAATTTATGATTTTATAAATTTATATGGATCCTTTTTGGTGCATTTCATAATTTGAATCAGGAACTGTGAATCAAATTCGAGTAAAAGATGAAAATCAGCTGTCAATATTTTCCCTATAAAAACATACAACGCATTGAAGACATTATTAGTGCTACTGTTTCCCTACTACTGATTAAAACCAACGTTATTATGGAGCGGCGACGTCATTTAAGCAGGGAAGAAATGCTCAGAGCCGTGGGAATGATAGAAGCTGGTTCCCGGCAACGTACTGTGGCTTTAGCTCTGAATACAAGTCAGAGTGTTATCAGTCGACTTTGGACACGTTACCGAAGCACTGGTACCGTGGCTGAGCGCCACGGAGGACGGTAGCGCTGCACCACACGGAGACAAGACCGATACATTCAAATCTTAACTCGAAGAGCTCCAACAATAACCGCCATGATGTTAGCCGTGAGGCTTCATCACTCTTCAGGGAACTTAATTAGCGACCAAACAGTCAGAAACCGCTTGCATGAAGTGAACCTTCATTCCCGAAGACCGCTACGGGTACCACCTATAGCAATGCACAATCGTAGGATTCGATATCAATGGGCTCTTGAACACAGAAATTGGGCAGAAGAACAATGGCGTTTCGTGTGCTTTTCTGATGAGTCTCGTTTTGGTATGAGACCGGATACAAGACGTATACGACACTGGAGAACCCCTGGACGCCAACAGCGACTAAAATCCTGCCAGGAAGTCCATCCTTATAGTGGTGGAACCATCATGGTATGGGCGGGTATTTGAATCGGCGGAAGAACTGAGTTGATTTGGATCAGAGGCAACCTCAACGCTCAAATTTATGCTGAGACGATTGTATCAGACGTCATCGTTCCTCTACAAGTGCAAATCGGTCCCTTATTTCAGTTAATGCATGATAATGCACGACCGCACACCGCAAGAGTTGTAAGACAGACTCTCGCCGCAGCTAACATCAATGTCCTGCCCTGGCCTGCTCAGTCGCCAGACTTGAACCCGATTGAGCATGCATGGGATATACTACAGAGAAGAGCTCTGCCGAATATGGAGGGTATCCAGTCGCAAGAAGACCTTTTTTTGTTGTTGCAACGAACATGGGCGGCCATTCCACAGCGTGATTTGGATGAACTCATTTTGAGTATGCCAAACCGATGTTCTTGTGTTGTTAGTCTTCGCGGTAGAAACACGGATTATTAATTGTTTAAGTTACCCAATAAAATTTAAAAGAAAACTGTTATTTCAGTCTTTTTTTCGAACTTTAATGTTAGTGGTTCAAATGTCAAAAATCCCTTTATTAGGAAAATGGCAAATTTCTTTATTAATGCAAAGGTGACTTGGTTTATCGTTACTGTGACAAACGAAAACACTTTATTTGATGAATCCTTAAAGAAAATTTTAATTAATATCAATCAGGAGAAAAGTTATTGCAAAAATATATGTTGATCCCTAGACACTTTTGATGTGTGTATTTTGTTTTCCTCTTGCGCCGAACAAACTCGTTGAGACATTTTTATGCACCCCTCAATTTTGGATGCAACGAGGATAGCCTCGTTGCGTCAATAATGAAATCGATGACCCTTTCTACCCTTGGTAAATCCTCAAATAGGGATATTTTCCTGGAAAATGCGAAGGGATTATATCGGACTCCTATCATCTGTAACAACTACACGATTGTCCTCCCTTGCACATAAAAAGGAGAGGGGTTGCAGGATTTCGTGCGGAACACATCAGTGCCCTATTTGGGTCTACGGCTTAGAGGGCACTTGCATAGAGAGGCAGGTTTCGTACTTAAAAGTAGACAATTTTTACCCGAAACCAAAAGATAAACGATGTATAAGGTTTTCGTATTATAACTGATGAACAAACGGAAGACTAGACTCGTAGAAGAATCGTAAGCAGACTCAGTTTAGATTGCCGTCGACACCCTTTTTTTATATATATATTTTTTTTTCTTTATGGTGGGTGGAAAATCATCAAATAACCCCTCCCGCTCTTGGACAGACCGAAAGGGAGTGTCAGAATTCTACTGACTAAAAACCACCCATGTTCCTTCTTAGCCCTTCATGTCGAGGCCGCGGTATCTCTTGCGAACAACCCGCAGCCCCGGCGGGAGTATAGCTAAACCTTTATAAAAATAAAGATTCCGATTTAAAGGAAGCATCTTTTGGGCATGTTCGGTCTATTGTGAACCTCATCCATTAGGGCTAAAACAGGCTTCATCAGACCAATAAGTTCGATTGTGCATGACATGATGCCACTAATTCTGGCTGACCCATTCGAATGGCATTATTACAATTGAAACCACAAAGACCACTGATATGTTAGTCTCTAACCCTAATTCTAACCTAAAACTCATTGTCCGTTACCGATTTCACACACGAAAACACATCCTATGCGTTCCAGCCGACCAATATTTGCGTTTTACACGGGCAACTAAAGTTGCTCGACGAAGACTGCGATGTAAAGATGCCTACTTGGAACAATTGTTGTGAGAGTAATTGTTGCATCATTATGACTGCCTCGTTGGTCTAGTGGTCGCAAGTGCGACTGCTGAGCATGAGGTCCTGGGTTCGATTCCCGGGTCGGGCAAAGTGTTATTGGCTTTTTCCATCAGGAATTTATCAGTAACAGCCACGGAGTCTGGATTTGTGCCCGGTTGATGGCAATAGGCTCGCCCCCTATTACATGGGACTTAAACACAACTGGCGAAATGTGGGTGTACTATTAGGTACACCTCTGCCTAACCCTTCGGGGATTACAGGCGTGATGTTATGTTTGTTTGCCCAAATGTAATAAATAAAAAAGAAATTAGATAACATTTATATTTAATACATGGATCGAGAGTGCTAGAAATCAGCAGATTTGACTCAGTTTGACAGTAGGAATAACAGTATAAGTAAAAAGATGCATGTTGCAAATGAAACTACAGTTCATAATCATCAGCCTATTAATGTTCCCACTGCTGGGACACAGGCCTCCCATCTTTAAGAGAAAATGGGCTATAATCCACCACGCGAGCCCAGTGGGGATTGGTACATTTTTAGGACATGCCGGTTTCCTCACGATGTGTTCCTTCGCCGTTTTTGAGAGCAGTGGTGATGAAATAAATTACACAACGTAATGCGCCTACCTAGATTCGAACTCACAACTTACTGTTCGTAAGGCCCGCTACCACTGGGCTCCACTGCTACTGTTGCCAGGCAATAATTGCTGAAAAAATTGCTCGTATACGCGCTACCCGCGCTGGATCGCGAGCCATAACGCGTGTAAAGCGTGTGGTTGGTTGCAAATTGCCTGCAGATCGCACGGGGACTTCGGTTTCAATGTAATAAGATTGTTTGGGGACATGCGCTACTGATGTGTTGTGTGGCTGCACTGTTCAACATATCTGTTCATACATATGCGTAGCTGTGTGACATAGAATAATCTGCCAATAATGAAAGACGTGAGAAGGAGAAGACCGTGGTCCACAAAGCGGATCCAGTGATATAGATCCCCATTTGATAGTCGACACTGAATTCGATTGGTGGACCTCGATCTGCCACAATCAACATGATGTTATTTTTTCCTTCTCCGATAAATATAGGTAGCAGAATAGAACAAAAACATCATCTTCCAAATGATCTCCTTCTATAATATGATATGAAGGGTCCACTCAGGATCTGGCTGTGCTTACAGGTATTTGATTAAATAGAACTTCGGAATTGTAACTCAGTAAGGCAACTAGTATCAACTACTTTATCTATTCAAAAAATCTTTCATTATTATATTCTACACATTTTTCTCATTCAAAGGATTGCCTAAAATACTGACCGGAAATAAACTTCCGTTTGACACATTTCCAGAGCAATGGGATTAACTGTCTCCAAATTATTCAAAATACTTTCTCACTTCACGATCGTACTTCAAAAAGCGTCCATTGAGGACTCTTTCAGGTGCAATCATCGCGCTAACCTAAGGATTAAAATGAATATGTCATTGCCATGTCCATTTCCGAAAACTGCGATCCATTCCCATTTTCAACAATAAGTACCATTAGCAGCCTGAATCTTTTTTTGATGGGTCCATTGAAAACCCTTTTAAATTAAATTATTCACAAGCACATTGACCCCGGAAACAAAGCCCCATTCAACCCTGACCCCTCCGGAATCAGATCAAAAATTGTCCCCAAATTATTCAAAATCTAATCTCAGTTTACGATCGCATCATCATTGTGCGTTCACGAGGGACTTCGTCAGGTGCAACCTAATTCATCACGCCAAACTTTATGGAGTATTAGGTGACAAAGATTAATACACACCAATTTATTCGGGCACCGCTGCGGAGCGTGGTCTCTTTAATTCGGTCGGTTTGCGCGGTTGGCACACACCCCAAGTTGCTATTTATCAAAGCTCCTGCTAGTAATAAATAAATCGAGTTTCGTCTTGTTAGCTCGGAAAAAAGTCTTTATGGAGCGTTTATTTCGTTAAAGTTATGAAGTAAATTCATCAGGTTTTGAAAATTGGGTCGTGGGTGGTCTGTGTTATTTATTGGTGCAAGAAACTTTCTGAAATAAAGATGCTGTACACTGTACAGTGTATAGAGCATCTCAATTAAACTTGTGTTATTCACAACTTTTTGCAGCGGTTATTCTATACTATGCCACGTCTTTTATATTCATCATGACGGCTGGTGGAACAAATATTTGTATGGCGTACAGATAGTTGTTTCGGGTCTGGGTATCTGTGTATGTGACTTTTGATGTTTGTGAACGCACCCACGATACAGGAGAAATTCCTAGTGTGAGGCAACGTTTTTTTTTTTTTTAAATATAATAATATGCCTCCTGTCTACAAATTGATATAAATCTTGTTATTTAAAAAAAACAAGCTGGTTAATAAGAAATGGTATGGTAAAATAAGTTCTTGGAAAGAGCTGCTTTACACTAGAGCATCAAGCAGTAAATATAAAAATCCTATCCTCAGAAAATTCACTTTCTTGCCAGTTTGAAATATTATTAATATTATACATAAACGGAGGATTACATTTGATAGACTGCTAAATTATTGCAACATAGTCCAATCAATGCATTCTGATATTCATACACAGTCTTCACTGCATTATCCTCCTATGCCCGATCATTGTATCGGTTTATACAGAGGACACAAGAGGTAATAAATTATTCTAGGCAATGAATGTCTATATGCAAAAGTTGAATATCTGCATTTAAGTAACACATAACGTAACATCACGAATAACTTTAAGGTGAATAAAGTTTTCGAAAGGCTATGCAGAAATGTATTTAAAATATAATTATCCTCATTTCGCCAGTTCTAACAAGACTCAAATGTAGGCTCCAGTCTGCTTCTGAGATTTTTTTGGTGGAAAAAGCCAATAGCACTGTGTCTTACCAGGAAGTTAAACCCTATGGTGAGCAGTAATGTTAGCTATCACTAGACGAATTATGCCATTCAACCTTCAAGCAATTCTAAAATAAATAATAATAGCATCCTTCACCCTTCACACACTATTATCAATAAAAACAGTGATAAAGTTCTATCCCACACCCCGACATTTACACTATCAGATGTAAGGAAATGTTCACGTTTCTATAAAAAATAAGATTACACGACCTCTATCCGTCTGCCCCTTGGGTGTTCGTTCGGGGGTAGTGTTGTCGTGTGTCCCATATTCCCGGGACAACGCAGTTTTTCCGGAACGATGGCTACCCCACGGGATATCGAAAAGGACGGGATTTTCGGCGCTATCCCAGAGTTTAACTGATATTGAAGAGGTTCGTTTTAATAAAATATTATGTTTTGACTTGTTTAACTTGCTTCTTGAATGTTATGGATATGGCTTATTGCTATTGTATTCAAATATAAATTTCTTAGAACAATATCATAAAATTTTAATGAAGTATTTATTGGGTGCACTTTACTATGAGTAATTTAAACGTTATGCAGGTTCTATTTGCCGCTTACTTGGTCATTAGTGACCTATGTATTCTAAATAGGTATATGCAATATTAAATAGCAAAGTGCAAAAATAAATTGCAATAAACATAAACAATGCTAAAATTTCCCAAGAAAACCGACTCCAGCTAGCTTCAACACAACATAAAAACTGCACCGAAAAAACCCGTGTCGTCGCCGCCACCGCGTCCCGTATTCCGGCTCCTTTAATTCCGCATTTCCGTCCCGGTCCCGGGGCTTTATTACTGGCGGCACTAGTTGGTCCCTGCTATTGGTTTTTGCTGAAAAGCGCCCCGTGTAATCCGATTTCGGCCGCTTTCGTGTTTGTTTTCATAGTCTTAGCAAAGTTATACGTTTTGTGTTTGTTGTGGCAGTTTAAGTTTTGCGAAAATATTTTGTTCATTGTCGTGTGGTAAAAATGTGTACTTTAGAATTTTTAAAATTATTTTACATTTTTATTAATCCTGTAAAAACTGTAGTACTGTTTGCTTATTTCGAAGAATATTTTGCGTTTGCGTTTATGGTTTTTGAAAGCTTTATTTTTTTAATAACAACATCATAACATCACGCCTGTAATCCCCAACGGGTAAGGCAGCGGTTTACCTAATAGTACACCCATATCAGCTGTTGGAAAAACCCAACAACAATTTGGCTGACCCGGGAACCCAGGACTTCATGCGCAGCAGTCGCGATTGCGACGACTGTGCCAATTAGGCAGTCAATCAGTCAGTCAGTTTTTTAATCATTCGTAAAATTAAACAAACAACCGCCCATGAACATATCATTTTGTTATCAATAGCAGCAGTAGACCAGTTCTGCAAAGATACCGAATGATTGACACATAATTATCCTTTCTTAAATTTTTCTCCAAGTTAAATGAAAAATAATGTACCCCAATATAAAAAAATGTCCACAATTTTAACAACTCATATCTTCCTTTTTTTCGCAAGTGACGTTGAGCCCCAAAAACATGAAAAAAACGACAGCGTTATTTACGGACTGCCAAAAACGTTTTAAATTCCAAAATCAGGAAATTGAAAAATGACAAAAAAGAATGTTGGAACATTCCCCCTTATTTATATTACGTGATGATTATTTATTCAAGGGGATCAATTTTTTTAAAACGTTATAACCTTTTTAATTATCTTGCGTATTTACTTTGTATGTAGAAATACATCCATTTGCACAGTTTACACCTGGCATAATTATTTGTTAATTGGGAAAATAATATTGTATTCATATTTGATAAAAAATACAGAACTTAAACACCGTTGCAAAAATAGCATATTACAGTGTGACTGTGAATCTGTGGGGTAGGATCGGATGATGGAAACTGGAACTATGAGAAATGCAGAACAGTTTGTGATCCTATTTTATGAGAGCTGAGAAAGCTACGCTGGATTTAGGTAGGTAACCTTTTTGTATCATTCACATTTACTTCTATGGAGCCACTTTCTAAGGTGTAATATAATGTTCCTAACCAAAGTTTTATGTTTTTGCAACAGTAGTTTGATATCTTGACTTCACAATCTGACTTTAAAAAGACCTCTCGTTATTATTATAAGCCTATATTGTCCTACTGCAGGGCAAAGACCACCCTTCCCTTCTTCCACTTTTGGCGATCTAGTGCAATTGTAGGCCAACCCTTTAAGAAAGAGTCCAGCTTATTCTGCATCTTCTGGGCCTGGCACGTTGTCGTTTCCTGCATGTTGGTATCCCTTCCACTGAGTGGTAATTTTTGTCTATTACTCCTCCGACATGCAGCAGATGTAATCAGCCAGTTCCATTTTAATCTAGCAGCTGTCAGCCAGCTTGGGTTTTGGCGCGTGGTGTGGTATTTCGAATGCGGTCCGTAAGTTTGACACTCAGCGTACTTTGCCATAGCTACTTAACTTTGTGAAATTATGTAACCTGAGAAACGCAATAATACTAAAATTATATCGTGTTAGAGATCAACTAGAATATTTGTATCTACCTTTACAGATCTGTTGTGTGTTACCAATGCAAGTAACTACACAACGCAATTAATATCAGACAATTTCAAGCTCCAGTTTACTATTGTAGTTCGGTAGACAAACAATGGAGCGTTCGATAGTCCCTTACGATTGATGTACCAATCAACCATTCACTGTATGATTGATTAGGTTTGATATATCATCCCAACATGAACAATTATAACTATTAAGTATGTAATAACAACTGTTTCTAATTATGAATTAATTATCTATTCATTAGAGTATAATGACACTTATAACCACATAATATGTTATAGGCCAAACCCGATGACAGACCAAACTAGTTTGTCCTAGACCAAACCGGTTTACAAGCAAATTCGAACCTTACCTATCCGAGTCAGAGTGCCCCAAGTTCCGAGCTCGCTTCGCTCGCTTTTTGACCAAAGATAAACTATATAGTTGAGCCTTATAATGCATTTAGAATTATTCAATATTCATAAAGTAACAATAAGTAATTGTGTAAAGAGTTATCTGTTCCTTTCATTTCTGCGTGTGTTTAAAGACCGGAATAGACTGCTCTCAAAACGGTGAAAGAAAACATGGTGAGGAAACTGCTGATGATTTAAAATTCAAGATTCTTTATTTGCATGAAATATGGTACAAAATGGTATACATTTAGCATCCAAACTTAAAACTAAATTAAAACACCTAGTAGGTACTCGTCATTTCGATGTTACCTTGTTATATAAAACAAATGATGATTATGATGATGATGTTACTTTCTGCTTAATTATACATAAAATATTCCGATCTTTGCTCTTAAAAAAAGACTGCATACAAATTCACATGAAGACAACCGCTACTACCCATTCCAGTATAAAACAAATATCTTAGCAACAAAAAACTTGGCTAAAATAAAGAGTTTTTACTCTCGCAAATATGAAAATTAAAGTGAAGCCCTCACGTACTTGGGTAAAGTAGTAATAGTTATTACTGTAGCTTTCATTATGTTAGATAAAATAAATCACACGTGGGTTGAAAAGAACCTTCCTTTTTTGTTGACAAAAATGTCAAAGTCACAAGTAGACACGGCGACTCATCAAGGTATAATAATCCAGTATAACCTGACCTGGCTTTGTATAAGCTTGTGGTACAATGAGAGATCGGCACAAACTGGTTTTGTTTAGCTTGTTTGGTCGTCTGGCGTACGTCTTTTATTAATTAGTTACTAATAATATTGAATCGAGACATGTAGATAATAAGAGCAGTAGGTAGATAACGAGACGAGCCCTACTCGTAACAAAAGAAAAGTCGGTGGTATGTATAATAAATTATAATATGTGGGTTTTTCGTGTCTCTAAGCGAAACCGAATTATTCTTGTAAACTAAGCAACTGCTTTTGATATAGGTTATAAGGGGATCGGACAAAAAAAAAGTAATTAGTCCGTCAGATAGATTTCCAAAAAATATTGAACACATATTTATTTTTATCTTTTTTCACATAAACAAAAAACGAAGACGATACAGTGCTTCGAAAACTCGTGAACTCCTCGAAAACGCCACGTGTCAGTACATTTTTTACCTACTCACTCTTTGACGCGTTTTATCTTCGTCAATTTTTATTAATTTGATAAAACAAAAAACACGTATCCAATATATTTCGATAAATCTAACTGACGAACTAAACAGATATAATAATATTTTTTAGATTCAGTCCGATCCCCTATACCAACTAATATTATAAATGCGAAAGTTTATGAGGATGTCTGGATGTTTGTTACTCTTACACGCAAACACTACTGACCATATTTTGATAAAATTAAGCAGATAGTTTATAACCTGGATTAACACATTGGATACTTTTTATGCCGTACGGTGAGCTGATTGCAAAAAATAACTTTCGTAGCTTATTTCTCTGAAACCTGACTCTTTACAGGATTTTGTCTCATACAGTACTGGTTTGTATTTATTCCAGCTATCGTTTCATGTGAGTTTTATCAGTGTGAGCTACTTTAACAATAATATAAAATGGTTTAAGTTAGTATGGTCACAGACACTTTAATTAACACTGAAAACGGGATATTTAAAACTAGCTTGTGCCAGCGGCTTCGCCCGCTACAACTCGAAAATTATCCCACGGGAAGATAAAATCGGGATAAAAACTATCCTATGTGTTAATCCAGGGTATAACCTATCTACATACCAAATTTCAACCAAATCGGTCCAGCCGTTTATGCGTGAAAGAGTAACAAACATCCACACATCCATTCTCACAAACTTTCACATTTATAATATTAGTAGGATATTAGTAGGATGTTCAGGATTACTTTTGAGGCACTGATATTTCGGCGCACATGGATCAGTGCTAATGATACATGTACCTATTGATAGTGACTGCCCCGTTGGTCTAGTGGTCGTAAGGACGACTGCTGTGCATGAGGCCATGTGTTCGATTCCCAGGTCAGGCAAAGTTAATTGGGTTTTTCCATCTGGAATTTCTCAGTAGCAGCCACGCGGTATATCTTTGGCTCGCCACTTTTACATGGCGTACTATGTGTGTATTCATGGGTTTTTATGGGTCCTCAGCCTTACCCTTCGGGGATCAAAAGCGTGATGTTACCTTAATTTAAAAATGTAACTATAAGGTTTTCTTAAAAGTTCTGTTTTCTCTGAAATATGATTCTTAATGAGTTACTAACTTCCTTTCAAAAGCACAGATAAACATTAGGACAAAACCAGCTTTGGGAGCTTTTAGTGTCATTCAAATAAAGGCCTTGAATCTGTGAGGAGTCATGAATTAATAATGTCTAGAAAAGCCCTTCTAATTCGAGTAAAGTAAATAGTGAAAGAAAAGGTCGTATTTTAGGTAGGTAAGTACTTGTGGCACAGCTGAACGTATACGTGTTGTCTCTGTATAAGGAGAAAATGGCTGTCTTTCATATAGAGAAAGAAAGAAAACATATTTATTTAGCACATGCCACAAGTGCACACAACATCATCATCATTTCAGCCAAAAGACGTCCACTGCTGGACTTAGGCCTTCCCCAGGTGTCGCCACGTTGACAAATAATAAAAATTATAAAAAGAAACTAAAAACTAAACTGAAAAAAACAGTGCTTTTGCGTATCTTTTTAAATGTCAGTGGCTATCATAGTCTCCATAGATTAACTGTCTTCCATTTTGTACCAAACCATAACCATTTGACAGTTAATCGATGGACACTATGATGCCCACCGACAGTTAAAAAATACGCAATAGCCCTGTAGTTCAGCAAACTGCCGAGCAGCTAGTGTCATACACTGCTAACAAGTATTATGAGGTATTCAGTGATTTTGTCTTGTCTTGATGCTATAGTTCAGGTATCAAATGACGACTGTGATTTATCATTCCCTGGTCTACGTCTAGTCTTACCAAACTTCATGTTGGTAGCGACTTTCAGTGTAACCTGATAACTATACGAGTACCAATAAACGTTTTACATTTTCATGAACATGATATTTTGGAAGCCATACGTTATTTCACGAGCCATACGTTATTTCACGAGGAGGAGCTCGTGGCTTAATAAGAACTGCCACTCGGGTCGATCTTTAGGTAAAGCTGTGCTTGCCTAGGTCGGTCTGTGGATGGGTGACCGCCCGACATACCGAGTTTCCTCCGTGCCTCGGAAAGTACGTTAAGCTGTTGGTCCCGGCTGCCATATATAGAGCTTTGGCAGTCGTTACAGGTAGTCAGTGACCTGAAATTCTGACATCCAGTCTTACCAAAGAGTATCGTATTACCTAGTATTAACTGGGTTGTGGAGGTCAGATAGGCAGTCGCTCCATGTTAAATACTGGTACTCAGCTGCATCCGGTTAGCTGGAAGCCGACCCCAACATAGTTGGGAAATAGCTAGGCAGATGATGATGATGACGTTATTTCACGAGTGAATCGCTTTTGAATTTTGCTAAGTGAACATCTTAGTGCTCCTGACTGTTTTTAGGGTTCCGTAGTCAACTAGGAACCCTTATAGTTTCGCCATGTCTGTCTGTCTGTCTGTCTGTCTGTCCGTCCTCGCTTAATCTCTGTGACCGTTAGCACTAGAAAACTGAAATTTGGGACCAATATGTGTATCAATCACGCCGACAAAGTGCTAAAATAAAAATTGGAAAAAAATGTTTTATTAGGGTAGCCCCCCTATATGTAAAGTGGGAAGTGTTTTTTTTTTAATTTTAACCCTAATGTGTGATATATTGTTGGAAAGGTATTTAAAAATGAATAGGGGTTTACTAAAATCATTTTTTGATAATGTCAATAATTTCGGAAATAATCGCTCCAAAAGTAAAAAACAAAGCGTCCCCCCCCCTCTAACTTTTGAACCATAAGTTTAGAAAATACGAAAAAAATCTGAAAAGTAGAACTTTATAAGGACTTTCTAGGAAAATTATTTTGAACTTGGATGGAAACAACAGATGGAAACTGCAGTTAACCAATATAATTTGGTCCCTGAATCGTATGAGCGCCTATACAATCCAGAGGTCAAGTTTCATTTGCCCGTATTTTTTTTTTAACTTCGTTTACATAATATTTTATTATCTACGGAACCCTACACTGAGCGTGGCCCGACACGCTCTTGGCCGGTTTTTTATTTACGCATTGACATACAATAGTACATTATAATACAACTAACAGTTCAAACTCTTTTTTTCACCTAACCATTTGCAACAAAAAGATTCACCTCCACAATAGCCCCGATATCTGCCCACCCTACACACTGCACTAATAAATTACGATAGCACGTGCCACAAAGACACGCTCTTATCTGGGCGACTCGCACTTTACCAAAATGTTAATTTATGGCATTCGGCGCTTTTTTTCCAGAACGTATAATGGGTTGAAGGTATCTTCTCTTTGTTCGGGTGCACGCCTTATCGCGTCAACTAATGCAAGGGAAATTATGAAGGGGAATTTATGGGAGACGGATTAAAAAACTATTTTCACAGGATTTTTGTACTCGTGGCATTATTTTTTTTTTACCCGACTGTGGCAAAGCCCAAAAGGCGAGTTATGTGTTTTACGTGTATGTATGTATGGCCGTTTCTTTTTTCTCTCATAACTCTTAAACGTATGAAGGGATTTGAATGAAATATACGTCGTTAGATTTCTTTTGATGGCGTGATTGCCACTGGCTACATAAACAAAACTTGGAAGCAGGCGGGGTTCATTTGAATATTAAATTATAAAATTAAATGAGAATAGAATGGACCCCGCCTGCTTCCAAGTTTTGTGTTAAAATGTGCTTGTTTTTTGCTTTTTAGTTTTTTTGTTGTGAATATACGTAGTATTTCTTGTTTAATAGCTGCGCTTTTGAATTTTAAAGACTATTTACAATCGTATTGTATTAGCGCTGAAAATGAGAGAGCCTTCTTTATTTCGTATCGATGTTACGTCCATTTTACACGATTTGGGTCCAGTAGGTGGTCACGTTTATTGGAGTAGTATGCGCTATTCTATGAGATGCATGGTCGACTGAGATGCTCTTCGGATATGTTGACTTTAGGTGGGTAAAGACCCGTCGGGGCTACGGGTTGTTCGAAAGAGATACCGCGGCCTCGACACAAAGTGCTAAGAAGAAACATGGGTGGTTTTTAGTCAGTAGAAGTTTGACACTCCCTACCGCTCTGCCCAGAGCGGGAGGAGTCATTTGATGATATCACACACTCCAAAAAAAAGGTGTGGTAGAGAGTTTTGTTATAAAAAGAAGTCGTTGTCAAAAAATAAATAAACGCGGGTCGTAATAAACATTTTTTCTTTCTTTCAGTTGACGCAAATTCCTAGATTCTACCCTAGTTTCGCGCAAACTTTTTCACCGACAACCTAAAATTGAACATCAAACTGAAACGACACGCATAATTGCAACTTGGCACGCCTCCGCCATACTTTCGCAACACACGCTATGTATTGCTGGCAATACACTGGCAATACGCTGGCAATAGTGGCAATACAGCTGCCGGATTTGCAGTGGCAATGGCAATAGTGCTTTCAGAGGTTTGGCTCGGCACGAGTTCAAATATGAAGTAATAAATTTATGTTCCGCAAACCAACTAGCTGCAGTATTCTCTCTTGAGCATTATTACGAACTTGTATTCATGGTTTTTGCTTGAGCGAGCCTGCAGTTGTTGCGAAGCTTACTGTTTTGCCGTAGCTTCGTAGTTATATACGTAACTTTGGATGCGTTTTACTGAGTGGTTTAACTAGAAAGCCAGCTATTTTTAACCACCTTTAGTAATTTTGAGTTGGTTAAGACTTTTGCGAAAAGTCGTGGCATGAGGTATCTCGGCTTTTCATACATAACAATGTATAATTAAGTATAAATTTGTTAGGATTTGTTAAAGCTTCTATCGGCCGCGTAACCACACACTGAGACCATTTACCCTCCTGGTAAGCTTGCATGGCGACCAACCAACCTTTAAAAAACCAGGATTTGATCTCTTGTTGTATGGAAGATCTATACAAAACGAGGTCATGTTATAATGGAAATCTATAACTTGATAAGTCGCGGTGACGATTTTTTTTTGGATTCAAAGAAAGTTAAAGTTGAACCAACAGTAGAAGCTTAGCTATGGTCTGATACTAATGATGATGCTAACTGGCTGGTATCACGGGCTTTAAGGTTAAACATAAAGGGTGTAAAAGAACCCTTAACGCAGCCGAAAGCCACTAATTATTCTCCCCGTCACTGTGATCATTTTTTTGTTTCAGACCATACCTGGGAACCCCCTAGTTACGGAGATATTAGTGGTCAAACTTCTAAATTTTTCATAGCTGTTTTTTAAAATACTACTTTTTTAGGTTATAACCAGAGGTCGGAGTAGGTAGATTGATTTAAGGTCGTTGAAGTCAAACGTAGAGGGTAGTATGGATATGCCTCCAAAAACCGGAACTTCATATTTATTGTGATATTTTTTCCGGAATTTTGAAATTAGCACGAATTTGTGTTAAGGTGAAAAACGTATTAATAATATCAATCTACGCTGCCAGTGTTAGCTAATGGTGAAAGAAATCAGTATTTTATTTTATACATAAATACCTTGGAATAGTTACACCGTATTTTGTCCCTTATTGTTGAATTAGAAATGACGCTATGAGACAAAACTTAGACTGGGCCTTTTGTTTCTTTATCTCATGTTCATCTATGTTATAATTTATTTATGTTTTTGTTTAATTAAAAATAATTGTTCATTGAATTCAATCAATCATTCATATAATAAACGATTTTGTCAGCCTATCTGTATGTTTGTTATTTTATTTTATTCCACAATTCCAATCCCGGAACTTTTTCCGGTACTTCCCGCACATTATGGATAAAATGGCATGTCCATTATAATATCTTGACGCAAAATTATATAAAATCAATCTACCTACTCCGACCTCTGGTTATAACTTTATACTTAAATTACCTCGTATTCGTTATTGTTTACTATTCACAGCATCTACTAGCACAATATTTTAAAAGTGTTTTTATAGTTTTACCGTAAAATTTGATTTTTGACCTCAAAAATAAAAGTCGTTTCTCAACTATAAATATAATTTTACTTTCGTGAATGGTTCGATTACACTCTGTGTACACATTTCAATCTCAACGTTTCATGTACGCACACATTCGGAATTCTGAAGTCAATTCAGTAAATGATTGAATGTTCTACAGTAACGCACGGCCGCAGATACGCAGTACGAACTGCGAAGTGTTTGTCTTTGCACCAATAGAGAAGCGGAATTGTGTCGATGCAAATGCGTGACCTCATTGCTAGTGTGGTGTCAGTGAAAGTCTAAACGCGGGGTGCAGACATAGTTTAGAAATAGAGCTCGTTTCAGTGTATAAGGATAACAGTAAATATAGGTTGCTCTGAGCGGTATAATTGTTTGAAAATAATGAATTTTACTACTATGCTGATAGACTAAAGATTATTCTTCTCATTTTAGGCTGTGATTGTCGTGGCCACCTACAGGCGCCAAGAATAATAAGTCATACCAACGACACGAAAGAAGAAGAATTATACGTTCAAGAAAAAGAGACACGGAATAATTTTAATTATTATTCTGCGTTGTATCGTGCAAAAAAAAAACTTCTTCAAAATTGAATAACAAACGTAATGCTAACTATCTACGTTCACTTTGCGTTCACAATAAAACACCCAATCAGAGTGTCAATTGTTTTCTTCGTGTAAGTCACGTCGTGGCATTCTTAAAATAATTACCAAAATTCATAGCATTATAATAAAAATACAAAAAACTACAATCTACCACTCACCGAAAAGACAGCGTAGTCAACGGCCTATAAGACTTATGACTGTTCACATCAGCCATCGGCATCCCCCAATAATCATCAAGAAACAGCTGCTTCAACGGGTTAGTACCTATGACGTCACCGTTCGTCACTATAGCAGGTATATCGTCATGGACAAAATCCCCGTTCAAGCTGTTCATATAGCTCAGGACAGCGGTGGTAGTGACCATGACGTAGATTGTGACGTCACTGCATATGGTCTTCGGTGGTGATTCCTCGCGGACTGTGGTCAGTGATCGCCGCTTCATTTTTGGTGATGTTCGCAGCTTTATTGTTACATTTCTACATCTGCACATTTGTTGGGTTCTGTGGACAAAGAAAGGTTTTTGTTAGATCTTGTGTTGGCAAAATTGGTAACACAAATGGTGGCTATCAAAATGTTTCGTATTCATAACGACTTTGAACTATATTGACGTTGGCTGGGTGGCGGAGGTTGCGGGGATCCGCTGGATGCTCTTGGGGGGGTATAGGGTATAGGCCTCTCCCAAATGTCACCACATTCACCAGCCCAGCAGTAGACGTCTATCGGCTAAAATGATGATGATACGGTAGCATATAGCATACGTTTATGATTTTTTAATCGTCGTAGTCGATTGACTAAAAGTGACTTCGTCCAGAACTTTATTGTTGATTGACAGGCGAGAATGGAAGAAGATAACGTGTTGCGCCGACCCAAGGAACATGGTACAGAGGCAGGAAAATAATGATGATGAACTATCTACGTAGGCTATCTACGAGTCCTAAATAATCTTAGCAACTTTGATTAACTGGTTCATTTGCTATACTAAATTCTCGCCTTGAATTTGCTTGCCCAAGCAAAACAGTAATAAATTAAATCTTCAAAGTGATTAATTTTGGCGTCTCTATTTTGAATACTTACATACTAATATTATAAACTTGAAAGTATCTCTGTCTCTGTGTAACCATTCTATTCCTTTATGGTTAAACTTGTTCAGATTGGCACCCAGAAAAACATGACCAAATTATTTCATGGAAAAATATGATAGTATTTTTCCATGGAATAATTTTCAACATCTTTGTGAAGCGGCGGCCAACAGCTAAAAACAATAAAAATAAAACAGCCTTTCTTGCTGTCATCTTTCTTACAATATTAATACATAGATTATTTACTTTCTAAAACTAAATTGATTTAATCCTAATTCTAATTCTAACTTGTACTTGAAGCATCGGTCTATAATTGGTCCGTGTGGACCCGTTAAGCAAGAGACTGAAATGCGTGGAAATCTTTAGAGTAGGCCTTTGTCGACAGACAAGCTGTTCCAGCCAACAGCTAGTTTGTTATAAATACATGGTTCTCTGTTTTCTTTACTCCGTTTTTAAGAGAAAAAAAAAACCATTACACTATTTGCCGCTATACCTGGTCAAGATTCAATAAATGCCACTAAAATTGACCGCTGCCAAATATTCCAATAACCATATTTCGTCCGAATTCGGCCTCGTTCGGGGCATTTTCACGCTACATACTCGTATGGCTGAATGCAAAAAATGCTTGAGCTGCCTTTAAGTTTTTTGGGTAAACAATGGACGAAGTACGAATATTATTGGTTGGGAATTTTAGGCTTAAAATACCAGTAAAGTAAAGAATGCTCCCCACTACATCGCACCAAACCATGCCAGTATTATGAACGCATCAGTACATTACCAACGCAGGTTTAAAACGGTCATCATAAATTATGGGTTTTTTTTGGAGGGTGGGAAATCATCTAATGCATCCTCCCGCTCTGGGCAGAGCGAAAGAAAGTGTCATACTTCTACTGACTTAAAACCACCCATGTACCATCTTAGCCCTTTGTGTCCGCAACCCGCAGCCCGACAGGCGTCGGCATTTGCGGGCCCCTGCAATGTTGCTGACATCTCTATTATGGCTAAACCTTATAAACCGACCAACATCGCGTCGTGCTATTACACCTTGCCGACAATTGTTATGTAGGGTAACTTACGACTTTCACTGGGGGAAGTCGCGGCACTACAAAGAGTAGTGTTCCTTTTTCCTTACAACTAATCAGTACCTACACAGGCAAAAAGATTTAGCCAGCAAAAATTGGCCATAGAAGTTATAGAAAGTGAAAATGAAAACTGTCTATGGCAAATAAACAGACCCTGTCTGTTCTCATTAATTTGACCCCTAACCGTGCCTATAAGGAAAATTGGTTTAAATAATACCCACGTCCATAATATAGAATAATAAAGTTATTTCAAACAAAAGTTTTAGAAATAAATAAAAGCTTTTTCAGGGGGTCTGTTGAATCTAATTTTTCACGCAGGCTGAGCCAATTACGATCCAGTCCGTAATTCCGATATTGCTATTAGGTTTTTTTTTTATTAAATCAGCACGTTGATAACATAAACCTAAAGTAGATTACTTAAAATTGGGCGGTATTTCTTAAAAAGCATAAGTTTAAAAGCTGAAATCTTTAAAATATTTTGGTATCAAATTAATGACAGTACAAACACATACAATAAGAAATTATGCGTAATGTCCCGGTGTACTTGGGGATCCCCTTGGGCGATCCGGCAAGGGTTATAGGTACAAGACTGGAGAAACCGCCGAAATCACAGAATAAGAGAGAGAGAGAGTTAGAGAGTTTTGATTCTAGTTCACTTCATATATTAAAACCAACTAGCTCAAAACCCACAACATGACGATATTGAGCTTATTTATACCTATAAGATATTTTTATCGCCCACTCTAAGAATTGTAAAAACGGCTTCATTCTGGCGTTCTATTTATAGATCCTGGTGGTTACTATGACCTAGAAATAGAATACGAGAAAAACGTGCGAAATTCTCATAATTTAATGTCGAATACGAATACCAAATTCGCGCTGCTCTTTTATTAAAACTACCGACGATATAGAAAATCTCATCACGAATAAAACCGACGAATACCATCCGCCTGTTCGCCTGATTCCTACAGTAATCTAAATAACTATTTTTCAATATAGCCCCGCAATATTGCCGAGTTATGAATTTTTGTCTGGCCTACTCTGAACGCGGTACGTGCCCAAAATGTAAGATATTAAAGGGAAAAAATCCCCTCCGCATTATTCGGATATCACTAAATATAAATATTTCGAGTTCCGGCGGGTATGGCGTTTGTGGGTTTTTGATTGTGATATAATAAATGCGGGGAAATTAATTTGTGTAATAATATTTTGCATCGTCTTACAAATCTAACGTCTTTACTTAGCAACTGCCATTCTGGAACTCCCTTTTGCTTCGCCAGTCAAAGCAAAAAGAAGAGTTATAACTCACTCACTCATTTTTATCACAATTCTTTAATTTACCACACTACTACTTTGAGCACCTCACTTTAATAAACATACCACAAAAACGGTAACTTAAAACTTGATTGCAACAATAAACAATGCAACAATTCTTTATTACACTCGAGGCCACACATATCACCCACCCCATTCACATTACGCTTTAATAATTACACACAGCTAATTCACAGGTAGGTTGTACTAAATTTATGGCCTTTAGTGTACTTTAGCATGTTTATTAGGCTCATAAAATTAATGAACACCACCTCAGAGCTAGCTTGATGAAGCGAGCTCATAATTTTATCCATTATGACGAGAAAAATGTCGCAAATTGGCGACGTTTTCAGCAAAATACTCGGCAATTTTGTAAAGATGAAGTGATGTGTTTTGCTCTGTACATTTTTTTGGTATGAAGTGTAAATTGTATTTTGAGAGTTTTATTAGTGTTTGTTGCTTTGCAATAATATTTCCCTCATTTAATAAGTATTCAATGTTTTTCGATTACGTAAGGGTCTTCTAAAATGTACGAACCAAGCACAAGACGCTATCGTACCTTTTCATTCAACACCAAGGATTTCACCGCACCACAAAGAGATATTAAAGAACATTAAAGGTTGGAGATGAAAGGGGATTTAGAAAATAATATCAGAATGTCGCGGTAGAACGCAATATTAGATCGGGGGCGTACCTAGCCTATGTATACTTATTATTAGTCTGTAATATCATAACTCTCACATCAAAGCTTAGCTGTAAAGGTCAAATTCCGAACCCATTCGTATTCTGAGTCTAAAAACAGATGCCCGTCGGGGCTGCGGGTTGTTCGCAAGAGATACCGCGGCCTCGGCACAAGGGCTAGGAAGGAACATGGGTGGTTTTTAGTCAGTAGAAGTCTGACACTCCTTTTCGCTCTGCCCAAGAGCGGGAGGGGTTAATGGATGATTTCCCACTTCCAAAAAAAAAGACGTTCCGCATCTAGCTGGGCGCTAAAAGGTATCCCACAGTAAGTGTTCCTTCAGCACCTTTATGGAAGAACGTATGGTCATGAGATCAGTCACACTGGTCGTGGATGTATGTCCCGTGAACCAGAATCTTGGCAGTTGTAGGTACCAGGTATTCTTCCCATTCGGAAACATGAAGATTTTTCTACAAAAAAAAGGTATCGACGTTCCAGTAATAATTTATGTCTATAAGCTTCAGGTACCTTTCAGCCCCCGCAGCGCCTAGGGTCAAAAAAGTACATTACATTTGCATATTTGAACACCTGAGAGCATACTAAATTATCGAAGGAATTACGATACGATAGTTACGTACTAGTCCGAACTGTGGCTTTGATAAAATTTGAAGTAGGTATTTTTGACTGACCTACAGTGTATTTTAGTATTATGAGCTCGTGGTTAAGTGATAATAGCCGCAAGGTTAAGCAACGGTTGCTAAGGTTGGTCCGCGGATGGGTGACCACCCATTAAACACCGAGCTTCCTCCTTGCCTCGCAAAGCACGTGAAGTTAGGGTGTAATTATAATTGGCATTAGTCCCGTTTTATTGTAAATCTTTAACAATCGTTACAGAAAGTTTAGTGGCCCAAAATTCACTCACTTGTATTACATGCATTGATATAAAAACTAAAGATACGGTCGTGCGAACATTTGCTCGACGCGTTCGCCATACAGAGAATCGGTGTAGTCTGCTCGTTAACGTAACCTTGTATAAGCGGCGTGGTATTTTCGAGGTATAAAGAACATAAAGAAAGCTTTTAATAAAATTTACGACCGCACCCGAAGAGAGCCGATCGTGGACTAGTTCACTTCGGCTTAGGAAAGACCGTTTTAGGACCAAGTTCGAGGCGTCATTGTAACATGCGGTCCGCCCAGTCCTTACGCAGTAATATATAAGTCAATGATTACATGTCATTATACAATCAGTATACAGCATTATTTGATACCACTTCTCACACCACTTGCCCTCTTTTTCTTTATACGAGGGGTCGACTGTACCACAACAATTTCGTAATATTGGTGATATCATGGGTATGTGTCGTAATGGCAGGCAAGATGTAATACTTGCTTTTATGAAAGTTACCTACTTGACTGCTATAAGGTATCTATATCGAAAGATTCCAAACGACGAATTCAATATGCGTGTCGCACTTTGGATTCTTGTGTTGTTTTTTGGCTAAGTTAAGTAAATTATGCATGTATACAAGAAAATGGTAGGCTCACCCTCTCGTATATAACACGTTTCATAATCGGATTAAAATACACAGTTTTGAATTACTCAACGTGCAAAATTCTGACCTTCAAACTAACATATAGTTTTAAAAGTAATAAAATACCTAAATCCTTAAGGGCTTAAGTTTTTTCTAATATTACCTAAATCAAAAAATTCGCGGTCAAAGCCTGTCTAGGTCCCTAATAAATTTATTGCTGAGAGATACTAACAGACGGTGAGGATAAAATATAATTATGATAGAACTTTGTATTTTTAAAGCTTTTGCTTTAATATTGAACCAATTTATTCTATGTTTTTTACCATTTTCGATTATATTAATAGCAACTTATGAAGAGCTTTGCCTAGTAGTAGAATTTGAAGGGCCAGAAAGCTTAGAACGAGTGAGATTCTAGCTGCAAAAATTATGATGGAAAAAATAAAAATTATGATTTACACATCAAAATAAATGTTTAAAAATTAAATGATGCTAGTGTTTTGTACTTGACTAGTTTGTGAAGAAACAGCCGAAAGTCAGAACAACAGTCCAATAGGTAATTTTATTATAGCCCAGTCATAATCTTGGTCAAATTGAAGTTACCAGAAACCTTACGTCAATCCGGTTGAATTTTTTGAAGAAAAAAATATCGTAATAATACGAGAACTAATTACGAATATTCCACCATAGCAACGACTCAAGCTCACCTTTACGAAACTTGAAAAAACCTTAAAAAAACATTTCATCAAGTATTCTTACGGAACCCGAGCAGGAAAACCTACAAATGCAAAAAATTCTTTTAAAAATGTATGAATTTACATTTCTTCTAATTGTTCAGTTTAGGGGTGCCGTCTACGAAACCTTAGGACCTCTTTTTGCTTCGTAACGAAATAAACCGAAACGATTTTTTAAAGAAATACACTCTTATATTAATTAAATACAACTCACTTTTCCTTTCCAATTCATTGCGTAATATGAAATTTGGGTTTTATTTTCATAGAAATCTTCCACTTTCGGACCCTACCTACTTTCAAACGATTTTGGGTGAAGTCAGTTTCTGAACGGAGTATTTCAAAATTTAATTTTTACTAAACTGCCAGCACTCGTCATCATCTGCATAGCCTCTTCTCAACTGTTTTAGGGTCAGCTTCCTGTCTAACCAGATGCATATAAATACTAGTATTTTACATGGAGCAACAGACCCATTAACCTCCACAATCCGAACAATCTGGAAAAAATCCTTTAGTAACTGCGGTACTCAGAGATATTTAATGATTACTTAAGCCGTCACTTATTAAAGATTTGACATACTTTTGTATGACAAAACTGTCAAAACCTTTACTAAGTCATGGCCTAAGTAATCATTAAAGTTCTCTGAGTGCGTCAGTAAGACTCGTTGTCAGTGATTGGCAACTTTAAAGGACGAAAGTAACCCGTAACCTAAAATTATTACTAACGCAAATATGTGCCGTGTCATCAACGGAAATTCTGCATCACAATTTGCGACTGCAATTTCCTCAACCAATGTATCAAGCACGAAATATCCAATGAACTTTTTCCAACTCCCAGACGCCTCTAGCCCATTCACGTCACCATCAATCCACAAAACAATATACCCACGAAACTCCCTAAAAAAACTCGCTTCAAAATTCCCGTCAAAAATTAATACAAAACTGCAATTAGCGCGGATGTTTCCAAACCACCCCTAATTCCCTTCTGGGAGTACTATCGAGTGCCACCGCTCATAACCCCGTATATGCTTATGAATTTAATTTGGGCGCCATCTTTATAGAGCTCACGTCGCTCGCATAAATGCTAAAGGCTCGACCAGCTGTGTTCCCATGACGTCATGAATGTTAGGTTATGTAAAAATTTTGGAAGGCTGTACAGGGACTACTGATGGAGATTTTCCTGTTGGATATGCTGCAGGGTACTTACGTACTTAAAATAAAAATATGATTATGTTTTAAACAAATTTTTTTATAGCTTCACTTAATATAACATCGCACTTGTATTTTTAAATTAAAGGATTGGACAGAGTCCTTTGTAACCATATTTATTTGCAAATAAATCTTTGACTTTGACTTTGAAAACACACATTTTGTCTGTTTTATGTTTCATCATCTGACCAGCATGTTCCCTACGGCTTCCAGTCTAACCGGACGCAGCTGAATACCAGTATTTTACATGGAGCAACTGTCTATCTGACCTTCACAACCCAGTTAGTACAGGAACAATACCCCTTTTTTTTTTGGGGTTGGGAAATCATCAAATAACCCCTCCTGCTCTTGGGCAGAGCGAAAGGGAGTGTCAGACTTTTAGTGACTAAAAACCACCCAAGTTCCTTCTTAGCCCTTCATGTCGAGGCCGCGGTATCTCTTGCGAACAACCCGCAGCCCAAGACAATGCCCCTTGGTAAGACTGTTTGTTGTCTGTTATGTCTAAGTCCCATTTGATAGAGAGGGAGAATGTTGCCACCAACTGGACACGAATTAAGACTCCAGGCTACTACTGACCCCGTCGGAGCTGCGGGTTTTTCGAAAGAGAAACCGCGGCCCCAGCGCAAGGGCTAAGAAGGAACATGGGTGGTCTTTAGTCCGTAGAAGTCTGACACTCCCTTTCGCTCTGCCCAAGAGCGAGAGACTTATTCGATGATTTTCCACCCGCCAAAAAAAAAGGCTACTACTAAGAAATTTCCGATGAAAAAACTCAAAAACACTTTGCTTGAACTAAGATTTGAACCCAGGAATCTGAGCCACATGCCACAGTAGTATAAAGTTAATAATTTATCGTTGGCTATAGCAATTCTTGAAAATGTGACCTTTTGAAAAGAACATAACACCAACCGATACCTCAAATTCATCTATCGTAAACGATTCACAATCGTATCAATGGACATTTTCGATGAATAGGGCTTTAACACTTCCTGAAATTGTGGACAATAAGCACAGGCTTGGCTATATATAGATAGTACGTATATAGATGTAGGTGGGTAGGCACATAAGTAGGTACACCAAAAGCCTATTGTCACAATGTTATGGACAAAAATGAAAAAAAAAAACGCAACGGTGAAATACGTGCAAATAATAAAATGTTCCA
This sequence comes from Diarsia brunnea, assembly GCA_949774965.1. Classification (NCBI taxonomy): domain Eukaryota; kingdom Metazoa; phylum Arthropoda; class Insecta; order Lepidoptera; family Noctuidae; genus Diarsia; species Diarsia brunnea. Next base: position 1,776,455 of record OX459005.1, on the reverse strand, counting down.
GGAAATAAATATCGATGAGAGAAGCTTTTGTGATATTGTACTGTGGTATATTTAACTAGCTGATGCCCGCGGCATCGCCCACGTAGTTTTCATATACTGAAACCTTCCTTGAAAACCACTCTATCCTGTAGTGAAAACAGCATGAAAATTGGTGCAGTAGTTTTTGAGTTTATCGCGAATAGCGGAGGACTTTGATTTATAACATCTAGTTATAGTGATTTTTTCCCTGGTTATCATGTATATTTGTATGAGATGATAATAGATATGTATCTAAATGATTAGGTATTACATACCAATAAGTTTAAAGTGGCGGGGATGAGTGAAAAGTTGTGTCGTAATCATTGGTCATGTTATGAGCATTTAACGGGGATGAATAAATAAAATGACGCAAGGAAAGTTTTAAATATGAAAGTGGATGGGTTTAAGAGTACAGGAAGACCAAAGATACGATGGATGGAGTGTGTAAAGGCTTATGGCAAGAAATAAGGTGTCTGATGAAATGACGAGTAAAAGATGAATGCTGCGCCGATCTCACATGAATTGGGTTCGGGCAAGAATGATGATGAGATGAATGATGATTCCTGAAAGCCCAGACTCCCTACTCAATAATAATAACCTCGTTTAATGCCTATCCTTATTTTTGGGCTTCACCAGCTCAGCAAAAAAGTGTTTCATTCTTTAGATTAGTATGAGAGTATTTATGTTGAATTCCACAGTAAACTTTACACACATAAAAACAAATGAAAAGTTTTGTAAAAATAATTTCTCATCATCAACCTAGCCTTTTTCCAAGTATGTTAGGGTCGGCTTCCAGTAACCGGATGCAGCTGAATACCAGTATTTTACATGGAGCGACTGCCTATCTGACCTCCACAACCCAGGTACTACTAGGTAATACGATACCTCTTTGGTAAGACTGGATGTCAGAATTTCAGGTCACTGACTACCTGCAACGACTGCCAAAGATTTATATATGGCAGCCGGGACCAACAGCTTAACGTGCTTTCCGAGGCACTGAGGAAACTCGGTATGTCGGGCGGTCACCCATCCACAGACCGACCTAAGCAAGCACAGCTTTACCTAAAGATCGACCCGAGTGGCAGTTCTTATTAAGCCACGAGGTCCTGCTGTAAAAATAATTTCTATGATCACTAATTGAAACTCAACTAGATTTAATATTGGTAAACTAATTACATTAGGCCGACTTTCCCTGCCAATTAATTATATGTTATTACAAATAGGACAGCATCAAATAGTTTCCACAGAATTACAAACAAAAATAGCATTGCCTCACATTACATAATATAATTAAACGAATATTACTAAATACTAGTGTAACCGAATTTGAAAATATGGAAAAAACAGAGAGAGGTTTAAACAAAATCAGGTATGTTAGGAATGCTACGGACATCATCATCGAATTTTTGTTGATCTATTTTCGAAAATTAACCGCTTGCTTTAGCTCGTGATGAATTACGTCCTATTGTCTATCAACGAGAGGAGTTCTGTGCCCAGCAGTGGGAAAATATAAGGTTGATTAGGCTGCCTGTGCTTCATTGAAAAAAATAAATATTAACTAAAAGGATTGCATAAAATCTCCGCTCCTATTGGTTAATATTTTTCTCCGTTTCTCCACTCCAAACCCTAGCGTTCCGCTTCAGTGGACAGGCATCCTCAAGTTTAAACCTATTTCGCATTGTATGATAGCATACACTGTTCAACAGCGTCTGAACTCCGGCGCACGTTGAACAGTGATCAAAACGCGTGACCGGCGCACGCAACCGCGCACGCAACCGGCGCGGCGCACGCAACTGGCGCGCGGCGCCGGTCACACTCTTAAATAAATAGTCCTTATGCTTAGCACAATTTCACCAAATAGACATGATCCAGCGCTAGTTGATGCGGAACGGTTTATGCAATCGGCATGAGTCAAATGAAAGCCGAATTTGTATATTAATCGCTTGGCTCCGAACAAGTGTACAGCGCCCCTAAGCCAACTGATATGTCCGTAATATCAGGACATTGTCCCAAATTGGATATTGTGGAATTTGCATGCGGTTCTCTCCAATTGTTTAGGAAGTCAAATGAATGTGGGGCATGTATTTGTTCTGTTTGTTTTTTGGACGAAAAAACAATGTGTGGTTAACTGGTCAGAGCTTTTAATTTAGATTGTGTTTGATAAATAAATGATTTGAGAGTTACTAATATTTTAGATTAAGACTTGTATTATTTTTAGTCGGTTATAGTTTAACTTTACACCAGTTTAAAACTTGTTTGGTTTATGATGAGTTGTTTTGGAGATTTTTTCATACATCTATAGGTTTGAACCTCTTCTGTTTATTAGTGTAGACTGTCAAATCAATGTTTGTGTAATCATGATCATTAAATTAAAAAAAAAAACTCACTAAACTGAAACTGGTTGCTTTTACTATGTTGTTCTGTGGCTTTTGAAAAAGTCGCCTGTTTACGACTAGTATGTAGGACCTATTTAATGTAAAACTATGATCATAAACCGTGGTTTATATGCGTGGGTTGTAACCGTCAAAAGTGAATTTGCAGAAAACTGATTAACATTTCAGACAGAGCAATTTTTCTATGAAATAATTCTTTAGGATTTACTCGTGATTATTGAAATACCAAGAAACAGCTATTTTCTTTATACCACCACAGAACTTCCAAGAAACCATGTACAGACAAAATGAAAACTTAAAATAATAAACTCACTGAAATTGTGCGAATCGAACTTACACAAATGATTCATGAAGGGAAAGGACACTCCCTTTCGGTCTGCCCAAGAGCGGGAGGGGTCATTTGATGATTTTCCACCCGCCAAAAAAAAAAAAGGGTTTCGTTGTAGAGCTAAAACGAAACCCGATAAAAACTCGTTTCTTGCTTGTTCTGCCTTTATTTTTTTTCTTTAATTTATTTCTTGTAATAGTAGGCATATTCGGTACCTGTTACTGACAAAAATTGTTTTAAGGCTCCTCTCTCGAAAAAGCTTAAAAACAGCGTGCAGATGAAGCAGTTTTTCACCGGCACTTACAGAGAAATTACATCTGAGAAAAAATGTTAGTAATCTACATGATATGACACGTAATTTGGTTTAGCCATAATTTTTGTATCGGTATCACATAATAAGAAAAAAAATCCACAAAATCACCTCCAAATCGTTGAATGGAACCATTTTACTCCTTCATTTTTTAACAAAACAATATAAAAAATATATCTACTGCGTTGAAATACAAAGGAAAATAATTTGGTTTTGTTTTTTTTTTAAAACATGTATTATTTTAATTATAATAAATGAAAAATGCGTCCGTTTAAAGTCCGTATCTACGACCGAGAGGGGTAGTTTGTATGCACAAGGTCATTGGCGTGAATACAAGCCTTAAGCAACAAAGATTTAATTTTGTTAAAAAAAATACATTTCGGTCTTCTACAAGTTTTTAGTTTTTTCTCTCTAACAAAGTTCTTCATCTTTACTGAGGTAATTCTTATGTTTTAAGTAATATACATCGCCGATATAGATACGTCGCCGTTCACTTTCTCCGAAATAATCTTCTGGCTCCTTGTAATTCGGGACGCCTTTAAAAGCAACATAACATAGAAATCGTAAGAAATGTTGGGTGAGATGTTCATTATTAATTGAATAGGACATAATGCCCGCGACCCTCACCTCGCTATGACCAGGGCTTCGTTTTACGATATCGGCGGTCGCTCGATGTGATTAAATGGATGTATTTAGCGATAAAGAGGGATTTTATACGTTTCTGTGGTAGAGGGGGTGTGTACTGTATTGCATTCGGATTTAGTGGTTTTGCGGGTAAGTAACAAGTAGGGTGGTTGGTTAAATTGTTTGAAGAATAGCTATAAAAGGGTGCAGATATATCTGGCGAAAAATACACGACGGCACATTCACGACTTTTTAAACATCTTGTACATGATATAAGTTTTTAAACTTACATGATATCTAAAATTATTATTATACACTGGAAACGGTATATTTACTATTTGTTTCGAGTTCCCGATATTTCGGCGCTGTCGCAAACACCATGATCACAAATAAAGTGGAGTTATAAACAGTAATCATTGTACACATCACGTTTTATAATGATAATCTTACAACACATCACACATCTTTTTTCTACATGAGTTCCAATTTACGATGCGTTATTATTGGCTCTCACTACACTGATAAGTTATGCAGATGAAGTTGTTTTAATTCTTCCTAGATTTATTTTGTTAGCAGTCTTCAGCACTAACATGATTGTATACACGTTGCGACTTTTAAAAGAGATTTTATCCTAATTTCTTGATTAGTAATTTTATTTAGTTACGAACATACTATTATGATACAGACCCAATTATAAAACAGATCTTTGATCAAAGTTGCATTAGTAATTTTGCGAGAAAATCACTCTCGAATATTTACGTGTACAGTCAGCATCAGAAGTAGATTAACACTACTAGAAGTTTCAAAGCTGGTTTTTTATTAAAAACTAGTAAGATATTACTCGTTATTAACAAGTTATTAAAGAGAAAGGAATATTTTAAAGAATAATCTTCTGAAATATTAAAAATAATAGAGTACTGTACATCAAATAATTAAAAATTCGAAATGTTAAGCTACTTCTGTTGCTGACCGTACTTACAATGTTTGTGCTCGTAAGTGTACTTTTATCTAAACAAAATATTATTCTATTCTGTTGTAAACTTCATTCAGCCTTCATAAATTCTATTTTCTGTATCGCTCAAAGGTTTTAAACAGAAACTCTGAAAATTCAATTTTCAGTTAAGCTTGCCTTTGTTCATGTTTTACAGTTTATTTTATTTTGAAATAACAATGAAAAATAATAAAAAAGTAAACGAGTGGTAACAGTAGTAGTTACTTTACAAACAATGCAGTTGAATTGTTTGTAAAGTAATTTTTAATAGGTTTTTCCGATTTTTCATTGAAATACTTTCAAAGTTTATATATTTCCATTTAATCGTTTGTGTTACAAAGGAGAATGCAGTTTTTTTTGCATTTACGGACAAAAATGATAAAGAGCCGAATTCCCAAACATACACTTCACTTGTATTACACTCACATAACTTTATCAGGGCATCGATTTTCAAATTATTTTCTTTAGTCATAGAACTCCTTTCACTTCAAAACATGCTTCTTCATGTTTCTTTCTTCTTTCTTCTTCTCGGGTTCGATCCCCGCACGGAACAAATACCTATTGCATGTTGTTATGCATTGTAAACATAATTATAGGCTAAGTTTAATGGAAATAAAGTTATTATTATTATTTTTTGTATGGCCTACAGATAGTTGTTCCGGGTCTGGGTATTTGTGAATGTGAATTATTAAAGTGGGGCCACGTTTCTTTAAAAAAAATCATTGTTCCAACAAAACTGAATAAATTTGTAACAAAAGATACAAATGTTCAGTCATTTTTACATTCTGGTACTGTCACGTCGTTTCAGCCGAACGAAACAATAACAAAAACAAAATGTATGCATAATACAGACATAACGCAAATAAAACAGTCTTCTATTGAGTTTCCCGCTCTAATACAATTACTCATTACGGCTACAATTTGTCTCGCTATCCTACAAATACTACTACTATGGGTTTGTATAACAAATGTTTTCTCGTCGAGAAATATGGAAGAGGAAAACATGCTGCGCTGACCCTGGACAAATTGGGATAAGAGCAAGACCATGATGATGATGAAGACCCTTATCAAAGCATCACAACAGTTTTCTCTAGATTATGCAGAGGTATACAGGATACCTACAATTTGCCAGGTATGTTTAAACCTTATTTGTAATAGAATTAACTTATTACCATCGACTGGTAAAAGAAATAGTCATAAGGGATCGGACAAAACAAAAACTAACTAGTCCGTCAGATAGATTTCCAAAAAATATTGAACACATATTTTTTATTTTTTCACATAAAAAAAAATTAAGACGATACAGTGCTTTGAAAACTCGTGAACTCCTCGAAAACGTCACATGACAGTACATTTTTTACCTACTAATGACGTCACAACCCCCCCCCCCCCACTCACGATCTTTGACGCGTTTTATCTTCGTCAATTTTTATTAATTTGATATAACAAAAAACACGTACTTATCCAATATTTTTTGATAATCTAACAGACGGACTAATTAGAATCATATTTTTTTAACTCAGTCCGATCCCCTATTAGCAGTAGCACAATACTAAAGTGTCAGTCACTAATTTTGTTTCGTTGAAAATAATTATATATGTGTTAATGAAAGTATGTACTGGCTACTGAAAGTATCTAAATACTAATCAAAAAGCTCTAAGTGCACATGATTAAGTGATGATTGACTCAGAATAGAAGGTTACAGCAAAAGTTTCTTTCAAATATAATTATTATATCGACACTGTAACTGCGTAACTTTTTTTTTAAGAATAGTAGTGCTCAAATGAGTCCTCACGCACTGGGCAGAGCAGAAAGGAGTGTCAGACTGTTACTGGATAAAACCCATCCGTGTTCCTTACTATGCCCTTTGCGTTCCAGGGTCGCGGTAACTCTTTCGAACAAATTCCTCAACTATGGCAGACCTGGGTCCCGAGTCTGCTATTCAATAGTGTCAGAATGGTCTATCATTGATCTCATAATTGTTGATTTTGACAACACCAAACTTGTCAAAATCAACATGACTCGGGGCGCTGATTACAGAACTAATTTCACTATCATAATACGTGAGGTAGCTAACTTTGAATGACATGTTTCAACACCACTTTTTTCAGTCTGCCAAAACAGAACATTCCGACAAAAACTCATTCATAATTCACTCAAACGATATAAATAAGATCGTCATAAACACGAGTACTCGAAGTAGCACCGTCGCGTCGCAGCATCCAGTGAATAAATTAGATTCAGCAGATGTTATTCACGATGACAATTACATTTTCGTCTGATTACTTCCTGCGAAGCTTTAGAATAATAATGAGAGCCTTTTTTTGTGCTGTCATCGAATTTTATTGGTTTATGCAGATAAGCAGATAAATAAGTGGGCGGATGTGTGTGTTTTATTAATTTTTTGGTTGTACTGGAAATTTTCAAAGGCTGAGTTTTGAAAAATTATTAAATTGAAAAGTTTTATGTAAATTGAATATGAGTATTTATAGTCCCTGACTATTGTAACCGAAACTTCTAGCATCCTAATGTAATTTGCAAGTCATGAACGACATCTTGGTTTTACTTCAGTAAAGTTTCAATTATTGGCAAATTCAGTTACGAGGTTAACTAAACCTAGTAACGCACGTCATAATTAGGACACAGCTGAAGTAAAACAAAAGAATCGTGCATATTAAACTAATTGAGACAAGTTTTTTTTTTTATTACACTGACTGATTTAAAAATAAAAAGTACAAAAATAAACTCCACCTTTTATTTTCTTAAAATACTTATCTAAACATTGAGCCCGTGGCGTCCTAGTGCCCACAGCCTTTTTAAGGAAATTTCTAAACGCCTTGTTGACGCTTCCTCTGACCCAAGGGCTGGCCATCCCGTCGGGGCTGAGGGTTGTTCGCAAGAGATACCGCAGCCTCGACATAAAGGGGTAAGAAGGAACATGGGTGGTTTTTTAGTCAGTAGAACTCTGACACTCCCTTTCGCTCTACCCAAGAGCGAGAAGGGTTATTTGATGATTTTCCACCCACCATAAAATATATATATATATTTATATTTAAAAAAAGGGCTGGCCATACAACACGGCAACGCTCAGCCAGTCTCTTGGGCACTTTACCAGCTGACAGCGTTGAGGAGGAGTTTTTCGATGTTCTTTTAGAGTCAGTTTGTATTTAGTTAAGTTTATATATTTTGTTGTTATATGTTTAGTATAGTCATATATAAAAGCCCTTTATAAGGTAATTTTCCAAGCATTTATTTAAAAACAAAACCCAACCAAAACCACAAATAAAACAAAAAAAGGTGCTTCGTTCACACGCATTCCATAAACCGCAAGTGAAGTGACTGGAGCCAGTAATCTGCCATCGACGACGTTTAGTCGCAAATTACAGCGAGCCGCGAACGGCTTTAAAAGCCCCTAATATACGTGTGTTCACCCTAATGGCGGTTAGACATTCTAAAGTACTGCTTGTTACATGTATCGGAAACTCTGAGGATGACGAGACGTTTTGAGGAAGTGAAGACTTTACTGGTACCTACTTGTTGTTGATATCTATTGGATGGCGAAGGAGAGAAAGACCAAGGAAGCTATGGATGGCTTGTGTGAGGAATATGGAACTAGCTTTTGTCAGCGGCTTCGCCCGCGTGCATGTCGATCCCAACAAACATCCCCTATTTAAATTCCTTTTTTATGGGGGGGTGGGAAATCATCGAATAACCCCTCCCGCTCTAGGCAGAGCGAAAGGGAGTGTCAGACTTCTACTGACTAAAAACCACCCATGTTCCTTCTCAGCCCTTGTGCCGAGGTCGCGGTATCTCTTCCGTACAACCCGCAGCCCCGACGGGCTATTTCCCCTTAGGTGTTGAATTTCGATAAAAAAAAATCGAAACCTTCCTCGAGAACCACTATATCCATTGGTGAGAACAGCATGGAAATCGGTGCTATAGTTTTTGAGTTTATCTCGAACAGACAGACAGACGCAGCGGAGAACTTTGTTTTATAATGTAGTGATAGTGATAAAAGGAATAAATGAAAGAGTGAAGGTTGAAGAAAAAAAAAAGACGTGTGGCACTGACTGCCGCGGTAAAGCTATTGCATAGCATTTTTTATCAACTTATGCAATTATAATTATTTATTTATTTTATTAATGCAGTATTTTTTTTCCTTTGTTTTTTTTTCTTTGATATTAATTCAAGTTACACTTTGAGCGTGGTGACCGATAAAAAAACAATTTTTTTTCTTTTATGAAATGAGTGTTAGGTTTTTTTCGTTACGGAATTTCTGGATTCAGTCCCCACGCTCAAGGCCCGCGATAGAAGCTATGCAATAGCTTAAAAAGTTTTGCTCCACCCCAAGTAACATGGGACAAGAGATGATATGATATGATGGTTCCTGATATCTTAGTGAGTATTGTGGACTCCTGTATTGTTTAATGTTGTGTCAGATACATGTAAAAGGATATCGAATTTCATTTGGTTTCAAGTTTTATTTTTCTATGCAACTTCTGCAATAATTATCTGTTTTTTAAATTCTACCCGAATATCTTCAAGCAGGGCTATTGCGTATCTTTTTAAATGTCAGTGGCTATCATAGTGTCCATCAATTATTAACTGTCAAATGGTTAAGGTTTGGTACAAAATGGAACCATTTGACAGTTAATCGATGGACACTATGATAGCCACTGACATTTAAAAAAATACACTATAGCCCTGCAGTAATCGATTACGAAAAACATTTTCTATTGAAAACACCAGCTCGTTCTCACCCCGTGAGAAATCGCCGGTAGCCCTTTGCGCGCTTTCAGCGCAAAACTTGGCACGCGTGTAAGCGCGTATGTACACGCGCAAAAAGAAACGCTTTTCTGAAACCGCGCTTAAACCAGCCTACTTCAGCTTTAACGTAAGGTCATGATATTTTCCTCACGACTGAGTAAAACACTTAACACTTGAAAACAGCGTTTCCGTGTTATCGCGTGCGTGTGGCTTACGTATGGTGACGTCGACGTTTTGCACTGTAATCGCATTTAAGTGGCGTTTTAGGGTTAAATGGTAGAACATCAAGTTAAATGTACATACAAGCAGGGACAAATTTTACCTGGTTGTGTTTCTTTGTCAAACAGTATGAGTTTCTGGGTTCAATTTTCAAGGCGGACACAGTGTTTTTGGGTTTTTCCATCATGAATTTCTCAGTAGCGGCTGGAGTCTGGAACTTAAACATAGCTGGTGGAATGAGTCAAAAAGGGTGAGATATCACCCTTTTTTTTTTGGCGGGTGGAAAAGCATCAAATAACCCCTCCCGCTCTTGGGCAGCGTGAAAGGGAGTGTCAGACTTCTACTGGCTAAAAACCACCCATGTTCCTTCTTAGCCTTTGTGCCGAGGCCACGGTATGTATTTCGAACAACCCGCAGCCCCGACGGGCGTCGGCCCTTGCGGGTCCCTTCCATGTTTCTGACATCTCTTTGAGGCGTGCGTGGAACACGAACGCACCGTTGACACGGCCTGTCTTCGTCATAAGACGGACGGATGGCGAGCTAGCCCATTACTCACCGTCCACAGGCCCGACCTATCTCACCCTTCGTGGATTACAGGCGTGATATTATGAATAACATTATCATTCTCTTGCCCTTATCCCAATTCATTTGTGGTCGGCGCAGCATGTATTCTTCTTCCATACTTCTCTGTTTTTCGTCATTTCATGAGTAACAAACATGTATTAATTGTTTTTCGTAATTATGATGTAGTATGGAATCTTGGCACCAGCCTAGCCCTGTCATGCCTAGTATTCTCCCAACTATATTGAGGTCAAGACATACACTGATCTTATAGGTGCAGTTCTTCAGAAAGGACAGGTGCGTAGTACTCGTAACCGGCGTGCTTGGATGACCAGATGTATGAATGTGGACGAGGCAAAAGAAGTATGTAAGAATCGTAGAAAGTGACGTTCTGTGGTTTCTGCCTACCCCCATGGGAAAAGGGCGTGAGTTTTTGTATGTATGTATATTGAGGTCGATTACTAGTCTAACCAGTATTTATCATGGAACGACTGCTTGTCTGACCTCCACAGTTCTTTATACCTTTGGGTAAGACTAGTTAAACTAGTACATAATTAAATTGTGCAAGACTAAACCTATATATAACTGTATAATATACAAACATACATACATAAACTCAAGCCCTTTTCCCGCATGGGGGTTGGCAGGAGCCACAGAACGCCAATTGCTACGATCCTTACATACCTACTCCTTTTGCCTCGTCCACATTCATACATCTGATCATACACGCACGCCGGTTACTATAATATATGTAACTATAATTACGTAGGTACTTATTATCTGTAAATATTTAGAACTAACATAGTTTATAAGTTAAATTGTTACTAACATTCTAGAATTTTAAGTTAATTGCTTGTAAATATTTGGAACTAACATAGTTTATAAGTTAAATTGTTACTAACATTCTAGAATTGTAAGTATGTTGTGTATGTCGGTGGTTTTGTTGTTAAATAATTAAGTAATTATTAGTACATAATAGTAAGTAAGATGGTTCATTGTTTCTGTAAAAGAGCGCCTCTCGCTATCAAACGTAAAAGTTTGGCGAGTTTAGAAGTAAGTAACACCTTTGTATTAGTTTTCTTTAAATAAATGTTAAAAAAAAAAAAAAAAAAAAAAGTTATAAGCCGTCCAGGCTCTTAAGTTGAATGATAACCGAGAACAACACCCGTATTTTTCTGGAGTGTGGGAAGTCATCAAATGACTCCTCCCACTCTGGGCGAAGCGGAAGGGAGTGTCAGACTACTACTGACTAAAACTTTATGTCCGGGGCCGCGGTATATCTTTCGAACAACCCGCAACCTACCGAGAACAACACCTTACCGTGCTTTCCGAATCATGAATTATTTTCGATATGAAATGAACGCATCCAGAGGCCAACTTCGGTTGTGACTTCGGCAAACCAGACCCGTACGGCTGTAATTAATTGGCACCGCGGGTTCTGTATAAACATGTAAGTATATTGTTATTGCACTAGATTTATTTACTTTATTGGTTTTAATTTTTTTTTCTTTACATGTGCTTTAAGACATTCCTTCAGGCTTCTTTTCAAATTCCATGAGTCTAGGTCCACGGGAAGTAGCTTCGTAATATTATCTTTGAATCGCATTGACGTACTAGATTGATTTTGTCACTGCTCAAAGGAGTAGCAGACTTGAGCATTTGATGTTAATTTCAGCTGAACCTCCACGCGTTCCTGAAAAAAGGGTCTTGGCAGACGGACAAGAAAGTAATCCTTTAAGGGTTCCGTTTTTGCCGACCAAGGTACGGAACCCTTAAAAAACAACCATGGCCGTTTAACCACAGGCCCCACAGGAAGTGAATCGCTCCATCCATCCGCAAGGGCGAGTTAACGTCGCCACTCGCGTTTATCGACAAGCGTAAACCGATGATAGTTGGACCCTTCCGCGGACCATTACCGTGGACTTTATAGCTGGGGTCGGATTAAATAATACGAGAGGAAGGTTGCTCTTTGAGAGGGTTAAATGTTAAAAAAAGGTGGATGCTTTCGATGGTACACAAAAATTGTATTTATGACAACAATGACGAGTTTTTGTTAACATCATTTCCGATTTTAGTCCTCCGTCTCCGTATCTCTGTCTTTTCTGCCTACCCCAAAACTATTATATTTATTTTCTTTTTTAGTAATCTCGTATTACTAGACACTAGTTTGCACTGTTTTTACTACCATTTTCCTTTAGAGTTAAAAGTTTAAAATTAGCGGGTTTTGGTAACGAAAGCTGCGAAACCTTAACAAATTTTGATTTGTATACTCCCATTTATATAGAAAACTTTTACTTATTATGCAAACCTCTAACTAGAAGAACTAAACTATAATATAGCTAGGTTTCAGCTCAATGAACTAGCAAGAAAGAACTTCTTTAGCACCTCTTATAACTTTGCTACTTACTACTAAATTTCAAAATATTAAAACTCAATCGGAACAAAGCTTGCCACATTTCAAGATTACGACACTTTCAGGAAGTTTCCTGAAAATTATGAAGTGAACGTTCCGTTCAAGTGTGACCGAATGAACGCCACATTCAGGCAGTCACATAAAGTATAGTTCATTTGTTCCGATCGTACCGGCGAGCGAATGGTTTCAAATAGTTCTTAAATCTGACCACAGACTAGTGAGTTGCGATTGGAGTCAATTTATAATTCTTTATTTAAATCCAAACAGGGAAATGATTTTGAACTTTTGTTGACATAACTTTACTATGTTCTCTTTTAATTAAAAGTTTTATCTATCTTGCCTTGTCTGTTAGTATGTATAGATAAAATCTTGCAACTGAATTTGAAACTAGTTCCCCACAACCGATTAAGCTGAAATTTTACACAATTTTTGGGTTTGGTAACAATATATTTTTATGATATGACTTAATCTTGCAGCCAGGATAGCCTCCTCACGAGAGAAAACCTCAATATGGTTGTACCTATTGCAGTGTATACCTGTGTATGGGGTAATTTTCTTCTAATAATTTTTAGTGCAAGTAAGGCGCATTTTGCGACTCTTGGGAAGAAACAAAAGTCGCATGACGCAAGTCGTTCCGCCCGGGACTATGCACGTGAACGGGGCATTCAAACGTATCTTCCACTGAATCCAATCAAGAAATTTGAATCGACTCGAAATAAATGTTTTGATTTTGACTAATGGACAAAATGAAGCAAATCCACTTCTAATGCACTTCAAAAACTGATAAATCGACATGATAACTGGAATACTGAATTGCATATTAGACATTTTATGATTGCATACCACGTCGCAATTTGAAAACAATAGCGTATGTTTATAACGTTGCAATATTATCATTTTATTTTATCTTTGAAAACAGAATTACCCGTTGAGAACGTCTGATATTTATCAAGGCATCGATGTATCGTCATCGTTAACAATTTTCGTAGAATAGTATTTCGAACTCCTATGGGGACCCGATTTTAAATTGAAGTATTTTTTTAACCGCTTTGTTAATTCTAACGCAATTAATTTTGACAGTTTTAATCATCTGTCCGTTTCCTACTACAGTGTTGGCCTACCACCTACCTACAGGCTTTCGAATACCAGTATTTTACATTAAATGACTGCCTATCTGACCTCCACAATCTACTTTTTCACCGTCATAATATAGTACAATTAATTATTTCAAAAACTTTAGAAGTCAGTTCATAATAAACTAATAAATATTTTGTTCTTTTCGTAAAGTTTTCAAAACCTAGGAAAACAGGGGCGAGTTGCACAAATTAGTCGGCTGTTACGAGGTAAATTATTTAATAAATAACAAAAAACTACAGGTAACAGTACCCTACTGATCACCTCCTAACAAACTATACCACATAGATCAGTAATCTATGTACCCACATGCGGATAGTAATAACCTGTCCGTACCCGGGTAGGGTCGACAAAAACATTGTCGCCGCAAATGCGTTTGTTCGATGATTTATCGAGGGCACTGGATATCTTAATATCAGTCCGCACATATGTTACCTTATCTATATTTTCGTTACCAGTTTTATTGGTGATTTTTAGGGTAAGTATTGAATTAATTGGTTTTGGAAGTCAAAAGAAAATATAATTATTTTTTCTATAGACCTACATGATTGAGTGATAAGACATGTTTAATTACTAGTTCTTTTTCTTATCTGTCTAGATGGTTCCCAAATCCAATATAACTGCGTGCAGCTGAATACCAGTTTTATTTTTATATGTATCAGCTGCTCTACTGGATTGTAAACTAAAGTTAAGTCAGCTACGGGGTAAAATTATACCCCTAGTAAGATCGACTACAGACTACTTAATCAGAAGCCTGAAAGGCAGCCGTGAGTCGTTCCAAGTGAAACTGTCAAAGATGTACAAATGACTACCAGTACAGAGTAGGCAGTAGGGTTAGAGTGCGCTTGGAGGAACAGGCCCCCCGTTAGTCTTGGATGCGGCATTTCATCATCTTAACTGCACCAGAAAAGTTGCAGAAACAAAACATTACAAAACAAACTATTTTTTTATTTCTCACCACAAAACATCTAACAATAACTAAATTAAACTTTCAATGCACCAAAGACACATGACAAGCTTATAAAATAAAATAAAAGTTTTGACAATATCTTGTTCTGCCAACGGTACAACATGGCGGTCCGAGTAGGGTCGACAAAAACAGTCGGCGGCCACAATTGCATTTTGTCCAAGCATGATTTATCGTCGGACTGGATATCTTAATAAAACTTCTGCATGTGCGACATGTGTATTGCTAGGTTTTTATTCTGTTGTAACTCTGGGTAGGAAACGTTAAACAGAGTTAAACTGTATATGTTTATTACTTTATTTAATTTGGTTATTTTTTATGTTTTCACCAGCCAGTTCTAATAAAACTCGTTCTCAGAGTAATCTTGTAAAATTCTTAATTTGGAGATTGAAATAAGTATGCTTGTGTAAAGACATTGCTTGATGCTAACTTTGGTTAAGTGTTATTCAGTGTTGTGTATCTATCTACAAGATATGGCATGTCTTAGCACAATGACATGCTACGTTACGTTTAATGATCACGGACTCGAAGGATTGATAGAATAAAACTTAAATAAACTATTTAAATATGCGTTTGTATTCAGTTAACAATGAGATTGTATCATTATTTTAATTGATTTATTCATGACATTTTAATTTATGTCATTATTTCCTATTTAAATTAACTTATTTTAAATTTATTTTAATATTGGTTTGTGGATATTTGACATTGTATTGGATATGAAAAAGACTTATGTTATTTAATTATTTGATGTTAAATTGTGTTATACTTTGGGATTACGAGTGTGTATTTGTCTGTATGTGTTTTTGATAAATTAACAACACAAAGATCCGTAACTTTGATAGTAAGTACATTTAAAATTATGTTAGTATACTACTACTACTATCAAAGTTACGAGTCTTTGTGTCTGAATTGAATTAATTCATCTCATACATCATACATCATAGTGTTCATCACCTTAGTGTTACCACATGTTCCGCTACCTAAGTATGAGGGAGTATACATCCATGATTTATATACTTTGGACCAATAAACCAAACCAAATCACAATACATACGATTTCAGTGTATGGCAAGTAATTAATATCTAAACCATCCATTTCATGTCACTCACTGCTCCAATTTTCCAAATTTAAGCACCTTGTTTTAATATGAAAGCACTAAATCATTCAAACCAACTAGTAACAATTCTGAAACTAGGCATGAACGTAATACAGGTATATATTTACTGGTAGTTTCAAACCGCACAATATATTAAATTACACGTTTTCATTAATTAATAGTTCGTTTCTTCGAAGTGATAATGTTTCCTTTCCAATTAACGAAATTTAATCGAAGTATCGATGTCTCAAAAATCAGTAGATGATTACTGAGACGTTTATGTGTATAGCAATAAGTATAGTATGGTATACAAGTATGTATATATATTTTTTTTGTGGGTGGGAAATCATTTAATAACCCCTCCTTCTCTTGGGCAGAGCGGAAGGGAGTGTCAGACTTCTACTGACTAAAAACCACCCATGTTCTTTCTTAGCCCTTGTGCCGAGGCCGCGGTATCTCTTTCGAACAACCCGCAGCCCCGACGGGATGTATATAATTAAATGGTATACGATTATTGACAAAACACTTCTTCGTTCTTCGTTATTGGGGGTTTGGGTTTCCGCACTTGGTCCTTGAAGTGGACCATTGTGCGTGAGCCATGTTGGCCGATCACTCTAACCAGCCCACCTCCCTCCAGAAGCAGATCAGACTTCCCGGTCTCCTCAGGGCATCCACAAGGGATTTTGGTGTTCCTAGGGTTTCCTCACGAATCTTGGTAACGCCTGTGCACTCAAGGAGCACATGCGCCACTGTTTCCTCCGCCTCCATGCATGCTCTGCACAGGGGACTGTCTGTGATTCCTAGGGTGTGGAGGTGCTTATTCAGTGAACAGTGTCCAGTGATGGTCCCCGCCACCAGACGCAGGCTATCCCTGTCCAGGCGCAGAAGGCGCCTGGTCAGCTTTATATCCAGGGATGGCATAGCTTCCTTGGATTGCCTACATCCTGGTGTCGAGCTCCACCACCTCTCCGCTTGTATTAGAGTGTGGTCTTTTAACCAGCTTCTTAGCTGCTTGAAAGGAATGGGCACAATGGGTTCGGGTCCGTAGGGTTTTGTGCTGGATCCTCTTCTGGCAAGTTCGTCAGCCGCATCGTTTCCGAGTGATCCGCTGTGACCTCTAATCCATTGTAGTGTTACCGTGTTGTGATTCAGTACCGTGATTCGTTCTAAGGCCTTGTGGCATTCTAGTATTAGTCTCGACGTGATCTGATTATTCTTTAGGGATTGAAGAACTGAGGCACTGTCGGAGAGTATTCGAATGTTAGTATCCGTAACCTCCCTGGCCTCTATAGCGTGTGCCGCTTGGATAATACCTACACATTCTGCTTGGTAAACAGAGTTGAGCATTCCAAGTGGTTTGGATATCTTAATGTTTAGGTCGTCGGAGAACACCCCGACGCCTGTCCCATCGTTGGTTTTTGATCCATCAGTGTAAATCCTTAGCTCTCTTGTACCTGAGTAGTCACACCATTCCTCTATGAGCTCTACGTTGTAGTGTTTTTGGAAGCAGTGGGTCTTCAGGATTCTGTCGATGGGTGATGTCATCATCGGCTGTTCTTTGATTGCATCTTCTTTGATGCGTGTGTGTTTGATTCTGGAATCATTTCTTAGGGTGCCGGATACTTCGAGTCTGAAAGTTGCTATGGCCGCCTCCTCTCTTACGACGAGGTGCAGGGGAGGTAGCCCTAGCATCACCTGTAAGGCAGCAGTGGGGGAAGTTCTCATGCTGCCGGTGATTGCTACGCAGGCAAATCTTTGTAGTTTCTCGAGATCCTTTTGGGTTGTACTTAAGTACAAAACACTTATACAGCGTGTATCAGAGTTGTACTAAATTTCATGGGGATATTCCATCATCATTCTCCTGCCCTTATCTACCTAAATTGTCTGTCTTTTTCTACCACACTTCATTAATACTCGTCAACAAAGCAGTAGCACCCATACCATCTTTCACACAATCTCATCATCAACGGTGAACCACCTAGTCACCTACTGTTCTGCTCCTACTGCAACTTGAAACTGAACACCTTTCTCCATGGGACCAACATTGTAATCGCGGTAATATAATCACATGTCCCATACAAAAATTTAATACAAATATAAGGGATATTTTCGCGATTGTAATGTTGCTCACAAAATCTATCCGGCTTTTCTTTGGTCTTCTTCTCCCTTTACATCCATCAACATTTATATTATTCACTCTTTTTTGTTATGCCTTCTCATTACATCTACACTAATATTATAAAGAGGAAAGATTTGTTTGTTTGTAACCAATAGGCTCCGAAACTACTGGACCGATTTCAAAAATTCTTTCACCGTTGGGAAGCTACACTATCCCCGAGTGACATAGGATTTTTATCCCTGTATTCCCACGGGAACGGGAACTACGCGGGTGAAACCGCGTGACGTCCGCTAGTGACCTATAAAGACAGACGACTCCCTTTCATCTCTTCTGTAACAAGTGCCACTTACAAACTTCCTCTTATATAATGCTCATTTCTTTCTTTTCAGTGTGATGTACACGTTCCATTATTGTCAATACACTTATATTAGGTAAGTAAATGTCAAACGTGTATGTGTGGGAAGGTGTGAAAGTAATCGTTTTGAGTGCAAACTGTCTTGTAAACATAACATAATGTTTTCACCGATGGTTTACACAGAAGCATGGGTATATTTTGTTACGTTAATATCAGTTATGAACGTTTACACAGACGAAGATTATATATTTATAAAGGGAAAATAGATAAATAATATTGAATATATTCTAAAATAACTGTTCCACCTAGATTCTAGGAAGACCACCGCTTTTATAGTTATGTTTAAGTTTTATGTAACAGAGGGCGAGTGAATCAACCTTAACCAGGCACAAAAAATTCACTTTAGGGTGATACTGCAGAATCCTCGTGGAGAAACTAACAATCACGACTTACGTTCGTAAGTCGGGACTGGACTGGGTCTAACAGCATTAAGAGAAAAAAATGGGCTTTCAAAGTAATATTGTATTGGCTGACGCAATTGTTATAAAGAGTCGATTATATATCGTCTCACTTAAAAAAAAAAATACGTGGTACTGGAACCGAACCCAGAATCTCATGTTCAGCAGTAGGCTTTAGTTTGTCCAACGAAACACTCTATCGCGACTAAAATAACTGAAAAAAGATTCTAAATTCATGAAAAAAGTCTTACATTCCCTATTTTTGTTTTCTTCAAAATTCTCATTAATAAACTCCCAACCAAGTAATTACGGACTTATCAATAATCTTCGGCATTTACCGTCTGGAATAAATAACTTTGTTTAATTAGATATTAATTAGAAAAGTTTATATTGGCTTTTTTATTAAAGAAAGTATAATTTATAGCGACAAGTAATTATTTTGAATTGTATAGCGTGAACTTTGAAATTACATGGATTTGTCTTGAGAATTACGAGTACCTTGCCTGAAGATAATTTCGAATTTTCGTAAACAACTTTTGTTAATAAATTATGATTCTAGGAATGTTATTATCAAGTAGCAATTTTGTATGTTCAAGTTTTCCCAAGTTAATCACCTAACCTATACAAAGTAGGCTATAGCAACCCACACTCACTGTAACTGAGAGGTTTAAATTAGCGGACTTAAATTAGAATCAGAATCATTTCATAATTTTAGAAATCAGCCCATAATGTTCCCACTGCAGGGACTCAGGCCTCCTCTCTAGTCACATGTCTTCGATTTTTTTTTGGTTCTAAGACCAGCTGGGTTTGAACCCACGACATACTGTTCACAGATCATTTAGTCATAGTCATCATCATCATCAGCCTATAATGTTCCCACTGCAGGGACTCAGGCCTCCTCTCTATGAGAGGGATGGTCTTCGAATTATCGGACTAAGCTGTACGAACCTATTACCTTTATAATAACTATATTAGCAGTATACAAATATACTATACTCTACGAAAGTAGAAGAATATTAATGACTTCCTCAGTTATTCTTATTGCTTAGTTACTTTTATTATGAGCCGTAAATCTTAGTTATTAGTGTAGTAGTATTCAGCGTAACTTAATTTATGAAATAAACACAGAACAGTAAAATCTATAGGCGTCGTTGGTTCTGTTTGTCATTTGAAGATCTTTCAGTGGCTAAAGGTGGCCCGAAAGTATGACAAACAGTCTTACCCAAGGTGTATTGTATTACCACTGGGTTTAGTACTGACTAACTGGATTATAGAGGTGAGATGCGTACTTAAACTCGCTCCTTTTTCCCATGAGGATAAGCAGAAACCACAGAACGCCACCTGCTACGATCCTTACATACTCCTTTTGCTTCGTCAACGTTCGTACACGTACGCCGGTTGCGAGAACTACGCACTTGTCCTTCTAAAGATACTTACCAATAAGGTTCAGTGTATATCTTTCTAAGGTGTCAGATAGTCGCTCCATGTAAAATACAGGTGCGCCAGGAAACCGTTCGTTCAATGACAATTTTAAACAAAAATCGACTCTAACGCTTGATTTGGCGTTCCATTCACAAGATGGTGAAACGCCAATATAAATGCTGACATCTCTTTGGTGTTTTCAGTTTGAACCGCGATACTTTTACGTCTTAGACGATGGGCTATATAGTATTGATCTGCAGGAGAAGGCATTATTACAGGTTTTTAAAATAGCTATTTTAAAAATCCGAAAGATTTTAGCAACACAAAATTTCCTGTCTCACAAAATCCCAATAATTATGTTGTCATAACAAACCAACGTTTTAATACTCACAGAGATAAAAAAAATCGGTATCAAAATCCGTAAACTCCCGATAAAAAAAACAAACGCAAAAGAATTGCCAAACAAAACTGGTATAGATTTCAATTTATTAAACAAAGTGTTTCGTTTCAAACAATCAAATTCTCTGAATTCCGTATCGGATAACACCACCAAATACAAAATTGTTCTACCGCCGACCTTTTCGTGGAACTGTTTATTATCTTCACTTTTACCGGATTTATAAATTACTTGTTCTACTCTTTGACGACGAATATACGGTGTTTATTAGATGTAAAGTCAAATTCATTCGGATGGGAATAGTTTCATTCAAAATTAAGCCTAGGATCCAGATAGACAAAGTATTATTTGATTGAACACTACTCTTTACGATTCCTTAACAATTTGGTAACTGGGACGGAGCTGATCAAAAATACCAAACTTGACACTAAATCTTGGGCAGTGTCATTTTCAATTGTCATCAATATGCTAAGAAGAAAAAGATCTCTGCAGATACGACAACGGTTTCTTATAGCTGTTAGCAACGTCATCCAGACCCCCAGCTCAGCAGCACCTTCATCACAATTACTGCCAGCCCGACTTCACCCACAACGTCATATTTTTTATTAATAATAATTTATTTTTTTTCTCCCACAAAGTACAATTATTACCTATCACCATGTTCTTGTGTTTCCGTGCTTGAGAAAACCCGTGGCAAAATTATAACACCCGCTCGGGACGATCTTTGGGTTAAACCGTGCTTGCGTAGGATGGTTAGTGAATGGGTGACCACCCATTCAAGTTCTTCCATGCCTCTGAAAGCACGTCACGCCGTTGGTCTTCGACCCCATGAAAAATACAGCAGTCATTCAGCTGTATCCAGTTAGACTAGAAGCCAACCTCAACATAGTTGGAAAAAGGCTAAGCAGATGATGACGACGCCGTTCTTTTGTCAGTCTCATTCAGGTTCAACATCTGTGGAAGCAACTGTGTTCTCCGCATAGATAATAAATAAGTGTCCTCTACCCACCTGTGCGCCAAGTCAAGCCTCCCTCTAGACAATTACACCGTAATTTCAAACACCTTAACAAAGTTCCACAAAAACCGAACCAATCAATACCAGGCACAAATCAACACGACACATTTTTCTCGGCTGCTAAGCCAGTAAAAAATCCACCCGAAATTGCCGGTTATCCACCAGCGGGCCTAATGTTCACATGTACTCCCCCTTACACGCGCTTACACCCCCTTACGCCCCCCACTAATTTACGAGCACATACCATCCGCAATCTCGAAGCAACCATTATCCGGAGACTCCCAATTAGCTGTGATACTCCTTTATTAACATTTTCTGAGGCTAAGGACGTAAAAACTTCAAATATTATGTGGCGGAATAATCTTAATAAAACTGTCTGGGGGAGTTTGATGGTCGCTTTTATCGCTTAGTAAACGGGGGTGTTAATTGCTTTGCACTTGTTGTTGGGTGGTAGTATTTTGTACAGAACCTGGGTGACTATTAATGTTAAAATATTTTGCTTACATTAATTAAAGCCCAATATTTTAAAGATTGTATGTTGGTGGAAGACTTGATCGGCACGGGGCCCACGTGGTTGATTATAGCCCTCTCTTTTTCACTGTAAGGAGTTCTATTTCCCCCGTCGGGGCTGCGGGTCCCGTCGGGGCTGCGGGTCCCGTCGGGGCTGCGGGTCCCATCGGGGCTGCGGGCCCCGTCGGGGCTGCGGGTCCTGTCGGGGCTGCGGGTTGTTCGCAAGAGATACCGCGGCCTCTACATGAAGGGCTAAGAAAGAACATGGGTGGTTTTTAGTCAGTAGAAGTCTGACACTCCCTTTCGCTCTGCCCAAGAGCGGGAGGGGTTATTTGATGATTTCTCAACCGCCCAAAAAAAAAAAAAGGAGTTCTATTTCCCAACAGTGGAAATCATGAAACACTGATGCTATGTCATCGTATGATGGTCTTTATTTAAGTTTATTTGTTTTAAAGGCGATTTATGTATGTCGCCGCGAGAGTGTCTATCTGCTGGGATCATTAGTCAATCTAATTAATAACCAGCCTAAAATAATAGCTTAGCTTAGTTTTTTAAAATTAAGATAAGCTAATTGATTATGAATATTCGGATTTTAATGATTGCTCACTTGAAATTAGGCTGTATGAGAGACGTCATTGCACATTGTTGTGAAGATGGCGGCGAATACGATTTTAATAGTCAATAACTCAATTTATAATCTGAAACCACGTCTAAATCAGTTTCTTTATGTAATTATAAACTAAAAAGTCATAAGATTATTTTGTAGAGCAATTTATTAGTAGAAAACCCGTTCTTTGTATTAAATCCTTTAATTAGCCGGAAATGGCGTAAGTAACATTCTGTTGTAAAAAGTAATGAACCTATTAATTACACATTAACTTAATAACGCCTTCGCATTAATATTGGTATTGTTTTATTGTTAAATAATTATTACAATCAATTGTGAATTATTTTAGTATTGTTTATTAGTTTTAACTGATTAAGTAATTAATAACAATACTGAGTGCGTTGTACTTCCGCTAGACGGACTAGAGACGCGTGAGCACAGAACATCGCGTGAGACAAAAGATCAAAGATGAACGCACATTATCTCGTGTTTAGCAAAAATTGCAATTGCAATATTAAGTAAATGAAAGTGGTTTTTGATGTGATTAATATTAATTAGTGCAAACGAGAATTGTAACATGATTTAAATGGAGTTTCTTAAACCCATTCGTCTCCATAGTAACAATGATTTATGTGAATGTGTCTCAACCTCTGAAAAGTTTTTAAGTGCCTGTAAATGGACTATTCTAAATAAACGTTTGGTGTTTGAGTCAAGTATTGTGTGTGATTTCAACTACCCATTTACCCATCTGCCACGAAGAGGAATCTAAGACAAAGACAATATGGCGGAGGCCATTGATATTTAGGAGCAGCGTTCCTCAAGTGGTTTTCCCGCCGTAACATCAGAAGAAAGGGATTTTATCTGCGCTTTGCTCATGAATATGCGCCGGAACATCCAAATGATGACATACAGGAAAATATTGAACTGAAGACTGATCGTCTAAAATTTGGCTGTATTTTCATCATAGTGGTTGACAGATACCAACATGATAATTAAGGCATAATTTAACTTGAACACACATGACCCAGTAAGACAATAAGTTCACATGAAAATACTTTTTACATGGGAAAACAAACAATGAAGTTTTATGTGCCAGAAAACTTCATAGTCCAATCAAAGTGACAAACATACAGTACAGCACAGAATGACCGAAGCAGCAAAATAAAAGAAACATGAACACTGGGAAAGCATATCAATAAATTAACCTACGGGATGGAACATCAAACCCGGGAAGTATTTTATTTTATTCATTTTAGTAACTGTAGTGCAGTTAACAATATTTTAACTTATCACATTACACACTGGCTAGGTTAATTGCCACCTTAAATTGACACCCGTGGAATTGAAATATTAAGACATCTTTAATCACTCAAGGAGTGATAAGGTCATTACCCGTTCAATGTTTTTATTAAAATTTAAACCAGGGTACTTAATGTGTCACAAACTGAACACATGAATCAAATGATAGTTAGTTACTTGCATTCACACATTAATTAATTAACTAAGTATTAAATCTTGTTATGTTTTAATATTATGTCATTCAGAGTAAAACATGCAATAGAAATAATTCTTATTAGAAATCCCTCATACTTGATATTCAAGTGAGGAATTGCAATTAAGTACTTTGTACAAACTTGTAAACATTTGTATTGGACAACATGTTTCAAGATTCAATAAAAACAAACAAAGTTGTCCGTCACTGGACACCCGGCAGATGTGAATCTTTGTATTGTAATGACACAATATGTCATGATAAATATTACAATATTTAACTGCCTCCTTGGTCTAGGTCGCAACCGCAACTGTTGAGCATGAGGTCTTGGGTTCGATTCCCGGGTCAGGCAAAGTGTTATTGGCTTTTTCCATCAGGAATTTATCAGTAACAGCCACGGAGTCTGGATTTGTGCCCGGTTGATGGCAATAGGCTCGCCCCTTATTACATGGGACTTAACAACATAACTGGCGAAATGTGGGTGTACTATTAGGTACACCTCTGCCTAACCCTTCGGGTATTACAGGCGTGATGTTATGTTATGTTTAATATTACAATAATTATTTATTTATTCAATATCTATCAATGGAATCTGTGTCTGACCTTACTACATCACTAATTGATTAGCTTGAAGTTAAAAAAAAATAATTGATCCACATTAAACATTATTTTAATGGCGAAACGCAATAATAGCATCATACTATTTCCCATTATAGCATACGAGTTGGATTCAAAGCCAGGGTGCACATGTTTCACATAAGTAATGCTTTGTTATGTAACTGATTCATAAAACAAAACAATTAACAAAACATCAACGTTGTTCAACAAATTGTGACAATGAAATTCAGTGCGATAATTCAACAGAAAGCAAAGCTTTAAATATGTTAATAAAATGTGAATGTTTCACTAGTACAGTAACACAACCAATAGTGTTTTTAAAGTACCTAGTTTTAATCAGATTAACTTTCCCATCTTAGTTTGATTACCATCTAAGTATGATAACTATTTAAAAACAATTGATTACTATATTTTCATTACTAATTTAAACATTTAGTCAGACTGCTTTGTGGGCCTAGTAGTCATGGAACATACAATTAAAGCATGTGGGCCTGGATTCGATTCCGAAGTCTAGCAAAGTGTCGTTGGGTTTTTTCATCAGGAATTTCTCAGTAGCAGTCCAGACAATAATATTAATGGCATATAGTCTTGCCCTTTAACAAGAGGCTTAGGCATTACTGGCAAAGTGATGATGTACACCTTTGCCTAACCCTTCTGGGATAGCAGGTGTGATGTTTACATAACATCTTTTATTGTTCTATTATTTACCTGCATGACTTTTACATTCCAGATTCGAGGCAATTATCTTATAAAAGAGGAAATGATAGTAGAGCAAATTCACTACAAATACAAACAACATCAAGTACTACAGCCTGGTGAACAAATGACCGTGTCGCCGGCTATGAAGCTAACAAATGAGAAACAGCATGAGGACAGCCAACCCAGAATGACTGTTTCAGTGTTTACACACCATAAGTTAACATAAAAGGTGAGAAGTTTTCAAACTACTTCAAACACTTCACTACTGATATCAAACAGTGTTGCATTAAAAGGCTCAATACAATCGCCAATCAACCTACCTACCTACATGATGCTCATGTGTGATGAGTATCAGGTATTCCGATTTCATTATTTTAATGTTTTTGCAATCCTGCCAGTTGTAAGCAACAACTATTAACAAAAACAAAGTATTAGTACTAACAGTAACTAATGAAGTATAAAATAATAATACTCACAAAAAGCTAATGGTATCCGTGGAGGAAACAACTAGCGCAATAAGTAATACTCACAATGAATCACACAAATAATCTATCAGCAGCCGTGGAGGCAGCTGGTAAAGAACCAACACAACAAATTATCTATCAACAGCCGTGTAGGCACTTGATAATGAACCCACACAACAAATGATCTATCAGAAGCCGTGGAGGTGACTGATAATGAACAAACACAACAAATGATCTATCAGCAGCCGTGGAGGGAACTGATAAAATAATACTCTCATGTTATCCTGCTGGGTCCACGGCGTATTAAACGCCCAGAGCCTGGTTCCTTATATCCTGTCAAATCAAAGACTTCGTGCCTGTCACGGAGCAATGGTCCTAAACTCCTTATCCTTTAATCCTGTCAAATCAAAGACTTTGTGTCTATCACAGAGCGGTGTTCCTGATCCTATCCTTTTATCCTGTCAAATCCAAGACTTTGTGTCTATCACAGAGCATTACCTTCCCGTGAGAATGAACAAATAAAAACATACTACTCACACTACATTTACCAAATACAAATCACAATGTCTAAAGCTATCAATAATTTTATTTAAAACGAATCTAGTAGACAGTAGACCTATTATACAAGGTTGCAAAGTCATAGTAAGCAACAATATTATCTGTTTGCTGAAAAAGCAAACAGCTGATCAAACAATATCAATAAAATCAATGTTGTTCGATAATTTTGACAAAAATATTCTATTTAGCTAGTAGCTAATCAAACAATATTTTATTCAACTAGTAGCTGATCAAACAATATTTTATTCAACTAGTAGCTGATCAAACAATATCAATAAATTCAACTAATGTTGTTGATAATTTTGCCAACAATATTCTATTTAGCCAGTAGCTAATCAAACAATATTCTATTCAGCTAGTAGCTGATCAAACAACATCAATAAATTCAATTAATGTTGTTGAATAATGTTGCCAACAATATTCTATTTAGCTAGTAGCTAATCAAACAATATTCTATTTAGCTAGTAGCTAATCAAACAATATTTTATTCAACTAGTAGCTGATCAAACAATATCAATAAATTCAATTAATGTTGTTGAATAATTTTTCCAACAATATTCTATTTAGCTAGTAGCTAATCAAACAATATTCTATTCAGCTAGTAGCTGATCAAACTATGAATGAATTCAATTAATGCTGTTGAATAATTTTGCCAACAAAATTCTTGTGAGCTAGAAGTTGATCAAACAATATCAATAAACTCAATTCAATTAATGTAATTAAGTCATTCAGGCAACAATTGTTTTATTAAGCTAACAGCTTAGCATCCAATAACTTGAATAAAAATTCCAAACAGCTTTATATGTCTGTAACTGTGCATGTGTGTCTAGCAAGGTGATACAAAAATGCATTGAATGTCAGATCTATTACAAGGTTTCTATGTTGAATGAACCTTCCTGTTACTAAATCCTACAATTGAATAAACATTGTAGGATAATAAAAGCAACAATAATCTGCCGACAAAATTTATCTCCACTATTTCAGATAACAACCACGAGACTACACATAAGACAACGGACGGACGAGCGGACGGCAACGGCAAGTGCAGAGCGCGCACCGCCGATCAGAATGGCCGTGTCGCCGCGAGAGTGTCTATCTGCTGGGATCATTAGTCAATCTAATTAATAACCAGCCTAAAATAATAGCTTAGCTTAGTTTTTTAAATTTAAGATAAGCTAATTGATTATGAATATTCGGATTTTAATGATTGCTCACTTGAAATTAGGCTGTATGAGAGACGTCATTGCACATTGTTGTGAAGATGGCGGCGAATACGAT
Organism: Diarsia brunnea; assembly: GCA_949774965.1. Lineage (NCBI taxonomy): Eukaryota > Metazoa > Arthropoda > Insecta > Lepidoptera > Noctuidae > Diarsia > Diarsia brunnea. The sequence goes on along the minus strand of OX459005.1, from coordinate 1,748,638 downwards.
TTTAATAGTCAATAACTCAATTTATAATCTGAAACCACGTCTAAATCAGTTTCTTTATGTAATTATAAACTAAAAAGTCATAAGATTATTTTGTAGAGCAATTTATTAGTAGAAAACCCGTTCTTTGTATTAAATCCTTTAATTAGCCGGAAATGGCGTAAGTAACATTCTGTTGTAAAAAGTAATGAACCTATTAATTACACATTAACTTAATAACGCCTTCGCATTAATATTGGTATTGTTTTATTGTTAAATAATTATTACAATCAATTGTGAATTATTTTAGTATTGTTTATTAGTTTTAACTGATTAAGTAATTAATAACAATACTGAGTGCGTTGTACTTCCGCTAGACGGACTAGAGACGCGTGAGCACAGAACATCGCGTGAGACAAAAGATCAAAGATGAACGCATATTATCTCGTGTTTAGCAAAAATTGCAATTGCAATATTAAGAAAATGAAAGTGGTTTTTGATGTGATTAATATTAATTAGTGCAAACGAGAATTGTAACATGATTTAAATGGAGTTTCTTAAACCCATTCGTCTCCATAGTAACAATGATTTATGTGAATGTGTCTCAACCTCTGAAAAGTTTATAAGTGCCTGTAAATGGACTATTCTAAATAAACGTTTGGTGTTTGAGTCAAGTATTGTGTGTGATTTCAACTACCCATTTACCCATCTACCACGAAGAGGAATCTAAGACAAAGACAATATGGCGGAGGCCATTGATATTTAGGAGCAGCGTTCCTCAAGTGGTTTTCCCGCCGTAACATGTATAATATTAAAAAAACAGTACACTTGTATTTGAATATGATTCACTAGTACAGGCACAAAAGGATTTATTTATTTAACGATGCAGTTTATGATGAAGTAAAAGAGCCTAAGAGTATGTAACGAAACCTTTGTGACAGTATCTAAAAAGTGACACAGCGATATATAAAATAGAATAAAAGGCGAATAACGAATCTCGGTTTGGTTTCACAAAACCAATCCTTCAATATATATATATTTATATTTAAAACTGTACTTTATCTACCACTCGTTTTGTTAAAAACTACAGGTTGGAAGAGAGACCGACGTACAAACGCTTACCACGTATTCGGTACATCATTGAAACACAATTCCAGGAAGGTTTGAGCGTAATATATTATACAGATTCTGATCCTGCTTATATGGTTCCAATGCTGGGACACAGGCTTCCTTGTTGTAAGAGGTAGTGGATCCACCACGCGGTATAATTATATCACAATGCGTGTCTCTGAATATATGGTCCAGAGTTTTAGGAAAAGCCGATTTCCTCGCAAAATTTTCCTACGCCTTTTTGTGAGTAGTTAGTTGTCATTTGCATAACAACCTTAATTTTGTCATTAATCATTCCACTGGCAACTTTGAAGGAACATGACATCAAGTAGATCAGATGAATCGAGTTTAGCGTTCAAGAGTAGCGACCTTCCAAAGTCAATTTGTTTTGGCCCTCACTTTTCCCAGTTTGACAGTTAATAACGGCACCCGATAGAGAGTCATCTGAATTGCTAATGTTATTTTTCTTTAAATTACTTCGCTGTGAATTAAGTGGCGATTATATACAGAGATTGTTTGCCGTATCGGGCCTCTATTACTCGGCGATGCCTTTTACAGAGCTTACGAAATTACTTAGCGCACCCGGCACGGTTTTAGGTTTTTAATTAATAAAGATTATGAAAGAAAAAATGTTCTGAGATTAAAGTGTTGATTATGAAATCTTTTGAAAGGGTATTTTCGTTTTATTTCGAGGTTTTCCTACCACAGTAACAAGTCGGAAATAAGTCTCACAAACAGTACAAGCTTGTTATTGATTTCTCACTCATATCTTGTAATCCGATCAAGCGGGTAATTTGCCAAACACGTGTTTGTTGAAATAGAAGTAGAGTATAAAGGGATAATTAAATATTCTATATTTACCTATTTGATTTAATAATGTAAAGACCCCTATTTGGAGAAACATCTGAAGATGAAATGTAGTGCAAGAATTAAATAAAGGTCGTTTAGTTTAAAGTCTTTTAATTTCATAAATATAACAAAAATATCTAAAAGCTGATCCAACGTAAAAAACAAACACGTTTTTCCCCTACATAACTACTCACATTTCGACTACCACGAATTCTGCCATCCATCCCTCAAATTCTAACGAAATTCGTCGGTAAAGGTACTTCCATTAAAGGTATGAGAGGACATATTGGATGTGTGTTGTAGGGCGGGGCTGGTAATCGACAGGCAAACATTTGCCGATCGGCGATAGATCGCGACGAGCAAGTGATTGTTAACGTTATATAGGGGGAATGCTCACTTGTGCGGGTTTTAAATTGTATGGTAGGCTAAATGTATGGTTTTTTGCCTAAAGGAACATGAATAAAGATCTAGGGTAAGTCCTGGATGAAATTCGAAGGGACTAGGAAAGCATGGCACAAAATATGCAGAAGTTAAGAATTCTGGCAGGTATATCTCAATTTACGTCTATCGTTGAATATACATAAGGCTCAGAAAAAATAACTGTCAAAAGGGACGTTACAATCGTCAAGAATGGTTAATAAATTATATAAAACACCACCATTACCTGACTTGATACTGTATGAAATGAATATATACTCGTACATAAGAGGAAGTTTGAAAGTGGTGCCGATGACTGAAAAGTTGAGTGGTGATCAGGTATAGAGAATTGAGGAAAATGTTGAGTATTAATGATAAGAATAGAGAAAGACCAACAAAATAATGGATGGATCGTGTGAAGAGTGACATGGCTGGAAAGGTAACTGCTGAGATGACTAATTTAAAGAAGTATGAAAGAAAGAAAACATGCTGCCCCGACTCCAAATAAATAATAAATAAATTAAGAGGGCAAGAAAATTATGATGACTCTATGTAATGAATTGATCTTACTCTGAGAAACAAAACAGACCCCAATTCAAAGTAAACAGTCCAGAAACTCAAAACTACCTGCAATCTTAATTTCACCGTTCAAATATCCGCAAACGTTACAACATGGCCTCTAAATTGATTAAATAATCAACCCTTTTCATAATCGTATTAGCGGGGTTCGGATTAGAAATTCGAATCTGTAATCCGAAACTTTTGTGGATCATTGATATCTTAAACCAAAGAACGATGGACTGTGTAAGAGATAATATGGTGAAAATGGAGGGGTCTGATGACATGACGCGTAATAGAGAAGTATGGAAGAAGAAGAATGGTTATAATAAATAAATAAATAAAAATGTTTATTTCAATAACAATAGGTATTTCGATACATAGTATTTGGAGATCACCTTTTAAGCAATGAATTGCTTGTATTAGGGAACTCCGCACTTCCACTTATCATTTTCTATGCAATTGAAATGTAAACATGCAAACTAAAATAAAAATAAAAGTAAAAGGATAACATAAAATTGTACAAAGGGCTCTGCAAATGAATGAGCCTTATGTAGAAAAAGGCCCTATCGCGCGTGTATGAGTGTTATGTGTGTCACGAATGAGTGTGAGTGTGTGAGTGAGTGTGTGAATGAGTATGGGTTTGGATGTGAATAGTGAGGTTGTGTGGTGTGTGATTTTTAAAGCAAATATTAGTTAGCTTAGTGAATTTTATTTATACTTATTAAATACCCATTATCCTGTCTAGAAATAATTACGAAAGTGTGTTTGTTTATTTATTTGTTCGTTTATTCGACGCTTTCACCCCAAGACGGCTGAACAAATCTGAATGAAAGAAATCAGAAGTTGTTATTTAGGACTGTGGTAGATCCCATCCTGAATTAGGACACAAAATATTTTCAAACCGGGACGACCATGGGATCTATACCTATGAGGGCGAAGACCGGAAAGCGATGCCAGTGTAGGTACGCGTATGTATAGATTGTCGGTTAGCCCTGCGACAATGTCTTGGGATCAAAAGAAGCGTAATAAGTCTTCTTTCACTAACCATGCGCACAACAACCTAAATGTAATTATTTTGGCTATTGCAATACAGATACAATAGCCTCAATATCGTCGTAAGTTTTAGTTTTAAGCCAATCGGTAACAACTTTTTTACAGTCCCGTAGCTTCAAGGAATATATACGTAACTCTTTATTCAGCAAGTTGTATAGGTAAGATGATTGTCTTGGGTATTGCCTTTTAGCGAAAGCAGATCTAACCCTGACAGTTGGAGCGACTAGGTAACTCCTTCTGCTTTTAGGCTTAGAGGGTTGGTATGGGAGGGATGAGTGTTTTTTTAGTATGAGTTGTAACAAATAAAGCTTTCTTACAGACAACAAATCAGATAATAGGTAGAGGCTGCGAGTAGGGTATCTATAGGGTTTAAAATACATGACCTTAAGTAAGGTTCTCTGCGCCCTCTCAAGTTCTAAAAATTTTATTTTTGTTGTTCCTCCCCAGCAAGACAGACAGTACATGAGGATAGATTGGGCCAGTGATAAGTATACTTGCTTAAGTAGTTGCTTAGATGCCGCATGTCGCAGTGTTTTAAAAGTCCATATCAGCTTCCTAACTCTTTTCATAATAAGTTCGGTGTGCATGTGCCAGGACAGGCGCTGGTCAATCATAACACCCAGATATTTGGTGTGTTGTAACCTGTCAATTTTTAAGCAAGAACAGTCGGGGGTTGGGGTCTTGGGACAGTTGTGGATTTTTATTTGAAAATCTAGAGACGGTTGTGAGTTATTATACTTGGTAAAGCATATATAGTTGGATTTGGTGACATTTAGTGTGAGGAGACTATGATTCAGCCAGGCTGCTATCTTCGCAAGGCCACTTTCGGCCAACTTACTAACATTAGCCCAAGTCTTGGCAGTGAAGACAATGGCAGTGTCGTCGGCGTATGAGAAAATGAGTCCGCCTTCAATCTTCAAGTTACAGAGATTATTAATGTAGATAAGAAATAAGGTCGGCCCAAGGACACTGCCCTGGGGAACGCCGAAGGTGATGGTTGACTCAGAGCTAATGTACTCCGCAATTTTGACTGTTTGTTTACGATTTTTGAGGTAGGATCTAAATAGTTCAAGGGCGACTCCCCTTATGCCGATGCGTTCTAGCCTATGTAAAAGTAAGGGGACAGACACTGTATCAAAGGCCTTTCTGAGGTCTAGAAAAACAGCTACACACTTGGCTCCACTATCCACACCGTCCACCAGAGCAGAAGTTAGTGACAGAACTGCGTCCTCAGTAGACTTTCCTTGTCTAAACCCAAACTGGGAAGGCGACAGTATATTAAATTTAGAGAGGAACTTAGATAGGCGTGAGTTTATAAGTTTCTCAAGGATTTTTGAAATGGACGGTAGGACCGAAATTGGTCTATAGTTAGACGGGTCAGACTTATCTCCAGACTTGTACACAGGCGTTATAAGAGCTATTTTCAAAGCGTCAGGGAAAAGTCCGTGCTTAAAGCATAAGTTAATTAGATGAGTTATTATTGGTACAATTATTTCGTGTGCAGATTTTAGGAAGCTGACTGGTATCTTGTCCCAACCGGGAGCGCTATCTGATTTCACCTTTGATAAATAAATAAATAAGAAGACTGCTGCGCTGACCCCAAATATAATAAATTAGATATATGGATAATTATATAATAAATTAGATATATGGAGAATTATATAATTAATTAGGATAGGGGCAAGAGAATGATGATGATCACCATCTATCTCAAATCACTGACAGTGCTGTAATTATCACAAAACAACACTATTCTTTGATTTCTTATGAACAATATTTTATCTTTTTGCTGTCGATACTTATGTACTTAGTGAACTTTTGGGGGGACTGAGGAACAGGGTGTAATGTTCCTCATCCCCCATAGATAAAGGAGGATCCTCCGACCAGACGGGTGTTGTGTCTGGTGGGCTAACTGCCCAACATATGTAAGTCGGGATTTTCTATATAGGCTAATGTCGCGGATAATGTTGATAGCGCGATGTAGGAATTGCCAATTCAGTTTGCATGTGTTGCGATAGATGTCGCTGTCGCCACATCACTCCCCTCCGAGACCGGAGGTCGATAGCAGGTTGAATCTTGATGCTTGCCAGGCTAGTGGAAGGTTCCAGTGAGTCGGAACCGGATGCCGCGTAGTTCTCGGTGAGTCGGAACTGTCTGCGGTGATGCTCCAGTGAGTCGGAGTGATGCTGTGCTGCGTAGTGGCTGGCTGCTGCGTCGACCAGGAGAGAAGTACGTCTCTGCTTGCTGGCTGGCCGAAGTGCAGTGTGCTGTGCCAAGGTCGCTGATGAGGCTGAGGGTGATGACCTGGTATGCGCTTCCGCTGCATGCTGGTGGTCAGGATACCCTTTGAAGCTGTGGTTGCTGGCTGACGGTATGACTCGCTGCTCGAAGGCTTGGGGAAGTGATGATGACGTTTGAAGTAGCTGCACGAAGGCTGCGCTGACGTACATGCTCGGGGTCACCAGTTTGGGGGGACTGAGGAACAGGGTGTAATGTTCCTCATCCCCCATAGATAAGGGAGGATCCTCCGACCAGACGGGTGTTGTGTCTGGTGGGCTAACTGCCCAACATATGTAAGTCGGGATTTTCTATATAGGCTAATGTCGCGGATAATGTTGATAGCGCGATGTAGGAATTGCCAATTCAGTTTGCATGTGTTGCGTTAGATGTCGCTGTCGCCACAAACTTGAGAAAAGTGGTACTCGTTTTTCAACAAAATTTATTATTATATTATATATTTAAGGTTTTCGTTGCAGGGATCCACTGGATGCGAGACGCATGGGCCCGTCAATGTGGCAACACTTGGGAGGCTTACATCCAGCAGTGGACGGCTTTCCGCTGAAATGATGATGATGATGAAGATATTCGACAGCTAACGTTAATTCAGTACATTTTTCACTTTTCCATCCACGTTTTTTATAGGCTAGAAATCTCAATGAGAATGTCTTACTTTTCTGATTAATCGTCTTTCAAAGTACCAAGTCAGTTTTCATAAGTAGAATTTTCGCAAAGAAAAACTCGCAAAAAACCCGCAACAGATTCAAAACCCACACATCTTCGGAAACTTGAACCCACGTCCATGAACCTATTCGTAACGTAAGTTCAGTTCATTCGTAAACAATAGAGTGGACCTTAATTGAGTAATCCGGGGCACGGAACGCGGCGCAACTCACACAACACCAAATGTACGGTAAACACGCCACTTGTCCGCTATGAAAGTATTAACCATACGATTATGGAACGGACCACTATTTCTTGCGCACCAAAACGATTTCATGAATGCGTTCAATTTGTGAAATTTTTTGGTTGTTTATTTCTTCGTTTTTATGCGGGTTCTATGTCTTCTTTTACCTTATTAATGAATTTGCCAGACTATCTACGATTGAACACGACTCTCTTCGTTACTAGGACATTTTTGGGTAGATAAGAGTAAAAGATGAGATGTTTACTAATTTGAAATTCATTTGCCAGGTATTTTACATTAATATTTCTAAGTAATTATATTCGACACGACAAAATATGAAAAAAAAAATTTTTTTTGATTGTGTTAGTAAAATAGAGGGTTTTTTCTTCTGCCATGACTAAATAATAATGTAATTAACTAGCTGCAAGAATTATTCTGATAAGTCAGGATGATACTTCTAGCTTGTTCGCCTGATATTGTGACCAAGCCAAGCAACAAAATACAAGTGGAGAAAAAATACACTTACGAGTAAGTATTGAGTTTTGTATTCAAGCAATCCCCCAACCGTATAATGACTTCATCCTTAAACTACCGAATAAAATGCCCCTTAATTTAGCCATCAAATATTTAAGTCAAGAATGTGTTCCGTTCAACAATCCTAAGTATGTCCCGATAATGTTTGTGCTTCGGAAATATTTCTACGCTGAGTTATTTCGTACGTCGCAGCTGTCAAATGAGGGGAAAGTTAAGCGCATGCCTCTCGGATAGCTGGGAAACCACCTCTGGGTAAATTGACCTCAAATTCGATGAAGTTTAGGGTAATTTAATTAAAATAGTTTCGTGAACTTCGTAGGTGGCAGCCTTGAGGTGTGGAGTTTGGAACAAAAACTGTGTGTTTAATAAACTCTCTTGCTTTTAATAAATCGGATGGTGGTATTAGAACGACGTAATTATTAAGTAAGACGTAATAGAAACACAACACAGGGACACAATGTGTTAGAAAAACCAACCTGGCTACGGCGTAGCTCTCGTAGCAAAGCTGCTACGCTTTCGTAGCAACTGCAGATACTGCTACGTAGTATGCAACTGTGGCTTCTACTATATCTTGATGGTTATCAAATAATTACTTCAGTAAATCCCTTACCATCTTATTTAATAAACGTCAATCACGTCATCCAAGTTAACGCCACATATTAAGAGGCTTAAAACAGCCATTTCACTTTTTGTTATTTTTTTTTGATTCAGTGTTGATTAGTAAGGGGCCTAGGTAAAAATAAATACAATAATTTACACGTGTCGTAATAAAACGGGAACGTGAGCATTGAGCGTGGTGTTAACTGTCACATAGGGGAAAACGTATGGCGGAAACACAAAAGGGTTTTTGTAACTGATCGAAAATGAACAAAAAGATACGAAAACAGAAACGGTTCCCAAACCAGTCAAAGTAAGTTAATATTTCTGTAATTTTTTGTAACAAATTACGTGTTTAATATGATTTTAATTTACGGTATGATATAATAATTTTACAACACCTATAAAAAAAAAGAATCACGTAAATCGGATCATAAATCTCGGCGTAATCGGTGTACATACATAGTAGAAAAAAAAACCCGTTCGAATTGAGCACCTCCTCCTTTTTGGGAAGTCGGTTAAAAACAGGGAATATCATCACATAAACTGAACACGATCAGTGGTTTCAATATTGTACAACGTGGTGACGATAAAACGACATTAAATTAAATTATGTATACCTCATGACGTTTCTAGTCAGCATACAAAATTTAAATCGGATTATTTCCAATAGTTTAGTCACATGACATTATTTTTAAATTAATTGACGGCACGGTTAGCGCAGTGGCTGAGCGATTGGACTGCTGCGCTGCGTGTCGCGGGTTCGATCCCCGCACGAAACAAATACGAGTATTTGTATGGCCTACAGATGGTTGTTTCGGGTCTGGGTGTGTTTGTGTATGTGAGTTTAAATGTTTGTAAACGCACCCACGATACAGGAAAAATTCCTAGTGTGGGGCAATGTTTTTTTTAAAAAGAAAAAAAAAAGAAAGAAAAAAAAAATCAGCATTTTTTACATAATGTAGATTAATAGGCTAGCACCGACAAGTTAACGACCCCCGGATCGGTAAAAAGACTAAACACGTGTAACTGTTGGCACCTCATCATCATCATCATCATTCTCTTGCCCTTATCCCAATTCATTTGGGGTCGGCGCAGCATGTCTTCTTCTTCCATACTTCTCTGTTTCTCGTCATCTCATGAGAAACCTCCTTTCTTATCATATCATTCTTAACACAGTCCATCCATCGTTTCTTTGGTCTTCCTCTACTCGTACATCCTTCCATATTCATATTTAAAACCAACCTGCTGCAACTGTTGCCACCTCGCTACTTCAAAAACTTTTGCCAAATTCGTTCATAGAATTTTTTTTTTAGATTCAAATTAGTTCAAAATTATACCTAAGGTTAGTCGGGGCTGCCGCCGCGGGAGGCGCTCCGGGCGTCGGGGGCCACGTGATGGCTTCCGGCCACCCTAAACGCAGGCCTGTGGACGGTGAGTGATGGGTAAGCTCGCCGTCCGTCCGTCTTATGACGACGACAGGCCGTGTCGACGGCGCGTTCGTGTTCCACGCGCGCCTCAAAGAGATGTCAGCAACATGGAAGGGGCCCGCAAGGGCCGACGCCTGTCGAGGCTGCGGGTTGTTCGCAAGGGATACCGCGGCCTCGACATGAAGGGCTAAGAAGGAACACGGGATAGCCCCTGCTATTCGATGATTTTACAAACGGCAAAAAAAAAAAAAGGTTAGTGAACCAATATTTGTAAACGGTGTTCTATTTCGTGAACCGTTTTAATTATACTATTTAGTAGGTTTTTTTTTGTATGTTAAGATTGAATTGGTAGTGTGAAAATATTTGTGCTACATAACGAAGCGGGTGATTTTCATCAACATTTATGTTTTTTAGAGTTTAATTAATATTCACATGTACATAGCGTATCATATTCGATATGACCAAAGCTACTAGTTCCTTTACTTTAGAACCTAATTTTAATCAAGTTAGATTTTATGAACTATAACAGTAGGCTTACATAGTATGTATTTCCATAATAAAACATAGCAGTCGAAGTAATTAAACAATAAAAATTCTCCCTGTTCAACAAAAAAGAACAACCAACCGCTGTTAACTGCACACAATTAGCACGAATTCAATATGGAAACAAAACAGCAATAATAATAATTATCATCTAACATAAACCTTTATTATAACATCAGGAATAATCATATTATAAGCCAATCGTACTCAAACATGACTCGGCTTGCCGCACGCGATCATTTGCCACAATTACCGAGCACGTCCGAGCTTTATGTCCTACCCGCACGTGTACAGGCAGCCTTACCGCGAATTGCTTATTTATTCATACAAAAGCGATATCTACACGCAATCTTGAATCAGTCCTTATAATGGCTTTAAAGTGGTTTTTAATATTGATTGGAGTTATTGACTGACCAATGAGAGCTCAATTTTATTTGAAAGTTGCCAACCCTGTGGTTAGGGCTGTCGTCAAATTGTCGTTGGAAAGTAATTTTGTTTTTTTTTTTGCATGTGATCTATTTGAAAGTACTGGTTAGAAACTTTTTAAATGTGATGTTATAGTTCTGAATTAAGAATTGGCTTGATTTTTGTATCAGTTTTTTTTTGTGGTTGAGAATAGTCTCTAACTACCGTACTCTGAGATACTTAATGATTACTTAAGCCGTCATTTAGCAAAGATTTGACAGACAAAACCTTCACTAAAGTGTCAAAATCTTTACTAAGTGATGGCTTAAGTAATCATTAAACGTCTCTGAGTGCGAGAGTAAGAAGCATAGTTCTCAGTTAGCTGTTTCAGAAATAGTTTCTATATTAATTTTGAGCAAGACTAAAACCTGTATTCTTATTTATTTCATATTATTATTATTATTTATTTATTCATTAAAAAATTACATTGTGTTGAACATTATATTTAAAAAAAAAGAAAGAAATAACACATTCTTAAACAAATACATTATTAAAATTAGAGTGAAATGTTTAGTTAAAGACTAATTTCATTTCAAATAATAAATGTCAGCAAATTAATACAAAGGCAGAAATTTATATCTAGTAGTTATTCTATTTCTTTATTGTGCATGTACCTATAGCCCCGAAACATTTATGAATAAAGTTAATCTGATTATTTTTCACTTGCAGACACCTATTTTTGAGTCCTAAATTAAATAACTTCAAACAACACCCAAAAACCCTTTATTTACCAACTTTTTTGAATTTAAGAACTTTTGGCTCTTCAGACAAAACTCAAGAACATAATCAGCTATTACTCGTATAACATGTTTTTATTTAGTAGAGAGACGAACAAATAATATTACAAACAATTCAAAAACAAAAAATATTTGAATTCAAAAATTTCCATTCTGATATTTTTATCAGACGTGTACCTATAAAACTATTCTAGTTACTTGGATTTTCGAGAAATCGAGTCAGATATCATGTTGTTTCACCGAAAGTATAGAATCCCTATTGAAGTTATAATGATTTAGAATGTATTACTGGAAATAAAATTAAATAGAATTCAACATTATTGAAACTAAATGATACGTGCTAGAATTAATATATAATGTTGGTCAGGACCGAGTTTTTTTAGTAAGTACTTACTATTCAAGCAGAGATTAGAGGTTTCGAAAGTTTAGAAGAGAGTGAGTTATTTTATGGTGAACATTACGTCTGGCAGTTAATGTTAAGATCTCTTATTAATATAATATAGTAACATGAGCCAGGTCAACTTACTTGAAAATAAAATAAGCCTCAGATTACCATAGAAAAACTCATTCAAAGTTTCAGAAAGTTAAAGATTAAATAAAGCTTCTAAACTTAGGTAAATATAAAAGCTTGTATTTCTTAGTAATTACGATCTATCTACAAAGTTGTATAATAACAAATAGTTGTGATGTATAATATATACATGTTATATTATAGTATTTTCCTGTGCTATTTACTGTGTGTACATAAATAGTAAAATAAATATAATTTAGTAGCCTAGGGTTTGTGATGACCAGACAAGTCTATAATCCACCACGCTGACCCAGTGCGGTTTGGTAGATGTCACATGTTTTCGTTTTTTTTAGGTCTGAGACATGAAGGTTTCCTCACAATGTTTTCCTTCACCTTATTGAGATGATGAAATAAATTACACATAGTAACGCACCTGCCTGAATTCGAACCAACGGCTTACTGTTCGTGAGTCGGGGCGTCACCACTTTGCCACGTCTGCTCTCTAGTCGAAAACATAGTGAGGAAATGAAACCAGCGTCCCTGAGAGATATATCTCACCGGCACGTAAAGCCCAGTCCGACCATGGGTGCCATAAAGACACCAGGCACTAACCATACGACAAGGAAGAAGAGAATAAGGGATCGGACTGGGTCAAAAAAATATGATTCTAATTAGTCTATCTGTTAGATTATCGAAAAATACTGGGTACGTGTTTTTTGTTTTAACAAATTAATAAAAAATGACGAAGATAAAACGCGTTGAAGATCATGAGTGGGGGGTTGTGACGTCATTTTTAGGTAAAAAATGTACTGACATGTGACGTTTTCGAGGAGTTCACGAGTTTTCGAAGCACTGTATCGTTTTCATTTTTTGTTTAAGTATATGAAAAAAGAAAAAATATGTGTTCATTATTTTTTGGAAATCTATCTGACAGACTAATTAGTTTTTTTTGTCCGATCCCCTATTGTATAATACTAGTACTACTAAGAACTCCTAGTTCATACTTCATCCTGAGTATATTCAGAAACAGTTCCAAGATTTCAGAATTTCTAGTATTGGCTTAACTAACCTCAAACTAACTTCAAACTAAAATCAATATGGACAGATTTCAGCTTACCCACGGAGAGTATTAGTCGTAATAAATTGAGATAATACGAGTCTCTATTACGTAAACTCTGCCATGCTCACGGAACCGTAGGTATGTCAACACGGGTATTACATATCCGTAATGACGAGTGATACCTAGTATTTCATACCCAGTAATTTATTTAGAAAGTACTTGCTGTTCAAATAGCTGCAATGCGCTCGTAATTATTTATATGTACTATATGACACTGATGTTTTTGAGGGGCTATGGCATAAGCGAAGAGGAATTTGACGGCACGGTTGGCGCAGTGGCTAAGCGATTGGACTGCTGCGCTTCGTGTCGCGGGTTCGATCCCCGCACGGAACAAATATTTGAATGGCCTGCAGATAGTTGTTTCGGGTCTGGGTATTTGTGTATGTGACTTTATATGTTTGTGAACGCACCCACGATACTGGAGAAAATCCTAGTGTGAGGCAACGTTTTTTAAAAAAAAGAAAAAAATAAAATTTCTCGATGATATGGCTTAAAAGCAGTTTACTACTGAGATGATGAGTAATAAAGAAGTATGAAAGACAAAGACATGATGAGCCGACCCTAAATAAATTGTGTTATGTGAAGGAGATTGCAGGTCATGCATTTTTGTAAAAAACGTGATAATTAATTTCTTTATATCAGATAAAGCATTGTCCAACAGTGGGACTGGAATACGGTGGTATTCTTTTTTATTGAATTGATGTAAACCACCGCAATATATGAAATGCTTTGACCGCAACTTTTCGTCAATTTCCTCTTATCTAGGTCTATAATTAAGTGCGTATTTTTAAAGCACTTACGATGATGAAATGCGTCGATGCTCTACGTACCTGAAAAAATAAACAAACAAAATATTAATTTTAACTTTATAAACCTCTAGTTCTAAAATACCGTACCAGAACATGGCTTAGTTTTAGTATTATGGCCGTATTAAAAGACACATTAATAGTAATCCATGACAGTTTCGAGATAATATAATAAGTGTCCATGGGATTTCTTCTCCATAAAAATCTACTACGCTTTGGAATGGGCAACAAGTTTCTTCTAGCAAGCTGAGCGATTTCGTGATAATTCAATAGGGCCTTAAACAAGTCTATTTGATGTTTAGTTTGGTTTAGATTCTTTAATTAATTATTTGAGTATACATATTAGAACAAAAACAGTTATCATCACTACATACATAGTATAAAACAAAGTCGCTATCGCTGTCTGTCCGTCGCGTCCGTATGTATGCTTAAATCTTTAAAACTACGTAACGGATTTTAAAGCGGTTTTAATAGATTGAGTGATTCAAGAGGAGGGTTTTAGTATATAATTTGACCGACATCCACGCGGGTGAAGCCGCGGGCATCAGCTAGTTAAAAATAAAACTTAGAGTAAAACGTACATAGTTGTTTGGTTTTGTTAGGGAGATTCTTCAAAAATAATAGAATTGCACCTACAACTGTCTCCGCATCACTCAAAGATTGACTGTTAGAAAGTACTAGAATAGATTCTTTTTACCGATTGATTTTGTGAATGTGTGAACAAGAGGCCTTGTAGATTCCTTGACGCTTGTTAACTTTTTACCTTGTTTTGCTTTTTTACAGCTACTTATTTTCTTCTCTTCTTATTTTCTTCTTCTCTGTAGTATCTTATTGTCGGGCCTACGTTGTCCCCCCATTTTTAAGTAGGTACTAAATGCTGTCACATTAAAATATTGTTAAACCAAACCATTTTAAAAGAGTAACCATGGAGTTTCTAACCGGTTCTTCTCCATAGAAAACGACCAACCCAAACCGTGCACCTTTTAGTCGACGTTTTACAAGTGCCCATGTAGACCGTCGTAAAATAAAATATTTTAATTTTGATTGACTAAATAAATAATCCGCCATCACTTTTCCCTTGCACCACACTGCCCCACATAATATTACCACCATAAAATGAATCCTACATTTGTTCTAACACTAAACACTAACAGCCTGACACTGCATAAAAACATAATGAACGTTCGATAATGACCAGCATTCCACAATGTGACAGCACAACATGCAAGCGAGCATGTTCTAACTCGTTACTCTGACATGTCGGACCGTCAGACATGTCAGATAATAATGATACGTTGAGTATGTCATTGTCGTGGTATAATCAGTGTTATGATGGACTCTATAGAGGCGTAGTGATGGTATGGCCTAGCAGGCCGCATTATGAAATAGTTGGTTATCAAACTGTCGACGGTACAGTTGTTAGGCAGTGATTACTGTCGCGCTAGACGCCAATATCAAAGGTTATGCACTGGCAATCAAAAACAACGTGAAAAACAGTATTTCTGTTTTTTAAAACATTGTCCCACTATTGGGAGCAATATTTATAATTACAAATTTCTCCTGTATTAAAGTGCATTTACAACCATTTTAACTCACATACACAAACAATCAAAACCCCTGAGACACGCACTGCAGAAGCCAATCACTAAGCCACTGCGCCAACCGTGCCGTCTACTGGTTAATTGTACAAATAGTTGCGGTCAACAATGTGAACAGTAACTTTACCAATCACCATCATCTGCCTAGCCTTTTCCCAACTATGTTGGGGTCGGCTTCCAGTCTAACCGGATGCAGCTGAGTACCAGTATTTTACATGGAGCGACTGCCTATCTGACCTCCACAACCCAGTTAATACTAGGTAATACGATACTCTTTGGTAAGACTGGATGTCAGAATTTCAGGTCACTGACTACCTGTAACGACTGCCAAAGCTCTATATATGGCAGCCGGGACCAACAGCTTAACGTACTTTCCGAGGCACGGAGGAAACTCGGTATGTCGGGCGGTCACCCATCCACAGACCGACCTAGGCAAGCACAGCTTTACCTAAAGATCGATCCGAGTGGCAGTTCTTATTAAGCCACGAGCTCCAATTTTACCAATAAATTCAGAAAAAGAGATGATTTTATAACACAGACAGAAAAATTGAAACTACTTCACAGGGTGGCCATGGTTTGGGCATTTGATGCGAAGTAATGAGGAAAATAACGCGAGGAAAGTTTCCAATCATGTGAATAGATCGGGAAGACCAAAGTTATGATCGATGTACTGTGCGAAAGGTGATATGGCAAGGCAGAGGGTGACCATTGAATTGAGAACACATAGAAGAAGTATGGAATAATATAAATGCTGCGGATTCCCCAAATAACTTACGATAAGAGTAAAACAAAACAATGAATAATGCAGTGAAAGGATAAAAATGAATGATCATGGCAGATGGCAGGGGTACTACATACAACCCTTCTGCTAGTATCATTGTTTTCTATATTAATACAAATAAATAATATGAGCAAATTATGTATTTACTTCTAAGGCATGAAATAAAAATAAATAAACCCCTTACAGTAGATTGTGTTTCACAAAGCTCCTCATAAATTTAATTACGAACACAAATAATGACAAGCTTCAAGGCAGTGAGCACAAATATTATTATGAACATGTCTTCAAAGAGAATAGAGCTTACGTCTCTGATATCAAACGAAGACACTTTTATTTTACTTACAAACTAAACGGTGAATAAAAGGCTTGTGATATCATTGGGGTGCTTACCCTATAAATGTTTACAACTAAAATATTCTTATTCTTATTATTCTTCTTCTTAATCTTCTCTACTTCTTGTTGGCATGCGTTAACAGCAGGTAAACAACAAATTAAAATATTATAAAAATATTCAATTCAATTCTATTATTTATTGCAATATCACATGTGTTTTCCAAGATCTTACAATAAAAATATAATACACATGGACCCTGTGAGGCACAACAATTAAGATTTTTCCATTTATGTTCAAAACATCCAATTCGTTAAATAAATATTTTTATTTCGACACAAAAAACCGACTTAATGCAAGTTGAACTCGCGCATCGAAAGTTTCGAACAAACTTCATAATGCAGGCCGCTTTATTTTATTATTAAACTACATATGTACTGTTTTCACACTTTTTCCAGTACATTGTGCAGTAAGACATTGCTTCTTGCCAAAATTCATGATACTCGGTAAACGGAAAGTTCCGAATAGGATTAGATTCCCTTTTCAAATCGGCAAAAAATGAGACATAAACGGTCATACCTTTTCATCGCATACAGCTGTAAGAGATTACGTATTTCCGAGTATTTGATATTTTCAACTTGATACCTCTACGCGTTTCCGAGAAAAAGGGTCTTGACAGACAGGCACACGGACAACAAAGTGATCCTTTCCTTTTCAGGTACGAAAGCTTAAACATAACATAACGCTTGTAATCCCCGAAGAGTTAAGCAGAGGTGTACCTAGTGCACCCACATTTCGCCAGTTGTGATTAAGTCCCATGTAATAGGGGGCGAGCCTATTGCCATCAACCGCACAAATCCAGACTCCGTGGCTGTTACTGATAAATTCAATTCAATGAAGGAAAAATCCATTAACACTTTGCCCGACCCGGGAATCGAACCCAGGACCGCATGCTCAGCAGTCGCGCTTGCGACCACTAGACCAACGAGGCAGTCCAGCCTAGCCTTTTGCTTTCTAAACTAGGCAAAAAGCCTTGTCTTAAAACCCAACTTATGAACTATTAGCTTGATATGATTGATAACCGTTCCTTAGTGGTCGTAATACTATCTAAACTATGATAACTATCACAATTAAGCGGTCATTATCAGTAAGAGGGATAGACCTCTAAGAACAAGACTTTTAAGTACTGAACGGATAGTGCCTTCATGTAAAATAATAATATTTTCCAAGAACGGCACAGCTCATTCAGTAATTAATAGTAAGAAATAATAATATTATAAAGAGGAAAGATTTGTTTGTTTGTAACGAATAGGCTCCGAAACCGACCGATTCAACCGACCGATTTCAAAAATTCTTTCACTGTTGGGAAGCTACACTATCCGCGGATGACATAGGCTACTTTTTATCCCTGTATTTCCACGGGGACGGGAACTACGCGAGTGAAACCGCGTGACGTCCGCTAGTAAGAAATATTTTTGTATTTAATTTCGCACATTATGACCAGATGTATGCAAGTGGACGAGGCAAATGAAGTATGTAAAGATCCTAGCAGGTGGCGTTCCGCGTTTTCTGCCTACCTTCATTAAAAAGGGTCGTGAGTTTATGTATGTACTATGTATATTTATCAACAGACCAAGGGTCGATCACCACACAAAACCAACACAACATTTTTAAAAGTATTCCGAAAAAAAAACATTCAAAAAAACTTCGTTCCTCCCAAAATGTAATTAAACGAACCCTCAAAAACATCCCGCGTACATCGTAACACCCTATGTTCTCATACGTGTTCTCACACATAAAAGAACATAATAAATATTGTCCGAAAGGCTCATTAATTCAAAGCGTTTCATCAAAGGGGGAACATTTACATCATAGTACAAAGTTGATTGAGCTATTTGACGAACCTTTTCGCTTTGCCAACGATTTTTCTTGGAAGCAAACGTCACGGATCTGATTCACGTGAATTGGGAAATAAATTAATATTTAAACGCCTTGTAGACGCTCAATGCGAATTACTGGAAATGATTTTTAAGTGTATAAAGCCTTTTTTGGAGGGTGGGAAATCATCAGATGACTCCTCCCACTCTGAGCAGAGCGGTAGGGAGTGTCAGACTTCTACTAACTAAAAACCACCCATGTTCCTTCTTAGTCCTTTGTGCCGAGGCCGCGGTATCTCTATCGAACAACCCGCAGCCCCGACGGAAAGTGTATAAAGCCTCAGTTGGTTATTGAATTAATTCGACTGATATTTTTTTAAAGTATTTACATGCAGGCGACTTACTTAATGGTGTGTTCGAAAGAGAAAATCACTTTTAAAAGATGTTGAGTGCTTCTGACTTCTTTTTTATGTGACGTTTGCGAAACTATTAAAAAAATACTGCAGGTACTCTGAAAGCCAGAATCAGCCATCTGAAAGCCATTCTAGCTTTCTGGTCTCGGTAGGCAATGAAGATCGACAAAGTCTCGAAGAAACAATTTAACTGTCTCGAATACCCATCGAAATTAATCAGAAAAGAATAGCGGAGGAGCAAGAACAACATAATTTCTACTTCCTGTTAGCGTTCGTGACTGTATCTTTGTGGTTCATGTCTTACACAGATATATTAAAACTGCCCTATTGTGCTTAGAAACGATCTATCATTTGACACTCGTAACCTGCAGTGTTGCTACGAAGCGGCTACGCTATACGCGTAACTCGTAGCTCGGCTACGAAAACGCTACGAAAATGCTACGAGCTACGCCAAAAGTAATTTCTGATACTTAACGACGTTTTAAATTAAAAGTTTAATTGTTTGAGCCTTTAAAATGAAACAACAGACAAAAAATCAATTAATCTCCCCTCTTAATTATAAACCACGGAGCCACTTGATAGCCAGTGGCTAGCCAATGAGTCTGCGAATTTATACCCAACTTTTAATAAACCTTCTAAATAATTAATTACGAAGTTCTTCAGTATAAAAAGCGGTGACTACATTAACCCTAAATTATTTAGTGCTATTACACAAAAATACCCTTTTCATTACGAGGCATCTAATTTAAGTCTCCTGAACAAAAACATGACAAATGATCGCGGGCCTTTGTTTCGCAAAGTTTTACAACTCTCGGTCCTCTTAGGCGGGCTACAGACTATCAAACTCGCTTGACAAAACTTGTTGAGAAAAACAAGCCTTCATTTAATTAGAGTTAAGGATTCCACGATGTAAGAAATGGGTCCAGACTTTGAAATTACTCACCGAACTTGAAACAGTTCTTGTAACAACACGGTTTCCAAATTACTGTAATGCCCTTGTCAGGACGTGTTCGGGTGATGCTTCATAAATTATTACTGAGAACTTGATAATGTAATAAGTTAGGCGCTGATATCAGTTTTATAAGTTTCTTCACTTGTTTGACCTTGCTGGATAATCCTGTAACGCCTTGTCGACTCGTGTAACTGAATGCCCAGTGTCTCGCAAGTCTAAATTACTTTATTGTCTTAATAAACTAAAAGAAAACTAAAAACTTCTCTCATTATAGATAAATCAAGTCAGTGTTACTTTTATTCTCTAATTTTCTTTTCTAACTTTAAACCAACACGATAAATTCACATTCAAATTAAGTGAAACACAAAAATACGAACACAAATACAATATGTCAGGCCAACACGATCGCTTCGATATGAATTACAGCCAGCAACGCAATGTAAAATACATTTTTTTCCCACGTCACCTACATTTGTGCCACTCTTATGAGAATCGCATTAGGAACTCGCTGAATTGAAAAATACATGTTGTTGTATAAAAGTTTGACAACTGTTTGAGTTTTGAATGATCGTCTGTAAAACGCTTTTGCTAAATAGTGAATAGGTCTTTAGTCTCGATTCTTTTTTTTGAAGAAAAATGGTGGAAGTAATGGCGTTGGCCTTGAGGTGTTCAAATTTGATAGAAATTAATGTTATTTTTGTGTTTTGGATTTGAATTTGATTGTGGAGACGGCTTAGACGTTTTTAAAGGTGATGAAGATTTGTGAAATATTTATACATTATAAAGTGCACGTGTTTTCCCCACCACTGCGATATTTTTTTTGTTCTAGACCATACCTGGGAACCTCCTAGTTACGGAGATATTGGGGGTCAAAGTTCCAAATTTTTCACAGCGGTTTTTGTAAATACTAGTTTATCAGTTTATAACTTTACTTAAATTACCTCCATGACCCGTTTACTATTCAAAGCATCCACTAGCACAATGTTTTATGAGTAAAAAAAAAGTCGTTTCCCAAACAAATAAGGGTACTTAGTTTGATGTACAGAATGCTTGGTTGACGGCTGTGTGATGGGTTAATTTACACCCTGTAGACTGGTTGTTGAGTCTCAAAACTTGCGAATACTTCAGTGTATGTCCGAATGCGATGTCTGGAGCTGCGTTAGTAAATTTTGTACATACCAGTATAACAGAACATTTATTTTCATATTTATTGGGCTTACATGTGTGCGAGTACTACTTGCTAGGCAAAAGTCTTACTCCTTCCAACCTTCTCCATATTGTTCGATATCTGGCCATGTACGCAGCGCAGATGAATCAGATCGTCACACCACCTTCGGCGATTTAATAGAGGAAAATGATTTCAAATTACCTTCTTATAGTATTCCTTTTAAAAATGTATTGAAAGCATTATAAAACTTCTTTGAACAAATCTTTAAATTTCCAGCTCCTAGTAATACTAATACATATACATGATTGTATTTTGCCAAATTTCAAATACGACTTACCAACCTTAAAACAAAGTAAAGTCCTACCGTCGTATGACATAATCATGATAATATGTATGTTACAGTGAAACTGGTGGCGACCTACATTCTTGGAATAGCATTCACTTCAGTGCCATGACACTTGATTAACTATCTCTTACGTTTGCATAAATAAACATAAAACTGATTGAGACGTGTTCACGGTAAAACGGAAACTGGTTAAATACGCATAATTATATGTTTCTAGTCTTTGACAGTCTTAGACAGTCTTAGACAGTCTTAGACAGCCTTAGACAGTCTTAGACAGTCTCAGACAGTCTTTGACAGTCTTAGACAGTCTCAGACAGTCTTTGACAGTCTTAGACAGTCTTTGACAGTCTTAGACTGTAGAAAGAATCACACTCCTTCACCTTGGTAAGCCAAGGGGTATCTATCGTATTACCCAGTACTAACTGGGTTGTGCAGGTCAGATAGACAGTCGTTCCGTGGAAAATACTACGATCCAGCTGTACCCGGTTAGAGTGGAAGCCGACCCCAACACAGTTGGGAAAAGGCAAGCCATATGATGTGATTCTCTCTACCACTGTAATGTGTAAAACAGTTTTTGTTTTATTTATAAATTGAGATGTGAAGAAAAATTACCATCTTTGGGTAATGATTATGCTACTTATTGGCAACTCGATTTTCGGCAACTCTTATCCATTCCCTATACCTTATTTCCTATACTTTATAGGAAATCTCGTGATTTCGGTTGTTTATCTTCTGTAAATACAATCACATAATATAGCATTAAGAAAAAGAAACAATTATGTTATACGCCACTCGAAAGCTACTCTCCATTACAGACACATTTCAAAAGCAATTCAGAGCGGTTTAGCAATCGGTTCAAGGAATCTATACCGTTCAACAGCAAATACGTTCCACGAAATCCACCTTTAAATGATATATTTACTTCAAACTTTATGGAAACCATCGCGCTTGACAAATGATGGTTTTTTCCATTTATCATATTTTGCAAAAACAGTACAAAATGTAAAGATATAAATCGTTGGATATCCCTTTATTTGGGGCGTGTGTCAAATTGTTTACGCTGAGAAATTTGACTTTAACTTCAGGCACGAAAAGTAAGATATGATTTTTAGTTTGAGTGAGTGAGACACTACTATGAAAATGTCAACAAAACATAGACATAATTATGATTATATGTTGAAACTAGTGATTTAAATCTTCCAATAATGCATTGATTTTTCAAGTTTTTAGTTATTTTTAACGTTAGCATTTAATAGTATTATGACAGCTATTAGATAGATGATTCAGCTGTTTCAAACGATCAATCTTTTTGATGGAAAAACGAATGACCTTGTCGTATTAAAGATATCTATTTTAAATTACATTCTAGGGTTGTATGACTTGTAACTGCGGAATATCTTTCATGAATTTAGGTTAATTTACGAAAAAAAAATATGTTAAATAGCGTTTAAAATTTTACGCAACAAAGTAAATTGATATTATTATGAGTTATTCAGTGTGAAGTCCCCGACTCCTGTGCTAGGTGAGACGTATAGTATAGGAGCCATTGCCCTCTCCAGTGAAAGGAATAGAACTGATGTGGCATATCAACCTGCCCGCCATTTTGGGTTTATTTTCGAAATCGCGACTCACGATTAAAGTGGTATGTATGGACAGAGGACATATAGACGAACGAAAAATGTTCAGTAACACGGTACCCCAGTGTCACGTAACCGAGATTTGAAGGTAAAGATCGACAAATGAGTACAACGACAATCATTAAAATATACTTATTACGTGTTTAAGCATTAAAATGCCAGGCCATTCTCATAGGTAGTTCTTACTACCTGAGAAATTTAGACACTAACGAACTGATACCGCTTATGTTCGACAACTTTGTGATCCCTCTCTCACCACACGTTAAAGACTTGGGCTTGCACATTGACGACACACTTAGTTGGAACAAGCAAGTAGCTCAGGTTAGCCAGAAAGTCACATACTCACTGCGGTCTCTCTATAGATTCAAACATTTTCTACCATCTAGCACTAAAATCACTTTGGTCCAGTCACTGGTGATTCCCATTATAGACTATGCTGATGTTTGTTACTCTGATCTTTCCCAAGAACTTTTAAACAAATTGGATCGTCTTCTCAATAATTGCATTAGGTTTGTTTTTGGCCTTCGTAAATACGATCACGTTTCTTCTTACCGTTCTCAGCTTGAATGGTTGCCTATTCGGCACAGGAGGTCTCTTAGAACTCTTTGCACGCTCTGTACTATTTTGAAGGATCCATGTGCTCCTAACTACCTAAAAAAATATTTCAAAGTGTTGGGCAGTTCGCACAGTCGTAATCTTCGAGCTTCTGATAATCTAATCCTTGAAATTCCCTCACACCGTACTGGTTTCATGTCATCTTCTTACGCTGTGTCAGCCATAAAACTCTGGAACGCGCTACCCCTTGGCATTAAAAGGGCGGAAAGCAAAATGGCTTTCAAAAGAACTGTGCGGAAGCACTTTTTAAAATCGGACTGAATCACTCTTAATGTGTGGTGGTCATGGTAATTATTGTTTGGTTTCTCGTTTTTTGAATTATTTGTATGTATTATAATATATATTAGTTTATTTAATTCCATCTTAATATATATGTATTAGTATGTACCATTTATGTAGGTATATTGATTTATGTTAACAAAATAGTATTCTCCTAATTTATTTATATTTGTACTCTACCACAGTGCTGTCCTATTTGACCCTAAGGTTGACTGGTAGAGAATGCCTTGTGGCATTAAGTCCGCCTATGTACCACGTTTGTGCATGAAGTTTAAATAAATAAATAAATAAATTGTACCAAAACAACAGTTCCCAGGTTGATTATTATATACTCACAAGAAAATCGCTTCGCATCGCAATGAAAGTTATGTCAAAAAATAGTTTTCTCGTGCTCCTAGTAGTAACTCTCTTTCAATAAACAGTAATAATAATAATCAACGCCTATAGACACGTAAAAGGTCTATTTTTATGTGGTCATTGTACTCATTTGTCGATCTTTACCTCAAATATCTCGATAACGTGACACTTTGGGGTACCATGTTTCGTGACATATTTTGTTCATCTAAATGTCCTCTATCCATACATATCACTTTCATCGTGGGCCACGAAAAACCAAAATGGCGGTGGGTCGATATGCCAGCGTCCATACAAAAAAGTTCAAACCCCTTTGTAGCCTTGTTTTAGTTATAGTTTGCCAAATCTCACTAAATTTTCAGTGAATATTTTTTATTATGTCCTTCTTAAATAAACTGATTTTGATTTAGTTACCACTAGATTCATGTCACACTGGCGTGATTTCGACATTCAGTTTGTTTCGTTGTTCGTTTCTTTGTTGTGTTATTCGCACATCTGTTTGTCGATCTTACGTAGCGCCATCATGTTGAAAGTATTACTCTGTTTTATCCATAGAAATAAATGGTTCGAACCTACATTTATACTGAAAAGCAAAAAGTAGTGAACCAGTAACGTCCCTCATCATCTGCCTAGTTTTTTCTCAACTATGTTGGAATCAGCTTCCAACCTAACTGGATGCAGCTGAATAACTTCACAATCCAGTCATTGAGTGATATGATATCCCTTGCCAAGGATTGTCTTCTGACTGTAAAGCTCCTAATAAC
Organism: Diarsia brunnea; assembly: GCA_949774965.1. Taxonomy (NCBI): domain Eukaryota; kingdom Metazoa; phylum Arthropoda; class Insecta; order Lepidoptera; family Noctuidae; genus Diarsia; species Diarsia brunnea. The sequence continues at coordinate 1,723,630 of OX459005.1, read as the reverse complement.
CTGTAGTGACAGTCGACGGATATTTACCGAAAATAATGGCTGTCAAGAACGTGGAGAATAAAAATTCAAAAACATAAAATGCCCTAACGATAAACATCTCAAACAAACCGCCATAATAGAATTAACCAATATTATCAAGAATACTCCCTTCTACCACAGACAACGTATTTCTACTCTCAATAGAAATTAGGTCACACAACAATAGACTCTATTAATGCGGTAAAAGGTCTATTTTCCACTTCCTGACCATTAATGTCGGGTCAAAAGAACACCGTTTATGGCTAACGATGACTTATTAGCGATAACAATGTTGTTATTCGCGCTTTCTTTCCCTTTTCGAACCTAATAGGCGGTATTTGACGGATCATTTCGAACTTTATGTCCAGGAGTTATGGTCGTGTTTGGGTTGGTGTGTTTTGATGAATTAACAATGTGTACTTTGAAAGTCGTTGTTCATGTGATACGTCGTTGATTCTGAATAAATAGTGTTTGTGTTACTTTGAGTGAGGTAAGGAAATGGAAAAGTTTTTATTTGAATAAGAAAAACCTTTTAAATAGGTAGATTATTAAGTAAACGCTTTATTCTTTAAGTTTGAAAATTTAGACAATAAACAGCCCATTCTGTTCCCACCAATGGGACACAAGCTTCCTCTCTTTGTCAGTGGGTGGGCCCTTGTCAGTCACACAAAATGTGAGTTGGAAATAATTTAAATAACTCTAAAACGGTTTTAAGCTGAATCAATATTTGGACAATATTTAAAAAAAAATTGTAGATGTAGTAATAATACCTATAAGACTTACAAATGAAAAAAATAAGAAATCAATCATTCAGTGGTCATTAGGGCGTGAGAACGGAACAGACGGTAGAAATAAACTAAACCACAATATCTTTCATAGTAAAACTAACACGCATTTTTCTGAGTAAACACGTTTTTCTTTTGGATAATCTTATACGCCTTCATACTGAAACAGCTGACGTATGAAGCTTATACCATCAAAACCGCAAATTAGTTTTTGTGAAAATAATGTTATTTCTGCCCACCTTGTCATTTTCACATAAAAAACTGTGTAATTTTCAAATAGGTTCACAACTTATTATATGAGACTTAAAAATAACTGCTTAAAATGTGGGTATTTTATTAGGCACATCTCTGGGATTTCCTTCGGGGATTACAGGCGTTATGTTACGTTCTTCTTTACATTTGTCAAGACGATGACATCTGTTACAATATACATTCAATACTTCAACCACACGAGCAATTCCACGGCATCATCGGCGGCCGCAAAGAGATCGCTTTTACTGCAGCTTTTGGAGCCCAAGAGCTAGAAAGGAGGTAAACTGCAGCCAGTGATGCAGTCGTTGTATCTCCATTTTATCAAATTATTAATTTTATTTTTATATTTTCGTATTGTCTGTATTGTACTGGGGAGTTCCTATTTTGATAAAGCACTGCTTAAGTCTTTTGAGGTTGGAAGCGTGATATTATGTAATTATCTTGTCTTCATAGTATACTTCATTTTAAATTTGCAAACAAGCGAGATCTAAGAGCCCTAACAAAGTCGTAAATAGCGACAACACAGTAACACAAAATGATAACAAAATGATTTCACACACCCGCAGTCACAATGCGTTGCCATAAAATAATGGGATTTATATTAAGGAAGTGGTGACTTGAATGTGTTTTGTATGTTAGTAACGTGATTATAAAACCTACTGAGAATTATGTCGGACCTGAACATATAAAGATATAGCAAACGATTGGTGAGCGTGAAAATAAGTAGTGTATGCAAGTTAAAGTATGCAGCCATCTGCCTCCTCACACTTTGTTTTGGAAACAGGTTTAGATCTTAGCCTTGTCGTCTGTATACAACATCAGTATACAAGGTGTTATATAATAAACGCAAGACCATTGTATGACAAAATTGATATTTGCAAGAAAATTAAGCCTTGTATAGAAACTAATGCGAACAGCTGATCAACATGCAGGGAAAAAAAATATAAAGAGTCGTTCTAAGTTGTTGAGTTTCATGGTCTGATATTGTGTTTATTAAGTTACACCCTAAATACGAGTATTAAGCAGTAGATTGTACATACAACCTGTTCCCCACCTCTTTACAACTTAACTAGCATACTCATTTGTTTATTATAAAATTGATAACTACTATCCGGAAACTGTACACACTTATGCATGCTCAATCAAACCACAACTCCTGACAAAATCAGAACCCCGATACCTAGTCCTTAGTAATCGGAGGATCCTACACACACGCACACACACACATAAACCTTGTATGAATCAATCATTCATAAGTGAGGGGTAGGCAAGGGGGAAGAGGGAGGGCGACTCGATAAAATCTGGGCCCGGCCAGCGCTAACAAACTGAATGCCAAATGTGTCTTTTCATGCACCCTTATGGAGTATTGTGTATCTTAAAAGGGCCCTTTGATATCGTGAATTCGTGACAGCTTTAGATACTGCAATTTGATTTATTTTTTACATGTTGTTAAGTAGTATTTCAAGTTTGGGTTTAGACTGGTTTGGTTATGTTATTTAAGTACCTACATAGTTTTAAAAATAAAATATAATTGCCAAAAAACAACAACTGCTCGGTTGATGTAATAGGCTCGCCCACATGATACTGGCGAAGTGTGGGTGTACTATAAGATTAGGTACACGTCAGCCTGTCCCATCAGGGATTACAGGCCTGATGTTATGTAGTTAATTAGAGTAAAAAATATATAAAGCTACAGATACAGATTATGAAATTCATTACTTTTTAGAGGCTATTTGTGTACCCGTCGGGCCTGCGGGTCCCGTCGGGGCTGCGGGTTGTTCGCAAGAGATACCGCGGCCTTGACATGAAGGGCTGAGAAGGAACATGGGTGGTTTTTAGTCAGTAGAAGTCTGACACTCCCTTTCGCTCTGCCCAAGAGTGGGAGGGGTTATTTGATGATTTCCCACCCCCCCAAAAAAAAAAAAAAAGACTATTTGTGTAGACTCATAAACCTAATTCTACTGTCGTAGATGAAAATCTTAAACAAACTACAACTATGTTTTTGTAAACAAACATCTATACAAAGATTTAATTCAGATTATTTCCCCCTCCCCCTCCTTTCAGTCTGTCTGGAGGTCAAGCTACGTTATTTATAATGTTCAGTTCAAAAACTTAATAATTCATAATCGTTGTGTTATTATTTTCATTAAAGAGTACCTAATTTAGTAAATAGACTGAAGTTCAGCAATTATTTGACAATTAGTTAGTGAATTGGTAAACTAATAATTGTATAGTAACTATAATATTTGTTTGAAACTTTGATTCTATTGAGAGTGATTAGAAACACATTTATTTTTGACCAGTTGATACAAATGAGAACGGCCCCAGTTATATGAGTTCGCTGAAATATGCGTGTAATACTGCCTGTCCTTTTGGAGATACCGGGGTGATAATCATTTCTTTATTTGCACATTTAATAAAAAAAAAATATGAATAAACGACACAATCTGTATTTTTTTTTCTTTTATAACTTAACTATCCCAAGAAAACGTCGTGATTGTTGTAATCGTTCTATTAATTACTAACTAAAAAAATATGATTCTAATTAGTCCGTCTTTTAGATTATCAAAAAATATTGGATACGTATTTTTTGTTTTATCAAATCAATAAAAATTGACGAAGATAAAACGCGTCAAAGATTTGAGTGGGGGTTGTGACGTCACTCACCGGTAAAAAATGTCATACTAATGTTAGTAAATGACGTCACACGAGTTTTCAAAGCACTGTATCGTCTTCATTGTTTGTTTACGTGAATAAATAAAAAATACGTGTCCAATATTTTTTGGAAATCAATCTGACGGACTAATTAGATTTTTTTAGTTAACTACCCTATTACTTTTAATTATTTCTAGGGATATGACTTGACCTCTCTGTGAATACAAAATGAGTTCTCGTTGGAATATTTCCTAGGTCGATGACAAGGCCGATGAGTATTTCGGTATCACACTGCTAGCCAAATATTGAAATAAGATACTAAATTCAATAAGTACCAAGCGCATGTTTTTCTTAAATGCTGTAACGTGTAAGAACTTTGTCTTTATTTTTAACCGACTTCAAAAAGGAAGAGGTTCTCAATTCGTCGGAAACTATTTTTTTTTCCCGATGACTTGAAGATCATGATGATGATGGTCCCATGATCATCAAGTCAGAATCTGATGATGGGATCCTGGAGAAATAGAGAGAACTCTTCAAATTTTATAGGCACACGTGAAGCTATTTTTAGTTTTTGGAAGAGTCCCTAAGAGGTCCTATTTCAATTCGGTGAAAATCTGATGAAGAACTTCGGAGATAGGCAACGGAACTAAACGCTCCCACGATACCAGCGATATTCCTAGTGTGAGACAAAGTTGAAAAAAACCGGCCATGAAGGGTTCCGTACTCTATCTATAAAAGCGGCAAAAAATCATGTCTGTTATATGGAAGCCCTCCTTAAATATTTATTTTATTTTAATTTTATTATTAAAGAAAAAAATACAACTGATTATTTTGTGAATATTTCTTAAATATTTATTTTCTTTTGTTTTTAGTATTTGTTGTTATAGCGGCAACAGAAATACATAATTTGTGAAAATTTCAACTATCTAGCTGTCGCGGTTCTTGAGATACAGCATGGTGACAGACAGACGGATGGACTGACAGACGGACAGACGGACGAACAGCGAAGTCTTAATAATAGGGTCCCGTTTTTACCCTTTGGGTACGGAACCCTAAAAAGGACCATTCAAAATCTTATTATAAAAACTATCTCGGAAAGAAACTACAAAACTGAACTAAAAGATTCATTCCAATCACGTGTGTTCCCATTACCCCCCCCCCCCTTACATTAACGGCCACCTATATAGCTTCCACTCCAACCTCACCCTAAGGTCGCAAGGTAAGATCAAGTCATAAATTAGCCGTTACCCACAACATAGCCCCATGAATAAATGTGGAGACGGTCTCCGTAAAGAGATAATGCGTTTAAAGGGTCCGGTGAAGATGGGCTAAGGCGCCGGTCTCATCGTCAGCGAGAAGCGAATAGAGTTTGAGTAGATTGGAAAGTGTTGCACAGGAATACGGAGAATGGCACACGCTATGATGGCGTATAAATGACGGCGGTGTACAACAGTGGGTGAAATTGGACTATCTATGATGTATGTGTATGTATTTGTACATAAACTACTCAAAAACACGCTTTACTCTACGCAAAAAATATTTCTGGGAAACGACTATTTTTTTTAGATGAAAAGCTGAGTTTTACGGTAGGATGTTGCGCATTCAAAACATTGTCCTTGGATGCTTGTATAGGAGCCAAGGTGATATTTTAAGTAATAACATTAAAAAATAGCTTTGACCTCCATCACCTCCGTAACTAGAAGGTTCACAGGTTTGATCAGTAAACAAACAAATTACGCAATGACGGAGAAAACAATTGCCTTTCAGCTTCGTTACTATTAATGTATCGCACGGGACCTACATTTTTTAAATCGCTAATCGCCCTTCGCAAGCGATGGGACCGTGCATAAAGGTTCCTTTAAAAATATGCGCCAACTCCGTTTAGTATGTAAAGCAGTGGCATTGTGTTTGGAGAAGAATCACTTAATTATGGTAAGCTGTTTACAAAGATCCTGTAAATAAGTTAATGTTTAACTTGTGAAGGTATGCTGAAGTCTTTCAGTTTTATGTTTTGGTAGGAGTGGGAATTAGCGGAATCTTTGTATTATTTACCGTAAAATCTTGACGGCCTGAATAGCGCCACTGCCACTACAAAAAACGTGGCCACCTACAGGGCCTAAACCATGCAATATGGAAGTAACACCAAAACAAGAAGAAGAAGAAAACCATAGAATACTTTTGGAATATTTTATGTGAGAGGTACACAAACTAGAACTCGCGTCACGTATTTTACGACAGCAACTGCGACAACGCATGAAAGAAGTTCGTTAGATCAACTACCGGGAAAAACTTTGCGGAGCTACAGCATTCTCACTACTCTAGTCGTAACATCCAAGGTCGTGAACAAGGCTTTTAGTCTTTACAATAGATGTTCTTTTAAACACTATCTATACTAACAAAAGCACTACTTTCAATGAAGAATGAACCAGCCATCAAGCAAAGTTCGTTCGTTCCCTTTTAACCCTATAACACCTGATTGTAACCAGCTAATGGAAAACCTATAGATTGTACAGTCCATAATAAGATGCATTAGACTAACAATGGCTCGCTCCACAAAATAGGCTCTTTCTTCAAATAATATAACAATATGCTTTCTGTTATGGATTTGTGTACGATATTGTGGGGCTACTTTTGGTTTATTTTGTTCAGCTTTGAAAGAAAATGTTCATATAAGGTTTTAACGAGTATGATTCAAGATTATATCAGAGATTTTTGCTACTCTAGATGAATAAACGTTTGCGTTTATAATGGTTCGATAATTAAGTCACCTTCGTAGAGGATATTATTTAAAAAAATACATTAATGTAGATTATGAAGATAGGAAGCATATTTACCTCAATAAAAGATCTTTTTTTTTTAAACAATAAAATATTGTAATCATCTTTCTGTTCCAATAAATTGTCCTAATACTACAGAGATAGGATAAAAAAAACACAGTAATTATTGGTGCAAGCAGTCCCTAATATTATTTATTCATTTAAACTTTATGCACAATAGGCGGACTTAATGCCGCAAGGCATTCTCTACCAGTCAACCTTAGGGTGTGCCTAACCCAAAGTCAAGTCCACATAACCATAAAGTTAAATTCTAAACTCTGCCCACCCTTAAACCGCGTATGAATATCCGCACACAACACGCAAGGAAGCCGCAAGCTTGTCAAAGCACACGTTTACACCGTTTTATCTTGTTTACCCAGAGCGGCGCTATATTTGATTACAATTGAAATTCGCGGCGGCCCGCTTTGATAAACGTGTCGGCGTCTAGTGATGTGGTGTGCTGTTTGTTTCGAAGCCCTTTTAATTTATGTGAGTGAGTTTGGAAATTATCGATTTGTATATTTTTAAAGTGTTACTTGTCCTTTGAAGATTGAGGAGAGATAACAACATTGTATATTTTTTTGCCTTCTTTTAGATAAAGATATAATGTGTTGTCTGTTATTTAATGTGTATTGATAGTTTAAGAGACAACCCTAATTTCTTCAGACTGTAAATCGAAAACAGTTATTAGTAAAGTGGGAGATTTTGATCTGCCACCGAAACAAATCACTACATATTCTAAAACAAAATCCTCCGCCGCGTCTGTCTGTATGTGACTCACTCACTCACTCGAAAACTGCTACACCGATTTTCATGTGGTTTTCACCAATGAATAGAGTGGTTTTCGAGGAAGGTTTAAGTATATAATTTGACTGACATCCACGCGGGCGAAGCCGCAGGCATCAGCTAGAAAATAAGAAGTGCACTGTCTATTTTTGAAGATACATATTTTTTTTAATGGTTATCAGCTGGAAACCAAACATCTTAAGTACGTATCTGTCGTATACTTTAATTATGCTTAGTTAATAGTTTGTACAACAATACTTTATTGCTAACTGTGGAGGCTTGTATATGGTCGTCGTTATTACCTCATTATAACTTTTAGTATTGTTAGCTGTAAGCTTCTTAAACACAATAAAATAATACATGGGACCTTAACAAATCTGAATTTGAGTTTGAGTCCAATTAATAATTGCACACTCCAGGACTTGGATGAGGCTGTGGAACTGTTCGAAAGAGATACCGCGGCCCTGGAACACAAAGAGTTAATAAGGAGGAACATGGGTGGATTTTAGTCAGTACAAGTCTGACACTCCCTTCCGCTCCGCCCAGTTGGAGGAGGCGTAATGTTATTGATGACTAGCTGTTGCCAGCGGCTTCGCCCGCTACAATTTGAAAATTATCCCACGGGAAGAGAAAATCGGGATAAAAAGTAGCCTATATGTTAATCCAGGGTATAACCTATCTACATACCAAATTTCAACCAAATCGGTCCAGCCGTTTATGCGTGAAAGAGTAACAAACATCCACACATCCATTCTCACAAACTTTCACATTTATAATATTAGTAGGATGTCCTAATCGACAGAGCTGTCCAGGTTACTACGTACTACTATATAATAATATCAGAGTCATTAAGTCGAGAAGAAGAAGAGAGAGGAGCAGAGGAGAGAGAAGGTCTTTTGCCTTCTTTGATACAGTCCTGATATTATTTTACGGTCATCATCATTAGCCTATAATGTTCCCACTGCAGGGACTCAGGCCTCCTCTCTAAGAGAGGGATGGGCTATAATCCACCACGCGGGCCGATTACGGGTTGGTAGATGTCACATGTCTTCGAATGTTTTGGTTCTAAGACTAAGTTTCACCATGTTTTGCTTCACCGTTTTGAGAACAGCGGCGATGAAAAAAAGTATATTTTTCGGTAATCATAGGAAACTAATCACCATATCCAATAAATTTTTAGTGTCAGTATGATGGATTGATTCGAAACATTGACCTGACGTTGCCACGTTTATTATTAGTTACCCCTCCTTATACTGTGTAGCTCATTAGTAGGTAATCGATGTTAGATAAGCCCTCGGTTTTAAGGTTTGGTTAGATTGAATTGTTTATTTTGTTTTCGGGTTGTTTCGTGTTTCCTTTTGTTTCTAATTAGCTAGAGTGATTTGTTCATGTGGATTGAGTATTTTGTAATACGAATTTTATGGTTCACTTGATACTTGGCAACAAGAGTACTGGCATGTCAACTATATTGAGTGTCTCATTAATGACTTATGCTGTACTAAATTCAAAAGATGAAGTAGTTTCTAGTAGTTCTATCATCATCATCAGCACTTATTGTTCCCACTGCAGGGACTCAGGCCTCCTCTCTAGGAGGATGGGCTACCACGCGTGCCCAGTGCGGTTTGGTAGACGTCACATGTTTTCGAAATTTTTGACCCACTATTTCACCCACGTTATGTCAACATAACATAACATCACGCCTGTAATCCCCGAAGAGTTATACCGATAGAGGTGTACCGGTAGGCCCACACTTTCAAAATCAAAAGTCATTTATTCAAATCAGGCTGATAGTCAGCACGTTTCGAACGTGATTTATAAACAAGAGACAGTCCCCCAAAACGCTCACCCTTCAACACTTTCTAGTGTTTTAGCTGGCAAGAAGAAGTGGCGGAACAAGCTCCCCACCAGTTGCCAGTCGCCACCTATATCAATAAGAATGCTATTGTGATGTAAGCAACTATTCATGTTTCTTTTCTCTCATTCTACACCATCTATTTCAAAACGAAACAACAAAAACTAGCACACACAGTAACGAAACAATGTGAACTGGTCTTAACAACAGAAGTAACAAATGAGGCGTGATACTTCCTAGCCGCGCCACAGTCGCATTTTGAATCGGGGTTAATGCAAATAAATGTTCGTAATATGTTCATTATTGTTAATAATATTTAAAAAAAAGTACTATAAAGGATCGCGAGATATTTAACAAAATCGGTGGCGCGGCCAGAAAGCATGCTTCCTAGCCGCGCCACTGCGTACAGTGCAATAAATAGGATATTTCCATACAAACTCAATGGCAAATAATTGTACGTCTATTGTTTATTATTGTGATGTAAGCAACTATTCATATTTCTTTTCTCTCATTCTACACCATCTATTTCAAAACGAAACAACAAAAACTAGCACACACAGTAACGAAACAATGTGACCTGGCCTTAACAACAGAAGTAACAAATGAGTGCGCGGTAAAACATACACGTTTGTTATTCGTACGACGTTTACGTGCGAATAACGTTACGATTCATTATGATTCGCCTTTATAACGTACGTGGGGTAAGTAGGACAGCAGGCATAATAGAAATACCAAGTAACATTTTGCACGTGAAAATGTTTTTTCATTGATTAATTTATTTTGGAGATTCAGTGTTTGTATTTTGCAGTGATATTTTTTTTAAACTAGGATAAGGGTAGGAGGATGATGACAATTAACACACAAAACATCACGCCTGTAATCCACAATGGGTTAGGCAGACGTGTACACAATAGTAGACCCATATTTCAACAGTTTTGTTTAAGTAATAAGAGGTGAGCCTATTGCTATCAACCAAACACAAATCCAGACATAGCTGCTACTGATAAATTCCTGATAACACTTTGCCCGACCCGAGAATCGAACCCAGTACCCCATGCTCAGCAGTCATGATTGCGACCTCTAGACCAACCATAACCTCCAAATTGTATAATGTAATGCCTTACCGTGAAAAGATTACCGCTTTTCAAACATTACTTTTCTATTACTTAAACCTTTCTTCCACCGCGCATCGCTCTAAGGTTCAGTCTGATTGCGGTCGCTGCAGACACCATCTCAGGCAGATAACACACCTTCTAAAGACCACAGGTGGTCTGTACCGAATGGACTGAACTTTTATTTTTGGGGATGGGAAATCATCAAATAACCCCTCCCGCTCTTGGGCAGAGCGAAAGGGAGTGTCAGACTTCTACTGACTAAAAACCACCCATGTTCCTTCTTAGCCCTTGCACCGAGCCCCCGGTATCTCTTTCGAACAACCCGCAGCCCCGACTGGAATGGACTGGACCTTAATGAAGACTACAGCATGATTCAAGAGAAAACATTATCAAATAGCAAAATCAAATTTCGTATTTCTACTCAAGTTTTGTTAAATGAATTAGTTGTTGACACTTCGTGGGCGTATCAGCGAATGTAAGATGATACCTTTGCCTACCCACTTGATATTATCTTTTAGTAATATTTCACTACACCCACGGCCATTAGACTATTCTCTGCCGGAACAAACACATCTCTAAGGGAATCCTACAATGGAATTACGTCTTTTATTGTGTGTTGCTGGAAAGTTCTATTTTTATAAAGAAAACAAATTACTTTATACTTAATTACTTACTTCAGCAGAGGTGTAAGTAACAGCCACATTTTGTAACTAATAGCATAACATAATTACAAACAGGTTAATTTTTTTTTAAGTTATCACTAGATATTACATATTATAAAAGACAGTCCTTCGCCGCGTCTGTCTGTCTTTTCGCGATAAACTCAAAAACTGCTGCACCGATTTCATGCTGTTATCAGTTAGTTAATGATAAAATGTTCCGAAATAAGGATTTTTTAACATACTTGACTAGGACATAAAACATGTAACTGGCTAATTATTCCTTAGTTTCGTAATTAACACTAGGAAATGATTTAAATAAATTATCTAAATAATAAATTAAAGTTATAACGGTCTTTCATTTTTTTCAACACAATTTATTTCATTCAGACTTAACGATTCATAATTCTACTAGTACCTTTATTTTTTTTGGGGGGGGTGGGAAATCATCAAATATCCCGCTCTTGGGCAGAGCGAAAGGGAGTGTCAGACTTCGACTGACTAAAAACCACCCATGTTCCTTCTTAGCCCTTCATGTCGAGGCCACGGTATCTCTTGCAAACAACCCGCAGCATTCTGTTAGTACCTCATACTTAAAAATAATGTTCGAAATTAAATAATCGATGACGAATACATTATCACAATATGTTTGTATTAACTACTAATTATATCACATCACACTTGTTATCCCAGAAGGGTAAGGCAGAGGTGCACGTAATGATAATAGTTTTTTCTTTTTGCATAATTGGTTTATAAGTAACAAGTAAGTTAGGTAATGTTCGTCGGGTCTGCGGGTTGTTAGAAAGAGATACCGCGGCCCCAGACACAAAGAGCTAAGAAGAAACATGGGTGGTTTTTAGTCAGTAGAAGTCTGACACTTCCTTCCGCTCCGCCTAGAGCTGGAGGAGTAAGTTGATGATTTCCCACCGTCCAAAAAGAAAGTAATCTTTCTTTAATGGAAACTCATGCCCAAAGCTCCTGAGACGTACCTATAGCTAATTATTTCTTTCTTTTTTTAAAAAAAAAACCTTGCCCACCACACTAGGAATTTCTCCTGTATCGTGGATGCGTTTACAAACATTTAAACTCACATACACAGAACACCCAGACCCGAAACAACTATCTGTAGGCCATACAAATATTTGTTTCGTGCGGGGATCGAACCCGCGACACGCAGCGCAGCAGTCCAATCGCTCAGCCACTGCGCCAACCGTGCCGTCAATTGCCGGCTTATCATAGGATTAATTGCTAATCATATTCTAGCCACAACTAACCAACCATCACTTAACTAACTGCAAACTAAAACCATAGAGTCCTTTAAACTTCGAACTCTATTTACGACATCGGCACCCTTTTAACAGCTCTAGTTAGAGCAAATAGTTAATCAAATAAAACGTGGCTCTACATCCGTGTAGGGGATTAAGTAGAGCTCCTTACCTACTGTAATCGCTATTCTTTCGTTAACTGCTTTTAAATATTTATTTTTTTATAGGGAAGACTTTAGTTTTCTTCTGAATCGATGATTTGGACGTTTATCGATTAAAAACGGAAAAATCGATTCACACACTAAATATATAATTATGTATACGTCAGTCACGCCTCCGACCTTGAAGAAACTGAAAAAATATTTGACTGAGCAATCATTTCAATGGAAAATACCTTTACTTATAAGAAATTATCGACTTCAATCACAAGGGAACAATGACCTTGATAAAAGCTGACGAACACATAACGTAGTCAATAATTACTATAGGGACTATTATAGCGTATCATTAAATATTTTGAAACAAACAGCGCTAATGAATGGTACACAAAGTGAGAAATAATTTGAACCTAAAGAGAGTACCTACATTATAAGGACTACTACTACGGGGTATCAATTTAATTACGGCTCGATAATTCCTCAATTCTGAATACGTTGGTCTAATTACAATCAGAATTAGTTGAGCAAATTTCTCATGAACAACAAAAAACAGATTTTATAATAAGTTCCGAGAGGTTTTTGAATATTTTGTCAATATTTAAGTTTATAATGGGTGTAGATTGATATTAAAGAAATATTTTTTGAATTTTATGGCACAGAAAAATAGCGTTGTGGACATACGAATTCTGATAATTAGTCCGACGAATAGCTCTTTATATTATAACTAGCTGATGCCCACGGCTTCACCCGCGTAGATGTCGGTCAAATTATATACTAAAACCTTCCTCTTAAATCACTCTATCTATTAAAAAAAACCGCTTCAAAATCCGTTCCGTAATATTTTTAAAGATTTAAGCATACATAGGGACGGACAGACAGCGACAGCGACTTTGTTTAACACCATGTAGTGATAGTGATACCTATCCAAATATACAGGAAAACAATCTATCTGTAGTCGGTATTATAAATCGTTATAAAACCAGCCAAGTCTAGAAACATCAACCCTTACCAAGTCTCGAAATATGATTTGCCTGACAGCCTCACCAAGTCTCGAAATATGATTTGCCTGACAGCCTCACCAAGTCTCGAAATATGATTTGCCTGACAGCGTAACCTTTTATTAATTATATTGGACTTTCAGTCTAACCAGATACAGTCGGATACCAATACTATATTATAATGTTAAGTCCATGCTCCATGTTGCTCCATGGAGTAACTGCCTATCTGACATCCACCACACAATTACTGAACAAAACGATACCTTCCCCTTGATGAGACTGGTCATAAAAAAAATAGTTTAAAATTAAAACGCTTAAATTAATTCGTCCCCGGTCGATGATAATAGACTCGCTCCAATACATCGAACCTAAACACAACTTACTTAATAATTATGAGTGTATCTACTGAGGCATACCTCTGCCTAAGCCTTCGCGTTAACATGCGTGATGCATATCTCTATCGTCATCAGCTTATTCTAATAGTAACTATTAATAAGAATATTTCTGATTAATGAACTTTGAAGTCTTAATACTATATTAAGTAGCTCTCGAGAAAAAAAAAACAGTTTTACAATCACCCAAAAGTTTTACAATCACCCAAAAGTCCGCAAAGGAAACAATTGTCTGAGAAAATCGTGTGTCGTAAGCGTTAACTATAAATCGTTGCGAGCTAAATGCCTAGACATTCCAGACTAAAAGCTAGGCGTAGATAAAGACAAGCAATTACAAATAATGTTACTGCCATTCCACTAAATGCCTAAAAGTTTTTGGTCATATTGTTTGCAAAAATATCTTTAAATGTTGAACTCTATGAATAATTAAATGCTAACAATTTTTTACCAATTGTAACATTAATGTTTCAATTTTATAAGAACAGATTAAAACTTATCTGTACTGCATTGTGAAAAGGTAAAATCTATATCTCAGGTTTATCTTTGCTATTTAGCGATTGCAGAAATAAAAGCTAACACAATGATACGAATCCCGCACAAGAATCGAGACGTAACTGTGTGCATCAATGATTACAATCATTCGGAAGTCATGCGACTATTCACACCAGTCTATTGACCTATGATACAACCAAGTGATTAAATATTAAAAATTAATTATTACAATTATTATTAATTGATTAATTAATTTGATCATAAATTTCATTGATTAGTATTGATTTCGCTTCAGATTGGCTAGAGCTTATGTCCCATTTCTCGATATTTAATAATTTATATAATTTGCATTGAATGTAAGGAATTAAGTAACATAAATGGATACCATGTACTCGTACAAGAGGAGAGGAAGACCAAATAACCGATGGATGGAATGTATAAAGGATGGTATGGTAAGAAAGGAAGTGTGAGAAGTATGGAAGAGGAAGACATGCTGCGCCGACCCCAAATGAATTGGGATAAGGGCAAGAGAATGATGATGATGAGAAAGGAAGTGTCTAATGAGATGACGAGTAATAAAGAAGTATGGAAGAAAGCATAACATCACGCCTGTAATCCCCGAAGGGTAATTTTTTATTTTAAAAGGGACAAGCCCGCCACACTATTCCCAAAGGGTTAGGCAGAAGTGTACCTAATAGTACACCCACACTTCGCCAGTTATGTTTAAGTCCCATATAATAGGGGGCGAGCCCATTGCCATCAACCGGGCACAAATCCAGACTCCGTGGCTGTTATGGAAGGAAGAGACAAAAAAAATTAATGAGGAAAATGTCGTGAGGAACGTTTTGAATATGAATGTGGAAGGATATACGTGTAGAGGAAGACCAAAGAAACGATGGATGGACTGTGTTAAGAATGATATGATAGAAAAGGAGGTGTCTCATGAGATGACGAGAAATAGAGAAGTATGGAAGAGGCACACATGCTGCACCGACCTCAAATGAATTGAGAGAAGCGCAATAAAATGATGCAATACTCAATACTTTATTGCATTCCACATGTAATGTTAGGAGCTCGTGGCTTAATAAGAACTGCCACTTGGGTCGATCTTTAGGTAAAGCTGTGCTTGCCTAGGTCGGTCTGTGGATGGGTGACCGCCCGACATACCGAGTTTCCTCCGTGCCTCGGAAAGCACGTTAAGCTGTTGGTCCCGGCTGCCATATATAGATCTTTGGCAGTCGTTACAGGTAGTCAGTGACCTGAAAGTCTGACAACCAGTCTTACCAAAGGGTATCGTATTACCTAGTATTAACTTTGTTGTGGAGGTCAGATAGGCAGTCGCTCCATGTAAAATACTGGTATTCAGCTGCATCCGGTTAGACTGGAAGCCGACCCCAACATAGTTGGGAAAAGGCTAGGCAGATGATGATGTAATGTTAGGTGGTAAACGTATCATTAGATCACATGGGCACAACAAAATAAGTGTGTTAGGAGAGAGGAAGCAATTTTTTTTTGACATTGTTTTTATCATTTTATTTTGCTTTTGTTTTTATTTTGAAACGGTTGTTTATTGAATTTTCATGTATATCGTGTCTCGTAACTTGTCATTTTATTATGCCCCCATATTAAAATGACAAGTTACGAGACCTGAAATAAATGGTTTTGTTTTTTAATTTTTTTTTTAACTTACACACACTTTTCACACTATCTTTAGCTTTTTTTTACGATGAAATTCTTCTTATTCTTTGCGTTTAGATGAGCTACACAGCTCTAAAATTAGCTTTGAGTAAATTTTGAAAAAGTTACTACTAAAATAGGTAAATAAACATATTTACACGCAACAATCATTTCCATAAACCTTTGGTTAATAAGGCCATTACTATACCGGGTAGTTTAAATACCCAATAACAAGCCATGAAATGACCATGAGTTTATTTCCTATTATTTGGTTCAACTAGTAAATCGATTTTGACGTGATGTGTCATTAGACATGCTAGTTGATGGTATCGGTCTTCAAATGATTGATGTGAAGGTCCTTGACTTCTATAACTCGTTATTAACGATTTTTTCATATTTTCGAGGATATTCGATTCGATTTGACAAAGAGAATGGAAATAGGTACTAGATTTTTTGGTTTTATTTCCATTTTTTTTTTCTTGTACCTCCAGATCAGTTCACGTCTTGTAGCCGACTGGGCATACACCCAGAGTTCAGGCTACTTATAAAAATCATCGTCATTCCTCCGTAATATGTTAAGTACTTTTTGACGACCGCCTTTCTGACAACTACCACTCACGTACTGGGTAAAGTTATAACTCTAAGCAAACCTGATTGTCTAATTTTCCGGCACCTGGCTACCTGTAACGCTTATTAAAGATCGACGTATGCCACTCCGCCAACGCCTACGGGTTGTTCGAAAGAGATACCGCGGCCTCGGACACAAAGGGCTAAGAAGGGACATGGGTGGTTTTTAGTCAGTAGAAGTCTGACACTCCCTACCGCTCCGCCCAGAGCGTGAGGAGTCATTTGATGATTTCCCACAGTACAAAAAAAAATGTTCTTTCATCCAAGAAGCTTAACCTGAAAATTGTCCCGTGCGATTTTTATTCTTAAGATCTGGGTCAATGCAAACAAACTAAACATATATTAGTGATCCGTCCACTAAATCTTGTAAATAACTAACATAGTCTGCGGGCATTTGTCTCTCTCAGCTGCGTGATGAAATTCCTCGGACCAACATTGTGGCTAACATTTGTTGGACCTAAACCTTATACATACACGACATACTTGTGTCGTACTAGGACAACTAATTTTGGACCTAGGAATGTGATTATTTCTAAGAAAAACTGGTCTACGTGAGGGAGAATAATGGTTTTTAATTTTCCTTTCTCTGTAGAATGTTTTCTGCTTGGCAACAGAAGTAGCTTAACATTTCGAAATTTTATTAATTTGATGTACAGGAATTCAGCAATTATTTTTAATATTTCAGAAGATTATTCTTTACAATATTCCTTACTCTTCAATAACTTGTTAGTAACGAGTAATATCTAACAAGTTTTTATTTGAAAACCTGCTTTGAAACATTGAGTCGTGTTAATGCACTTCTGATGCGGACTGTACCAACTCTGGTTATTTTAGCCATATTCATTCACCTAAATAAATTTGACTTATGCCTACTTAAGAAGTTTAAAGCAGAAACCATCTTATTTATTTATTTATTTACCCTTTATTTTCCTTAACAATTTGATTTCTTACATTATTTGCATGCATTAATTAATTAAACATTACATAATTATCTTACATTATGTTTTCAATCAGCATTTCATTAAACTTTAAATTTAACAATACCTTTAATTTAACATTACGTTTATATATTTGTGGATCATATTTATAACATATATATTCCCATTACTTATAACATTTGATCTCTTTTTGCGATGCGTTTAACATTTAATTTTTGTTACATTTCATAAAACATAACTTAAACCATGGCTTAAACGTGTGGTTAATGGCTAACCTGGTGTCAGCGTCTTTACGCCGCCCATGGCTTTTGACTTGGCTTTACATGCCATCGAAAAATGCCTCTCACGTATGCTGGTTTCAAAGAGATGTCAGCAACATGGAATGGAAGGGGCTAGCAAAGGCCGATGCCCGTCGGGGCTGCGGGTTGTTCGCAAGAGATACCGCGGCCTCGACATGAAGGGCTAAGAAGGAACATGGGTGGTTTTTAGTCAGTAGAAGTCTGACATTCCCTTCCGCTCTGCCCAAGAGCGGGAGGGGTTATTCGATGATTTTCCACCCGCCAAAAAAAAAAAAAAGGTATGCTGGTTTCCTTACGATGTTTTTCTTCGCCGAAGCAAGTTATAATTAACAATACGCACACAATCTAAAAATTCAGAGGGTCAGAGGAGGACTTTTTGCCGAGCTCGCGACCCATGACTTGACCCTTTAATTGCCAATCAATGATAAAATAAGAGAGCAGTTGTGGCCTGAGAGCAGAGGTGGTCCAGTGCTGGCGGCCCCAAATTACGAACCCCAAATCCAGGTAGGCGCATTACTTTGTGTGATTTATTTCATCACCACTGCTCTCAAAACGGTGAAGGAGTTTTCCTTCGTGATCGTGAGGAAACCGGCATGTCTTAGAATCAAAAATTCGAAGACATGTGACATCTACCAATCCGCACTGGGCTCGCGTGGAGGATTATAGCCCATACCTCTCCTAGAGAGGAGGCCTGAGTCCCTGCAGTGGGAACATTATATGCTGATGATGATAAGTGAGAACTTGAACAAATCACGATTATTATATAAACCACAGTGGGTATCCAATCTGTATCCACATACGGCAGTCCAGCATTCTTTTAGAGGTTTACTGTTCGTTGCAGATTACAATTACAAAGCTGTACATACAAAAAAATAACATTTTCACTGAACATTTACCACTCAACAAAAAAGGTTTCACCATGCCATAAACAGATTCGTCTGTAATATTTTTGCATACATAAGAATTAAAATATGCATTTAACTTCAAAAGCAAATGCTGAAACAAACGCGAGTTTATGATATTTTTGTGAAGTCTCGTTGGGTTTCTAAAAATATAGATACACTGTTTTTCGATTTTAAAACATTACTGTCTGCGTCATCCCTAAAATTACAAAACTTATTTCAATGTTATTTTCACGAAACTTCATCTTTCATACGAACGATTTCTCTTTTGCGCGCAAGTCTATAAAAAAATCAAGTACACATTAATTTTAAAAGAGCTCCGAAAGGCCTAATAATAATTAACTTATTTCGCAATCTTTTACACTCCCCATTCTTTTAGCATTCTTTCTTAATTTTTGGCTACTTATCTTTAATAAGTAAGTGCGGAATATTTAATGTCTAAGTAACCGAGGGAATGTTATTTTTACGCTGAAATGTGTTTCTTTGCGGAGATTCTTTTTGCCTCCCTGAAATTCCATAGAACCATTTTATAAGGTCCATGTTTTCCTTGCCTGATTACTCACACACGAATTACAAACATTGGGTTTTTTAATCCTTCATTTTAGAAAAATGATAATGGGATTTCATGCTTTGACTCAGCGTATGATCTCTTCGGTGAATGAATGAATTTAATATTGTAACTAAGTAGATGATACATACATACCTATAATTTTAATAACCCAATTTGAAACGACAACAAGATCTAATGAAAAACAACGTAGCCAAACAAGCCAAACATAAAATATTCAGTCATACCTATTCCCAAAATAAACACAACTAATTTTAGAGCCAAAACTAAACTCGAAACTAAGTAAAGTTATCAAAGTTAGCATGTACCTAGTATCAGATGTAGACCTAAGACCTAGAACTAGATCGTGATGTAGATATCTAGCCGAGATTGGTTTCGCTCGGGGGTTGCGTAAATCATCTTCAACCCTATATGCGCTAATGGTGAGGTATTTAGATAGGCTCACGTGATATGCTCGGGTTCTAAAGACTTATCTTATGTGCTGAGATAGTTTTCGAAACTTCAAAGTTTTCCTTTGGAAAGAATCTGAAGATAGTTCTGCATAATAGTTTTTAAATGATGGAAAAAATATGTACGTAACAATTCAATGGTGTACATAATAATTGGTAAAATTCAATCTAATAACAGTTCATAACCTGGGAAAGTATTATATTATAAGTAATATTAAGGATTTTTTCCAAAGGCACTTGAAATTTTTGCAATCCATTTTTATAAGATTGAAACCTCTTTTTAATTAAAATGCAAAAATCTTATTATGTTAGCCCACACTGGACCCACGTGGTAGAAATTATCAACCCGAAGTTACAGGGAAAGTTTACGTGAGCAATAGAAAAAATATAAAATACTTTGGTATGCTCCGATTTAATAAAGGAACATACTTAAATATTTCTGTACGGTAGGTACGTTTCAAATAAAATTGCAGTCAATTTCCTGGTCAAAATAATATGCTGTTTTGAATCCATACATTAATCGACAAAACAATACTAAAGGTAACAATAATTACAAGTAACTTACTACCAAAATAAGTCATGGGCAGTCGTCAAAAGTTCAAGTCACGTTTGGCAATAACCGAAGGCCTAACTTCACATAATTACTTTAGCTCTTTCTCTCGACTCTTACTTGAGTCGTAACAAGCAGCTGTCACGGTATGCACACGATTTATTTTAACTTAGACACAAGAAAACTATTTAAGTTAACAATTTTGAACGAAACTTTGATTCAAGTTTTATTAGTAGTTGAAAATCAATTTGACAACTGACTGAATGCACGTTTCGGTGATAATAAATTACAGTAAATAGTGAAAAAGGGATAATATAATTTTATTGTATGTTTATAATTGACCTGGTACATTTCAGTTTTTAAATAACAAAATTAAAATGTTAAGTGATGATATATAAAAATCTTACGTACTAAGTAGCAATGTATTTACTTTCCTTGTGTTTATTATTAGGAACAGATCAATGTTTTCATCCGAGTTCTTTAACAAATATGTTTTGTTAAAGGTTTTACGAATTGTATGTTCCACGTTATCGCTATTTCATAAAACGGAGAAATAATTAATAGACCAGACCTGTCAGTATAAGTTTCTGAAAGCAAACACGATAAAAAATAAAAAGTTTGCTTCAAAAAAACTTGCCCGGTAAAATAAAAATGTATAAAATTCTATTATTACTAATTTCATATCATTATTCTGTTCCAACAAAATAACAATTCCACTATCCCTATCTGTATATCGTATTCTATTTGAAAGAACAAAATTATCAAGACACTTCTAAGACTGGATAACTTTTGGAGGAGATAATCAGCTGACCAGATCTACATACATAGTATATTAAACCCGCTTTGGAAAAAAAATGCATTATACCAAAATAAAATCGTTCGAAATAAAACATTACAAAACTATTCCTAACATAAGCTATGTCAAACCAAATCATTAAAAAAAAACATGTAACATTTTTCTATCACAGTTTTAAATAAAATACAACAGTTACCAAATGGGTTTCTCCTTTATTGTATCAATTAAGTACAAAATTGAAAACTCGGTCCCTGTTGCGACGTATTGTTTTTAATTGTACCGTGTTTTCCCGGAATTATAACAGTTCACATATAATAGTTGTCACCATTCATTTGAAACATGAATATCCTTTTAACAGAAGTTTTCTAACCGTATTTCCTATCTGTTTACAAAAGATAAATCGAAATCTTTTAATCGGAACCAAATCACAGAAAAGATAACAAAACAACCGCCATCCCAAAGAAAATTTTCCGCTTCTAAAGAACGAAATCTGTAAAGGCCCTTTAACTAATTATACAAAATTTTCCTCATTCACTCAGATTTTCTCTCATCTCTAATTTCTTATTAAAATCTCACTTACCTATTCAAATCCTTTAATTGCTAAACATGGCACGTTAAAACACATTTACTTTAATCTAATTATTTACACTAAAAGTGAAATTTACGAACACTCTAAAAATTAAACACGATACGATACGTAAGACGTATTTTGCGGGAAGGTCGCGCGCGGCCGTACCCTTCGGCAGTCAGCTATCGACTGTCACAACTGGTCAACACAACGTGGGACACCGAGCTGCAGTGAGGACTGCGCATGCGTGGTGCAACTAACTCTTCTCTCAGAGCATCTTACTGTTCACAAGACACACGTGCGTGTAATTCAGGGAATTTTCAGCCTTGTTTATTCCAGTTAGAGGTGTTTGGTGATGTATGTGCAAAGTATGCAGGTATGCAAACGGCGTGAACCGTTTAAAGAAAGTTTAGAACCACATGTCGGTCCAAACGAACTCGCTCGGAGTGAAGTTGTTGTTCGTTTTAATGAATGAAATCTGTGCGGAGAGAATGATGTCTTACGGGCCGTGTTTGAGTTTGTATTTTGCGCGAAAACTTTTTGTGTTATGAGACAGACGATTCATTGGCTTTGAAGAGTTGCTTCTGGAATGTTAAAGCTAATAAAGACGTCTTATATGTATTTAGTGAGATTATTTTTTGAAGTGATTTGCTTTTGACATTTGATACACTGTTTTTTTCTGCTTTACTGACGGTTTACGATTTGACACTTTTCTAAGAACAACTTGTATTTTTAACACAGTATGTATGGCAGTTCAGTCGCTCCATGTAAAATACAGGTATTGGGGCCGACCCTGACATAGTTGGGAAAAGGCTAAGCTAATGATGTGGATACAAAGGGTGATCTGACTACTAAACTGACTAATTTAAGATTTTAATATAGGAAAAGGCAATAAATATTTTTTTCAACAAAACTTAAACACCGTTTTTAATTTAGCAGATCATCTGACCTCGCTAGTGGCACAAAATTAAATTCACCACACTGCACACATCACAATGAATAATAAATTCGCCATAGCTCTTTCAAATATTTAATTACATTACGCATTCCTTTTCCACCCTGCACAACAGACGATAATACACTTAACTGCTTTTATAAACATGGTACCCTGGCACACTCCGTCAAATTTAACGCTCTAGGGGTTCAAAAAAGGCCCCTATATTCAAAATCGCGGAATGTCACAGGGGTTAAGTGCTATAGATTTCACACCCCTATATCACACCCCTAATGCAAGTCATGATCTATGGGGCTGCATTGCGACCTCCCCTACTGCTCGGCACCTCATTAGCTCAACATGAAGGGTGCTGGTATGAATTTTTCGTGTATTGAATTAAATATGAATTGTTTTTTTTAATTATGAATATCTTCAAGAAAGATAGAAAAGTAAATACCTGTCGGGTAGGATCTGATTGTTTTATTTATTCCCCTACAATGGAATTTAAAATCTTTTTATTATGAAATGGCATAAGCTTCTTCAATGTTTTCCTTTTGTACCGATGTTTTCTAGAAAGTATTGAATTGCGCCTGAAAAACATCGCAATGTTCCGATAGCAACAAAAGACAATTAAATTCTCTAGTAGCAAATACAATGGAACAATTTCATTATTCATCTGTATCAGAAATACAAATGTTATACAAAAGTAATACATATCTATTGTCTGCCCGAGACAGGTACAATCCTCCAATAATTTGCTATTCTGAAGCCACTTTTTTCCTCTATTTACTGTATAGGTCATTATTTGTTTCAGTAAGTCTTTGGGGAAATAACGCAAGAATGAGGGTAGATGAGAAAAAAGTGAAAAACAATACGAATGTTTTGTCTGCGCGTCTGTGTGTTTGGTTTTGTACAGTCGGGAAGAAAATAGACGTTGCTGCGGAGTAGATAGCTAATGGAAATGCCATCTGAGGTTTTATTTTGTATATTTTAAGTTTGTATCTGTTTTCTCCTGTCATCTCACGGTATGCGTTCAGTTTTTTGTCGTAGTTTGCGGAGCGAGGCTCACTCTTTATTGAAACTGAGGAAGCCCTACGTATTGAAAGCGGTGGAGAAAAACATCACGAGGAAACTAACATTCGAAGACATTGGGACATCAACCAACCGGTACTGGCCCCACGTGGTGGCCTGTGCTGCATCCCAGCTGTGGACGTGTGTGTAATTATAGATTTATTCAATTCCAATTGTTTTGCATGTTAGCTCAGATAGGACCGTGCTGTACTCTGTTACATATATGTAGGGAAATGATTTTTTCAGTAAATAATTTCGTTTTAAATTTTGACACCAAATGTGTATAAGTACCTACTCAACTCCTCTTAACATTCCAATCCTTTTCGAATGTATACTTTAATACTGAAATATTCTTATGGGCACTCCATTCGCTTACTTCTCCACGTCCGTCGTTTTGGAACGGAAGCCCGATCACATCCTGTGCTGTTATTTTTTCTTTATCGATGCAATTTCCGGTTTTTTATTTGAAACTATAATTTTGTGGATAGTATTAAATAGTGTTGGGGGTTGGTTTTCTCCCTAAAAGCAGAAAGTATTGACACTTACAAGTATTTTTTGCTTAAACGAGCTTCACTTAAAACTAAATATTTGATTTAAAGAGCTTGCTAAATATTTTCTAGATTTCAATCGTTTTTTAAGGTTCCGTACCCAAAGGGTAAAAACGGGACCCTATTATTAAGACATCGCTGTCTGTCCGTCCGTCTGTCTATCACCAGGCTGTATCTCAAGAACCAAGATAGCAAGAAAGTTGAAATTTTCACATATTATGTATAAGCTCTAACAACAAATACTAAAAACAAAATTAAATTAATATTTAGTTCCCATACAACAAACGCGGTTTTTATAGATAATGGTACGGAACGGAATTGGACGGTTTTTATTCTTTTTGATCGTAACCGTTGGTTTTCTAACTCATTAGCCCTTATCTCACTTTACTTAGAGTCGGCGTATCATATCATCTACTTCCATACTTCTTTTGTTGTTTTTTGTAATCAAAAGACAAATTATAAAAGTCAAACTATCAGACTCAACACGCTTTAAGCTAAGCCACACATAATAAATCTCTTCGTATTACATAATGCAAGTTAAGAGAATTTATCACGACGACGCTACGTATGAAATGTAACATAAAATGTGAAGAGAGGATCGCTATATCTTAACACTAGGAGGAGGTAACGTGTCCCGTGGGTCTCGGGGCCCCAACTATTCATATGCGTTTTGTTTTAAATAATACATGCTATTTGAATTGGATGTTATTATAACGATTTATAAGATGGCATTTGTTTTACGGCCCTTGTTTGGCATTAGGCATATTTGTAAAAAATCTATTGTAATTTAGATAAGAAAATATGCGCTGCGGGTTGTTCGAAAGAGATACCGCGGCCTCGACACAAAGGGCTAAGAAGGAACATGAATAGAATAGAATAGAATAGCATTTATTTGCAAATATGGGTTATACATAAGTAGGTAGTGGTAGGTTTTCATCAGAGTTCTGCCATATTTCACCATTCGGCATGCAAACATTTACATTATATAAAATTGTTAAAATTTAACTTCTTATTGGAGCATTAAATTAGTTACGTTATTCTCATTCAATAAAATTATTAAAATTCAAATATTCATTAAAAATGTCAACTTAATTATTACATAAAAATTAAAATTGTCAGTATAATCAATAAGTCAATCAAATCATCAATCAATAAGTCATACAATAAGTCAATACAAAATCGTGGTCCGAAGGTAAATAAACAAACAAACATTAAAATTCCAGGTCATAGACAATACACTAATAAATTATTCCGTTAGCAAAACAATAATTAATTAATTAATTAAAAATTCGAGGTAGTTTGTTATCCGTTAAAAACTCAGTTACACTGTAATATGTTTTATCTATTAATAATTTACGAAGTGTACTTTTAAATTGCACCGTTTTCAAGTCTTTCCAAGCACTTGGCAATTTATTATAAACAACTGGGGCCATGCAATAAATACTTTTGCGCATCATAGTGGTTTGACACGGTACATTATTTAATTTCGAATTGTCACGTCTGTTTCTTGGGTATACATGGGTGGTTTTTGGTCAGTTGAAGTCTGACACTCCCTTCCACTCTGCCCAAAGCGGGAGGAGCCATTTGATGATTTACCAGGCACAAAAAAAAAAGAGATAAGGAAATTTGTTAGATAAGGATGATAAAGAAAACTGTCTGTTGTTTTGTTTTAGTTAACCTATCACAATAGTTGACCTTTAAATGAAGTGTGTCGTTTTAAATGATAACACCTACGATTGTATTATCCTACGAAAATGTTCTTCATTTATATATTGTAAGCAGAGGTTTCCCCAATCATAGTACACCCACATTTCCCCAATTATGTTTACGTCCCTCGTAATAGGGGGCGATCCTATTCCCATCAACCGAATCTAGACTCTGTTGATGCTACTGTATCGTTTTTCAGCAATATTTTTGCTGTTAGAAAGAAAGAAAGAAGCGTTTATTTGGCAAAAAATCCTTAAAAATTAACAAAACAAATTCAATATAATTAAAATTAATAATGCCAAAAGGGCCTTAGCTTAGCATAATTCCAGATGGCAACACAATGTGCACCACCTAACGCTGATTTTCAGCTGCTGCCCACGAGTGTCATACGCCGTTGATGCTACTGAGAAAATTAATGATCGAAAAACCCTTGGCCCGTCCCAGAAATCGACCCAGGTCCATGTTTAGCAGTCACGACATTCATATGCTTTCATCAAAAAGCTTTTTTTTTCTAAATACCAAGCAGTAATTTCAATTTGTTATAGGTGAATAGATTCTACATAATATATTGTGTTATAAAATATCAGCAATTCTTCTAACACTGGGTATAACTCACGCAAAAAAAAATTGAACCTCACGTAAATACATTTTATTTTTAGGCCCCCAGAAAACACGCCTAAAACTTAAGGCCGTACATCTCAACTCCCAAATCATCGCCCGGCACTAAAGTAAAGCGTCGTCGAAAACGCGCCATTAAAATGTAAAAGTCGACGCGCCAGTACAAATAAACTGTGTTCGACCTACGACTCGGAGACAGGTCCTGGAACGAGATGAGCGAGAAATGAGCGAAGTTTACTGAGCAAGTCTAAAAATATCTGCTACATTAATGAACGGGGCTAAGTGCACTCAACGTAGAAATGTCTGTGACATGTTCATTTTAGTTAATGATTAAGAAATTTAATGGATATTGGAAGTAGGTATATTTGGAGGATAGATGCGACATAGGTAGGTAAGTTTAACGTTTTAGAGTTAAGGCAGATACGAAATAAAGGCTTTTACGTATTTTTATTCCAAACTAGTAAATAAATAATAGTTTATTGGTAAACAAGTTTATATGATTGGATCCTCCTGTTAGACAGATAGCATAATTATATTTAGCAGTGCTACAGCAAGACGTGTTCGACAAAAAGCAAAACGTTTAATTTTAACACTAAAATTTCATAAATTAACGTTAGCTGACATAAAATCAGACGTGTGTGCACATCTTCATAACCATTGTGCAATAAAGGCTCTGATTAAAGTATTAACAGGACTATTAAAAAACCCTCGTTAAAACGAGCTAGCTCATTAACCACTAGCACCGCACCACACCAACCAAGATCTAATTCTTTAATTATAAAATGCAAATGGAACAAAATCTGAGTCGGCAATCAATGTGTCCCACCGGGCGTTTATGGGGTGGAAACCCGATAGACTGTAAAACGCATTCTGCCAAGTGTTCCCGGGATTAGTTCGGGGAGAGACGTGTCTATGACTGAACTTGGACTTAATTTATGGATTAGTGGAGGTTGGAAGTTTTTTTTTAAGGTTTTTTGGTTTGAGTGCCATTCAGTTTGAATGGAAAATTATTTGGTTTTGATGACTTAAGCTGGTGTACAATCGTCTGCAATTACAAGAAATGGATTTCAAGTAAAAGAGCAATGCCTTATTGTACCGTCTGACGTTTGATGACATTAGTATGTCATTTTTTACCGGTGAGTGACGTCACAAAGCCCCACTCAAACCTTTGACGCGTTTTATCTACGTCATTTTTTATTGATTTGATAAAACAAGAAATACGTACCCAATATTTTTCGATAATCTAACAGACGAACTAATTAGAATCATATTTTTTTTGGTAAGGAAACATCCCTATTCGATTGTTGATTCCAGCCATCTTGCGGTCGACCCAGACCCAGTGACCCAGTGACAGGCACTAATCACGGCTCACTTGAAGGTTAGTTTTAGGTCATGGATAAGACAGGCACTTTACTCTTCTCTCTGTTTATATTTTTATAGGTATGTAACTCCTAACTCAGGTACTGATATACGGTCCATTCCCACTTACACATGAGGGCTTTGTGACCCCCGTCGGGGCTGCGGGTTGTTCGAAAAAGATACCGCAGCCTCGGCACAAGGGTTAAGAAGGAACATGGGTGGTTTTTAGTCAGGAGAAGTCTGACAGTCCCTACCGCTCTGCCCAGAGCGGAAGGAGTCATTTGATGATTTCCAAACAACCAAAAAAAAAAAGGGTTCTGTGCCTCAAAATGACAATTAGGAGACTGAAAATGTAATCCGACATATGTGAAGGACATATCACACAAAACCTTAAATTAATCAACAGTACACACAATAGCTTACAGACTATACAAAAACATTTTTCATAGGTCGATTTTTTTTAAAAACACTCCCAAAAACCAGGAAAACAAATACCAAGTAAAAGACAAACCCTTTAAGCACAAAGTAACATTTTTGTAGGTCTATCCGCAATAAAATGCCAACAATCTGTTGACAGAAACATTGTAAACAGTTGAATGCAGACGATAAAATCGGTACGTATTAATTCCGCGTCGGTTTAGCGCTGGGAAACAGATGTCGCCTTAATAAAACCAAATCATTGTTCGCTCAGCGCTGGGGCGAGGAGCTGCGAAGAAAGTTGCCGTTCTATTAAGATGTTTAATAAGAATTTGATACAACTTGTTTAATACAGTTATAATCATTGACTTATATATTACTGCGTAAGGACTGGGCGGACGGCATGTTAAAATGACGCCACAAACGTGGTCCCAATAAGGTCTTTCCTAACCCAAAGTGAACTAGTCCACGATCGGCTCTCTTCGGGTGCGGTCGTAAATTTGATTAAAACTTTTATTTATGTTCTTTATACCTCGAAAATGCCACGCCGCTTATACAAGGTTACGTTAACGAGCAGACTACACCAATTCGCTGTATGGCGAACGCGTCGAGCAAATGTTCGGACGACCGTATCTTTACTTTTTAAATCAATGGTTATAATAGAATATTGCGAATTAAGAGAATACGTAGTGGCAAAAATGTAAAAGAGTATGCCTAGATGGTTTGGTCATGTGGAGAGGATGAGTGAAAGAGGACTAGCAAAAAGTATTTGCTAGGCAGATGTCAGTGGCAAAGCCGGGAGGCCACGCCCTAGAAAGACATACACTGACTTTATTGGTAAGGTTCTTCAGGAATAAGGACACCCAAGACAGTTAAATCGTGTCTCTGGGACTTCGTCGAGCTTCATTGTCTCGGCGCTTTTGTTGTGGCCGCCACTGTTGATTCTGGCTAACAGGAGTTACAGTGGTTTGGGAATAGGGTATCAGGCAAAGGTCCTCTCCCGATTTCTTCCGAAGCGTTGTATTCTCAACCGACGTGCGATGATCAAAATGTATGAAAGTAGACGAGGTATAAGGAATTATGTAAGCAAGTAAAGTAAAAATACAATACTCTTTAAAGATGAGTGCTATATGATGACCTCTTCATGATATAAAAGAAAAAAAGTAAATCTATCCATAATCTCAATTTTTATTCTGAGAAAATTTAAACCAATTCTATTCAATCGTCAGACATTCGTAGCTCTTCGTAAACTCAAATCTATCATGCAAAGATTTCATCAATTCGCGCAAATCGTCCCACGATCAATATCGAGAATTATATTCGTTAACTATCACTTAGACATCAATCAGACGTAACAGGGAAATTGATTCGGTAATTTTGACGAAATGGCTTTGGAATTACCTTTACGGTGTATTTTATAGATTCAAACACGCGTAAAACGCGGTAGAACGCACGTGTGAAGCGCGTTCTTAACGTGTGCTTAGGTTACAAGGTTGCGTTCAAATCTGCGCGTCGTCTGTGCGTTTAAAATACGCCGTGTTCTAGGGACCTTAAGGCTTCATTCGTAAGCTGTTGTGTAAATTCTTTGAGTATTCTATTTCTGGTTTCTTTCTATATTTGGAAACAAATTTTGACGTCGTTGTGGTGATACATTTTTGGTTTTTGTTTACTCCTTAAGAATCGTTTTACATAAAATATATGGACAGTAAAGTCAAGCGTAGCGTTGACTACAGTATCAAGTATATTATGAAACGCTAATATGTGAAGTTTAAATGATTATAATAATCATTCATCATTCATCATCTTTATTGCATTCCACATGTAAACTTAGGTGGTAAAACTTATAATTAGATCACATGGACCCTGTCGGGCAAAGCAAAAAAAAAAAAGAGTTAGGAGAGAGGAAGCATTTGTAAATTATATGTAACGTAGGTATAACCTAGGTAGGTACTTTCTGAGCTAGAATAAATAAAATACAATACATAAAACAGGTGTCTATTGTGAGATTTATGAGTAATTAATTAATAAAATAATAATTTTAAGTCTTGAGTACTTAAGTTATGACTTTAAGCCTATCACTTAAATATTCGTTTATGGAGTAGTAAGTTTTATTTATCAAAAATTGTCTAAGTTTTTTTAAAAATATTTGAATTTTTCTTCTTTTTTGATTGATGCGGGTAGTTTATTATATATTTTAATGGACATTACGTCATTATTTAAGGTTTCTTTACCTGAGATTTACACAACTGCCAACCGTTCCATGTGTTCTGTATTTCTACAACACGTATTTTAGCCGGCTTAATATCTGATTTTCGGGAGCTTATGCCAATCTATTATGACCGTTCAATTTTCGTTTTCGCAAAGAATGTCATTTTATCTAAGCACTCTCGCTTAACCACCAAGGCCCGAAACTTCAGATTGACACCCGTCTTTACAACCAGCTTATCACCATTATTTATTTTATTTCTTAAGAAAACTTACAGCTAGCATACAGATAGCTGACAATTAGTGAAAGGAAAATTAAACCCAAAACAAACACAAACGAAATTTTATTTCTTTTCTTTCTTTCTTTCTAACAATATAAGAGTGGGGTCAAAACAGCCACCAATTATTCCTCACTGTGATTCTTCGATGCCGGAGATCACAATACACATGAAAGAGGTTCGTAAAGTTCTTTAGACCCTAGACGTGAATAAGGCTAGTGGTCCGGACGGCATACCAGCAAGGGTCTTAAGGAACTGTGCGCCTGAGTTATCTCCAGTGTTGACACGCTTGTACCGCCTCTCTCTAAAAACCAGAACGGTGCCGAACTCCTGGAAGGTTGCTAATCTACAACCAGTACCCAAGAAGGGTAGTCGTGCCGACCCCTGTATCTATCGACCAATCGCCATCACCTCCATACTTTGTAAAGTAATGGAAAGGGTACTCAACGGTAAGCTGCTGGCGCACCTTGAAGTAAAAGACCTACTCAGCGACCGTCAGTATGGTTTTCGCCGAGGACGGTCAACTGGGGATCTTCTGGTGTTTGCTACGCACTGCTGTGGCGAGGCCATCGAGAAACACGGCGAAGCTCTTGCCGTGTCGCTGGACATCTCAAAGGCTTTCGACAGGGTATGGCACGCAAGTTTGTTGAGCAAACTTCCAGCATACGGCATTCCCGCTGACTTTTGCTGCTGGATTTCTGACTTCCTGAGTGAACAGTCGATCCGAGTGGTCATTGATG
This sequence comes from Diarsia brunnea, assembly GCA_949774965.1. Classification (NCBI taxonomy): domain Eukaryota; kingdom Metazoa; phylum Arthropoda; class Insecta; order Lepidoptera; family Noctuidae; genus Diarsia; species Diarsia brunnea. The sequence continues at coordinate 1,692,136 of OX459005.1, read as the reverse complement.
GCTGCTCCTCTGACCTTATGGCTATTCATGCCGGAGTTCCTCAGGGGTCTGTTCTCTCCGCGACACTTTTCCTGCTGCACATCAATGACCCCCTTGTTCCTGGTATTGTTGGGTACGCAGATGACAGCACTGTCATGGAGAGCTATACATCTAGCGCAAAAGCAAAAGGTGATGAAGTACGTTTATTGACAGAGGCCATGGTAGAGCGCACGAATTCAGCCTTAAGTCTTGTCTCCAAGTGGGGTGACGAGAATCTGGTTGATTTCAACGCCACCAAAACGCAAGTGTGTCTGTTCACCGCCAAAAGGAGTCCGTTTGATCTGGCCCCTACTTTCCGGAGTGCGTCTGTACAAGTTACTGACAGTCTCGTGCTTCTTAGCACGAAGTTGAGCGCGAATCTGAACTTCGGCGCCTACATTGAGTCGAAAGCTCAAACTGCGGCAAAAAAGCTGGGTATCCTAAACAAGGTTAAGCGGTACTTCAAGCCTGGACAGCTTTCAATAATAATATTGAAAGCTGTCCAGGCTTGAAGTACCGCTTTATAAAGTAGCTTTATATAAATAAAGCTCAGGTCCGGTCCGGCATGGAGTATTGCTGTCACCTTTGGGATGGCTCAGCCAAATACCAACTTGCCACACTGTGACTGTGACTCTGTTGAGCGCAGAGCCAGGCTAATTGGTGACGATAAGCTGGTTGCCAAGCTACATAGCCTGGCCCACCGCCGCAAAGTCGCATGTCTGTCGGTCTTCTACAGACTGTACTTCGGAGAGTGTGCGCAGGAGCTCCACGGGCTGATTCCACCATCTCCCTTCTTCCGAGACTAGGCGTACTGCAGGCTATCACCCATACCTAGTCGATGTTCCACACATTCGAACGAAGCGCTTTGCTAAGTCCTTTATTATGCGCACACCCAAGGAGTAGAACTCCCTGCCTGCGTCGGTTTTCCCGAGTTCATATAACCCTAATCTATTTAAGTCGCGAGTAAATAGGCTTCTTCTGGGTAAGCTCCTTCCATCGTCATCGTCGACCTCATCTCTGCCCTTAGGGCAAGATTGAGGTCAACAGCAAGCCCATTCCAAAAAAAAAAAAAAGGAGTAGCAGAAAAAACAGTAGCCACACAAGAGAAAGATAGATAAACCAGAGACCATTCTCCCAATCCCTATTATTAATTTGTATATTCATTCAAAACCGTGATATTTGTTTGAGACTTCGTGACGCCAAAACGACTGACCCAATGTTACTCAAAGACGCAAATCATACAAGAAGGACGACCTCTAGGATGCGAGTAAAAAGCGGCCATCAGCTAGCAACTCATAAAACACGGGCACACTGAAGTACACATATTTACACACACTAACAACTAATTACACACAGAACAGTAACCACAGAGAAATTCATTAGCGCAGCCAGCGACCCAAGTTTAGTGGTCTGTTTATTAAAATCGATGCGACCACACCGCGACCACCGAATACTCTGCAAGAGCGCCCATTCCTATTGTTTTGTTCACTTGCAATTTTTCATAAAATAATTATTTATTAATATAAAACACCGGAGGGACAATTGGTGAACGATTTCAATGCGTTTCGCATTCCTATAAATACTTTCAACAGGATTGACATCAGCATTTCAGAAGCTAAGGTAGTGTATCATCCGCGTGTCATAACCGTTCGGATTCCGCAGCATTGCAAGGCTGAGGGACCTCCACCCTTTTCTTTGGAAAAATGTCGTTCTTGGGGTAAATTTAGGGAAAACGCAATCCTTTAGACATAATTTTGGAACTTTATCCCAAGATATCACACTGAAAACTTATTATATCGGGAGATATATTACACAAACAGACACAAAGTTTGATATTATTCTGTTTTATAACAACTTGAGAACGGCAACCATACGCGGTCATAACAAACGAGTTCACCGGTATGCCAACATAGTGTGCCATACAAGACGCGAATCGGCACCGGTAAAATTCGCGCCATCAAGTTTTGCCGCTCCAAGCATAGCGCGACGGTGATGGTCGGTGACGGAACGGTCACCGAACATCAACGTCGCGCCATGTGCATAGTCTTAATACTTTACAATACAAAAAATATGTTTATGCCGGATACGTTCAAACCACATTCATGAATGGTACGATGTAGTAGGCTGAGTCCTGTATATTATTAAGGTTAATAGTTAGTAGTACAAAACAATTGTGTATAATTATGTACGTACACAACCAAGCGACTTCTGCTTCAAAAAACCTTATTTGGAACCGAATGACGCGGCGTGACAGTCGATATTTTCGTATCATCCACGTGATATACGGCCACGGTGACAAATGACAATGTTGCCACCGTTCCGAGCTAGGCACTATATGGATATATTCGGTGCTTATATTTTATAAACGGTGATAACATTTACGTGACGATTTATAAACGTCATAATGTGAAAGTGTTGCAATATTTACTGATGATACTGAAATATGTCACTAGCACATGATGTGACTAGCGTTTGCGACGCGTCTTGCATCAAAAAATATATGCGCGCTTCTCATGTTTACTTACTACGTTGATTGAGCATTGTCCTTGGAGTGTCCAAGAGTGTCCATGGAGTAGTCAAGAGTGTCCATCGCGTATCCAGGAGTGTCCATGGAGTTTCTTAGATACTGATTTTTCTCCATAGAGATCTACGTTTTAGAATACGCAACTAAAGTACTTTCACAAGTTATTATGCCATGTGTCTGTGACTGCTTTCTGTGACATGTAAAAGTGCCTGTAATGGCCTAATTCGAACAAATTCTTGCAGTTTTTGAAGTTTTGAATTTAGCTCGTTGTCAAGCGATTAAGGGTTATGCTTAATCTAGCATCTTATTTTCCATGATGGTATCCTTTTATTTTAAAATGCGGTTCCGTGCGTGATGAGGCACAAACGTTACGATCTTCAAAGTTAAGTAACTCTTGTCAAGTTCAGCCTGTGAACATCATCGATGTTATCCCGATAACTCTCCGTATATCGTGAAGCACGTTCAAGTAGCTACTGGTATATAACTGCATCAAGTTAGACTGAAAACCGACTGAGAAAAAATAATTGTGAATACAAGACGTCATGATAATTTGGGAAGTTTCTTTGTCTAGCTCGCTCAAAAGAAACAATAACATTGTAGTGGTCTGCATACACCTTAAAACTTGAGTTAAAAAAGTCAATTACATCCCATTACATACCTAGTATGTGTGCACCAACAAACATGACCTGCGCTCAGCTAGACACACAAATATTTACACTACACGTTTCTCTCAGGAAACTAAAAATGGTTCTCAGATGTTAGTCACAGGTGCGACTAAATTGTGACTTAGAGAAAAGCTATGTTTGCGACACAATCCCACGCAAATCTTTGAAGTTTAATCGAATTATAGATCTGATTTTAGTTCCAAATTGGATTTTGGTAAACTTTTTTAAGTTATTTAAGTCTCTTCTCTTTGATTGTAATAATTGATAAGCATCTCGTAGGTTAAGCCTTCCTTCTATGACAAGATATGGGCCCTAATCCGCCATGTGAGGCCAACACGATTGATATAAAGGAACGACAATCTGCGATCGGAGATTTATCACGCACAGGACCAACGGTGTGATCTTCACTCGATTCAATTTCCTACTTAATCTATGGATGGATGTTTGTTACTCTTTCACGCAAAAACTACTGAACGTATTTGGATATAATTTGGTACACAAATAGTTTATAACCTGGATTAGCACATAGGATAGTTTTTTTCCCGATTTTATCTTCCCGTGGGTTAATTTTCGAGTTGTAGCGGGCGAAGCCGCTGGCAACAGCTAGTAGGAATATATACGAAAGTTTAAGTAAGCAGCAAAGCAAACTTTCATCATCATTGTCTTGCCCTTATCCCAATTTATTTGGGGTGCTCACAGTATGTCTTCTTCTTTCATACTTCTCTATTACAGCAAACACTTCCTTTCTTGTCACATCATCCTTCACATAACCCACCTAGGGTTTCTTTGGTCTTCCTCTACTCTTTTACCACATTCATACTCAAAACCGCACTACATTTTTCTCATTCCTCCACATCAAATTAAAACACTAAACTCCATCTAAAACACCTTAGTACACCCCACACAAAATCACCTCATAATCATATGCATTAGACACACTCTGAGCAAGCGGTTTTGTCCACTAGCTCCAAAATTACAACCCCGACCATCCAATGCGAACGTTTAGCACATTACAAACGCTATTAAAGGAAATTATTATCGTCTGTGCTGTGCTGATAATACAAGGGCCTTTGATTACTGATTTTGTTTGTCTATTGGAGAAATGTAAGCAAAGGTAATAATGTCTCTAAAGCAGTTTAAGATAATGTATTTCCTTTAAAATTTGATTTGCGATTATGTAGGATCTAGAAATGATCTGGTGAAAATCGCGTTTTCTCCTTATTTTGTTGTTTTTTATACACGTTATAATGTGTCCATATTTGTCACTATAAAATATTAATGTAGGTTTAAATTCTGACCGTGAAAGAATCCATTATTATTTCAATTTATTTTGTATTTTTCAAATCAAAAGTATCACCCATATACTGATAATCACTGGAGATAATCAGAGATGGGGTCAGTGCCGTATGAGGTAAGGTACACTTCTGTTTAACCCTTTGGCGAATTCAGGTGTGATTTTACATTATTTTTGTGTAGAAGTGAACTCACTGGTGCTAACGCTGTGCAATTCATTATATTGCAGTCATCATTAAAAAAATGTGTACGTTCCAGGCACCATCTCCAACCGATGTCATCTACTAGATTGAAATTAAAAGTGTTAAGAGCCCACGTTGATAATTTTAATACATTTACTTATGCGTGTGCCTACGCATGCATAATGCAAGGTTTTAATCACGCAAGTGCTAACATGGGCTAGCAAACATTTACACTTTGTTTTAAATTATTAAAATATGTTACCACATTTTTGATATACATACCTATAAATGTGGTTTTGTAATACCATCATGCCTGTAATCCCCGAAGGGTTAGGCAGAGGTGTACCTAATAGTACACCACATTTCGCAAGTTATGTTTAAGTTCCATATAATAGGGTGCGACCCTATTGCCATCAACCGGGTACAAATCCAGACTCTGTGGCTGCTACTGAGAAATTCCTGATAACACTTTTCCCGACCCGGAAATTGAACTCATGACCTCATGCTCAGCAGTCACGATTGTAACCAATAGACCAACGAGGCAGGCAAATAAAAATAGTTAAATTTTTCTAACAGTGTTTGATTGACAGCTTCGAAGGGTTCGTTTGGACCCTGTATAGATAATAGGGTAGTTGACAAAAAAAAAGTCTAATTATTCCGTCAGATAGATTTCCAAAAAATATTGGACACATATTTCTTCCTTTTTCACGTAAACAAAAAATGAAGACGTTACAGTGTGCAGTGCTTCGAAAACTCGTGTGACGTCACAACGCAGTAGGTACATTTTTTACCATGTAGTGACGCAAGCTCATGACGCGTTTTATCTTCTTAAATTTTTATTAATTTGATAAATTTTGATTTATCAAATTAATAATTCAAACACGTATCCAATATTTTTCGATAATCTAACTGACGGAATAAATAGAATCATATATTTTTTTAGTCAGGAAACATCTCTATTGTATTTTTCTAATAATTTTAGTTAGAAAATGTATATATTCTAGACAAGATCCCATTAATTATTCATTTTATCTTCTTAGTCCAGACCTGCATAAAATATTCTCTTTCATAAATACAGTCTGTACTATACACGTAATGATGTAGGTAGCTTTCTTAACCTAAATTCTAGTAAAGTATCTCTTTGAACCAGTTTTACAAAGTCAAAGTCAGCACATTTATTTCTATTAGACCATTTACAGCATATTATAACTTACCTAATTTAGAAATGTCAAGAAGGCGGCTAGTTAGTCAGAAAGTTTCTACAGAGAATAAAATTACCACTCCAAGGTCTCTTGTTGTTCATAGAAAGATAACCTCTTATTAAAGCTGGAAATTATCTTAGCTAGTTAAAATACACATAAACAAACTCATGTTTTTTCCCCATGAGGTAGGCGGAAACCACAGAACGCCATAGAACGCCAACCTGCTAAGGTCCTTTTTTTGGAAGAACCTCACAAATAAGTTCAGTGTACTATGTTCTTCTAGGGCGTCTCTCCCGGCGTTGCCACTCACTTCATCTGCCTTGTAAATGCCTTTTGTTACTTGCACTCATCCTCTTCACATGACCAATCTAAGATTCTGCATTATGACTATTTCATTGTGTTCACTATATATCCTAGCTATCCTATGTTTTCAGATTTTAAAGTGAATGGGCTATTATCCGCCACGCGGGCCCTGTAAATGATTAAAATTCTAACACCAGTAAATTTCGCATGGTAACCTATTTCCACAATTCATTACTTAAAAACAACTGTCATAACAGGAAAGACAATATCATTTTTCTTAACCCTATCTACCCCTCAATGTGACCCTCTACCTACCGGAGGCGTAAAAAAAAGCCAAAAAACAAACACTTAAAACAATTGAAAGCACGCAAACTGTCCCATCCGTACTTTAACATTAAAAGTGTTCGCTAACCCGTCAGTGTACACGGACAAATTAACCGGAGTACGTGTCTTATCAGTTAACCGGGTACAGCCGTACAGCCGTACAACCGAACCGGTTGTGTTCGCAACAATCGTTAACCGGGAGCGTACAATTCATACGAATTGGCCCGAGGATCCCAGACGCAGCAGTCGAAAGGGGCTTTTATATGCGACGGGTGCTGGATTTAAGTGGGGTTACTGTTGTGTAAGTATTGCGATGGAAAGTCGGTCGGAGTCTAGGAATTGTACTACAGAGCTAAAAAATATTACTTGAGAGAAAGACGTAATTAAATAAATACATGTAGGTATAAGTATATGCGTGATTATGGAAGGAGTCCAGAAGAAAAACAATTGTTCTGAAACAAGAATGGTCCCTATATTTAAATATTCTAGAAACATAAACCCACATCTTTTTCCCATGTGGGTAGGCAGAAACTACAAAAAGCTACCCGTTATGATCCTTACATATTCCTAATTATTTAATTTTAGCGGAGATGAGAATGTTGAGATGGATGTGCGGAGTGACAAGAATGGATAAAGTAAGGAATGAGTATATTAGAGGAAGTTTGAAAGTGGCACCTGTTACAGAAAAATTGAAAGGAAGTCGTTTATCTTGGTATGGTCATGTAATGAGGAGGGATGAAACGCATGTGACTAAAAAAGTGATGGATGTAAATATTGATGGATGGAGAGGGAGAGGAAGGCCAAAGAAAATATGGATGGATTGTGTGAGGATTGATATGAATGAGAAAGGAATAAATGCCACCTTGACGTGTAACAGGGAAGAATGGAAGAAGAAAACGTGTTGCGCCGACCCCAAATAGAATGGGATAAGGGCAGGAAGACGATGATTTAATTTTATAATAAATGTTTCCGAAACTATAGCAATTGTATTAACAAATCGAAAAAAAAATCAAAAAAAAAAAAAAATTGGTTGCCTGTAAAGTCGGTACACGGGCGAAAGTTTTACGTGACAACGAAAATAGAAGCGCAAGACATGAACCGGTGTGTATGCCTATCTCTCTCACTCTCTCTCTCTCGCTCTGGACGCGTGCCTCTCACTCGCTCTCATTGTGAGCGCATAACGTGAGCGGAGCGTAACGCAGTTTCTTGAAGTGTCACCCGGCAAACCAATTTTTAAGACGTTGTCACGTCAAAAAAATCAAGTCGTTTTTTTTTCAAATTAACCAACCAACAATTTCCTTATTACAAAACATTTCTCAACAAAAATCACAAAGACTGAATAAAAATATGCCTATGATCGTAAAAATAAACGTACAATCGTAAGGTGTAAAGTGGCTTCATCCGTCCCACGAGTACGACCTACTATTAATATTTCAAAGTTCATTTTATTTTATGGGTTGAAATGAAAAAAGGTCAAGTGCGAACCAGTAGTATAATTCAAGCTTGTTTTTACATTAAAACAGCTGTAATAAACGCATTTTATGCGAACACATTTTTAAGCAATAATGCTAAATTGTAACTGTGAAGTTTCATTAGCTGATTATTTTTGGCTGTTTTTTTGTCGTTGATGTTTTTACTAACTTGTTCGTAATATAAATTAAATTTTGGGTTAATGTCGGTTAAACAGGCTACGGTTTGATAAATACAGTTGCTAATATTAAAAATGTCAAAGTTTGCGAGAGTGGATGTTATTTATTCTTTCACGCAAATTATTCTGAACGGTGTTAGATGTTAGTCCCTAGGTAAGGTAATTTTTCCCGGACGGACTCGCGGGCAGAATATAGTATTTTTTAAGTACCGTCAATTGTGAATTTTTTGTATGATTATTTCATGAACATGAAGGCATTACTACGGAGAGGGGAGGTCTTACATTGGAATCATGAATACGCAAAAGCATTCAAAGATGCGTATACACACTGACTTTTTCGACGGTACCTAGAAAACCTGCTGCAATTGACCGTATGACAAACACTTCAAACAACTATTAAAGAATTATAATTATGATAATGAGTTGCGATTTGTATATCATCATCTTCTCCCTGCCTGTTTATCATTATCATACTTTATAACATCCTTATCCCCATTCATTTGGGGTCGCCTGAGCATGTCTTCTTCCTCCAAATTTCTCTTTTACTCGTCCTCTCATCAGACTAATCCTCCTTTCGTGCCAAATCATCCTTTACAGTCCATCCATCGTTTCCTGCCCAGTATATAAGGACTACTAATGTTAGTAGGCCTAAATAATCAATTTTCCTGCTTTTACCAAAAGATAAACACGTGCTTTCACCAGTATTGAAACCTTGCTGATGCAATCCGCAATTTTTTACGAAACTCGAAAAAAAACCGGAACGCTCACGGGCATTATTAAAATTTCAAAGCATGATTTCATAGAAAGCCCTTTCATTAGGCTTAGGGCGATTAAATGGCCGTTCGAGCCTTTTAAATATTAATAGTTTTATAACCGCTCAGGATACTATACCGATTTATCTAACATCGATTATAACGAAGTTAGGTTTAGTTTAGTAATCATGCAGAGGATACAATCCTTTTAGGATCTACTAATTTAAACTATTTTTATTTGATGGTAATAGGCTCGCTCCCATGGCGAATGTGGTGTGGTGTATTGGTACCTTTGTCTAACCTTTCGAGAATTACAGGCGTGATGTTATGTTAATAAAAACAGGTTTTTTTTTCAGATTCGTTTATAAAATGAGAGTGACCATTTTCTTGAAAGTAAGCTATTTTCGGATATTCTTTACGGCCAATATGGGAAAAAGCGACCGTCATGAATCTCATGATCAATAGTTGAAAACCTGTACCATCTCGAAACTTAGTATTTTGTGCATACGCCATTAAGTACATCGTATTAGGTTTCGTATCGCTACGAGATAAGAAGAATGTAATTTGAGCTTTTTTCAGTCGAAGAAGACATTTTTGTCCTGCTCTGAGCCACTGTTTAGGCACCTATGATTTTACCTTCTTTTTTTTGGAGGGTTGGGAAATCACTAAATGACTCCCGCTCTAAGCGGAAGCAAAAGGGAGTGTCAGACTTCTACTGACTAAAAACCACCCATGTTCCTTCTTAGCCTTTGTATCCGGGGCTGCGGTATCTCTTTCGAACAACCCGCAGCACTTATGATTTTATCTTAGTTTGTAAATGATGTGTTGATGACACACTTAAATCATTTCCTGTCTGTCAGATGACCAGATGGTCAGCAAAGTTTTGGATGACCCAATTTAAGTTTGGTTCATCGACCATCAAAATTTGTTTTTAAGAAGAGAGAATGCGCATCTCAAAATCATCACATCTACGTAATATTAAAGCCTGCTAGCAAAACGCAGCAATTTATGCAAAAATCTAAAGTGAATTCGCAGTTGCACGTGAAGACGGCACTCTGTCTCGCTAAAAGTTGCCTCTGATATTTGATTATCTATTTTAAAACTTTGCTCAGTAAGGCGCTGCCATACTTGTGAGGTTTTTGGCTGAAAATTGAGAAATTTTCGTGGAAGTATTTGTCTTTTAACCTGCGCTATGCCGCGGTCAGTCCATAGATGGGTGACCCAGGTTTCGTTATATATCCAGACACCCCTCAGTACCTCTGAGAGCACATGGCCGTCAGACCAGAGCCTGATCCCTTCCCGGTCTATTCGGATTACAGTCCCAAGAGAGAGAAGATATGAGATGAGATTATGAGTCAGAGTGAGCAGATAGAAAGGAAGTCCACCTGTGTTTGTGCATGGACTTCTTTTAAGTTCCTCTCATTTATGCTACATTACGCTGGGAAGATACAGTGCTGCAGAGCTCTTTTGGAGCTTAAATGACATTGACAGCAGGGCACTGACAGTTCCGATTATCATCACGCACAAAAAGAGACATAAACAGATTTAGAACTCGAACTTCTAGTCTCGAAACTATGTATAATGTTACCGCAGAGCTATATAAACCTAAACTACTTATCAGATAGTGATTAAAAACTAAGCAATTGATGTTCAGCGGGACATCAATTTGATTTTATCCAACTTCTTCATCTCATTACGTTTTATAGTCACTCAAGCTACAAAATAGTTTAGGATAGCTATAAGAGTCCTAGATTTCCCTTACGCACGGAATTGGTGTCGTAAAGTTGTGTGGTCACTGGGTGACGGCATATTGGCGAGCCACACAGTGGTGGAGGTTTAGTTTTATTATCTTACTTATTTTTCAAGTTGACTTCGTGTTTATCATACACAGTATATTTTATTAGTATTTCGTGATTACACAAAACGAGACTTTACGAGACATACCAAAAAGAAATGTAATGAAATGTACCACACTCCCCAGCATCACCTCTATCTGTCTCTTACAGAGGACGTATTGGGGAGTGTGGCTCACTTCTTCTTCTTCTCCACGTTATTAACGGGCGGTCAAAGAAACTATTTTATAATTTGGACGTTCAAAAGATGGTGATTTTAAAAAATTGTCTTAAAGTTTCGTTTTCGAAACCAAAAGTTATTTCATTTCAAGTCATAAGCTTCAAAACTCGATACATGGACGTATCCTATGTTTACCATATCTGTAGACATTACTCACATGAAGTCTAAAATTCCACTTGCTTGTTTTTCTGACTTAATTTGTAACAGGAAAGTTCCCCTCAACCATCGTGTCACTCAATGAGTACGCAGCTTTTACAACAAGAGCGAAATGTACTCTTTTATTTGTATTCATGACTCGCGGTCCTCCCTAGAGAATTAACGGGAAGCAAACCTAATCACGAAAACGCTGCCGCACCGCCATTCCTGCTGACCTGTTATTGGGTTTAGCGTTAATATGTAAAGCAATTGGCTACGATTTGTGTGTGTTTGTGTAATGGAATGGTTTTATAAGAGACAAATGGTGATTGAGGAAGGGCTGCTGCGGGTTGTTCGCAAGAGATACCGCGGCCTCGATATAAAGGGCTAAGAAGGAACATGGGTGGTTTTTAGTCAGTAGAATTCTGACACTCTCTTTCGCTCTGCCCAAGAGCGGGAGGGTTGTTATTCGACGATTTTCCACTCGTCAAAAAAAAAGGGTTCTCGTTATTCCTTCGCCATAGCGATGTTTATGTGGTAGGTTGCCTTAATATAGTTTCTCTTCATCCACAAGCTAACCACGACCACTGCTGGGCATACTTAGCTGGGGAGTTTGTCCCACGTCACTTCTTCTTCACAGCTAAAATACTAGAAAGTGGCAAACAGAGAGCGTTTTTGGGGTACTGTCTCTTGTAAACTGTGACGTTAAAAAAGTGCTGATTTATCAGTCTAACCTGAATCTGATTTAGTATAGATCTCTCTTCCCGTATTTCTGTGTCTTAAGTGACTAATATGTGCGTTGTAGGTTATCAGCCAAGATAGCAGCAGCAATGTTGCCCGCCTATATCTCGGTCATAGACCTCGGTTGCTAGTTTGTAAAAAATATTTTTCAAAATATTTTGAAAAAGGAGATTTCAGACTTTGTTTATTGTTAAATGGAACGGCATTCAATGTGACGTACTAAGACGTCCTATGTCCGAATTTCCCATCAACTGAGCCTTCAAACTCAACACGCATTAGAAAACTAAAAAACTCACTCACTTTAATAAACTCAATGGCGACTGTTTGCGAGTCATCAATAAATCAAATCTACACAGCTGTACATTGTGTGTGAAAACCCGCGTCTATGACTGACGAGTTTGCCGTAGAACTGTAATTGTTTTTTTTTATTTTCCACCTGATGAGATGGTCTGTCTGTTTATTTATTCCAGCTAATCTCCGAAACTGCCAGACCGATTTTGACGCAACTTTCACTGGCAGCAGCTGATGTTATTAAGAGTAACTTAAGCTATTTTATTTCAGAAAAGGATTCCGTACAAGAAAATAAACCCTTTATATTGTTTACAAAATACGTAACTTCATCATCAACCTACAATGTTCCCACTGCAGGGGCTCTCTAGGAGAGGGGATGGGCTATAATCCACCACGTGGGCCCAGTGCGGGTTGATAGATGTCACGTGTCTTTGAATTTCTTGTTTCTCAGACATGCCGGTTTCCTCACGATGTTTTCCTTCGCCGTTTTGAGACGAAGGCCACGAAACAGCTACTTTAAAAATGAGTTGACTTTCAACATTAAATTTTTCTTGGCACAATTTGAACACTCCCTTATGTCGACGCCCTAACTCCGGCCGCCCGGGGCCGAGGAGAGGCTAAATAGGTTAGTTTGAACTTAAAATTAGCCTTAAAGGTACCTCGGTGCCTGCTGACTTGACAATGAGGCGTCATGTTTACTGCTAGGCGCTGGGGAATTAACTGGTTATTTAGTGAGAGGTGGGAAGGAAGGTGGTGGATATTTTATTATTGTTTTAGTGAGGAAAAGTAAAGATAAGTTGTTAAAAGATGCCTGTTATTGCTGATTTTGCTTATTATATTCCCAAACCACTGTAACTCTTGATTCTGGCTTACAGGAGTTACAGTGGTTTGGGAACAGTGTGGCGGGCTTGTACGTCCCATTTAAAAATTTGCTTTTTAGTGTTTTATTTAACTGGAATCGCTGATGTGGGCAATAAGATTGTTAAGTGGGATTGGACGAGCCATTTCTGTAGAATGCATTAAGACTGACGGGCCAGAGTCGTCACGTAGTGAGCACTAGAAGACGGGCTTCGTTGTGAAGGAAGGCCTAAAATTCGCGGGCGTGACGACTTACAAGCATTTGTGACAAATTGAATTGAAAATATTATCGAAACATATGGGATACGTGTTTTTTTTTATCAAATTAATAAAAATTGACGAAGATAAAACAAATCAAAGATGTGAAGAAGAAGTGGGAGCTTGTGACGTCACTTTCCGGTAAAAAATATACAGTTTTGTGACGGCATACGAGTTTTCCAAGCACTTTATTGTCTTAATTTTTTGTTTACGTGAAAGAAGAAAAAATGTGTGTCCTAACAATTTACCCGACCCGGGAATTTAGTCACGGACCTCATGCTCCACATTGGGGCTACGGGTTGTCCTGTCGGGGCTGCGGGTTGTTCGCAAGAGATACCGCGGCCTCGACATGAAGGGCTAAGAAGGAACATGGGTGGTTTTTAGTCAGTAGAAGTCTGACACTCCCTTTCGCTCTGCCCAAGAGCGGGAGGGGTTATTTGATGATTTTCCAAACAAATAAAAAAAGACCTCATGCTAGCGATTGCAACCACTACTCCAACAACGCAATCAAATCATAGTGTACGTTTTATTTTCTGAGCACACAAAGCCTTTTTTGAAATAATAATAATAATAATCAATTTATTTCAATCAACAAGTGGATCATAGATAGCATTAGTTACTTACATTAAATAAAAATATTAGAAAATAAGACAAAACACAACACAATTACATTAGTACAGTTTATTTATATAATTATTTAAACTTCATGCACAAACGTGGTACATAGGCGGACTTAATGCCACAAGGCATTCTCTACCAGTCAACCTTAGTTGACAAATTGAATACATTGAGTTGTTTACAAATTGAATTGGAATAGTCAACAAATTAAAATCATAAATGTCACATATTTAAAATTAAAAAGTAATAACCAATATAATATTATTCAACCCACAAAATCTAAAACAGAATAACTAATTCCGCTAACCCACTCTCACAGAACATTATCGAGCCATCAAAATAACGGTGAAAACAAGTTCCAGTTAATCAACTAATTCAATATAATAATTACGACAAAAGTGATTGATTAGTTCACGTTCAAATTACGTGATTAAAGCTTCAGATATTACGGGAATTTCACTAGTAAAGTTAGTAATTTAGTTGAAGGCTCATTGTTGCTCATTGGGAGTCACAGTACATTCTGACTTATAGAAAGAAATAGCGTAGACAAAGCTGCCTTTCACTAATAATACCGTAAATATTAACACGCCGATGTAATCATGCTAATCTCTAAATGAGACCAACTAAGCAAAGACATCACAAACATTATTCTTGGTTCAACTAAACGTTCATACACCTCTCACCACATGCCACACTCATTTGCTTCTCAAAGCGATTCGAATTAAACGAAAATGTCATTAATGGTACAAATGTTACCATGGGAATTAGCATTTTGAACGAATGAACGCACGTACCATATGTGGGCTTGTTCTATATCTGAGGAGTTACCATTTCTTTGAAGGACAAAGTAATAGAGAGATTAGCGTTAGCTCTGTCTAAGACGTTCAACATGTTGTCTTTTGAGTGGGGAAACAATTTTAGGTGTAATGTTGGGTAAATTAATTAATTCGTCTAATTTCCCTACCTTGTGGCTTTTAATGAAGCAGTCAAGAAAGTAAAGTGCGTTATAGGTACAAAAATAAACAGGCTACCTTGTTGGTCTTTTTTTTTGCGGGTGGAAAATCATCAATCCGCTCTTGGGTAGAGCGAGAGGGAGTGTCAGACTTCTACTGACTAAAAACCACCAATATACCTTCTTAGCCCTTCAAGTCGAGGCCGCGGTATCTCTTGCGAACAACCCGCAGCCCCGACGGGTGCCTTGTTGGTCTAGTAACCGCTTGCGCGAATGTGATGGTTCGATGAACGCGACTGGTTCTTGATTCGATTTTTTAATTGGTCAAAGTGTTATATGGTTTTGGGACCGACTAATTTGTCTTGTGTGGATGTACTATTAGGTAAACCTCCGCAGTCCCCTTTAGTTTATTCATCAATGTTACTGGGAGGCCGGAGGTGTTTTCTTATGTTACATAAAACCAGTACTGCCATACGGACATACTGGGTGCGAGATGTACTGGACTGGTCCATTTGGCGATATCTGGAAGAGGCCTATGTCCAGCAGTGGACGTCATTCGGCAGAACGAACCGAGAATTCTTGTCACAAATCTTCTACATACTGCACAGTTGGACTCAAATTAAAACCGAAAACAATATTCGACTATCCTTAAGTGCTAGAATAACTTTAGTTCGTAAATGAATATCCAGCAGTCCTCAGCTGTGAGCTACAGAACCTAGGAGCAATAAAATGACGAACTTGAGCACATTGTAATTAAGTAGAGTGCAAGGAGGCAATGCGGTGTACAGTCGCCAGCATTAATACTGACGCTATTGAATTTTACTATGTACTTAGTAAAATTCAATAGCGATTTTCTTGTAAAATATTGACATTAACTAAGAGATAAGTCCTACTTCATGAAGGTATGGGTTCTCAAAATATTACGTTCATAACAAATTTCGTACAATCTGGGCTATAGGAGAAACTTGCTTTCGAAACGTCACTCCTGCAACCCCCGAAGGGTAAGGTCTGCCTTACCCTTCGGGGATTGCAGGTCCAACCATATTTCGCCAATTATGTCAATATTCCCACTTATACTCAGCAGTAGTCTTAGTGACGAGTAGACCAAACAGGCCGTTCTACAAAAGTTTTATATATTGATGCTAGTGACTGTACCTCTGTGAACGGTATCGCTCGCCAATAACATTAAACACTAGAGATTCAATTTCATCGACCGGCCATTACCTGATTTACTTTGAAGGCAATAAATCTTGCTATTACTCATATTTTATTTCAGCAAACTTGTTCATCTTTTTCACTATTGAGACTACATTTTTACAGGTGAATTAAAATAAATACACAATGTAATCCCACAGACTTAATTAAATCCTTACCATTAATATTATAAATACGAAAGAAACTCTGTCTGTCTGTCGTTCACGCTTTCACGCTTTCAATTACGCATACCAAACTCATCAGTAAGATCATCAAGAGTCAAATAAAGTTTAAAACGAACAGACATTTTGAATCAACAATAGGGTAGTTAACAAAAAAAATCTAATTAGTCCGTCAGATAGATTTCCAAAAAATATTGGACACGTATATTTTTTCTTTTGTCACGTAAGCAAACAATGAAGGCGATACAGTGCTTTGAAAACTCGTGTGACGTCATATTTTAAGACATTAGTATGACATTTTTTACCGGTGAGTGACGTCACAACCCGGACTCAAATCTTTGACGCGTTTTATCTTCGTCAATTTTATTAATTAGATAAAACAAAAAATACGTATTCGATATTTTTCGATAATGTAACAGACGGACTTATTAGAATTATATTTATTCTAGTCAGTAAACATCCCTATTATGTTTTCACCGGCGCGGCCGGTTACAGACGTTGTCTTTAATGCTTTTAGTCGGTATGCTCTTCCAAACTCGGTACTAATGGATCGCAAAACTCGCCCCTCTTGGGGGTGAGTAGTGAATAACGTTGGGACAGGTTTGAACATACGATTGATTAGATGGGGGATTGTTTGGATGTGTTTTTAGGGAGAAATCTAACTTGAAATCGAAATTGTTGTTGGCTTGGTAATTATATTTGTAGTTTTAGTGTCGTCAGTGGTTATTTAACTATACGTATATAGACTACTAATGGCTGACTAATGGTAACGGGTGTAAATTACCTGAATAAACGAATTTATTATTATTATTATAGGTACAAGAGGAAATCGTGGCTTACTAAGAACTACCACTCGGATCGATCTTTAGGTTAAGCTACGCTTGCCTAGGTTGGTCTGTGGATGGGTGACCGCCCATTACATACCGAGTTTCCTCCGTGCCTCTGAAAGCACGTTAGGCTGTTGGTCCCGGCTGCCATATATAGATCTTTGGCAGTCGTTACAGGTAGTCAGTGACCTGAAATTCTGACATCCAGTCTTACCAAAGAATATCGTATTACCTAGTATTAACTGGGTTGTGGAGGTCAGATAGGCAGTCGCTCCATGTAAAATACTGGTATTCAGCTGCATCTGGTTAGACTGGAAACTGACCACAAAATAGTTGGGAAAAGGCTAGGCAGACGATGACTGAGAACAATTTCCAAGCTTACTACTAACCACTAAATAACAGAAAAATGTAAGATATCATAGCGCTAAACTTTTTTTATACTTTGGGGTATACTTTAGGGGATCTTGTTGCGAATAAGAAGGCGAATAACGATCTGTGTCAATTTATTTAGGAAAGCTGCTTATAAACAGTTACCAGTTAACATTTATCAAAATAAATAAGATACATGAATAAAACTTAGAATGAATATACGTAAGAATGTGCCGCTACAAAACCAAACTCCATTCGAAAGATTTTTACGGGCAGTTGCAAATACTATCTGAGCATTCAATACTCAAATTATGTCTTTTTATTAAACCTTAATTAATATCTGATTTCAAACTGCGTAGCGACGGCGCGGCGTAGCCCATTAAAGCTCGTAGCTCACACGCTACGCCGTAACCCCGTAGCGTTAACCGTAGCAAACAAAATCTCAAAATTAACATCGGCAAAGTTCCTAATTGCAACAGAAATTATCCCGTATTTCAGTGCAAGGATCGCAATAGTTTTTGAAGTTAGCTCCATTCCATACATCAGTTAGTTGGCAGGATACACTGTTGGCAGTAATCCTAATCACTTTCGAGCGTTTGAGTGTTCGAGTACTGGGACTGTAGTTAAGGCGCGAACTCGTTTCAGTTTTTCTAAATATTTAAAGAGTAAGTAGTATATGAGTTATGTTACTTTTCAGGAGTTCACAACTATGGGATTGTGAAATTTTAAAGAATGGAAATGATTTTTGATGTACGTTTGAGGCTCTCAACAGTTTTGAGGTGGCCTCAAAATTTTACTTTTGAGAGCCTCAAATTTTTTAAACACCTGTACTTGAATCTCCGAGTTGAATATACAAACATTGTAGCTTCTAAACAAATAATAATAATTTATTCAGAATTCTTTTCTGAATAAATTATAAACAATTTTCCAAATAAAAATTAACATATCAGTTAAAAAAGTATCGTTGGTGCCTGTACTAATGAAGATCATTGTATCACAGACACAGGCGCCTTCCAAAATAAGTTACATAATAGATTCGATCGTGCCACAAGGGGAACTCGAGAAGAATACTTCTAATAATCTAAACAGTAAAAGTAATTTAAAAATAATTATAAAAACCAAAAACAAAGTGATACTCTAAATTAAAATTAAAGTTAAGATTAAAATAACTGATTAGCAATGTAAAAAACAATCAATGTCACTTTTTGGAAGAATAAAACACTGCAGCCTCCCAATAAGACTAGAAAATAAACTGTTAACAAGAACTTGTCTTAGTGTGAGTACAGTCGCGATCAAAAATCAGTGATTCGACAAAGGAGGTGGACAGCCTACACACGTGACTGTACTGTCGAGCACAAACTATCTCCCCTTTAAGCTATATCGACGAAACAAATTGGTCATTATCCTTCTATTCTGTTATTATTTTATCAAAGCGAATACTTTCGCAGACATAAATATTTTATTTACCGAAAAAATATCTAGCGAACGTTATTTTTGACAAATAATAAATCATCTTTATTTGGAAAATTAGGGATTACATGTTTTACAATATTTTATTTAGTTTGACGTGGAACGAGATAAAAAATGAGGCTTTATTTGTATTTGAACTGAAGATTTTGACTGAGGATTTGTTCGCATGTATAATTTTTACCTCAGATTATGAACCTATGTACTACTATTGTAACAAAAAGTACCTTTTGTCCTAACCCAAGGCATGTACCCGTTTTTCAAATACATAATTCATTTCATTAAAACCCGTCCAGCCGATATGGCATGAACACGTGACAAGCAAACAAACTTACTTCCACGTTTACAGTCACAGACTATGTGACGGCGCGGTTGGTGCAGTGGCTGAGCGATTGGACTGCTGCGCTGCGTGTCTTGGGTTCGATCCCCGCACGGAACAAATATTTGTATGGCCTACAGCTAGATGTTCCGGGTCTGGGTATTTGTGCATGTGAGTTTAAATGTTTGTGAACGCACCCACGATACAGGAGAAATTCCTAGTGTGAGGCAACGTTTAAAAAAAAAAACTCATGAAATGTACAACTTTTACAAACTTGACAAAATGATTAATGATTATTGTTTTGATTCTTAGATTTTCATATTATTTGTTACTGTATAGTAGTTAGAACTTTCCAGAAATACGTTCATTTGAGACCCTTTGTGCACTAGTTCGTGTAATTAACTTTAGAAAGTGTTTCCTCTAGTTATTCCGACGTAGACCACCTCAATACAGATGGGACGGGTAACGACAGGTCTAGACTAAGTCACGTGTGGAGGAGCCTGAACTACAGGTTGACTTATTAGATCACAGCTTCTTGTAGACGCTGTTGTGTAATAAGATAATTTCTGTTACGAAGACGTAGGGGGACCTTGGTGATAGTAAACGTGTATTTTGAATCACATAACATAACATCACGCTTGTAATCCACGAAGGATTAGGCCGCAAATTCGGAGACGCGTTTCTTACAGCGTGCAGCGGGGCGTTTATAATTCTTGACAGACTTTGATGAATCGAAAACAATGTTTTAATATTAATTGACACAAAAGTACTGTACACCTTAGACTTAAGCCGCAAATACTAAGGGCGTGGACACATGTTTGCGTTAATGTGTTGTGTGTTAATGCGTTAATGTTAAAATGTTTGTAGGTATAAATTACGCAATTAAGCCATTCAGATCATTTCACACGTTCCTGAGGAACAGGGTCTTGATTGACGGATAGGCATACGGACAGACAGACGGAAAACAAAATGTACATATTATTAGGGTTCCGATTTTGCCGACCGGAATCCTGAGAAATGAAAAAAAACACATTTTCCCCCTTCTGGGGGAGGCCTATGTCCAGCAGTGGACGTCTTATGGCTTAAATGATTGGTTATAGGTCAAAATACCGATATATCACTAAAAGATATGAAATAAAAATTAAATAATTAAAAAAATTAAAAAACACGCCTGCCATGACAAAAAGTACCTAAACTAAAAATTAAAAAAACAAGTCAAACGAATTCAGCGATGAATGGGAGCAAGGTCCCGTAAATGTATTCGAAAATGGAAAACTGAAAACTAAAACTTTTATTGCAGTCGGGGGACCTGTAAAGAATTGTTCCACCGAACTGTCCCCCGACTGCAATAAAAGTTTTAGTTTTCAGTTTTCCATTTTCGAATACATTTACGGGACCTTGCTCCCATTCATCGCTGAATTCGTTTGACTTGTTTTTTTAATTTTTAGTTTAGGTACTTTTTGTCATGGCAGGCGTGTTTTTTAATTTTTTTAATTATTTAATTTTACGTGTAACGGCACGGCACCGCTACCGCGAGGCGGCACGGCGTCGTGTCGCGACACGGCGTCTTGTGCGGTGCAACGCGGGCACAAACAGTAACCATTGTTCAGTTTTTATCTTGATATGGACCGCGAAAGACGTATCATTTTGCTCCTGTTAATAAGGCGACGAATGAAGAAGAAACAGAATCAAAGAAAATATTGGGTGAATCCATATCTTTCTATAATGAACCATGATGGAGGTCATTTTGAGAGGAAATATGAAGCGCTGAAAAAATGTGGTGATGAGAAATTTTACGAATATTTTAGAATGTCTATATCAAGTTTTGAAGAACTGCTGACCAAAATTGCACCTCGTATACAAAAGCAGTACGTGTTCAGAAAACCTGTGGAGCCTAAGGAAATGATAGGTTTAACTATACGGTAAGAAATAAAAGAATTTTACATTGATATATTTTTTTATTCAAATCAAAAGTGTAATAATTCGAATGATTGAGTATATTATTATTTAAGAAAAGTCGTATTCTGATTCTTGTGTATCCGTGGTATTGGATAGAATTTCTTCCAAAGGCGAGATTGGTGATGTTTGGTGACGATTTATGCTTTGAATGGATGAATTATAAGCTGTTTGATAAGTCTCATAAGACGTTGTAGCTTGTGGTGATCGTGTAGCTTGGTGATAATTAGTGTCGTAAGAAGTTGCTGTCTGGTATCCACTATATGACTGACACGGTGGTCGATGGAAATCCGTTAAAATCTTTAAAACTCCACTTTGAAACATCAAAGTCTGGTGGTCATCTAACTTGTTTAAAGATGGCAAAATAGCTTTAAAAAATGACAGATGTCGATTTTCTGAAGTACCTAAAGTTTCAATAATTTGCCTCTCAAATTCATCACTACTTGGTTTTCGCTGTCGCGTAGTTGTACTGTATGGCTGATATCGTGATCTCGTTTTTGGATTTTGAAATCCTTCTTCTATGCTGTCGTCGGTTACATTTGGAGCATTTTTTTGCAAAAACATGAGCTGTTTGTACAAATGGTATTCTTTTATATGTTTTGCACCAGCTCCAGATTTTTTTGAAAGTTCTATCTTCTTCATATATTTAATAAAATTATCTTTAATGTTGGTCCACTTTCTAATTACGTCATTACCTGTAACAATCATTACAGAATCGACTTCCAATACCAGCGCCAAAACCTTTACCGGGGCTTCAAAATTCAATTCCCTATGTTTTTATCGCAGATGAAGGTCTACCATTAATGAACAATCTAATGCGTCCATACCCAGGGAAGCATCTAAGTGTAGAACAAAGGGTTTATAACTATCGTTTAAGTCGAGCAAGAAGATATGTCGAGTGTGCTTTTGGTATCTTCGCAAATAAATGGCGAGTATTTCACCGGCCTTTAAATGTTCAATATAATTTTGCGACAGACATTATTAAAGCATGCTGTGTCTTACACAATTTTGTTGTTACTCGAGATGGAGTTAGAAAGTCTGAAGAGCTATGTATTGATAACACTCTTTTAAACATTCAACAAACAACAGATGCAGATTCTTTATCAAATCCAGTCGATATAAGAGGCGAATTTTGTAAATACTTTAATAGTGATGTCGGTGCGCTTAGTTGGCAATTAAGCAAAATATAACTAAAGCTCGGTCCCGGAACAAACAATTTTCTACCTGTTTTTTGAGCCGACTAACAAAGCCAAAGTGTTGAGTATGTGTAAAGGATGGCAATATATAATATTGTGCAAGTTAGACAGAGTGATACAATGGTTATCACTGTACGAAATTCGCTTTGTTCTGCGTTTGCGACTGAGTTTTAGTTAAAAAAAAAACTCGACAAGTTGGCATATTGAACATTAACGCATTTTATTCACATTTAAATGTTAATTGTATTTTAAACTTTTTACATTTAAATTTTCACCTATTATTATGTCAAAAAGATAAATGAATAAAATATGTACTCACCGAGACTTGTTTTTTCTTTATTGTCCTTCTCGTCGAAAGATGGAAAAATATTTCGGCATACATCTTTCCACCCTTCAGTTTTCAAATTTTTATCCTTATAATTCTCCTTTGTCTTGTCCCAGAGAACGGGACGTGCTTCCACGAGTGAAATTAAAAAGTCGACATCTAAATCGGCAGCCATTATTATGCATTAAATAACACGTGCAGACTAAACACCAACAAAACATTAACTAGCGAGCGGTGCGCTCCCCACCGCACAAGGCGCCGTGTCGCGACACGACGCCGTGCCGCCTCGCGGTAGCGGTGCCGTGCCGTTACACGGTGGCCGGCGCCGCACCGCAAACATGTGTCCACGCCCTATCAGGTTATTTTTAAGTTTCATGTAATAGAAGGCGAGCTTATTGCTATCAATCGGATACAAATTTTGACTCCGTGGCTGCTAATGAGACATTTGATTCTGAACCATCATCATCATTTCAGCCGAAAGACGTTCACTGGTGGACATAGGCCTCCCCAAAGTGTCGCCGCATTGACCGGTCCTGTGTGCCTTGCACGGGAGTCTGAGTCGTTTTGCAGAAATATGTATTTGTAAATCTAACCTAATAGTAGATATCTAAAAACTCATAACAGTGTTGAGTAAGGACCTTGCTATGGCTATGCATGACGTAAACCAACTATTCCCTTAATACGTCTGCACAGTTTAATGTGCGCAAATGCTACTGCTGAGCTAAGGTTTTGAGTTCGATTAACAGGTCCGGCAAAGTTTTGTTTGGTCACGGAAATAGTCGAAAGTCAGAATTTCTGCCCGGTTGATGGCAATAGACATTGTGACTTCAACGAATCTGACGATGAAGATGATGATGATGATGATGATGCTTTTTTATGGTTTCTTGTTAGTTTATTTATTAGTTTTTAATTAATGTAAATAGTTCATCTGACGTAATTTTTTGTGTCTACGTTGGGTTCGGCTTCCAGTATGGCTTCAGGTCAGCTTAATATCAGTATTTTACATAGAGTGACTGCCTATCTCATGCTCATGTTCATTGGTGAAGTATAATATTAAAATTATTGCATTAAAACGTTTTGACTTAAATAGTTAATTCTCATTTATAGCAACACAAGTACACATAGCCCGAGGTAACTCGTCTGTGAGTAAATTCGCCAGTTTGGAACATTGCCCATTGCTTCCGTTACATATAATTCTTGATTCAGCTCCACCTTTTAATATTATTGTATTTCGCTCGCCAGATTTATTGATATGACCTCCGTTGATTGTGTTATGGGGTATTTGATATCTAGGTTTTCTGAATAGGTAGATGTTTTCCACGGCTATATACCAAACCTAGCAAAATAGTCGTCTCTTTTACCATGAAATGTGAGTGTACTATCAGGTACCTCTGCTTAACCCTTCGGGGTCTTTCATATAACTACTTGGTGTGTCTCCTCAAGTGGAAAACGTTTATAAACTAATATATTTCGTATTAAAATCAAAAGTCATTTATTCAAACTAGACTGACAATCAGCACTTTTCGAATGTCAAAAAGTTACAAGAGACAGTCCCCCAAAACGCCCACCTTTCGACACATTCCTAGTGTTTTAGCTGGAAAGAAGAAGTGGCGGAACAAACTCCCCAGCAACACATCTGTCAGGTTAGAAGAACCAGACTCGATACAATAGTAAGGTGTAAGTTAATATTACGATTTACTACAGACTATTTCAAACTATCCATACATTTTAAGATACCTTATTCATTTTTACGTATCATCTTAATGCTTGTTAGAACGTTAGTAGTGAGTTAGATAAAGAATTCGGATACACACAAACACAAATAAAAAAACCTGCGATGATTAAAAGAAACTAGTACTGGTAGATGTGGAAAATATTCTGACAGTAAAGAAAATCTGGCTCCGGAGTTTGTGAATAGACATATCCAGGTTAGCCATCCCAACTTTTATTTATGATGACAATAGATTTAATTTAAACCATTTTATTAAATTTTATTAAATTACAAATACTACTGCACCGCCGTAAGTTAGTGATCACAAACATATCTTGCGCATTAAGAAACCATTTGTAATAAGAGGCGAACAATTTGTCTTATCTTAATGTCTGAACTTGCGACGTTCCTTATGTGTGCTAGGTGATATAGAAACGTAGTGCCAGCGACGCGTTGGGAAGCTATGTCATAAAATTGGTCACGATACGACTTGCGGAACGACGTAGGGAAACAGTTGACTCAAGTCGTATCACCCGTGGTCGTGAATAACGCCTAAGAGTTGCGGAAGGTTATTGCAGCGGTAAAACCCGTGATGGAGAAGCGAAAGTAACGGCATGGCGTCCTCACTCTTTGGCTAACACAGATCCTCGTGGGGCATTGATGCCGAAGGTGACAGGGTCCACATGATTATTTGGGCCAAAACAGCCAGGTTTTGGCCCACAATCATTGAGAGAGTTCATGATGAACTGAGCAAGTACTGAGTACTCCGGCCAAAGTTAGTCGAAGACCACGCATGAGAGCAAGGTCTAGTTTGTCGTATTCTGATAGACCGCTTCGCCTACCCCAGACGTAATTCAGTGTGTAGAAGTGTCCCAGCTGTGGCTTTATAGGCTAACAACGCTATACTTATGCTATTGCATCTTCTGTTTATCTAAATACCCTTGTTCAACTGTGAACATTTTTGTACAGATACCAACATTCACACGAAAAATTGGGCCATCCTATTCTTCGAAAATATTCATAGCTGCTCGCATACAAGACGTTACCTTAAACATAGCTTAAATATTTTATAGCCTAACCTTTTCAGTGTGTTCCCGACCTAAACCCGGAACACTTCCATTAATGCATAACGATGTTGTTTTTCTTCGGAACCCACTTTAATTTACATTTCTTGCGTTACATCTCTTTTTGAACAAGGTTCATTTTAAAATTATTCTTTGGAACTTGGTACCTGTTCTGAGTAACAGTTTCGAATCATTTTCCCTTCAGTTGGCTTATAGTTTTAATAGCAGGACTAATAATCTTGATCTTCTGAGAAAATGGAAAGGGAATAGATTGCTGCAAGTTATTTATTTTGAAGTGTAGAAAAACAAAAAACCTTAGTATTTAGACAATTTATACAGATCGTTCTTTTCCTTGTAACTGTTAATATAAAAGCAAAACAGTGAGCCATGGTAGATGAAAAACAAGCTGTAGTAATCAGAATTAAATGTAAGTAACTGTTGAAAACTAATCAGCCTTAAAAAAACGATATCACAGTCTTTTTTTTATATTACCAACGAGTTACATTAAATTACAATTTATCTTATTTAAAATAAGAACTACTACATAATACAAAGTCCTGTAACGTACACTCAATTACAGATAACCACATCTTACACATTAGAGTACACATGCTCTAAATACATAATTTAATGGAAAATTAAAATTCCAGTCACATTCTAAAAAACGCAACTAAACAACCATAAACTCAGTACCACAGGACTTGACATATAATCATGATATACAGCCCTGCTCTGTGGTTCTTATTCCTCACAAGCCAACCGTGATTATTCCCAGCCAGTGCCAAACCCCAAGTTTCCGTCTTCGCTTAGCGCTTCCATTCTTGTAGTTCTTTCAGGAACAACGTCTTTTGTTTTAATCAATAACAAAACAGTTCTGTATTCCCAAAAGAACCAACTAGCTTCTCTTCTCTTCTCTCAGGGCCCAGTCACGTCCCCAGGCGCTACGACTTGTGATGCGACACACGCGTGCGACTTCTTGCTTGCTACGAAACGTCAATGACATAGGTGAATTATTGTCAATCAAGTATTTTCATAAGCTGTTCATTTCTTTTTAGTTAGATCGTGGCTAAATAATAACGACCGCTTGGGTTGATCTTCAGGTTAAGCCGCGCTCGTCTAGGTTGCTTTGTGGGTGACCACCCATTATATACCGAGTTCCTTCGTGCCTCGAAAATGACGTTAACCCATTGGTCCCGCATGTCATTTATAAACCTTATCATACAAGTAGTAGATCGATAGTTTAACAACCAGATTTAGCAAGGGGTATTAAAGTAACCAGCACTAAAGTTAGTTAGGTCAGTTATGCAGTCGCTCCATGAACAATAATACTAATATAAGATTTTAAACTGACATGATCACTAGCACCATTATTTATACAGAAAACGGGATATTCAAAACACACATGGTAAAAACAAAAAAAAAACAAACAAAAAACACACAAACAAAAAAAAACAACATGGAAAAACAACAACAATAACCCGTTACAATATCCCGTTTCCAGTATAAATAATAATAATACTAATTATAAGATCTTCTGTTTACCTGTGACAAACAAGAAATAAATGAATTCAAATACTGGTATTCTGCTAAATTCAGTAAAACTGGAAGGCGATCCCAACATAGGTGGGAAAAAGCATGCAGAAGATGAGTCAGTGTCGCAAGCCACGTGTAACTCGTGGCCAAGGGCCAAAAGAAAGCTTTAACGAAGCCTAAGTTTTTCTACAACTAGTGATACTAACAGTGGTACCACAAAGTTGAAACAAAACAATCCTACACACTAGTCCGTTGTACCGAAAAATGCGTTTCCTTCTACAAAATTTTCTCCAACATTTGGTTTGTAGCCAGGAATTAAATGAGTATTTTATAGATGTTTGAAACGTTCGCGTTATTGAAATGGGGTCCGGGTATTTGATTTTGATATGGTAGTTCAACGTGATTTGAGTGCATTCTGTAAGCATCGATGGAAGTCAATCGATTGAAAATTCTTTCATATTTCAAAATATTCCTAACATCATGCCAAATTGTGGAACTAGTTCACGCAAAAGTACGGTATCTTTCTTTAAGCGCACAATGCTCACCTTCTACCTAAAAATGTAAATCAGTCAGTCATGTGCAATGAAAATTGTGTAGAAAATAGCTAGCTGTCATTGTTATGTCATTAATTACGCAAATCATTATCTGCTTAGCCTTGTTCCAACTATATTAGCCGCGTACTGACTGAGCGCGCAGCCTCGCGAAGCATGCACGCGAGGCAATTCATACGGTCGGTCAGGATGTGCCTCACCTGAGGAAAACAATGAAAAAATGAAAATGATCGTGTGAAGCACGTGGCTATTGAACAAGAAACGTATGCTAAATATATTTTTTTAGCCTGTTGTGTCCCACTGCTGGCCAAAGAAATCCCCTCCTACGAAACATCTCAATCTTGCGCGATATCTGGCCCTGTTCGCCCCGCAATGAGATCATATATTATCGTCACTCCACCTTCGCCGTGTTCTACCTCGGCTAAATATTAATGATTAGAAACCTTATGGGATTACACAAACTATCTTGGAGTCGACTTTCAGTCAAATTACAGCTGAAAACCAGTATTTCACATATTACGATAACATCATTTAGTTAAAGGAAATCATAAGAACTATAACTTTAATAAACAATCTTCCAATCAAATAAAACCCTTCACCAATCCCACTCCACCATAAAAGACGTACCACACAGAACTGCCACAATCTATCGACACCTCGAACCGAGGAAATAATTACCGCATCGAGTCTCGTCTCACGCACCTAATCAACCAACTTTCCACAACTTAGATGGAGTTGCCGGGCGCCGCCGTGTAAATTACTTTGATAACGCGACGTGCCCCGACTAGGTGTGAACTTGCCCTTACAGTGACGTAAGGAATTTTTATGAATGACTATTTAGCACGTACAAGATTAATGTGTGAGGAGTTATATTTTTTTTTCGAGTTTCTGTGTACTTTTATGTATGTTTTAGGATGAGTTTAATCATGTTTGAGTTTGGTGGAGATGGCACGGATTGAGATGATGTGTGTGTGAAAGTAATTTATTTTATGAACCATAAATCAGAGGTGTTATTCATGAGCATATAAAATTTTAAGTTGTCTATTTTTTGAGATAATTTCAAGTAAAATAAGAATATCCAAATTACGCTATTATGGCAAGCTTTACGGAGTCAAAGATTTTGAAATATCATCCGACTGACATCACTAATAAT
Organism: Diarsia brunnea; assembly: GCA_949774965.1. Taxonomy (NCBI): domain Eukaryota; kingdom Metazoa; phylum Arthropoda; class Insecta; order Lepidoptera; family Noctuidae; genus Diarsia; species Diarsia brunnea. The sequence continues at coordinate 1,663,452 of OX459005.1, read as the reverse complement.
AATTGACAATCATCTTTCGAGTCTATTCTTAGGCGGTTCGATAGAAGGCCTGATTCAGAAGGCAGTACTTCTCTCCTATCGTAAGGAGGTTCCTGCCTTTGGAACTTAACCACCGGCAGCTTGGACCCTGCTCCCGGCACCCAGCGAATCACTATTTTGTAAAAATTAAAAGCTGTATAAAATAAGATGAATAAATGACACAAAAATCGACGGTCAAAATGATTAAACAAGAAGATTACAAAAACATTACTCCTCAGAATGGATGCTCCTTTGATATAAATTAAATTAAGCCTCTCTATTCAGCTCACAACCCGCGGGAGATAGTTGTCCATTTTTTTGCTGCTATATTTTCATTGTTCACAATTTATAATATTCCCGACAGTGTACCAGGGAGGCAGCGAGCGAAGATGATCGCTTTTTCAATTTAACTTATCTACGCTTACTCTGGTACGTCACTACGGTAGTCAGTGCGTGGGGGTGATTACAGTAGGTCAAGTTGAAATTACGAGTCAATAATTTTATATATTAATATTATTGGTTATGTACATTATATACAATAATATACAAAAATAGTGATTAAAAATTAGAACTAAAAGTTAATTAGTACATATATACAACGACTAAATAAGACTCTATATTTATATTTTATTTATTTATTTTTTATTTGTACCTCAGTATTATTTGTTCGTTGTAGGAGAATTTTAAACGTAGTAATCGAAGGTACGAATAATTAAACTTACATCCCAAAAACCTTTATAGTATAGAGACGGGAGGTTGACGGTATGACGCATTCTAGGGCTTTTTGGTAAATTGATCCCACCCAGTTGGAACCCGCGGGTCCAATCGACCAAAAGTATTTTTGAATTGGTCAACTGGACCCGCTGTCAAATTTAATGATTTGTATAGTCAAGTAGAAAAGCTTGTTTACCCGACTACGGCGAAGGCAAAAGGAAGGGTAATGATGTGTTCACATCTAGACAATACCTAAGCAAAAGCACACTGTTAGATTTCAAACGCTTGACAAGAGGTGAAAAGACAACTTGCAATCAATCATGTTACACATTACCATTGAGAGTACCCTACTAGTTGTAAAAGCAGGGCCCTAAATTGAGCGTGTTTGTCAATCTACAAAAGTGGACAACTTTGCATGAACCAGTTAACCTTCTGTTCCCAACTACACAGTGGCGCATGCAATGTCCGTGAGTCGAGAGGATGAAATCACACTGATAAGATGGTCAGCTTTATTATAATTATAAATTGCAATCATTTACTTTTATATGTCTGGACTGTAATGATTAAAGGATTTTCAAATGACCTGATAGTTTTACATTTATAATGATGTTTTACTTGTGTTAGGAAAAAGTAGATGACTGTAAGAAAAGAGGAAGACCAAAAAAATAACGGATGAACTGTGTGAAGGATGATATGGTTAGAATGTAGGTAACTGTTGATAAAACGAGTATTAGAGAAGTATGGAAGAAGAAGACATGCTGCGTCGGCCCCAAATTAATTGGGATAAGGGCAGGAGAATGATGGGGAGCTAACAGACCGACATCCTTAGAAAGGTGGCTGGTGGAGGCTGGAAACGGAAGGTGAAAGACAGGGTGTTGTACCACAACGTGTTAGAGGCTATATGTATGCTAAATTAACGGACAATTTATTTTCATGCTTTCATCATCAGCCTATAATGTTCCCACTGCAGGGACTCAGGCCTCCTCTCTAGAAAAGGGATCCACCATACATGCCTAGTGCGGGTTGGTTCATGCTTTAATTCACTAGAAACTGGGAAAATTAATTTCATTTACCTGTATTCCGTAATTGCGGACTTTGATTGACAGATTTAATTGATTGATTGAAAATTAATTGGGACAGCTCAATAAGGAAACTCTTTCCGAAAAATTGGAGCTTTCTTTGTAAAGTTAAAACTCCACTTTGGATGTTTACAAAAGGTTAAATGGTGCTTATTTTAAAGCTGAGCAAACTGAAGACCGAGACTAAAATTACACAAAACTTCATTCAGTGATAACGATGGTGATAAAGTAATAAATGTATTGGATTGTCATAAGCTACCATAAAGTAACGTGAAATTATATAATGAAAGGCTATTGCATGTGAGTGAGATAAAGAGTGCTAAGGGGTATGTGTGTGGTGTTACAAGAATGGATAAATCATCAGAGGAAGACTGAAAGTGACACCGGGAGTGGAGGGAGACCAAAGAAACGATATATGAGCTGTGTGGATGAGGATATCGAAGGATATCGGATAGGAGGATATGTAAATAAGTATCTGACGAAATGACGAGTTACAGTGAAATTAGGAAGAAGAAGACGTGTTGCGCCGATCCCGAATAAATTGGGATAAGGGCAAGAGAATGAGAATAGCATAAGCTACCGTATAACTTTAACAGCTTGCATCATCATCATTATTACTTATATATTTATTTGGTGTCGTCGCAACATGTTATATTCTTCCATACTTCTCTACTTCTCGTCATCTCAGAAGATTATTTCTTGCCATTAATATGAAACGTATTGTAACCTGCATTTGTCTTAAACTTCAGTTTTCTCCTTCTTTCAAAAAGATATTTAGTAAATAAGTAAAACTTTTTGACGACAGCACTCATGAGTCACTGTTACCTTTTGTAAGTATGCCAACTGTAAGGAAAAAACATATCTGACAAGTATCTACGCTGTGAACACAATAGAAATATCACACAATGAAATAAAATGAACTAAGATATATTCATCGAACATTCCGCCTGGATGGCTCATGTATAAATGTTGTACTAACAACGGCATGAGCTGCCTCTTATCTTTTTTCTTAAGTTATCTTTCTTTTTCTTTGGAATTGTCTACATTCTTCATGTTATGTTGTTAATGTATATGGTTTTCTTATTTTATTGTCATCTTGACAATAGTTCTGGTTTGTTTAAGACAAAACTCGAGGTGCTCGTCGCTAAATATTAAAATTAATTTACGATGACAGCTTTATTGTATCTGAGAATGTTGTGTATACCTGTAATTGGTACTTACATCAAAACCCTAACCAGTACATTTTTATTCTTCATACCAGATGAAAGGGTCCGCCTATGTACCACTTTTGTACATGAAGTTTAAATAAATAAAGGGATTCATAGGAATTCCTTCTGCTGACAAGACAAGAATCAAGATGCCTCATCTGAATGGCTTATTGTGTTGACACAGATTGCCAAGTTCCAGAACTTATTATAAAAAAAAGTGTGAAGTGTATGTACTGTTGGTGTACCTGTTTTTAATAAATAAATAAAACGATCACTCGGGTCGATCTTTAGGTCAGACAGTGCTTGCTTAGATAGGTCCGTGTATTGGTGACCACCCCTTTTTTTTTTTTTTGGGGGGTGGGAAATCATCAAATATCTATATAATATCTCGCTCTTGGGCAGAGCGAAAGGGAGTGTCAGACTTCTACTGACTAAAAACCACCCATGTTCCTTCTTAGCCCTTCATGTCGAGGCCGCGGTATCTGCGAACAACCCGCAGCCCCGACGGTGACCACCCCTAACATACAGAGTTTCCTCCGTGCCTTGAGAAGCATGTTAAGTCCGCTGATTCCAGCTGTAATTTCTAGATCTTTGACAGTCGTTACAGCTTGTCAGTGGCCCGAAAATCTGACAACCGGGGGATGAAGATGGAGATCGTATAAGCAGTCACTCCATTCAATATACTGGTTTTCAGCTGTATCAGGTTAGACTGGAAACCGACCTCAACATATTCCGAAAAAAGTCTATGCAGTTGAAGTTATTTATGACAAAACTAGTCTCAGTCTTGTCTTGTAAGTTTTTCATACATAATATAACACCACACCTGTAATCCTCTAAGGGTTAGCAGAGGTAACCACCTAATAGTATTGTAGTAATAACTAATAGACCCTTGTTTTTATGTACTCAACAGAATAGAGTAATGTAATGGCTATATTATGAAGGTAAAAAAAAGTACTCATAACCTACCAATGTCGAATTAACGAAATTATAAGTCGCAAGAAAACATCTAAGTTTGCATTATATTTCGCAAAGCAAGGATAATTATAATTACGCCCTTTAGGGTCCGCAAATGACCCAACTCTAAAAATCTGATTACAATTAAAAGGAGGGTGGAGCTTAATTTTGAGTTCCAGCATTATAATTGTTAATGATGTAAAATTAATTAATTTAAATTAGTCCAGTCCGTTTACCTGCCTCGTTGGCTTTTGCTAACAATTTGAAATGTACAAAGGGTACTTAATAAAGCATTTATTAAAAATTGTTTCTTAAATAAGGACCCTTTTTCGCAAAAACAAGATGATTAAAAATAATACTATATACAACAAATAAAGGTTATGCAGATGGCTAAGTAAACTCAGATATTTCACAATCATCATCTGCCTAGCCTTTTCCCAACTATGTTAGGGTCGGCTTCCAGTCTAACCGGATGCAGCTGAATACCAGTATTTTACATGGAGCGACTGCCTATCTGACCTCCACAACCCAGTTAATACTAGGTAATACGATACTCTTTGATAAGACTGGATGTCAGAATCTGGTCACTGACTACATATATGGCAGCCGGGACCAACAGCTTAACGTGCTTTTCGAGGCACGGAGGAAACATGGTATGTCGGGCGGTCACCCATCCGCAGACTGACCAAGGCAAGCACAGCTTTACCTAAAGATCGACCCGAGTGTCAGTTCTTATTAAGCCATGAGCTGTAAGAATGTAACTACTCAATAAAAGCTAACATAAACCGTGCTTCTAGTCAATTTGTTTTGTAAAATAATTTAAACTTGTTATTTTAAGAAAGTTTAAAAAATCTGTTCAGTTTTAAACAAGTACGTAACTGAATTTCATTTGGCTGCCTCGTAGGTCGCAAGTGCGGCAGGTGAGTGTATGGTCCTGGGTTGTTTTCCGGGGTCCAACAAAGGTGTTATTGGAATTTTTTCATCGGGAATTTATCAATAACACTCACAGAGTAATATATAGGATGTCAACATAACTAGTGAAATGTGGGTGTACTATAAGGTACACCACTGCCTAGCCTTTCGCGGATAACAGACATAATGTTTTTTAATTAAGACACTGTACAATTATAAAACCGACTTCAACAAAAAATAAAACAAAAAAGTGAAAAATAAACTTTTTTGTGGAAGTCGGTTTTATTTTTTGTAAAAAAGTTTTTATTTTTCACTTTTTAGTGGTTCACATGTGCCTACCCCTTCAAAGTGTACCGGCGTGATGTTACATTATGAACTGGTGTAAACAATAGACAGACATGAGATTTCAGCAATCCCAGTCCATTTGCTATCATTTATTGAGGAGTTCCGTTGCCTATCTCAGAAGTTCTTTATGAGATCTTCACCAAACTTAAATGAGATACTACGAGAAGGTACTCTTCCAAAAACTACTCAATTCACTTCAAGTGTGCCAATAAAATTTGAAGAGTTCTCTCTATTTCTCCAGGATTCCATCATCAGATCCTGACTTGATGATCATGGGACCACCTGGGAAGTCCCTTACAAATAAAATAAAAAAAATCGAAATCGGTCCAGCCATCTACGAGTAAACGAGGAACATACATAAAAAAAAATAAAAAAGATCCGACGAATTGAGAACCTCCTCCTTTTGGAAGTCGGTTAATAAAGTAGCTCGTTTGAACCCACAACCTACCTAAAAATCTCCACCAAATTAATTTTCTTTCTCCCTATTTTCATTTCCATTCACACAAGCATTTTGATGAACTGATAACCATAACAAAGTTGGAAATGATATCCAACACGTCTTTACAATATCGATGCTTCATTGCGAAGGAAAATGTTCACGTTCTGAGGAAATTGGATTCTCCAATGTGGCTCGTATGCATGAGAACATGCTGTACAGTTAGCAGCGCCAATATGTAAAAACTTTTTTTTTTTGTGTGGTGAGAAATCATCAAATGACTCCTCCCGCTCTGGGCAGAGTGGTAGGGAGTTTCAGACTTCTACTGACTAAAAACCACCCATGTTCCTTCTTAGCCCTTGTGCCTAGGCCGCGGTATCTCTTTCGAAAACACTTAGTAACGTTTAGAAGCTATTTTTGCCTGCTGTATTGATTTCATTTCTATGATACTTCACGAAACTAATATTTTGGAGTCCCATTTTATCATAAAGTAGGTCAAATCGTCCAATCGTTAATTTACAAGAAAGTCGTGTTTGAACTGTGCAAAGTGTATAAATATGGATGCTGCTGACTGTACATGTATGCGTCAGTGTTTGTAAACATCGGGTGCTGGTATAATGGAGAAAGGAACGGAACATTACTGTGTTTCAAAGTATGTAATGTCTTTTAATGTTATAGAATCACGCCTACAGTGCCCAAAGGGTTATGCAGAAGACATTTGATAGTACAGACCTATAGTGCGATCTCATTTCGTCAGTAATATTGAGGCCCGTTAAAAAGGAGCCCAATCGACCAGAACGTCGAACCTAGAACTTCATACTCAGTAGTAGCGCTTGCGGCCAATTCTTCTTCTTATCATGTGGGTAGTAAGGTCTAACGATCCTACACACCCTTTTTTTTTTTTGGCGGATGGAAAATCATCGAATAACCCCTCCCGCTCTTGGGCTGAGCGAAAGGGAGTGTCAGACTTCTACTGACTAAAAACCACCCATGTTCCTTCTTAGCCCTTTATTTCGAGGCCGCGGTATCTCTTGCGAACAACCCGCAGCCCTGACGGGACCCTACACACCCTAGTGTCAGAGTAAAAAGCAATGCTAAACCAGCCAAGTAGATAGAAAATGTCACCTTTATTCTAATAAAATGTTGACCTAACTACATATTATTATAAGTATCCTAGACCTAACTATAGTAAGATCAGTGATCATTGCCACTGCGCACATGATTTAATAACTTAAAGCAACTGCCTATGATGAGATGATTTTTAGTAAGTAGTTGACAATGTGATTTAGTATTTATTACCAGAGATGTTTTTAAAGAATCTTTGATTAAATACCAAAAATAAAATCCTCAAAAAACACTACGAAAACAAATGTCATAGTTGCTACTAAACACTCTCCCGTTAAAATAAAAGCTCGTGATTCCACGGACGACACAAACACACATAACTCACAAACTACCTATTGAGCCGAGACTTAACGAACCCGCCAAAGACCAACTTAAACAAACAACAACCAGAGAGTCAACATCAAACTCTTTATTTTATTTTCCGTTCAAGAAAACAGGGGTTGAAAGTTACCTACATCGCATCGGGGAGTTGTGGGACAGTCCACCTACGAAATCTCCTCTTGAACGTTGCTTAAAACAATTTCCTGCTATCAGAGTTGGACAAGTAGTTTTTATTTGTTCATGTCACGTAGGTCCCTCGAGTTGTTTTGCTGTTAGTGACGCTATAAGCGAATTTACTGGAGTTTCGTTTTGACTAAAATGTTGCATGGTGATGTATGAGGGTGGAAATATTATAGGGTCAATGATGATTTATAACGAAATCTGATGGTAGATATAAGCTGTTAAGTTTATATTGTGAAAATATTTTAAAGGTTTAGGTATGGACTTATGATTAAGGCTTCAATAGTGTAACAATTATAGTACCTAGCAAGGTAAATCAATAGTTAGATCTGTACATATTGACTCCCTGTGGCAGGTTTCTTTTTCAATCTCGCACATACTCGTTTATCGCAGACGTAATCGTTTATTTATCAAACCACTTCTTTGCACACTAAACCCTCCACACTCGATGCATACAAACACTATGCTAAAATTCCTGAAAACACAATTATTAAAACAAAAACTCAAAGACATTCATCATCTTATAAAACGTTCAGCTAGCCTATTCGTATCTAGCACCATCTTAGCGGCCCGTCTATCCGGTACGTGCATGATCCCTTGGGCCTGTAGGACTCCGCGGATCACGTCGCGGCCGTGGATATACTCTGTTTATTGTTGGCTAATACATAACCTAATATATACATTATTTACCCTGTACATTGACCTCTGCCAGGATCAAAGCTAATCGGCCACACATTTTTATATATGATATTACTTTGATGCTTGCGTTTTGGTGAACTAGTTTATGAGCCAGACATTTACAGTTGGTTGTTTTAGCATTGGCATTTATACATGACATTATAGTTGACCCGCACAATTTCGTCTGTGACACATAAGAGAGCGGGTTAGATAATTTAGCCGCAGAGCGGGTGCTTTAAACGGTGGTATCTCTTCAGATATTCATCAAATGATGTCAGGGCAATTTTGTTCCAAATAATAAATAGTTGTGTTGAATTACATATTTATTTGGTTTATAAAACACACACACACACACATAAAAAAGTCAATGCTGACACAATATTCAAAGCAAGGCGTATCGCTATCGTGGACTATTTTTAACCTTTTAAGTGGAATAATTCCGTCATATATGAGTTTTGCGTTACTTTAGTTTACGCAACGCACGCAACGGAAGATTTCAAAAGGAATTTTAATTTATTTGATGCTCCGCTAATATTGGTCGTAGTGTAAATATTTTTTTTAAATTCGAAGCAGTAGTTCTTGTGATTAGAGCGTTCTGCCAAACAAACCAACTCTTCAGCTTTAAAATATCAGTAAATATAGATGAAAATGACGGTGCACTGGTGGCATACATACACCTGAGAAATCATGTTGAAAAAAACAAGTACGCGAAGTTAGGTCGGAAGAGCTGGTAGTAGTACAGGCTGTGCGGTATTTGTCTGTAAATTAAAGAATGATTTTAACGATTACTATTAAGCAGATTTTGCTATGTCATGTTTGTTTCTTGTTATTATTTTTCTCTGCCTTTCACTTTGTAACAGATATACACAAACATAATGGTATGTAATCAAATAATACCTTATAATAGTACTCGTACACAAGCAAGGTTTAGCTGGTAAGGCAGTCGTCCCACCGCGACGAGGAAGCGACTTGCCATCGATAGACTTTTTTGATTTTAATTTTTCAAGGTCTTTATTAATACATCATTTGATACAAGCTGCTTACAAATGATCGTATTATATTTGCTCATCATCACATTATACATTAAAACCTAAGCCAAATCTTTATCCAACATGACAGGAGGAAATAAAAGAATGGAAAAAGAAAATGTGTTGCGCCAACCCCAAATAGAATAGGATTAGGGCAGGAAAATGATGAAGTACTTTGATTTTAACTAGTTCTGTTTATTTAAATCACGGCTTCATTTGGGTTAACTCGTTCCATCATTGACCTCTGTCCACAGGAAAAGATGGAGGTCAAGAGAAGGCCCTTCTCATGTACTTTTTCAAAATGCTATCTCTAAACGCTAATCGCTTACAGCAGGACAAGTATCGTAGGCATGTCAGTCCTTTTGTCAAGGATCGGATGTGACTACAAAGGTATGTTAATCTGTTATATTGATTTTGTTGTGGCACGTGTAAGTATCAAGGTGAATCTATTCAAATGCTATTAGTTATAGCCCTCGTTACAGTCAGTGAGGCATTCTGATATTCTTAGGACACACCTGTTGGCTACTAGCAACACGACCACGCGACAAGCTTGTTGCGTCAGTGACAGAGAAGAAAAATAATGGGAGAAGTGTTGATAGCCTTTTTATCTGCTCATACCAGTGTATACAATAGGGATGTCGACTGACTAAAAAAAAATATGATTCTGTTTAGTATGTCAGTTAGATTATCGAAAAATATTGGATACGTGGTTTTTGTTTTATCAAATTAATAAAAAACTACGAAGATAAAACGCGTCAAAGTAGTGACGTAACTTTTAGGTAAAAAATGTACTGAAGAAGCGCTGTATTGTCTCATTTTTTGTTTACGTAAAAAAATGTATATTTGTGTTGTTTTTGGAAATCTATCTGACGGACTAATTAGATTTTTTTTTTTCGCCTACCCTATTGATTGTGAAACAAATCGATAAATAAATGAGAGACCATGCCATGAGATTTTGACATGCGACTTACGGAGCAACGGTACTCTATACAAGAGAAACAAGTGAATCTAAAGCAAGTCGCATCGCATGTTCATAATCAGAATCTTAGACAAAAAAATTTGGACGGTATTTCGTTGAATAACGTGTCAAGTTCATGACGTGTTCTGTTCATTTTTTGGGGATTGTCGCCACCGATCCCGGTATCCGATTGGATTAGCCACGGATCCCAGCGAGTTGTATCCACGGATGCTGGGATCCATTTCCAAAAAAAAAAATTAAATGTTGTATTCACGATATCAGTAGCAACAAAAATAAAATATAAAAAGTGGAAACGGATCCCGGTGTCCTTAGTTAAGAAGTTAAGTACAATATTTTTCGAAACTGATTAATTTTCATAAACTACCAGGAGGCCAGACCCATGAAGGAGGTATTGTATATTGTTAATCGGAATCTCCTAATCAAATCTATTTACCTTGCACCTAGTCACAATAACCGCGTGGTTTTGAAATTTTTAAAATACTTTGAACAATGTAATTTTGGGGGGTATGAGGAACAGGGTGTAAATTTCCTCATCCCCCATAGAAAAGGGAGGATCCTCTGACCAGACGGGTGTTGTGTCTGGTGGGCTAACTGCCCTTTTCTATGGGGGATGAGGAACTTTACACCCTGTTCCTCATACCCCCCAAAACTGGTGATCACGACGTGATCGGAGGATCCTCCATTTTCAATGGGGGACGAGGAACTTTACACCCTGTTCCTCATACCCCCCAAATAATGAATAATTAATAAAATCACTGAAGATTCTTAAACATTCATGTTCTAGGAGCACCCGTCCGTTTCGTCACGTTTTCAATCAATATGTTCTAGATAATAATAAAAGCCAATATAAATAATATTATTCACTAACCTTGTAAACGTCGGCCGTCGGTACACAATAATTCAATTTTATTAACTAGAAGATACTTTATTAACTGAAAACCCACTCGTTTCATGTTTGTTTGAGCATTTACTTTACTTTCAATACGTTAGTTCTTTGTTATACGAAATGTCTGGAGATGAAACCTTGACCTTTTAGTTTGTTATTGGCTGTTTATCTAAGGCAGTCGGAGAAGGAACATATCAGGTTTTCAAGAAGTAAGTGATATGTTAAAGTGAGTCTTATAAACAGGAAAATATTTATCATTAGGATCTTCAATATCTTGACATAACATAACATCACGCCTGTAATCACCGAAGCCCACATCACCCATTAGTACACCACCACCACTTATGTTTAAGTCCCATGTAATAGGGGGCGAGCCTATTGGCAACAAACGGGCACAGTTCTAGACCCTGTTACTGAGAAATTCCCAATGGAATAAACCAATGACACTTTGCACGACCTGGGAATCGAACCCAGGACCTCATGCACAGCAGTCGCGCTTGCAACCACTAGACCAACGAGGTAGTCAGAGAGTGAAATGTTTAGAATTTCTACACAACTTTGTTAGATGTGTTAAAATTCGTAGTTTGCATTGTTACCTATGTATGTATATCAATCAAAAACCAAAAACTCACCACACAAACGTAGTTTCAAAATACCAGGCGCACATAAGTACAGGGAGGGTAACACAACGCCGCGCGGTAACAGAACGCGCGTCAGACGGCGGCCACAGTAACAAATGTTAGGTGTGAGCGCTGAAATATTGTGCCGAGATCAGCAAAGGATACACAGGAGGTTTGTTGTTGAGAAATTAGAGAAACTCATTCCGCTAACGTCTTCTATCCTTCACGGGAAAGAAATGCGGAGAATGTAGCGCTGAGTAGCGAGTTGAGATCATCGCTTGAAGCGCTGAAAGATTAAGAGACGTTCCTATTTTTCGACTTACGAGTAACTCTTGTACACCGGTTGAATTACCTTAGACGTAGGATATGTTTTATTTTGTTCGTGATCATTTACTTGAATAACAAATGTATAGTTAACCTACTCATGCTTGCATTTAGATTATTTTTATTTGTTGTCATAAGTTGTCTTTAGCTACATTAAATTGGAACAAGGTAACAAAACAATTGTTTGCTCATGTTTTTATGCTTGCATATTTTTGAAGGTATAGTATAGTTTAAATAACGCATTTTTTTATTTTTTTTTTTTTAGTTTCACAAAGAGACTGTCGCTTACTCATGTAGCTTTTGAACGACATTTCATTTGACAAACGTTTAAGTTGCGTAAGTTCTGATATTTTAATTTATCTATTTTATTAAAACTTTATGCAGAAGAATAAAACTGTACAGTGGAGAACTTAATTCCTTGGGCAATTTTTGCCAGTTTTCGACAAAACGTATCACAGACTGTAATTTTCTTCGTAATAGTCAGGTACTGTAGGCCCTACAATACCTGTGTTCTCTCAGTCAGGTGTATTCCCAGCTGTTATTCAGGGGGCTCATGTGATGGATGGAGCAGCAACACTTGCAGCTGATGTAGACTGAACGTCTAGCGTTTGATTACCGACCTGCCTGAGGTGCTGCGGTGGAACTGTAAATATTACTGATATTACGAGATACCTACTGCATATGCATAGGGAGTAGTATTCGGAGGACTTGCTGTAATTTTAAATAAGTTAAGAGTTGTATTAAAAAAATTACGAACTCAATACATACAGCCAATAAAACAACATTTATTCTTTATTATTGCATTGCACACCCACAAAGTTTAAAGGAGTTAGATTTTATTGATGAATACTTGATTTGCAATTTGATTTGTATACTTACATAGAACATTTTGCATCTTACTATCATAGATCAATTCTATAAAAAAACGACTGCGAAAACACGAAAGATTTTAAGAGAAAATAACACTCACCTATATTAGTATTTGAAAAATACATAATTTATAGTCAAATATGTAAATAATGTATTGGAAATGTACTTAGATCAATACTAGTAAGTTCGAAATCAATCAACCAAGTTGGACAGCGCTTGTTCATGGTGAATTCTCAAACCATAAAAGTTACGGCTTTTTGTACGATTAACTACCCAATAGTTTTGAGGAATTATGGTGACATTTTACAGTTGTCTCAGGCTTGGACAATTAAAGTAAGAATTTATTGCAGTTGCTAGTGCGAAAATAGCGTAAAGTTGCCAATAAAAATAAAATAAAATTGCGGGAGCAGTTACATTTATATTAAGTGTGTGTGTTTCATGTGTGAATATATGCATTGTCACGGGTTTCTGTCGTTGAGTCTGTGTTGGCTTCAGTTTGGTGTTCGACGCTCCATTTGCATAACCATATTTTTAGTTAGCTGTTGGTAGAATGACGGTTTATTGATACGACACATGAAAAACAATGTCGTTTGAACAAACTAATCTAATTATTTTGGTTAAAATAAACTACCAAATGAGCTAAGTCGATAAATGTCGAATTTGCAAAATGGCTAGCGTTACAAGACTCCTTTTTTTGGCGGTTTTGAAATCAGCAAATGACTTCTTCCGCTCTGGGCGGAGCGGTAGGAAGTGTCAGACTTCTACTGACTAAAAACCACCCCTGTTCCTTCTTAGTCTTTTGTGTGCGAGGCCGCGGTATCTCTTTCGAACAACCCGCAGACCGACAAGCCTACTAGACTACTTCAAAATATCTTGAAAGATATCGTAATTTTGCCATTATGAATTTAGCGTTTAAATGTTCAATTAGCCTGTTTTATAAGCGCACAACATTCTCATTGTGTGCATCCGTTTTAACAAAAAAACGCCTTCACATATTTGAAAAGGCTGCAACGATGAGAACACTCTCTAGGAGAAAGGAAATTCTTTCCTTCATGTTACTTTCGTCCTGTTCAATCCAGTTTGTCCAATGGACATGAATTGTCACAACAACACACACAAATAATTAAACAGTCCCTTGATTTTATAGATAGATAGTACGTTCTCATTTTTAATGAATCCCCTTTTTTTTTTGGGGGGGGGGGGTGGGAAATCATCAAATAACCCCTTCCGCTCTTGAGCAGAGCGAAAGGGAGTGTCAGACTTCTACTGACTAAAAACCACCCATGTTCCTTCTTAGCCCTTCATGTCGAGGCCGCGGTATCTGAATCCCCTAAATTCAGATTTCACGTTTTACTTTAAGACTCAGCATAACGCAAAACGTTAAGAAATGTTAGTGTCGGTAAACAAGTCTTCTACTGGAAAAGAAAACATATAGCTTATCTTATTCCCTTAAACTTAAACCATTAGATAACTAAACTTATTTACTTACACCTAAACGTGTATCTATCGGCCATCGCCACAGATAACTCAGTAACACAACACTTGGCAACGTATTACTCGACGCCGATATTCACCAGTTGATTTACTGCCCCTGGCAACTTGATACATCGCCTTCCAATTCAGTCGATGTGTGACACATTACGGTAATTGGTACTATCCAACTACCTAGGACATCGGACATCTAATTCTCGTATATTTTGTGTAAAAAGGAAGATTGGTATAATTGGAAGTGGGAACTGTATGAGAGCAAATTGGGAACGATTTCGGTCTTTGGGTGGTTATTATTTTGAGATGTAATTTCTAGAAAACTGTAGAAAGATGATATGTTTTAGTTGGTGGTTGTGTTGGTTAAACTATGAGCTTGTGATGCGAAGGAATGAGGAAACTTTCGTGAGGAAAGTTTTGAGTACGAATGTGAATAGGTACAAGAGTATAGGAAGACCAAAGAAACCATGATGGATGAACTGTGTCAAGCATGATATGGCAAGAAAAGAGATGTCTAATGAGATGGCGAGAAATAAAGGAGTATGGAAGAAAAATAAATGCTGCGCCAACCCCAAATGAAAAAAAAAAAAAAAAAAATTCTTTCTTTTGTTTCTTTCTAAATGAATTGGGATATGGGCAAGATAATGATGATTGTAATTGGGACGCAGTTAACAAATACCTGTGAGCAGTGGTGGCCCAGTGGTGACGGCCCCGACTTACGAACAGTGAGTCGTGGGTTCGAACCCAGTCAGGCGCATTACTTTTTGTAATTTATTTCATCACCACTGCTCCCACGGTGAAGGAAAACATCGTAAGGAAACCGGCATGTCTTAGAACCAAAAAATTCGAAGACATAATGTGACATCTACCAACCCGCACTGGGCACGCGTGGTGGATTATATGCCGTCCCCCTCCTAGAGAGGAGGCCTGAGTCCCTGCAGTGGGAACATTATAGGCTGATGATGATGATGAAAGAAATGCCTTGGATTTTTTTTATGCATGTGTCCTACATGTATGGTTCCTAACATAGAAACAACAGCTGCATCCTTCTATCTAATATCATCTTTAAGTTTTCCACTTTTACGGTGGCATAGGCAGTGAATCATTTGCAAACTACTGGTTCAGTTCTGCGCAGACACAATTGAGATTGCCATCGACACGCTAAGAAGAAGATTTGCAAACTTATATAATGAGAGATTGATGAGATCGTGGCTTAATAAGAACTGCCACTCGGGTCGATCTTTAGGTAAAGCTGCGCTTGCCTAGGTCGGTCTGTGGATGGGTGACCGCCCGATATACCGACTTTCCTCCGTGCCTCGGAAAGCACGTTAAGCTGTTGGTCCCGGCTGCCATATATAGATCTTTGGCAGTCGTTACAGGTAGTCAGTGACCTGAAATTCTGACATCCAGTCTTACCAAAGAGTATCCGTATTACCTAGTATTAACTGGGTTGTGGAGGTCAGATAGGTAGTCCCTCCATGTAAAATACTGGTATTCAGCTGCATCCGGTTAGACTGGAAGCCGACCCCAACATAGTTGGGAAAAGGCTAGGCAGATGATGATAACGAGAGATTCATTCCGATTTTTTCACAAGTGAGCCCAATTCATTTTATTCAAACAGAGCTCTAAATTGAATAAGATTTTCAAGCTCTTCAGTTTTTATTTCACATAATCCCTTTTTATTATTTAAAACTGTATCGACAGACCATTTCAGTCTGACCTTGTTTTAAGGTTTTTTTTATAAAAATCTATACAAATGACATCCAATTTCTGCGGTGGCCGATACGAAACTACACACTTTACTTTTTGTACGTGAATTTTATTCTTTTGATCACGTCTAGTCTTTGATTGTGTTCGGGTGCTCTAAGATTTGGTTTCGGATAAAATAGTGTTCAGCAAAATTGTTTCTTTTTGTATTTTCCACCAATTTACTAAAACCTCGTTGAGATGGAGAGAGACCATCTTAAGGTTAAGCCGTGATTGGCTAGGTTTAACCCATTACATACCGAGTTTCCTCCGTGCATCGTAAAGCACGTTGAGCAGTTGGTCCCAGTTGTTATTTGTAGTTCTGTGACAGTCGTTGTGGAGGTCAGATTGGGACTTGCTCCATGTTAAAAACTGGAACCAATTCAGTTGAGTCCGCAAAGAATTCGGAGAAGGCTAAGTTAATGACTGTAGAAATATGGAATCTCGTAGAGCAAACGTAACCAATACGTTTGAATTAATATCGTCATAACTGCGAAACAAAATAATTATGCTGTTAAACAAATAATGAAAGTCCGATATAATTTAAATTACCTTCATCAACTGATTTCACACTAACGAAACAATACGAATGCTTGCATACGATTACTCTTTAAATTCGTTCTGCCAACACCAACTGTTGTTTGGTCAACGCTAATAATTACATTAAAAGTGTACATGAGTGCAAGTAATTATGGGGCCAGAATAAATAAATTATTATTATAAGCCAGGAGCGTACTCGCACGGTAGTAAACAGTGTGGAAGTAGCTTGAATGTTGCCTACCCCGTCAGCACAGTGTCGTGAGTGTAACCGAGTGTGAGGTTTACGGTAACTGGAGATTATTCGACACTTCATCATCATCTGCCTAACCTTTTCCCAACTATGTTGGGGTCGGCTTCCAGTCTAACCGGATGCAGCTGAATATCAGTATTTTTCATGGAGCTCGTGGCTTAATAAGAACTGCCACTCGGGTCGATCTTAAGGTAAAGCTGTGCTTGCCTACGTCGGTATGTGGATGGGTGACCGCCCGACATACCGAGTTTCCTCCGTGCCTTGGAAAGCACGTTAAGCTGTTGGTCCCGGCTGCCATATATAGATCGTTACAGATAGCCAGTGACCTGAAATTCTGACATCCAGTCTTACCAAAGAGTATCGCATTACCTAGATTAACTGGGTTGTGGAGGTCAGATAGGCAGTCGCTCCATGTAAAATACTGGTATTCAGCTGCATTCGGTTAGACTGGAAGCCGACCCCAACATAGTTGGGAAAAGGCTGGGAGGTTGATGACATGGAGCGGCTGCTCACCTGACCTCTACAACCCAGTTCTGGTAAGAAAGATAAGGTTATTTATCTTAGAGACAAGCTGAGTTAATTATAATAAAGTGTGCTTGGTGCTTCTATGTCTTAATATTGATATTAATATCTTTTTTTTTTTTGTGCGGGTGGAAAATCATCAAATAACCCGTCCCGCTCTTGGGCAGAGCGAAAGGGAGTGTCAGACTTCTACTGACTAAAAACCACCCATGTCCCTTCTTAGCCCTTTATGTCGATGCCGCGGTATCTCTTGCGAACAACCCCCAGTCCCGACGGGTGATAATAATATCTTGTCTAAGGATATACCTATGGTCGATCCTAATGAGCATAAGCGTATTAAATTGATAGTTAAGTAATCTATTGAATAGTATTGAATGTCTCGTTACACCAGCCGTTTGCGAAACCCAAGTCGTATGTAACTCGACGGCACGGTTGGCGCAGTGGCTAAACGATTGGACTGCTGCGCTGCGTGTCGCGGGTTCGATAACAGATAGTTGTTTCGGGTCTGGGTATTTGTGTATGTGACTTTATATGTTTGTAAACGCACCCACGACACAGGAGAAATTCCTAGTGTGGGACAACGTTTTATTTAAATAAATAAAAAAATGTAGGTAAAAGAAGATACCTCCCTGATGCAGGATGCAGCTGAATACCAGTATACTACATGGAGCGACTATCTGACCTCCACAACCCAGTTAGTACTAAGTGGGTAATATGATACCCCTAGGTAGAACTGGCTGACCATTGCCCACTTGCAACAACTCCATTTTATTTAGAAACATACATTAACTCACGTCTTCTTTCCATGTGGGTAGGGAAAAACCACAGAACGCCACATTCTACGACTCTTTTTTTTTATTGGCGGGTGGAAAATCATCAAATAACCCCTCCCGCTCTTGGGCAGAGCGAAAGGGAGTGTCAGACTTCTACTGACTAAAAACCACCCATGTCCCTTCTTAGCCCTTTATGTCGAGGCCGCGGTATCTCTTGCGAACAACCCGCAGCCCCGACGGGTGTCACATTTACATCTCCTTTTGCCTCGTCTACGTTCTGCATACATCTGGTCATACACGCACCCTGATTGCGATTACTGCACGTGTCCTTTCTGAAGAACCACCAATCAGGTCCATGTCAGTATATTTTATATTTAGGTACCTAAATAATATAAAGCTAGAAATAAAAATAATTACTTTCTTTTCACAACTTGATCATATTATGGATTCAGCCGTTCAATCACTAACAATAGATTGACGTAGAAAAAATTGATAAATAATTTATTATTTACATTGTCTTGTGATTTATGAGTATGATTTAATATTTATTAAGTATTACCATAATTTGATTGTTTCGCTAACAACAAGATAGTATATAAATCAATAATGTCTGCGACCTTCGACACTCGAACTACATAAAAACAAAATTAGAGGTGGTCTAGCATAGTACACATTTTTATAGGGTATTAAACACCCCGAAAGGTACTTATTCTCTCCGTCATTGCCATATTTTTTGTTCTGTGATCAAAGTTTCAACGTTTTTATATTCCTTTATACTTTTCCCCTCCATGACCTCTTAACTATTCAATTGATTCATCAGCACAATGTTTTGAGTGAGTTACATTGCGTTTTATTGTAAGACGTGATTTTTTATCTCAAAAATCAGTTATTTCCCAGCAATAATTTTTGCGTAGAGTTATTTCGTTTGACATACTTGCTTGTTTGCCGGTTCCGCGAAGAATCCGTTTACACCATGTATAGCATAAGACGCCAGCTTATATTGGAGTTATTACCACTGACGTGCAACTTAATATTGTACATACCTACTCTGATAAAATAAAAAACAAAAGCCCGCATGTATTTCTTCGCAAATTAATTAAACAATTCTAACAATATTCAACACACAGCTAAAAAATTTAAACAATGCAATTAAGCTGGTCATCAATCGGATGGCATGTCGGGGGTGTTCGGTGGCGCTCGGGGGGGGCTAGGGGGGCTTGGGGGACGTCGAGGGGTAGTTTCGCAATTTGTCATCCGCGCGCGATGACAGACGGACGGACGATTTTCATGATTTATTAAATGCATAGCGCTGACGTATTGCACTAGCGAGCGGGGGAGTATTCTGGGAACTGCAAAGTGAATAGAGTTATTTATTGCTGGTTGAGTATTGTTTTCATTAGTTAATGCTTTGGTACTTTTAGTGCTGAAACACCTACTCGCTGTAGATATGCAGTGGCGGCCATCAGCTCGATACACAATACAATATGTTCACCTACGCGAGCATACAATTCTGTAGAGGAAAATTCTGACTACTAAGTATTCCGTGTTCCAAGTACTTGAAGGGATTGTTATTTTGATCTATTATATCTTAGATTAATTTGAATTATTTGTTAGTAATAGTAGCAAACTAAGCACAGTATGAAATAAAATAACCTGAACAAACAATTCATAATCTTACGATTTCTCGTCGTCTGTTGCAGTTAGTACACTCGCACCTTGATATACTTTAAAAACAATCCTAGCCGGACATTATATTTTATTATTTACGCTAGGGAACGGAACATGCTAGCAAAAACAGGACATCGGAAAAAAACATCAGTCGAATTTTCCAAAACAACAACCAACTCAATTTAAAAGCTTTGTCGAAGGAATTTTCGAAAAATTTCAATTATCGAACAATGTTGTGTCAGAATGAAGCGTGGGTGCACATGTTTCATGCAAACTTTAGGACACACTCTGGTCTGATCCTTAAACAGGCCATGTTCGGAAATATAACAGGTACCCGGGTGGCAATAACCGGGCAGTGGGCAGGGCGTGAGGCAACTAGCATGTCTGAGAAATATTTCTCAACGGCATGTAAAGCCAAGTCAGAGCCCCAAGAACGGCATAAATACTCTGGTACCAGGTTAGACAGTAACCACACATAAAACAAAGTCGTCCGCCGCGTCTGTCTGTTCGCGATTAACTCAAAAACGACTGCACCGATTTTCATGCTGGTTTCCCCAATGGTTAGAGTGGTGTTCGAGGGTAGTTTTGGTATATTTTTAGTTATTTACGGCCCAATACGTGGCCTATGTATAATGATAACTGAATTTATGAACCATAAGCCTTTTTTTTAGGTGGTGGGAAATCATCAAATGACTCCCTGAAAGAAGGAACATGGGTGCAGAGCAAATAAATAACTAATTGATGAAAAACTTGATTTTATTTACGTGATTAATGTTTTGAAAGCACCGTTCGCGAAACCGATTACTGACGCGTGGTCACACTAACCCACAATAAATTAAACGGCTACCAATTCGGATGAATATTGATGTTTTTGTTTAAACTTTACAATTGTCACGGTTATATGTGGGGATATAGGGAACATTAACCGATACGCATTGTTTATATCATCACTGAAATAATAGGACGAAAATTAAACAATTGTATGTCATTTTGTAGAAGCCAGTAAAATATTCTGCAAAGTTTTATAACGTAAAATCGACCTCACAATTGCATAACCATCCTAAGATTAAACATCGGCACTTGTACGGTAAAGTGATAACGAGGCCAAGTATACTTACACTTATTGTTATGCCATTATTTTGCAGCACCAGTAATCACGGAGAAGTCGATACACATGCATGAAAAAAAAAGATTCTGGTGGAAGACATAACCTTCTCTTCTTTTTGAAGTCGGTTAAAAAGAGACTCGACTACCATAACTATAAGATAATTATATTAAATGTAGGTATGTACACCTTTGTTTGAACCTTCAAGAATAAATAAATAAGATAAATTGATTTCTATCAGAATACCAGCGCTGCGGTATTTGTTTTTTCATCTATCGCAGCACCATGCTGAGATAGGAGCCTTTTTGGCCTCGCACAGGTCTTTTTTTATTATTATTTAGTTTTAGATTCTTTTTTTTATTATTTTTGTAGTTCCTGTGCTTGTCCAAATAAATATTTTTCTTTCTTTCTAAATTGTAACATTAAAATCAAATCAGAAAACAGCAAAGAACCTTTGCCAACAAAACTTAACGAACCAAGAGAGCCATTTCTTAAAACACCATCACATCTTCACATTGCAACCTATAACTCTAATTCTTAGACTTTAAAATTAGACGCCAGCTCTATCTGCCGGCTCCCATAAATTCGCGGGGACATGATACATGGTAATAATGTATGGAGTACCGAATTCCGTTTGGAATGGTTCGCTCCTAACCGCGACACAGACTTGGCTGAACGCCATTCGACTGTTCTAAGTAAGGAATGTTTTTATTTTTTAAGATCAGCTAGATGATTATGTGACCCTGGTACTTGCAGTTGGTTGGTGATAGTTTCGGTTGAGAGATTTGGGTCAATTGTTAGTTGATTGTGGAAAAGTGAGGATGGATATTTCCAAAACAATCCAATATATTGCAATGTTCAATCGGCCTTCAACTTAATTGACAGGATCGCTGTTGGTAAAAAAATATGAAATCGAATTGAAACAACAAGATGGGAGCTCCAAAAAAGTTTTTTTTGGGGTATTTTATCAGAGGCATCTCAGATAAAACAGCAATTTCTCATATCACTCGGTTGCGACGAGGAAGACATTACTGACTATTAAATTCAGTAACGAATAACCTACAATAAATCTATCATCTCTTGATAAAAGTTTTCTAAGCAAATAAAAATATTAACAATATAATAAAATTATATCTAGTCTTTCTTAAAAAAACGCTGTCCTGATCATTTCGCGTAATGTCACTATTGCCGCAAACAAGCTACTTAACAGCAAAAACAGGTCCTCAAAATACTTCCTAAGAAGAGATATTTCCATACAAAGCACAAAGACATCAAGTAGATACCCAACACCATTGTCAAGAAAACTACTCTTTGTATACGTACAACATACTAAAATAACCATTTCACCTCTAACCTATCACTATAAACGAACCAGCTCCTGTAGTATTGTGAACACCATTTCTTTTATTCAAAAAGCCATCGGGCACAAACAGGTGAAGCCTTAAAACGTGTGAGTAAACCGGGGAGGGGACAATTGTGGTCTGAATTATGCACGGTGGACGGCGAAGGCCTGCGTGGACGGTAATTGAATGTCAACAGACGTCTTTGTGCAGAGGTATCTGGTAGGACTGGTACCTGATCGATGTAGGTATGGATGGAGTAGTTCCACAGTCTGTTTGTATGATATGATGTTTTAAAACGCGTGAAGTGTTTTATCAATAGTTTGATTATATAGGGTCATAGCAAATTCGCAAATAAAAGAAGGTCATTTTCTAATCATTAGACCTTACAACAACTTGACTTATGACAACTTTAAAATTGTTTTATTTGCTTTGACGGTCCAGATCCAGTCAGCCTTTATAGCACATTGTTGTTCCCGTATTTTTAAAAAGTGACGCCTTCTAATGTCAGTCAGCACTATTGACTGCCACTGAGATCAGATTATCATTTTGGTGGCATTGTAGATGGCCACCACAAACCGTTACGAGAATTCTCATTCCGCTTTTTGGCACATCATAAGATTGAATTTTAATTAATTAAATATGTCGGAGACTGCTGTCTCTGAACGTGGATAGAATCAGAACTACTGGAATGTCAAGCAACTATTGTCGTTAAGTTCAAAGTCGAAGTTCAAGTGTCGTTCTCTTTAGTAGTGCTTGGGTGTGTTTAGTTCTGGCACGATTAACAACGACAACTGTCAGGTGATGAATGACAGAAGCGCTCGTCAATTTAGAGGGTCGGAGCCAGCGGCAGGGCTTCGATGGCGGACGGCGCTGCGGTTGGTCGTGGTCGTGTTTCCTACTAACCTCACTGCATTGCATGTGATTGATTTGATCGTTTGTCAAGAGCATCCGTTATTATTTTGTAACCGAGGTGTGATTACCAATGTAGACCATTGTACTGAAGAACCGTTGTAGTGTTATTTTGATATGTCTTATCGTCATCATCATGTTGCCGTCTCCTCCGACAAATAAATGTTTTACTGACTGCTAAACTACTATTTTTAAACCTCCAGATAAAAATGACAACCCAACAGCCAGAAACAACAATAGCCATCTAAAATTGACAAACGAAGAAAAGCCTTGACTGAATTAGACTCATCGTATCCGTAAATAGCCTAGCCTAAATCGCCGTATTGGGGTATATTTAGGATAGATCTTCTAAACCTTATTAGTAGACTAAATGATAAAATCCTCTCTCAGAAAGGATTTCGAGAAAGCAACGACCTCCTGAGTACCTTTAACTAAAGAAATTTATTTGCTAGGTCTGATCAAATAAGGTAAAAGTCTGTCTGAATAATAAATTATATTTTTATTAGAAAACTGTCTAGAAAAATTCAGTAAAATCGTCAGTAAATGAGCATAAAAATAAACAAACGTAAACTACGTCTAGAATATCAAAAAAATAAATTACGAATGAAACTAAAAGACTGGTAGGACCGCAATAACTCCGTGGTACGACCTAAGATGGTGCATTATGTCCCGATAGCAATCCGTTGAAAGCGAACAATAAAAGTATCTTGCCATGCAAATGTTCCGACTACAATAGAAAGATATAATTTATACAGAATGTAAAGAGTAAAATAATTCAAATATACGACCCGATATTTCCGACGTATCTATAGTATCTACGTATAAAACTAAGGCGGTTTTCATGTCAGTCCATGCGGCTGCGTTGTTTTGGTTTTCAAAATTTTGAAAATTACTTAGGAGAGTTTTTTGAATATTTTACTAAGATTAGCACCGAGTCGTATAAACCCATGTACTCCATGAACATACTGATATTCAGCTGCATCCAGCTGGACTGTGAACCAACCCCGAGGCGGAAGATGAAGGTTAAGATCCTATAGCACAGAAATCTCTATAATTTGACATGATGCCACATCTGTAATGAGAATCCGATCGCTACCCGTGACCTACCTAGGTTATTCCTAAGTAGAGGTCATTATTTCACATGGACGAACTGCCTTTTTTACTACGGGCACACACAACAGCCCGTCGGGGCTGCGGGTTGTTCGAAAGAGATACCGCGGCCTCGGCACAATGGACTAAGAAGGAACATGGGTGGTTTTTAGTCAGTAGAAGCCTGTAGAAATCTGTCTACCATCCAAAAAACAAAATTGCGTTCATAAATAAAAGCTTATAAAAAATAGAACACTTACAACAACGTGCGCTTCTCTTTCAAAAATGGAATGTATTCATTTAGCCTGGAAAACAGTCGGGAATGTTTCAAAATAGATAGAATGTTCTACATTCTGCAACGGAAAGCTACTTGCATTTCGGAGACACAGAAGCAAGGAATTTATTTGGGACCTGGGCTATCAATAGGTATTGTTTGATTCAAGCTATTTGTGATTCCTTGGTTTGATTTATTCGAAGAGAGCATGAGGTAATTTAGGGTTACAACTTTAGGCCTTTTGTGACTCATTTAGCAGAAACCACTGAATAACTTAGCAGTAGGTACACATGTATCATTGGCTATTTTAAGGTTGACTTCAACCAACGTTGTAGAATGTTGTTTATTTAAGTTTAGAATAAATGTGGATTTGCGCCCGGTTGATGGCAAAAGGCTCGCTCCCTAGAACATAAACATAAATTGCGAATGTACACGGTTCTCGTATAATCGTACACGAGAATGTTTTCAATATATCCCATGATGCAGAAACCAATTGATTTTGTTGAACATTTAGTACTGAAGTTTTCGAACTACAAATAAAATTCCGTCCAGCCCATTTGTCCATGGGACATCCGTGGGACAACAACTTGTCACAACCAAACTTGTCGGAACAAGTTAACGCGAACTTAAACTGTCGCGTTAAAGTTAGCGCATAGCTGCAGCATATGGCGCCGAATCGTGTCAATACTGCTGTTAGTCCTGCTCACCCACTAGAGGAGATAGTTTTGTTAGTTGGACGGCACGTGTATTCACAGTTAGCACATAGTTTGTACACGCATTTGTCGTGTTTTGTACTGTCCTTATAAATTTTATTTATGGTGCATAAAGTTGCTTATCTTTATATATATAATTCTACTATACTGGACCGATTTCGATAAAAAAATGTGTGTGTGTTCCAGTGGATTCGGGAATGGTTTAGATTTACAATTGGACCCGGTAGGTGGCGCTGATGTCCGGGCAGGATAACGTCTGCCGGGTCCGCTAATCTTTAATTATATATATAATTCTACGATGTTACTTTCTGGGGATATTTCAATGGGTTCTTGGATGGTTTGAAATAATCTGATACAAAAAAGGAATGAAGCAAAGTCCTAGTATAAAACATTCGAAGATTTATGACATCTACCCACCCGCACTGGACCCGCGTGGTAGTTTTCAGATCATTCCCACTTATAGAGAGGAGGCCTGTGTCCCAGCAGTGGGAACAGTATTGGGGGACTGTCTCTTGTAAATAAGTAAAGTAAATTTTGATGTTCGAAAAGTACTGATTATCAGCCTAGTTTGAGTAAATGACTTTTGATTTTCGATTTGATTTTGATGCTTATGCAGCCCATAGTAATTTTTTTTCTAAATTTTCAAGTTTTTTGTTTATTCAATCAATACGGTCCCTTTATTAAACTGGTAGGCAGACAATTAAAGCTCCACTAAACGCGAAGGGCTAAAAAATTATTACATAGAAAACAAACCACGTGTTTTATATATTTTTTTAGTAAACCAGCTGGAGTCAAGCACAAGTCCGCGCAGACAGCAGACTTTCTATCGCCCGTCTATTTCTAACTTAAGATATTGTTCATCCTGTCGAGGCTGCGGGATGTCCGCAAGGGATACCGAGGCCTCGACATGAAGGGCGAAGAAGGAACATGGGTGGTTTTTAGTCAGTAGAAGTCTGACACTCCCTCCCGCTCTGCCCAAGAGCGGGAGGGGTTACTTGATGATTTCCCAACCCCCAAAAAAAAAAAAAAAAAAAGATATTGTTCATCGACTGTTGAACAACCTTTTTTAATACTCATATTAATATAGACCATCCCACTATGCATTCTGAGTAGGTACCTAGTATTAAAGTAGTTTTTTTATGCAAATCTGGCATGAGTAAGGTTCTACGTATAATTTTAAAGTTACCTTGGGAAAATGGATTGCTCGAGCTCCGAGCAATAGGTAATCAATCTTTTATTACCCTCACTATTGCAATATTTGCATTTAATAACTAGACGCTCACTTTTACGACTTATAAGAAACCCAGAATATTGAAAAACTTATAATTTCATGAAACGTAATCACGATTCTGTGTTAAAAAAGATTTTGAAAACTGAATCGTGTATTTGAGCGATTTGTCATTTTTTATTCAAGTTGTACCTATTTCAAAATTTATTCACGTTTATATTTTATTAATTTGATGGAGTACAACAAGACTTTTAAAGGACAATGGACGTTTTTTCGAAAAGCCGCTGAGCTTAAATGGCCCTGGTCATTGCGATTAAATAGATCATAGGTACAAACTTTAGCATAACCTACATTAAAAATTACTAAAGAAGCCGTCTACAACTTACCTAATTATTATGTTAAATTCTTGAGTAAGAGGATCAGGACATGTAGCAGTCACTTTCAAGGCGTTTATTCAAACTAGATTGACAATAACCTTTAAGTTTTTTAAAGACCTCCTTTCCCTTTTCCGCTTATTTCTAGCCAGAGCTGCTATTTACCAAACACTGCGAAAACGAATTTCTAAAATATCTACTCTTATGAAGCTGTCACAGGCTCGCAAAGGCTTCATGGAGAAATAACACACACCAGCCCACGTGATTCTAAACTGCCCGAAGTTGCTTCATACATGTCAAACTACTTTGATAACCGAGGTACTCTTCAAAAGATCGCCCAGTAACACCAAAACGTTACTGACCTTTCTCGAGGAGCTTGGGTGGATCGTATGATGAATTTTCCAACCTGTAAGCAAAATACGCTCTTTGAACTACATGTTTAAACACTGCAATTATAGAAGCTCTCTTCTTCTACTTAAGGCCCAAATTCCCCATAACATTTTATTACGGCATGATAAAGTAGTAACTGCTTTAGTAGTAACTGCTTCTTTAGCGCGACTGCTGCGCATGAGGTTCTATTACCGGGTTGGTCAAAATGCTATTAGGTTTTTTCTCTGTAGCAGCCATGAAGTCTGGATGTGCCGAGTTGATGGCTACAGGCCCGCCCTCTATTACATGCGACAAAAACATTATTATCAAAATGTGCGTAAACTATCAAGTACACTTCTGCCCTTTCCTTCGATAATTACAGGCGTTAAGTTATGTATAAAGTAATATGCACAATAACAATCTAAACCCAGCAACAAGTAGATACTCAGTACTCACACAACCCACGCTCCGTTCAAAGCCGCGCCAATCAATTGATTGCCCAATTTCTGTAATTACACAACCATGCAAGTCTTTTGATGTAGAAGCCTGTGATGTTTATATTTTCCACGTTTGTTTGTGTTGTGGAGCTTTAAGCCGAAAATAACATTGTTAATATGTAATGTTATATGCTTGATCTGCTAACGTTCAGTAAGACGGAGAATTATTGTTTATAATTGTGCTAAATATAGAATGAAAGAGCCCGTACGGATTGAAGAGCTATGTCTCGTGTTCAATTTTATTCTTTCTCTGTTACACGTTTTAACAATCTTTCCGGGACTTGCATCAAATAAAGAAGATTCCCCTTCAGCAAAAATCTAAATATTATGTAACTCAATGTTATAGTGGAGTACTTTTCAAGTATCGTAAACACAACTATCGTAATAAGTGAAGCTTAGAATTCGTGTTAAAATTTGCATTGAGCAGTTAATTTTAGCGCATACACAGTAAAAACTAAAAATAAAATAAACCCTTAAAAACGGAGACCTATCACGGTCACAGTTTCACTTTATCATCACAATTTAGAACCTTCGCTGCCGAAACCCAAAAACAAAAAAGGTTACAAAAACTTCGAAAAAACACATTTGCAACTAAGTGCGAACAAATAAGAAAGTACGGTACATGAGAATGCTATCAAATAATCAAAAGTATAGGAAACGGGTCGTGAATAACGCATAGCCAGGACCCGTTGAATCATGCCCACTCCATTTATATTTCATGCTACGCCGGGGCAGGACGGAAATGTGCCTCGATACAGGTTTTACCTGATTTTGGGAAAACAGCTTTAATGTTGATGAAAAGAGCGCTAACTCCACATCGGAGTGTGTTAGGCTAACCCCATAAAATGGTTTTTCAATGAATTTCACTCTCACCGAATATTATTTTTTAGTTTTTGATTCATTTTCCACTGTAGTTAGTGGCCCGAAAGTCTGATAACCAGTCCCAGGAGTGTCAGACTTCTACTGACTAAAAACCACCCATGTTCCTTCTTAGCCCGTTGTGTCGAAGCCTCGGTATCTCTTTCGAGCAACCCGCAGCCCCGACGGGGAACAAACTTCTGACAACCAGTCTCTGCAAGTAGCATCGTATTACCCAGTACTGAGGATTGTGGAGAACAGATTCATTTTCCAACACAATGCAGCAGAGTACAGTTTATACTGTACTCGTCTGTACTAAAAACGATAGTGCGTCTCGAGACACTGTAATCATTGCAGAATAATTCAGGGTTCATGTTATGAAAACGTAACCTATTTAAAAGAACATTTTCGCGATCCCTGCAGACCTAAAGGTAACATGCGTATATGGTACGGTCACAAGGAGAGTTCGGTTTTCAAGGTGATATCGAGGGTACCTTACGTTGTAGGCAACGTACGTACGTACGTCTTCCTTAGGCTTACATTATTGAATTCTGTATAGCTGTTGTGTTGTTGTCCGTCATCTATATATCTTCTTCTATTCTATACATATAATAAATCTGTAGAAAAATCTTTTTTGTACATCGAAAATATTTAAAAAAAAAATTGTCAGGATATTAAAGTATAACCAACAGAACACATTTCCAGCATTTTTGGAATTTTTGTCTGTTTGTCTGTTTCGATGACTAAGCATCACGTCAAATTTACCAAACAAATGTAGATAACTTTTATACATAAATGTTGTGCGTAACTTGGGCTATTACTTAGTCTTTGTTTCATCGTAATTGGTGCTCTCTATCAAAAGATATATGCATTTATAGTTTTCAAGAAGAACTTATCATTATAGTCAAGAATGAGACAAGCAACGACATCTATTGAACGAATATGGTACTTATTAATAAATGCCTTCACAAGATAACTAAGACTTTCAATAAGTTACGATAGCAAAAGGTACGTAGATATTAGTCTAAATGACGCTGTTTTCAAAATATACATAGCCTAAACCCTACAGTGTGTTTGATCGCTCATTTTTAGCAGTTTATCTTCGTCTTCGACAGATGGCGTTATTCATTTGATGTCATTTTCTGAACCGCGGTGTTATTAAATAAACATAATTATGTTTCGTGAATAGTCAACAAATAAAGATTTACCAATTACACAGTATTACAATATTATTTTTTTTTAAACTAAATTTAAATTAGATAAAACCCACGACATATTTTTTTTTGTACCGCGTGGGAATCGAACCTGCGACACGCAGTGCTACTGTTAATCGTCCAGCCACTGCGCCAAACATGTCTTTATATAGATGTGGTGTGTGGCTAACAACACACCACATCTATATAAAGACATGTTGATACAGACATGTGATCTATACAAAGCTATGTGTCGAGGCCGCGGTATTTCTTTCGAACAACCCGCAGCCCCGACGGGCGTCGGTCCTTGGGAGCCCTTTCAATGTTGCTGACATCCCTTTGAGACGCGTGGAACACGAATGCGCCTCCATCGTCATAGGACGGACGAACGATTAACTAGCCCGTTACTCACCGTTCACAGGCCCGCGCCTACGGTGGCCGGGAGCCATCACGTGGCCCCCGATGCCCGGAGCGTCTCCCGCGGCGGCTGGGAAGAGGGGTTGTGTCCCTCTTACGTTCCGCCACCTCTTTCGCTAGCATTACTGCTTCGCAGAAGGAGGTGACGGCGTTCCATTTCAGATTCGATGTCCCAGATTCGGTACAGGTACCTCTCGAAACAGCCTCTAATCCCCCTTTTTTTGTGGTTCGTAAATTATCAAATGACTCATCCCGCTCTGGGCGGAGCGGAAGAAAGTGTCAGACTTCTACTGACTAAAAACCACCCACGTTTCTTCTTAGCCCTTTGTGTTTCGGGGCCGTGGTATCTCTTGCGGACAACCGTTAGCCCCGGCAGACGACGGCAACAACAATTAAGGGGCCCCAAAGGACCCCTTAATTGTTGCTGACATATCTTTGAGGCGCGCGTGGAACACGAACGCGCCAACGACAGTGCCTGTCGACTATAATGTACCTGTTTCAAATTTATTCAAGATCCGTTCGGCCGTTCAGACGTGGTTGATTAACAAACACTCATCCATCTAAACTTTAGTATTAGACATGTACTTTGCATTACCCTCTTCTTATTTTCTACAGCGGCAGTAAGTTAACGCAGGGCAATGATTTAATGTACTTTTATCTAAGCGACGCATTTTAGTTTCCGACAAGCACGCGAACGAAGTCGCGGGCACAGCTAGTAATGTAATATGTAGCCTTTTTGAGTACCCGTTTTGAGGATTGTTTGTATCCCGTCGGGGCTGCGGGTTGTTCGTTAACTAAAACAATCTAATTAGTCTGTGAGATAGATTTCCAAAAAATATTGGACACGTATTTTTTCTTTTTTCACGTAAACAAACAATGAAGACGATACAGTGCTTTGAAAACTCGTGTGACGTCATATTCTAAGACATTAGTATGACATTTTTACCGGTGAGTGACGTCACGACCCCCCACTCAAATCTTTGACGCGTTTTATCTTCGTCAATTTTTATTGATTTGATAAAACAAAAAATACGTATCCAATATTTTTCGATAATCTAACAGACGGACTAATTAGAATCATATTTTTTTTAGTTAGTAAACATCCCTATTCTTCGGTTTCACGAAGGTGACACACGGTTAGCTTTGTAATCCCCGAAGAGTTTGGCAGAGGTGTATGGGTTCCATGTAAAAGTAAAGGTGACTGTCGGGATGATGAGAGATAGACAAGTATGGAAGAAGTGAGACGACAGACAGAGGTGTTGCGATGACCCCAAAAAAACTGGGATAAGGGCAGGAGAATGATGATGATGCAGGTAATAGGGAGGAACCTTTTGTCATCATTCGAGCACAAATCAAAACTCTGGGCTAATTCTTATAGGTTACGGGCATGGTGAGGTTTAGCTGTCGTCTAAGTATTGTCCCTACCGAAACTTCTTTTATCGTACTTTGGAGAGATGCAAGTCTTGTATTTGAATGACCTATTTCAACATTTTTCCATTGACAAATTCTATAATGAAATCCGACGTTCAGTTTAAAAATAAAATATTTAAATTGAACACGCCTCTTAAAAAGGAACATCAATCACCTTCACGATTGTATGAATAGACAACGTTACTTTATTCTATTTTCAACTTCACAATGTGACAATAAAAAGCCGTTAAAAATACAATTCCATCAGAACATTTCTAAGTAAATTCAGACAAAAACGCTGAAAACTTGATAATTACTCTGTAGGTGGTCCAACAATACATTACGGGGAAACTTTTAAAATCATTCTCCCATTGTCAATTTATTTCCCCTCAATTTACAATGTAAAGGAAGCTATATAAACAAAAAGTCGTCAAGTGCGAGCGTCACTTGTTTTGGACAGATGTGGGATAATATAGGAATGTTGCTCAATTTTCTTTTTTTTTTCATAGAAAAACAGCTAGGCTTTGTAGTCTAGTCAGGTGCGCTATACAGTTACTATTGGGTAATACGATACTTCTCGGTTAGACTTGTATTCAGACTTACGGGCCCGTGACTACCTGTAAAAAAAAAATTGAAAATTGAAACCGCAACCAACGTCCTAACGTGTCTCTTGGCTCTTGCTGTTTCACGGTGTCCACCAGTTAGGTGGCTTAGAGAGTAGAGGCCCAACCTTCAAAGAAAATAGAAATCATGACGAATCTGAAAAAACTCTGTTACAGGCTTATGTACTGTTTTTATTCAACGTTTATTTCAGATCCATAAATCCATAGAATAAAACCATAATAAATCACAACCAAAACAACACAAAATAAACCGAAAACAAAAATCCTAACACAATAATTACATATTTTTTTTAATATTTATATAAATGAATCAAAAATCTTTAACTTCAAAAATGTTTTACTTCGCACATGGATCTCCAAAACTGGAACAAACTTAGAGAGAGTGTAACAAAAACATCGCTGTATTCCATTGTGGAAGAACCAACAAAAACTTTGTAAACTAAGTTTTTAATTGCGTTTTTAAGTAACGACCCGTTCAGCCACTGTAGCGCTTTGTAATCTAATTTATACAGATTCTGTAGGTTCGCGGTAATTTGGGTCATTGTATCGTGGGGATATTGATTTTAATAATGATCGGAGTTTAATTGTAAACGTTTGAAGGCGATTTGGTTATGAAAAGGTTGGCATTTTGTTTAATTACAGTGGAGTTCACTCAGGTCAGTGATTTAGGTGTATTTCGTATTCAAAATAACCAAAAATATTACAGATATTTCTCGACGGCACGTAAAGTCAGGCCATGGGCGGTACAACAGGGGAGGCACTAACCACATCAAAAAGAAAGAAGAAAATATTCAAAATTCGTGGAATCGAATTAGGATTAGAATTAGCCAAAGCCACTATCAATATTCTGATTTAAAAGAGTGTCCATGGAGTTTCTTGCCCGTTCCTCTCCATAGAGATCTACGTTAGGGATTAAACAACTAGTCACTTAAAGTACATTCACAAGTTATAATGCCCTATGACTGTGACTGTAGCTTCGTTTTATGTATTGTTTTTCTGACAGTCAAAAGTGCCTGTAATGGTTTTTTGGGGGTATGAGGAACACGGTGTAAAGTTCCTCATCCCCTATAGAAAAGGAGGGATCCTCCGACCAGACGGGTGTTGTGTCTGGTGGGATAACTGCCCGACAACTGTAAGTCGGGATTTTCTATAAACGCTAGTGTCCCGGATAACTTTGATAGCGCGATGCAGGATTTGTCATTTTAGTTCTCATGTGTTGCGATAGATGTCGTTGTCGCCACAGTTTAATTGAAATAAATGCTTTGAGTTTGAGTTTGCCAATCCTGAAACACCCGTTCTTCACCACTTTCTAGTGTTTTAGCTGGAGAATGAAGTGGTGCAACAAACTGACTAGCAATTAGGGACACACATGGACATAGGTTTTATTTAGTAATTAAAACCTATGTCCTGTGTATGTGCTTGTGCCAGCGGCTTCGCCCGCGTTTAATTCGATAATTTTCCCACGGGATTATACTACCGGGATAAGAAGTATCTTAAGTGTTAATCCAGGTTATAAACTATCTGTGTACCAAATTTTATCTAAATCCGTTCAGTAGTTTTTGCGTGAAAGAGTAACAAACATCCACACATCCATTCTCACAAACTTTCACATTTATAATATTAGTAGGATTAAAATTTATGTCCATTGATTTCAGGTTAGCTGTCATTATGCCGAGTTTCTGTCTTTGTGAAAAAGGCACCAATAGTTTTAACCAGTTTTGGCAAAATTGGCTGTAATTACTTAGACTTCATCTTGCCTTGCGAATTATCACATTTACTGATCATGATGCAAACCACCCTTTTCTTTTTTGGTTGGGTGTGAAATCATCAAATAAAGGGTTATAAGGGGGGGCTGCGGGTTGTTCGCAAGAGATACCGCGGCCTTGACATGAAGGGCTAAGAAGGAACATGGGTGGTTTTTAGTCAGTAGAAGTCTGACACTCCCTCTCGCTCTGCCTAAGAGTGGGAGGGGTTATTTGATTTCCCACCCCCCCCAAAAAAAAAAGGGGTTATAAGGAGGGGGGGTAAGAGCGGGAGGAGTCCCGCCCTGGGCAGAGCGGAACGGAGTGTCAAACTTCTACTGACTAAAAACTACCCATGTTCCATCTTAGCCCTTGTGCCGAGGCCACGGTATCTCTTTCGAACAACCCGCAGCCCCGACGGGATACAAACCATCCTCAAAACGGGTACTCAAAAAGGCTAATTGAAAATATCAAGAACATCACAAGCCATAAAATATCTTTCTCCAAAACCGTTAACTCAACGTAAACAAGCTTTAACTCATTTACAAACATCTTAATTGCTCAAGTACTGAGCGATCTATATTTGCGGCGCTATATTTTAGGATGTCTCTCTATTGGCGCTAAACGGAGCGAAATTTCAATGAACACTCTGCTGAGTTTGACCGTGTTATGTAAGCTAAGCTGTGTAGTAAAGCAAGGAACTGAAACAAAAAATATTTCAGTGTTAAAAAAAACAAAAATGGTTATTTTCAAGTTCTTTTGTCTCACTGCGTAGCGCTTCGCTCCTGTTCTCCTCTACTACGCAACTACGCTACCTCGCTCCGCTGCGCTTCACTTTCGAACTCCACTTTGCTTTGCTACCTAACTTTACTTTTCCACCTCGCTCCACTTTACAATCTCGCTCCACTCCGCTTACTCGCTTAGCTCCATTAGAGAGTCAACCTTGGTCCTCATGGCCCGAGGCTACAATTAGGAGATGCTTACAGTCCCACTTTGGTAAACGTCTTGTTTTTACTTGATCGTTATTCATTACTGGACAACTGTTTCGAAACAACTCAGAGCTTCGTCGATTTCATTTGTTGTTCATTTAAGTCTGGCAATAACTAAGTATTAGTAGTCTCATTCATTGGATGGTTCCAATGAATGAGACTATGACTATGATCTCTAATTCACAAATAACACATTTAATTCCTGTTTCAGTTTTTATCTTCATGCGCACGCACAATTTAAGCCATTCGGGTCGATCTTTAGGTTAAGGCGTAGATATACGTGAATTAGCCTTTTTTAGGATACATTAGAACCTTTTTTTTCCGCAACCATCACCGGATTTTTTTTCAAAAATATATATTGATCTACACGATCTAGAGCATGTCCTATTTGCTTCAAAAAAATTAAAATTAAATTTAAACATCATAAATAAGTGTGCAAAGTAGCCTCTGTTTTTGTAACTAACTACCATTTTTCTCCTAAACTATCAATCATAGGATCTTCTTATTGCCATCAATATATTATATAATATAAAGTCATACCGAGGGGACCTTCAGCTTATTTTTGCCAATAACTTTCTTAATTATTTATATTTTGGTTTTTTTTACGTAATCGCTACTCGCAAATCGCGTAGCTACTACCCCTCTGGCGCCCAATAATTCGGGTGCGGGAGGGTGAATTGTCAGTGGCGTATATCCAGCTCTTAAGCCTAGGTTTACCTACTCTGGTCCGTGGTTCGGTGACGACCAATTATATGATGTGTTTCGTCCGTTCCTTGGAAAGCACGTTAAGACGTTAATAACTGGCTGTCATTCGTAGATCTCAGTCGTGCTGGTAGTTGAAACTCTAGTCTAACAAGCAATCTGGCCAAGCGTATCGGGTTATTAATTGGGCAGTGGAGGGCAGATAGGCAGTCATTTCATGTAAAGTGCGAATGTGGTGCTCCTGACCAAACTATGTCCCATTTACGTTGAAGAATCTAAAGTTTCGTAACAAACACAACACACACACACTTCTGGGGACCTAAGGTACTGCCTTGAAGCCACAATTCGCGTAGCTTGACTCGTTAATTGATCAAAATGTTTCAAAAGAAGAAGGATTATTAATCAAACGCATGATTCCGTGCTAACATCTCAAAGAATCAACTCAGCAATAGTAATTAGCAATTTAGTACTTTACTTAATACTTATGTCTATTAACCTTCTAACAGCTCTACACAGAACCTTAGAAATGTCAACATCACAAGTCCAAACCACGTCCACAAAGTACTAAAAGACATAACTGGTATAACTACCGACAATTCCCTTGACTGACCAATAAAAACAGTTACAGCATGTAGCTAACTTTGTGTGAAAAAACATCGGTTCATCTATAGTCGTTTAAGCTACTCACGTCTCTGCCCAGGGGACAGAAAGCCCGCTTGCTTTGACGGTTACTAACATCCAACGCAATTAAAAGTTACTCTTATGTCCTCTGGAAGTAGACATGACATGAGGGACAGTTTTTATCCTCATCCAGTGTGGATGGTAATGTATGACTTGTAGATGGGGTGGTTAAGGACGAGAATGGCAATTACAAGTTGAGCTGCAAGTTAAACTATTACTGGCTAATCGTTAGTCTAGTGCTTCTGCCGAGTATGAGGTCCTGATTCCTGGGCAACGCTATTGGGGTTTTTCTACCGAGTATTTCTGTGTAGTTTCCTGAAATCTGGATTTGTGTCTGGTTTATGGCAGTATTCAAAATAAGTACTTTAGTGTCTAACTCTCCGGGGATTACCGGAGTGATATTTCGTTACATTGTTTGGGTCTATTTCTCGGAATTCTCGACGCGTCAATCGTAATTAATAAATAGAGAAAGTGGTCAAGAAGAAAAGAAACATTGCGGCCTCAATGGTAAAAGCGATTGTAAGCAATAACCCGTCTTGAGCTGATTAGTAGATACTCAAATCAATCACATCCACATTTTCCGTCCTCTACCTATGAATTCGAAAATCTTCCGAACATCTCGGCTTTGGATTCATCATTGATCGCTTTGCTTCAATTAGAACCGATATTCACGAGCACCATCCCAGACCATGGATGCGACGCAATTCCACTGTTTAATTGAAAGCTAACATCAAGCGGCTATGGGCGCACAAAGCTCTGGCAACAAACGTACGAATACCTTAGAGCGATCACCAAAGGATCTCTTCTCACCATGCATGATTTTAGAAGTGACTGGATATTGAACGGACGTATTTTTATCACACTCAGAAAAGTAACCTTTTCTTTGAAACTCTTGAGCTCAATTTTGTCCTGAGGACAGAGATGATGATGATCACCTAAATACAATACAATCTTGCTCTCCACTTAAATAAAAAAGAAACCACAAAAACAACCGCTATTTTACTTTTTACTCCACGTTTCCGAAAACTGCTGAATGATGCCATCAAATAACATACATTTATTTCCTACTAGCTTATGCCTGCGGCTTCACCCGCGTAGAGTTCTTTATCCCACGGAATCATACTACCGAGATAAAAAGTATCCTATGAATTATTCCAGGTTATATACTATCTGTGTGGTAATTTTTATCCAAATCAGTTTAGTAGTTTTTATGTGAAAGAGTAACAAACATCCATCCTCACAAACTTTCGCATAATTAATAATCAGTAGGATAGAGTAGGAAGTAGGATAGGATTCAAAATATACATTTTCCAGCTTGATCTAATCGCTTTGTCTCCAACTAATCGAAACCAAAATTCACAGAGGTACTAGGAAATCATGGATGCCACGCAATTGCATTGTCTAATTGAAAGCAAACAACGCGCCGTGACGGCGCACAAAGGCGGCCAGTTGAATTGTTAAACATCTCCGTGTGTTACTGTGAGCCTGGTACTGCCGCACCCGTCTCTCGCTCGTGTGAGCCTTTGTCTCTTTTTATTGTTCGACAAATAAAAAGAAAGACGTGTGTTTAGGATTAGTTGACGCTTTTAGAAGTGGTGTGCAAGATTTTTTTGTTTGTAAAGGATTAGATTTAAGGGGACAAAATAAATTCTTAGGTTTTACGAGGACTGCTATTAGTGTTGGCTTTTACGAGTATGTACCACATTTCTGCTTTTCAGACAGATGTAAACTGGTTTTGTTTAAGGTATAGCAAATCTAGATTGCTGTTTGCATCCTACTGGAAGCTAAAAGTACCTAAAAGCCGAAAATACTTAACTCCCATTCATCTGTGCACCTCCTCTTCTTCTAAATACTTGAACGTGAAGTTGACTATATTTTCACCCAGCCAGCCTGCGGAACCAATAAAGTAAATACCCTGAAAGCCAATAAAACAGAAGGCAATACATTAAAAGCTGTTAATCAAAGATACGTGCGTCCATTATTGATCGCTATCATCAGGATAAGCGGGTAGCAGGGGCCCAGGGTTCAATAAAATGGCCATTAGTGGGTGCACGTAATAACGTGTGGGACGACTCAATCGCGCTAAGTAACACTAACTTTATAAGTGGGAGGTGAGAGGGTCGGCAGTAAGGCGATTCTCACAGGACAACGCTCGGCATCGGGTGGAGGCGATGAAGCATATGTGTGGACCGTACGGATGAGACGCCGAGCGATGCTAGCAGTGTACGTGTGTACGGCATCAACGGATTCCCGTCGGGGCTACGGGTTGTTCCAAAGAAATACCGCGGCCTCGACACAAGGGGCTAGAAGGAACATGGGTGGTTTTTAGTCAGTAGAAGTCTGACACTCCCTACCGCTCGCGGGAGGAGTCATTAAATGATTTCCAACCTACCGGAAAAGAAAGGCATCAACAGATTCAAGCCAATGTGACATGAGATCCAATTATGACCGGTGTCACTAACTGAGTACCGCAGCTCTTTTTTTCGTGGGGATATTTTCCAAGTTAATGTTTAAGAATAAACGAACAGCGCCGAAATATCGGGAACTCGAAATAAATAGTAAACATTGTAAATATTCCGTTTTCAGTGCTAATCATAATGTTAGTGACATTTCAGTTTGAAAACTTTATTTATGTATCTTTTTTAAGTGGTCGTCACCACTTAAAAAAAATACATTCAGTTTTATTGATAAAACTAGCCAAGTGTGTGTATGAATTTTGAATGAAATAAATTGTAATGTAACTCGTTGGTAATCCAAAATAAATAAAACTTTACATAAACCATCGTTATTTCTATAAACTCTATCTTTATTTCCATCTCCTTTTCCTCGAAACTTAAGTCGATCAATTTCATAACCTATAACGTCTAGAGGCGCCGCCACCGGACATCCGTTTCCCGTTAGATCGTTAGAAGTGCCATTAAACCCGTGCACTGCTAATTTTCTTGTTATTTCCGAGGTATGAAACTGCCTTTCAAG
The DNA here is from genome assembly GCA_949774965.1 of Diarsia brunnea. Taxonomy (NCBI): domain Eukaryota; kingdom Metazoa; phylum Arthropoda; class Insecta; order Lepidoptera; family Noctuidae; genus Diarsia; species Diarsia brunnea. The sequence continues at coordinate 1,624,299 of OX459005.1, read as the reverse complement.
AATAACCTTTAGCAGTTAAAGGCATTTTTTCTTTATTACTGGAAATCTTTATTGAAGGAGGATAGACGGAGATTTTTAATCTATTTAAATTAGGGATGCATCCGATTCCGATACCGATACCGATATATCGGCTATACTTCGGGATTGCCGATATATCGGCATCGGCGATATTTTTATGGCCGAATGATACTTTACAAACGAAAGGCGGGCTTTGGAGCGGTTTGTGAAAATATTATTAGAGTCCGAGGAAGATGAGCCCCTGTCTACTCTGAGCTGTAATTCTCTCAAAGCAGAAGTCGAGAGATACCTAAGGTCTCCTAATATATCGAGAGATGCAGATCCGTTCGTTTTCTGGCGCAATGACGTCTTATACCCAAACTTGAAAAAAATGGCGTAGAAGTACTTTACTTTCCACATGAGCTATGTCGCATCGGAGAGACCATTTTCCACCGCAGGTCTTATTCAAACAGACTTACGAAATCGCCTTTTTCCGCATAACTTAAGAATACTTTGTTTTTTAAACAAAAATCTTATCAATGTTAATTTTAATTACTAAAACTATTACCTATATCAACCTGACTGTATTTTTATAATAATTTAAAAAAATAACCTGACTTGTGTTTTATTATTTTACCTTTATTATTTATTTCAATAAGCGTATCGGTATCGCCGATATTTTTATAAAAATATCGGTATCGGTATCGTATCGGCAAAAAGGCGTATCGATGCATCCCTAATTTCAATACATGTCAAAGGTAGAAGGATTTTCGTGAACATCTTCTTTTGAATTCAGGCTCGAAGTAGCTAAACAAGATCTTGCTAGATAAGATATTTTCAGGTTCATGGTTTTTTTATTAACATTTTTGTTTATGAGGAACTCTAACCTCTCCTAACTAGCCCTCCTACTTAGTTTACTCTCCTAAAGGGTATCGGATTATCCAGTACTAACTGGGTCGTGAACGTCAGATAGGCAGTCGCTCCATGTGAAATACTGGCATTCTACCCCAACATAGTTTGTAAAATGCAAAGATAAGGTGATAAGTTTACGAGTAAGTTTTATGAGATTCACATCTTTGGATCCCTTGCATGTGTACAAAAAATCATGCATTGAAAAAGTTTTTAAAAATTACAGGAAGCACGTTTTCACTCATTCATCAAAATGAACCAAATGGACGACGGACGAAACTGTTTAATGATAAAAAAACTTTCTACCAACACTTCTCCATTCATTCATTCTTATTACACGGTAGCTTCTCATCAAGAAATGGACCCAGCCAGAAAAATATTCACTGCACTTCAATCCAAACTAATCTTTGCTTTCGTATCACAAGGTTGGTCTCCCGTACCATCAAACACGAATCTGTCAAATGCAACTGAAACCAAAGTCGAGTGCAATGAAATGGTTCCCAAAACCCAGTAAATGGAGGTCCGATCCACGCTAAGTATAGATGCATTAGCAGATTAGTTCTGCCGTGTGCACAAGGAATAAATGCAGTACTCGGATGTACGAGTATGTCCTAATGGAAGTGTTAGTGAGGATTAGGTAGAGGTTCTTTGTGATTTTTAGTGCACTATTAGTGACGAATTCGTCATGTAGCTCTTAAAGCTATAGGGCACCACAGTTCTCTGTCTGCATTAATGAAAACTGAATCCCCAGAAGGTGAGGCAGACCTCCCACAATAAGTAGTTTTAATAGTTACCAGCCACATTTCGCCATTTATGTTTTGAGTTCCATGTTCAGATAAACGAAATAAAAATAAATTTCTTTCTTTCTTTCATTTGTAATAGGGGGTCGCCTCCCTATTGGCCGGCACAAATCCAGACTCTGTGGCCTAAGAAATTCCTGATGGTAAAACCCAATAACACTTTTCTAGACCTGGGAATTGAACCTTAAACCTCATACTCAGCAGTAGCACTAAGGTCCACCAGACGAACGAGGCAGATGGAAATCACTTTTCAGTTACAGGAAAATTCCAACCTTAAAGTCTGTCAGTACGGCCCTGCCGAGACCGGCCCAGAAAGAGGTGGCGAGATGATCTGGAGGCGGACGCGCTGGTTAGACAAGACACGGGCAAAGGGCACATAGAACAAATTAGGGGAGGCATTTGCCCAGCACTGAGACAGTACTCAAGCTAATAAAAAAACAGTCTGTGTGTAAGTTGTAGTATGCACATCTTTTGACCTTTTGTTTGTAATCGTTGTGAAACCTTCAAAAGGCGACCGATCTTTGGGGACGAAATAGGGGCAGTGTGAGACTTTTACCACACTAAAACCACGTCAGTGGACACAATCCACACATGAGAGGCGGCACCTCACTGGGGCGACTATAAACAGGTCTCTCCTGAGTCTTGCTATGCAATTGTGCACAGCAGCACGTAACCAGTGTGCTGCCGTTCATCTCTTAGGTCACTCGGTGAGAGCACAGAGTCCCCACTCTGAACATCCGTGACCCCAGAGCCTACCCTGCATTACTTAAATACAGATTGACGTCGAGGCGGTTGCCTCTCTAACGATTTCTTCTCCTACCACATCCAGTAACCTGGCATCTACGTCCAATCTCCTTGTTACTTACAAAAGAGCGAGTCAGTATCGAAGCTGTAACATTTGCATTTTAGATTTAATATCATTTAACTGCGCGAAGGCCCATGAGTTTTATAAGATTTACAACACGTCTACCCGACTGCGCAGAGAAGGGGTTGCGGTTTTGTGACTTTGCGCTTGGATAGTTGGATGTTTAATGCAACGTTAGGTGTTACAGTTCTTTGCTATTAACACCTCGGTTTATTAGTGTTTGGTGACAGAAAGTTTAGAAACCCTTTTCGTTGTTCGATTTGTAGTTGTATTTAAGTAGTTGGTAGGATTAAGGATTGGAAAAAGAAGTGTTAGTCGTCCGGTTGCGAAATGGGCAGACGACTTGGTTGTCATCCTGGATGAGACCGGCACGGGAACGTGGGGCTTGACACAAGCAAAGAGAGGCCTATAGGTACCTGGTGGGTGAAGTCGGGCTGTGGATGGTGTTGATGATGAGCTGATTAAGTATAAAAGAAGACTGAGAGGACAATGAAAGGGAAATAAGTGTGAATTGTAAGAAGATTCTGTCAAGATTCAGGTTGTTATAAAAAAATATAGATTCAAATGAATTGGCCATTTTCATTATAAATGAACACTAAAAAAATACAATTAGAATAATCTAATGAAACGTTCTCTCCAGAAATAGATTTGCATAAAGCACCCAATTGAATGTACAGTAAACTTTCACATACAATCACAAATGATATTAATTTAAACACTCTACGCTCAGACAATAACATCGACTAGACTTCAATAAAAACATTATTGCAATCTACCAATAACGTTGAACTACGTAGCGAATGAGGACAACTAGGGTTGCCAAGCTCCTTAAAATAACCTCCTTACATGTACATTAATGATTATCTTTTGCCAATACTCGAGTCATATTAGTAACAAGGTCGTCTATGTAATTCCTACACATCCACACCGAATGTGGTTTAAAATATATGGTTTTGTGTGCAATTACTGATTTTTTACTACTGCAACCTGGGTTAAAAAGTAACCATTATTCCTTATAACACTTGTTAGTAAAATCCTGTCAAAATCGTAGATTAGACTGTTTCGGAGATTAGGCACACATACATAGGGCACGCCACGATAGCGGCGGTAAGTCCCCTCTTTGAGGAGTGGCTGGAGAGGCGCCACGGCGCCCTCACCTTCCGTCTGACGCAGGTACTCACCAGACACGGTTGTTTCGGGAGGTACCTGCACCGAATCAGGCGGGAGGAAACGCCCGGATGCCACCATTGCGAGGATCGGCCGGAGGACACGGTGGAGCACACCGTGGAGGTGTGTCCCGCTTGGGCGGAGCCCAGCCGTGTCCTCGTAGCGGCGATCGGCGGCGGCGACCTCTCGCGTCCGGCCCTGGTGCAAGCCATGGTCCGGGGCGAGGAGGAATGGGACGCCGTCGCCTCCTTCTGCGAAGCAGTGATGTTAGCTAAGGAGGTGGCGGAACGTGAGAGGGAGAGTACCTCTCGTCCCAGCCGCCGCGGGAGGCGCTCCGGGCGTCGGGGGCCACGTGATGGCTTCCGGCCACCGTAGACGCGGGCCTGTGGACGGTGAGTGATGGGTAAGCTCGCCGTCCGTCCGTCTCATGGCGACGACAGGCCGTGTCGACGGCGCGTTCGTGTGCCACGCGCGCCTCAAAGAGATGTCAGCAACATTGAAGGGGCCTGCAAGGGCCGACGCCTGTCGGGGTTGCGAGTTGTTCGCAGATACCGCGGCCTCGACATGAAGGGCGAAGAAGGAACATGGGTGGTTTTTAGTCAGTAGAAGTCTGACACTCCCTTTCGCTCTGCCCAAGAGCGGGAGGGGTTATTTGATGATTTCCCACCCCCCAAAAAAAAAAGGTACACATACATATAGCAGGTCATATGATGTCCGAGTGCACGAAGAAAGCAGACACTCCAAAATGCGCGACTTGCTCCCGCTTCAAAAAGCCCAGTGACCACAAAACGGGAGAGGCTGAATGCCCTGCTAGAAAAATAGCGGAACACAGATATATTAACTCTGTCGACTATGAGGGCACGTAGTGCGTCATATTCTTGGCCTGAATTCCGTTGATTTTCGCAGTCCAAGCAAATTGTCGCCCGTACAATTTCTCGACGATATTATTTTTGCAATACTTATTAATTTGTTTATTACCTACTGCTGACAATCGTAATATTAGTATTTTAAAGTATGTGCTACAAAGTGTTTTTCCTTTTATTTATATGCTTAGACTTTAATTATTTTTGTTCATATCTTACACACACATTAGCGTTTAAGTACATTAGGGTATATCATAATATATTAACTTATACAAACTTATTCCATTTTTGCTATATTGTTGTTAAGAAATCTATTGTCCATATAGTAATTAGTAGAAACATGCCGCCTGTGATCCAGGTCTAACCTAGTACAGGCATCGAATTTTGTTATAGCTAGATGATTTCTAAGATTTAAATTGTACTCATTTGTGCCAATTCTAATTTTGAACAAATATATTATTATTCCCTTTATTTATTTATAAACAAACTTTATACATTTTTAAATATTTCTTACAAAAACAATAAAAAAAACATTTAAAAATATAAAAAATTGTAGCCCACCGGTATCGGGAACAGGGTCCAAGCTACCGGCTACCGGTCAGGGCTCCAAAGAAAGGAACCTCCGAACGATACGAGCCGTGTCCAGGAGTACCGCTTTCTGCATCAAGCCCTTGATCCAGCCGCCTAACGAGAGCCTCCTCAGGTGTTGGTCGAGGCTTTTGGCAATTAAGCCATTGGCTGTAACGACTATCGGCACAATGATCGCTGAGTCCACATCCCACATGTCGACAACCTCGCGAGCCAAGTCAAGATATTTGATTTGCTTACCTTTCTCGGCTTTCACGAGGTTCTCGTCATGTGGGACGGTTATGTCAACAATCATTGCGCGCCGCTCTGATCGATCCACCACCACTATATCAGGCTTATTAGCTATAATAGTCCTGTCAGTGATGATGAATTGATCCCAGTACAGTGTGATATTGCCATTTTCGAGAACTGGGTCGGGCACATACCTGTAGTACGGCACTTCCGATTCCACAAGGTTGTATTTTAGAGCAAGTTGCTGATGGTTAATCCTGGCTACAAGGTATTATTATTATATTAACAGACATACCTACTTAATAGTACCGTATATACTTTCATATGCATTCAGTAAAAAGCTTTTTTGTTATTTTGAAATTACAAACAGACACTTCAAATTCAATTATACGTACAGTCGCGGTCTTTTCCGCCTGCCCAGTTAAAAATTTTTTCGCATAAATCATGCGTAGGCGCCAAACCCCGCCCCCTCAAAGTTTAGGCCTATTAGAGAAGCGTCAACGTATTTAGTTGCAATCTGCACTGCGCAGCTTAGTGACGTATCCTCTGTACACATTTTGCGAATTTTACGGACGAACTTTGGCGCGCTTACCGGACCTTTTGAACATTGTAGTCTAGTCGACAAGTTGAAAATGGTACAAAATAGAGATACTGCTCTTAAAATTATGTGCGATAGCTCATTGGATCCGGAATGACGTCTAGAAAAATGTGCCAAAAGCGTGTATTAGCACATAAAAAATTGCAAAAGTTATAAACAATTAAAGATGAAAAGAAAATGGCATTTCGTTTTTTGCCAATATTTAATAAACTATTAATATTTAAGAAATTTCAAAAAAAGATTCTGAAAGAGGAGGAAATTTCCAATAAAAAACTCCTAACTCCCGGAACTCTATCTCCTTTATTTATAATTTTAATTTAACGCTGAAAATAGGTCTGCGCGTGACATTTTTAGGATGCGCGTGTGGCGTCAAAAGCGAGTACGGCACATTTAATTAATTTATTTAAGGTATTGAATTTTTTTTTTTAAATTTGAAAAAATTATGGTGTGTTGGTGTGTGGTATGGTGTTAGTATGGTGTGTACGGGAATAAATTAATTATAGTGTTCAGACACTATAATTAATTTATTCCCGTTGGAAATTTTACTTAAAGTTAATTTTTCAACAAGTTAAACAATTGTTAACTAACGAAATTTTCTCGAACGACCGTCTTAATAGTAAGTGAAAAAAATTTTTTAAATAATACATACTTAACAAGATCGTGCCATAAAAGTTAAAAAAATATTTATACTTTGTTTATAACAATTTTTTTACTTAAACAACATTACTTGGATTTTTAAGTTTTTGTTTAAGTAAAAAAATTAACTTTAAGTAAAATTTCCAACTTGAATAAGTTAATTATAGTGTTCAGAACACACCATAATTTTTTCAAATTAAAAAAAAAAAATTCAATACCTTAAATAAATTAATTAATGTGCCGTACTCGCTTTTGACGCCACACGCGCATCCTAAAAATGTCACGCGCAGACCTATTTTCAGCGTTAAATTAAAATTATAAATAATGGAGATAGAGTTCCGGGAGTTAGGAGTTTTTTATTGGAAATTTCCTCCTCTTTCAGAATCTTTTTTTGAAATTTCTTAAATATTAATAGTTTATTAAATATTGGCAAAAAACGAAATGCCATTTTCTTTTCATCTTTAATTGTTTATAACTTTTGCAATTTTTTATGTGCTAATACACGCTTTTGGCACATTTTTCTAGACGTTATTCCGGATCCAATGAGCTATCGCACATAATTTTAAGAGCAGTATCTCTATTTTGTACCATTTTCAACTTGTCGACTAGACTATTGACCATTGCTCTGCTTACCTGACCTTTGATTGACTAAACGTTAACCTGTGCAATAATATTGGACTCCTGAGAACCTGTGTTAGAACATTTTGTGCATAATGTCTTCCAGAAATCTCATACACGAAGAACAAAATTAAATTATAATTTTGCATGGACAGGGATTTAACATCAGTCAAATCGCTGAGCTGAGTCAAAAAATAAAAAAAACAATACGAATCACGTTAAAATGTTTAAATTCTTAAAATGGACTTTATAGTCATAAACATAAAGTCCATTTTAAGAATTTTAAATTTTTAACGTGATTCATATTATGTTCTCCAAAAGCGGCTATTTTAGGCCCGCTGGCTAGATCAACGTTTCACCCCCCTAAAGCCCCATTATTTCAAATTTGATCGAAATCGTTAAAGCCGATTTAGAGAACACGCTTACAATTGCCTGTTAAATAGCATGGGATTTCATAAGATTCTTATAATAAATTTAAAATTACTCACAGAAATCATTGAGTTTTTAATTTACAATTACCAAACCAACACACACGCACCATTAGTAACGAAAGTCAAATTCAGTTTAAGTTTTTTTTCTAATAATGGCAGTTTGAAAATAACAATAACTCTCGTTCGGCGTGCGTCGGACTCGTCAGTGCGGTGGAACGGTATTGTATTTCATTCATTATTTCTATACAAAGGCGGGGCGGAGCTAGAGAGCGCTTCATGTTGTAAGTGCAAGCAAATATGAGCTTAGTGGTGGTCAGGCGGGAGTGTCCACGATAGTACCTACAAGATGTATACATTTTTTTTTACCGTGGCGCCGCTCCAGCCACTCCTCAAATAGGGTACTGCTTGTAAATACTGATGTAAATATGTTACATTTTTAAGGAGAAATAAACTTATTGTTATTACTTACCGCCGCTATCGTGGCGTGCCCTAGTAGTGACAACCCTAACATCACCATATAAAATAAAATAGTTTAATATCGTGGAACTATAAACGCTGTAGCATTTAAAACTGTAATGCAATTAGCATTCGCTGTAAGTTTTGAATATATTACTACAACACTTTTGAATTACTTGAATAACTGTGAGTGAAACATCTAATCAGCCGTCTAGGTATTAAGATATTAAACATTTTAAGGGCTCTAGAAGATTTTGTGTCATGATAAGTTCAGTTAAGTCGTTTACTTTTGTAAAACTTTAAACCCTTTAGTAAAACTTGAACCATCAATAAATAAATGCACAAAATCAAGATCATGGTAGTATAACCAAGGACTTCTTATATCCCGTCGGGGCTGCGGGTTGTTCGAAAGAGATACCGCGGCCTCGGCACAAGGGCTAAGAAGGAACATGGGTAGTTATTAGTCAGTCGAAGTCTGACACTCCCTTCCGCTCTGCCCAAGAGCGGGAGAGGTTATTTGATAATTTCCAACCCCCAAAAAAAACAAAAAGAAGGACTTCTTAGCGTTATTTTTGCTCTAGATTTTTTAATACGTTTCTTCATACTATGAATTTATCCCGTATCGTGGGTGCGTCTTTTTTTTTTGTGCAGACATTAAAATTCAAACTCACATACACAATCAGCAGTTCCTCCTTAGAAGTACGTTTTGTCATCATCGAGATTTTCCGCATGCTACACACATCAAAAGTGTCTAGGGATCAACATATATTTTTGCAATAACTTATCTCCTGATTGATATTAATTAAAATTTTCTTTAAGGATTCATCAAATAAAGTGTTTTCGTTTGTCACAGTAACGATAAACCAAGTCACCTTTGCATTAATAAAGAAATTTGCCATTTTCCTAATAAAGGGATTTTTGACATTTGAACCACTAACATTAAAGTTCGAAAAAAAGACTGAAATAACAGTTTTCTTTAAAATTTTATTGGGTAACTTAAACAATTAATAATCCGTGTTTCTACCGCGAACACTAACAACACAAGAACATCGGTTTGGCATACTCAAAATGAGTTCATCCAAATCACGCTGTGGAATGGCCGCCCATGTTCGTTGCAACAACAAAAAAAGGTCTTCTTGCGACTGGATACCCTCCATATTCGGCAGAGCTCTTCTCTGTAGCATATCCCATGCATGCTCAATCGGGTTCAAGTCTGGCGACTGAGCAGGCCAGGGCAGGACATTGATGTTAGCTGCGGCGAGAGTCTGTCTTACAACTCTTGCGGTGTGCGGTCGTGCATTATCATGCATTAACTGAAATAAGGGACCGATTTGCACTTGTAGAGGAACGATGACGTCTGATACAATCGTCTCAGCATAAATTTGAGCGTTGAGGTTGCCTCTGATCCAAATCAACTCAGTTCTTCCGCCGATCCAAATACCCGCCCATACCATGATGGTTCCACCACTATAAGGATGGACTTCCTGGCAGGATTTTAATCGCTGTTGGCGTCCAGGGGTTCTCCAGTGTCGTATACGTCTTGTATCCGGTCTCATACCAAAACGAGACTCATCAGAAAAGCACACGAAACGCCATTGTTCTTCTGCCCAATTTCTGTGTTCAAGAGCCCATTGATATCGAATCCTACGATTGTGCATTGCTATAGGTGGTACCCGTAGCGGTCTTCGGGAATGAAGGTTCACTTCATGCAAGCGGTTTCTGACTGTTTGGTCGCTAATTGAGTTCCCTGAAGAGTGATGAAGCCTCACGGCTAACATCATGGCGGTTATTGTTGGAGCTCTTCGAGTTAAGATTTGAATGTATCGGTCTTGTCTCCGTGTGGTGCAGCGATACCGTCCTCCATGGCGCTCAGCCACGGTACCAGTGCTTCGGTAACGTGTCCAAAGTCGACTGATAACACTCTGACTTGTATTCAGAGCTAAAGCCACAGTACGTTGCCGGGAACCAGCTTCTATCATTCCCACGGCTCTGAGCATTTCTTCCCTGCTTAAATGACGTCGCCGCTCCATAATAACGTTGGTTTTAATCAGTAGTAGGGAAACAGTAGCACTAATAATGTCTTCAATGCGTTGTATGTTTTTATAGGGAAAATATTGACAGCTGATTTTCATCTTTTACTCGAATTTGATTCACAGTTCCTGATTCAAATTATGAAATGCACCAAAAAGGATCCATATAAATTTATAAAATCATAAATTTATTACAAAGCCACATCTCAATCTCAAGAAATCCGCATAAAAATGCTTGATCCCTAGACACTTTTGATGTGTGTACTTGCGTCTTGCGATCGGCGCAATAATTGTACCATTTTCGCTGTTCAGCCGCCAAGCAAATAAGTGAAGGTAGACCAAATAAGTAAATGACAATGCATTCGACTTACTACACTCTCATCTCCAGGACCAGGATCAGTATGACAGTCTAATAGAGAAGTATGGAAGAAAAAGACATGCTGCACCGGCTTACTCGATAAATGTCTAATTCTTAAAATGCCTAGCATTCTAAAAATGCCTAATTCTTAAAATGGCCAATTCTTAAAAGGATTAATTCTTAAAAAGACTAATTCTGGAAATTACTGATTCTTAAAGGACTAATTCTTTAAAGGACTACTTTTTCTATGTTCACCGATATCTCCGTCAACTTTAGACCGATTTTCAAAATTCTGGGATAAGGGCAGGAAAACATAATGAGTCTATTTAAGACCCAATTTTTCTACGAAGACTAATCAGTTCAATAAATTGGATACTAGGGCCGACTGCCCCATTTTTCACGCCTAACTATCGGTTAAGCGACACATAGCACCACGTCAGTATACATCGACAGTCGCTCCGCGGGGACTCAGCTATCTACTACACGCCTCCCTGATTAACTACATGCATGCGTAGTTATTCCGATCCCTCGGCGTCGCGGGATGTATTCCAATAGATTGCCGTCACTTGTGTAAACGAGTTGCTGACGATTGGTTTAAATAATTGGCGCTTAGAGTTGAATTATTGTTCGTATTAGCTATGATAGAAGTTTTAAGGGGTTTGATAGATTAACAGCTACTACTGTTCCATTTACATGGCTTTGGGATTAAACATGGTTTTTGACAAAAAACCCCAATAGGTTCTAACACAATGTACGTACGTTGAAATAACACAAAGTTATGTATAGTGACCATACAAGAAGATACCTACTGATATATTCCAATACCTTATACAGTATTTATCCACAAAGAACCTTCCCCCCAACTCATCCGTCTAAACCAGTCGAGTAAAAACAATCCTCGATTTATCTAAAACAATTTCCTCAAACAAACTCTCTTCACCTTTAAAAAGCTTGTATAAACTTAGTACTGAACCGTAACTACACATGCGTGTGCAGTAAGTAAAACAAAGTGCGCTAGTTGTACCAGCTGCCCGGTCGCTAACTCTTGATAAATTCGTTAACCAATTGTTTAGGTGGCACCATGCGAAGTTTGTTGATCTAGCGTTAGTTTGAGGTGGGTTAATCTTAGTTTTACCAATAGAGTGATAAATGTAAATGTATGCATGGAATGGGAAAGAAAGTTGTATAAGATTTTTTTTAAATGATGCCTTGGCGGTTGACAGGAGAGAATGAACGCAAAAATAAAGGTGTAGCACCACCCAAAATTACCAGAAAAATTACTTGCCAGGTTAATGTCATTCCGTTTATACCCTGAATTTGGTCACGGCACGGCATCTTTTAAAATGTTTTGAATAAAATCTGTACCCTTACCAATCCTCCACGAAAATGGGGAGACATAATGGCCTCTTCTATAAATAAGTGATTTAAATATGACGTGCAAATGTCAGCTGCTCCCTATTGAATTCGTTCACTTTGAATTTGCAAGATATTTGACTACACTTAAAAGATCTCTGTGTATTTTCTTACTTTCGCACAGTTTCCCAAAGGAGTGCGATGTCTGAAAGTATCAAAGCACGCTTGGGAACATGTACATACCTACCTTCACAAGTAGGTATATAAAGACTCAAACATTTGTATCAAAGCCTTTTGAGCTGGCTTGGCGCCAGTGTCAGGTAACATATAGACGTGGGCACATGTTTAGAGGAACTGTGATTCTATCCCCCGAATACTGAAACGTCACTTTTGAGTATCTGTTAAATATAAGTGCTACTTAAATTTTGAGTGACGTTTCAGTATTCGGGGGTTAGTCAACCAAAAGTCGTCAAATATTAGAAAATACCTAAAAACAACTTATGTTACCTAAAAGTGTTTACAGGAAGAGTGAGCTCGCACATCTCAGCCGCCATATTAACACAGTAGTTACCATTAGTAGCTATCATCGTTTTTATTTAAAAAATTGTTAAACCTAAATTGTTCCAAATAAAAGTCGTCTTTTTTATTTTCGGTACAACACTATTCAAATGTCAATATCAACTAGCCAGAAACTTTAATTGAGACAAAAAAGTGTAATACAACATTCAATCTTATTTTGTACAGAACCCCCGTCCCATAATAATACAAAAAATGATCCAACATCCATCGTTTCAGCTCAGCTTTGTGCATTGTAAATGACAAACATTATAAAGAAAAGTTGTTTGTTCAAAACGAGCTGTTGTTTTATTTAAAAAAACATATTCACATCCTGCCTCTTTCATTACGCTAATGAGAGCCACTGAGTTTCGACAGCCGTTTCACATACGAAAACACATTCTTTGACGATTCCATTTTCAGCTTAGTCTTTAGAACTTCCATCTTAAGTCTTGTCTTCCCAAAATGACTGAAGTAATACTCGGGCCTTCTTGAATCAAATTGATTTTATTAGGTACGTCTTTTAGGGTAGTCCGTAGTATATCCTTTGAGAAGTCTCTGAGATTATGTGAATGTTAAGAGGCACGATTACGCTCTTGAATTTTGCTCTTCAGTAATTTTAAATTAGAAACATTAAGTTGTGGGTGTCTAAGTAATTCCACGCAGTTATAAATAGAGCACATGAAACGATATTCGTTGCTAATCCGATTACGTTTTGAACTAGTGAATTATAAAGTAACCAAAAATAGTCTAGTAAAAAAGCAAAAGTCTTTGTACTCTCCATCTCACAATTCTTGTTCATTCATAATTTTTGAATAGGTATTATAATTAATTTACGTTTCACCCTAGATTACCTTGGTGATCCTTTTCCTCTTATGACAAGACGGTTTGGTGATTTTGTCTTCGCCAAATTAGTGACACTTAAACAATCACCTTAACCATGATTATATTTTTTACAGAAAATCAGTTAATCCCCGATCAGTTAACCACCGTTACCGCCATGGTGCAACTCATCTGTAGTTTTTAGTGAAGCTCGAGGAAGTTCCCGGTTCGCCTAACTCGCTTACTATGAATTACTTACATACTACGCGCCCGACAACGACTTCGCCAAAACAGCTTTTAGTGTTATTCGGTTTTAGTTCGCTAAGTGGTGTTCCGAACTACCTGCATTGTTTTGCTGGACACTAGAGTTCAACGTAGGTAAGGTGTTCTTCTCAGCGTGTCGATGACAATTTAAATTGAGTCAGTTAAAATTAAGCGACGAGTTTGCTACTTTCCGTAGCGTCCATCAGCTTCTGTGATGTGTAAGCAACAGAACAGGCCCCAAAAACGATGGGGCAACACCACATCCACATTCCAGGGCGAAGTCATCTTGGGAATAAGGTAATAAGATTCAATTTTGCAGATAAAAATACCAGTCATCAGTACACGGCGTTCAATTCAAATCCTGTCATTCAGCTTCAGCGGTGATATACGCACTGAAGCATCACGTTAACTAACCTAAGCTTTACTCAGTGAACGTCTGCTCATTCTACAAAACACTTACAGCTTTCTTTAGAAAAAAGGAAAATAGATAAAGTCAGCCTGACAACAAAAAAAAGTGTCCCATTTAACCAAAAATCCCCCTAAACGACACTCCTAAATCGAAAAAAAGCCTTACTTAACATTCCACGATACTTGACGAATAGTTGCACTTAAGCGGCGTGACTCCACCCCATATGATATAGGAGACAATTTGTGTATTGAATGGAGGAATCAGTCAGCCACGGTACACTGGGTGGCGTGATCGATGCGTGGCCGTCGCGTTTACGGTGCGGTATGGCGTGAAGCGAAACGATACGCTGCGGAGTGATGCAGGGAATCATGATCATGGGATTTCTTTTGTTTATCGTAAGTGTTTGTGCGTTTGTGGTAATTCACAATTGGAGTATATAACCAGTAGAGTGGATGGAGCAAAACAAGTTTATAAGGATCGTACGCAGGTGGCGAAGGGTGGGCGTTTTGGGGGACTGTCACTTGTAAATGAGTAAAGTAAAGTAAATTTTGACGTTCGAAAAGTGCTGATTATCAGCCTAGTTTGAATAAATGACTTTTGATTTTGATTTTGGCGTTATGAGGCCTCCGTCTAGTTTTAGAGTAATAGATGTTATACAAATATCCTCATCGGACCAGACCCAGCCAACCAGTTTTTCTTCCATGATACGCTTTTGGACTTGTTCTTAACTTATTGCCCGCGACTAGGGAAACATAAAAAAATATTGGAAAAGACCAACCGATACCTAAAAAAAAATATATGTACGGTACTTCGGAGAGTGTGCGCAGGAGCTCCACGGGCTGATTCCACCATCTCCCTTCTTCCATCGGGAGACCAGGGAGACCATACCTAGTCGATGTTCCACACATTTGAACGAAGCGCTTTGCTAATTCCTTTATTATGCGCACAGCCAAGGAGTGTAACACATATAACCCCAATCTATTTAAGTCGCGAGTAAATAGGGTTCTTCTGGGTAAGCTCGTTCCACGTCGACCTCATCTCTGCCCTTAGGGCAAGATTGAGGTCAAGAGCAAGCATACCAAATAAAAATACATATATTTACTCGAAATAAGTATTTCTCGAAAATACTTCAAACGTTGACAAATTCATTCAGCCTGGTAATTACATTTCTAGAAATCTTAGCATAAGAGGGGCGTTTACAGGAAAAGTACTCTCACAAGTGAAAAAACCTACTTCCAAATTATATTATTATTACTTCTTCGAATCCCGTTTTTTCGCTCGCTCGACGAAAACATACGTTACAAAATCCACTTAAAAAAGCATAAAAAAACACATGGAAAATTAAGCTTCAATAAAATGATTGAAAGTAACAGCTGTTATGGAAATGTAATTTCCATATACCAGTACTTACAAACATCTATAGGTACCCTAGACAATGAATAAGTATTAGCCAGTAAACCCTTTTTATGGTTCCGTAGCCAAATAGCAATAAATGGAACCCTTGTAGATTCGTCGTCTGTCTGTCGGTCTGTCTGTCATTGTCACAGCTTCATCTTGTTATTTTGAGTTTGTCTATTCAAAAGATTGCGTTTTATTAGTCGACCTTTTGTTCTTAGTTGAAATACTGTAAGTTAATACTAATATAATTCTACTGTGTGAGAAGATACCCGTAATAGAACATCATCCTACCGTATAAGCCGAGGACAGAACAGCGAAGGGGCGTGCCCCGAGGTGATGTAGCTCCTTGTAGCCACTACTTTAGGGGCCAATTACGATCTCAAACACGGCCAAATGTGCAACCGAGAGCATCTTGGACGTCTTCTAACATGCACGGCGAGATTCTGGAGATTTAGTGGAAGTTTGATGATGTGGCTAGTTTAGAAGATGTTAGAGTACGGGATAACTTCGTAGAAGTTTTAGTGAGTGTACGTTCATAGTGTGCGTTCTTAATATGCAACGAGGGCAGGAAGATGATTTTGATGACTGTAAGAAATGCAATTATTACAACCAACAAACACAAATATTACCTCACACGTAAGAGTAGGTAGGCATCTGCACCACGCCACAATTCTAGTATACGTATTTGCATCCTTTAAGCACGCCGATTGAAAAGTTTTAGAATATGACTGACGGCTACCAACATCACCATTCTTATAATCTTATTCTGAACATAGATCTTCTTCTAATAGTTACAAAGGTCACTCTTGATAATCGACTTGATTGATCACCAACCTTCCTTACTCCACTTCCTGTGAGATAACTACACCTAATCTCAAGAAACAAGCCACGTACAATACCCAATACCTAAATAAACAGTTAATCAATTAACACCGAAACAAGGCACAATGCCTCAGCCGGGCACCGAACTGGCTACCCAACTATTCCCCGGGGCCCATCAATCTACTACGAAATGTCCGCAGCGTCATAACTATAGAGTCTACAGACTATTTGATTAATTTCAAAGCTACAGAATACTTAAGGTTGTTGCATAGAGATAGATAAGCGATGTAATTGGTCTAAGATAGAAAGATAATTCTTCTGAAAATAAATACACTGAAAGAAATCTAATAAAAATATTTTTTCTAATACTACTACTAACTTGCTGAATGCAAATGAAACTATGCTATGCATTGCGTATAAAAGTATACGGCACTTAAAACTATTTTTTTTTTGTTTTCATTTTTGTCTGTCTGAATGTTTTTTTTTGTCTGTCTGAATGTTTGTTTTGACTCATCTCCGAAACTACTACACCAATTTCGACGGGATTTTTACTAGTTTCAGAAGGCAATTTTTATTTTTCGACGTCAATGTTACTCTTTTTTTTATGCATTAACTTATCTCTTTAAGTTTCCAACGGATGACACATTTGTTTGATTTTTGACAGAGTGGCTTCAGTTGATAATAATTTTGTCGACATCATTCATTTCATTCATCATTAACGATCTTCCAATTTCGAGACAAAACCATCGCTTATCTCCGTGTATAGCACATCCCTAACCCCAAACTGACTCCCCGGTATTGTTTTCCTAAACTTGATTTATCATTTTGCAGTCGTTAACAAGCCGCCATGGACATCTGATCCGTTGCTATTCATTTATTAACTTGCTTCTCACTTATTAATCACTTTTGAGAAATTAACAAGTTGCTTACCGCATCGCTTTGCTGCGAAATGCGATCATTTCGGTTCGGTAGGTATTGTGGCGATGGAATTAAGTGTTTAGAGAAGGCTAGGTAAGCCAGTTTTACCTCAAACGAGGTCTGGAGAAAAGTAGAAATTACTTTATAAAATTATGTATTTCTACGACTTTTTCAAAAGTGATACGAGTATGTACATTATGTTCCCGTCGGGGCTGCGGGTTGTTCGCAACAGATACCACGGCCTCGACATGTAAGGGTTAAGAAGGAACATGGGTGGTTTTTAGTCAGTAGAAGTCTGACACTCCCTTTCGCTCTGCCCAGGAGCGGGAGGGGTTATTTGATGATTTTCCACACGACAAAAAAAAAAGTATGTACTTAAATTATTTGTTCGGGTAATAGAGGAGTTAGGAATCTGATGAAGAAGATATGCGGCGCTGTCCCCAAATAAACTGGGATAAGTGCAGGAGAATTATGATGTATGTTCGGGATCTAATGTATGCTTAACAGTGATACATAACAATGAAAGAAAAGTCAGAAAGGATATGAAGGACAGGGTATGGTGTTGTTCCGTCGGGGCTGCGGGTTGTTCGAAAAAGATACCGTGGCCTCGACACAAAGGAGTAAAAAGGAATATGGGTGGCTTTTAGTCAGTTGAAGTCTGACACTCCCTAACGCTCTGCCCAGTGCGGGAGGTCATTAATTGATGATATCCCACCCTCCAAAAAAATAAAAATAAAAGTTGCTCATCCGCCATGGACAAGGGAGGATCCTCCAACCAGACGGGTGTTGTCTGGCCAGCTACTGCCCGATAGTTGCTGTGGTTTTCCAATGTAGTCTTAAATCGCTAATAACTTCATCATCATCATTTCAGCCAAAAGACGTCCACTGCTGGACATGGCATTGGGCCTCCCCCAGGTGTCGCTACAATGACCGGTCCCGTGCGTCTCGCATCCAGCGGGCTCGCGCAACCTTCACCAGGTCATCGGTCCACCTAGTGGGAGGCCTTCCAACGCAACGTCTTCCGGTTCGCGGTCGCCGCTCCAGAACTTTCCAGCTCCATCGGTCACCCGTTCTGCGAGCAATGTGCCCTGCCCACTGCCACTTAAGTTTGCCAATTTGGATAGGCGAGTTGGATTCGACGATTGACCTCTTTCTCGAAGTTAGACCTACCCAACTGGACTGTTTGTCCCAGGTAGACATAATCGTCTACAACTTCGAGTGGAGTCTCCGATCTTGATAGGACTGGGTGTTACATGGACATTCAACATAACCTTGGTTTTGTCCATGTTCATTTTAAGACCCACTCTTTCGGATAACTTTAGTAACGCGCTTCAGAAATTAGATGTTAGTTATTTCTTTGTGGCATAGATGACGCTGACATCATGTACTACAGCATCATAGTACAAAAAGTACAAACTTATTGTACAATGTTGCTGTGGTACTTTTTCTACCATCCGCTACACGATTTTGCCTTTTCAGAAAGATGGTGTGCATAATTATTAAGTTCTCACAATTATTTAGCTAATATTTAACTGATTTGCTTGTCGACATCCTTTGATATGAACATGTTACTGTGATGAAAAACTAAATGTTTATTTTTTCTTTACCTTTATGCGAAGAAGCGCGGGTGATGAAAACGATTGCCCAAGGCTTCGCTCAGTTTACTGTAGAAACAGGTCAACTAAAATCATGAAGATATGAAAAGGGCTCGCAACATCGCCCTCGTTTTTATTAGCCATTGGTATGTATGTGGCCCACTGAGAAAATAAAATTGCAAGAATGAAAGCGACATCTTTGGCGATTTCATTTTAAAACCCGGACTTAACCGAAGCAGTGTATTTGCTTATTCTTTCATTTAATAATTAACTAAATACAGAAAAACAGAGAACAACGGTGATGCTTATTGCTAAAGAAATCTCTTCCAGCATACCTGCGTAAGGATAAACAAAAAAAAAATACAAAAAAAAAAAAAAAAAGAAATGTAGAAATGAAAATATCTGGCTTGCTTTCTATAAGAGAGAGAGAGACAGACAGAGAAACATGCGACGCCGCACAGCTTACAATAGCTTACTATAGCAAAAAGTGTCGTAACAACTTTTCGTAAGAATTTTTTCCGTCTAGCCCCTTTTCACAACGCGCGATAAGGAACTTCGTTCCAAAAACCGCCGAAGTGCGAGTTGAACTCGCGCACCGAGGGTTCCATACAAACCTGTAGGTAAATAAGTAAAAGTTATGGTATGTTTATTGCTAAATCTCATGTAACTCTATGCTTTTCGCAATTTTTCCTCTATCTATGCTATAAGACGTTGCTTTGTACCAAATTTCAAGATTCTGAGTTCACGAGAAGTTTATGAAGATTTTGATACCCTTGCGAGTGTCAACAATTTGCAGCGTAAACGGGTGTATCTTTTGATTGCGTTGGCTTAGAAGTTTAATTTTTTCACAGCAGTAGACCGTAGTATCTGACATGAATTTCAGCTTGATACCTTCACGCGTTCTTGAGAAAAAGGATCTTGACAGACAGACGAACAACAAGTGATCCTATAAGGGTTCCGATTTTTCCTTTTGAGGTACGGAACCCTAAATGCTGATGAAATAATGACATACGAATGTAATGAAATTGGTATCATCATATTATTTCTAGGGATTAGCTTAGTCTTCTTCTTCCATACTTGTACATTACTCTTAGTTGTCAATCCCTTTTTAGCCACACGAAAGATAGTGTGGCTAAAAAGGGATTCCACACAGTCCTTCCATCCATTTGTTTTGCATTCCCTTACAATATTCACGATATTTACGATACCTTACAAAGTTACAATACTCATCGACATATCTGAATTTTTCCTCACATTATCTCGTCGACTCATCTTTGACCATTTTACTTCATATCAATACCA
Source organism: Diarsia brunnea (assembly GCA_949774965.1). NCBI lineage: Eukaryota > Metazoa > Arthropoda > Insecta > Lepidoptera > Noctuidae > Diarsia > Diarsia brunnea. The sequence continues at coordinate 1,604,314 of OX459005.1, read as the reverse complement.
CCACAAACTTCAACAAAACAGCCAGTAACCACGAAAACCGATTAACAATCTGAATAAAATATGACTCGGTCAATAATAACCGTTCTAAACTATTAAAACGAAAGTAAAACCACAGTAAACAAGATTAAAACTTTTGAATAACGTTTTGTTACCATCAAAAGGTTATTGAGGGCCCGGTATAAATAATAACTGTTCTCAGGTAAATATTTAATGTTCAACAAAAAGCCGCAAATGTTGGAATATTTTCTAAGTGCTTGACCACATGATACGCGCTCAATTAACGCGCGTTTTAGCAGAGACTGCGGAAAGAACAAATGAAAGTAGCATACGATGAGTCACCGCTGCTGCATATCACGCGAAGGAAACAAGTGAACCTCTCACGGTCACACTTGACGCGGGTAGCATCGCTTGAAGTCGTGGACGGGGCGTGAAATAGAATTGTATTTGTAAATTGTGGAGTGGTAAAGAGCGACCGCAACAGGCGAATGAAATGAATGAACTAATGAAAATGTTCTGACTTTGAGTTACGTCACGTCATTGTCGCCTGAAAAGTTACTGAGAGTTTTGTATGAAAGGGCGATATTATCCGTTATTGTTTATGTATAAGTTTGTGTTCTGAGGCCATTTTGTTAACCAAGCCATTAGTTATTGGGAATTGAATGATTAAAATTATGATGAAGTTTAAACCTTATACCTTTATTTTCAAACGTTGCCCCGCACTAGCAACTTACTCACATTACATAGTCTACTAATATTTAAACTCACATACACAAAAAGCCAGACCCGGAACAACTACCTGTAGGCCACACAAATATTTGTTCTGTGCGGAAACCCAACCCGCGAGCAGTCAAAGCCACTGCTCCAACTGTGCCGTCAAATCATAACAAAACAAAATCACAGTTTTACCAAAGGAAAATACATCCTAATTTAAAAAAAAAGTATCTAAAACATACTAAAAAAAACATGACTGTGGTTGCTGCAATCACTGCACGTCATTCTAAAATCAGGAAATCCTTCAAATTGCATCAAAACATTCACAACCCACTACTCAATCAAAACCGATCGTTGGTACATTCCACCAACCTCAAAAACTACTTCAGCAGACTTCCCGGAACCATGACCCAGTAAAAAACCTTATCAATATCAGCACCGTTTAAATATCCCATCAATATATACACCAGTATATGGGAAAGTGTTTAAATTGAATATTTATACAGGACCCCGAGCCCAAATGGAAATATACCACAGGTGTTGCTATATTGTTTTGGGAATATTGAATTCTGAAAGTTATTTTACATCTAGAATTAGATGGGCACCCTGTTACAGTTGCCGAATGTATAATATCTGAATAATGTAATAGGAAGCGATTCGCACTGGGGCTGCGTTAGTTTTTTTACGTTGCGCTGTTTTGGGTGAATATTTATGAGGAATTTTAGGGATTTTTGACGCTAAATGAAATGAAATCGCGACTGTTAGTGCCTATTTTGACGACTTTTGCCATGAGTGTAGACGAAAACTATAAAACGCTCGCGTAATTCCTTGAATTATCAACTATAAATGATCATGCTACATGACTTAGTGAATCAATTGCAGACCTAAGCAGCAATACACACACACAACACAACACATAACATCCAGAGTTAGGCAGAGGTAGCCATTTTTACAGGTTAATATTAAGGTCCAGACTGCAAAGCATGAATTACATTGGTTACAATTGGTTTTAGGCTGTCAATGCATAAACATTTATGCATTGACAGCCTAAAACCGTCCCACAGCTGGCACGAGACTCAAGCGGGTTGATGGATGCCAGCTTTCTGCGATTTTTGGGTCCTAGTTTACGTAGGTTTTCTTACGATGATTGCCTCTGCCGTTTTTGGGTCCTAATTAAACCCATTCATTCATTTTTCAGAGGTTCATAGAAAACACATCCCTCTCAAACATCAATTTAATTTCAAAAATCTAGACATATCAAAATTACAAGGATTCTATTTTTTAAATTTTTCGGCGAACCCCTAAAAAGCAACAAAGTTGACATTAAAGCAGCTCCAGTTAAAACGTACCTTCGTTTCTCAGAAATTAATTAACTTAGGTAGTTTGAAAAAAAAAAGGGTTGGCATTAAGGAGATGGACAGAACTGCTGCAACTGAGCCCCAGCTGACAATGATTTATTATATGTTGTGTGCTGTAGGAAAAATGTTAGAATTACCACTAACGCTGATGTAACTCTCCGATGTTTTCGTGGAAATAAAAGAATGATAAACAATATTAATAAATTGAGTGTTAAAACTGGAGAATGGACACTATAATTTTTAAGATTGATGTAATTGAAGTAATGGAATCAGGCTTTATTTTGTGGATAAAAATGGTTTCAAATTTGCTGCATTACTCTCCCGCCGCGATGCCCAAAATGCGATATTACTACCTATATACAAGTACTCTTTTTTTTTGGGGGGTGAGAAATCATCAAATAACCCCTCCCGCTCTAGGGCAGAGCGAAAGGGAGTGTCAGACTTCTACTGACTAAAAACCACCCATGTTCCTTCTTAGCCCTTCATGTTGAGGCCGCGGTATCTCTTGCGAACAACCCGCAGCCCCGACGGGAATATATAAGTACTCTGTGGATATTACAGTGCAACCCAAACTAATACCTGCCAGTTATTTGATTCGCCCCTGCATGGAACATCCTCTAAAAATGTTAACGTACCGGTTGACAATTTCTCCATTCAAGAATGGATATTTAACTGCTGTAAGAGGACCATTCTAGATTTTTGCCAGATTGTTGGCAATTGTCTCAATCCGAAACAAAACTCAACAAATGTGGGTGTACTGTACTTTTTTCATCTTACTCTCTCTCTCTCTCTCATCAACTTTTCATGAAAGCGATAACTTAGTGACTTTCCTACCAACCGTAGGGCCTTAGGTGACCGGTAACCATCGGGGAGAAGGGTTGTTATTTTAATAGCGCTTAAGAAGTTTTGATTAATGTCCTCCCAGGATCTTAAGTACCGGCTGCTGTGATCAATCATCCGCATTCTGTTTATCTTAATAGTTTTACGTGATTTTTTTCGCGCTTTCAATGTCCTAGAAGAAAATATGGTGGCGAAATACTGGCAACTTTTGGATTTCCAGTCAGACATCTGGAATTTAGATTTTTGGGCTTAGATTCTTGTTTTGATTCTTGGCGTTTTTTCATGTCTACCATTAAATATCCGCTTCTCGGTTAGGTTTAAGTAAAGTTTTAGCACAAAATTTTGGTACCTACTTTTAAATACGTATAAAATTAATACATGAAAGTCCCCACGACTTTCAAATAATGCTAATTACTTTTTTATTTATTAGTAAGCTGATTTGGTAATTGCCGGCCGGTCACATTAGTCGTAGAAACAATGATGGCTAGACGTGTTCTTGAGTGATGACCGTGAATCAGCAAGCGTAAGGTGGTGGGACCTGGGATGCCTTTAGGCTCGGTGAAACCCCGTCGGGGATGCGGATTGTTCGCAAGAGATACCGCGGCCTCGACATGAAGGGCTAAGAAGGAACATGGGTGGTTTTTAGTCAGTAGAAGTCTGGCACTCCCTTTCGCTCTGCCCAAGAGCGGGAGGGGTTATTTGATGATTTCCCATCCCCCAAAAAAAAAAACATCTCTTTGAGGCGCGCGTGGAACACGAACGCGCCGTCGACACGGCCTGTCATCGTCATAAGACGTACGGACGGCGAGCTAGAACATCACTCACCGTCCACAGGCCCGCGTCTACGGTGGCCGCAAGCCATCACGTGGCCCCCGACGCCCGGAGCGCCTCCGGCTTGTTAATGATACCATTTGAAAAGGAAAATAACATAATGTTTATCCGATATCAGGTAATATATATTTACTTTGAATACCTGATTTGTGGTAGCAAAAGTACTATAGCATCGTACATATTTCTGCAAAGATTTCGCATATCTTGCGATATTCACGTTCAGTAATCCAATACAACACGTTTGATACGAATGGAACGGTAAAACATGGGAGAGATTGCTCTCAAACGATATCCGATGGATGCATCTGGTTTGAGAAGGTTATTCCTTCGCTTTTGTTGGGAAATTGGAATTGAATGTTTTGTTTAGGTAAGATACCCCGTGTTACTGAATGGAAATAGACTATTACAAATTGATTCAAAATTTAACTTATGATATAGTCTAGTCACCAAGTGCTTTTTTGTTCACCTTTAAGCAGTCTCCGAAAATTATGATTGAGGTGTCATTGGCATCCAGATGATTTTTGAAAAGATTGAAGTTCCGCTTGCAAAAATTGCAAAAGTTATTAACAATTAACTAAAAAAAAACGGGTTTAGTTTTTTGCAAATATCTCAAAAACGAATGAAAATTTTTCAAATTTGTGAAAAGATTCTAAAAGAAGAGGAAATTTCCTAAAGAAAATTCCGACTCCCGGAATTGTAGGACTAATATTAATAACTTTCCCATAGGGTTAAAAATACGCCCGAAAGTGAGTACTCCGGCTTGTGCAAGCTACGCCCCATTCGGGCCTTTAAAGAATAAATATTATTTAAACTTATTAAATATGAAAATTAAAAGTTTAAAAAAATTCAGGCGCCTAGATAGATCAATAAACAATAATCCGTAAACCAAAGCTTTTTTTTGGCGGGTGGAAAATCATCAAATAACCCCTCCCGCTCTTGGGCAGAGCGAAAGGGAGTGTCAGACTTCTACTGACTAAAAACCACCCATGTTCTCTCCTATCTCTTGCGAACAACCCGCAGCCCCGACGGGATAACATTTTATCTGACCTGTCAACCAAACCCATGACCCCATGCTCAGCAGTCGCTTCTCCGACCACTAGACCAATAAGGCCGTCAATCAGCAAACACCAAAACCCAATAGCCTTATAGCGTGGAAATTGTTTTTTGATTGAAGAATTAATAAGTTACACTAAATGCATCTTATACACGCTCGTGGTTTGAATTAGACATGTAACTGTTTATGTGTAGTTTGTTATTTTTTCGGTGAGTGCAGAAATAACACTACATTTTCTAAATCATTTACTTAGTTATTTTTTAGATATTTCGTACCCTATCACAATATTGTTTTATCTAACCCAAAGTAATACCTTGTAATGTCATGTAATGTACATGTACATTAGTGGTATATAGGCGCCAGGCGGACATAATGCTACAAGGCATTACTTTTGGGTTAAATAAAACAACATTGTGGTAGGGTACGAAATATCTAAAAACTAACTAAGTACATGATTTAGAAAATGTATTTACTTATATACGTTACTTTACACGAACTTAAACTTCATGAAGTTTAAATGAATAAATAAACACTAAGTTTAAGTTCGTGTAAAGTAACGTTTTTTGATCCCCGCCTTGGCATATGTATGTATTTATCGTGACTCACAAAACTAAGCTAAATTAAATGGCAAATACCATTGGAACCAACCAATTGGAATTAATCGTAAGATCTTGATGTATAAACAAACTACATTTCCCAAGAAATCCGTCAGTGGGACAACGTTTATTTTATACAACTTTATCAAAACACACGCTACACATTCCAGTGAATTCAATACTGTGTTATTGTGTATCAAGATTACTTGGTCCGATGAAGCGTAGCGCGGAGTATATTCAATGTATCAAGATTGAGGCGAAGCGTATACTGATATGAATTTCTGCAATTTAGTTACATTGCTTACTGTATGTTCAAAGGGAATGGTATATCTTAGACTTAGGTTTCTTTGTGGGATTAAGTAAAATGGTACCAAGAAATAGGTTATGATCATCATGATCACGTACTATGTCTATCACCTGAATCTATAAATAAGTTGACGTTGAAGTTACTTGAGTAAAAGTACTTTTATTCTGTACGTTAGTAATTGCTTGAAGTTAGAACTATCGAAAGTTAGAATTCTAGCTTTACTTTCTTTGACGGTCCTTACTTCGTTCAAGTCCTTGTCTATTGCATACATAATAGTTGCATAAGTAATTACTTAAACTTTAGTAAATAACTTGACCACTAACAACTCTTTTTAAAATATTGGTCGCAAATGAAAACTAGACAATCAGCGTCCATTAGATTGGCCCCAACGTTGGCGGTACTTGAACAGCGAATATCGATACCTGTCTATACTTTTGGCTGTGTCTAGAGGCTCCGTAAATCTATAGATAAGGCACGGCCCTAAGTGGCCCGGCGGCCAGTGACAACACTTCAGCCTGTAGACGTTCAGGATTTACCTAGCTAGGGGTAGCAAGCGGTCAGATCATGTGGATGTGGTAACAGGATTGCAAGGTCTTGATAATTGTGTTTCTTATATTAATCTGGCTACTAAATGAGATTTAATTCACGTTTTACCTAACGCCTATAAGTGGACTGACGACTGTGAGGGAGCTGTACAAGATGTACGAAAAATTATTCAGCCAGCAACTTTTCACAGTCAGCGACCTACTAAAACAGGTGCGTTTAGTGGGGTTAGAAATAACTGTTGCTATAGTATATTATTATAAGTAAGTTCAAAGTTCCACACGACTGCTACGGCATTGTTGCAGCGCTACGCTTTCGTAACTGTGCTACGTCTTCGTAGCATTGCTACGCGACTACGCGGCTGTATAAAGAATTAATTTACCATACGGACTTGTATAAACAAATCATTTTTTACAAAATGATGTTCCATTCCATAAAAATCAAAATACCTCCTTCCTTAAATAAACCTTTAATTGAAATATTGCCATATCCATCATGCCCTAGCTTCTTGTACACGAATGCCGAAGTGATCGCAGACATCAGATACAGGTTCGATCCCTGACGATGCATCGAGGAAGCACTTTATACGTCCACTGCGAGGTTTCAACCAACCTCCACTTTATTGCCCACCATCCATTGACCATCATTTCTAAGGATGGCTTTCAAAGGACTGTTTGCTTACATATCTGTTGAATTTCGTGTTCGACTTGTCTTTGGAGACATAAAAGGGGTATTATTTGCTAAAACAAAGACGTCTACGTTAGGGAGATTGCACATAGGTGTCCAAACCAATCGAATGAAAGTCTTTGATTTGAATTTTAAAAAAATCACTGGGCGACACTTACTTGTTTTGGCTGTAAGTTTTTGTCAAATTATTTAAGTAGTAAGCGCTGTTCAAGCTTCCTCATTGAGACCTATTTAACCGGAAAAAAACATCAACCCCTGTCATACAAATTGTCCTAGTCCAGGGATTGAGATCACATTGATGTAATAAATAAATTATAAAATATATTTTTTATTTATTATATTTTGTTAAGGCCTGGATTCTATGTTTGGTCTTTAAAATAGACAATGACTAATTGTATTTCTTAGTATTTTTTTTTTAAATCAATGCCTTACGCAACCAAAAAATCAAAAAAAAAGAGAGGATGAATGAAAGTCAATGAACAAAAGGTATTTACGCGTTCTGTGGTTTCTGCCTACCCCCATGGGAAAAGGGTGTAAGTTTATATGTATTTTGAATATGTTTCCGTACACCAAAAAAATGCATTTTAATAAATAAAACTAACCCGAACTGTTTTAGAACCTCTTAGTTCCACCATTTTTTGTAAGAATTTCTTAGAAACAAAGACGACCAATAATGAGGTATTTTTCTAAACAATAAATAAAGAAGCCCGAAGAACTCAGAAAACTTTTAGAAGATGATAATTTATTTGTGAAAAAATATGAAATAGCCGAGTTTTTTGTTCCAAGTCTTGATTTGCTCTCACATTTTTATGAAGAAGAAAATAATGCCTTGGAATTTAAGTGTTTTGTTTATATTTTGAGCGACGAGATAATACTCCTTAGCAGGGTGTTGGTGTCTGTAGTGGGTGTCTTTTAAGCTTTGTAGTAAACACGTGTAACTTGGTTTGAACGACCAAATATATTTTTTATTTCTAGACATTATTTTTCATAGCGTGTCGATGGCGTTCTAAATTGTGTCGGCCTAGAACTGAACGACTAGTTTGGTGCTTTCGGTAGCATCGATCAGTTCCTGTAGTGAACAACAACAGGACATAGACATTAATTATCGCTGAGTTAACGATTACATTTTCTTAATATGGAAATCGGCCGTCTGAAGTTCTTTTATTAAAATATTGTCAGCATACTTATTTTTTCAGAATTGTTGATTTTCCACTCACCCACACTCTTAATCAGATAGACTGCTTTGGTCCAAGTTGGTAGTTATACCATCATTCTCCTGCCCTTTGGGGTCGGCGCAACATGTCTTCTTCTTCCAAACTTCTCTATTACTCGTCATGTCAGCAGTCACCTCCTTTCTAGCCATATCACCTTCACACAGTCCATCCATTGTTTCTTTGGTCTTCCTCTACTCTTATAGCCTAGCTAAAAATCTCTCATTTTTTTCTATTCGATTTAAACAATGGCAATATTGCCATCACGAGAGAAAAGTACACCGAGAGATCAAAGCTTGCAACGTCATCTTTCAATCTATTATTTAAAGCATTGCAAAGTACTGGAGAAGTGAAGAATATTGGCCAGCTACAGTCTAATTTGTATGTCGAGTGCAACATCTCCTTACTGCGGAGTTTGAAGAGTTTTCTTTCAAAAGGGAAGCGGGGAAATGTTGTCTTGTTATTGTTAGAGTAGCAGACCAGCGGAGGAAACCACACGACCATTTACACCTTTTTAATTTTGGAGGGTGGGAAGTCATCAAATGACCTCACGCAGTAGACCAAGAGGCATTCAACCAAATCATTACAACTCATACTTTTTTTTGGAGGTTGAGATGTCATCAAATGACCTCCCGCTCTGGGCGGAGTGGAAGGGAATGTCAGACTTCTACTGACTAAAACCACCTATGTTCCTTCTTAGCCCTTTGTGTCCGGGGCCGCGGTATCTCTTTCGAACATCCTGCAACCCTATAGACTATTTTTTTATCTAGTTACCACGTGTTGAGATATATACGTTTCACTGACTTGTTTAAAATACCCTTGTGGGAAACTTGTAATTTCATTGTAGACTTCATAATAACTGCCACTTTGGTCTATCTTTAGGTAAAGTGCCTCGGAAAGTACGTTAAGCTGTTGGTCCACGCTCCCTATCTTTGGCAGTCGTTACAGGTAGTCAGCGACCTGAAAGTCTGACAACCAGTCTTACCAAAACACATAACCTAGTATTAACTGAGTTATGGAGGTCAGATAGGCGGTCGCTCCATGTAAAATACTGGTATTCAACTGCATCTGGTTAGACTGGAAGCCGACCCCAACATAGTTGGGAAAAGGCTAAGCAGATGATGACTCTGTAGACATATTATTATGCAACTATTAGCAGCATATCTCTACACATTTAATTTCCACAAAATTGAACCTTTAACCTGTCCAGCAGAGCTGTTTATCTCATCGTTTTGAAGTAAGCATTCTATCTTAAGAAAGAAAAGTGTGGGTGAATTTTACTCAAGCTCTCAATGTTCTCTCAATGTCCGCGTTACTGTAAAAGGAAAAAATACGACAAATAACAAACAATGCTTGACGGACAGATTAACATTTTAATTGCATCAGCAGTCTCTTTTATTTTAAAAAGCCTGAAAGGTTTATTTCTTGTTTAAGCTCATGGTAAATACCGTAATATTATCTGTTTCATTTTATTAATTTTGAGCCCCGTCTTGAGTAAGATTAGGGTGGTCATTTTTTATATTGTTCCGTATTCATAGATAACTAATTTGATATTATGAGGAATTCACACAATTATTGACCTCTATGTTATTCTCTTCAAAATGGACATTTTATCGTTTGTTTTTTAACCGACTTCTCAAAAAGGAGGAGGTTCTCAATTCGATCGGTATGATTTTTTTTTTTTCGCGACAGCAAGTTTTTTTTACAAAAGTTACACATTAAAGCCACTTTAAAAGATACTGCTTCTAACCAATTACTCCTCATAATTTTAGGATCTTCACCGCCTATTAAACCGCCAAAGAAGAGCTTTCGAACCGCCCGTATACAAAAACCAGATACAGTAAAGAAACTTTATGCTAAACCGAATGCACTCGCCGTCGCCAGCAAACGCCTAGAGTGCGCCGTGACTTGAATACAGAATCACCAGCAAATGCATACCTACTACCATATTTCAACACTATGCCACCGCAAAAACACATTGCTTATTCACACCTCCTAATATTAACACAACTATTACTGGCTATGTTAGATGCCTGCATCATTCACTCTGTGCAATAACAGCAATGGTTAACGGACACAGCGAAGTGTTCGTTTAATACACGTCCTGTCGACTCGTTGTGAAGGATTGGATCCCATTTCGAATTCCTAGCCCGTAATGGGCGTAAACAAAGAGATTATTACGAGCAGATGCAATTAACATCAAAAAGATACAATGAAAGAAGCCAGGCTTTAAAAGTTTTATGAGTAAATACCGCTATAAAAACGAAGTAGGCGAAATTAGAGCGAGGAGGTGCTTATGGAATTTGAAGATTGTGGGCAAGAAATGTGTTGGAGAATTGTCTAATTTTGGTCTTAATTAACTTGGTAACCTCGTTTAGATACTTTTTTTTTCTCAAAGCAATAAAAACACTGTTTATTGCTGGTTAACGTTTAATTTTAAGTAAAAGTTGTATATGTAGCCCTAATAAACCTAAATATCCCATTTGATACGATTTTTTTTCGAAAATAAATGTTTAGTAATTTTCGGTAATGCAATAGGAACGAAAATTATAACAAAGCTTGGCTTACATAGGCTCTAATACAAACAATAAATACTTAGATATTTTCAAGTAACTACGGTAAGGTAAGGTTATTTTTTTTGTTAGTATTTAGGTATATAAATAAATCGTCCATAGCGAAATTTTGGCTCTATTTTCAGCCTAGCCTAGTAGAGACTAGGCTAGGCTGAAAATAGACCCAGAATTGTATTGTAACATCTATGATAATAAATATCAATGACTAGCTGACCCACGCAACTTCATCTGCGTCACTTAATATAGCTCATAACCTTTCTCGATAAATCTACTATCCAACATAATTATTAAAAGTTAAATCGTACTCGTAACAAACAAAATTCTCACCTATCCTCTTTTAGTTGAGATTGGCTTCGATTATATTATTAAAGTGACAATTACTTTAGCTATCTCTTACTGTTAAAATTAAATATACAGTAACACGTTGTACTTGTAAACATTACGGTGCAGTATTTTTTTCGAATTTGAAATTCTTCGAAGTCCCCTGAGACCAGAATCCCCACTAACCTACCGCACCGGACCGAATGACTGCCGCGCGCGTAATTAATTTGTCGCGTGGATATTTTTATATTGCGATATCTTCTAAGATATTTGTTTAAACTATATAGAGTAAAGGGCACAAATATTCTATATTAAATTTCCGTGCTAACAAACCCATTTATTTAGATATAGATTAATACCATATGGGTTAAATAAGCTTCGCAAAATACCATTATTTTTAACCTAACATTTTAATAGTAAAAAATGGTTACAGTGAGTCAATCTTAAAAGATAGACATATGCTGTCGCGGACTTTTTTTTAGAACTTTTAAAGAGCAACAATTCTTTCATATGTGATATTTGCGTAGCTTAAACCGTTTTCGCAGCGCACGCAACGGAAGCTCTTAAAAAGGAATATCTTTTCCCGTTTTTGCAACATTTTTCATTTCTGCTCCGCTCCTATTGATCGCAGCGTGATGTTATATAGCCTAAAGCCTTCCTCGATAAATGGACTATTCAACACAAAAATAATTTTTCTATTCCAACCAGTAGTCCCTGAGTTTACCGCGTTCAAACAAACAAACAAACTCTTCAGCTTTATAATATTAGTATAGATTATAATATTAGTATAGATAGCTTAAAAGAAAAGCCTTAACAGGTCTTTATAAAATAAAACCGAATTGCAACCACAATAAATTTATTATCACATAAAACATTTTCACTCATAAACAACATTTATCTACGATAAAAAGTAAAAAGTCCACATAAACGACTGTCTGAGCAACGATCCACTATCAGGGGATTACCCGTTTTATAATGATTTATGATCATCCATCGAGATGAAACAATAATATAGAAAAATAGTGTTCTCGCTGTGTTGCCAACGTGGGACATTTATTATTAAAGAGGTTTTAATGTTATGAAATAAGATCATAAAAATAAAACGTAGTCCCTTCAAATACAGAAGACTTGTTTTTCTTTTTAGAGCAAATCAGCTTATATCTTAAAAATATTCAAATGACTGTAGGTAGGTACTCGTCGCGTTCCAAATCTCATCAGAATAAATTCGAATCAGTATCAAGCTCGATGATTTCGAACCAAATTCGATTTGATTCAAACTGAAATCATCGGGGGTAAATCCCCGACCATAGACACCACAATCACGTCAACATTCTAAACACAAAAATACCAGTATCATACTATCATCATCAGCAACACAGCATTTAATACTATTTAGCAGTAGGAAAGCAGCTCGCTGAGGCTACAGGCCTTGTCACAGCACTCGTTGACGACGAACCTCTTGCCTCTGGAGGGTAGGGACATGCCCCTGGCCTTGTGAGAAGCCATCCATGGCCAGCCGTACTGGCCTTCTTGCTCTTTGTAGTATGGGGACAAGATGGCATCTGGAATTAGATTTTTTGTTATCAGTCAGAGTTGCAAAGAGTAATAGAGAAGCATGGAAACAGAAGACATGCTGTGCCAACCCCAAAAAAAACTAGGATAAGGGTAGAACAATGATGGTGTTAGTCAGAATTGCGAATATAGCTCGATGAAGTGTTAGTTACTTTAAATGTTTTTGGTCAAAGAATATTAGGAGCCTAGAAGCATCTAAGTAGTAGTTTTGGTAGAGAAATGCGTAGACTTTATTTTGGACAGTCTAAGAATCATATAAAAAAGTGCAACCATCATGACAAGTTTCCCAGATCGAATTATTAAGTCATACATTTTCACTTAGCACCTACTTCCACTGTTATGTAATACCTACATGCTGATTTAGGAGTCGTTAAAATTCAGAAAATACATCCTAATCGAGAACTTAGTAAAACCTCTTCTTCTTAGCGTGTCGATGGCAAATTTCTTTACGATCAAATCGTTTTAACCCATTATTCAGCTATGCGGACTCTACTCGCTGATGCAGTCATAAGGTCGTCAAGTGTGCAGGTGTCAGGGCATGCAGCGCAAGATGGAAGGTGGGACATTATCAGTAAAACCTCTGATATGTTTTAAGTGTGTCGAGGTCCGTTCTTCTAAGTTCCAATATAAAGAACACCCCATTACTTTGACTGCCTTGCCGTGGTTAATTACTACCTCACCTAAAACAATCCTAACAACCTTCCTTCCCGAATCACCATTAAAACAATTACTCTTCCTCAATGCACTCAATACCAAGATAAATTCCCACAAACCATGGAGATACATTCAGATTGCATTAAATACTGACGGATCGGTAGACCGCTTGCGTAATAAATCGTTCCTCTTAGCCGACTTTTACAAATTGCAGCAGAAGATAAGCAGCTGGTACACTATAAGAGAGCTTTCTTTTATTGTGAAATGCGCTCGGTTCAGACTCGAGAGGATATTGTAATAATCTTCATATTGATTGTAGTTGCCAGTCTGTGTTTTCATCAAGGTATGTAGGTACTGTGTGTACTAGATTTTCTTTTTACTTTATAAGCAACTTAAATTTACAGTTGTTGAAGTCCAAAATAATAAGACGAGGAAAATGGCACTTTTAGTAGCGTCCTTCAGCTCCTGTGATGTGCACAAGCTGTTGGCTGTGTCTGCCTGTTAGCAGGACACGATATGAAGTGACCCATAGTTTGTGTGGCAACACCAATTTACACTCAAGGGCAGAGTCATCTCCCGTCGGGGCTGCGGGTTTTTCGCAAGAGATACCGCGGCCTTGACATGAAGGGCTAAGAAGGAACATGGGTGGTTTTTAGTCAGTAGAAGTCTGACACTCCCTTTCGTTCTGCCCAAGAGCGGGACCCCTATTTGATGATTTTCCACCCACCCAAAAAAAAAAAGGGCAGAGTCATCTATCTCCACCTGAACCTGGGTCCAGAGTCTATTCAAAGACAGTTTACACCACCTATACAAGTTATTAGTTGAACATAAAAACCAAATAAAACTACATAAAATCAGACAGAATTAGAAGATATAGATTTAATGGAAGTTATTCCCTCTGGCGGGTTCACTACAAAGAGCTCTTTGTATACGAGCTCTTTGTATGTTGACTAGAAAACTGAACTTACTATACATAGATCCAGAGTCAGACCGCTTATTCTCCGTGTCTTCCATGCACAAGAACGCCAGAGCCCTAGCGAGTGACCTCCCACAGTAGACCTGAGGGTTTGACTCCTGGTACGGAGTCCCGCCTCCAATGTGCGCGGAACATAGTGTGATGGTGCACAGCGTTGCAAGCAGGATTGACTGTTGAGTATTCATCTGTAATAATTGAAGATAGCTGTAGTGACTTCCAAAAAGTGTCTGGGTCAGAATGAATGAAGGTGGAGGACATAGTGTTGTAGTGCACACAGCACACATTTTGGAAGAAGCGTATTTTTAACAGTGAACTGCCATCATCATCAGCCTATAACGTTCCCACTGCAGGGACTCAGGCCGCCTCTCTAGGAGAGGGATGGCCTATAATCCACCACGCGGGCCCTGTGCGGGTTGGTAAATGTCACATGTCTTCGAATTTTTTGGTTCTAAGACATACCGGTTACCTCACGAAGTTTTCCTTCACCGTTTTGGGAGCAGTGGTGATGATATAAATTACACAAAGCCTGGGTTCGAACCCACGACTCACTGTTCGTAAGTCGGGGCCGCCACCACTGGGCCACCACTGCTCCACTGTGAACTGCCATAGTCAGAGTTCATTTGATAGATTAATTATTTTTAGCTCGTTGGTCTAGTGGCCTGTAAAACGTGTTGCGCCGACCCCAAATAGAATGGGACAGGGGCAGGAAGATGATGGGGGCAAGTCTATTTCCATCAGTATGGCAATAGACTCGCAACCATTACATCATCTTTATTTATTTAATTCTTAAATATACAAGTGTAGGTACACTGTACAGATGCCTAAAAACATCGGCGTAACCAGATATAGTGAATACTTGTATTAAACTTGGCGTAACTGCAACACATCTGTTTGGTTAGAAGAAGCCTTCTAACCAAACAGACAGATGTGTTGCTGGGGAGTTTGTTCCGCCACTTCTTCTTTCCAGCAAAAACACTAGGAAGTGTCGAAGGGTGGGCGTTTTGGGGGACTGTCACTTGTAAATAAGTAAAGTAAAGTAAATTTTTGACGTTCGAAAAGTGCTGATTATCAGCCTAGTTTGAATAAATGACTTTTGATTTGATTTGATTTGATTTGCATGTCTGCACTTCACAACCCAGGTAATCATATCCGTTACCAAGATAGATTGTCAGTCTATCTGGAATTTGCATTAAACACAAGAAAAGTGGGTCGCCTACAGCTCTGCCAGTCATTTCGTGGAATACACAACCATTGACGATTCGCTATATTATTTATGAATAACTTTTTAGGAAATCCGGATATTTTATGAAAATCTATTCAACATTTTCCTTTTCCTTACTCAATTTCCAGGGATACAAGGAAATCGACACGGCAAATCGCAATGTTTATATTATCTGTATACATCATTGTTTTCTGTGAAACGTTGATCTCTTGTTGATCCCTTTGAATAAGCGCTCGGTAAAATCACATGATACTCACTTTGATACTGTTGAACTTTTTAAAATACTTGTTTCGTTTAAATATACCTTCACAATCGAACAGCTTTTGTAAATGTTAATAAACATATCCGAATTCAGTGTACTTTACACATAATTCGGATAATTTTCAGCGAAACACTGGTTGTATTACAACAATAAGTTGTACAAGATATCAAATGCAATAAATTCTCATTGATTTACAAATGGAGGCGAGCAGCCAATTGGCAAAGTAAATGTACAAGATTAAAACGAAATATTGGAACGGAAATGGGTGCCCAACAACTACGGGCAAATAAACTTATAAGGAGCTTAGTTTTCTTTACCCATATATCACGTTGTTGTAGCATATTATTTCAATGATATGCATAAAATAATATAACATTTAATACACCTCCTTAATTATTTTATGTAGGTATATCATCATATATATACTGGCAGTAAAATCACTGAAAATACAATTTGGAAATAAGGTTGGTAGAGTTTCATAAAAAACTCTGAAGTCATCTTAGAAATAATCCCAAAAATTAATGTTAATTAACCAAAACCTTATCGCAATATTACAATCCATATTTATTATCAATTTAATATATCACAGTATCATTAATAAAGAAATAAACTTAATTCTCTCACCTTAGTATCGCAGACCGCACCTTGCCCGAATATGAAAGGCTGAAGCAAGGAATTCCCATTTTATACCCCGTAACATGTTTCACAATAATAATTAATATTCCACATGTCAATAATGATAATTATGGTTGTGAATAATGTAATTTGATGTGTGACCTTGTGCTTGGTAGAGGTGTCAAGGGGTGGCTATGTCTCTCACCTTTGTAAGGCGGTCATGTGGATAGAAAAGGTCAACAAGAAAACTAGTAACGTGTCGTGTTTGTAAAACAATTGCGAAGACACCCTTCGAACCAGAAAATATTAGGCAAAAACTAATAAGTTAAAGATCTAAAAAAAATTATAAAGATCTTAAAGACAACGAACACCGTACACCAGTCTGTTAGTCTATACCTATACTTAAAATTTAATACTGGTAGGTGTAAGTTTTAGTCAGTTTTAGACACACTCCCTCCTGCTCCACCCAGAGTGGGAGGAGTCATTTGATGATTTCCCATTGCTAAAAAAAAAGTTTGTACGTAATTTTCTATTTTTCTCTGAAAATAAACGCCATCATGGAGTTTGGCACAAGTAAAGAGAGGCTTATACCCAACAGTGGGTGAATTCGGGATGTGGATGATGTTGATGAAATGCCAGCAGGCACATAGCTTGTCTTCTTATAAACTTGGCACTAATAACTATACTGCCAGTTTTTGTCCTTGTCTGTAGTTTCGTCTACCTGCATTTAACAATAGCAATGACGATTAGAAGTAGAAGTACCCTACACGATCAATCAACATCAAAATTATCTATAAACTTGCCACGTTGCCTAAACAGGGGAGCATGAACATTAGTCACCACAAGGTCTCTATCTATCACGCAAGTGCCCACACATCATCGGCTCGTATCCGAAGACACATGGCCACTGACTCGAAGGTGCTTAGAGTGGAACTGTCATCGCCAAATGACCCTATATCAAAGTATCCATTAAGATTGCTCAGGATTTAGGTCTATTCACATTTCGGTCGAGGCAGTTTTTCGATAGCAGAGAATTTATTTAAGGTGAATTCGGCATAAGTTATGTTTGGGTGCCTTTGAATTGATTCGGGAATTTTAGTTTGTAACCTTAAGCGTACAAAAGTCATGAAGAATGCATGGGAGTCGATATGAAAATGATGATGATAAAGCGTTAAAACGTCAGTTAGTACACAAACAAAGTTCAGTAACCAACACATCGGATACGGCACAGCCACATAGCAAATGAGCATGGAGAGTTCGCCTCCACATCTTCCAAGTTGTCTGAAAAAAGCAATACACTAAAGCATCCATATTCAATCGGATAGTATAAATAAATGTAGCAAATTCATCAGGTGTCCTGAAGCCTTAATGCTCCAATTTTACAATGGCGTCGTACTGGCGCGAATTCCAATCTGGGGCGCACTTAAGCCGTCAAATAAGATGAAACCAAGTGGAACATTGGATGTGACGTCCCCCCCAAACACAACGTTTGCTGTCGTACACTTCATTTGTTAAAAGTCTATTCCGCTCCGTTGAACGATTTAATGGAGATCAGTGAGTATGACGTATTTGAAATGTAAACAAAATTGTTATACGAGTACAAACTCCCGCTTTTAGCGAACGCTTGAACGACAAACGGGCGCGCTTTGAAGTTTAAGTGTTACTGGTAATTGCAGTCCTTATATAAATAAGTTGTAGGTATATATGTATTTAAACCAACGCCAACGGGCGTTAAAGTGAGTTGTTTGCGCAATTTGGTAGATACTCGAGCATTAGTTATATAATATCATCCGCAAAGGTACATTGTCATAAGTGTGATCAAACTTTAAACATCTGACAAAGTAAGTACCTACTGCACCTAATATCGAAATGTGTTATAAACCACCTAAACCTCTGTAGCAAGGTGTCAGACAGGAAAGGATATCTCCCGAAACTGTTCATTACTATACTGGGATTACTGCAAGAGCATCATCATAAATAAATGGCAACTAGACCTCACCTTCGACCACACTAATACTACACATTAAGTACATACATATACAAACAAGTTCACAAAAACCTAAACATTGTAGATCTAAATAAATATGAAATTAAATCAAAATTAACGGAATGGCTACTGAAACAGGACTATCTACAAACAGAATCCCTACTTAAATACGTCTCCTAACTACCTACATATCCCCAATCACACACAGCACACTCACACACACACACTCTCACACACATACACACACACGCACAACCACCCACACGTGCACGCACATACACACATGCAAACACACCCACACGCACACACACACATGCAAACACACACATAACGTTTAAATAGATACTGTTACATAAATTAGCCTTATTCAGAACCCAGGTAGATCGACTCAGTCTACTGTTATACTAATTATAGCATCACTTTTTAAGCTGAATCACTGTCTCTCAAGATACAGGTTGCCTAGTTTGAGAGGCAGGGTTTTCTATATTGTGTACAGATTTCAGTTCTTAGATTGTCTTGCATTGTGTCACTACCAAAGCCCATGTAAATTGTGTTTATATAAAATAATAACAATCTGTATTTTTGTGAAAAATAAAGTTATTTATTATTATTATTCGCTATTTCACGACAATTGTCCAAAATAATATCTACCCTACTTCCCGAGAATAAAATCGTATCATAAAAATGAGCCTAACGTGTCTAAAGAAGTTTCACTTTCAAATTATGAAAGTCAAGAAAAGAAAAATGATGATCCTTCATTTAGGCCCTCCAACAATTTTTTAAACTGGGTCCGTCTAAAGCTAGCTTCCCACTGTCCGTGATATCGCGGACGGACGCGGACCAGCTCGCACGACACACCGTGGGCAGGGTCTCGTCCGTGGTAGCACAAGACGTCTGTGGCGGTGCGCCGGTATACGTCGTGAGGCGGGAACTTCACCTTTACGGGGCCCCGGTGTGGGCGCTTGCCTTGAGAAAGTGGGCCGCCCACTACCTGAACGCGCCCCAAAAGGTGATGGCCGTAAGGCTAGTCCGTGGGTACCGCACGATCTCCCGCGAAGCGGCGAACCTCCTTGCCGGATTGCCGCCATGGGATCTGGAGGCGCTAGTCCTCGCGCGCCTGCATGAATGGCGCGCGGAGGCGCTGCACCGGGGGGTCACTCCGTTGCCGCGGCAAATTGCTGCGCAGCGGATAGACCTCCGGTGCGATCTCATGGCGGCATGGAGAGAGCGACTGTCGCAACCCCGTGCAGGGCACGCCACGATAGTGGCGGCAAGTCCCCTCTTTGAGGAGTGGCTGGAGAGGCGCCACGGCGCCCTCGCCTTCCGTCTGACGCAGGTACTCACCGGACACGGTTGTTTTGGGAGGTACCTGCACAGAATCAGGCAGGAGGAAACGCCCAGATGTCACCATTGTGAGGATCGGCCGGAGGACACGGTGGAGCACACCGTGGAGGTCTGCCCCGTTTGGGCGGAGCCCCGCCGTGTTCTCGTAGCGGTGATCGGCGGCGGCGGCCTCTCGCGTCTGGTCCTGGTGTAAGTCATGGTCCGGAGCGAGGAGGAATGGGACGCCGTCGCCTCCTTCTGCGAAGCAGTGATGCTAGCGAAGGAGGTGGCGGAACGTGAGAGGGAGATAACCTCTCGTCCCAGCCGCCGCGGGAGGCGCTCCGGGCGTCGGGGGCCACGTGATGGCTTCCGGCCACCCCTGTGGGCGGTGAGAGATGGGCTAGCTCGCCGTCCGTCCGTCTTATGACGACGACAGGCCGTGTCGACGGCGCGTTCGTGTTCCACGCGCGCCTCAAAGAGATGTCAGCAACAAGGAAGGGGCCTGCAAGGGCTGACGCCCGTCGGGGCTGCGGGTTGTTCGCAAGAGATACCGCGGCCTCGACATGAAGGGCTAAGAAGAAACATGGGTGGTTTTTAGTCAGTAGAAGTCTGACACTCCCTCTCGCTCTGCCCAAGAGCGGGAGGGGTTATTTGATGATTTCCCACCCCCCAAAAAAAAAAAAAGATTACGTTTGATTGTCTCAGGATACACGAAGCCAAACGAATCAATTACACAGCACCCAACTCATCTGTAGCACTCGCCGGTCAATGCATGGCACCACTAGTTATGCTCGCTTGGCTCGTGGGTGGTTGGTAACAGTTCTAGGAATATGAGCTATGTAATATAGTTGTTAATTTCAGGAATAATCAATTAATTATCTTATATAGATGCAAGTTTTATGTCTAGTCTGCTTGCCGAGATACAGGATCCGTCCTAGTTCGGCAACAGAAAATTCCAAAAAACCTAACCTAACCCATTTAAACGGTTTTCTCTATGTGTGTTACTTTGTGTTGAGTCCTACTTTAACCTAGGACAAACCCTTTACCTGAAATCGGGTTTGGCCGGTAGCACATACCTTTTTTTTCTCGATGTTGAAATTCTCATGGATGTCCTCCGCCCTGGGGAGAGCGAAGGGGTCTGTCCAACGACCATACAGCCTCCATGGCTGTATGAACGTTGAGTCTGTCAGACTCATACTTACTGAAACCACACCGGTGTTCCCTCGCACACTTGCGTCGGGGGGCGGGAACGAATGTGACTTTCGCTGCCCCAGACTAGACTGCTGCGGGCCTAGTCCCGGAGGGGAGTGAGGTGTACAACTCGGGACTGTTACGTCTTAGAGAGGGTCCACTCTGATGGGGGGCGGCGGATGTCGCCGGGTCCGTCACCCCTGGACCTGTTTATGGGAGCTGGAAGAGGGCATTGTCCGCCCTCTGCCGACGCCCGGTGCGTCTGCTGCGGGATGGGCGGGAGGTCATCAGCTCCCTTTCCCGCTCTGCAGTTTCCTTCTGCGACATAACTGATTCGCAGAAGGACACCACTGCATCCCAGGACTCTGCGCTGCCAACCACCATCCATATACCATGCACGGTGCGGCTCATCCCACGCGGCCCACTCTGCCAACGTATGCCGCCGCACCGTTCCTCTAAGGTAACACATATGTACATCAACTTTACTGACCTACTTATCTGGGGGCACGGCAGTGCCCCAGCCAAGTCGAGTAATAAAGCGGCACGGCCGTACCATTCTTTTCTCGAAACAGTTCAAGCCATTTTCGACCTCCTATAACTTCGTTGTGGATAAAACTAGAATCCTGAATTTTTAGTAACCAAATAGGCGTTGTATAAACACGGATTATTTCAAATTTCATTCAATTTTTTTTTTTTTTTTTATAAAAACGTTGCCCCACACTAGGAATTTCTCCTGTATCATGGGTGCGTTTACAAACATTTAAACTCACATACACAAACACAACCAGACCTGAAACAACTATCTGTAGGTCATACAAATATTTGTTCCGTGCGGGGATCGAACCCGCGACACGCAGCGCAGCAGTCCAATCGCTCAGCCACTGCGCCAACCGTGCCGTCCGTTTTGAACCAGTAGTTTAAGAATTATAACTTATCAAAGTTCCTTAGTTTTGTCACTCACTAACTGACTGACTGACCGATCATCAAAAGTATAAGGCACTTCTAGCAGACATGGAAGCTTCAAATTTAGAATACAATTAGTGTTTAGTGTATACATCAAGAAAAAACTCAAAAAAAAAATCTGTCTAGTTTTCTAGATACACCAACTGCATTAATAACTTTGTAATCCCATATAAATGTATAGGATTACAAAGTTAAACTTACATTTTCAGCGAATGAATTTCACCGATTGATCTGAAATTTTGCTCGTATATGTACATCGCCTAACAATGCAATATTATTATGACATGGAGCTGATCTGATGATGGAGTTGGAAGGTGGCCATAGGAAATCCATTTTAGAACGTCATAACCCCATCGAGTTTGGACTCGTTTGATTCATCTTGACGATTACTTTGTCTTTAGAGTATGTCCTTGGTCTGATGATGGAGCTGGAAATTAGTCACAGGAACTCCATTTTAAAATGTCATAACCCCATCGAGTTTGGGCTCGTTTAAATCGTCTTGACGAGTACTTTGTCTTTAGATGGTGGTCAGGGTCTGTTGATGGAGGTGGAAGGTGACCATAGGAATTCCGTTGTTAAACGACCTAACTCCATCGAGTTTGGACTCGTTTGATTCGCCTTATCAAGTACTTTGGTTTTAGATTATGTCCAGGGTCTGATGATGGAGCTGAAAGGCGGCCATTGGAATTCTGTTATCAAACGACATAACTCCGCCGAGTTTGAGCTCGTTTGATTTGTTTTGACGAGTACTCTGTCTTTAGATGGTCTGATGATGGGGCTGGAAGGTGACCATTGAAATTTCGCTATAGAATACGACATAACCCATAGAGTTTAGACTCGTTTGATTCGTCTTGACGAGTACTTTGTATTTAAATGGTGTCCAGGGTCTGTTGATGAAGATGGAAGGTGGCCATAGGCATTCCGTTATAAACGACTTAAGGTGAATGCTCCAACTAGCCCGCGAAATTCAATTTTTTTTACGTTTTTTGCAATTTGCAGGTCAGTGTAAGTTTCTATGTTGATTAAAATAGTAACTACATACGTCTTACAGCCGCAATTTATATTTTAATCAACATACAAACTAGCACTGGCCTGCAAATTGCAAAAAACGTAAGAAAATTTGAATTTCGCGGGCTAGTTGGAGCATTCACCTTAACCCCGTCGCGTTTGGACTCGTTTGATTCGGCTTGTTGAGTACTTTAGCAGTTCTTCAAATCGATGAATGAGACTGCTCCAAGTTCGAATAAATCTAGTATTGTTGATTCATTATAAGTATCTACAAAAAGAAATGAGATCCCACTAAAAAGAAAACGTAAAAAAGCCAAGTCGCACAACTCAGTTCTTCTACCGTAAAAAATAGTAAGATCCATGTAGTGCCAAGTCGTAGTACATCATCATACCCCTTGGTGGAGCTGGTTGTCAGACTTTCCGGCCACTGACTACTACTAACAACTTCCGTATGAGAATTCCCGTACGTAATGGTTGTACACCCATCCACAGACCAACAATGAAGCGGCGGGTAACCTTCTTTTTTTTGTTTTGGGTGGTGGTAAATCATCAAATGACTCCTCCCGCTCTGAGCAGAGTGGTAGGGAGTGTCAGACTTCTACTGACTAAAAACCACCCATGTTCCTTCTTAGCCCTTGTCCCGAGGCCGCGGTATCGATATCTTTTTCAAACAACCCGCATCCGCGACGGGCGGAGTAAGCTTAACCTGAAGAGCGGCTGTTATTATGTAGCGACGAGCTCCCGGTTTTTTTCCTGTAGCAGAGATAAAAACACAATGGCTTCATAGACTCTCAATCAAAATTGATTTCGTTCTGAAAAACAAAGATTTTTAACTACCTACATATTTTATCAGTATAGCTGTGAATTTTCTCAGACAGGTCAAGGTTTACCTTAGATGGGATTTTAGAATATAATACTAATACATAATGCTCAGTAAATTAATATCTGCGAGCGCCGCCGCGGGCACCGCCTCATATAAACTACTACAATACTATGTACTTTTTTGTAACACCGTTCTGCGTTGCAAGAAGAAAAATATACCTTGGAAAGATATTAAATTAACTGGCAACCTTTTTAAAGCATAATTTAGAATTTTTAAAGCTGCCAACTTTAAAATGGCGGCTCAAATGTCAAAATCGACAAACAAAGCGTGTGTTTTTTTGTAAAACGAACCAATTCATTTTGTGAATTTCATTGATAATAAATATTAATGATGTCTCGTGACCCCAGAAAAGTCCCAAGACCGTTTTACAACAGAGATAGAGATTGGGATAGGGACAGGCAACAAAATCGCGATCGAGACCGTGAGCGTGAACGTGATAGAGGCCGGAACATTATAGATCGCAATGATTACAGAAACCGGCCACTTCGGAAGAGAAGCCGTACGCCTCCCCGAAGAGATGACAATGACAAGCGGAGAAGTCGCTCACCGCGTAAAAATGATAAAGACCTCATAGACGATAACATTTTGAGTGAGATATCTAAGCTGCCAGAACCCAGTGAGCTGTGGGACAACCAACAGTTTCAAGAGACTGTAGGGTTTCCTTCACAGCCGCCCCCTGGCTTCGCCCCTCAAGAGGTACTCTATAAGACTGATTTACATATTTGATATTGCACTTTGTAAATTATTATGTAAATATACTAGCATAATGTACTGCACGAGTTGTGCCAAAAATATCATAGTTTTTAAATATCAAAACCATCAATACACTTTACTGTTATCACTTCTAGACCACATGTCAATTTAATATACATATAATTGCTATAGTATTATCAAAACAGTTTAGAGCAAAAACCAAGCACATTTTATTATTCTATTATTGGGGGTTTGGGTTTCCGCACTTGGTCCTTAAAGTGGACCATTGTGCGTGAGCCATGTTGGCCGATCACTCTAACCAGCCTACTTCCCTCCAGAAGCAGATCAGACTTCCCGGTCTCCTCAGGGCATCCACAAGGGATCTTGGTGTTCCTAGGGTTTCCTCAACCAAGCACATTTTAAATTAAACAAAACTTGGAAGCAGGCGGCGTCCATTCTATTCTCATTTCATTTCATAATTTAATATTCAAATGAACCCCGCCTGCTTCCAAGTTTTGTTTAATAATTTAAAATATCCTTGTTTTTTTTGTTTTTTCAGTCCAGTTTTTTAGTTGCTTAACTACTTTTTTTTATTTCCAAGTTTTTAGCTCTATTGTGTTTCTTCTTTCCTTGGTCGCAAAAATTCTTCACAGATGATTTAACTTTTCGGTTTGTTTATAGGATTTGTCACTTTGAATTTCTTTTAAACATAATTATATATTTTTGTAATCTTCGCTTGAGACCTCCATGGTACTCCATGGTACTGGATTTTTTTTTTTTAAACTCCGCGATATGGCCCCCAAAATCTGCAATTTTTCTGTTTTTTAATTTTAATGTAGCCAATGACAATCGCGCCATCAACACGAATCTAACGACGTATATTTCATTCAAATCCTTTCATCCGTTTATGAGTTATGAGGTAACAAAGAAACAAACATACATACACGTCAAACATATAACGCTTCTTTTGGGCTTTGCCGCAGTCGGGTAATTATTGTTCATTGTTTGCTTAGGTACCTAAAGTAAGCTGATGACTAATAATAATAATCGCTTGGGTCGACCTTTAGGTTAAGTCCGTCTTGCCTAGGTTGGGCCGTGGATGGGTGACCACCCATTACGTGTAGGTACCAAGTTTCCTCTGTCATTACTAGATCTTTGACAGTCAATAGCTGGAAAGTCTTACAACCAGGCAGTCTTACCAAAGCATATTGTATTATCCAGTACTAACTACATTTTGAAGAACAGATAGGCAGTCGCTCAATGTAAAATTCAGCTGCATCTGGTGTAATAATAAAAAAAAGAGTGTGTGATGAGATGAGAAGAGAGTGAGATGAATGAAATTAAACTGTGTGGTGTGCTCCAAATAAAAATAAGTAAAAGTGAAAATTCGGGCGCCTGGAGTACACACAAAACTATGCCAAGGATAGACTTACCTGCGGGAGCTTGAGACTTTTAATCTTCAAGCGGGAAGGCATCAATAAAAATCAATCATGAAAAGTAAGAACGACTTTATTACCCGAAGGCTGCTGGTTTGAAAATTCCTTTCTAACATTAACAACTCTAATGTGTAAAATTAAGAGAAAATTGTTGTT
This sequence comes from Diarsia brunnea, assembly GCA_949774965.1. Lineage (NCBI taxonomy): Eukaryota > Metazoa > Arthropoda > Insecta > Lepidoptera > Noctuidae > Diarsia > Diarsia brunnea. Next base: position 1,578,341 of record OX459005.1, on the reverse strand, counting down.
ATTATAAGACCTGTCATTATTGCACTTTTTTTAAAATAAATAATAATAATAATAATAATAATGTATTTATTTGTCAGAATGCAGTTGTACATTGTATGGTGTAGGGTTAGTTAAAAGGTTTCTTACATTCTACCATATTATCTGGTGTACAAATATTGTTATTTTTACAGTTTTTAATAGAATTGACCCTATGATAAAATTTAAAATATTTTAAAGAATAACATGCCAATTTAATAATAAAAAATAGGTACAGACATCTAAAATTGAATGTCAATATAATAAGCATGGACATTGAATGTCTAGGCCAAAATTGAAATTGAATGTCATAGCGAATAGAAAATTTAAAGTTTGTGTCATAATTAATTAAATTGTCATATTATTTTTTTTACAAAAGTCCATAAATTCGTTAATGTCATAAAAGCAATTACATAAAAGCCAATTTGTCAGCTTTTTCTTAAACATGACCATAGGAAGCTCCTTGAATGCGTTAGGCAACTTGTTATATACCTGCATAGCAGTAATGTATACATTTTTCCTAAACAATTGTAATTTGCAATGAGGTATATTCAATTCGTATTTATATTTATTTCTAGGAGGAGCTTTCTTGTTGGTTACCTCTGATTGCATACGGAAGTAATGCGGATGTTGTTTTACTAGCATACATAGTTCCCTGATATAAATGCAGGGTAACGGCAAAATGCGAAGTTTTTTAAATAATGGGCGACAGCTGTCCAAAAACCAGACACCAGATATTGCCCTAACACACTTCTTCTGTACCCGAAATGCTCTGATCATTTCAGTCGAATTACCCCACAATATTATGCCATAAGAGAGCACGCAGGACACGTATCCGTGGTATGCAGTGACTGCTGCATCCACCGATACTGTTGCTTTAATTCGTTTTATTGCGTAAACGAACTTATCCACCTTATCGCATACGTCATTGATATGTGCTTTCCAGTTACAGTTTTGATCTACTGTTATACCCAAAAATTTTGTTTTTTCAACTTGCGCTATGGTACTGTCTTCGTATTTAATGTACAGATTCTTAAAGTTAGATTTATAGGTTTGAAATTGAATAATTTTTGTTTTATTAATGTTAATTTTTAAATTGTTTTGTTCTAACCAGCTAATAATGTTTCGGATTGCGTCATTAATTTCTTCCTCTAATTTAAATTGAAGTTATGTATCATAAACCATACCAAACTCCGTCGACTAAATTAGGAACCTGATGGATTATCCAAGAGCATCTTGGTGATATTCGCCGAGATTGCCAACGGCGGTCCAAGATATATGCATTTTGGTAGGGGCGTGCGTTCAAAAATTTAAGTAATATGGAAAAAAAAAACGCCTTGTGGCTGAAAACAAACATGAATAATCGTTAGCGGATAAAAAATGGCGATCGAATGGTGGTTACGAGCAATATACAATTAAACTCACCGTTTCTTCCAAAAATCAAAATGTGGTCATCAGTAGATGAATGAATCCAAGCAAATAATTATAAAATGAAGTTAAAAGATCCTGAAACAATTAAATATCGGAAACTATTAGCGTCTGCTATCAAAATAGCCATGACAACGCGGAACGGACCGAAATCACAAAGAATTCGCTTACCTTAAAAAATAAAGGCTATCCAATTAGGATCATGACAAGGGCAATCGGCTACCACATAATTAGGGACTAGATGCCGCCCATCTCAAGTTATATTTTGAGATTTTATTGGAGCGCTCAAAAATCACTCCATTGATTCCAGGCTGTAGGTCGAAAAGCAAGAAATGTCAAAGTCAATTTGACAGCATCGAAAATAAAAATCAGTGTGACCACTTCACGAATCCAAGTCAACAAAAAATGAATTTTCATAAGGCAACACCAACCAGAGCCTACAAATCAAAGCAAAGAATTCAATAGTATGTAACAGGCTTAAAAGACTCGTTACATTACATCCCTCCCCGAAAATAAAAGAAAGGAACTTTCTTTTATTAGAAAGAAATCTTCAACACAATAGACCAGTCTTAACAACTTTCTAATTCCCAAAAAAAGAAAAGAATCATAAAAGATTCAAAGTGTAAATGAATTCTGAAAATGTCAAACGACAAGGTCTCAAGAATTTAATAAAAGTAAAAACATGCAAATGACAAAAAGTCAAAAATGAAATATGTGAAAAACAGAAAAAATTATAAGTTATAAAAACTTGTTAAATGAAACGAAGAGAGAAATCTCTTAGCGCTTCTAAACTAAAAAACAGTGCAGTTAGGCACCATCGCCACTGACTACAAATTTCAAACGAATTCGAACAATTTACCAATACAAACTACAATTTTTAGTGCAGTTAGGCACCATCGCCACTGACTAAAAATTTCAAACCACTTGGAACAGTACAACTTTGAGTGCAGTTAGGCACTATCGCCACTGACTACTATGTCAACTGCTTCCAACTCTACCATCTCTATGAGTGCAGTTAGGCTCTATTGCCACTGACTAACTCCGTATCCAACAATCCAAAAAAATTTGAAACTCCAAACAAAAGTTTTTAAATAAAGCTGAAAGACCTTATTTAAAATATTGTTACAGGCACAACCTGCAACGAAACAAAGGAAAGCGTACTGTGATCGGCTCATCACCACCGAATTCCCGAGCACAATAGCTGTAAAAGAATGTTGCTGTGACTGGCTCAACACTACCAATCTCCCAAACACAGACAAACACAAAAAATCATTGAGATCTCCAATGAGAAATCTCAATAACGAAAAGGCGAAAGCCAAGGTTTCACAATGCGATCGGCACATCACCACCGAACTTCCGAACGCAAAGAAAAAGAATGACGAAAGTCAAAAAAAAAAATCCCGCATTGTGATTGGAACAACAATGTCCAACACAATGGAAAAAGGAAAAAATATGGCCGGGGCCGAAATCCCACATTGTGATCGGCACAACACCACCGACTTTCCGAGCACAATGGAAAAAAGAGTCGAAATCAAGGTCAAAAGTTACACCAAGATTCAAAAAATAATAAGGCATTTTGTAACAAAGGTTACAGAATGACCCTAAAAAGTAAAGTCCAGGATGAACGCGTTACTAACAAAGTCAAATCCGATCATTAAAGAGAATGAAACTCTAGTAAAAATGAGAAACAATTCTGTCAATGAACAGCACAAAATAGATTTAAAAATCGATTACTATTTATGACGAAGAGAAAATAGAATGATTTCAAACTATGAAAAAAAAAGATTACAAAAACTTGAAATTGAGTTCAAGTTTTTGATCTCAAGGTAAAAATAACCTGAAGTGTAGGGTTATATAAGATCCTAATAAAATATAAACAGGTATAAGGTTACCCTTAAAAAAAATAAGATCTTATACAATCCAACAAAAACGAACAAAACATAAAATAAGATCCTCTGATGTGAAAAACATTTAGTGTGGAAAAAAATAGTATTTAATTAACAAAAATGGCCTAAGTTTTATTTTTAGAATGTTAAGAATTCAAATTCAATAAATTTATAAGAAGTTACCTAACATACATCTTTCAAATCACCGATAACCTATCATCCATCCCCTCGTACATCAAACTATCAAAAGCAGCCTTCAAACAGAATTTATCAAAATCAAGACTAACACTTGGAAACCAAATTAAAATTTAATAATATCTTTAACATGATAACGTCCCACTGAACCTTTATTTAAATCTTTCAAAACATAAACGTTATCCGAAACCTTTTCAGTTATTTTACACTTTACAAACTTAGGTGCAAGCTTAGCTGAAAAATATGCAGGAGCATGAGATTGAACAAAACTTCTTCTCCACACCATATCACCCACACCAAAAGAAATGACTTTCCGACCTTTATTATAATAAGCGGCATTTCGCTTATACCCCTTTAACAAGTAAGCTTGAACTTTAACAAAAATATCACTAAGTGAATTAAGAGAAACTGCATAAGCATTCCTATTTGAAATTTCTAGTTGAGATAAGTTATCAACAGAACTACTAAAGTGATGTAATGACGCATCAAGAATAAGCTCCCTACCAAACATCAGAAAGTTAGGAGTAAACTCAGTAGCAAGGTTTACACTATTATTTAAAGCCAATTGAACATTGGGCAAAAAACTTGACCAAGTTCTATGATCATCTTTAACAAAACACGATATGCAGGTTTCGACCGTTTTATTATATCTCTCAACAGGGTTATTTTGAGGTGTATACAAAGTATTATAAAATATTTTGGTTATATTAAAACCTTTCAAAAAATCTACAAAATGTTTTGAAGTAAATTGAGTTCCATTGTCACAAACTACTATTTTTGGACAACCAAATTTGAGAAATATTTCCTTTTCAAAATGTTTACAAATTACTCTAGTGGTAGCATTGATCATTGGAAAGAACCAGCAATATTTAGTAAAAACGTCTACAACCGAAAGTATGTATCTATGACCAGAATAAGTTTTAGGTAGAATTCCTATGATATCAACTGAGAGCATAAGCATGGGACGATCAACCTTTTTAGGATTAATCATAATACCAAAAGGTGGAGATGTAGTATGTTTATAAGCTTTACAGGTATCGCAAGACAAAATGTATTGATGAATATCATTAAACATTCCCTTCCAAAAATAATGTTGTTTTAATTTCTTTAAAGTTTTATGTATTCCTAAGTGTCCAGAATTCACATCATCGTGATTTGATCTAATAGTATCTAAAATATGCTCTTTGGGTATAACAATCTTCCAGTCTAAAAGACTGTGAGGATTATATTTATTTCTACAAAATTTATATAAAGTATTATTTTCAACTCTAAAATTCTTATACTTTCTAGGAGATTTTTGACATTGGGTAAATATTTTTCTATACCAAGGGTCAGTAATTTCATCGTCAGGTAAGACTAAACTGTCCTGAGCGTTTATAGCGGCGACTTCTATGCGAGATAAAGCATCTGGAACTAAATGTAATGAACCTTTTTTATGAATAATATCGAATGTAAATTGAGAAATTCTAGCAGCCCAACGAGCCAAACGAAAAGCAAAAACTAAATTTCAAAAAGTTAAAAGTTTGAAAATAAATTCTCAAGTTTGAGGTTAAGTATTGAAGTCAATGTGGTATTCCCATGAAAAATTACTAAGTTAATTTTATCGTTTTAAAAGTGCAATAATCACTTACAAGCAGCTTAAATCTAGATAAATTAAATGTACAATATTGTACTTACAATTAGATTAAATTATTTTCTTTAAAAGTTAAACTTAGTTTTTAAAATAACTTTACTGTTGAGAACAACAAAACACGGTCAATGCTATACATTTCTGTTGGTTTTGCTAAGAAAAAAACATGTTATTAAAACAAACAGGTCAATAAACAAAATTATCAATAAGTAAACACCAAACATTGTTTACAAAGATTCACCAAATTAGGTTAAGTACTACTTATGAGTCAAAAATTAAAATAAACACAAAGTTATTAAAGTAACAATGTAGAACAAACTAATGCAAACAATAGACTCATAAGTTAATTAATAATTGTGCAATAATGACAGTATATAGGTACCAGACAAACCTACTTCAAGTCCCTGTTCGCTGAGCGACAATTGTAATAATAAAAAAAAGAGTGTGTGATGAGATGAGAAGAGAGTGAGATGAATGAAATTAAACTGTGTGGTGTGCTCCAAATAAAAATAAGTAAAAGTGAAAATTCGGGCGCCTGGAGTACACACAAAACTATGCCAAGGATAGACTTACCTGCGGGAGCTTGAGACTTTTAATCTTCAAGCGGGAAGGCATCAATAAAAATCAATCATGAAAAGTAAGAACGACTTTATTACCCGAAGGCTGCTGGTTTGAAAATTCCTTTCTAACATTAACAACTCTAATGTGTAAAATTAAGAGAAAATTGTTGTTATTATAAGACCTGTCATTATTGCACTTTTTTTAAAATAAATTGAAGTTATGTATCATAAACCATACCAAACTCCGTCGACTAAATTAGGAACCTGATGGATTATCCAAGAGCATCTTGGTGATATTCGCCGAGATTGCCAACGGCGGTCCAAGATATATGCATTTTGGTAGGGGCGTGCGTTCAAAAATTTAAGTAATATGGAAAAAAAAAAAACGCCTTGTGGCTGAAAACAAACATGAATAATCGTTAGCGGATAAAAAATGGCGATCGAATGGTGGTTACGAGCAATATACAATTAAACTCACCGTTTCTTCCAAAAATCAAAATGTGGTCATCAGTAGATGAATGAATCCAAGCAAATAATTATAAAATGAAGTTAAAAGATCCTGAAACAATTAAATATCGGAAACTATTAGCGTCTGCTATCAAAATAGCCATGACAACGCGGAACGGACCGAAATCACAAAGAATTCGCTTACCTTAAAAAATAAAGGCTATCCAATTAGGATCATGACAAGGGCAATCGGCTACCACATAATTAGGGACTAGATGCCGCCCATCTCAAGTTATATTTTGAGATTTTATTGGAGCGCTCAAAAATCACTCCATTGATTCCAGGCTGTAGGTCGAAAAGCAAGAAATGTCAAAGTCAATTTGACAGCATCGAAAATAAAAATCAGTGTGACCACTTCACGAATCCAAGTCAACAAAAAATGAATTTTCATAAGGCAACACCAACCAGAGCCTACAAATCAAAGCAAAGAATTCAATAGTATGTAACAGGCTTAAAAGACTCGTTACACTGGTTAGACTGGAAGCCAACCCCAACATAGTTGGTAAGGCTAGGCGTATGATGTTCCCGTCGGGGCTGCGGGTGTTCGCAAGAGATACCGCGGCCTCGACATGAAGGGCTAAGAAGGAACATGGGTGGTTTTTAGTCAGTAGAAGTCTGACACTCCCTTTCGCTCTGCCCAAGAGCGGGAGGGGTCATTTGGTGATTTTCCACCCACCATAAAAAAAAAAAAGGCGTATAATGTTGTTTGTTTATATTTATGTGCATTAATATGGTTGTTATTTTTATATCTTAGACATGTTTTACTGTAATATTTGAATAGTACCTCTATTTGTAAATACATGAATATAGCATTGATTCAATTAAATTATAAAACAAACAGTGGGAACTGTTTGTTTTATAATTTAATTGAGGTAAATAGAAAATACTTGCTACATTGCTATAAAAAGGTGTTTATTGATGTGCCTTGTTTTGTAATATAATGCCTTGGCCTTGATGAATGATTAATATTTCTTTTTGTATTGTTACATTACACATTTTTATTTACACTTAAATTTTACTTATTTGTATAGATATAGAAAGAAACATCCAGACATCATCACAATTATATTTAATACAATACAATACAATAAAACCTACTTCTAATTTACAGGGAGTGACTCTACCAACACCTGCAAACTACCCAACCAACTACCAGTCATCATACTCCGGTATCTACGATGACTTCCCATCGGTTGGTGGAGTGCCCCAGGCTCCACTTCCTCCAGACATGTCAGCGTGGAACCAGATGTCGTTGCCACCTCCTCCACCACAGGCAGCCCCTGCACCCTTCCTGAATAATGTTGAAGACCAGATCAAGAAAGAAGGTATGCTTTCATTTCCTTTTTCCATCTCTAACCTTCTTTCTTTGTTTACAGATCTGTAAGGAGTTTATATTACTTTTTTCTTGCCTATAGTAGGAAAAAAGGTTGTGTTGAAGTTTTCTATTACTTGAGAAAGAACTTTTTGAAAACTATGTGTTTTTTAGGTTATGTATTCAACTAAAAAAATTTTAATTTACTGGTGTGTAGGATGTATCAGGTTTGACTAAAATGTTCAAAGTCATCTTTGATTTCTTATTTGTATTGTATTCAAAGTATCTATTGTTCATTCTAACCAATGTTTATTATTTTGTCTTGATTCGTCATTCACATCAAGAACTAACCTTCATTCTAACATTTATAAATGATATTGACGTTGAATAATTATAAATAAAACTTGCTATAAAACAACTTAACACTCAGTGGGCATTGGAAACTATTATTTCTAGAAATTGACAAAACTATAATTTATAAAATAATATTGACGTAATTTGAATTGTTTAATCAAGTGCACTCTCCTAGCAACTCGTAATTGCTGTCTAATACATAATATTATAATATAACACTTATACATGTGTTATTTCCAGTTGTCAATACAGTGGCACATCATCTACTACAATCTGTTAAATTTCTTATATAGATTTTCATCTTTATCGCGAAAGCATTAGGTTCAAAAAAGACAGGAAAAAAATACAGTTTTGACTTGATGTGCTGGAGTTGTTAGGCCAGTAGTGTACAAAGTCTATTTTAATGTAATTAAGGAGGTCCTTTTTAATATATAAATCAGATTTGTTCTAAAAAATAAAGGATTTCAGTGCCCCCTTAAGCTTAACAGTATGTACTTCAAATATTGTACCTACTTGTTATTCCATTGTGTCATCCTAATACTTAAAATCCTATTATGTTTATATGTTGTTTTCCAGGATCTGTCAATCCACCTGTTACCATTTAGTTTGTAAACATTTATAGGAAAGTGCACCTACAAGTTACATTATTAAATAAACACTAGTGTGAAGAAACCCGCAGAAAATGGCAGCAGAAATATTTTCACTGCTTTAACTAATAATATTATAGTTCTGTTTCGCCTACCACCACATTCTGCTATTAATTGCAATCCCTGCATGACATAAAATGAGTTCAAACGTTCCAAAATGCTACTTGGAACTGCCTCTAGAGATTTATAAGCAGAATTGGGTCCACGACAGCTAAGAGAAGTCTTGTTTACATACATTTGCTTTCATTAAGTGTATTGTTATATTGAATTCTCGTGACAAGATTATAAAATAAATTGATATTTCTCGTCACCTGTTCACAATACGACAGCACACTTAATCTGCTAACTTATTATAGTTTATAAAATAACAAAATATTTTCACAGCCGCCATCGAATCAGAAATGCGTCAACAGAAAGCGGCTCTGTCCAAACAGAGAGAAGACTACATAAAGAAAACAAACATACTCAAGAAAGAGATGGACACATTGAAGGATCAACGTAACGAACTACGCGGCGACGCCAAGCGCTCACCGAGCCCGGACACCAAGAGGTTTTTGAAGGAAAACACCAAGTTACAGGTTTGACTTGAGATACACCAAATATGTCTTATGTTTTAAGACTTACAGCTCATTTTTGTCTATATTTCTGCTTTATTATAAGGCTTGTTCTACTACGTGAATCTATAATGTTTGGCATCGATGCGTTACTTATAGTTGGAGATACAGAATAAGTTGAAGACGATCTACAATGTAGTGGATATGCTGAACGGCATCATCGGAGAGGAAGCGCACGAGATTATCGCCGACGACGGGGAGGCGCCGGAGCGCAACAACAAACGTAAATCTAGGTGCGTGCCTGTCTTAATTTAATTGTATTTTCCTTTTAAATGATTATTAAACATTTGAAAGTTTATTTCTTTCTTAAAAGTTCTAAAACTTCTATAATCTGTAATTTCTTTGTATTAAAAGTGATGGCTGAAGAAATTGTTTAAGTACATAGCGATAAACTTTCATACCAAGTTAATTTGTGATCTTTATCAGAATGTGTGTACAAATAAAATAGTTTTTAGTTTCTATACCTCTCTCCCAAAAGCAGGACTGCACCGCTTTCGTGCCCTTGCGAGCTAATCGCTTTGACATGTTCGTGATCTGCCTACCTCAAGAAGGAAAAAGCTTGAAGTGTTCACCGGTGGAATCTGCTTCTACGTGACATTTTGTAATGCGTTAAATAATATTCTTTTGGGCATAAGGTTCACTATGCGGTGGCATGGACAGGTAAAAATGACATGAAAATTAAATGAAATGCTAAAGAAAATAATGAATTATTTTGTGCAATGTAAGCTTTTATAACATGATTGTCATTGCTTTTATACATTAAGATGAACTGTCATTGATATACTAGAGTAAAAACTTAAATGCTAAATCTTTATAATTCTTCGTGTGTGAGTGAGAAGAAAATAATAATGGCGGCGTCTCCATTTTTATACAAATAAATCTTTTGTATTTCTTTCCATGTATTTTTTGGTTTATCTCCTGTCTACATTAAAAATGGCTTATAGTATTGTTGTTTTATTCGACTTGGAAAGCGTGGAAGAAGATAAAATTGAGAATATAATTTCAAGGATTAGGTAGAACCTACCTACCGTATGGAAACAGAAGTGAAACATCTTTAAGCGGTGTCATCGGTTCTACACGACAAAGAAGAAGGCGAAAATTTTTTATTTTATTCACACCTTAAACTAGTGAAAATTTTATAAAAAAAACTGTATTATGCAGCATTGAATCAAAAATGTGTAATCGTTTAAAAAAAATAATCTGCTCTTCCATACAAAATTACTTCAGCTACTAGACTTAAATCCTTGATTTAATTGCTAGTCCGAGGCAAAAAAAAAGTGGGACAGGTGTTAATTTTTTCATGTTTTGGGTAGCCCACGAATTTTGATTTTTCTTACGTTTCGGTCCCATAAAAATCCGAGTATCTCGCGAAGTTAATTTATTTTTTACGTTTCGGTCCCATGAAAATCCGGGTAAACCGCAAAATTCTATTTTTTCTTCCGTTTCGGTCCTATAGAAAACTTCAAGGTAGCCCGGAAATTCGATTTTTCTTACGTTTCAGTCCCATAAAAATCCGGGTATCCCGCGAAATTCGATTTTTCCTTACGTTTCGGTTCCATGGAAAAAATTGTTTAGTTTGTTCCTCTGTACACTGATACACGCTATATAAAACAAAATGCAATTTAATAACGAAAAATTCCACTCCAACTGGAACCATACTACGACCATATTCAAACCGTGAGCAAAATATAACACCCTCTTGACATACATCCATTTTATCATTTCCGATACATCTATAACATTGTTGGACATTCTGCAGGTCTCCATCGAACAAGTTCAACTATGTGTACTACGACCCGGAGATGCACTGGTGTCGGGTCTGCAATGAGTTCCCGCCGACTGCAAAGGATTATCTGAACCACTTGCACTCGCCTGCCCACCATAAGTAAGTATCTATAACAGGTGCAGTTTTGTGTCCTCGTTAAAATTTAGATTGTCTTATTATTGTTATACGCAGGATTTTTAGTTATTAAAATTTAAACAGTATTTGAGAATAGCCCCTGGTATAAACCAGAGGCTATTCTGAAATTAGAATGAATTAAAAGGGATAAGAAATTATCGAAGGCACGGTTGTATGTGTGTGTGTGTGTGTGTGTAAAAGCGTGGTTATATGTTGAGAATCACACTTACCGATTTCCGTTTGTAAGAATAAAAATAACTACCCATTATATTATTGATTGAGGACGAGAATCATTAGTTGAATTTGAAGAGGATGCAAAACAACTGGCTGTTTCACCCATATTGAGTCGCAAAGTCACCATCCGTTGTCCGAATTTGTTAAACGGGCGGAAACTGACATAAGCTGTCCTGTCACTTTCCGGTCCTTGGCCTATCTATATATTCAAAACATCACGTTGAGACATAGCTCAGTTGCTGCGGTAACTCAAATAAAAGCATGTTGTCTAATGTGATAAAAAAGAGAGAAAAATTTCAACATGTTTTATGTATATTTTTTTTGTAAATGGGAACGCACAGTATTTTGCTACACTACATTTTTTTAGTTTGCTTACTAAAACATAATTTCTTTGGTCGTCCTCTACTCTTATTGCCATCTACATTCATACTTAATGCAGTTGGAAAAAGTGGAAGAATTTTTGCTCATTCTTCCATACTTTTTGAAAAAACATCAGTCGAAATTGTTTCTACAGGATTAACTGCATTAAGTATGAATGTGATGTAAGAGTAGAGGACGACCAAAAAAACTATGGATGGACTGTGTGAAAAGTGATATGGCTAGGAAGGAGGTGACTGTTGATATGACGAGTAACAAAGAAGTATGGAAGAAGAAGACATGCTGCGCCGACCCCAAATAAATTGGGATAACGGCAGGAGAAAGGTGATAATGATTTTTCAAAAATAAAACTTGAGGTGATTTTTAAATAAGTCGGTAATTGCATAGCAAATTATCCTCGTGTTGAAGGATGGCGGCAGCGCATATGGAAGCACCCTGGCACTCTGTATCGGGCGTCAACGAAGGGTTCCCTAGCTTCCCTGCTGCCCCTACTAAACGGACGCCCATTAAAGGTTAGTTCGTTCACCATTTATTTTATAACCTTGTACACACTGGACTGCTATCATTACAGCTATTGCAGAAAATCTCCAACCTGAAAGCGAATAAAAAAGTATTGTAAAACCAAACCATTTTAAAAGAGTTACCATGGAGTTTCTTGCCAGTTCTTCTCCATAGGCACCGTGCACTTTAAAATATTTTGATTTTTGAATGGCTATGGCTGACCTGTAAGTCTTTGAAAGAACTCCGGACTCAGGTTTACCAAAGCAAAGAAAACCTGATCAGGTGGAGATCTATAGATGGCTCGGCCCTGGAGTGTAAATCGCTACGATTTCTTATTAGGTCACAGTGAGATGTTTTACTAATCTCCAGGTCCATTAGGTCCTGGGTTCAATTGCCAGGTCTGGCAAAGTATTATTGAATATTTCAATCAGGAAATTCGCAGTAACAGTCACGGAGTCTGGAGTTATGCCCGGTTGATGGCAATAAGCACGCCTCATATTACATGGGACCCACCTTACATCTGACGCTGAATGCCCTGACATCTGCACTCTTTATGACCTTATGATCGCATCAGCGAGTGGAGTTCGCATAGCTGAATTTTGGGCCAAAACGATTTAATGAAAATTTTCCATCGACAAGCTAAGATTACATGGATTCAAACATAACTGGCGAAATGTGGGTGTTCTAATGGGTACACCTCTGGGTAATCCTTCCAGGATTATGGACGTAATGTAATGATGTTATATCTTTCAAAATATTTTGTTTCTCCAAGGTCTTCAGTTCTTCGTGCCGTCCACCGCGTGGTACTGCAAACTGTGCGATCAGTTCATCGGAGACCTCCACTGTGCCTCTGCGCATCTCAAATCTGTCACACATTCCAAGAACTATACTGTGAGTCAAATAATTAGCTTTGCGTATAATAAATGGATAAATGATTTGCAAGGCAATGATATTCTTGTTGAAGACAACAGTTAAGGAAAATGTGCTTTATAACCATGGAAATTTGATTTAAGTGTGGCAGGCTAGCAAGGAACAGCTGGTGGTAAACTGTGTTTAGTGGATCGTTAAAAGTAAAAGTTCTATGTCCTATTATATTAATTCATAATTCATTTATTTATTGTTTGTTACAGGTAAACATAAGATCTTACAAATAGTGTTGTTTGTATCACTGTAACATACCCATGGGGTGTACAATATTTATATTATTTAACAGTATGTCAATATTATTGGTTAAGTTAAAATTTATATTACATTACACATTCATTATTATACAATTAATTGAGGACATACAAAGACATACACGTTTACAAGTCAAGAAAAAATGGTTAAAAAATAAAATAATAATAATAATAAAATACACATCACACATGTCAAGTTTTTGTGAAAACAATTCTAGTCAATAATTCGGTCATTTAAAAATTCATTAATTGAATAATATGTTTTTGATATCAAAAATTCTCTTAGCTTTAATTTAAAAACTCTAAACGCTGAAATATTCTTAAGATACTTTGGGAGTTTGTTATAAATTTTAACTCCAATACCAAATACACTCGATTTAAATTTCGCCGTTCTACATTTAATACCTTTTAATTCAGTTTTGTGTCTCGCACTTCTCAACGTGTCATATTTATCTATATCGCGTTTTATCATCATTGCCGCTTCAAATATGTATAATGAAGGTAGGGTTAAGATTTTCAATCTTTTGAAAACTGGTCTACATGAATCAGTCTGTCTAAGTCCGCATATGCTTCGAATACACTTTTTTTGTGCTTTTAAAGCACACTCTCTGTTCGTTGAATTACCCCACAATAGAATACCGTATTTTAGTATGGAGCCTACATATGCATGATAAACACTTAGTAAAGTACTCTCATTTGTCACTTTTCTTAACTTGTAGAGGGCATATGAAAACTGATTTAGTTTTTTGCAAACATGGTCAATCTGGTTTTTCCAGTTTAGTGCGGAGTCAATATGTATGCCAAGAAATTTAGTGGTCTTTACTTCTTTTACAGTTTCACCTTTGTATTTTACGTTTAGGTTCTTTTGTTTTGTATTTATGTTAGCAAAGGATATACAGCAAGTTTTTTCCAAGTTAATTTTTAGATTGTTCGCATTTAACCAATTTATGATGCACTCAAGGGAATTATTTACATTCGTTTCATAATTAACTTGATCCTCGTCTGTGAAAATCGCGGTACTGTCATCTGCAAATAAAATCATTTCATGGATTATGGCCTTTGGGAGATCATCTATACTAATATTATAAAGCTGAAGAGTTTGTTTGTTTGTTTGTTTGTTTGTTTGTTTGAACGCGGTAAACTCTGGGACTACTGGTTGGAATAGAAAAACTCTTTTTGTGTCGGATAGTCCATTTATCGAGGAAGGCTTTAGGCTATATAACATCACGCTACGACCAATAGGAGCGGAGCATAAATGAAAAATGTTGCAAAAACGGGAAAAGATATTCCTTTTTGAGAGCTTCCGTTGCGTGCGCTGCGAAAACGGTTTAAGTTACGCAAATACCATGTATGAAAGAATTGTTCCTCTTTAAAAGTTCTAAAAAAAAGTCCGCGACAGCATATGTCTATCTTTTAAGATTGACTCACTGTAACCATTTTTTACTATTAAAATGTTAGGTTAAAAAGAATGATATTTTGCGAAGCTTATTTAACCCATATGGTATTAATCTATATCTAAATAAATGTGTTTGTTAGCACAGAAATTTAATATAGAATATTTGTGCCCTTTACTCTATACAGTTTAAACAAATATCTTAGAAGATATCGCAATGTAAAAATATCCGCGCGACAAAATAATTAAGCGCGCGGCAGTCATTCGGTCCGGTGCGGTAGGTTAGTGGGGATTTTGGCCTCTGGGGACTCCGGAGAAATTCATATTCAAAATATTTACTGCACCATAATGTTTACAAGGTGTTACTGTATATTTAACAGTAAGAGATACCAATAGTAATTCACACTTTAATATAATCTAAACTAATATTATAAAGAGGAAAGATACGATTTTTTGTTTGTTACGATTGAACTCAATTTATCTTGACATTTTGTTATAAGCTATATTATGTGACGCAGACGAAGTTGCATGGGTCAGCTAGTAATATTATAAAGCTGAAGAGTTTGTTTGTTTGTTTGTTTGTTTGTTTGTTTGTTTGAACGCGGTAAACTCAAGGACTACTGGTTGGAATTGAAAAATTCTTTTAGTGTTGGATAGTCCATTTATCGAGGAATGCTTTAGGCTATATAACATCACGCCACGATCAATAGGAGCGGAGCATAAATGAAAAATGTTGCAAAAACGGGAAAAGATATTCCCTTTTGAGAGCTTGCGTTGCGTGCGCTGCGAAAACGGTTTAAGTTACGTAAATATCATGTATGAAGGAATTGTTCCTCTTTAAAAGTTCTAAAAAAAAGTCCGCGACAGCATATGTTTATCTTTTACGATTGACTCACTGTAACCATTTTTTTATATTAAATTGTTAGGTTAAAAAGAATTATATTTTGCGAAGCTTATTTAACCCATATGGTATTAATCTATATCTAAATAAATGTGTTTGCTAGCACGGAAATTTAATATAGAATATTTGTGCCCTTTACTCCATACAGTTTAAACAAATATCTTGGAAGATATCGCAATATAAAAATATACGGGCGACAAAATAATTAAGCGCGTGGCAGTCATTCGGTCCGGTGCGGTAGGTACGTGGGGATTCTGGCCTCTGGGGGCTCCGGAGAAATTCAAATTCAAAATATTTACTGCACGGTGCACCATAATGTTTACAAGTACAAGGTGTTACTGTATATTAAACAGTAAGAGATACCTATTGTAATTGTTACTTTAATAATATAATCGAAGTCAATCTAAACTAATAGGTATTTTATAGAGGAACGGTAAGATTTTTTGTTTGTTACGAGTACGATATAGCTCAATTTAATAAGTTGGATAGTCGATTTATAGACAAAGGTTATAAGCTATATTATGTGATGCAGACGAAGTTGCGTGGGTCAGCTAGTTAATATATATAATGAACAAAAGTGGACCAAGAATACTTCCTTGAGGCACCCCATATTTAACCGTTTTAGGCTTAGACTGACTATAGGTAGGATTTTATAAGGTTTAAAGCATTCCCTCTAACTCCGTATTTTTCTAATTTATTTATGAGGATATTATGGTCTACGTAGTCAAATGCTTTTGACATATCCATAAATATAGCAGTTATATGTCTTTTACTGTCCAGTCCGGTCATTACATTCCTTAGAAAATTAAGAAGGGCATCGCCCGTTGACTTGCCTTTACGAAATCCAAATTGGCTATGCGTGAAAATATTATTGGATTCAAAATAGTCATATAGATTTTTATAAATTACTTTTTCAAAAATTTTTGCAAAAATTGGTATTAAAGCTATTGGTCTATAACATTTCATGTCTTTTCGATCTTCCTTTTTAAATAATGGGTTTATGACCGTTATTTTTAGTTTTGAGGGAAATATTCCTTTTTCCAGGCACAGATTTATAATGGTGGTCAGTACTGGAGCTATGATACTGGAAACGCGTTTAATTATTTTAGTATTTATATTATCATACCCTGTACTGTTTGTGCTTTTTAGTCCTTTTATTATTTGGTCAACTTCATATGGATTTGTCGGTTTCATGAACATTGAATTGCAATTATTATATGTCAGTGTTTTTGGATAGGTATCATTGTCTTTAATTGTAGGTTTTATGTCATCTATAAAATAATTATTAAAAGATTCAGTTATTTGCTCCGGCGTCGTAATTATTTTATCCTTTACTTTAATTTCATTGATCTCCTCTTTGGGAGTTACAGTTTTATAGTTATTAACTATTTGCCATGTTGCTTTGGGTTTATTGGTAGCTGAACTTATATAATAGTTGTTTTGTGCTTTTTGTGTTTTATTAATTATAGTTCTGAGTCTCTTTGTGTATTCTTTAAAGTATTTTTTATCTTTCGGATTTGGTGTTAACCTATATTTCCAAAGTAGTTGACGTTTTCGTTTTGAGCATACTCGGATACCATTACTTAGCCACTTGGGTTTCTTGGAAATAGGTATCTTAACTCGTATGATTGGGAAACATAGATCATAAAATAGCTTAAAAATATTTAAAAATGCTTCATAAGCCTTTTCAGGGTCATTATTTGTGTAACATTCAGTAAAACTAAGGCTTTCAATGCAATTAATAAATTTCCTCACGTTATCTTCACTATAGTCACGTTTAGATATGAACCAGTGAGTGATATGATAACTTTTCTTTACAGGGAATGTTAAAATTTGTGCTGTATGATCAGATAGCGAGAGTTCTAGAACTTTTGATTTAGAGCCTCTGATATTATGGGCTATATTGTCGATACATGTCATGCTACTTAATCTAGTCGGTTGATTTATTGTTAATTTTAGATTATAACAAGCTAGTAATTGCTCAAACTGTTGGGAGACGTTGCTGCCGTCTAACCTGTTAATGTTAAAATCACCACATATTATAACTCTTTTACTTGTGAAACATATTTTATTTAATAATTCAGTAAGTCTAGTGAAAAATAAGTTGATATAGTCTTTGCCATTTTTTGGTGGTCGATAAATGCATAATATTATGATTTTGTGTTCTATTATTTCAATGCCACTACATTCAAATATATTACTAATACTTAGGCTTTTGGCTTCAGTAACAACTCTAAATTTATGGATCGATTTTATAATTATGCAGGAACCTCCTTTCCTATTCTTTCGTGAGAAAGAGTCCCCTAGCGTAAAATTAGGCATTCTTAGCAATTTAGCGTCTTCTACAGTCATATTATGCTCGGTAATGCAGAGAAGATCGACAGGGTTGCAGTTGATATTTTCACTTAATGAGTACAGATGAGCCGTAAGCTCATCGATTTTAGTAAGTAGACCGTTAATATTTTGATGAAGAATATTCATATGGTTATAAACGAAAAAATTGATTACTCGCTGGAATATTCTCATTTTCTAAATTTAAATTGTTTTGTTCTGTTTGCGTCAATGTCTGAGTACATTTGTCACGAGTAGTAGGATTCATATTGTAAGTGTTAAGTTTTTGTATGGTGTTGTATTTGTCATAGTTTTGTTTGTAACCAGTTTTCAAAATTTCTCTAAGCAATAATTGTGATGTGTGAAGTGATAGAAAGCGATACTTTGGAATATACAGTGTGAAATTCATGTCTACGTATGTTGCATGAGTGTACTGAGAACAGATAAATTTCAATCTATAATTTAACTTTCTTTCATTCAAATGAGTATTAAATAGTACTTCAGAAATTATAACATTTGTGTTTTTGGTAGTATTAAAAAAATGCATAAGACTGAGTTGAAATTCTTCTGGGTTTTTATCATTAACCCCGCCCAAAACAATCACGAAGTCGTTTTTAGTCAACAAGTTTATTTGTGTTCTCTCTGTGCCTAAAACCTCCTGTAGAGATGCCCCTGGCTTCCAAAAACATCGGACTAAAAAATCTTTACCTAAGAGTTTTTGCAGAGTTCGCTGAATAAATCGTCCCTGTTGATCCGCAATGATAATAATTTTCTTCGTATTTATGTCAATATTATTTGAACTTGATGACAATTTTGGTGGTGTGATCGGTTTCAGCGTTTTAGCCTGAACACTGCTGTTGCACGTCGCTACATTATGACGAATGAAAGTTACATATTCAAAAGACCATCCCAAACACTAATCTGCATAGTCCTAACGTGAATATACCAGGATTGTGCCTGGACCTTAAAAGAGACTACGACGTCTGGGTTTATTTCTGCTGTTTCATCTCAGGTGGCGCCATCTAGTGTTAAAAAATGATGTGTTTTTAAAGCAGTTTTATACTTATTTGTAATTTTTCGCTGACTCGCCTGCCATATCCACATCTAGCAAAGTGTCCCGCCAACCTCCAATTCAGAGCAGCATTAATCATTTCAACTAACATCTTCTATTTCTTTCCAGAACTTCGTAGAACAGAACCCACACTGGGAGACAGACTGGATGTCAGACCGTCAGAAAGCCTTTGAAAAGAACCGCGCAAATAAAGGCAAAGCTGAATTATTGGAGAAGCCAGCTCAATACACCTCTCACACCATCACTTTCAACAAAGATGGTTTCCACACTAAGAGGAAAGAGTCACCTACTCCCACCTCAGATGATAAGAAGAAGAAGAAGGACAAAAAGAAGAAGAATAAGAGAAAGAGTAGTAGCAGCTCGTCCAGTGACTCCAGCAGCTCTGATAGTGAACCTGTCAAGAAGAAGAAAACCAGTAAAAGTATGTTTGACTTTAAATATAGATCGGCTATTGATAAAAAGTTTGCTGTAACTAATGAACTACTTAGGGACTTCTATATTTCATAATATTGTTGTAGATTTAGCAAATAATATCAAGTTTTATGAAAAATCGAAAATTTCTAACTACATATTCTCATCTTTGAACCAGGTTTCCAAAATGCTTACCCGTCTCAACTGCTTTACCCACAGTGTTCTTTGTAATGATAACATACTTAGATTAGATTAGATTAGATGCATCGGGCTAGTGTCCGCAACTCCACGCCCTGAGCGTGTATTTTGCGTGCGGGTGGGAATCTTATTCGATCCACCCCAGCTCCCCGAGAAAAGCCAGCAACCCCTTGGTGTTACTGGCAATCTCGCGGAGAGTACCTGGGTTACCGAAGTACTTGGCCCTGTATGGGGCAACACCCGTACAGTGCAGGAGCACGTGGGCTGCTGTTTCTTCTTCCTCCATGCAGGCTCGACACAGAGGACTATCTGTGACTCCTATAACAAAGAGGTGCTTGTTAAAAGTACCGTGTCCAGTGATGGCGGCCGTCACTGTGCGTAGCTGCAGCTTAGTTAGCCGGAGCGCTTGTTTGGTGAGGCGGGCGTCGATGGCGGGAAGCGCCTCCTTGGCCTGCCTGCACTCGCCGTGGTCTAGCCACAGCTTCGCGTGAAGTTCCCTGGTACGTTTCCTTACCAGCGTGCGAAGATAACCGAAAGGGAGCGGCACGATGGGTTCTGGTCCCACCGCTGCCATGCTTGAGCCCCTTCGAGCGAGCTCGTCCGCTGCATCGTTGCCTCGGGAGTCGCTATGTCCTTTAATCCATTGAATGGTTATATTGTTTAGGTTACCTACCTGGTTCAGGCGTTGGTGGCACTCGTGTATCAGCCCGGAATTGACCGTGTGGCTCCTTAATGCCAGCAGCACCGCCATGCTGTCAGAAAGTATACGGATAGAGTGATCCTTTACCTCCCGAGCCAAGATGGCTGATGCCGCCAGGGTGATACCCATGCATTCTGCCTGAAAGACAGTGTTGTGGGCCCCCAAAGGTACGGCTAAGTGGATATTGAGGTCCTCCGAGAAGACTCCGGCTCCAGTGCCAGTACCTGTTTTGGATCCATCCGTGAAGATCCGCACTTCTGCAGGGCTAAGTCCCTCGCAGCGGTGATCCTCATGGAGTTGAATTTTGTATTTCTTATCGAATACGTACTGTTTGGGTACTCGATCATTTACAGCTTTCACCAGGGGGAATTCGCTTTGGAGTCCCTCTAGTGCCGCAGTATGCTGCGTGTACTTCTTACCCCAGAGTTGTAGCGTATTGAGGCGCACCGCCGTCATCGTTGCTTCCTGCTGAATGAACAGGTGGAGCGGCGGAAGCCCCAGTATGGCTTCGAGGGCTGCGGTCGGAGTTGTCCTCATGCAGCCTGTGATCGCCATGCAGGCGAGCCTTTGCATTCGTTGCAGCTTGCTTATGGCTGTTATTAATTTGGTGCGGGGCCACCAGACCACTGCCCCGTAGGTGATCATGGGTCGGATTACCGCACAGTAAAGCCAAAGTATAATTTTGGGGGATAGGCCCCACTTCTTACCTATCATTCTCCTGCACTGCCAAAAGGTGATGCAGGCCCTGTTTAGCTTGTTGTCAAGATGACTGCTCCAATTTAACTTACTGTCCAGGATAACTCCCAGGTATTTGACCTCGTTGGTAACCTGGAGCTCAGTGTCAAATAGCTTAGGTAGGCGATGTGGGCCTAGCGTTCGTTTTTGGGTAAACATGACTAGTTCAGTTTTTGTGGGGTTCACTGAGAGATCGAACTCAGCACACCATCGCTCAACTATGCGTAGCGCCTGCTGAGCGAGGTTGCAGATTGTCCCTGTCACCTTCCCCGAAATGAGGATGGCGAGATCGTCTGCGTACCCAATTGTGTAAAAGTGGTTAGCATTGAGCTTCGCGATGAGGTCATTAATCACCAGATTCCAGAGGAGGGGCGATAGCACTCCTCCTTGGGGACAACCCTTGGCTATCACTGCCATCTGCTGCTCCACTCCAAGCAGATAACATACTTTGAAAGATATATCGTAGATGGCAGTATAATTTTAGTTATAAACCGCGAAAGCTTAAAACAGTGTTTTGTTTAAAAGAGGTTGTTAATGTTTAAAATTCTTTTAATGTGATATTTTTCTTTGCAGCTAAAAAACAAAGAAACAAGGCGGATGGTCGAGACGACAAGTCCCTCACGGAATGGATGTCGAACATCCAGATGGACAGACTCAACGACAATGACAGGAAACTTCTGGACACGCTCAAGAGCAGGTAACTATCTATTATTCTTGGGGTTCAAATTGTCTTTGAAAATTTTCCATGCTAATTAAAATCTGGATGTCTTAAAAAATCTGGTGTGTAAAATTCTGTCCATATAATGTTCATCTAATACCTTGAAACGAGAAATTCTTGTATATATGTATTTGTAGGAACATGGCCCTTATCAGCGGTATTAATTGGATCCATGATCTCAATTACTAAGTTGTACATTGTAGGTAGGCGTGGATTGTCGGGCGAAGAAAATAGGGACACTAGTTCACTAGCACAAAATCACTTTTAAAATATTCACCAAGTAATAACCGATAAAATAAAATAACAAAATAGATATAGCACAAGTAAGACACTCCACCGAGCGCGTAGCACGCCTGTGCGATCTCGACCGAATCTCAAACCATACTGCCTGTAAGTCGTCGCCCCACCGCCCGCTAGCGCTCGGTGTTGTGTCAGAGTGTCGTGTGATCGGATGTGACGTAGCTGACATAGATAAGTCATGTTCACGACACTCTTAAACTAACAGCGACATCTATTAAATCTAACTAAAACTAATTTTAATATTAAAGCGCCGTCATATTTATATATGTCGTAGGATAATTTGATACTTCGAATCTTCGCGGAAATCCTAGGGGTTTTGCGAAAACGCGGATAATTAGACATAGTTACCAAAATGGATTAATGGTCACCAAATACGTCGAAAGCAAAAGCTTTTTCAACGCCCGCTCGCTTCGCTCGCATATTAAATAACACTAATATCTTCTGTCCCCGAAGTGCCGGGCCTCCGCCGGCCTCCTTCGTCGGCCTACGGCCCGGTGCCCATGCCGCCCCTAAAAAAATTTTTCGCCTATGTCTAATTATCCGCGTTTTCGCAAAACCCCTAGGATTTCCGCGAAGATTCGAAGTATCAAATTATCCTACGACATATATAATAATCTGAATCTCGGAAACGGCTTCAACGATTTTCATGAAAATTAATATGCAGGTGGTTTCGGGTACAATTAATTTTCATTTTTAGAAAACGTTGTTTACCAAAAAATAACCGGGTTGAGAACGCTCATCCAAGTACTTATGATTAAATCTACTAATCACAGCCGGGACCACCGGATTAACGTGCTTTCCAAACCACTGAGGTAACTCGGTATGTAATGGGTGGTCGCCCATCCACAGACCAACCTAGGCAAACGCGGATTAATCCGAAGTTTGATCCGAGCAGCTGTTTTGTTTTAAAGCCTTTATGGCAAATGGTTTAACGTTGTTTGAAGTGGTTGGATTGTCATGGAACTTTTTTGCATGTTTTGTTAACATTTGTTTCAAATCTTTATCCTTGTTCTATCTGTTATCTAGGATGAAGAAAGAGAAGGTGAATGATGATAAGCATAGATCACCAGACCGAGGTGACAGAGAGCGAGCTGTTGAAATATCTAGGAAAATGAGGTAAGTGACTATATTTGTTGTACAAGATGTTTTCAAGTGTACCTTTTAATGAATTAGCATAACGAGAAAGGATTCGAACTCGCTAAGAAGGTTTGAATCGCTCTTAATTCGTTGTTTTGATGTAAGTCTAGAATATGAATTATTAATAATAGGGTAGTTAACAAAAAAATCTGATTAGTCCGTCGAAATAGATTTCCAAAAAATATTGGACACGTATTTTTTCTTTTTTCACGTAAACAAATAATGAAGACGATACAGTGCTTTGAAAACTCGTGTGACGTCATATTCTAAGACATTAGTATGACATGTTTTACCGGTGAGTGACGTCACAACCCCCACTCAAATCTTGGACGCGTTTTATCTTCGTCAATTTTTATTGGTTTGATTAAACGAAAAATACGTATCCAATATTTTTCGATAATCTAACAAACGACACGGACTAATTAGAATCATATTTTTTTTTAGTCAGTAAACATTCCTGATTTAGTCTTCATTTCGTTTTTTCATAAACAATTAACATTTTGTGGACGAGCCACCGAGGTAATAACCACATATTCAGTGCATCATATAACCCCACAAAAGGGCAATGCCGATTTTAGGCCCAAGACTGCCCACGTTATTTGTTTTATTAAAAAAACTTATATAAATTTTACGTAATTAACTCTGTTATTCACGATGCAATAGAAGTCGGAAACATTAAAAAATAAATAAAAGTAACTATTATGATAAAAAGTTAAAAAGTCAAGCTCACGTCTATTACCTGTGAACCTTACCTACGATTTTGATATTATCTATGTCTCATTCTGTATCTGTGGCTGTACTGAATAAAGTGGAATTATGTTTTTTTATGTAAATAGAAAATCACAGTATCATTTAAATATAATCATAAACCATAATAGCGATTTACAATCGGCATAGAATACATATTATAATAAATTCAATGATCTACAATGCACCGATCGATACTTTTTTATGTAATGGCAACACTAAAACTTGTCAGTTGACAATAGAAGTGTCAAAAGCTATTTACATTACTTTGCTTGCCTTTGCATCATAGTGATCTGTGCGTGTATTTTGCTAATAAAAATCGACTTTTCTGACCATGAATAAAATAAAAAAAGAAAATATTAAATACTATAATATGCTGTAATAATTATGTTATGTAAGAAGAGTTTTCAATAACTTCTTAACACTTGTGTACGGCACATTAAAAAATAAAAAACCTTTTAGTTTGGAAACTCTGACTTTTTTCAATAAGTTTCTTTTGTCAATGCATTATTTGTGGTGTATACTAATATTAGCACTCGGTCTTACATGTGGGCACTCAGGGCCTAAATCACTACGGCGGCCTGGCATTCCCCTTTGCCATCAGTATTTTATTTAAATCAGTGGTTTCATAAATTTTGACCGTATTGCACTTTTACTGTCCTTTCCACCCTATATTACACCCTAGCGTTCAATTACCTTTATAGCAAGTAAGCTTTTTAAAGCTTCTTTGTGTAGCTTTTTTACTAGTCATTGTATTTTTTACTGTTTTCATTTTGTCAGCATCATGTAAGTTTTTGAAGTGACTGTCATTTCATGTTAGTGCACAAATAGACATTTTTATCACTATCATAAAACGGAATGTGCAAGCAATATACAAATAACTTTTTTCACAAATCAATTGCTGATTGCCATCAACCGGGCACAAATCGAGACTCCGTGGCTGCAACTGACAAATTCCTGATAGAAAAACTCAACAACACTTTGCAGAATTGAACCCTAGAGCTCATACACAACAGTAGCGCTTACCTACCTTTATTTTTCCATTTACACGCTTGTGAATAACCTCCCCACATGTAGGGAGAGTGAGCGGCGCGAGTCTCGTTCGCGCGACGACAGCGACCGACACAGACGTGACGACAGACGTCGCGACGACAGGCGGGACGACAGGGAGACCACGCCCACCACCAAGAAACCTGAGATCAGGAAGATGCCTTTTATAGGTAAGATGGATAACGTGTAAGATCGTCGAGTTTGAAACCGTGTGTCCACTGAATTTTCTAACGTGCAAAGTACAGTAGAATACCGATTATACGTACATCGATTATCCGGATATCCGATTATCCGGACCTTATTGTTCACGGCTCGAATTACCGAATTTTGTATATCCTATTGTCTAAATGACGTATGTGAAACACTATCTAGAATATAAAGTTGTTAATATTGATTAATTTTACTTTGAAATCCATTATCCGGAGTAATTGGATGATTTTAATTGATCTGGATAGTCGGAATTCTATAGTATCAAGGGGAACATTCAAAACATTGTGCTGATGAATGCTTTGAATAGTAAACAGTATAGTAATTAACGTAAAGTACAATCTTAAAAATTAGCATTAAATTTAAAAAAAATGAGAAATTTTTGTGTAACTTTGACCCAGTATCTCCGTAACTAAAAGGATGTCAGGTATCCAGGACGAAAAACTGATGCTTTGTTATGGGTGTTTTTACACATACTTTGCATAATGTGCGGGGTAGGTGCAAGGCACACTGTTTTAAATAAGACTATCTATACGCGGGCGTTAATACGACACAGAATTTAGACAAAAAGCCCTGTTTTTTTTAACTCAGTCTGTCATATTAACGCCCGGTTCAAAATCCGCATGACGGTTCTGCGTAAACCGGAAGAAACGTACGACGCCAACACATCAAGCTACTACAAATCTGTCAAAGAGAATTGAACTTTTTTGTGTGGAAGCTGGCATATCGACCCACCGCCACTTTGATTTTTTTTCGAAATCGCGGCCCGCGATGTATACACGTAATAGGCCTATTTTTAATGATTGTCGTTGTACTCATTTGTCTATCTTTACCTTCAAATATCTCGGTAACGTGACACTTTGGGTTACCGTGTTATTGGACATTTTTCTTTCGTCTACACAGGGTGTAAATCAACCCATCACACAGCCGTCAACCAAGCATTCTGTACATCAAACTAAGTACCCCTCCGCAAAAATTTTTGCTGGGAAACGACTTTTTTTTTTTGGGTCAAAAATCACATTTTACGGTAAAACTCAATGTAGCACTGTTAAAACATTGTGCTAGTGAATGCTTTGAATAGTAAACGGGTCATGGAGGTAATTTAAATAAAGTTAAAACCTGAAATACTAGTATTTACAAAAACAGCTGTGAAAAATTTGTAACTTTGGCCCCTAATATCTCCGTAACTATGAGGAAGGGAGAACAAAAAAATGATCGCAGTGGTGGGAAGAACAAGTGCCCTTCGTTTGCGTTAACGGTACTTTTACACCCTATAATAATAATATCGACACCTCCATGCAATAACATCGTAACTCACTTTTTTCCAAAAATTGAGTTACAACGGCATTGTTATGTAAAAAAAAATGCATTTTTTCTGTACTATCATTGTAATTCTATTCCCTTTCGTTTCTAAAATAAACCAACGTCAAAGTATTGTAACTAATCCAAAAAATATTTTTTGTCAACAATATAATTGCAACTTGATTTACAATTTATAGAAAATATTATGAGTAGCTTGTTTATCAAGTACAACAAAATTGTTACTGCATTGTAAGTTGAGTTACAATGATGTTGCACGGATCTTTACGTTAGTTTTTAGTGCATTACGACAAGTTAAGACGAGTTGCGATGTTCTATTTAGGGCGGATTCGACCAAACACCATGTTATATCAGAGTAACTAACCCTTGAATAATTTTACTCATTGATTTTACTCTCGAATAACTTCGTTTGCGTTTTTCTTGACTGATGACAGGAGACTTGAGGGGGCGACATAGTAATCGGAAAAATGTGATACCAAATGAAGTTAAAGAATCTGTTAGGGCTCATATTTCATTAATTCCTACAGTGGATTCACATTATGTAAGAAAAAGAACCTCAAAGCTCTACTTTGAAGAAACTTTAACATACCCTGCATTGTACAGGCTTTACGTCGATTGGATGAAAGAAAATCGTCCGTTGGAACAAGTGGCAAATTCTAGGCAATATAATGACATATTTTATACTGAATATAATATTGAATTCCACAAGCCTAAGAAGGACCTTTGTATTCTTTGCGACCGCTATAAGAGAGGGACTGAAAACGAAAAAGAAGACATGAAGCTAGAGTAGTGTTGGGATTGTATCCGGATAAATACTCAAAATGGATAAATACTCATAAATGTCCGTTTTTACTCGAGTATTTATCCAAAACAGCGGATAAATACTATCTCCATTTTTTGTAACGTAAATTTTATCAATTTACAAAGAAAAGGATTGAAATAAATGAAATCCTGAAAGATTGATTTGTATCGTACTTAATTAATCATTTTAACAATAAAATTATGAAAAGCCTTTATTAACAATGATTTCACCCAATCATGAAAATTTTTGCCAATCACTAACCAAATCAGAAAAATATATACATATTTTGTGCGATACTTAATAATTGTTGGGGACGAGTTAAACAACGGGTTGGTGGAAACTGTCCATGCAGTGGAGTATAAGTTCCTAAATATCCCACGCCAGAAAAAGCCTCAAAAGCTCTCAGCCAATACAATCCAGTTAATGAAAGACGGGTCTGAGATGAGACTGCAATCTTCAGTAGATATGTCGGAATACGGCAAACTCAATAGGCGCATCTCAAAGTCCATGCGACACGACTTGCGGTCCCATAGTACTCAATGTGTTAAGACCGCAAAAGAGCGAAACCAGGGCTCGAAAGTGTTCGCGAAGAATGCGTCTATTGGACAAAGCCAAATGACAGAACTGAGGATCGAGGACAGCAGTATAATCTCATCGAAGCCAGATTTGCTGAAAGAGCTCTCTAGCTCTTTCAGCAACTCTGGCTTCGTTTTATGGACAGTTGTACACCTCGACCCGACAGCCACTTGTCAGTGTAGCTCAGGACACCAGAGCGAAACTGACCCGACATTACACTGAGGATATCCCAGACATTAGCCTGTATGAGATTAGAATGGCTCTCCAACAGCTTAAGAGCAACAAGGCGCCGGGGGATGATGGAATCACGACAGAACTTCTACGAGCGGGTAAAAAACCAGTGCTGTTAGTCCTCCAGAAGTTGTTTAATTCCGTCATTCTCGAAGGTACTACGCCAGACGCATGGCACAGGAGTGTGGTGGTGCTCTTCTTCAAAAAAGGTGACAACAGCCTATTGAAGAATTATAGACCCATCTCACTCCTGAGCCACGTGTACAAGCTGTTCTGGAGGGTCATTACGAACCTCCTCGAACGCAGGTTTGATGACTTCCAGGCTCCCGAACAAGCCGGTTTCCGAAAAAGTTTCAGCACCATATACCACAACCATACGCTCCACCAGATTATACAGAAGACTGAGGAGTATAATAGGCCACTATGTCTAGCGTTTGCGGACTATGAAAAAGCCTTCGATTCAATCGAAACCTGGGCGGTGTTACAGTCTCTTCAGCGGTGCCGTATTGACTATAGGTATATCAAAATGCTGAAGTGTTTGTATAGAAACGCCACTATGTCGTTCCGATTACAGGACGAGAGCACAAACCCAATCCAATTGCTAGGTGTGAGACAGGGAGACGTTATTTCTCCGAAACTGTTCACGAACGCTTTGGAGGATGTTTTCAAGCCCTTGGACTGGGACGGATTTGTCATCAACATCAATGGCGAATATATCACTCACCTTCGTTTTGCCGATGATATAGTCATCATGGCTGAACCGCTGGAGGATATTAACACAATGCTCAAGGATTTCAGTAACGTTTCTCAACAGGTGGGTCTTAAATGAACATGGACAAGACGAAAGTTATGTCGAATGTCCGTGTTCCATCCGTACCAGTAATTGTTGGGAGCGTTTTACCGCTTTTTCTGTCGTGAGGCGATTTCAATTTTAGCTGTGAATGTTTGCTTTCCAAAAAAGACTGTTCTGTTGCGGCAGAAGTACATGGTGCTGAAAGCATAGTACTGCTACTTTATTTAACTTTGTCGTAGAACATACTCCTTTCCACCAGGTTAAAGGGCTGATTTCGTTAATGTTTTCCAAATAAAAGGTTTTCGCCAAAAACCTTCCTTGGCCTTATATGCAGCTAATTCTGGCATTACTTCCACATTCAACAAACCTGCCATTTCGTTAATAAAATCCATAGCTTTCAATTCTTCGTCTTGATTTAACTCAATACCTTGAGTCTTTGGGTCAAGCAGGTAGGCGGAAAAATGTAAAGGCTTTATGCAGTCTTTCATTCTTTTTGCTACTGCTGAGAGAATTTGATTCTTGGATTCATTTTTAAGAATCGTAATAGTGGGTAAAACGAAGCTCATTTTGGAATTCATATCCTTGAAGATCATAAAACAAAACAAAAGAAACGGGACAAAAGGAGGCCGGGATCACACGTAGCTTCGTCTTGACATCCAAACTTAATAACGTAATTTTAATGTAGTATTTTGGAAAGCCCAACTAACTATACTAGCCATTCAATGTAAAAAACCACCCCATGCGCAAAAATAATATATATCCATCATTTTAAGTAAATATCCGATAAAAACGAGTAATAACGAGTATTTATCCATTTCTGATAAATACTCGAGTTTTTATCCTCCGAGAATTTATCCTCCGCCCATCACTAAGCTAGAGTATTCCTTGCATATTGCGAACAAAACAGTGGTAAGAGAGGTGAAAGACACTTGTAAGTCTCAGTCAAAACAATCGGATTTAATTGTTACAGCCTCATATGACTTACAGAAAGTATTGACTACACCCCAATCTGAAGTTTCGCTCTTTTACTACAAAAGGAAGTTTGCGGTATATAATTTTACTATACCTATATGATATAGGAAAGGCCAAAGGATACTCATACGTCTGGAATGAGACAATTGGCAAGAAAGGATACTCAGAAATTAGTAGCGCTGTGTTTCTTTTTATTAAAAAGAAATACGAAGAAGGATTCCGTATATTTAATTTCTTTTCCGATTGCTGTGGCGGACAAAACCGCAATCGAATAATAATAGCTATGTACTCGCATGCATGTAAACTATTTGGAATAACAATTACACATAACTATTTTGAAGTAGGACACTCACAATCTGAAGGGGATGCTATGCACGCGTTGATAGAGCGCCGGAAGAAAAATCTGATTATTTTTGTACCAGAACAATGGATGACCCTGATCAGATGTGCTAAAACTACGGGGACTCCCATTATGAGATGTGTATTTACAGATTTGTTTTGGATTGCATGAATTAACTTAATTTTTACTATATAAAAACATTTTATGTAACTAACACCTTGGAGTTACAATTATCTGACCACAAAAATAAATTAAACTACAAAAAAACTAAATTGTAACTCAGACATACAATGTTTGTCCTCGTAACTTATATGTCATTTCACTGTTTTGTTTTTCACGTAAGTCATGAAAACCCATGAAAACAATTTTTCTTTTACAACTTAACCATACCTATTTATAGTCCGCCTAAACTATATTAAATAGAGCCAGCTTCAAAAATTGTAAGGGGTGTTTTGAGTTTGCTATAATTTTTCAAACTTTAAAATCGCTCTCCTGTAAAATCACAAAAAGTGAGTTACTATGTTATTGCATGGAGGTGTCGATATGTGGATAGAGGACATTACATACCACTTCCATCGTGGGCCGCCATTTCGAAAAAAAAACAAAATGGCGGTCAGGTTGATATGCCACATCAGTTCTATCTCCTTTCTTTAATAAATTTTACCATCATGACAAAAGCATTACGTTCAATGCTGATTGGGAAAATTTGTCAGTTTTGGGTAGCATGGTGTGTTGGCGTCTGTATATTAGAAGATATTCAGATGACATTGAGAAATAAACTATTGGCCATTTTTTCCTATGGCCTTAACAGGTGCAAAAACAAGAGAAACGCAAAAGAAAGCGTCAACCAGTACAACACATGTTCTATCACACAATATAAATACTTTGCTTAATGTGTAAAAAAATTGCTGGATAATTTAAATAACAAAATGATAATAATTGTGAAAATTCTGTTGTGTTGTCTGGCTCGGTTTCCAGCAGCTAATGCGATGGCAACTCTGACCTCCTTCTAATTTGAATGTGTCTGTATAATATATTTGCTATAGGAAAAATGCCTGTTTACAAGCATTTGGGAAAGAATTCCAAATCCGAGGAACAGAAAAAGGAAGAGCAGAAGAAGAAGGAGGAAGAAGAAGTCAGCAAGAAGAGACGAGAGGAGATGGATGCTGAGATACAGAAGAAGGTAGGTGTTCATTACTTGTTTATAGTTTGTTAAAAGACGCTCCTGTCTTCGTTATGTTTACTCACCAATGACTAATTATGACACATTGCTAGCAATATTTTAAGGTGGCCCAATACTATTGTCAGTAAACCCACTCCAGTAATTATTACTTTAGCATTTGGTAAAGTATTTACTGCCGCACTAATGATTACTTAGGTCATCACTAAGTAAAGGTTTTGACAGTTTTGTCATACAAAAGTACGTCAAATTTTTACTAAGTGACGGCTCAAGTAATCATTAAATATCTCTGAGTACCGCAGTTAGTTAACTAGCAATTACTAACAGTGACACTGTTGTGAAGTTATAAGTAAACAATTTTCTCTCATAGTCTTGTATATTTACATGGAGCGTCTTCATCCTTTTATAACTTCTTGATTGGCCACAGCACACACGCTACTTTTAGCATCGAAAATCTGCAATTTAGTGACTATATAGATATAGATATAAAGACTATATAGATATAAGGCGGCCACCTTAACTTTAAATCAAGAAAAAACCTATAAAACGATACATTTTTTAAAATAATTTTATACTAATAGTTAGAGAATTTATTTAATTTTTGTAATTTGCAATTAAATTTCGCGCAAATTTAAATAAAAGCCTTAGATTTGTAGATTACAAAAACATGTCAAAAAACCGCTTTGCCCAAGGGGTCGCCCAAAGCGGCCATAGTGGTAAGGGCATAGAGGCCACCCCAAAAATTCTTCGGAAATGTTTATTTTTTGTTGAAATATATCGTGCTAGACAAAATAAAAATCCAAAAAAATTTATTAAAAACATTATTTATTATTATTAAACATAATATTATATGTTTTTTAATAAAATAATCAACATTTTGTACCCGTTTTAATCACAATCAGTCTTCGCTTCGCTTTTCATTTATATCTTTGATTGCTCGGGCCATCGTAACTTCATCCCAAGACGCCTGGGTAGTTTTACGTTTGTAATTGTTGACCATCTAAACAAAATAACTGAGCATTATCAATCGAATCATAATATTTTGATAAGGGCAAAGCGGTCACCTGGCCACTTTGCCCGAGCCGCTTTGCCTTTATCGCCCATTTTGTTATAAAAATTAAGTACTCCCACATTATTTATCAAATTTTAGGGCTAATACTAAAGAAACAAAGCCAAATAGACAAGTAACAATACACGTGAGCATTTAAACTTAAACAGGTTTGACCAAAACAGGTCAAAATTACCTTGTATTATTTTAACAAATGACTCGAAAACGTATTTTTCGTCACTAAGCGCCACCCGCTCGATCCACCGCTACCGAATGACTGATCGGCACGGGGCTGGAGGTATACTACGCGTGCAGAATGGCAACGTTGCGCTTTTTCTTTATGTATCAGAAAAATGAATCGTGGCCGCTTTGCCTTCTATGGCCGCTTTGAGCTGACTTCCATGCTTTAACATCTAAAAAGCAATACAATCGCCGATGCTAGGAGTAGCGAGTGTGCTGTGTCCCCAACTTCGTATACTAAGACTGGTTCTCACTGCCCAACCTAAGGTGGCGGAGTTCAAGGAGAAGATAGCGCGCGCGCAGCTGGAGCGGCAGGCGCAGGTGGAGCTGGGCCCGCCGCCGCTGGCGCTGCCCACGCAGCTCGCCAGCCACGCGCTGCCCACGCAGCTCGCCAGCCACGCGCTGCCCACGCAGCTCGCCAGCCACGCGCCGCCCGCCGCCTACGTGCAGCCCGCACAGCCACCTCCTCCACTAATGCCGTGAGTTCTTTTATACAAGACTAGCTTTTGTCCGCGGCATCGCCCGCGTAGTTTTTGGAAATATCAAAAATGTCGATTTTCCATACAAACTTTCTTCCCCTATTTGACGCCCTTGGGGGTTGAATTTTGAAAAATCCTTTCTTAGTGAAGAAGAGGAATACGTGTGCGAAATTTTAAGTTTCTAGCCCTAAGGGTTTGGCCTGTTCGTTGATCCCCAGTCAGTCAGCTTTGCATTTTATATATACAGATATTAGTCCGGTCAATTTAGACCAAAAAATGAGAGTGAAGTTACATAAAGTCCCAACAAGCTGAATTTCAGTGAAATTGTTCAAAATAAAATTATAAACAATGTCTAGAAGTTCCCCATCATTCCCCTGTAAGGAAAAAAATTAATTCAAGGTCAAAGGCCAAAAAAATGAGTTTTTCGCGATTTTCAGCAAAACGGTAAGTTTTATCATAAAAGTACCTCAGACAAAAATTGTAGATCATAAAATTATCTATAAAAAATGTATCAATACTTTTTTTCTTACGAGCCACCGTTTCTGAGATATAACGATTCAAAAAGTTATAAAAGTTGTTATCGTCATAATATGCATGAGTACGCCACGGATATACATTTAGAGTTGTAATATTTTATATAATATATATATGTATGTATATATTAAATGTTTAAATATTTTTCTATCGGGCATTGTAACTTACACTTACAATATAAAATATACATAAGTTTTAACTACAAGAATATCAGGTAAAATGAAACCCAGTCCCTTAATCTTTAAGCCAGTGTAACTTCGAGACATCTGTCTCTTGTTCTATTGTGTGCGTGGCTATTGTGTGTGTTCTATTGTGTGCGTGATACCTGCTATAATAAATGAAATACTGTTAGTCTTGAGCGTCACTCTGTAGTGAAAACACGTGTTTATCCAAACCTATATTGTGCTGTTTTGAGTTTTATATTAAAAATGTCTGAATATTGTTTTATTTGTGCTAAACTTTTAACTGAAAGTGAAGTTGTTACTGTTGAACGTGGTATGAAGACATTAATTAATGCAAGTATCGAAAGAGCTGATGATTTTTCGGAATATCTCAAAAATCAGAAATCTGTGACAATACATGAAAATTGCCCTAAAAATTATACTCGAAAGTCTTCTATTGCTGCAGCTAATAAAAGACAACGTGAAGAACAAGAAGCCAGTACATCCACAGCAAGTCCTCCTCGTACTAGATCACGTATCAGTGAATCAGCTTTTTGTTTCAAAGAACTATGCTTATTTTGTGGCGAGAAATTAAATGAAGAGAGTGAAAGAAGAAAATCCTCAGATTTTCGGCGTCGAATCAGCAAAGTAAGTACACTTCAATTTAAAGATTCAATTCTGGAAACAGCTCGGGCTCGTGACGATGCTTTAGCAAAAGCTGTTCTTGCTTCAGCAGCAACTAAATCATATTCAAATTCGACTCGAGCAAGAACAGCTTTTGCTAAAGCATCGTCACGAGCCCGAGCTGTTTCCAGAATTGAATCTTTAAATTGAAGTGTACTTACTTTGCTGATTCGACGCCGAAAATCTGAGGATTTTCTTCTTTCACTCTCTTCATTTAATTTCTCACCACAAAATAAGCATAGTTCTTTGAAACAAAAAGCTGATTCACTGATACGTGATCTAGTACGAGGAGGACTTGCTGTGGATGTACTGGCTTCTTGTTCTTCACGTTGTCTTTTATTAGCTGCAGCAATAGAAGACTTTCGAGTATAATTTTTAGGGCAATTTTCATGTATTGTCACAGATTTCTGATTTTTGAGATATTCCGAAAAATCATCAGCTCTTTCGACACTTGCATTAATTAATGTCTTCATACCACGTTCAACAGTAACAACTTCACTTTCAGTTAAAAGTTTAGCACAAATAAAACAATATTCAGACATTTTTAATATAAAACTCAAAACAGCACAATATAGGTTTGAATAAACACGTGTTTTCACTACAGAGTGACGCTCAAGACTAACAGTATTTCATTTATTATAGCAGGTATCGCGCACACAATAGAACACACACAATAGCCACGCACACAATAGAACAAGAGACAGATGTCTCGAAGTTACACTGGCTTAAAGATTAAGGGACTGGGTTTCATTTTACCTGATATTCTTGTAGTTAAAACTTATGTATATTTTATATTGTAAGTATAAGTTACAATGCCCGATAGAAAAATATTTAAACATTTAATATATACATACATATATATATTATATAAAATATTACAACTCTAGATGTATATACGTGGCGTACTCATGCATATTATGACGATAACAACTTTTATAACTTTTTGAATCGTTATATCTCAGAAACGGTGGCTCGTAAGAAAAACAATATTGATACATTTTTTATAGATAATTTTATGATCTACAATTTTTGTCTGAGGTACTTTTATGATAAAACTTACCGTTTTGCTGAAAATCGCGAAAAACTCATTTTTTTGGCCTTTGACCTTGAATTAAATTTTTTCCTTACAGGGGAATGATGGGGAACTTCTAGACATTGTTTATAATTATGTTTTGAACAACTTCACAGAAATTCAGCTTGTTGGGACTTTATGTAACTTCGAATGTCTAAATTGACCGGACTATATCATATATAAATGAATTTAAGATCATCTTTTTTATGGGGCAAGCCCGCCACACTATTCACAAACCACTGTAACTTCTAAAAGCCCGAATCAACAGTGGCGACCAACAGAAAAGCACCGACACAATGAAACTCGACGAAGTCTCAGAGAAACAATTTAACTGTCTTGGATCCCGTTACGAAAATAAAAGCGGAGGAAAAATATAATTTCCACTTACGTGCCGTGAGTTACTTACAATAACGACAATCACTAAGCAAGCATTTTCCTATTATGATGCTCGCTTTTATAATCTACTTAGAAGTCCCTGTACTGTCTCCGAAGTGCGTAGATGTAAAATTTCGTAAGTGAGGCTATCTGCACGGTATCTGTGTCACGAACTATGTCCCGCCACATCTAGTCAATGTGGCCTCTGTGCTGCCTCCGACGACGCCTTCGAAAGGAGCGTACAAAAGATATACTTTTTTCCAGCGACTCGAGGAAAACAAACAAAAATTGTAGCTTGTATTTTCATTAGGGCCTTATTCAATTTCGATCTGTCATGCACCTAATTGTAACCAACACCGGCAGTTTCTATAATGTCTTCTCTTACCTCAATGAGAATTCTGCAAACAACGTTAACGTCCATTAAATCTGTTCCAGACCTCCAACTCCAGCCCCACCACCACAGCCCACGCTACCTAAAGACTTCCAGGACGCACTCGACATCATCTTCCCCACCGAAGTGAAACCAGACCTCTCGCAAGGAGATGGTCTGTTCCCTCTCCCGCCCGGCTTCGGTCTGGGTGGAGTCATGCCGCCCTTCCCGCCACTCCCGCTCATGCAGACACAGATGTCGCAGATGTTCGGGTTCGACCTCAACGGGCCGCTGTTCCAGCCGCGCTCACAACTCTACGACACTCATGTGCCCCTGGTACCTAGCCCCAAACCCAGACAGAACCACAACAAGAACAGAAATAAACAGAAACAACATGAAAACAGGCAGAAACAACAACAGCAACAACAAGAAGCTGCGCAACCCAAACCGCCACAGAAAACTAAACAGGAGGAAGAGAAAGAGAATGGAAATATTAAGCGGAAGAAGGAGGAGATGGATGATCTGGCGATGTTGGGCATCGATGCTTCGGATACTGGGTGCATTTAAGACGAACTGTAGAAAAAGGAATAATGCTTACTTTGTATACTCCTGTAAATGGGTAACAGGGCTGTACCTTCCCGTCAGGGCTGCGGGTTGTTCGAAAGAGATACCGCGGCCTGGAAACAAAGGGCTAAGAAGGAACATGGGTGGTTTTTAGTCAGTAGAAGTCTGACACTACCTACCGCTCTGCCCAGAGCGGGAGGAGTCATTTGATGATTAAAAAAAAGAAAGGGCCATACCATACTCAGCCCCAAAGCTATAGTGTGTTTTGGCCACGCCAAACAGGAGCTTCTTTTCCATACGAAGTATTATTCCTTTTTCTATCCAGTCCTCATGTTAAGTGCCCGTTGCACGTTGTTGACGCCAAAGTTTGCTAGAACTTTCTTTTGTTACATAAGTATATAACCGACACACTTAACAGGTAATATGTACTTCAAAGTTCAACCAATCGACTGAGCATATTGCAGTCCATTGCAGGACATAAGGCTTTAAATATACTTTATTTCAATTTATTGACGAAATGTATAGTTCAAAATAGCAATGTGCCCGTTTTCACGAATATCAGCGACACCTAAATATTATTGATATACTGGATTCTCAACGCTCGCCGAAAGTAAATAATATTTAGGCATTCGAGTGACGCTTAGTGTAACTGAAAATACGCATTAATTTTAACGCCTAGCGAAGGGATCAGAGTATTGTGTACAAGTTATTTTTCTATGATAAAACAAGCTTTGATGTTAAGAAGCTAAATAATGTATGTTTGTGTTGTCAAGTAATGTGTGGAAAACTAGTACTTAGATCCTAATTAATAGTTCTCTTTTATTAATTCTATGAAGTCTTTCTATTTGACGTTCATGATTTCACGCACATGGTAGATGGCCTTACGTGACGTGGCGTCACAT
This sequence comes from Diarsia brunnea, assembly GCA_949774965.1. NCBI lineage: Eukaryota > Metazoa > Arthropoda > Insecta > Lepidoptera > Noctuidae > Diarsia > Diarsia brunnea. The sequence goes on along the minus strand of OX459005.1, from coordinate 1,540,459 downwards.
CGCTGTACATTTTTAACGGCCAAAAGCGTCAAAATTGACGAAGATAATTCGCGTCAAAGATCATGAGTCCCCAATGACCACATGAATGAAAGTGAACGAAACCAACTCATGATCTTTGACGCGTTTTATCTTCGTCAATTTTTATTAATAAAAAAAAACACGTATCCAAAATCTAACTGCCGGACTAAACAGATTTTTTTTTTATGTCTGCAAACATCCCTATTACATTTCTTTATAATAATGAGTTTACCGTAGGCTGTAGACGCAGTGTTGGTATGTCAGTTGTGTCAAAAGTATGTATTAGGATATTTCGCTACGTTTAGGGAGTGCAATAAATATTTGTAGCATTTTTATACCTTGAGTCCCTTCATGTAATTACTAGCTTTTTGCCGTGTTGAGGTCGGAAATTATCCCACGAAAACGTCATACTGGGAACCAAACCGGTGTCCCAATTATGATATTTCTTATCTTACATTGTTTATAACCTAAACTTTCATCGGAATTTTACAAGTTTATTATACTTAGTTATTTATAAGTCGAGTAAACTATTTACATTATTAATTAAGAACTGCATTATTATAGCTAGCCTATGTTGTCCCACTGCTGAGCAAAGGCCTCCCTCCATTCCTTCCAACGGTCACGATTCTGTGCAACGTCTCTCCAATTCCCAAGGAAGACATCCAGTTCGTCCCGCCATCTCCTTCGTGGTCTGCCACGACCTCGTGCAACTGTTTCAGGGCAATCCTGAGCTTTACGAGCCCACAGCTCGTTCAAAAACTACAAGAAACTGAAAAATGACATCAAAAACCTCTGTCAGCCGGTAATGTGCCCAAAAGACTGGCGGCATTGCCACGTTGTATGGCAACACTTTTCCTCTAGCCAAGGTAGAAGCCAAGCTTTTGGTAGGAATAGTATTCGGTTAGGTTGGAGGTTTAAAATTGACATGGAAACCTTTTTATTCAATATATTTGTGTATACCAAACGGTAATCAATATTGTTTTCCTCTATAGTAGTAATATGTATTTGTTTATACTTAGTTTAATAATTCTCTTTGACTAAAGGCTATGTGAAATATCAATTTACCCATTATGTATGTCAGAATAAGGTTCAAACTTCTTACAATCATTTTTATTAAGTTGAGTTTTTCATGATGAATAAAATTGTCATGTTAAAATATTGGTGTTTTTTTTATTTTTTTCCCAAACGGTACCTATATAGGGTTGAACCTCATGCATCAGCACGGAATCGCATTTGCTAGACCGAGAAACAGCGGTAGTCTTATGACACGCGGCAGCAAAACACCAGACATCATATACTCACTCTTTCTTCCACATGGGGGTTGGCAGAAACCACAGAACGCCACCTGCTACGATCCTTTCATAATCCGCGTTCATGTTCATACATCTGGACATTCACACACCGTTTCGAGTCTACGCATCTGACCTCTCAAAAAGTATCAGTCTCTGAAAAAATATGAAGAGGTGGAAAAAACGAACATTTGATTACAAGCACGTCGACACGGGTTATTCACACAAAATCTACTAAGTTCGGAACAAAATCTTGTTATAATAATGATAAGGCGAAGTTCACGCATCCCCGCTATAACATAACAACGCTATCGTGAACGTGACCTAATATTTGACGATAACGTGATAACATCTCGGCAACATTATCTATATGTTACGTCATTACGATGACAACTTACTATTTATCTTAATGATAACGACCGCAGAAGATCATCTTTTTTTTTTGCCATACCCTCCACCTTTTTTTTCTTTTTTTTTGTGGGTTGGGTAATCATCAAATGACTCCTCCCGCTCTGGGCAGAGCGGTAGGGAGTGTCAGACCTCTACTGACTAAAAACCTCCCAAGTTTCTTCTTAGTCCTTGTTCCGAGGCCGCGGTATCTCTTTCTAACAACCCGCAGCCCCAACGGGCGTCGGCACTTGCGGGCCCCTTCCATGTTGCTGACATCACTTTCGAGGCGCGCGTGGAACACGAACGCGCCGTCGACACGGGCTGTCGTCGTCATAAGGCAGACGGACGGCGAGCTAGACCATTACTCACCGTCCACAGGCCCGCGCCTACTGTGGCCGGAAGCCATCACGTAGCCCCCGACGCCCGGAGCGTCTCCCGCGGCGGCTGGGACGAGAGGTTTTTTCCCTCACGTTCCGCCACCTCCTTCGCTAGCATCACTACGCTTCCCGACGACGGCGTCCCATTCCCTTTCGCCCCGGACCATGACTTGCACCAGGGCCGGACGCGAGTGGTTACCTTATTCCCAAACCATTGTATATCTAGAATCAACAGAGGTGATAACCAGAAAAACGCTGCGACGATGAAGCTGGACGAAGTCCCAGAGAAAGAATAACAAAATTAATTAGAAAAGAATAGCGGAGGACTAGGAAAAGATCATTATCTGCTTAACTCTAATCTCAACTATGTTGGGGTCAGCTTCAGTTTACAATAAGCTACTACCTGACGTCCACATCCCAGTTACTGGGTAACACAATCCTCCTCGGTATGATTAGTGTAGCCTTTACGATCATGAGAAACCAACAGATCACTTTGTTCAAAGATTCCCTAGATTTGTGATGACTGATTCCAATAAAATCGGGTCACCGCATGGCACAATTTACAAGCTTGTGGATAAAAAGAAATGACTAAGAGCATGAGCATGCTACGAGCGACCACGACGGTAATCGCGTGGAGGAAGCAGATTTAAATATGTAATCGAGGTCGAGAAAGGACACTGCCGTTTTCACAAGCACAAGAAGACCTCTATTTAGATGCGTTGCAACAAAAACTGTGATATTTTTAGGAATATCAATATTTCGCACTGTTAGATTGTCAAACGGCCCTAAGTCAAAAGTTAACTTTCGTTTAACTAATCTCATTTGGCCCCAATGACTATATAGCCTTAATTCTCTTTGTTTGGCCCCGTAAAGTTATGAAAATTGTCACATCGATTTGATCGATTACTTTTTGTCATCGCACTTATCTAAATTCCGCTTTCAGCTTATGATCTACACCATGTCCAAATACAGGGTGTAAATCAACCCATAACACACCCGTCAACCAAGCATTCTGTACATCAATCTAAGTACCCCTACGCAAACATTTTTGCTGGTAAATGCCTTTTTTTTTGGTGTCAAAAATCACATTTTACGCTAAAACTCAAAGTAGCACTCTTAAAACATTGTGCTAGTGGATGCTTTGAATAGTAAATGGGTCATGGAGGTAATTTAAGTAAAGTTAAAACCTGGAAAACTAGTATTTACAAAAACAGCTGTGAAAAATTTGTAACTTTGGCCCCTAATATCTCCGTAACTATGAGGTTCCCAGCTATGGTCTAGAACAAAAAAAATATCGCAGTGGTGGGGAGAACAAGTGCCGTTCGTTTGCGTTAAGGGTACTTTTACACCCTATATGTCATCTTAAAAATTTGCACTGTCATGCCTATTTAATACTCCATGAATTGTCCAAAACTGTGTCTATTCATTGTTGTTGTTAGTCAAGACGCATGTTATCTTTGTGTATGAGGAAATGGATGACTTAATTTACACGAGACTTAATAACATAATTTGATTAGGTCTTGTCTTACATAGCACCTATGTAAGTACCTGATTATAGAACCATGCATTTTCTGGCTGTTTCTCATCCATGATAAGGTGATAGATATATTTCATCTGCTAACTGTTGTAAACATAAACATATTCAACAACTCAATAGGAAAATTCAAAGGTCTTATCTTCAACACTCAAAAAAATTAAAATATTGTAATTACTATCAATCTGTGCACTCTACACATTATTGTCATATATCTGTCCTAATTGTTTACTTTTTACTTGATTTTTTTCTTATATATTTTTACCTTTTTATTTTTCTCTCTCGCCCCTGGCGATTATTGTCTTTTCATAAATTATTATGATAACGAAAGCGTTGTGGGTTGCATTATTAGCAAAATTAAAATATTGTTAAACTAGTTTTAAGGTCTCATAATGTAACTGTTTGTTGTCCCTCTTAATAAAAATAAAATAAAAATAACTGCTTGATGATTCAGGCTGACAAAGTACCTATATCTACGTAACCTACCCAACTAATATGCTTAGTTAGCCCACTAAGCATCTATAGAAATCGACTCCTAATCAGCAGATAAATTACTACAGTTGATCTCCAATCTTTGACCAGCTTGCTGAAACTAAGGAAAACTTAACCATTTTCCTTATTAAGCTTACACGACGTCGAAAACCTAAACCAGTGATCTAATTACCCTACATTCTCCCATTGTCACAACAACGCTTTAATATCCTTCAGCTACATCCGGAAAAACCTCGCCAGACTTCCTCTAAGCGTTTGCGAACGTTAGATATGTATAATATAATATATATTTTTCGTAACACATAATGTAGTTTCTACTAGTGTCTGAAGAAAGCGTTCAAGTGTGCACGTCAGACGGTTATAATTCGCGTCGTCTGAGGTTCTCAATCAGTCAGATTCGCGACGTCTCCGCGAGCAGTAGCCAACATCGTAAGTTTACTCATAAAATTACGTAACAATATAATTAACACGAGTCAAAGTGATAAGTTCGGTTTCTCAAACAGCGGCTGTTTTGAATTTTGATAGAGGTATGGTATCCACCTATACTTTCCGCTTTTAAGGAGATTTTTTTAAATGAATTTATTTACCTGTTAACAAGACTTTTATAAACTGATGCAATGTGTTGTCAGTTTACATGAGCCACTGGGGTATCCCCATGGCAATTGTGATGATAATATTTACTTCCACCAAGAATTGAACTTGTGAACTTATGACTGATGGTCTGATGTAAATAATATTTTGGTCATTGACGTGAATGAAACTACGCATTATTGTATGTAGGTAAACAAGTATTCGAATTAAATTAGAATTTCCAGTTTTATAGACTTAAATTAACACATACTTTTTTTGGCAACAAGATTTAGTGTATGTTGTTATTTAAACAACTAATATACGGACCTTACCTGCCATGTTGAAAAAAAAAAGTTTTATTTGGGTGGACATTCATCTAACAAAGTGATCAGCAGGAAAAATGCTGGACACAAAAACAAAACAAGGTACATTGGGGCAGGTACCTAGTCTAATGACATAATCACTACACCGCCTCGAGCAGCCCTAAATAGTCGGGCGGGATTCGAACTTGTCACCATCTTGACGCACCGCCTGCCGTTGAACCATTGGGCTCCTCCACCTACCACATCAAAATAAATAATATGTAGGTATCCAGTTTGGAAACGCAAAAGATTTATTTATAATCAAAAATACAATACTCAACATGAAACTTATTAACCGACTGTATTCCTGAAACTGTCCAGCCCTACAGCTATAGGTCAAAGTTTTTAGCCACTTCCCTAATCAGTCACACCTTAGCGTATTTATTCCATGACTTTAGAGAGTCGTAGAAACTAAACATATGCAGGCACATAATATGTCTGTTTTCCACGACTGTATACTTATTAGATATATTGTTATGAAAAGGAAATACAAATTCAAAACTGTGTTAGTATCACAATTTAATCTGCCGAGTATCATTAACGTTCGAGCGGTAAATCTCTTATCAATAGCATGCTGATAAGAGAGAAAAACATAATATTATGCTCGTTACATCATCTTGCGTCATCTGGTAGTTGAATGAAATGAAGTGGTTGCGGTGTATAGAGGCTGTTTGTTGGCATCAGCCGGACGAGCAGGACTATACTCGCTGAAAAGAGCTTTGATTCAGATTTCGCTTATCTACTTAATAACTTAGGTTGGTACATAAACTAGACATAATTTTTTGCGACTTTCGTAAACATCCCGCAGTTACTGTTGTGTCTGTAATTTTATAAGCCTTTTTTTTTCGTTTTCGATAACTTTACGTGTGGTTTTAAGTGTTCAGAAATCAATACCCAATCGACATCAGTTTCGCAGATTAATTTCAATTTGACGTATTAATATCGGTAAATAATCTTTTTTTTTTCGTATAGCTAATACTCTGTACCATTATTCACACGAGTTCTCCTCTATCTCCAGTAAACAATGTCAGCCGATCAAGTCTTCCACTCAAGATCCGAAGGTATTCCTTCGGAGGGAGTTAAAGATCAGTACGCAGATGGCAAGGCCGCCAGGACATGGAACAAGTTCATAGGGGACAGCAACCAGAGGACACGGATCTACAAGGACTTCTTGATCGGACTCCTCAGGAAGAATGGCTGCAAGAAAGTGCTGGACACCGCATGTGGTACTGGGTACGTTCAAATAAGAATTTGTTACTTTTGGCAATGGAGGTGAATTCTTCATCTGCTTCTTTACATGGCGATAGAATCAAATTTATACCCGATGAAAATTTTATATGTGTGGGGGCCGTTTTTTTTTTGGGCGGGTGGAAAATCATCAAATAACCCCTCCCGCTCTTGGGCAGAGCGAAAGGGAGTGTCAGACTTCTACTGACTATAAACCATGCACCCATGTTCCTTCTTAGCCCTTCATGTCGAGGCCGCGGTATCTCTTGCGAACAACCCGCAGCCCCGACGGGATGTGTGGGGGCCTAGAATGCTGTTCTGAACTGACGCTAAAACGGCTACCGTATTCCGTATATTCGTGGGAGCCGTTTTAGCGTCGGTGGCCTTTCCACCTTCTCCTTCCACAGGTATTTCGTTGGCTTCAATTTAAGAATTAAATTGGTCAAAACAACTAAAGTGGAGCAGCATCTATTCTGAAACAAAAGATTTTCACTCATTTTCATTTCCTGAACGAAACGTAGGCTTTCTTCAACTGGGAAGCTCGTAAACCATTCCCAGTATCATCACCCGTTTACATTCCCTTTTCATTCGACTACTAAGTACCTACTTATCCTATATGTTAAACAAGCAAATAATTCTAGATTTCTATATCGATGTTATGTTATAAACACTTGTTATCTTTTGAACTTTAAAGTCAATTGACACAAGATTTTACTGACGAAATCTGGTATTGTTATCACATAATGATTGTTAGGTATCTCAGTGTACCGGAATAATAAATTAATTTGTCATGAGAAATTAATTTTATATGAAGAAATGCATTTCCTCCGCCAAGCAACAGTTTTGCTCACCTATAGGTACCTATCTAAATAATAATATTTCTGTAGGAAATACTTTTAAAATGTGATCCTGAATTAGTTATGTTAAAGGTTCTGCTAACGTCTATGACCTGATGAAGGTTTCAGAACGAATTTGCAAGGCGGTCAATTTATAAATTTTAGTAAAAGTAAAATAACGCAGAGGTTCGATACATGTCATACTATAGTAGTCTTTGATACATGTAAAGGCTACAGCATTTTTAACTTGTCAAGCGGGGCTTCCCCAAATAGGCTATAATCGTGAATGATAGAAGGGTACTTTGTCATTTTGATGTGACCACAATATCAAAGTTATCGTCTAATTCATAAGCTTTACCGCTATGTACATTATCCTCAAGTTTCTTAACTTATGCATTTCAGAATAGACTCCATGATGCTGGTGGATGAAGGCTTCAACCTGACGTCTGTGGATGCCTCCGACAAGATGTTGAAGCACGCGCTCAAGGCGCGGTGGGACAAGAGAAAAAACTCCAAATACGACGAATGGAGTACGTATCAAAAGCTTTTAAACAGGGTTTAAATTTATTAATTAGGGGAACTTTACACTCGGGATGGGTATCGATATCTAGTGACGATATAACTACATCATATAGATGAACTATGGTTGATTTCTTGAGGTCAAAAGGGCTCGTCTGTTTGTATTACTACTACTGTGATAGCTACCTACTGGTTTGATCTGGTTGTTAGTTTAATAAAAACAGCTGTTACAATCTGTGGAATTCAATCAGCTACATTAGAGACAAGTTCTGTATTTTCCTTATTTCTTAAACTCTACTGCTTTGATTACAAGGAAAAAAGTTCACGAATGAATGTCCCGTGATTCATGCGGTGCAATTATGTAGTTTAGCTGCACTTAGTAACTAGGAAAAATAAATACAACAAGACAGTTGTTTATAAAGTGGGACTTGGGAGGAATAAGTAGGAAGGTAAAATGTAGAGGAAAATCAAGCATGCACCCCAAGGTACCTGTTGTTCACTCACCGTTGGGTTTACCCCTCTCTTTTGGGCCAATCTCCATGCTCCATGTACCAACCAGATCCAGGATTGATCCATTTAATGACAACAATTTTGTGTGTCTCGCCACCCGTCGGTCAACAATTAGTCATTCACAGAATGTAAATCATAACAGCTACTTTATCAATTATCTTTCCAATTTCAGTTATAGAAGAAGCAAACTGGGAAACGTTACCTCGTGACATCGAAGGGTTTTTACCTGGAACACAGTTCGATGCTGTCATATGCCTTGGAAACTCCTTTGCCCATTTATTGGACGAGTTTGGAGACAACAGAGTCCAGAAGATGTGCCTGAAGAACTTCGCTACTGTCCTGAAGCCTGGTGGTCTGCTGTTTATCGACCATAGGAACTACGATGCGATGATCGAAGGTGGCGCCACTCCAGGACACTCTATTTATTATAATGTAAGGATGTAATTAGTTTCTGAGTATGAGCAGATATGGCTTCCGGCCACCTTAGGCACGGAACTGTGGACGGTGAGTAATGGGCTAACTCGCCGTCCCTCCGTCCTATGACGATGACAGAGGCCGTGTCGACGGTGCGTTCGTATTCCACGCGCGCCTCAAAGAGATGTCAGCGACATTGTACGGCGCAAGGGCCGACGCCTGCCTGTGCTGCGGATTGTTCGAAAGAAATACCGCGGCCTCGGACACAAAAGGCTAAGAAGAAACATGGGTGGTTTTTAGAAGTGTGACACTCCCTTTCGCTCCACCCAGAGCGGGAGGCCATTTGATGACATCCCAACCTAAAAAAAGTATGAGTTGTTATGATTTGTTTGAATGCCTCTTGGTCTACTGCGTGAGGTCCTGGATTCCATTCCCAGACCAGGCAATTCTAAGTAGATTTTTTAGTTGATTTTTCCTTTAGCAGCCCGGAGTCATCAATCTATTTGATGACTCGCCTCTTAATATGGATCACTACTGGTTTTAAGTGAAGCAAATGAAAATAACTTCAAATCAAAAGAGCGAAATTAACAACTGTGACTAAAACTATGTTTAAACAAACTTATAAAGTTATAATCTTATCGGTATTCTTGGTCGCAATCCAGTTTCCACCGGTTGAAATCAGAAGGTACTTAGGTAGGTACTTTATGTGTTTTCATTCATCGATACGACAAATTGACACTGTTTCCACCCGATATTTCTGTTTCTAGGCAAGTTTTGTCAACAATTTCGTAATCAGAAATGTTTACTTACATTTTCTTTGATAAAATGGACCATATTACATGGTAATAGCATGTTTATCGCTCTATTACTTTATGATAGAGATTTATTAAATAACAGGTCAACGTTGAGTTTACGATATCATCTGTATGGGATGATAAACAAGTTCAGACGATGACGAATACATTCGTTATGTTAAATCAACCGAAATTGTCGAGTTTAAGGATTTCGTGTCCAAAAACATCACGTGTACCTACGCTATGCGTTGGGTGGTGCGGTTGGCTGGCGATATTGGCGCAGTGGTGCGTGCGGGTTCGATTCTCGTACGAAATAAATATTTTTTACTATGTACCTTGTGCTAGCGGTTTCGCCCGCGTGGAGTTTGATAATTGTCCCACGGGATCATACTACCGGGATAAGAAGTATCCTATGTGTCAATCAGGCTATAAACTATCTGTGTTCTAAATTTCATCCACATCCGTTCGGTAGTTTTGCGTGAAAGAGTAACAAACATCCATCCATCCATACATCCTCACAAATTTTCGCATTTATAATATTAGTAGGATGTGCCGAAGTTGGTGAAATATAAATTTGTAAGTACACTTACAAACATAGGCAGAGAAAAATATAGGAAAAAATAGAATTGGCTGCCTCGTTTATTGATTTAATTTCTCAGTAGCAGCCACGGAGTTTGAATTTTTGCCCGATTGATGCCAATAGGCTTACCCCTATGAAGTACACCTGTGCCTAACCCTTCGGAGATTACAGGCGTGATGTTATATACTAATGTGTGATCTGTTCAAATTCCAGAGTAAATACCCAGTAGACATTAGGACATCAGTGTTAGTGGTTGGAGGCAAAGCTCAGCTGGTCGCCTTGGACTACTGCATATCGGACAATGCCACCAATGAAAAAAGGTGAGCTATATAGGGTGTAAAAGTACCCTTAACGCAAACGAAGGGCACTTGTTCTCCCCAGCACTGCGATATTTTTTTTGTTCTAGACCATACCTTTTTTTTTTTTTTTTTGGGGGGTGGGAAATCATCAAATAACCCCTCCCGCTCTTGGGCAGAGCGAAAGGGAGTGTCAGACTTCTACTGACTAAAAACCACCCATGTTCCTTCTTCGCCCTTCATGTCGAGGCCGCGGTATTTCCTTGCGGACAACCCGCAGCCTCGACAGGTTCTAGACCATACACCTGGGACCCACCTAGTTACGGAGATATTGGGGGTCAAAGTTCCAAATTTTTCACAGCTGTTTTTGTAAATACTAGTTTTTCAGGTTTTATCTTTAATTAAATTACCTCCATGGCCCTTTTACTATTCAAAGCATCCACTAGCACAATGTTTTAACAGTGCTACATTGAGTTTTACCGTAAAATGTGATTTTTGACCCAAAAAAAAGTCGTTTCCCAGCAAAAATTTTTGCGTAGGGGTACTTAGTTTGATGTACAGAATGCTTGGTTGACGGCTGTGTGATGGGTTGATTTACACCCTGTATATATATTACAATGTTTTTATTTACAGTTAAATGCGAGCTCACGACTCATAGCCATAATAACATCTCCATGGTGCCAAGGTCTTCTTCCTCTTCCTAAATAAATGCTTCATTATGATTAGGTACACTAATGGAACTTTAACTCTCGCTCTGTCCAGTTTGATCAAATGAAACTCGCCAACGAGTTTGCGACTTTAAAAATATCTGTCTACATCTTATTTTGGTGATAATAAGCTCTCTTCCGCTAAGAGTTTATAGGTACCTACATGATTCATGTAAACAAAAATGCGAAACCAGACATGCAAATTCTACGGTCAGTAAAATCAAGATCATAGATCCATATTCGGGGCGGTAAGCTCAGCGCCATCTATTTGCTATTGAGTAAAACATACGTTTTGTGTAAGACGTATCTGTGCCTGGTCGATGCTATTAGGCTCGCTCCCTATAACATGGGACTTAAACATAACTTACAAAAAGTGGGTGTATTAGTGCACCCCCTATTTCGGGTAGATCTCTGCCTAACGTTTCGGGAATTACAGGCCTGATAGGTACTATGTATTCATGTTAGTCCCTTTATTGTGGTTTATTTAGTTACACAGTCATGTCTAGGTCTAGCATCTGTCATAATTATTACTTAGTGACTGTTTTTATGCCGCATATATTGAGCAATATATTTTTTAAACCTGGATGAGGCTTGCACAGGACCGTGGAGATTGGCACAAGAAAAGAGAGGCCTATACCCAGCAGTGGGTGAGTTCGGGCTGTGGATGATGATAATGTTTTTTAAGTTTGTAATTTCTTTCACCGACTGCCTTTTTGGTCTAGTGGTCACAAGCGCTACTGCTGAACATGACTGTGGTCCCGAGTTTGATTCCCGGGTCAGGCAGTGTTATTGGGTTTTTCAATCAGACCTTTCTCAGTAGCAGCCACAGAGAAGGACCTGTGCCCGGTTGATGGCAATAGGTTCGGCCCCTATTTCATAGGACTTATACAAACCTGGCAAAATGCGGGTGTACTATTAGGTACACCTCTGCCTAACCTATCGGGGATGTAATGCAAGCCTGTAGGCTTGATGTTATGTTTTAGTTGTTATTTCTCTCAGCCGGGAACCAAACATTCTACCGAGCTACCCCAATAGGTACTTAACTAACTTTTCTTTATAATTTCAGCGAGTTCCGTCTATGCTACTTCCCTCACAAATTGGAAAAGTTCACGAAAATGTTGGACGAGGCGTTCGACAACCGCGCCAAACATTCCATCTACGCTGACTTCAAGCCGTTGAACGAAGTCCCTGTGCCCAGCTTTTACATACACGTGCTTGAGAAAGCCTCAGATTGATGGACTACGAGTATTTATTAGAAGCATTATCATTTTATATCTAACCTTAGTTTCAATTTTTTTACATCATTTTGACACTTAATACGTCTCAAAAATTAAAAAGTAAGTTAAGGCCAAGTTCTTCGCCGTTAAATATTTTTACTTTGAGAACCTCCCCCTTTTGAAACCGGTAATAAACCGTGCACCAAATGTAAACCAGATTTAGGTAGTAATATTTAGACTATGGTATATTTTCCACATCTATCTGTAAGATGGTTGTTTTTAGTTATTTAATTATGAAATTATTTTTAAGTTAAGATCTGTTTTTATGTGAAAATTACATTTTTCTTAAATGACAAAAATATTGTGATGAAATAAAACTGTTGATTTGTTTTTTTGATTCTCTGACTATTTAACTAGTAAGTAGGTACCGACAACCAGCTAGCATCTAAGTTGACCCGGTGATCCTCATAAATTATGAACTACCTCCTCCATAATTTATTAGGTTCACTGGGTTGACACATGCAGACAGATCTACGTGCGCTTAGATATTCGTCTTCTATGATTGTTTGATACATACTCCTTTTCAATGTATACTATTTTCAATTTATTGAAAGAGAAAAAGTAAATAAAGTATTCAGAGAGTATAATAGAAAAATCCAGTGAATTATAGAACTAATATATTTTAATAAATAAAGAATTTATTTTAATATATTACACATAAACAAATCAATAAAATACATTCCAAATTCCGATACTTAACCATTCATTAAACCATGCACATGGGTATAAATTAAACATTATGAAGTTGCCAGTGGAAAAAAAATAAAGATGGATGGAAAGTATAATTTATTTTTTAAGAAACATTTATAAATGAAATTGACGACAGGTAACAGTTAACTTATAGAGTTGTTGAGGGTCTTACATTTAGAATTAAGTCTAAAACTAAGCTAGGCAGTCTATGATCCGACAATGATGTTGTTGATAGGAATGTGTATCAGTTTGACGAAGAAGCCGATGAAACCCATGATGCAGAAACCAATAGCTGTGGCGATCGCGATCTTTTGGAATTCTGGAAATAAACAATATGTATGGGTTAGTTAACTTAGTTGGCATTACAAAGAATATTGTGGAAAGCCTGCCTCATTGGTCCCAAGATACAGATACAACGGGCTAGTGTCCGCAACTCCACGCCCAAAGCGCGTATTTTGCGTACAGGTGGGAATCTCATTCGATCCACCCCAGCTCCTCGAGAAAAGCCAGCAACCCCTTGGTGTTACCGGCAATCTCTCGGAGAGTACATTGGTTCCAATTGTGACTGCTGAGCATGAGCTGCTGCGTTTGTTTCCATGGTTGAGTACATTGTTATGCAGTTTTTGCAAAATGAATTCCTCAGACTCCACAGACTCTAAATTTGTGCCTGATTGATGATAATAGGCCATGATGATGTATGTTTGTATTGTGGAGAAGACTTGTGTAAGAAAGCTTTGTTGCTTTATATATACCTTTTAACTAAAACATCTACTTAAAACTGATTGCCTTGAAATAAAATCACCAAGTAATTGCAGTATTGCGAAAAATGGAGTAAAGACAAGTTCTCAATTCTAAAACAAGGTGTTACTCTCAATTAGAAAATACTTTCTAACAAATCAGATATTGAGATAATGTCATCTACATAGACAAAATTGTGGAGTTTTATCTCCATAAAGAACACTAAGCAATTAATTATAAAACCTTTCACAAAAAGGTAGGGCTGTATTGAAAGGTCACCAAGCAACCGAAGTGACCTCTGCATTACCAACAATAACACTGTGGAAGACCCCAACATAATATTCACAAACAGGTTAGACATTATAGAGTTTGCAAAAGTTCTATTATGTAATAAAACTACTTGACGGACTAACAATCTCACTCCATAGGCACACAAGTTTGGTTCAAACACGGAAAAGCCGTCAGACAGATACGAGTAGTGAACTATTCTAAACTGCATTAGTCTTCTCAATTATTTTAATTTAACAAAGGCATAACGCTAGATGGCGCGTTTCTTCCGGTCTGCTCCGACTTTCGGTATCTCGGTTCACTCGTGCAAAGCGATGGTGAAATAGACCCTAGTGTTAAGCACAGAATTAACACGGGATGGATGAAATGGCGGCAGGTCACGGGAACAATCTGCGACTCCCGCTTTCCCCTTAAACTAAAGGGGAAGATTTATAAAACAATGGTTAGACCTGGTGTCTTGTATGGATCAGAATGTTGGGCCACAAATGAATGGGAAATGGCTTAAAAAAGCTTACATAAAAGCAAGAAGTTGATAATTTAATCCTTTTTCTAAGAATATTTGGGCACAGATGTGACACAGGTGTGGGAGAGTAACAAAAAACAACAATCAGCTGATTTATTAAATGACAAAGAGAAATCTAGTAATATAACTATGTAATGTGTGTATGTATGTGTAATCTAGTGATGGACTGGTCAATGTAAGCTATATTGCAAAGCTACAAAAACATCACTCAGAGAAGGCTCTTTAAGTGATGGTACAGGACATGTCATCACCACTATGATGAGGTGTCAACTTTTAAATGTGTTGTCCTACAAAACTGATATTAAGTATTAAATATTTCTTATTTAAAGCTCTCATTCAGAACATGAGACACTTTAGTCAACTACTTTCTATTCAAGGGTGCTAGCATAGCCATCCAATGAATTCTTGTAACATATGTCCAGAAAATAGACTTGTTCACTAGTTTACAAGGAAACTTAGCAATTACAAGCATTGCAGTGAAAGTAAAACCAAATAAGTGAAACTTTCTGTCATTTTATGAAGATTAATTACGATACAAGCGTCTAGAAACAACGGGACCTAGGTGGAGCACTGCCAACATCGTAACTGTACACATATATAGTAAAATATGG
This sequence comes from Diarsia brunnea, assembly GCA_949774965.1. Taxonomy (NCBI): domain Eukaryota; kingdom Metazoa; phylum Arthropoda; class Insecta; order Lepidoptera; family Noctuidae; genus Diarsia; species Diarsia brunnea. Next base: position 1,525,417 of record OX459005.1, on the reverse strand, counting down.
ACATATAAATGATAAACTAACCTTTCCTGTCTGGCTTTGTGCATCTTCTGACCAGTCTGATGGAATCCTTGGCGAACTGCTTGCCAGGCTCGACGAACTTAGCGATTTGATCCATTATTCTAGAAATAGGACACGGTACTGTTAGATAAAACTCGCCTTTCCAATAGGATCCTAATGGAATAACGCTGATGAAAACACAATTACTTACTTGTAATAATTTATTAATGGTTTTTAATTAATACCAAGCACAACGCAATTTTAGCGTAGTATTAACGGCGGCCGTTATTGGAAATCACGGACAGAAAACTGACAAAACAACGCAAACGTCAGCCACGTTTCGAGATTCACGGCACGTCACCACACATAGCTAGCGCGTTCGGATATTTGGTCCACAGAGTACATACACTCGAATTTTGTCAAATTAATTAACATCTACCATTCTACCCTCTGTTCAGCACATCAGTATTTTATCATCATTCAATAAATGCTCTACAATCATCATCATCATCTTCCTACCTTTATCTCATTCTAGTTGTTTTCGGCACAAGCTTTTAACACGAATGTACAATAAGTTGTGATAGGCACTCGTTTGAAAACGAACTATTTAAATACTCCAGAAAAGTTTGTAAAATCCCCGAGCTGGGCCAGTAATAATGAATGATCGCGAGCTCGAAACAGCGAAGATATACATCGCTAAGATATCGGCAAAATCCGTTAGCTAGGATTTTAAGTTTTTTTTTCATTAGCTTATTCTGTCCAACAGCTGGCCAAATACCTCCATTATTCCTTTACTTTGTAGTATCCACCTAACCTCACTGGGCCAGCGTAATTCGTAATTATAGTTTGTAGAGAGCGCAGAATCAATATTGCCTAGCCTTTTCCCAACAATGTTGAGGTCGGTTTCCAGTCTAATCAGGCGCAGCTACCAGTATTTTACATTCTATCTGATCTCCACAACCCAGTTAATACTGGATAATACGATACCCTTTGGTAAGACTGGTTTTCAGACTTTCAGGTCACTGACTACCTGTAACGACTGCCGAAGATCTATATAATATTTTGGCAGCCGGGACCAACAGCATAACGTGCTTTCCGAGGCACGGAGGAAACTAGGTATGTAGGTAATGGGTGGACCCATCCACAGACCCGAGTGGCAGTTATTTATTATTTAGCCACGAGCACCAAGCAATACTATAAGAGTAGGTATTCATATTTTTTGCAGGAGTTCACAGAACGGCGTTAAAGTTTAGGCAATAACTTGCAAGAAAACGGTGATACACCTGTACCATCGACATAGATATTCATAAACAATCAAATCGCAACCGAATCGAATATAACGTATGCAGTCAATTTTTTTTGGCATTTCGAGAGTGAACGAGATAGACATACGAGTTCATTACGACACATTCGATTCGATTGTTTGTGAATAACTAGGCTGGTTTGGTGTGGACATCGGCCACCAAAGAGCTTGTGTTCTGTGGAAAAAGCAAGCAGCTGGGGCTATCTTATATTAACACAACACAACTAAACGCAACACATTTTGACAATTTTATTTTTCACATTGACAATTTGTGTTCCTTCAAGTTTGTTACTTATGGATAAATACTAATGACTTCAACTGGAATTACTTACTTATGGATATATAAAACTAATGAATTTTATTGGATTTTCCACGGACGGATTTACATACTGATGAATTGAACTGAATCTACCATCTAAGAAAAATGTTAACTGATGACTAGGCAGCATGGTCTCAGACCTTAGCCTGTTCCGTCAGGAACTAATATATTAAAAAAAAAAAAAAGGAAGAGGCGGGAATCGTTCGAACAAATAGGCGGCAATTTCTAAGCTAATTCTATTAATTAATTAACTAATCCTTAGAACTTCATAAATAATAGTTGTAAATAGCTTATTTATATCAGTGTCATTGTAATTATTGTAAATATGGGGAAAAGCGGGCGCAAAAGGAAAAAAAAAGAAGAGGAGGAAAGTTCCATCGTCGACGACTCGTCTACAGAGTCAGACTCGTCGTCGTCAATTGATGAAAAACTGGACTACGTTCCATATAATGCACCGAACTATATAAGGAAGTATCCTGATAGCAGTATTGGTAATGTAGAATACATTGTATTCCTTTCACATGTTGAAGCTAACCAACCAATCACCGAAGGCACCCGAATGGGCATCTCGCGCGCAATCCGGAGGGATTGTATAAGCGGCGTCCAACACTTACGCACCATAAATAAATTTAAAGTCGGCATTGTCTTCGATAATGCCAACAATGCCAACATGTTCCTCCAGGGGAGTAAATTAACTGTAGAACATAAATTAAAAACCTCTATACCTGCCTCTGCCACGGAGACCACTGGGGTCCTAACTAGGGTCCCCATACAATTGTCTAACAAGAAAATTTATTCTCTTCTGGCCAGCACCAGGAACATCATACAAGTTCGAAGATTTATGCGACGGGTAAGAACCGGAGGTGCAGTGAAGTTGGAGCCGACGCAGACTGTGGCCGTAACGTTCTCAGCCACTCAGCTGCCCGACCATGTTTACCTGGATCACTGGCGCCACGAGGTCAATACATACGTCCCACCGGTAAAACAATGTTTGAAGTGCCTCAGGTATGGACACATTGCTAAATATTGTAAAAATACAGAAAAATGCTCCATCTGCACAGAAAATCACAATTTTAAAATGTGTACCATTGACTCAGCCAATGCAAAATGCTACAACTGTGGAGGCAATCATATTGCTATATCTTCTGTCTGCCCAGTTAAAAAACAAAAAATCACGGAATTGAAAAAAAAGGCCATGTCATATAAATACTCAGATATTGTAAACGAAAAATCTTTTCCATCTCTTTCTTCACCAGACAACTTTCAAAACATTCTAAATTCAGATAAATTCATGAACATGCTTGTTCAATCTGTCATACAGATCATTACTTTACACAAAAATAAAGAAAATGTTAGCTCTAGTAGCATCAAAAAAATAATAAATGAAACATTTAATAAAAATTCAAACAACATTTAATTATGGACATTAACGTGATACAATGGAATGCACAAAGTATACTATGTAATAAACTCCTTTTACATAATTTTCTACTAGATAACAACATACATATAGCTATTTTATCTGAAACCTGGCTTAGGCCAGAACAACCATTTAAACTTAGAGGATACCAAATAGAGCGTAATGATACTGGTAATAAACATAATGGAGTAGCCATTCTCATTCACAATAATATTAAATATTCTAAACTTAATACTTTCTTTGATGACTCTTTACAAAATATTTGTGTTCAATTGCATGTTGCTGGTCATGTCATCAGCATTGTTAGTATGTATTGCCCAAGTCATACAGTTCCTAGATTTAATAAAAATAAATTGGATTCATTCATTAAAAGTATTCCTCATCCTTTAATACTAGCTGGTGATTTTAACGCACATCACATCTCCTGGGGATGTAACTCTACTGATGCGCGTGGTAGAGACATTTTGGACGTCATTGATGAAAATGGTTTGGTATTACTTAATAATGGTCAGGTTACTACTGTGGGCTCCATGACCTGGCGTCCAAATGCTTTAGATCTCACTATTGTATCTCCAACATTAGCTCTTTCTTGTGAGTGGTCTGTTCATGATGATCCGCTTGGTAGCTATCATTTACCTGTAATCACAAAAATTATCTTTAATTGTAATAGTAACAACAATAATAACAGTGTTGGTAATGACTTACATTTATTTCCTAGTTATAAATTAGTCAACTGGGATAAATATTCTAATGAAGTTGACAGTGCACTTAATAGTTACACAATAAATCCTCTGGATCCTCAAGCTAGCTACAATGAATTCTGCTATATACTACATTCTGCAATTGAAAAGTCCTTACCAATACATCAAAAACGTAACAGATCATTTTCAACATGCAATAGAAAGAAGTCTCGAGTTCACCTCCCATGGTGGAATCAAAAATGTAGATCAGCTGTTGAAGTGTCTAGGCAAGCATATTTACAATTTAAACGAGATCCTACTGAAGTTAATTTCCTTAATTTTAAAAGGTTACAGGCCTTAAAAAAAATTACCTTGAAGAAGGAAAGAGATGCTAGTTGGGCCCACCTGTGTGAGTCATTTAATCGAACCACTCCATTATCCATAATCTGGAATAATATGAAAAAATTTAATAAAACCTTCACTTATAGCAAATTTATGAGTAACAACAATAGTAATTGGATACATGAATTCTTAAATAAATATACACCAGACTATGTTGATAATTATATGACTGAACACTTTAATGGAGACAGCAACTCTAATTCCACAACCAGTTTTCTAATAGAACCCTTTTCTTATCAAGAACTCAAATCAGCAATATCCTCAAGAAAAGATACAGCTTATGGATTGGACGGTGTACCTTATACTTTTCTTAAAAAACTTAACTCCAAATCTCTTAATATTTTACTTCACATTTTTAATCTTCTTTGGCTAAATAACGAAATACCTTCTCAATGGAAAACAGACTGCCTTATCCCAATACTTAAGCAAGATAAAGAGGAATTTAATCCTGATTCTTACCGTCCCATTGCTCTCACTTCTTGTATTGGCAAAGTCTTTGAGCAGCTCTTAAAACAAAGACTTGAATTTTACATTGAAAAGCATCATTTATTACCATCCAATCAATATGGCTTTCGCAGAGGTTATTCAGCCCGTGAAAGTATAAGCACTTTACATCTTGATCTTCAAAAAAGTATTCATAACAATGAGACAGCTGTTTGTGTATTTTTTGATATAGTTGGTGCTTTTAATAATGTTGATCATAACATTCTCACAGAGCAACTTAATCTTCTTGGTATACCTGGAAAAATGATTAATTGGATATTTAGCTTCTTACATGGCAGGGAAGTTTATGTTAAACATAACCAGAAGCTTATTGGGCCAAGATATTCCTATAAAGGAACCTGTCAGGGCAGTATTTTGAGTCCTTTGATATTTTTGCTTTACATTCACAGATTAAATTTTGTTTTAGATAATGTTGTAAACTTGCAATATGCTGATGATTTGACTATCTACTGTAGTGGAAACAATATAAAACATGTTGAATTAACTTTAAATAATGCATTGCAAAAACTTCAGCATTATTTTTCTTATTTAAATTTAGACATAAATGCAATTAAAAGCAAAGTCATGATATTTGGCAAGAATAAATCTTATAATATTAGAATTTGTTATGACAAAATCACAATTCCAGTAGTTACAGAAGCGAAGTTTTTAGGTATCATTTTTACAAATAATTTATCCTGGAATAAATATGTTGATTATATAGTATGCAAAGCTCGTAGGGCTTCTAACATTTTAAAAGTCCTATGTAGAACTTATTGGGGTGCAGACCCTAAAGTCATGTTAATGCTCTATAAATCTTTGGTAAGGAGTCATTTTGAGTATGGTTTTCTTTGTTTTGCTTCCAATGGCAAGCTAATAGACAAATTAGAGAAAATCCAGAATAGTAACTTACGCCTTATAACCGGTGCTTTTAAAACAACTCCCATTGTTTCTATGCAGCTAGAATGCAATATTCCTCCTTTATTACACCGCTTTAGATTCCTAAAATCAAAATTTCTCCTCAAACTAGCTGCCATTAAATCACATCCTCTTCTTATTAAACTCAACCTTCTTAAAAACTTTCCCGATTGTTGCTTTATTCTTCAAGATTTTTCTGAAATAACACAATATATAGAGTCAATGAACATCTTCTCCTCAAATGAATGGCCTTGTTACCAGGGAACATATAAAAGTAAATACCCACAGATGGATATTATAATTGATAAAGAATTGTCTGAAAAACATGAAGTTTACGACAAACTATCTCACTGGGCAGATTATAGACATGTCTACACAGATGGATCTAAAATATCTGGCAGTACATCCATAGCCTTATACGATTCTACTTTGAAAATAGGTGGAGGATCCAAAATCAACAAATATTCTAGCATATTCACAGCCGAAGCTACAGCCATTCTATCAGCACTTGAACACATTAATAAACATACAAAATCCGCAATAAAATGGGTTATTCTAAGTGATAGTTTAAGTGTACTTACTGCGCTAGAAAATCACTGCCTGAATACAAAGTCTAACTATTTGATTTATGAAATTAAAAGAGCATGGAAGTTGCTTCAAGACTCTGGCATCATTGTTATTTTCTTCTGGGTTCCAAGTCATAAAGGAGTGCAAGCAGTGTTGCCGCTTAGGGAAAAATAAAGTCACCAAACTCCTACTAAAATGTCACTAGATTGGGTGAAAAATTGAATTCAAAAAGTCACTAGAAGTCACTAAATTTACTGATTAGAAGTAACTTAAAAAACATGAAAAATCAACGAACAATAATTTGAATTAACCAAAAACACTGTTTAGAAATTATTTAGTTGCATTAAATCTTCATCTATTATCACTGCATTATCTTCGTCCAGCATGGTGGAAGTGGACGGCTCTGTAGTTGCCGTGGAAGTCGAAGCTTGCGCTTGTAATATGGAAGTAGATGGCACAGTACATTCTTATTTATGTTTTTAACGGTTTTCGTCATTTGGGACAAGACTTCACTTGGTAAAACATAACTTTTGCAGGTTTCTTTTAAACATTTTAGCTGATTCCGTATCATCAGTATTGAATTCAGAGTTGTTTTTGCTAATCTATTTCGTAGTTTCGATTTAACAATGTTCAATAAACTGAACGTCCGCTCTAATTCTGCGTTCGAGTGTGGCAGAAACAAAACTGCAATGGCTAAATCTCGTTAATAGTAATACTTGCAGCATTTTTGTATTAGTACTAGTAAGTATACACAATTTTCTGGCTAATTAAATATGGATTGCATCAACAGGATACATCATGTTGTGTAATGTTGTGTCGATCATGAAAAAGTCGCTAAAAGTCACTAGACTTTTTTTTGTCACTAAATCGTGAAAAAAAGTCACCATAAACCTCAAAAACTCACTAGATCTAGTGACAAAGTCACTAAAACGGCAACACTGAGTGCAAGGAAACGAGAATGCAGATTTCTTGGCGAGGTCAATAAATTCCGTTACGAATACAGCTGTCACTTATACTAGTGTTGCCCTACCGCACACAGATATTATTATCGAGCTAAGAAATAAGTATTGCGAAGATCTGAATCGACATTGGACCCATATAACAACAGTGGAACAAAAAGGACAATGGTATGCAGGTATAGAAGGTACGACAGCAAACAAGAAACCATGGTTCACGAAATCATCAACTTTTTTGAATCGAAGATTTTACACTACAATAAACCGCTTACGCCTGGGTCACTGCAGAGTTAACTCGCATCTATATCGGATGAAAATGATTAATACATCGGAATGTAATTACTGCCAAGGAGAAGAACAAACATTAGATCATATCATATTTGGATGCCCATCCTTTGGCATTGACCGCCTTGTGCTTATGGATGATCTATTACAAATCTATAAGGTTGCTGAACAAATCCCGCGCTCAGTTCAGCAACTCATGGGAAATGCACAAACATTTTTACCCATTTATAACTTCATTCGCAATACAGTTAAGGAAATTTAAAACAAGTACTTGACAAAGAATTGAACATATAAATTAAGGAATCGACTAAGAACTGGACATAAGAAATACACAAGGATTCGACAAAGAATAATAAATTGAACATGAAAAACAAGGAATCCATCGGACAAGAAAAACAAGGATAAAACAAAAAAACGGATATAATGTATACAAGGATATAGGAATTTAAAAAGAAAAACATGAAGAATTTAAACCTAAGACTAGGCTATCTTGCCTTATATAATTAATAACTATGTAAAATAATAAAACAAAAGAACAGGCTGCATGGGCTAGATCCCTTTGCCTTCCCAAAAGGGAAAAGAAGATAAAAAAAAAAAAAAAAAAAAAAAAAAAAATCCTTCAAGTTTGACATTTTCTTGTCGATTTGTCGAAAACTCGAAATTATTTTCAAGATTGATAACAACAATTTATTATTGTGTTGTGTGGGCTATGAAACTGATTTACTGTAGTATAAAGTTCATTAGAAGATTAAGGGTTTCTTAGAATCTAATAAAATCATCCAAGATGTATGCGGTAGAGAAGAAATTCGAAATAGAAATGAAGTTACGAAAGGTATGTTTATGCATTGAAATTTCAATTATTTAACTTTCTTAATTCACTTAATGATTACAAAATACATGCTATGTTATAACCAAACTCCCAGCTTTACTGTAATGTAATAATATGTATACGCTTTTGTGGAAATACCTCAAGAAACATTGACATTTTTGGGGGCGTGTCATATTTTTTGTTTGTTTGTTGTGCTCTGTTGTGCTTCTCATCCGTTATTTTCATGAACGGGGTCAAAGTGTCGTCCTTGGGCGCTGAAGACTAAAATACGCTCAAACCTTTTCTCGCAATTATTATCTAAACAAAATCCATGTTCCACATTCCAGGAGATGACAAACATCCTAGAGTTGAAGGCAGCTGCCCAACGCGGCTCCACTCTCGCCAGTGACGTATGCAACGTGCTGGGTGCATGTGAACAGCGTCTGCAGCAGCTGGAGACAGCTGTGCTGCCTCTCTATGGAGATACTGCTAGACTGCAACATATTCATCAAAGTAAGGGAGTGCTATGTAGTGTGCGTCTTATTTTATTTTACAGGTACTTGCAAAGAAGAAGCAAGGCAAATGGCTAGTAAAAATCTGTTAAATATAAAATTAAATATAAAGCAAGTGATTATTGTCTGAACTATGATTTTAAAGCTAAACCAACAATAATAGAAAACGACAAAGTGCAACACACTTTGTTGTTTTCTATTATTGTTGGTTTAGGTGTTTAGTTAATATCTAAATAAAATATCAACCTCGCTTTCCCACTGGACTGCAAGGAATGAGCATAAATATTTTAAAATAGCATTTTGCGTGCAACTTGACCAAATCCTGATAAATCCAGCCTTTGTGTTCATATTAATTATTGGGAACCTGTGCATATTTGAGATGTCTATAGGTTATAGGTCCAAACGCAAGGCATTGATGAGTCACTTAGTGTGTTAGTCAGGAAAGTTTTGAAAGAGTAGTATATTTCCAGACATGGAGCGTACAGTGCGCTCACTGGACCATGTGATCAACTACTACATGGTGAGCAGAGAACTAGCTGACCTGATACAAGCCGGGCCCCACACCAGCACTACCGAGTCTCTTACTGTTTATCTTGAGGTGAGTTAGCAGGGGTAACAGATGTTTGAGGTACCTACCCAAGGTTCGGGACTAAAATATCAATACATGCGACAAAGTAGCCCGCGAAAATTAAGAAAATTCGAATTTCGCAGGCTACCTTGTTGTCAGATTCACCTCAAGTATAGTAAACTTTGACTGTGTTATCTTTCCACCCTTAGAATTGTCACATGCATGTTGTCTTTCTTTGTAAATGAATCATAATCATATCATCCCAGAATCACCCACTGCTTCTGGGTATAGCCCTCCCCTATTTTCTGCCACAGTTTCAGGTTTTGTGCGTCCCTTATCCAGGTGTTCACAAAACTTTGACGATTTCGTCGACTTAACGAGCGTTAGGACGACTCTGGTTTCGTTGGCCTAACCTTGGCCACCACTTGGTCAAAGCTTTGCTCCATTGGCCATCTCCGAAAGTTATTATTTTACGAAAACATGATCACTTTTGGTTACTCATCACATTTTATGAAACCATATTTTGCATCATAATAATTATAATTGTGTACATGTGACTACAGTTGTTGTAAGTCAACAGTTAGTAAATATCTTAAATCTCTTTCACAGGCACTAGACAAACTATCAGATGCACAGGGATATTTCAACAAGAACAATCCACAGAGTGTTGAACTGGAAAACATTGTGAGTACATTTTGCTACTTTTTACATTTCATCATTATTTCATTTCATGAATCATTGCAATATATACCGTAAAGTAATGAAATCAGAGTCACTGGTCAACTGTGTAACTTTATTTGTTAAACAGAATCAGCTGTACAATACTGGGGTATCGAAACTAGAGAATGCATTTGAGGAGCTGTTGAATCGTAACACGAGGCCTCTGTCACCAACTACTCTCATGGACATGATTGCCTTAGAAGAAGGCAAGTACAATTTTTGTGGATTAACTAGAATTCTTGTTTGATATTTGGTAGAATTGATGCAAGAAATATCAAGAATAGCATAGTATGATGCAGTAACGTAGAAGCAGAAGAGGCAGGCTAAACTAAGACGCAAATATTCACACATTTTTGGCGCAGAAAACGCGCGTGCGCATAACGCGAATGTTTTGCTTAGAAATCATATTTTCATATACCTACATAATTTACTTTTAATTTTTACGGTTCTTAAATATAAAACAAAATAACAAGAAGAATTCCTTTTACATTTTATTTGACATCATAGCGTTTCTTCATTGCCAAAACGTATAGTATTCGGAAATCAAAAGGGCCTATACGAATTTTACTTATTCTATCAAAATCAAAGCATTTATTTCAAGTAAGCCATTGATAACTAAAATAGACCAGTCTAGTCTAGCGGTATCTAGATCAGTAAATTGACGGATTTTTCTAACAGCATATATACTGCTGAACTTAGCCGCCCAGCAAGACATGTTATTATAGCACTTACCGTTTTATTTCAAATTTTGATTTTACAAATTTCTACACAATGTATATTGTTCCGAAATAAATGACTTATGACATTATTCACGTCATCAAGATTTTGGGACCATCTATTTATCTGAAAAATACGGCATCAGCAAATAGCACCATATTCTGAGGTTGGGTTTTTCAATAAATAGGATAAATCACTTGTACCTCGGGTCGCTTGTCCAGGGAGATGGCGATGTAGACCGGGACGTAACGCACAGGATCAATTCAGGATAGATGAAATGGCGACAGGTCACTGGAACAACTTGCGACCCACGGATGCCCCTCAAGTTAAAGGGAAAAAAAAATACAAGTCCGTGATTAGGCCTATCGTACTGTATGGATCGGAATGTTGGGCTGTGAAGAAGATGAATGAAAAAATATTGCATGTTGCGGAGATGAGAATGGTGAGGTGGATGTGTGGTGTGACCAGAATGGATAAAGTTAGGAACGAGTATATTAGAGGAAGTTTAAAAGTTGCGCCAATTACAGAAAAGTTAAAAGGGAATCGACTGTCATGGCTGTGACTAAAAAAGTGATGAATGTAAACGTGGATGGATGGAGAGGGAGAGGAAGACCAAAGAAAAGATGGACTCCATCCATCTTTTCTGTGTGAGGTGTGATATGAAGGAAAAAGTAATAAATGATAATGTGACGACTGCCTGGGCAGAATGGAAAAAAAACGTGTTGCGCCGACCCCAAAGAAGAAGATGATGACTTATATATACTAGAAAGAGAAAGGGACCCAATATTGAGCCTTGTAGAACCCCCATTTTTACTTTTAAATCCTGTGAATTATCACCATTTATTTGAACGGGTTGTTGCCTTTCACTGAAATAAGATTTTACCAAACTAAGTGCAAGTTTATCTAGTCCGTAATGCTCAAGTTGAAAAAGTAGTGTGTCGTGATTTACGCAATCAAATGCTTTGGAGAGGTCACAAATGCGTCTTGGAACTCTTCCCTCGCAGTAAACACGTGCTTTATTATGGTTACACCAGCGTCTAAAATGACACGACGCGAAGTGGTCCTTTTCCACTTCCTCCCACTCTGGACAGACTCAGACTCACCGACTAAAATCCATCCGTGTCCCTTTTTTTTGGAAGATGGTACTTCATCAAATTAGTCCTCCCGCTCTGGGCGGAGTGGAAGGGTGTGTCAGACTTCTACTGACTTAAAACCACCCATGTTTCTTCTTAGCCGAGCCCTGTGTCCAAGGCCGCGGTATCTCTTTCGAACAACCCGCAGCGCCCAACCGTGTCCCTTCTAATCCTGTCCTTTGGGTTCCAACGGCGGTGGTAACTCTTTCGGACCAATTTCGCAATTCTAGCTGGTCTACTAGTGGGTCTCGTGTATTATGCTGACAAATATTTGAGGCGCGCGTGGAACATAACGCGACGTCGACCCGGGCCTGGTTCTGTTTGGACGCCGAGCGGGTCTTCAACCCTAGCATATATGCCACTTCGAATGGAAAACCATGCAAGCAGTGTCGCTTATAAGGTCTTCACTATCCAGACTCAAGCGTGGACAGCGTGTCAGTGAGCGGCAGCGGCAGTACGTCTGCCACGTCACTGGACAGCATGCGGTGCGCGGCCGCTTGGCTGTCTGGTGCCGGAGTGCCGCCAGCTGCCCCGCTGCGCGCCATCCGCGCTCCCGCCGCCAAGAACTCGCTCGTCGCCTTCAAGGACTATCTGCGCTCCCGGTCCATGGCTGCGTCGCCGCTCATGGTGAGTGACTGGTATAAAAGAAGCTAGGATATTATAGGAACATCATTACCTTCCCGACACATCGCGGGCTCGTGCCAGCCCGCGATGCTGAGCCAGTAGTGTCTAACCAGCCCCTAAATAATCTCTCTCAGATGCACCCTGTCAGCCTCATAGGTCCTGACTTGCGAAAGGCCATGCAGAAATAATAGAAACAGTACTTCTGCAACGTAAGTAATTAAGCATCCACTCAAATACTCACAACTTTTACTTTTCAGAGAGCCAAAAACTTATTACATCGTTCTGACAGCACTCAACGAAGGACTAGTAAACTACAAAAAGTGTAAGTTTTTTTTACAAAAAGTTAGATTCCAAAATTCACCTCCAATAAGTTTTATTTATATTAAATTCATCCTGTCCTATCTATTTTACTTTGATTGAAATAAGTGGGCAACACCTTTATAATCTTTACTTTAGTTAATTTTTTATACAAGGTGGGAAGTTTATATTAAAGATGGATATTTTTTGTTTAGTATCGAGAAACGCGCGAACAAGATAATGATGAAAGCGTCCCAGACTTTGGAGCAGTCCACTGGTTTTGCTATAGGACCCAGGAAGTCTATATCTGAAGCTTGTAAGTACGAACCCACATTCATTTAACTGGTATGAAGAGTAATAAAAGTAAATTTGGTCTCGATATTTATAAATTCTGGATCTTTTCAAAGTTCAAGGGAGTTGGTTTCTTTTAGGCAAGCGTGCTCCATAGGCTGAAACATCGCGTCACATTTAGCTACACTATTACATACTTCTACAAAACTACTACATTTAACAATAACTTTTACATTTCTTTTAATATTTAATTTCTCTTCAATCACTTCACTTTTATTTTCTTTTAACATTAGCTACCTGGCATCTGCTACATTTACCATACTGTTCGTCATGTCCTCCTTCTAACTTGGAATCTTCTTGCTTTTGTTTACGTCTAGCATTGCGATCGGAGTTACACTTCAGACTGAATTTCAAAGATTTTAGGGAGTGCCTTCGCAACCGGATCAGACATACAAGAACATCGGAATTTTTTGAAGGATTGTTATCCAGCGGTAACTGAACTTTGTTGATTCGTATGTTGGTTGTTTTCGGTATGCTAGTGGTTGTCCGTTTGGGGGCGTGTAGCGTTACTGGTCGATTTGTCAAATTATTAGTTTGATTTTGATTATGCTCAAGCTATGGTCGAAATCGGCTAGATCGCATCATCATCATCATCAATAGGTCAGCAAAAACCGGCAGCGGAGGCACTCCCAACATTTATCATGACATATATTTTTTTATACTGCTTTACTGGCGTTTTGTCCTCTCGACTAATTCCGGACCCAGTTTCGGTGTGCTGACAGCCTGACACACATCAAAGCAGTGTGACGTCATAACGCACGCCGTTTTTATGTAACTTTTCGGGTGTCGTCGCTCTCTTTTTGATATCAAGTTGCAACGCTTCTATGTGTGACCTTTAGTCAGCGCGCAGTTAAGTAACGTCGACTTCAAAATGTCCCTTCTCCAGACACAGAAGAGAGCAGCGAAGCCCTAGACGAGTGGGAGGCCGAGATAGCGGGCAACGTGGCGGCGGCCGTGTGTCGGCTGGCGCGACACGAACAGAGGCATCTGTTGGGGCTCGTGCCTCTGCCCAGGTTGCCGCCGCTATTGGCTGCCGTGCTGAAGGACTGCTTCACTATACTTGCTAGTGACGTTGAGGTGAGGCTACTGATACTTACGTAAATAGGGATGAAATAATAGAGGGGTCTACAAGATTAAAAAGAAAACAATCTCAACGTGTTAGTGTGACGCGATTGGGTTTGACTCGTTGGGAACCCACCGAAATTTATATATGTTACATTCATACTCTAAACTCTTAATTGGTCAAAACTACTTTTGTCTGGTGGCAGTCAAAACCCTTAGGCCTCATTTACGGACACGTGGGGCGTCGCGCGGCGTGTTGTGCGTTTTTAATTCAAACACATGGCGATGTATTAAAACGTTAACGATTTCAAACGTCGATTTTACGAGAGAAGCGATTTTTCGCTCGTTACTTTAAAATGCAGCGTTCGTTGCGGTGGACGCGCCTCTCAGTAAATAAATAAAAAAGCTCGAGACGAGCCTTCTGCACGCGCCGCGCGACGCCCCGCGTCTCCGTAAACGAGCCCTTATTAAGTTATAAGTATAACGCGTTTTCTGTATTAAAATATTTTAGCAATGGCACAAAGTTATCCAACAGGGTCACATTAAAAAACCTAGCTAGCTAATAAGTTCAACCTTTATTATGTACGAAATGAGCAGACAAATACAACATAAACCACTTAATAAGGTTCTAAGTAAATGCTATATACAACATAAACCACTTAATAAGGTTCTAAATAAATAAGTGATGCTTTTAATAGTTTTAATCGTTTTCTTATTCAGGTTAATCATCCGTCAATTAATTTAAACATATTCTTCTATATTGGCATATCTATCACTATTACAGTGCCATTCAACTTGTATATCGTATGGAGTATGTTTTTTATATTATACGTATTTCCCCCTAGCGTGCCTGCATGCGTTCCCGTCGCGCGGCGTCTCGTTGCGGCGCGGCGGGCGGGTGCTGGGCCGTGCTGGCGCGGCTGGTGCGGCTGCAGCCCGAGCTGGAGCGCGCGCTCGCACCGGCATCGCCGCAGCCTTATGCGGCTATAGTGCAGCTGTGTCAGCAGAATGTGAGTACAAGTTTTACAATCTGTGTTGAGATCGACTTCCCGAATAAAATGCAACCATGATTTTACATTTAGCGACTACCTTATCTGGTTTCTGACACGACTGAAACTGGACTACAATTGGCCACTTCTAACTATTCGTAATTACTGTTAGAGATCTACTAATGACATCCGAAAGACCATTTGGTCTTTGCAGTCATTTCTAGATCTTTGATTCGAAAGCACATCAAGCAATAGCATGCAGTCTCAGTATGATAGTTACCCATCCGAAAACTGTCCGGAAGACCTGTTCTCTTTATTTTTCAGTATTTCAGGGGAAGTGTGACTAACTGACTAGTTTCCGAATTGGAATTACCACCTTCGGTCTATTAATACATTTAATAAGTATTAAAGTAATAAGAATGTAATGTCCCAGTGCGTGAAGTCGCTGGAGGAGTGGGTGGACGGCATCAGGTCGGACTTGGGCGCGGGCCCCGTGGACGGCACGGTGCACCAGCTGGCCGCGGCCGCGCTGGCGCACTGCCAGGCACTCGCGCACCACATACATACTATAGGTGAGCAGGGACACATTGTCACCCAATAATTAAGGTTTTGTTTACTAACACAAGCTGTATTATATCATATGTTAGTCTGTAAGGTATTTATCTATGGGCCAAAGTAGCCTGAAAATAAATAAATGGTATGTAATGTTAATAATAGTTGACTACTATTAAAGTAGCAACCAAACTGGGTCTGGCCTATAAATATAAAGTGGGTAAATCATTGCAATTTGTATAAATATAGATAAAGTAATTTGAGAAAAAGAAACTCCACCGTCCGGTTTTGTCTTGTATTGGGGACCCTTCCAAAAATACCAATTCTGGCATGCATTATATGCCAGCAACTTCAAAGCATATGAGGTTTACCAGCCATAAATATAGGTCAAAAGTCATCTATAGCAACGTTACACACGACTCGGAGGCGGGTTGGGAGCACACAAACAAATTTTTTCTACCTATGCCGAGTGCTTGACACCGAAAATGATAAATAAAAACTTGTGACAGAATTGCCATGGTTTAATGACTTACAGGTCCAGCGCTGGCTACGGAACCGTCCTACAACCGCGCAGTCAGCCAGTTGTCTGGCGTGCATGACAGGAATGCAGTCATGTTGGCTGTATACATGCGTAAGTATTCTCGTTGCTTACCATTCGTCATGATGATTATAGAATTTGAATGATGAAGAGCAGAAACGACATGTTATCTGACACGATTAGTTAGTGTCTTAGTTTTTTTGAACGGACTTTGTACGCAACATCCCCGTGCGCTCCAAAACACAAATCGACTGACGTTGATGAAAAAGCCGCTAAGCTGAAGTGAGACTGGACTGCCCACGTCTGCCACATGACCAATGTGATGACCTGTGGGTCAAAATTGCCACTTTCTGGAGCCCTGACACAGGCAGAAGGCGTCACGGCAGTCCTCGTAGAAGATGAGACAAGTTGGATAAAACCACATTAGCCCTGGATCGAAACAACTGTAAGTCATGGGGAGAGGCCTTCGTCCAGCAGCAGGATGAACAGCATCAGTATTTTGCTAAACATTTAAAATGTTCGTTTCAGGCAAAGTACTAGCCCAGCTGAACTTCGCTCTAAGAAACAAGAGTGAACAGTATCCCGATGCGTTGAAAGCGATATTTTTGCTGAACAATACGTTATACTTACTTCAGGTAATATTTTTCAATGCTTTCCTCCCTAATTAATTGTCAGGATCATAAATTTGGAATGCTCTAAGATTTGAAGTTCCACCAGTTCGATAGTATTTAGGCACCGATTTAGATGTTGCTTTATGTTAGTGAAAACGGGTATCACATAATTAAATGTGTAAAATTTGTTTTCTTGTGTTACACATTTTATCTTGGAATTGTCACTTTACGAGACACGATATAAACCTCACATTGTAATGATTTTCTTTGGTTCGACTTGTTTTACTGTGACATGATATTTAAGCTCACATTTTGTTAAGTTGTTTTGAGCTACGTCAGTACTTCTAAACAGAGTACATCGTATTCCAGGGTCTGCAACGCAGCGGTCTGCTAGACGTGTTGATGCTGGCCGAGCCCGAGTGTGAAGCTAACTACAGGGACATGATACAGGAACACAAGAATTCCTACTTGCAGAGGTATTTTGTCAAAAAAATATGTAATACCTTTATGTAATCATTGTCTGACAACCCAACAGGATTAAGAACGAGATAGTTCTTGGAAATATATGAACTATTTTCCCAATAGCATTTCACTCCGTATTCTTGACATCCTTTGAGTAATTTCAGATTTAGCTTTGTACAAGCTCCTTTTGAAATTACAACCGTGCCTCTGTATTTTTTATATTATATATTAAAAGAATAAGAAAAGCTTATTGAAGCTATAGTTCTACTTTATGGCGGCTGGGAAGTTAGCTGCGAGTGACGATCTGCATATTATACAGTCAAAATGATAGCTGACAAATTAGGGACAAAAAATTTGTGTTATCAAAATTAAAATTCCTGATGGTGGCCCTGGCAGTCAGTGACACTATCTAAAATTGTGTTCGTGCAGATTTACGTTAGATGTACCGACCGGCTATAAAGTTTGAACAGAACGATATATTAGTCAAGTATTGATCGACGCTTCATCATTAC
This sequence comes from Diarsia brunnea, assembly GCA_949774965.1. NCBI lineage: Eukaryota > Metazoa > Arthropoda > Insecta > Lepidoptera > Noctuidae > Diarsia > Diarsia brunnea. The sequence goes on along the minus strand of OX459005.1, from coordinate 1,507,631 downwards.
AGCTGGAACAAACTGCTAGCACATACAGTGTTAGACGAGCCCCTACCTGCGAAGTTACGTGACAAGGACAGGCAGATACTCAAGGATAAGTTCGCCGTAAGTACTATGTCTGTAGATAAGAATTTGTTATTCTACAAAATGTTTTGTTTTGTTTTTTGATCCGGCAGTATTTTGATAATTTATTTGCTTAAGCAGTAAACCTGCTCTCAGCTCTGTCATTTGTAAAGTTCAGATACGCTATAATATAAACTTTTTCCCCGTCAGTCGTTTAACCGCGAATGGGAGGAATGCTCCCGCGTGCAGCGTACGTACAGCGTACCGGATGCGGAACTGCGCGAAGTTCTGAAGCGGGACAACAAGCAAGCATTGTTGCCGCCATATACTACGTTCTACGACCACTACGCGTCGCTGCCGTTCTCTAAGAACCCTGACAAATATGTCAAGTATAGTCCCGTTCAGGTCAGTATAATAATATTATGATAGTGTAAGAGGGAGACAGCAAGAGATTTGGCGACTCAGAATAAAGTTCAGAACTATGTAGTACTAGATACAAAACTGTCATTTGCAATTTTGCATCCAAAGCTTCCATCCGACTAGGTTTTTGAAAGTCCAACTTTGGTATCTTTTGCAGTCAGGAATTGACAGTGAAATTGCAATAGTGTGTAGTATTTGATTAAACTAATTGTGTCACTGTCGTAATTGAAACCAAATGTATTTGGTCTCAATTACGATTTTCTAACAGAAACCCTTTTTTCAGATTGCTACTCAACTGGAGGGGTACTTCGATGAGGCTGCCTAATAAAAGCTACATTATTTATATTATAGAGGAGAATGTACTAAAATAAAATAAAAACACTATTTATTTAATCACATGATTTATAATTGAATGATTATATCAGACACTGAATATATTATTACAAATGAATAAATTATGAGTTTTATTATTATGTCAAATAAAATAAGTTTGAATGATGTGGGTTCACCACCTTTTGGTCTTCCTGCGCTTCCTCTTGGGATACTGAAACAAAAACTATTCCGTAACAATCGTATTTAGTTACGAAAAACAAAGATAAACTTTGACTTGTATACTGTATGTTACAATTGCAGATTTGTTATTTTATTGGCTAAGCTATTTGTAACATTATTATCCGTTATCTACTACTTCTGAAATCGAATAGGTACATAATTACAGGAATATTTTAAAATCTGGCTTTTGAATAACTCCCTATTATTTCTGAACACCAACAGGCTACAGGGCGTTGTGTGAATTTATACATAACATAACCAAAAATCATTTCTAAAATAGTTTTATATTATGCCTAATATTAATGACTTCAACAAAACTGCTGGCTATAACATAAATACTATGTATTTAATAACTAATACTTAACGCGGACAAGTCAAAGTTTAATCTTTTACTTACACACATACATACATACTATGTTTTTAGAATATTTAGTTTTCATAAGACTAAAATAAGAGGATATGGGAATGCTATCTCCTTGGAAAAGTTTTAAGGAAAATTAATTATCGTATTATGATGGGTCATCATCATAATATAGGAAAATGGCAGCAGCTGGGTAGCTGGGTAGTTATATCTGGTCTATGGCAATAGCCAGCCCATAGTAAAGATATCAATCTAAGCCTTGCAATGGTTTGTAGAAAACAGATGTAACCCAAGTTGTTTGGAGCTGGTTGGATTTTATATACCAGAATAAGCTAATTGTCCCAATTTTGGGCACAGGCTTTTCACCAACCTCAGACATCAGGTTTTTATTGAAAGAACCACGCATTTGCTACTGCGTATTTTAATTAATTAGTGCTTATGTAGTGTTACTCCTTAATATGGAAGTATGGAAGAAGGTGACATGCTGCATCAACCAGAGAGCAAGAGAATGATTATATTGGGCCTTGGTACCTTGATATAACAATCAAATGATTAATTATTATTGAATATAGGAGACACACATGACCAGTCATAAAAATCAATCTTAACTTAAAAATTAGTCGCCAAGACACCGTAGTAACTTGATGATATTACAAAAACCGTATGTTACCGTATTCTCTGGTCTTACCCATGCCGTGGAGGGGTACCTCATGAGTCAGGAGGTCAAGAGTCCAAGCTCGTGCCTGCAGTCTGGATAACCCGCTTTTGAAGCTCTCAAACGATAAGCGGATGTTTTAATTTTCGTCCACCTAAGTTCCTGTGATCTTACTTCCAATTTTACAGTTAATAACATAAAACAAATTATAATTTTAAGTGGAAATTATGAAGGATGTTGTCCTCTAACGATGACAAACACGTGAGGTGGTAGTAGTGTAGGGTAGGTAATGATGGCCATTAGACAGTCAGTCAATCATTAAACAGGCACACAGAAAATTGCCTCCTTCACTCGGTTTCTGACAAATATCTGTGATGTTTATGATTTAGAGCTTGACTGCATATTCATAGAAACTCTACAAGAATGTATCAGGGCACGGGGGGGTAATACCAGTTATTAAGAATATTTTTTTTGCAATAATTTTGTTTTTTATTGTTTTTATGGACTGTTTTAGCCCTACTAAATTTTCTATCAAAATTACCATTTTTCTTGCAGAGCCAATAATTTATCATTCAATAAGGTTATTATTCAATAATTTACCCTCATTGTAAAGGTTATTAACTAAACTTTTAGGCGATATATAGTTCGAATTGATACGTTCCATAATACCAAAAATAATTACCATAATGCGTGAAAAAGGAAGTGGCTCGATTTATTTGCTCCCAAGTGTAGAAGTTCACGACGCAACGTACGTAAGAAATGAATATATACGAGACAAAAATGTGCTTTTCATGATCAAGTATATACTTTTATAACCATTCAGAATGCGAAGAAAGACCAAAGAGTTCCAAGTCCAAAGATTGATAGTTTGAAGAAATAATATAACCTTAATATGGATAGGTATTGAACGTCATTTAATTTCACGCATGCATGATGCGAAAAGATTGACGACTTGCGCCACGGTATTACCGTGCTTGCGCTATGTGGAACCAAAGCAGTATAAAACAGGGACTGAAACGGTTACGGTTAAAGTACCTCAAAAATATACCGGTACTACCGGTTTAAAATAAAGGTTGAGCTATAACGGAACCTTTATAAATAAAGGTTGGGCTAAACCTTTTTTAACCCTTACACGATTTTGGTACCGAAATGCATGCGAGACGGGGCGCGGCGCGCGTGTGCGCGGTGGAAAACGTTGGAACTTGTGTATTTTGTACATTTTGTTGCTACTCTTTTACTTATGTCTTTGTTGTGTGTGAGTGGCGAGGCGGTGTGTCAAATTAAACCCCTATTTATTAAGGTTTAGGTACCGCTACCGATACGTTTATAACGGTTACGGTACTTCTACCGAAATATACCGGTATGCATTTCCAACCTCAAAAATCCGCTACCGAAAAAAAATAACGGTATCGAAATATTTCGGTAACCCTTATTTAACGGTATGACGTCATACCGAAATTTAAAGGTACCGTAATTTTTGGGTAATTCAGTCCCTGGTATAAAATACATCCTTGTTGCGTTTGCAACAAAATAACAGTCTACTTCTGATCATTTATTGTTGTTTATATTTTTTTTTCTCCGTTGATCATGACATACATATAGATATTACTTCGATAGTTCGACTCGGGTAAAATCAAAGCCATTATAATAAAAATAACGTATAATTCCAGCCATGCAGTTCGAATGTTGAAATGTAATAAAAAAATAATCGTAAGCCAACGACGACTGAAAAAATAAATACATCGAAAATACCAAATTTAGACATGCTTAAATCAATTTTGAAAACACAAACTGCCGAAAACATAAAAACACTACCATTACTAAAAACATTAAATACATACCTAACTTGTATAAAAGCGTTTAAAACAAAAATTGTTGCTAACTAAAGAATAATATCACAGAACCCAGCGGTACTATTCCTCTAATCCCTGTAAGGCCTCAAGCTCCACGTCTCCGTAAGCTACATTGTCTAATTCATGTGATACCTTTCGGCGAGGCTCGTTCTCCGGCTGCTCCTCTGGCAACTAAACAAGTAGATTTCCACATTTGAAACAAACATACATACTACATACATAATATACACTGGTGGAACTGAGACAGCTGTCATTTAAAAATATATGCCTGCGTGGCAGCGCGAGTCGCCGCCGGCAATACACGAAGCACAAAACTTAGTCACCAACTCGGTGAAAACCTATGCGTACATCATGACAATGTACATAAATATAAAATTGCTTTCAAAACTGAAATCGATAAAAGATGAACTTATTACACATTAGAATCTGAAATTAATTCACCACTGAAAAGAACTGAAAAATTACCGATATACGAATAATGTATCCCACTTCTGATGACAAAAAGCAATATGATTTTTTGTCTGATTTCATACCTGAATGGCTTGTGGTGGCTGTGGTCCTTTTTTCTTAGACTGCGACGGTTTCGGTTTTTGCTTGGGCTGCGGCTGTGGTGGTTGCTGGTTGGGCTGCGGTTGTGGCGGTTTCTGGTTGGGCTGTAGTGGTTTCTTATAGTGTTGTTTGACCACCATGTTCTCGTACGGAGTGAATGCGCAGGGTAACACTCTTCGGAATCTATGCGAGGAGTTATAGTATGTAATCAATTATATTAATCTTTGACTATGACCTTTTTTGCGTATGTACTTGTGTTCTATAATATCCCTCAGTCAATAGCTAGTCTCTGCTGAAATTGAAAACGGTCAGTTGGACTATTATAAGTAGGAGTGGGAGTAGCGACTTACTAGTAGTGGTTGCTAGCAACTGAAAAAGTCCGTCGTGGTACCTTACTTTTGAATAAATTCAATGTAAACACAAATAATACAAAAGTAACACAAATTAACAAATATATCCCAATCTGAGTCAGGAAAGTCATCCTACATCATAGTCATATCAACATCCTCCCATTTGTTAACGTGGAATCAGCTAGTTCCTAATAAACACTTAAAAGGAGTCATTCCTTTCGTTTCGAACGACGCGACAAGACACTGCCGAAATGTTACGTGATCGACTTAGGGTGAGGCCAAACGAGCGTGATTTTGTGAGTCGTGAGTCGCACAATTTCAGTCGCAGAAATTCTGCTGCATTAGGTTTCATAAAAAAGTCCTATTTGATTCACACGGCGACGCAAAATGAGTTCGTCGTCGCTCTTCTGGATCCCAATAGAATTTTTGCTGGGCAGAATTTAGAAAGAAAGAAAAGAAAGAAAAATGTGTTTATTTGGCAAAAAATCCTTAAAAATTAACAAAACAAATTCAATATAATTCAAATTAATAATGCCAAAAGGGCCTCAGCTCAGCATAATAATACGTACTATTCCATAATTCCGGTAATAAAGCCGAGATACGTAAAAGTATAAAAACAAATAATAATAATAATATTCTTTATTTTTCAGACAACAATGATCCATAGTGTTAGTAAACAATAAAATAACTTATTTCTAGTGTTAGTAGCTGAGATATTATATAACAGACAGAGTAAATAGTATTGTGAAAAGGACATCCCCGAATTAATGTTCAGTGATTGTCCTTCTCACAAAACTTTTAATTATCGGAGAGTCGACACTCTCCACCACAGTTTTTAGAATGCTGTTGCCACTCGCCCGCAACCTTGACAACAACGACGCGGTTTTCTTCCGAATGACGGCGTGGAATCCGTCAGTTCGGTTTTGCGCAAACATAGCCGAAGCGCTGCACCATCGCGGCAGTCCCAACAACATCCTAAAAATATTATTATATTGTATCCGTAGGACATCCAGCGTTCTTTTGGTATGGTTGACCCAAAGATTCCCCGTGTAAAAGCACTGGCAATATGCCTGAAACAGTGTTATCTTCACTAAAGTGCTACACCGGGCGAATCTTCGGGCCAACATGTTACCTCGGACCGCCAGAGCCCTACGCTCCCTTTCAATGTCAACATTGTCCTTAAGGTCGTCAGTGAGAATATGCCCTAGATATTTAAATGTTGTCACTCTTTTGACGTTCAAGCCATTTAGGGTAATATTAGGTGCAGTATCTGGACATTCACTGCCGGCCTTAAAGACAACGTATTCACACTTCTTTACATTATACACAAGTCCGTGCGAGGCAGCATACGTCTGACAAACCCGCAGCATTTCATTTACCGCACCAGCCGTCGGCGCCAGCAACGCCATGTCATCAGCGTAGCTGATAGTGTTTATTTTTACTCCATGGACGCTACATCCCACCCGCATATTGCTGAGGTTCACGATAAGGCCATTTATATATGCACTAAAAAGCCTTGGAGATGTCAGACCGCCCTGCCTCACACCACATTCCAATTTGTATGTACCGGAGAGTGCATTGGACCACCTTATAACATTATCTTGGTTCCCATACCAATACTGTAGGATCCTGAGCACTCCTGCCGGTACACCTTTGCCATCAAGCTCTCTCCAGAGCACATCATAATTCACCAGATCGAAGGCTCTGGAGAGATCCAGAAAACAGGCATATACCGGCGTCCTACGATCAGTGTAATACTGGACGGTATGCTTGAGACTTACTATGGCACTTTCCGTTGACAGTCCAGGCTGAAACCCGAACTGTGAGTCATGCACGGATAGACATTTTTTCAAGCTGGAATCAATCATACCGTCCAGCACTTTTGCCATTGTGGTTGCGAGAGATATAGGTCGATAGTTTGACTTATCGGATATGTCACCCGTCCTGTTCTTAACTATGGGAACCACCAGTGTCTTCATTAGTTCCGCCGGCAAGTAAGAGTGACTGAGGCACATGGTATAAAACAACGATAAAACCCTCGGCAGATGCACCCCAGCAAACCTGAAATGCTCAATACTGAGCCCGTCATGTCCGGGAGACTTGCCTCTGCTCATATTTTTAATTAATGTGGCAACTTGTTTGGCCGAAAAGAACATTAATGACTTATCTCCCAGAATTCCAGGCCCAGCACTGATCATATCTACTGAGCGACCCAGAGGAGACTGCACTGTAAAATGTTCCTTGAACATATTCGCAATCTCCCCCGGATCACTCCTCCCACCGACGGTCACCGGTAGGCCAGGCTTAATATCAAGCTTACTCGTGGCCTTCCAAAACTTGGAGAAATTATTTGTAACCCTTGCTTTTGCTATCGTGTCCATCTTGATCTGCTCCTGGTTCTTTTGGCACCATTTTAACCGAGCCTTAAAGGTGTTACGAGCTACTCGCATTTGGTCAAAAACAACTCCAGAAGTTGGCCGATTGTGCAAAACCCACATTTGAAATTTCAGCCTGGCCTCTCGGTGTGCATCCCTAACATGGTAATTCCAACCGCACAATGTCTTGTGGTTCCTACCTCTACCAACTGTCCCCGCCCTTTCATGAGTTTGCTCAGCTGCATCACTTAATATCTGTGTTATTCTATTATATAATGCATCTAAAACGGCTCTGTGCTCGCCTAAATCACAAAAACTATGGCTACACTCTTGAAACTCTAGAGGGAAATCAATTTCACGCAGTTTACTGTTGCATAACTCACGGTATCTGTCAATTTGCGATTCATTTCGTTCCCCCCAAATTACTTTACTGTATGGAGTAGGAGTTGATACCACCTTAGGTCTTACTATATTTAAGTCACACTCAATGCAAAGTGGTAAATGATCTGACGTATACACGTCCTCTTTTATCGTAACCTTGTTCACTGCAGCCCAAGCTGACAGAGAGACTATACAGTGATCAAGCCACCTCGTACACCCATGTGCCTCACTCATAAAAGTATAGCTACTAGAATTTATTCCCAACTTTTCAATATCAGCACAAACAAACGATTGATCTGTGCAGAAACTTACAAGTTCCTTAAAGAACAATTCGCTTGGATGTGCATTAAAATCACCCAGTATAAACAAACTCTCGACCCCACCGCCCGCACCCACTGCGCTGATCTCACCTAACACTTCCGTAAACATAGGCAAGTTATCGGGCGAATTAGTCGGCATGTACACACAAGCTACAATAATCGAGCGCCCGCCAATACTAACTTTTACGGCCGCCAAGCGACTGCTGTTACATTCTAACACAGTGACTGATTCAAATATACCTTTTCTCCACAGAATGGCTACTCCCCCATACGGCCTTCCAATCAGTAACCCGGCAGTTGTGTCAACAGCTGACTTACCCGTGTATTCAAATTCATCTGATATGGTACTTAAGATGGGAATATCATGGGGTAGAAGCCATGTTTCTTGGAGGCATATAATATCACACACATTACATAACTTTCGAACACTTTCAATCGATCGCTTAACAGACTTACAGTTAAAAGTAATGATCTTACAATTGTTGATATTATTTTGGTTCATAAAGAATGGTTTAATTATGCTATAACTTGTTCCTGTTGTTTACGGTACATAAACCGAACAAAACGCCTAAATGTTATGCCGTCTGGCCACAACTCGTCATTTAAAAACAATGCCAACTTATTCTTAGAAACAAATAACTTAAAGGCATTATATTTTCTAGACGTCTTCATATTAATCATTTTTAATGACACAACTTCGTTAGTTTTATCCTTAACGTAACTAATAATGTCGTTCTCACTAGTTTCAACACTAACATTTGATATAAACAACGGTATTTTTACATCCGCCGCCTTAAACTTGCCACCTGGGGACGTAACTGCGCGACCTCTTTGGCCAAACAGTTTATATTGTTTTGACGTTTTTCGTTGCACTAACGTCCACTCTGTATTTTTTTCCCTTCCCGCTTGCTCACTACTTAACTCGGGCTCCGGCGTAGTCATACCCTTCGCAATCAACTGCGGACATGTTGGCACGTTCGAGTTAAACGTAGCACGATGTTTCGCTGCTGTGGTTTCTGGCGCACTGTCGATGATGGGTGATCGTTCTAACACGGCCCGCACGTAGTCGTCGCCTCGCTGCTTAGAGACCACGATAGCCTCGTCCTCTACGCGCCCTTCATGTTGCCTCTCGCTCATTGCCGAACATTCGCGTTGTCCTTGAGTCGGCGCAAAACCGTTCTCGCTCGCACTATTTGAAGCTCGCATCGCCGCCTGCGCCTTTACGTGTCCTTGTGTATCTGTCGCATCTTTTAGTTTCTGCGAGAAAGAGATAGCACGTTCCTCGCAAGTTTTAGTTATCGGGGAATGACTTGCCGATTTTGTGCGGTCGTTAACCTCATCAGCTGTTTGTGTAGGCACATAATTAAGACCCAAAGGTCCACTGTCAGCTGGGCTATTTTGTAAACATGCCCCGCGTCTTTTATTCACATAATTGCTTGATGGCCAATTATCACGCATTGATGCGTGCTTCATGTTCTCAATTTCTTGGTCAAACCTTTCAGTAGTCACAAATTTCTTCTCCAGCGCACTTAGTTGATTTTGTAGGATCACTATATCTTTCAGGAGTCTGGTCACATCCACGTGATCAAAGGTTACTGGGGGAAGTTTATGCAGTTCCTTTGCCACGAATATTGGAATCAGCTCTTCGTCCGTGTTAGTCATTAGTCTTATGATGTCATCAAGATCACGTGAGATCTTCTTCTTCCCGTCTTTTCTTCTGAGTGGCATCTTTTTCGCATTTGGAAGCGATTCGAATATCAGTGATTTGGCTTTCACGATATCGTCAGCCGTAAAAGACGTTGTACAAAGTTGATGTATGCTTTGCTCATCCATAAAGCCCAACACATTTCGTAAAAAAAAAAAAAAAAAAAAAAAAAAAAAAAAAAAAAAAAAAAAAAAAAAAAAAATGCCAGATGGCAACACAATGTGCACCACCTGACGCTGATTTTCAGCTACTGCCCACGAGTGCCATACGCTCGAAAATATAAACAAACACATTTCACAATTTCTGCGACTCACGACTCACAAAATTACGCTCGTTTGGCCTCATCCTTAAGCAGATTTTGCGTCGAGAAATGTACAGGCGACAAATCCAAAGCCCCAAATACACAAAATGGCTTCTTATGTCTTCGTCCGTTCTTCTGGCAGCCATCCCTCTATACGCTAAGACCCCACTCACATTTAAATTCGGTGAGGAATGCACACGCTCGCCAAAATTTCAATGTGATAAAGCTCTTTGATAGCTAAGGGATGGAGAAAGGCACCGCTGTGGCTGCAAATGGTCGTGTTAATGTAAAGAAATGAACAAAAATGTTAGTGTGTGTGTGTTAACATGTGTGGTGATTTTTTCACAAAGGAACCAATAATTAAACGTATTACAAAAAAAAAAACATACCGATCGAATTGAGAACCTCCTCCTTTTTGGGAAGTCGGTTAATGAATTAAACGTCTTATAAACTATGTTAGTTTACCACAGATTTTTACGATAAAAATTACAACCATTCAATAAAATAAAGTGCTTAGAAGGAGGCTACATGATAAAGGGACATCATTATGAAAAGTTTTATTCAGTACATGATTCTAGATACACCAATGTTGAAAAATGTTTTAGAATAATAATGGAAGTGCAACACCTATAGCCCGACCTGGAAATAGAACCAAGGTCGTAATACTTAACATTAGAGCGTGCGGTTACTAGATAAACGAGGCAAATCGTAACGCGAAACTAAAACTGAAACCTGACCCGTACCTCGTTCTTGTGAAGTTGTACTAAATTTGGCAGGAGCAGTGTGTACCTATTGCCAAGCAATAAGCTCTAGATAATTTTACGTGATTAATGCACTTCGCAGTTACATAACTTACTTGTGGTAAGGCAGCAGAGCAGTGCTGATGGTGGGCGGCAACTTGGCGATCTCCGCCTCATCCACCTGCAGCAGCTCATCTGGGTCGAAGTTCAGCTCCAGCGTGTGTGCCTGGCCCGGGGATATGGGACACATCAGCATGGCGTTCGGACCGTGGCTTGGCTGAGGAAAGGACGTTCAAGATTTAAATACGTCTAAGTTCGCTACAAGGTTTAGGGATACCTACCTACCATAAACGGTGTAGCTGATATAATCTAGTGACAAAAGGAACGAAAAGAAATATAGAACTAAAATCAAGATCCTGCAAAGTGGTATTCCAGTTTATTGCAAGTTAAGGTGACAGCTCTAAGTTCCACTATTTCATGAAAAAGTCATTCATTGGGACTAAATAAACTGAGCATTGATGCGATACCGCAGCCTCGACCGGTACCGAAATCGTGTAAGGGTTAAGGTCAATCATACAGGCTGCTCCCAGCCATTTTCCCGCTAGATGGCGTTGAAGTCAACATTTTTAGTTTATTTGTGTTTTTGTGTAATTGGAAAACTATTAAGTCGTAGGAGTAGCAATTGCGGTTATCGGACATTACGTCTTATCGAACTGGGTCACATCATTGTCATAATATCCACCTAATTCGACACAAAGGTGTAATTTAAAATCTGCCATTGAATATAGCGTCGTTTACACATACAGACGTAGACGTGAGCGAGTACATTTACGAAGATTGAACACTAGATGGCGTGAATGAAAAAAAATGTTTTTCATTTTTCTTTATGGGTAGATTGGGTTGGCAGAACTACAGAACGCCACCTGCTACGGTATATCATCATCAGCCTATAATGTTCCCACTGCTGGGACACGGCCACCACGCGGGCCCAGTGGGGTAGATGTCACGTCTTCAAATTTTTGGTTCTAGGACATCTCACCATGATTTGCTTCATATTTATTGAGAGCATGTGGTGATGCAATACATTCAACAAAGTAATGCGCCTGTCTGGATTTGAACCCACGACTTACTGTTCGTGAGTCGGTATATTTCATTATGTACGATTGTTAAAAAATAAAAGGTATATTTGTTGGTGTAAACTATTTAATTTTGGGAAATAAATTATGTCAACAATAATTACAATAAAACGCAGTTTTATTTTACTCAAAAAAATCTAAATCAAAACTCATTTATTCAAACTAGGCTGATAATCAGAACTTTTCGAACGTCAAAATTTACTTTACTTTACTTATTTACAAGTGACAGTCCCCCAAAACGCCCACCCTTCGACACTTCCTAGTGTTTTTGCTGGAAAGAAGAAGTGGCGGAACAAACTCTCCAGCAACACATCTGTCTGTTTGGTTAGAAGAACCAGACTCGATACAATACTATGGTGTAAGTTAATATTACGATTGACTACAATCAATAATAAAAGGTATATAAAAATAAAACATAAAAAAGACATAACATATTATCAGTAAACTAATTTAGGAGAAAGAACATAAATTACAAACATTGTCTTGTGTTCAACTCAACGACCAGCTATTCTTATCATTTTAGTAGTTGTTAATGGAATAGTAAGCTTTTGAACAAACTACATTAGGTACACTATTGATTTTTTTATCAAACCAGAAGAATTTGAAGTAACATAATTAAATGCTGATACATGCATAATCACTCAAAACTAATAACACTTATGATTAGTAACAGTACCAATTATTACAATAATTATACATTTCATAACACGTAAGAAACTATAATTCCTAGACAAGAGCTACAAATCTAAAACGATTTATTATGAGATAATAACAAGGAAGGTGAAAAAAATATTTCCTAATTTGGAAGCACTCAACAAAAGCATATAATAAAACGAAAATATAAAGCTCTTTATATGAAGTAAGTATACCTAAGAAGTATTATTTCACCTTTTGATACAAAATAAAAAGAAATATACAATGATAATGTAGATTCTAAACAAACTACTACCATAATACAATTAGAACAAAAATCATTTGATTTGTTGATTTCGCCCTCTGCCTTGAAACTTTCTTTGAACCAACTGCTACACTGCTGCTGCAACAAAGAAAACATACTTAGCATATAATTCTTACTTTTTGACCAATATTATTTACCATTCACTTCAAAATATTATTTACCGTCAATCTCCAAAGCTGCTCTGAAATAAAACTTTACTTCTCTTATTTGCTTGAATTTCTAACTGATGTTGATGTTGCAGAAAGATTTGAAGCCTTCAAAGCAATTTTTTCATTGGCTGCATAAATGAGAGCCCACACTTCTGGAGCAGTATTTTTCAAACTTTCTACGAGATCTTCTTCCTTCTTTTCAGTTCCATCTGTCTATGTTTTATTTACATTGCAGTAATAATCTTTGGCTTCAAAATATTTCGCGAAGAAAGAAGGAGCTTAGTGTTGGCCAAGATCTAAAAAGAACAAAATATAAATACAGAATAATAATATGCTTCACTGATCCTGGGATGACTTACAAATTTGATTTATTCATTTACCTTGTAGAGTGCACTGGTATAGTTTTTGATTACGTCATTCTTGCATTAATTTTTGTTTATGATGTTCCCATATGACACTTTCTCTATCAATTTTGCAAACACAGAGGAGTCTCCGTCACCAATAAAACTCAAATAGCGAAGTTGATGTATTTCTTCACTCTTTTGAAAGCCTTCCACAATAATTTCCGATTCCATTGCTGTAGATGGTCCAGTAAAATTTTTGCAGCAATTATGTGCTTTCATATCCATGTTTCTCCTCCCATAATATTGACATGTATAACAATATTTGTTTCTAACACCAAGAAGCAGGCCTGGAAATGAAAAGCAACACTTGTAAATAATGCACATAATAACATACATACATAAACTCACGCCCTTTTCCCATGGGGGTAGGCAGAAACCACAGAACGCCACTTGCTACGATCCTTACATACTCCTTTTGCCTCGTCCACATTCATACATCTGGTCATACACGCACGCCGGTTACGAGTACTACGCACCTGTCCTTTCAGAAGAACGGCACCAATATGATCAGTGTATGTCTTTCTAGGGCGTCCCCTCCCGGCATTACCACTCACATAATAAAAAAGTCATAAAGAACCAAATTTGTTTTTAGTAAAATATTAACTTACCATACCAGATGACGAGTCAAAGTTATGCCCGTATGACCTTTTTGAATAGCAATTGATCTTTCTTGTTCACCAGCAATTTTAATTTCCTCTGTCATATGTTCTAACCACACACTGCCTTATTTTCTTTCAACTCGACGAAATTTATTGGCTGACATTGTTGGAATATCCATAAGACTTGTTATGTGAGCTGCTTGAGTGTAAAAGCTACCAGAAGTCACAGTTGCCCACAAAAATGCAGTTTTTATTTTATTACTGCTACCAATGTTTCCACGCTCGATCACAGCACTTGAAAATTAATTCACTTCGAAATCCATCATGTCTTTCACTAACAAATTCAATTTGTGAAGATTCACACATATTTCAATGTCTTTCCAGAAGAAATGCCCACTCGATTACATGCTTCAAGTCCACTATGCGATACCCAGATATCTCAGGCCTTTATTTGGACCAGCTTCCACAATCAATTGAAAATGATCGCAAGTGCAGGAGAAGTGCAGACGGATTTTCCTTCAACTCTCAATGTCAATTGGGTTGCGTTCAAAAGATGTACTATAGTCGGGATGGGTCAGTTCTTAAAATAAAGCCTTGTTCACGGTTTAAACTTTAATTAAAACTCAGGAATAAACACATTACACAAATTAAAACTCTGCCATCTCAAAAGTATCTCTCTTACCCAGTGCCAACATTATAATTCAAAACAACATTATCATAAGAACTTAAAACTATAACGCTACGAAAGCCAATCAGCGGCCGAGTAGCGGCGCGACGACAGATCAGTGATTGGTCGGCGCGACGCGCGGGAGCAAACATGCTAGCGCGTTGGTGAATATCTTTGAGGCGGCTGTCCTCTATTGGCCCTCTTACGGCCAGGGAAATGGGAGCGTTCGGAAACGTTTTCCGCTATAGTACGTAATAAAATTTTACTTATCTTTATATTTCAATGTTACCTTTAGATTCCTCGTAGAACTGGTCAACGAATAAGAAAAAAAAACAGATTATAATAACTTGTTCAAAATAAAGCACGGAACAGAAAAAAAACAGATTGTAACTGAATTATATTTGTTTCTGAACGCACCATAACAAATTTCGACGTGAAAAAGCTTGGTAGGTATCTACTTCAAAATAAAACAAACTATATAGATTTAAATATGTGTGTCTGTTTGAAACTGTTTGCAAAATGCGTAAAAGGTGACGTAATCCGGCAAAACCATATTTTGCAAATGTTTGCAAGTTTCATTTTATGATCACCTACTTTGGTAGTTTACCGATTTAAAATAATTTTATTTATTGTTGACCAAAAACATATTATTCAAATAATACTAAGAAACACTGACTTTGTACTCATCACTGACACGTATGACGTAGGTAATTAGTATTGTGACGAGATTTCATAAAAATCACGGGCCAACTTGATGTTTCTAATACCACCGAAAATAGAATTGTGTTTTTAGAATATTTAACTATTATACCTACGATAAATTAGAATTACAATAATACAGTATAATAGATAATATGAATCAAATGTATACTGAAGAAATATTGCAATTAAATCAATGAAAATGCATAGCATACAAAATAATAAGTACGCAAGAACTTCCGCGCGCAAATCATATAGCGCGGGACAACCGAGCTAGGAATGTATTTTCTAAGTTTCTAACAGTCAAACAAGTGAACGAAGTTTGGCAACGCCTTTTATTCGTCCACATATTGCATGTAGGTCAAGGTTACGAAGAACGGCATCGTTGCATAAAACCTTCCTACGACTACTGGTATTTATGTTGCCATACAACAATAAAATTGTTTACATTAAAAAAAAAACATAACATTGATGTCATCAGTTTTATGTTATTTTATATTGTTATTTTTTTGAACGGTTGGAAAGGAAATAATTAAAACTAATTATTGATTTAACAGAATTATTATAAGATCGTCTGCACCTGCACGCCATCTAGCGTGCCATAGTCTAAACAAGTTTACTTGTCATTATTTGTCAAAAGTCACGCACACTACTAAAGAAGTGTCAAATTTTGCCGGGATTTCACTATTGTTTTTCTCGCTAAATAATGTAAGATAATGCCCAAAAAGGTCGATTGCGGACACTTTCCATTGTTGAGAAGTGATAAAATGATAAATTTTAAAGAAAAAGTCTCTGTGTGTCGTGTAAAGGTGTATTTCAAATATGTATGGAGGGTCGGTTGACACATCCACCTTAAATAACGGTTTAGCCTAACCTTTATTTATAAAGGTACCGGTATAGCTCAACCTTTATTTTAAACCGGTACCGGTATGTTTTTGAGGTACCTTAACCTTTAACCGTAACCGCTTTCAGTCCCTGGTCAAAACCATGTCTCGGTTGTCATTCACAGATCTCTAACATGTCAAAGATCGGCAGGATGTTCGAGTGTCTGACTGTAGTGTAAGCCGACCTAACATAGTTTAGAAAAGGCATGGCCTTCAAAATAACAGAGATTTTCTCTCACCCTTTCTAGCTTGCAGTACCTGTATTACGTGCTTTGTCTGAGCTATTCTTTTCCTGTTTCTTACCTCATGCTGCAGCACATAGTGTCCAGGTCTGAGCGCCTGCAGCTGACTGAGCGCGGTGTGTACCGTGCTGATGACCTGTCGAGTCACATCAGGGTATCTCTTAGCGAACGCTTCTGAGGTGAGCTTCTCTATAGCAGCCACTTCACCCGTAGGCCCGTCTACGCGAACTGCACATGACATGTAGTCAGTATAGTAGGCGAATAATGCGAAAATATAAAGCTATGTTCATAGAACGCCAGGTACTGGCTGCATAGTCATGCGTGAATGCTATGAGCACCCCGTTTAATTGGGTTGGTTACATTCGCGACTAAGCGTTAGATAACAGTTAACAGCGGCGCCAAATAAAATTTAAATTTTGTCATATAAAACTATACAAAACCAGTTAGGTATTACCATAATAAAAAGACTTAAGTGAGAAAGAGCAAAGAAACGATGAATGAGTGTGTGGAAGATCGGACAAGTAATAGAGAAGTATGGGAGAAGATGTGGAATGCAGACCCCAAATAATTTGGAAGAGAGGAGGAGAATGATGATGATTATGTAAAGTAAGTAAAATTGCAGAAATAATATTGAAAATAGGACCACCATAGTGGTGAAATACTAAATGATCATCATCTACCTAGTCTTTCCCCAGGCTTCCAGTCTGACCGGATGCAACTGAATACCAGTATCTTACATGGAGCGACTGACCATCTGTCCTCCACAACCGAATTCCTACTGGCTTACATGTCACCCCTTATTAAGACTGTGAAATACTAAACATCCATACCATTTAATAAAGAAGCGTTCTTCCGCAGTGCGAGCGCCAGTGCCACACTTCGCACGGCGTCAGGAGTCTGTTCGCTAGCCCCCAAGTCTATCTGGTACTCGGGTATCGGTTCTAGTAACAGCTCGCCTGTTTCATCCTGTAGTAACAAAATAAATAGATAACATAGCTGTGAATCCTATAGGCTATTTAGGAATCTCTCAGTATATTGATTTGTTTCCTAGTGAGGGCATTGGGATTGCTCCATATGACATGGGACTTAAAATAACTGGTGAAATCTAGTACATCGATACTATTTACTTCTGCCAAACAGTTTGAGAAATAGAGGGGTACGTAAAGTTATACAGGGTGTAAATCAACCAATCACACAGCCGTCAACGTTTACCAAGCATTCTGTTCATCAAACTAAGTACCCCTACGCAAAAATTTTTGCTGGGAAATGACTTTTTTTTTGGGTCAAAAATCTTTGGAACTTTGACCCCCAATATCTCCGTAACTAGGAGGTTCCCAGGTATGGTCTAGAACAAAAAGTTATCGCAGTGGTGGGGAGAACAAGTGCCCTTC
The DNA here is from genome assembly GCA_949774965.1 of Diarsia brunnea. Classification (NCBI taxonomy): domain Eukaryota; kingdom Metazoa; phylum Arthropoda; class Insecta; order Lepidoptera; family Noctuidae; genus Diarsia; species Diarsia brunnea. The sequence continues at coordinate 1,489,886 of OX459005.1, read as the reverse complement.
GTTTGCGTTAAGGGTTTTACACCCGATATATGCGTCCAATCGAACGTGAATTTGTACAGTAGCAATATTTTAAAAAACTTGAAGGTATTTTTTAAATATTATGTAATACCCTATCACAATGTTGCCTTATTTAACCCAAAAACAAAATTGGTATTGAATGCTTTGTGGCATAACGTCTGCCTATGACACAATATTGTGCATGAAGTTTAAATAAAAAGTGACTTTCACTCACATGAGCTTTATGTGGGCAATGAATAATGACGTCAAGCGTCTCTTCATTAGTTTCGCTGCTCAATTGCCACTTTTTGAACGAGCGACGTGGAGGCTTCTCGTACATTGTGCCTGTAGAGAAAATATGCACAGAACTTATAAAACTGTTAACAAACTATGTCACAACATTATTTTACTGGGTTCGGTTATTCGTTAAGGAGTCTATGGAGTCTGGAGTTGTGCCCGGTTGATGGCAATCGACTCGCCCCCTAACTATAAAACGGGACTAAACATACGTGGCGAAACGTGGGTGTACTATGAGGTACACGTCTGCCTATCCCTTCGGAGATTACAGGCGCGATGTAATGTTTATATTATTTTTTTTCGCCTGTATACGTTTTTAATACCATAATACGCTCCAAGACAGGCATCGCCGATGTTGGCGATAAGTCTGCGAGGTTAAAGTGGGACTGGGCGGGTCACATTTCCAGGAGAGGTCAGGACAGATGGGCCAAAATCGTAACACACTGGGTGCCTGAAGACGGTCGTCGTCACCGCGAGGCAGACCCAAGAAACGTTGGCGTGACGATTTGGACTCGTTCGTGACTGATTGGCCAGAGAAGGCACAACACCAGGAGAGCTGGAAAGAAATGGGGGAGGCCTTTGCCCAGCAGTGGGACACAATAGGCTAATTTAAAAAAAAAAAACACGTTTTTAATGACAGTATTCCATTACATTTAAGTTTCTCATTAAGTCGATAGAGAATACTTTGAAATAGCGTCATGACCAGCAGGGCCATTGCGTATCTTTGTAAATGTCAGTGGATATCATAGTGCCCATCGATTAACTGTCAATTGGGTATGGTTTGGTACATAATGAAACCATTTGAGATTTAATCGTTGGACACTATGATAGCCACTAACATTTAAAAAGATATGTAATAACCCTGCAGGTGTATTATGTTTGTAACGAGTCTTTTAAGCCTGTTACATACTATTGAATTCTTTGCTTTGATTTGTAGGCTCTGGTTGGTGTTGCCTTATGAAAATTCATTTTTGGTTGACTTGGATTCGTGAAGTGGTCACACTGATTTTTATTTTCGATGCTGTCAAATTGACTTTGACATTTCTTGCTTTTCGACCTACAGCCTGGAATCAATGGAGTGATTTTTGAGCGCTCCAATAAAATCTCAAAATATAACTTGAGATGGGCGGCATCTAGTCCCTAATTATGTGGTAGCCGATTGCCCTTGTCATGATCCTAATTGGATAGCCTTTATTTTTTTAAGGTAAGCGAATTCTTTGTGATTTCGGTCCGTTCCGCGTTGTCATGGCTATTTTGATAGCAGACGCTAATAGTTTCCGATATTTAATTGTTTCAGGATCTCTTATCTTCATTTTATAATTATTTGCTTGGATTAATTCATCTACTGATGACCACATTTTGATTTTTGGAAGAAACGGTGAGTTTAATTGCATATTGCTCGTAAAGATTTCTGCATCGATTTCTGAATCGATCGCCATTTTTTATCCGCTAACGATTATTCATGTTTGTTTTCAGCCACAAGGCGTTTTTTTTCCATATTACTTAAATTTTTGAACGCACGCCCCTACCAAAATGCATATATCTTGGACCGCCGTTGGCAATCTCGGCGAATATCACCAAGATGCTCTTGGATAATCCATCAGGTTCCTAATTTAGTCGACGGAGTTTGGTATGGTTTATGATACATAACTTCAATTTATTTTAAAAAAGTGCAATAATGACAGGTCTTAGAATAACAGCGATGTCATCTTAATTTTACACATCAGAGCTGTTAGCTTTAGAATTAGAAAGGAATTTTCAAACCAGCAGCCTTCGGGTAATAAAGTCGTTCTTACTTTTCATGATTGATTTTTATTGATGCCTTCCCGCTTGAAGATTAAAGGTCTCAAGCTCCCGCAGGTAAGTCTATCCTTGGCATAGTTTTGTGTGTACTCCAGGCGCCCGAATTTTCACTTTTACTTATTTTTATTTGGAGCACACCACACAGTTTAATTTCATTCATCTCACTCTCATCTCACACACTCCTTTTTTTTATTATTACAATTGTCGCTCAGCGAACAGGGACTTGAAGTAGGTTTGTCTGGTACCTATATACTGTCATTATTGCACAATTATTAAATAACTTATGAGTCTATTGTTTGCATTAGTTTGTTCTACATTGTTACTTCAATAACTTTGTGTTTATTTTAATTTTTGACTCATAAGTAGTACTTAACTTAATTTGGTGAATCTTTGTAAACAATATTTGGTGTTTACTTATTGATAATTTTGTTTATTGACCTGTTTGTTTTAATAACATGTTTTTTTCTTAGCAAAACCAACAGAAATGTATAGCATTGACCGTGTTTTGTTGTTCTCAACAGTAAAGTTATTTTAAAAACTAAGTTTAACTTTTAAAGAAAATAATTTAATCTAATTGTAAGTACAATATTGTACATTTAATTTATCTAGATTTAAGCTGCTTGTAAGTGATTATTGCACTTTTAAAACGATAAAATTAACTTAGTAATTTTTCATGGGAATACCACATTGACTTTTGGATTAAATTTAAAATTGCTAGAATTTCTCAATTTACATTTGATATTATTCATAAAAAAGGTTCATTACATTTAGTTCCAGACGCTTTATCTCGCATAGAAGTCGCCGCTATAAACGCTCAGGACAGTTTAGTCTTACCTGACGATGAAATTACTGACCCTTGGTATAGAAAAATATTTATCCATTGTCAAAAATCTCCTAGAAAGTATAAGAATTTTAGAGTTGAAAATAATACTTTATATAAATTTTGTAGAAATAAATATAATCCTCACAGTCTTTTAGACTGGAAGATTGTTATACCCAAAGAGCATATTTTAGATACTATTAGATCAAATCACGATGATGTGAATTCTGGACACTTAGGAATACATAAAACTTTAAAGAAATTAAAACAACATTATTTTTGGAAGGGAATGTTTAATGATATTCATCAATACATTTTGTCTTGCGATACCTGTAAAGCTTATAAACATACTACATCTCCACCTTTTGGTATTATGATTAATCCTAAAAAAGTTGATCGTCCCATGCTTATGCTCTCAGTTGATATCATAGGAATTCTACCTAAAACTTATTCTGGTCATAGATACATACTTTCGGTTGTAGACGTTTTTGCTAGGTATTGCTGGTTCTTTCCAATGATCAATGCTACCACTAGAGTAATTTGTAAACATTTTGAAAAAGAAATATTTCTCAAATTTGGTTGTCCAAAAATAGTAGTTTGTGACAATGGAACTCAATTTACTTCAAAACATTTTGTAGATTTTTTGAAAGGTTTTAATATAACCAAAATATTTTGTAATACTTTGTATACACCTCAAAATGGCCCTGTTGAGAGATATAATAAAACGGTCGAAACCTGCATATCGTGTTTTGTTAAAGATGATCATAGAACTTGGTCAAGTTTTTTGCCCAATGTTCAATTGGCTTTAAATAATAGTGTAAACCTTGCTACTGAGTTTACTCCTAACTTTCTGATGTTTGGTAGGGAGCTTATTCTTGATGCGTCATTACATCACTTTAGTAGTTCTGTTGATAACTTATCTCAACTAGAAATTTCAAATAGGAATGCTTATGCAGTTTCTCTTAATTCACTTAGTGATATTTTTGTTAAAGTTCAAGCTTACTTGTTAAAGGGGTATAAGCGAAATGCCGCTTATTATAATAAAGGTCGGAAAGTCATTTCTTTTGGTGTGGGTGATATGGTGTGGAGAAGAAGTTTTGTTCAATCTCATGCTCCTGCATATTTTTCAGCTAAGCTTGCACCTAAGTTTGTAAAGTGTAAAATAACTGAAAAGGTTTCGGATAACGTTTATGTTTTGAAAGATTTAAATAAAGGTTCAGTGGGACGTTATCATGTTAAAGATATTATTAAATTTTAATTTGGTTTCCAAGTGTTAGTCTTGATTTTGATAAATTCTGTTTGAAGGCTGCTTTTGATAGTGTGATGTACGAGGGGATGGATGATAGGTTATCAACGATTTGAAAGATGTATGTTAGGTAACTTCTTATAAATTTATTGAATTTGAATTCTTAACATTCTAAAAATAAAACTTAGGCCATTCTTGTTAATTAAATACTATTTTTTTCCATACTAAATGTTTTTCACACCAGAGGATCTTATTTTATGTTTTGTTCGTTTTTGTTGGATTGTATAAGATCTTATTTTTTTAAGGGTAACCTTTTATAGGGTCATTCTGTAACCTTTGTTACAAAATGCCTTATTATTTTTTGAATCTTGGTGTAACTTTTGACCTTGATTTCGACTCTTTTTTCCATTGTGCTCGGAAAGTCGGTGGTGTTGTGCCGATCACGATGTGGGATTTCGGCTCCGGCCATATTTTTTCCTTTTTCCATTGTGTTGGACATTGTTGTTCCAATCACAATGCGGGATTTTTTTTTTTGACTTTCGTCATTCTTTTTTCTTTGCGTTCGGAAGTTCGGTGGTGATGTGCCGATCGCATTGTGAAACTTTGGCTTTCGCCTTTTCGTTATTGAGATTTCTCATTGGAGATCTCAATGATTTTTTGTGTTTGTCTGTGTTTGGGAGATTGGTAGTGTTGAGCCAGTCACAGCAACATTCTTTTACAGCTATTGTGCTCGGGAATTCGGTGGTGATGAGCCGATCACAGTACGCTTTCCTTTGTTTTGTTGCAGGTTGTGCCTGTAACAATATTTTAAATAAGGTCTTTCAGCTTTATTTAAAAACTTTTGTTTGGAGTTTCAAATTTTTTTGGATTGTTGGATACGGAGTTAGTCAGTGGCAATAGAGCCTAACTGCACTCATAGAGATGGTAGAGTTGGAAGCAGTTGACATAGTAGTCAGTGGCAATAGAGCCTAACTGCACTCAAAGTTGTACTGTTCCAAGTGGTTTGAAGTTTTTAGTCAGTGGCGATGGTGCCTAACTGCACTAAAAATTGTAGTTTGTATTGGTAAATTGTTCGAATTCGTTTGAAATTTGTAGTCAGTGGCGATGGTGCCTAACTGCACTGTTTTGGAGTTTAGAAGCGCTAAGAGATTTCTCTCTTCGTTTCATTTAACTAGTTTTTATAACTTATATTTTTTTCTGTTTTTCACAGATTTCATTTTTGACTTTTTGTCATTTGCATGTTTTTACTTTTATTAAATTCTTGAGACCTTGTCGTTTGACATTTTCAGAATTCATTTACACTTTGAATCTTTTATGATTCTTTTCTTTTTTTTGGGAATTAGAAAGTTGTTAAGACTGGTCTATTGTGTTGAAGATTTCTTTCTAATAAAAGAAAGTTCCTTTCTTTTATTTTCGGGGAGGGATGTAATGTAACGAGTCTTTTAAGCCTGTTACATACTATTGAATTCTTTGCTTTGATTTGTAGGCTCTGGTTGGTGTTGCCTTATGAAAATTCATTTTTGGTTGACTTGGATTCGTGAAGTGGTCACACTGATTTTTATTTTCGATGCTGTCAAATTGACTTTGACATTTCTTGCTTTTCGACCTACAGCCTGGAATCAATGGAGTGATTTTTGAGCGCTCCAATAAAATCTCAAAATATAACTTGAGATGGGCGGCATCTAGTCCCTAATTATGTGGTAGCCGATTGCCCTTGTCATGATCCTAATTGGATAGCCTTTATTTTTTTAAGGTAAGCGAATTCTTTGTGATTTCGGTCCGTTCCGCGTTGTCATGGCTATTTTGATAGCAGACGCTAATAGTTTCCGATATTTAATTGTTTCAGGATCTCTTATCTTCATTTGATAATTATTTGCTTGGATTAATTCATCTACTGATGACCACATTTTGATTTTTGGAAGAAACGGTGAGTTTAATTGCATATTGCTCGTAAAGATTTCTGCATCGATTTCTGAATCGATCGCCATTTTTTATCCGCTAACGATTATTCATGTTTGTTTTCAGCCACAAGGCGTTTTTTTTCCATATTACTTAAATTTTTGAACGCACGCCCCTACCAAAATGCATATATCTTGGACCGCCGTTGGCAATCTCGGCGAATATCACCAAGATGCTCTTGGATAATCCATCAGGTTCCTAATTTAGTCGACGGAGTTTGGTATGGTTTATGATACATAACTTCAATTTATTTTAAAAAAGTGCAATAATGACAGGTCTTAGAATAACAGCGATGTCATCTTAATTTTACACATCAGAGCTGTTAGCTTTAGAATTAGAAAGGAATTTTCAAACCAGCAGCCTTCGGGTAATAAAGTCGTTCTTACTTTTCATGATTGATTTTTATTGATGCCTTCCCGCTTGAAGATTAAAGGTCTCAAGCTCCCGCAGGTAAGTCTATCCTTGGCATAGTTTTGTGTGTACTCCAGGCGCCCGAATTTTCACTTTTACTTATTTTTATTTGGAGCACACCACACAGTTTAATTTCATTCATCTCACTCTCATCTCACACACTCCTTTTTTTTTATTATTACATGTTATCAGGCCAACCAGATTTCAGGAACAAGTAGTCCTCGGCCAAACTCGTTTAGGACCATCAGTGGGTCTCCGGACTGAATGGGTTAGGTTAGGTTAAGTAACATACGTTCCACATACCTTTACAAGTACAGCTGTACACACCAACCTCACACTCGGTAGGGCTCTCGTTACTGTCTCTCTTAACCGGACTAGTTATTTCTACCGGATTCTCAGTCACGTGACCGGATATCCGTGTCGTTCTCCGCGGACTCTGGTCAATCGAAACTCTCTTTTGTTTGGCCGGTGGTGGGCCAAAACTTGTACTTGACTCATCTAATTTGACTTTAGGAGTATAGAGAATACCAGTTGAACTTGGTCCTGGTCCTACTGTGAATTTTAGTTCAGTAGGCTCTACTGACTCTTCGCCTGAAAAAAGTAAGGTAAGTTTAATATTGTAACAGTTTGGTACTATGAACTGGGTGATGCTATGGAAGTCTGACAGAAAACATAGATTTTGTGGTAAAACCAGTATATGTGATGTTTAGAACAGTGACTGAAAGCGGTTACGGTTAAAGGTTAAAGTACCTCAAAAATATACCGGTACCGGTTTAAAATAAAGGTTGAGCTATTCCGGTACCTTTATAAATAAAGGTTGGGCTAAACCGTTATTTAACCCTTACACGATTTCGGTACCGAAATGCATGCGAGACGGAGCGCGGCGCGCGTGTGCGCGGTGGAAAACGTTACAACTTGTGTATTTTGTACATTTTGTTTGCTACTCTTTTACTTATATCTTTGTTGTGTGCGTGAGTGGCGAGGGGGTGCGTCAAAGAAAATCCCTATTTATTAAGGTTTAGGTACCGCTACCGATACATTTATAACGGTTACGGTACTTTTACCGAAATATACCGGTATGCATTTCCAACCTCAAAATTCCGCTACCGAAAAAAATAACGGTATCGAAATATTTCGGTAACTCTTATTTAACGGTATGACGTCATACCGAAATTTAAAGGTACCGTAATTTTTTAACCGACTTCCCAAAAAGGAGGAGGTTCTCAATTCGATCGGTATGTTTTTTTTTATATAGGACTACAACTAAAAATTAAAAAAACTTTTTTGCAAAAAAAAAGTTTTTTTGGGTAATTCAGTCCCTGGTTTAGAATAAGTTTTAGTACTACATGGCAAGCGAATGATGAAAGCGTTTGGCATTATAAGAATGCATGTATGGCATATGAGCTGACTGTATACCAGATACCTTGTTTGACTGTACTACACAAAGTAAAGGAATAATCAATCTGCAATGACAGAACAGCTTAATGCGCAAATGAGATGAAACATACCTGTGTCAATAATCAAGTGGTCGCTCTCATCATCACTGCTCAGCTCCACATCTTGCCACACAGGTTTGGCAATCTCATTTATTTTAGGAGAAGTAACTGATACCTTTTGTTCTTGTGGGACAGCACTTCTCTGCCCAAGTACGCATATCCTCTGCTTTTCTGACAACCTGTATGATCAAGATTTATTATCTGTGGCCCATTTTACATAACATAACATTATGCCTGTAATCCCCGAAGGGTTAGGCAGAGGTTTACGTATCAGTACAACCACATTTCGCCAGTGATGTTTAATTCCCGTGTTAGATTAGATGCATCGGGCTAGTGTCCGCAACTCCACGCCTAGAGCGCGTATTTTGCGTGCGGGTGGGAATCTTATTCGATCCACCCCAGCTCCCCGAGAAAAGCCAGCAACCCCTTGGTGTTACCGGCAATCTCGCGGAGAGTACGTGGGTTACCGAAGTACTTGGCCCTGTACGGGGTAACCCCCGGACAGTGCAGGAGCACGTGGGCTGCTGTTTCTAAGTTCCTTGTTATAGGGGGCGAGTGTATTGCCATCAACCGGATACAAATTCAGACTCAGTGGCTGCTACTGAAAAACTCCTGATAGAAAAACCTAATAACACTTTGCTAGATTCGGGATTCGAACTCAAGCCCAAATGCTCAGCAGTCGCGCTTGCCACCACTAGAGCAACTAGATATCCAATTACACACTCATACATATACACACAAACACACAGTTTTTATCTAAGGTTCTGAATTAATTATATTGATGTGGAAGAGCGGAGTCTCCTAACACAGGCATTACTTGCTTAAGGTGAAAGATACAGGCTGCTCCCAGCCATTTTCCCGCTAGATGGCGTTGAAGTCAACATTTTTAGTTTATTTGTGTTTTTGTGTAATTGGAAAACTATTAAGTCGTAGGAGTAGCAATTGCGGTTATCGGACATTACGTTTTATCGAACTGGGTCACATCATTGTCATAATATCCACCTAATTCGACACAAAGGTGTAATTTAAAATCTGCCATTGAATATAGCGTCGTTTACACATACAGACGTAGACGTGAGCGAGCACATTTACGAAGATTGAACACTAGATGGCGTGAATGAAAAAAAATGTTTTTCATTTTTCTTTATGGGTAGATTGGGTTGGCAGAACTACAGAACGCCACCTGCTACGGTATATCATCATCAGCCTATAATGTTCCCACTGCTGGGACACGGCCACCACGCGGGCCCAGTGGGGTAGATGTCACGTCTTCAAATTTTTGGTTCTAGGACATTTCACCATGATTTGCTTCATATTTATTGAGAGCATGTGGTGATGCAATACATTCCACAAAGTAATGCGCCTGTCTGGATTTGAACCCAAGACTTACTGTTCGTGAGTCGGTATATTTTATTATGTACGATTGTTAAAAATAAAAGGTATATTTGTTGGTGTAAACTATTTAATTTTGGGAAATAAATTATGTCAACAATAATGACAATAAAACGCAGTTTTATTTTACTCAAAAAAATCTAAATCAAAACTCATTTATTCAAACTAGGCTGATAATCAGCACTTTTCGAACGTCAAAATTTACTTTACTTTACTTATTTACAAGTGACAGTCCCCCAAAACGCCCACCCTTCGACACTTCCTAGTGTTTTTGCTGGAAAGAAGAAGTGGCGGAACAAACTCTCCAGCAACACATCTGTCTGTTTGGTTAGAAGAACCAGACTCGATACAATACTATGGTGTAAGTTAATATTACGATTGACTACAATCAATAATAAAAGGTATATAAAAATAAAACATAAAAAAGACATAACATATTATCAGTAAACTAATTTAGGAGAAAGAACATAAATTACAAACATTGTCTTGTGTTCAACTCAACGACCAGCTATTCTTATCATTTTAGTAGTTGTTAATGGAATAGTAAGCTTTTGAACAAACTACATTAGGTACACTATTGATTTTTTTATCAAACCAGAAGAATTTGAAGTAACATAATTAAATGCTGATACATGCATAATCACTCAAAACTAATAACACTTATGATTAGTAACAGTACCAATTATTACAATAATTATACATTTCATAACACGTAAGAAACTATAATTCCTAGACAAGAGCTACAAATCTAAAACGATTTATTATGAGATAATAACAAGGAAGGTGAAAAAAATATTTCCTAATTTGGAAGCACTCAACAAAAGCATATAATAAAACGAAAATATAAAGCTCTTTATATGAAGTAAGTATACCTAAGAAGTATTATTTCACCTTTTGATACAAAATAAAAAGAAATATACAATGATAATGTAGATTCTAAACAAACTACTACCATAATACAATTAGAACAAAAATCATTTGATTTGTTGATTTCGCCCACTGCCTTGAAACTTTCTTTGAACCAACTGCTACACTGCTGCTGCAACAAAGAAAACATACTTAGCATATAATTCTTACTTTTTGACCAATATTATTTACCATTCACTTCAAAATATTATTTACCGTCAATCTCCAAAGCTGCTCTGAAATAAAACTTTACTTCTCTTATTTGCTTGAATTTCTAACTGATGTTGATGTTGCAGAAGGATTTGAAGCCTTCAAAGCAATTTTTTCATTGGCTGCATAAATGAGAGCCCACACTTCTGGAGCAGTATTTTTCAAACTTTCTACGAGATCTTCTTCCTTCTTTTCAGTTCCATCTGTCTATGTTTTATTTACATTGCAGTAATAATCTTTGGCTTCAAAATATTTCGCCCAGAAAGAAGGAGCTTAGTGTTGGCCAAGATCTAAAAAGAACAAAATATAAATACAGAATAATATGCTTCACTGATCCTGGGATGACTTACAAATTTGATTTATTCATTTACCTTGTAGAGTGCACTGGTATAGTTTTTGATTACGTCATTCTTGCATTAATTTTTTTTTATTTTGTTCCCATATGACACTTTCTCTATCAATTTTGCAAACACAGAGGAGTCTCCGTCACCAATAAAACTCAAATAGCGAAGTTGATGTATTTCTTCACTCTTTTGAAAGCCTTCCACAATAATTTCCGATTCCATTGCTGTAGATGGTCCAGTAAAATTTTTGCAGCAATTATGTGCTTTCATATCCATGTTTCTCCTCCCATAATATTGACATGTATAACAATATTTGTTTCTAACACCAAGAAGCAGGCCTGGAAATGAAAAGCAACACTTGTAAATAATGCACATAATAACATACATACATAAACTCACGCCCTTTTCCCATGGGGGTAGGCAGAAACCACAGAACGCCACTTGCTACGATCCTTACATACTCCTTTTGCCTCGTCCACATTCATACATCTGGTCATACACGCACGCCGGTTACGAGTACTACGCACCTGTCCTTTCAGAAGAACGGCACCAATATGATCAGTGTATGTCTTTCTAGGGCGTCCCCTCCCGGCATTACCACTCACATAATAAAAAAGTCATAAAGAACCAAATTTGTTTTTAGTAAAATATTAACTTACCATACCAGATGACGAGTCAAAGTTATGCCCGTATGACCTTTTTGAATAGCAATTGATCTTTCTTGTTCACCAGCAATTTTAATTTCCTCTGTCAAATGTTCTAACCACACACTGCCTTATTTTCTTTCAACTCGACGAAATTTATTGGCTGACATTGTTGGAATATCCATAAGACTTGTTATGTGAGCTGCTTGAGTGTAAAAGCTACCAGAAGTCACAGTTGCCCACACAAATGCAGTTTTTATTTTATTACTGCTACCAATGTTTCCACGCTCGATCACAGCACTTGAAAATTAATTCACTTCGAAATCCATCATGTCTTTCACTAACAAATTCAATTTGTGAAGATTCACACATATTTCAATGTCTTTCCAGAAGAAATGCCCACTCTATTACATGCTTCAAGTCCACTATGCGATACCCAGATATCTCAGACAAGCCTTTATTTGGACCAGCTTCCACAATCAATTGAAAATGATCGCAAGTGCAGGAGAAGTGCAGACGGATTTTCCTTCAACTCTCAATGTCAATTGGGTTGCGTTCAAAATATGTACTATAGTCGGGGTGGGTCAGTTCTTAAAATAAAGCCTTGTTCACGGTTTAAACTTTAATTAAAACTCAGGAATAAACACATTACACAAATTAAAACTCTGCCATCTCAAAAGTATCTCTCTTACCCAGTGCCAACATTTTAGGTTATAACATTCAAAACAACATTATCATAAGAACTTAAAACTATAACGCTACGAAAGCCAATCAGCGGCCGAGTAGCGGCGCGACGACAGATCAGTGATTGGTCGGCGCGAGGCGCGGGAGCAAACATGCTAGCGCGTTGGTGAATATCTTTGAGGCGGCTGTCCTCTATTGGCCCTCTTACGGCCAGAGAAATGGGAGCGTTCGGAAACGTTTTCCGCTATAGTACGTAATAAAATTTTACTTATCTTTATATTTCAATGTTACCTTTAGATTCCTCGTAGAACTGGTCAACGAATAAGAAAAAAAAAACAGATTATAATAACTTGTTCAAAATAAAGCACGGAACAGAAAAAAAACAGATTGTAACTGAATTATATTTGTTTCTGAACGCACCATAACAAATTTCGACGTGAAAAAGCTTGGTAGGTATCTACTACAAAATAAAACAAACTATAAATATTTAAATATGTGTGTCTGTTTGAAACTGTTTGCAAAATGCGTAAAAGGTGACGTAATCCGGCAAAACCATATTTTGCAAATGTTTGCAAGTTTAATTTTGTGATTACCTACTTTGGTAGTTTACCGATTTAAAATAATTTTATTTATTGTTGACCAAAAACATATTATTCAAATAATACTAAGAAACACTGACTTTGTACTCATCACTGACACGTATGACGTAGGTAATTAGTATTGTGACGAGATTTCATAAAAATCACGGGCCAACTTGATGTTTCTAATACCACCGAAAATAGAATTGTGTTTTTAGAATATTTAACTATTATACCTACGATAAATTAGAATTACAATAATACAGTATAATAGATAATATGAATCAAATGTATACTGAAGAAATATTGCAATTAAATCAATGAAAATGCATAGCATACAAAATAATAAGTACGCAAGAACTTCCGCGCGCAAATCATATAGCGCGGGACAACCGAGCTAGGAATGTATTTTCTAAGTTTCTAACAGTCAAACAAGTGAACGAAGTTTGGCAACGCCTTTTTTTCGTCCACATATTGCATGTAGGTCAAGGTTACGAAGAACGGCATCGTTGCATAAAACCTTCCTACGACTACTGGTATTTATGTTGCCATACAACAATAAAATTGTTTACATTAAAAAAAAAAACATAACATTGATGTCATCAGTTTTATGTTATTTTATATTGTTATTTTTTTGAACGGTTGGAAAGGAAATAATTAAAACTAATTATTGATTTAACAGAATTATTATAAGATCGTCTGCACCTGCACGCCATCTAGCGTGCCATAGTCTAAACAAGTTTACTTGTCATTATTTGTCAAAAGTCACGCACACTACTAAAGAAGTGTCAAATTTTGCCGGGATTTCACTATTGTTTTTCTCGCTAAATAATGTAAGATAATGCCCAAAAAGGTCGATTGCGGACACTTTCCATTGTTGAGAAGTGATAAAATGATAAATTTTAAAGAAAAAGTCTCTGTGTGTCGTGTAAAGGTGTATTTCAAAAATGTATGGAGGGTCGCTTGACACATCCACCTTAAAGGGAGGCTCCAATCACCAACTAATGTAAAACGTTTTGTTTAAAAAAAATAAAGATTTTGTATTTTGTAATTGAATGGAATAAAAAATTGCTACCCTCTTCTGTGTTTTTTTTTTTTTTGACGGCACGGTTGGCGCAGTGGCTCAAGCAGTTGACTGCTGCGCTACGTGTCGCGGGTTCGATCCCCGCACGGGACAATTATTTGTATGGCCTATTGTTTTGGGTCTGGGTATTTGTGTATGTGAGTTTAAATGTTTGTGAATGCACCCACGGTACATGAGAAATTCCTAGCGTGGGGCAAACGTTTGAAGCTAGAAGTCGACTTAAACACGTGTGGGAAAACGTGTATTAAACGTACATCTCTACCTAACTCTTCAGGAATCACAGGCGTGAATACTCACGGAATCAGCGCAAGTTCTAGCATATGTCGATACGCCTTGTACGTCCTCATGTGTGGAGCTTCCTTGTGCACGGAAAACTCGCTGTCCAGTACTAATACATTCACTCTGTTGCCATCTGGTGATCAAACAAACCAATGTTCATGTTAAAAATTAGGGATATCAGAAGTAATACAAGTTTTATATAAGGCCCAAAAAGAAACCTTATTAGTATTAAGTTAATGTGCAAATTGGTACTAGGCACTGTCGACTGTGATCAACAATTGATATGCTATCAAACCACTAAGAACATTAAGTTTGTGCAAATTAGGTTCAGATTTGGATAAAGCGCGTCTGAGCTAGTTCTCTCTATAGACTTGAATATTTGACGTTCCAATAGCAAGAAGAATAATATACATTTATTTAATTAAGATAAATCATTATAAAATTAAGAATCTATGACACATAGAAAGGTAACTTGAATGATTTTAATCGTTAGATAGTCATCACTTCGTCCTAATGTATCGCGCCAAAAAGTGTTTTTATTTTTTACTAGCTGATACCCGCGACTTCGCCCGCATCAATTTATATACTAAAACCTTCTTCGAGAACCACTTTATCCATTGGTCAAAACCGCATGAACATCGGTGCAGTACTTTTTGAGATTATCGCGAACAGACAGACAGACAGACGCGGCGGAGGACTTGGTTATAATATTATGTATTGATTTTTAGGAAAACTTACAGCTAATCAGACAGTGAATAATAGTTTAAACAAACATACACCGAGAAGAGTGAGCTCGATATATCACAGTATCTATCACACGGTATCTCGGTATCCCGTCGGGGCTGCAGGTTGTTCGCAAGAGATACCGCGGCCTCGACATAAAGGGCTAAGAAGGAACATGGGTGGTTTTTAGTCAGTAGAAGTCTGACACTCCCTTTCGCTCTGCCCAAGAGCGGGAGGGGTTATTCGATGATTTTCCACCCGCTAAAAAAAAACGGTATCTCAGTATGTCGGCAAGACAATACTCGCGAGTAGCTACTTATCTACAAACGTGATATATTTGTAGTTAACTTACTTGGTGCAATAGCATCACAAATAGAGACTGGTAGCAGCCAGTGCCTGTTCCGCTGCGTGAGACACTTGAGCGCATTCTCACTTGCTATGAAACGTGTGTGGTGCTTCAGAGCGTATGACGCCAGGACATAGTGTATCTCTGTGATTGGCAGCATTGATAGTGCGTCATCGTCTGTAAGTAGAGAAATTCGCATAGCTCAATTTTGGATCAAATATATTAAATGAAAGTCATCGACAAGCTAAAAAGAACTAGAGAAAAGAATTACAATTAGTAAATAATTTTAATTACCCCAATATTTTTTCTCAAAAAATTAAAAAAAAAACAAACTTGCTGGTGTATTTTATTAAATATCAATTATGGCGCAATTTCATTAATCGATAGGGCCCGCATGCGGGGTGCGGGAATGCGAACACAAGGGCCCGCATTCGGGGAACCGTTTATAATTATGTCTGATATTTACTCCCCGTATGCTATATACCGAACGAGTTAACGACCAATGAAATTGCGCCATTGTACTAGGAACTTTAATCTTTCCAAGGGAAAGAATAAATCTGACATTCAAGTTTTTTGATGAATTGGAAACTATTATAAGCATTTAATTCAATTATAAACATTTACAGACTCTTTTGAATTGTCAGAGTCAGCCAGTTAAAACAATAAACCTCCATCGTAGATAATTAATTATTGATATACAAAGCTGAATAAAAATAATATTATAGTAGTATGTTTACTTGGCAACACAATCTGATATTGATGTTTCTGGCAAGGCTTTGGTGGTATCCAAGCTTTGACGATGTTCAACTGTTTATCGATCTTGTCAGGAATCTGTACAATTGGCATGTCTGCCAGAGTGACCTGAAAGTAGAATATCTTGCTAGAATAATGCTTGCATGGCATAGAATTTGTATAGCTAATCACTATTCTCTTGCCCTTATCCCAATTAATTTGGTGTCGGCGCAGCATCTCTTCATCACCCATACTTCTCTATTACTCGCCATTTCATCACAAAGAATTTGTGATAGGAATTTTTTTTAATATTGTTCTTTGATGAAGACTTTTAGTCTTAAAAATGTTTTAGTTCAAGTGATTATACTGTACACTACAATTTATTACATACTTACTGATTCTGTGGAATAAGACAGGAAAAAACTTCAAAAAGTTGCCTCCACAAGCCTTTAGTCTCCGAGTCTAACCCGATGCAGCTGCATATCAGTAGTTTACATGGAGTTACTGCCTATCTAACTTCCACGACCCAGTATTTGGGTATCACAATTCCCCTTGCACAGGACTTGTTGTTCAGTTTCTGATTACTCCTAACAACTGTCAAATATCTACAAATGACAAAACGCAACCAACGATGTTTACCGAGGCATGGAGGAACCACGGTGCTCACCGAGGCACAGAAGAACCTTTGTATATAATGATGATCACCCATCTATGGACTGACTTAGGCAAGCATTGCTTAACCTTAGACATCGACCCGTGCAGCTGTAATAGTTCAGCCACGGGCTCCTACAGCTACATAGTGAGACAAACCGGGCAGCTTAAATAAAGAACAATTAAGCATACTTACTCTGATCAAATCCTGTTTAAGCACAGCATCACAGTTGTTCTTTGGATTTTCTAACGTTATTTGAGCGGCTACATTATAGTGTTTGGGTAAAGCCTGCACCCGTCGTGCCTTCATCTGGCATTCAGCCTCATACAGTTTCTCCACAATGCGTCCTGGACGTAGTGTTCGGACACAGTGGTCAGTCACCCAAAGCGATTTTGCCCACTTTTGGTACTCTTTCTGTTCTTTTAGATATGTTTCTTTTACATCCTGGAATTTGTTTTAATGTGTTAAAAACCCGGGAAGTCCGTTTTGGTAAATTTGTTAAAACAAAATCAAAAGGCCTATACCCACTTGGTTCTATTCTATTATCTATTATTGGGGGTTTGGGTTTCCGCACTTGGTCCTTGAAGTGGACCATTGTGCGTGAGCCATGTTGGCCGATCACTCTAACCAGCCCACCTCCCTCCAGAAGCAGATCAGACTTCCCGGTCTCCTCAGGGCATCCACAAGGGATTTTGGTGTTCCTAGGGTTTCCTCACGAATCTTGGTAACGCCTGTGCACTCAAGGAGCACATGCGCCACCGTTTCCTCCGCCTCCATGCATGCTCTGCACAGGGGACTGTCTGTGATTCCTAGGGTGTGGAGGTGCTTATTCAGTGAACAGTGTCCAGTGATGGTCCCCGCCACCAGACGCAGGCTATCCCTGTCCAGGCGCAGAAGGCGCCTGGTCAGCTTTATATCCAGGGATGGCATAGCTTCCTTGGATTGCCTACATCCTGGTGTCGAGCTCCACCACCTCTCCGCTTGTATTAGGGTGTGGTCTTTTAACCAGCTTCTTAGCTGCTTGAAAGGAATGGGCACAATGGGTTCGGGTCCGTAGGGTTTTGTGCTGGATCCTCTTCTGGCAAGTTCGTCAGCCGCATCGTTTCCGAGTGATCCGCTGTGACCTCTAATCCATTGTAGTGTTACCGTGTTGTGATTCAGTACCGTGATTCGTTCTAAGGCCTTGTGGCACCCACTTGGTTACAAGGGCCAAGTGGGTATGGGCCTTTTGGTGTTTATTTAAGAATGGAAATCATCAAATGACTCTTCCCACTCTGGGCAGAGCAGAAGGAAGTGTCTAGCTCTTACTGTCTAAAACCCATCCGTGTTCCCTTTGCATTCCAGTGTCGGCAACCAACAACCCTAGCAGGAAATCAGGTAAAGGGTTACCATTTAACCAAGACAGTGCTAGACCTCACACTGCCTCAATTTAATTGCTTTTCTTCTTTTTCTTTTCTAAACACAAATACTACTTTTTCTCTTTAAGTTCCCCGAATTAGAAACATAGAACCATGCAAACACATGCTCGGCACCGTGTTTTGCATGACTGTATTGGTTGATATGGGCACAGTATAGATCAAGTAGTATCTTTAACATATATGCTTATTTTTCTCAGCTTTATTTGAAAATACTTCTATGGAGTATCAACAACTAAATGAAATAAACATACATAGTTGAAAAAACTTACTTCAAGTGCTTTTACATCATGTTTGTTGGGTTTGCCTAGGGGCAAACTTTTCAAAACATTGGGGTGTTCAGCACTTATAATCTTTAAAATCTGTTTGTGTAGAGTTTGGTTCAGTTCTGATACTCTTGGGTACGGAGGTGATCGTCGAAGGCATGGAACATACAATTTGTTTGTTGGTGGCTGAAAAAGAACTAGGTATTAATTTCTATTATTCATTATATTATCATTTACATGTTTAGGGTCATTTTCTAGCAGTAAACTTTCGGGTGATGGATGAGAGACAAGCAGGTGCAATTCTGAAAACTCAGAAATCAATTATGTTTAAATAAAACACTAGGTAATCTTAGCCATCACATTACTCCGCTTACCTGATTTCTACCCTTGAATATTTTATCCCAGTTTATATTGTTAGACCTGCCTTCATCCTCAGAGCTGCTGGATGCCAAGGGGTCATGAAACTCGTTTCTAAGTAACCTCTCTATGGCACAGTTGTCTATGTCTTCCTCTTTCACGAAATTGCCATCATTTGAGCTTTTATTATCATACCTGAAAAAGCAATTAATTATCAAAAAAAGTTCGGAAAACTTTAGTTGAGACTGGCTAGTTGTTGTTGAGTTTAGAAGCATCTGTTTAGTGGTTAAATTTAAGGATTACTGTAACATTAGGGGCTGAGGTTTGTCATGTAGTCTTTTTGCAAAATAAACATCATTTATCATCATTAACCATCGGGTGGGTAACCAACCGAAACTACTATAATAGCTTGTGCGCTTAATTAAGACCAAGAACTGACTCTATAGCAGTGCATTGGCATTACTTATTACCTTTGAGAGGTAGAACTGAGAAATTGATAAATTTTAATAATGATACTTACCAATCGTGCATTAGAACATGTTCCATCATCTTTGATAACGAATTTTATTCTTAGACTACAATACAAATTTCACAATTACACTCGTAAATTGTTTTTCAAGTGTTTTTGAAGAAAATAATGAATACAATCTTGTCTGCATCCATTTGGCAACATTAGTGACGGCAGCGCAGCAAGCTGTTAGGAAAAATCAATTTTTGGTCGGTTAAGATTACAAGAAAAAGTTTTATTTCTGTACTTTCACTCTAGAGTCTAGAGAGCATTTATGGGATAGGATTTTACTTTTTCATGGACAGAAAGCAATCTGTGCAGGGATCTTTGAAACGAGGCCTAATAAGGCAATCAAAAGACTAGCTTTACCCTTGTCACGGTGATTGTCAGAACAGAAAGCACAATAAGATTAAACTTCGCATGATCTATCAACTGGCAGATCTTGGCAGAATTTGAAACAGCAGGGTTTGGAACAA
Organism: Diarsia brunnea; assembly: GCA_949774965.1. Taxonomy (NCBI): domain Eukaryota; kingdom Metazoa; phylum Arthropoda; class Insecta; order Lepidoptera; family Noctuidae; genus Diarsia; species Diarsia brunnea. Next base: position 1,470,261 of record OX459005.1, on the reverse strand, counting down.
TATGTGTGGCCAAATCTACAACCACTGTAGCATTGGATATATACCCAACATGAAGTTTCAACAGAAAGAGCAAAATAATAAATACAAAATATATGTTTGGGTAAAATTTGATCTTCAAAGGACTAGCTTATGTGGGTTTCCATTCAGTAACACCCTGAGAAATCACCTTACACTTCATTCTCCTAATATTAATTACAGGACTGCATCCAGTGGGAACCTTGATGTTCTCAATACAACTTAGTGATGTTAAATTAGGGGAGGAGGCATCTCGGTGAAATTTAAACTAAACTAACACCTGGTTTCTTCCCAATCGTAATTTTTTTTTATCTTAACATTTCGAATAATTTAAAACTGGTGCAGAACGGGAATGGGAACGGTGGGGCCTCGCCAATGTGTACTACTCACGGTGGGTGGTTTATCCCAAAACCAGTTTGCTTTTTTAATAATTTTGTTAGAAGGTTCGTTACGGTTGTCGGAGATGTAGCGATTCTTTACTGCTACTATCAGATTCAGAGTAACTCTAGACACAACAACAAAAGATGACCCACCAACCGCATTTCATCTTGGCGTCCCTATGTAGACGCCAAGTCAAATTTAATTAGATAGGTTAGAATTATGCTACAACAAACCTTATTATGTCCCAAAAACACATACAATAATATCCATTGCACTAAAATAAAAACATATCAATAGACAATATTCGTCACAAAAACAAAATAACACTGACTGAAATATTATACACTGAAGCGCATTCTTCACCGGTCGGCGGTCCGGCCCACAGAGTACATTATACTAAAGTCCATTTCACGAAAGAAGTCCCGCAGGCGCAGCGCTGTATGTCGCGCGACATAATGTTGTTTCATTACTTTTGGCATCGTAAATAAACCTTTTAACGCACTAATCCAATAATAAACTCACAAAATATCTACCGCAACAAACGCACCTTGATAACATCGACAAACGACAACATGGCCGATCTGTTAAATTCAATGAGTAAGGAAATATATGTCTATGGTTAAATTTAGTTTCACAATTGTCCGCGGGACTTCTCTCGTGAAATGGACTTTACGTCCGGCATTGTCCGCGGTCGACCAAAATCAATAATACCACAGATAAAATAATAATAATACTCACAACATAGTGTTACCAACTCTCAAAAATGTTCAAGTTTAAGTTAAAAACCCATAAAATCACAACACTTACAAGAAAATCCCCCTAAAAATTAATAATATACCCTGCATGCATACCTTACACTTGTACGTCTGATTAATCAGTTTACGTAAACGCATGATTGACAAATAAAATTATTCTTATTCTTAAAATATATAAAAAATATAGTCGCGAAAAACATTACCCTTTCCTTGCAGTCGGGTAAAATAAAAAATAAAAAAGAGAAGACAGAATTTTCCGGGTAAAAATAAATAAATTAATCATTTTATTGTCAGGCTACTGAGGCCCATAGGTAAAATACATAATTACAACTATCCTACATTATTAAACTAATACATCCCTATACTACTTAGATGATATACTACGATGCCAGCGTCACGTCGTGATCCGCTGCGTGGTGTCACGCACTTATAGTACATTTTTAACGCAGCCGTAAGGGCATATTCACCCTAGGCCTAGGCCTGGGCCATCCGGGCCACGGCCCTGGCCGATTGCATTTTGTATTTGTTTTGGCGCCTTTTAAACTTTTTTAAACTTCCTTGTAATGAGTGTTGGGCAAAATTTTGTTAGATTGATGACTAACGATTAAATTGTTCAATCATGACTAAATACTAATAACTAAAAAATTCAATGATTTAGTTTCAATCATTAGTCATGACTAATTTTATACTTGCTTACCAGTCCGTTTAAATTAATTATTGTCATTGGTGACAATAATTAATTAATTTCTCAGTAATATAACTGACCATTTATAATAACGTCCGCGTCGCTTTAAACGGACTGGTAAGCAAGTATAAACTGACAGGTAAGTTCACTTATATTTTTAACAACATAAAAGTCCCAAGACAATGTTGTTAAAAAAATAAGGACAATCAAACAGAGGCGTATTTAGCCGCTGCCCTAGGGCGGTTTTTGAACTAGCCTTACGTATATTCCGGTCTGCCGCATGCCGCCCCAAAATTTAAGTAAGCAAGCCCTATATTCTTCTAATCTGCCGCCCACCATCTGTATTCACAGTAAAAATATGATCTGGAATGCTAACATTTTCTAGCTCGCTACGCTCGCTCTTATCGCCGGGTTTTCTTCGTTGTCCCATCCTTTAATGCATTAGTAGTAAAATTAAGTTAAATATATGTTTTTTAAAGATAAAAAGAAAATCAGTTAACCTTTTCAGGCAGGGGCCTAAAATTTTCGAGCTCACTGCGCTCGCTCTTGCATTTCGAATGCCTTCAAGTCTGAAGCATCATGCAGAAGTTCTTGAAAAACTATTCTATTTATATGAATTGTTGAAACAAAATGTAATTTCTATTCGAACATGACGTTCATAGCAACAAAAGAAATTGTGTTAAAAAAAACTAGCTTTGACTTTGAAAAATAAACCCCATTTCCAAATACGTATTAAAAAAAACTTGAGAGGTGTCAAGGAACACCCGGATGGAACGAAGTTATTGTTATTATTTTTTATTATGTAAAAAAAAAAAAAAAATGTAGAAATGAAAATATCTGGCTTGCTTTCTATAAGAGAGAGAGAGACAGACAGAGAAACATGCGACGCCGCACATCTTACAATAGCTTACTATAGAAAAAAGTGTCGTGACAACTTTTCGTAAGAATTTTTTCCGTCTAGCCCCCTTTCACAACGCGTGATAAGGAACTTCGTTTCAAAAATAAAGTATTCTGACTTCTTGATAATTTTCTGGACTAATGATGAAAATAGAGTGCCTCCGGTGGCAAAAACGCACGCTACCGCGACACTGGGGTCGCCTCGGACGGCCAGAATAATTATTAAAATCACCAATACAAATTGGTGATTTTATCCTTATTCTGGGCTAACCTAAGCCTAAACGAAAATAACTCATTTACACATGGCACACACACTACTACACATCCACCCTCACACACACACAAACACTCAAAACCCCACTCGCATACATCACACAAGTGCGCTACTCTTCGTATTTTTGTATATTCACTAGTTTTTCAATTGCATACATTGTTTAATATTAAGTCGAAGTGCGGAGTAATCAAACACAAGCATCTCCTGCCGCGAATCCTGGGTCCATATTGGCTCAACTAAAGTTCATTACCCGAAATTGTTCTTCCTAATGATTTGTAATCCGAATGGTCACTCTTCCTAAAATTTTTCATCCTAAAGTTTTCATTCATACTATTTGTAGTGCTACCGGCGATGTTCATAACACTCATGTTTCCGAAAATTTTAATTAATAATATCATTAATGTAAATACATATATTTAAACTCCTACTGTTTTTTATCATAACGCTTTTATTCCTAAACATAAGAGAAATTCTTGATGGAAAACCCAATAACACTTTGTCCGACCCGGGAATCAAACTCAGGAAGTCAGGACCTCATCGTCAGCAGTCGCGCTTGTGACCACTAGCCCAACGATGCAGCCGTAAAGATGTTTTTAGGGATGAAATATTTATCATTACTTTAATCAATTTTGTTTAAACTTTAAATGTTTTAAGTCTTGTTCCTTTTTTTATTTGCTAAATTGTACTAACTAAGCTAGCACATATTTTTCCAATTCTGCAAAAATCAAGAAAACCTGGAAGGGCGGTTCATTTTTTTTTGTTTGGGACAAGCCCGCCGCACTATTCCCAAACCACTGTAACTCCTGTTAGCCAGAATCAACAGTGGCGACCATAAGAACGCCGCGCCGCGACAATGAAGCTCGACGAAGTCCCAGAGAAACTAAGATACCGCAACGAAATTAATCAGAAAAGAATAGCGGAGGAGTAGGAACCTGCCTGCCTTTGAGCGAAATGACTTACTGACTAGTTACTACGTGCTTTTTGAGTACCTACTACTTAGGTACTTATTAAAAGTACACACGAGAGCTCCCAAAAGGTACCATCAACAACAAAGTTTATGCATGGGAAATCTTTCAGAATAATTGATATTAAATTTGCAGAGGTAGAAACTGACTAAGCAATTGTCATTTCATGTATTAGCAAATCGATTTATTTTGGCAACTGATTTCAATCTACCCTCGAATGACCCGATGTTTCACGTTGACACATCAATCGTAAAATCGTGGTCAAACAAAGTTACGCGCTATCTTTAACAATTGCCCAAAAACTGTAGGTCACTGTCTCAATAGTAGAACAGTTTGCAATTACAGTGATCAGTTTGAAATTGCAAAAGTGTGAAAACTGCGTGAAACGCATTATCGGTCGACTGGGCTGGGTTAAACTCATTATACCTACTTACTGGGCATTTTGGCAACAGTTTCGCACTTCACCTTTTACCTTCACCTTCATTGCATCGGGGCGAGGAAGTGTTAGCGCGGGCTGTACTGGGTCGTTGCACTACGCCGGCGGGGAAGCAAAACCGTCGCGTCTCGCAAAGCGCAGCCATTACCGCGCAGCCGCACAGAACACATGCGCGGATATCGCGAATTGCGCGCCAAAACATTTCGCGATCGAAAACTTTGACGATTATTTTATTTATTTACAATTTTAAGAACGAAGAATATTATTTTTTTAACGTAGAATATATTGATTGTTATTTTTTGTCATTGTTGGTGTTGTGATTTTGTTGAAAGAAGACGTATTTTATTCAAAATGAAATATAAGGTAAGCTTAATTTATTTATTGTTTTATGACAATTTATTATTTTGTTTAGTCTAAATAAAAATAAAAGATTTGAAATTGTGTAGGTAGATAGATAATCTAGCTAGCTTATTAAAAATCGTTTCAGTTCATTAATTGCAATAAATCTAAATATTTATGCAAAAGTAAAATCACGGGAAAATACAATGGATTTGTTGGTTCATCAGACGATTACCTACGTTTTTTCACTTGAGCAGTTTATGTCATTATGTATATTCATAAATCCCAGAAGATTTCATCAATTACATTTACAATTTAGGTTAAGTTAATTCGAAGAAGAAAATCTTACTCTATATTCATCATTGATTTGAATTTGATTGAAACAGCATGACAACCCGAACTATCGTGTTCTAAGTCTGAAAAGTTAATAAACTAAAAGTTGTGAATTTTCAGCAAGCAAATCAAAAATATTCTAAAGTAATAATTAATTTAAAACAGTTTAAAAATGTGACATTAATTTTTAAATACCCGCATAAAAATGGGACCAAATTCTCGTAATCTGACCAGAAAAGTAGGTTTTAAAAATACGGTAAGGATGCCTAATAATAAATCATGTATCAATTCATCACGCTACGAAAAACCTCAATCTTACACTTGAAAGAATTTTCGTAGCGCTACGGGCTACGCCATCTACCGTGATGCCTGTTAGTCGGTAGGTCCGTACCTACGTAGTAAATAACTACCCCCCTTTTTAACCGACTTTAAAAAAGGGTTAGGTTATTTTCCACCACTATTTTTTTGCATACCTCCTCCTTGCCATAGTGTCTTGTTTATGGTGGTGTGGTATTATATTTAACCAAGTGGTTAACCTATTTCATATGGAACTTTGAAAAGTTAGCGTTGCTTACATTCGATTATGCTTCGTTACGCACGCTCTTTTGTGAGTACCTACACATACCATTTTATAAATGTCTGTTATTATATTTGCTCGTTTACTACATTAATTTGGTCTTTGAATACAATTTGAAGAGCAGTCATAACTATACCATTAGACTTATTTTTGTGTAAAGTATTTTTTGGTGGTGTTTAATCCCATCTGTAAATCATCTGTTTACTATGATTTTACTGAGATTATATGGCACTCGAGATCAACACTAAAGCCCGTCGTCGGGGCTGCGGGTTATTCGCAAGAGATACCGCGACCTCGACATGAAGAGCTAAGAAGGAACATGGGTGGTTTTTAGTCAGTTGAAGTCTGACACTCCCTGTCGCTCTGCACAAGAGGAAGGGCTTATTTGATGATTTTGCACCCGCCAAAAAAAAAAAATGAATGCTATAGTTCCTTGACAACAGTCAATGGCCACTGGCGTTCCCCAACACCTAGTCAAAAGCCTTGTAGGTATGTTTGCCTTTTTATTTTTTTTGTAGGGTGGGAAATCACTAAATGACTTCTTTCCTCCTTTTTAGTCCTTTGCGTCCGGGGCCGCGGTATCTCTTTCGATCAACCCGTAGGTAGGTCATGTTAGCCTGGTCAAAACATCTATTGTTGAACGTGTAGGTAATTGATCCTTGTATACCGAAAAATTAGAGCATGTTTTATTGCACTTTTCGCGTTTACTTAATGTGTCATTCATTGATATCGGAAGTGTCGGGTCGCAAGCGCACGCCAAGTGGTCGTAGTAATTGAGTACCCTAGTTGTTTAGATGGCCGAATGAATTGGAATCAGTGGGGTTACCATTACGTCTTGTAGTAGGACTGTTACAATCTTATTCCGGTGTAAGGCGAGCAGAGCGGAAAGGAGATGTGCCAAATTCGACCAATCACAGGAAGGGCGACAGACCTGATGTAAATTTTAACTAATGTGACTTGTCGATTTCCGCACACCTCCTCTCGTCTCCGCTCCTCTCTGCTTCGGTGGAAACCGGGCCTAAGGCCTGTATCCACCAAAGCGGAGACGAGCAGAGCGGAGAGGGGATGAGCCAAATTCGACCAATCACAGGAAGGGCGAAAGACCAGATGTAAATATATTAACTAATGTCGATTTCCGCACATCTCCTCTCGTCTCCGCTCCTCTCCGCTTTGGTATCCACCGAGCCATCTCTTTTTCACACTGGATTAAAACAATCTTGATGACAATCGTCATGGACCTTTCATCGTAAACCTTTACATTTACAACCTTTACATCAAGCTTCGATACTGAACTATGAAGACTGGAGAATCCGGCTAGTCCTAGAATCAAGAATTCAAAGACATATTATGCTATTGCCACCCAGCAGTGGGAACGTTACGGGCTGATTTGGCTATACTTAGGCTTTTTAGGCTACCCAAGTATTACCTACTTATATACGTACAAAAGAAGTAAATGTGTAAGTTCTTCCATAGACAAGAAGTAAACCAAAATACGGTTGTGTTATTGTTATAAATAGACAAAGTAATAATTGCAGTAAGTAGCAGCAGCAGTAAGTGCAGTAACTGTTATATATCATCACATCACAAATAACTTTTCGTATGTATATAGCGTACCTAATATGTCACCGATCTTTGTAATGTATTGTTGCACTAAATGAATGGATCTAACGGTCAGATTCTAACTTATTGGGCAAGCATTAGGAGAATTTGTCATTGACGGCTTAATTTACTTACAACCACTCTTACATCTTCTTATGTGGTGAATGCGAGAATATTTAGCAGAAACCGATCAATAACTGTGAGTCTTATTAAAATCAATCGCAATCATCATCTCCCCTGCCCGTATCTTTGGATTCGGCGCAGCAGGTCATCTTCCATCTAAGGTACTTCGCTATTTTAGTCATCTCAGTATCACTTCAGTTCTAGCTATATTATCTTTGACACCGTCCATTCAACCTTTCTTTGGTCTTCCTCTAATAAAATTAAATTAATGCAAAATTTTAACTAAATGTAATTTAACTAACTTTACATTTTGTTGTCCGGATATTTTGGCGTAGTCGGCGTAGCTACGCGAGTTTCTGTCGGTGCTGCGAGTTGTTCGCAAGAGATACCTCGGCCTCGACATAAAGGGCTAAGAAGGAACATGGGTGGTTTTTAGTCGGTAGAAGTCTGACACTCCCTTTCGCTCTGCCCAAGTGCGGGAGGGGTTATTTGATGATCCCCCCCCCAGAAAAAAAAGACTCCTATTTCTATCTGCAGAGTTTAAAGCAACCGAACACGAATCGGGTGGCGGGGCTCTTAGTATGCTCGTTCAAACTCCGAAACTCGAAGCTTGAAGGTTTAGCTTTCAAACCTCTGTCTGAGTCAGGTTGCCCAAACTTCAGTCCATTCATGCTTACCTTTCCTCTCCTTTCCGTACTCATGACTTGTCCCCATCAGCCGAACTTAATTTTTGCCTTGTGAAGGGTGACTCACTTCTGTAATCTTTGCCAGTCAAAAACTGTTGATTCTTAATCTATTTTAATATATTACTTTTATCATTTACCATGCTTACTAAAGTGATAACTTCAGTTTATCCGTGATCTTGTTTCTTGCAACAGCGTCAAAATATCGGAAACGCAAAACAAATAGCAAAAATGGTAAATATCCCGTTTTCAGTTGGTAATGTTAGTGACCATATCAGTTTAGAAAACATATAAATGTCCTATATTTGAGTTTTAATTTATAAAAGTTAACCGCTACCCATTACTGAAAATCGACATAATTATTCAAGTACACGCGAGATAATACAATGGGTGCGTTGTGTAACCGAGCGTTTACTTGAAATTTAGATATTTCCTAATAATAAAAAAAAGTAAAATACTGGTATCCCGCTAATCATACTAAGAATAATTAGGTATTCTTACCTTGTTTATTTTTCTATAAACCATTTTTGAGGTAAGAGTTACCTACCTGAGCATCCACACAGAAAGGAGGGCAAATCCATAGCTGTTCCAATTTAGTCAAAAAAAAGATAAGCAATCGGATCATTTTCCTCTACACCAATTTCACGGTTTACATAATTATACTATTTTTGCATAATGTGCTGGCGGCTCATTAAGTATTATTTATGGGATTTCGAAATACAAATGCTTGTTTTGATTTGCTTGTGACTGCAATATTCACAAGACAAACTGCGTTTAGGAAGAACAATGCCATTAACACTTTATAAGACCATTAGTCATCAAATAGGCATCATGGGCATTAAATGATGCGTTACCTATATCTACATACATACAAACCTATAATAAATTCATATCTTTTCCCATCCATGGGGATAAGCAAAAACTGCAGAGCCTGCTACGATCCTTTACTGCGCCTGTCCTACTATAAAGTCAGTTATTTATTTTCGTGATGTAGGTACCTAGCAGCCGTGAATGGAAAACTTGAAACTAGGGAATTTGAGGCACAGTATAAATATGGACAGTAGCGAAACTAAGCCTAGTTGATGCGATAACTACCTACGCTCCATTGAAGCCATAGGGTTGTCCCTTTTATGCACGGTTGCTGAAGTCCCTAGATAACTTCTCAACATAACATTTTTATTCTGTTGTGATCAATCAATCGAATTAAAAAAAGCTAGCTTACAAATACAATCTAAATAGAATACTTAAATAGCATTAGAAAAAATACGAAACACGTAATACGTGCCTATAAAATTTGAGGGTTGCCCTCGATTTCGTTAAGATTCCATCATCAGATCCAGACATGGTAACAGTGGGACCATCTCGGGAGTATACTTTTTCGATTAAAATTTTTTTTTTTCATTTCGGTTCATAAATGAGGGAGTTATGCGGAAACAAATATGATACAAAAACAAAACCAAACCGACGAATTCAGAACCTCCCTCTTTTTGGAAGTCGATTAAAAATACTTTCTTCTGCTGATGAAGCCGAGTTGACACAGCCGTATACCGCGCAATACGTTCGTTGCATTTAAAAAAATATCGGGAGATATGAACTTATACGTGACCAACTGACCACTCGTCTCGGCGCGGCACCCACAACTGAGCGCACTGCGAAGACTTGCCAAGTGCCCCGTCGATGCGCATGTTTGTGTGAGTGTGCGGTTTCGAGCGTTTGTAGGTAGTTTCCGTACTGTCCATATTTATATTGTGTTTGAGGTCCTTCACCAGTTGGAGACCCACATTGAATTGGTTTTTCTTCAATCATCGTCATCATTCTCCTGCAGTATTTCAATTCATTTGGGTTCGGCGCAGCATGTCATCTTCTTACGTACTTCTTTATTACTCAGAATTTGAGCACTCCCTCATTTCCTGCAATATATTCCTTCACACAGTCCATCCATCATTTCTTTGGACTTCCTCTACTCATATAGGCAACATAGTCAAAACTTTCCTAACGATGACCTTTTCTGCAATCAGTCAGTCAATGTGCATACATAAGTGTATATCATAAACAATTAGGTGCCTATGCCCAGTAAGAAGGTAAGTAGAAAACACATTTTCCATGTGTATTTCATATAGTTGTAGCATTCCGTATAATATTTACTCATATTATACCAGTAGGTATTGGTCGAAACAATACAAGAAAATGTTGTTCAAAAATGTACTGTATCAACCTTTGTAAGTGTTATTTATATTCAACTTTTACTTGTTTTCTTAAACAGGAAGCAAAAAGGAAACTCTTTGTTATAATTTTTAAAATTATTTGAGCTTGAAAACAATAAAGTACCGATGACAATGTAGTGAACGGATATCTCCCGTGATTTCCGTGTTTTGAAAGCAAGTGGATTGAAGATGAAGTTGTGAAAATACTTATAACTAGTGCATGATGCATTGTCATTTAAATAACATCGCAGAACAGCATCACAATGTGAAAAATCTCAATTTAGTTACGAAATCTCTAACAGTCGCAAGTCAGTAGGACATCAGAACAATGAATTATAGTGCATATAACGTTGCATAGGAACTTGAGACATGACTCACATGACTGAGTATAATAACATAGGATTTTCCTATAACGTTCATCTCACAGCTAGGACACACACAGTCCTCATATCTGTGATCTCCGCCACGCGGGCTCTTGTGGGTTGGTGAATACCACATGTCTTCGATTTGTATTGTTAAGACCATGCAGGTTTCCTTACGATATTTTCCTTCACTGTTTTGAGAGCAGTGATGATTATGTAAGTTAGACAAGACAACACAAAACTGGCATGGATTCTCCACGTTCTAAACGAAACGAGGCACAAGGCCGTTATAATTTGGTGCATTGCTCCGGCTTGACACTTGACTCCCCATCCCGAACACATACGAAAATGCTCAAAGAAAGACTATCAATTCTACATCTATCATTGTCTCTGATTGTTACCGTTAAATATGCGTTTCTGCCCTTGACCCCTTATAGTTAAAACGATCCTCAAGTGATATAGCCATCGTCGTGATTGTGAGTTTTCTCGACGAATTTTTATTTGATCCACTGAGCTCGTAACAATATAGGTAAAGGTCATATACAGTGGAAGTCCTCTTATTCTTGTCCGAATACAATAAATACTTTACTATACTAGGTACAGTAATTTACTATATTATCTAGTGTAGTATTGTAGTAAAATGACATCACTTCAATTCTACGGCCCACGGGAGGCGTGTTTGTCAATAAGCCTTTACAAACGTGAGTTCACGTTACGTCGATTGATTGTTAGATAATGGTCATCGCGCCAACATTCAGATTTTATCTAGGTATAAATGAACCCTTCAAGGACCAAGTATTCTGTGCAACAAACATGTGACTACGCAGAAATTATTGCTAGGAAACTACTTTTGGGGTGGAAAATCACCGTTTGTTCACAGGGGTCGTGGCGGTCTTTAAAGTAAAATCATTACCGAAACAATGCTGACACACTGTTGTGTGTGAGGGGCAAGAAGGAACATGGGTGGTTTTTTGTCAGTAGAAGTCTGACACTCCCTTTCGCTCTGCCCAAGAGCGGGATTATTTCAATTATTATTTGATGATTTCACACCCACAAAAAAAAAGGGGCAGAAATATATTGGTTAGCTCATCTAATATTAGCAGTTGTCTATCTCTTACGTGAGCTACCCTCGTCAAATCACTGGTCGAATAGATAAGGTCTCGCTGAAAATCAACCTTAGAATTAATTTGCAGTTATTCAACCTAAATCAACTCCGTCATTATGAAGGTATCTCTTTTCATCATCAATACGAATTATCAGGTCACGCCCAATTTACTAACACCCAAAGTACTTAACGGTACCTTAGCCTTTATCAATCTGGTCCCGTTTTAAATGTATCAGTGTTTAAGCACCGTTAGGACCTAGGAAATTGTCAAACAATGGTTCGGTCGATTGTCATCCGTCATTTTTGACAAGATCTGATCGGTCATTCACCCGTGCGATAATGGGTGTTTGATTGTCCCGTTATTACTCGTATGTCGTCTTGACCGAATTATTCTATTGTTGTTTTTTGCTTGCAGATTTGACCATGGTTGCGATTTTCACTTGCTTGTTATCCGTAGAGTATGAATGGGTGTTCATTGTTAAATACCGTTTACACAGTCGTAAATCTGCACACAGCACTTTTTATGATCGTTGGTTATTTGAATGTTAATGTTACTTTTTTCCTTCATTCATTCATAGGTGCTCTGCAAGGCTATTGCGTATCTTTTTAAATGTCAGTGGCTATCATAGTGTCCATCGATTAACTGTCTAATGGTTCCATTATGTACCAAACCATAACGACGTTGAAAATTGACTTTCGTAGCCTTTCCTCTTTTGCCGTTGTTACGTCACAATTAGAAGCTTTTCTTCTTAGCATAGTGCGAGCTATAAACTTTAATTAAACACAGTGTTCTCTCATTCTAGTTGTCTAATCAAATACGTCGTTTCCTAAGTCGTACTTTCAATACTTAACTAGTATTTTATTACCCATCTCACTTTCCTCACCTCAAACATTCCGCAAACCTACAATTTAACACAACACAATAAAAGATCTTAAACTGCTCTTACATAATCGTTCTGCAGTTTAATGTAAAACCTCAATAGTTTTCCAAATAGCTGGGCGAAGGTGCAGCAGACGATCCTAGTCCTAGGGTCACCACCTCAGATAGCTGAGAATTTTAAGACCCTACCTTACTAATAAATTATATCTATTATTAATAAGGTGTATCTTTAGAGCCGTGGGAAAATTCCAATGTAGGGTGTTCGTATTCATCAAATAGTTTGTTATGTTATGGTAAAAGTAGTGTGATTTATCTAGATGATTCCCTCCTCATCACAACTGCATTAATCCCGTAAACCACCAAATTGTTCAACCAAATTTCGCGGATAAACCTGTGGCCCTCAACCGCCCCATAAATTCTGCTGTTACTGAGAAATTCCTGATAAAAAACCCATAACATTTAGTCCGATCTGGATTATTAACTAACACGAGGGAAGACAGATTTCACTGTATCTATTTCTACAAGAACGCTGCTAGGTTGTTTCTTCATCTTCCTTCATCATGAATTTTTGTTATTATTGTATTGCACAGCATCATAGTCATTCTCTTGCCCTTTTTAACCGACTTTCAAAAAGGAGGAGGTTCTCTATTGTATGTATATTTTAAGCTATTGCATAGCTTCTATCGCGGGCCTTGAGCGTGGGGACCGAATCCAGAAATTCCGTAACGAAAAAAACCTAACACTCCCCACTCCGACCGGCACAGCGGTGATACTTTTTAGTTTTTCCATCTATCGATAAATACCAGAACTTTTAATGACTTTTTGAAATATCACGCTTGTCTCTTTAGTTCAGCAACCCGCCTTTAGGTGGCATTGGTTGTATTGCATAAGTTGATAAAAAATGCTATGCAATAGCTTTACCGCGGCAGTCTCCGAGTGCCACACGTCTTTTTTTTATTAATTTAAAGTCGGCGCAGCATGTCTTCTTCTTTCATACCTTTCTATTACTCGTCATCCCATCAGACACTTCCTTTCTTGTCATATTATACGCCTTTCTTGCTTTACACAGTCCATTCGTCGTTTCTTTGATCTTCATACATTTTCCTTATTCCTCCTCATCACATGTATATTGCACAGCAGCCCTAATAAAAGCTCTTGTCCTTGCATAACGGATGCGCTTGCGCCGCGCAACGCCCGACAGTCACTTACCTATAGGTACCCTTACATTTGTAGCTAACAAGCACGTTTCCTACATCACGAGCTATAGGAGGTCTAAGACAGCACGATTTAGAACTGTTCTAGATTAAGGATCTAGTATTTTATTGTTGCCGGCCCGGAAGATGGCAATAACATTTTCGGGCCTTAAAAGGAATGATGCGTTGTTTGGTAGGTATTCTAAATTGAATGTAGATGATTTTTCTTCTGGTTTTAGTAAGTAACTTAGTTTAGACTAGATAGTTCGGTAGGTTTACAAAAACAACGTCCCATTCTCACCTCTTAGAAATGAATCTTGTTGTCCAAGTATTTAGCTTCAAATAAATGCATTGGTTGAGAACCTAAATGTATTGGTTGAGAAGTGTAAAAAAATCTTTTACGCTTCTCAACCCATACATTTAGGTTCTCAAGCAAAATGTATTGGTTGAGAAGTGTAAAAAAATCTTTTACACTTCTAAACCAATACATCTAGGTACATTTGTTTGGCAAGAAAGGAGGTAGGTGTGTAATGAATGGTGAAATGAATTGGGCTAAGGGCAAGATAATGATGTTGATTTTGTAGATATTGGTTGAGATGTAAGAACGGTTTTCGAACACAGAAGCAGTTTCCTACGAAACCGATATAAAACAAGTTACTTTCTGCCACTAAACTGATATAATTGATCATCAAACGCATCGATAGGGAAGCCGTGTTTAATGCTACATCATTAATAAGGTATAATTAAAGTTAAAATTTCACTATCCGTAGTCGACACTCGTGCTGGCTTCTAGTTACTGGTCGCAGCCGTGAATGCGCCACTTCCTGCAGAATATGACGACGTTGTATTGTGCCTCGTTTGCCTTCGTTGGGATCAAGGGACTGTTTGACATGATTTATGGTAGTTATGATGCTTTCTTGGCATAGGAGGTCAGGGTTATGAAAATCTTAAGATTGTTTTTAAATGGTGGACTACAGACGAAAAGAAGAAGATTACATATCATCAGACATTTCTGTCCCACTGCAGGGCAGAACCTACCCTCCTTCCTTCCACTTATCCATTTATATAATTATATCCAGTGCTGTAATTCGCCAATCGATTTCCTTGCGCCATCTCCTTCTGGGCCTGCCGCGTTGCTGTTTGGGACCCATTGCGTGTTTACTGTAGCCCATAGCTCCTAGTTATCTATTTGATTTTTCCGATTTGCATATTTACATTATGTTTTTTTATTTCTAGAAGTCGTTATTTTAAAACACCAAAGAAACGTTAATAATGTAGGTACCTTTAAAACACCAAAGCAATTAAAATTATCACTTCATACACAACCAATTCTGTATCTGTGTACGTGTAGCTACACCATAATTATATTAGTGAACGCCATAAAGATACAAGGAAACAATTAGAACGAGATGTTCGTAAAAACAAATGACTCGAGAATACAAACATGTAATAAAAACTGCACAAGCTTTTAGCAAAACGGTTCTATCTCACGTTTTTCTATCTTCCATAGTGTTAATGAAACAATGAAGATGTACCTATACTGGATAAAACACGAACTTATATTTTATTCATGAGGTTGGTTTAATTGTCTTAAGTGACGTTCAATCTCACTGTTTTAAATTGCTTGTTGAGAATTAAATATTCTAGAATATTCTAGATCTATGAAAGATGCGCTTGACTTGGAAAATAAATTGATGTAAGTACGGTACGGTAATAATTATCCACCTATACAAATAAATAAAAATTGAAGTGTCTGTCTGCAGTTTTAAAACAACAGCTTTTTACTGAATGCATTTGCAAGTATTTGCGGTATTTTTTTTTTCTTATTCGTAAATACCAATAAGAAAAAAAAATTACAACTTTTCCTGACGGTTAACGGTCGGTCGCTGACTTTGTCTGACGGTTGGTCTGTCTGTCTGTTTGTTCGTGCTAATCTTCGAAACGGCTGCACCAATTTTGACGGGACTTTTACTTGGCACTTTTATTTTAGAAAAACGATTAGGGTTCCCTGCTAAAAAAAATAAAACCCTTGAAATTGTTAACATAATCCTATTCCAATAAGTAAAATAATAATTTAAACGTGGACGAAAGCCGCGGGCACAACTAGTTGACTATAAATTATGAAGAAATTTTATTAGACTTGCTTTCAGTAGTTATATTTTTATATTTTTCCGATGTAATAATATTGACATTGCATTGCATTTCCTATTACCTACATAAGTGTTGTTTGTCGTAAGATTTACAAGAAATATCACATGAATATAAAAATATCATATACCATCCAAATAGGCTTGCGCGAAAGGCGAGAAAAACCCAAGAGAAGATGACTGGAATTTTACATCTTCATTTTGATGTAGTTACTTAGCAGCACATTCTATGTATTTATTCTCATCACGTCTTTATTTTATTGCGAAATTCTATAAAGACATTCTCCATTAAACACATAAACATTTTGTGACTGGAGACACGTGTACCTACAATCGCAAAATATGTTGGAAATTCCAACGCCCGATGATGGATCATGACCCTTCGACCATGACCATGACCCTTCGACCGTTTTTTGATAACATAACATTACGCTTGTAATCCTTCAAGGATTCGTCAGACGTGTGCGGGCTATATTTAACACCCACATTATGTTGTGAGAAATTCTAGACGAAAAAACACAATAAAACTTTATCCGGCCAGGGAATCGAACCCTTCATGATCAGCAGTCGCGATTGCGTCCACTAGGCCAACGTGGTAGTCACACAAGCACCATTTTGATGTTAATCTATTTACAGTGCCCATCAGACTTGTACCGGTAATACAACTGTTCGTATACCAACACAGGACAAACGTTGTGATAAAGATCTTGGGGTCTCAAGATGAGTCATTCTATCTGTAGCCTGTAGCCACAAACACAACAAATTCGTGAGAACTTCGCTTCAAAGTGTTTTTACCTACGTCCATCGAAAACTGCTAATTGGAAATTAATAGTGTTAAACATTTATAGAGGTAGGTTAGGTAGGCTTCCAATCTTATGAGATGGTGGACATTGTAATTGATATTCTTAGGTGCAAAGTTTCATTTACTTCTTGGATTTTAATAGATCGTCTTTAATTATATTTTCTTGATTTTGCAAATTAATTGTGGTCATATTCTACGGGTGATTCATTTTACTAGGACGGATTTTATGTTTTTTAGAATATAAAAATCTTTATTTGCGTCAAATATGCGATTTATCATCATTCTCTTGCCCTTATCCCAAAAATAAAACGTAAAGGCCCATTATACATTACACTGCTGCGGGTTGTTCGAGAGAGATACCGCGGCCTCGACACAAAAGCTGTGACAAAAGGCTAAGAAGTAACAAGGGTGGTTTTTAGTCAGTAGAAGTCTGACACTCTACCGCTCTGCCCAGAGCGGGAGGAGTCATTTGATGATTTGGATTTCCCACCCTCCAAAAAAAAGGGTCCATTATAATAAGATTTTATTAGAACGACCCTAGCTTACAGAGTTTGATGTAAGACTAGTTTTCCTATCTAGACTAAATACTTAGAACTTACAACTAAGAAGGTGGTCACTGGCGCCTGCACATCACGCTATGTCTAAATGATGAACAAAAGTGCAGCTTATGAGCTTGTGGCTCTACCACAGTGATAGATAAGGTGAGTTCGGAGAATGTAACTACCTATTAAAATATTTATAGCAGTACTACATACAGAAAAAAAACAATCAAATAAATATGTTGGGTTGGTACGTAGGTATAGTAAAATCTGTAGTGTCTATCAAAAGGATAAAAACTAACTTATTGTGTAAAATACAATAATTAAATGAACTCCCATTTAATTATAAAAAACATTCATTCTCATGACTGTTTACTGCACACACTAAAGTATGTCTGCAAAAACCCAAGCGTAGACACATCATTACTATATTTAATCCACTACATTACAGTTTATCCAAACTTTCGATCTAAAACCCATCTCCATTGCGTCATATTATGTATAGCACGAATCGTAAGTATGAGCCATTGAGTTTGAGTCCACCGCTTTCCCTCCAAAGATAAGCCGTGTGTTACTGTCTCATCATCATCTGCCTAGCCTTTTCCCAACTATGTTGGGGTCGGCTTCCAGTCTAACCGGATGCAGCTGAGTACCAGTATTTTACATGGAGCGACTGCCTATCTGACCTCCACAACCCAGTTAATACTAGGTAATACGATACCATTTGGTAAGACTGGTTGTCAGACTTTCAGGTCACTGACTACCTGTAACGACTGCCAAAGATCTATATATGGCAGCCGGGACCAACAGCTTAACGTGCTTTCCGAGGCACGGAGGAAACTCGGTATGTCGGGCGGTCACCCAT
Source organism: Diarsia brunnea (assembly GCA_949774965.1). Taxonomy (NCBI): domain Eukaryota; kingdom Metazoa; phylum Arthropoda; class Insecta; order Lepidoptera; family Noctuidae; genus Diarsia; species Diarsia brunnea. The sequence continues at coordinate 1,452,102 of OX459005.1, read as the reverse complement.
CCACAGACCGACCTAGGCAAGCATAGCTTTACCTAAAGATCGACCCGAGTGGCAGTTCTTATTAAGCCACGAGCTCCTCCGTGTGTTACTGTCTATGGTCTTGTTATGAGCCTGTTGCGTCAGCTTCCGCTTGTCTATGATATTGTTAATTCCGGGTACAGGATATTTCTGTTTGCTCGTTAACAAAATATATTCTTTATTTTTTTTGTACTTAGGATCGCATATTGATTAGAATTTCAAATTAGAGAAAACTCCACAGAAATAATTGTTTAATTTTTATGTAAGGTTGTAAGATTTTGAGGTACTATTCCCGTAATTTTCATACGCTGCTTTCCCGAAATAACTTTCCTGTAATAAATTACATTACACACAATTAGATTAATTAAATAAATTTTATATTAAAAAAACACAATTTGAGATACTAGAAATAATACTACATACAGTCACATTAGTACATTACATACAAACCATTAAATTCGATCTAATAAAATATAATCTAATCTTATAATGGGTTCTAATAAACTAATAGCAAACATTATAGTTCCTAATGATCAAACCATAGGTTATTTTTTTGTTTACGCTAGGTATAACAGCGTGTAGTTGGCCAAAAGACAAGTCGAACACTTTACAGACAAAACACATTTTAATAACCCAAAAAATATAATAATTTAGTAAATATCGAGAACAATAACATGGACAGTATCCACAATAGAATGCAAGTGTGCCAAGGAGGCAGCAGCGTCTTCAGACGAGTAATGCGAGCACTATGCAATTACGCTTGCATACACCTAACGATGGAAACGTGTTTAGTGAGTTCACGATACTAGAATAGCAGCTAGTTAGTATGGAAATTAGCATATTGATAAACTTGGTTTAGCTCACCTCAAGGTCGAAAATTATCCAAAGGGCGGTTATTGCTGGGATAAAAAGTATCCTAAGTCTCCCTGAGTGCCAATAAGAATGCGTTCGACCGCGAAGGCGTGAAATGGTAACTGACAGAGTTAATTTTGCATTTATAATATTAGTATGGATATATTCAAAGAATGATTTAATTTATTCAACTAATTTGCATAATTTGACCTGAAGAATCTAAAGTTTTTAACTACGTGGGATTTTAATTTATCGCTTTACTATTTTATCATTAGAAACACGTAATCGCCACGAAAAGATGAACATATAGTTTTTCGCACTTTTAAGTGGTAGGTATAGCAAAAAAACATCAATTTAGTTTCGTACTCTGTTGCTTCTATAATAACAGCTATATGTTGCAATATTGCCAAATACCACTAAGAGAAAAAATAATACTTAGTGATAGAAAAGAAACAAAAACTGCTTGTTCATAGGCCCTTTTGCACTTTCCAGTCATTGACCTGCCGCCATTTTAAAACACTCACAAATATTTTCAACATTATTACGATAATATTACATTTATCATGAACTTGAGGTTTCTTTTGGAAAACTTTAATATTCTAAATTGCGGTTTCCACTATTTCTTGCTAAAATCAATGAAGCGATCGAACGAAACGTAATGTGGCGCGAAAACGTGGAAAATGACAGTTGCGACAAATATGGCGGGCGATTGCATTGCCGAGAATTTGGAGGTCACGAACGAACGGACCGAGAACTTGGAAGCTGAGGTTCTATTGACTGAAACTAGTATGCATTTTTGAACAATGCAACTTTACGATAAATATTAATTATCGTTTGGTCGTCCTTGTGTACTATATTCTCATATTTACCGATGCTCATAAACAATTTCGAAGGCTTGCTGCTATGCAGTTAGTATTATGTAAATAACAGCCATGTAGTAAACGATTAAACAAAAACAAAAGAGCTTCCCACGCGAGCATAGCTAGGTGTTAATTGTTAGTAAGAGGCTCTCCGCATTAACAACAGGCTACGATTAATGCATGTAATAGTCTGTCATTATTTAAGGCATTTGCCATCAGCTAATTATTTTAAAATGTGATTGAAAGGCTGTAGGGTATAGGATTCGGACATTGATCATAATATCTCGAACTTCAGTAAGTAACAAACTATAACGAACAGAATTTTTTAAGTTCTTTATTTTATGCGTTGCTGGAGGAAATAAAAAACTTAAAGACTGGTTCTTCTTCTTAAGAAGAAGTTCTTCTACTTCTTCTTCTTCTTCCAGGTAAGACACCAGGGAGTAATTTAAAGAGGGCGTTTTGGCGGCCTTATTTGAATAAATGATAAAGCAAGCAATGCTTTGAAGTTTGAATGAATCCCTTTCAAAGAAAACATCGAAAACTTGCTCTTAAAATGTTCAGAAAAATAAGACTAAGGCTAGGCCAGACAATACTGAGCTAAAGGGAAAGTGAATCAATAAGAAATGGCTGCTGCGTCCCACGCGGTGAAACCTTGCAGTTGCAATATTGTCGCACAACGCTCCCACATTGTTTCGTAATATGAGGTAAACGTAGGGTTTTTGAGTGCTTTCTGATAACTTGGGTTAAGTGATTATTATGGAGTTTGCAATAGTCTCACTATATCGATATTACGAAACAACATTTTTTTACAGTCATGCTATTGTGTAAACAACAACAATGAAATTATATATTTTACTACAATAATGTTCTTTTCGGTTTCACAAAAAGAAGCAACAAAATTTTTAAACTCAAGTAAGAAAACGCAGCAATATAACAATTTGCATTCAAATAATACATAAATGAAGGAATGACTAAAAACATAAAGTTCAAAAAGGACCAAAACAACGAATTATGTAAACATAGTCTCAAAAAATCCAACACAAGCAACTATCAACAGCTATTCCCAGAACACAAAAAAGGCAAATAACACAAAAGATGGTCAATACAGAATGCACCGGTAGACCTTTCAAATCGTATCCGAGCGACCTGCGAGCGACGAGTCTGCAACACAAAATAGACAAAAACGGTTTGCACGCCAATTGGGGCAACATACTGCAAGTGGAACGCTATGACATAATAGCACCCATTCTATGAGCCGAGAGCAATTGACCGCTACTGCGATACACTTACGATCACGTGGCTTTGTTTTGTATTGAATCGGGCATTTCGATCTGCATTTTTTATGATATCTGTTAATATGGGTTATATATTTTTCTTTTGTAGGTACGTATTTGAAAAGCAAAAACGCTTACTAGTTGTCTACTTTGGTAACCTTTCGTCTACCTACAAATGATTTATGATGCAGCATTTCTACCACTTGAATATCATTTTATACATGTAATTGAGTTAGGTTTAGTAGCTAAATATGGTATTGCAAGACTTCTACCGGTAACTTTATCGTTATCAGCCTAAAATGCTCCTCGACCGGCTTGGTAAGCATTTGTGTTTTCATTTTCTAGTCCATAGGTACCCACTATCAGGCTATGTTTTTCTACTCCTCCGCTATTCATTTCTGATTAATTTCGTTGCGGGAGCCAAGATAGTTAAATCGTTTCTCTGGGACTTCGTCGAGCTTCATTGTCTCGGCGCTTTTCTTGTGGCCGCCACTTTTGATTCTGGCTAACAGGAGTTACAGTGGTTTGGGAATAGGGTATCAGGCAAAGGTCCTCTCCCAATTTCTTCCGAAAACTCCTTTGTGTCACTTCAAATTAGCCCTTGCCGGCCACGAGACGATGTCTTTCATTGTTGGTATATATTTTACACTCTATTTTTTCAGTATTATCATTTAGGGATCTTTATTTTTTCTTTATGAATTTTCCCTATATAGACGTAAATAGCGTGGTCGCAGGCTCTTAAACCACACGTGCGGGTGTAAGCGACATTGGACGAAGCATTGACTGCACGCGATCGGATATGCGTTGTGCGGCGTCTGATTCGATCCAATTATCTAACTTCCTACCTTCCTACTGTATACTAGAACAGTGGAACAATTGCCTGATATATTTATGTTTAAACACGACTTTATCTCTTACTAGACAAGTTTTGTTATGAGTTGATGTTTATACTAGGTAGGTATTCTTATCCGAGAAGTATTATTATAATGTAATTTATATATTTAGTATTACCCTAAACAATAGGAAGATCACGTACTGCAGTTACACGAGTCTCACAAGTTTATATTCTATGTGATATTTTGAAAACAAGTTAGTAAATACAACTCGTTAGGTTGCACAGGTTTTAGATTAACATCAAGTTTGAAATATGTGATTTACTTAATTCACAGAGTTTTTGCGTCCATTAAATATGAGGACGTCGTAGACTGACTACATGTTATAGTTCTTCATCACAAAGACTTATGAACTAATGACCCAAAGAACATGAACTTTATGACTTCCTACATTAAAAAGACAAGATTAACGACTCAATCCTTTTGGATGATAATATAATCATGATTGTTCAACCCAACAAACAAGTGTTTTGCTACAAAAATAACTTTGTCTTCAGTCTTACCTTGGAACGAATTCTAATGACCCAGGAAAAATCTAAATACCACAGACACTTATGAATTAACAAAACCAGAAATAAATTTGTAAACAGCTAGGATAACGCTGATGTTGATTACATGGATATAAATAAATGCATACTCTCTCTCTCTCTCGTATAGAAAGTAGGTATTTAAAAATCTTCATCATCATCATTATAATTTGGGTTCGGTGCAGCATGTCTTCTTCACTACCTCTCTATTACTCGCCATTTCACCGGACACCTCAAGTATTTACAACTATGTAAAATAACGAAAATAAAATGTTTTGAACAAAGAAATCAAAAGTTATTTTAGTCAAATTAGACTGATCAGTAATTTTTGAAGGACAAAGTTTATAAGAGACAGTCCCCCGAAACGCCCTCTCTTCGACATCGTCCCAGGATTTTAGCTAGGAAGAAGCAGGGGCAGAAAAAAACTCCCCGGAAAATATAATAGAATATTGATGCAACAGTAGGTGCCATAACATCACAACAAAACATAGACCAAGAAATACAATACCTAGAACCTAACAATATAAAAAAAATATCTATTGTGCATCTCAGAATGAGGTTACTAGCTGTGCACTGGAGCTTAGACAAACACTGGCCTACGTTGCGAAAACCAATTCGCACCACAACGCTTCAATGAGGACCATCTGATCTCTTGATTGATTTGTAACTTCAAAGTTACTATCAGCTGATGATTTGCTTCTATCGGTTTGCAATCGATTCAGAAGTTAGGTTCAGTGAAGAAAGATGTTAATCATTTGAAGAACTGACCACTGACCCGTATCAAGATAATTATTTTAAAGAGTTTAGATATGGAAGTGAAGAAACCAGCTTTAGCCATAAAGGTAGGAATAGATAAACAAGCTAGGAAGATGATTTGATGGGAAATAATGTACATCCATATTTTTTTAAACCATTGTCAAGGTTTGCTTCGTTTTCAGGAAACGGTTAGATAATGTGTTAGTTCCTTCATTCATACAATGGGAAGTTGGTTTTGCTAGAACATTCTATTAAATGATGGCAGTAAAATAGTACAGATGTTTTTTTTTCTTTTATTGTCTTTTATGGCACCCTTGTCATTTTCGTCATCATTCGCCTGTCCTTATTCTAATTTATTTTGGATCAGCGCAGTTATACCTACTTGTATATTTGTCGAAATTTCAGTAGTTACCCGCTTTTTAGCCATATTGTCTTCTACACTACATTTTCTTTGGTTTTCTCCTATTCTTACAGCTTGCTTATGAGTACCAATGTACTCATAACTTCCTTAACGACATTTTCCTCGTTCCTCAGTCATCCTTTTTCTAACTATAATTAAGCTTTTCTCTTTCGTCAACCTTATACGACATGGAAAAAAAAAATGATAAATAAATAATATATGGGTAATTTGTTGTTTCGCTGTTAACGTCGGCTTTGTAATTGAAAAAAGATCTCTTTATTCAATAACGCTGTCCTGTCTGTCTGTATGTTTGTTATTTTCCTATCTGTTAAATTAATTAGTCCCACGTTGGAACACTGTCTGCCGTTATTTGTTTCTTTTGCAACTTTTCTCAGATCAATTGTGTTTCGATCACTTTTGCAATGTTTTAGTTTCACTGTTTTATTGGATTTGTACCTATTTATATTTAGTGTTTACTCTAGTGGAATGAATATTTCGATATTTTTGTGATCGAGTAATTTTGGCGATGCGATTGTAGTAGTTACAGTTATTTCTCTTATTTTAGAATTCTTATAGTCAGTCATAGTTATCTAGTAATCTTTCATTAATAATTCTGTTATATTTTCGTTGAGTGTCGTTTCAAGTTATTGTTTTGTTAGTGTGAGGTTTAATCATTTTCCCTATGTAACGGGTAGTCTGTACCCTGAAAGTTTGAAAGCCAGTCATGTCAAGGGCTACTAGTGTCATCCTACCGAGTAACTGGGATTATGGTGGCCAAGTATAGCCACTCCACATAGAATAGGTACTATTACTTAGCAGCATCTGGTTAGTAGCTTTGCCGCGAATAATTTTGCGAAGAACGATTCAGTTCTTCGCAAAACTATGCTACTGTGCCCTAAATTACTTTCAACAACAAGTCGTATTGGTATCGCTTACTTTGTGAAGTGTTAATTTTAAACTTAGCATAGATAAAGGCCTACCTACCATAACTACTATGTTGTGCAGAAGGAAATTTTATGATAAGATCAAGATATGATGTGTCTGTTTTTTAGGTCATGATAGTGTTACAATGTTGGCGCCCTTTACAATTGTTTACATTAATTTAACTAGGTCATTTTTAACTAGGAATTAACATTGAACATTAATTCAAGGTGACGGATTCTTGTTCGAATAAAGATGGTGCAAGTAGGAGATAGGTATTATTTAAACATTTAAATATTCTCAATGCTAAAGAAATCTTAATCAAACTATAATAGTTTAATAGTATCCAGGAAACAAACTACATAACTACAGAGATCACTATGTTGATGCATTTCATTGATGATTCAGGGTATTTCAGGGCAATGCAAGAGGACCTCCTTCGGATCTAAATGTTGTAGAAGAAAGATAGTACTTAATTACTACTTTTGTTGTTACTTTAAATATTATGCAAACCTCGAAATTCCATTATCACAAAAGTATCAAGGTCTATTTGTTTACGTGATACTTAAAATTAAGTGTCAACCTTAGTGTACCAATTGAAGTTTTAATTAAATGGGAGACGAATCATTATACAACAGTACGATAGGCTACACTTCATTTGTTTCTTATTCTTTTGAACTCCGTATTACGTGTTGGCGTCTGTCATCGATACACTTTCAAAATGGAATAACTGCACCAATTAAAGTCGATAAAAATGGAAGCGAGTTTTAATATGTTTATTGAAGTAAAGGCGAGTACTAGTGGCATTGATTATATTACGTTTGCCATCACAATGCGTGATGCTGGCTCATTGTTTCGGCTGTTACTACCTACCAGTACCGATATTGAGATCCACGTTACATCACGGTAAAATAATATTTAAGTAGTTAATGATTTACGAGCAGTATCACATCATATTGATTGGGGCTCTTGGCTAGATAAAAAAAGCCGTTCGGCTAGGTAGGTTAAGCTGCGATAGCCTATGTTGATCTGAGGATGGGTGACCACCCATTACATGTCGAGTTTCCTCTGTGCTTCGGAAAGCACGTTAATCCGTTTGGTCAGTAGATCTTCGACAGTCGTAACACGCAGTGGCCCGAAAGTCTGACAACGAGTATTATCCAGTACTAACTGAGTTGTAGAGGTCACATAGATCGCTCCATGTAAAATATTGGCATTCAGCTGCATCCGGTGAGACTGGAAGCCAACCTCAACTTAGTTGGGAAATGGATAGGCCGTTGATGATGAGTTTATTCGTGGCAAATTCTAGTCTTTAATAAAGTTAACTTTAAGTACGGCTGGCATTGAAAATTGGACACTAATCGCCGATTACCTTGTGAACTTAAACACGAACCGAACGTCCAGATCTGTATGTTACAGTACCTACACTTTACAGGATCAATTTATTTGCAATGATGATTAATATTTATTAGCGCTTAATTGGTGTGATACTAATCTTTTGGTATGCTAATCATGCAATGAAGTTTTCCTGAAATACGATTGATGGACACGCGATCTTCAAAATGCATCTAGGCTTGAACTGCTAGCTACCTAAAACTGTACACTTTTTGCAATCAAACTTGAACGTAATGCTTTAGTGTTAAAGTTCAAAATTTGTCAAAGAAAATTGAGCATTGTAGTAGCTTGACGTGATGGTGTGTGTAGGTACTTGAAGGTCTTCTCAAAATCAAGATCACATAAGCGAAACTCCACAGATGATATTGGTATCCCAATCTAAACATGATAAAAAATTACTTGATGAGTTATAACCGCAGGTTGTGTGGTTACATGATATTTGAGTATACAAAAACAGTTGTTTTCTTCTTTTGTTGTTTTTAGGGTTCCGTACCTCAAAAGGAAAAAACGGAGCCCTTATAGGATCAGTCGTGTGTCTGTCTGTCCGTATGTCCGACCATTCCCCCACCTTATCTCCGAAACTACTGGACCTAAAATTTTGAAAAATATACAGAAATTAGTTTTTTAATTTTTTAATTAATTGCCATATTATTATATAGATCTTTGGCAGTCGTTACAGGTAGTCAGTGACCTGAAATTCTGACATCCAGTCTTACCAAAGAGTATCGTATTACCTAGTATTAACTAGGTTGTGGAGGTCAGATAGGCAGTCGCTCCATGTAAAATACTGGTACTCAGCTGCATCCGGTTAGACTGGAAGCCGACCCCAACATAGTTGGGAAAAGGCTAGGCCGATGATGATGATGATACAGAAATTAGTTCAACACTTCTAGATTACAGGAAAACATAAAAAGTCTATGGTGCTAAAATAATGTTTGTTATACATTAACAAACATTATTTTAGCACCATAACATTAACAAACAAACATTACAATGTTTGTTTGTTAATGTTATCTTGTGTGTGATTATCCGTGTGAAAAATCTCTCAATATCTATTACAATGGTACGAAACCCGTCATGTGCAAGTCCGACTTGCACTTGGCCAGTTTTCATATCTTTGGGATTTAGATAGCTTATTTTATTTGGCTCTGTATATGCCTCTAGATTGGTAAGATAAGATCATGGTTATTTGACTAACTTTAAACCTGCTAACCTTACATACATACATCATCACGCCTGTAATTCCTCAAGACTTAGGCAGAAGTGTACCTAATAGTTCGCCTATATTCCGCCAGTTACGTTTAAGTCCCACGTCACTTTAAAGTCACCAACTAATTGTTTAATCGAGACTTGCTTTTAATCTGAATATGTTTTAATTGTACGTTCTTTCATCTTTACAGGTCAAGGACATTGATGCGGAGAGCCACAACTCCGGGAAGGTGACGGCGAGCTCCATAGAAGAAAAATTGTAAGTCCCTCGTTTTTATTACGACGTCCATGTATTATAGATTCCTGCTGTCCTTGATATTGGACGCCCAATAAAGGCAATTAATATTCTTCAATATTAGATTTACTAGCTGACCCGCGTCACTTTATCTGCGTCCCACATGGAAAATCATCAAATAACCCCCCGCTCCTGGGCAGAGCGAAAGGGAGTGTCAGACTTCTACTGACTAAAAACCACCCTAGTTCCTTCTTAGACCTTGTGCCGAGGCCGCGGTATCTCTTTCGAACAACCCGTAGCCCCGACAGGATACCTTATAACCTTCCTTGATGAATGGACTACCCAACACAAAATATAAAAATATTTTTTCAATTCCAACCAATAGTTCCTGAGATAAGCGCGTTCAACCAAACAAACAAACTCTTCAGCTTTTTAATACTAGTATAGATGTAACTCTTACGTTTCATATATGGATCCTCTGATATGTTTTAATTAAGACGCTCGCTGGACAGTAGGTCAATTTATATTGCATCTCAATGACAAACTCAATTATGTATATAATAGGGATAGTTGGATAGTCTTCTCGTATATATTACTAGTCGTGGTACTCGCAATATCACATTACATCACGCATCCCCGAGGCGCCCGGGTAACCTGGCACTTCCCCCTTAAGCCGAGGTGTACAAGGGGGGCTAGTCTTTTACCATCAACCGAGAAAAATTCAAACTGCTACTGTTCAATTCCTGATGAAATCCCAATAACACTATTGGGAATCAAATCCAGGAACTCGTGCTCAGCCGTCATGCTTACAACCACTAGACTAACGAATATACTAGTTTAAATATGAGCCACTGGGTTGTGGAGGTCAGATAGGCAGTCGCTCCAAGAAAAGTACTGGAACCACAAAATACTTGGGAAAAGGCTAGGCAGATGATGAAATATGGGCCTCTGTGTACTATACCTTTCACATTTACCATCCATTCATACCAACATGACCACATAACACCAAAGTAGTGCATTTTTCTTACACACAGTACAGCTGTCATTAGCTACCTAATAAAGGTTACAAAACGCAGTCAACAGAGTGCTGAGACTTGCAACATCTTATTAAAGCTGCAACACTGCGACTGTTACGTGAACTCAATAGTTATGTTAGCATATACAAGAGTTGCCCAAATAAATGGTGCAAAAAATAAAATAAAAAAGTCCTGAGAGGTGGGTATTTAAAGTAATGCGCCTTTCGAAAGTGCGTGAGGTTCTGTATTAATTTCTATTTTTAAGTAGAATTAGATTAATTGATCTATTTGATGTCTTAAAATTACTTTTTCATCCGCGAATAATATTCCAGATCGATCGAGGAATAACAAGAGCAATTGAAAAAATTACTGTCTCGTTAGTCTAGTGGCCGGAATAAGTAATTTTTGGGTTTTTCATCAGTTTCTCAGTAACTGCCCGGAGTTTGGATTGGTGCTCATGCAAATTGTAATATACGCATACATAGAATTTACATATAACAGGCGGAATGTACAGACACACCTCTCGGCCTAATCTTTTTCGAATTACCGGCATGATATTATTTTAGACACAGCAATTAATTTGTCAGTCGCGTAAACTAACTTTCAATATGCAACTTTTGTGCAACAATGCATTCCGTTTCAAAAGATTCAATGCAACTAACAGTACCCACGACCCTCTGTCACCGAAGGTCTAGTATTGTCTAAGCAACTATATAATAGGTGACATCCCAAGGTGATAATTTTGAAGTTATCTTGATAAAGCAGCTACCGTAGGTCCGGTTTTTATGTTGAGGTGCACGGAACCCTGAAAACGATGTTTTTATAAAAATGACCTTTGTTATGTTCAGATTTCTTTTTACAAAATGAAGACAGGACTTCATATCTTTTTACTTCAGCTCAACAGGATGTTTACCTAAGATGGCTGTACAGTATTGTTGCTAACCTGCAATAGGGGATCGAACTAAAAAAACTAATTAGTCCGTCAAATAGATTTCCAAAAAAATACCAATTTTTTTTTCTTTTTTCACATAAACAAGAAATGAAGACGATACAGTGCTTCGAAAACTCGTGAACTCCTCGAAAACGTCAAATGTCAGTACATTTTTTACCTAAAAATGACGTCACAACCCCCCACTCATGATCCTTAACGCGATTTATCTTCGTCAATCTTTATTAATTTGATAAAACAAAGAAACACGTATCCAATATTTTTCGATAATCTAACTGACGGACTAATTAGAATCATATTTTTTTGACTCAGTCCGATACCCCCTATTATATATTTTCTATTGTGTACTGATATTTGGTTTTGTGTTTACCACGGAGGCTGGATTTGTGCCCGATTGATGGCAATAGGCTCACCCCCACATGGGACTTAAACATAACTGGCGAATGTAGGTGTGTGTGTGTACACCTTTGCTTGAACTTCAGGGATTACAGACAAGCGTGTTATTATGTTATGTTTGTGTGTGCCTCCCTTTAGAAGTTCAAGTCTGTCTGTATTACCGTATAAAAATATCGTATATAAGTACCCTAAACAAATAACGAAATTAATAGTCATAAGTAATTCTTGTTTATAGTTTTTTTGTAACCCGGTGAGGGAGTGGCCGAACGCATATTTCCATCATAATATATATTTATATACCAAATCAAACCGAGCCAAATATGTGTTATATAGTAATACTCCTAACAATGATGCATTCAACCCTCTTTACATAATCAGGAACTAAATTACCCATTCTAATGTTTACACTGCGTTTGGTTCCTGTAATGTAAACTTTATGACAAATTAAATGTCATTTAATAGTCAGTCAGTTACCTAAGCACTAAAGATAGCTAAACAAAGGAAATTCATCGCAGCTCAGTCCTTTGTAAGGAACACGATCTGCTGACTCAACGCTTGTCAGATTGACTAAACTTAAAGTGTTATTTGAAGCAAATATCTATTGTTTCAAGACTTGTGAATAATGTCATCGTTTCCTTCATGTTTTCTTAAGATAAATAGCTGAAATTTTAGTAGGCACTACTGCCCTAAAATTACGAGTTAGGCCCCGGCTTACGATTGCTGTCAACGGTGAAATAAAAACAACGTGAGGAAACCAGTATGTCTTGGACACCCCGTGTCCCAGCAGCGGAAGCATTATCGACTGATTATACATATATGCTATACTTTACAACTTCACTATCACTATCATTACATAGTATTAAAACAAAGTTGCTATCGCTATCTGTCCGTCCCTATGGATGCTTAAATCTTTAAAACTATGCAACGGATTTCGAAGCGGTTTTATTTAGTAGATAGAGTGATTCAAGTGGAAGGTTTTAGTATATAATTTGCCGACATCCAAGCGGGTGAAGCCGCGGGCATCAGCTCATCATCATCATCATCATCCACAGCCCGAACTCACCCACTGCTGGGTATAGGCCTCTCTTTTCTTGTGCCAATCTCCACGGTCCTGTGCAATCCTCATCCAGGTTTTGCCCCCGATGGCAACTATGTCGTCTGCCCATCTTGCCGCCGGACGACCCGCACTTCTTTTGCCAGTTCTTGGACGCCATTCGGTGACAGCCCTAGTCCACCTGTCATCACTGCGCCTTGCTAGGTGTCAGCAGCATCAGCTAGTTATGAATAAATCGGAAATCTCCAGACACATACTGAGGTAGGTATCTGCGAGTGTTGGGCGCCACAGCCGGTTCTTTATTTATCCGTACCTGCTAGACCCAGTACCTGTTTAACTGGTGGTGAATAAATCTTAACTATTTACTGTCTTTGTTGTGAGGGTAGTGACTGTTTAGATTTCCGATAGTTCTGCCAACTCAGTGACCACAAAGATAATAAAATAATCATAATTATGTATGTACTTATAAGATGTTTATCTGATGATGTCTCGTGTGCGTAATAATAATATACTTTACAGTGCCTATTAAAGTAATAAGTATGTACCTACTTTTGTTTACTGTGTCATACCAAAATGTACTGTACTGTTTTTACATTAACTTTAAATGACCAGCTTCGAAAAAAGTATTTAGCTATTTAAATTAATTGAATGCAATACGCGCATTTAATCAACGAATACACAAAACATTTAAATAATCACACTATACAATATCAAACATTACTACAAATCATCTATTACTTCACATGCTCTTATGCTCTTCACATAATTCAATTAAACGTTATCTGAAACAATTTACTATGCTGAAATATAGGAAGCTCGTGGGGTCACGACCGCAGAATAACCCCTTGGCCACGAGATAAACTACTACTCACGTGAAAGAAACAAATTGATAACGTTGGCGCGTCCTTTTTGTCAGCGTTTTATAAGTGCCTATAAACATTTTGATTTTGATTTCGTGTCGCGTGACCCAGTCATTCCGTCCACACATTCGAGGCTCGTCGCGACGCGAAGTCCCGGTTCATACTTCCCCGACCCTTGCTCGTCAGCCCGAGATGCTGAGACTGTAGTTCACTGTAGTTTCAAATTCGTCCCTAAATAATGATTCTGTTCCGATTCAGTCTGTCCCTTGCTGTTCTCCCCAAGCGACCATAGGACCCTTAGCATGTATTCCATTAGTTCTCAAGTTTAGTTTTAAGCTTCTGGCTGGAAGTCATACACTCAAAGCACCCACAGGATAGTTCGGTTAAACAGATAAAATTCTTTGTTTGCCCTCCGAGATGCCATTCACAAAAAAATAGCGCCTGTCATAAGTCGCGGCGTAAATCGCAACCCGCGACGCAAGTCGTATTCCCCGAGGTTGTGCCAGAGCACAACGCACCTAGTCTTATATAACTCAAATACAACAAATAATATAACACTTAATACCGGAATGTTTATTGCAGTTTACTGAAATTGAGTAATGCTTGAAGATGATAGTCAGTTTACTACATAACTTTGTCGTGCTTTACTGGTTTTGCGTCAGACGTATCTTTCAATTTGTTGAATAATATTGTGGGTACCGTGGTGCCACGCATCGTATGAGTAAGGAAATTAAATGAGACAAACTTTTGCTCGCGGTTTCTCTCGCTGCATGGTTGGAAATTATCCCATTAGAACGTTTTAAATAAAGTAAAAAAAAGCCATTGTTTTTTCGGAATCGCATTGGTGGTCTTGAAGATTACCCTTTAATATCAATCTTATAAACATAATACCTCTTTTTTATTTTATTAGTTTAGTTGGTTGCGGGGATTCCCTAGATGAGAGACGCACGGGACCGGTCACTGTGGTGACCCACGGGGTAGGCCTATGTCCAGCAGTGGAGATCTTTCAGCTGAAATATGATGAATATTTGTATAATCAAGCTTTTGCTCGCGATTTCACCCGCATGCATATCGAATATTTTGTCACGAGAATGTTCTATAGGGATAAAAAGTATACTTTGTTCTACCCTAGATCTTTCAACGGGTAAGAGACTGACAGATTATACATACACGCGCCACCCCGTTACTATATTTTTTATTTATGATATGATGTAGAATGAAAGATTCTTTACGTTTGCCACAGAAATGTAAAAATCTTTTAAATCAATGGAACATCTCAACATAGGAGAAATAAACGACTATTATTATAAGAAGTGTGCGCGTGGACGGCTACAAACAATGGCGGTGTTTAATCCTTTGTTGTTGGCATACGCCAAAGCATACGCTTCGGTTCCGATTGTTATCCGACATTTATCCGATGGTGTATCGTTGAGTTCAGTTGTCTTTACTCGGATGCGTTCAGAATTCAGACGCCAATAATTTTATTTTACGGGCACTTACCGACAGACGGATGCTAGGCGCACGGTTCGTATTACTCGTTTCTTATAGAGAAGGATGAATAAAACTAGTGCTGGTATATTTTCTTGCAGGATCACTGTTAAACTGTCATCTATAGGGCAGAAAATATTTCTGCCTAACCACTGTAGACTTACAACAGACGGCATATTTTGCGTAACCATATTTCAATGCAATTGCACAACACACTGCTTTGTTTATCATAAAAAATGCATAACATACGATTCAATTACAGAGATTAAAAACAATAATAAATAATCAACAGTTAATCCAATCTAAATTAGCTATCTAATTCATTTACATTCAAATAAAAATAAACATAATCCAGTTAAAATAATAACGCAACGATTGTATAACAAACAGTTAACAATACAGTTATATTTATTATGCCATGTGTGTTACTATTATTTGTGAGATTAAAGAACAATACGCCAATGTATGTGTATCGGAGAGCTGGTGAAGTTCCACGAAACCAAACAAAGCTCTGTACATTTATTGTGCTAATCGCCATTCGGTGGAATTCACTACCGGTTTCTACTGCAGCAGCATCTGTTCAAAGTTCAAGTGAATCGGTTTTTTCTAGGCAAGCATTATCTACCCTAGGATACGTCATTGCTTAATTTCAGACGAGTTACGGCCAAAAAAGCTAAGCTAACGCAAAAAAGCTAAGCTAACGCAAAAAAAGCTAAGCTAACGCAGCTTTTTTTGCGTTAGCTTAGCTAACTTAACGTAGCACTAATGTTTCAGAACTGAATTAAGTCTAAAATACCTAATTCTAAGTACGATATAAGGTTTGTTACATTTGCAATTCTCGATACATCCGTAGAACCTTATTTTGTTATTAATAAAGCGTTACATCGCCTAAGTAGAGTGCCTAAATTCCCCTTTTAGAAATTAGGAACAAAATAATGATTACATATTATATTATTTAAATGTCTTGTAAATGTTTACTCTGATGAACGCCGACTAATAAGATTTACTTGATCATTAGCTGTAACTTTCAGAAACTTATTTTGCTTTGCTAACTAACCACTTTAGATCCAAGGCTAAACTAAATGACACAATGACACAATATCATTGTCACGAAGTTGCATTAATAACTAAGTATGACGCTTCAAAATTAATTTGATATGAATACTTTTGCATTAACATTTTGCAATCTCATCTGAATTTTCAGAAGAAGAGTACCACCCTTGAGACAAAACAAATGATTTCGACATGCTACAAAAGACAAAAGAAAAAGCAAAAGTGCGTATAATAATAAGCATGTACAATAAATACAGTCAACTCAACGTCATTTGTTCCACGAAATACCATCCTTGCTGCTGCAACATAAAAGTGCTGTCAATGTGAAATTGATACTTCGTGTGTGGTTGACTGTATATATAATAATATGTGCGGATCTTAATGTTCCATATTGCGTGTAATTATGCGAAACTTTAAGCGGACTTTGAATGCTGAGCGCCGCACAATAATGACTTGAAATCGTATTGTATTGAAGGAAAAGTTTTGTAATTGTAATAATTGTTTTGTATAAACATTGAGTGAATTTAAATAATGATGTCGTTTTTTATATTTGTTTTCATAACAAGTTATGAATACATTAATTTTGTAAGTATTTTACAGTAATATTTTACCATAAGCAAAAGTAAAATGTAACCTACAGCTACCTTTAGGCAGATTATCTTTTACCACGAAAACGTGTGCCCGTAACATTACTTGAACATTCTTTCTCACACTTATCACATGTGCCATACAGATCATACAAATTCCTCAAAAAGCAGTACCGTTCCCGACGGTGTCTATTTAGATTTTCATACAGATTTTGTTACCGCATTATGTTCTCGCTATTTTAAAACTTTCTTCACGTTTTTGAATAAATTTAAATAAAAATATTTTGGATGAATAGTAGACGATATCGGTCAGGTGTAGTGGTTTTGGTGTAAAAAGATAACAAGCCTGACAGAAAGACGAAGATGTAGTATTTCAATATTTTTACCGATAGTGATTGGGTGATGTATGCGCAAAAAATAATAAAATATGTCATTGCCTAATCATGATCTTGTAAATCCCTGCCTCAAAAAAACAGCCTCCCATTAGGTATTTAAAAACAGAAAATCTGTCATTTGTCATACATATTCTCCCAACCCCCTTATGACATAGCGTTATGCAAATACTACGATTGCATACAATTGCATACAATTGCATGAATTGCACCGAACACCTTTGTGCGTCTGTATGATTGATGTGTACCACTTGTGTGACCGATGTTACTGTTATGACTTGTACAGTCACGAACAACAATATGCGTACACATAAATCGACTAACTGCGGTACTCAGAGATATTGAATGATTACTTAAACCGTCACTTAGTTAAGATTTGACATACTTTTGTATGACAAAACTGTCAAAACCTAAGTGATGGCCTAAGTAATCATTAAAGCTCTCTGTGTGCGGCAGTAAGTCTATCGCAGTCCACTGCTGAACATAGGCCTCTTCGAAGCTGTGCCGTAACACTTCGTCCTCAGTCATTCTCGATTCATTATTGGGCGTCTTAAAACAGGATTATTTTAATCTTATTCCATAGTGGGAAAGCAACAGAGCAAAACAGGATGTCTAGCGTTATCTCCTTTTCCACAGTGAAATAAGATTAAAACTATCCTGCTTAAGGACGTCATACTACTATGACGTCCTTAAGCAGTAATACTACTGCTATGCTTCACTGGCTATCCGTCTGTCAGCACACGACCCGCCCACTGCCACTTCTGCTTGCTTACAATTCCAGTTCTGGTATTGTAGATGATTTACGTTGTAACGTGCATTCGTTGTTCCGTGATTCGTAGTCTCGTGCATTCGTTGTTACAGTATGCGTCGCTGCGTGCTTTCGTACTCACAGTATTCGTTGTTGCAAACATTCGGCGCCGTGTATTCTACGTAGTAACGTTCGGAATGAGGGATTGCACTCATAATATTTGGCTTGACCTGGAAATCGAACCCAAGACTTCATGTTCAGCAGTCGCGCTTGCGGCCACTAGACCAACGAGTAAGTCAAAAAACTATCAAAATAAAATGATTTTATGAAATTAGTCCAATATCTATCAAAGTTACAATTAATTTTCTACGAGAAAGCACTTTTTTATTAATTAAATTAAACACGTATTGATGTTCGTGACTGTATTCAACGATGTTATTGTTATATAACGGAACAATGGTGTTCACTGATTTCCTATGTTATTTCGTTGGTGTCGGTTTATGGTGATTTGAGGTAACTGTCGGTGTTGAGTGGTGGGATGCTATGGTAGATCATTTTCAACCACTTTTAAGGATATGGCATGTAATTATATAATGATACCGTTGTCAGTATATTTTTATATCACTGCCGTGTAGTTCCCGTTTCCGTAGGAATACAAGTAGTGTAGCTTCCCAACGGTGAAATAATTTTTCAAATCGGTCCAGTAGTTTTTAAGTTTATTCGTTACATACAAAAATACAAATCTTTCATTTTTATAATATTAGTATTGATTATAGTAATTTATTTATTTAATATTAATTATAGCAACATTACGGAATCATCCAATACGATGCTATAAAACACGAGAAAGGACAATTAAATTAAAAGTAAAATTAAATTAAACTATAGCTATATGTACATAGATATTGTACAGGAAAAAAAATGTTAATACATTAACGATAATATTTTAGAAATCGTTCAAAGCAATAAAACAACTTTGTCATTTACTATATTATATACGGGGGTATATAATATAGTAAATGACAAAGTTGTTGAACCCGGGGGGGTTCAACCCACACGCTAAAGGGCCGTATTTCAATTCCGTATGTTAGTTTCTGAGATTAGCGATTAAACAAACTCTTCAGTTTTATTATATTAGTATAGATGTGCAGGTTATTAAATAAAATTCTAAAGGAGAAGCTAGCACAAAATGGTCTTGAAAAATTCAGTTCAGCGCGTTGATGTCTTTTCCACGGCGAGATTTGGCAGTTGGTCACGTGACTGCTAAACGTTACTTTATAGGCTTTTATATCATGTTTTATGGACAATAACTTATTTACGTGCTTCGATTTAATGCTATTGTTGTTATGTAAGAAGTTACTTATGTTGTAAGAGCAATAAAGTTGGGGTCAATGACACTTGCTCTAACAAGATGAGATTAAGTAGGATAATTCACTGAACTACATCTAAAACTATGAACTCTGAGCGTGTTGCAAAATAAAAATAAACGTCTAACTCAAATCGATATTTTTAAATACATTTTATTTTAGGTTAAGAGGTAGTTTTCAAAGTCTTAACTTGCAACTGCGCAAGTAATTAACCAAAATGTAAATTTTAATCTAAATAATCATAATTCATTAATTTCATTTAGTTTTAAGTAAACTTTATTTTGTATTCTAATTGTATAAGTTATTTTTAAGATTTGAAACATTATGTTGTCCTGTGGTGAATGCTGCGTACACCTATAATAGGCATACATACCAGCACCTATGTTATTGTTTTTATACCATAATAAAGCATTGTATGTGATGGTGTCGATGTACCAAAAAACAAAACAAATAAAAGTCACATTGAATCACCACATTATAAACTTAATTGTGCTACTATGCAGAATTTATTAAAAATAATAACTTTCCCCTTTTTTATGAACCATAAAACGACATTTCTTATTTCCTATTAGCATAAAATAAAATAGTGTTAAAACCGCCATATTATGGTAAATATATCAGCCAGTCAGAAAGCCTAGCAAGACGGTAGCAGAACAGTTAATACTTCTCAGGGTGTATAAGACAGAGGGAGAGAACCTCTCGTCCCAGCCGCCGCGGGAGCCACTCCGGGCGTCGGGGGCCACGTGATGGCTTCCGGCCACCGTAGACGCGGGCCTGTGGACGGTGAGTGATGGGTAAGCTCGCCGTCCGTCCGTCTTATGACGACGACAGGCCGTGTCGACGGCGCGTTCGTGTTCCACGCGCGCCTCAAAGAGATGTCAGCAACATGGAAGGGGCCCGCAAGGGCCGACGCCTGTCGAGGCTGCGGGTTGTCCGCAAGGGATACCGCGGCCTCTACATGAAGGGCGAAGAAGGAACATGGGTGGTTTTTAGTCAGTAGAAGTCTGACACTCCCTTTTGCTCTGCCCAAGAGCGGGAGGGGTTATTTGATGATTTCCCACCCCCCAAAAAAAAAAAAAAAAGGGTGTATAAGACGACAAGACGTACAGACACGATACAATATCGGCACGGTTGGCGCAGTAGCTGAGCGATTGGACTGCTGCGCTGCGTGTCGCGGGTTCGATTCCCTCACGGAACAAATATTTGTATAAAGAATATTATTATTATTATTATTATAACCTACAGATAGTTGTTCCAGGTCTGGGTATTTGCGTATGTTAGTTTAGATGCTTGTAAACGCAACCACGATACAAGAGAAATTCCTAGGGTGGGGCATGGATTAAAAAAAAAATAGTTATTATCGTCATACTCAAATGTTATGTGCATAGTTATAGTTTAGCATCTCCGGAATCTAGATTTGTGGGTTACAAATGCCGCCCGACATACCGAGTTTCCTCCGTGCCTAGTCAGCGACCTGAAATTCTGACATCCAGTCTTACTAAAGAGTATCGTATTACCTAGTATTAACTGGGTTGTGGAGGTCAGATAGGCAGTCGCTCCATGTAAAATACTGGTACCTATTCAGCTGCATACGGTTAGACTGGAAGTCGACCCTAACATAGTTGCAGATGTTGTGAAAATGTTGATGGCAATAGGTCGGTCCCCTTTTTGGTACATAGTACTTTACAAAATTGGTCCTATTATTAGAGATCTATTTAAGTCCTCTTTGTAACCCTTCGGGGATTACAGGCGTGATGTCATGGGTTAGACTATTGGCTTTAAAAACAACAGTCTAGCTCCCTAACTTAACTTCATTAGGTAACTGATTCTACGCTGCAAGCATCAGACAGAGCATAGGCTACTGGGTAGCCCTCCCTAAGTACTCATCTAGGCCTTGTTAATACCCAGTTAGCCATGCAATACTAGTTAACAAGAAATAATTTAAGTTTCTTATGTCATCAGTATCGTTCATCTCGCTGCACTCGAGAGGCGGCCTCTGAACTCTTCCGTAGTTAGGAGAAGGCCGCCATTCGGATAGCAATGGTGTTTTTTTTATTTAAATTTTCATAGGGTTTTTCCATGTTTTTTCATATAGCCGTGGAGTATTTGAAGGATATTATGACATAGTTGGGGGAGGCCTATATCCAGTAGACGTCTATCGGCTCAAATGATGCTGATGATGACATGATGATGAAAGTAACGACGCTATTTTGCACAGATGTTTATCAACAGCGCTCTCTTGTCAACACCATTCGAGTGCCAAAAGAAAGAAACGATTTTTGTCCCAGGGACATGTCGTGCACACAAAATTACAAACAAAAACGTAAACATATACAGCAACAAGTACAACGCAAAACAAATATTAAATAAAAGCAAACCAAACCATAAACGGACATGGAGTACGTACGATAAAGGTGGACGTAGGATAATGTCTTTGATCATCGAAACAGAAAAGATTTTCCAGTGCGGTTTTCGTTAATTTATACCTATATTTTTTTTCAAAAGGATCCATGTCCATACAGATCGTGCACATTTGCGTGTTGTTATTCATTTTTTATCCTATCAATCATTGTTTTTATGGGAAAAAACATGTAACTTTCCGATTCTATAAAACGTGCGCAGTATATTTAGCATCCA
This sequence comes from Diarsia brunnea, assembly GCA_949774965.1. Lineage (NCBI taxonomy): Eukaryota > Metazoa > Arthropoda > Insecta > Lepidoptera > Noctuidae > Diarsia > Diarsia brunnea. The sequence goes on along the minus strand of OX459005.1, from coordinate 1,430,215 downwards.
TTATTTTTTTGCTAATCAATGTTATGGTATCTTAGGGTTTTAGAATTTAATTGGGATTGCGGTTTGATGTGCCTAAAAGTTATTGCTAATAATGCTAATTATTTGTTTATATTTACATTATAATTACCCTTGTCAAACTTCATGTCATTGATTTAGTTATAAACGTATTTTGTAATTAATGCTGTAGTAAATAAATAATGAATTGGTATATAATTTAAACATGATTTAACATGTAAGTTTGGTTGCCAAATTCAAATAATCTCAAAGAACTACTAAGTAGGTAGGTACTCATAAAATTCTCATGTTGTGATACTTTAAATTTGCAATTGTTGATATTCTATCAATTTCCATTTATATCAACCTAGGCAAGCACTTCTTAACCTAAAGATCGACCCGAGTGGTAGTTATTATTATTCCACGAGCTCCTCTCGAATAATAATTATAGTTTTATACGTGAAGTTTTTAGTAATTAATAAACTTCACGTGTAAAACTATAATTATTATTAATAAACTTCACGTGTACGTATATGATTTTCCGCTTCCACACGTAACCAAACGCGTTTCAACTTTAAAAAGAAACGGTGACAAACATCACCATCATCATCATCTTCATCTTCCTGTCCTTGTCCCATGTTATTTGGAGTCGTTGCGACTCGTTATTTTCTTCCGTTTACCAATGGGCACGCTATCATTTAATTGTTTTCCTTCACTTTATTCCTTACGCTATACATCGATCAACATTTATTAATTAATAATCAGAATGTGTAGTACATTTATGTTAAAACTAAAGAAAAAAACGAAAAGTAATTTTAAATGTCTTTCTTTACATCATATTTAGCAACGCGAATGTCCATTATTTTATGAAATGAAATGAAAAATAAAATAAAAATGAAATGAACAATGATGATGAATGAATGAATGATGATTATTTCTTCTTTCTTATTCTATATTTTTGAAAATTTAAGAGATCAAGTTACGAATAGCCGTGGATAATTATTACATACACAAAACATATTCCGTAGCGTGTTTTGATTTGTCCTACTGCTAACAGGCAAAGGTCTTCCCTATAGCCTTACATTCTTCTCTTCCTACAGTTTTCTCCGGCCAATCAACACCTCTCAGTCATTACGCCAACGTTTTCTAGGCCTCTCATCATTTTACAGCCATTTTATTATCAGGAAGTGTTAGTAAACTATTGATCCCTGCTTACCTGTTGTTTCTTATCTGCTATTAATCACTTATTCTGCAATAAACTATCCTATTTTATAGCCATTAAATGATGTCAATACGACACATTTCCTTAAACAATAGACTAAGATATTCAACACGTCTTCGCACATTCATAGAAAATCCCTTTTCATTGCAAACAAATCGCGTAATTAACATTCAATTAAGTACTAGTAAATGATGACAAAGCGTTTACGTATGCGTAGAGTGGAACGACACATTGTCTTCTGCCCTTCCTTCTTTTAATAACCTATAAGTAAGTTAACAAAGAAAGCTTCGGATGATTATGTTTATTGTAATATTCAGTTTTATACCTTTTGTTGTGGGATGACACAAAGAATTGAGCATCCAGTCTCACCCAACACTTCCGTATTCGGAAGATACTAACTGCATATTGTTCTGATGGAAATTATGTTTGAGGATGATTAAGTTTGTGTTTGATGTGTTGGTAATAGTTAGCTAATATGGACTGTAATTAATAGTACTATAAGCAGCAATTTGGTACTTAAGAACTCAATAGTTAGTTAATTGAAAAGGTTGCTCTTGATATTGGGATCGAAGATCATCATTTCAGCTCGGAATCGCCCACTGTTGGGTATAGGGCTCTCCTTTCCACTGCCTCTTGTTTATGTTATGTGTCTAAATAGAAGATAGTTTGAAGAAAAAATACAGCCGTATGTGAAAAAAGTTTTTCCTGAAATATTTCAGTATTTCTCAAGCGGTGTGCGATTATGGCATGATTTATGTACGTGGACGAAGCAAAGGGGTATGTATGTAAGGATCGTACCAGACGTTCTATACTAACTGCCTACCCCTGTAAGTGTGTCATCATCAATCAGAATTCAGCTTATGGAAACGACACAATATTCCAGCGATATCGTACAAATATTACCACACAAAGCCAAGCCAGAGGCCAATGGGCGGCACCAAAACTGTCACATCAGGTTAGGTACAAACCACATGATAAAGATGAAGATTACCATGCATGCACGTACCGAATGTGTTTTAAGGATAAACGATAGGCATTCCGTTTCGTGATTCTAGGTTTTCCCTCACTAAGTTTTCCTTGACAATGATTCCAAAACATCCATTCATCATCATCATCATCAGCCTATAATGTTCCCACTGCAGGGACTCAGGCCTCCTCTCTGCGAGAGGGATGGGCTATAATCCACCATGCAGGCCCAGTACATCCATTCATATTTTCAAAAAAGGAGGATGTCAAATCATCTTCCACACAGTTCATCCATCGTTAAAGCATATAAGACTGTCTCTATAACACTGAAATTATTAAATAAGATGTCCTTACGACACCTCCTCGAATTCAATCAATCGGTTGTCGTGAAAAACAGTTTTATTTTCTCTACACAAGTTCCTTAAGTTAGGATTAGGCCCAGTTTCCAAGTGGAGACGAGAGATGTGCAGAAATCGGCCAATCACATTAGTTAAACATCTGGTCTTTCGCCCTTCTTGTAAGTGGTCGAATTTGTCATATCTCCTCTCCGCTCTGCTCGTCTCCGCTTTGGTCGATATCTGGATACCGGGCCTTACTGTGGATCACGAACATGGAATTCATTTTGTGAGAGACTGGTGCCTAATTAGGTCTCTATAAAAACCTGTATTACAAGAAAATAATTATGTTGTAACTGTTGGAAAAATCTTTTTCACTTGTCGTTTATAGTACTGCAGCTGAATATAGTTCAAAGTCACGTACAAACGTAATTTGTGGCCAGAGGATCACTCACGCGCAGGAAGTCGTAGTGTTTGCCTCAATTGAATCTACTGGCTTAGAATAATGAATAGTGACAGGGCACGCAATGATTACTCGCTTATACGTGGTTTCATTCATAAAAGTGTGTACATTCTAAGTAAGTCATTATGCACAGATCAGATAGGTATTTATTTTAAGAAATAGTATGACGTCTAGATTTCTAATAATTTTCTTTTGTTAAAAACTTTTCGTCCTCTAATAATTTTTCGGACATTTTTTGTCAGGTTTAAGGGTCATATTTTCTTTACTTTATATGAGTTGCTGAAAAAAAGAAATGACTTGGCTTTGTCAACAGTAGATATTGATTTTATAAAAAAAAGATTGCTCCAGAGTTATAAGTCATGAAGAAAAAGAGGATATAGAGAATCGCAACCCCTGTTCCCTCTTAAGGCTAGGGCAAGACTGTCTACATAGACTGTTTCAGACAGTCTAAGCAACGCTTAGTCAAACTATGAGGGATACGAGACGAAAATCAAAATTCGATTGCGCGGCCTGCGTCCACCAACTAGCAAATTGCTTCTTCTTAATAATTTTAACGCGTCGAGACGACTTACGTGTGGGTTTCGTCTCAGTTTAACCAATTAAAAAAGCCTGTCCGTTCGAATTCATACCAGTCAATCATGGGACATGTTCAACTGGATCCATATTCTCCCATACAATTTGCTTTGCCAAAGAAATGGCCAAAAAAAATGGAAAAAAAAATATTTCTGCACCTAGGTTATCTATTTAAATATTCAAGTAGATATTTTGCCACCAATTATATTCGCTCGATTTCGTTCAAGTAATTGCCCAATTTATTAAGCAATTGCCGACAGATATCCATCCATTGTATTTTTGTTGACCTGGTTACGTAACAGATCATAAATCACGAATAGTTACTAATCTGATAATTAAGAAAATATATTATAATTATTCGCGTCATGTGATGCATCTTTGTTTTAAAACAAATGATTTATTGGCAAGTTCTAGGTTAAAAGCAAATAGTAATTAATCAATTGTTGTAATTGCAAGTTTAATTAATTGATTGATTTGATCATGAAATGATCTTGTTTTCGTGCAAGAGTTTAATAGGTCACAATGTTAGAAATAAATTAAAAATCAGTAATAAAGTTACATCAATAAATCTAAGACCGTTTCAAATCTATCTAACACTGCGCAGATTATAAGTGTGATGTAATGTTATGTTAGAGCTTTTTCATATTATTTCTTTTTCATTTAAAGCTAATAAATTATGTTTACTGTAGTCTATTATTATTGGATATTAAGAAATATTGCTTTTGGAAAACAAAATAACTTTTTTTCGTCTACGATTAAAATGTTTATTTAGGTATGGTTAATTGCATAAGCCGTGAGACTGTAACTCTGTTACTAACACAAAAACAACGGTAGGTCTAGTACGATTAGTTATGCACAAAGCGATGATTCACTTTGATACACATGCACAACAAAATATCCTAATCTGCCATCTCTTCGTGTCCACTGGCTGACAGTACTGGCTGATAGTGCATTGGATAGAGCCTCGTTTTGTTCCCCTTGAGCCTTGACATCCATGCTCCGTCAACGATATCTCTGCGAACATATTTTTTGTTGCGGTTTGAGGTTTACCGGGTAACTGGTCAAACTGTTTCTATTGTGTTATTTTTAATCTCGTTTTCACTACTATTATTTGTGACCACTGGCGTTATTGGTACTGGTAGTGAATTTCGCAAATGATATGATTGAATTTCTGAATTTGTCTGTAGTATTTATTCATTATACAGGGTGTAAATCAACCCATCACACACCCGTTAACCAAGCATTCTGTACATCCAACTAAGTACCCCTACGCAAAAATTTTTGCTGGGAAACGATTTTTTTTTTTGGGGGCAAAAATCACATTTTACGGTAAAACTCAATGTAGTACTCTTAAACCATTATGCTATTGGATGCTTTGAATAGTGAATGGGTCATAGAGGTAATTTAAGTAAAATTATAACTTGAAAAACTAGTCTTTACAAAAACAGCTGTGAAAAATTTGGAACTTTGACCCCTAATATCTCCGTAACTAGGGGGTTCCCAGGTATGGTCTAGAACAAAAAAATGATCGAAGTGGTGGGGAGAACAAGTGCCCTTAGTTTGCGTTAAGGGTACTTTTACACCCTATATGTATATTTGGTTTGAAAATATGCACTTAACATATTTTCAGAGCTTCCCAAAGATTTTTGGCATACGGTGTGTATTGTATGTCCCCTTCAAAGGAAGGCCACTCGGTTGAGTATAAGATTCTCACTTTGGTAGATTGCTGTTGATAGTTGTACCTATAGATGGTGCCAAATCAAAATCATAAACCTATTATATAATATAAAGCTTGACAGACAGTCCTTCAAAAGCCCGCGAACCACTAATACTAGATGTATGTAATAACTTAAACGTAACACACGTTTCACGTAATTCTGGGTTAAGCTCGCCATTGTACATAACCTATATTAATGCAATTTGTATGTATACTTTTACTATGTGCAATAGAGAATAAGAATGAGTAATGACTATGCAATAATATCGAGGTACTACGTTACCCTAGATGAAAGCTTATCGCTTGTCACACGCAACAATTAAAAGCGAAAGTGACATCCATTTTCGGAGTTATTATAGTCACCGTAGTGAACTCACAACGGTACGGTTCATTCGAATAGAGCGCAAGCGTTTGAACCCACGAGGAGGATGCAAGTCACGAGTGGTAGCGGTGTGGAAAAGCATGTGGCCAAGTAGAAAAGCGGTTTCGATTCAAAGATTAAATTTTTTGAAGATTTTCGACAGACCCCAAAAGTGTCAAGGGAACTGAAAATTCCTTAACAATCTGGAATTACTGTATACAGTATACTCACAGGTTTTAAATGTGTTTCTACAAGGTTTTTTATTACATCTTTGCCAGTCGATGTGTTATTTACACCTGGTTTCCTTTTAAAACTATTTTACATTTCGCACGTTATCTTAGAAACGAGCCTATTTGGCAAAAACCGGGTACCGTAAGTACACTCAGCAGCACCAATATGAATAAAGGGTGTAAAAGTACCCTTACCGCAAACGAGAGGCACTTGTTCTCCCCACCACTGCAATCATTTTTTTGTTCTAGACCATACCTGGGAACCTCCTAGTTGCGGAGATATTGGGGGTCAAAGTTCCAAATTTTTCACAGCTGTTTTTGTAAATACTAGTATTTCAGGTTTTAACTTTACTTAAATTACCTTCATGACCCGTTTACTATTCAAAGCATCCACTAGCACAATGTTTTAAGAGTGCTACTTTGAGTTTTACCGTAAAATGTGATTTTTGACCCCAAAAAAAAAAGTCGTTTCCCAGCAAAAATTTTTGCGTAGGGGTACTTGGTTTGATGTACAGAATGCTTGGTTGTCGGATGCGTGAAGGGTTCGTTTACACCATGTATAGATACACTTATCATAGCCACATTTAGAAGTAATGTTCCCCTACTGTATTGATTTCATTGTATGTTACGTAATGAAACTAATATTTTCGAACCCATATTCTCATAAAGTAGGACATATCTCGAAGTTCCAATCATTATTTCACGAGAAATTCGCGTATGAACTTCAAGTGTATACATATTAATATTTCTCATAACCTCTAATGATGTTATGTTATTAAATACTTATAACCGCTACAATCTACCATCTAAAAAAACCTTAACTAGTAACTACCCACAGTTCGCTAACCTCTTCCACCTTAACCCTACCCTACCAATGGAAAGCCTCGGACGTGCCTCGCCTTAATTGCATTATATCAGCGCACGCGCAGGTCCGCGTGGCATTGAACCGCCTTGAACTGCCAGTATTGCCACTTGCCATAGTGTTTAGGAAGTAGTGTTATGTGCCATTAGATGGCTTAAATGTGTGTAATTGGCTTTCTATTAATGATCACGTGTTGAGGCTTCCGATGAGCTGGTTATGGGGTTCGGAGCTTGCTTGGTTATGGTTTATGGATGTTTAAATTGGTGCTTTGGTGGCAGACTGCATCGTCGCCTAACCCCACTTCTGTTTTTTTTGGGGTGTGGGAAATCATAAAATAACCCCTCCCGCTCTGGGCAGAGCGAAAGGGAGTGTCAGATTTCTACTGACTAAAAACCACCCATGTTCCTTCTTAGCCCTTGCGCCGAGGCCGCGGTATCTCTTTTGAACAATCCGCAGCCCCGACAGGGTCGCCTAACCCCGTCAGTCCCTTTGATGTCCCATGTTGAATTGCGCTAAAATGTCGAATTCTGTGCCTTAAAAAGCACTTTGGTCTCGGCTGTCTTTTGTTGATCGTATAGGCGTAATAGGTAATGAATGGCCTAAAATGCTGACAACCGTCTTACCAAGGGGTATCGTATTACCCAGTACACTATATGGGCTGTGGAGGTCAGAAAGGCAGTTTCTCCATGTAAAATACTGGTATTCAGCTGCATCCGGTTAGACTGGAAGCCGACCCCAACATAGTTGGGATAAGGCTAGGCAGATGATGTTGAATTGTGGTGTGTTGTTGTGAGTTATTGCTTGACCATTCTATTTTTAACAGTTTTCTTATTTCAAGAGCTTCTTCTACGCTACACATATAATAGCTACACCATTGGAGCAGTGAAAGGCTCTGTGAAAGTCCCATCAAAATTCGTTCAAAACAGTTTAGGTGAAACATTTTCATAAATATGAGACGGTGAAAAGGCCATACATGATATGTGTGAAAAGGACAATTGGACTGGATAAGGCAGTTTACAGTACCCGGCGATAAATATTGCACATCGACCTTTGGAATAATCAATTCAATTTATTCGTTAATAAAGTTCTATTTTGTATTTAGCTTGCCGTGCAACATTTGCGAACCGACCGAGCTTGAGGCAGTTATATATAAAAGCACAGCGGAAACGAGATGTCTCGAACAGTCATTTCGTATATAGTTTCTCCAAAGATCGATGTGCAATATTTATCGCCGGGTACTGTACTAAAACTGATGAATTAGAATTGCATTTCTAAAATATAACTAAAAGGGCAATATAATATAATATAGTCGCATAGGGAATATCGATCTCTTCTTATATAGATACTAGCTAACCCACGCAACTCCGTCTGCAACACATAATATAGCTTATAACCTTTCTAGATAAATCGACTATCCAACTTATTAAATTGAGCTATATCGTACTCGTAACAAACAAAAAATCTTACCTTTCCTCTATAAAACACCTATTAGTTTAGATTGACTTTGATTATATTATTAAAGTAACAGTTACTATAGGTATCTCTTGCTGTTTAATATACAGTAACACCTTGTACTTGTAAACATTATGGTGCAGTAAATATTATGAATTTGAATTTCTCCGGAGCCCCCAGAGGCCAGAATCCCCACGTACCTACCGCACCGGACCGAAAGACTGCCACGCGCTAATTATTTTGTCGCCCGTATATTTTTACATTGCGATATCTTCTAAGATATTTGTTTAAACTGTATAGAGTAAAGGGCACAAATATTTTATATTAAATTTCCGTGCTAGCAAACATATTTATTTAGATATAGATTAATACCATATGGGTTAAATAAGCTTCGCAAAATATAATTCTTTTTAACCTAACATTTTAATATAAAAAAATGGTTACAGTGAGTCAATCGTAAAAGATAGAAGAGAGACTTTTTTTTAGAATTTTTAAAGAGGAACAATAAAGCCTTCCTCGATAAATGGACTATCCAACACTAAAAGAATTTTTCAATTCCAAGGAGTAGTTCCAGAGTTTACCCCGTTCAAACAAACAAACAAACAAACAAACTCTTCAGCTTTATAATATTAGTATAGATTTGTGATTAGTTACCGTAAAAGTTCTCTTATATTATAAAACTTAACAAAACTATTTACCTACGGAAATATAAAGATGAAAAATAAAAACCTAGCTAGGAAACATTAAAAATAAGACCAAGCCTACCTACCAAGCCTATCACGGTCACTAGACTTCTTACTTATCAGCGACGAATCTTAATTAATGGTAGCCATATTTATCTAGATAATACCGAGACGGAAGCTTACGAAAGTTACCTGTAGTTTATTTAGTAACACAATTAGTCTATATCCTACTCTTACAATTCTTGGCTGCCTACTAGATTTCACTTTGCCTTGAACAAATTATATTTTCGTAATCAGTTTTCAAATATCTTGTCAAACTTATATTTTACCTGCACTTCAAGAAGGTTGGTTTAGTATTGAATCCTAAGACTTTTCTTGATTTGTTTTCAGCTAAAGAAGCGCAGGTCAAAATCAAAACATAACGTAAAATCCGGTAGTAAAATAGTATACTGACAATTCGCCAAATATGTCAATCGGGCAAATCCAGGCCCCGTGGCTGCTACTAAGAAATTCATGATGAAAAAACAGAATAACAATTTGACCGACCCGGTAATCGAGCCCGGGACCTCACACTCAGCAATCGCACTTGCGAACGCTGGACTAACGAGGCCAAAAAGATCAAATAGAAAGTAAACACTATAACAACTAGAACATCCATACTTTAATCTTGACAAAAGCTTCAACTAGTTGCTTACTAAATACTTATAACTTACTAAACAAATTTCGACTAATTACCCAAAAGAGACAGATATTTCTATTTTTACTACAAACAACACCACACCGGATCCAAAGCAGACAGTTCACTAGAAAGTGTCGAATATGGCGTGCAACTGTCCACACATTCGGCATTTGTTTCGTCCCATAGTTATGCAAATCGCGTGTACAACACAAACAATGGATCAATGGAAACTGTACTGTGTCACGCGGTCACTGTTAATGGGTTAACGTTACTTGTAGCTGATTCAGTATTTCGCACCTTTAGAATGATATGGACTTAAGTCCATATCATTCTAAAGGTGCGAAATAATCATAGAAATTGAGTTACGGTCATAGAGGGTCACTAAAACGTACGCACTTTTAGGTGAATATTAAAGAAGCGACGTTTTTATGGTGCCATAAAATATTCGTTTATTTTCTGTTGTAAAAACTGTACCAAGCCATCAGATCGCGTAAGATGTTTTTACGCGATCTGATGGCTGCACTGCGGCATCCATAACTTAAGTAGCTGATGTACAAATACTATTTTCTCGTGAAATAACGATTTCTACATCGAGGTAATTCTGTATGAACGTGGTGGAAGCAAATTGCGTATATGAGGATCTTAGCAGTTGGTTGATTATATTATTCCTGCCTACCCTACGAGCAAAACCGTGAGTTTATCTATCTACAAAATACAAAGCTGTTTGACTGAGGATCAACGCAGACGCCAAACCCTTAGGGCTAGAAACTTAAAACTCACGCGTATTCCTGTTATGACTTAGGCATCCACGAAGCAAAAGATTTTTCAAAATTCAACCCCCTAGGTGGTGAAATAGGAGATGATACTTTGTATAGAAAATCGTCATTTGATATTACCGACATTAACGCGGGCGAAGCCGCGGGCTAAAGCTTGTGTACGTATAAACTGTTGCATCTCTCATGACTAATTCCAGCAATAATACCTATGTATCTGAAATTGCAATGACCTAGGTAGGCTTGTATTTATGAACTTGGCAGTAATATTATGATTACATAAGGTTATGTATAAATGACATAATGTGGAAGAACACGGCACGGTTCTCGTAATGTCAATATCGTCAATGATATGTGTTCATGACCTGAAAAATGAACAAAGGATTGAAAAGACATTTTTGTTTTTACTCATTGTCTTTTTATCCGAAAAAAACTCAGTTGACTGTTGCGAAATGAAAACACAAAATATTAGAGCAAATCTGATTAAAGATAAGCACCTACTGTACCGAGGCTATCATAAAAAATGTCATAGAAAAATATGTGACCCATTTCCCAAGGAGGCCTTGAAGTAAAACCACATAAAATTTTCAACTTTGGCAAATTAGGTGGCAAATTACGATTATGTTGTCATTGTCCGGTCTATCGTAAGTATTAATTAATTGGTTTACATAATGTGATAACACAGTGTACATCCCAGTGTCCCAGTGTACTGGCTCAGTGGTGGCGGCCCCGACTTACGAACAGTAAGTCGTGGGTTCGAACCCAGGCAGGCATTACTTTGTGTAATTTAATTCATCATCACTGCTCTTAAAACGGTGAAGGAAAACATCGCGAGGAAACCGTCTTAGATCCACAAAAAATCGAAGACATGTGACATCTACCAACCCGCACTAGACCTGCGTGGTGGATTATAGCCCATCCCTCTCCTAGAGAGGAAGCCTGTGGGAACATTATAGGCTGATGATGATGATCTGATGAAACTAATCGCATAAATAATTATGACAGACTTTTGATAAAAAGGTAGTTTGTAATGTACTAACAAAAACTTGAGAGGTGTCAAGGAACACCCGGATGGAACGAAGTTATTGTTATTATTTTTTATTATGTAAAAAAAAAAAAAAATGTAGTAATGAAAATATCTGGCTTGCTTTCTATAAGAGAGAGAGAGACAGACAGAGAAACATGCGACGCCGCACAGCTTACAATAGCTACTATAGCAAAAAGTGTCGTGACAACTTTTCGTAAGAATTTTTTCCGTCTAGCCCCCTTTCACAACGCGCGATAAGGAACTTCGTTCCAAAAGTCTGTCATCTAAGTGTTCACAATAAACCGGAAAAGCGCTTTACATAATGTGTCACACTACAATGCATCGCTTGGAAATACCAAGGTTTTATTGTCTTGTCCGAGAATTATTAGATGCTATCTATTTTCCTTTGATATCATGATGACACTGTCATTCCCTTAACTTTCGTGGTTAGTGAGACATACTGTGGTTGGGTAAACCCTTTATGGGTAAACCAGTCATGGATTCAAACCTGGTACTTTCATCATCAATGTTGATGATGAAAGTACTAGATTGATTTGAACACAGCCTACAGCCCTACATCACCCACTGTGTAGCATAGGCCTCGCAATATTAGTTCCAATCGCCACCGTCCTGTGCCAGTTAGCATTCTACTTTGTATTAATGATTTCATCACCATTCCTGTCAAAACGGTGAAGGACAACATCGTAAAGAAATTTCCGAAAATTCTAACAATTGACTTGGGACATTCATCTTCTCCTTGGCATCACTCTGTGTATAATGGTCTACTCTCTCCTACAGAGAAGAGGCCTGTATCCCAGCATTGGGAATGTTATAGACTAATTGCGATTGCTAAAGGTTCACGCTTGATTTTTGCCTTTAACAATTTAGTTTTCTAAAGTAAACAAATCGGAAATAAATTACCGTTTCTCGAACTACAATCAATGCCAGATAGTTATCAAATAAAATTATAAAGGCATGAAATCCGTAACAGTGTTGTGCATTAGGTATCTATAAATAAATAATTGCCTTATAAAATAGTTGTTAAAGTGTTAAACCCTAGGTTTGCACGGTTGGCGCAGTGGCTCAAGTAGTTGACTACTGCGCTACGTGTTGCGTGTTCGATCCCCGGACGGAACAAATATTTGTATGGCCTACAGATAGCTGTTTCGGGTCTGGGTATTTGTGTATGTGAATTTAAATGTCTGTGAACGCACCCACGATACAGGAGAAATTCCCAGTGTGGGGCAACGTTTAAAAAAAAATAGAAACTGTTTAGGCCCTCAAAGAGGTTCTATTAAACTCTAGTTAGTCTTTTTACAACTATTTTTTATTGCAGAACCTATCTAACATGTTCTGATGAGTAAGACAGTAGTAAACTAGGTAATCATGTTAGTAGCTGACACAAACTGCCAATGCACGGGGTCCTTTTTTTTTTTTTTTTGGGTGGTGGGAAATCATCAAATAACCCCTCCCACTCTTGGGCAGAGCGAAAGGGAGTGTCAGACTTCTACTGACTAAAAACCACCCATCTTCCTTCTTCGCCCTTCATGTCGAGGCCGCGGTATCCCTTGCGGACAACCCGCAGCCTCGACAGGATGCATGGGGTCCTGGACTCGATTCCCCGAGTCAGGCATCGAGGTTGTTGGATAGTAGAGATACCGCGGCCTCGGCACAAAGGGCTAAGAAGGAACATGGGTGGTTTTTAGTCAGTAAAAGTCTGACAATCCCTACCGATCTGCCCAGAGCGGGAAGTCAAAAGAAAAGGTACCTGACGAGGTTATTGGGTTTTTCTATCAGAAATTTCTCAGTACCTAACAGTCTCGTTGTCTGGATTTGTGCCCGGTTGATGGCAATAATAACTGGCGAAAAGTTGGCGTGCTAGTGCACTTAGTTCTGCCTTCGGAGATTACAGGCGTGTTGTTATATTATGAGTTATGACATTAAATGCCTTTGTAAAATAATGACTAACAATGCCGTTACGAATTAACCGACTACTTGTGTCACCATGCCTAAATACCCATCAATCACTTTTACCTTTATGGTCATCAAAAAGGAACAAAAAAAACATCTATCACTTTGCGGCTCCACGTAGGCTTACTCACGATTTTGACTAAACTGTAAATCTTCGCGACGATGTCTCGTAGGGCATGAGCAGAATACCTAATGACCTCTCCAGAGCGGAAAGCACGGAGTTTGTACCGTTACGTTTTATTTTTACAAGTCAATAATGTCAATGCCTTGCTTAAACTTCGACAAACAATGCTCGTAAATATCTTTGCAAATAGGGACATTTTTGCTGAGGATAGTGTGCGGAGGAATTTGAGATAAATATCGAGTTAGGGCAGAGTTTTGAGGAAAAGTTATAAAAATGGAAATGTTGTATTTGTATTCCTTTGCTTTGTTGTTTCGTGGAAATTCTTTGTGGTCAAATGTGCGGTAAAACCGACTATACTGGGAGAGGGGACGAATTGCGGAAAGTGGACTTCGATAGACAATTTACTAAAAAACTTTTCTATCAAAGTCCCTTTAGGTAGTCCTCACCCATTTGGTTTGTTTGACCATACCTGCAGCTTATGCCCATATACCGAATGTTAGAGGTCTCCAGATAAAAAATACCTACAATATAGTATAAATTATGTTTATTTGCAAACAGGTTTTTACAGACACTTTAATGGTCCCAGTTTTTCGATTCCAGAAGAAATAGCTGAAACAAACTCAGAGGACTCTTTTACGGTCCAGACATAAATAAAACGCCAACGCCTAACTTTCTATAGGCAACCTAGAATCATTCTAAACCTAAGCCCTTTATGAAAAGTTTCAAAGTGATTCAGATTAATGTCAACCAAACAATTCTCTATGTTACTGTCTGTTAAGAGGTCTGTGACGTCACGACTGTGTTAAGTCCTATTGTTTACAAGGTAACTGTTCCGTTCAAGTGGGCTTACTAATTAGCTTTGGTTAGTCTGAGAACTGTTTGCTGTTAAGGCATTATGTTTGGATAGTGCTTCGCGTGTCCGTTTGAATGTAAGCTTTTAATTATTTCTAAAAATCTGAACTCATTATTCGTTACTAAGGTAAAAGAAAAATGAAAGATCACAAGTATTCTCCACTTTTACTTTTTAGGTTACAAAAGCAAACTGTTCTGACCCATATTTAGTTCCGAAACAATTTGAAGTTTCCTACGAATTGACACTATACTCTGTATAAAATGTTGCTATTATTACAACTTAGGGAACCAATGTCGTTGGTCTAGTCGTCGCAAGTGAGACTGCTGTGCATAAGGTCCTGGATTCGATTCCCATGTCGGGCAATATGTGTTATTGGGTTCTACCATCAGGAAGTCTTAGTAGCAGCTACGAAGTCTGCATTGCGCCCGGTTGATGGCAATAGGCTCGCCCCCTATTACTATTACGCGGGACTTAAACATAACTGACGAAATGTGGGTATTATTTATGTTAACCAATCTTTGTAAAGAAACAAGAAACGCTGACACGTCATGCAGTCTCCTCCATGATTACCCACACATGTATCAATTTTCCCATTTACTAGAACTTCCCTCCTCGTTCACTTCACTCGCGGCTGATTGAGGAGGAAAGTGAAACCGTTCCGATGCGCGTTGGCAATTGTTATTTGTTGAGAGTTCCACGCCAGTGTCGAGTGCTGTGCTGTGTAATAGCCGTATGAGTGGATGTTCTAGTTAAGCCGGGTACTTGGTCCCTGGATGGGCGACTATTCAGACATTATTCTAAGTTTCCTCTGTGCCTCGGTCCCGGCTGTCATTTATAGATTTTTGGCAGCCGTAACAAGTTGTCAGAATCCTAAAATCTATCTTACCAAGTGGTATCGTATTACTCAGTTAGGTACAGGGTTGTGGAGGTCAGATAGGCAGTCGCTCCATGTAAAATACTGGTATTCAGCTGCATCTGGTTAGACTGGAAGCATTCTTTATAAGAGGAACCCTTGTGTAAAAATTCATGCTTCTCGACTTAGATATTTAGACTTTCCGATGTCTGTTAGTGGATGAATGTTTCAATAGTTTACAAACTTCACAAATATATTACTGGTAAAAAGTTTAATCAAATATTCAATAGTTTTTTTTTTAAAGATAAGAACAATAATTATGATCCCAGATAAGGCACAGCAACATTTATTTCCCTTCCCTAGCCCGCCTGGTTGTGCTCGCAAACAGTACTAGTTATTGAGTTGTAGCTGATAAAAATATCTAGAAGTCCGTGGGCGCGTGTGAAATTAGAAATGTTTACCTAGTGCTCTGTTAGCTGAGAAAGGGTCCAGTGAAAGGAATCCTCTCAAGTTCAGTAATCTCTGTAATAAGTACCTGTTTAGGTACATTCTTTACTTCGTGTCTGGATGTTTATGTTCAGTTTTTAGGGGTCTCCATAGACTTACGTGCTCTTTGGACAGTCAGGCAAACTTTGAGATATCTTGCTGATTGACAAATTGATTATCAAAATCAAAAATCAAAATCAAAACTCATTTATTCAAACTAGGCTGATAATCAGCACTTTTCGAACGTCAAAATTTACTTTACTTTACTTATTTACAAGTGACAGTCCCCCAAAACGCCCACCCTTCGACACTTCCTAGTGTTTTTGCTGGAAAGAAGAAGTGGCGGAACAAACTCTCCAGCAACACATCTGTCTGTTTGGTTAGAAGAACCAGACTCGATACAATACTATGGTGTATCTTCCATCTCAGAAAAAATATATAAATGTATGCATTTATATTTTTCTAACGACTACCACCCAAAACCATTTTCGTACAAGCTGAATTTACAAAGTTATATATCGTAAGATTGTCCATCGTGTCAATGAGTTTCTGAAGAAGTCGTAATACAAGTTTGAATGAGCGTCCACGGTTCGTTGAATTCAGTTTCGATTTCAGAACTACGTGCAATCTTTCTGTGTGTTTTGTATAGTATAATTATGTGTTGTATTATCTGAGTGATAAGATAGATTATAGATTAATTATATGTATACTCGACACTCGTCACGCTTGTGTGGCACACTTACATAGTTCTCATGTTATTCTAACTTCGTGAGGGAAAGAACTTTCCTAACAGGGAAATTGATTATAGCTTTCGATAAATAGCAAAGAAAACCTAATGTAGCTCTCTTATAGTCCTATTAGTTATGATGTACCTACAATTAAGAGCGTATCGTATAAAAACATTCCTCAAAGTTTAACGTATAATAATTACTCAATACTTTATTGCATCCCACATGTAGTACTTAGGTGGTAAAACTTAAAATTAGATCACATGGACCCTCGGACACAGCAAACAAACACAACAACAACAGACAACAATAAACAACAATTACTATCTAAGTATCTTATCGAAGTGTTCTGTCTCGTTGGTCTAATGGTAGCAAACGCTGCTGCTGATCATGTGGTCCTGGTAGTCCTATTGAGGTTTTCCATCAGGACTTTAAACGAAAGTCAGGATTTTTGGTTCCCGGTTTATGGTAATAGGCTTGTTCTCTATATGACGCAAACCTAATTAGCGGAATGAGGGAGATCTATAGTCTGCCTAATCTTTCGGAGATTGCAGGCGTGAAGTGTAGATATCCCCGAACACAATTATATCATTTGTTTCTTACTATACATTATAACCAAATGATTCAATTTCTAATTGTGCAACAAAACATCAAAAACCATATAATAATTACAGCACACCATTACTTCTCTGTATTTAAAACAATTTGAGACAGTTCATGACAATAACTCTCAACGTTATGAGAACATAATGATGGTGAAATTTCCATACGATTACATTACTAGCGGAAATGAGACAGCACTTGTGGTTTTTACAATCACTAAATGTAGGCAGAAGAAATTGCATTATAAAACAGAGTCGTGATGTTATATTTATCGGAGGAGACGGTATTCTTCATGATGATGATGATAAGACAGGATGGACATATTTTTTAAATAATACATGGTGTTTGTCCACGGCTTTCATAAGATATACAAAAGCGAGATCAAAATGGTATATAATACATATATCGGGAGCCTATTTCTTCTTCTTCTTTCTTTTCTTTCTTTTTAAAAAAACGTTGCCCCACACTAGGAATTTCTCCTGTATCGTGGGTGCGTTTACAAACATTTAAACTCACATACACAAATACCCAGACCCGAAACAAATATCTGTAGGCCATACAAATATTTGTTCCGAGCGGGGATCGAACCCGCGACAAGCAGCGCAGCAGTCTAATCGCTTGGCCACTGCGCCAACCGTGCCGTATTGAAGCAACTGAGGCGACATTGTACGCAGTTCTGGAAGTTCATAGGGTCGCCCCCTATTACATGGGACTTAAACATAACTGGCGTTTGGCAAATGTGGGTGTACTATTAGGTACACCTCTCCCTATAACCCTTCGGGGATTACAGGCGTGATGTTAATGTTACGTTCTAGAAGTCAGATAGAATCATAGAATACAGACGGTTGTTACACTTTTGGTCCAACCCTTGTCATCATCATCATCTTCCTGCCCTTATCCCCCTGTCATTTGGGGTCGGCGCAACACGTTTTTTTCTTCCATTCTGCCCTGTCAGTCGTCACGTTATCATTTATTCCGTCCATCCATATTTAAACAAAATATTGATAGTGAAACACTCCTAATCGATTGCATTAGATCTAAAAATCATTTAATGTCATAGTTTCTTTTTTGCTGTTATTTTATCTGTTTCTAGACACATAAGCACAGTAACGGCCGGCATCTTTTCCATCAAAATATTTCAGAACACCATTACATAAGTCACGTCGCGTGTCCGATACGAATCTAAAATATAGGAAACACTGTACTATGCATTATCTATCAAGTGGAGAAAGTGATCTTACTGTGTAATATGTGCCAACATTTTTACAGTTTTTAATATTAAACATAATTCAAATACTACTGAATTTGTGAAGAGTCCGATGCGAAATTCTGTTTTTTTGTATGTTTACAGTACCTACCTATCTAGTAAAATAATTACCTATCTGTCGTTGTTAAATGGAATGTATGATGTTACGAAAATGTAAAGAAACAACTTTAAAAATAAGAAGTCGGTTCAAAAGGAAAATAATTTCAAAAGTGCCGTAAAGCATAATATATTATTTGTATTCAATTGACTGGTTGTAACTTGTAAGTAGGCGAATGTGCAGTAACAACTACTCACCTAATTTATTTTTCCTTTCTTCTTTTCCAGAGAACGCACAGTCAGATGTTCGTCAGTCCTGATCGGCGCGCTGGGCATCTCGCTGATAGCTCTGGCCGTGTACACAGCAGTACTGGTGCTCACCGAGTACCGGAGCCCTCGACCATGCCTCAGTGAACAATGTGTTGGAACCGGTAGGTGTATTTTTTTCTTTTTGCCATGGTCTTAGTGTGACCCAGATTTCACCGTAGTCCTGTTATATCAAAGACACTGCAGTAATCTGCCGCGAAATAATATTGACCCTAACATCGAACCTTGAGGAACTCCAAAAGACATGGATGTTATTTAGTTACAAATGATTCTGTATTCACAATGTGAATCCGTCTGGAAGGTAGATCTTAAAATTAGCATGTGTATTGTGCATAAACTTTTATTGTCCCTAGCCTGGATAGTAAAGTAAAGTAAGGATAAGGACAGTGTCAAAGGCCTTGGAAATATCTATACCAAGGCATCACATGTGGTGAACCTTAGGCATAAAACAAATGCTTACATAACCTCAAAATATAGAAACATTGCAAACGTACTGAATTTCCAACTATATACTTACCTTACGGTAGGTTAGTATTTGTCTAAACATGTTTACTATGATCTGGATCAACCTATTCACATCTAAGTAATTAGTTCTACGCGTGCGCTTATTATGCTCAATAACAAACAAACATCACGCAAGCATTCCGCCATAATTAATTACAAAAAAGCCAGAAGTAAATAAATACATTTTATGGTAAAATGCGGAGATAACCACAATTTACCATAAGCTCGCCATAACAATTAGGTACCTACAACCACACGTGCCGATCTGTGCAATCGTAATTAGCTGGTAATTTATCGGTGGTATGTAAATATTGTAATTACTGTATTTAACTATCTAACATATCAACTATAAACACCATGGCATCTCCATGGGAATGTTTACCACGGAAGGATGCCTCATAGTATTTTTTTATTACACTTTTAATTCAGAATGGATAATATATTACCATGGTAAAGTAATTAGGCGTCTCATTCACAATGTCAGTAATGTAGTATTTGCATATGATGCAAATAGTGTTGACTCATCTTTTTAGATTGAATCTCTATCGAGTAATTAGTATTAACATTGCTTTGTCTAGAACTGCCGTGTCAGGCTATGGATATGCAGATTAGGTACCTTTAATAGGTAGATATTTTAACTCTTGTTCTTATGTGAGAGAAATCTGAACAAAGAGTGAAAATAATGATAGCACCAATAGACAAAAAATTGCAACAAAAAACTGTAAGGTTCATTTTTATTGTTATCTACTTTAGCAAGATTCATATCTCGATAGAGATGGGTATAAAAAAATCCCCAATATTTTTTTCCCATGCAAGTAGGTAGGTACTGCATATATTTTATGTTGCAATATTAATGTATCAACTAATATGTGCTTGTAATTTGTAAGAGTGATTAAGGGAAAATTGTTCCTAGTATCGCTTTCTATAACTAGTTTACTATGAATGTGTTGCATAACTAATTATTTTAATTAAGCTGCTGTATGCGGCTTTTTTCCGAACTACTTCCCTCTAATACTACGAATAAAAAACGATTTACTACTACTATTTTTGTATTAGAATTTTAATTGCTTCGGTAAACAGAATTCGAATACAAATGATGTTGATGTTTTTCCTGAGAGGACACCGACGGTGACATAGACAGATGGCTTCTGTGTCTATTTGTAATGTTTACCCGGCTTATGTAACTTACAGGTTTAATTGCACAGTTTTCAAAGAAACAGCGCATAAGACCCCTTTGCAGTAGAGGTAACTATATTATAATGCTCCAATTAAA
The DNA here is from genome assembly GCA_949774965.1 of Diarsia brunnea. Classification (NCBI taxonomy): domain Eukaryota; kingdom Metazoa; phylum Arthropoda; class Insecta; order Lepidoptera; family Noctuidae; genus Diarsia; species Diarsia brunnea. Next base: position 1,409,853 of record OX459005.1, on the reverse strand, counting down.
ATACAAATTGTCGCACACGTTTCGAAATAAAACGCATGATCTGATTTAACCCCAAGTAGTTCTTACATCACTTATTTTACAGTCCACGTGTTCTCTCTACACAGGGATAACTGCGCCACTTTGGCGAGAAAATTGTTTTACAAATGAACTTTTTTGAGTCACACCTATCTGTATGATACATGTACCTGGCAGTGTTTTCCTATAGAGGTTTGAGACGCATTTTGTAGGTACATTGATGCTAGATTTGTACGTAGTTTTTATTTTTACACGTGTTGATATACATGGACATAGTACTTAGGATAATTGTGTCATTTGTTGTTGAATTTTAAATTATTTTCATACATCAATAAAAACATCGATCCATCCGATGCATTCGTTAGACTGTGTTTAGCTGTCGTTTGAACAAGGAAGATTACATAATGCGTTCTTATTTGTTTACGTTTAGTTTTACTTTTAAAATATTTTTATTATACCCGGTGTTTATTGGTGTTTTGTCTAATTTTGGGATTGTTGATGGCCGTATCGCCTCGCCAGTTAATAATGATAATACTATCACGAAAAATACTCTTCTTGAGGAAACAGGTTTGTTTAATTTGATTTAGTTTATTTTGTTGAATTTTCCTCATACCCCCCAAATTAGGAAGCAAGTTCACGTATACTAATAATAAGATAGCATCGCTTTTATTTAACAACTTTGAAACTTAATCCCAATTAAATTATTAGAATAATTAGAACCCTAAAGTTATTTTTATAAAACTATTCTTGTTGGTTTTTAGCGTTAAATACTTTTGAATTGAATTTTACTTTCTTTAACAAATATTAGGAAGAAATTCCAAAAAAGATAATATCGTAATTATTGAATTACTTACCTTCATTTGCAATGACTTCGCTCATTATCTTCCAAGATAATAATTAAAAATAATTTAACTCATCAATTGCTTATATGTACTGCATCATCTGTCTGTGCCAGTGTGGTAGGTAGGCGTCGAGTTACATAAACCCGTTGTTTATTATAAGATATTGCGCGCATATTTTATGCATTCGCAGAGAAAGCTAGCGAGCTTCCTGTTTTGCCCTCTCTCCTCGAGGCGTGCGAATTATAGGCTGCTTTGATTTTTTAAAAGATTAATTTAAATTGATGAACTCATTACTGTTTTATTAAATTGCAACTACCGATAACTTAGTAGGTAAAAAAAATCTCGTTACTAGGAATCGTCTGATACGCGTTACCCCGGGAACTGGACCTCGCGAGCAGTTGCCTACCGTGGCATTACTATGACCATGTACCTTCTGGTATACCTAATTATTTCTTCCATCATTGCACAGCTGTGCACACCCTTTTTTTTCCGGGTGGAAAATCATCGAATAACCCCCCGGCTCTTGGGTAGAGCGAAAGGGAGTGTCAGACTTCTACTGACTAAAAACCACCCATGTTCCTTCTTAGCCCTTCATGTCGAGGCCGCGGTATCTCTTGCGAATAACCCGCAGCCCCGACGGGAGCTGTACACACCTTGATGCAATTTTCTCCATTCTAATCGGAAAGTTGATGTGTCCAATATTAGTGTCAAACTAAGATAAAAATTGAAAATACTAATCAATGTTTTATAATATCGTCAAAACCGTGATAATTTAGAATGAGTAGGTAACTGGTAATGGGTAGTTTATTCATAAATATCTCTCATCCACAGCCTCAAGAATCCTGCAAGCCTTAAACAAAGACGTGGACCCCTGCACAGACTTCTACGAGTTCGCGTGTGGAGGCTGGATCAAACAGAACCCGGTGCCAGAATGGGCCACATCCTGGGACCAGTTGGCGAAGCTGAGGGAACAGCTGGTCATCGACCTGAGGGAACTGCTGGAGGCCAAAGAGGACGAGGGACTGCCTAACAGTGTGGTGAAGGCGAAGAGTCTGTATAGGACTTGTATTAATACTGGTGAGTGTCTGTTTGGTAGATACTTTGGGAACTTCATGTTATTCTGGTTTATTATAGACTTACGAAAATATTATCAGCCTAGGATAATTTAGGAACAGTCATCATTCAAACTTATTAAGAGAACTGCCGTCATATAGGCACATCTGATGTCTTCTGAAAAAGATACAGTATTTGCTCAGTGTCTTAAATTCACTTCAATAATCACATTATTATTCTGATAAAGCTTAAGACGTCAGTAACTCTGCAGCAGCAATCCTCATTGAAATATCTTTGTTATACCTACTCTCTCAGTGCTGAGAACCGTGGCCCTTCTTGTCCTGGTTTGGCGCCAGATATGTCGGTCCTGGGCTAGGAACACCCAAAGCAACTAGGTACAAACATGTCCACTCTTCATACTCCAGAAAAACTAGAAGAAGATGGCATCAAGCCGATCCAGAAACTCCTGGAGAAGCTGGGCCTGCCTCCGCGCCCACCCACAGATGTCAGCACCAACTTCACATGGGAGGAGGTGGCGGGGAGAGGCAGGAGGATGCTCGGGCTTAACGTGCTGCTGAGTGTGCAGGTGGCTGAGGATGTCAGGAATACCAGCAGGAATCGTGTAGTGGTGAGTTACGTTGGATCATTTCTGAGTATTTTTTGGTCAATCAACGTTTACACTTTTCTTAACTTAGCAAGGACAAGCAAGACGCTGACAAACCTTTTTAGACGTCAGGATCCAGATGATGGGAATGATCATACCTTCAAAACCAACAGACAGACATGACGAATCTATAAGGGTTCCGTTTTTTGTGATTATGCAGACTATTTAACATATTTAATTTTTTAGCACAAAATTCTTTGTGCAAATTGAATGAGAGAGAGAAGTCAATCAAAGATAATGATGCATTAAATCGGGCCACCACAACCCAACTGACTCCGGTTTGAAAAAAAATATAACAGTAACTGCAGAGACCACACTATTTTTAAAGTACTAACTACTACAGCTTTTCAAAGTTGACAACAACTAAGTACTAATTTTGTAGTGAAAATCACAATATTATAACAATATTCTCCTTCCAGATCGAGCAGGTGTCACCAGGGTTCAGTGACCGCTACCTGCTGCAGCCGGTGCAGTTCTCTCACGAGTTGGAGCAGTACCAGAAGTACATCAGGTCCATGATCAGCATCGCAGACAACGAGACTGATGCCGAACAATTCGCCGTTGATATCGTGGAGTTCAGCAAGAAATTGGCTCAGGTTAGTTTGTGGATCTTTCTCTTGGTGATATACAATGTTGCCGGTCTTGTTCCAAACTTTTTCGGAGTAGTACCTACAGTTTATTTTTAAATTATTCGTACTGATTAAGTAACAAAAACAGTGGTATTTCTAATTTAAACAAACCAAGTGCCTGCCACGCGACTGCCAAGCTGGGTTTGATCCCGGTTCGGGCAGTGTTATTGGGTTTTTCTATTAGGATATCAGATTTTCTGTCTTATTTCCTAATATTTTTATTTAATGTAACTAATGCTTGCCACTTGTTGATTGAAATAAATTGATTATTATTTTATTATTTAAACATGTAAAATGTGGGTATACTGTTAGGTACACCTCTGACTAACCCTTCCAGGTTTACAGGTGTTACGTTATGTTATGTCCGGAAAAAAAAGTGGAGAACCTGTCAAACAAGTTTTTTGTTACACTTACTTGTTCACTTGAGAAGCTTCGGTAAAGTTCCAAATGTGTAAGCTCAACATACTGTTCACAGATAATGACCCCAGTGGAGGTCCGTCGCAGCGGCACGCATTTGTTCCATGAAGTCAGCGTGCAGCAACTGTTGCAGGGCTCCAGCGGAGGACCCAAGCAGTGGAAACTTGTATGTACCAATTCTCTGTTTTTTTCCAAGTTACAAGAATTTAGTAGACGCCAATTTTTACCCCTCATAAAAATTAATCCATCGTTACTTTTTTAATATTTAAGACTTCATTCCATTATCGTCTTCAGCACGACTGGGACCGTTACCTGAAGCTGGTGTTCGCCAACACGAGTGTGGTGCTGCAACAGCACCAAGATCGTGTCATCGTCATGGACCTGCCCTATCTTCAGAAGCTGGCCGTGTTGCTGACTGACACCAAGCCTATTATTATTGGTGAGATTCTTTACATTTTAGAGCGGTCATATATCTTCTACAACAAGTCTTCTGCTACTTTCTAGAGCTGACCCATTTATTTATTTGAATTTTTAGCCACATTTCGAACGACAAAAATGCTATCGCACTTTAAACATCACAATATTTTTATTCCAGGTTAAGTACCTACTATTTTTTTTTTATATTTAATTGATAAGTAACAATACACTCAACATGTTAATAAAAGTTTCTCTTAGCAACTAACCTCTCAAAAAATAACCTACACAGTACTACACACTTAACCCTAACACTGTTGCGTGACGACAACAGATATGAGAATCTCTGCTAAAAGTTCAACACCGATATGGAAAACTTGCAGCAGCGATTCACACGCAAACAGACCATCAGTCTGCTTGCGATATAAGAACAATGGTGATGATGATTTCGACCACAGCGACTGCATTCGTTGGCTTTCTATGGACTGTTAAGAGCTTTGTTGCGTTGCTCTTTAGCATAAGTAGCATATCCAACTTTGGTCGAAAAACTACGAGCACAAAGCAAGAAGAAGAATACGAAAGTGGAGCAATTATTTATTGTAATGCTCAATTCTCCATCTTGTTCCCCAGAACGTTTCCTCTGGTGGAGCGTATTCTCGACAGTAGCGCCCATGACGTTGAGTGCGTTCCGCTCGCTCGGGTTCGAGTTCTCGCGCGCCGTGTTCGGTCTGCAGCAACGCACGCCGCGCTGGAAGAGTTGCACCGCCAACGTTAACGCCAACTTCGGTGTCGCGCTCTCCTACCTCTACGTCAAGAAGCACTTCGACTATACGTCGAGGCAAAAGGTGAGTGTTTGACAAGGGGATTCTCTGTCGCCTATTTTGTTTTGAACATTTATGGCTACATAAATCGTAAAAAACTATAAAACCATTTAAAACTTTAGACTTTTAATTAAACGAATAATAATTAAAAAAAACACATTTTTGAGAATTGATCGAATGTGTCGTGGTTTGATTAACGCTACTGGTTGTCGTAGCAAGCGTAGCCATTCTATTGCTACGTCGTAGCCGCCGTTTTATGAGCCTGTATGACGCCTACATACAAGTTAATAATTATGTCTATCCATTGCAACATTGTACAACAAAATTGATAAGTATTTATTGTCACATTGATTTAATTTACTTGATTGTAGACGACAGAATTAATGGACAGCAATGAAATGCTTCTGACAACACCTTTGAATATCAATTATTTTTTATTTAAGTAATTCCATTTCTCCAAGAGCAGCTCGTGGCTAGATAATAACATACGCTCGGATCAATCTTCAGGTTAAGCCGTCAAATAGGCAGATGCTTCATGTAAAATACTGGTATTCAGCAACATCTGGCGAGACTAGAAACCGACCCCAACATAGTTGGGAAAAGGCTAGGATGATGGCGAATCTCCAAAACTTCATCTAAGTGTACCTCCCCCAGGCTATCGAAATGGTGGAAGACGTCCGCTCGGCGTTCGCAGCAGCAGTACAGGAACTGGACTGGATGGACTCCAGCACGCGGCTGAAGACGCTGGACAAACTGAAGGCGATACGGAACTTCGTGGGATTCCCCGCCTGGCTGCTCACGCATGAACAACTTGATAAGCATTATAAACATGTGAGTATTGTTTACGTTAAATTATGGGTAAAGTAGGCTCCGGTAAGGTTAGGTAGGTAGGTTGGTTTGCCAGATTTGATTAGATAGATTCCTGCAACTGGACCTTAGCCCTAACGCTCTAAGGGTAAAATATATCTGTCGGGCCTGCGTGTTGTTCGAAAGAGATACCGCGGCCCCGGCACAAGGGCTAAGAAGGAACTTGGGTGGTTTTTAGTCAGTAGAAGTCTGACACTCCCTTCCGCTCTGCCGGGCGGGAGGGGTTATTTAATGATTTCCCACGCCCCAAAAAAAAAGAGGGTAAATTCCATAGTGGATGAAAGTCTGGTCAAATTCAAATTCAAACTCTTTATTTCAGACAAGTGTTCATAGTGTTAGTAACAACAAAATAACTTAATGACTAGGGTTAGTAATGAGGCAAAAGGAAAAAATATATATAAAAATCAGATGGAATAGATCCTTACCCAATGACGCAGCAGAGGGGAGTCCCACCGATCTGAGAACACGCTCAGAAGACCGTTGGTGGCGGTGCGTAGCCGACCCAATGTGGCGACCGACCCAAAACCGATACTTTTAGAAACATAGGACAGTGCTGTGTCCAGCAGTAGACACAATGGGTAGGTAAATAATATATGAAAAACCCTCCCATTTTGTATCTCAACTTCAGGTTTTCGGAATGCCTTTATAAAGTTCTTTAAGTTCCTAGTCAATGTTTGTGTGTTCCATTCCATGCTACGGATACTTCAACTCCTTTTGGTATATGCTACCGGGAAGTTTTGTTGTCAAACTTCTTCTTCTCTGTTCTCTCAACTCTTACTCATATTTGATGTATCATGTCTATTCCAGGCGGAAGTAGTAGAAGGCAGCTTATTCGAGACGTACCTGAAGCTGACATTCGCGGCCGTGAAGAAGTCCCTGGAGTCCTTGAGAGAGAAACCAGACAGGAACCGATGGGTCGCCACCGCCACCACTGTCAACGCGTTCTACTCGGCTACCCTCAATTCTGTCAGTAAGTATATCAAATGATAAAGAAAACTTATTTAAACTTTTTTGAAGGAAAAACCTAATCACGCTTTGGCTGACACAGAAATCGAAGCCAGGAGCTCAGGCTCAGCAGTTAAGCTCACAACCACTAGAACAACAAGGCAGTAGTAGCCATGGAGTCTGGATGTGTGCCCGATTGATGGCAATAGACACGCTTCCTATAAACGGTATCTCATCATCACATTCATTAGGTACGCATACACTCACAATGCGAAAGATTTGGATTTGCAATTGGATCAAACTGACTGATCTTCAAGTTCCGATCTTGGGTCTGCAACATTGGCTCTGATTGCCGGAATTACAAAATTCTTACACTGATACGTACTTCGGTACTCGACTGGGTGTTATTATCGAAACTAACTTAAATATTTCCCTTTTCCAGCTTTCCCCGCCGGAATATTGCAGCCACCTTTCTACGGAAATGGAATTGAGTGAGTACATTCAAATTTATCATTTATTCTTTACCTACCCTAGTTACAAAACAACCAACAAGTTAAAACCAAATCATTTTAAAAGACTAACCATAGAATTTCTTGCCGGTTCTTGTTCATAGGAAAATATCAACCCGAACCGGTGGGTGGGAAATCATTAAATGACTCTTCCCGCTCTGGGCAGAGTAGTAGGAAGTGTCAGACTTCTACTGACTAAAAACCACCCGTGTTCCTTCTTAGCCCTTCGTGTCTCATTCGAACAACCCGCAGCCTCGAACCGTGTACCTTATCTCGACATTTTGTAGGTGCCCATGTAGGTAAACGTTTTAAAGTTACCAAAAATATTTGGAACGGAAGAATTAACGTAAACTGTATGTTTCAGAGCGATCAACTACGGATCTATTGGTGCCATAATGGGACATGAAGTCACACACGGATTTGATGATCAAGGTAAAGTAATACTCCTGCCTTCTTTGGTAGTCATGGCAGATATCAGTAGGAATGAATCAAAGCTATTCCAAAAAAGTAATGGGCCATTGAGAGCCGTACCTACTAGTCAACACCAATAGAGTAGTTGACAAAAAAATGTAATTAGTCCGTCAGATACATTTCCAAAAAATATTGGACACAATTTTTTTCTTTTTTCACGTGAGCAAAAAATTAGGAAGATATAGTGCAGTAACGAAACTTGTGTGACGTCACATTCCAGTACATTTTTACCGGCCAGTGACGTCAGAAGTCCCCACTCATGATCTTTGACGCGTTTTATCTTCGTCAATTTTTATTAATTTGATAAAACAAAAACACGTATCCAATATTTTTCGATAATCTAACTGACGGACTAAGCAGAATCATATTTTTTTTGTCACGAAACCTCCCTATTGATGGAGAATAAGTAAAGGAACTACCTGCCACCAAGTAGGTACTATATTTGCTTACTTCTTGTATTGTCAGGTCGTCGCTACGACGAGGAAGGCAACCTGAAGCAGTGGTGGTCTGCGGCAACCCTGGAGCATTACCACAGCAAGGTGCAGTGCATCATCGACCAGTACAGCAAGTATCACATGCCGCAGCTGCCGAACTATACCGTAAGTTCCTCTTTCTTTACTGACTGCATCTGGTCATTTAAAAAGGGGTGCAAAAAAAGGGGTGCAAAAAAAGGGGTGCAACTTTAAACTTTGTCATGTTTAACGGATATGTTCTGTATTGGTTTTCTATAGTTTAATTTAATTTGACTACTTTTTTTATGTTTTCCTTTTTTTGTTTCTTATAGCATCGCATTGGATCTAATCTGTAATGTTGCTATAATTAGTGGTAAATAAATAAATAAATAAATAAAAAATAAATAAATTTGTTGATTCAGAAATTTCCATTTTATTTCAGACTATTGAGACTGAGAGCACTAAACTACACGTACAGCCTTCATCTTTCTCTTAAGTTCTAGTCTAGAATGTTCACGATAGAATTTTGGAGAAGGTTCCAGAAAGTTGTGTAACTGTTTCGAAAGATCGATCGGTATATTTATAGGTGGCCGTCGTGTTTGCGGGAGCGGTTAGTGTTCATCTTGGCTCGTTCGTCTGGAGTGCAATACAGCTCCACCCTCACCTCGGTCGACGGACGGCACCCGCTGGAGGTCTGGCCGCCAGGTGACAAGGGCCATACATAATGCTACCAGTGTTAGTTTTGTAGTTCCATTACAGAATAGTAATGTTTAAGTACTCCCTCAGGTGCACGGGTTCAACACACAAGGCGAGAACATCGCGGACAACGGCGGGCTGCGCGCGGCGCTGCACGCGCACGCGCTGCACGCGGCGCGCACGCACCACAAGCGTGTGACCCTGCCCGGCCTGCCCGACTATAAACCTGATCAACTCTTCTTCTTGGGATTTGCGCAGGTAACACATCTAAGTGAAAAAACAAAACTTGTAAAAAAAGCCAAGTCGCACAACTCAGTTCTTCTACCGTAAAAAGTAGTAGGATCCATGTAATACCAAGTCAGTTAATTTATTCAGGTCCTACTTAATGGACCTTATATCTTATGTTATTACGTAATAAGCTAACCTAACTACATCTTATGACCATATCAATACTAAAAATATTTGATTTTTTAAATAAATAGATTTACTTGGCCATCGCATCGCATTCGCCAATTTTAAATACCACATTCTAATGGCTAGTCGCCATCGCATTGGCCAATGTGATGCGGTGGCCAAGCCAATCTATTCTCCAATCAAATATTAACCTTCTCTTTCCCACAGATATGGTGCGGCAACTCAACAGTGGGCGCTCTAAAGTCCAAAATGGTGGAAGGAGTGCACAGTCCGAACAAGATCCGTGTGATAGGAACACTGAGCAACTCCGCGGAGTTCGCACAAGCTTGGAGTTGTCCCGCGGGCTCGCCCATGAACCCCGAACACAAGTGCGTGTTGTGGTGACACTGTGATTTAGAATAGGACTACCAAAGACTATATTAGCTTAGAGGAGCTACACATGATGTTCGAGTCGGCATATATTTTGCCGACCCGATGTAAGTAGCATACCTTACTGAAAGTTACCGCCTTAGGGTTTACGTACAACTTTTATACTGTGATGCACTCTTGGTATAATGCGATGGGAGCTTTATTTTTTAAGTAGTCATTTGTTTTGAAGAAATGGTATTATTATAGTTAGTCGACCAAGATAATTAGACAATTACGCGAATATGAAACGATCGTTGGCTTATTTTCACGCATTGGATGGATACACAGATCATAGAGTACCTACACGCCCGTGTCCCAGCTGTAGGAACTTTACAGGCAGACTATGATTCTGTGTACTGTGCCATCATACATTAAAACGTAATCGGAGGCTTTTTTCGAATAAAAAATCTGTTTCTTATAGTTGTAAAATAATTAATTTAAATTGTGCAATCCACTATTTGCTTTCATTTCTTCCTTTCTGTCTTGAATATCACCTGAAGCAATGAATGATGTCACAAAAAAAAATTGTCTTATTAACTTGGTTGGCTATTATGTTTATGTTGTAACACTTGTAACGTTCCAGACAATGAGTGATAAAACCCTCCAATGATTAGGAGTCGGTTAATGTGTGTTTACAGCTCAATGAGAAGAATTTGAACTCAGCACTTGTTGATCACCAGTCCATGTCTTACCCATTGACCTATTGTATATGTTTAATTAGGTTTAAGTAATATTTAAGAATAACATTGACTAATCAGGGATAATCTATTTTAATTAAACAAACTTAAAACATATTTTAACTATTTTAAACAGTAGTTAAAAAATATTTTAAGTTTAAAATCTATTTTATAATCTTTTTCCAAATGATATTATTTAATTCGATGTCTATTTTGAATTTCTAATTTATATCATTATATCGCGCAATAACTTGAGTGCATCTTTTAATGTAATGAACAAAAATTATTTATTACAAAAATTAAAACGAATTTAAACATGAAAAAGGTTTTTTTATTACCTCATTTCTTTTTACAAAATAATGTTATCTTAATCGAATTAGTAATAAGGGGCTATTTATTTGATTCAGATAACATTTTTTGAATCAAACTTTTCTCTAATGAATTGATCATTGATGACTTGTCTGTGACAGTGCTTAGACAATTTCCTAAGTGTTTAGCAAAAGTATCCTCTAACATCAGTCAAGCTCCAAAGGAACTACACAATACTGTGTTCAATTCATACTTTAGATTAAAATTAATAGATGTTTTAATAACTTTAGTCGCCTCTACTTCACTACCGGCTGAGAAATTGTTTGACTAAGTCTAAAATTAATAATGAAAGGCACTTATGTTACTTCTTCCTCATATATTGGAACTGATACACCGGAGCAGAACTCTTGGTGCCAAGTTTTAACCTCTTTGGCTTCATGATCTTTACGTCTTGCAGGTGACGTTTCAACTCCATCTTCTGTTGAATGACTGTCAAGTCCTTTTCCCTGTCTATCCTCTTTGAAAGCTCGCTGTAGATCTTCTGTTTTTTCTTCTTCATTGATTCTAAAGTCTGGAAATGAGAACTTTAATTTGATTCTGTTCTAAAAGTTGCTAACTATGTTGTAGACACTTTTCTGTTGTGATTTTATGACAAGATAATGCAAGAGTGAGAAGTTGACTTGCACAGTCAAGGCGAGGCAAGTTAACAGCAGTTTCTAATGCCACTGGAAGATCTGTTATTATATGCCAACATCACCAATTAACTGAATGTGGTTGAATTCTAATATCTAAGTATAGGAGTAGTACACACAACAACCCTCAAGCTAAATACCTAAAACCAGTTTATGCGGATCCCTCATTGTATGAGAAATATATACAAAAGAAGTAATTTTATACTGGAAATGTACAGCTTGTTATGTCACCATGTGTACTAAGAAAATAATAGTAATCTTCACCACATTGAAATACCAACCTCATCATTAACCTCAGGCAGTACAATCTTATCTAAGTCTGCCATTCTGGGCCTGTTGGATTTTCTGCCCAGTAGCGCTGGGTGGGTGTCCAGTCTCTTAGCCAGGTCAAACTCTTTCTCTTCTCCTTCTTCTATAAAGAATGTGTGAGTGTTTGGAGTTGCCTCTGCTACATCCGTCATGTGGAGCTGTGCCTGTGGAGTAAAATGAAGATATTAATTTGAGGATTTCACTTTTACCAATTAGACCACACACAGTATGAGTCACCATAGAATTAGCAATATTTTTTGTATTTTAAATTTTGATGCGCATTTTAGTATTTATGTATTCAGCAGACATTAAAATTAATAAAATATATTTTTCTACATACATCATACAAGTAACATTCTTAGGAAAACATTTCACATAGAGTGACACAATAGGCAGTATTATCACTAAAAAACTTCTATTATCAAGGTATACTTGGGATTAATGATTTAGGTTTTATTTATATCACTATAATAGTGTGATTCAAAAGGAGGTGTCTCATGAGATGACGAGAAACAGAGAAGTATGGAAGAGGAAGACATGCTGCGCCAACCCCAAATGAATTGGGATAAGGGCAAGAGAATGATGATGATGAATAGTGTGATTCCATAATAAAAATGGATTTGGCAAAAAAAACAGTCGATAGATAAATACTAAAACCATACCTGTAGTCTATTGATTCTCCGGCTCTCGATGGTCCTCTTCATATTGATGTACTTAATATCTTGCGTCTGCATCAGTTTCACCTGCTCCGTCGAGTGCTCATCCACCTTCTCAACTTCATGATGCTCCTACAAAGTTATAACTAAACTTATTAGTCTGCTCAAAAAAACCATTGAATGTTCTTTAGTATGTATACTTTTTTTCAAATAGAAATGGAATGGGACAAGGGTAGGACGATGAATACTTTTTTCAATGGACATTCTTGAATAGACTATCTACCGGTACCTACCTACTTTGTTGAGTGCAGAATAAAGTGTGGAAAAAAAATACTTACAACTTTTAGTGGTCATGTTTACAAAACTAAATTTGATATTCACTAATAAAATAAAAGTGCAATTAATTGTTACAAACGAAATACAAACACAAGAAATTTAAACGCTTGGTTTTAGTTAATTTTTTGCTGATTATTAAGTTTTTAAAAGCAGTCTTTTGGTCACTTGACTCACCCCATCTTTCACCCTAGAATTGATCATATGAAAGTAGAACTCATCAGGATTCTTGTCCAGCGTCCTTTTCCTCAATAACTTCAGAGTTTCCCCTTTCTCATGATAATCATCTGCCCGCTTCTTGTAATCTTTCTTCTTTTCAAGTAAGCCCAGGTGCTTCCGCGCCTCTGGTTGATGACGCTCTTTGTGTGTCTTCTGGTTGGCCTTTGCGGCCTTTTTCCATGACGACATGTTTTATTATTTACGGACTAATAACTTTAATTTGTCTGAACAAAAACAATACAAACTGTGATGGACTGTACAACATAACCTCACCACGTGTGATTGACATTGACAGTTGACACTTGGCAATGACAACTATGTTATGGTTGCGTTCGTTCAAGTTATTTTTGCTTTATGCTGTACATTGACCGATCATTCCAATCATTATTTGATGAAATGACGCCCCTGTACTATGAAACTGAAGTGATTTACGATACTTTCATTTGTTCTGAAACGCTCCAAATGGACGTTTAGCCATAACGCACAGGCGCAGCAGGTTGATCGCTACATTATTCATGGACAGTGACAAGAAGCCACTAGTTACCTACAGTGGCGAGTGATGAAAACCAAGACAGTGACGCTACTGTCCCATCATCGGTTTACACCACTACAGTCTTTTACCAGTGTAGATCTTATGGCCTAATCCTTTCGACCTATTTAACATGTAATCGGCGGGGCCATGATAATAAGTAGCCAATTTATCCTTTATCTACTTCGCTAAACACTTGACCAATGTAAATCGGACACGCAAATAAGATGCTCCTGTGTTATATAAGTGAGTATATTTGTGCCCGCAGATCGCAAACAGCTAGTGTCCCCATCTCGAAATCTATTTTCATAGCTACACCAGAAACGTAGGTACCGGCGATGCGGTCTGTCTGTCTAGTTGCTGCGGTTGTATTCGGAGTTGTACCTTCAGGATACCTGCTTAAAACTGTCTAGCTAGGACGATTGAAATGTTTGCAAGAACTAAGGTATACTGCTCTATTGACAATGAAAATGCAAAGTTTGGCAAAAAATATTATTTATTTCAAAGGACCATAATTGATTTTAGAAATTGTAAATCATAATTTATGTAGAACAATTTCTGAAGCAATATTAATTACTTACCTACGCGGTTTATGCTTTTAAACATGCAATCAATACTGTTGGAGAAATTGGACAGGCACACGAGTAAGTTTTTTTTTTCTTATATTTTAGTCCTGCGATTAGTCGCCTAGACTATAATTAAGTGTGTTGCAAGAGGTTGGACACCTTGTACGTAAATAAAAAAAAAACCAGGTTGTTGGTTGTGACATGTGGGATTGCTAGGTTTTCTGTTATTTAGGTACCAGTAGGTTTCGCGAAATAGATAAACAAGTTGCAGTATTTCGAGTTTTATTAAAAAAAACCACTTCACCCACGACAATCGTCGAATGAGGTCTACCGATGAGGTACGGAGGTGGTATACCTAGACCTAGGTATACCACCTCCCACCCCACTGCTAGCAGTGGGGTCTATTTCCGACGATGTTCTTATGGCTACCGGTAACTTTGCTAACAAAAAGTACAGAAATTCCAACGCACTGAATAGTCCAACACCAAGAAACATGTTGAATACTCCGCCGAGGGACGCTGTAACAAAAAAATTGGATTATTTCACATAACATAACATCACGCCTGTAATCCCCGAAGGATTAAACAGAGGTGGTGTACCTAATAGTACACCCACATATCGCCAGTTATGTTTAAATCCCATGAAATAGGGGGCGAGCCTATTGCCATCAATCGGGCACAAATCCAGACTCGGCTACTGTTACCGATAAATTCCTGATGGAAAAATCCAATAACACTTTGCACGACCCGGGAATCGAACCCGTCACGATCTTGTGCCCAGCAGTCATATTCATCGCTCAAATATGCTGTTCCTTGAGCGAAACTACTTTCTTCTGTTCTTATTAATGCCAACTATAATAATGTATCATGTCTAAAGCCAGTTCTGCTGCGCTCAGTTTCTAACAAAACATGTTGTCATGACATGTTTTCCGTTCTTCGCGGCAAACATTTTATTAGGCGCACCCCTGCTTCTGATTGTCTGAATGAATTATTTATCAATTGCTACACTTGACTTGCATATAATTTTGAGGTAGCCATGATTTTCGTTCCAGAAACTTTCTTTTAGACCTAATAAATGGTAGTCTGTAAAGATACTTACATAGCAACGTGAGCCAAGTTTCTGTGGGGTTCAGTACAAACACTCGCGAATGGCCCACGTTCACTCTCAAGTTTACTACTACAGTTGGCGTCACGTTTATTCCATGGCTGTAAGCAATTTAAAATTATTTAGGTATTTCAACGTCGGAAACCAACTCTTTATTTACAAACGCTGCCCTAGACTAGCAATTTCTCCAAAATATTTATTTTGTTCCGTTTGGGAATCGAAACAGCAGACAATCGTGTCTTTGTACATAGGTTATAAGTAGGTGGATATCCAGAACTCTACCTAATATTATTGAACGCAGTAAAACTGAAAGGGTGTTTGGTTTGTGTATGTGAGTTTAAATGTTTGTAAACGCACCCACAAAGCAGGAGAAATTTCTAGTGTGAAGCAACTTTTCTAAAAAAAAACTACGTAATTCTAAGATTTTAAAAATCTTTCACTGCCAGAAAGCCACACAAATACCGACTATAATTAGGTTATTTTATGGTCTAATTAACTTTTACGCGGACAAAGTCGCGGGTAAGAACTATGCTCACTATAAAGGATCAATAGTTTCCTTGATGACGGTCATCGGACTCGGCTCTAAGACCATATAAGTGATGATCTTTTTACAAGACGGCAAGCACTGGCAGGTTACATTGTCTGAAATCAGTAAGTTGTTAGGGATCACTGATTAGAATCGAAATTAAAACTTTAAGGCCCCTAGAAAGAAGAAAGAAAATGCATTTATTTGGCACATGCCACAAATACACACAATGTAAAATATTATAAAGAAAAAAAGGACTTAAAACTAAACAAAACGTGCCACTGTGTACCTCACGGCCCTAGCACACGGCGTATTTTAAACGCGCAGACGACACGCTAATGACGCGCGTATACGCGCTTCAAACGCAACCTTTTAACCTAAGCACACGGGGCGATCGTGAAACGCGCGTCGTCGGCGCGTATACGCGCAGATACAGCGGTCACAAACCGACCCTTTGTACGCGCTTCAAACGAGATTCGAACGCGCTTCACACGCGCGTTTGTATCGTGTTTTACGCGCGTTTGAATTATAGATTAAAAACACAAAAATTGGTATCTACGGCGCCGACGACGCGAGTTCCTGCAACGTGCGTCGTCGGCGCGTTTAAAATACGCTGTGTGCTAGGGACCTAAGCAAAACTCAAAGCATTTATTTCCTTTAGACCATTACAGGCACTTTTGAATATCAGAAGAACAAACAATACGAAGCTACAGTCACAAAACAAGGCACTTGTGAAAGTAGGTAGGTACTGTAGTTGCCCATTCCAAATACTAGATCTCTATGGAGAAGAATGAGCAAGAAACGCCATGGACACTCTTTTATATCAATATAGGTATTGTTGCAAAAGGTTCTGGTACTAACCGAACTTATTGTACCCGTTGGCTCTTAGGCAGCTTAGTCTCGTGAGAGGACACACTGGGAGGCCACTTGAAGTGCTGCGATACTTGAACTGTAGAGGGTCGCTGCAACCGCATGCTATTTCTGCACATCTCCTCTGCCAAAATAGCATAACATTATGTCAGAGGTACTAGACATGTTCATGACGACACGGCATGATGCGATGCGGCACAGTCGGCCGGAGTAATCAAATAAGTACCACGTAGTTTACACGTTATAGGGTTAATCCGGGATGATAGATACCGAACGGAGTTTTCCGATCGGAATAAGCCGAACGTGTGTAGTGATTGTTTCGGTCTCTGAAGAGTTAGGCAGAGATGTAGATGTACTCATTACTTCAAACAAATTCCAGTTGTGTTTAAATACCATGTAATAGGGGGCGAGCCTATTGCCATCAACCGTGCACAAATCCATACTCCGTGGCTACTAAGTACTGAGAAATTCCTGATACCAGGCAGTAATGCAGCAAATAATGTGAGTGTTACAAATAATACAAGTACAGTTACCTATAGACACAGAGCGCTCTAGCGAATACCTAGACACTTTATTCATAAATCATTATACAAACCGAGTACAAACATACCACACAATTAGCTCTAGAATACTTGTTATCATGCACACAAGCGTTCCCCAGCAGGCCGCTTGGGTTGCCGTTGGGGTTCTCCGGTATGGCAGTGAAGCGCAGTTGTGCCAGGTAGTAGTAACCAGCGCGCAGTGGCTGCGGCTGCACCCACTCCTCGCCCTTATAGTATGTTACCAGCTAAGGAAGGAACAACAGGCTTATTATCTGAAAAACCGGGATTTCCCGTCAATAATAACTAACTTCCATTCAGGCTTCATCCTTTTTTTTTTTTATGGTGAGTGGAAAATCATCAAATAACCCCCTCCCGCTCTTGGGCAGAGCGGAAGGGAGTGTCAGACTTCTACTGACTAAAAACCACCCATGTTCCTTCTTAGCCCTTCATGTCGAGGCCGCGGTATCTCTTGCGAACAACCCGCAGCCCCGATCCTCTATTTGAATTTTCAAAAATCCGTTTTTGGTGGCTCTCGTTTTTGCTAGCTGAACATGTCTGTGGAGTTTCACTATGTAATTTTTATTTGTGCTTTTTGAAAAAATAAAAACCAGCCCAGTTTGTTGTTGTGGCGACAACAAAAATACACATTCTGTGAACATTTCAACTACGACCCATTACAAATCATGAGATATAGTCCGCTGACAGTGGCCCCGTTAGTTGCTCTTTGGGCACGGAACCCTATGTGAAAGTAGCATAGTATGAAAGACAGAACGTATATATAATTGTATGAAACTTAGCTGAATGGAGTCTGAAAGTGGCGCCAGTGGCTGAAAAGATCTGTGGGAATCGGTTGTCGTGGTATGGGCATGTGATACGGAGAATGAGGAAAATGTCGTGAGGAAGGTTTTGGATATGAATGTGGATGGAATAAGAGTAGAGTAAGACCAAAGAAACGATGGATGGACTGTGTTAAGAATGATGTGGCAAAAAAGGAGGTGTCTCATGAGATGACGAGAAACAGAGAAGTATGGAAGAAGAAGACATGCTGCGCCGACACCAAATGAATTGGGATAAGGGCAAGAGAATTACAATGACTTAGCTGTATGGTAGATACCAATGATCAGCTGCTGTTAATAAAGATGGCTGTTATATTCATGGGTAACTTAGGTCATTGCCATAAAGTATTACCTGGCAACCGAACAGTGTAGATCCATGCGTGCACTGCAGCACCAAGTCTATCATCTGCGTGGTGTGCGACCGACCCAACAGTCCTGTCTTCACGTTCGATAACCTGAAATGGTTTAGTATCATCATCTGCCTAGCCTTTTCTCAACTTATTTAACACGTGATCACCCACAATAAAATAATTAGGTATTAAAATTAAAGTAGGTATTAATATGTTTGTCTTTCTGTAGACTCAGCTGCTAGATGGCGCACTGCGTCATAGTAGTCATACATAGCTCATAGTGAGTGCAATGGTCGCGTTGAATCTCATCATCATCTGCCTAGCCTTTTCCCAACTATGTTAGGGTCGGCTTCCAGTCTAACCGTATGCAGCTGAATACCAGTATTTTACATGGAGCGACTGCCTATCTGACCTCCACAACCCAGTTAATACTAGGTAATACTTACGATACTCTTTGGTAAGACTGGATGTCAGAATTTCAGGTCACTGACTACCTGTAACGACTGCCAAAGATCTATATATGGCAGCCTGGACCAACAGCTTAACGTGCTTTCCGAAGAACGGAGGAAACTCGGTATGTCGGGCGGTCACCCATCCACAGACCGACCTAGGCAAGCACACCTTTACCTAAAGATCGACCGGAGTGGCAGTTCTTATTAAGACACGAGCTCCTCCGAATGGTCGCGTTGTATCTACTAGTGCTTAAGCCATAAGCTGCAATCATTCTGGAATTTAGTACGAGCTTGTTACCTATACAATTTCAGGACACTATAATAGTCAAGTAATTTTAATAATGATAATTTAGGACACAGTTGCAAAACTTTCTACTAATTAAAAAAACAATACTTGCTAAAAGCACGCATATCAAAAACTGGTGTAATAGGTACTACAACAGTTATTTTATTTTATTTTGAACTTAAACCCTCGTATTCACTAGGCAACATTTGGCATGCGACATGATGAAATTTAGCGCAGAAAAATTTTTTTTTTCGGATATCCTGTAGTTTCGGTTACGGTTACGGAGTTATATCACATCCCTGCTGACAACTAATCATGCGTAGACAGACAACGTGCTTTAGCGATAAGATTGTATAGCTTGATGTGCCTCTGTCTGAAAAAAAATCATGGACCATCAAACAACCAAACCATAGCACTAAACTCACTTAGACGGCCGCATAACACAACACATTCCCCAGTAAGTCAGCTCCTTTTCAAACAGGGCTCCACAGGGCAACAATGTCCTCTGATACCGACACCTCTTGGTATGCTCCTCGCAACCTGGGGTGAAGTTCATCATCACCTCAGGCAGGGTCACGTTGTTCGAAGCCAGGAGTTTGTCCAATAAAACGAGCTGGTCTTTCGATGTAGATTTTCCAGTTAAAAGACGCGCCAGCGTGATGGGGATCCGTTCTGTTTCGGGTGACTTTAGGGACCTTTAACAAAAAAGTTTGTTTCTTACATGGCAGTGATATGCATTAGAAGAGCCAGCAATAGCTGTCGGCAGGTACCTACAGTCAGTGTCTAGCTAATGCTAGAAGAGGATCAGTATTAACTGACCCTCTTCTTAGACCACTTGCCCTCTTCTTTATCCTGTCGCCTAAAATTACCACTTTAATAGAATCATAATAACAATCACGTTAACATTATTAAAATGGCCTCTGATGCAGTTGATAATTGGGTATATTTTGACTACAGCTAAAAATTCACGAAAATATAATGTTATTTCTTTACTTCGATAGCATCAAACACTTCGAAATATTCAAAGCTTTAACAAATCAGGAACTGGACCAACAATACATAGACATTTTAAAAACCATCTACCATAATAGCACAGCAAACATAAAATTGAATACTGCAGGACCTTCATTCAGTATACAGAAGGGTGTTAAACAGGGTGACCCGCTCTCTCCGAAGTTATTCACAAGCACTCTTGAGGAGATATTTAAAACGCTAGCAGCCTCATGGACAACCAAAGGCATTAAAATGGGCAGTAAGACGTTGACCAACCTCCGATTTGCCGATGACATAGTCCTTTTTGCCCCCACAGCCCTGGAACTACAGACAATGCTCCAAGAACTGAGCACGGCTAGCTTTAAGGTGGGACTTACTATGAATCGGTCAAAAACCCAGCTTATGACCAACAGCACTAAGCGTAGGGTCGAGGTAGATGGGCAAGAAATACATTATGTCGATGAGTATATCAACTTGGGCCAGTTAGTATCTTTCGAAAACAGGCAAGAAAAAGAAATCGATCGCCGAGTCGAAAACGCCTGGAAAAGCTACTGGTCCATGAAGACGCTAATGAAGGGCGATCTTCCGGTCTCCCTGAAGCGCAAACTCATCGACATGTGCATTCTGCCCATCCTAACCTACGGTGCTCAGACATGGTCACTCACCGATACTCAGAGGTTCCGCCTTGGAGTATGCCAAAGGGCAATGGAGCGCAGCATTTTGGGTGTCAAAAGGCAAGACAGGATTCGAAACACCACGCTGCGCTCCAAAACGGGCATAGTGGACGTTGGCAAGAAGGCTGCTAGGTTAAAGTGGGATTGGGCTGGTCACGTCAGTCGCATGCACGATGACCGTTGGGCAAAAGCCTCCACACGATGGTTGCCAGAAGACGGACGGCGCCGCCGAGGCCGACCTAGAAAAAGGTGGCGTGACGATTTAGACGCGTACCATGAGGGCTGGCTCGAGGCGGCACAGGAAAAGAGCTCGTGGAAGGAATTGGGGGAGGCCTTTGCCCAGCAGTGGGACAGGGTAGGCTAAAGAAAAAAAAAAAAAAAAAAAAAAAATAATGTTATTTCAAAGAACTAACAGAAATAACACGATGTGTGAAATAAGTAATAAAATCGATCAAAAAATGGCTTACGTTTAACTGATTGTAAATAACGTGCTAGACAAAGACAGCGCTACAGAAATGTGACGTCACATTTCATACCGCCATAGTTAGTTAGTACAAATGTCTAAAAACTTCTAAAGCATGTAGGTAGCTACTCCATTTCTTTATCGATTTATTTACTTTTTTCACACACCGTTTTATTTCTTTGAAATAACATAACATTTTCGTAAATTTTTAACAGAAGTCAATTAGCCTAATAAATTATGAACTGTCACTTTATTATCCCATCATAATTCTGCAATTTGCGGCCATTTAGTCTCCAGGACAAAAGCGCCTGCACTACCAGCCCGCGTAGCTACTTCCCCATGGCATAAGCCGACATTCTCATATTGCCGGTGCTGATGCAATGGAAGATACACGAAACATAAGATCAATAGGTCATGCTGTGGTAGTTAGCCACTATGCACGATTGATAGAGGCTTACTAGCCAGTGACCCAGTGTGCTGGCGAATAAAAGTTCCAAACATAAAGTTATCCAGTTCTGCAGACACTTCAGAAACGTCAATAGTCGATGCTACTTACAAAATAAATCTTGCCAAAGTTACCTACTTCTTACATTACACAAAAAATGTTTAGCTATTTCTTACAACTTCTCCAGAAACATTTCGGCGACGCTCTCGGGGGGTGCGCAGACCGCCACAGCGGGCAGGCTGTCTTTCATAAAGGTGCCGGTGCGTACGTCATCACTCAGCGCTAGGAGGGCCGGTACCTCTAAGAAGCGCGCCCATAGTACTGCGCACAGCACTCCCGCACAACAGGCGCTGGCGCAGCATCCTACTAGCCATCCGATACTGGAGACAAAGAAGATTAAGTGGAGAAAGAAGCTGTGGGACTGTTGGAAAGAGATACCGCGGCCCCGGAGCACAAAGGGCTAAAAGGAATATGGCTGGGTTTTACTCAGTACAAGTCTGACACTCCCTTCTGCTCGGCCCAGAGCGGGAGGGGTCATTTGATGATTTCCCATCCACAAAAAAAATGTAGCAGAAAGAAAGTTTATTTTAGTCTTGAGTCTTTAGGCAAAGGTGAAGGACCTTTGACCTTTTTTTCTCCTCACAGATTATACTAAAGTAAAAACGAAAATTTTAGCATAAGCTTTGGTTCTGTTATTGTTGATTTCGAGTTATCATCATCTACAGCCTGAATTCGCCCACTGCTGGGTATAAGCTTCTCTATTCTTGAGCCAATCTCCACGTTCCTGTGCCAGCCTCATCCAGGTTTATGGCAACTATGTCTTCTGCACATCTCGCCAAGTAGGTAAAAGAAAGGCTGTTTTACCGAAGTCTGTGTCAATAAATAGAAACCCTCTAAACCAGATTTGACCGAAATTAGCATAATGATTCTCTATTTCATAATATTTTGTTATCTCTGCAAGGTAACTTGGCTAGACAACTAAAATTTAAATCATTTCATAGCATGGTATCTAATAGCCCTTCTATTAACCTACGAAATCTCATCATCATTCTCCTGCCCTTATCCCAATTTATTTGGGGTCGGCGCAACATGTCTTGTTCTTCCATACTTCCCTATTTCTCGTCATCTCAGCAGTCACTCCTTTTTAGCCATGTCATCCTTTACACAGTCCATTCATCGTTTCTTTGGTCTTCCTCTACTCTTATAGCTATCTACATTCATACTCAACATTTTCCTCACATTTTCTCCATTCCTTCGCATCACATGTCGACCATACCACGACAATCGATTATCACACAACTTTTCATTCACCGGCGCCACTTTCAGATTTCCTCTTATGTACTCATTCCTTATTTTATCCATTCGCGTCACACCACACATCTCCCTTAGCATTCTCATCTCAGCCACATGCAATTGATTTCCTTTTACCTACACCTACCGGGGGGTACGTGCAGGTAACCCCCCTTTTTTTTTTTGGGGGGTGGGAAATCATCAAATAACCACTCCCGCTCTGGGCAGAGCGAAAGGGAGTGTCAGACTTCTACTGACTAAAAACCACCCATGTTCCTTCTTAGCCCTTGCGCCGAGGCCGCGGTATCTCTTTCGAACAACCCGCAGCCCCGACGGGAACCCCCCCACCTTAACCTACGAAATCTACGTATTCAATTACAAATAAGTAAACATATTATAACAATACTTACCGATCAACGTAGTGTACAGAGCACAAATATTTGAAGCCGTGCAAGGTGGTGTTTCTGAAATATTGCTGGATCGTTTCACTGACTTTTGACGTTCTCATGGTTGATCTTTTGATGTTGATGTTTATTTTAAAATCGGTTAATAATAGTAAGACGTGTAGGACTTATCAGAAATCTCCTCCAAATACGACACAGAAATACATAAGTTTTAAGAACTCAAAATCTGAAGAAAGTTCATTAAAATAGAGAAACTCGGTAACTGGTATAAATTGATATGTAGAAAATATTCTAAATGTAATTTTTACATTATACTTTTCACTATCACACAAGATTTTTGTAAACAAAAATTTGTGTGCAAAAGTACCTTAATTTAAACCTTACCCTATTCTCTGTTAGACTCAAATTCGCCAAATTCATAAACAATGAATCTAAACCAAAAATCTAGTTATGAACTCGACCCACTGCACTTGACTAGCAGTTGGTCACTGCGGTAACTGTGGCATTTAGCGCTGTTAGCGTCCTTGTCAGGCGATTAATTATACCAATCATCGGCACACATATGAACCCACAATTATAGGTGAAACCGATAATTACCGTGTCTACATCAGCCCCTATATAATTTTCTCCAGCCACGACATAATTTTGTCAAAATTTGTTCAGATTTGATCACTTAAGCGGTATTTGATGGTCAAGAACGGGCTCAAGGATTTCACACTTGATTTTAACAGTTCAATTTTATTTATAACTTTTAATGGTTTTTGCTTTCCTTTCTATATCAAATTACCGTCACAAGCACTCCAAATTGAAAATATTATAAAGGTAAGATTACTAACGAATTCGCAAGTCTATATTTTCCCAGAAGTAGATGAACGACCTGGGTGAAATTTCCATACCATACCATATCTTCTTTCGGCAGTGAGCCAAACGCTGCAACTCTAATTGTATGCTCAATGAGTCATTCAATATTTCCATAAAATAACATCACACTTGTAATCCCCAAAGGCTTAGGCAGAGGTGTGCCTAATAGTAAACCCGCATTTAGCCAGTCATGTTAAAGTTCCCTGTCATGAGGTGAGCCTATTAGCCAAAACAAACTCCGTGGCTGCTACGGAGAAATTCCTAGTGGTAAACACAATAACACTTTGTCCGCCACGGGAATCAAACCAAGGAACTCATGCTCAGCACTTCAGCAGTCGCGCTTGCGACCACTAGACCAATGAGACGGTCAATATTAATAGTGTCGAAATGTCACGAACTTAACAGCCACGTGATTTACAGCCACGTGTGGTTCCGTGCCCTTCAGTAAAAGGTCAAGGGCATAACCAGGGCTCCATGCGATCGAAGAGATACCATCTAACAACCTCGTTTGTTACAATACTGCAGCAATTAATAATAAAACCACTCAATGCTCATTAATATTGTATTTGATTAATTGATTAGCATAACCGATCCTTTCTATGTAGACAGTTATTATTTCAAGATTTTTTTGTTGATAAAAGTGATTATTTTGTAATAATGAATTATTATTCTATTATTATTTTCTATGTGCATAATGTCAACATATTTTTTTTGATAAGATTTCTCCCTGACTTCCTAAATGCATTTAATTAATATAAAACATACCTTTAGATAATTAAATATCTATTACAATATAATGCAGTTAATCTAACTACATTCATTAATGATGTGCTAAATCGATTAAAATTCGATTTTAGTCGATTTTTCGCATCACTATCTAATCACTATGATATCTACGCCAGTTACGACGATTTCTACACATTCAGAGTCATAAAGTATACATTTTCAGTTCATAGTTTAAAATCGTAATATAAATTATTATGTCAATATTTTAAAAATACATCAAAGTTGTATATTTTCAAGCAAGCTTGCCCGCGATAATTACATACTAACAATCTAAACCATATCTTTAGTCGAGTTTTGGATACTTGATCAAAAAACCTTATTGTCTTACGTTTCGACCCTATTATCTCGTTCAAGCCCACTTCAAATATAGCCTACATTTTCTACACACTGGATTATTATTTGCGCAATTATAATTACATTGATTATGTTTAGACATCAATATTGTGTATAATGAATTGATTACATCCATTTTCTAACATTTAATACAGAGCCTCTATGGGCGCTATTTAAAACAATAAAAGTACTTTACAGAAATAACAATAAAACATTTTTGAACAAAGACAATGAAACATTTTTAAAATAAGTGTATAAGTAACGCTTTTCTGTCCGTTGTCCGTTGCAAAAGTCAGATAAAAATATTTTTTCTACGTATAATAGAGAGGTGCAAATAATTCGTTTGGAATTATGAGACAACATAATTCATAAACAATCTTTTCAAATTGATTCAACATCAATTTATTAATCATACATCACATTTGTTCATCACCCAACGCCATCAAAATTCATTGTAATATTTAGAACCAGATATTTGGTTATGTCAACACATTTCATGAACACTGATTAAAGTTAAGTATTGATTAATAATTATAACATTCTTAACTTTGATCAGTATTTAAGAATAAACCGTACAATCAGAAAACAGAGTCAACAATAATTTCTACTTAAAGTAAAACCGTCGCCTTCAACCGTCATCTCTAAATGAAATCAGAAATAAAAGCTTTGCACCTCTATCTGCCGCTGCAGTCGTGTAGCTCAGCTCCGGTAGATGGACACGGTGAGCAACACGTGCGGCGGGCGCGGACGTCAGGAGCCCGGCGTCAGCGCGGGCGCCACGTCCAGCAGGCAGAACGACGCGCGGCACACCGGGCACGTGGCGCGGCCCGACAGCCAGCCGGCCGGCGGGCCCTGCGCGCGCGCCGCCCACCAGCGAGCCATGCACGAGCAGCACCACAGGACACTGCGAGCCACACACACACAACTGTAGTGCAGCCTAAACAGATATAACCTATGCAGCGGAAGGCTGGACCAAGAATGAATCCCAGGGGAACGCCAATTGAAAATCAAAGATCTATTAGAAAATTGAAACGGTTTTATGTAGTTACTGTCCTCAATGTAGATACAACTTGTACTAAAAGTTGAAGCACACAGAGAAAAGCGTCAATGCTTTCACGATCAACTTGATCAAAAGCTTTCTTCTGGCCAAAAAAGGTGAAAGATGCAGAAGTAATAAATAGTAATAAGTTACCGGCAATTGCACTGCGTGCACGGTGCTGGGCCCCCCTCCAATTGCGGCGGCGGATTGATGCATCGCTTGTTCAGCTTTACATCTGCGCGATTCTGCATGCATCCGATACATTGCTCTGGTTCCTGGGAAGACAACGTATTTTCAAGACTAGCTACCACATAGAAATCGTTACACAAAAAGCTTTGCTAAGTATCACCATAATTCATGACTCACTGCCACACTCGAGAGATGTTTAATGACTACTTAGTAAAGATTTGAACCACAAAATCTTTACTAAGTGACGGCTTAAGTAATCATTAAACGTCTCTGAGTGCGGCTGTTAGACCCGCTTGCAGTATTTAAAACCTAGTTATATAACTAGGTTTTAAATATATAACTAGGTTCTGCTATTTGTTTGAACACAAAAATGATAAGAGACACTGTTGTTTAACCTAAATATGTAGTACAAGCAAGTCTAAATTTTACTAGACGCAAAATATTTCAACACCACTAACCTGATCAACATAATAAACTGGATTCTGATCGACGTACTGCTTGAAGACACTGACGAATCTCTCAATGAGGGTCGGCAACAGGTCGATATGTTCAGGCACCCGCACTGTCCGCATCAGCCTGGGCTGCAAGTCCCGCAGTGCCGCAGTGGAGATGCGGAAGCTGAAGCGGTCTACGTCATCGCGTTCCGGTATCGCCTCTATGTTAAGGTATTGTATTTCGTCCTCGCCTGTTGGGGTTAGGTTATGGCGGTCGGTCTGTTGATGAAGAGTATTTTTATTAGTTAGGTATTCGTTCTAAGACGTTTGGCAGTGCTAAGCAGTAGGTGCTAATATGGATACAAGAGGGGCGGAGCGGGGCGGTTTTCGCAGTACCAATGACTGCTGCGGCTAGGCATTTTAACTGTATCTTAAACCTAATCGTGATTACAAACATAATCCTAAACAGACACACCCAGATTCAGAATAGGAATCTGTAAGTGTATTGATATAATGGAATTAAGTCTACTGGACACACTTTTTTTAGGGTTGCGTAGTCATATGGAACCCTTATAGTTTCGCCATGTCCGTCAGTCTGTCCGTCCGTCCATACTATATCTCAAAGACTCTTAGTACTCGAAAGCTGTAATTTGGCATGAATATACAAATGAGTTACGCCGACAAAGTGCTAAAGTAAAATATTGTTTTTTTTTAGGGTATGTATCTCCAGTACACATTAAAGTAGGGATGTTTTTTTTTTCTCTTTGTTTCTTCTTGTCTATAATATTCATTGCGCCAATGTCATGCATACCTGTTATTTGCATATTTACTGACTGCAATACCGGTTTTAGATACCATTTTATTTGAAATGTAATTATCAGTGCTCTTGGTGTGCTTATTATAAATAATTAAGCAGAGATCACACCACCGAGTGTCACGATCGAATCTCCAGTCACTTCTAATAGTAATGACTCATTATTTGCTTTCAAGTTACGCTACCTTTGTTGAAACTATATAAAACAAAATTTTAAAAATCGAAAGTAGATACAAAAGAGCTATTATTCAATAGAATTTTGTTATTTAATAAAAGCCGGTTCTTGATGTAAATAAACAAGTATAAAAACATGTTGTGGAAACGTGACGTGGTATTAGCAGATGAATCTCTTTAATAGAAAATACGGTCATACATAACTCTTAAGTAAAAGTTTGCGAAATGCTATAATGTTAATGTATGCAGAAAGTTCGAGAATTGTCCCAGATATTCAACTTTCTATAATCTGTCAGTTCTCATATTTTTTTTTATTGAACTATAGCTTATTCATGACTTATCTTTGTATGAGTATCTACTTTAGCAGAAAGTAAACTTGACATCTTTAAATGAACATGATTTGTATACTTCATTTATACTTGACATTATCAGCCTTTACTTTTACCATAATTATCTAGGTCTTTGGCCTCCTCCTAAGCGTTGAGTGTAGGGACCATTTTGAACAAGAATCTTATAATGTTTCTGTTTTCCGTACCGTAATTTTAATCAATAATTAAAATTCAAGATGCTAATTAGTTAAAAAAAAAGAGAAGCAGAACAGGTTTAGTGTTAGGCAAACATAAGTTAACATAATAGACATTATTTCTATTAATTTGCATATAATAATATATAGCTGTTATGACTGTTCTCACGATTGAATGTTCTACTCAGTGTTGAGTGTTGAAAATCCGGCAGTGCAACAAGCATGTTACCTACTACTATTACAAATGCGAAAGTTGGATGGATGGATATCTGTTCATCAATCACGCCAGAACGGCTGAACGGATTTGAGCGTGTGGCACACAGATAGTATATATTGATACATAGTATGATTTATATGCCGGCCGGGTTGGGATGGGACCCTTAATTTATCCGTGAGCACCCAGCTGCCCGATTTCAGTTTTCTCGAAATTGTGCATCATGGGCTGTGGAGGAGTAGATATAGGTACCTAATTTTATTTTCCGATGAAGCTAGAATCGTTTGAAATAGTGAGGATCGACGCCAGCGAATACTGAGAAGACCAGGGAAACACTAAGCGGACGCGTGTTATGTTTTGGCAGTAATTAATTCGACAGAGCTTAAGTACGGAGTTAGATAGTTTTCATAGAAAATGGACCATTCGGTATATAACGCAAGTCCTTATTCCACATGCACAACCCGCATTGACTCTTAGAGAAGATACAATTTTTATGGACGACAATGCTTGCACTCACCGTTTTGGTGACATGGAAGGAAGTGTATCCGCATGAAGCTCGGATACGGCGTTTAGATTTGTCAGCTGAAGTTCCAATATCAATTCAATTGAGCATATCTAGGATGTCCTAAAGATCAGTGCAAACTGTTCTACAAAACATCAGGTATTTAAAAAAACATCAGTAGAGTGGGAACGTATTCCAAAAGACGTTATTACAGCATACCCAGACGAATCCGAGCTGTGATTTAGGCACAAAGAGGTTACACTTTTTATTAGGATTTTCAACTTATTTAAATAAATACGTAAAAAAAAGAAAATCTTCTTGTCTTCTGGCCACTTATTATTGCTTGGATGTGTAACAAAAAAAAAATGATAAAGTAGCCAGAATTCACTTGACACATATTCCTTTATAAGTTTGTAAGTATAAAGGCTAGGTACATGGTAAGCCATTAAGGCCATGTCTCATGAGGTGACGAGAAACAGAGAAGTATGGAAGAGGAAGATATGCTGCGCTGACCCCAAATGAATTGGGATAAGGCCAAGAGAATGACGATGATGGTAAGCCATTAAATATAATTGAAATAACTGAAATCTTCTTCCAACCATGTCAGGGGCCTTTGAGATGGTTTAGAATCTCTGACACTAAGGTGTGTGGGGTCGTCAGACCTTACTGCCCACACAATAAGAAGAACAGAAATTAGCCTTGGAAGATAAATTTCCTTAGTAGCTGTTTTTTTGAAAAGGAGTGTAATTTGTTTATGAATGGAATCTTTGTCCTTAAACTGTTTAAAATTATTCTATTTATCTTTTCGCAACTTCCTGTTGTACTATTAAAAATTATCTATGTATATTCCGCCTAATTGTATCATTTAATTAAATGTCTCAATAAAATAACAGATAAGAATGACTAGTTCATTGCAATATAGATTATGAAATGCCTACAGCTGAATCAAAAACTCAGTTGATAAGGGTTATCAAGCTTTGGTATAACAGCCAATTAATTTTGCCACATTCAATAAGTTATTTAAAGTATGTGCATAATATTATTTTTCAAAAAGCCTGATTTCAAGTCTAGGGGGTTCATTCATAAAAATCAAAATCAAAAGTCATTTATTCAAACTAGGCTGATAATCAGCACTTTTCGAACGTCAAAATTTACTTTACTTATTTACAAGTGACAGTCCCCCAAAATGCCCACCCTTCGACACTTCCTAGTGTTTTTGCTGGAAAGAAGAAGTGGCGGAACAAATTCTCCAGCATCTGTCTGTTTGGTTAGAAGAACCAGATTCGATACAATAGATATATGACGATGATGATGATATTACGATTGACTACAGACACAAATCTATATATATAATAATGAATTGCTGTTCGTCTATATTATATATATAAAAATGAATTGCTGTTCGTTAGTCTCGCTAAAACTCGAGAACGGCTAGACCGATTTGGCTAAATTTAGTGTTGAAATATTCGTGGAAGTCCAGGGAAGGTATAAAAGGTGAGAAAGTGGTAGGTAGGTAGGCAGGGTAGTAGGTAGAGTACTAGGTATGGTAGTAAGTAGGATAGTAGAGTAGGTATGGTTGGTAGGTAGAGTAGTCGGTAGAGTAGTAGGTAGGATAGTAGGTAGGTATGATAGTAGGTAGGTAGGGTAGTAGGTAGGTAGGGTAGTAGGTAGGTAGGATAAAAGGTAGGTAGGGTAGCAGGTAGGTAGGGTAGTAGGTAGGTAAGGTAGGAGGTAGGGTAGTAGGTAGGTAGGGTAGGAGGTAGTAGGTAGGTGGTACGTAGGCAGATAGTAGGTAGGTAGGGTAGGAGGTAGTAGGTAGGTAGGTAGTTGATACGTAGGCAGATAGTAGGTAGGTAGGGTAGGAGGTAGTAGGTAGGAAAAAGGGCATTGCAACGCATGCCGGGAACAGCTAGTCTATAATAAAATGAATTGCTGTTCGTTAGTCTCGCTAAAACTCGAGAACGGCTGGACCGATTTGGCTAATTTTAGTCTTGAAATATTCGTGGAAGTCAAGAGAAGGTTTAAAAGAAGGTTTGAGAAATTGGTAGGTAGGCAGGGTAGTAAGTAGATAGTAGAGTAGGTATGGTTGGTAGGTAGAGTAGTCGGTAGAGTAGTAGGTAGGGTGGTAGGTAGGTATGGTAGTAGGTAGGTAGGGTAGTAGGTAGGTAGGGTAGTAGGTAGGTAGGGTAGTAGGTAGGTAGGGTAGTAGGTAGGTAGGGTTGTAGGTAGGTAGGGTAGTAGGTAGGTAGGGTAGTAGGTAGGTAGGGTAGTAGGTAGGTAGGGTAGTAGGTAGGTAGGGTAGTAGGTAGGTAGGGTAGTAGGTAGGTAGGGTAGTAGGTAGGTAGGGTAGTAGGTAGGTAGGGTAGTAGGTAGGTAGGTTAGTAGGTAGGTAGGGTAGTAGGTTGGTAAGGTAGTAGGTTGGTAGGGTAGTAGGTAAGTAGGGTAGTAGGTAGGTAGGGTTGTAGGTAGGTAGGGTAGGAGGTAGTAGTTGGTAGGAAAAAGAGCTTTGCAACACATGCCGGGTACAGCTAGTCAATAATAAAAAAGTAATAATAAAAACCTAAAAAAAGATATAACATATCAGTAAACTAATTTTGGAGAAAGAACATAAATAAAAAACATTGTCTTGTTTTCAACTCAGCTACCAACTATTCTTATCATTTGAGTAGTAATTAATGGAATAGGAAGCTTTTAAACAAAGATTAGATTTTACTTTGGCTTTGAATGCATTAAATGGCAATTCTAGAAAAGAAGATGGCAGTTTGTTATAAAATGTTATACCAAGCCCTACAAATGAATTATGAACTTTGTGAAGCCGGTGAAAAGGAGTGCGCAGTTTATGCTTATTTCTAGTCTTAAAGTTGTGAATATATATAAAATGTTGGCAAAGATGAACTGAGAAGCAACCGGGAGAATACCAATCTCCTTAAAAATATCTCTAAGAGAAACTCGGGCACCCAGCTGATAAATTGCATGAACCGCTCGCTTCTGCAGAAAAAATATATTTTGAATACCAGCAGCTTTGCCCCACAGCAGAATACCGTAGGACATAACGCTGTGAAAATAACTACAGTAGACTAACCGTGCTGTATCAACGTCGGTGTATTGTCTTACTTTTCTGACGGCGTATGCGGCCGAACTTAGCCTTCCCGCTAGGGTTGAAATGTGTAAACCCATTGTAATTTTGAATCTACTGTTATGCCCTACTGTTATACAGCAGAGTTGGCAGTTTCCAGCTCTTGGTTGGCGAGGATAATATTGGGCCTATATTTCTAACATTGAGTAAAGCGAAATTAATTATTTTAGTATTTTTGGCATTAAGAACAAGGTTGTTCGTTGTGAACCAATCCGTGACCATTGATAGCGTGCTGTTTACGTTGTCAAAATCGTGTCTATTCCTATCTATTTTAAAGATAAAAGAAGTATCATCTGCAAATAGTACAACGTCACAAAAACCTTTTAAATAATATGGTAGATCATTAATATAAACCAAGAATAAAAACGGTCCCAGTATTTTACCTTGAGGTACACCAAGCCGAACCGGTAGCCCCGAAGATTTCACGCCATTTACGTCAACGCTTTGGAATCTATTTTGTAAATACGAATCTATCACATTTAGAACCTAATTTTGAACACCGTAATAACGCAGTTTCCGTAAAAGCGTGTCGTGATGTACGCAATCAAAAGCTTTAGAGAGATCGCAGAAAACACCGATTGCATTTTGCGCGTTCTCCCATGCGTTAAGTATGTGTTTTAGCAAAGCACCTGCCTCCGTAGTCGTAAAGCCATATTGATTATTGTGAAGGAGATTATTTAAATTAAAATGTACTAACACCTGTTTGAGAATAAATTATTCAAAAAATTTGCTAAATGCAGGTAAAATAGAAATTGGTCTAAAGTAATATCATTTTTACTGCCAGATTGAAATAGAGGGATGACTTTACTACTCTTGAAAATGAGTATACAGGGTGTAAATCAACCCATCACACAGCCGTCAACCAAGCATTCTGTACATCAAACTAAGTAACCCTATGCAAAAATTTTTGCTGGGAAACAACTTTTATTTTTGGGGTCAAAATTCACATTTTACGGTAAAACTCAATGTAGCGCTCTTAAAACATCGTGCTAGTGGATGCTTTGAATAATAAACGGGTCATGGAGGTAATTTAAGTAAAGTTATAACCTGAAAAACTAGTATTTACAAAAATAGCTGTGAAAAATTTGGAACTTGGACCCCCAATATCTCTAGTCTAGAACAAAAAAATGATTGCAGTGGTGGGGAGAACAAGTAACCTTCGTTTGCGTTAAGGGTACTTTTAAACCCTAGATACCTGGATTTATTCATTGCTTCTTCACAAGCAAAACCAAACAGCTCAACAGCTCAACAGTTATACTAGTGAGTCAAGTGAGCAAGCACAACTGCTGAGCATCTAGGTCCTAGGTCTGATACTCAGGTTGGGTAAAGCATTATGGAGTGTTTTCACCAGGAATTTCTCAGTAGCAGCCAGATAGTATGTATTTCCTGGATGACGGCAATCGGCTCGCCTCGTCTTCTACATTGGGGATTCGGATTTCACACATAGTCCCTAAAATGGACAGACTATTACATGGGACTTAAAAATAACTGGCTAAATGTGGGTTGTGTACTTGTCAGAAACATATCTCTATGTGTAAAAGAATACGTCAGTACTTACTGCAGTAGCCACAAGAACGACATCTTCTTGCTTGACAAGATAGACTCTGTACTGCGTAACTTTGATCAGCCATATCTGAGTAGCCACGAACTTGCTGGTTGCGGTCAGCGGGATTGTCACTTTGTCTACACTGTAACATGTTGTTGGTTAGCTACTTCAATTTCTGTAGTCTTTGATTGTCTATAATGGCAAAGCAATGAAGTAAAGTCTATTAATCTCTTCAAAATATTAAATAAAGATGAAGGCCAATATTGCCTTTGTGACTGAAAACATAACAAGATTAAGCTTTCTGGTTGATATTCAACACTTGGTTTAGTGCAGAGATTACATTCCAATTGCATTGAAGTAAGTGAAGTCAGAGATGATGACAAATATACATATGTAGCATCTATTTGGGGTCATCAAATTAATAGAGGAATAGAGGCAGAAGGGCGATGATTTATCAGAATCCTTTAACTTACTTCCTGAAGTCAACGTTGAGGTTGGAAGCTGATATTCTCCAGTCCATGGTAGACGGCACATAAGGTAGCAGAGCCTTCACGACAGGATGTTTCATCTGGCCGTTCTCCCACCAGCATAACAGCCTATAGCACATCATCAATGGAATTATGGCGGTCGCTGCTGCTGACGCAGGCAACCAGGGGTTGCGGTCCCCAGCCAAGAACAGGCAGAACACATAGCCCAGGGGCAACGCGGTGTGGATCAAAGCAGTTATCGTCGTCCTCTTCATGTGGTATCCGATAAAATTTGTATTTTCAGATCCGAGGAAACCTTCGAACAGCTGAGCTATTGTGAAGCCGGCCGAAACGAACTCGGAGGGCGGATAAACGACACATATTGAGAACAGAACGTAAAATAATGTCACTAACACATCCATTTTGGATCTAAAGCTTTAAAACATTTTTTTGCAAATTCCAATTTGTTTTAGATTCCAAAACACCCAAACGAAAATACTACGCGACGACGCGACGTCCAAATATTTTTGTTACGTCCAAATAATTTATTCTGACATTTGATTGAGTAAGTATTGATTTTCTCACTATGAAATAGAATGAATATAAAATAATACTGATAATCGACTAAAACAACTAAAGAATTCTATTATCGATGATGCTAACTCCAAACAAACTTCGAATTATTTGTGTTTACAAGATAAATAATATAAATTTTCTGGGATCATGGATCTTAGATTTAGTCAGTATTCTTAAGGTAATCATTCTATTTGATTTCTATTGATTAGAACATTAAAAATTATTTATTAATTTATTCAAGTTCATCAATTTGAGAATAGACGAAGGAAACTTAATGTTCCCATAACGAACCTTTGGCAGGCAGGTTCAGTGATAAGTTTATCTCGTATCTAGTGAACGACTGGAACTGTACAGAAAATGTCAGAAAAGGCTGCTTAGG
Source organism: Diarsia brunnea (assembly GCA_949774965.1). Taxonomy (NCBI): domain Eukaryota; kingdom Metazoa; phylum Arthropoda; class Insecta; order Lepidoptera; family Noctuidae; genus Diarsia; species Diarsia brunnea. Next base: position 1,374,738 of record OX459005.1, on the reverse strand, counting down.
GCAACAGGTTCTAAAATAAGTAAAACACATACGTACGAATAGAGAACCCCTCCTTTTTGGAACTTTCTTAAAACGTGGAAGGAAGTTACAGCGTCTCACGTTATCACAGCCTGTGGACTGTTTTGGAGTAATTCATTTTCCGATGAAGAAACTTCAAACGTAGAGTGAAGTTTTCATTAGTAAGACTAATTTGTATCTTCTGCAAACAAAACCACGCGTGCACTACACTAGAACGATGACATGACACCACTACTTATGTCACATTGACGTATTGACGTTTGAAGTTGTGGATGTGGACACGTATTATTTTAGTTTTGGGTTGTAAATTATTCTCAATTGCCTTGTAATTTACACATTTTTTCGGTAGTTGAACGCAAAAAGTAATAACACATAGCTTTATACACTTAAAACCGGATACTAACATCAATTAAGGTAAGTAAATACTGATGACTGGCTGACCGACCGGACGCTTGTAATACCAAATTACATTAATATTTCAGGCTTAGGGTGGAGGTTATAGGAAAATTAAATATCTATCACTTATGGGGAATTAAAATTATTAAAGTCTTTCACATTTTAATGAGTTTTCTTTGAAGATAATGGGTGGAATAAGTCATCGGTGAAATATGATCGAAATATTCGACCCCTGAATCAGATATTCTATTAGGACCTTCATATATTATTTGTAACTTTATTTCACCTAACTGTAGCTCAATTGTTATTTCTCTATTTATGTCCTAACTGCTATATTTCAAAGTATAGATACAAACTTGATGCAATTTCAGCATGGCGGGTGTGGAACAGCCATGTTATACTCTGATCAACTTCCCGACGGATTCAGAGCCTTACAATGAGATGCAACTCAAGTTGGACCTTGGTAAGTTTCATTTTATATTCAAGACCCTAAGACCGTACTCCCCTACTTTAATGTTCAAAATGAAAAGAAGAAATGGGACCATTAAAAACATAGCTTTAACATTTCACATTAAACCTTACTTAATAATATTTCTTGCTAGTAAGCTCTAGTAGCTTACTAGCAAGAAATATTATTAAGGTATTAACATAAAGTGATACTACAACAAAACTTCTAAAGCAAATTACACCATCTTCTAACAAAAACCAATTTTCATTCCCATACAGAAAAAGGTGACATAAAGAAGAAGATAGAAGCGTTAAAGAAGACAATCGGCATAATTCTATCTGGTGACAAGATCCCTGGTCTCCTGATGATCATCATCAGGTTTGTGCTGCCTCTGCAGGACCATATGATCAAGAAGCTGCTTCTCATCTTCTGGGAGATTGTGCCTAAGACCACACCTGATGGCAAGTTGATGCAAGAGATGATCCTTGTGTGTGATGCATACAGGAAGGTGTGTGAATCTTTAATTGTTTTACCAGTTTTTAGTACTCATTTCCAAAGTGTCTGCGTCATCTGGGGCTATTTTTATGCTTATACATTACTTTTTACTTCTGTTATTAAAATTAATCCACATAAAAATTAATTCAGATGTGAAGCATATAATATGATAAGGATCTTTTTTATTGTAATGCTACACATTAAATATAACACTAATTATTTACTTTGATCAATATCTATTGATCAAATCTGCATCAGACTTTACTACATCACTAATTGAGTAGTGTGGAACTTTCAAAAACGAAACAGATCAACAATCCAACTTTAATTTAATGTGAAAAGATTGATTTTATATGGCATACACGGGACATCACACTCGTGGAGCTCGTGGCTTAATAAGAACTGCCACTCGGGTCGATCTTTAGGTAAAGCTGTGCTTGCCTAGGTCGGTCTGTGGATGGGTGACCGCCCGACATACCGAGTTTCCTCCGTGCCTCGGAAAGCACGTTAAGCTGTTGGTCCCGGCTGCCATATATAGATCTTTGGCAGTCGTTACAGGTAGTCAGTAAACCTGAAAGTCTGACAACCAGTCTTACCTAAGGATATCGTATTACCCAGTATTAACTGGGTTGTGGAGGTCAGATAGGCAGTCGCTTCATGTAAAATACTGGTATTCAGCTGCATCTGGTTAGACTGGAAGCCGACCCTAACATAGTTGGGAAAAGGCTAGGCAGATGATGACACGGGACATCACACTATGTCTAACAGTGTAATGGCATACAAGTCGGTTTTAGTGCCCATGCATGCATAATTGCATATAGATATTTTTTTTTGTTTATCAAACGTTGCTCCTCACTAGGATTTTCTCCTGTATCGTGGGTGCGTTTACAAACATTTAAATTCACATACACAAATACCCAGACCCGGAACAACTACCTGTAGGTCGTACAAATATTTGTTCCGTGCGGGGATCCAACCCGCGACACGCAGCACAGCAGTCCAATCGCTCAGCCACTGCGCCAACCGTGCCGTCTAAGATGTTTAACATCATAAACTAATTATGATCCAGGATCTGCAACACCCCAATGAGTTCCTCCGTGGCTCCACCCTACGGTTCCTCTGCAAGTTGAAGGAGCCAGAACTCCTGGAGCCTCTGATGCCTGCCATCAGAGCTTGTCTGGACCACCGTCACTCTTATGTGAGGAGGAATGCTGTACTTGCCATATTCACTATCTACAGGTTAGTTTGTACAACAACGACACCACAACAACAACTGCAATTGCAGGTTTTCATTGCAGTGTCTTAGGAGAAAAACCAATGAATAATGATTATATCTCCCTCTATGTGTCTAGCTGGCAGTAATTCATTGTTTGATAAATCCAGTTCAAAAAGTTTAATACTTCATAATGCATTGTTATAACTACTTATAACACAACATTAACATTGTTTATTTGTATACTACATGTGTAAACTTGTGATTGGCCATATTTTGTTTAAACTATTACCCACTGTGCTTAGCCGTAAGTTTTCCTAATAATGAAATACATAAAGAACCGAGTTTTTCAATGGTAATCAATCATACTAAACTGCAAGAGCAAAAGAACTGCAATAAAGTAATTACCCACCCTTATAAATATAGTGATATTGCTGTTGGACATACCTTTTGGTGCCACATACCCCAGAAATCTGCTCTTGCTACTCAAACACAATTTCAATAGGCTGAATATTATCGCACAAACTTTCAAGACTAAAACCAATTTTTCCACCCAGAAACTTCGAGTTCCTAATCCCTGACGCGCCAGAACTGGTCGCCAACTTCCTGGAGACGGAACAAGACATGTCGTGCAAGAGGAACGCCTTCCTCATGCTGCTACATGCTGACCAGGAGAAGGCACTGTCCTACCTCGCGTCCCGGCTCGACAACGTGCAGGGCTTTGGAGACATCCTGCAGTTGGTCATTGTGGAGCTCATTTACAAGGTTAAGACTTTTTTGTTTATTTATTTTTGACCTAAAAATTCGTTCCTCCTTTCATAATTAGTCATAACTTTTAACTGACTGCTTATTTTTTTTTGTCTCATGTTGAAAGTTCTGCCACTCAGGTCGATCTTTAAGTTAAGCCACGCTTGCCTAGGTTAGTCTGTGGATGGGTGACCACTCATTATATACCGAGTTTCCTCCTATTACATGGGACTTAAACTTAACTGGGAAAATGTGGGTGTACTATTAGGTACACCTCTGGCTCACTCTTCGAGGATTACAAGTGTGATGTTACGTGACTTTAATCTTGTTTTATGTGTAGGTGTGTCATGCGAACCCATCAGAGCGCTCCCGTTTCATCCGCACAGTATACGGACTGCTGAACGCGACCAGCGCGGCCGTGCGATACGAAGCAGCTGGAACCCTCGTCACGCTATCTAATGCTCCTGCTGCCATCAAAGTAAGCGTTGATTATTTCTAAGTTGCTTACATTCTTCTTTCATTTACCCATCAGACTATGAGTAAATGCATGCATGCAGAGGATGCACCTGTGTCTGCATAAACACTTGTGTATTATAATATCTTCCACGCCGATGACTAATCTCCGGTAAGATTGGCCAACGTGACCAAAAATGGTCGGGATGACCATAAAAATCGCATTTGTTGTGTATTATTGACATGAGTGTCGTTTTATTGTGTTTATCAGCCTACTCTATGATATTAAAACGTTCATTTAAACCATAAGGAAAATTGCAAAGATAAAAAAACGCCTACACTCAACCGAGACGCAGATTTTGCGTTTTGTTTTACGATAAGCGGATGTTTTGAGGGCTATCTTATTATTTTGACACTGAAAAAGTTCTGATTCTCAGACTTTTTGAATAACTTTTCATTTAATTTTGTAGCATGCGATTTGACGTTTACCGTCCAATTCCGTGTATACACAGACACATCACATTAAATTATCTTTCCATCCCCACAGGCGGCAGCAGCATGCTACATCGACCTCATCGTGAAGGAGAGCGACAACAACGTGAAGCTCATCGTGGTGGGCAGACTGGCCGCGCTGCGGGAGGAGGGGGGGGAGGCTGCGGCGCGAGCCTTACCGGACCTGGCCATGGATGTGCTGCGGGTGCTGGCGTCCTCGGATCTGGATGTTAGGAAGCACACCTTGCAGTTGGGTAAGTCATGAAAACTATGTCAAAAGTTTTGTGGACAAATCTTCACGAATACCGACCAAAGTACCTAAAGTCTGTTTTTTAATCCCTGAGACTAAATTGACAGATGCAAATGTCAAACTTGCAAATAATGCTGCCAGCTTTTTTGTTTAGTGTTGTACCTACGATACCGGTTTGTTGAATCGTAACTTTTTATATTTATTAGACGATTAGAGCAAAAATTACAGATGCTATCAGTGTTGTTCCCGTACACGATAAAACGGATATATGAACCATTTTCTTATAAAACGGCAGCACTTTAGAAAAATACGGCAATTATTGGAACTTGACACCATACAAACAATTGCAATTCTAATACGGCAGTTAGTGTGTGATTTTGACCACCAACCCCCCACCCCAACTCCAACCCTCATTAAACAGGAACAACACTGGATGCCATTTTATTTACCTTATTCGTCCTTGAACCTCTGAAGTGTTCGAATACGCCCTTTGTGTCTATTGCGATACAATATCTAGTGTTTTTTTTTTTATATTTTCGTTGAGTTTGTTTCTGTTGCTTTGTTATTTTTTTGTGTTAAGTGTTGTGGTTTTGTTACGTTTTTTGTTTTCACTGAACATTTATCATGGACGCTCACCCTTCTACTTCGTCGCGTAGGCGTGAAGAAGAAAGTTTATCGCCAAGAAAAAAACGTAAGCTCATATTATCATTTAGCCAAACAGAAAAAGATATGATCATGAACGCTTTCAAAATATGTTCGTACTGAAACGAAAACCGAATCTCCAACCGAGACGCCGAAAAAAAACGAATTTGTTTTAAAAACTGCCGAAATCCTGAACATATCCAGAGCTACAATCTACTGGGTGCTGAAGGAGCACAAAGAGAATTAAAATTTTAGCTCTCCGAAAATACCTGGCCGTAAATTTAACTTCAAAGACTAATTGGACGATTTCACTCTTTCAGCTATACGTCGAAAAGTTTAAAAAAAAAAATTAAACGTTGCCCCACACTAGGAATTTCTCGTTTATCGTGGTTGCGTTTACAAACACTTACAACTCACGTACACAAACAGACCCAGACCCGAAACAATTACTATTTGTAGGCCATCCAAATATTTGTTCTGTGCTTGGATCGAACCCGCGACACGCAGCGCAGTAGTCCAATCCCTTAGCCACTGCGCCAACCGTGCCGTTAAATTTTTTTATGGAAACGAATCACGCTTGCTAAAAATAATAAAACTTTCAAATTGAATGAAGTACGAAGCCTTTTTGATTGAAGAAGGGCTTCGTCAAGTGACCCCGCAGCGGTGGAAAGACTGTGGCTCATGTTTAAAATTGAGGATGAAATGCGTCATCCGGGTCATATAGTCGAAGACATTACTGATCGATTTATAATAGAAGTAGCCAGCGACTCTGATGATTCAGACATGGAGTCATTTTCGGAATCTGATTTATAAAATTAAAATTCCTTTTATTTCATCCATTAATAGTTTTAAATATACACAGATTTAAAGTAAAATGACATGCATGCATGATTAATGAATTCCTGTAATTATTTATTTAAAAATGTTACACGTTAAATATATCTACACCATAATACTTGTGTATTATTTCGTTTTAAATAACTACCTACACCTTTTACTCAGGATAACTTATTATAGAAAAACGATATTAATTGATTTCATTAACGGCAATTTACGGTAGTGGCACATCACTATTTAAAAATAGCAAAAAACTGACAACCCACGTAATGTCATTTTAGTCTCCGAGATTAAAAAACAGACTTTAATCTGATTCGTGAAAATTTCCCCACAGGTGAATGGTCTTATGACTTTAAAAAACTCGACGGGTTTCCCGGGAAAGTCATATTTTTTTCCTGTAGAATACATGCATCTATGTCATTCAGAAATCAAAATATTTTTTTTCACATAGGCCTACTTGGGCACTTATAAAAGGTGAACGGTTCGGGTTGGTGGTTTCATATGGAGAAGAACCGGCAAGAAACTGCATTCTTCTGCAACATGTTGATTAAACATTGTAAAACTTGTTTTTCCTGCCCATTCGGCTTATTTCAGCACAGTGTTACGAGCTGGGTATGCGATAAATAAAAACACTACCAATTAAAAACACGAAATAATTTTATTACTTACAAACACTTAATACACAATCACTTTAACACTACTGAACACTTAATCGCACTAGAAGTGACTAGATAATTATCTCTTCGAACCTTTCGTTGTCTCGCTTAAAAGTAGACTGACTCGCTCCGACCTCTGCCAGCCCTTTTATAACCAAACGCACAGAAGATGTTCGAGAAAATTCCCTATTGTTAACTAAAAATGAATAAAGCATTCACAAAGAAAAATAAACTTTAAGATAAAATAACCAACAAGGAAGAAGTTACTTTACGTCTTCGGCATACGGTCGAAATTGCAATGGCAATTATACCGCCGACGCTGCACGCGTAATGACCTTGGGAATACAGTGGAAATACCTACGGAATGTACTCGATTCTTGTAGGTACTACACAATTATTAGCGAGGTTTCTTGAAGATTCTAGATGACCGGCGTAACAATTTAGTTTTAGTTTAAAAACTCACCCATCCCAATCCATTTCTATGTTCAGGTATTGTTCAATGTACATATTGTATTATTTACGTACAGCGCTGGAGCTGGTGAGCTCCCGGCACGCGGAGGAGCTGGTGCAGGTGCTGCGCAAGGAGGCCGCGCGCGCCACGTCGGCCGAGCACGACGACGCCGCCAAGTACCGCCAGCTGCTGGTGCGGGCTCTGCACCGCGCTGCACTCAAGGTATGCTGTTGACTTGCTGCACGTAGACCACGTTTTTGTCACTAACTACATTTTTTTAACCATAATTAAATCTAGTCAGTATGTCCAAATTAACAGTCAATATTGACCACATGTATAGACTAGAATGATGCAAAAGGAGTATGTAAGGATTGTAGCAGGTGGCGTTCTGTGGTTTCTACCTACCCCCATGGAGAGAGGCGTGAGTTTATGTGTGTATATTGTTCATCATAGCTCATCAAATCCGTGGGAACAATTTGACTCTGAAAACAGCTTTACTTTGTCGTCCAAGGTTTTAGTAGTACTACAGAAATTGACCGTACTTGTTCAGTCTCTTGACTGATCTGTTGACATATTGTCATTTCTTTTTAGTTTTAGCCTCTCATCATCTTCCTGCCCTTATCCCATTCTATTTGGTGTCGGCGTAACACGTTTTCTTCTTCCATTCTTTCCTGTTACACGTCAAGGTGGCATTTATTCCTTTCTCATTCATATCATTTCTTACACAATCCATCCATCTTTTCTTTGGCCTTCCTCTCCCTCTCCATCCATCAATATTTATATCCATCACTTTTTTAGTCACATGCGTTTCATCCCTCCTCATTACTTGACCATACCAAGATAAACGACTATCTTTCAACTTTTCTGTAACAGGTACCACTTTCAAACTTCCTCTAATATACTCATTCCTTACTTTATCCATTCTCAACATTCTCATCTCCGCTACATGCAATCGTTTTTCATCTATCTTTTTCAAAGCCCAGCAAAACTGCAAACAGCAAACTGTCGTACTGTATGGATCAGAGGATCCATACAGTACGACAGTTTTAGTTTTAGGATAAAACTAGGATATTACTAAACCTAGGATATTATTCATCCCATTTGCCTAGCCGGGTCGCCTTCCAGTCTGGGTTCAGCTGAATGTCAGTAAAATGACTATCATTATAAATATGTGTCGTAGTTCCCGGAAGTAGCCGGCAGCGTGGCTCCGGCGCTACTGGAACTGCTGGGCGACGGCAGCGAGCCAGCCGCGCACGATGTGCTGCTGTTCCTGCGCTCCGCACTGCACACCTTCGTGGACCTCAGGGACCATATCTATCAGGTAACTTTCCCACGCGATGTGTCAGCAGCTAGTTTACTAGTTGCTGTAGCTTGTGAATGCATATTTGCATTCTGAAATACCGGGACATTATACGTTTTTATTGATAAAACAATTCTACGAAAACATTAATTGAATAAAGTTTTGTAAGTTGGTTTTTTTTTTAAAACGTTGCCCCACACTAGGAATTTCTCCTGTATCGTACGTGTGTTTACAAACATTTAAACTCACATACATCGTCATACAAATATTTGTTTCGTGTGGAGATCGAACGCGCGACACGCACCGCAGCAGTCCAATCGCTCAGCCACTGCGCCAACCGTGCCGTCAAATTGGGGTGAAATTAGGGGGAAAAGTTTGTATGGTAATCGACATTTTCACGCGGGCGATGCCGCGGGCAAAAACTAGTTGTTGTATAATCAATTTGTTTTATTTCCAGAAACTGCTAGAATCAGTCCCGGGCATCAAGGTGGGCAAGATAGCTCGTTCAGCGCTGTGGCTGCTGGCGCAGTTCGCCGACACACCCGCGCGGGCCAGCGCCGCCTTGCGCGCGCTGCAGGCCGTCGTGCCTGCTGCGGCGGGGGGTGACACGGTGGGTTTTTTTTTTATTTGCTGCTTTATAGTATACAGGGTGTAAACGTCATAAAACACATTTTACGGTAAAACTCAATGTAGCACTGTTAAAACATTTTGCTAGTGGATGCTTTGAATAGTACACGGGCTATGGAGATAATTTAAGTAAAGTTATAACCTGAAAAAGAAAAACAGGTGTGAAAAATTTGGAACTTTGGCCCTCAATATCTCCGTACCTACTGGTTTGTCAGGTATAGTCTAGAAGAAAATATCGAAGTGACGGGGAGAACAAGTACCTAAATTTCTACTTTGTCAAGGATACTTTTAAACCTTTTAGTAACGGGCTCGTGTCCGCAACTCCACGTCTAAAGCGCGTATTTAGCGTACGAGTGGGAACATTATTCGATCCACCCCAAGAACACCAAGGGTTTGCTGACAATCTCGCGGAGAGTACCGAAACAGCCTTGTTCGGGGTAACCCCTGGACAGTGCAGGTTGCTGCTTCATTTGAGGAAAAGTCCTTTTTCGTCACCCACTAGGGATGGTCTCAGCCACGACACACTGCAGCAAGATTGTTGTCGCTTGTGTGTGAGTCGTGTTGTGACAAGGTGTTGTGACAAGGTGTTGTGACAAGGTGTTGTGACAAGGTGTTGTGACAAGGTGTTGTGACAAGGTGTTGTGACAAGGTGTTGTGACAAGGTGTTGTGACAAGGTGTTGTGACAACGTGTTGTGACAACGCCAGGCAACATTCGCACCGCTTGGTTTAGAGCATGCTAGTCACCGCAACTCGTATTGTCGAGGCATGGTACTCATGCGACGGGGATAAATGACGCTTGTACCCTTGAGCGCGGTCTAAACACATATTATGAACATAAACTAATACCACACAAAATAAAACTGCCATTTATTTATACGTCTTTCGATTATTAAATATTTCTATTTTACACAAATTCACGGTAAATTGTAATAGCGGCACCACTGTATTTTTGTTGTAGGAAGAAACAGATGCTCCGGCACCTAAGGTCCAGGACACATCTGCCCCGCGACAGCTGGTCACTAGCGACGGTACCTACGCCTCGCAGTCCGCATTCAACTTGCCAGTGTAAGTTTATATTTTTTTTTATACTGAGGGAAGTCGTCCAATTAAACTGAAAAGAATACTCAACAATATGTGCATTCCTTAGTAAACAACAGAAGTCCAAACTTAAGATATGCCAGCGAGCAATATGTGATAAGTGATACAGATACAGATCGCGTTAGCGTAACTCAAGTTATAGATATTGGCGAACAGCTGAGCTAACGTCAGCGCTCACGTAGCGCGAAAGCACCCGGAAAGGTGCGCACAATACTCACCCACGGGACATTTCATTGAGCAGTAGTAACGGCCCCGATATCGATTAAGTTTCAAACCAGACAGGCGCATTACTTTATGTAATTCATTTAATCATAGCTTGATTGGACAAATAAAACATGACCTTACATCAAAAATTCGAAGAATGTGACGCCCGCGTGATGTCTATGCGGTGGATCGCAGCCCTCAGCTCTGTGTTCAAGCATTGGTAAAGTGAAAACGCTGATCTTTTAGTTCTTCATAATCATAAATCATTTATTTGCTGGTCAAGGGTCTTAGCGTGTCGATGCCAATCAAAATTGCATCGGCCCAAAATTTAGCAACGAGTTTGGCACTTACAGTGTCACTATCAGCTCCTCTGATGTACAAATAACAGGACAGGCATGACATGATATCAGGGCCCCGAGTCTGCTATTCAATAGTGTCAGAATGGTCTATCAGTGATCTCATAATTGTTGATTTTGACAACACCAAACTTGTCAAAATCATCAATTATGAGATCACTGATAGACCATTCTGACACTATTGAATAGCAGACTCGGGGCCCTGCTCGTTGCAAGAATTCCATGGATAATTGTTGATTTTGACAACACCAAACTTGTCAAAATCAACAATTATGAGATCACTGATAGACCATTCTGACACTATTGAATAGCAGACTCGGGGCCCTGGTATCGCATCGTTTTTGAAGTAACACCACATTCGCACTACAGGGCAGAGTCATCTATATAAATCTCCACCTGAACACGTTTTCTTTGCTGATTTTGCAGTAGCATTAACACAGAGCGTCTAAAGGATCTTTAATCCCCATTTTGCCAATTGTTTCATTATTTCTATAAATAGACAATCTGTTCCCCCTACAGTAGCAATACAACGCCAGCCAGCTCAGTACCTGGTCTCTGGACAGCTCTGGGCGAGGGCGAGTCGTTCACTGCGGCTTGTGCCTGTTCCGCGCTGTGCAAGCTGGCCCTCAAGCTGGACAAGCGCGACGCTACGGCCGCCATACATCTGGCCGCTAAGCTGCTGGCCTATCATAAGCAGAACGCTGGTGAGTACGCTTTGTTACTTCGAGCTGGACAAGAAATGAGAAAAGGGCTGAAAATTTTACCTTGGGGAACACCCATCTTAACTAGAGACCGTCGACCCCTGGAGGATGTCGCGCCATTGACATTTACTTTTTGCTGTCGGTTTGATATATAGGATTGCACTTAATCCAGCTTGTGTAGTCGAATTACGAAGTTCTGTCATTTACAGATCAGTGTGTTGTGGTCGACGCAGTCGAACGCTTTTGAGAAAATGCTAATGGCATCCTTGAACTTCTCCCAAAATTTGACTGATGAGTTTTGTTCCCGCTTCCGTTCTCGACTTACCTTTCGTGAAACCAAACCTTTGACTTTGCAGAATTTGTGTGTGAGACAACATCTGGTTAAGCATACTTTTTAATAGATTTTATTTCAATTATGGAAGCACAGAATTGAATATTGGTACCACTTTACGGTGTTTCATTGAATTAGAAAACTTGCTGCTGTCCAAAAATTGATTGAATATGCCTGTTAGGATAGGAGCAATTGAGTCAATTAGTTTTGACTCCAAGAGGCTTGACAGATATTCCTCGTGATTTCAGTATTTTTTTTAATAAATGCTATTCTTTCTTGTTAGGCACAAGCGGAGCCACATCCGGGCTCACAGCCGACGACCTGGAGCACGGCGCCATGTGTGTGCTGGTGGGCAGCGCGCGGCCCCAAGTCGTGCGGGACGCGCTACTGGCTGGCTCCAGCGCCGCACTGGCCGCGCTGCTGGCGCTACCCGACCGCGCCGCCAACTTGCTGGATGAGGCTGACAAGGTGAGTGTAGCAGTAGCGGTGACGCGCTACTGGCTGGCTCCAGCGCCGCACTGGCCGCGCTGCTGGCGCTACCCGACCGCGCCGCCAACTTGCTGGATGAGGCTGACAAGGTGAGTGTAGCAGTAGCGGTGACGCGCTACTGGCTGGCTCCAGCGCCGCACTGGCCGCGCTGCTGGCGCTACCCGACCGCGCCGCCAACTTGCTGGATGAGGCTGACAAGGTGAGTGTAGCAGTAGCGGTGACGCGCTACTGGCTGGCTCCAGCGCCGCACTGGCCGCGCTGCTGGCGCTACCCGACCGCGCCGCCAACTTGCTGGATGAGGCTGACAAGGTGAGTGTAGCAGTAGCGGTGACGCGCTACTGGCTGGCTCCAGACTTTGCCCCAGCAAAGTTTCAGATGGCGCAATTCTTACCAATATCTAAAAAACTTTCAATAAAAAATGTACAGAAATATTCAAAACCACTTTTGTTCCCAGGACCGTGAAACGAAGCGTCAAGACAGCAAAGTGGACGTGGAGGCTGGTATTATATTCGCGCAGTTGGCTGGCAACACCACCGCTAGCACACACCACGATATGTTCGAGTTGTCGCTCAGTAAGGCGCTGCAAGGTATGGACTGTTATATATTTTATGGTGGACTTTTGAATGGAAGCTGTATGGGTACATTAACCGTCATAATTCCAGGAGAATCACTTAGAATCTTTCTGAGAAATTTTGATCTGCTCACGCTGTACAGATTTGGCAAATAGTGTGTACTCAGCAAGAAAGTGGTCCATTTAAACAAAAAAAAAAAAAACGAATCAACCAATTAATATCGACACTTAAATGTATCATAAAATTAGAAAAGTCAGAAATTTCAAAAAACTTTGCCAATACTTTTTGTATTTGGTTATGAAAGAACGAATATTGGTCAAGACCTGCTTTGATGGGTCTGGCTGCTGAGATTGAGGTCCCGGTTCGATATCTGTATTTTTCCAGGAATTTCACCACTTACGAGCACGGAGTCTGGATTCGTGTCCTGTTGATGGTAATTAGGCTCACCCTCTTTTACAGGGGCCTTAAATAAAACTGGTCAAATGTGTACCATTAGGTACACCTCTGCCTAACCCTTCGTGGTTTGCAGCGGTGATATCATGTTGTGGAGAGTAACAATATTTTAATTTAAAAGGGGTTTCTTTATTACTTGCCTATTATTTTCCATAGAGATAAATGGGCAACTACACGGACATGTGAACGGGACTGTATTTCTGTATCTTTTTGTTTCGACAATAGGGTACTTAAAAAAAAAAATAATTAGCCCGTCGGATATATTTCCAAAAAATATTGGATACGTATTTTTTCTTTTTTCACGTAAACAAACAATGAAGACGACACAGTGCTTTGAAAAATCGTGTGACGTCATATTCTAAGACATTAGTATGACATTTTTTACCGGTGAGGGACGTTACAAACCCCCACTCAAATCTTTGACGCGTTTTATCTTCGTAAATTTTTATTGATTTAATAAAACAAAAAATACGTACTTATCCAATATTTTTCGATAATCTAACAGACGGACTAATTAGGGTTATTCCTATTCAAAAGTGCCTATAATGAAGTAATTGCTTTACGTTTGTATTAATTCACGTTCCTCAGGTCGCAGCACAGGCGTGAGTGAAGAGCGCGGCAAGTTGTCCAAGGTGACGCAGCTGACGGGCTTCTCAGACCCCGTGTACGCGGAGGCCATCGTCGCCGTCAACCAGTACGACATCGTACTCGATGTGCTTGTGGTTAACCAGACCGGTGAGTTTTATTGCTAGTAGTTTTAACTAAGGAAAGAAAGCAGACGGCCTCGTTGGCCCAGTGGTCGTAAGCGACTGCTGAGTATGAGGTGCTGGGTTCGATTTTCGAGTCTGATAAATTGTTAATAATAATAATTTATTTTGCAATAAAAGATGTACATTTGGACAACATTAGGTTACAAACAGATGGAGATGAATGGATGGATGGATGGTCATGTTAATTGGTTTGTCCATCAGAAACGTCTCAGTAATAGCTATGGAGTCTGGATTAGTGCCCGGTTGATGGTAACAACCTCGCTTACATAGGCCTTAAACATAACCACCGAAATGTGGCTGTCCTGTTAGGTACACCTCTGCCTGACCCTTAGGGATCACAGGCGTGATGTTAAGTAATGTTTGGTATGTCAGACGACACGCTCCAGAACTGCACGGTGGAGCTGGCGACGCTGGGCGACCTGCGGCTGGTGGAGCGGCCGGCGGCCGTGGTGCTGGCGCCGAGGGACTACGCCACCATCAAGGCGCATGTCAAGGTGGCCTCCACTGAGAACGGCATCATCTTTGGGAACATCGGTGAGTGTGCGCTAGAGCTTCTGACATTCTTCGATGTTTTATGTACAGTCAGCATAAGAAGTAGATTCACACTACTCAAAGTTTCAAAGCAGTTTTTTTTGAATAATAACTTGCTAGTTATTACTCGTTATAACAATTTATTGAAGAGTAAGGAATATTTTAAAGAATAACCTTCTGAACCATTGTAAATAATAGGTTGAGTCTTGTACATCAATTAATTAAAATTCCAAAATGTTAGGTTACTTCTGTTTGGCCCCAAAACTTTACTCACTGATGCAGTCAGAAGGTGCAACAAACACGAGTATCGTTTGGCTATTTCGGACTAATCGTCACATCCACTGTTCAATGGTCAATTCTTCGTACTTAAAACCGTAATATTTATGATATATTTTGGCAAATTGAAAGCTATTTTCAGCAGAATTAACACTAGAATGCAAACATTCTTACGAACACGAATGAATATAATTTCTATCCAGATTAGTAATTAATGAGGAGCTCGTGGCTTAATAAGAACTGCCACTCGGGTCGATCTTTAGGTAAAGCTGTGCTTGCCTAGGTTGGTCTGTGGATGGGTGACCGCCCGACATACCGAGTTTCCTCCGTGCCTCGGAGAGCACGTTAAGCTGTTGGTCCCGGCTGCCATATATAGATCTTTGGCAGTCGTTACAGGTAGTCAGTGACCTGAAATTCTGACATCCAGTCTTACCAAAGAGTATCGTATTACCTAGTATTAACTGGGTTGTAGAGGTCAGATAGGCAGTCGCTCCATGTAAAATACTGGTATTTAGCTGCATCCGGTTAGACTGGAAGCCGACCCTAACATAGTTGGGAAGTATACTTGTTAGAAACTAGTAAGTTCACACAACGCTCGTTCAATATCTGTGTCTAGTATTATCCTATGCTTCTGAAGTGGTATTTCATGTTGTTCTCACTAAACACTTGGGCCACAGTATACGAGGTATCGGGCGCGTCCATGGACCGCGGCGTGGTGGTACTGAACGACATCCACATCGACATCGTGGACTACATCCAGCCCGCCGTCTGCATCGACGCCGACTTCAGGCAGATGTGGGCCGAGTTCGAGTGGGAGAATAAGGTAATTGTATACTGCAACTTATTGTTATTGATATAGAGTGCAAAGTTGTACACACATCGAAGCAGATATTAAAATGTTTTTCTCTCTAAAATCTCTCTTTCTCTGCACTTCATCACACGAAATTGTTTAAGTAGACAGTTGTAATATGTAATTAAATAAAATTTACCAAGTTTTAGGAATTAACTTGTGCTTTAAGGAAGTTGAAGTAATTATTTTTGTATTCTATTTGGGGAGTCTTGTTTTTATTAGCTTTCCTTAAATGTAAAAAATATGTTTAACGACTTCGTTTTACCACTCTAAAGTTGATTGTCACTTGCACGTAATAAAATACCTAGATCTAGGTCTATGATAGTTATAGTTAATTTACCGGGACAATTGTTAAGAAAGTAAATCATTAAAATGTCGACTAACATGCAATTATAGGATAGAAATCCCATAGATTTTGCTATATTCCGTATTATTTTTTTCCATTCAATCAGCTTGTCCCAGCCCAGTGCTCCCTCTGACCCTCGGCGTGGTTGCGCACGGGCTGCACTGGGCTTACGTTGCTGTATACTAGTAATAATCATAAAAATGTTAATTATTAATTATTGTAGGTATATTCATATTGGTTGTTGTCCCATAGGTGTCCGTGAACACGAACATCACAGATCTAAGTGAATACTTACAACATCTACTGTCTTCTACCAACATGAAGTGTCTTACTCCTGAAAAGGTAATATTGTTGTTTTATTTGTTCGTTTTTATTTAAGATCTAGTTTTCGGTACTGAAATAGTAAAACGGGATCATTATGAGATAACTTGCTTCCGTGTGTATGTAAGATACTTGAATGAAGTTATTTTTCTTGAAAATAAACATTTGTTTTTCTGGTGTATAATTTTTCCCGCCTGTGGTGAGGTCAGCCTTTGTGGGTGAGCTAGATTGGCCGGGCCCTTAGAGTTATGCATTGGCGGAAAATCGGGGCTGCCTATGATTTAAATACAAACTCGTATCTCTTCTCTCTCTCATCTTGGCCAAATGCACTAAAAGGACTAAAAGCCCTTTTTTTAAAGGTATCTTAACACTGTAAACACTTCCAATGTATTTTAAAATCTGTAAAATTAATGGTGGCAATTTCGGATTTCATAAAGAACATAGCTACATTACTGTGGTACTACAAACGGAAAAGATCCCAGAAGACTGGACTAAATCGACAATCATACAATCTTTATGATCAATCGTTAATTTGTACGTCCCGCAGGCGCTATCCGGCCAGTGCGGGTTCATGGCCGCCAACCTGTACGCGCGCTCCATCTTCGGCGAGGACGCGCTGGCCAACCTCAGCATCGAGACTCCGCTGCACAAGCCCGGCTCGCCCGTCGTGGGACATGTGCGGATACGGGCCAAGAGCCAGGTATGGACTGCTTTGTCAACATTACCAATAATATAATGTAATCCCCTTTTTAGAGCTCCGTAGCCGAATAGCAAAAAACGGAACCCTTGTAGATTCGTCTGTCTATCCGTCCGTATGTCACAGCCACTTTATTAGGAATCTATTGAGACTACACAGTTGAAACTTGGTAGATAAATGGTAAATGTATTCTGTGAACCGCTTTAAAATTTTTATACATAAATAAAAGATTAAGGGCGTGGAAAATCTTCATAGATGTCCTCCGCCCTGGGGCGAGCGGTGGGCACTGTCAGACTCGTACTGACTAAAATTCACCCCGGTGTTCCCCTTCCCACTCTTGCACCGGAGATCATGGGAACCAGTGCGCCTTCTTCGAAACAATCTGGCCCTCCCCTTTAGAGGCTGGCCTCTTTGTCTCTCCTCTCTATGTAACAGTGACGTAAGAGAGACGATCATCGACGGAACAGATCAATCGATTTAATGAATAGGGGGTAAATTTTTATTAATTTGATAAAACAAAAAACGTGTCCAATATTTTTCGATAATCTAACTGGACGGACTAATTAGAATCATATTTTTTTTACCCAGTCCGATCCCCTATTGCAAACTCATGATAGTTATTATTTTTAGTAGAATGCATTTGCCAAATGTTCAACGTTTAATTCGCGACTGACAGATGTCTGTGTATATATATATAGCGAGTATATTTATTAAATTTCGTTGTCGCAAGCGCTACTGCTGAATGTGATATCCTGAGTGCCATTTCAAGGTCGGGCGAATAGGGTAGTTAACAAAAAAAATCTAATTAGTCCGTCGGATAGATTTCCAAAAAATATTGGACACACATTTTTTATTTTCACGTAAACAAACAATGAAGACGATACAGTGCTTTGAAAACTCGTGTGACGTCATATTCTAAGACATTAGGATGACATTTTTACCGGTCACAACCCCCACTCAAATCTGTGACTTGTTTTATCTTCGTCAATTTTTATTAATTTGATACAACAAAGAATACGTAGGTATCCAATATTTTGCGATAATCTAACAGACTGACTTATTAGAAACATTTTTTTTGTCTGCACGCGTAGTATGGCAATTCTATCTCTATTCTACCAAGAATAGACAAAGCTTTTTCCATACAATTTGACATTAAATTTGGCTACAATCTGTCATTTTGTCGATTCTTCCGTAGACAAAACCCGTTTCTACGGTGGCATGCTAGGCGGGCAGGAAACATATTGTTAATGAGATTGTAAGCAGGATTTTTTTAGTTTCCCGAAGCCTAAAATTGTATGACAGTAATAAGCTCGTTCACTTTTACATGAGACAAAAGAACTAGAGCATGTCACCAACAGACAGTACTCCCCTATTTCGGCATAAGATACATCGGCCCATTAGCTCAGTTGGTTAGAGCGTCGTGCTAATAACGCGAAGGTCGCGGGTTCGATCCCCTCATGGGCCACAATATCTTTTTGTATTTTTCTCATATTTCTTGTTTTGTTTACTAATTTTTGTACAATATTTTTAAACACATATCTGATGGTATCTAGTAGAGATGACATAAAAGATCTATCTATTTTTACACGAAATCTCTTACAGGGGCATTGTAGTCATCATTATGAACAATTTTTACTATGGGGACGAAACCTAAAATCGCAAAAAAAAATCAGCTGATCCATACATTTTGACGAGTTATGCGAACATAATTATAGGGAAAAGTTGATTTTTTTGAAGTGAAAGCTTCTTAAGCGGCGTTGTGCACTTTTTTGGGATGGGTAAAAAGTTTTAAACACGCGTCAGGCATCGAAAATTCGTAAGACGGCGCAGGGCGCTTGCACGAATGGATAGCGCAATAAATGCATATTTTATTTAACCACATAACAAGGGATCGGACAACATAAAAAACTAATTAGTCCGTCAGATAGATTTCCAAAAATATTGAACACATATTTTTTCTTTTTTCACGTAAACAAAAAATGAAGACGATACAGTACTTCGAAAATTCGTGAACTCCTCGAAAACGTCACATGTCAGTACATTTTTTACTCATGATCTTTGACACGTTTTATCTTCGTCAATCTTATTAATTTGATAAAACAAAAAACACGTATCCAGTATTTTTCGATAATGTAACTGACGGACTAAACAGAATCATATTCTTTTGAGTCAATCCGATCCCCTATTCGTGCGAAATTACTCCCTAACCAATCCAAAATATTCAAAAAAAACTACTAATGTTCAAGTTTTCACTTCTGCCGGACGGCGCTCCCGCAAGCCGTTGTTTATTTAGATTCGAGGTTGTTACCATAGTAAATTGTAAAAGTGGTTATGAACATATAGACCTTGTATAACTATGTTACAGTCAAACTTGTTAATCGGTCAAGTTCAAGTTAAAACTAGTTTTCTCTATTAAAATATTTTAACTAAAGCACAAGGTCACAACAAAAAATACTTAAGTTTTCTAATGACCTTTACGATACACGAAATAAGTAGTCAAATGAAACAGAAACCACCTCATAAGGTTCTAAGTATATGTAAGTCATCATATTAATAGTTTTAACCGGTCAAAAGTAGTTTTGACTGTGACATAAACATACGTCTCAGCTGTCTTCTCGTATTTAACGTACAAACCTTTACCCCTTGCAGGGCATGGCGCTATCTCTCGGAGACAAGATCAACATGATGCAGAAGACTCCTCAGCAGAAACCGCAAGCGAGCACCATTCCCGCCGCGTAAGATATATCACCATATATGTATTGACTATCTAACAACTACACTTGTGTGACACGAAAATAGACCTAATGGGTATTTGTATTAAAGGGTGTTCAATCGTGAATGGAAAATGTTTAAGGTTTATTATTGCTTGCATGTTTTTGTTTTATGAGGTTGTCGTGAAGAACTAAATTGAGATGATTACTAGGGTACAGTGCGACAAGGATCTTTTAGTGCTTTGTAAAAAGGTGGGTGTTGGTAAACATATTTGTCTTGAATAAACATGATGAAGAAGTTAGTTCTGATAATCGCCACACGCTGAAAGATCCATGTTGGACTATACCAAATAGTACTGATGTATAAATAGAGATTATACAATTAAACAGTCGTTAAAATCATTCAACTAAGATACTTAATATGATCTACAACTTATTACGTAGGAGAAGGAATCGAATAAAAAATCTGATAAACATCTTCTGATCGTACGAAATTAGACCTTGTTTTGTAATGTTTAAAGTCGTCATTTTAAATTAAATCTGACGCATCCTATAACACGGTTCGAAGGAAGTTTAAAATTAGAAACGCTAACGTAAAGGCTACTACTTATAAATTAGACTTTAAGTAACAGTTATAAGGATTGTTTTTGAATGAATTGTAGTTTCGGAAGAAAATTACTTTTCGCAAACAAATGATTTCGGTTAGCTCCATACTAGGTATCACGAATATTGTTTTGAATGAATCGGAAATGACGTCTTTCATATATTCCGGGTATTATTAAGTTCCTAGCCATCGTTAAAATGTATTAAAATTCGTTCGATAAAAAATTATAATTAAATTATACAAAACTAACCGCATTTGTGTTTGAGTTATTTTAATAAATCATTGCATTTATAAATGTTTGTTACTTACTGAAGCTTTTATGTTTTATGTAGGCGAGGCCCGGCAAACGCCGGCATTAGTAACGCGAGGCAGAAGAAGAAGACTTAAACCTTATTCGTAGGTCATTATGGTCGAGTCTTGACCCTTCCAGCTGACTATCTCGAACTTGACACGACAGATATCACTGATTTAGTACACTTTTGTGTGAGAGGCTTGCTGCCGTGCTAACGAAAAGTGCAATAACTCGAGTTTCGCGCCAAATTGAGTTAAGTACATATTTGGATTTGCAGAACGAGATGTATATATTCATTTTACACAGTTTTTGCGTAATATAAGATTTTAAATTGACATGGTCACTAACACTATTATTTATACTGAAAACGGGATATTTACCATGTTTACTTATTGTTTCGAGTTCCCGATATTTCGGCACTGTTACAAGCACCATGATCACAGATAAACTAATTGCCCGTTTTCAGTATAAATAATAGTTTTTACGTATCTTCATAGATACGTAGCCGGTTTTGATACTAAAACTAACTGAAATATCTAGGTCGTAACAATACAAAAATAAATTTTTAAACGCGTTTTTCTCGTAATCAGGTTTAACCTAGTTATTGTACTTCTCGTTAGCACGGCAGCATGACTTAACCTTGCGTTATTTGTCTTGTTACAGTACTGTAGTCTGCCAAAATTATCATTAAATTAAGTTTGACTTTAAATGGGTAGATGATAATAATTTCTGATAGAATCTTGAATCCACATTTTAGTTTTGACTTTAGTTATTCTTTCGAATATTGCTAGTATTTGTTTAATGGCACCCGTAGACTTACCCGATTTCGTCTTTCGAAAGAATGTCTATCGACGATTTTTGATAGAACTTTTTAGAGTCGTCGAGAAACATCGATTTTGATCAAAACGGGTAAGTGTGCGGGCAACTTTAGTTAATTTAATTTGTTTATTTAAATATTTTCATTTTTACGTATTTGAATGCAAAGCATTATAGATGAAGTGTCTCATATTGTGTAGTTGTTAGTTAGTCCTTTTGTATTACGCTACTATTTAGTTGTAACGAACTTTTATTATTATAGATTTATTGTATTGAATATACCATTTAACAATTATATATTTTATACTTTTATTTATATAAAAAACCTTCCCTTCTTGAATACTGACAAAAAAAAATGATTTTAATTAGTCCGCCTGTTAGATTATCGAAAAATATTAGATACGTATTTTTTGTTTTATCAAAATTAAATCAATAAAAATTGACGATGATAAAACGCGTCAAAGATTTGAGTGGGGGGTTGTGACGTCACTCACCATGTCATACTAATGTCTTAGAACATGACGTCACACGAGTTCTCAAAACACTGTATCGTCTTCATTGTTTGTTTACGTAAAAAAAGAAAAGATACGTGTCCAATATTTTTTGGAAACTTATCTGACGGACTAATTAGATTTTTTTAGTTAACTACCCTATTGTGGAATTTGATTTGAATTTTAAAGCGAATCCAATCTGCATAGTCGTCCTCAGGCAATCGTTATGTAATATATATACTACCATATTTTAATTACATAGGTACATAAAATTACGCTTTTTCCCCATGGGGGTAGGCAAAAACCGCAGGACGCCACCTGCTCCAAACTTACATACTCCACATTCATACATCTGGTAATACACGCTCGCTGGTTGCGAGTACTACACACCTGTACATAATTTACAATATTTTATCGATTGTCTAACTAAATAGAGGTAACCTATAAGCGTTTATAAGTTAGGCTTGCATGTTGTTCTTATAATCATACTTATTCATGCTTTATTTACCTATTATATACCTAGTCGTGTAGTGCACTGTATTTTAATATATATAGATTCTTACAAGTTGATAATCATTTACGATAGCGGCTAATGAGTGCACAGCTTCTCTTGGTTAAAACGTCATTCTTTTTTTGGAGAGTGGGAAATCGTCAAATGACTCCTCCGCTCTGGGCGGAGCGTAAGGGAGTGTCAGACTTCTACTGACTAAAATCCACTGCTGTTCCTTCTTAGCACTTTGTGTCAAGGCCACGGTATCTCTTTCAAACAACCCGCAGCACCGACAGGCAGGATCATACGCCTGGCTGGAGCCCTTTTTTTTTTTGGTGGGTGGAAAATCATCAAATAACCCCTCCCGCTCTTGGGCAGAGCGAAAGGGAGTGTCAGACTTCTACTGACTAAAAACCATTCATGTTCCTTCTTAGCCCTTCATGTCGAGGCCGCGGTCTCTCTTGCGAACAACCCGCAGCCCCGACGGGCTGGCTGGAGGCCTAAGGTACACTTAAGGCATCCACAGGAATTGTTCGGTTAAGCAATAGCCAGTGTCATGGTTGAACAACGAGATGGTATTTAGAAAAATTATAGATCTACATAAGCGCTCCAAAAACATTGAGAATTTTCTAAACTCAAGGTATACTAAAAAGATAGTCAATCATATAAAATTAATAGGGAAGAATGGAACCGAGTAATCAGGGAAGGCAGAATAAGTTTGATACGGTCTTGATACTTTTTTCGGATGTCTGGCCTTAAGCCAAGTGTTCAAATGCAAGGTTCAGTTTCTAGACTAAACAAAAGTTATTTATTTTCGCTTCTAATTTTATTCTTATCTACTGAGAAATATACAAGGTGTAAATCAACCCATCACACAGCCGTCAACCAAGCATTCTGTACATCAAACTAAGTACCCTACGCAAAAATTTTTGCTGGGAAAAGACTTTTTTTTTTGGGGTCAAAAATCACATTTTACGGTAAAACTCAAAGTGGCACTCTTAAAACATTGTGCCAGTGGATGCTTTGAATAATAAACGGGTCATGGAGGTAATTTAAGTAAAGTTATAACCTGAAAAACTAGTATTTACAAAAACAGCTGTGAAAAATATGCAACTGTGACCCCCAATATCTCCGTAACTAGGAAGTTCCCAGGTATGGTCTAGAACAAAAAGATGATCGCAGTGGTGTGGAGAACAAGTGCCCTTCGTTTGCGTTAAGGGTACTTTTACACCCTATAGACTGTATGGCGATGTTGTCTACCTGCATGAGCTTCTAGCCCTCTTAATAAACAACCTTTGCTATTAAAAGCCAATGAGTTTTATGTAAATTTTATTGGGCAGTCCTGTAACAGCTTTTTACTAAATGAATATTATGAAAGTAAGTACGGTACTCATAATAAAACCTCATTAAAAATGTTGTCTGTGTGACTGTCTGTTTGATCCGGCTGTTCTCCGAAACGGCTTAACAGATTTTAAAAGAAATTTAAAATTTACTAGCAGATAGCTGATATTATAAGGTCTACCATAGGCCTGTGATTTCGAAAAATAATTAGGGTCCGTGCAAAAAAAATAAACTCTTGGAATTGATCACAAAATCCTATTAAAATGGGATATTTTTTGAATAATAATCTCACGCAAACGAAGTTCGCGGGGCGCGAGTGGGGTCGTTTCCTTTGGTGAAGAGCTGAAGAACTTTCTTATCTTTTAAGGTAAAATAAAAAACTCGACAGCCTTATGAAATAAATTAGTTTATTGTTACGCCATAGTTGTTCACGACGTTCTAAGTGCAAAAAATGTCCATGTTCCGTAACGAATGATTCAACAGTATAAATAATAAAAATAATTTATAATAGTAATAAGTTAATGGATTGGTTACAAAACAGTACTGCCCGACCCGTGAGTGTCGGCGATCTAGCTTTCCTGATCAATCGTGCTGCGTATGTCTGGAACAAAAGGATTGTACAAATTAGATATCAAATAATCTCAAGTCAAGTCATCATCATCATCATCATCATCAGCCTATAATGTTCCCACTGCAGGGACTCAGGCCTCCTCTCTAGGAGACGGATGGGCAATAATCCACCACGCAAGCCCAGTGCGGGGTGGTAGATGTCACATGTCATGGATAGTCAGTCCACCCAAAATGTTGAAACATTGTCATAATACATCCATAAACTCACACCCTTTTTCCCATGGGGGTAGGCAGGAACCACAGTACGCCACCTGCTACAATCCTTACACACTCCTTTTACCTCATCGACAATTCGACATTCATAGAAATACATACATTATCTTAGTAGATATTTAAGAAAGACAACGTAGGAGTGGTTTTTTGCAACAATGTTGGCTTTTTTTTCAGAGAGTGCAATTGCCAAGTTTTCGTAAAAAAAAAAAAAAAAACAGGCCAAAGATCTTACGTTATATGATACGACAGTTTATATTTTAGTAATCGTTCTCAGTGAACAAAAAATGACCTTGAAACAGCTTTGTTATTTCTACTTGCTTTCCGTCTGGTGTTCCTATTTTTCATCGATATCGCTAGTTAGACGATGGGCATCCCTCACCCTACTTTGTTAATGCGTTCAGCACTAATACATCTGATAGTAAGCATTGATGTGATCGACCCTTGCCTAGACATATTAACTTGATTATTTCAAAAAGTGGAGGTTGAATATTAACTCATCCCTCTACCTTGTGGGAAATCATCAAACGACTCCTCCCGCTCTGGGCAGAACGCCCTACCGTTCTGCCCAGTGTCAGACTTCTACTGGCTAAAAACCACCCATGTTCCTTCTTAGCCCTTTGTGTCGAGGTCGCGGTATCTCTTTCGAACAACCCGCAGCCCCGACGGGAAATTCCGCAACCCTGGCGCGTGACTCTACCTTACGTCAATACAACTCAATCCTCAACCTTACGTCAATACAAAATAAAGTTCAAATACTAACTTATTCCTCTTCCTCCTCTTCTTCTTCCTCTTCCTCTTCTTCCTCCTCCTCTTCTTCCTCTTCCTCCTCCTCCTCTACGACCTCCTCTTCGGGTTCAGGCTCGTACACGGGCTCGTCGTCCTCCTCAACTTCCGCCTTGACGTCCTCCTCGCCTTCGGGGGACTCGAGGTCGCCCTTCTTTTTGCCGGGCCTCTCACCGAACCACTTGGGCAACCTCGCTGTGATTGGTAGGGAAATATTAGTATCAAGGGATTATAAGATTGTCACGGGTTAATGGATCATTCGTTGACTATTCGAAGAAAGTTTGAATCTATGTTCTCCCGTCTCACCTCCTATTGGGTGTTTAAATCTCGTTTGTATTCATGAAGCAGTGGTAACATTAATGTATAGATGCTAGGATGCCTGAGAGATATTTCCCGACACCATGTAAAGCCAAATCAGAGGCCCATGGGCGGCATAAAAATACTGACACTACCAATGACAGTGATAGGTAATGTTCTAAGATCCTCGTGAGATAGCAAAACTAGAAAGGACACGAATTTTATTATAAAAGAAAATCGCACTATTTGCCTGTAGTGGGAGTCGAACCCAGAAACACAAGCATAATAACCACGATGAATAATCACTAAAGCTAAAACTTCATGTAGATTCCTATATTTTAGGTTTCGCTTTGAATATAAAAATCGTGTTCAGGGAAAGTCGAATCGTTTACAAACAAACAGTTATTTACATGGAAGGGCGATTGACATGCAACAAGATATCATGAACAACTTGTGCAGTCTTCAATGGCAGATGAATTGGACTTACATTTCACCAACATAACTTTGCAGATGGACAATCAAAATTCATACTAGACATTCGCCGTTTTATAAACTGCAAAATCAGATTTTATAATACTTACTCTTCTGCCTGCCACCGAACTGGTCGGCCCTCTCCTGCCACACCTTCTCGAGGAAGTCCTTGTTGAGTTTCTCAAGGTCCTATAGGAATCGTTAACACAGGGTAAATACAATGACAGTGGCACAATAGGAGATACACACGACCGGGGCTTATCGAACTTGGAAAATGTTTTTATAACTGTCAAAGAATATGGCTGGAGATTTACTACAGGTACTGGTAGTCATTGATTTATTATTTTCTCAAGGGACTGAATCAAACTCAACAGTAAATCCACATGTCCAAATTTTTTCAACAGTACAAAGGTTGATTTAGGTCACAAATGGAACAGGTCATGCCGTGAAGACATGCGTCGAGGGGTCACATTGGGAACACAATCGCCAAACATTGCGTTCGCCTCTTACTTTTGGTACGATTCATGAACTCGTTCATCTTCGCGTTCCAAGTTTTATCCATAAACTCTGCCAATTGAGTATCCAAACCCTGCGTTTAAATGTCATCATCAATATCAGTTTTCACATTCGTAAAAGATACATTAACGCATGCATCTGTTTTAAGACCTGATGTCTTGGAGCCTTTGTTTCTGTTATGTTAACAAATTATTTTCGGTTTGTTTGTGCTACTTTTACGTCGGCTGAAATTTCCTCGAAGACGTGTGTTATAATTTGAATCGCTACTACCTACATAACGACTGGAAATTAAATGGATGTGAAAGTGACCTGAATCGAGATCTTGGCTGTTGTCCAAATTATGTAGGACAGGATTTGATAATAATAATGTGTTCCGAAAATTAATGTTTCTTTAATTTCTAAACGTTGCATAGTAGCTAATAGTTTTGGAGTAGGCGTATGCCTGTAGGTGTGTTCTGGCGAAATACTTACACCCTCGAACAACTTCTTTTTGTCGTCGTAGGACCTTGTGTCGACACGTCGCTCGTACTTGGACGCTACTTGGATTTTGGGCTGAAAATAAAACATCACTATAGTTTTTTTCTCTTATCATAAACACTTGTTATTGAAATTCTTCGTTTTGAATGTACATGAAATGCTTACCGGGTGCTTGCCTGTGAGTGCCTCAGGGTCGAGACCCTTCTTGAGGGCCTTGTGCCTCAACTGTTGCTTCTGTCTTTCTTTGAGCTCTTTTAACTGTTAACAAAAACAATATTTAAGTACCGTAGCCAAGATGGACTGGATCATCAATAAACATGAATAGCGATGTAATCTTTAAAAGTAAAGTAAGCATTAATTACCTCCTATTTTTGAAAGTCTGTTAAAAAATCTTTACTTTTAGTTACAACAAATTAGCATAACACTTACGTCGTAGTCCTGCCTCTTTTGCCTCTCTTCAAGATCGTATTTCTCTGTCTCGAGTTTGATGATGCATTCCCAGAGTTCTGTGGCCTTCAGTCGGAGCTTCTCAGTGCCGAGGTTCTCGATGTTCAGGGGCTTGATGCGGATGGAAAGGGAGATCTTCTTCTCCTCGTCCAACTGCTCCCTGGTCTTGTTACGTTCCAGTTGAGCGTTGCTAAGGCCAAACTGTAAACATAAAATAGAAAAGTTTAAATTTTGTTTGATGATTCAGATCTGTTTATCCGAGAACAGCTCAAATTTCGATATAAATTGTTTATACATTAGTTTTGTTTAGATAAACAGTGTGTTTATCAAGGAATAAACGGTTATGTTTTCGAAGAAATACAGAAGAACCTATTCGTAGAATGGTGTAACTTCAACTTTGAATAACTTACGTTATCACTCTTCTTTTGGATGGTGAAGTTGGGACCGACTTTGCTGGAGTCTTTCATAGCCTGGAGCATAGCCTGGCGTTTCTTCTCGGCCTCCTCGAGTCGCTGCCTCTTCTCTTCGATGTCGCGCTGTTTCTTCTCCTCAACTTCGCGAACTCTCCTTTCTTCCTCCTCCTTCTTCTTCTGGGCGAGGCGCTTCTCCTCTTCAGCGCGAGATACCTAAAATTAAGCGCAAACGTTCAATTTACCCATTTTAAAAAGTAACGGCAACATTTTGCAAGTATCATATCATGGAGGTGTTCTAGGCTCACCTTGCGCTTGGCCTGCTTCTCCTTGAGGCGTTTGAGCTCATCTTCCTCCTTGGCCCGCTGTTTGCGCCATTCGTTGATGTATTCCTTCAACTGTTCGTCCAAGTCCGACCGCTTCTGGTCTTGACGCTGTTAACGAATATTAAGATTATAGGTATTTGATGAAACCTTACCACCAACTCTAGAGCAATTGTTTTGATAGATTTGAATGTGTTTTGGTTACTATAATTTACGCAAGTGGGATTGGTTAGTGGAAGTGTAGTTTTCGCTGTAGTTACCTTGATGAATTCTGGGTCTCCCTCTCCCCTGTAAATCCAAAATAGCCATATTAGTTACGTTGCCGCAAAATAAGTTTTTGTTAATGTTAGAAACCGTTGTTATAACGGTCACAATACATATAACTTCTGTTACGGTGATTGAGTTTTACGATAACTCGTTAGAGTTAAAATTTCCGCTGTTACGCTTTTATATCGTTGTGTAAGCAGGGACATCAGGTACTGTACATGTTGTTAAAGTTTTAGCTTTAATACTTGTGTACTGAACAACTACGTGACAACATTATTCATTTGTTAACATTATTATTGTTATACGATTTATAATCCCTCATTCTCTAAAACCGTATAACATATATAACATTCATTTTTTAGAAACATTAATACTAGCTTTATGCTTAACTTATATTCATAGTTGTGTAGTTTTGTATTTGTAAATGATATTATTGTTTGTTGAGGGTTTATGACAACATTTATAATTACCATGACGGTGGTACACGGACAGATACACATATTACGACAATATTATATTATGTATTACAAGGTAGTCATGCTTCGATGTCTTGTTATTACTTTCATGCAATAAATCAAAAATAAGTCGGGGCAACTCGAGCAGTCGCCCGTTGACCGACATTTTGTTTCTTTGCAGAATGGCGCGGGCGCAGCACAGTACGCTTTTCTAAAATAGAACGCCTACCAACCGATGTAAAAATAGCGACCGACGTCGGCGTGCGGTTGTTCATTTGCCGAACGATCATCTGGTCGGAATAACTCGGATACGATAAATTTGGGAAACGATCACATGCGCCCGCGCCTTGTTCAGTTAATGATTGGATTATAGTTAGTGACACCACAGAGAGCGGTGCAACTTACGCGATCGATGGTCTACTCCTAGAAACAGAAAACAACAATCAGCCTTCTACTTATCTTTTACAATATTCTACTTCTTTATTGCAAAATTCATTGTTCGTAACCAAAGAAGCGGTGACAATTAGTGTATTTTGCGCATACAAGATACAAACACTGCATCACAAGCCACTAGCCGTTGTAATCAACATTTTAGAATTTTGCCAAAAGGACCGTACTTCGTTTTGCTTAAGCAAAATCTCTAGTTGGTATAAGATTCGTTAATTTTGTGCCAATCAATCAGAGTGCCATAACAGTTTCAGTGGCTAGAAGCGAAGCGGTAGGGCAGTTCGTAACTAGAGTTTACTTACTCTGGTTTAGGAGCGGGTCTTCAGTTTGCAACGACGAGAGGAGCAGCGACGGGAAAAGAGAAAAAAACAAAACACGATTAAAAACTGTGCAGCCGCGAAGAAGTATATATTCCATTTGATTTGCAGAATCAGAAGCTTAGGGGTTAAAGCCAAATTGATGTTCACTCACAACTTCGACAACACTCTGGTAGGTACTGATCCATTCTGTATGCGTCATGGAAAGATCAGGCACTTACTCGTCCTTGTTACACTGATCTTTCCGACAGCGTCAAACTCATGGTTTGGTTTGTTATATGAAAGATTTCAATGTTAGAAAGCTCGGATGGCAGCGTTGCAGCACCTAGCGTAAGTTGTATATCTGGAAGCAACGAAAGCGATAAGGTAAGCGCTACAAGCGTTAGGGTCGCCATCTAAACTTAGCCTAAAAACGAGCGAAGCATTTGTGAGTGCCGGATCAACCAAAATGGCACGCCACTTACTTCCTGCAACAAAAGAGAGAATAGGGTTTGGTGAGGGCGTGCAACAAGCCCGAGACTGGGGGGTTCCAAGAAACTGGGAATCAAACCTTGCGATCATGCTCAAATAGTTCACGCTTATGTCCAACAAAGTAAAGACTATCAACGTACAACCACGTGTACTCCACCGTTCTAATAGTTTTGAAAATGATAGAATCGGCAAGGCAAAGTAAGATATCAGGCCGAGAGAAGCTGAAGTGTTTAAAAACCAAACAGTTTCTAAAAGAACTAATTCCGGGAATCGGTAGAGCCTGACCGCCGAGTTGTCATACTTACGTCTCTTGGACTTCTTCTTCTACTTCCTCCTCCTCGGAGCCACTGTGGAATAGATAGGAATGGGGTTAACGTTCACATTGGAGGACTAACAGACTAACGGTCTTCGTGTGGTTAGCACAATAAATATACATGGGTACACTACAGACGACAGGAGGGACAGATTGCATGTAGTGTGGAAGAGTGTGACAATAAGTATCGTGTGTTTATGTGGTGTAAGCAAAGAAACATCTTACTTCCCGAGGTCCTGACTGAGTGTCTGTTTATGTGTTCAATACTTACGAGTATTCTTCTTCGTCAGACATGGTGGTAGTTTATTTAATCTGTAAAAGAAAAAGTTTCGTTGAATTAAACGGTCCTAATTCCTTTTTAAACTGTTTATTGTTTGAAAGATTCGCTAACTCTATGAAATCACTTTCCGGGTGATGAAAACGTCAAGGGTTGTCAATGGTTCGTTGAACGATTGATAGTTCGTTGGCACCTCTCGCAGTCAAATTGAGTTGTAACGTCCTGAGTGCAAGATCACAACTGCATTACAGCACTATCAGATTGCCAAGTCATTCCCATCCAATTATCAAAATAGTTTGATCTAATGTTGATCGATCATCGGTTCTGTTTACATGATACATGACGTCATACCATAACGCAGCAGATATTGGCATCGCGTCAATAGATGCATCTATTAACATTTATCGACGGACAGATTTATCTCTCATCGGTGCATACACATGTGTTTACATTTCGCTCCCAAAATAGTTTATTGACGTTTACACATAGGTAACCGTTTAATGTTTAAAATCTAAACATTTATTATCTGTTTTATGTGCAAATAGTTTCGACGCTCCTCTAGTTTCGGCAAGTGTTACTAAATGCAGTTTATCCGATTTGGAAATTGACATGTTATTTAGATAAACAGTTTTGAGAAGAAATAAGTTTTAGGTACCTACTAATTTCCTTTTTCATTTAGTTCGTGTGCAAATCTATTTATTTTTTATTCAATGGCCTGTTTCAGCTTTTGCACCCGAATTACAAAAAAAATAGGTGGGTAGTTTCGATGATTACGAGTTTAATTTGTAAGTACCTAGGTACTTAAATTGATGAATCACTGCTTCCATTTAGCTAATTGCCGTCAGCCAACACGTAACTCATACATGAACTCGAAATAGACAAAAGCAATAATTATCAATAACGTCGAACTTTTTCTTATGTGCCAACATTAAAAAAATGGCGTGGGCGCGAAACGTGAACGCGGGAAGCGTGCGTTTTGTTTATGAAGTCTATTTTATTTTTAGCGGTTTTATCTTTCCTGCCTTCTTGCACACCTACGTGCTGGCAACTGTTCAAAGAAAGTGTAAAATTGGATTTCGCGTTCAACTCAATGTTGCCTAGGATTCGGATTTCGATGAGCCTTGAATTTTTACAGATTTTTCAGCGAGTAGCTAATCTCTCTTGACTCTTGTTCAATGTTTCTCTCTTGCTCGGCAACAATGCAAGAGTTGTTGCCGAACTGTCTTCGTTTCCAAAGTCACTGTAATTAACTCTCGTTTGATCGTTGTTACAACTTAAATGTAGAAAGTGAACTACTTTCTTTGAACATATCTGTAACTTTCCGAATGGGAACCTTTCTTGACCGTAAGGTTCCGTGAAGTGGTATAGTCCCGACCATTAAACCTCAATATAATAATGAAGGATTCAATTTAAGAAAACTTTCGTGGTATAGGTATTCATTTAGTCGAACGAAAACTTTAAGTCGTTGGATATACTTAGTCGAATAAGAAAACGTCCATATTATTGACACTGTTCATTTGATCTTGAAAACTTTAAACTTAGAGGCAACAGTATGAAAAAAGATAAAAATAAGGAAGCCACTAAGTAAATAGTAAAAACAGAAAACTTATAAACGTTTCAAAAACGAGTAGGTTCATTTAAAAAAAATGAAGGTAAACAAATCTGTGACTCTAAATCATTTTGTGACCTCGTCACTAAGTTCCAATTCTTAGAAACTTTATAAAACTTCCAAGTTTTCAATTAAATCTAAAGAAATCCTCTAACTTCCATCAATTTATTTTTGTGTATCAAAGTACATATAAATAATGTTGCTATCTATCAATATCTATTTCAAAGTCGTTTATTAACGTAAAATCTGTCATCTGGTTACTATTAAAAAAAAAGTTCTATTTTCATAGATCTTGAAATTCTTTCTATGTTCGACTATCTTTAGAATGGTCACTTTGAACTATTTTAACAAGTAACTATGTTACATTGTAACCAAAGCATCCTTTATATAATATGGAACCTAAGCATGTCAGTTAAAGATTCGCGCAAAAAAAAAACAAAATATCTTTTTTTTCCACTTAGGCACCATTTTTTGTCCCTGAAGTTTGTTTATGATTTTTTCAGGGTTTTATAATGTTTTTGACATTTATTAATTATTGATGCTGGCGATACATCAACCGCTGCTTTTCAAACTTTGTTCTAAGGCCTTGTTAAATTATGTGTCACTAGAGTTTAATAAATAGTTACTTAACAATGTTTTTATCGGGTATAGTGTGTAGTGTAAATGTGTGTATGATTTTTAAAATAGGCGATTTTTTTCACAAAAATATGATATCATGTGTTCAGTGCGATTCTCATACATCCACGTAGAGATTTTCGCTGAAACTTGACGCGTTCGCTGCGCGCGAGTCTCGGGCGGTAACGTAATCCGGCGCACTATACAAGGCGGGTGCTTCTATTTCAGCGTGGCGACGCCCGTGCCCGTCCGCATTTGGCACATACCGCGCGCGTATTTTTAGACCAGCCTCCTTACGAGCAGTCTTTTATCTTCGACGTTTCCGAACTCGACATCCACAAGGATTCCCGTAACACCATTATCCTACACACTATATGCCCGCTGGGCCCGTCACTGGCACTCTCACGGCACGGCACTTACGTCGCACGGGTGGAAGACGGTCACTCAGTCACGGCACTGGTTCTTGAACCGGCAGCACAGCGACGTTGGAATGTGGAGTCCGCGGCGACCGGGGCGGCTCTGGCCGGCGGCGGGCGGCGCAGCGGCCGCGCGCACTCGCCCCCCCTGCGCCCGCCGCTATATTTAGCGCCGGTCATTTTTGAGCCGACGATTGCGAGCCAGCTCCGGTTTCTAAAGGGAAACTGACTGGCCAGCCCGGCCCGCGTACACGCCTGCAGGTGCAACGGCCACAGGAGGAGGAAGTCAACCTGCTTCAGTTGCTGGACTGCTACTACCGCACTCCTACGACCAGGTGCCAACGGCGATTGTTGTCTTCCTCAACCAAGGCACGTTTAAGGTCAATGGTCCGAACTTCTATCCGCGCCTACTAAGTGTTATTAAAAACTTGTAGACATACGAGTGATATGCAAACATAACTGTCACACATTCAGATTTCAGCAAAGGAAATGCACTTTCGTCGTAGAAAAAATTACGTCTGTTATCTTTGGAGTTCCCGGTTGACCGCTATTTAAATAAGTTAGGTCATACTGTCTGAATTGTATGATCACTTAATAGTAACTGTAAACTTGACTTACGTACCTATGTGTGAGTATGAGCCGACACCGGTCTGTCCGTCAAGGCAAAGACGGCGGAGAGGATCAGGCCTGACTAAAAGCTTACCGATAGAATCACTACATTTTTATATTTTAACATAGATTGGCATTTGGTGGGGAGTCATATTGTTCCTATGCATTTATTATGAGCTCTGCTATTTGGCCGCGTAACGAGACGTTCAGGCGAAGCGGGGGTGTGGCCCACGCGAACGGAACGAGACGCTGGTGACGTAGGGAATACAACCAACAGGGAATTTCTTAACTCTTCGCATCCCTGTATGTCGTTTTACCCATGCTACGGAAATTTAAAAAAACATAGAAACTTTTTTTTTCACTAACTTAAGACTAATTAAGACCAGTAAACAACAGGTTGTTGACATAGCTCTCAGTTATGTAGCTGTACCAAAGCTGAAGTGGAAATGGGTCGTATATGTGCCTACTTAACCCGTAGAACCGCAGATCGATGATTAAAAGGTATTCTTGAGCGAAGGTCGTGAATCTGCAAACTTATAAGGTAGAACGCCCTCGGGCTGGGCTGAATGACGAACTTCGCAGAGTGGCTGGTAGCTGCTGAATGAGGGTTGCGAAAATTTTGGTATGGGAATGGAAAGGCCTGTAGCTAGCAGTGGACGGCTGTAGATTGATAATGATGAAGATAATTTCGGTACCACTTCCTACAAAAAATAGAGGGCAAAACATAGCTCCTTGTGGCACCATATTAGAAATATGACCTCAATAAAGCAATTTTGATTAAACAAATGTTACACAACCATTCAAACTTCGTGCATAGGATAAATAGAACTGTGAGTTAGCCATTGATAAAGTGAAACCTAATTCTTCTGTAGGTCCAGACAGCATTACCGCATCCATCATAAAATCTGTACTTCACATGTTTTTAATAAGTCTCTAACCACGTCGTTGGAAAGTTTCGCGAGTTCAACCTAATATAGGTACCTAAAACTAAGGAAATTTCTCATGTAGAAAACTATCGGCCTGTGGCCATTCTATCATCATTTCCTTTACTGGTTGAACCGATCTGGCGTAAGGCAAGGTTCCGGTTTGAGACCATAATTCTTGAGAAGGTTATCGAAGACCTAAGTTAGGTACTTACTTACTTACTGATGACCTCAAGTTAATGTACGGTTTTGAGAAGATGGCAGACAGTTATCTACTCTACCAGAGGACATTAAGATAGTGTTCCAAAGGAGCATTGGAAACTTGATTTGTAAATTAGACTCTGCTTCAGTTATTTGGAACCTCTATACGATGCGAGTAGCTAATTATAGTTCTGGTACCTACTTAATTGCTTCTGGAGAAGATCCATTAAATATTCCTTAGATTTTTACTTAAGAAACCTATGGTTATCATCCCCTGTAGGTACCTACCCCACTTTTTTTTTTCTTTGGGCTGTTATACTTAATTCAACTCTCAGTCAGGCGTAATTATGAAAATTACCTACACTTTCACTGATGTTTGTTTCATTTGCTTGTCCTTCGTGAGTTCGTGGATTCCGGTAGGGCATCGGTAGGTAGGTACTACCTACACCACAAATTCAAAAACGGACGGCACGGTTGGCGCAGTGGCTAAGCGATTGAACTGCTGCGCTGCGTGTCGCGGGTTCGATCCCCGCACGGAACAAATATTTGTATGGCCTGCAGATAGTTGTTTCGGGTCTGGGTATTTGTGTATGTGAATTTATATGTTTGTGAACGCACCCGTTTTTAAAAAATATATATATCACGTCAATTAGACAGCAGCAGCAGGCAGATGGGAGAAGTTCTGAATGCACGTTCTTATTAGATTGTGTAATTTTCTTAGCAAAAAAAAAATACAACTTGAATGAGCCGACTTCAGTTGTTAGCAAACATTTTCGAAGATGTTTCGTGAAATTTTATTGAATAAATAATATAGGCATGGATTATTTCTCAAGTATGCGAAGTACTTATGTGAAACAAAATAGGCCAAATCGCCTTTTTGGAGAATACTCGTAATTCATACATTTCTGAACGTTTCGTTTTTGTAAGCAGTGTTACCAGTTCCGAACATTTAATGCTGGCCTGGCCGACCGACATAGCCTGAAGCAGTGGGTAGGGCACCTTGCTCGCAGAACGGATGGCCGATGGGGCCGAAAAGTGAATGCCGACCGCGAACCGGAAGACGTTGCGTTGGAAGGCCTCCCACTAGGTGGACCGATGACCTGGTGAAGGGTGCGGGGCGCGCTGGATGCGAGACGCACGGGAGCGGTCAAGGTGGCGACACCTGCATATTCACAAACAATCTAATCGATCGTGACACTTTTTCGAGTATCAGATTTTTAGATCGAACGATTGTCAAATGCTATTCACGGATTCGATCGACATGGTACTTAGTACATAAACACACGTGAAAAATGTTATGTAGCCAATAAATTGTCTTTAGTGAGTATTTCTATAAGTTTTACTCTAGACTGTACTGAATATTCGTCGACGCCGAGTAACATAAAATATAAATAAAAAAAATTCAAAATGATTTTTATTTTAAATGGATACGCAAGGACTCTTGCCTAAGGTATATAGTACAAAATGTCATTGTAATTCTGATCGGATTGCGCTTCCGATAGCAAATAGCTGTGGGCAGGAATTGATATCTTCATCTCGAATCACAATCGAATCTATTACTCGGCTTCGGTTTTGTGAATAGTGATTTTCTATAGTATGGTGGATAGATTGGATACGACTGACAATCGAATGGTTGTGAATAGATAGCTGGGGGAGGTCTATGTCCAGCAGCTATGGACGTCTTCTGGCTGAAATATGATGATGATGAATACTGGCCTAGATATCGAGGGCCTTTTTTTTTTGTGGGTGGGAAATCATCAAATAACCCCTCCCGCTCTTGGGCAGAGCAGAAGGGAGTGTCAGACTTTTACTGACTAAAAACCACCCATGTTCCTTCTTAGCCCTTGCGCCGAGGCCGCGGTATCTTTTTCGAACAACCCGCAGCCCCGATGGGAGATATCGAGGGCCTTTTTTTATGGTGGGTGGAAAATCATCAAATAATCCCTCACGCTCTTGGGCAGAGCTAGAGGGAGTGTCAGACTTCTACTGACTAAAAACCACCCATGTTCCTTCTTAGCCCTTCATGTCGAGGCCGCGGTATCTCTTGCGAACAACCCGCAGCCCCAACGGGGATATCGAGGGCCTCAGATACGATTAGAAACAATGTGTGTCAATGCATGTTATTTCTCATAGGATGTGTGTCTATTGTATCCTTTCCATCGTTGATCTCATCTCTGTCCGCTGGACAAGATTGAGGTCAATAGTAGAACAATTTAATATAAATAACCCTCCTTTTGGGCTTCGCCGCAGTCGGATAAAACAAGTAATAAAAAGGATACATAGGTACTAAAACAACAGAAAAATATTTGATCACTGGGTTGGTGAATGATTGAGATTGTAAAATTAAGAAGTCAAGCAAAATATTTGTTCCTGGGATGCAGTTAAATAGTAAATCACCTTTCATAGAACGTTTCTTCTTAGGATCTAACGTCCCTCCTAATCTCAATCAAAAATGATGGCCTACTGTAAACATCAAAAAGATTTAATTTAATTTCAAATATTGTGATTCCATATTATTCGAGTGAAGGTAAAGTAAAATCTGAAGGCTGGCAACTCGAACAAAAGCAAACAAACTGACAAGTTACGATATGTCAACATGTCATGAAATGTCAAAAGTTGTTTGGTTATGTTTACGTTTGGTTACGTTTGTGTTTTTATTAAAATATCATGTAAATATCAAAGCTAATATGAAATTAACAATCAATGCCTTTATAAGAAAGTATAAAATCTATTAAAATGCAATCTATAAATAAAATAAAGGATACTTCGACTCCGAAGCGCCGCCGGCGACTGGGTACTGGAAGAATATTTAGAAGTTTAAGCAAAGCTACACAGAATAGTGATTTAGTTACAGATTGCAGTCCAATCTCTTCAAAATATAACTGCGATAGATCCGACGCTACAGAACGGTGTGATTCTCCGCTTCTACCATGCAATCAAGTAGAATTTCGAAGCATCTGCGATTCGGATAACAACAATTCAAATAATTCATCTTATGATATACCATGCTCCCCTGACATATTACAGGCGTCACCTAGAAACGAATGGGAATCCTTAAATGTATGTACCAGTAAGATAAACGAAATCTGTGAAATAAATGACGAAACCTCAAATAATCAAGCTGAACCAGAAGTGATGGAAGATATTTCCGAAGACATGTTTCAATCAAAATTGGAGCAATCTGAAATCAATCATGTTGATAAAAGTTTTAAGGATAAAGTGGAAAAGACCTTTGATTTTGTAAATCAGTCAATTATCAACCTTGATGATGTTAAGAATAAGAGTTCTTTATTTGAAACTAGAGATTCTTTTTTACTTGATATAAAAGAAGATGCAATAGAAAAGATTGTCCCTCCTGACAAAACTGCACAAGAATGTAAAAAGAAAACAGTGGTAGTTAATCCTTTCAATACTTTTTATGGTTTGCCATTGATTGCTAAGGGTTTGTTCAAAACTTACCGAAACATTGAAAAGTTTTATGGTGAGTATAGCCTATCCTTAGTTTTTTGTATACAATGTGCAGACAAAAAACTGAAGCCTTAAAATTACAGTGTAGCCATGTTTTAATTTTAAATTATTTTTGATTTTAGAATGGCAGGAGGAATGCCTCAACCTAGACTCAGTTCGTGAGAGAAGGAACTTGATCTATGCTCTACCTACGAGTGGAGGCAAGACCCTTGTGGCCGAGGTCTTGATGCTTAGAGAAGTGCTTAACAGGAAGAAGAATGCACTGTTCATATTGCCATTTGTTGCTATTGTGCAGGAGAAAGTAGGTGCTACAGATAAGGTCTACAATAGCATCAATAATTTTTGTATTACATCTCAAATTAACTGATTTAAAGCTTGGGTCAAATCCAGATTCAGTGCACTTTCTGGGAAATCTATTAGAAAATACATTAGTCAATCTTAGGAATCATACTCAAGACCCCAAATTCAGCAGTTGCAGTTGCCACTAGTAGACCAGGAAAATCATGTAGATATTATGACATATTTTAATTTTGTAACCAGGTGTATCTAGGTCTTGCATTCTTCAGTTTATATAGGGGTTTTTTCTTTTATAACAGATCTGGGCTCTATCAACATTTGCCGTTCAACTAGAGTTTCTTGTAGAAGAGTATGCAGCAGGCAAGGGTCACATACCTCCTAAAAAGCGACGGAGAAAGAACAGCATTTATATAGCCACCATTGAGAAGGGACTGGGTCTAGTTAGGAGCCTTATAGAACTGGGCAGACTTCATGAAATCGGATTGATTGTGGTAAGATATGTCACCATGTCTCTAACTCTGTCACGTATTTGATACTATTATTATAACTTGAGATACTGTTTCGGTTTTTCCTTTTGAATAGACTAAATTATAATCAATAAAAATATTATTGTAATAATTATGTTTGTGTGTGTATGCTGTGGATGGATTGTGTAATGAATTATATGACAGAGAAAAGAGTAAATGATAAACAGGGAAAAATGTAAGAAGAAAACATGTTGCGTTGACCCCAAATAGAATGGGACAAGGGCTGGGAGATGATGATGAATAATGATTGTGCATAATATTTTAGTCTTATTTTATTTCTTCACTGGATATATAACACAAGGCCAACAATTGCATGAAGTTTTTTGTATTATTTTTAGGTAGATGAATTACATTTAATTGGCGAAAAAGGTCGAGGCGGTACACTTGAAACATTGTTATCAACTGTTATATTTACCAATCGTAAGTTTAACTCTCACTTTATTTAGGCCGTGAAACTCAAAATTGCAACTCTGTTTATTAGTTCGTTTTCATTTACACATCTAGCTACGGAAATCATCACTATATTTCTCTAAATTAAATTGGAGAGGAAATATTATGTTCTTCTAAAATAGTTTAACCTTCCATGATCCACCTGAAAAGCCCTGAGCCACCTGGGGCCTAGTGGGAAGTACTAATTCTAATATCGTTAAGTGGGGCTACCTTGAGAAATCAGCAGGCCGTGCAAGTGAAACTAGGTCTTACCTGATATACTGCCCTCTGAGCTCCAAAACATGTAGCCAAAGTGACCTCTGCCGTACAATCGGTGGCACTGAGGAAGTGGCGAAGTTTTGGTACCAATAATAAAAAAAATAGACACATTTCCCCATGAACAATTATTGGTTAATTAAATAAGAACAGCACAGACCCCTTAACCAAAGTCTTTTTCATCACCCAGAGGACATCCAAATCGTCGGCATGTCGGCTACAATAGGCAATCTACCCGATATCGCGGCGTTCCTGCGGGCTGACGTGTTCACGCGTCAGTTCCGACCAGTCGAGCTGACAGAGTACGTGAAGCTGGGAGATGTACTGCACCGCATCGTGTGGGGCGAACAGGGGGTCGAAGTCGTCCCCGATAGAGAACTCAAGTATGATGTAAGTGTGGTCTAGATTATACTTTTGTAAGTTAAAACTAAATCAAAATCGGTTCATGCGTTCTGGAGCTACGATGCCTGCGTTCTGCGTTCGACACAGTGGAGCACAGTATTCTTCTGAATAAGTTAGCTTTTTATGGCATCAGGGGAAATGTGTTAAATTTATTCAGGTCCTATTTGCATGATAGAACACAATATGTAGAAATTCGAACAGTTCAGGAAGACGGGCATGAAAAACTACACAAATCAGACACAGTTATAATAAATAAAGGCGTACCACAAGGATCAGTTCTAGGCCCTATCTTCTTTATAATATTTATAAATGATCTGATAGCTTACATGAAAAGTATTTCAGATGATACTAAACTTGTCATTTTTGCCGATGACACAAGCGCTATTATAGCTAGCGACAATATAGAAAATTTAGAAAAAAAGATTAATTTTATTCTATGTGCTCTTGAGAAGTGGTTCACTATGAACGATCTAAAACTAAATCTAAAAAAGACGCAGTGTTTATTATTTAAATCAACAATGAAGAACAACGATAAAGTCAAAGTACATTTATTAGGGAATAAAGTAGATGTTGTAGACAATGTAAAATTTTTGGGAGTACAATTAGATGCAGTTTTAAATTGGAAAAAGGAACTGGAGGTCGTCACTAACACTATGAGTAGTGGTTGCTATGCTCTCGGGAGTCTAAGAGATGAATTAACCATTGCTCACCTTAGAACGGTATATTTTGCACTCATAGAGTCTAGACTTAGGTATAGCATAAAGTTCTGGGGCAACAGCTACCAATATAATATTAATGCTGCTTTCGTTATGCAGAAAAGAGCCTTGAGAACTATGCTTCGCATTGAACGGACTGAGTCTTGTAGAGATTATTTTAAGAAACTGGACATTCTCACAGTACCATGCCTCTATATTCTGGTCCTGCTTAGTCATTTTATTAAAAATTTACATAAGTTTGAGACAGAAGAACAGAGACATATCAGAGTAAAAACACGAAGAAAGGATCTACCTAATTACATACAGCCTAAACTTAATGTCGTTAAACATGCCTCAAGAGTGCAATCAGTAAATTTGTACAATAAATTGCCTGTAGACTTTAAAGGCGCCATGAATCCGAATGAGTTTAAGAGAAAATTAAAGTCACTGTTATTGAGGAAATGTTATTACAGCATTGAAGAGTTTCTCAAAGATAATAGTACTTAATTCGAACATGTTATTGTCTTCTAATGACCTTTAAGTAATATAATTATCAAACATTCTATCATGACATTACAATGTTATTGAATTTTATTGACAAACGTTATTATTATTGACATTTTATATTTATTTTTGTTGACTTTGTATTGATTTTGAATTTATGTTGAGGTAAAATATTAAAATTAATTTAAGACTAATAATGGTAGGATCATAATCATATGGATTATAATGATTGTAATGTCTATTATTTTTTTCAGGCTATGATTATTTGATTTTTGTTTTAATTTTATTTAACAATCCACCATTCAATCATGACATTTTATTTAATGAATTTTATATGTATTTTTAAATTGAATTTATATCGTTTTTGAATGTTATGAAAATTATATGTGAATGTAGTTTGTGATTTTTCTCAGCCATATAATGATAAATTATTAAATGTTTATGATGTAATCACTGTTCGACACAAATGTAATTTGTTAAAGAATAAATAAATAATAACGCCTCCGACAGACACATGTACACACAAACACATCAACACACACACAAACGCATACACACACTAACAAACACACACCGTGATGGCACGGTTGGAGCAGGGGGGCTAAGCGATTGGACTGCTGCGCTGCGTGTCGCGGGTTCGATCCCGCACGGAACAAATATTTGTATGGCATACAGATAGTTGTTTCGGGTCTGGGTGTTTGGTTTGTGTATGTGAGTTTAAATGTTTGTAAACGCACCCACGATACAGGAGAAATTCCTAGTGTGTGGGCAACGTTTAAAAAAAATGATCTCTAGCTCAAGTGCGGTCCGGCATGGAGTATTGCTGTCACCTTTGGGATGGCTCAGCCAAATACCAACTTGCCACACTTGACTCTGTTGAGCGCAGAGCCAGGCTAATTGGTGACGATAAGCTGGTTGCCAAGCTACATAGCCTGGCCCACCGCCGCAAAGTCGCATGTCTGTCGGTCTTCTACAGACTGTACTTCGGAGAGTGTGCACAGGAGCTCGACGGGCTGATTCCACCATCTCCCTTCTTCCATCGGGAGACTAGGCGTACTGCAGGTTATCACCCATACCAAGGAGTGACCCTCCCTGCGTCGGTTTTCCCGAGTTCATATAACCCTAATATATTTAAGTCGCGAGTAAATAGGCTTCTTCTGGGTAAGCTCGTTCCATCGTCGACCTCATCTCTGCCTTTAGGGCAATATTGAGGTCAAGAGCAAGCCTATTCCAAATAAAAAAATAAATAAATAAACACTGAAAATATTGATTGCAATTTTGTTTTATAATGTTTCGCATTTAGCGACTGATCTCTATCTGTATAATCTTAAAAGTAAATACAAGTTAGCTGACTGTATACTTATTAGCTTGTTCGACTGTACAACACAGAGATATTCCATTTTTATTTAGTCACTAGCTGACCCATGCAACTTCGTCTGCGTCACATAATATAGCTTATAACAAAATGTCAACATAAATTGAGTTAAATCGTAACAAATAAAAAATCGTATCTTTCCTCTTTATAATATTAGTTTAGATTATATTAAAGTGTGAATTACTATTGGTATCTCTTACTGTTAAATATACAGTAACACCTTGTAAACATTATGGTGCAGTAAATATTTTGAATATGAATTTCTCCGGCGTCCCCGGAGGCCAGAATCCCCACTAACCTACCGCACCGGACCGAATGACTGCCGCGCGCTTAATTATTTTGTCGCGCGGATATTTTTACATTGCGATATCTTCTAAGATATTTGTTTAAACTGTATAGAGTAATATATCATTCTTTTTAACCTAACATTTTAATAGTAAAAAATGGTTACAGTGAGTCAATCTTAAAAGATAGACATATGCTGTCGCGGACTTTTTTTTTAGAACTTTTAAAGAGGAACAATTCTTTCATACATGGTATTTGCGTAACTTAAACCGTTTTCGCAGCGCACGCAACGGAAGCTCTCAAAAAGGAATATCTTTTCCCGTTTTTGCAACATTTTTCATTTATGCTCCGCTCCTATTGGTCGTAGCGTGATGTTATATAGCCTAAAGCCTTCCTCGATAAATGGACTATCCGACACAAAAAGAGTTTTTCTATTCCAACCAGTAGTCCCAGAGTTTACCGCGTTCAAACAAACAAACAAACTCTTCAGCTTTATAATATTAGTATAGATTTGTATTTGAGAGCTCACTATCTTATGTTCCTCAAAGCTAAAAGTTACAAAATATATCCGCCAAAACCCTCAACCTTGCCAGCTCCTTTCTTCTTTTTTTATCAATAAGTTTTGTTACAGTACTCAGCAGCTGCAACCACCCTCGACCCTGATCTCCTTGGAGGTCTGGTTTCCGAGGTGGTGCCTAAAGGTAGCTGTCTGGTGTTCTGTTCCACCAAGCGCAACTGTGAGAATGTTGCCTCATTGCTGTGCAAGTTGCAGAGACGGTTAGTACACAATGTACTTTATTTAAATAAAGGAACAAGTGCCGATAAACTGGGGTGGATTGGTAGAATCATAACGAACAGAAATCAAAGGGATTTCCATGTTTGAAACATTTTGTTTGTTCAAAGCACTCTTCATTTTGATCATCATTCATCATCATCATAATCATTGGCTAATTTGTCCAACCTACTATGCTCAGTGTAAGTCCTGTTTTTGTGCAGTGCTCATAGTTCTTCTTGTTCTTCATTTCTGCTGCGAGTAAATCTTGTATGGTG
This sequence comes from Diarsia brunnea, assembly GCA_949774965.1. Lineage (NCBI taxonomy): Eukaryota > Metazoa > Arthropoda > Insecta > Lepidoptera > Noctuidae > Diarsia > Diarsia brunnea. Next base: position 1,330,177 of record OX459005.1, on the reverse strand, counting down.
CAGGATGGGCAGATAATATAATAAACAATTTAGAAACCTGATTGATACCAGATTTTAAGTCAGAGTTGAAATTCTTTGCAAAGTTCTGTCTCGATTCTCTGCTGCATCACCCCATTTTACAGTAGGCAACGACCATACAGCCACTAGACGCTTAATAACAGGCGACAAATGTCTGTCAACACATTAGGGTAAAAATCTTATGCATGTCGTCACTCACAAAGTTCGAATTAGTATCGACCACTTCTGTGAGCCGTAAACACTTCCGCACTACACCTTTGAAAATTCGAGAAAATAGACATAATATTGCCCCGTGTACAGTACGTTGGTGTGATAAAGAAAGCCGAACTTCAAGTTTCCTGAAAGACGGTATCACATTTCATCGGTAAGTTAATAGTTCCTTAATCTAAATAAGATTAATTTTCTGACATTATTTTTCGGAGTTCATCGTATACTGGTCATAGTTGATATCTTTTATGATTGCGTCTCTTTCTTTTGAAAGTATTTTTTTCACCATCTCTTTTCCTCGATTTTAAGCAAACATAATTAGTGATGTTCCAAATCGTATGACTACCTCAGTTATCGATAAAGCAACAAAAACCTATAACTAAATTTATTTAAGCAAAAAATATATTGTTAATAATTAAAAATTACAACAGATACAGTTAATAAATTATTATTAAGAAACTTTAACGATTAATTTTAGATACCCAAACTATTAAATTTAATGCATATCTATGTTTATATTTAATTATCTGTGCAACAAATATTGTTTTTCATAATTAGCCGCTATGCTCCGTGGCGCTACTGTCAATGAAAATTGTATTAGTAAAATAAGAGAATAAAAGTCGTCGTCCATCTTGCAACCGTGTGGTGTCTCACTATAAACACAAAACCCAGATAGATATCCTTAAACCTCCTCCAAAACAAACGATCCTGATTTAAAAATTATAATGGGTAATTGCAACCAAGCGAGAGAACTGAATTCCATCTACTTATAGTGTAATATGTTCACGTCATTTTACCGAAGATTGTTTTTTGACAGTGTTGCCATTTTTTACATTCTTCTCACTTATTTTTTACTCATGAAAATATAATATTATCTCACAAATATGCTGTGTGTGGGATAACTGTGCACCCCACACCACACACTACCTTATTTCGGAATTTATATAATCTGCTAATGCTTGTGATTGTAAACAAGATATTTTGGTGAACAAAACATTTCGGATTGTTTCTCATCTAAAATTGAATAAACCTAAAAAATAAGCCACATGAGTCCCGAGACTCCCGAGTTAGATCACAACTCTATCACATTGCGCGCTGCATTCAATTAAGTTAGTCCTCCCTCACCAAAGACTTCGAACATAGCTTGGAATAATTACGGAAATAATTTTAAAATATTGTTTTAATTATTTTTGAATGTACCTACATGACTCAATCATATTCAGAATAAAGAAGGTACTTAAATGCAAGTTATGCTTTATTAAATACAATAAAAAAATATCGATACTTTCTTGTTTGATTTAAACCTGTCCCATCCCTAGTGAAATGGAATGAACTTGAAAGGGCCAATCAGAACGCAGTACCCCGTTCTCCCGCACCTCAGCAAGTTGACAGAATTTGTTACGTGCATTAGATCAAGTATTAGGCGTCTAGTGGCTGTATGGTCGTTGACAGTAGGCCTAGGCACCTAGGTACATGATTAATCCCTTCTATTCGATCAGGGAAATGATAGCCCATAAGAGCGGTGAACGTCAAGCGCTTGAAAGGGCTTTGCGGGCAGAGGGAGCGAACGCTGAGCTAGCGGCAGCGGTGCGCTACGGCATCGCTTACCATCACGCGGGGCTGGCCAGCGACGAGCGATCTCTATTGGAACAGGCTTATAGGTAGGTGGCTATTCTTTTGTGATTAATTTCGTTGCGGGATCCAAGACAGTTAAATTATTTCTCTGGGACTTCGTCGAGCTTCATTGTCTCGGCGCTTTTCTGGTGGTCGCCAATGCTGATTCTGGCTTTCAGGAGACACAGTGGTTTGGGAATTGTATGGCGGGCTTGTCCCAAAAATACTAAGAAACACTAGTGGTGTCACAAGAAGGCTGAACGGCAAGCGCTTGATAGGTTGTGCTGGAACAGGTTAGTAGGCATCAAGTCATTAAGTACCAAGGAATACACGTTGAGATGATACTCCATATTATTAAGGTAATTTTTTGTGTCGGTTTAAAAAACACACAAGACGACGTGTATTACGCTGTCTTGTGTGTTTTTGTAACCATAGGCTTATGAAATTTTATTTAATTATGTGGAAGTTAGCGACAGATCGAGTGAGCCGATTGCAGATTTATTTAAGAAGAGTAATTTTCTGCATTAAAATTTACTTACTTATTGTAAACAGAAACCTTTAGTTATAAACATTGAAAATGTAGTCGCAATCTTGGATTAGTTTAGTAGAAATATCTTAAAATTTTAGAATATGTATTTATACCTTTTTAATCTCGTATAACCATTTTTAACTGATTGAGACCGAGATGAGAATGCTAATTATCTAAAAATATGAGTCTTGCCTCTCAGATCAGGTGCAATATCAGTCCTGTGCTGCACGTCAACGCTAGCAGCCGGCGTGAACTTGCCCGCGCAACGCGTCATCATCCGCGCGCCGCTGGTGGGCCGCGACTTCCTCACGCTCGGCGCGTACCGCCAGATGGTGGGCAGGGCCGGCCGCGCGGGCGTCTGCGACACCGGTGAGACACATAATATCTATTTTTTGTAGGAATGCTCGCTTTGGAACGGGCAACTAGCTTTATCTTTTTTATTAGGTCTTAAACTAGGCTTAAACTGGCAGGCTAATAAGAACTGCCACTCGGGTCGATCTTTAGGTAAAAGCTGTGCTTGCCTAGGTCGGTCTGTGGATGGGTGACCGCCCGACATACCGAGTTTCCTCCGTGCCTCGGAAAGCACGTTAAGCTGTTGGTCCCGGCTGCCATATATAGATCTTTGGCAGTCGTTACAGGTAGTCAGTGACCTGAAATTCTGACATCCAGTCTTATCAAAGAGTATCGTATTACCTAGTATTAACTGGGTTGTGGAGGTCAGATAGGCAGTCGCTCCATGTAAAATACTGGTACTCAGCTGCATCCGGTTAGACTGGAATCCGACCCCAACATAGTTGGGAAAAGGCTAGGCAGATGAAACTAGAACAAATCCCATTTTGAGAGATTTTTTTTCAAGACATAATCTACGTAAACTAGTTTTATCAAGTATCGTATTACCCAGTACTAACTGGGTTCTGGATGTCCGATAGGCGGTCGCTCCATGTAACATACCTACTGATATTCAGCTGCATCTGGTTTGCCATGATTTTAATATGATTTTGTTAATTACTGAAACTATTAAACCATCTGAGAGCCTTTTAACTGGGCACTACCCTTATCGGCCAAAGCAAAGACTTAGATCTTGTCTGAAGCCAACAGATCTGAAAGGCGAATGCGGCGTCTTGTCACAGGCCAATGGCCCACCTTTCATATTGCGCCGCATGCCTTATTTGTGCGCTTGATGTCCTTTAGATTGTATCTGTAGGCGGATTTCGCGAAGCTGAATTATTTTATTAATTTTGTGAACACAGGGTACAAATGATGTTCAATAAAAAATGTTCGGTCTATCCTATGTTCCGCCGATAGGCATACAAGATACTGCTCTACACTTTATGTAACTAAAGTCCATATTATTCAATTCAAATTATTATAAAAATACAAAATCTCATAAAATACAATGCAATTTATCAAAAATGAAATGAAATAGTGCAAAAATATTTAAACTGTATGCCATCGATACACTAAGAAACTTTTCTGATGTTGTATTTTTACTGCTATCAGGGGAAAGCATAGTAATCTGTGGGTCCCGGGAATGGCCTCAACTGCAGACAGTGCTACTTGGCGGCCTGGGCCCCTTGCGCAGTGCGCTGCGTGGCGCGGCGGGGGCCCTGCTGCTGAGCGCGGTGGCGCTGCGGCTGGCCAGCACGCGGCCCAAGCTGCGGCGCTTGTTGGACTGCACCCTGCTGGCTGTCACTGGAGATGACACGTGAGTATCATCATCTTCTTCTTCTTATCGTGTAGGCAGTAACGTGTAACAGCCCCACACACCCTAGTCTCAGAGTTTCTAAACCGCCTCAAGAGCCTCTCACATCCCGTCGGGGCTGCGGGTTGTTCGAAAGAAATACCGCGACCTCGGCGCAAGGGCTAAGAAGAAACATGGGTGGTTTTTAGTCAGTAGAAGTCTGACACTCCCTTTCGCTCTGCCCAAGAGCGGGAGGGGATCGTATAACCACTCGACCACAGAGGCAATATCATATCATGCCTGCACAAGAACTACAGGTATGGCCTGTTCGACCACGTTACTTTATTTCACCAGTTAAGTCTATTTTGCCAATAGGAGCGGAATCTTTCGCCAGAAGTAAGTAATCCAGAATCCGCCTGGTTAGAAAACAGATCAGTATGTGTGAAATCAGATCTGACGTCAGTGCCAACGTCTTTTCGTTTGAGTCAAAATCATAATTCTGTGACTCGATACTAGGTTATTTTATTTACAAGAACTTTTAATTTTACTTTTTGTTTTACCTATATTAAGATCTTTATACGTACCATATACTCAGAAATAAATAATATTCTATTACATTCTATTCTTTGGTCACAAAATGTTAAAAATCATTACTGCAAAAAAAAAAATGTGCTGCTGCAAACATTATTAACCAACACGCACTGGGCACGCGTGGTCGATTAACCCAACCCTCTCCTAGAGAGGAGGCCTGAGCCCCTGCAGTGGGAACATTAAAGGCTGATGATGAAACATTATTTCATATGCAAACCACCTGCCACATGTGCAAACTGCATGCAATGTTGCCACATATGCAAACTGCATGCAATGTTGCCACATATGCAAACTACATGCAATGTTGCCACATATGCAAACTGCATGCAATGCCACCAACATGTCCAGTAACAGCAAAACGGGTTACTGAAATATTATTGTGCAACTTTTATCAAGAATACTCCCGTATATAAAAAAAACCCGTAACACAGCCCTTCAGACATCAAATCGATCTGCGACGATTCCCTCCGCTCGCTGCTCCAGTCAGGCGCGTTGGAAGTGGTGAACAATGCTCAGACGCACGACGATGACTCGCGTGTTGCGGAACAAGACTGCTTCATTTATAACGACAGCGAACTCGTTGTTAGCACGCTGGGAAATGCGGCCATTAAAGGTAAATTTATAATAATAGTACATTATGGTATAAGTGTGTAACGTTGGTGATTACTGCTAAGGCGCCATTGAGACCCGAGCCGTTAGGGGAGGGTCTTTAGAGAGCCGAGGACGGTAATCATCAATACACACGTGTATCATACCACGTTTTTCAACACACTTGTGAAGAAAATAAGACAAAAAAATCATTTTCAACAGTTATTAAATGAGTTGTAAAAAAAATTTCGCCATGGCGGGAAAAAATAATCAGTTTTCCTGCGCGCACATCTAACAATGGTGATCGGCCATAGAATAAAAGAATGAGGTTTCTTTTTTTTGCTTTTTGCGGATAGCGTTTTAGCCACGTACAAAATGAGGAATTCAAAGTTTTTTTATTACAGAGAAAACTAAAGTTTTATTTATTAAAAACGTATATACAAGTTGAAATTATCTATTTAAATTAATAAGTTTTCCTGCGCGCGCATCTAACAATGGCTCACTTGTGAATAATGGCAATGAAAAATTCACAGTTTGATTACAAGTGTCATTATATGCCTAATTGCGGTGAAATTAGAGCCACTTTATGAGCAAGTGTGTTGAAAATAATATTATTATGGAGGGCTACTAAATCTTGACAAAAACAACTAATTAGTCCGTCAGATAGATTTCTAAAAAATATTGGACACATATTTTTTCTTTTTTCACGTAAACAAAAAAATGAATACAATACAGTGCTTCGAAAAGGCGTGTGACGTCATATTTCAGTACATTTTTTTATTGAAAAGTGTCGTCATAAGCCCCCCACTCACGATCTTTAATTCGTTTTATTTTAGTATTTTTTTATTATTTTGATAAAACAAAAAACACGTATCCAATATTTTTCGATAATCTAACTGACGGACTAACCAGAATCATATTTTTGTAGTCGAGAATTAATTTTAATTAATTAATTAAGTACCCAATTGCAAAAAAGGGGTAGAGTTTTTATAGAGCCTCAGGCTTGCAACGTTGAAATGTAAAATAGTTTGAAGAAGCTTATTGCTCTTATCGAGTCCAGACTCATTATTATTCAGGGTATAATATTGGTCAAAAGCCATATTATAAAAAATGCACCCTAACCCAATACTATAGTTCTAATTCGGATGCATATTTTTGGGGTTTATTTTTGATTATACAAAAAAATATTTTCCAGAAGAAAACCTCTTTCTTCTTTCCAACCTCTTACGCGAGGAAGAGAAAAACTGTGTTTAATAATTTGTTCAATTTAACTTTTGAATTTCACTTTAAAAAGCTATTTCCAAAGTCTCATGTTGTTAAACTTCGTCGTGTAGGTTGCATGGACCTGTCAGTGGCTAAGCAACTCCTACTAGACTTGGAGCGAGCGTCCAGGAGTCTAGTCCTCATGGGCAGTCTGCATCTGTTGTACTTGGTGACGCCGCATGACGCTGCGGGCATCAGACCTGACTACTCGCATTACTACTCTTTGGTAAGTCTCTGGTATGAATGTGGAAGGGTATAACTGCCGCACTCAGAGAGCTTCAATGAATACTTAAGCCATCACTTAGTAAAGGTTTTGACAGTTTTGTCATACAAAAGTATGTCAAACCTTTACTAAGTTACGGCTTAAGTAATCATTAAGTATCTCTGAGTACGGTAGTAAGAGTAGAGAATGACCAAAGAAACGATGGATGGACTGTGTGAAGGATGATGTGGTAAGAAAGGAGGTGTCTCATGAGATGACGAGTGATAGAGAAGTTTGGAAGAAGAAGATATGTTGCGCCGACCTAAAATGAATTGGGATAAGGGCAAGAGAATGATAATGGTAAGTGTCTCTTAAATTATCGTAGCCTGAGATATTGGCATCACTTAGAAAAATCAAAATCAAAAGTCATTTATTCAAACTAGGCTGATAATCAGCACTTTTCGAACGTCAAAATTTACTTTACTTATTTACAAGTGACAGTCCCCTAAAACGCCCACCCTTCGACATTAACAATTAGCATTCGATTTTAGTAACCCATCAACAGTTCCGTGAGTTTCTAATTTTTTGATTGGATAGAACCTCTCGTTTACAAAAAACGAGTTATAAAAACAAATATTGATTAAAATCATTATTTCGATGTAGTTATTTCATTACTTAGTTGTATCAATTTCAAAGCAGTCAAAGCGTATAAAATTACATTTCAATCGACATAATTCATAGGAAATTATGTCAAGTACTTTTTGTGACCGTCTTTTCATTTTCAGTACTGCAGCTTAGATGAGGAAGGTGTTCAGACTGCTAAAATATTAGGAATCACTGAACAAAACGCGATAAGGATGATGACTGGAAAACCTATTAAAGTAAGTACTAACAATATTTTAGTTATTTAATTTTTTTAAATGTAGGTATAATGTTTATTTTAATAAGGTGTGTCGTAATAATAACTCGTGGTTTAATAATAACTGCCACTCGGGTCGATCTATACGTTACGCTTGCTTAGGTTGGTCTGTGGATGGGTTACCACCCATTTCATACCGAGTTTCCTCCGTGCGTCGGAAAGCACGTTAAGCTGTTGGTCCCGGCTGCCATATATAGATCTTTGGCAGTCGTTACAGGTAGTCAGTGACCTGAAAGTCTGACAAACAGTCTTACCAAAGGGTATCGGATTACCCAGTATTGACTGAGTTGTGGAGGTCAGATAGGCAGTCGCTTCATGTAAAATACTGGTATTCAGCTGTATCCAGTTAGACTGGAAGCCGATGATGTTTATTTTAATAAGGTAACATTGAGTTCTTTGCTTACAGAATGTTCCAGAGATAGTATTGTGTCGTTTCTACTTGGCTCTGATGCTGCAGGACTTGTGGAACCAAGTGCCTTTCCCTGCGGTTGCATACAAGTAAGTTTCAGAGCAAATAAGCAACTTATCGATTCAATCACATGTGACTGGGTTCGTCACTACGGGGTAAGTTTTTTTTCAGTAGCTTCCACCCAAAATTTAAAAAAAATTACTTGTCGTTTCATTTCATTTAAAGAAAATCTACCACATTGATACTTTGGTTTTTCTATCCGGCAGAAACTTTATTCTTCAGGGTTTCCTAAACTAAAAGGATTTATTTCAATTAGACCATTACAGGCACTTTTGAATATGACATAAACAAAAAAAGCGAAGCTGAATTCACAGTCGCAAGGCATCATAACTGTGAATGTACTGTAGTTGCTCTTTCTAAAGCGTGATCTCTATGGAGAATAATGAGCAAGAAACTACATGGACACTCTTTTTAACCGACTTCAAAAAAGGAGGAGGTTCTATGTTCGTGTGTATGTATTTTTTTTATGTATGTTACCTGATTTCTCCTCCATTTGTGAACCGATTCTCAAAATTCTTTTTTTATTTTAAAGAGTATACTCCTGAGGTGGTCCCATTTAAATTTGGTGTAGATCTGATCCTGATCTTCGGAGATATACAATAGAACTCTTCAAAAATAGACAGCAAATCTGTCGTGATTGCTGCAATCGCTTGGATGTTTATTGTTTGATGAAGTTTATTTTTCACATTTAATTTTTGGTGTTTTTGAAGTCGGTTCTTTTTTTTGCAAAAAAGTTTTAAATCATTATATTGTTACAAAAATCTTGGTTGCATTATACATGTTGAGATCATACATCATCATCAACATCATCATTTCAGCCATAAGACGTCCACTGCTGGACATAGGCCTCCCCCAGAAGGGGGGGATTTGCCATAATCGCCACGATAATTATAATTTAATAACATGGGACTTAAAGATAACTGCCGAAATGTGTGTGTACTATTAGTTACACCTATCCCTTCAGGCATTACGAGCGCTATGTTACGTCGCCAGGTACAGCCTAGCCCGCGGCACAGTGCAGTCCGTGATGGCGACGTCAGCCAGCCTGGCGTCGTGCGCGGCGCGGTTCTGTGCGGAGCTGCCGCGGCTGTGGAGCTTCTGTGCGCTACTCACGGAGCTGGCCGGGCGTCTGCAGCACTGCGCCGCGCCTGAGCTGCAGCAGCTCATGGAACTGCCTAATGTTAAGAAGGTGGGTTATATCAACAGCGTAAACGCAAGTATTACGGAAATATCAAAAATGACGATTTTCCATAAAAACTTTCATCCCCTATTTCCACACCTTGGGGGTTGAATTTTGAAAAATCCTCTCCTTTTTTTCTTCTTTAGTGGATAACTACGTCATAAGAGGAATACGCGTACGAAATTTTAAAGAAGCCATATGGGTTTGGCCTGTACGTTGATCCGTAGTCAATCAGCTTTGCCATTTATATAATTATATAGATAGATAGATAAGGGCAGGAACATGATGACTAATATCTGTATGACCATAATTATATCTGATTGTTTGGTACCAGGCGCGTGCGATGCAACTGTTACGCGCGGGCTACAAGCGCGTGGAGGATCTCGCTAAAGCCTCGGCGGACGATCTGATGTCGGGCGTGTCGCATCTGTCGCGCAATGCCGCCAACCAACTCATCTGTGCTGCCAGGGTAAGTGACTTCAATTATGTGTTTATTTCCCGGTTCAAATTGTCCTCTTAAAGCCCTAATAACGACGTCTGGAAGTAACTGAGGAGTGACGAATAAGAAATTACTATCCAACAAAATTGTATTTCGGCATAAATATTATTAAACTAGCTTGTGCCAGCGGCTTCGCCCGCGTGGAGTTCGATAATTATCCCACGGGATCATACTACCGGGATAAGAAGTACCTATCCTATGTGTTAATCCAGGTTATAAACTATCTGTCTTCTAAATTTCATCCACATCCGTTCAGTAGTTTTTGGATGAAAGAGTAACACACACCCATCCACACAAACTTTCGCATTTATAATATTACTAGCTGTTGCGGCTTCGCCCGCTACAACTCGAAAATTATCTTACGAGAAGATAAAATCGGGATAAAACTATCCTACGTGTTAATCCAGGTTATAAACTATCTGTGTACCAAATTTTATCCATACCCGTTTAGTAGTTTTTGAAATGAAATGAGCTTTATTTGCTAGAATTGTAGTACAATATGGATGGTCAGGTTTTGTAACAGAAGCTCACACAATTCGCTAAAACTAGCATGCAAAATTAAATAATAGGTACATTAGAAGTAAACATGATAATATTGGCATGTTTTAAAATTAAGAATGTCAATTCAATAGTGATAATTATGTCAATAGTAAAAAATATAAGTTTTTAAACAGCGCCGAAATATCGGGAACTCGAAACTAAAGTAAACATGGTAAATATCCCGGTTTCAGCCTTGATAATAATATAGTAAAAATGTCAATAAGTTTGCAGTAAATTAATTAGAATAGGAAAATGTCAACGTAAATCTTTTAGGTTAAGGTACTCATTCACAGAATAAAATGTTTTATCAATAAGCCATCTGAATAATGCCGTTTTAAAACGATTGGTTGGCAGTTCCCTATATGACTTTGGTAACTTATTGAATAATCTTACAACCATTGGAAAGCAACTCCTGTGATATAAGTGGCTTTTCATTGGTGGAATAATAAGTCTATCAGGATATCTTGTTTTAAATGTTACAGTGTCTCCAAGACGTTGAAATAATTCGGAGTGTGTTTTAACAAATTTACAACATTCAAAAATGTACATCCCAGGAACTGTTAATATTGCGTATTTGCGTGAAAGAGTAACAAACATACACACTCACACTTTCGCCTTTATAATATTAGTGTGATGTGATAATCACCCATACCTTGTCGATGTCCCACACATTTGTACGAAGCGCTTTGCTAATTTTTTTATTATGCGCACAGCCAAAGAGTGGATTTCCCTGCCTGAGTCGATTTTCCCGAGTTCATATTATATAACCCCAATCCATTTAAGTCGCGAGTAAATAGGCTTCTTTTGGGTTAGCTTGTTCCATCGTCGACCTCATCTCTGCCCTTGGACAAGATTGAGGCCAAGAGTAGGGCCATTTAATATTAAAAAAAAAACGTTAATTCTCTGACCAATCAGTCAGGATCGAGTCCAAATCGCCGCGCCATCGTTTCTTGGGCCTGCTGCCTCGGATGTGAACTAAGATACTACTACGAAATAAGATATTAGTAGAACATGCATAGAAGATTGAATCCTATTAATTTTAATGGAGCTGTGTATATAGGTTACAGATGTCTAATAAATTACGTTATCTGTTACAGATGACACTCATTGAAAAAGTGGAGAATCTTCGAGCTGAAGCTGAGGATGTTATGGAAGAACTGAATGTCTAAACATTGTACCATTAAAAAAATCAAAATTAACGGACCTCCAACGGCATGTCGTCACTTTACATTCGACTTCTGTTTTTGTTGCTGGCAATTCTGCATGAAGTATGGTACCTATGCAAACAAGTTTATTTTTGAAGGCAGAAAATAGTAAATTGTATATAAAAGAATAGTAGAGTAATATAAGATTAAATTTAGAGTAAGTAGTGAAGATAGCTGTGATTTCAATGTCTCCAGATAAATCTATAATATTTACAAAAGATATAATTGAAAAGGAGCAAAAGGAGTATGTAAGGATCGTAGCAAGTGGCGTTCTGTGGTTTCTGCCTACCCCCATGGTAAAAGGGCGTGAGTTTATGTATGTGTATGTAAAATTGATGCATTTAAATCATAGTTCCTCTCTTGGTGACTGAATTAAAATACGGAGAGATGAATTATGTAACTCCGTATGTTACACTAAAATCGATATGAGATGTTATTTAACACGAAAATGGTAATATAATAAAGTGAAGGTCATAATTGAACGATTGTGATAATAATAATGTATTTGAAGCGCTGTATGACAATCAATACCATTGTTGATTATAAAATAAATGAAAGGCTTAAATTATAATAAATTGTTTTATTTAACGTAGAATTTTCCAAGGTAAATCTACCGAATGTCTGTAAGCAACGGACTTGGGTCGCGACGAAAGGATCGTTGGTCCCGACCATGGAACTATTAGGTCCTTTTACAGTTAAAATACTTTTGACAGCCGTAACAAAAAAGTGACCTTATCACAATGAAAATAAAGATCACTATATAATTTTTAGTGATGCGATATGAGATGGAAAATAAGAGCTTTTAACCTTCTGAGTACCCACGGTCGGATATAGCCGACAAATTAAAACGTGCTCGACATGCTACCGTCGGCTAAAGCCGACAAGCCACCGTCGGCTTTATCAGACAAGAAAACGTTTATATCGGAATAGTCCATTGAAATGTTAAATGTTTTCGGCTTAACGTTTTTTAAAGGACGCAATTTCGATGAGATGTTGGAATCTGCGCTGAAAGTATGGCTTAGCGTCGGAGGCGTCAACGATGCGTTTACGCTCTGGGGTTCGAAAGGTTAAACAACAAACAAGTCAAAGACATGTATCAGATTTATTCACCGTCTCTTATACAAGCAAGGTTTGAGTGTCAACGCGGGTAGTTTCGCCTTCTTCACAGGTGGGTCCCTGATCTTCGTAAACTCCATGAAGAAGAACACGTTGTTGCTCTTGTCTAGCTGCTTCAGTTTGAAGCCCAGTCGCTCCACTTCCTTAGCGAAGTCTTCTACCTTCTCGAAGCGACTTTCCACTTCGGCTATTAGGAGATGACCACTGTGGACAACATTGGGTCATTATTAAAACTGGCGCGACTGCTATAGTGGGATCTTGGGTGCAATTCCTAGCAAAATTAAACAGTCATTAACCTTTTGAACGCCAGAAGCGTAAACGCACCGCGCCCCACCCACGCCAAGGCACACAAATCTACAAAATTGTTATTTTATCTTATTTGACAATATTTTGTATAAAAAAGCAGATAGAGTTTTAAAAAATATGTTTTTTGTCGGCTGTAGCCGACGGTGGCGTGTTGAGCACGTATTCGTTTGTCGGCTATACCCGACCGTGGCGTTCAAAAGGTTAAACAACGTTTTTTCAGTACTATTTTGGAGTCTGACAAGAAGGTTCTTTCGGCGAACGATTGACGTTACCAGAAGAGCACTATTTTTCACATAAGTATTATAATATGCAATTGTGATCATTTTATTGAAATATCAAAATTGTGACGTAAGCTTTGATAAAGGCTACGCGCCGTAAGAGCCATGCCCAACTATACTAGGCCTGTTCTCTGTTAATGGGTTAAATTAACAATATTAATGTCGATGTACTTTAATGCTATTCCGATTTCAAGAATAATAATAAACAAAGAACGAAGAACATGTGTTATTTGGAAGGGCTACCACTATGTGAACCGATGACCTTGTGAAGGTTGGATCCGTTGAATGCGAGACGCACGGGATCGGTTAACGTGGTTGGGCGATGCTGCTGAAATGATGGTGATTCCTAATGAGTAAATACTAACTTAATACTGAAATACTCACCCCATTTTCAACACCCTGTTAGCTTCCACAAGGTACTGAGTAAGATCAGTTCCCATGAGCGCCAGACAGTACACAGTGACATCCATGGATGCTGTCAGAAGAGGAGTCCTGGCCATGTCGCAAGCCTCCACTCCTGGTGCGGTTGCTACCAGGTCAAAGGAGCGCACCTTGTGGGAAACCCGGCGAGATAGCGCTGCTTCTCCACAACCCAGGTCTGCTATTAAATGGGTTTTAGGCCTGGTGAGCAAAATGAGTTAAGGGTTAATGAATATGATTAGAAGCCTGTGTCACCAAAAATGGGTAACTTCTGGCCGTCTTGTCGATAATTTCCTACAACTTAGTGGTAGTGTAGGCAATGTAGAAAAGACATTGACAAACTATCAAGGATTTTATTAGACACTTCTTCTTCACCAGCATCAACAGCAAAAGCTGCAAAAGCAAAAATGTTCTGGTGTATAAATAAATCAACTTACATTTTCATGATTTTCTTAACAATAACATCAAGTGGATTGACAGGCCACTTCTTGACCTGTAATTGATACCCTTGGTGGTATGTCTCAAAAGCAGTTGGGTCAGTCTGGAACAGTTGCTGGGCTTCAGATCCTGATGATGTGTACAGCTTCTCGTTTAGGTACCTGAACTGGGCAGCTGAAAAAATGTTGATGTTAAGGAAATGGGTTTGGCATATCTGTTTAGACAAAAACCCTTAAAAAAATAAAGAGTTTTCTCTTTATTTTTTTAAGGGTTTTTTTATGGATTTAAAAATAAGAAAATGGGTAGTAACTTTATAGTTATACAGTTGAATCCCGATTATCTGAACCTCGATTATCCGGACTCATTGTTCAAGGCTCTCATTACCATATTTTTATATCCTATTGTCTAATTAATGACGTATGTGAAACATTATCAGTATAATATAATAAAAAGTTACTAATATTGTTTGATTTTACTTTGATTATTTGGATTTAATGGATCCGGATAATCGGGATTCTACTGTACCAGTTTCACTGCTTTTGTTAACCAATCAATCTGCCTAACCCTTTTAAAAATTATGAATTATGTCAGCTTACAGTCTAAACAGAGGCAGCTGGACACCAGAGTTTCACATAAAGCTCTCTAGTCATAGCCATAAAGGGCTATTAGGGTATCTAAAACTTTTCTGTGGGATTATTTCCAATCATAATAATTATGAGCATAGCCACAGGCAAAATCACTGTAACGCTTTCAGTGTCAAGTCCGCAGTATATGGTTCGAACAATAATTTGGTTGTGTGACCCCAACCCGCCTCCGAGTCGTCGCTATACGTAGCTATAGATGACTTGCACACATCGTACAAATAATAATGGATAATTTGAAGTTGGCAGCGAAAGTGGTGAACTATAGTTGCTGCCAGTTAATATGTCAATAGCGGTCAATGCCTTTTCCCTAATATCTCTTCGTAATAACCAAAACAAATGTATAATTTTTCATTTGAAAAAAAGTTGATGATCACGATAAATGAAACTTTTTTTTTTTTTCGCTGGTGGAATATCATCAAACCCGCTCTTGGGCAGAGCGGAAGGGAGTTTTAGACTTCTACTGACTAAAAACCACCCATGTTCCTTCTTAGCCCTCGCGATGAGGCCAGGCGAAGGTGGGTGAATGACCGCTATTGACATCTTAACTGGCAGCAACTATAGCAACATAATGTGGACGCTTACCTTTTAACCTCTCCAACATTCTATCTCTGAGCTTACTTCCAGTTTTATTGGTCTTGATAGGGGTTCTGTGACTTGTGGTGGTAAGTAAACCTCTCAATCTAGCCTTCTTGTTATTAACAGGTTGAGTCATTTCAATTTCCTCACTATTTGACTTAGCACTTTTATTTTCTTCACCGATTGTACTATTTGCTTGTTTTTTCATATTTTGTTTTGTTACATGTTCCTTAGGCTTATTATTTAATAAATTATTATTTGGACTAAGTTTAGCTTGACTTTGATTTTTTTTTCTTTTCTTTCCTTTTTGTTGTTTGTTTTCAGCAAACAACAAGTCTTCCTGATCATCATTTTCAATGACCTCATTGAACTTTTTCTTCTTGGCATTCAGAAGTACTTCATCAAAATTTTGTGTTTCTGGAATGCTGTCTGTTTCTTCAGATTTATTGTTTATTGTGTTTGACATCATATCTTTTTTACTTTTGATTGTATCTTTTTCTATTTTATGTTTCCGTGATTTTTGGCTGAGACCATTATGTTTGATATTATTGTTTGTTTCTGAAACATGATTTCTTGTAGGTGATTTAGTTTTATTCTTGATGATCTTATCTTTTTTCTGTAAAAAAGAGTAATGGCTAGGTAAAGAGTTTCTGAACTATTCACAAAGGTATGGCGGTGTTTTCATTTGGATTTGTAATGGTTTTGGAAGTGTGTTTCTCAATACTTGGTAATAATGCAAAACCCACAAAAATACGTCAAATTCAGCAGTTGACCAGTTATTTATCTAACAGAATATATTCATGAGCTTCAGAATTATACTATACCCTGAAAAATAACAAAACGCAGGTTCACATTGAAAACAAGACGACGCAGTACAGTAGACATTTAACACGTACCTTTACTTTTTGTATAAATGTTGATTCGGCTTTAAGGCCGTCATCCTCCCATGCGGGGATTTTAAACATATTGATGTAGTTCTAATTTATGTAAACGGCTGTAATTAGAAGTAAGTTGTTCTACTTAAAGTAAGGTTATGTTTGTCGCGCACGTCTGTACACCGCGCAGTTATTAGCTGTCAGTTTGGCAGGTTTGACTTGACATTTTCACAGTGCCATATTATGACGTTTTGTTTTTCGTTTAGAAACAAATTTTTCCTTTATTAATTAATATCCATAAAAAAACATTTAAAATGTCAACAGCCTACCAGTATTGGGCCAAGTTACCGGTGGACAGGGCTCCAGAGAAAGAAACCTCTTTACAATACGAGCCGTGTCCAGGATAACCGCTTTCTGATCCAGCTGCCTAACGAAAGCTTGCCCAGGTTTTGATCGAGGCTCTTGGCAATGAAGCACGCGAGACCATTATGTGAATAATCATTGCGCGCCATTTTGGTCGATCCACCATCACTATATCAGGCTTATTGGCCAGATTGTCCTGTCCTGTCCTAATGGATTGATCCCAGTGCAGTACAATGTGATATTGCCATTTTCATTATAACTGGGTCAGGCACATACCTATGATATGACACTTTCGATTCCTTAAGGATAATCCTGGTTATGAGGTCACGGTATCTCTTTCTTTTGCCCCTTCAATGTTGGTGACATCTCTTTGAGGCGCGCGTGGAACACAAACGTGCCGTCGACACGGCCTGTCGTCGTTATAGGATGGACGGTGAGCCAGCCCATTACTCACCATCCACAGACCCGCGCCTACGTTGGCCGGCCGGCGGCCATCAAATGGCCCCCGACGCCCGGAGCGTCCCCCGTGGCGGCTGGGAGGAGAGGTTCTGTCACTCTCACGTTCCGCCTCCTCCTTTGCTAGAATCACTGTTTCTCAGAAAGAGGTGATGGCGGGCGTCCCATTCCCTCTCGACCCGGACCATGGCTTGAACCATTGATTCTCTTGTCCTTATCTCAATTTATTTGTGGTCTGCGCAGGATGTATTCTTCTTTTATGCTTCTTGTCATGTCATCAAATCTTATGAGACACCTCCTCTCTTACCTTAACATTCTTAACACAGTCCATCGTTTCTTTGGTCTTCCTCTACTCATAAACCCATCCACATTCATATTCAGAACCTTCCTCACGCCATTTTCCTCATTCCTCTGCATCACATGCCTATACCACGAGTCCACGACAGCTTTTCAGTCACCAGTACCACTTTCAGATTTCGTCTTATGTAAGTACTCGTTTCTTATTTTTTCCATTAGCGTTTTCCCATTCGGCCCTTTTGTGGCCCAACATTCTGATCCATACAAGACAGCCGGTCTAACCATTGTGTCATAAATCTTCCCCTTTAGTTTAAGGGGAATGCGGGAGTTGCAGATTGTTCCCGTGACCTACCGCCATTTCATGCATCCCGTGTTATTCTGTGCTTAACACTACGGTCTATTTCGCCATCGCTTTGCACGAGTGAACCGAGTTACCGGAAGTCGGAGCAGGTCGGAAGAATCACAAGTATCACACAATTTTCTGAGTAACCTATATTAATCAATCTATAGCGAGATATTTTTAGCTGCTACGTTTAAACGTTTTTGTCTATACAAACAGGCAGCACGTAAGCTGAGTAAACATGTGGTATACAGGTACGGTACTGGACTTGGTCAGCGGATTTCAGTAGTTATTGGACTTCTTCTTCTTTTCGTATCGATTCTACTTCCATCTTATACGGTTTGAGCCCAGTAGGTAGCCACGTTTATTGCTTGCAGCGGCAGAGGCGCTGTTCAGGTCGTCAAGGGTGCATGTGTAAGGACATTTGGACTTCTGGGACACTCCAGCAGGTAGAGCATTGTTTGATCCGGAGCACCGCACTCGCACTCGGTGTTGGAGGAAATAATAATACCTTACTTCTATTGGACTGAAATAAAACAAAAAAAAATTGTTAAGATTTGACTCAACAATGGTCCAGTTTTCACCCGTAGCACACATCTTCTAATAACATCATAACATCACGTATTAATTGATCGAAGAAGTAAGCTGAGCTGTACCTACTGTATAGTGGCGCCTACATTTTATCAGTTGTGTTTATTCCCATGTAGGTAGGGTCTAGTCTAGACAGTTGGAGTGTTCAGTTTTGTAAATAAAAGACCGTTAGGTACTCGGCATAAGTAGCTCGTTCGTCTCACTCAGAGTTATGACATGAGACAAGTTAGTACGCTCACCTACATTTAGTACTCATATAACCTAGAGTTCAAGACAGTTTTTTGTTTCAATGAAACAACAGTTATAATTTTTGCAGTGCAATGTTTTCAATACACTTAACGAACATAAAAAGGTAATGATTTGTGAACTAAATTTAATTCGATACGACTGTACGTTTGGGAATATGACAGTGACATTAATATTGTATTCTTCGATTATTGTTGTAGATACGTGTCGAAAAAAAATTAAAAGATTAAGTCTCTGACCTTTTTGCCAGATTTTGGCGGAGCCCAAAACATTAACTACAATATTATATTATTTGCACATTGTTCAATAGGCTTTAGATAAGATTATTCATAGTAACGAGTCGGTCGGTCGAGTTCCTAAAAGGAGGCGGTTCTCAATAAAATGGACAGTGTCTGTTACAAAAAAAAAATCAGTCCACAAAAAGCCAAATATTATATTAAAAAAACAACACTAGCTTCTGAAATCGGTGACTTTATAACCGACTTCCAAAACGGAGGAGGTTCTCTATTCGTGCGTATGTATTTTTTTTTTCATGTAAATGTCCGCGCATATCTTCACCAATTGTGGACCGGATTTCAATTTTTTTTTGTGTTTAAAAGTGTATACTTTCGATGTAGTTCTATTATGTCACCAAGTCTGGATCTGATGATGGGATCCTTGAGAAATCGAGGGCAACCCTCAAATTTTATAGCTGTTCCTCAAATTTTATATTTGCGTCTGATTATCATAATTTTATGTGATAGATTCGTATTTACAAAATAGATTCCAATGTGTAGACGTAAATGGCGCCAAATCTTCCGGACTACCGGTTCGGCTTGGTGTACCTCAAGGTTCAATACTGGGTCCGTTTTTATTCATGGTTTATATTAATGACCTACCATATTATTTAAAAGGTTTTTGTGACGTTGTGCTATTTGCAGATGATACCTCTCTTATCTTTAAAGTAGATAGGAATAGACACGATTTTGACGACGTAAACAGCACGCTGTCAATGGTCACGGATTGGTTCACAACAAACAACCTTGTTCTTAATGCTAAGAAAACTAAAATAATTAAGTTCGCTTTACCCAATGTTAGAAATCTAGGTCCCAATATTATCCTCGCCAATCAAGAGCTGGAAACTGCCGACTCTGCTGTATTTCTGGGCATAACAGTAGATTCAAAATTACAATGGGGTTTACACATATCAAGCCTAGCGGGAAGGCTAAGTTCGGCCGCATACGCCGTCAGAAAAGTAAGACAATTCACTGACGTTGATACAGCACGGTTAGTCTACTTTAGTTATTTTCACAGCGTTATGTCCTACGGTATTCTGCTGTGGGGCAAAGCTGCGGATATTCAAAATATATTTGTTCTGCAGAAGCGAGCGGTTCGTGCAATTTATCAGCTGGGTGCCCGAGTTTCTCTTAGAGATATTTTTAAGGAGATTGGTATTCTCACGGTTGCTTCTCAGTTCATCTTTGCCAACATTTTATATATTAGACAAAATATTCACCTGTACACTAAAAACAGTGATATTCACAATTTTAACACTAGAAATAAGCATAAACTACGCGCTCCTTTTCACCGGCTTCACAAAGTTCATAATTCATTCGTAGGGCTCGGTATAACATTTTATAACAAATTGCCATCTTCTTTTCTAGACTTGCCATTTAATGCATTTAAAGCCAAAGTAAAATCTAATCTTTGTTTAAAAGCTTACTATTCCATTAACGACTACTTAAATGATAGGAATAGTTGGTCGCTGAGTTGAACACAAGACAATGTTTGTTTGTTTGTTATTTATGTTCTTTCTCCAAAATTAGTTTACTGACATGTTATGTCTTTTTTTTGTTTTTATTATTATATACATTTTTATTTTTGACTTGTGTCTGTAATCAATCGTAATATTAAGTTACACCTTTCTATTGTATCGAGTCTGGTTCTTCTAACCAAACAGACAGATGTGTTGCTGGGGAGTTTGTTCCGCCACTTCTTCTTTCCAGCAAAAAACACTAGGAAGTGTCGAAGGGTGGGCGTTTTGGGGGACTGTCACTTGTAAATGAGTAAAGTAAAGTAAAGTAAATTTTGACGTTCGAAAAGTGCTGATTATCAGCCTAGTTTGAATAAATGACTTTTGATTTTGATTTTGATTTTGATTTTGTGGATACGCTGATGATGGAAGGTACAACAACGGCTAGGAGTTGAAGAAAATTCCTTCAAAATTATACGTACTTACGGACCGATAGTTGTATTCTTTCAGGTTATCTAAGTGAGCTGATTATGGAAGGTACTACCCAGGTATCACAGAAAGCATTTTAAAAAATAACTAGTAGGTATACTTATGGAGAGCTTAAGGTCCGTATAAACTCTTATAATAGTTCACCGAACATCTAAGGGCTTTATATTGGCATTTGAAAACCATTGTCATGCTTCACACTGTATAGCGGTTGACAAATACAAAACAAACCTGGACAAGTGGACAACCATCCTAACCAGCTCGCTGTACAGGTCACATTACTTGACTGTCTAAATCGTCTGAAACAGGCACAGAACCTAGGATCTCGGGGGCGTTGACAAAGCCAATATACTAATATGGAGGATGTTTCTAGTGGGGTAAATCTCCTCAAGACTAATATCCGTTTAACACATCTGCTCATTGAAGCTCAGAAGGACTGATTGCATGATTCAAGCCAAAAAAAAAATACATTCAAAAGAGCTATGCTGGGTCAGTCACAATACACAAACGATCACAATGTCCAAGGAAATGATAAGTCGTTAAAATGTATCGGCCCTTAGATTAAACAGACATCGGGCCATGCAATCTATGACGGCACGGTTGGCGCAGTGGCTGAGCGATTGGACCGCTTCGCTGCGTGTCGCGGGTTCGATCCTCGCACGGAACAAATATTTGTATGGCCTGCAGATAGTTGTTTCGGGTCTGAGTGTGTTTGTGTATGTGAGTTTAAGTGTTTGTAAACGCACTCACGATACAGGAGAAATTCCTAGTGCTCCTAGTGTTCCTAGTGTTATTATGTGCCATGGTATTAGAGATGTTTTTGCAATGGTGTAGGGTTTATTTAAGTTTATTTCTTTTCTTCTGATTAGCAGCTTCATTGACCGTAATTACAGGGTGTAAACGAACCCTTCAGGCATCCGTCAACCAAGCATTCTGTACATCAAACTAAGTACCCCAACGCAAAATTTTTGCTGGGAAATGACTTTTTTTTTTGGGGTCAAAAATCACATTTTACGGTTAAACTCAAAGTAGCACTCTTAAAACATTGTGCTAGTGGATGCTTTGGATAGTAAACGGGTCATGGAGGTAATTTAAGTAAAGTTAAAACCTGAAATACTAGTATTTACAAAAACAGCTGTGAAAAATTTGGAACTTTGACCCCCAATATCTCCGTAACTAGGAGGTTCCCAGGTATGGTCTAGAACAAAAAAATGATCGCAGTGGTGGGGAGAACAAATGCCCTTCGTTTGCGTTAAGGGTAATACTTTTACACCCTATATACTTTTTTAATGCGATTGGCATCTTAATTGGTCACAAAAATGTTAATATAATGCGCCTATAATGCTAAAAATTACTACCTGTGAACCTATTTATGGCCTAAAGCCGCATAATTTGTGCCCAAATAAGCATTACAGTAGCCGTATAGACGTTTGTAATGCTAAAATATAACCAACACAAAATGCTTAAACGATACGGAAATGCTGTAAGCCGGCCGTTATAGTGCTTTGATGTGTTACTTGGGTACTCCTCAACAGTTAGGAGTTGAAAGCAATAATTATGGGAATCTCGAAGGTTAAAGGTTAGGTTTCTTGGTTGAATATTAAATGCATAGTTAATATTTGCATAGGATATTACAACTAAAAATGGAAAAATAAAAAAGCTTTTTTGCAAAAAAAAACCGACTTCAAAAACACAAAAATGGTATGTTTTTTTGCCACCGACTTCAGAAGCTGATTTTTGTTCTGAAGCTTATTTTTCACTTTTTAGTATGTTAGTTTAAATTTTTTTTTCGTAAATTATCCGTGATTGGATTTTAAAGTAGTCCGGTTAGCTTGCCATGCCTTTGCGTATCAAGGTACCTAGTAGATTCAGCAGTCGGTTACGGTTAACAAGTACCGCCTCTGTACTCACATATCTATCTAATTGCGTTACAACTATGTTATTATTTGTACCTATATTGCTATTATTAAAATAAGTATAAATAGTTTAGGTTGGTTTCGAGTATAGGTAGAGCATCCTTGTTGAGATTTGAATTCATTAAGTTTCAAGCCTCCCGTAACAAACACACGTATCCAACTACCTTCCTACTTGCAAGTCTGTTTTGTGCCATACATAGGTATCTATTACAATATGTATAGTGCCGAATTTAGCGAGGGACCCATTGCGCATGTTTGATAACAAGTCATGCGCAGTAGTGCTCACATTACAACCACCCACGGTATCAGTGTTTGTGTTATTTACTAATTAAAACAATAGATTTTTATCACTTTTTCTAACGTTATATTTATGGAAAATATTCCTCTTAAAGTGCAGTTGTGTTTCCAAGATATTTTCTTGATTTTTTATCAGACAATAACCTCTAGGACAATGCAGTTATTATTAGTAATTCCGTGTGTGTATTTTTGCAAGTGTCATTTGGATTCATGAAAATAAGGAGACTCTTTAGTGTTTCACAAAATATACCTGTGTTTTGTTTAATTACACGTATATATGTAAGTATTTTGGAGTTAAGTCTAGTCATGCTTTTTCTGAAAACTGCACGAACATAATTATTTTCTTTGATTATGGAACGTACATATATCACGAATACGACAGATCATTTGACCTGATCAGGTAAAAGATATAATGTAGAAGGTATGCAGGTGACTAAATCCTGAGAAAAACCAAGAATATGAAAGAAACTGCTAAACGTTTAGCGTATGAATAAGGGCTTATGTTTATTTTATCGTAGTTACTTAAGAAATTTCTTAAAATTAACGGAATCGTTGACTATATAAATGCAATTCCTTTTATAAGTTTAGATATTATTTTAAAGAGCTCTGAAAAGGACTAATAAGTAATTATTCTGAATTGAGACAAGAAAATTGGCGTAGATTTACGGACATGAAAACTATTTAATATAATTATGCTTAATATGCACCATTGCACACATAGCAACGATTTAAATACAATAAAAAATATGCACAGAAAAGAAGCACAGAATTGCGAAATGTTCGCCAAAATATGAGTATGATATTTTTGAAATACAACAAAAATCTATTCGCCAGGAAATTCTTCTAGTAGAGACTATTCTCCATCAGTCACCTGTTCACCTAGTACTGCAAAAGGATCATTACCAATTGGATCCAGGGGCTGGTTTATCAGCTGTGGATTGTCCAAGATTTGAAATATTAGAAAGTTTGATCGAGTTGTTTTGTGATTATCGAGTGGTGCAGATGTTTCGTACGCTGCAATGGTTGATGAAGGACCAGATTTAACATTATTATTTGGCGCGGTGGTGAAGAGTCTGTGTTTGATAGGCTGCTGGTTTAACACTATTTGTGACAATGGACCTTGTGAATGATTGGCAGTGGCCAACAGGTGTTTGTAAATAATCTAGAGAAGTTCAATGACGCTATCGCTTATAGATATTTGACAGTCGTTATAGGCAGTCAGTGGCCCACAAGTCTGAGAACAACTCTTACCAAGGGTATCGTAGTACCCAGTGCTAACTGGTTTGTGGAGGTTCGAAAAGCAATCGCTCCATTGAAAATACTGGTATTCAGCTGCATCCGGTAAGACTGGAAGTCAACTTCAACATAATTGGGGCAAGGTTGCAGATGATGAAGTTCAATAACGCTATTTTTGGGAAATGTCAAGAATCGCCCAACGAAGGTGGAAATGGCTTGGTGGGATGTGGCTTATTAATTAGGAACTGTATATATTATAGCCATGTATAGCCAGATGACAAATCACGTTAGGATAGGTTAGGTAGGTAGAGAGTTGGAAACCTGCCACAGCCCCGACTGGCAGACGATTTATCTGCTTAAGTACTTGGTAACAGTCTGCATTCTTTATAGCAGTTAGATCTGCTACAAAGTAACAGTCGCCTTCGATAAAACTAACCAATCGGTTCATTGGAATACTAGATAACGTGTATTGCAATAATATGACGAATTGTTCGATAAGGTTCATAATATACAATGGTATATAACGTGTATAGCAATAATATGACGAATTGTTCGATAAGGTTCATAATATACAATGGTATATAACGTGTATAGCAATAATATGACGAATTGTTCGATAAGGTTCATAATACACGATGGTATATAACGAGTATTATGACGAATTGTTCAATTAATGTCATAATATGCAATAGTAGAGAACGTGTAAAACAATAATCTGACAAAATGTTCGATAAGGTTCATAATCGGTATTATTACAATATTAATGCCCGTTTTCACTAAAATGTGCTAGATACTAAAATGAATATCCGAATTAAAAGGCGACGTTGAATTTTGAACTTTCGGCGCTCAGCCAAACGATGAGAATTTAACCACTTGCTTTTATTTAGGTATGAGTGACAACGAATTAGACGTTGGTATTCAAACTGGGTCTATATATCAAATGCTTTCAAAATGGAACATAAAAGCAAAATCATTGAATAGTAACCAATTATTTGTCCATTTCCTTTGATAACCGATCAACATGATTTGTCTATTGTTGAAATATTTTCGTTGTCTCAATTTACCTTTGGCTTTCTCCTTTGTATGACAAGTCTATATAAAATCGTTCTTTTAACACTAATTTCAGTAGAGAACAGACTAAGCTTTCACTGAAACTTTCGTGAACTGAAAATATTTATAAAATAATATTTTTTTCTTTCACCAGACCGGCGCAGTATTGCAGAAAATTAATGAAATGCTGATGTTGTCCAGATGATGTCAGACTATAGGTCCAGTGCACCTATGTGAACCTGAAACGTAGACAAATGGGCAAAGCGAGAAGAGATAAAGTGGTAATTATTATTATTTTTACCCCTTGATTTAAACATAGGTAACTAGAGAAACGAAAACGAAAATGTATGTCTAACCTTTCGGAAAAATCAGACGCGATGTTACGTTATGTATATTATATTATACATACCTACCTATTATTATTTTCCACACCACCAGAAGGCCTACAATGACGTCTCAAAACAGTCATAACTTATTCTTTAGTTACCTTATAATTCAGTATGGAAATGAGATGGCGCTAGACACCCTGTATAGTTCTGTAGTGCTGTTTTAAGACGTCATATGCCCAGGGCACCTGCTCACTTTCAATTTTTGGGACCACAAGAAGAAAGAATTTAAGGTACAGTTTATAGAACAGTTGATGCAATATTTTGATCAATAATTATATGAATTATCGATCTAGCTAACAAGTACTTTTTGGGTCTCAAGTTTTGCTCGCCTCCGAAATATGAACAAGATATCATTCGATTCGGAATAGCGTGTCAATGATTTTTGAAAAAAATCAAGAGCCGGTTGTAAAGAGACATAACTTATTTTGTTTTATTTGTGGTCCCAAAATACTACTTAAAAATAATTTATTTATTGTATCTATAGGTGGAATCCGGGACCGCCGTCCCGGTCCCAAAAGTCCCACGAACCGTAAAAAGTACCTAGTATGTATGTTGTTTCTTGGGAATAAAACTGTGTTCATTTTGGGCGTGATTTTGGGGATGAATACGAGTAATTGTAAATCTGTCACTATTCTCAAGATTCTAGATAGATAACGAATAGCTCTCTCGCTCTTCTTAGGAGCCCTACAATCTCTCGCTGTTTTCGGGATTCACAATAGCGCCCGTGTCGTAAGACACTGTTTAATCCCCTTGGTGCTTCAACTATTAGACATATAAACCTAAGGCCAAAAAATAATTATAAAATAATTTTGAAGCCTTAAAAATATTAATTTAACGAAGATTATGCCAAGTGAAAAAATACTTTTTTGCAAAAAAAACAACCGACGTCAAAAATACCAAAACCTGAAAAATAAACTTCAGAAGAAAAATCTGCTTCTTCATTGATTTCGTTTTTTTGCCACCGGCTGCCTATACAAATATTTTCCCTTATTATTGCTTTCAACTCCTAACCGTTGAGGGGTAGTACCTTCCATCATCAGCTCATCAACATGAAGTGATGAATGCTAGATGCGAATACTTGAATAGCGTCAGAAAAAGTACGAAACACGTAACACGTGCCTATGAAATTTGAGGGTTGCCCTCGATTTCTATGGGATCTTATCATCATTTCTATATCATGGTAGCACCCCGAAATATCTCCTTTTCCATAAAAAAGAATTATTAAAATTGGATCATAAACGACGAAGTTATTCGCGAACACACATTAACGAAAAATGTTCATAAATTAAAAAAAAATGTTTATAAAATGAAAAGTACTGGGCCAAACTATATTAATTTTTTATTGGATCAAATGGCAACTATTCCGCATAAAACTAAAAAAAACTTTTTGCTTTTGGTCGATAGTTTAAAAATTTAAATAGTGTGCGTACACTATTACTCAGCAACAGCATAATTTTTTTTTTGTTTTTTTAGAAACTAAAATCGGTAAGTGTGAACAGCAACAATATCCAAAGTCTTCGAACAAGCAATGTGTGATCGTGAACTCCGACCGATTCCTTTTGTGAACAATATAAGATTTTCGATGACTGCCAAACTGTTCTTTTTGTTCTGTGGCCAAAATGGATTTCGTAAAATCAGATCAGCTGAACAGAACTAGCTGTTGCATCCAAGAAGCATTAAATATTGTTAATAATAAACAATATGCAATAGGGATATTACTCGACATGCTAAAGGACTAC
Source organism: Diarsia brunnea (assembly GCA_949774965.1). Taxonomy (NCBI): domain Eukaryota; kingdom Metazoa; phylum Arthropoda; class Insecta; order Lepidoptera; family Noctuidae; genus Diarsia; species Diarsia brunnea. Next base: position 1,302,881 of record OX459005.1, on the reverse strand, counting down.
TACAAAGTGCCTTTTAAAATATGATTGAATAAGCTAAACGGAATAGGAATACGCAGAAAAGCTCATGACTGGATTGCAAAATTTTTAAAGAAGAGAGAATTAGTTGAGATTGAATATTATAATCAAAAATGTAAAGAAGTACAGCTCATTACATTTGAGGTTGAATCAATACACGCTTCAATTCCCCAGGGAAGTGCCTCTTTTTCCTCATATATATAAACGACCTCCCTAACCATAGTCGGGCCTTATGTTCTCTTGGCAGATGACATCTCGATCCTGACCTCATGCCAAACAAATTACATTGGCGAAAAACTTACAATTATTCTTATTAACTTGAGAAAACTATAAACCGGATGAGCGACCATTATCTCGAAATAAATTTTACCAAAACCAAATTGATATTATTTCACTCCTGGCAGCAAAACCAAATAAAAATTGATTTTACTTTTAATCAACAAGAAATTCGTTGATAATTTCACCCTCTTAGCCCCACTCGTCCACGGCGACTTTTTGTAGTGATGCAGTAGCGATGCTGTCGCGCGTTCGCATCGATGTCGCGGTCGCTAGCTGTTTCTCCTCCCCTAAAAAACTAACGGGCGTCAGAAAGAAAGTGGCCGTGGGTGAGGGCCCTTAGGTTTGACATTAGACACACATAAACTGAAAATACATATACATTTACAGACAGTAAAATCAAAATTTTCATAATATGCTCTCTACGATTAGAATTACTCTCTCAAAAAGACTACAAACCACAGAACAAGAAGAACAGGCTACAAACCAACAAACCGCACTAGCCACATACTACGCGTATACCCCATGCCTCGCGTCGTATACCCATGCTTGGTTTAACTATGGCATCATCTTATGGGGAAATATTACAGACACTCCCTCACATTTACCCTCCCAAAGAACCTAATAAGAATAATAATCAACATTGAACCTATAGTTAGTTGCAAACCTTACTTCCAGAAACACAAGATTCTCACGTTAGTTAATATTTATATTTTAGAATTATGTTAACTAGTCCGCAAGTATTCGGATTCTTACAACACAAGGGGAGACCATACCTGTGATGAGAAAAGAAAGAAAGAAATGAGTAGAAATACCGATTTGAAAAGTATTGTGAAAATTGGTTGTCATGAATATTACGGGTACGAATGTGGATGCCTATAAGAGTAGAGTAAGAACAAAAAACAAAGATGCATGTACTGTGTGAAGAATCAATGACAGACAATAAAGGAGGTGTCTGATGAGATGAAGAATAATAGGGAAGTATGGAAGAAGAAGACATGCTGCGCCGACCCCAAATATTGGGATAAGGGCACGAGAAATCATTCTCGTGCCCTTATCCCAATTTATGATGATATGACTGATGGAGAGTATGCATTGATGATGAATTTAATATGGTGATGACTGATGGATGGATGGATGTGTGAATAATTATAATGGGGAGAGGGGGTGACAACTTACATGTCAACGAATACAGAAGTATGACCCTTAAATAAATACAGCTAAGGGCATTGTATATTACTGCGTAAGGACTGGGCGGACCGCATGTTAAAATGACGTCTCGAACGTGGTCCTAAAACGGTCTTTCCTAAGCCGAAGTGAACTAGTCCACGATCGGCTCTCTTTGGGTGCGGTCGTAAATTTTATTAAAAGCTTTATTTATGTTCTTTATACCTTGAAAATACCACGCCGCTTATACAAGGTTACGTTAACGAGCAGACTACACCGATTCTCTGTATGGCGATCGCGTCGAGCAAATGTTCGGACGACCGTATCTTTAGTTTTTATTTCAATGGCTGAGGGCTAACTAGGGTGCGGTAAGATAATAATGGAAAATGCTGAAGGATTTAGCCTACCTTCTTTCTAAAATGTGTAAAGAGTTTTTTTTTTTTTTTTTCTTTAATGGCAACTGAGCCGGTTCCGACTATTTCTGCCAGTGTCACGTCGTGACGGCAGCACAGAAAGGCAGGCCGTCGAACTTCGTACTTCGTGGTAGGTGTTAGTCTAGCTGTAAGGACGAACACATAGGTTAGTAGAACAAATCTAACTTACAAGAATATAAACATAATTATTTAACCAACGTGTAAAGAGTTTAAAGTCATTTTAGACTTTGTATTTCAGCTGTCATGATGACAGACATCAAAATGAATTTGAGTTTTTCAGACTCGATGATGAGCGTTTAGTTAGGGTATTTTTTATAGTCATGGTATTTTTTGCATATTTCATTTATCCTCTTGGATAATTTGGAGCAAACGAAATTAAAAATTGTGTCAGAGTTGAAATAAAAGATTAATAGAGTTCCTGTTGCAAGCTGATTATTATTATTCTTTTATTATTATGAGCCTGACGTGTCTCACTAAACTCTGAAGGAAGGCCTCCACTTAACTCTGTCTATGGCTGTTTGGGCCCAATCCTTTTGAAAATAGTTCAGCCCATCACGCCATCTCCTGGGCCGAGCTAGCTGATATTTCAGTCGATGTGGATAATAGAGCTATCCATCCTTATACATAGATTACAGGTACACAGATATCTTATTTCTATGTTAGGATAATTTAACATAACATCACCACTGTAATCGCCAAAGCGTTATGTAGAAGTCTATCTGCATTAGATGGGGACGCCTTTATTTCGCCAGTTATTTTTGAGTCGTATGTAGGGTGAGCCATTTGCCATCAATCGGGCAGAAATCCAGACTCCGGGCGGTTACTGAGACATTCTCGATGATAAAACCCGATAACACTTTGTCCGTCTGGGAAATCGAACACTTTCTCCACGTATATTAATTTGGACTTGACTGCGGGGAAGTCCAAAAAAAGGGTTATTGCCAGTTGTACAGCTATTTTAATCGTATCTTACTGACTCTTGTGTACTGTTCGTACAGCGGAGCTGGCGGTTCCAATGGAGCGTGGTGATGTTCGCGGCGGTGGCGCTGGTGGCGTACAACGCCGTCGCCAACCTGTGGCTACTGCACCCCGCATCCTGCCCGCTGCACCCCAGTGCGCCACCTTCCGACCCACCCACTTGCGAGCCCTGCATCGGCGGCACACCCCCCAACTCCGCAATAGATGACGATCCCATATCCAGAGTTGATATGCGACTCGGCCGATGGGACGGCAGCCGCTCCTACCGTATCTTCGACTACGCAGCAGTCGGGGAGCTGTACGCCGAGGTGTCCAGTAACAGCCGCGTGTGCCTTGCCACACAGAGCTCCATAGAAAGACTTCACGAACTGCTCAGAATAGCGGCCCACTGGACCGGACCCATCTCTGTAGCCGTCTTCGTGGCAGGGGACGAAATGAGACTGTTAAGAGCTTTCACCACTTGGTTGTGTACATGCAAACCAGAAATATATTCAAGATTAGCTTTACATATAACTTCGCCATCGGAGAGACCAGGGTTACACAGTTCGATGCCGGACTGGGCGAAAAACTGTAACGTCAGTCCCCTACCACCCGGGGAGAGAAGAGCGGATACAGTCGCGTGGAGAGCGAGGCATCCCTACCCTCAGAACCACATGAGGAACTTAGCGCGAAAGAATTGCCACACACCTTTTGTTTTCTTAGTGGATGTTGATATAGTACCTTCTAAAGGAATGGCGGAAGCCTTAGATAGTTTTCTGGCGAGTACACCCAAATGTCCGCTGTGTGCATATGTAGTGCCTACTTACGAACTCGATCGAAGAGTCGCCAAGTTTCCAGCAAACAAGTCAGAGCTGGTGCGGCTCTCGAGAGGCAAACTAGCGATACCATTTCATAGAAAAGTGTTCATTTATAACCAGTACGCTTCAAATTTTTCTCGGTAAGTTGTCAATTCTTATTATTGAATTTCAAGAAAGTGTGTAGATACAGTAGAACTGGTGCGTTAAAAGTTACATACATAGGATAAACTTACGCCCTTTCCCATGGGGGGAAAGCAGAAACCACAGAACGTCCTCCTACGATCCTTACATACTCCTTTTGCCTCATAAAGACGTTTGAGCACAGTCTTAACCAATCTCGGCTAAACCTGAACCAGCCAGTTTGTCTACTATCACGAACGTTTCAGGTGGGAAGCGAGCGGCGGAAACGAGTCCACGCAGACCCACATCAGCCACAACGTGACGAACTTCGAGCTGCTGTACGAGCCGTTCTACGTGGCGCCGGACACCGTGCCGGCGCACGACGAGAGGTTCCTCGGCTACGGGTTCACTCGGAATACGCAGGTGAGACCAAGACAGACATAATATGTTGGAAAGACGGTTACCGTCCGTGCAGATTTCAGCAGATTTTTACGCCTGTTTGTGGCCACTATTCGGCTTAATATGTCTTTAATAAAAAAATTTAATAAGACCACTGACAAAAAATACTTTCTGATATCCGGGAAGACGAGCAAATGGACTGGGTGAAGTTATTACGTTTCTGTATTTGGTAATAGGCTACGGAACCCTTCAAAGATAATTCGATCTAAAACTAAAAAAGTTTGGTTACCATTTCTCACTTTGAATATTGAAGTATGTGGCTAATTAAATTAATGGTCCGTTCTGTTCGGGGCTGCGGGGTTGTTCGAAAGACCGCGGCCCCGGACACAAAGGGCTAAGAAGGAAGTGGGTGTTTTTATTCAGTAGTAGTCTAAACGTCTTTCTGCTCTGCTCTCTCTCGGGAGGAGTCAGTTGATGATTTCTCACCATCCAAAAAAAGGTGACTAATGAAAAAAGTAATAAGCACAAAGTGTTAAAAGTAAAGCTTTTACTTTCAACATCGACATTACTTTCTGAAGCGAACTTGAGTAAATGTCAATTTGAATGATTTTGTAAAGAGAGTTATATTACATCTTAAAACGGGCGAAGTGCACTTGATTTAGGCCCGGGTAAAGCGGAGACGAGAGATGTGCGAAAATCGGCCAATCACATGCGTTAAAATTTACATCTGGTCTTTCGTCCTTCCTGTGATTGGTCGAATTTGGCACATTTCTCCGCACTGCTCGTCTCCGCTTTGGTGGATACCCGGGCCTTACGCATAAAATATGATCATAATTATGTTCCATTGCACACGTTATTGTGTTACATTAGCCAGCAATATTGCCAATACCCTGTATTCTATCTAACACCAATGGTGGGTGAACAGTTTCAGTAATAATAGCTCTGACTTTGACCGTTTGACGTCAATATTTACTGTTCAATCTTACTAAAATATCGTGATGACGTTATTAGGTATATGAAAGCAATAATTATTTAGGTAAATAAGTCCTTGCTAGTCTTTATCATAGAGAAATTTGATGGCTTTGCAAAAGATTAACCTTACTATGTATTTGGAACTAGTCAAATTAAATTAGCCTAATTCAATAAAATAAAAGCAGGGCTTTTCACTTGAAAACTGAAAGATGTTCCGTTAGTAGCACCGGTAGCTTGAAAAGTGACTTCGTAGCTATGCTCTTCGATATTGACGAAGAAAACCTTTAATATATCCATATACAAATTGGTCTTGGTGATAAAGGGTTAAGGGGTAGGCCTCCCCCGTCGGGGCTGCGGGTTGTTCGAAAGAGATACCGCGGTCTCGGCACAAGGGCTAAGAAGAAACATGGGTGGTTTTTAGTCAGTAGAAGGCTGACACTCGCTTCCGCTCTGCCCATGAGCGGGAGGGGTTATTTGATGATTTCCCAACCCCCCCCAAAGAAAAGGCCTCCACCAACTGATGGGGTTAGGAACGTTATAGGAATCAAATCAATTTGATTTGTTTTATTTCCTCATACGCAATGTATCGTTGCCGTGGCAAATCGCATCTAGGGAACAGCAAGTGCAACGATGAGTTCGATGAACTCTGTAACTAGGCAGGAAGTGAACAGCTGATTTCAGGCGTCGCCATCGTTCGTTAGAGAATTCAACATTCATTGTTGTTTTTTTTTTGTAATTACGGCTTAAATCTGTATTGTTTACAAAAATAGGAGCTGCGTATAGAGAATTTAAGTTTACATTGAAATAAAAGAACAGTAACTAAAAAACACCGAAAAAACAAAGAACAATAGTGAGAAAAACTCCAGTGGAATACGATTCAAAATAAACGAACTCCGTCAGTTTGCAGAGGGCAAATTGCTCTGACACCCTGTATAGCCATTTGACAGACAATATAATGAGAATCAGACTGTATGGTGCAGCCTTCTTTAACCTGGAAGTTTTCCATTCTACCACTTGGTCATCATCATCAGTCTATAATGTTTCCCACTGCATGGACACAGGCCTCCTCTCTAGGAGAGGGATGGGCAAATAATAATCCACCACGCCGTCCCAGTGCGGGTTGGTAGATGTTACCATGTCTTTGAATATTTTGGTTCTAAGACATTTCGGTTTCTTCACGCTGTTTTCCTTCACCGTTTTGAGAGCATTGGTGACGAAATAAATTATACAAAGTAATGTACCTGCCTGGGTTCGAACCCACAACTTACTGTTCATAAGTCGGGGCAGCCGCCACTGGGGCACCGCTGCTCCACCACTTGGTATCAACAAGTAATTGAAGAATCAGTCTGTTATTTATCTGATGACGGCCAACGATTACAAAGTGTTTTTCGATTTACTAGTGAAGTCGGCGCACAGCTGTCGGTACATAAAGCGGCTATTTTCGTTCAGCAACTGATGGTGTCCGTCGACCTCACCCACTTCTCTTGGAAAACAAGTGATTATATTCGTAATTTAAGTGTACTTACTTACCTATGCTATTTGGTTAACTCGATAATATATGAGTATCTAAAATGTGAACGGCATCCTTAGTCTAGTTGTCATTAAGCGCGCACAGGCGCCCAGTAGCAGGCACGGGCTAGCTCGCCGTCCGTCCGTCTTATGACGACGACAGGCCGTGTCGACGGCGCGTTCGTGTTCCACGCGCGCCTCAAAGAGATGTCAGCAAGGGCCGACGCCCGTCGGGGCTGCGGGTTGTTCGCAAGAGATACCGCGGACTCGGCACAAGGGCTAAGAAAGAACATGGGTGGTTTTTAGTCAGTAGAAGTCTGACACTCCCTTCCGCTCTGCCCAGAGCGGGAGGGGTTATTAGATGATTTCCCACCCCCATAAAAAAATGCATAAAGAGCTTATTCAAAGTCAGCTAGTTCTATTTATCAAATTAGTTTCTTTATTTCAGTTTCCGTTGATATACAGGGTGTAAACGAACCCTTCACGCATCCGACAACCAAGCATTCTGTACATCAAACTAAGTACCCCAACGCAAAAATTTTTGCTGGGAAATGACTTTTTTTTTGGAGTCAAAAATCACATTTTACGGTAAAACTCAAAGTAGCACTCTTAAAACATTGTGCTAGTGGATGCTGTGAATAGTAAACGGGTCATGGAGGTAATTTAAGTAAAGTTAAAACCTGAAATACTAGTATTTACAAAAACAGCTGTGAAAAATTTGGAACTTTGACCCCCAATATCTCCGTAACTAGGAGGTTCCCAGGTATACCTGGGATCAGGCCATAGCCTAGAACAAAAAAATGATCGCAGTGGTGGGAAGAACAAATGCCCTTCGTTTGCGTTAAGGGTACTTTTACACCCTATATACATCAACGCAAACTTATAACAGGAACAAATTTTTGATAAATTTTTTTTTGGTGGTTTCTCTTAAAGTAAAGTGCTATTCCAAAGTTAGGTACTCCTTCTATCTATCAAATTAGTTCCTGTACTGCGGTTTTCGTTGATATATTTAACAAGCGATATCTAGAATTTCAATGCAATAAAATTTTAGTGAAATTGCCTGTACCTTCTCGTAAATAACACAAAATGTTCTTGATCTTTCCTCGTCTTGTTAAGTTTTCGTTTCAAGTCAATATAATTGTGAAAAGGTGTTCTACAGTTTCTGTCTGCCTCCATGGATAAAACGCTTTAGTTTTTGTACAAAACTGGTAGACTATTATTTACCAACCTGCAAAAACGCCAGCTTGAATGCAAGTTAATCAGCAAGTGCTAGGCTCCCATAGTGCCGAGCTGGTACTGATAGATTTGTAGCGCCGCCTGCCAAATGCTCCCGTTTGGCACCTCTCCATAATCGCCACGGTTGATATTATGTTGTTCGCCCAAAGAATATGCTGCTCACTACGGTACTCGGATTTTTGTACACGCTGGAAAAACATGCGAGGATGAAACTGTTGGCACTCAACGCTTTTTTTTGTGTAAAATAAACAGCGGAAAAGTGGAAGTTTGCTGAAATTATGGTTGGTAATGTGAAAAGCCAGTATTGTTACCCTATGACGTTTCCAATGTTGTAACACAGTCATACTCCTCTTGGTGACAGGGAGTGCGCTGTAAGTAATCCACCACGTGGGTCTGGCACGGGTTGGTAGATGTCGCATATTTCCTTTACTGTTTTCAATGCAGTGCCAGTGGTGATGAAATTACTTATCTCTAATACTTGATTACTTATGAATCGACAACATACTTATCGCAATTCGGGGCCATTAGATGCTCACTTAGCGCTTTCAACACACAATCGTGAATGTGATTAAATTGTCCCCCGTAGTAGGTACCTATATATAGGTTATTAAGTACAATTATTTGTATTAATGGTCTAGAATCTAAGCCAACCGGAGAAAGCGTATGCTCATTCAGTCCACAATCTGTCACATTGTGTGACTCTATTTCTGTAGAACTTTGGTCTAAATCGACCTAGTGAACACGAATAGGGTCATTTTTGACCCGATCAAGAATTATAATTTATTCGTACTAAATTGGATACCTGTACCAATGGTAGTATGGGAAATCCCGGACAAAAGCTTGACGTTGTTTGCCTATTCGTTCTCTAGAAACCACCAATTAGTGCGATGTCCATGTCACTGCCTGATTATCGTGCAAATATTCGGATCCTTGTTATCTCAGGCAACTGTGTTGGTGCCACAAAATTTTACAGAATAATACCAACAATCGTTGACTTTTTTAGTTTTCCGGAATGAGTGACGGATACTAATTAATTTTTCAAACCAGTAGTAGAAAAACAACAAGATATTTTCCGAGTGCTAGTAAATTCCTGAAAATCAGGCCATTCATTTCAATTCCATGCTCTAATTTCTGTACAAAATTTAGCACTTTTACATCACAGTGCTTCCGCCCGCGACTTTCGTCGCGTCAAAGTACTCACAACATATCATATGGCAGTCTATGAATGTGTAGCTTTACATCATTGAAATAATTCTTGAACTCCGATGAGGAGTTTCAGAGGAGGCCCTCCTACATCTAAATGTACAAACTTAACTTTTTTGTAGTATTAGTATAGAAAACATTTAAATTATTAGTTACTGCTCATCAGACCAGTATCCAGAATGAGTGTCATAAGTGACAAGTAGCAAAACTTGTCGTTTACGACATCCTAGGCACTCATCTTTTGTTTAACTTGCTGATTGTAATCATCATCATCATCATCAGCCATAAGACGTTCACTACTGGACAGAGGCCTCCTCTATAGAACGCCACAAAGAACGGCAACCTACCGTTTGCATCCACCGGTTGCCCGCGACTCTCACGATGTCGCCGGTCCACCTGGTGGGAGGCCTACCAACGCTGCGTCTTTCGGTTCGTGGTCGCCACTCGAGAACCTTTTTCTCCATCGGTTGTCGGTTTTTCGAGCGATGTGACCTGCTATTGCCTTTTCAACTTGCATATTCTTATGCATTGTAATACTACTATGTAATACACCTAAAACGTCCCAACTGCTAAGACCCCCTCCCACCGCCAGGTATCTTTAAGTCCTTTGTAAAAGGGGGCCAGCCTATGGCCATCAGCCGGGCACAAATCATTACACCGGGCTATTACTGAATCCTGACAGAAATACACTTTGCCAGACCTGGAAATCGAAACCATGACTGACCATAGACTTGCGAAAAGCTTGCTAGACCAACGAGGTAGTCAAGAACGATACAGTCAGTACTAACTGCCGCATTCAGAGACGTTTAATGATTCTCTGAGTGCAGTAGTAAGTCCTCCTATCTTATGATAGCTCTCCAATTACTGAAGATTGACTATCAACGCCGAATATATCTATCGGTCCAGTTCTAAGGAGACAAGACCAATAATGATGGTTCATGCACCTGCTATTGTGAAGCACGGTTATATAATACAATTTTGGCCAACAATTCGGAGTTAATCCCTTGATATAGTGTCATTGCATTGTGCCAAAAGCCTTCCTACTCTAGAAAATTATCGTTTTGAGAATTTTGGCGAATTTGCAAGTATTTGTTTGCAGGTACAATTACGGAGATCGCATAATTGATTCCTTTGCGCGCTACGTCTAAAGCGATATTTGAAGCCAAAGATTTAAAAAGTTGGTTAAGTTCCGTATAGGTGTAAAATAAACTTGTATTTTTAACAGCTTGGTGGATGATTATCTGACTGAAGAGATCACAGTTTTTCTATGACTTTTATTTGGAAAGACTAAAGATTCTTAAATATCTTTGTTTAAAGTGCATTCGTCGAGCTGCAAAAGTGTAAACATATAGTTCCTCGCCGATTCTTCTACATAAGAAACGGCCAGCCCGTACCATACACCTTTTTTGGACGTTTTATAAGTGCTCATGTATGCAGAGCGACGTGAAAACAAAAAAATGATTTTGATAAAGACATGACGTATTGCTAGCTGTAGGTTAAACTTCATCAATAAATATGTACATGTAACTCAGTGGATGAAACTATCTGGTCTTTTGAATACAAAGGTCAAAAGTCCATCGGGGGTGAGGCCCCCCCCCCACCCCGCGCAGTATCACGTATCGCATTACACCGCGGTACAGAAATATTCCGCGCGAGTATTTTCATAACCCGCGCGTCTATTTACGTTGCTGCTCGCTCGCTATTGTTTCAAGGGATTCGTTATGGGAGGTAAACTTCTATAAACGTAATGTTGCTTTACGTATGCATCCGTTAACTAGGCTGTATCATTACCTTATTATAATTAGAAGCATGTAATTTTAAGAGACTTACAATGTTTTCGGTGTTTGAAAATGGATTTTGCAAATTGTCTTTGTTTATTTTCTGACTTTGTTACCCTTTTTTTTGGGGGTGGGAAATCATCAAATAACCCCTCCCGCTCTTGGGCAGAGCGGAAGGGAGTGTCAGACTTCTGCTGACTGAAAACCACCCATGTTCCTTCTTAGCCCTTGCGCCGAGGCCGGGGTATCTCTTTCGAACAACCCGCTGCCCCGACGAGGTCTTTCTTACCCTTGAGAACTTGTCAAAAATATTTATATACTCACGCCTATAATTCCCGACGGGATAAGCAGGGGTATAATACCTACCTATGGCTCAACCACATTCTGCCAATTATGTTTGCCAGTTACGGTGTCAAGTATATACCGGCCGACCAGCTAGAGAATTTCATGACGGTGAAGCTCAATAGCATTATTAGCCTAAATAGCATAACAAAAATAAGCAAGTAATAGCATTAATAGCATTTTAAGTAACATGTAATACTAACACTATGGGCCTTGACGCCTGAAAATAAATATATATTTTTTTATTATGTCCTCATTGGACCAATGAGGCGGCCTTTTAATTTTATTTATTTTATTTTCTTCGGGTGGCTTACAGCTAACAATACATAAATTAATAATGAGATGTTACACGACAAGCCATTTACAAGCCTCCACAGATGGCAGTAAACTAATGTTGCTTAGACTAATGAATAAGCATACTTAATTAATACACTCTTAAAAATAAAAAATAAAAACACAATATAAACTATTGATTAACTAAGCCATTAAAAAACTATTGATTAATGTATTTTATTCTGAAGATTAAATTCGAAACATCTTGGCAGGTTATTTGCACTATCTTTGTTACTTTTGGTAAACTAACCCTAAGAAAATCAAGAAAAATATGTGAAAAATATTTCTCAGATTTTAGAAATGCCTTGTTGTTTACAGTTTTATAGTAAAAACTTTAAATTATAGCGAAGAATTCTGGAGAACATGACATTGATAAGTGTGCACCACTCCGAAACACAGATTATTTAATATTTAATAGCTATTTACGTCCCGCCATCTAAAATTAAATAAATTACGTTTTTAATCTGTGCAATGAAATTTTTATTTCATTGATACTTTTGAGTATTAATAATGGTTACTATGCAAAATTGCAAAGTGTTTGGCATTATTCTATACTAGCTTGTGCCAGCGGCTTCACCCGCGTGTAGTTCGATAATTGTCCCACGGGATCATACTCCCGGGATAAGAAGTATCCTATGTGTTAATCCAGGTTATGAACTATCTGTGTTCTAAATTTCATCCACATCCGTTTAGTAGTTTTTGCGTGAAAGAGTAACAAACATCCTCACAAACTTTCGCATTTATAATATTACTAGCTGTTCCCGGCATGCGTTGCAATGCCCTTTTTCCTACCTACTACCTGCCTGTGTACCAACTACCTACCTACCTACTACCCTACCTACCTACTACCCTAACTACCTACTACCCTACCTACCTACTACCCTACCTACCTACCTACTACCCTACCTACCTACCTACTACCCTACCTACCTACTACCCTACCTACCTACTACCCGACCTACCTACTACCCGACCTACCTACTATCCTACTTACTACCCTACCTACTACTCTACCTACTACTCTACCTACTACCCTGCCTACCTACCTACCACTTTCTCACCTTATAAACCTTCCCTGGACTTCCACGAATAATTCAACACTATAATTAGCCAAATCGGTCCAGCCGTTCTCGAGTTTTAGCGAGACTAACGAACAGCTATTCATTTTTATATAATATAGCTGTACCCCGCGTGCGTTGCAATGCCCTTTTACCTGGCTACGTACCAACTACCTACCACCTACCTACATACTACTAATTTCTCACCTTCTCTGGACTGCCACAAATGTTTCAAAACCAAAATTAGACAAATCGGTCTACCCGTTCTCTAGTTTTAGCGCGACTAACTAACAGCAATTAATTTTTATATTATACGCAAACACCATTTGAAAAATCGTTTTTCTATTGGGAAAGAAACAGTAATTATTTGTGATTATTGTGATAATGTCGTATGGTCTGTTTGAAGTTGTCATTCGTTGACTGAACAACTGAACGTCACTCAATTGTTTTCCCTTCCCGGAACCTCTCCACTAACACTTGAACTTTATAGTACGGTATTAAAGCTCAAATTGATTTGACGTTTTAGTTACAAAACGTTTGTATGGGAAAAAGAAAAGGGCTGTTTTTAGGGCTTTTCCGGCCATTATTCGAATTTTTCTCGCCGTAAAAACCATCCTTGAACTTCAACGAACATTTAAAAAAAAAAATCAGCCAAATCGGTCAAGCCGTTTTCATGCCAAGTCGTGACAACGAAAAACGGGTTTCATTTTTATATATAATAGCTGTTCCCGGCATGCGTTGCAATGCCCCTTTTCCTACCTACTACCTGCCTGTGTACCAACTACCTACCTACCTACTACCTCCTACCCTACCTACCTACTACCCTACCTACCTACTACCCTACCTACCTACTACCCTACCTACCTACTACCCTACCTACCTACTACCCTACCTACCTACTACCCTACCTACCTACTACCCTACCTACCTACTACCCTACCTACCTACTACCCTACCTACCTACCTACTACCCTACCTACCTAGTACCCTACCTACCTACTACCCGACCTACCTACTACCCGACCTACCTACTACCCGACCTACCTACTTACCCGACCTACCTACTTACTACCCTACCTAGTACTCTACCGACTACCCTACCTACTCTACTATCCTACTTACTACCCTACCTACTACCCTGCCAACCTACCTACCACTTTCTCACCTTTTAAACCTTCCCTGGACTTCCACGAATAATTCAACACTATAATTAGCCAAATCGGTCTACACCTACCTACCACCTACCTATTACCTACCTACCTACATACTACTAATTTCTCACCTTCTCTGGACTGCCACAAATGTTTCAAAACCAAAATTAGACAAATCGGTCTAGCCGTTCTCTAGTTTTAGCGCGACTAACTAACAGCAATTAATTTTTATATTATACGCAAACACCATTTGAAAAATCGTTTTTCTATTGGGAAAGAAACAGTAATTATTTGTGATTATTGTGATAATGTCGTTTGGTCTGTTTGAAGTTGTCATTCGTTGACTGAACAACTGAACGTCACTCAATTGTTTTGCCTTCCCGGAACCTCTCCACTAACACTTGAACTTTATGGGTACGGTATTAAAGCTCAAATTGATTTTACGTTTTAGTTAGAAAACGTTTGTATGGGAAAAAGAAAAGGGCTGTTTTTAGGGCTTTTCCGGCCATTATTCGATTTTTTCTCGCCGTAAGAACCATCCTTGAACTTCAACGAACATTTAAAAAAAAAAATCAGCCAAATCGGTCAAGCCGTTTTCATGCCAAGTCGTGACAACGGAAAACGGGTTTCATTTTTATATATATAGAAGTAGGATAGGACTTTGATTGTATTCGATTCAAGTATTTCTCCCATCATCATCATCATTAAACATAACATAACATCACGCGAAAGATTAGGCAGAGGGTATCTTTAACTCCGATGTAATAGGGGGTGAGCCTATTGCCATCAACCAGGCACATATCCAGACTCCGTGGCTGCTACTAAGACCTGATGGAAAAGCGCAATAATACATTGCCCGACCTGGGAATCGAACCCTTAATTTAATGCACAGCAGTTGCACTTGCAAACCACTAGACCACCGAGGCAGACATCGTTATCCTTCCTGACCTTATCATCCTATGATTCTTGAAGTCGGTTTTTTTCAGTTTTCCCTTCAACCGCGACACCATTACTTACTGCTTTTTCTTCCGTAAATCCTCACAAAATCCATCCACCTTTCCTTAGGTGTTCCTCTCCCTCTCCATTCATCAACATTTTGTAATCATCACTCTTTTAGCCTGAAACCTCTCGATGGGCACATATTATAAATTCAGTAAAGTACAGGAATGATTGTAATAAATTGGTTATGCTTGAAATTTGACTCGATGTCAGAATTTGACCTGAAATTCTGATATCCAGTCTTACCAAAGAGTATCGTATTACCCAGTATTAACTGGGTTGTGGAGGTCAGATAGGCAGTCGCTCCATGTAAAATACTGGTATTCAGCTGCATCCGGTTAGACTGGAAGCCGACCCCAACATAGTTGGGAAAAGGCTAGGCAGATGATGATGGTTATGCTTATGTCCGTAGTATTTTAAATGTGTTAATACTCGATCAATTAACTCAAACCGCTGCTGTTTACACCACTGGATATAAACAGCTATGTGCTATAAACAACAACAATCTGAGTTATGGTGTTCCAAGATGCACAATCGACGTCATACCATTTTGGATAGGCCACCTTTATTAAATTTACGTATCCCAAAAACAGAAATATTAGCTGAATTTGTTATACAAACTAATTGTTCAGTAACACAAACCGTTGAGATTAAATTAGTGAATCCATTTAGTAATAATGAGTGTCATTTGGCATGCACAAACATTTTTATAGACGCATTCTGAACGAGGATGTAATAACAGTTAGCATTTCAATTAATGCTTCGAAATCTGCACTTGTGTGCAAATCACCGTACTATGAAATTATTCGACAGTAAAATTTAAACCGCTTGCAATCCAATGCACATTGCCTGCAATATTACGAACGAGTACTCCAAAGGAAAAACGCAATGTAAAGTAGATTGGTCGAATAAATCTTTTCTATCGATCGGTTTTGGTCCTAGGTTCCGGATGCAGTGTAATTCGGTTAATCTAAAGCGTCTGAATGTCTTCTGCCACTGTTGCGTTGCGAAAGTGGCTATTTTTAAAGACCTGTTGTAATTTATGTCGTGTAAATATAACGCCGACGCTCTTGGCCCACACCGAACACATCGAATCGTTGGAATACGTAAAACAAGGAATGTTCTTGTAATTTTTACGATTTATATAATTTTTCCATGTTACACAAGCTTTCCGTCTTTTAAATTCTTATTGAAGGTTTCCTTGCCTGTTCAGGGTCTGTTTAGCTCTGCCTCCTACGTGCATAGATTCCATCCACTATTTCTATGATTTTTCAACTGGTTACTGGAATTCCAGAAAGTTCCAGGAGTATGTCCGAAGATTTCTAAAAGCTCATCGTTTTATCAAAACTTTTAAATTAAAGTTTACATATTTTATAATGGAGATTACCAAGGGATTTCATAAAATATTAGTAGTTCGCGCCAAATCAAATAACAACATTCATAACTACGAATGTAATTCTGTTAGTTTGCATACCTTGCCGGCTGAACGGATTATAATGAAATTTGACACTAAATTGGAGAAGAGCTCGTGGCTCAACAAAAACAGCTGCTCTTGCCGCTGCTTGCTTCGTGGATGGGCGACCACCCATTAAATACCGAGCTTTCTTGGTGCCTCGGAAAGCACTTTAGGCCGTTGGTCTCGCCTGTCATTTGTAAATTAGGAGTTCTGATAGGTATTCGCTCCATGTTAAATACTGGTACCTACTCCATAGTCGCATCCGGTTAGACTGGAAGCCAACTCTAGTATAACTGGGAAAAGGCAAGGCAGATGATGATTATGCCCTCAGAGCTGCATATACGATAGTACGGTCTCATGGTATTATTTCCACTCTCAACGCGGACGAATCCTGGAGCGAAAGCTAGCGTCGTATAAACGTAGACCCTTGTACAGAGTTACGTGTTGGGTTTAAGGATCGCAATAAAAATAGGGTTTCCTTAACAAAAATAAAATCCTCCTGAAGGCTATAAAACGCCCACTACACTTAGGAGGAAACTTCTAGAGGTGCTAGTTGTGGGGTTTGAAGGTAATGCTTCATCCACACAAAGTATCTGCACTAAAAATATATCAGGTGTAAGGATATCGAAGATTGGTGGCACAAGGGAAGAGAGGCCTGCACCCAGAAATGGGTGAATTCAGGCTAGGGATAATGATGATGGAAGAGATATCGAAGCCTAACCTACTGCCACGAAGGCAGTACAGTATTCTACAGTATTGCCAGTGGGATAGAAAATACCTGTATGGGTAATCCTTTGCCGTTCTCAAAATGATGAAAAAAGAAAAAAAAAACACAGTTTTGAAAGCAAAATTAAAGTTCCTGTGCTTAGGTCCGAACACACTACCTCCAACTTGCGTGTCGGGACATATACTATTGAAGTACACCATTATTAATTGCAGCTCTACAAACAAAGCATATTTAAACATTACATAGCTGTTAACGACGAGGTACACAAATCAGTTTAAAAATATCTGTTTGTGAACTTTTGAATGTCAAGTATTTCAGAAATAAAGTGCATCTTCTAAATATTCTAACAGACAGCGGTCAGTCATACAACATGAAATGTTTGGGTATGTTTATATTATTTTATGCCATAGAATTTTTGCATCAGGTTCCGTTCTGAAATTGATTATTATGTATTTCATGTTTGTTTATTCGGCTTGTGTTCCAAATGGTAACGGTTCAATCAATTTGATATTTTGTCGCATATCGTTAGGTTTGTTAAAATAATCACCGCTAAGGCGCTAACTCATCTTTCAGAGTGTCTTTCCGATTTCACGAAAGATAATTAATTTGTTTAAGAAATAACAATACCAATAACGAATTCAAAGCATAGCAACGAAGATTGTTTTTGTATCGTTTGATTAGTGCCCTGGTGTCAGTTTGTATGCCGCCCCTTTTAATTATTTACAGAAATATTTAAAATTGTACCTTCTTGATCTACATAACATAACATCACATAGCTATTTATTCATGTAAAGCCTCATCATGACCATGACTGTCAATGACTGCATTAGTTCTTATTCCTTACGCAAATTGACATGGTAAATACTATTGTTCTCAATTACGAAAAGAAAAACTTTCCAAGTACGTCCTCTTAAAGCATCCGAATACGTACGTATTCGTAATAAATAACATACTTTTTTATCCATTCGGGACAGAACGTAATTGGTCACAGGGAAATTTATAGACGCTATCGTTCCGATATTGAAACAACACTAGATTAATGAGTTTAATCCGCCGCTCTCAAAATTACCAGCCGGTCTGGAAATACATGAACGAAGTCAAATATTGTGTAAGTAGATTCTTTGTTTACGAACGTTTTTACCATGGGTATAAAAAAAGAGCAGACGCAGAGAGCAGTGGTGGTCCAGTGGTGGCGGCCCCGACTTACTAACAATAAATCGTGGGTTTGAACCCAGGCAGGCGCATTACTTTGTGTAATTTATGTCATCACCGCTGCTCTCAAAACGGTAAAGGAAAACATCGTGAGGAAACCGGCATGTGACATCTACCAACTTGCACTGGGCCCACATTATGGATTATAGCCCATTCCTATCCTAATGACTAGGGCCGAGTCCCTGCAGTGGGAACATAAGAAGCTGATGATGATGATGATGAAAAAAGAAGCGTGTCTATGGTTTTTTCCCATTATTTAAAAAATTGTCCGTGGTCCATTCTGCTCCATCATCTACATTTTGAAAGGGACCACAAGTTTCAGTTCTCTGACTAACTAATCGGTTGACAATTTAAATTGTTTGTAAACAGATAGAGGATTAATCCCCTAAGGGTTAGGTCGAGGTGTACCCATTATTACACTCACGTTTGGTCAGTTATGTTTAAGTCCAATTTAATAGGGAGCGAGCCTATTGCCACACCGGGTACAAATCCAGACACCTTGACTGCTACTGAGAAACTCCTGTATATAGTCCAATTAATTAACACTTTCAGTTGAATGTTTTAAGCAACAATAAACGATAAATGATGTTTATATTGCAAATAGGTTTTTACAAACACTTTATCTAGTCACTTTTTAAACATATATTTTTAAAATTATCTTTCAATCAAAATAATTTAAGAACATTTATGTCCTGTTTTTTTTGTCCAATGTCGTAACACTGGTCGACACACACTGTGTAGTTGACAATGAAAAGTCTGAATCTCATGTGCATGTGCTTATTTCATACCCACCTGGTTTTAGTACCTACGTATAACTCCGGTCGCCCCGTAAATTACGTGCAGTCCTATTTATTCCGTAATTCACGAGAAACTCGTACCGTATTGTTTCTTAATGTGTTTGTCAGTATGGCGAGTTTCCAAAATATCGCCAGTGGTGGATAAACACTAGTACGTCAGTTTTGGAATCTTGACAATGTCGAACGGTTTCGAATGTTCGCTCGCATTCTAGTCGCGCTTTAATGAGGTTAGAGTTAAATTAGACAGGATTTTAATAAGAGTTTGCTGATGATTTTGTGAGTCATTTCATTCAATTATATTTTCGGGGATATTATTTTCATGAAGGTATTACGATCTTCTTCGTTATCATGTGGTTTTTGTCTAAGTTGGTGTCTGTGTTGGTCTCTCTCCCATGGGTCTCTGAGCTTCTTTTTTGTGTTTAAGTATCAGTCGGTAATAACTAGTCACCCTATATTTTTTTTGTAATATTCTTCTTCTCTGTCATGTCGTTGATTCTATGTTCAAGTTAAATGAGGTTCGACCAAAATTCCGCCAACTGCTATCAGCCTATATACCTACATAAAGGGATCAAAAGTACCCTTAACAAAGCCGAAAGGCACTGGTTCTGCTGCGATATTTTTTTTGTTCTAGACCATACCTGGGAATCTCCTTGTTACGGAGATATTAGGGGGTCAAAGTTCAAAATTTTTCACAGCTGATTTTAGATACGAATTTTTCAGGTTATAACTTTACTTAAATTACATCTATGACCCGTTTACTATTCAAAGCATCCACCAGCACAATGTTTTAAGAGTGTTACATTGAGTTTTGCCCTAAAATGTGATTTTTCACCTCAAAAAAAAGTCGTTTGCCAGATTTTTGCGTAGGGGTACTTAGTTTGTTCATAATGATTGCTTGACGCCTTTTTTTTTTGGCCGGTGGAAAATCATCAAATAATCCCTCCCGCTTTTGGGCAGAGCGGAAGGGAGTGTCAGACTTCTACTGATTAAAAACCACCCATGTTCCTTCTTAGCCCTTGCACCGAGGCCGCGGTATCTCTTCCGAACAACCCGCAGCCCCGACGGGATTGTTGACGCCTTTGTGAAGGGTTTGTTTACAGTCTGTATTAATAGCGATTTATTCGCTGCCTCTCATACCTTATCCACTCACATCTGGGTTTGTCGCGGTCCACCGTCATTGGAAGGTCAGTGAGTCATCGCCTGATCGGCTGACTATAGATATTATAGACTGCCAATTGTACTAATAGCAACCAAATTGGTCAATGAATCGGTCGCCAAATATTTTAATTGTTTCACTTTTTTGGCACTGATTGTAGGAAATTGATTGGGATGAAATCAGAAGCGTAATTAGGCGGCGCGTTATGTTTACGAAATTTTGAACCGTTTACACTATTTTTGTACATGAAAAATTGACGTCACTTTTGGAATTTAAACATTCAGTGCCGAGCCGAGAGTTGGAAAACCAGTGGTAGGTTTTCATGTAGGCGTTAATTTAGGTGACGCCTAGTGAACCGGCAATTTAGTTGGAAAATGGGTGTACATAATCTTGTTCCCTTCAAGGATATAGAGGGGTGATGTAAAATTGTGGTGATGAACTAACTAAGATAATGTCTAGTTGAGTCTAGAAAAAAAAATACGGTACTGCCTTTTTTTTTATTTGGAGGGTGGGAAATCATCAAACGACTCCTCCCGCTCTGGGCAGAGCGGTAGGGAGTGTCAGACTTCTACTGACTAAACCATGTTCTTTCTTAGCCTTTTGTCGAGGCCGCGGTATCTCTTTCGAACAACCCGCAGCCCCGACGGGATACGGTCTAGCCTTTAGACAGATATTTTGTCACGAAAATATTATTAATAACCGACAGGTACCAACAAATAATAATGTTTTACTGTAAATCTGTTAACAGTAATACATATATTTTTTGGAAAAGTTTCATACTTTTATTGAATAACTAAATAACAAATAATTCAATCATCGATTTCTGCACGATGGCTGCAGCGCGAGATATTTTAAAATTTCATAAAGCTCGGTGTTGCAAGCGTTAGATTTATAATTATTTTTAGACGTCGCCGGATGCTGACGGCTAAAATTAGTAGAAATAGGTATGTGTGTTAGTGAGTCTGTTGGTCCATGTGGAATGTTTAATCTTGCCGGTTTTAAACATAATACTTATTACATTGAACGAGTAATGAGAAGTGTTTATTAGTACATTCTTGACGGCTTTAAATGTGATGGGGTTCTGCCTCGAGAACATAATTTAACTTTAACGATACACTTATTGCTTGTCGAAAACCCTAAAAATCACCTCTTAGCATGATGATGAAAACCTTTTTAGTCCTTCGAGCGGTCATCATCATCATCTTTTAGTCCTTCGAGCCGTATGTCCCTCAATAAAGATTTTGTGTAGTCTGTAGTTTCTATCATTAATGAATTTGATGAACAAAAGTAACAGAAACAACCAGTAATTTGTTAACCGAGAAAGAGCGGAGACATTTTCTACGCTTTTTGCATTCAAACAAAAATTCTAGAAAATTACTTATTTCAAAAATATATATTCCGGGTTTGGGTGATTTTATTAAATTCTTTTAATATTACAAGCAAAGTCTAATGAAAATGCTTGTCGAAAAAGATTAAATATTGCGTTAGTTTTAGCATATTTTAAAACAGAAACACTTCCACAGCTAACCGGAATTATATTGCGCGATATCGAATCGGTTTTCACACTATTTTTAATACAGCAGGCTTAATACTAGTTTTAACTGATTTCTAGATATTCCTGCAGTTATCTTTTTGACTGATTTTTATAATAAAAATATGATCTTCAGCAGCGCTACGGTTATTAAAATGGTATCTACGATGTAACTTGGGGAAAAATACAGCCATGAAAAGCTAAGAATGTATAAACCACATGCAAGACGCTGTTGTGCGCAGCTTATATTTGCTAATTGCGATGAGTTTTATAAGTGAAGTTTACCCAGAAATTGATAATAGCTTTTTTTCCCAAGTTCGCTGAGTGAGTTTACTTCAAAGGTTGATAAAAACAACACTTTAAAAAAAAGTTAGTAGGTACTATTAAACTCACTGGCAGCAAAAACCACAAAACTGAAAAGTACACAAACCCATGAACAAACATTTAGCGTCAACAGAAAAATAAAATAAAATGTTTTCCACGGAACCATGAACGTGAAGAGATGTTGTCAACACACATGTCAATTTTTGTGAACCATTCAAACGAAGCCGTGTGCAAAAGTTAGTGTTTTAAAAATAAACAACTCGTTGGTTCGGGAGCCGAGAGTTGGGAATATTTTAATGTTTCTCGTAAAACAAGTTACTCGTCAACAATATTATATTTATGGGTGTTTCTGCTAATTTGCGATTGACGTAGAGGCGTATTTTAACGCGTGATGATTCTTTATTATCTACTGAAGGTCTTGTTTGTTGAACATATGTTTACTGTCTTATTTACCATGTCATTGAAGTGGAGTAAGACTAAACAAGAGAGATCGTGGCTTCGAACCCAGGCACCAACAGTACCATCGTCCCACTACTTACTTTGTATATTTAATTTCATCTCTACTGTTCTCAAAACGGTAAAGGAAAATATCGATGTAACAACAAAATGCCCTAGTAGAACCGAAGAGGGAAAATAAGTGACATCTACAAACCCGGGCTGAGCCCGCGTGTTAGATTACTCTCAAAGAGGAGGTTATTTTCTAGCATGGGAAACTTGCAGGTTTATCATATTACGTAGATTTGCAGTATAGGCAAGTTTTGCCTGTCTGTCGGGGCTGTGGGATGTTCGAAAGAGATACCACGGCCTCGGGCACAAAGAGCTAAAAAGAAACATGGGTGGTTTTTAGTCAGTAGAAGTCTGACATTCTGGAGTCATTGGATGATTTCCCACCCTCCAAAAAAAATACTTTGGCCTTCTTCTCAACTTAAACTCTATAAGGTGATGAAGGATCTACATCAGTAACTTTTACTTTGTATAAAGTGTTGAATTTCAGGCTAATTTAATGTATGATTTAGCGTTAAACGAATTTTAAACATCGTTTTAATTCTATCCATCCATTCGTTTCAACGTGAGAGATAAAGTTTCAAACCCGCTAAGTGTTCAATGCATTTAGTGATTGTTGGTGCAAATGGACTTTAATGGCTCTATGAAATTAAAGTTTGCTTTGTTCTGCGAATATTTCTATTCGATAAATTAAATGTTAAAAGTATCGTGACCAAAAACTAATTGCCAAGTCTAATTTTGGATACAAATGCCGTTTTTATTTCATTAATTTATTTTAAGCCATTTTATAAAAATATTCTTTGTGCTTTACAATGCTACTTGCTGGCTCCTTGAAATTGGAAATTTATAGTATATAATCTATAAGACACTTGTAGATTTAATTTAATTTCATGCTATGGTTGTGGACACCCAGATACAAAAGTTTTGTATTGTAAACAGTTATAATAGTGTCTGATGTCTTTTGTCGTTGCGAAATAATGGCTTTATAAACTTGGATGCTTTTTACCGAACTGCAAATAATAATTCATGACATTTGCCCTGACACCTTTTACTAGGAGTTCATTCCAATCGTCGCGAAATTTTCGACAAACTATCAAGTGCAAAATCACTGCTGTTATAACTAGAAAATAAATTACAAGTAACGATTCTCGGTCGTGAATTTAACTGGATCTTGAAGTAACTGATTAGAGCATACAACCACTAAATCTACTTATCTTGCCCTCGTCGTATCAACGTTACGCATATTAAGTCACCTCGTCAATTTATAGTTTTTTCACTCCTACCTTGACTTAACTCGATTTAATGGAAGCCAGTGAAAAGGTCGCGGCCGTGGACTTACCGTGCGAAATTACCTGCGCCAGACATTTGGCAATAATTTGATTTGGGACAGTTCTGCGCCCGCGTCGGTAGCTAAGTCAGTGCTTGAAGCAGGTGGAGTTTACCTGGCATCATGGTTGCGGTTACCGCTGGGCTGTTCTTGTTGTGTCTTGTCAGTGTTGTGGGTGAGTGGTGATCCGTTGTTTGTTGCATGTGTTATTGTGAATACGGCTTTGTCTTTTTTTTTGGGTCAGTGTCGATAACTTTGTTTTTGTCATTTAAATTGGCACTTTTTTATGACATTTAATAAGAAGGATTTCTTTTTTTTTTAATTGTGTTTCTTTCATTATTAATTCCAAGTTTACTTCTAGTAATGTTTACTTTTAAACAGTTTTAAAGTGAATATTATTTCTAGATCTCCAAGAAGCAGTAGACGCAGAATGTTGCTCAGACCCATTAGCAGACGATACTCAAGAGACGCAGGATCCTCAACAGGAACTAGACGTGGAGTTAGAAGAAGCCTGTCCAGAGTTAAGCGGTCAGATCATCGGGGGTAGACCGACGTCGGTGAACAGGCATCCTTA
Source organism: Diarsia brunnea (assembly GCA_949774965.1). Classification (NCBI taxonomy): domain Eukaryota; kingdom Metazoa; phylum Arthropoda; class Insecta; order Lepidoptera; family Noctuidae; genus Diarsia; species Diarsia brunnea. Next base: position 1,278,506 of record OX459005.1, on the reverse strand, counting down.
CCAGGTGTCTATGATATTGAATGGAAACTCTTTTTGTGGAGGCTTTATCATCAGTCAGGATTACGTACTGACTGCCGCTCATTGTGTACAGAAGTAAGTGGGGTTTTAATACATTTATTAATAGCCTGTATCGTTCCACTGCTAGACAAACTTCCATTTCTCTCTATATATTTGGCTTGGCTATATATTTCGTTTGAAAGTTTTCCGTTTTGGGCTGATATGTAAGTTTGAATTCCATTGTCTTTATCTAGTTTCTGAAAAACTTACAGCCAACTTACAGTAAAAAAATATAGGAATATTTTCTCCAATATTGTGAATGACAAAGTAAATCTGCTGTAAAGATTTAACCTCTTCCGTAATTGAATAGCCCGATAGATCTATAAACATTGAATCTAAAAGCCCATAAACTTTACGGTCAGCCTCTGAATCCAAATTATTCCAGCAGGAAAAATCAAAGAGGAATTTAATGCGACCATAAATGGGGGCTTTGTTGACGTTCCATTTTATCAGTAATCATAAAAATAGTTATACTTTTTACTAGGCGTAGTAAATTCGGAGATATTGTTCGTAGACTACACCATTTTGGGCTCTCCGGTGTCAAGGTCATACTCGTAACGTTTCTTAACTTTACGACTTTAGTAATAATAAAACTGTGACCAGAGGAGCGGGACTTAGGGTTTATGGTCTTTAACATTGTTGCTTATCACTTCGAGGGTTCCGTTAAATATATAGGCCGAGGAAAATTATTTATGCCCAAGAAATATTTCTACGACGGACGTTTCATTTCCATAGTGCGAAGCGCGGTACTAAAATTCTTAATGCTGATTTGCAAGTCTTCCATCATTTGCTCAGTATCTTTGGCTTTCATTATTTCTAATGAGCTAATTAGTCAGTCTTCTTCAGTTATTATATTCTCTTTGATGATTCTTAGTTTTGCGAATGAACCGCTTTATTTTTATGTAGAATTTGAGATGAATACGGCGGCACATTGTCGGTATTTCAAACTAAAATATTTCTAAATCGCCCCGATAAATAATATAGACTAAAACTATTCTTTGTGACATAATCGTAGGCCTCCGCAAGTTCGTTAGTTATTTATTTATTTAATTTTAAAGAAAGCTTACAGACTAATAACAATTAAACAAGCTTCACGTTTTTTGACACAAATTCCACTCGTCCACTGACTGGACAGAAAATATGTGGAGCTCTCTCTTCATAAGACCATCCAAGACGCTAACCTGGGTGTTGTCCACATGACCTGACCGAGAAAATGTCTGTACTTTAAAAGAGACTCTTCTTCTTGGGTAGTCAGATCAAAAAACACCAACCTCATGTAGTTTCGAAATACTTTTAGAAGTGTTTGAACAAATCCGCTTACCGAAATAAATATAACTTATTATATCTCCAATAGCATCTAAAGCAATATTGTCAGTGTATAATCGCAGTCGTTCCAGCCATGACCCGCTAGTTTTTCTCTGCGTGAATATTTTATGAAGCACAGTGTAACATGGACTCGAGTGCCCTCCGCACTCCACGGCGAATGTTTTGGTCGAGTGCTTGCTCGCCAGTTTACGATGCGATGCTCTCGTCCCTCGAATATTCATGGACGTTGAGGGTCCATTTTTGGTATGATGGACAGCTGGAGAGGATGATTGAATGGATCTTGTACAGCAATCAGATCAGTAAGTTTGAAGTAGGTAGTTTGGGAGGAGTTCTTTAAAAAACTAAATATAGTAACGTAGGGATTTATGGATGGCTGGATGTAATACACTTATTTGGATTGGCATGACTGAATATTATCTAGATATTAGTTCGGGAAAGAGCTGCTCGGTTATGTTTAAATTTTGTCGGGCAGACATGTTTCAGCGGGGATAGATGTCGATCGGAGTTTGCCGATCGGCACGAGCCGGACGAATGAATTTGTTGCTCAACTAATACAAACAAAGTCAAAACGACTGTAACGTGAAAGCTCTTCGATATTACAGTTCAGTTTATATTTTGTTTTTAAGTTCCTATTATTGTGAAACATAATTATATTTTAATATTCAGGTTAATTTGGTGACCATTGGCTCGGTCTGTTTATTTGCTAGCCATAAAAAGGTTAGACAAAAAACGCGCAAAACCTTGCAGAACTTACTGTTTCTAGATTTCCTAGTCTATAGTTAGATTGCTATATTTTAATTATGTTTACGAAACAAGTTTATTAGCGCTGATTAAGATTTCTTTAATCCTGTTTTTATTGGGTTTTCGCACGGCAATATTATTTGTTTTCAGATTATTTAGTAACTAGAAAGATGTTTTGTCATGTTGAGAGTCTGAGTGAAAGGTAACTAACAAAAGGTTTTTAAGGCAGATGTAATCGGAAACGTCGGGAGGGGATGCCCTAGCTAGAAGGATATACACTGACCTTATTGGTGGTGATCTTCAGAAAGGCCAGGCGCGTATTACTTGCAACGTGTGCGATCATGCGTGTATGACCAGAAATGTATGAACGTGGATCAAACAAAAGCTGGCAAGGCTCGTAGCCGGAGGCGTGTTATAGTTTCTGCCTACTCTCATAGAAAACAGGCATGAGTTTATGTATGTTTGTATTTCTCTACCGACATCTATCTTTAGTTAGCTTTAGAGCATGCACTTGACAGCTTGTCGGTAACAGTACTCGCAACCAATTGAACGTAGCATGGTATGCAGTGGGCATATCGATTTGTGTAGTTGGGAGACAACTTGTTCCGGACGTCCGAATGGCGGGGAAACCGTGTATGGTTGGATGTTTGCGTGGTCAAATATTAATGAATAAGTAATAAAAATCAATACATAGGCATACCGTTTCATTTATTCTGTTCAATGTATGGTATAGGGATTGATTGTGGTATATAAATAAATTATTGGTAGGCCCAAGGCTAAGAATCAAGAAGACAAAAGTTTTCTATCAACTCGTTGTCACTATAACGGAGAATGGAATCTTACCACCATTCTCTGAGCTTTTGAATATTACCTGAATGCTGGTGTAAAAAATATTCTAAACAAATACTGTTAAAATCATAACCCTTTGGCTTTGCTGCAGTCGGATAAAAAGTAATGTAGCAAGTTCATTTTTCAGTCTAAGCAATATGATTAATACTTTTTTTTGACCCATTTTAGCACCTCCCCTCGCGCCATCCGCCTGCGAGTAGGCAGTACTCGTCGCGACTCCGGAGGCAGGATAGTGAGGGTCTCCAATGTAACCGTACACCCTCAGTACGGACGGCCACAGTTTGACAACGACATAGCCGCCCTCAGGCTGGCCAGGCCATTGACCTTCAATGATAATATTCGGGCTATTAGACTGCCGCAGCGGGGTCAAGGCGTTCCGCTTGTGAGGCTTACTGTAACTGGATGGGGCCTTACTGCTGTGAGTATAAGAGCTATATTTGAATTTATTATCATAGATGGGCCATGTAAAAGATACCCTGAAGACCTATTGATCCAAGTTACTTGTTTTCTACCGGTATAAAGAAGAGGTTAGACCGCAGCCTTCGAAACGCGAACTTTCTGGTCGAAAGTCAAGAGAGACCTTTGCAAACTCGATGTCCTTATCGATCAAGACAGATTGTTTGGATGCAGAAAACTGAGGATACCCTACCCCAAAATAATAGGAAAGGGATAGGTAACAGAAGAACTAAGATGTCAATAAGATTTACCCATCCAATTGATATCTTAGTGAATGGTGGTGTGTTGGAGTCGACAAATACATCATGCGGACCAAATTACAGACCGTTAACCTGGCTGGGGTTTTTTTCTCATTCTCATTTTTATAAGGTGCCAGAATCTAGGCTGTTACAGAGAAAACCCTATAAGGATTTTAATTTAAACCGTGTCTATCCTACAGGTAGGTGGGCGTAGGATCCCGCGCATCATGATGGAGGCTAACGTGCCAGTGGTACCGCACTGGCTCTGTCGCCTGTCCTACGGGGATTCTCTCACCAACCATATGTTCTGTGGGGGACACTTCCTCATTGGTGGGGTGTCGTCTTGTCAGGTGAGTCGTGTGGAAGCTTGCATGATGGAAGGTGTCGACATGTTTGTCTACTTAGAAAGAATAGGGGATCGGATTGACTCAAAAAAATATGATTCTGTTTGTCCGTCAGTTAAATTATCGAAAAATATTGGATACGTGTTTTTTGTTTTATGTATCAAATTAATAAAAATTGACGATGATAAAACGCGTCAAAGATCATGAGTGGGGACTTGTGACGTCACTTGTAGGTAAAAAATGTACTGACATGTGACATCACACGAGTTTTCGAAGCACTGCATCGTCTTCATTTTTTGTTTACGAGAAAAAAGAAAAAATATGTGTTCAATATTTTTTGAAAATCTATCTGACGGACTAATTAGATTTTTTTTGTCCGATCTGAGAAGCTGATGTTTATACCCACATTTTACTATTATAAATTGTGTCGTAAGAAGCTGCTGGTTGTCGTGTGTCAATAAATATAATTATTTATCTTGGTTTTGAAGCCATTCAGCAAAACTAGACAATTTACATTTCCGTCTCGTTAGTCTATTACCTACGTGAATCACCATTTCCATCGAACTCACTTATCTGTAACACTTTCAGGGTGACTCGGGAGGTCCTGCGGTGTTCCGAGGCACAGCATTCGGCGTCGTATCGTTCGCCAGAGGATGCGCATTACCGCTCTCGCCGACCGTCTTCACAAACATAGCCTCCCTCAGAACTTGGGTCACAGACAACACCGGCGTTTAACCCAAATTCACCCTTATTTTCCACCATGTAGATTTAAATTTCAGCGACACTGTGATAGATAAATGTATGTAGAATCCAGCAGAGCTTAAGTTATCCTGGTTAACTTAGTGCTTTCGTTATCTTGGCTTGGAGCCAGCTTTTCGATTACTAGGAAATATTGTTTTTGTAATTTTGTACCCACGATTAAGTTCGTGTACTGTAGTGTAGCATGGAAGCTTTTTGTTCTTGTTCCAAGTTTTTATATGCCTTTTATTTTTAACAGCATATTGATATCATTGCTCGAAAGATAGCTTTTGAAGAAGAAATTTTCAATTGGGTACTTGATTATTTTTTTACTAGTGATTTGGAAACAGTAAATAACAAGATAAGCAAATGTAAAAAAGTAGTGTAATATCTTAACAAAATGGCTTATAGTTTTAACTGATTTAAAATGACTTGCTAGACAAAGACAGCGCTATGGAGATGTGACGTCATAACTCATACCACCATTGTCACAAATGGCCGTTATAAAAAGTGCCCCCACCAAAAACTTCTGAAGTGTGTAGCTATTTAATTTGTTGATAGATTTTATTACTTTCTTCATACATCGTATTATTTCTGTTAGTTTTTTGAAATAACATAACATTTTCGTAAATTTTTAACAGTAGTCAAGTAGCCAATTGTGTATAATAAAATTTTAGCAGTGTAGTATGCAAAGAACTTGTGTTTTTTTTAAGCGACCTGAAGCTCTGGCTAGACTGTTATAAGTGTTTTGTTTTATTTATTTTTGAAATATACCGTTTTTTTAGTTGTAATAAAGGTTTTATACATAATGTTGTTTTATTTGTAATCTTAAGTCAGACAAAACCCAGCACCAGACCTTATAATGACTAGGAATATTCGGACGGTATTACGGATTTGGCTATAATTTTTATTTTTGTTTTAAATTGTGTCTTATAGTATCGTATTGGATTTATTGTCTGTAATTTTGCTATAACTAGTGGTAAATTAAGAATTTAATAAATAGTCACCATAAGGTCTGCACCTGTACAGCGCATGTGGGTTTTTATTCGATTTTTTTACGGTACCTTGCATAAATTGAATGAATAATAATAAATGGTATGAAAGCTGTCCAATAAGGCAATCTCAAAAATATTTCAGACATATCAGGCCTGTCCAAAGGAAAATTCTGAACTATTCAATTTAATTTCCAGGTATACGAGATGTTCTTAATCGGGTACCAATTCAAGGTGCTATCGCCGATCTTCACGATCCACTGGGGCCTACAAGCCAGAAGGAACCGCCCCCTCTGGCGGGAGAAACAAAACGAGAAGAACAGAAAACATTTCGAAACGTTCAAGAGGGAATTATTCGCGAGGTACCGGAAAGATCCCTTGCATTTGCTCAAAAGACCTCAGCAAGGAAAAAAGACCTAGGCATCGCGAGGCCGTGCCATCTTCGCCGGCCTCGGATTCTTTACAGTAATAGCCTCATCTTGGCTCTTCTGACGTAAGAGAAGAAGGAATGGACTTAGACTGTTGTATTGGCTTGTGTCTGTTACATGTTAGTATCTTCTGGTAAACAGAAGATGTGAATGTTCGAAGGATGTTTAGTGTCGTAAAGTGTCACGTGTTTGGAATGAAGTTTTATTACTTCGGGTACTAATTGAGTTTGAGTGATTTTGTCAAGTGTCGTGATTCTACATGATTTTACAAAACTTCTCAGTCTATCTATATAGTAAAACTTATGATATATGTATACTTGTAGTATTTAAGCTTAAAGATTTTGTTACAGTTCCTATCGTGTAGGTACCCAGTAGCAAGTAAGTGAAATAATGATATTGTAAACTTTTTAATTTGTCTATTTAATCTGTATATATAACACAAGTAATTGTATCTTTGTATATATTTTTATCGCAATAGTTGTAATATAATAGGTATCTATGACTGTTGTACATTCTGTTGTAAGTAATTTATGTAGATCTATTCATTCCAAAAACGTTTCATCAGAGCTTAAATTGAAAAACAAAATGGCATGGTCTGTCGTTCTTGTAATATAAACAAATGTGGTATCAGTAAGTACCTATTTTAAAATAGTTGTTGTTATCTTCGAGGTAAAATCAAAATTGGTATTTTGTTTAAAAAAAAGTAGCCTTTACAACTTCACAAGCTTGTAAATAGTTTCAATTTCATTATCACCACACCTGAATATAAAGTTAGGCCACTTTGCGAAAGATAAATTCTAATAACATAATTATATTCTTTAAACTAAGCACAAATATAAGTAATTTGAATTGAGTTGATGATAGGCGACGTTCTGACTATTTTATAATTGGATATGACATCATTGATCCTGTAGATAATAAGTATAAGTGATTGTGTTCTTGTCACTGTTAGAAAAAGTTTAAGTATTCTTTCTTGGCAATAAAAAATAATTTTAGAAATGGTTGGTGATAAGACCTCGCCGTGAATGTATGCTGAGTTGTCTTGAGTCAACTTGTATTTATGTGCTAAATGTTATAGTTGTAAAAGCACAAAGTAACTAAGCACAAATTTTATATAATATTATTTATGTAGAATATACGTAGAATTGTAGACTGTTAACAAAACTTTGGCTATACTTTTTGGTGCCTCTAATAATTATTGAGAGATTTTATGCGGGTGACGGTTTTGCTTGCCTCGTAGCTATCATGTTCTTTTAACACACGGAATAATGTTCAGTCTTTGAGTAAATTGGATAAGGAAAACATTATTTTTTTCATTTAGTTAAAAGGTCTGTGATGGAACGAGCGTGCCCATAAGGTGCCTGTTCACTCTTGCTTTGAAAGCAGACGGGTTAAATGTGTGAGGGAAGATATAACTAATGGGAGAGCGCATAATAAAATATGATATTAGATGACATTATGTTTGCTTTAATTAGCTTTTATTTTTACGATATTAAAATAAGAACTAAATGAACTGGCAGCTTCGATTAATCTCTCTTTTGTCTCCATTTATAATAATCCATAGATGGAGTAAAATAAAGAAATTCCGCTTTTGGGCCACAGATGGCGTTGTAACAAATTAAGAAGTTCCACTTTTTGGCCACAGATGGCGTTGTAACAAATAGATAAAATCTTCAATTTTTGGTATATTTCGTGATGTTTTTTTTTGGTTATAACTTGATTTATAGGTAGTTAGAATGAACTCTCAATCGTTTTAATTGGACCAAACCTTTTCTTAGGAGGGTTACTAGAAAACCAGTGCAGCAAATGGAAGCATGGTGCTTTAGTGGAAGCTGTGTAAAGTGAAGCTGCCACCTAAATTCTGTTTAGAGAAATCTGAGAATTTTGTCAAAGCACCATTTTACCGACCTGTGAACGTGTGATAATATTTACTTTTAGTCGTAAATCGTCTGAAATGTTGTTAGTATTCTATACATAGTATTATTATTCGTAGTGCTGTATTAGAATAGACGAATCATGTTTATCTCTTTTTGAAACTTGAACATCTTTGTTATTATAATAGAAAGTTAGGAGCCTAGTTTATGCCTAATTTGTGTCATGAGTTTAAAGATTTTAAATCATCACCTTGTATTCGATATTTTAACGGAATTATTTGTGTTTCAAAAGTGAATTCTATAAATCAAACTAAATTAATTATCTCGTTGTGAGAATAATAATTATTATGAGAACGCTCTAAAGAACTTTTTGTAAAGTTTTTGTTTGTTTCCAATCCAAAACTATACGTGGGAACGATTTTCAATAAACGTATCTCGAAATCATTGTATTTTCACTGTTCCTTATAATTTTATAATAAAATCTTTTTAGTGATAGGTTCACATGTGCTTACCCCTTCACAGCGTACCGGCGTGATGTTATGTTATGAACTGGTGTAAACAATAGACATACATGTGATTTCAGCAATTCCAGTCCATTTGCTATCATTTATTGAGGAGTTCCGTTGCCTATCTCCGAAGTTCTTCATCAGATCTTTACCAAATTGAAATAGGACCACTCCGAGAAGTACTCTTCCAAAAACTACTCCAATCGCTTTAAGTGTGCCTATAAAATTTTCAGAGTTCGCTCTATTTCTCCAGGATCTCATCATCAGATCCTGACTTTATGATCATGGGGCCAACTGGGGAGTATAACCTATCAAACGAAAAAAAAATGTGTAGCTATAACAGTGTTGTAGACATCATCATCATCATCATCATCATCATCATCATCTTATTATTATTATCATCCTTTACACATTGTGACTGGAAAGGAATAATAATAATAATTATTATGGGTAATAGGAAAGTATGGAAGAAAAAATCAGTTACAAGATTTATTCTGTACATTATACCTCCACACTAACTAACAAGGCAAGTTAAATAGAGTTTTTGGGGGTTGGGTAATCATCAACCGGAGTGTTAGACTTCTACTGACTAAAAACCACCCATGTTCCTTCTTACCCCTTCGACGGGCACCAAAATACACCTAAATTATGATAGAGACAGAAGAATGTGCACAGATACAAGTGCAGTCTCTGTTCGCTTACTGTCATAGTCCGATGGGACGGTAATCCGATTCTTCTGGAGAGAGATCAGGCGCATCACCAACGGCTTTACGTCGATTTCGAGGTACGAGTGAATATTTTATAACGCAATCATCAACACACACACACACACCTCTGCCTAACCCTCCGGGGATTACAGGCGTGATATTATGTTGTGTATGTGTTATCATCAAGTTGGTAAATGACTAGACTATGACAAACAAGTAGTTCTTCTAATGGCAAAGCCATCAATCACCGCCGCCAAAGTCATTGGGGTGAGTTCACATCCTGGTACGGACAAAATTAAAATGTCTTCTTTCCGAAGCTTGATACTTAAATAATATTATTATGAAAATCATCGTTAATACAAAGCTCGTGGTTTAATAATAACTGGCACTTGGGTCGATCTTTAGGTTAAGCCGCGCCAGTCTAGGTTGGTCTGTGGATGGGTAACCCGTAATAAACCGAGTTGCCTCCGTGCCTCGGAAAGCACGTTAAGCTGTTGGTCCCGGCTGCCATATATACATACATCTTAGGCAGTCGTTACAGGTAGTCAGTGATCCGAAAGTCTGACAACCAGTCGTACCAAAGGGTATCGTATTATCCAGTATTAACTGGGTTGTGGAGGTCAGATAGGCAGTCGCTTCATGTAAAAACTGATATTCAACTGCAACCGGTTAGACTGGAAGCCGACCCCAATATAGTTGGGACAAGGCTAGGCTGATGATGATCGACAATACAAAGAAGAATGTATTTATTTAATTTATAAACTAGTGCTATTATCTTTCTCGGTGATGTGATTGTGCACCCAGTCGTAGATAAGTGGGTAGGAGAGACGGGTGTAGACGCCAGGGAAGTTGCCCCGGGCACAACCCAGCCCCCAGGACACCACGCCGATCAGGACACCTTCGTACACGATGGGGCCGCCGCTGTCACCCTGGGAATGAGAGATAGAAGTGAGACTGACTGTAGATTAACAGCTTATAAGTAACCGCTCCCGCAATAGGGTAGTTGTCAAAAAATCCTAATTAGTCCGTCAGATAGATTTCCGAAAAATATTGGACACGTATTTTTTCTTTTTTCACGTAAACAAAAAATTAAGTCGCTACAGTGCTTGGAAAAGTCGTGGGACGTCACAGTTTGGTACATTTTTTTTACCAGAAAGTGACACAAGCCCCCACTCATGATCTTTGACACGTTTTATTTTCGTAATTTTTTATGAATTTCTTATAACAAAAAACACGTATCCAATATTTTTCGAAAATCTAACTGACGGACTAACCAGAATCATGTTTTTATACCATACCTACTCTAAAAAGCTTATTTTATTCACGCAAAACAGTGAATAAAAAGGCCTTTTATTCACTGTTTTGTTTTTATTCACTATTTTGGTGTTTGAATTTGGAACACAAAAATATATCCGGTCTCTATTTCAATGCTTACACAAACTCCATGCTCTAAGATTCGAAATTCAAAACTCTTTGGTGCAAATAAATTCTCGAGATTTGATTGGTCGATATTTGCGACAAGGAGTTTGGCATTAGATTAATAAATATTGTTTCACAAGTTGACCACCCTAATGATAATAATAAGAAAATTACGCTTAATTTCAGTCATTGCTCTAGTTCTAATGTCCATTTTAATTAATGTAACAATTCTTATTTCTTGATTAAATTTCTATTTTCGCTTAAATTATGTCTTTTCTCGTAGTCATGATATAAAGTATAGTATGCAACTCCTGAATAAAGTACGAATTTATATCGAGGGCCATGAATCACTCGCATCGTTCAGGATTCTAACAGTTGAATCACTCGCTGCGTTCGTGATTCAATCATTAGAATCCTTCACTTGCTCGTGACTCATCTACGGCCCTCGCTTTAAATCCGTCCTTTATTCACTAGTTGCATAATATACTATTTTTTAATCAGGAAACATCCCTATTCCAGCCTCCTGTACGTGAGAGAGAGTAGACCGTAATCAACCACGTGGAAACCAGTGCAAGCTGGTTTGGATTTTTTTGGTTCTAGGTTCTACATGCTGTTTCGGAAACTGGCTGTATTGTCGTGTAATACACGTTTTTTTGCCATTGTTATTGTATTTTTTGGTTACTGTTTCTGCAGCAGATCATCAACATATGGTACAGGTAAATATTAAGAACGTCTTTATTTTTTGAATTGATTGCTACGCTCGCCACCAAAAAACATACAATAGATGTACCTACTACTGCGTTCTTTGACGGTCGACAACTTTTCACCCTTATTGAGTGAGCGCGGTGATTTTTATTAGGTCTGTTTCTATCTGTACAAGAGATAATTGCCGCAGATATATAAATCATTACCTGACAAGCATCAGGGGACGCTTGACTGAAGGAACCAGCGCAGAACATGGAGGCAGGCTCGATGGCCTTCCGGTCCAGACCGGAGCGACGGCACAGCTTCATGGCAATAGTCTTGATGGTTGAGGACTGCAGATATGTCGCAGAGGGACCTCCTTCCTGAAATAAGCAAAATAGGTAGAGGGCTCAGATAACCATTTTGAAGCAAACATTCATAAAGTACCTTGATGTATGGTAAAAAGGCTGTTAAATAATGGTACCATATTTATTTATGTTTTTCTTTTTTTTTAAAAAAAAACGTTGCCCCACACTAGGAATTTCTCCTGTATCGTGGGTGCGTTCACAAACATTTAAACTAACATACACAAATACCCAGACCCGAAACAACTATCTGTAGGTCATACAAATATTTGTTCCGTGCGGGGTTGGAACCCGCGACACGCAGCGCAGCAGTCCATTGCTTGAGCCACTGCGCCAACCGTGCCGTCAATTATCTGCATTCGGTTAGACTGGCAGCCTAGCCCAGTCACATTGTTGGGAAAAAGCTAGTTAGATGATGAATCTATAAAGCCTTACCTTAAGCTTGCCCCACCCACTGACTATCGCGGGCTCCTTGGCCGGTAACCTGGCCTCCCTCGCCACAAGACTGATGGGCACGACCCTGGCGGAGAACCGCAGCGGCGTGTAGATGCGCACCAGCCCCACGTCATTGATCTTCGTCTTGCTGACGTAGCGCGGGTGGACGTAGCACTCTTTAACGTCATACATCTCGCCACCGTGAGTCTTCCATGATGAGCCGAGACGGACGCTCAGCTCGCTCGCTCGAGCTCTGGTTGGGTGGAAAGTTATTATACTCTAGCTTTGCTCGTGGCTTTGCTCCCAGTATTTTCGATAATCATTCGATGATACCGTTTTAAACATAGCTAATGACAGTCGGAGTTAATGCAATTTGCGTTAGTGAAAGATTTCTTTTTAAATTGGATCAGTAGTTCCGAAGATTGATCCCTACATACAAACTCGGCCTCTCTTTAGTACCTATTACTATGAAGTATAGATTGCAAATTTTAAATGAATATTAGATTACTTGAGTATTTGAAACTAGTAGCGATTGATATAAATTTGTGCCTGCTCTATTTCTAATCCGGTGCAGGAGACTGAATGCTGAATTGAATTAGAAAGTGTATACATTCTGACGGACAGTCGGATAATAACCCTCCTTTTGGGCTACGCGGCAGTTGGGTAAAAAGGGAATAAAATGAAAATCCATTTACTCAAACTAGGTTGAAGATCAGCACTTCTTGAACTTCAATTATACATCCGAAGCCCTTAAAATACACAAAGAATCGTCCGACTGAATATTGGTCAAAATGGTTACTAATTCATTTCACAACCAAACCACGACTCAGACAATACGTACATTCGGAATGTTACAGTTACAGTCGTGAACAAAACAGGATCAAGCTATGACGTCATTGCCAATAACAATGCAAATAATATAATAATTGTCGCAATAATAGACAACGACCGAGAACAGAGCGCGAGCGTTGCGAAAACATCTGTTGTCGTAAAAAAGGTGACCTTCAGTAAAAACGTAATTGAAACCGTTCACGTTCTCGTTTAATTTGTAATTAGGCACGAGTTATTGTGTAAACAATAAAGAAATGTTGAACAAAATAGGAATTAGAATTGGAGTTGTTATCAATGAGTACCAATTAAGAGAAATGATTATTATTGGGATGAGTGTATTGTGTTGTAGAACTTGTAGGACTTGACTTGTAGCTTGCAATTTTATTAGATTAGAAACGACTGAAAATAATCTGAATAGCGTTGCATTTGGCATGACTAGGCGAGAAAATAATGATTACAGCCAGGTATACGTAAAGGAAAGAAAGCCCAAATAAAGTGTTTACAAGTTATCATGGAGAACCCACACTCTTTTATATTCGGTAGTCATTTATATATGTATATCGACTTATAGGAATAAAATGAGCACCATTAGAACCAAAGATCAGAACATATTACATTAAAGCAAATAAAACCATCCCCTATTAACCCATTAAGCATACACATAACAAGAAACAACCATCTCAATTCTTATACGAAGGATATTGAAGTGGAATATGTCCCAACATTTTGCCAGCAACGTATCGCTTTCAAAGTGGGTGACAATAAATTTCTCCGGAGCAATCGTAAAGTCCCGCGAGACGCACTACCTCACAGACTCACTAACAAACTGTGGCTGCCTTGTTCCATGGCCTCTGGCGATTGCTATTTTGCATCGGAAAAACTCAGCCCTACAGCGCTGCTAGGGCATAAATTGAAATTGGCAAAAAGGAACGCAATTCGCTAGGGGTGGGCCATAAAAACTGTAGGTACTGCGTGAATTTATTTCGAGTAGTTCGCGGTTCCTCTAGTTCGCTGGTTTTGTTCGCTGTTTATGGTTTTTGCTTTTATTCCCTCTTGTGTGTTTAGTTTCGGGTTCTACGTGTATGTTTGATTATCGTTCAATTCTGTTGTTAAAATTTTGCAATTTTTCGTCGTCAATATGCGTTTAACGTAATTGCAGTATAGTATAACTCGTTTGTGATACGTGAAACACTTTGTAGCCGTTATTTTTTTAGTAGAATGGTAAATAAATAAAGTATATAGATTTATATCACTACTTACATGTAACATTAGATTTAATTAGACGGGGTTTGTTGTAGAGTTTGTAAATACTTCTTGTTCACAGTCATACATTACATAGTCATTCATAACTAGCAAGTGAAGAGCGGGCATTTTCTGGGACTGTCGTATGTAATTTTGACGTTAGGTCGACGCCTAATTTTAATCAATGATTTTTTGGTATGATTACCGACATCATATACTGGCAAAGGCCTCCAAAAACCTGGGTGGTACTAACATCGTCAAATTAAAATGTATTTGGGGAGTATGTTGAACAGGGTGTAAAGTTCCTGACTCCCCGCCAAACTGGTGACCCCGACGTGATCAGTGGTCTGCAGGTCCATAAATATAAAGGTGCTCTGTTTATTGTGACGGGAAGCTGGAGTTTGGACCAGCTAGGGGGTATGTGGAACAGGGTGTAAAGTTCCTCATACCCCCTAAATGTCGTTACTTAAACTTCCTGATGTGATATATCAATAAACGTAGCGTAAGCTTTAAGGATCCGTGTCGACCAGTCCTCACTGAAACCGGGCACCGAGTGCACGTATCCTTGAAGTGGCTTATCTACTTACTGATAATTTGGTGGTTTTATTCTAAACCAAAACGGTAAAGGAAAACATCGTGAGGAAACCGGCATGTCTTAGAACCAAAACATTCGAAGACATGTGACATCTACCAACCCGCACTGGGCCCGCGTGGTTGATTACTTATAGCCCATCCCTCCCTAGAGAGAAGGCCCGAGTCCCTGCAGTGGGAATGTAATAGGCTGACTATGATGATGATGATTCTAAACCTTAACTAATGTTTCTAGTAAACACCATATTATAATGTCTGGCAACTTAAACTATGTCTAAAGATACCTCAATAGGCAATGAGCAGCCGTGAGCAGCCACACATCAGTGACCACCGAGCCTCCGCAGATGGGATAGGACTTCTCCCTCAGAGAGACTTGCCAGGGTACCGCAGCGATGGATGTGTTGCGTCCGGAGACGATGCGCCGCGTGTAGCTGGATATGGCTGGCTCAGAAGCTGCAGCTGCAGGTAGAAAAAGAAGCAGGTTTTGGTAACTGTGCATTATCATAGTTTATGTAGGATGATATGGCTAGAAAGGAGGTGACTTTTGAAATGGCGCGTACGAGAGAAGTATAAAAGAAGCAATAAGTTTATAAACTGATATAGTTTTTTGTCACTAACATTATCATTAACCGATATTTACCATGTTTACAATTTGTTTTGAGTGTTGATGATAATGAAGAAGAAGTCATGCTGCACCGACACAAAATAAATTGGGATATTGACGATGAACCCGGCATTGCTACTAGCGAAACAATCGCACGAAACATGTTTAAATCTCTACTGCTCACTCTAGCTAGGCCTTTTTTTTTTTGGAGGGCAGGAAATGATCAAATGACTCTGGGCAGAGCGGTAGGGAGTGTCAGACTTCTACTGACTAAAAACCACCCATGTACCTTCTTACCCCTTTGTGCCGAGGCCGCGGTATCTCTTTTGAACAACCCGCAGCCCCGACGGGATCACTCTAAGCCTTAGTTGAAGTCTTGAAAATATGCCATTGTGCACGCATAATAAAGGCAGAAGTCGATTATTGATCGCCATCAACTTCATTTATCACCAGTTGAGAAAGTAGTCACACAGATTCATTACAAAGTTGTAAAGGCCTATGTCCAGCAGTGGACGTCTTTTGGCTGAAATAATGATGATGATGATAAAAAGTGGTTACCTCTTCTTTCTGGCTTTGAGTGGTCGTCATCTGGAACTAAGGAAATATTGTTTACTGACCCTGAAAATCAGAACATGAACTTAATTAAGTAATATTCTTTTCAGATGAAAACCCATACGGTGTGGTACCCGTATGGTGTGTCGATATGGGTAGATAGCCATATCTACACACATTTGCAGGGTTTGGCCTCAGACCGGGTGTACCTGTAGGACATTCGCATTTAGTATAAAAATATATCTGGTCATCGCTAAGCTCTGTCATATTTTTTTTCCATATCCCATATGAAGTAATACATTAAATTAAATAATCTTGACATGAATGGCCCTCTAGGGGCCAGTGTCTCTCACAGTAAATGAAGTGTAGCCACCGTAGACCATTATGGCTATAGGCTCTCAGTTCAGAATAATATTACTTTTAAGAACAATAATTATCTCCTTGTCGTTCTGTGGTTTTTGCCTACCCCCATGGGAAAAGGGCGTGAGTTTATGTATGTATGTAATTATTTCCTTCCCTCTACATAAACAATTGAATTGGGTTTTGTAGAACTTGTTGTAATGTGAATGTAATTGTTTGAAATATGATCTATTCACAAATCATGATTCGCTCTTGAGCCCGAAACTGGACAGATAGTTTCTATCTATCTGTGTGATACGGCTTCTAAACTGAAGATAGAGAGCTGATTTCAGCCACGGTTGGGGTGTGTATTTGTAGGTATCCATTGATAGGTAACCGATATGAAAAATCATTGACCCCATAATAATATCTCGCATGCCGCCCACATTCAGCAGGTACAATCAGATGACGTTTATAAAGCCAAGTTATTTTGAAATTAAATATTGCGCTTGTTATCGTTAGCAAAGCAAAAAGATCCGACGAACTGAGAACCTCCTCATTTTTTATGGTTAAAAAACAACAAACGGCATTTCTAACAAATACTATCAAAAGTTAAATTAAACATTACAGACATCGTGATCGATTCACGAACGAATGTTCGTAACTTTTAATTAGTTTCTTCGTATCTTAAACTAACCGTGTCGCGTATTATCGGCACAATCAATAATATGTACGCGTGAAGCTTACCTTCGATTAACTTCGACAACAGGCAGTTGTATAACGTTTTATATTGTTCCCTCACATGTGTCTGATTCAAAAACGCCAATATGTCATTCTTATGCTTCTCCGCTTCGCCCGCTAAAACCGTATAATCCATCTCTTTTGTGGCACCGATAGGCTTTTCTTCCTCGTCGCAAATGATGTCGCAAATAATCACAATAACCAGCAAGAAAACTTTAAACGGCATTGTTGTTTTGGTAGATAAAAACTTTAACTAAACGATACACTTTTTTCAAAATTACTTTCATTTTCTTTGCTGTGATGACTTGTTCGACATCTTGTTTACAATATTTATCGGCTGAGACTAGCCATAGCTTCTATACAAAAGAAGTCAAACATAATTATAGTAAAAGTTATAAAAACAAATGGCCGTGAAATCAAAGAACTTTATGGGGTGCACTAAGTTATGCAATGGCACGAGACGGACGCCTGCTGACAATGGCTGACAGAGCGCCGGGGTGAAACTTGTTGCTATTGTGTTTGTGCAGGCGTTTAACAACTTTCCTCTCTGCTTAACATTATTCGAAGTTAATGATTGCGTCCTCTTGTTGCAGAGAGACGGCAATTTTTAAAGAAAATTACGGAAAGAAAAGGTGCTTTCGTAAAAAGTTTTTTAGTTTTTTGTTCAAAGCGAAAGATGTTTATTCAGGGGCAGACACTGCTGGTTGCTTAGGTTTCAAAGATTTATGTAGGTAATTGACGAGAAAAAGGAGACGATAATGAGTCCTTTACTTAATGGGAAATATTTATCATCTTAAATTCATATTATATTTAAAACAATCTCTGTGTTCAAAGGCTTCGGAAATGACAGTGTTTGTCGTATCAAGGACTATTTACGGCTTTCCAGTGCTTTTACCGTACCATCTTTCTGTTTTTCAATTAGTTCTTTAGTGGTTGACTTGCGTCATTATTATATCACATTAGACGATGTAGACCGTACCAGGTAGATACAAGCTAAAAATCCTAAAATAATTTATAAAAACAGTTCACTAAGCTTGTCGTAATTCTCTTGAAATTATCACTTACTGCCGCACTCAGAGATGTTTAATGATTACTAGTACGTCAAATCTTTACTAAGCCGTCACTAACTGCCGCACTCAGAGAGCTTTAATGATTACTTAGGCCATCACTTAGTAAAGGTTTTGACAGTTTTGTCATACAAAAGTATGTCAAATCTTTACTTAGTGACGGCTTAAGTAATCATTAAATATCTCTGAGTTCCTCAGTTAGTAAAGATTTGACGTATAAAACCTTCAATAAACTGTCAAAACCTTTACTGATGATGGCTTAAGTAATCATTAAACGTATCTGAGTGCGGCAATTAGTCTTGAAAATCAATATCAGAATCGCTTCGCCTCCCACCAGAAGTATAGCCAGAAGCAATACCTTAGAAAGAATTCAAAAATGGGAATTTTCTAAGTTTTAAAGCGCTCTAAACACGTCCCGGGGCGGATCCTCCATCCTGTGAAACACGTTTTCAGGAGGCCCGGGTCCCGGGGTCGAAACTGTCCCGGACAAGTTCCGGAAAAATTTCACAGTACGTACAGAGTTTTATCGCGGACGGGTACTGATTAAAAGAATTGCTTATTTTTGAAGAAAAAACTCTTCTTTCCTCAATCTTTTCGTTTGACTGGCAGCAAAGACTATATAGCCACTTGACTGCGCATACAGTGCCCCGATGCTCGAAAACTATTAGTATTTTGTCGCCTATGCATAGGCTACGGTATGAGTAACCGTTTTAGTTGTGACCAAGTGTTAGACCTGTGTGCACGCAAATAATTACCAATTGTTATAATTTTTTATGCAATTTATAACTTGTAAAAATGCCTTCATGCGCGGTTAAGTGGCGTGGGAAACATTCCAAGACATCGAGTTACAAAAAGGTTGGCACAACTTTTCATCAATAAGTAAATATTACGAAAATTATTTTTGTTTTAATCAAATTATGAGCCACCGCAGGGGTCTATTTAAAATGGTAGTTTGGGTGAACGAGCACAAAGATGAGTCTCGCGTTGATGTCTTTTGGAAAAGTCCCTTTCTTTCATTAGGCAATTCTAATATGTTTGTCCCTTTCTTTCCCTTTGTATTTTTATCGTAAAAATCTGTGCTGTTACCTTTTATTGCAGAATTCTATATCGATAAAAATAAAATTAAACTTAATATAATTTTTATTTAATTCAGATACTGTCATTACCTACTTTTAACCGACTTTAAAAAATGGCGGTAGTACTCAGTTTTTACATTCTTCTCTAAATATTTCTGTTAAATTAAATGTTAATGTTTCATAAAACCTCTCATTATTTTTATTTTCTTCTTTATAATACTTAAAATACTTATATTTTTCCGAGTTCAACAATAAGGAAGAAAGAAGTAGTAGACCCGGAAATTGTAGACCTAACTCCACGTAAACGCAAAATGAAACGACACATAGATCATCTTCTAATAATTATATTCTCTTAGTAAAAAGCCTCTTGAAGCCTCTTGAGGCTTCCGTTCCGTCCGTTCTTGGGCCTTCCGTCTGACGCGGGTACTCAGCGGACACGGTTGTTTTGGGAGGTACCTGCACCGAATCAGGCGGGAGGAAACGCCCGGATGTCACCATTGTGAGGATCGGCCGGAGGACACGGTGGAGCACACCGTGGAGGTCTGCCCCGCTTCGGCGGAACGGAACCCCGCCGTGTTCTCGTAGCGGCGATCGGCGGCGGCGACTTCTCGCGTCCGGCCCTGGTGCAAGCCATGGTCCGGAGTGAGGAGGAATGGGACGCCGTCGCCTCCTTCTGCGAAGCAGTGATGCTAGCGAAGGAGGTGGCGGAACGTGAGAGGGAAAGAACCTCTCGTCCCAGCCGCCGCGGGAGGCACTCCGGGCGTCGGGGGCCACGTGATGGCTTCCGGCCACCGTAGACGCGGGCCTGTGGACGGTGAGTGATGGGCTAGCTCGCCGTCCGTCCGTCTTGTGACGACGACAGGCCGTGTCGACGGCGCGTTCGTGTTCCACGCGCGCCTCAAAGAGATGTCAGCAACATGGAGCGGGCCCCCCGCAGGGGCCGACGCCCGTCGGGGCTGCGGGTTGTTCGAAAGAGATACCGCAGCCTCGGCGCAAGGGCTAAGAAGGAACATGGGTGGTTTTTAGTCAGTAGAAGTCTGACACTCCCTTTCGCTCTGCCCAGAGCGGGAGGGGTTATTTGATGATTTCCCACACCCCCAAAAAAAAAAGTAGATTATTGGTTAAAAAAAAATGCGAGCCTGAAAGATAATATCAGGATACTTGTTTTTCTTTTTGTAATTGACTGATTTTAATTAAATATTATTTTGTCATTTTTATTGAGAATTTTTTGTAATATTAAAATCCATTTTATCGATATCGACTATTTTCCCATAATCAAGTAAGGCAATCCTTACCTAGGTATACCTACGCAACTTGACCTTGAACTGACCAATTGCAGCCGCGTATTATTCCTCGTCCCCCGACCCGCGGTAGTGAGTTGTGTACTTAGAAGAAATCGGCTTACACGCTCTCTAGTGGTTTAATACTCTATGACTGGCAGTGACAAGGGAAATTATAAAACTTTTGTGTTCAGCGTAACGAACAATCTGAATGAAATCGTTTTGGTACTCTTTCAATTTAAAATATAATACCTACTTCGTTACGGTGAAAAGCGAACAAGACTATGAGACGTCTTAGGAACCCAATCATCAGTTCATTATGTCTGTTAACCTGTGTATCCTATGGACTAATCGACGATGATATCTTTTGCAATTTAAACTGATTGATTTAACATTTCTAAAAAGTACCAGGACCCTTTTTTTAAAACATGAAAATAGTAGTTAATTATTATTTATTGAAACTTAAATACCTATTTTAGATTTTAAAGGAATCTGTTTAATAAAGTGCAGTACAAGTATCATTTCGCGGAGAAGTCAAATGTGCGTTGTTGGTAAACATTCGCGAAAGTGATTCCTGATTTAGTATTGAAAAAAAACAAGATGGCTGACTTAGAGCTTCTGATTATCGCCACGCGCTAAAAGATTCATGTACCTCTATCTATTCAACCGAGACATCTCGCAGACTTCCCAAACTTTGTTCACAGATAATAACCGTGGCGCGTATTCTTTTACTCGCAGTCTGAAAAGGGCAGCGTTCATTGTTCGCACTTCGCCAAGTGTTCAGAATAAAACGATTACAGTACAAGTTCGAAAGTGGGCCGTCCCCTTTGTGACGCAGACAATACACTTCAATTATATGTAATCTGCGAAATAAATAGCTTTAGAATAATTATAATAGGGCTTTTGTGTTCGTAATTTTAATGTTGAATTTTCTTTGCGTATCCGGATAATGGAGAACTTCTGTTTGTTAAACTGCTTCTACTATGAGTTGTTTTGGTTAGATGGTAAGTAAGACGCTAGCTGCACGGATCCAACTTCTAGGTTAAGCCGCGATTGCAGAGGTTTTATCCCTGGATGGGTGAGCATTCGTTTCAAACTCAGTTTCCTCCGTCCCTCGGAAAGCTCTTTGTTCCCGGCTGTCAGTTGAAGATTTTTGGCAGTCCTTACAGGTACCTGGTCAATGGCCCAAAAGTCTGACAACCAGTCTTACCACGAGGTATCGTATACCCAAAGTCAAACAAGGATCTGTTGGCAAACTCATGAAATTATTTTGTAAATTAATGTATTGAAATGACAAGTTAGGTTGATTTCAATTCCAGTACGTACTGTTCTTTGACAGTTTGTTTCTCTTTGACAGCAGGAATCTAACATACCTTATGCAGTCAAAAACCGTTGCGAATCATACTTTAATAAACATACAACTTGACACTGACCTGCTAATTGAAAAAAAAAAGTTTCTCGTAGGTACTACTCTGGCGCTTCTATCTTAACAAACGAAATATCTGCCACAAAGTATACCACACAATCGTAGCCGCCTTTCCTAGTTATTTACATTGTAGTTCGAGCAGCAAGTTCAAGCAAATGAATCAACAATTCACTTAGAGAGCGCATTCTATTAATTAGACACATAGTTCGTACTTCGGTTACTGTACCTAACTTCGTTACAAGTTTGAGTTACGGTGACTGTGAGTTAGCGAGTAAAGAAGACATTCTTAATTTATCAGGAACAAATATGGACTTTTTGATTTATTTTTTTAAGGGAATTGACGAAATTCCAATTAAAAAATCGTAAAGTCATGGCCTCATCAGGTGATCAAATCGACAACTCCAAGTATTCATTGTCATTCTCTTCCCAATCCATTTGGGGTCTTCTTTTCTTCTTCTTCTTGCATACTTGTATATTACTCGACATCTCATCAACCGATTCCTTTCTTGCCATGTCATTCTAAACAGTCCATCCATCGTTTGTTTGGTTCTCTTAAACTACACAAAGACCTATTATCATCTATTGGGCAAAATGTATGACGTAATAATGTAACATAAATATGCAATATATATTTAGCATTAAAACGATAACAACGGGTAAAGTCCATTTCACGAAAGAAGTCCCGCGGACAATTCAAACAGATCGGCCATGTTGTCGTTTGTCGATGTTATCAAGGTGCGTTTGTTGTGGTAGATATTTTGTGAGTTTATGATTGGACTAGCTGTGCCCGCGACTTCGTTCGCGTGAGTTAAGTGTGATGACCCCAACTCTATTCGCTTCGTCAGCAAATCCCCCTCCACGCACAATAGCATTTAAGTAGTTATAAGAATATTGTCAAATTAGCAATAAGTAAATATAAATACATGTGTAATTATTAGAATGATCATTATTATCTTGATACTGTTACTCTGCTTGACTAAAATAAAGTTTTTTTTTAACTAATCAAGTGTCGATCACTTAATTGGCGCAGCCGGTAGGATCTCTG
Organism: Diarsia brunnea; assembly: GCA_949774965.1. Classification (NCBI taxonomy): domain Eukaryota; kingdom Metazoa; phylum Arthropoda; class Insecta; order Lepidoptera; family Noctuidae; genus Diarsia; species Diarsia brunnea. The sequence goes on along the minus strand of OX459005.1, from coordinate 1,255,552 downwards.
TAGTCAGTTTGCGACGTATAAAACTCTACAAGCAGCTGGACGTCTGTTTCTACAGTTCAACAGGGATCTCCGAACAAACAAATTCATTGAGTACCAGACACATCGGCGGGAGCAGTATTCAATAATAGTCACAAGGAGGAGATGGGAGTAACTACGGGACTGTGAGTAAAACTTCTTCACTATCCTTTCTATTTTCCTTTATCGTTTTCCTCTTTGTTTTAATTGTATGTGTTGTGTTATTGAGGGTTGAGCAATACCGCGATAACATTCTTTTATTTTATTACGATATAATTAGCGTGATAATATTAATTTTAGTTAGATATTTAGTGTATTTTTCTCTCTCTTTTCGTGCTTTGTTCTTTCAAAATGGATCAAATCATGCAGGTTCCGTCAACAATGGCAAACATTATTCCAGAGTTTAGTGGCGATTCTAGACAGCTTCCACTTTTTATAAAGAAATGTGAATATATAATAAATACATTTCAAGGTGGAAAAGCCCAAAATGAATATCTATTCCACGTTCTTACTAGTAAGTTAACAGGGGAAGCCGCGAACTTAGTGGGGGAACGAGATAGTATTGGTACTTGGTTAGAGTTGAAAACATTATTGGCTCAACATTTTGGTGACCCTAGAACCGAAGATTGCTTAGTATTGGAGTTAGAGTCTATGAAAATAAATTCTAATGAAAGTTATTTAGATTTTTGTCATAGGATTCAAAACTTGCGTAGTATCTTGATTGCGAAAATAATTGAAACAGTAGACGATGCGAATTTACGTCAAGCCAAACAACATATCTATACTAATTCGTCATTGAATGTTTTTCTATATAATTTACCTCCTTATTTAGTTAGATTAGTACGGTTGAGAAATGTGACCACCTTAGAAGATGCCCTAAAGGTAGTGTTGGAAGAACAAAACTTTCAGGCAGTTTACGAATCTAAAAGTAATAGAAATAAAAATAATTTGAAACCCCAAGGGAAAATTGCTAACAACAATGGAAATTCTCAGCGTACTCCCAACCCACAAAAACAATCTAGTACTCCACCACAAAATAGTTTGACAGAAAATACAAATTATCAAAATAACTTAAATCAATCTAGAAATTCCTTTAGAAACCAAAATAACACTCATAACCAGCCGCCACAACAAAGTAGGTCAACGCCTTGGCCGAGTCAGCAGGCCAACGCGACGCGAACAACGCCTGAGCATAATACAACATCAGCAAACTCGGGTTCAAACACCGATGTTACCATGCGAACTGCAAGTTCTAGACGCGTAAATTATACGAATAATGATTCATTTATGACATACGATAATAACGAAGAAAATGATTTTGATTACGAATCACAACCAAGCACATCATATGAGCCCGAACAAGTTGAAAATTTTTACCTAAGGGCCTCATACAGAGAGAAAAAATAATTTTAAATTGTACTAATTACCGTTCTTTGCCTCACATTATAATTCCAGAGCTAAATAATGCAGTTTTTATGTTAGACTCTGGCAGTTCTAGATCATTTATAGGTCAGCGTGTCGCTTACCACTATTTTAAAAATAATATTTATAGAGAGCCTTTCGAAGTAGTCAGTACCCATGGTGTTAGTATGCATACGGAAGTTGTTTTAACCCCCTTGCCTAAAATATTTAAAAGCCCCGAAAGTCATAAGTTTTATGTTTACGACGTTGACAATAACTATGACGGTTTATTAGGCAGTAATTTATTAAAGCAATTGGATGCAAAAATTGATTACCAAACATTAACTTTGTGTACAAGGAATACTGACATACCTTTTGTTTATCCTTCGGCACTGAAAGATACTTACATTTTACCGCCACGTAGTGAGTTAAGGGTAAAACTTCCTGTAAACTTAACTAATGGCGAGGCTATTTTAGATTTTAAAGAATTAACTAAGGGGATTCGGATGCCCTGTGCATTAGTTAACTGTGTAAATGGTTATGCGTATACAGTCATACAGAACTGTAAGGACATAGAAATGACCCTCAAGGTCACTAGCCCGTTTCAGGTAGAACCTTACAACCATCGCGAGATCTTAGTTAATCAATTAAACGACACAGACAGAATGGATGAGTTATTATCAAACAACTTAAAGAAAATAAGGCTAGACCATATGAATGAGGAAGAAAGAACGATGATTCAGAAAATTTGTGAAGAATATAAGGATATTTTCTATTGTGAGGACATACCGCTGTCATTCACTAACGAAGTTAAACATAAAATTAGAACGGTAAACGAAGACCCTATAAATATTAAAGCATATAGGTTGCCGCCCGCTCAAACAGACGAGATTAGGCGTCAAGTAGATAAAATGCTAAAGGACGATGTAATCCGAGAATCAAACTCTCCTTGGAGTGCACCAGTCCACCTTGTTCCAAAGAAGTTAGATGCCTCCGGACAACAGAAGTGGAGGATGGTCGTAGATTATCGACGTTTGAATGAGATAACCATAGACGATAAATACCCTTTGCCAAACATCAATGATCTTTTTGATAAATTAGGAAAGAGTATGTACTTCTCTACCTTAGACCTTGCATCTGGCTACCATCAATTACAAGTTCAGGAAGACGACAGGCAGAAAACCGCGTTTACAACACCATTCGGCTTATACGAATTCAACAGAATGCCGTTCGGTTTGAAAACAGCGCCAGCCACTTTCCAACGTGCAATGGATAACGTTCTCAGAGGTCTACAAGGCTTACATTGCCTCGTATATCTTGATGACGTCATCATATTTTCTACCAGTTTGCAAGAACACATAGATAAATTACGAGCTATTTTCGAGCGCTTCAGAAAAACTAACTTAAAAGTTCAGCTCGATAAATCCGAGTTTTTACGAAAGGAAGTCATGTATTTAGGGCATACAATCACTAAGGATGGTCTTAAGCCTAACAATGACAAAATAGAGGCTATTCTGAAATATCCGTTACCCAAAACAGTGACAGAAATTAAGAGTTTCCTAGGGTTAATAGGCTATTATAGGAAGTTTATCAAAGACTTTTCTAAGATAACCGCACCCCTCACAGCATGCCTGAAAAAAGGAAAAGGCATCGTGATAAATGACGAATATAGGAAAAGTTTTGAAATCTGCAAAGAGTTGCTGACACATGCACCTTTGTTACAATTCCCTGATTTCACAAAACCGTTCATTCTCACAACTGACGCTTCCAATTTCGCTGTAGGTGCAGTACTTTCTCAAGGCACTATAGGGTCAGATAAACCTATTGCATATGCTAGCAGAAAACTTAGTGATACAGAGTCCAGATATAGTACGATAGAGAAGGAGTTATTGGCCATAATATGGGCAGTCAAACATTTCAGACCCTATTTATATGGCAGAAAGTTTATAATATATACCGACCACAGACCTTTAGCATGGTTAAATTCATTAAAAGAACCTAACAGTAAACTAACCCGATGGCGTTTACGTTTAGAAGACTATAATTTCGACATACACTACAAGAAAGGCAAACAAAATACAAACGCAGATGCCTTATCGAGAATTAAAATTAATGTAACGAAAGATGACTCAGAATCACTGATAGTTAACTTAGATGAAAAGGAAACTAGATTGCAACAGCATTTGAAAGATATTACTGACGAAATCGTAAAACTAAGCGTTAAAGAACCGGAAATAGAGACAATAGAATTATCGGATTCCGAAAGCGACGCTGCCACAGCACATTCAATATCAAATAGGGAACATGAAGGTATTCCTATCCTAAATGAGGCGGTTGATACAAAAAATAGGCAAATTCACGTTTTCACCTGGTACAGGGATGATATCTGTGTCAAAGATATTTCAAACGACAAACAAAAAATTTTAGAAGTCCACCTGCCTCCTAAAAACAGCGAAAACTTAGCCAAAAATTTTCTTAAAGAATATATAGATTACAAAAATAAGTACTTCATTTACTTTGAAGACCATGAGCATAGAAAAACATTTGCTAAAGTAATTACGTCACTTTACAAAAAGGGAACCCAAAACTTTGTCGAATGTACTGAAAGAGTGGTGAACGTTACAGATGAAAGTGACCAGAAAGAATTAGTTACCAAATATCATCATGGAAAGACTTGTCATAGAGGTATTAGAGAGACTATAAAGAAATTAAAAAGAACATATTGGTGGAGCAATATGAATGAAACAGTGACAGCTATTATTAACGCATGTGAGGAATGTAAGAAAGCGAAGTATGACAGAAAACCTCTGAAACCATTAATACAATTAACTCAAACCCCAGACAGCCCATTTCAAGAAGTTTTTATAGATCTATTATATATAGAAAAAAATCAATATTTAACGGTAGTAGACTCATTCAGCAAGTTAGGTCAAGCAATACACATTCCCAATAAAAGTACACCCGAGGTAGTGAGAGCTCTAATAAAATACTTTAGTATGTATGGAATACCCAAAAAAATAAGTAGTGACCAAGGTACCGAGTTTAACAACGAATTGCTCAAGGAAATGCTAAGTCTATACAAAATTGAACAACACATAGGGACACCTAACAACCCTAATTCAATGGCAATAGTGGAAAGATTTCATTCCACAATTATCGAAATATATAGGTTAGCAAAATACGATCAATCTAGTTCAGATGCAACCTCTGTTATGACGTATGCGATCATGGGTTATAACAATACTATACATAGCGCGACAAATTTTACACCTCATGAAGTAGTTTTTGGGCACACAGAATCAGGAAATGCCTTTGATATTGACAGGGACAAACATCTACTGCAAAAAATATTACAGGATCATCGTAAACGATTGAAAATCCTTTATGAACATTTAAGTGATCAAATGATCGGACATAAAAGCTTAGTTAGGGTCAAGAAAGGAGGTGAGGACCCACCAAAAATAGTGGACGGTGACACGATTTTTATGAAAAATACTAGGACTAGGAAAGCAAAAGAGTTACCGCGATACGAAAAAGCTGTTGTCACTGGAAAACCCGAACGTAACATAGTACCAGTTAAGCTTAAAAATAGAAACAGTAAAGTAGCATTAAAAAATGTCAAACGCCCTTCACAGATGGTGGTTGATACTTCTCGCCCTAGCGGATCAAGGGACGACCTTGAATATCCAGAGGATGGACCAGAATCCGGGAATAGCTCCGATTCGGATTGGGACGGCTCTGATGAGGACTAATCATTGGGATATTATTAAAACTATAGATTTAAATTCATTATCTATCCAATTAGAAAATAATATAGAAGAATATAATAAGTTAAAAATCATAAGTCACAGTAATAGTGAAATACATAGGGAACTTTTAGGGTTGACAATACAAATAGAATCATTTATCGAACTGACAAAAGATAGGTTAAAGCAGATTCTACCTTCTAGCAGAACTAAAAGAGGAATCTTAAACCCACTAGGGTCTCTCATAAAGGTAATAACAGGAAATTTGGATAGCGAAGATGCTAGGAAATATAATTTAGAGATTAGTAATCTAGGAAATAGAGAACATTCAATAGAACGAAAAGTATCATTGATGCAGAAGGCTTTTGATAAATTACTCAATGTTTCTGATGACATTAACTTTAATACTAAACATTTGAACTTCAAAATAAAACAATTCCAAACACTTATTCAAAATCAAACCAAGTACTCTAACCTTTTAACCGTAATGAATAGTATGAACCAAGTTTTAAATAATTGTCGTACTATTTACTCTATTATTTATGAATTGGAAACTGCTATTACTTTCAGTAAAATGCACATATTACACCCATCAATAGTAAATACCACAGAATTATTCAATATTCTTAATGTCATAAGAAAACATCATAACTTAATTTATCCATTAACATTAGATAATTTAGTAAAATTAGAGGGAAACATAGAAATTAAGGGATATATAGATAATAGTAAAATTATATTTATATTAGAAGTTCCACTTATAGACAAAAACACATACAATTATTATAAAGTTATTCCTATCCCAATCTACAACCAGATAACCCAAAAACCTAATATCATTATACCCCAATATCCTTACCTAATAGTGAACAAGTCGAAATACAGATCCGTAGTCAATGGCTGTAATGAAATAGAAGACCTGACATACCTCTGTTCTGATGACAACGTGGTACAGTACGCGGAGGAAACGTGTATCCAGCAACTCATGCTAGTACAACATAACTTCAGTAATTGCCAGCAACACCAGGTGCAGATTGAAGAAACTAAGGTGCAGCCCATATCTAACACCCACTGGTTGATATACACAGAAAAGGAAATAGCTGCAACGGAACACTGCGAAGATGAGACCCGTAGACACAATCTACGAGGCACATACATATTAGTGCCAAGTCAGCAATGTACGTTACAGATTGCCGATATAACAATCACAACACCCATGAATACCAGCTCAGTCTCCTTCAGACTGCCACCAGTACAGATGCCAGAACTACGCAGAGATGTCACCCCGTCAGCCAAGCAGATGGACCTCAGAGGAATAGATCTAGGCGACATCAAGGAACTGCTGAACCAGGCAAAATATAGTGATAGTGTCAGTGATGGTGAAACAATTATAGTCAGTGATAAAATCAGTGTATGGACCATAAGCATTTACGCCATTATAATTGTATTCGTCATAGGACTTTTGTTTCAAAAACGAGATCTGTTGACTCAGCGATTAAGACGAAATTCTCTAAAGACTACAGAGTTGCCTTTAGATAATTTCTCTCTTAGGGAGGGAGGAGTTAAGTGTGATGACCCCAACTCTATTCGCTTCGTCAGCAAATCCCCCTCCACGCACAATAGCATTTAAGTAGTTATAAGAATATTGTCAAATTAGCAATAAGTAAATATAAATACATGTGTAATTATTAGAATGATCATTATTATCTTGATACTGTTACTCTGCTTGACTAAAATAAAGTTTTTTTTTAACTAATCAAGTGTCGATCACTTAATTCGTGCTTGTTGGAAACTAAAATGCGTCGCTTAGATAAAAGTACATTTAATCATTGCCCTGCGTTAACTTACTGACGCTGTAGAAAATAAGAAGAGAGTAATGCAAAGTACTGACTATGTCTAATACTAAAGTTTAGATGGATGGGTGTTTGTTAATCAACCACCACGTCAGAACGGCCGAACGGATCTTGAAGAAATTTGAAACAGGTACATTATAGTCGACAGGCAGACAGATTGTCGTTGGCGCGTTCGTGTTCCACGCGCCTCAAAGATATGTCAGCAACAATTAAAGGGCCCCAACAAAAGGCTAAGAAGGAACGTGGGTGGTTTTTAGTCAGTAGAACACACACACACACACTTTCTTCCGCTCCGCCCAGAGCGGGATGAGTCATTTGATAATTTACGAACCACAAAAAAAAGGGGGGATTAGGGGGTGTTTCGAGAGGGTACCTGTACCGAATCTGGGACATCGAATCTGAAATGGCCGCCACCTCCTTCTGCGAAGCAGTAATGCTAGCGAAAGAGGTGGCGGAACGTGAGAGGGAGACAACCTCTCGTCCCAGCCGCCGCGGGAGACGCTCCGGGCATCGGGGGCCACGTGATGGCTTCCGGCCACCGTAGGCGCGGGCCTGTGAACGGTGAGTAACGGGCTAGTTAATCGTTCGTCCGTCCTATGACGATGGAGGCGCGTTCGTGTTCCACGCGCGTCTCAAAGAGATGACAGCAACATTGAAGGGGCCCCCAAGGACCGACGCCGGCGGGTTGTTCGAAAGAGATACCGCGGCCTCGACACATAGGGCTAACAACACACCACATCTATATGACGACATGGTTGGCGCAATGGCTGGACGATTAACAGTAGCACTGCGTGTCGCAGGTTCGATTCCCACACGGTACAAAAAAAAATATGTCTTGGGTTTTATCTAATTTTAATTTAGTTTAAAAAAATAGTATTTTAATTCTGTGTAATTGGTAAATTTTTATTTGTTGACTATTCACGAAACATAATGTGTGTATGTTTACTATCACCGCGGTCCAGAAAATGACATCAAATGAATAACGCCATCTGTCGAAGACGAAGATAAACTGCTAAAAAAGAGCGATCAAACACTATAAGGTTTAGGCTATGTAGATTTTGAAAGCAGCGTCATTTAGACTTATATCTACGTACCTTTTGCTATCATAACTTTTTTAAAGTTATCTTGTGAAGGCATTTAGTAATAAGTACCATATTCGTTCAAAAGATGTCGTTGCTTGTCTCATTCTTGACCATAACGATAAGTTCTTCTTGAAAACTATAAATTAATATATCTTTTGATAGAGAGCACCGATTACGATGAAACAAAGACTAAGTAATAGCCCAAGTTACGCACAATATTTATGTATAAAAGTTACCTACATTCGTTTCGTAAATTTGACGTGATGCTTAGTCATCGAAACAGACAAACAGATAAACAGACAAACAGACAAAAATTCCAAAAATGCTGGAAATGTGTTCTGTTGGTTATACTTTAATACCCTGACAATTTTTTTTTTAAATATTTTCGATGTACAAAAACGATTTCTCTACAGATTTATTATATGTATAGATAGATATAGAATAGAATAGATGAAGCTTTTTGTCTTTCATGGCTTCTCTCAAGCTCCAGTATCTCTTCCAGCTATTTGTAATTCTTCTCTACACTTCTTTTTGCATAGGTTCCATTTGAGTAATAAGTTGTCCCAGATAGATGTACTTGTCAGTATAGTCAATTATTGTGTTCCCTACTTCTATGGTATGTTGGTTTCCATTTGTCATCACTCTAGTTTTCTCCGGATTCGGTGTCAGCCCAACTCTCTCACTTTCTACCGCAAGGTCTTTTATCTTGACACTGAAAAAAATAATGTATATATGCAGCAGGTCAAGTTTGACCGTAGGTGATGAATTGATGAACCTTAATCTCTGCCAATCTATGCGATACGGCAGAGACACCATCGCCTGTCTCCCACTAAGGATCATAATTATTATGCATTTTTGTTAAAATGTTATTCTATTTATATTGTTTTACCGATGTTAACCTCTGTGAATTGAGAAAAGAAACATATTCTCTGAATTCCCTCCAGTTTTCACACGATCAGACGACACAACATACGCACTTTGAAGTTTCACTTAACGCGTTGATATCCTCTATCGATGGGCGCAATAGTAGAGTTTAATTCCTGCACGGCACAAAGAATTGCATTTTAAAATAAAATTCAATAAAATATAAAACCAAAGCGTATGACTTCTGCTTATTCCTTTCTGCAATAAAGATGCACCGGATAGTCGGATAGCTTCGTGTGCGGCGTGGAAGCGAGGCTCATCTGCCGCACAGAACTAAATTGTTAACTCACAGCCTTTTAAAACATCCCAACTTTTGCCCGCCGGGAACTTGCCGCTATGTAGCTACGTTGGCCGTGCTTTCTGGGCAAAATACGAGATAACCACTGGGCCGCGAGCTACACGGTCAATCAACACGCATCTTACAACAGTGCCTGTGGAGAACAACAACAAAAGAAGTTGTTTAGGTCATGCCACGAGACCTCGTGATGCGACTTGCGGTGCAACGTGAGTCGGTACTCCTGTGAAGGAAACGCATGTCGCACCACCCGAAGCGTAAGGCAACAGCGCCTTACGCTTCGGGTGGTGCGACATGCGTTCCCATCTAAACAACGTGCCACATTATCTGACAAGTGATTTGGCTCTCAACTTGCCACTAGCATCAACATTAAAAGTAACTGCGCCACCTTGAACTGGAGACTAAAAGTGGTCATTGTAGAGATATCTCGCCAATTTGTCTGAAGACTCTGATATTATTGTGTGTCAGTTGTAGTAGGTATATATTATCTGTTGCTGTAGGGTCTACCCACTCACCTAAAGTCCATTTCACGAAAGAAGTCCCGCAGACGCAGCGCTGTATGTCGCGCGACATAATGTTGTTTCTCAACTTTTAACATAGTAAATAAACTTATAACGCACTAATCTATCTATACATATAATAAATCTGTAGAGAAATCGTTTTTGTACATCGAAAATATTTAAAAAAAAAATTGTCAGGGTATTAAAGTATAACCAACAGAACACATTTCCAGCATTTTTGGAATTTTTGTCTGTTTGTCTGTTTATCTGTTTGTCTGTTTCGATGACTAAGCATCACGTCAAATTTACGAAACGAATGTAGGTAACTTTTATACATAAATATTGTGCGTAACTTGGGCTATTACTTAGTCTTTGTTTCATCGTAATCGGTGCTCTCTATCAAAAGATATATTAATTTATAGTTTTCAAGAAGAACTTATCGTTATGGTCAAGAATGAGACAAGCAACGACATCTTTTGAACGAATATGGTACTTATTACTAAATGCCTTCACAAGATAACTTTAAAAAAGTTATGATAGCAAAAGGTACGTAGATATAAGTCTAAATGACGCTGCTTTCAAAATCTACATAGCCTAAACCTTATAGTGTTTGATCGCTCTTTTTTAGCAGTTTATCTTCGTCTTCGACAGATGGCGTTATTCATTTGATGTCATTTTCTGGACCGCGGTGATAGTAAACATACACACATTATGTTTCGTGAATAGTCAACAAATAAAAATTTACCAATTACACAGAATTAAAATACTATTTTTTTAAACTAAATTAAAATTAGATAAAACCCAAGACATATTTTTTTTTGTACCGTGTGGGAATCGAACCTGCGACACGCAGTGCTACTGTTAATCGTCCAGCCATTGCGCCAACCATGTCGTCATATAGATGTGGTGTGTTGTTAGCCCTATGTGTCGAGGCCGCGGTATCTCTTTCGAACAACCCGCCGGCGTCGGTCCTTGGGGGCCCCTTCAATGTTGCTGTCATCTCTTTGAGACGCGCGTGGAACACGAACGCGCCTCCATCGTCATAGGACGGACGAACGATTAACTAGCCCGTTACTCACCGTTCACAGGCCCGCGCCTACGGTGGCCGGAAGCCATCACGTGGCCCCCGATGCCCGGAGCGTCTCCCGCGGCGGCTGGGACGAGAGGTTGTCTCCCTCTCACGTTCCGCCACCTCTTTCGCTAGCATTACTGCTTCGCAGAAGGAGGTGGCGGCCATTTCAGATTCGATGTCCCAGATTCGGTACAGGTACCCTCTCGAAACACCCCCTAATCCCCCCTTTTTTTTGTGGTTCGTAAATTATCAAATGACTCATCCCGCTCTGGGCGGAGCGGAAGAAAGTGTGTGTGTGTGTGTTCTACTGACTAAAAACCACCCACGTTCCTTCTTAGCCTTTTGTTGGGGCCCTTTAATTGTTGCTGACATATCTTTGAGGCGCGTGGAACACGAACGCGCCAACGACAATCTGTCTGCCTGTCGACTATAATGTACCTGTTTCAAATTTCTTCAAGATCCGTTCGGCCGTTCTGACGTGGTGGTTGATTAACAAACACCCATCCATCTAAACTTTAGTATTAGACATAGTCAGTACTTTGCATTACTCTCTTCTTATTTTCTACAGCGTCAGTAAGTTAACGCAGGGCAATGATTAAATGTACTTTTATCTAAGCGACGCATTTTAGTTTCCAACAAGCACGCGAACGAAGTCGCGGGCACAGCTAGTATAAACATAAAAAGTAAATTGTTCAACACCTGCACACTACCCGTTCTTACGTACGGCTGCCAATCATGGGCTTTCCATTAAGAGATTTTGAAAAAACTAGCAACTTGCCAATATGCAATGGAAAGGAGCATGTTAAACGTCAAAAAGTCGGACAGATTGAAAAACCTGGTCATTAGAAACAAAACAAAAACTACAGATGTAACAATAAAAATCAAAAGACTTAAATGGAGATGGGCTGGCCACGTAATAAGAGGACACGACAAATGGAGGAAAAGAGTGACACGATGGTACCCCAGAGAAGGCAAGAGGAAGAGAGGCAGATCACATAAAAGGTGGGATGATGACATCAGACAAGGGGCAGGAGTCATGTGGAACAGAGTAGCACAAGAAAGGAAAGAATGGAAAAGGTTGGAGGAGGCCTTTGCCGACTGGCAAACAGATCTAGAAAAGATAACAAAACAACAGATATTAGTATAAATAGTTTATAAGTTCAGTGTTAGTTTTTTAAGCTTAAATTTTGTAAAGAGAACTGAATAAAAGGCTATATTATTATTATAACTTACACTCAAAGTACAAACATTTCAACTAAAGTCTCTTGATAACTCTCACCACCTTCGCCTTTTCCCAGCTGTGTTGCAGTAGGCTGGCAGTCTAAACAAATGCAGCGTAATAGCTACCAGTATCTTACATGCAGCGCCTGCTAACTTTAACAAGAAAAAACTTGGTAGTATTTTCAAGTTTCAACTAAAAAGCAACTGGACCAATGAGGCGATCGTGTAATATTTTACACGTTTATTATTATTGTACAATATTTAGTAGCCGGAGCGGCGCCAGATGAGCTCGCGTCCGGGCTGCGTCCGGACCGCGTCCGGGACAAATCCCGTGCGGCCTGCCGTGCACGGTGCGGTGTCGTAGTAACGAACTGAACAGTGGGTTAAATCGGGTAGACATTTACAGACGTATCATTTGACTTGACTACGGCAAAGCCACGGGGAGCAATGGACAGGCCACGGGGAGCAATGGACAGGCCACGGGGGAGGGGTTTCATCATCATCACCATTTCAGCCGAAAGACGTCCACTGCTGGACATAGCCCCCCCCTTAGTGTCGCCACATTGACCAGTCCCGTGCATCTCGCATCCAACAGATCCCCGCAACCTTCACCAGGTCAGGGGAGGATTTTAGCAGGCATTTGTTTCATTTGTGTGTTCCATCGCGCATCGTAGCGACTCAAATACTGACCCAATTTTGATGAATGAAGCCTGGGACCGCAGCTCGCAGTAACAAATCATAATGTTACCAGAACATTGTTACATTTTATCAAAATCAAGGTATTATTTCAAGTAGGCCAGTTCCAGGCAGTTTTGATTAGAACAATATCAACATGACACATCCAAATAAGAAGAAATATTTAATAATGTTTCCTTTTTGTTCCGTTGAGTGGGGTGCCCCGTGGCAATGAAACATATTGAGTAAAAAAAAAACATCTCAAATCTATACTAATATTATAAAGCTGAAGAGTTTGTTTGTTTGTTTGTTTGATTGTTTGTTTGAACGCGGTAAACTCTGGGACTACTGGTTGGAATTGAAAAAATCTTTTAGTGCTGGATAGTCCATTTATCGAGGAAGGCTTTAGGGTACATAACATCACGCTACGATCAATAGGAGCGGAGCATAAATAAAAAATGTTGTAAAAACGGGAAAAGATATTCCTTTTTGAGAGCTTCCGTTGCGTGCGCTGCGAAAACGGTTTAAGTTACGTAAATATCATGTATGACGGAATTGTTCCTCTTTAAAAGTTCTAAAAAAAAGTCCGCGACAGCATATGTTTATCTTTTAAGATTGACTCACTGTAACCATTTTTTTATATTAAAATGTTAGGTTTAAAAGAATGATATTTTGCGAAGCTTATTTAACCCATATGGTATTTATCTATATCTAAATAAATGTGTTTGTTAGCACGGAAATTTAATATAGAATATTTGTGCCCTTTACTTTATACAGTATAAACAAATATCTTAGAAGATATCGCAATGTAAAAATATACGGGCGACAAAATAATTAAGCGCGTGGCAGTCATTCGGTTCGGTGCGGTAGGTAGGTACGTGGGGATTCTGGCCTATGGGGGCTCCGGAGAAATTCAAATTCAAAATATTTACTACAAAATGTTTACAAGTACAAGGTGTTACTGTATATTAAACAGTAAGAGATACCTATAGTAATTGTTACTTTAATAATATAATCGAAGCCAATCTAAACTAATCTATACTAATATTATATAGCTGAAGAGTTTGTTTGTTTGTTTGTTTGAACGGGGTAAACTCAGGGACTACTGGTTGGAATTGAAAAATTCTTTTAGTGTTGGATAGTCCATTTATCGAGGAAGGCTTTAGGCTATATAACATTACGCCACAATTAATAGGAGCGGAGCATAAATGAAAAATGTTGCGAAAACGGGAAACGATATTCCTTTTTGAGAGCTTCCGTTGCGTGCGCTGCGAAAACGGTTTAAGTTACGTAAATATCAGTTATGAAAAAATTGTTCCTCTTTAAAAGTTCTAAAAAAAAGTCCGCGACTGCATATGTTTATCTTTTACGATTGACTCACTGCAACCATTTTTTATATTAAAATGTTAGGTTAAAAAGAATTATATTTTGCGAAGCTTATTTAACCAATATGGTATTAATCTATATCTAAATAAATGTGTTTGCTAGCACGGAAATTTAATATAGAATATTTGTGCTCTTTACTTTATACAGTTTAAACAAATATCTTAGAAGATATCGCAATGTAAAAATATACGGGTGACAAAATAATTAGCGCGTGGCAATCATTCGGTCCGGTGCGGTAGGTAAGTACGTGGGGATTCCGGCCTCTGGGGGCTTCAGAGGAATTCAAATTCAAAATATTAACTGCACCATAATGTTTACAAGTACAAGGTGTTACTGTATATTAAACAGTAAGAGATACCTATAGTAATTGTTACTTTAATAATATAATCGAAGTCAATCTAAACTAATAGGTATTTTATAGAGGAAAGGTAAGATTTTTTGTTTGTTACGAGTACGATATAGCTCAATTTAATAAGTTGGATAATCGATTTATCTAGAAAGGTTATAAGCTATATTATGTGTTGCAGACGAAGTTGCGTGGGTCAGCTAGTTATTTTAATAAAGTAGACAAATAAAAACAGCGGCTAAAAGTGTATAACAAAACGTTAATGTACTTCTTTTTCGACTTTCGTATTACCAAACATACATCATAGTAGGTACCTTACACATTAGGTAATACGTGTGACTTCGGTAGAATCTATGGGTAGAACACTCGAGCGCAAGATTATTAGAATACATGAGGTGCTGTAATATTTTTATTTATTATGTCCGGTTCCAGTGATCTTAATAACTGTCCTACTGTAAATGTTGAACTGTGGCGCTAGAATTGAGCTTTTCCGTGATTTTTTTCCACGGCTTTCACTGAGTCGCAGTTGTGGCTATTGTTTTATTTTGCTGCTAAAGTTTAAATCATAAATGATGCATAGCAACGAGGTATTTTTAATTTTACACTAGTTTTTTCATGACCTATTGTATATAGGTCAGTTTGTTAATATGCATTTTGGTTTTCAAAGATAAAATTGTTTAAAGAGATTTTTCTGGAGAGATTGATATTGAACATGAATCAAATTAATGGAAGCCAGTCTAACTTCTACAGTAAGCTATAATAATATTAATAACTGAAGATCTTTCGAAACCACATTAACTTCAACGTTTACCAAAGTACTCGTAACAAGGTTTCCGAACAATATCTTAGTGAGTAACTTGACCTGTCTACGTGACCTCGGCTAGGTAGTGCAACCCAAGTGTTCGTACTCTATCTACTTAGATAAAACAACAGCTTCGTAGCCACGTCCTATAATTACCTAGGTACGTACAATGTTGAGGTCCTTAGTTAAAGTTACTTCTTTTCCAAGAAAACAAGTTTATTTATTTTTTGTTTAAAAAAACGTTGCCCCACACTAGGAATTTCTCCTGTATCGTGGGTGCGTTTACAAACATTGAAACTCATATACACAAATGAAAGACATTTGAAAGAATTGCGATCAGTTTTTACTAGAAAATAGTAATTTATAGTCGTTGCGTAGTGTCAAGGTGTTTTCACAGCTGTTTTGCTGCTTAAGAAAAAGCGTACTTATATTAAATATATAATATAAAATGTATAATATCATATGAAATGAATGGTCATATGAAATCTATACATATAATAAATCTGTAGAAAAATCTTTTTTGTACATCGAAAATATTTAAAAAAAAAATTGTCAGGGTATTAAAGTATAACCAACAGAACACATTTCCAGCATTTTTGGAATTTTTGTCTGTTTGTCTGTTTCGATGACTAAGCATCACGTCAAATTTACGAAACGAATGTAGGTAACTTTTATACATAAATGTTGTGCGTAACTTGGGCTATTACTTAGGCTTTGTTTCATCGTAATCGGTGCTCTCTATCGAAAGATATATGCATTTATAGTTTTCAAGAAGAACTTATCATTATGGTCAACAATGAGATAAGCAACGACATCTATTGAACGAATATGGTACTTATTAATAAATGCCTTCACCAGATAACTTTAAATAAGTTATGATAGCAAAAGGTACGTAGATATATTATTAGTCTAAATGACGCTGCTTTCAAAATCTACATAGCCTAAAACCCTATAGTGTGTTTGATTGCTCTTTTTTAGCAGTTTATCTTCATCTTCGACAGATGGCGTTATTCATTTGATGTCATTTTCTGAACCGCGGTGCTATTAAATAAACATATGTTTCGTGAATAGTCAACAAATAAAGATTTACCAATTACACAGTATAAAAAAAAATACTATTTTTTTTAAACTAAATTAAAATTAGATAAAATCCACGACATATTTTTTTGTACCGTGTGGGAATCGAACCTGCGACACGCAGTGCTACTGTTAATCGTCCAGCCACTGCACCAAACATGTCTTTATATAGATGTGGTGTGTTGTTAGCCCTATGTATCGAGGCCGCGGTATTTCTTTCGAACAACCCGCAGCCCCGACGGGCGTCGGTCCTTGGGGGCCCCTTCAATGTTGCTGACATCGCTTTGAGACGCGCGTGGAACACGAACGCGCCTCCATCGTCATAGGACGGACGAACGATTAACTAGCCCGTTACTCACCGTTCACAGGCCCGCGCCTACGGTGGCCGGAAGCCATCACGTGGCCCCCGAGGCCCGGAGCGTCTCCGGCGGCGGCTGGGAAGAGGGGTTGTGTCCCTCTTACGTTCACCTCTTTCGCTAGCATTACTGTTTCGCAGAAGGAGGTGAAGGCGTTCCAATTCAGATTGGATGTCCCAGATTCGGTACAGGTACCTCTCGAAACAGCCTCTAATCCCCCCTTTTTTGTGGTTCGTAAATTATCAAATGGCTCATCCCGCTCTGGGCGGAGCAGAAGAAAGTGTCAGACTACTACTGACTAAAAATCACCCACATTTATTCTTAGCTCTTTGTGTTTCGAGGCCGTGGTATCTCTTGCGGACAAACGTCAGCTCCGGCAGACGACGGCAGCAACAATTAAGAAGCCCGAAAGGACCCCTTAATTGTTGCTGACATATCTTTGAGGCGCGCGTGGAACACGAACGCGCCAACGACAGTACCTGTCGACTATAATGTACCTGTTACAAATTTCTTCAAGATCCGTTCGGCCGTTCTGACGTGGTTGAAACAAACACCCATCCATCTAAACTTTAGTATTAGACATAGTCAGTACTTTGCATTACCCTCTTCTTATTTTCTACAGCGGCAGTAAGTTAACGTAGGGCAATGATTTAATGTACTTTTATCTAAGCGACGCATTTTAGTTTCCGACAACCACGCGAACGAAGTCGCGGGCACAGCTAGTGTATAATATAAGTACGCTTTTTCTTGTATTCGAAATAATAAATAATGTTCCCACTGCAGGGACTCAAGCCTGCTTTTTACAATCCACCACGCGTGCCCAGTGCGGGTTGTTAGATGTCACATAGTTTCGAATATTTTGGTTCTATGACATGCCGGTTTCCTTACGATGTTTTTCTTCGATGTTTTTTTGTTATTCATCTAAATGTTAATTACAATGTTTTTTAAAAAAAAGTCTGCAGAGTTGCTGATATAGCCTTATCAGCCTCATTGACAGGAGATAAGTCTTCTCTCTGTGAGAGATATAGATACGATAGATAGTGGGCCATTCTCAACCACGTTGGTCTCTCCTAAATTCTATTAAAATTGCACCAGTTTCATATAGAGCTTGCCTCAGCAGAGGTTCATAACAATAGGTTAGTGTGTAGAAATATTAAATAGTGTATGTGATCGTAAAGCAAGCTCATAGGAGAATGGGATAGCGCAGTGTTCGTATAACATCGTTTGCCAGCGCAGCATTATAAAACATAGCAGTTTATTGCTATTGCTTACATGGCTTCAACTTAGCGTCGCTCGGGATTTCCTCCTGAACTTCAGTTAATACAGATACGAGAAAGTAGGTGAAAAACACACGATATTTCTGGAAACGTACAAGATTCCTAGTTTTTTTTGAGTATTTAAAATGCGCACACACTTGGTTTACTATAATAATATCACCCGCGCCAATGGCTAATCTCCGCTGTGATTGGCCGGCCGAAAACGGTCAGAATGACTATAATTATTATCAATTAATAACTACTGGGACACCCAATGGTCAAAAATCTCTAGAAATTCGTTCATCTATGGATTTCATATCGAATGTAAAAATATTAGAAAATAAAAAAACGATTTACAAACAGAAGAAAATTCCTTCTAAAATATTTTGTTCTAAATACATACCTAAAAACTGACACAACGAGGTAAAATGGAAAAACGGTGTTCATTCCACGTTTCGGTGATTATCGGCTACGTTTGGGGACGTCCGGAGGAAACCTGACGCCGATCGTACTTAAAGGATGCTGCAAAATGAAAGTGCCTAGTACACGGAAAATAAGTCGGAATCTTATGCGGGAATATGACTACTAACATAGGCGGGACACCGTTGGCGTACATAACTGTGACTCTCTATGGAAGACCAAGTTGAATTTCATCTACATTTTTATTAGGTAAGCCAAGAATCTTGGCTGATGATGCCATTTTCGTTTACATTCGAATGTAAACGAAAATATTGTTAAGGCCAGGAAAACAAGTAACAGCCGAGCTTTTTTAACATGGGCCCTCGTGACGCACGTAGAGGCGGTGACCGACGTCGGTGTTGCAGTCTCTGTTGCAGGCCAGCCAGTCTCGGTTCGTGTAGCTGCGCCCGTCGCTGCCGCACACCGGCTTGTACTTGCGCGGGCAGTGACCGCAGCGGCACGCACAACGCCCGCGGTTCTTCTCAGTAATGTACCCCAAGCCCAAGTCAGCCCGTCTCTTATTCTCACACTCCATACGACAGTCATTTTCATAAGTGATGTCATCTGAACCACAAACAGGACAATGATCGTAGCGGCACCTGCAAGGACATTCACCGTAACTCCTAATGATCAGAGGTGGCAGGTTCCGCTGCTTACGTCTCCTGTTCACGCAGCCTAAAGCCCATCTATTATAGAAAGTAATAGCACCTGCTATCGAAGTGCACGAAATATCAGTTGCGCATACTGGTTCATATAGTTTTGGACAAGGGCAGTTGGGCACACATGTTCCCCTGTATAGAACGACAAGCGAGCTATCTCCGAGTTGATTGAGTTTCCTGTTCTCACACTCAAGGTGGCACCGACTGTTGTACGTCTTACCATCGTTGCAGCAGAGTGGGTTTACCTCAAGCGTACATAAGCAGTTCTCTTTATCACAAACTCCTTCGCATTTCACTCTGACGCGTGACTTGCGGTTGGCATGGTTGTAGCTACTGACGCACTGTAGAATGCACACGTTCCTGTAAGTTCTGCCGTCAGTTCCACAGACGGGGTTGAGGTTGTAGGGGCAGGTGCAAGTCTGCTGTTTGCAGGAGCTACCGTTGTGGTCGGTCATGATGTGGTAAAGGCCGTTGATGGCACGTCTTGTGTTCTCGCACTTAAAGTAACATTCGTTAGCATATATCTGTCCATCAGAGCCGCAGACAGGCTCTCCGCCAGGGATACATCGGCAAGGAATGTGTATGCACTCGCCATGCCTCTTGACATGGAGGGCTTGGAACTTGTGTCCAACTTTGTGCGCGCTGATGCAATCGAGGACACATTTGTTGGAATAGGTCTTGCCATCGCAGCCGCAGACTGGCTTGTATTCACGTTCGCAGATGCAAGGGATGTATGCGGAGGACAGGTACGTTGCGGTAGCAGTGGCTACGGCAGTGGCGGTGGCAGTGCCACCTCCCGCAGATGCTGCTGCTGTGGCTGTGGCTGTACCGGCTCCTCGTCCTCCAGATTGTACTCCAGTTGCTGCGCCTGCGGCAGCACCATGATGTGCCCCTCCCCAAGTTGCTGCTGCAACTGCTGCGGCTGCGCTAGCTGTCTCAGAGTTGGCCCATACAATGTATGGTTGAAGGCTCGTAGTCAAAATCAGCAGCCCTAGAAGATTTATGTTAAACATTATGAACAAACAAGTTAAAATAAAAATAGGTACCTATTGAAGGTTCTGATTTGGCCAAAGTTATAAGACATTTTCTTCTATGTTACGAAAGCTAAACAAAAAAATAGTTTTTCGTAGATGAAAAATCAAATCCATTTAAAACGAATTATCCTGTAATAAGATAGAATAATGTAACGTTAGCCAAATTAAAATATTTTAAAAAAACGCTGACTTATTTAAGTAAAATAAACGAACTAAGCTAACTAAATAAACAACAGGGCACTTGGGAGTCTAAGTACTCTTCCACCGCTCCGCTCCTCCGCAGTCATCTGGAAACGTGCCCAAAAGACTGACAGCATTGCCACGATGAATAAGAATGCTAATTCGTTGGCCAAAGAAAGGTCACGCGAAGTGTCGACCAGTCGGCGAGATGAACCTTAAAAAGGAGACACGCACTTGGTTCCCAATATCCGGGCATTTCGACATCAAACGGCTCAAAGCTGTAACTACCAATTAGGTTACAGTATTTTACGCTGGTTGATACTTTCAGCAGTCGCAGCAGCAGCGCCAGCACAGGCCACCGTGCTTGCAACTCATCATCATCATCTTCCTGCCCTTATCCTATTCTATTTGGAGTCGGCGCAACACGTTTTCTTCTTCCATTCTTCACACAATCCATCCATCTTTTATTTGGCCTTCCTCTCTCTCTCCATCCATCAATATTTATATTTTCACCCCATTTTAGTAAAATAAATAACATAATAAAGAAGAGATAATTACTAGACCTGTTAAGATCTTCATGTCGTACTGCCAACTGCACTCGACACTGAGGGAATTCGCCCCGATGAATGCGTTTTATATTTACCAAGTCTTTGTTGCATATGACAATTTATCAAACGATGCAATATTTATTACTGCAACAACAATACAAGCCCTGATTGGTAGAACTGTAGGGAAAGTCGATAAATTTTCGCGAAGTGAAGTAAATAATAGACAAAAAGACAATGCCTGTGATATTGAAGATTGTGCAATCAGTAATGTAGGTATACAAATATGAACTTAGTTTTTATGCCAAAATATGATGGATGAATATCGCTGGGTAATAATGGGTGGAAAAATAACCTTATCGAAGCCAAAAGGGAATTGTGCTCC
This sequence comes from Diarsia brunnea, assembly GCA_949774965.1. Classification (NCBI taxonomy): domain Eukaryota; kingdom Metazoa; phylum Arthropoda; class Insecta; order Lepidoptera; family Noctuidae; genus Diarsia; species Diarsia brunnea. The sequence continues at coordinate 1,234,283 of OX459005.1, read as the reverse complement.
CCGTCATTGCTATATTTTATTTTGTTCTGGTTCATATCTGAGAACCTTCTATTTATGGAAATATTGGCGGTCAAACTTCGAACTTTTATACAAGTTTAAAAAAAAATACAAGTTTTAAATGTTAGAATATTACTTTAAATACCATGACCCAAACTCAAAGTTTACAGCACAGGAGTTTGAGTGCGTTGCATTGAGGTGTCTCGTAACCGTTACTTCTCACACCAGCAAAAAATGTCGTTTCCAAGTAATGATTTTTTGCGTAGAGTTACGTAGGCCCGGTATCCACCAAAGTGGAGACAAGTAGAGGGGAGAGGAGAGTGACAAATTCGACCAATCACAGGAAAGGCGAAAGGCCAGATGTAAATTTTAACTAATGTGATTGGCCGATTTTCGCACATTTCCTTTCGTCTCCGCTTCTCTCCGCTTTTGTGGATACCGGGCCGTAGTCTGGTGTACTAATTGCTTGACGGGTTCGTAAAGGATCTGTTAACACCTTGTATACCGTCTGATAATATTTCATAATCAGTAGTATCAATCCTGATGTTTGCACAGTGCACAGATGTTTTGAAACAATGCAATAATAATGTTCATGTTCTTTGGTTACATCTTTATACAATATTAATGTTTAACTCGTTCACGAAACAAAGCTTCGATAGTTTTCACCATACTTTCATGCGAATCAAACTCTATGGTGGCTATTTTTTTTGTTTTATGGTGTGTGGGAAATCTTCAAATAATTCCTCCCGCTCTGGACGGAGTGGAAGGGAGTGTCCGACTTCTACTGACTATAAACCACCCATGTTCATTCTTAGCCCTTTGTGTTCCGATGCCGCGGTGTCTCTTTCGAACAACTTGCAGCCCATCCTTGATGGCCTACCATGAATGTAGGGGCAAAATAAAACTAAAATAGCATAACCCTACTTCTCGCTCAGTCGGGTAAAATAGAAATAACCCAATTTCACATTTATTGGTGAAGTTTGATCTTAAAGGGTGCATATATCGTGGCGTTAGTATATTAAACAAATTTTAAAAGAAACTCATATCCGAATCGTGTAAAAAACCTATGAAACAGTAAATAAGTTGTTTCGATGAAGACGCTATGAAGATTTTTTTTAATTAGTCGTAAAGCAAAAGCCTAACAAAAAAATCTTAGGTACACAATACCATCTAAGAATTCTTCAAAACCTCAGCATTCAGTTGGACAGTGTGATACATACGCACAAAATTAAGGGTGATAACGAAATCAGTTTTTATTCGTTTCAAACGCAGGCTGGATGATTTGATAAGGGCTGGCGGCCATCTTTATTCAATCTTCGCCACCTTTCAATTCGGGCCGGCGCGTGACTGGAATCCTGGGCTGTTCTGCGGTCACCATGCAGTGTGTGGCCCGGGAGATAGTCTTAGTGAGGTTAGAGGTAGGTATGTAGGTGCTGAATTTATTTTTGCAAAGGGCTCTATGGGTACTTTGGGTAAGCTTACTGATAGTCGTTCTAAGAGCTATTCCGTTCTCAATTTATTGTATTCAAACTGACGTCATTTTGCTATCAAGACAGTCTAGGGTTTTTCAGTTAATCATGTATTTCAAAAAAAACTACAAAGAATTTCTATTTTATTGCACGTCTTTACTATAAAAACTGGGTTTTGAAGCAAAGATTTTATAGAAATAAAAGAGTTAAATTGTGCTATTTGTGTATTGTGTTGAGTTGTAGTGTGTGTGTATTGTGTATGTGTATTGTACTTACTGTTTTTAGTTAATTAAAGCAGGAAACTAAATATAATAAAATTTTAAAGAAGCTGTAAGAGCATCTGCAGTTAATTATTCATGATCATAACGAGGTTATCTAAATCGCCCTGTGGCTAAAATAAGTGGGGGGGAGGGAGGTGGGTGGGTGAGTTAGTGGGTGGTGGTGGTTAGTGCAAGTTGCCTGTTGGCCAGCAGATTTTCGTAAATATTCGTAGGGACCTATGTTGCAGTTTATACCAGATTTGATTATTAGGTTTTAAATCAGTTGTAGCTGCTGAGTCGAACTCGACTCGTAGTAAGCTGGAATGTATATATTGCCACAGATTCCAAACATAACATCATTGATGGTCACAGCCGTTCGGACGGGCTCGTTCAAACTTGAGGCGGCCAGCCAAAGTATTAGGAAGTCAGCGTGTGGTGGAGATGGACCACTAGACCCGCGCTACGTGGCCAATACTTTACCGTATTTTGTTTGGGGAAACTATACAGGGTGGTGCCGACAATACCACAATAAATGAAACCACTGGTAGGTCTAGTTCATAGGAACATTTTTAAACTATCAAATAAATCCTAACATCGTCGTGGTGCCGACGGTACGACATTAACCTACCTAAATATCTTTGCCAAATTCGTTTGTTACATTTTATTTCCATACGTTAATTGGTGCAAATTATTCCTTACGTTAGTAAAACAATATTTGTTTGTAAATTGTAATGTATTTCGTTTACAGTTTTATGCTACTTAGTTTTATTGTTTTTTTTTAATTTTTTTATTTTGGTTTTAAGATTTATTTGATAGTTTAATAATGTTCCTATGGACTAGAACTACTAGTGGTTTCATTTATTGTCGTATTGTCGCCACCATCCTGTATATTTTTGGTAAAATCACTCTTGTCTTTGAGCTTTCTTCGCGAGGATTAGTCTGATAGGAAAAGCCAGTGCCATATCGTTAAAAAGAACACAGACGTGTAGAAGTACGTTAAAAAGATCTCAGTACTTGCAGAAATAAACATTATTATTATCATTGTAGGCAAACCATCGTTCATCGACATTCGTGTCATTGATCATCATCAACATCATCCTATAATGTTCCCTCTGCAGGGACTCAGGCCTCCTCTCTAGGAGAGGGATTGGCTATAATCCACCACGCAGGCCTAGTGCGGATTGGTATATGTCACATATTTTCGATTTTTTGTGGTACTGAGACATGCCGGTTTCCTCACGATGTTTTCCTTCACCGTTTTGAGAGCATTGATGAGCATGGTATTATAGTGTACTAAGTACAATGTCATAAACTAAACGCGCAAAACGATTTTTAAAACATTTTTTAAATATTTTGGACCCTTAATCAGCTGGAAACATTACACTTTAACCTGTTTGTAATTGCCCAACCCACCGGATTCACCCACAATGCCTCCATCCACATGTTATCTTCACCCGTAAGCGGTGGTGTCGGGTTTTTAAGGGTTAATACCCCCCGTTTTACACCCCTAATTAATTTAACCGGAAACCTCTAAACGCAACCCAAGTTCTTAGCTAAAACGAAAAAATATACCACTTTTTCTTTTCGCAAGTACTAGAATTTTCCTTAGTTTTTTTTGTCTTTCCTAATTGAGGTTTTATAAAATTGAGATTTTTTTACAAAGTTTGATGAAAAGGGTTCCTAAAATATTTCCTTTGAAGAAGTTCAGAGATTTTTGTCTTAGTGATTAATTGAAATTGTTAGAGCCTACTTAGAGTTACATTACGACACGGTTGGCGCAGTAGCTGAGCGATTAGACTGCTGCGCTGAGTGTCGCGGGCTCGATTCCCGCACGGAACAAATGTTTGCGTGGCCTACACATAGTTGTTCCGGGTCCGGGTGTTTGTGTATGTGAATTTGAATGTTTGATAGCGCATCCACGATACAGGCGAAAATCCTAGTGTGTCCTACATTAAAAAAAAGTACATAGGTATATGTACGGATTTTGATGACATAGCTGGATCTTTTCTAGCATAAGATCCAGCTAGTCATCAACAGGAACTGTTAGTTTATCAGCCTGCGTGTCTTCTTACAATACGATAGTATAGATTTAAAGTTTGGCATTGTAGGGCGTCGTCACTGCCACTTTTGCTTGTGACTGTGAGTGAGGCTTTCTCTAAAACTCGATGCTGCAATTTTATGTGTAGATTTTTTCTGCGAATAAGAAATGTAAATGAAAATGTAGTGAGAAAAATGTTGAGTATGTATGATAAGAGTAGTACGAGAGAGAGACGGCACGGTTGGCGCAGTGGCTCAAGCAATGGACTGCTGCGCTGCGTGTCGCAGGTTCGATCCCCGCACGGAACAAATATTTGTACGACCTACAGATAGTTGTTCCGGGTCTGGGTATTTGTGTATGTGAATTTAAATGTTTGTGAACGCACCCACGATGCAGGAGAAATTCCTAGTGTGGGGCAACGTTCTTTTTAAAAGAAAAAGAGTAGAGGAAGACCAAAGAAGTGATGGATGGACTGTGTGAAGGATGATATGGCAAGAAAGGAAGTGACTGCTGAGATGACGAGTAATTGAGAAGTATGGAAGAATCGCCGACCCCAAATAAATTGGGATAAGGGCTAGAGAATGATGATGATGATTTTCTGCGAATAAAGAAACCATGTTTGGATCCGGTGTGTATGGCCAGACGTATGAACGTGAATATAGCAAACGGAAGGAGTATGTAAGGATTGCAGTAGCCGGCCTCGACATGAAGGGCTAAGAAGGAACATGGGTGGTTTTTAGTCAGTAGAAGTCTGACACTCCCTTTCGCTCTGCCCAAGAGCGGGAGGGGTTATTTGATGATTTTCCTCCCGCCCAAAAAAAAAAGGATTGCAGTAACGAGGCGATTGTGGTTTCTGCCTATCCCCATAGAAAAAAGGCGTGAGTTCATGTAGGTACGTATAATCCAGCTACTTATACCAAGCTAGTAGGTAGGTATTATTATATACTTTTTTATTATTGATTTGTGTCTGTATTCAATGGTAGTATAAATTAACTTACACCTTTTTTTTTTTTTGGGGGGTGGATTTACACATCGAACAATGAAGTGTGCTGAACGAAGTCTTGATTATGTGTAAACACCTGGCTGTATAACGTAATGACTTTGCTACCAATATTTATTTAATCTGTGGCAATGACACCTTTGTTAGCGGGCGTCGTAGGCGTAAAAATAGAAGCAAGGAAGCAAGTAAGATATTGCAGTCCCCACATAGTTCTTTTGTCTATTATTTTGTTTTTCCTTACTCCTCCGCACCATAAAGTACAACGGCAATCGATTACCACACAACTTTTCAGTCACCGTGCACCGGCGCGGGCGCCACTTTCAGACTTCCTCTTAAATGTACTCATTTCCATTCGTGTAAACGAATGGAAATGAGTACATTTAATGGTGGTGTTACCACCACCCAGCAGTACTTAAATATTATGTACATAATATTATCATAATTACTTCTATCACCTACTGTCTCTCATATGCAAGCTTACTCACTAATTCAAGAGCACACGTTTGCGTCTATTACTCCCGTTGATAATTAACCGCGACCTACAAAGAGGACTCATAAATATTAGCTGATAACATATTCAGTGGTGGTATGATGATTGCCTCGCCCGGATTATGGGAGCAGCCTGATTAGGGCCGAATTGGCTGTGATTAGGAGAGGGCTATGGTTGTTAGTGATTGCATTTCTGGTTGGTTAATGGAGAGAATGTGTAAGTACTCGTAAATGCTTATGGGCGTCGACAGAATTGGAAGTTGTGTGCCTCGTTGGTATATTTTTTTTTTCTATGAGACAAGCCCGCCACACTTTTCCCAAACCACTGTAACTCCTGTTAGCCAGAATCAACAGTGGCGACCACAAGAAAAGCGCCGAGACAATGAAGGTCGACGAAGTACCAGGGAAACGATAACTGTCTTGGATCCCGCAACGAAATTAATCAGAAAAGAATAGCGGAGGAGTAGGAAAAAAAACATAATTTCCACTTCCCTCTATATCAGCAGGAGACAGAACAGAACAAGGCCAATAGGCACACAGGATATAGTGGTGATACCTCGTTGGTATAGTGACCATAAGCGCGACTACTGATCATTTGGTCCTGCGTTCGATTGCGAGGTCAGACTAAGTGTTTTTGTAGTCTGGATTTGTACCCGCTTGATGACATCTTCATGCATTGTGGTTGTATGGCAGGTACTCTCTGTTTAACTTCGAGTATTACACATACCAACATCAATATAACTTTGAAAACAGTAAGTAATATAACAGTAGTACTACACAGCCTCCAAGTTTCGTAGAATATTCTAGTAGATGTCATCGCCTTGCTACCTACACCATGATATGCTACTTACGTTTGTTTGTATTAGTATAATACGTACCCTACATTCCATGAGCCTAGATTCGCTAGGATAACTTCCAAAGAAGTTCTTAGAATAACGCAGATTTATTGACGATTGCTTTTTGTTTGTATGCTTGCTTGTGTAGCGGCACTCCAAAAACTACTACAGCGCCATCTGTGGCAAAAATGAAGAACTAACTTCCTAAATTCACCAGGACACCAGACGTAACACTCTCTGGTCAGAGGATCGTCCTATTTGTTTGGGGAATGAAGAACTTCTGATAATCTATTCCTCAAACCTACTCCCAAACTTGTTTAAAATGGACGTAACATGCTGCTCTATTAAAGTTATTGACTAATTTATATTATTGGTCATCTTAGGATACGGCATTTAGTGTTTGTAGAATTTAAAATGATAAATAATATTTTTTCTTTTATTCCACACGGGCAAACGGGCAAGAATATCTTGTATAATTTATTTTATTATTCGAATGTATTTTAAAATATTTCACACGGCTGTGCTCTACTAAAAGCATGTAAAACATAGTCTGGTCCAGAAATAGCCACACGTTTCAACTAGTCGATTGCGAGTGCTGATACAGTTGGAACATCATTTATGTATGAGAACTCGACGCGTATTCAAATGTTCTCAATCTGTGTTCGAATTATTTTCAACTAGCTTTTTTTTGCCTGTGGCTCTGCTCGCGGGGACATCGGGAATTATCCTATGGGAACGTCGTCGTAGACAGACGAACTGTGTTTGGGCTAACAGTATATGTACTTTCATTTCATACAAAGTCGTTCACCCATTATGACGTGAAAGGTAACAGACAGATAGATTTCCTTTTGCATGTTTGTAACATGTAACATGTTGATGTGTGTATTATGAGAGTATTCACTGAAAGCATAGTTTGTGAAAAAATTACGGTTTACGATTGAAAAAAAAATGTTATAAAAGTCCAGAAATATATTTTGCTGAATTTCAGAATTTCCGTATTTGTCTGTTTTGTGTTAGGTAGTGTGTTAAATACACATAATGTATGTCAGTGTTGCAAATATTTTTATTGAATGTAAATGAAAAACACGCATTTATTTATTAAAATGTAATCAGCCATTTACGTGTAAACATGTTTTCGTAGGATTTCAATTGCCTCATGTAAATCGAATCTAACATACGAGCTCCTGAGTCAATCAACATCAAAGAGAGAAATCCCCGTTCCTACCTTCATTGATCTATGTTCAAACATACTCAGGCGAAAAAAATATTCTTTGAAAGTCGATTTAGACCCTAATGAAGCCACAGCCTAAAAAACTTCTCCACTTTCGGTAACAAGAAGGAAAACGATTTCACAAAGTCGTTCTGTAAATCCAGTTTGTGGATGTACTGTGGGATACATTTATTTATGGTTGGTGTACGATGCGAGCATTTTTGTACGGAAAGTTCTGAACTGCAAGCAGTGAGGCAGGTCAGGATTTCTAGTGTAGTCTATTCGGGACTCCTTGGAGCTTTAGTGATGGGATTGAAGATGCTGGAAACGCTGCTACTTGGGATATGCATTTCCCGAAACAGACTATTGTATGAGAGTTTAATCTTTAACTGTGTAGACGTAAGTCAACATTATTGGCACACCTACAACTTTTCACCAATCTGTTTGGTGTTATAACTCTAGTTTGTGGTCAACAAGCCGTGAGTCTACGGGTTTTCAGATCTGAAAAAATTGCGAACTTCCATGAAAATTTTCGCACCCTATTTAATCCCTCTAGGGAATGATTTCTTAAGATTTTATTTCTCAGTGTTCTTAGAAAAATATTCTAAGGTACTTAGTAACAGCTCAGGTATTGAGTAGATAGTGTCACCTTTGGCCTTTGGTTTTTTTTGCAATAAATTATTTTACCCTTTTATGTGTGCTATTCCACAAAGGAGCAGGTTAAGAAAAAAGGTGGAGGCTATAACTTGGCTGCGGGTTGTTCGAAAGAGATACCGCGGCCTCGGCACAAGGGCTAAGAAGGAACATGACATGACACTCCCTACCGGTCTACCCAGAGCGGGAGGAGTCATTTGATGATTTCCCACCCCAAAAAAAAAAGGCTATAACTTCGGTACATAACCTCCTCCTTTTTATAAGTTGGTTAAGAAAGACGCAGTATTTTTTTGTGTGCCTGTCTAAAACACCATTCGTAGCCAACCAATAACAAAACTCTATCATCAAACGGCCATTTTAAAATACACAACACATACCGGTCGTCCCATCCCTAGAATATTATTATTCGCGTCGGGTCCTACCGGGTTGATATTATAACTTCGGCGATATATTCCGCAGAATTCATGGCCGTACATTCTTGAGTCGGCGAGTTTGTGAAACAAATTATTCTTCAAGTTAACTCTTGCGAAACTATGGGACAAGTCGGGATGACAAAGTTCCGGGCTTAGATTTTATATGGTTTGTTGGTTTTTGTTATTAAATTGTTTAGTTAGTAGGAGTTGGGGCGGGGTATAAGGATCGTTTGTAATTTTGAAAATTGATTGTGGTTTAATATAATAAAAAATAAAAAATTAAGGGCCTTAGACCTTTTAAGTTTTATTTACGAAACCCGTTTTTCCCATCTAAGAATATAGTTTTCTTAAAGTGATGTAAATGAACTAAAACATTTTGGATTTGAAGAAATAATGTGTGTCGATAAAATGGTTAGGTTTTTTTGCCTTAAGCTTGTGCCATATGAAATGTACATACAGTGACATAGAAGCACAAGCGAAGTGATACTAATATTTTATGTAGTTTTGAGGTTCTATTTATTAACACAAGTTGTATTATATCATAATTATGTATGTTAGTCTGTAAGGGCCAAAGTTGCATGAAAATAAATAAATATGTTATGTTATGTTATTATGTTACGTGTGACCTCTAGGAGTCAAACGGAGAGTTAGATACTGTATGTCAAATAATAGTAGGTAAAGAATGCTTTCCATAAAATTAAAACCTCAATTTCGGTAAACATTATCAAAAGAAAGAAGTCCGAAATTTAAAACCACACCATTTTATTTCACAAAAGCCCCTTCTACCTCAGCGAATCCACAAAAATTACACGTGCATACCGCCATCTTTTTACATCCTATCATATTTCTAAAGTAAACACCGTTACGCAAGACCCAGATTTTTGCACACACGACAAAATATCGCACAAAAAGGTGGAAAGGCCTCCACAATGCCTGGCACGCAAATATTTTACACCAATAAGGGAAACATTCGTGGCAAGGTAAAAACAATAAGCTTTAAAAGGGGCAGGCTCGGTTACGAACAATTTATGTTCGGGAACCGGGCCACGGCTCCACTGTATAATTTTTGTATGAACTTGGCCCTCGCGCTTCCGTGCGTCCTGCAATCTTTATAAACGGAAGCAGCGTTTATTTTTTTAGGGTAATATGCGTGGTATTAAATACGAGCCCTTTGAGTCCGTCTTGTTTGTTCTGATATTTTTTTTTGTTGGTTTCAGTGAGCGTCTAATGGTTTTGGGTTACCTTGAGTGGGATACGTTTATTTTTGGTCGTGTCTAAATTATGAACAGGTTTTTAATTGAGGTATGTTATTTTAGAAGCTTATTTCCAGAAGTGAAATTAATTATAATTCAAAGGTCAGTTAAGCTATACACTTACAAAACATAACATAATTAATATAATTCCCGAAGGGTTAGAGTTAGAGTTTCACTAGTTAGACTAATTTATCCGTGTAATATCTACTGTGAAATTCTTGATGAAAAACAATAAAAAATGCTGAAAGGAGAACAAGTTAGTATTCATTTGACCACTACCCAAAACATATGAATCAAAATCAAACCCACAACGATACATTATAGCGTCTTTATTCACCTATCAGTTCTAACACAATAATTCACATGTCTACATTCACATTGCTCCGGGAATCGATACAGGCTCCAATCGGTATCAATCGGCGATGCGATACAGAATGCAAAGCGGGGAGAACGCAATATATTGCCCCGCCGTGATTTAGCTAAAATATAATTCGATTTGTGCGAGCAATAGGTTCCGGATACGGAGTGACTTTTCAAAATGTTAAATGGATTAGGAATCGTGGATGAACTGGCGTGTTTTTGTTACTTCGCTTGCTTCCGTAATTTTTAGGTATACATACCAACATTATGACAAAAATATCTGCAGTGCTCTATAAATGCTTAAGGAAAACATCGTAAGTAGTTATTTGACTCTGCTAACTAAATATGTAGATGATAATTAAACTAAATTGGACCTGTACGAACCCAAAAAGCCACTTCCTCAAAATTATAACGTTAATGATAATATTCGAAGACATATTATGACGTCCCAAACTCGCGCTGTGGTGGATTAAGGTCCACTCCCTCTATTTTCTTAGTCTGGAATAATTGCATTTTACAGAATTGTTTTGTCTATTTTGCAATGTCGATTTTCACATACTAACCATTGCAGTCATCCATTAACAGACAACACAACCTGATCAAACTGCTCGGTCTAGAAGCATGAAATGCACAAATGTCACTTTTGTTATGAAAGTGAGCATTAAAGTAGGAATGTTAACCCTGTTAGAAGATCCTTAATAGACGAAGTTCCATTCACACTGTCATCACAGTATTTTTATCATCGAACAAACTTGTGAAAATATGTATTGGCTAAGGTTAAACTATTGTAACCTTTTGTGCTTACCACAGGCCCTATGTCAAGTCATCAGCATGTTTTAAATTCTAATTAAAAGTCAAAAACAACACCTAGCTGTCCCAAAACTCCACGTATACCCAGAATCCATTGGAATAGTTAAGTTTGGAGTATAATCTGGAGTATTTTAATTAAACGGTGCGAGTTCCAATCTGATGGGCAACTTTATTCATTACGGTTGTCAGTGACAATTTGGAGTGGCGCGAAACTTTCCGTGTCACACATACTTTCGATTAGTTCAGTACCTTTTATTAAAGTTTTTTTGCGAATAATGTTTAATGAGTTTTTACCTTTATAGTATTACGCCTGTAATTCCCGAAGGGTAAGACAGAGGTGTACCTAATCGTTCACCCACATTTCGCCAGTAATGTCGAAGCGTCAGCGTTCGTAAACTACATCATTGTTTGTTTGAGAGCTCTTAAAAGATCTACAATAAGGGGTGATTGACGCCCCGTCGGGGCTGCGGGTTGTTCGAAAGAGATACCGCGGCCTCGGCGCACGGGCTAGGAAGGCACATGGGTGGTTTTTTAAGTCAGTAGAAGTTTGACACTCGCTCTTGGGCAGAGCGGAAGGGGTTATTAAAATTTGATGATTTCCCAACCCCCCCCTAAAAAAATGAAAGTGGTGATTGACGTTGAAATGTGTGATATTGGCTATTGCCATCAACCGGGCACAAAAACCAAACTCCGTCGACAAAACACTTAGCCCGTCCCGGGAATCGAACTCCGAATCTCATGTTTAGTAGTCGCGCTTGAGACCACTCGATCAACGAGGCAGTCTCAAACACACATATCAAAATTTTCACGTGAACGAAGTCGCAGGCATTAACTACCTAAATTACAATATAACAAAATAAAAAAAACACTAAAAGAAACATGAAATTCAAAAACATTTATTTGAATGCTTCTAAAATACAATAAAGCACAATTTATGAGACGACACTACGAAACAGCGAATAATATAAATTCATAATAACGTAAGATAAATGTAGTTGTGACCACACATGAAGTTTTGTGAGCACTCTGTATAAACAACAGGCCGTTTATTTCTAAACCTAATTTATTCCATGTCCGACACGACCACGAAACGCATTATTATTGCTTCAAACTTTATACCATCTCGCCTGTAATCCCTGAAGAGTTAGGCAGAGATTTACCCAGAAGTACACCCACATTTCGCCAGTTATATTTAAGTCCCTTGTGTTAGCGACCGAGCCTTTTGCCATCAACCGGGCCGAATTCCAGACTCTGTGGTTGCTACTGAGAAATGCCTGCTGGAAAAACTCAATCACATTTTGTCCGACCTGGGAATCAAACCCAGTACCACATGCACAGCAGTCGCGCTTGCGACCACTAGACCAACGTGGCAGTCTGCTCTCATTCAGTAATAATTAAGAAACACATGTTTTAGAAAAACACCATTAGGTTACACTGGCCAAAGATGAGCAGACGTAGTGTAACTTTAAATATTAACGCAAGTGTGGTGCAAGCAGGCTTTAACATACAAACGAATGTGAAAATAAATCTTATAAATCCGCAATATTCGGTTCAACTCTGTTTTTTCTGCCACTGCTTTAGTATAGTGTGCCCGACGAAGTGCAGTAGCCCCAACAAGGTGAGGATACTGCAGCCGAAGAACACGCTGAACATTCCACCTATTTGAGCTGCAATTAACAAAAATACTATATACTCAAAATAAAGCACACATAACAAACAATAGGCAAACATAACATAACATTTACACATCACGCTTGTAGGGGTAAGGCAAGAGTGCGTCAATTATTATTTTTTGAAAAAACGTTGCCCCACACTAGGAATTTCACCTGTATCGTGGGTGCGTTTACAAAAATTTAAACTCACATACACAGAACACCCAGACCCGAAACAACTATCTGTAGGCCGTACAAATATTTGTTTCGTGCGGGGATCGAACCCGCGACACGCAGCGCAGCAGTCCAATCGCTCAGCCACTGCGCCAACCGTGTCGTCGAATATTAAACCTGCATTTCTCCAGTTATCAAGGACAGACTTGTGGAAGAAACTGGAGGAGGGCTTTACCCAAAAAGGTATACCCATATTCCAAACAAAGAAGATTAACATACGTACTAACATATTCTAAGGGAAATATACTAACAAACTACTAACAACATTTGAAATGTAAATTGCCATAACGGAATATGGCTTTATTGTTATTTATTCTCCAGCTAAGTGTTTCATCGTCATTCATAGCCCGACTTCATCCACTGCTGGGTATACGCCTCTCTTTCCAGCCTCATTCAAGATATCCCTGCAATGGCAACCAAATCATTTGTCCATCTTGTTTTGTATCTAGGTCCTATATTATAGGGGGTAAACCTATTGCCGTCGTCTATTGGCTATAATTAAGACTCTAAATGAGAAATTCCTGATAAAAAGTTCGACTCTGGAAGCGAACCGAGGACCTAATGCTCAGCAGATACGAATTTTCGCCAATATAATTTAGACCATGATGTAAAACCCGGTTGTTGATCAAGATATAAAACTTACAGAACAGGTCAAAGGAGGCGAAGTACGACCATCTCTCCAGGGTAGGCCGTTTGCGACTCTGAATGAACACCCTCACCACAGTCACTTTCTTGTAGTCCAAGCCGTTGCTGTGGTAACAAAAACAATAGATATAGAGGTAACTACAAAAGATTCACAATCATTATGCCTTGTGACTAGGACTGTAGCTTCATCTTCTTGTTTCAGGCAATTCAAAAGTAAATGGCCCATTTGGAAAAATTCTTGAGCTTCAACTAGTACCTACTACACATATTTTTGTTCTTCATTTTTATATCATGCTGTTGGGCAAAAGCTTTCCTATTGTTCACCAAACCTGTCTGTCTTGTACTACATCTAGCCAAACAACATCACATCGTAACAATACCTTACCACAATCCGACCCTGACAGTCATGTTCTTCCTCAGGCGTCTACTGGGTCGTACTTTGCCTATTTCTCCGGGTATATCTTGCGACGTTGCCACCCTACTCTCACTTCAGCCTATGTTTTTTGTCCAAAACATTTTATGCGTTAGTGCGTTTTTAACCGACTTCAAAAAAGGAGGAGGTTATATGTTCGTGTGTATGTATTTTTTTTTTATTTTTTTTTGTATGTATGTTACCTGATTTCTCCTCCATTTGTGAACCGATTCTCAAAATTCTTTTTTTATTTGAAAGAGTATACCCATTTAAATTTGGTGAAGATCTGATCCTGATCTTCGGAGATATACAATAGAACTCTTCAAAAATAGACGGCAAATCTGTCGTGATTGCTGCAATCGCTTGGATGTTTATTGTTTACGCAACATCTTAACTTACCATCACGCCTGTATGCTCTGACGGGGTACGCAGATGTGTACAAGATGCCCAGATTTCGAGAGTTAGGTATGTTAAGTTCCATTTTATTGCGGATAAGCCTATTACCGTGACATGTATTGTTAACAACGTAAAATTAATGAATATCAAATATTTGTAAAGGATATTACAACTAAAAATGGAAAAATAAAAAAACTTTTTTGCAAAAAATAAAACCGACTTCAAAAACACAAAAAAGTGAAAAATAACTTTAGCTTCTGAAGTCGGTGACAAAAAAACTGAATAAAACAAACAAAAGTCAGTTTTTAACTAGTACTGTTTGTTGCTGAGTATTGAGATCTACGTCTCGAAGTAGATAAAAGCGATTGTACAATTATTTCTTCCGGGACCCTTATTCACAACACTTCAATTCGATTTTGGTAAGTCATTTGTCTTTCTCGCTCACTTTCGCATTGCCAAAATAAAAGATAGACATACGACATTTATTTGATTCGATCGGTTTTGAATAGCTATGCTGGTTTATAAAAATATAGACCAACTGTGTCTGTTGACCCGTTTCGTCGGATGAAACGCGAATACTTACTAAAACGAGTCTATGGTCTTCACAGTGTCATCGAGCACAAAACTGGCTGCTTTAACAGTGGTCTTCTCCACGTCACATGTGTTTGGACAGTCAGCGCTAGTACCAAATGCGACTGCAAATACAGGTATTAAAAGAGCAGAGATAAATAATATCAAGGGGACGATGTTGTTCTGCAAGACACAAAGTATATGAGGGAGCAGATTCTTTTTCTGATTGGAAAACAGTCCGTTGTGAAGAAATACTTAACTCGTACTTTAAATTTTGGACCTAGGTCGTACAAAGGCTGCTACCAAGTACTAACATGGCTAGCTATGTACTGTCGACGTTACGGACGTTACTGCTACTTAGAATTTTCATGGGGTATCATGTGTTTGTCAGGCACTCATTTGTGTATAGTGTGGAACAACATCATTATCATTACGAGCCACGGGATATAGGGTCTCGTCTTTCTTCGGCCACAGTTTTTCCGTTGTTGTTAACCCAACGTGAGTATTGATAGTCCTGGTTTCTTTGGGCTATCCTTGGCCACCATTTGCTAAGTACTGTGTCCCTTGCTTTAACAAAATGAAGGTAAGTTTAGTGTTGGGCTGCTGTGGCGTAGTATTACTCACTCAAAGCGTGTTCGGAGCACTGCAGCATTGCCGCTCGACATCGGCTGGCTCCCGGCGGTTTTGGATGTGTTGATCGAACACATTTACATTTATCCAAATGGTTTGCCATCTCTTGTTCTAATGTACAGTATCTTCTGGAATCATAATGAATTTGGGGTTAACATGGCCAGAGATCGTTTGATGGCGCGCATAAATGTGATGATGGTGGTGTGGGGTGAGTGCATTAAATTCTGCATTTTTTGTACAACAAGAATATGGTTGTAACTCAAAATTGCCAAAAAGTGAGTTATGATATTATTCCTTGCAGGTATCGGATATTTGAGACGAGATTTTTTTTTTTAATTCAAGTAGGAAAGTTACAGGCACTTTTGAATAGTCGAACAAATACTAAATAAACTAAATAACTAAGTTACAGTCCCAGTCGCAAGGCATAATAACTGTGAGTGTAGTGTAGTTGCCCATTCCAACGCGTTGGTCTCATGAGAAGAACGGCAAGAAACTCCATGGACACTCTTTTAAATCATGATATTGTTACAAAACTTTGGTTACATCATTCATGGTGAGATGGTATATTATGTGAGAACGATGTAGCAAGATGTGCACGATAAGTGTTCACAGTAAAGTCAAAAACGACGATTCAAAAATAAAATAATAATTCAAACAAGCCTTCAGCTAAGAGGAATCGAATACTGAATACCTTCCCTCAATATGTCCCTCGTTTAACATAACATACTTTATAACACTCATAGTTCAGAGAATTGATTGAAACTATTTAAATTATTGAAATTACAAGATAAAATCTAGGAAACATTATAAGTATCGTTTAATAATAACTGTATAATTTATTGGCAATTTATAATAAATAAACAGTTACTTGATTATAAACTATTCAAATACCTCCATAGTAATTATGGTTTGGAAACCAAGTCTTTTAAGCCACAATAAAAGCCACTTCTATAAAATACGTCGGGCTATAAAATATCATTAGAATAATGTAAATTCAATTCAACGTCGCCATACGTCAATGTCATTTGACATCTGACATCCGACGTTGTTACGTTAATTTGGTCAAACTGAGAGTGGTTATACAGTTAGATATTCTTATACATATTGCTATGCTATCACGCTCAGGGTGGGTGGAGAAACGATCTTTGGAGGGAGGCTGCAACAGCTAGATGAGGGTTGCCGAGAATCAAGCTGACCTGTCCAGCAGTGGACTGCTGCATGATGATGACTTTTAAGGGTTTTACCTTAAGTATAGCTTTTTTCACTAAAAACTTACCTGCTATACACCGGGAAGTACTTCAACTTGTCGGTAGACATATTACACTTCCTCAGGGCTGGTCTGAGTGACTTTGCTCCGACTGCTATTTGGTTGGCCCTGGTGTAGAAGGCGATCCACTGCTCGGAGCCAGGGTTGAGGGCTGTGCCGTTCATTGAAACGTCCACGAAATGCTGGCTAACGAGGGTTGCCACCTGCAAGGGTCATGGGAAAAATTCTTTGTGTGGGGTTTTCTTTTAGTTGTTTTATGAGCGTTGAGTTGAACCTTGTCATTAGTCATACCTATTTTTAATTTATGGACGTTGCATCCTTATTTCCACTTTAACCTATCCATAGAGCTTTCAGGGTTATAAACTCAACGATTTAAGGATGTTCACGTACCTTAATGAACGTACTCACCCATCATCTGCCTAGCTTTTTCCCAACTATGTTGGGGTCGGCTTCCAGTCTAACCGGATGCAGCTGAATACCAGTAATTTTACATGGAGCGACTGCCTATCTGACCTCCACAACCCAGTTAATACTAGGTAATACAATACTCTTTGGTAAGACTGGATGCACTCGAAACTCGGTATGTCGGGCGGTTACCCATCCAGAGACCGACCTAGACAAACACAGCTTTACCCAAAGATCGACCCGAGTGGGAGTTCTTATTAAGCCACGAGCTCCTCCGTACTCACCCACTTATAGGAAAGGTCGACGGTAGTGGGTTTCTGGCTCTGGTTGACGGCTATCATCAGACCGCTGCCGTAGCCGAACACTTTTATGTACTTGTGGTCACGGACTGTGGTTGCTTTTATATCTGCTCCATGCTTTTCCATTTCCCTAAAGTATACATGTTAAAATATTTTAGCATCGATATATACCAAAGCAGGCTTTTTGTGTTAACTAAGTAGTGGATTATTTATTGGGGTATCTAGCACCTACTATGTTGTGGATTAAGTAAATAATTCCTGTTTACAGCACTACATATTATAAAACAAAGTCTTCCGTCGCAACTGTCTGTCTGTCTGTTCACGATAAACTCAAAAACTACTGCACCGATTTCCATGTTGTTTTCACCAATGGATAGACACGAGAAAGGTTTAAGTATATAATTAGACGCGGGTGAAACCGCGGGCATTAGCTAGATAACAATACATTCAAGTTCAACTCTCAGCGCCGAGTTCAGCGTTGAAAATACAACAGAGCATTTAGAAACTCATTTAATCGTTTATTGTTAAAACGGCCATATTAAAACAAGGCAATATTTAAGTTAGAAAATTCTAACACATCTTACAAAGTAGTATTTGCCCGAACCCGTATCTGCACAATTAATAGAACTTTCTGTACATGTGCGTACTACTCACTTACTTTACGAAGTTATCAAGTACTCGTAACTTCAGAGTAATTAATATTTAAACATGATGAAACTAAATTGAAGATATTAATATTCGTAAGTTCAAATTGTACTTTCTGTATAGTACGACAACTTGGTAAATCTTGTTCTTATCGTATGGGCAGTAAGGTCTTACGAATGCACACCCTTTTTGCTCCCGTCGGGGCTGCGGGTTGTTCTAAAGAGATACCGCGGCCTTGGCGCAAGGGCTAAGAAGGAACATGGGTGGTTTTTGGTCAGTAGAAGTCTAACACTCTCTTTCGCTCTGCCCAAGAGCGGGAGGGGTTATTTGATGATTTTCCACCCGCCAAAAAAAAGAAGAGGTGTTTGTTTCTTTTCGGAAATTATTTGTTCCAGCTAAACTATGCGAAAATGGTGAGTATTACCTAGAAAAGGCTAGGCAGTTATGATGATTTCACACAGGATCTAAGTTCTAACATTATTAATCGCAAAATATTCCTGTTGCCTCAGCCTGAACTCAATATTGTGTAATCCTACTACAAAAGGTTGTTGGAAAAATCGCGCCAACTTACTTTTTCAAGGATCTTCCGTTGTAAACGCAGCAAAATCCATCGCCGGTAAATTCCATCCGGAATAACTCTGAGCAGTTGATCATGTTGCGGTTCCAACGGCATCTGTGGGTGGTATACCAGGTTCATACTGCGTGCGAGCAGTGGTGGCGCAGTGGTTGCTGCCCCGACTTACGAACAGTAAGTCGTGGGTTCGAACCCAGGCAGGCGCATTACTTTGTGTAATTTATTTCATCACCAGTGCTCTCAAAACGGTGAAGGAAAACATAGCGAGGAAACCAAAAAAATTGAAGACATGTAACATATTCTACCAACCCGCACTGGGCACGCGTGGTGGATTATAGCCCATCGCTCTCCTAGAGAGGAGGCCTGAGTCCCTGCTGTGGGAGCATTATAGGCTGATGATGATACAGCGTGTGCCAGAAAAGTGTTGTCATATTTAAGGATGTGGTATAGGCCAGCAATCTAAATTACGTTCAGTATGGGACCAACATTATCGTCCACACTATTTTCGATACACACACTTTAAAGTTATCATCAAGTCTCCCGGAAGATCTCACTACTGGACATAGGCTTTCCTTAACATTGCAACTGCTAACGGTTTTATGCTACAGGTGCCTAAGAATATTTTATGGCACATTGGTGTTTACTTTGAGCTGCATTTGGTTGAACTGAAAACATTGTCAGAAAAACACGACTTTTATCAAACACGACGTTTAACAAATTTTCAACATTCGGCTCGCTGCAGAGAGTTAAAAGTAATGGTAGTGACACCAGACATTAAATGTCGTAATGAATTCTCACTTGATCGCAGTCTCCTCACAGGTAGCTGTGAGAAACTCCCCAGCAGTCTCCACGTCTATACCATTGTAGTCCAGTAGTTGTTCTATTTGCAGCAGGTCCTGCAGATTATACAGCACATCGAGGGAATAGAATGCTGCTAGCTGAGGCAGAATTTCTCGCATTCTAGTAGAGTTCATGCCTGTAGGAATTCGTCTGAAAACAATCAAATATCAACCTTTTTGCATCAGCCAGTAGACATAGTACTGGCGATATAAACGAGCCAACGCATTAATGAAATCATAAGTGACAAGCATTTCTCTGGGTCTACACAATTTGAAATTATCGAATTTATGACCAGCACTTATTACTGATAAAAGTGGAGGAGTAGCGGTGGTGGCCTCGACTTACGAGCTGTACTACGTCTTGGGTTCAAACCCTAGCAGGCGCATTACTTTGTTGTGATTTATTATGTCACCTCAAAGCGGCGAAAGAAAACATCATCGTGAAACAAAAGACTAGCTAGCTAGTTGATAATGTAGTCCCGAATGGTAACTAGATTAGTATTAACAAGAAGTGCCTACTACAACAAATATGTAATTCATACACTTGAGTCATAAAAACATCCATTTTGTCCTCAACGAAGTTGACCTCAGGACACAGCACCACAGTGGGGAACTTCTTGATGGTGAGCACTCTTTCTATCTGCACCATGTACGTGGGGTTCTTCTGGTACCGCTCGACAGTCAGCATCACCAGAGTGATGGCTAGGCCCAGAAGGATCACCATGGCTGGGGCCCATAACCATCTGGAAAAATTTAGAAGGTTAAAAATTGGGTTAATGCGGCGACTTTAACATAATTATCCATAACCTTAACATATTATTTGACAATTATTTGCTTCAAGGGATTCCTAATAGGACAACATTTAGTAGAAACTGAGGGATTACAATTTTATTATTTGGTTGTTGGGGTGGACTCTGTAATTTTCGCAATATTTTGTCCAGTGTTACATTGTCTTAATTTTCGCTTAATATGCTCGATTCATCCGACCATATTATCAGTTTCTAGACAGCCAAGTAATCATTCGTTCATCAGTAGCGCCAAGAAAATGTAATTTATAATGCAGATTTACTTTAATTCAATGGCTAAAAACCTTTGTTAAAATAAAGTACCATCTTAAAAATAGCGATAAAATAACAGAATTTCACTTTCAATTTCGTTACAAAATAATTCAAGAAAAGGCAAATCATCAGCTATAATAGGCTAGACCCATTAAAATCTAGATAGAATAAATCTCTGAGCTTTTGAGAACATCTGTGGAACTAACTATCTGGAACATAATTGATTTTATTTGAAGTCTGAATACGACGTATTTTTCACTTACAACAATGAAAGAAACGATATTGTTTTCTTACAAAAGATAAAAAAAGGTCGGCTATTTGAATGAAGACAATCGTCTATTATTTTTAATGTTTTTAAAATCTGATCAAACTCTCTAGAGATGATGTGGAGTTCACTCACTCCACAAGTAACATTGAAATGCCGATGTACGGTATACAGAAAGTTTGTGAGTCCGAATTACGTGAGTCAGAATGTACGCCATGACGAAGTACGTTATTCAGAATGTTCGCTACTTCGATGTACGTTACTCCGAAAGTTTGTTACTACGAAGTACTGTATTCAGAATTTTCGTCACTCCGATGTTCGTTACTCCGAAAGTTTGCTACTACGAAGTCATCATCTGCCTAGCCTTTTCCCAACTATGTTGGGGTCGGCTTCCAGTCTAACCGGATGCAGCTGAGTACCAGTATTTTACATGGGGCGACTGCCTATCTGACCTCCACAACCCAGTTAATACTAGGTAATACGATACCATTTGGTAAGACTGGTTGTCAGACTTTCAGGTCACTGACTACCTGTAACGACTGCCAAAGATCTATATAAGGCAGCCGGGACCAACAGCTTAACGTGCTTTCCGAGGCACGGAGGAAACTCGGTATGTCGGGCGGTCACCCATCCACAGACCGACCTAGGTAAGCATAGCTTTACCTAAAGATCGACCCGAGTGGCAGTTCTTATTAAGCCACGAGCTCCTCTTAAGCCACGAGCTCCTCTACTCTTGCTACTACGAAGTACTGTATTCATAATGTTCATTATCGCGAAGTACGGAACTCCTAAAGTTTACTATGACCAATTACTGAATAATAATTTAGAAAATTCCTCATCGAAATTCTAAGAGAGCATTCTAAATACAGGACTTCGTAGTAGCAAACTTTCGGAGTAACGTACATCGGAGTGATGAACATTCTGAATACAGAACTTCGTATCGGCAAACTTTCAGAGTAACGTACATCGGAGTAATGAACATTCTGAATAACGTACTTCGTCGTAGCGTACATTCTGGCTCACGTAATTCGAACTCACAAACATTCTGAATAACGTACATCGGTATATCGAACTTCGGAGTAACGAAATACAGTCTTTTCAAACTATATTGACCCACTCTTTGGTATATAAAGCTGTCTCTCCCCTATATTCCCGATATTGTCAAAGTATCAAATAACTGTTGTCCCAATAAAAGAACCGTACCTGGATGTTTTATCCGCCAGCCTGTTTGCGCCATGGAATTGCGCGTGTCCCAGAAGTTTCATTGGAGTCATTCTCTTTTCATTTCTCAATGAGTTTTTCGAACTCACTCTTTTCATTTCTCAATGTTCACTTTTTTAACCCTGTCTTTGAAGTCTGAAACTAGTCGGTAAATACAAACACGTGATTGAAACCGAAATACACCTGAATAGGGTAGCTGACTAAAAAAATCTAACTAGTCCGTCAGACAGATTTCCAAAAAAAAAATCTTTTTTTACGTAAACAATAAATGAAGACGAAACATTGCTTCGAAAGGTCGCGCGACGTCATAGTTTGGTACATTTTTTACCAGAAAGTGACGTCACCAGCCGATCCCACGATCACCACGATCTTTGACACGTTTTATTTTCGTAAATTTTTATTAGTTTGATAAATTAAAAAAACACGTATCCAATATTTTTCGATAATCTAACAGACGGACTGAACAGAATCATATTAATTTTAGTCAGTCAACTACCCTATTAGTCTCATGAAAGTATTTTACTCTATCTTCAATGTGAAGAACAGGTTCTTGACCTTGACGCCTTTTTTTTTTTGGGGTTGGGAAATCATAAAATAACCCCTCCCGCTCTTGGGCAGAGCGAAAGGGAGTGTCAGATTTCTACTGACTAAAAACCACCCATGTTCCTACTTAGCCCTTTATGTCGAAGCCGCGGTATCTCTTGAGAACAACCCGCAGCCCCGACAGGTCTACCTTGACGCCTTAAAGCTGGATGTTGTGTTCTTTCCCACACTGGAATAACATTAAATCAATCCGGTTTTATGTCGTCATTAAACACAGCCCATTTCCTCCACAATTTGATGATAACTTTACCATTTTACTACTTATGGCAGTACAAACATCCGGGGCTGCGGGTTGTTCGACAGAAATACCGCGGCCCCGGGCACAAAGGGTGCAGAAGGAAAATGGGTGGTTTTTAGTCAGTAGAAGTCTGACACTCCCTTCCGCTCCGCCCAAAGCGGGAGGAGTCATTTGATGATTTCCCATCCTCCAAAATAAAAAGGCAGTCCAAACTTATGTGTGTGTATATCAGCAGCGGTAATGATTAACGTACCTATAGCGTCCACGGTATCGCGTTAATCCGGAGTCCACTCGACGACTGCGTTCCGAATCAAAAAGGGGTAAATTAATTTTATTACTCCCCCCGTGAATCAATCATTTTGACAATAAACTGCGATGCTATCGCTCTCCTGCCTCGTTTTATTGTTAATCAGTTTTTTATGACTGCGTGTGATTTATGGATAGTGTATGAGGTTCGGTGGCGATGGAATAAAACATGGATGACCGCAAATCAATATTTCTGAATTTTCTTTAATATTTTTGTTACTCCTGTCCCTACAGATTTTTTTTATATTTTGCAATTGCCCTTCTAACTTTTTAGGTAATCAACAAGATATAAGGCTAGGCTACTAATCATCTTCTATTTCGAACAATCGGTTAAATATTGTCTACTGTGAGATCAATTTCTTTCAGTGTCGGAACCACATTCGATTTTGCTTTTCGGATACTGACTGAATTTTATATGGCCATGATTTATGATATTGCTCATGCTGAAAAACAAGTGTTAAGTATTTAATTCTATGTATTAAAGTTAATACATAGAATTAAATACTTTATTTGCCACCCTTTTTTTTTTTTTTGGCGTTTGTAAAATCATCAAATAACCCCTCCCGCTCACGCGGTATCTCTTGCAAACAACCCGCAGCCCCGACGGGACCAGCAGCCCCGACGGGAACCGCAGCCCCGACGGGTTTATTTGCCCCCTCATGTCGTAAAGTATGGTGTTTTTCGTTTGGGTCTTGCTTGTTATATATTTATCTTTCTGTAAGATTGATTAAAGACGAAGTTTTTGAACAGTAGGTATACATTACAAAATTTTCCTAGCTTAAAGTTATGAAAACTTTTACTATTCGCTGGCCTATAATTACAAATGGTTTTAGAGCTTCGTTGACATTTACGAGTGTTCGGTGAAAAACTACCCGGTTTTATATTTTATGGTTTTGCCCACTTCTACCCCATACGGGTTGTTGATAGCCTATTTTGTTTTATGTTACACGGCCGTTAGTGGTTTTTCATTTATTTGCATACAAAATAAATGTTAAATCAAGTTACAATTATTATTTTTTGGGAAACTACGGGAATCAAAAATCTGGAAAGTATAATAACACTATGTTTTTTCGAATTCATGTGTTTATTGTATATCACTCGCTTCGGTGAAGGAAAACATCGTAAGGAAACCAGTGTGCCTGACAGATGTTTCTCGACGGCATGTAAAGCCAAGTTAGGATACCCATGGGTGGCATACAAACTAACACCAGGTTGGGCATTAACCACAAGATAAAGAAGAAGATTCAATTATTAATTCCATGTGATAGATGTGTACCCAATATAAAAATAAATATTTTTAGCATCCCTTGTAGGCTTTTACTCCATCTTTTCTGATAAAAATTATCCCCTTATTCTGCATCAACCATCATCTAAAAATATTCCCTACATCAGTAGAAAATACTAGAATGTAAAGGATTAAGGAAACAAGATATTTATGCACTTTTGACATTTATGAATGTCCCATGTTATAGTCGGCGATCCTATTTCTATTTATTGGGAGTTTCAAAATCAAAGATGGCGGGTGCTAAAATTATCGTTTTTTTTTTATCATGCGTGTCATCACCCATAGAAATCGAGGGTGCTCTAAGCGAATATGGAGTTAAAAGATGGCGGCTACGACAACTAGCGAATTTTCCGTCATGGGTATCATTTTCATGTCAGTGAGGGCATTCTGTATGAACAAACGAAACGTTTTGGGTTTTCATTTAAAAGACACCCATGAAAGAAAATTCAGAAAATTTCATCGGTGCCATCTTGGATTTTCATTTTGGCCTCACTTTCGTTATCATCACTCTCGAAAGCCATGAAAACGATAGACATCATGAAAATAAACTAAATACTTTCATCAGTGTTATCTTGAATTTTCATTCTGACATCATTTTCTTGACTCCGAAAGCCATGTAATTAATTCGTGAAAGAAAAACTTAAAATTTTCTTTGGCGCAATTTTTGTTAAATTTTGTGTTTTGTCTGAAATGAATCTTACGGCCTATTAGACACATGTATTTGGCCTCAACAGTGCTGTAACAACCGTAATGGAGTCGCACGTGTAAAATAATGCATTCAGCCATCGAAGGGTAAAAGTATCAAAATTTTTACTAAGTGATGGCTTAAGTAATCATTAAATATCTCTGAGTACGGCAGTAAGAATCCTTTGTTTGAAAATTTTAACTGACAGTGATATTGAAAGTATCTTTTTTATTACATGAATTATATGGACAATCACATAAACAAAAAAATCTCCTTTATTTTATGAACTCTAAAAAATGTTGCGCACTGCTGTCTGAATGATGCAGTAGTTTGCATCCGAGCAAGTAAAGTTAAATAGAATATTCTATTACTGTACAGTTCGAGCGCTTTTAGTGGACTAAATAGTTTCCACTATTTTAACTATTGACGGCCGGAAATATCGAATGGAGTATGCATTCAGTTTAAACATGAATATGCTATCGACTCATGCGACACAGTTTCAAGTATATTATGTAACTAGCTGACCCACGCAACTTCGTCTGCAACACATAATATAGCTTAAAACATTTCTAGATAAATCGACTATCCAACTTATTAAATTGAGCTATATCGTACTCGTAACAAACAAAAAATCTTACCTTTCCTCTATAAAATACCTATTAGTTTAGATTGACTTCGATTATATTATTAAAGTAACAATTACTATAGGTATCTCTTACTGTTTAATATACAGTAACACCTTGTACTTGTAAACATTATGGTGCAGAATTTTTTGGAATTTGAATTTCTCCGGAGCCCCCAGAGGCCAGAATCCCCACGTACCTACCGCACCGGACCGAATGACTGCCACGCGCTAATTATTTTGTCGCCCGTATATTTTTACATTGCGATATCTTCTAAGATATTTGTTTAAACTGTATAGAGTAAAGGGCACAAATATTCTATATTAAAGTTCCGTGCTAGCAAACACATTTATTTAGATATAGATGAATACTATATGGGTTAAATAAGCTTCGCAAAATATAATTCTTTTTAACCTAACATTTTAATATAAAAAAATGGTTACAGTGAGTCAATCGTAAAAGATAAACATATGCTGTCGCAGATTTTTTTTTAGAACTTTTAAAGAGGAACAATTCCTTCATACATGATATTTACGTAACTTAAACCGTTTTCGCAGCGCACGCAACGGAAGCTCTCAAAAGGGAATATCTTTTCCCGTTTTTGCAACATTTTTCATTTATGCTCCGCTCCTATTGATTGTGGCGTGATGTTATATAGCCTAAAGCTTTTCTCGATAAATGGACTATCCAACACTAAAAGATTTTTTCAATTCCAACCAGTAGTTCCAGAGTTTACCCCGTTCAAACAAACAAACAAACAAACAAACAAACAAACTCTTCAGCTTTATAATATTAGTATTAGTATAGAAGTATAGATATTCAGAAAGTGTAATGTAACGCTATTTTATAGCTAACGTTATTGGGGTAGGACCTCTAGTTTTCTTGTTGAATATTTCCAGTATTTGAGCACTGCAGGGTTAAATGGGTTCTCGTTGGCTACTGTCGGAAATGTTATAAAAATATGTCTGTTTTAGACTGAATGCGGAAAGCGGATCACAGGAGGTTGTAGCGCACATAATGATTGTTATCTATACTAATATTATAAAGCTGAAGAGTTTGTTTGTTTGATTGTTTGTTTGTTTGAATGGGGTAAACTCTGGAACTACTGGTTGGAATTGAAAAAATCTTTTAGTGTTGGATAGTCCATTTAACGAGAAAAGCTTTAGGCTATATAACATCACGCCACAATCAATAGGAGCGGAGCATAAATGAAAAATGTTGCAAAAACGGGAAAAGATATTCCTTTTTGAGAGCTTCCGTTGCGTGCGCTGCGAAAACGGTTTAAGTTACGTAAATATCATTTATCAAGGAATTGTTCCTCTTTAAAAGTTCTAAAAAAAAGTCCGCGACTGCATATGTTTATCTTTTACGATTGACTCACTGTAACCATTTTTTTATATTAAAATGTTAGGTTAAAAATAATTATATTTTGCGAAGCTTATTTAACCCATATGGTATTAATTCTACACACATCAAAAGTGTCTAGGGATCAACATATATTTTTGCAATAACTTTTCTCCTGATTGATATTAATTAAAATTTTCTTTAAGGATTCATCAAATAAAGTGTTTTCGTTTGTCACAGTAACGATAAACCAAGTCACCTTTGCATTAATAAAGAAATTTGCCATTTTCCTAATAAAGGGATTTTTGACATTTGAACCACTAACATTAAACTTCGAAAAAAAGACTGAAATAACAGTTTTCTTTAAAATTTTATTGGGTAACTTAAACAATTAATAATCCGTGTTTCTACCGCGAACACTAACAACACAAGAACAGCGGTTTGGCATACTCAAAATGAGTTCATCCAAATCACGCTGTGGAATGGCCGCCCATGTTCGTTGCAACAACAAAAAAAGGTCTTCTTGCGACTGGATACCCTCCACATTCGGCAGAGCTCTTCTCTGTAGCATATCCCATGCATGCTCAATCGGGTTCAAGTCTGGGTCTGGGTATTGACTGAGCAGGCCAGGGCAGGACATTGATGTTAGCTGCGGCGAGAGTCTGTCTTACAACTCTTGCGGTGTGCGGTCGTGCATTATCATGCATTAACTGAAATAAGGGACCGATTTGCACTTGTAGAGGAACGATGACGTCTGATACAATCGTCTCAGCATAAATTTGAGCGTTGAGGTTGCCTCTGATCCAAATCAACTCAGTTCTTCCGCCGATCCAAATACCCGCCCATACCATGATGGTTCCACCACTATAAGGATGGACTTCCTGGCAGGATTTTAATCGCTGTTGGCGTCCAGGGGTTCTCCAGTGTCGTATACGTCTTGTATCCGGTCTCATACCAAAACGAGACTCATCAGAAAAGCACACGAAACGCCATTGTTCTTCTGCCCAATTTCTGTGTTCAAGAGCCCATTGATATCGAATCCTACGATTGTGCATTGCTATAGGTGGTACCCGTAGCGGTCTTCGGGAATGAAGGTTCACTTCATGCAAGCGGTTTCTGACTGTTTGGTCGCTAATTAAGTTCCCTGAAGAGTGATGAAGCCTCACGGCTAACATCATGGCGGTTATTGTTGGAGCTCTTCGAGTTAAGATTTGAATGTATCGGTCTTGTCTCCGTGTGGTGCAGCGATACCGTCCTCCATGGCGCTCAGCCACGGTACCAGTGCTTCGGTAACGTGTCCAAAGTCGACTGATAACACTCTGACTTGTATTCAGAGCTAAAGCCACAGTACGTTGCCGGGAACCAGCTTCTATCATTCCCACGGCTCTGAGCATTTCTTCCCTGCTTAAATGACGTCGCCGCTCCATAATAACGTTGGTTTTAATCAGTAGTAGGGAAACAGTAGCACTAATAATGTCTTCAATGCGTTGTATGTTTTTATAGGGAAAATATTGACAGCTGATTTTCATCTTTTACTCGAATTTGATTCACAGTTCCTGATTCAAATTATGAAATGCACCAAAAAGGATCCATATAAATTTATAAAATCATAAATTTATTACAAAGCCACATCTCAATCTCAAGAAATCCGCATAAAAATGCTTGATCCCTAGACACTTTTGATGTGTGTATATCTAAATAAATGTGTTTGCTAGCACGGAAATTTAATATAGAATATTTGTGCCCTTTACTCTATACAGTTTAAACAAATATCTTAGAAGATATTGCAATGTAAAAATATACGGGCGACAAAATAATTAGCGCGTGGCAGTCATTCGGTCCGGTGCGGTAGGTACGTGGGGATTCTGGCCTCTGGGGGCTCCGGAGAAATTCAAATTAAAAATATTTACTGCACCATAATGTTTACAAGTACAAGGTGTTACTGTATATTAAACAGTAAGAGATACCTATTGTTACGAGCTGGGTATGGGATAAATAAAAACACTACCAATTAAACACACGAAATAACTTTATTAAACACAAAACACTAAATAAACAATCACTTCAACACTACTGAACACTTTATCGCACTAGATAACTCTTCGAACCTTTCGTTGTCTCGCTATAAAAGTAGACTGACTGCTCCGACCTCTGTTGGTCCTTTTATACTCAAACACACAAAAGAAGTTCGAGAAAATTCCCTATTATTAACTAAAAATGAATACAATATTCACAAAGAAAAATAACTAAAAATAAACTTAAAGATAAAATCAAATCAGTTTATTGCATACATGTTGTACATGAGTTAGAATAATTTAAGATGTATCAAACATGCACCCTGTAAGGGCACTGCAAAACAAATCCAAATCCAATCAAATTAATAGCATTACATTTCATAATTATCATAATTAGTATGTCACATTTTTACAAAATTAAATTATTATAATTTTTGAAGATAATATTATTATACACTATTACGTCAAAACAAAATAAAATTCAAAGTCAAAATAAATAAAACTAATTAATTTATAAATGCAAATAAATAAAATTTATATCCTACGTTTGTTCAGTAATGATGAGCTATTTATTTGTGTTTATCTTCAAAAAACTCTTGCAATGTGTAGTAACACTTCTGGTTTAAATAAGTAAACAACTTTGTTTTAAATACATTGTTTCTTTCAATTTCTTTTAAGAATTTCGGTATTTTATTGTAAATTTTGATACACATTACATACGGACCTGAATGAAAAATGGCTAGTTTTGAAACCGGTAATGCGAGATCATTTCGGTGCCGCAAATATCGTGGCTGGGTATAATGATCTTTATTTAAGGGGAAAAGTGATATATTTTTCCTGACAAACAGGCAAATTTCTAAGATATACAGAGACGTGAGTGTAAGGATATTCTGTTCTTTAAAATGTGGTCTACAGCTGTCCATGCTTCCTATATTCATTAATATTCGTATGCATCTTTTTTGCAGCTTGAAGAGCTTATCGGCGTTCGTACTATTACCCCAAAGTATTATACCGTAACGGAGCCAAGAGTGTGCGTATGCGTTATAGGCAGTTTTAGCCGATCTAAAATCCGTAGATTTTTTCAATTCTGATAAAGCGTAGGAGAATCTAGAAATTTTGTTACTTATGTGTGTTATATGAGATTTCCAATTTAGGTTTGTGTCAATATTTAAGCCTAACAGATTAAAATTATCAACGCAGTCAAGTTTGGTTTTGTCAAAGGTAAAGTTTATGTCGAGAGGTCGTCTTTGGTACGGTCTAAATTGCATTATTTTAGTTTTAGCGAAGTTTAATTCAAGATTGTGTTCATTTAACCAAGTATGTATGACAGATAGAATTCGATGTATGTCATTTTTAAGGGTCAGATTATTTGAACATGGAAATACAACAGAGATGTCATCTGCGAACAGAACGCTCACAGCATCTATTATTTTGGGGAGATCATTTATATAAATAAGAAACAATATGCAGCCGAGTACGCTACCTTGTGGAATTGATTTATTTATATTTACTGGTTCCGATCTAACATTAGTGATTTCTCCAGTACTATGGTTGTAGTGTTCAATTTCTACATATTGTGAACGATTTTCAAGGTAAGACGTGAACCATTTATGAGCTATGCCGCGTACACCTATTCCGTCCAATTTATTCAAGAGGATGTTATATTGAACTCTATCGTATGCCTTGCTCATGTCTAAGAGAATGCCTATAGCGTATTTTTTTTCATTAATTATATTTAAGATCTGCTGTATATATTTATAAACTGCGTTGGTAGTTGATCTATTTTTCCTAAATCCATTTTGGCTGTCGTTAAATATATTAAATCTTTCACAGAAAGAATACAGGCGAGTCGTCATTGCCGTTTCTATAATTTTTGAAAAGGTAGTCAAAAGTGCTATGGGACGATAGTTATTGCAGTCAGTCTGAGAGTCTTTTTTGTGAATTGGTTTGATTACCGAGATCTTAAGTAAATTTGGGACCGTTCCTTCAGCGAAGGATTGATTGATTAAATATGAAAGTGGGATGGCTAATTCCTCTGCGCATGTTTTAACTAATGAGGGTGGGAGTTCATCAAAACCACAGCTTCTCTTGTTTTTAAGGCGTCTTATAATTGAGAGTATTTCATAATCATCTACTGGCTTGACAAATAAAGATCTATCATTTTTTGTAATGACAGGTCGACCGGTTTGTGCGCTAGACTTTCCTCCAACTGACTTAAAGAAGTCATTAAAAGCGTTGGCGACAGTGCTGGGGTTTTCCGTTAATGTATTTTGTATATTCAATTTAATATTTTTCTTTGTTCTGTTGGTTGTTTTATTTGTACGTTCTTTTATTATTTGCCACATCATTTTTGAAATATTGGTGCTATTTTGTATCCTTTTAATATTTATGTTTTTTTTGGATTTTGTAACTACTTTTTTTAATAGTTTTTCGTATTTTTTGTAGTATTTTAATAAGACAGGGGCTTCATTTTGTGAAATAAATGTTTTAAGTAGACGTTTGTGTTGGCAAGACACTTTCAAACCGGTTGTGAGCCATGACTTCTTTGTTTTGTTTTTAAGTTTAATTCTAGTTTTTGGAATACAGGCATTTAATATATTTAAAATTTTAGTGTGGAAAGATTTATAGTTTGAGTTAACGTCTTTGTCATCTGACAATATTGTTCGCCAATTTATTTTTTTTAATTGCGCCTTAAAGTTTTCCATGTTTTTGGTATTAAATATTCTTTTTGTAATATACCACGTGTTCCGTTCATTTATTAATGTTTTTTTGGGAACTGATAATGTTATTCCCTTGTGATCAGAAAGTCCGAAGTCTTCAACAGAGGCCTTAAAGTGTTCTAATTTAAAGTTTGTAAATACCAAATCTATACATGTAGCACTTTTTTGGATATTCTGGTAGGATCATTTATCATTTGGTCGAAGTTATAGCTACTCATAGTGTTTAGTAAATATGTAGTGCTGTTTGAATTTTCTAATATGTTGACATTGAAATCTCCTCCGATAATGATATTCTTTTTACTATCTTTGGTTGTTAACATTTGCAAAAGTTTTTTGAGAGAACTATAAAATACATCAGTCTCCCTATTTTTCTGAGGCCAATATATCACTACTATGACAATATTTTGCTGGACTATTTCTGTTGCACACACTTCAAAAACAAACTCGACAGACAACGATGTTATGTCTGGTCGGTCTAAGGTTTCAATGTTTTCCTGTATAAAGATGCATACGCCTCCACCTTCGTAGTGTTTCCTGCTGTACCAGGAAACCGCTTTGTGTTGATCTATGTGTAGTAGTTCAATTTTATTTTCAGTAATCCAAGTTTCTGTCAGACATATAGCATGAAAGGTGTGTCTTTCTTCAATGACCGATTGCAGCAAATCTTTTTTATTTTTAAGACTGCGTATATTTTGGAATAAAATTTCAAAATTAGTTGCGAAAGGAACAAAGTTCACTTTGTCTGTTATTTGTGGTCTGGGTCGGGAGAGGTAGTCTACTTGTATTATTTAGCGTTTCGTTACGACTTTCTTCGCCATCCACTATTTCTTTGTTTTTTTCGATGTTTTGGTGTATTGTAGACCGTCTTTCTCTTTGTTTTCGTCTTCTCTGTAAAAATTCTTTGTCAAGGAAAGCAGACACATATAAGCCTAGACTTTTTAAATACTCCGTGTTTTCCAAGATATATTTAGTCATTCTTTTACTGATCAGTTCTACCCGTATTGGTCGTCTAAATCCGTGTCGTCCTATCCGATGTAGCTCTTCGATATAGCCACTGAGGTCGACATTCAATGTGTCTTGAAACGCAAATATTATTCGATCTTCAAGGTTTGTTTCTGTTTCGTTATAATATTCGTTTAAGCCGTGAATAACAATGGTTTTACTATTATCATACGAAACATTCGCAGAGGTATCGGTCACGTTCAGATGCATATTTTTGTTTTGTAACTCAGCTATTTCTGTTTTAAATTTTTCGGTTTTTGTCTCAAGTTTTTGTATGGTTTCGTTTATGTGAATAATATTGGTGGTCATTTTAGTTTGCTCCAGAGAAAGTTGTTCAGTTTTTTGGTATATTTCTTGTTGGAGTTTTAATACAGCTATATTTATTTCTGATTTGATTGTGCTTTTGATTTTTGTCAAAATCGATTGTTGTTGTAATTCCAACTTTTGGTCTAATAGTTGACTAATTTGTTCTATTGTGATCGATCGCTCCGTGTTTAGTAAGATCGGTGATGAGATCGTAGAATTGTCTTTGTTTGTTTGCGGTGTGTCATAATTTCCTGTGTCTCGTAATATACTTTGGTCGTCTTGTATTTGGTCGTCTTGTATTGGGTCGTCTTGTATTTGGTCGTCGATGGACATTATTGTGTCGTCAAGTGTAGCTGGAGGGTGTCTCCTAACAGGTGTGTCGTCATTTCGTATTTGTTTCGTAGAGGTTTTACACGATGGGCATCGCCATATGTTAATTAATTTACTTTTATTTTCTACATAATACGCTGTGGTCATGTTGATGCATCGGTAGTGGTACAGTTTTTGACAAGTACAACATCTTAGCAGTTCTCCGCGACCTATTGCTTGTTTACATCCAGCACAATTCATTTTTGTGGGTATTCAATCAAAATAATGTTCCGTGCAGCGATAGTACTCACCTCAGCGGACTTTGCGCGAGATATCGTAGGTAGTTCGTTTTGTTAGTTTTAAAATGATTTCACTTATAACTTTTTATTGGCTAGATGTATCACTTTGCACTTTTCACCACTAGTTAGGTTATTTAAATGGCTGTACATTGGTATATAGGACAACCATAAGCAGCTACTTTATTTACAAAAGTCGAACCCGATTATACGAGTTGTATGGTCTTAAACAATACCGGTTTGATACAACTTTTCTAGACTATGTTAAAAATTATTCTAAATTATTTAAAAAGATTTGTATTATTGCAAAATCTAAATTCTTAAGCGAGACCATTAAAAATTCTAATAATAAAGTTAAAGCTACTTGGAAAATCATTAACAATGAAACGGGTAAATCAGTTAAACAAGATAATCACCTTGAGATCATGGTGGGTAACAAATTAGTTAATAAAGCAGCCGACGTAGCCGAGGCTTTTAATGAGTATTTTGCCAGCATACCTATAGCGACGACTCGTTCCCTAAGTTCGTCGCCGTCTAAAGCCGAAGATCTTTTGCATAGCAGCGTGTCTAAATGTGGTAACGTATTTAGTTTCGAACATGTAACACCTATTGATGTGGTTAACGTTTTTAATTCACTTAAGTCTAAAAACACAGGTGATTTTTGGGGCATTTCTATTAAACTATTAAGTAACATAATCGACATTGTAGCCCCCTGTCTTGCTGTCACTTTCAATAAATGCGTTGATTTGGGGACTTTCCCTGATCTTATGAAAAGCAGTAAAGTCATCCCTCTATTTAAATCTGGCAGCAAACATGATATTGGTAACTTTAGACCAATTTCTATATTACCCGCATTTAGCAAAATTTTTGAAAAATTAATTCTCAAACAGTTGTTAGTACATTTTAATTTAAATAATCTCCTTCACAATGATCAATATGGCTTTACAAAGGGTCGTTCGACTACGGATGCAGGTGTTGCTTTGCTAAAACACATATTTAACGCATGGGAGAACGCACAAAATGCAGTCGGTGTTTTCTGCGACCTCTCTAAAGCTTTTGATTGCGTACATCACGACACGCTTTTACGGAAACTGCGTCATTACGGTGTTCAAAATGAGGCCCTAAATGTGATAGATTCGTATTTACAAAATAGATTCCAATGTGTAGACGTAAATGGCGCCAAATCTTCCGGACTACCGGTTCGGCTTGGTGTACCTCAAGGTTCAATACTGGGTCCGTTTTTATTCTTGGTTTATATTAATGACCTACCATATTATTTAAAAGGTTTTTGTGACGTTGTGCTATTTGCAGATGATACCTCTCTTATCTTTAAAGTAGATAGGAATAGACACGATTTTGACGACGTAAACAGCACGCTGTCAATGGTCACGGATTGGTTCACAACAAATAACCTTGTTCTTAATGCTAAGAAAACTAAAATAATTAAGTTCGCTTTACCCAATGTTAGAAATCTAGGTCCCAATATTATCCTCGCCAATCAAGAGCTGGAAACTGCCGACTCTGCTGTATTTCTGGGCATAACAGTAGATTCAAAATTACAATGGGGTTTACACATATCAAGCCTAGCGGGAAGGCTAAGTTCGGCCGCATACGCCGTCAGAAAAGTAAGACAATTCACTGACGTTGATACAGCACGGTTAGTCTACTTTAGTTATTTTCACAGCGTTATGTCCTACGGTATTCTGCTGTGGGGCAAAGCTGCTGATATTCAAAATATATTTGTTCTGCAGAAGCGAGCGGTTCGTGCAATTTATCAGCTGGGTGCCCGAGTTTCTCTTAGAGATATTTTTAAAGAGATTGGTATTCTCACGGTTGCTTCTCAGTTCATCTTTGCCAACATTTTATATATTAGACAAAATATTCACCTGTACACTAAAAACAGTGATATTCACAATTTTAACACTAGAAATAAGCATAAACTACGCGCTCCTTTTCACCGGCTTCACAAAGTTCATAATTCATTCGTAGGGCTCGGTATAACATTTTATAACAAATTGCCATCTTCTTTTCTAGACTTGCCATTTAATGCATTTAAAGCCAAAGTAAAATCTAATCTTTGTTTCAAAGCTTACTATTCCATTAACGACTACTTAAATGATAGGAATAGTTGGTCGCTGAGTTGAACACAAGACAATGTTTGTTTGTTTGTTATTTATGTTCTTTCTCCAAAATTAGTTTACTGACATGTTATGTCTTTTTTATGTTTTTATTATTATATACATTTTTATTTTTGACTTGTGTCTGTAATCAATCGTAATATTAAGTTACACCTTTCTATTGTATCGAGTCTGGTTCTTCTAACCAAACAGACAGATGTGTTGCTGGGGAGTTTGTTCCGCCACTTCTTCTTTCCAGCAAAAAACACTAGGAAGTGTCGAAGGGTGGGCGTTTTGGGGGACTGTCACTTGTAAATGAGTAAAGTAAAGTAAAGTAAATTTTGACGTTCGAAAAGTGCTGATTATCAGCCTAGTTTGAATAAATGACTTTTGATTTTTGATTTTGATTTTTGGACCTACTTTTGTGATTAAAATCTTAGAGCAATTCGTAACACGTCTTTGACACTTGACAGTTGTCCCCAGCTTCGCTTTACTAAAAGAACCAACAAGGAAGAAGTTACGTTACGCACTCGGCATACGGTCGAAATTACAATGGCAATTATGTCGCCGACGCGACGCCCGCCGTGCTGACCTTGTAAACATAATGGAACTATACCTACAGAATGTACTGGAGTGTTTTAGGCACTACACAATTATAAGCGAGGTTTCTTGAAGATTCTAGATGACCGACGTAACACTATAGTAATTGTTACTTTAATAATATAATCGAAGTCAATCTAAACTAATAGGTATTTTATAGAGGAAAGGTAAGATTTTTTGTTTGTTACGAGTACGATATAGCTCAATTTAATAAGTTGGATAGTCGATTTATCTAGAAAGGTTGTAAGCTATATTATGTGTTGCAGACGAAGTTGCGTGGGTCAGCTAGTGGTCAAATAAATAACAGACAGAAATACGTTATAACTTATCAGCTTGTACTTCACAACAGACTATAGGTAGTTGCAGTGTAGTTTATACTCGTAGAACTATGTACACATTTTATTAAAGAAATTCTGTCAATAGGTAATGTTTTTCGGCAAAGAAAACTTATTGATTTCGTAGAGAAATGTTGACATTATTAAGCTATTGCATAGCTTCTATCGCGGGCCTTGAGCGTGGGGACCGAATCCAGAAATTCCGTAACGAAAAAAAAAAAAGTGTGTGCGTGTACTAGTGTACACACGTAAGAAGTGAAACTTCTTTATGGCCTTATTTTTCGCAAAATGATCTACATGCAACTTTCCAGAAATTGGTTAAATAAAGTTAAATTAGATAAAGTTTAAACAAAAGGATTTTATTATCATAGACATGAATACAAATAATACAATTATTTCACTTTAACTTTTTGCTACTAAGATTTTTACAGCATTTCATTAATTGTAATAGAATTATTACTATCATTGTCATCGTTATTATATATTTTTATAATTAATGGCTTATGGTAACTGAAATATGAAATATATGGTTTACATTCCACGAAATTTAGTGACCGAGTAAAAACTCCATCAATTGTAGTGCCAGATCTTGTTGTTGACGTTTGAGGACTGTTTTTCATGGATAAATTCAATTTATCTTTCAGAAATTCAACTAGCTTCAAAGATTTTTCCGATGCAAAATTGACATTAAAATCTCCACTTAAAATCATCGGTATTTTATCATTATTGTTACCGAGTAAAGAGGCACCTCCACTTGTGTACGGCAACAATGAATGGTGAAGAAAATTAATAATATCGTCCAACTTCTGATTAGGAGATATATACAGTGCAACAATCAAAATTTTTATCCCATTTTCCATTTGGCATTGATCCATACATAAATCACCAACTGCTGATTCTAGTGACCCATGAAAGTCAGGAGAAAAAACAGAAAAATCTATCGATGAAGTCACAACGTTAACAACATCATTCAAATCAAATCAAATCAAATCAAAACTCATTTATTCAAACTAGGCTGATAATCAGCACTTTTCGAACGTCAAAATTTACTTTACTTTACTTATTTACAAGTGACAGTCCCCCAAAACGCCCACCCTTCGACACTTCCTAGTGTTTTTGCTGGAAAGAAGAAGTGGCGGAACAAACTCTCCAGCAACACATCTGTCTGTTTGGTTAGAAGAACCAGACTCGATACAATACTATGTGTAAGTTAATATTACGATTGACTACAATCAATAATAAAAGGTATATAATAATAAAACATAAATTATATCAGTAAACTAATTTTGGAGAAAGAACATAAATTACAAACATTGTCTTGTGTTCAACTCAACGACCAGCTATTCTTATCATTTAAGTAGTCGTTAATGGAATAGTAAGCTTTTGAACAAAGATTAGATTTCACTTTGGCTTTAAATGCATTAAATGGCAAGTCTAAAAACGAAGATGGCAGTTTGTTATAAAATGTTATACCGAGCCCTACGAATGAATTATGAACTTTGTGAAGCCGGTGAAAAGGAGCGCGTAGTTTATGCTTATTTCTGGTGTTAAAGTTGTGAATATCACTGTTTTTAGTGTACAGGTGAATATTTTGTCTAATATATAAAATGTTGGCAAAGATGAACTGAGAAGCAACCGTGAGAATACCAATCTCCTTAAAAATATCTCTAAGAGAAACTCGGGCACCCAGCTGATAAATTGCACGAACGGCTCGCTTCTGCAGAACAAATATATTTTGAATATCAGCAGCTTTGCCCCACAGCAGAATACCGTAGGACATAACGCTGTGAAAATAACTAAAGTAGACTAACCGTGCTGTATCAACGTCAGTGAATTGTCTTACTTTTCTGACGGCGTATGCGGCCGAACTTAGCCTTCCCGCTAGGCTTGATATGTGTAATCCCCATTGTAATTTTGAATCTACTGTTATGCCCAGAAATACAGCAGAGTCGGCAGTTTCCAGCTCTTGATTGGCGAGGATAATATTGGGACCTAGATTTCTGACATTGGGTAAAGCGAACTTAATTATTTTAGTTTTCTTGGCATTAAGAACAAGGTTGTTTGTTGTGAACCAATCCGTGACCATTGATAGCGTGCTATTTACGTCGTCAAAATTGTGTCTATTCCTATCTACTTTAAAGATAAGAGAGGTATCATCTGCAAATAGTACAACGTCACAAAAACCTTTTAAATAATATGGTAGATCATTAATATAAACCAAGAATAAAAATGGACCCAGTATTGAACCTTGAGGTACACCAAGCCGAACCGGTAGTCTGGAAGATTTCGCGCCATTTACGTCTACACATTGGAATCTATTTTGTAAATACGAATCTATCACATTTAGGGCCTCGTTTTGAACACCGTAATGACGCAGTTTCCGTAAAAGCGTATCGTGATGTACGCAATCAAAAGCTTTAGAGAGATCGCAGAAAACACCGATTGCATTTTGCGCGTTCTCCCATGCGTTAAATATGTGTTTTAGCAAAGCAACACCTGCATCCGTAGTCGAACGACCCTTTGTAAAGCCATATTGATCATTATGAAGGAGATTATTTAAATTAAAATGTACTAACAACTGTTTGAGAATTAATTTTTCAAAAATTTTGCTAAATGCAGGTAAAATAGAAATTGGTCTAAAATTGCCAATATCATTTTTACTACCAGATTTAAATAGAGGGATGACTTTACTGCTCTTCATAAGATCAGGGAAAGTCCCCAAATCAACGCATTTATTGAAAGTAACAGCAAGACAGGGGGCTACAATGTCGATTATGTTACTTAATAGTTTAATAGAAAGGCCCCAAAAATCACCTGTGTTTTTAGACTTAAGTGAATTAAAAACGTTAACCACATCACGAGGCGTTACATGTTCGAAACTAAATACGTTACCACATTTAGACACGCTGCTATGCAAAAGATCTTCGGCTTTAGACGGCGACGAACTTAGGGAACGAGTCGTCGCTATAGGTATGCTGGCAAAATACTCATTAAAAGCCTCGGCTACGTCGGCTGCTTTATTAACTAATTTGTTACCCACCATGATCTCAAGGTGATTATCTTGTGTAACAGATTTACCCGTTTCATTGTTAATGATTTTCCAAGTGGCTTTAACTTTATTATTAGAATTTTTAATGGTCTCGCTTAAGAATTTTGATTTTGCAATAATACAAATCTTTTTAAATAATTTGGAATAATTTTTAACATACTCTAGAAAAGTTGTATCAAACCTGTATTGTTTAAGACCATACAACTCGTATAATCGGGCTCGACTTTTGTAAATACCTGGTGTGGCCCATTGGTTGAAGCCCACAGAAGGTCCCTTAATGTTAATAGTTTTAGACTTAAAAATAGATTGGTATTCATTTTGCACAACATCAAAAAGGGCTTTATAAATTTCATTAGGAGTTTCGTGCTCTACTATTGACGGTGTTACTTTAAGTGCTACATTATTTTTAAATTTATTGCAACGACTAGCTGTATGAGGCCTGCATTCTATTTTCTGCGGCTTTTTATTTAATGGCATAGGGAAGCTAGCTTTTAAGCCACAGTGATCAGAGGATAAGTCACTTAACACTAATTTGTCCTCGGCAACACAATCACTAAACATATTATCAAGACAAGTTGATGAAGAAGCCGTGATCCTTGTTGGTTCAAAAAACAGGTTAACTAAATTAAACGATCTAAACAGATTGAGAAATCTGATACTTAATGGAGTAACATCTAAGATATTAACATTAAAATCTCCACATAAAATTATAGATTTATTACTAGATTTTAACTTATTAAGTGAATCCTCCATTACAGATTCAAAACGAGTAAAGTCCCCAGAAGGGGGTCTATAAACACAAATTATTAAGTATCGCTCGAGTTCAACGCAAGACAACTCAATAGTGCGCTCAATGGAAAGATTAACTAAGTCTAAACGTTGTTTACATTTTAATTTGTTTGATACAAGAATTAAAGATCCACCGCGAATAGCATTTTTTCTCACAAAGGCACTCTGTACGGTATAGAAATCATCATTGATAAATGCTACTTCATGTTCCTTCAACCAATGTTCAGTTAGACATAAAACCTGAACATCATAATTCTCCATAAACAAACTTAACTCTAATTCTTTGCCAGATAACCCCTGCATATTTTGATGAACAACATTCAACACATGCAGCCTACCTGTTGTCGCACCTAACAGTTTAAACTACAAGGTGTATCAATAAAAGTGTTAGTATCTGTATAAGTGTTAGTTACAAAAGCAGTATTAGTATCACTACTAACAGAAAACGTTGGTAAACACATACCAGTGTCGCTGTGTATATTGTATGCTAAAAGGTTAGCAATACGTCGCTTAGAACTAGGTGGTAAAAACATTGTAAAGTTAGTCAGTCTGTAATCAGAGATAAATTGATTACAATCAAAATATAAAATAGCGTCACTGTGACGACATGTCCTATTATAAATTAACAAGTTTAAATCATATATGTACCTATTTTGCTCAATGGACAAATATTGAGAATAAGGCAAAGCACAGAAAATGAATTTACAATTAATGGTCTTGTTGAGATGTAACATCAAATGAACACATTCAATGATGTCCTTTTTACTTACATTTAAACTATTCCCATATAATAAAATAACAGTAGAATTGGGATTTATTTTAGTCAGTTTAATCTTACTAATTAATTGGCTAATACTGGCACTGGGTAAACAATTATTTATTACATAGTGTGGTGAACATTGATTAAATAAGGTACCAAAACCTTGACCAAACTTATCAGAAAATAAGTAAGTAGTATCTGTTAAAATAT
Source organism: Diarsia brunnea (assembly GCA_949774965.1). Lineage (NCBI taxonomy): Eukaryota > Metazoa > Arthropoda > Insecta > Lepidoptera > Noctuidae > Diarsia > Diarsia brunnea. The sequence continues at coordinate 1,192,790 of OX459005.1, read as the reverse complement.
TATTATTCTTACTTCTATCATCAATACTACCAGCTGGCTGAGCCACTAAGGGAGTAGGTGATTGGTGCTGAGGCTGTGGAATAACAGTGCAGGCACAGCTACAAGAAAGGTTATTCGCCAGAGACTCATACCTCTCCGCATTGTACGTGACCAGGTCCACCAGCTCATTGGCCTCCTGCATACGCTTACTCAGGTCTTGTTGAGAAGCCTCATATTTACTAAAGATATCCTTTAGTGCATATTCCCTAACAAACAGCTCATCCTGAAGGTTTTGAGTGTCGGTCTCATACATTGACCTACATAATTGTAATTCACTGTCACACTTCTTTAGATCTAGAATTAAATTTAAATTTTTTTGCCTTAGTTTTGTGTTTTCTTTATTAACTTTTAGGCGTTTCAAGGATTTTTTAATATTTCGAATTCGCTTATTAATTTTAATGTATTTTTTAATCTTATTATGACTAGTGAATATATTATTTTTACAGATAGTATCATTAGTTAAGTCTATGGTCACAATTGGCTCAACACATACAGGTCCTGACCGGCTTCCGACCAACTCATCATAAAGACTGCAGGTGTTGGCAGACTCTTCACGGTCCCTAAGCGATTCTAAGTGAATTATTGAGTGTTGGGCCCTACTTAGTTCTTGTTCCAGTTCAGATATGCGACTCAAAGCCTGATCGTAGGTGTCGCTACAATGCTGGAAGTTTGCAACAAGTTCACGGAGGTGCTTATGCTGGTCAAGTATGTCCATATGCTGTGTGTGTAGTTCTGCAAGCTCGTTCTTGAGTTGAGTATTTTTGTTCACCATCAACTCAATTTCCACCTCACTATCTTCTCTTTCCCTCAGCAGTTTGCTGCACTCATTTCTAGAAGCATCCAGCTCCCTCAGCGCTGCTTTCAGTTTGTCACTCATGTCACGAATGGTAGCTCCACGCGTCATCATATTGACTGATATTTACAAGCCAGACCTGAAATGTGACAGGAAACAGCTGAGTATATGAAGTGAATAAGTAATAATGTCAGTTGAGACTTGAGAAAGATAAAGGGGTTTTGAATTTAGAAAGAAGTAAAATAATTAAAACAATAGAAAAGTTTTAGAAAAGATTATAAAAATATGGAGGTATATGAGAAAAGAAAAAATAAAAACAAAACTGAGAATTATAGAAAAGCTATTTGAATTTATATTCTCCAACTTAAATACTACAGTTATTACTATAAGGACAAGCTATTTCAACATTGTTTTGATTCTAGAATGACTAAGGATGCAAATAATATGCGTTTTAGAGGGAATTTCTGAATTATTTATGTAACAAGAGGTTTACTTATAATACAAATTATAATATTTAAGTACAGCCAATTTCAGACACATTTTGTGTGTAGTATGGTTTGCAGTGTATGTTTTGTATGAGGCAAGTGTTTTCGTCCTCGATTTTGCTTCCACAAATCGTCAAGCAAAATGAGACATAAACGTAGCCGGTGTGTACTGGACGTCGCTCAGAGCCCTGAGCAGTGTTTGTGTGGTGTTTAGTATATTAATAACACAACAATTAGGTAAATCAAAACAAAATACTCCCCCGGTTCGAAGAATTCAAATCCACAGTTCAAACGTTGACAGGCCGGTACATGAATTATTGAAATATCAATTGTTTTTGAGTTTTCACAATAAAACTGGTCACAAACACTACGTGTGTCACTAAATACATCGATTCTAATATAAATAATTGAATTTAAATAAACTAAACACAATAAAACAATAATTTTAAAATAAATTAGTTACGAGGCCGTTTTTTCACGACCTGTCGCCAGTGTTGCCAGCGCTAAAAAAAGCGCATTAGAATTATGATATATTCCTACACCTCCTGCTCTCGTGCTCAGCCGTATCCCTACTACGTTGGAGAAAGTGAAAGTACTCTTCGTCTGAACCAACCGTGGTAGGGGCAAGAAAAAGATGGCGCGTAACGGAAAAATGTGACGGTAAATTTTTTTCCAACGCCGATAAAGAAGTTTCACTTCAAAAAAAACCTAACAAATTGACACTTGACAATTTCTTGAAATCAAAAATTGTGAGTTGCCTGTATTTAATTTTATTATTCAGTCAAAAACTTCCTCAAAGAATTTCTGTGAGCGTGTTAATTAATTTTATAAGCGTAAGATAAGATACTATTAATAGAAATTATCAATAAATTACATTATTTGAGCAAACATATTAATAAAAATAAATTAAATTATATAAATCAAATGTAACCTTCATAGCTCTAACCACTAAGAAAAACTATGACACAAAATAAAAGAAAAAGTAAATGACATCTTGACAACTGACGTAATGTCAGATGAAAAGTAAACATTGAAAAATTATTAGATTTAATATTTTAAAACAGCAAAATCAAAGTTAATAAATCGAATAAGATCGATTATAAGGCTGCCAACAAAAATAGTTGTCGCCAAGGCGCGACATGAGACGTAAAAGGACATTTTATAAAAGATGAGGATGATTAGTAAAAGTGTAAGTATAAATACTATATTTAAATACTGCATTAATAAAATAAATAAATAATTATAATTGCATAAGTTGATAAAAAATGCTATGCAATAGCTTTATCGCGGCAGTCTCCCGAGTGCCACACGTCTTTTTTATTTGCGTATTACAAAAAACTTTTTGGCAAAAAATAAAACCGACTTCAAAAACACCAAAAAGTTAAAAATAAACTTCTGAGGAAAAATCAGCTTCTGAAGTCGGTGACATTTGTTTGTTTGATTTCGTTTTTTGCCACCGACTTCAGAAGCTGATTTTTCTTCAGAAGTTTATTTTTCACTTTTTGGTGTTTTTGAAGTCGGTTTTATTTTTTGCCAAAAAGTTTTTTATTTTTCCATTTTTAGTTGTTCCCAAACAAATAATAGGTTTTATTTATCCCCAATAAATGGAACATTACATAATATCTTACTGTCCAAATCTGGGTGTACACATCTGCGTACCCCCTCAGATCATACAGGCGTGATGTTACGTCATGATGTTGTATAAACAATAAACATCCAAGCGATTGCAGCAATCACGACAGATTTGCCGTCTATTTTTGAAGAGTTCTATTGTATATCTCCGAAGATCAGGATTAGATCTTCACCAAATGTAAATGGGACCACCTCAGGAGTATACTCTTTCAAATAAAAAAAGAATTTTGAGAATCGGTTCACAAATGGAGGAGAAATCAGGTAACATACATAAAAAAAAAAAAAAAAAAAAATACATACACACGAACATAATAACCTCCTCCTTTTTTGAAGTCGGTTAAAAAGTACATGCCTTACAGCCATAATAAACACAGCATTTCAAATAATCAGAAAGATAAGAAATAAAAGATTACAAAGAGGAACTTTGAAACGGCTGTTCGTACCAAAAGAATCGCTTTATCCATTATTTAACACAGTGTTACGTTTTCTTTCCTTATGTGTGAACTAAGTAGGCAAATTGCGCGCCCGGGGGACGCTCTTCACTTTTTTATTCTGATAGCTGTGCTCCGGGCCGCGGTGAAATATTCAATAGATGCCGTAACAAAGACTTATAACTCGAGGAATCTTGTAAAGCTTTCTTGGCTGTTTTATTTGCTTTTAGTGTGTTTTTGTAGTGTTATTGCTTTTGCTGAACAGCGCTGGGGAAATGAGGGTGTATTTTAGTAGGTACACCTCTGTTTAACACATCTGAGAGAGCTGCCGCTGCCGTGACGATATTATTCAGGGGGTTGCTATTTAGTGGTTAAACGGTGAAGGACAATATCATTAAGAAACCGGCATATCATATTTGAACTATATATTCTAAGATATTTGGCATACACCATAGAGAGGGCAGGCCGTTGTCCCAACAGTAGAACGAGTGAAAATAACACCAAAAATCTAGAACAGCAAAAAAATAAAAGATGCCGCGACAAGTGCTTTTCGACTCCGCTAAAGTATAGTATAAGGTACACCCATTAGTGTTTTAATCTCACAGATAGTGAAGAAATAAGGTTTGATAATGCACAGCTAACTAGCTTCTACTTCAAATTGCCAGTTAAATTAACGAGATGTGAGGTTTAAATAAACATGGCAGTTTAACCCCCGGCAATAATTCTGTTATTGTTTTACCAGGAACTGAAACATTGCAAAATATTTTATGAAGCAGGTAACAGGATATGAATCCGAGCGAAATATTCGACACATATGCCAATATTTACCCGTTTTCATCAGCAGATATTTCGATATTCGGGGCAGTTGACAGTATGAATGATACTATAGTATGTACATTTACACAGAAACATTTTTATGTCACGGCAAAGCTGAAATCAGGAAGCAAAAATACCAATTACCTTTTACGAGAATTGTCAATGATCGGACATTATACGACAATTGTCAACGTTAATAGACACACATACAGGCACTAAACATTGATGTGTGCACTCAAACCGAATCCTGATTAAACGATATACTGGTGAAAGAGAGAAGGGGAATATCCCCCTCTCTTTCTCGCACACTTAAGCTCATGTTTCATTGTTTTCGGTCATTTGGATATGGTCGCTCAAACGCGACGGTCGTCGGCATTAAATTCAATTTTATACTTTTATTGATTGTTTCACTTTTATAACGCTGATTTTATTGTTTTATGGGTTTGGGTCCTGTTTGATGGGTGAATGTACATTTTTTATAGGGCTATAAAATATGCAAAATTGTTTCTTAAGCGAAATGGAACTAGCATTTTTGTATTTTATGAGTTGCAAAAATATTGTGTTGTATAAAATATGGGATTTGGTTTTCACTATGAAATAGAACGAGGCCTATGTCCAGCAGTGGACGTCTTTTCTCTGAAATGATGATACAAAAAAAAGGGGAGTTGCGAGATTCTGCATGCAACAAGTAAACAACTCACGTTCTCAAAGTCACACAACAGAGAAGACAAAAAATACCTGTAGATTAATCCTAAAAACTCAAAAACATGAATCACAATACATCTCAGGATATATATTTTCATAAGCTTAAGTCTCATAAAAGTCCGTATCGACTCTAATATTTATGTCGGGGCCCGTTCTGTCGTGTGCACGCGTATTTCTTTATTTTATTTCCCTTGCGAGCTTCGTACACGGCCGTATCTCTTGATAAAAGGCAGCACAATAACTGGGAATACTCTGGAATGGTCTGTTTATTGAGCACTTCGTAAATGCCGATGGTATTCTTCGAGCTGGAGGAATGGGTCCGGTATGTAGGGATGTTACGAGAGGGAGTGAGTGATCGGTTAGGTGGCTTTGTCATGTATTTGTGACAAAAGATGGCTGTCTGTTGTACAGAGTTTGGAAGCAGTTTTGTTTTTCGATAAAATCATTGTACTGTTTCGCCGTTGTTGTTTTTGTAGGTTAACTCGTTTGTTTGGCATTTTATCCTTAGTTATTAGTACATTTCGCATTATTGAAATTAATTTTAGAAGTCTATTACTCATTGAATGCCGTTGACACTCACTGAGCACTGCATACACGCTTATCTATTCTATACATATAATAAATCTGTAGAAAAATCTTTTTTGTACATCGAAAATATTAAAAAAAAAAATTGACAGGGTATTAAAGTATAACCAACAGAACACATTTCCAGCATTTTTGGAATTTTTGTCTGTTTGTCTGTTTGTCTGTTTCGATGACTAAGCATCACGTCAAATTCACGAAACGAATGTAGGTAACTTTTATACATAAATATTGTGCGTAACTTAGGCTATTACTTAGGCTTTGTTTCATCGTAATCGGTGCTCTCTATCAAAAGATATGCGCATTTATAGTTTTCAAGAAGAACTTATCATTATGGTCAAGAATGAGACAAGCAACGACATCTATTGAACGAACATGGTACTTATTAATAAGTGCCTTCACAAGATAATTTTAAATAAGTTATGATAGCAAAAGGTACGTAGATATTAGTCTAAAATGACGCTGCTTTCAAAATCTACATAGCCTAAACCCTATAGCGTGTTTGATCGCTCTTTTTTAGCAGTTTATCTTCGTCTTCGATAGATGGCGTTATTCATTTGATGTCATTTTCTGAACCGCGGTGTTATTAAATAAACATATTATTATGTTTCGTGAATAGTCAACAAATAAAGATTTACCAATTACACAGTATAAAAATACTATTTTTTTTAACTAAATTAAAATTAGATAAAACCCACGACATATTTTTTTTGTACCGTGTGGGAATCGAACCTGCGACACGCAGTGCTACTGTTAATCGTCCAGACACTGCGCCAAACATGTCTTTATATAGATGTGGTGTGTTGTTAGCCCTAAGTATGTGTCGAGGCCGCGGTATTTCTTTCGAACAACCCGCAGCCCCGCCGGGCGTCGGTCCTTGGGGGCCCCTTCAATGTTGCTGACATCCCTTTGAGGCGCGCGTGGAACACGAACGCGCCTCCATCGTCATAGGACGGACAAACGATTAACTAGCCCGTTACTCACCGTTCACAGGCCCGCGCACAGAGGGCCCGCGCCTACGGTGGCCGGAAGCCATGACGTAGCCCCCGATGCCCGGAGCGTCTCCCGCGGCGGCTGGGAAGAGGGGTTGTGTCCCTCTTACGTTCACCTCTTTCGCTAGCATTACTGCTTCGCAGAAGGAGGTGACGGTGTTCCATTTCAGATTCGATGTCCCAGATTCGGTACAGGTACCTCTCGAAAAGCTTCTAATCCCCCCTTTTTTGTGGTTCGTAAATTATCAAATGACTCATCCCGCTCTGGGCGGAGCGGAAGAAAGTGTCAGACTTCTACTGACTAAAAACCACCTACGTTTCTTCTTAGCTCTTTGTGTTTCGGGGCCGTGGTATCTCTTGCGGACAACCGTCAGCCCCGGCAGACGACGGCAACGACAAGGACAGTCGACAGGTACTGTCGTTGGCGCGTTCGTGTTCCACGCGTGCCTCAAAGATATGTCAGCAACAATTAAGGGGCACCAAAGGACCCCTTAATTGTTATATATGATGTACCTGTAATGTACCCTATAATGTACCTGTTTCAAATTTCTTCAAGATCCGTTCGGCCGTTCTGACGTGGTTGATTAACAAACATCCATCCATCTAAACTTTATTATTAGACATAGTCAGTACTTTGCATTACCCTCTTCTTATTTTCTACAGCGTCAGTAAGTTAACGTAGGGCAATGATTTAACGTACTTTTATCTAAGCGACGCATTTTAGTTTCCGACAAGCACGCGAACGAAGTCGCGGGCACAGCTAGTTATTAAATATTATTACTTTGTTTATTATGTCACACACAAAATTTTGAGTGCTACTCACACATTTCCGGCATTTTAAACTAATATACAATTGTACGCAATCGTAACCCTCAAAACGATATAAAATAAAATAATATTTTCTCCATTGAACCTTCAATAACACCCCAAAAATCCCTTTATTCATTAAAAACCACGTCAACGTCCACCCCGCAATTACATGAAAGCGTGAAACAGCAAGTAATTCGCCGACACCCGCACCCCGCACCCCGCAGCCCCGCATACAGGGGATTGTTCACGCGATCGTCATCAGTAGTTTTCACGGCGGCGTCTATTGTTCGCGTAATTAATTGTATCCGCTCCGATCGTATCGGCCCGACGATTTGTACGTTGTTAGGGTGCCACGATTTCCACCTATTTATTGTTACACTCTCTACCTGGTCGCCGTGAGAAAGGTTCTCTTTATATGGAAACTGTTTGAACGGTTTTGTAAGGATGTGGATGGGGAGAGCTAATGAGCTTTTGTAAGTATTTTTTAATAAGATTTGACTGTAGTACTAGTCAGAGATTCGCGTCTTGGTAATGAATTCGCTTTCGGAGGAGTATGCTATCACAAAATATTTTGATTGTCCTTTTAATTAAAATGACAATAAATTATTATTGGAAGTTGGTGTGTTGAAGAAGACATTTTGCCTAAAAACTGTTAATGTTGTACTCACATTTTCCTTGATAATTTTATTCATTTTACTTCACTGCAGGACTGTAAATGTTATAATTTGCTGAAAATAAAATTAATTCAGTAATCGTCAGACTCTTTGACAGCCCTATTCGAGGTGCAGAGCGTATTAGGCGTGACAAATGTATGGATCGCGTGGCCGCAGCGTGGCCGCAGCGTGACACAGCTAGGCCTGGCTCAAAGGTTCCGTATAATTTGTGTCGTCACTGACCTTGAGAATATAGGACGAAATCTTAGAGGAAATCTCAGAATTTAATGTGATTTTAATGTGGGGTTCTAAATAGAAAGAGTTTCAATATTCAAATAAAAAAATTTGAAACTATTTATTACATCATGCATTCATTAATTTAAAAAATACAGTAACAATAACGCTCAATCTATCATTCTAGATTATGTGCGCTATCGAAAAAATAATGATTCAAAGCAATATTTTAGTGACTATCGAAGTTCTTAAAATGAGTCATTTAAATCCATGTCAATTTACATACTCATTGCCATATATCATATTATATTGGCCATTTGGTGGTGTACTGTTAAGTTTACCTCTGCCTTACCCCTCGGGGATTACCGGCGTTATGTTAAAGCTGTATTTGATTTCTGGATCTTTACAAATTAAATAATATTTTTTAAGTTAAAGGTCTTATAGAATAGATTTGATACATTAGCAGACCTATAATGGTTCCTAAGGCTACAATGACCCCGTCGGGGCTGCGGGTTGTTCGCAAGAGATACCGCGGCCTCGACATGAAGGGCTAAGAAGGAACATGAGTGGATTTTAGTCAGTAGAAGTCTGACACTCCCTTTCGCTCTGCCCAGAGCAGGAGGGGTTATTTGATGATTTCCCAACCCACAAAAAAAAAAGGCTACAATGACTGGGACACGGGTTCCTTCTGAGAGATAGTAAACCTTAATTCCTAGGTCTAAGAACCAAAAATTCCGAGCTTGTTATACACATCACGTCTTCGTATGTCTGGTCCTAAGACGTAGGTCTGTATGTAACCTATTTGTTTTCTCACAATGTGAAAAAAAATACTACAAAAACACAAAAACAAACAATAAATATTTAATCTTCATATTTGTGGCTATCGAATATACATTTATAAGACCAATGAATAACAAAGTCTGCTAAGTTAACTAAAGTAATGCAACTATATGTAATACTTAAATCTCTGCGTCGTGCAACAGTTTCTGAGACACAACTTGCTAATCTCTGGAGACCGTAACTTGTCAATATTAGTGAGTGTCAATACAAATCTCGGGCAGCACACAATATGCTTACAATCTAGTATTAATCCAATAAATAACATCGCCTTGGGGACTTAAGGTTGCTTGTTCATTGAAGCAGGGCGTGCGGGCGGGGTGAACCATAGCGAGGAATCAGGCGGTCCTTAACAAGAGACTGCGGGTTGTTCGCAAGAGATACCGCGGCTTCGACATAATGGGTTAAGAAGGAACATGTATGGATTTTAGTCAGTAGAAGTCCGACACTCACTTAGCGGGAGGGGTTATTTGATGATTCCCCCCCCCCCCAAAAGGCTCTCTTGCTTTTTATCCTTCTTCTCTTCCTATCTCTTAAAACGAGATTATCATTATTCTTTTCAGTAGCTCTTGTGAATTATAATACATTACTTAAATAGTATTATTGTTTTCCATAGATAGATAGATAGATATAACTTTCTATTTTTAGACATAATTCTAATAGAATGTTACTTTCGCGCAACAGCCAAATTTTTCTCGAGGGTCTTTTTACACGCACTAGAACAGTGCTATGGCTCAGTGCTAGAGCAAAAAGGTGGTCGATTGTAGAAATGTGTAAACTGGAGACAACTTTGCATTTAGGTATTCCATTGTATAGCTATCTCTTCTAACTTTTTACCTCTGAGCACCACGCGTTAAGCCGTAGCTGAAACTTCACCGTTCGAGCCCATTTTGCGTGGATATAAATTTCGTGAAATCGCTCTCCGCTTCAATGGACATTCAGCCTTAGCTGGTCGTAATCTTGAGCAACTAGAAGTCAAATGGGGGTGAAAGCGAGTATTGACTTCTACTACTGGGATGCATTTGATTACCTTTGTGTACTGTAATTTGAACGTCGCGTGTCGGCCTGTTGCCGTTAGTGCCAGTGGACTGGTCATGTCTGAAGAAGGACAACGGCTGGTGGAGCACACGAGTCCTGCAGTCCTCACGAGCATTACACGCCCTGCAGTTACATGGACCAACAGTAGGCAGAGGGCAGGGTATTATAGCGTAGCTTCAGAGAGGCTTGGGACAGTGGACTGGGATAGTCTGCGTTGAGTGATAGATTGTCTTATTTAAAACATCAGTACGAGAGACAAACAACGAGAATTTAGAACAGTGCGATGGGAATGAATCACTCAGTCAGTGTGATAAGGGTGTTTAATATTGTACAGTTTGTCTTATTCACTCTTTTTAAATGTATTCTTGTAGGAGGTTCTGAGTCACGAAATATAATCAAATGGAGGAATAGTTTATCATTCAATAACATATCAAATGAACAAGTCTTTTCATCATCATCATCATCATCAAAAGCCCGACTTCACCCACTGCTGGGTATAGGCCTTTCATTTCTTGTACCAATCTCCACGTTCCTGTACCAGCCTCATCCAAGTTTTCACCCAATGTCAACTATGTCGTCTGCCCATCTCATTAATGCATAGTTTCACTTACATCAGCCAAAATAAAAAAAAAACGCAAAGATCTAAGACTCTATAATCCAGCAGTGCAACAACATTTAGACACCAATTTAGATTATAACGCATTTTGTACCAATACAGGAAACTCTTTTACAAAAAACAGAACAATTGCAATTAACGCGCTCAGCAGCCCGATTGATAAGATAGCAACTGAGTAAGCAGAACTTAATAAGGAAAACATACGAGAATACGCTAGGGACTACTACTCAAAGAAAACAAGATTTACTTCGATGGAGTACCTGTCCTGCCTTGTTACGTCACTCACAGGAACAATATCAGGTTGTAATCCAATAGTAGTTATTTTGTTATCATGAATATGCTGATTAATAGACATGAGATGAAAACATGCTGCGCTGACCCAAAATAAATTGTGACAGCAGCGGAAGAATGATGACCATGAAAATGTTAAAGACATGTCATCACTTCATCATCACAAAGGGTTATTGTTTTGCTCAGAAACCGGGTTGTGATTGTTTAGTCAGACGCTCCATTTAAAATAGTGATATTTGGTAAGTGCTTAAGTTTTCATCTCTATTAGTAGTTGGTAGTATTATATTTATAGTATTTTTTTATTTTATTTTATGTTTTTATTATTATTATTTCCTTCATTCATTTTCTTACATACTAAATACATTTTTAAATATATTTCTTAAAAAAACATTTAAAAATATAAAAAACAGTGGCCCACATTGCCCATTGGGAACAGGGTCTCTTATTATTATTATTTATTCTTTTATTATTATTATTATTTATAGTTTACATACGGAGATCTTCTTCTTATCGTGTGGCAGTAAGGTCTAACGACCCAACACACCTATAGTGTCAGAGTTATGGTTTGACGTCCGCCCTTCGGCGGCTGGGACCACCGGCTTTTACGTGCCTTCCGAAGCACGGAATCATCTTTTTATCAGACAATCACGTGAGGTGGGGTGAAGAGGTGAGGGAACAATGAAATACAACCAAGTACTTTTCCCTTTTATTTTGTTAAAACATTGCCGCACACTAGACAGTTATCCTGTATCGTGCATGCGTTTACCAACATTTGAACTCACATACACAAACAGCCAAACCCGTGTTCCGTGTTGAGAATTTGAGATCGAACGCGCGACACGGAAGGCAGCAGTCAATCGCTCAACCACTGCGCCAAACGTATCGTCAAAAGTACTATTTACTTGCCAAAATAGTGTTCATAGCAGTTTAAAGTCTCATGGCAAGAGTTTAGAATGTCCATAAATGGAGGAAATCGCCAAGTCAAGAAGACGGATGAAAGATAACTGCAAAAGGGCTGTACCCGCACACGTGTTTATAACCGGTTACACGTTCACACAGGTCACGTACTTGACGTAAGAATCGACAGCATCTTCAGCCTTTTCTCGTAAACGTACTTTGCGAATGCAATCTTCTTCTTGTAGTACGTCACGCCGCGCCGCGCCGTTCAAATATGTTGATTCAAAGCTGGCTGCTGGGATTGTCACGTTGGTTTAGTGATCGCAAACGCTACTGCAGACCATAAGGTCCTAGAATCGATCCCCATGTTTGACAGAAGGTTTTAAAATCAAGACGTTCAAACTCTCGACACTTACAAAGTCAACTATTGGGTTGAATTTAACCATTCTTTCTGCGAAGTTCAAAAACTACTCATCATGTTCTTTCATAACTTGTTAATACCGCTTTGGGTATTTCCAGTTGGTTTGGATCTTTTCCAGTGTTATTTTGTCAAAGTACAGTAATGTCATGGGATCAGCGATGAGACTTGAGCTTTGGAGAGGACATAATATTGTTTGTCATCATTATGCATAGTCAAGGCAGTCCTAATTAACATTCAAAATTACTGTTATTCCTTCTATTATCAATGCAACGTTTCACCTCACTGATCACAACTAACATAAGTAATATTACACTAGGGTGTTTGGGGTCGTTAGACCTTACTGTCCGCACGATAAGAAGAAGTAAAATTACGAAATAAAGCGTATCCTGCCTATCATTTCCAAAGGTCAGGAAGCGTGCATTTACGTTTCGTGTGATCAAAATCTAGAACTTCCTCACTAGAGTTAATGATTTCCATTGGAGTTTTATTTGTAATATTTTAGTCCCCTGTAATAAGGAGCGAGTGTAAGAGCTCGTGGCTTAATAGAGGAGCTCGTGGCTTAATAAGAACTGCCACTTGGGTCGATCTTTAGGTAAAGCTGTGCTTTCCTAGGTCGGTCTGTGGATGGGTGACCGCCCGACATACCGTGTTTCCTCCGTGCCTCGGAAAGCACGTTAAACTGTTGGTCCCGGCTGCCATATATAGATCTTTGGCAGTCGTTACAGGTAGTCAGTGACCTGAAATTCTGACATCCAGTCTTACCAAAGAGTATCGTATTACCTAGTATTAATTGGGTTGTGGAGGTCAGATAGGCAGTCGCTCCATGTAAAATACTGATATTCAGCTGCATCCGGTTAGACTGGAAGCCGACCCCAAATTAGTTAGGAAAAGGCTAGGCAGATGATGAATAAGGAGCGAGTCTATTACCATCAACGGTGCACATTCTATACTCCGGACTTGCTACTGAAATATTTCAGATTAAAAAATCAATACAATTTCTTAAACCTGGGATTTGAACCCATACTCAGCATAGCACTGACAAGCGCTTGCGAAAACTAGACCAACGAGGCAGAGAGAAAAATATTGGTCATAAATCCAATAAAGTTATTATATTTCATCAATCGCCCCTACTCATCACTTATGTTTGCTATGACCACAGAGTAGCAACAAGGCAACAGTATGCCAACAATATTGGTCAGTAATCCAATAAACAGTAGTTATTATGGCGCACTCAATATGTCCGTGTCGCTCCTAACAATTAGTGGGAGATCCACTAAGTCGTCGATGATTTAGTGTTGCTTGTGTGTGTGTGGGGCAAGTCATGAGATGTTGAATCGGAGAAGATGGCGTCTGTTGGAAAAAAAATAGTTCTTAACGACTCGAACTCCTATCGGTAACGTGGCATCAGAGTGTAGAGCATTTTTTTTTTTTAAAGACGTTGCCCCCACACTAGGAATTTCTCCTGTATCGTGGGTGCGTTTACAAACATTTAAATTCACATACACAAACACACCCAGACCCAAAACAACTATCTGTAGGCCATACAAATATTAGTTCCGTGCGGGGATCGATCGCCACTGCGCCAACCGTGCCGTCAGGTGCCATTGGTGGTATACTGACGGGTTGAAGTTGAAAAAAAAATCGATTACAAAAAAAAATAATTTCATACCTTATCGGGACCTTATAGGATGGTTTTTAGGATGACCAGCAAACATAAAAGTTAGCTGTATGTAAGTGAGGACAATTTTTATCAGTCGCGTAAATGAACTTCGTTTTTTCGGTAGCCGAGTACCGTAGCATGACACACGGCCAAGTCACCATCATCGTCATTTCAGCGTTAGGATTAACTATTTGTTCAGTACTCCTGTGCTACTTAATCTAGCGGATTACTAGGTCTAGTCCAAGTAAATTTTATTTTATTTTGTATAGTCCCGATACTAGTAATTTTTCTTGTATCTTGGGTACGTTTACAAGCATTCAAACTCACCTACACAAACCAAACACCCAGACCCGAAACAACTATCTGGGTGGGCTATAGAAATATTTGTTCCGTGCGGGGATCGAACCAGCGACATGCAGCGCAGCAGCCACTGCGCCACTTTAGAGAACTGTTACCCAAATTTCCAACGTACAAACTGAATTTTAAAGACGACACGGTTGACGGCACGGTTGGCGCAGTGACTGAGAGATTGGACTGCTGCGCTGCGTGTCGCGGGTTCGATCCCCGCACGGAACAAACATTTGTATGGCCTACATATAGTTGTTTCGGGTCTGGGTGTGTTTGTGTATGTGACTTTGAATGTTTGTAAACGCACCCACGATACAGGAGAAATTCCTAGTGTGGGGCAACGTTTTTTTTTTAAAAAAAGCCCCATTTTCCTACGAAATCGCTAACACCTACAACTAGTGCCACGTACTATCGGTCTCGTCGTTCGGTCGGCACTTATTGGATACGCGCAGTTATTACTGCCGTTAGTGGGTATTTGGCCGAATTACGCGCGTAATAACTTTGTCGAACAACACTGGGACGCGAGACGATACTGCGACAAGTGTAGGTTCTTCAATGATTGAGTACGAGTCGTATGACGGATGTAGGGGGTTCTTTATTGATGGGAGTGGATTGTGAAGGAAACATACATAAAAACCTCTAGGTATCTAGCCGCATGACTGCCTTGTTCTGTTGCTTGTGCAGTAAATCAACAAGAAATAAAGGGAAAGAAAAGAGAGAGAGAGAGAGAGAGAGAGAGAGAGAGAGAGAGAGAGAGAGAGAGAGAGAGAGTAATTTTCTATTGTAATAATTTATTATGTGTACCCGATATGTGCACGCCCCATGTGGCAGAAAGTGATGAGACCGTTTATTTTGTAATTTAAGACCATGTATTGTACCAAGTACGGACAAATAAATGAATTTGAATTTGAAAGTTATCAAGTCTTGATGACTTTACTATTTCGTCAATTATTAGAGTACCTGCTTGCTTATGTCCGAATTTTGGACCAAACATATTTCATCTGCCTCGTTGATCCAGTGGTCGCAAGCGCGACTGCTGAGCATGAGGTTCTAGGTTCGATTCCCGGGTCGAGCCAAGTGTGATTGGGTTTTACCATCAAGTGTTTTTCAGTGATGGCCCCCTACTACATACGTCGTAAACATTACTGGTTAAAAAAAATACAGTAAGCATTTTTTTAATTATTTTATTAATATGGGTGTACTTTAAGGTAAACCTGCTCAACCTTTTGTGTAATAGGGAAGTTAACAAAAAAAAAAATTGCGTTACATAGATCCGTATCCGTTACATAGATTTCCAAAAAATATTGGACACGTATTTTTTATTTTTTCAAGTAAACAAACAATGAAGACGATACAGAATTGAAAACTCGTGTGACGTCATATTCTAAGACATTAGTATGACATTTTTTACCGGTGAATGACGTCATAACCCCCCCCCTTAAATCTTTGACGCGTTTTATCTTCGTCAATTTTTATTGATTTGATAAAACAAAAAATACGTATCCAATATTTTTCGATAATCTAACAGACGGACTAATTAGAATCATATTTTTTTTGGTAAGTAAAAATCCCTAACTAATCAATTTACTTTTGGAGGAAGACATACAAACGTCTATTCTTTATGTGAGTATGTAGACAGAAGTTTGCTGCTCCAAAACTAACATACTCCTTTTACTTCATCCAGGTACACAGTCCTACATTTAGTTTTACACGTGAGGTCGTAATTAGGATCGCAGGCCTGTAGACGGTGAGTGATGGGTAAGCTCGCCGTCCGTCCGTCTTATGACGACGACAGGCCGTGTCGACGGCGCGTTCGTGTTCCACGCGCGCCTCAAAGAGATGTCAGCAACATGGAAGGGGCCCGTAAGGGCCGACGCCTGTCGAGGCTGCGGGTTGTTCGCAAGGGATACCGAGGCCTCGACATGAAGGGCTAAGAAGGAACATGGGTGGTTTTTAGTCAGTAGAAGTCTGACACTCCCTTTCGCTCTGCCCAAGAGCGGGAGGGGTTATTTGATGATTTACCACCCCCCCAAAAAAAAAGGTCGTAATTAGGATCAATCTTAAGGTTACGTCGCACCCCGTCGGGGCTGCGGGTTGATCGAAAGAGATACCGCGGCCTCGGCACAAGGGCTAAGAAGGAACATGGGTGGTTTTTAGTCAGTAGAAGTCTGATACTCCCTTTCGCTCTGCCCAAGAGCGGGAGGGGTTATTTGATGATTTCCCACCCCCCAAAAAAAAAAAATAAGTCGTAATTAGGATCTTTAAAGAGAATGTCCAGGGGAATCGATACCACAAAGCAAGTCCGATTAATTGAATTGCAAACCTGACTACCAAGTTTTGGTACTGAATTACTTACTGGCTAATCTTTTTACGTCGGTTTGAGCTCGTGCCAACCTAGCAGAAGTAGATTGTTATCTTCACCTAAACAGATCACGATACTCTGATCTTAGGCTAACTTGCTCCCGAGTAATCTAAAAGACAAACACAAATTTACAGTATACCGTACGTTGGTGGGGATACTTTGACTTTAATAGGAAGACACTTGTTTATTATATTTATTATTTATTTTATTTGTTTAGGAATACTTACAGTCTCATAGACGGCACGGTTGGCGCAGTGGCTGAGCGATTGGACTGCTGTGCTGCGTGTCGCGGGTTCGATTCCCGCACGGAACAAATATTTGTATGACCTACAGATAGTTGTTTCGGGTCTGGGTATTTGTGTATGTGAGTTTAAATGTTTGTAAACGCACCCACGATATAGGAGAAATTCCTAGTGTGAGGCAACGTTTTGTTAAAAAAAAAACTATAATTAAAACAATAATCTTCTGCCTATCCTGGTGTTTGCACATCATAATTATGAGCGGTATTGAAAAAGTCAACCTCCTCGCCAAATTGGGTGACTCAATTTAAATTGTTATCGATACACTAAGAAGAAGAAGAATAGGAAGGTAAGAGGTTAAATTATACTGATTTTACTACCACTGACATGTAGCCTACTGTACGTACCCATTGGCCAACATATTCGTATTTTGCTTATACTCTGAACTACGTGTAGATTTACTTATTTCCAACTAGCTAGAAAATCATCAGTACATGAAGGAAAACATCGTCAGGAAACCTGAGAGATATTTTATCATCAGGTAAGGCACTAACCATCCCGTCGGGGCTGCGGGTTGTTCGCAAGAGATACCGCGGCATCGGCATGAAGGGCTAAGAAGGAACATGGGTGGTTTTTAGTCAGTAGAAGTCTGACACTCCCTTTCACTCTGCCCAAGAGCGGGAGGGGTTATTTGATGATTTCCCGCCCCCAAAAAAAAAAAAATTAAAAAAAGGCACTAACCATGTCTTATAGAACATGTAGAAATATTAGTGTATGCTTAATAACTTTCTTCTATTATAGAAAGACAAGTCTGGGATCACTGTAAATAAAAACCTTTTGCCTACACAAACGAAAGAGTTTTTATTGAGAATTTCAATTATTTGACTGTAAAAGGCAATTGTGTTTAGGACAGTCCAATTCCGCTAGATTAATGACTGCGCCGGAAACTGTTGGGCACTTGACTGAAAGTCGTGGACTTCCTAAAAGAAGTGTCTTCAAAGCCGTCTGTAGTTTTGCTCGTACAGACAGAAAATCCTACGATCGGTTAAATGTTTGTTTAAACCGGTACAGACATGATCTGTAGAATGCGGATGCAGATATCGTACAATCACATTTTAGTAGTCAGAGACCGTGTTTTAAAGCCGCGTCCGCTACTAATTTAGTCCGTACGGCCCGATTGGTCAGACTGGTACACAAAAACTCTGCCCTCTTTAGGTTCTGTTCTTTGGAGGACAGAATCATCAGTATCATCATAATTGCAGTCGAAAGACGTCCACTGCTGGACTTAGGCCTCCCCAAGTGTCACCACATTGACAGAGGCATTGACATTCCCTTTTATTTTTCTTTTTTTCTGTACTTTATCCGTCCTTCAGACGAATACCATCATCATCTTCCTGCCCTTATCCCATTCTATTTGGGGTCGGCGCAACACGTTTTTTTCTTTCATTCTTCCCTGTTAGACGTCACGGTGACATTTATTCCTTTCTCTTTCATATCATTCTTCACACAATCCATCCATATTTTATTTTGCTTTCCTCTCCCTCTCCATCTATCAATATTTAGATCCATTGTTTTTTTTTCATCTTCACACGAATACCACCTAATCAAAATTGACAAACAGTCCCATAAAATTAAACCACACCACTATACATACATTTACCAAACCGAAACACTCCAAATATCTAGCGTAGTTCCGAAAGGGCTGTAATGAAGGACGAATCACGGAATGGAGGCGTAACCGCAACCTAATTCCAAAGTCCGTGTGTCGCGGATATGTCCGAATATTTGCGGATATGAGCGTGCGTGCGGATATTTAAGGGCTGAGTCGGGTCGACGTGTGACTGATGTTGCGGTGCCTCTAGTGTACGTGAATAATTTATATGTACGGTGTGTTTGTGTGTGTGTTTGTTTGCTTTAAGAATTAGGTTATAGAACCAAGATGTCGGGTGTCTCAGAGATTATTGGAAGTTAGACATGGGTGTGTTGTTATTTTAAGAAGATTTCTTATTGTTAAAAAAATCAGGCGTACCTGTACGGGAATGTAGCCCCACCTGCTAAATCAGTTTACTAGAAAATCATGTAAGGGGCAATGACATGACTATCGAAGACGTTTATTGAATAGGGAAACTGCTAGTAACTGCTATATCGTAAGTTATACGCCTCCCAATTAGAGACTTTTTTTTTGGCGGGTTGGAAATCATCAAATACCCCTCCCGCTCTTGAGCAGAGCGAAACGGAGTGTCAGACTTCTACTGACTAAAAACCACCCATGTTAATTCTTAGCACTTCATGTCGAGGCCGCGGTATCTCTTGCGAACAACCCGCAGCCCCGACGGGAATTAGAGACTCCTCTGTTTTCGACTCAATTCTGTTTTCGATTCAATTTTTATTTATTTTTTTATAGAACCCAAAATTAAAAAGTAGTCGTTTTAAAACAGACATAGCTAAATATATTTTTCCAAGACCACCCACGGGTCCTGCCAATACTCCATTCGGAAAGTAATTTACAAGCGAACAGTTCGTCAAGATTCTTCTCACGTATACCGTTACAGCGATACACTTGGAAGGCCTCAAAGACTTGTCGATTTATTTTTATAAGCGCACTGACTTTACGCAAGAGATGAGGGTAGAATCGTAAAAGAGCGCTTTAAAATGGCTCCGTTTTTATTACTTTTGAGTTAATCATTACGTAGTATTTTAGGAGTTACGTGTTTCATTTGCGTTTTGGAAGTGTAAAATGGTGAAGGTATTTTTGAAATGTTCGAAATCGTTTTCAGTGACTATAAACTAGGATCGGAGTTTGGCTTGGTGCTGAAATTGTATAATCACGAGCAATCTTATGTATACACGCAGCAACTTTTAAGTGATATCGTACTGTATTGATTGGTATCTTAATATATCGTCAGTCAGTATAGCATCGCATTTATTAACTCATACTATTACAAAATATGTATTATTTTAAAATAGAAACTGTTGTTTCACAAGAAAATCGGGTTTACAAAAAGTTTTATATTTTATATTGCTGCGTGTATACAAAAAGTTTGCAGATGAAATACGTGAAATTGGTCCTGCATTTACCTACAGTGCTATAATCATCTACAATGCAATACAAAGGTTTATTTGCGCTTTAATGAGGGAGAGCTGTTGGTAAACATTCGTGAAATTGATGTGGAAATATAAAACGGTGGCTTTAGTTCCGATTTTGGCCACGGGCCAAAATATCCAAGCTGCGCTATGTTTTTTCTAATGAAAAACTTTAAAGGAACACATCAACATATTACACGTTTATTCAAACCCAGACGATTCAAAACCGTATTCCAAAAAAACACCCTTATCTTGAAGAAAAACAACCTTTAAACGGCTGAGCTAAAGACTCGGCTCGCATCCCCCTTTTGATAAAGAGATTAGTGAGGAGAGGCTCTTTATTCAGGCAATACTTAGGGTTTATCTGGTAAACGGCGGATCAGGATGTAAGAGATAACACGTCGAGGTTTTCTTTTTATTCCATTTTTTTTCGTTTGGATGTTGGTTTGTACACCTGTTTTATGTGGGGTCGAATGCAAACAGCAAAAAAACACATTACTTAACTAACTTAAAGATATTATGATGTAATGTGTTTTGAGCTGTTTGCATTTTTTTGGTTGTTTAGCTTTTATTATCTTCATTTATTTGAGGTCGATGTGGCGAACCTGGGGGAGGCCTATGTCTAGTAGTGGACGGCTATTGGCTGAAATGATGATGATGATGATTTGGGGTCGTTGCAGCATCTCTTCTTCCTTCTCTATTAGTTGTTATCTCAATAGCCACCAGCTTTTCAGCCACATATAACTGTATGTAGGATGCAGTTTATTTATCATTTATACTATTCAACGATAGTGTCTAAAATTGAACAGACGTCGGGTCTCACTCGCACACTGCGGTTTTCAATTTAAAATATAATGTGTATGTTTTTTAATCACTTAAATAAATCAATTTAAATGGACCAATAAGCTCGAATATATGAAACATTTCTTAATTAGTTCCAATTACCTACTAAGCATAAATTAATAAACAAAGGTACATATTACATACACACACAAACTCACGTGTTTTCACAAAGAAGTCAACATTAACACACAGACTTCCTCTACTATTGATTGAGTTCGCACAAAAATCTAAACCTCCCGATCTAATTCACAACCACTTTAAACTACATTCAACCTACATTCCCCTCACTACAGCCTCAGTCCAAAAGGCAGCAATTAGTATCGGGAGATGATTCATTAAATGCTTTCAAGTCTTTATATTCTTTCACAAGCAATCCTTTACGAATATCAAATGGAGGCGTTAATTGCTAAATCAATGGAGCCATTGACGCCGATATTACGTGAATAGGGCATTAATCTTATTATGAAAATGTAGGATTTGTGAAGGAAACTGTTTGTTTACTAAGTGCTGAATGGTTTTTGTTTTGAGTGAAAGGAGAGATGAAAGTATCAATAAATTTTTGGTGTGTCATGGTTTTGGTGTGAAAATTATCTACTTACTGCTGAAATAAGATGGACTTTATTAAATGAATACTGTTTCTAGATTGTAACAATGATGCCAACTTCTAAAATCGCCGAATAAAAATTCTATCCGAATCTACGAACCGGTGTGCGTGTATGATCATATGTATGAACGTGGACGAGGCAAAAGAAGTTTGTAAAGATCGTAACTGATGGCGTTCTGTGTTTTCTGCCTACTCCCATGGGACAAAAGCGTGCGTTTATGTTTTAAGCCATGTAGATCGGTTTTGTATATATCAATTTCAACGATTCCCTGAAGCTTCGATCCACCTTGCGGGAAGCCTTCAACGTCTTCACCACTTCAAAACCTTGCCCCCATCAGTTATCATCCATTCTGCAAGCTATGTGCCTTGTCCACTCGCGCTCTATTTTGCCAATTATTCGGCCCACGTCGTCGGTTACTTCAGTTATACATATATAATGGGCAATTATATTTCTGGTCTAACACACGTAGGTCCATACAAGAAGGTACTAGAATTCACAATCAAAGAAAGTCACTACTCAATTACTTATCATAGCAACAGCAATAAAAAGAGGTCTCGCAATAGTTAATGGAATTAGGAGAAGTGATGTCAATGGCCGTAGTAAACATTGTGGAATTGGCGCTATAGTCGTAAAGACGGTGTTGATGCCGAATTAGAGAATGCCTTTTGTAATGGTCGGAGTTAAGGACCAGGCTATAAAGTCAAAGATCAGTTTAATTCTCACGGTGGCCTGAGGATCTTGAATGTGGACCTGAATAAAGTTTGGTGGAAAGTTGATACACAATAATTGAGAACCTAGCGATATGGAATATGTTATTGTTATTTGTTTTGAAGATTTTTCCAACAATCAATGAACAAACTCACATTCCCTCTACACTCTTTCAAGGGTTGTTCGCTTTTCTTGGATATTTTATTATTTATCTAAAAGACTATTGTTACGAAGATTTTTTTTTTTTATAAAAGTAATAATATCTTTTACATAGACAATGAATTTCCTTTACCCCTCCCATAGAGGTAACTTAAGGTGGTGCGAGGCTGGGCTGCGGGTTGTTCACAAGAGATACCGCGGCCTCGACATAAAGGGCTAAGAAGGCACATGGGTGGTTTTTAGTCAGTAGAAGTCTGACACTCCCTTTCGCTCTGCCCAAGAGCGGGAGGGTTTATTTGATGATTTTCCACCGGCAAAAAAAAAAAGAAAGGTGGTGCGAGGCTACTGCTGGGGTGATTGTGGAGATTGTGAATGAGTCCCCGCACTTCAACCAGAAGTGATGAATAGGAACATCGTGTGGTTCCAGTCAGTAAGAATCCGACAGACCCTTTCGCCGGCCAAACGGTGGAAGACATGCATAAGACTTTCTAGACTTCAAAAAAAATTATCTACTTCTTTTCTTAAGTCTGATAACGCTCGAATAGATAAGCTTGTGTAATAGAATCATTAAAATTTTGATTACGCTTGCGTATGTGTGTGAGAAATTGTTAAACGTATAATATTAAGAGGGTATTATCATAAAGGATTTCAGTCTAAGCCTGTAATCCCAAACTAAATTCTAGGTATCTGAAATTTAACGACTATGCCTACCGTAGCAACCATCTACAAACACGGCGAAATTAATCCATAATTTACTACGTATCAACTCAACTTGATTTATAGAACCATCTCTAACAATTTTCAGCTTTAAATAATTACCTACCTAATTCCATGATCCCAAAACCAGCTAGTTTGCCTGTAATTGATTTATAAACCGAACTCGGTTTACCGCAGCAAGTTAATGAAACAATGTCATAAAATATTATAGCTTTACATTAGGCAGCGCGTAATTTATGCGGCGCTTATTTTCGGCGAGGCTGAAAATTTGCCGCGTATCAATTATCATCATAGCACGTATATATTAGCGCCGCGGTTACATTTAAATATAGTGCGTTAGAGTGGTTTTGATACTTGGGATTATGATTTATGGTCCTTTGCTGTTGAAGAACTAGTTTTCTCCTTTGAAGTATACAAAAACCTTATTTGTTCACCGAGTCTGAGGTCGAATAACCACTATAATAATTAATGGCGCCTAATAATACCTAGAAATATACATAAAGTCAACAGAATCAATAATACTGGAAACGGAATATTTACTATGTTGTCTACCGTTTGTTTCGAGTTCCCGATATTTCGGCACTGTTGCAAGCACCATGATCATGGACTAACTGGAGCTGCGTAGAAATCGATCTCCCCACTTGATTGTTCGTCATATCAGTTTAATAACTTAAAACAAATCAAATAATTTATTCGCATAATATGGGTAAATAGAAGGTACATAATGCAATACATAATACAACAAGAAAGATGCTCATATTAACCATTTCTGGTACTACTACTACTACTTGTAAAAGAGTTAGGTTGACTCTATAGTAAATATGGAACGATTACAAAATATACTCGTGTATTGAAAATTTTTAAACACGGTTTATTGTGATTAAATTCTATCTATTTAGGTGACGCATTATAATTATGTATTATTAACTAAAAACTTATTCAATAAGGATACCAATGATATTTCTCAAGCCATTCTCATTCTTTCTCCCTACCATTAGCAGCCTTTAATTGCCTATTGCTTACCTTGCCAAAAACCACACGTCAAATAAATACTTCTCGAACTCAAGTATCAAAACCCTTGAGTCGCACAACTTAAGGTCTATTATACACGATCCGGGCGCGCGGTCCGGTTTACCGGGATCAGCGGCGAGGTGAATATTCATGGGATTAACCGCGCCTCGGCCGGACGCCGGACGGCGCACGGATGGCAACCGGACGGCTTCTGCAATAATATTGTCATTTTTACTTTATGTACTTGTATTGATTGTTAATGTCAGTTTTCTGCTGCGATTGTGTTTTAAATAGAATTTAACCTAAGCATTGAAAGCAAATGAAAGCTTACAAGAAACAAAACAGATGATTCTAGGAGACAAACGGAGCGTTACAATCGTAGCTGACGTCTCCATAAAACTCTTAGGGACTTAAACTATATCAAACAATTTAAGTCCTTAAGACCACCCGACATAAACTTCAAAACAGTTTAGCCGGTGACCGTCTGTGTCGATACGGGCTTATTCCATTAATAGTAGCGGACACATACTGCTTGCATGATACAACGCGTTCCACTTCAACCCTTAACTAGTTTGAGACAAGCCGTTTAACAGTCATCTCTGTATAGTATTCAATTATATTGAAATTTCCTTAGGAACTCGTAGCTAGATTATTACAGCCACTCCGTACAATGTTCAGGTTAAGCAGTGCTTGGCCAGGTTAGTCTTTGGATTACATTGCGAGATTCCTCCGTGCCTCGGAAAGCACGCCAGGCTGATGTTCACGGCTGCCATTAATATATCTTTTTCAATCGTTATAAGTAGCAATTGACCCACAAAACTGACAACCAATCTAAGGGCAACCAAGGGGTATCGTATCCCCGTCGGGGCTGCAGGTTGTTCGCAAGAGATACCGCGGCCTCGACATGAAGGGCTAAGAAGGAACATGGGTGGTTTTTAGTCAGTAGAAGTCTGACACTCCCTTTCGCTCTGTCCAGAGCGGGAGGGGTTATTTGATGATTTCCCAACGCCTGAAAAAAAAAATGTGGTATCGTATTAACCAGTATTTTCTCGGTTGTGGATGTCAGGTAGGCAGTCGATTCATGTCAAATACTGGTATTCAGCTGCGTCAAGCTGTTGGTTCTGACTATCATTTGCAAATCTTTGCCAGTCGTTAACGGTAGTCAGTGGCCCGAAAGTCTGGCAACTGTCTTAGTAAGGTGTATTAAATTACTACCTGGGTTTCGGAGGTAAGATAGGATGTCGCTCCATGTAAAATACTAGTATTTAGCTCCATTCTGTTGGACTAGAAGCCAACCCCAACATAGTTGGGAAAAGGCTACGCAGATCCTTCATCGCTATACTAAATGATAATTGCTTTTGAAAGAGGTTATCTTAATCTCACGGAACATTACACAAAACTATATGTCCGTTTACGAGCGCGAACTAACTGTGAAAATTCTATAAAACCGGTGAGATCACATTGAGAACGGACAGCGGACACTGAAGATACTAGCGCACTATTAGTGCAGTCTATTTTCTGAAACTCCATGTTAACACAGTTTGTTGAGCACTAGCTGATGCCCGCGGCTTTGCCCGCGTGGATGTCTGAACTTGACAAATAATATATTCAAATCTTCCTCGAGAACCATTCTATCCATTGGTGAAAAGAACATGAAAATCGGTGCAGTACTTTTTGTGTTTATCGTGAACAGACAGACAGACAGACACGGCGGAGGAGTTTAATTTATAATATGTACTGATAGAATGGTAGTTATCTGAACTTAGTGACTCTGCACATGCTTGGTGCAACGGAAATGGTACCGTATTGCAATGATAATTATGTTCTCCTATTTGGCGCAGCCGTGAGTGCACACACTGTTTCAGTTTAGTTTTTTAGTTTATTTTTATATTTTTTATTGTTTGTTGTGTGCACTTGACTTGTGGCATGTGCTAAATAAATATGTTTCTTTCTTTTCTTTCTTTCTTTCTTTCTTTACAAGTTAGGCGTACTTTCTGAGATTTTAGTTTATATTAGATCGCATTATTTATTTAATCGCCGAAGAGTAAGGCAGACAGAGGTCCTGCCGAGGCTGTGGGTTGTTCGAAAGAGATACTGCGGCCGCAGACACAAAGAGCTAAGAAGGAACACAGGTGGGTTTTAGTTAGTAGAAGTCTGACACTCCCTTCCGCTTTAACATTTACTTTTTAACTTTACTCGTCCCCCGACTGCTTCTGTAAAACTTCTGATTAAAATCCGAATAACACTTTTCATATCATGAAAATCGAACTACAGACCGCCTGCTCAGAAATAACGCTTACGATCACTATGACAACAAGACAATTTACTTTTTTTTAGATAAGAAATATGAAGCAAAGAGCTTGTTACGATGACTCATATTTCAAATAACTGATACTCTTGGAATCCATAACAGAAGGAGTTTATTAGTTAAGTAAAGTGGGGCATGCGCTTGCTACGGCGTAGCTCACTACGGCGTAGCCTGCTACGAGAGGACGCTACGCCATGCAATCAGCTACGCTGTCGTAGCATGATCTATACGACTGCGAGTCAATTCATTAGAGTTATTTCTCGGTATTATTTTAAATTATTTGATAGAGTTGCTTATACTATTACTAAACCGCGATATCTAACTATGTAATGAGTACGTGTGACTATGCCGCCGTGTGTGGTGTGTGTGCGTGTGATAATGTGTGACTTGTGTGTGAGTTTGAGTGTGTGTGTGTTGTGTATGTATGTAAATGTAAATTATATAGGTCAGATTATTTTACTTCATGGGTAATCTGTAGTGGTACGATTGCTATCCCCGGCAAAATAGGGCAACATTGTGATTATCTTAAAATTATCGTACCGAACCATCGTTCGGTAACAAATAAGAGCTCGTTACTCAATCATCAGGTTTAGGTATTCAGCTGCATCCAGTTTATAGTGGAAGCCGACCCAAATATACCGAATAGACATAGGAAGTTTCACGAAATATAATACAGCTTAAAAAACGAGACCCCTAAAAATAAACTAACAGAAAAAATAACCGAAAAAACACAGTCCATACAAATCGAGTTTGACAAGGCTGTAACAGCTATATTCATGCTTGTTCCCACAAAACATGGGTGGCAGAAAAAATCCCAATCTATAGCAATAAAATGCGATAGATTCGGACAATAAACGTCGGCCGAACAAAGGGTCTAATGGAACCGTCTGTCAACGCGCCGTGACCGGCCTTCGGACCACAACGTCGCTTTCACACAGCGGGGGTGGGCAGCAGTCTAACGCTGTGGGCGAGAAGTTTGTTTGAAGAGTCGTGTTGGCGAAAATGGATAGGTAACTTTACAATTAGTCTAAGTTGTCTCCAGAAGACGTTTCTTGTTATTTATGGAAGAAAGAAAAACATTTATACGCATCCAAAATAAATCCTGTTAAAACTAGATAAGTGAAGTCAATGTTTTCTATCTGACTACTGCAGAAGAAATAAAATTCATAAACATACAGGTCACGGTATTATTCTTTTTCTAAGAGTGTCGATAGCTATCTGAATAGGAATGTTTATTGATTAAAAAAATATGATTCTAATTAGTCCGTCTGTTAGATTATGGAAAAATATTGGACAAGTATTTTTTGTTTTATCAAATCAATAAAAAATAACGAAGATAAAACGCGTCAAAGATTTGAGTGGGGGTCCTGACGTCACTCACCGGTGAAAAATGTCATACTAATGTCTTAGAATATGACGTCACACGAGTTTTCAAAGCACTGTATCGTCTTCATTGTTTGTTTACGTGAAAAAAGAAAAAATACGTGTCCAATATTTTTTGGAAATCTATCTGACGGACGAATTAGATTTTTTTAGTTAACTACCCTATTGAAACAGCCCAGAATTTGTGGATGGGTTTAGCATCACTTTTTTTAAAGTCCCGACGAACTCTTGACCAAATCATCGTATCTGGCTCACTAATCTGTCTGCACCTCATGGTACATGCAGATTAGTGAGCCAGATAGTGTTTTGAGAGTAGGCGTCACCACACAGCTTTGAGTACATTGGACCAGCTAGTGCACGCATTTGTCAGTGACCGTGTAATTAAATTCTCAACTTTCTGGAATAACACCATCGAGAGTTATAAGAGTTGATTAGTAATATAGCATGCCATTCATTCATTTTCAGGCAACCTTACAAGAAAGAAAACACACTCCAGAAGACACAAAACACAAACACATCATCTGGAGGGACGGGGCTGCGGGTTGTTCGCAAGAGATACCGCGGCCTCGACATAAAGGACTAAGAAGGAACATGGGTGATTTTTAGTCAGTAGAAGTCTGAAACTCCCTTTCGCGGGTTATTTGATGATTTTCCAGCCGCCAAAAAAAAAAGACTCTAGATCATGATTAATTGATGACTAATTCCTGCATTAAGAATCCAAAAGTTGGAAGTATACAGTCTTACTGAGAACTCCCTTACCAAGTTATGTCAACTAATATTGAAACGAAGTTTGAGACCCTTTCAGTTTTCATCCTTTTGAAAAGTTTCTGATAGGCTCTTAGTTTTTTCAAAGGAGCAGTTAGACGTTTCCAAACTCCGCGAGTGGTAAATAAAATGGTCAATTTGAGGCAAAGACAATTTCTTGTCATTTTTTTTCATATTTAGAGATATTTAGAGAAGTATGAAAGAAGATAAATGCTGCGCCGATCTAAATGAAATGGGATAAGTGTAAAAGAAAGATTTGACGGCACGGTTGGCGCAGTGGCTGAGCGATTGGACTGCTGCGCTGCGTGTCACGGGTTCGATCCCCGCACGAAACAAATTGCTAGTGTGGGGCAACGTTTAAAAAAAAAAAATATAACTTCGCTTCATGCGTCTTTGGCAGTTTTGAACAAAGGACAAAATATATTTTGAAGTAACGCTTTTTTTTTTTTTTGATTTTTTTTTTGATTTTGAATATCAACTAGCGCCGGGAACACAATCATTTTTTTTAAAAGTTATCCAATTCCTACCCCTTTCATAAATTAGAAGTATTGCAAACCCAATATAAAATGCACCCCACAACCCACATACATCGGAACAAGACTCCACAGAGCACTTCATTAGAAATTTGTCCGAAGTTAACTTTAAAATTACTTTAGGGAGCCGGCAAGTTTTTCTTTGACTTGTGTGCAAGTTGGCAACTAATCTGCATGCGTAATGCATGTAAATAAGATTGGACCTAGTGTACAACGTACAAGGAGTTTAAGCGAAAAGTTTCGTTTGCAGCGATTCGATTTGCCTCGGTAACGAGGATATTATTAGTGTTGCCAGCAATGGCACAAGTTCCTAGTGTGGAGTTTTTGATAGAGTTTCTAAGTGAATGTCGGCTTCTTTTGAGATGTCGTAAATTATTTTCTTGCGTTTAATATTAGTTTGGAGTTTTGTTGAACGAAGAAGTTCTATTGAAATTGTATTTAGGTTGTACCGCGAGTGGAAAGAAATACGCTCCATCTTGGATTAAAATAAAAAGGTTTTATAAATAACCTCGTTGTTAGCTCTGAGTTGTTTGTCAGTCTTGCAGCTGTACCAACAAGATAAATCAGAGCCAGATAAGAACATAGATGTAGATGAAGACTTTCATCATCATCATCGTCATCATCATTTGATAGAATGGGGAAATGATTGAGAAGACAGTTCAATTTATTAAAAATCAATAAATGATTCTAAAAATACAATTCCCGATGGTCAGAACTATAGTTCAACTAGATTCCTAAAGTTTAAGAATATCATGTATTTCAGTGTGTAGCCAATCAGATGAAGATGATCTTAATAGAATCTGCATCCCCGGATAGTTAGCAATCATGTTTGATGGCGGTCGGTCGCCGGCGACCAATCAAACAGGCTAATTTTATATTGCGAGTGTATGACTTTGCGGTGGCGGGGCGCAGCGCCATATCCACCAAATTAGTTTGTTGTGACGTAATTGGTACACGAATTGGGTGATGAGAATATGTGACAAGCATGATATGACCCCGTCGGTGCTGCGGGCCCCGTCGGGTTGCGGGTTGTTCGAAAGAGAAACCGCGAGTAAAAGCTAGTTAGATATTTAAATGTCTTCGGATATTTGGTTCTAGAACATCTCGGTTTCCGCACGATAATTTCTGTAACCGTTTTGAGAGCAAAGGGTACACAACAATAAGGGTTAATTTAAATAAAGATCAGTCCAGCTAACATACGCAGCTTGACAACATTTTTATCATCGGATAATTTTGCGTAGAAATAGAAACTGAAGATGATTGTGTTCGCATACAGTACCTCGACCCCTAGTAGTCCTTGTAGATGGCAAATAAAATGTAAAGAACATTTAGATTTATTTGCTTAGGCCAAAACTCGATTGAAACCTATGTACCTACTTTGCAAACACTAGGTTAATCAGATCATGATTGTGTTGAGTTTGCTAACTTTTTCATCTCGATCACATCAAAAAGATACCAGATTGCACCCTTTTTGCCATTAGCACCTCTAAACCCAATCTTTGCGAACAGCAACTGTGTTTGCAAAACAAATAGATGTTTGTACGTTTAACCCATGTAGCTTTAACAAGCTTTGATGCTGGCATGCCATAATTATTGGCAACGCCATTCAGCTTGCTAGCAATCTGGCAATTATTCGAACGAATTTGGCACTCATTAGTGTACTGGAGTGTAGGTTAGTTCAGACATTCAATTTGGTTGTCATGAGAGGATTCTTATTTATATACATTACGACATTAATGGTTCATATTGCTTCATGTGAGGCTAGAATATCTGGGACGTTATCTGTTATTGGGTCAAATATTTGTAGCATATGCAAATGTTTGCCATAGTGCTATTAAACCAGTTATCAGTCTTCTACTTTCTGTCGTCATTACATGAGATAAATGGTAGAATGTAAACATAATTGGCGTTGTTAATATCGGACTGTCTTACTACTGTTCGAGATAAAAGATAAAGTGATGTTCAATCAAGACGAATGAAGAAGAGATGAATTGAATTGACATAAACTGCCCGAACGGTAGCTCTTTTAAACCATGTTAAAGTCGTTGATCAAATACGCAGAAAATGCTACTTTTCTAAAGACTCTGGTTATACGAGAATATACAATTCATGAAGATTTAAAAAAAAAATGCCAACAGCCCGATAGAATCATATTATACAGTATTGATGCAATCAATACAAAAAAGAGTATACCAATTCATTGTCGCAAATGTTTAAGTATATACATATTTGTTTTTAACATTTAAGGCAACCTTTATTTTAATCAATGCATCAGTTGTTTTCCCGAATATTTCTTAATTTGGTATTTTTAATTTTCATATCGGGACTACTCTGTCAATCTATCCAAAATCGTTGTATTTTAGTATATTTTATTGCTTGTATCTCAACTGGCGGTAATCCGACGTAATCTGTCGCATGCGACACGGGCGCCGGTGACGTCACTAATCTGTCGCATGCGACACAGGCGACGGTGACGTCACTAATCTCCAATATACACGAGATTATACGCGTAATTAATCGCTGAGACACTTTAATTACTCGCTTTTATATTTTTTGGTTTACTTTGGTTATATTGTGGGACACGGACACCTGATCACTCACCGTTGTATTTCAACGAATCCCGGAGCTCTAACGTAATGATTGAAATTATCAACGTAATACTTTAGCGTAGGGCATAGAATTATAAATACGGGGGAGCGCTTTTGAAGAAGTCTTGCGGTGCAAAAATTACTAATTCTGACCACGGTATTCTCGTTTGACCTTTGCCTACACCACAAAGTAACTATATTTTTTAAAGTACTCTCAATAATCAGAATCGGGCAAATATGATTTTCCCAACCATATTATTCGATTTCAGTGCAACTAACCTCAGCTACTGAAATATCAGTTTTACCTCAATACCGCTGGAAATTCTATTCATTTCGAATTGTAAAATTAATTGAACGAGGAAGGTAATATGAAATCGGCTAACGAAAGTATACAATCTGGCTATATTATTAAAATGGCCCCAAAGCCGCTTTGAATATTAAACGTATTTTGTAAATAAAATAAAAATCTTCCAAATGCGAATAGGACTCGCACGTACAGGGTTCCGTACCAATGTAATAGAGCAAAAACGCTAAAACGTATTTATTTTATGACTATCAATTATTTATCATTATCATCCATAGCCCGATTTCACCCACTGCTGCGTTGGCCCGTCTTTGCTTGCTTGTGTGTGTCAAGCTGTAGGCTCTTGTGACAGTCTCATCCAGGATATTCTCGCAATGGCAACAATGTCGTCTGTCATCTCGCCGCCGGACAACAAATAAGTACTTCTTTTTTATCAATTATCACCCTAATGATATTTGACACACTGTGATAAAAGTTCTAGGCTCTTGCGGATACGGTTCAAAAGAAATGGCCCAGAAACAGACGGACAGACACTGGAGTCTCAGTAAAGAGTTCCGTTGACTTTTTGGTACGGTACCCTGAAAAGTAATTTTCTCCTAATATTTACTGCTTTTACAGCAATTTTAAATGTTTCATTTGTTTGTCTGTACAATCAAATTGGTACTGAATTGGGGAGCCGTGTTTACGTAATCTGACGAAGATTTATTGGTTTAAGAGGAGTTTTCAAGATTTTTATTTATTTGTCTTGAGTAATTTATTGTAACACGCAATGAAAAAGTGGCATTACTCATTATTTCTACGTGTGAGAAGAAACCTTTGTGCTCTACAATAAGGAAAACAGAATAGGCGCTTTCATATTAATTATCATACAAAACGAAACATCTGTCATTCAATTATTATTTGGTTATTAAAAAAAAAAATTGCAGTTTCATATGTCATTTTGACCGTGACAGGTTTTACACTTTAAAAACTTGTGGTGCTATTTAAAAAATATACAGTACAAGAGACACTGTATATTTTATTAACGAGGCCAGGTTATCAGGGCACTTTTAGCTTAAATTACAACGAAAACACTTGAAGTCTGGGGTAAAACAAAATCCTAAGTGTAGTTAGCTTATCAAAAATATATATATAAATTTATTTTTAATCTCTTTACGACGCCTGCGCCGTCCTCCAGTTCTGGGACACGTGTATAGGATTAAGGATTAGTCACTACTACGGACCAAATTAAGGGCTAGGCGGACACCGGACACTGTCAGAAACATCAATCTAAAGGTATAAGGTTATGCTGGTGTCTTCACGATGTTTTCCTACACCAAAATAATGTGATAATTATACAATCATCTGCCTAGCCTTTTCCCAACTATGTTAGTGTGGCTTTCCAGTCTTACCGCATGCAGCTGAATACCAGTATTTTACATGGAGCGACTGCCTATCTGACCTCCACAACTCTGTTTAATACTAGGTAATACGATACTCTTTAGTAAGACTGGATGTCAGAATTTCAGGTCACTTACTATCTGTAACGACTGCCAAAGATCTATATATGGCAGCCGGGACCAACAGCTTAACGTGCTTTCCGAGGCACGGAGGAAACTCGGTATGTCCGGCGGTCACCCATCCACAGACCAACCTAGGCAAGCACAGCTTTACCTAAAGATCGACCCAAGTGGCAGTTCTTATTAAGCCGAGCAATTATACAATATGAACACGAATCCGAAAAATTAGAAGTTCTTGTCTTCGGTTCGAACTTGAAACATAGAAGTTGGCAGTCCGGTGATCACACCACTATGCTATCACCTGCAGCAAAATAAATCAATTAATAAATAAGTACCTGGGTGACCGAGCTTTGATCGGCTTTGTTTTTGGTAAACGACGTTTTCTAAAAATGAAACCTTGCCAGATCAATTTACCGCCCCCGAGACCCCCTCTGCTTTATCTAAACTTCATGAAAATTGTTGCAGCCGTTTCCGAGATTTAGATTATTTATATCACGAAATAATAACATTATAAAACAAAGTCCTTCGCCGCGTCTGTCTGTCTATCTGTTCACGATAAACTCAAAAACTACTGAACCGATTTTCATGCTGTTTATAACAATGGATAGAGTGGTTCTCAAGGAAGTTTCTGGCATATAATTTGACGAACATCCACGTGGACAAAGTCGCGGGCATCGGTCACTATTTACATAATTATATATAAGAATTGCTCGTTTAAAAGTTTTTAATGTATCTCAGACTCTGGACTAGTTCCACAAATGTCCACAAATTTTTCGCACCAGATTTACCGAACCTTAAAAAAGTAATCCCCATTCTATGGACAGCATTTTAAAACATCAGCGGGCCAATCAGCCGACCAATAGGATGGCTTTACCTGTATTTTGTGATGATCCCCGTCTCTAAAGCTTGTCAATTGATACGCAAAGCCCTGATTTGTTTTTGACACTTCATAAAATTGGATATTATTTCTTCGCGTTTCAATTTTTTTTTCGTTTACCTACTCGTATTGTTATTCGTACTAGATCTTGTCAGACTCGTTTTCGAAGTCTGTGTGTTAGTATATAGTCTATCTAGATATTCTATAATTCTTTTACTGGTTTTTAGGCCTATTCTGTAATATTAAAAAAAATATTTTCAGAGTGCCTCATTGGTCTAGGGGTCGCCAGCGAGACTGCAGAGCATGAGGTCCAGAGTTCGATTCCGCGGTCCTGCAAAGTGTTATTGGGTTTTTCCAACAAGAATTTCTCAGTAGCAGCTACGAAGTTTGGATTTGTGCCCGGTTGCTAGCAATAGGCTCGCCCCCTATTACATGGGACTTAAACATAACTGGCGAAATGTGGGTGTACTATTAGGTACACCTCTGCCTAACCCTTCAGGCGATTACAGGCGTGAGTAATGTATGGATTTTGAGCCTATTCAATTGCAATACAATGTTTAGGCAAGCTTTCACCAAGGCTGCTTCATCACTCAAGAAGTACCTTCTTCATCTTGACCCTTTTCCAGCCCATTGTATTCAATTTAGATAATTCTTCCTCTCAACAATACACTGAGTGAACCTTGAACTTTCCCGTAGGTAATGATTTTAAATATTCTCATTGTTATAAATTCCGAGTGGTTTCTTTTGTTCGCAAAATACAATTAAATTCGCGAGTACATAAGCTTTTATAATAGCAAAGATATCTTGAAACTCGATTTTTTTGGGCTTCGCTAGCAGAGTTTTTTATTGAGGTTATTTTAATAATGAATTACATTTTTCGAGGCCACAAGAAGCTTTTAAATATGCTGCCGGTTTTATATACTCAGTTTATAAGGATTTAAAAACAAATTCCTCCACTGTGTGGCTGAATTGTGACCTCCATCGGCACTATTCTGGTGTACACATTAACCAAGTGTGTGTTGCAAAATGATGAATATCACGTACAGAACAGTTCAAACTAAACGCGAACATTATTCCCCACTCGATTGGCTATATAAGGAAGGAATTAATAGACAATGAAACATCTCACATGCTGGTTAGGCACTGGCTGTATTTGTCCCATTCAATAACAATATAACCCACATACTCTTACTGTTATATGCTTACATGCCAGAGTTAACACAAGTGGACAACCTGGAAATGTTTAACTTTATGCAACCGTATAAACGCTCTGCAAGTCGAACTTTCGTTCTCAATAAAACCTTAGTCATACTTTTAAAGCATCATACCAGCTGATCCCGATTCAAGGCACCATAAAAAGGACACGTGAAGCTTTCCGGCCACCATAGGTGCGGGCCTGTGGACGGTGAGTAATGTGCTTGCTCACCGTCCGTCCGTCCTATGACGTTGACAGGCCGTGTCGACGGCGCGCTCGTGTTCTACGCCCGTCCCAAGAGATGTCAGCAACATTGCAGGGGCCCCGCAAGGGCCGACGCCGGGTTGTGGATTGTTCGAAAGAGATACCGTGGCCTCGGACACAAAGGGCTAAGAAGGAACATGGTTGGTTTTTAGTAATCAGCAGAAGTCTGACACTCCCTACCACTCCGCCAAGAGCGGGAGAAGTTATTTGATGATTTCCCACCTTCCAAAATAAGGCACCGTAAAAATTAGGTAAAATAATGTAAATCTGGATCAGTAGGTACTTATACGGCTGCTATTAGCTCAACTTTTCTTTTCTGACTAACTTGGTGGTCTGGGTCACAAAAGTTATTGCTGGTCATTAGGTCCTCGGCTTTGTTACTGAGTTAGCAAAAGACTGACTGGCTTTTCCTATTATTCCTTGAGTCTGTATCTGATTTAAGTTGGTCTCGGTTAATAGCAACAGACTCGCCCTCTATAACATAACTGGTAAAATGTGGGTGTTCTGGAGGTAAACCTCTGTCAAATTATTTGAGAAAAATGTGTGTCATATTATAAAGCAATAAACTAAATTAAAAGGCTTTTAAAATAACATACTCCTCGTAATCAAATTGTCTCATCCGCCACACACGATAGTGAATTACATCATTCCATCTCACCAGCTATTAGTAAGCATTATCAATCAGGACACGAGTCAGCCAATCCAATTTCACCCAGCCCGGTCTTGTAGCATTGATCTCAGTGTGTCCAACGTGCATTAACCGGCTCCATGACACGGAAAATCGAATCAAACAGAGTGCCTTAAGGCAAATAAGGACACAGTAATTGCAGACAAACTACAGATCCTACTAAAAACATTTGGAGTGAGTAATTTCGGTACGAGTAATGTGATCATCATCTGCCTAGCCTATTCCCAAGATATTGGGGTAGGCTTCCAGTCTAACCAGATGCAGCTGAGTACCAGTATTTTACATGGAGCGACTGCCTATCTGACCTCCACAACCCAGTTAATTACTAGCTAATGCGATACCCTTTGGTAAGACTGGTTGTCAGATTTTCAGTAATGGATAAGCCCACCAATTCAAACTGGGTCCGCGTGGAGGTCTGAGGCTCACTTCCTCTCAAAGAGAGAAGGTCTAACTGCTGTCTGTAAATTGTAGACTGATCTTCATAAGCCACCAAGCAACCATAATGTGCACATGTAGGTTGCATAACGGGCCACTGCTATGTGATACGCTGCTACTACGATCAGCAACAGAAGTAGCTTAACACTACTTAAAGTTTCCAAGCATTTTTTAAATATTTTTTTTTTAGATATTACTCATTCAGATAATACTCATCATTACTTGTTTGACTAATTTTACCAATTATTAATATGACATTATAATTAGAATAATTGTACACCGTTGACGGCAAGACATAGCGTTCAACATCTGTACTTTCGTTTTACCTATGTTCTATAAATAAAAATATTTGAATTTGAATACTCATTACTAACAAGTTA
The DNA here is from genome assembly GCA_949774965.1 of Diarsia brunnea. NCBI lineage: Eukaryota > Metazoa > Arthropoda > Insecta > Lepidoptera > Noctuidae > Diarsia > Diarsia brunnea. The sequence goes on along the minus strand of OX459005.1, from coordinate 1,155,563 downwards.
CTGAAGACTAAGGAATATTTTAATTAATCTTATCAAACAATAAAAATAATAGCTGGAGTCCTCTACATCAAATAACTAAAATTTCGAAATGTTAATCTACTTTTGTTGCTGACCGTACAATGGGCGTTTCTAGTGCCACAACCACAACCGCTCCTGTTGCAACAATAACCGGTTCTGTGCCTTCGAAAATTTTGTTTTGTTAGACTAGTAAATTATAATTATCTGAGCCTGCATAATTATTGCAGTGTTGACATTTCATTCTCGGCGATAAAGCAGCGTTTTTTTTAAAGCTGTCACCTGGTATTAGTCTACATAAGAGATGAAATTTTAATGCATTTTTCGTCGCAGAATTTCTGACCCTCCTACAAAGTTTTTCTCATCTTAAAGTAGATGTCTGAAGTAAATGTAGAGATACTTTCGTAATATAAAGCGGCCATATAAGTTAAACTCTAAATTAGGAGCAATTTTTACGAGTGGTTATTTTTCAGCATCTTATTTTAATAGCACAATTTTTTCTAACAGACCCCTGTTAGAAAAAATTGTTACCTATTGTTCTACTAAACTTATTTAAGTCCTCCTTAATTATTTCTTATATTAAAATAAAATAGAGGCCTTTCTTGTTGATAAACAATGTTTTTAGGGTTCCGTAACCTAAAAGGAAAAAACAGAACCCTTATAGGATCACTCGTGTGTCTGTCTGTCTGTCCGTCCGACCATTCCCCCCCCTTTATCTCCAAAACTACGGAGCCTAAAATTAAATAAAAATGCAGAAATAAGTTATACACTTATAGAATACAGGAAAACCTATAAGAAGACAATGGTGCTAAAATAACATGGAAATTCTCTCAATATCTCTACAATGGTACGGAACCCTTCATGTGTAAGTCCGACTTGCACTTGGCCTGTTTCTTTTAAGCAGACCTTATTGAATTTTTGAGCAGACTCTTTCTCGGAAAAAATCATTAAAATACACTTCTCACGAATAAAGTAAATTAAATACCATTTCCTACTGTAGTAAGTATATCCGTAGGTACTGTTGGATGTTGGAGAGACCCTTATAACTCTAGCTATAATATAATTTAGGTACTGAAACGAAGCTTTAACTGAAAATAAAATGAGTTTTATTTTATATTTATACTTTGACTTGATAACTAGGTTACAGTTCGTGGTTGAAACTGGACGGTGATCTTAAATGTAGTAGGTTCATAGATGTTTTCAACGTTAACTTTTATCCCTTCACGGACGTTTAAAAAAAGGTTTCATTCAACGGATCAACTAATATGTAATAAATATAAAATTGAGAATAAGTTTACAATTGGTTTTCAATTAAGGCTTTTAGTTACTGTTGGAAACATCGGTTAGCTCATTGTTGCTTATCAATTTACATAGTTAATAAATCTCAGCGTAATCGATGTACATACATAAAAAAATACTAATCGAACTGAGAACCTCCTCCTTTTTGGGAAGTCGGTTAAAAATACTTGTCCTGACTTCTTATGACCACAGCTACTAAATACATTAAAATTTTATTTATTTACTCATTAACACATACATTTGTTTTAACAGGTAAGACCCAAGCTAACAAAAGAAATATAAAAAAAATAAAAATAAATAATACATAACTATTTCAGATAGAATATTCTCTTGTTTGATTCTTTGTGTAAGAGTGATTTCATGATATTTGGACACATTTTCTCTTCGAACGGAACGAAAGCAGAGAGAACAGAGAAAACATTCAACACATGACGCTCAGTTGTTTTCAAACTCGGGATTAAAATGTATGGGTCTAAAGAATTTTTAATTTCATCCTCGAATCCCGGACACATCCGGACACGGTCGCTGTCCGATGTACGCGTCGCCTTCTTATATATTACGAACGGGATTGCGTCTAATTTGTTTGTATTGGATTTATGTAAAGCCGGCTGTGAAAGAGACATAGGACTAGGCTATTGAGAAATACAACTGTTTTTATGGACAAGTAGGATAGACTAGGTATTTTTCTAGTCTAACGTATAATATAATTTCGCCCATAATCCCTAACATGTTAAGCAGAGCTGTTGGTACTAATGGCACGCCTACATTTTCTAGTCTAAATTCATACTAAATTCCTTTTGTGTGAATTAGTGATCCTTCAACGAAACAACAACTTTTGTGTTTATAATTGTGTGATTGAGCGAAGCTGCTGTACTAACATTGGAATATATGTACACAAAAAAGAAAATTCATACTTCATTATGGAGCAACTTTTAAATGTAGGTATTAAAAAAAACTTTTTTGCAAAAAATAAAACCGACTTCAAAAACACAAAAAAGTGAAAAACACAAAAACACAAAAAAGTGAAAAATAAACTTCACAAGAAAAAGCAGCTTCTGAAGTCGGTGACATTTTGTTTGTTTGATTTCGTTTTCTTTGCCACCGACTTCAGAAGCTGCTTTTTCTTGTGAAGTTTATTTTTCACTTTTTTGTGTTTTTGTGTTTTTCACTTTTTTGTGTTTTTGAAGTCGGTTTTATTTTTTGCAAAAAAGTTTTTTATTTTTCCATTTTTAGTTGTTCCCAAACAAATAATAGGTTTTATTTATCCCTAATAAATGGAACATTACATAATATCTTACTGTCCAAATCTGGGTGTACACATCTGCGTACCCCCTCAGATCATACAGGCGTGATGTTACGTCATGATGTTGTATAAACAATAAACATCCAAGCGATTGCAGCAATCACGACAGATTTGCCGTCTATTTTTGAAGAGTTATATTGTATATCTCCGAAGATCAGGATCAGATCTTCACCAAATTTAAATGGGACCACCTCAGGAGTATACTCTTTCAAATAAAAAAAGAATTTTGAGAATCGGTTCACAAATGGAGGAAAAATCAGGTAACATACATTTAAAAAAAAAAATACATACACACGAACATATAACCTCCTCCTTTTTTGAAGTCGGTTAATTATCTTGAACGACCCAGAAGTATTAAATTAGCCAATGGCTAATCTAAACAACTGAAACCTGGTATAAGTCTTGTACGAGTTTCATGGTTTTTGTAATGCGGATTCACAGCACTCTACTATATATACTCTAGTATATATACAATTCAAACGAAGTTCATTGTCCTCAGTCGCAAATCACAAATAAAAACACAACAAGATTAGAGAAAAATCCACTTTGTAGACACCAGAAATAAACCACTCTCTCGCAATTTAGCGTGGCAAGAGGATGTCAGGGGGTGACAGCCGTCATGCCCTAATCCGCTGTCCATCACCCCGGTTCACGCTAGGCAGGGTAAAAGCTATGCCCATCTGTATATGGAGTATAGACGCATTAAGCATTTATGATGGACGCAAATAAAAGGAAGGTATTCGAAAATTTGACGGGTGAAAGGGTAAATTAGAATTGACCGGGTCTGCTTTTATGAGTGGTGGACGTGTAGTAGATAATATGTGATTTTTGTGATAATATTATCCCCAAAGGGTTTGCAGAGGAGTACCTAATAGTACACCCATATTTTGTTTAATATCTGGGTACATAACAAATTATGGGTACTTTCTTTCATATACATATATATATATTTTCTAAGCCTTTACTGTCCCACTACTGGGCAAAAGCCTCCCCGATAGCCTTCCACTCTTCCACATTATTATGGTAATTTAAATTTATACCAAGAAATTCATACAGATAGCATACCAGAAATGATTGGTAAATACATTATCAAATTATTGTAACGTAACATTAATATTTATATTCAACCTACTTACTCATGCGAATGTTTTGATTAAATTTGATACAACAGACTATTAATAGGAAAACTTTACTAACTTTACAGTACTAACACTTTGGCTAACCCAGAAAACCAAGATCCTACAAGATGCTCCAGATCGACATTATTTTACCTCTTTTAAAGGAGATAAAAAAGTATGAATGAAGTTTCATGGAGAAAGAAAGCTCGTATAATATGCAGAATTTATAGGGTTGTATAAAGTTTAACATTTCTAAAAGTGTTTGTTAGAATACAGAAGTTATCGAATTTTGTTCAACCAATTTCTAATTAGTCCGTCTGTTAGATTATCGAATAATATTGGATACGTATTTTTTGTTTTATCAAATCAATAAAACGCATCAAAGATTTGAGTGCGGGATTGTGACGTCACTCACCGGTAAAAAATGTCATACTAATGTCTTAGAATATGACGTCACATGAGTTTTCAAAGCACTGTATCGTCTTCATTGTTTATTTACTTGAAAAAAGAAAAATATGTATCAAATATTTTTTGAAAATCTATCTGACGGACTAATTTGATTTTTTAGTTAACTATATACCCTATTATGACTTTGTCTATCTGCGTCTTGTATGTTTGGTCTATTTAAACTTGCCTTTTTTCTTGTTATTGTTGTTTTAAGTAACTTTTGTAACAATGATTAATTTCCAAGAACCTGGGATACGTGTAACAGTTTTTCCCGGCATACGTACCCATGTTTTTAACAGGTGTTACCGGGAAAAGGTGTAATAATCCTAATGTTGGGAAAACCTGCATACTTTTCCTCGTGTTATATGGAGATAAGTTGGGTAAAACCTTCATATTTCTCCCTTATTTTTTGAGTAACTAGACCCTTATTTATATAACACTTCTAGTAAAATATCAGGTGTTTTTTATGGAAATGTGTTTCAAATGTTTTGTAAAATATTTAGTTTTGATTTCCCGAAAACTAAATCCAGTCTGACAACATGAATTCTCGTGTATTATGTTTGGTTGCTGGAATTCGTAAACGTTCCATAACAATAACACCGTTAATTTTATACATTCAAAATTTAAAACCTATTATGGTAATACATTTAGTTACAAATGTTTAACTAAATACTCCGCGCCCTTCAAACTTTCCTCTCTCATCCCCCTCCGAGCTTAGCAAGTCATTCGGTCTGTATTTGTTCAGCCCCTCATCAAAATATGTAAATCCTGCTCCATACCGGACATCCCCTTTAAGTAAACAAAAATGTACTCAGACTGGCGTGAAAAAGATATTTAATTGACTTCCTGATTAATAAAGGCGGGGTCTTGAAGGTTAGGTGTAGGGAATTCAAAAAGTTTCAGCCCGATCGAGTGAGAAGGCGCCTTAATTGTGTTTATCAATCTCCTCTCACCCTCCAGCCCCAGGCCAACTTTTTCTATCAAAAGTTCAGTCGGTCGGCCGTTGAAAGTATTTAATTTCCCGCTAAATGTGACAACGCGGACTATTTTGAATTCATTTTTAATTCACTCGTTGTGTATAATAGACGAATTTTCCGCGTTCATCTTTTGTGTAATGGGGTGGTTCAGTTGTTAAGGGATAAAGGGGCTATTTTTATGTTGTTTTGAAAACCGTGCCATAATTTTTAGGGGAAATTCGATGTTTTTAGACAAGAATCTTTCTAAGCGCACAAAATACACCACCGTATCTTCAATTTATTGTAATACAGTCATATAAACTGAACATACTAATTTCATACTTTCTGAGTCGTATAAAATATACATAATATGGTAAATAAATCAGCGTGTTTCATTTTTTTTTAAAACCAAAGTCAAATGAAAATTAAAAAGAAAAAACAAGCGTCATGTTAGACCAGCGAGTGGAACGCAACAGTTTGCAAACTAAGTAAGAACAAACGTCGGGCAAGCGGTAAACGTTAATAAAAGTTAGTTTCGTATTTTTAGCTTTATTTCCGTTTGATTGTAATGTATTGAATTGTTGAGTTAGCTCACGTTAGCTTGAAGTTAGCTTACGTGAATTCACTCACAAAGAGAATTGGAGCCAATTTTCACATCACTACTCGTACCTTATTATAAAATAAAGCCCTCCGCCGCGTCTGCTTATTTGTCTGTTTGCGATAAACTTAAAAACTACTGCCCCGATTTTCATGCTATTTTCACCAATGGATAGAGTGATTCTTGAGGAAGGTTTCAGTATGTATATATTTTCTCAATTCAACCGTTAAATGAGTTAAATAGGGGATGAAAGTTTGTTAGGATATTATTCGACATTCACGCGGGCGAAGCCGCGAGTAAAAGCTAGTTATACATATAACTAACAATTCGTTTTGATCATATCTGATTCTAGGATATGGGCAAAAGGAGTCTTGAAATCATTACTGAATCCTTTATTGTGTAGTAGCTGTTGTCCGCGGCTTCACCCGCGTGAATTTCGGTCAAATTATATACTAAAACCTTCCTCTTGAATCACTCCATCTACTAAAAAAAAACGTTTCAAAATCCGTTGCGTAGTTTTAAAGATTTAAGCATACATAGGGACGGACAGACAGCGACAGCGACTTTGTTTTATACTGTGTAGTGCTAGTTATGATTCTTTGAACTAAAATAAATGAAATACTCATTCCAGTAATAGAACCAGTACCTACAGTGTGCATTGTTCTATGGTTCGGAACGCGCCGATACAGCTGAATACGAAGATAAAATAATAAAAATAAACCAGCTCTAACAATTGGAACAAAAGCTGATAATTAACGAGTATAATTAGTTTCATCAGGCGATGTCGTTAAGGGCCTTAGGCGTAGCTTTGTATTTCTGCTTACACTGCAAAAGGTTTCAGGATAAAATTGTCATCAAGTTTTCATTAATCTTATAATCTTGATGATTACAATTCTTACTTTGCAGTTTTATATTTAGGTGTGAATCGTTCCACTTCCAGATCGATTTTTAATGAGTCACGGTTACTTCACAATGCTGCTTAATCAGATCTTAATCTTGCTGATAACCCATTGCTTATGATAACTTATAAAAATAGAAGTGATAATTAGCTGTGTAAAGCTTTCGAACTAATATCTTTCTTTTGTCCATAACTCAATTCATTTAGAATCGGCGCAGCATGTATTCTTCTTTAATTTCTCTGTTTCTCGTCGTCTCTTTTATGTCCCAATAAAGAAAATAAAAATAAAAATGTCACACTTCCTTTTTTGCCATATCATTATTGAAGCTCTCGAACTACTTGATCAATAAACTATTGGCTAAACACGAGTTTACAACCGAAATATAAATTTTTCACAAATATTCTTATTTCACTATTCACATTTTCAACTAGCAATAGTCTCAGCCACTCGAGTTCTCGTCAAAAACTTAGGTATCGAGTAGTTGGTAACAATTTGCAGCAGCAGGAGTATCGAGGAGCCGAGCGGTTGGCGATCACTCGATGCCGAACCTCTCGATATCTCGCCACGAGTACTGCGGAATTGTGATGCGCGCAGGGCTTGCAATAAAATCATATTTAAAGTCGTAACTTTAAATATTGTGTGACTGCCTCATTGGCCCAGTGGTCGCAAACGCGACTACTGAGCATGAGGTCCTGGGTTTGATACCCGGGTCAGACAAAGTGTTATTGGGTTTTTCCATCAGGAATTGCAGCCACAGAGACTGCATTTATACCCGGTTGGTGGCAATAGGCGCGCCCCCTATTACATGGGAATTAAACATAACTCGCGAAATATGGGCGTACTATTAGGTACACGCGTCTGCCTAATTCTTTGGGGATTACAGGCGTGATGTTATTATTATGTTATGTTATATATTATGTTGAGGTCGTGGTTGGAGATGGTAATAAACTGAATGTTGCTATCCAAGTTGCAAGAATTAAAAATGAAATTAATTACTATTCTTTTTTTGTAACTAAAAATACGGAGTAACTAACGGCCTCCGAAATACTCTGTAGTCTTAACTTGACGGGTGCCCATTGAAGCTGATTTTTCTTTGTAAACCTAAAAAACATAGCCTGACTGACTCTAACCACGGCCACAATTGCGCAATTTCCGTCGTTTACGCCAAACGTTGTACACAACAACAATTTAAAAAATATTTTCACCAAAACGCTGGGAGCTAATTAAAGTGCGCTTAACCTGAGTTACATGTAATGTGGTGCATAGCAGCCCTGCGCTAACTGGGTCACTGGCTACATTTTGTATGTACATTGTAATGGACGTATACATCAGCTGTACTTAGTACGGTTTCTTCAGAAATTCACTTTGGTGATCTGCGGGGTTTTTTTTTAATTTGTTGTTTACGGTTTTTGGAAGTTTGACTTATAAACTGACTTTATGATCTTGAGGTCACAACTGTTTCTGGGTAAAAACCCGATTTTATTTTATCCGGCGATTTATTGCGAAGTCTGTTTCGGTTCCTGGTTGATGGCAATAGGCTGGCTCCTTCTTGCATGGTAACTGGGAATGAAAGTGTCAAGTTATGTTGTGACCCAACTCAACAAATCTGAGATAATTTACAAATCGGCCACCGCAACATGCAAAATTTTTATGATGAGAATAAATATAATCATTTTAGCAAATGAGAAAAACAGACTATATATTTTTTTACCTGTACCTATTTGAAATATCGGGAACTTATGACAAATAGTAAACATGCTAAGTATCCCGTTTTCAGTTATAAAATTGATATTAGTATCCTCTACCAACGATAACAACACCAAATTATTATCAATAAGGTATTTAACTAAAAATATCTAATTAGTCCGTCAGATAGATTTCCAAAAAATTTTGGACACGTATTTTTTCTTTTTTCACGTAAACAAACAATGAAGACGATACAGTGCTTCGAAAACTCGTGTGACGTCATATTCTAAGACATTATGACATTTTTTACCTGTGAGTGACGTCACAACCCCCCACTCAAATCTTTGACGCGTTTTATCTTCGTCAATTTTTATTGATTTGATAAAATAAAAAATACGTATCCAATATTTTTCGATAATCTAACAGACGGATTAATTAGAATCATATTTTTTTAGTCAGTAAACATCCCTATTGCGTTTTCCAACATCCCTATTACCATATGAATCAAAATTCAGTCAAATATCATACAATAATATTCATACTCCATCTTTGCCCCACTTGGACCTCGCATACATTTCACCAGATTCTGGAGACGTTACCCGCCAGTGGCAGTGTCCCGGCAAGGCATTGGAGAACACTTCACTAACTCCATTGGACTGGCATCTGCTACCTATTTCTATGTAAATTGCGCCACTCCATACACAGATTGATCACGGCGTATGTTTGCTGTAATAATATTTGGTGGTTTACTTTGATGATGTTATGGTTCATGCCAAGAACAGTAATTTGTGTGCTAAAAAAACTGTCAATTTCTTAATTAATTTTATAATAAAATATTATGATGTCCTGTATTATATAAAACCTTTTTATTTTTTTGTTTACGACGGGTGGATTATCAAATAACCCCTCCCGCTCTTGGGCAGAGCGAAAGGGAGTGTCAGACTTCTACTGACTAAAAACCACCCATGTTCCTTCTTAGACATTCATGTCGAGGCCGCGGTATCTCGTGCGAACAACCCGCAGCCCCGACGGGCATATAAAACCTTCTCCTTTATTGTATCAATTAAAATAGCTTACACTCATTATATTGAATTTTTTCATTAGAAATTTCTCTGAAGCAGTCCGTAGTCCGGTTATGCCCAGTTTATGGCATCAGGCTTGCCAATTATTTGTTACTATTACGTGGAATTTATAACTGGTTATATGTAAGTGTTATATTAGGTTTGACTCTATCTAAACATTCCGGATTACAAGCGAGTTTTTATGTTTAACCAAAAGTAATTCTACTTATATGGAGGATGGATGGATGTTTTTACTCTTTCACGCAAAAACTACTTTTTTTTTGCTTTTATCATTCAATAACACAGAATTACAATCAGTTTACTGAACGAATGTGTATGAAATTTAGAACACAGATAGTTTATAACCTGGATTAACACATCGGATAGTTCTTATCCCGGTAGTATGATCCCGTGGGACAATTATCAAACTCCACGCGGGTGAAGCCACTGGCACAAGCTAGTAAAGTCATGTAATCGCAAAAACACTATCAAAAAAATATTAGTTCTAAGACAAAAACAAAATAGAATCAAAAAACAAAGATGTCGGACCGACTCACTTTCAGCGCCCATGCCCCAGTTACTGAGGCGACGTTCGTGGCCACTGACAAAGGAGTTTTGTTCTACAAAGGTGCGCTGAAACTAGTGGCATCCATCGAGCCTTTCAAAAGGGAAAATATAATATAGGGTGTGGCATCACCATTTAGCTATTTAAATTATTAGTTTACGTTAGGGTAGGTAGTAGGTTTCGAATATGAATGTGGATGGGTATAAGAGTAGAGGAAGACCAAAGGAACGATGGATGGACTGTGTTAAGAATGATATGGTAAGAAAGGAGGTGTCTCATGAGATGACGAGAAACAGGGAAGTATGGAAGAAGTTGTGCCGACACCAAATTAATTGAGATAAGAGCAAGATAATGATGATGATGTTTGGGTAGGTAGTAGTACCCCTACCTGTATACCTTATCATTATCGTTGTTTTAAAAAATAAATGAAACAGGCTGGATGCAGAAAATTGACAACTGGTTGTAGTTCTGCAACTTGTGCCTAGCTCCAGCAGTGGCCAGCTGTAATGGTGTCAGATGATTGATTTAATACGCTATCTATAAATAAATATGCATGGTGGATTATAGGCAGCTTTTTTTAACGGAGAAGATGCTCGAGTACCAGCAGTGGGAATATAAATGACAGATAATGTGGTTACCTACTAGTAATTGCTCAGTTAAAATTATCTTCACTTTTCCGGTCCTTTTGTCTGTAATGTTTATGTACAAAATCGAACCTTAGAGTGTTGACCGCCTTTACAAGCAAAGGATGTATGGCATATTGACCTAAATTACTCAAAGACACGATCACTTTCACGCTGCCAGGTATAGTGGACGACATGTGTCAGCGACAAAGGCGTTTTGTTCCGCTTAGGTAGAAGCCATGAGTGTCATTGACAGACCAGCCTGGCCGGGGATCGCGCCCAGTGGCTCAGCCGTGTTATTTATTTGCTACTAGCTGATGCCCGCGGCTTCGCCCGCTTGGATGTCGGTTAAATTCTATACTAAAACCTTCCTAGAGAACCACTCTATTCATTGGTGACAACAACATGAAAATCGGTGCAGTAGTTTCTGAGTTTATCGCGGACAGACAGACGTCTGAGTACTTTATTTTATAATATGTAGTGATAGTGATTATCGATTAATATCGGAAGGGGGGTGAGAAAGGGAGGCTCATAAGTAGGAAAGACTCTATGTGAAGTGAAGCTCTTGTAAATAGATATCGAAGCTTAGATTTCATAATTAGACATGTTGAAAACTTCGAGAACATTCTTGACGGGGGATCTCAACAATATTGTTCGTGAGTTAACAATGTAATCTAGTTCGCTGTACCACACGATGTGTACCTATTAATTATTAAAACTATCGGCAAAGTACTTTTTGGATAGTTATGTCGGTAGTTAAAGACGAACTTTGGTGAATACCGTGAAAAGTAAGAAGGCGCCTCGACATCATATTTTCATACACAGAGTATCAAAAATCAATAACGTACTCTATTTAATTGAATGTATAAATATCATCAAGGACATGATTTTTTGGGAAAATTGCTGTGTTATAGTTATTTCATACGATTGTTAGAGAATGTTAGTAGTGGTTTGACAATTGCATTCGATGATTTGACAATTTTTTTTGTAGATATAGCAAACAAACTAAGTTAATTTACTCGTTATTGATTTTATACTGGATACTTTGTGTCCTCAAGAACAAGTGATGAACAAGTATACAAGTGACAAATACAGTATGTTACTACTTATTGAAAGCCGCAATAGGGCAAAGCTTACATGATACTTATGAAAATATGAACAAAAAAAACATTGTTAAATGACAGACAGAACCATGCCAAATATTTTGGAAAAGTCTACAAGACTTTTCCACCCTTGCGCTTATAACAAAAAATGTGCTCGGGTTTTAGGTATAATCCATTTTCCCTTCATACTTTAAAACTGGTGTAGGACAATGGCGAAAAAGAAATGTCCATTAAAGTGAGATCTGGGATGCGTGCGAGGGCCATATATGGTGGAGTGACATATTTGGGACGAGAATCAAATACTGAATGCCCTCCCTCAATAAGTCCCTCGTTTAGCCTAACATACTGTATTTTTTTATTATTAGATACTAGCTCTTTGTGTCCCACTGCAGGGCAAAGGCCTCCCTTCCCTCTTTCCAGTTATCCCTATTCAATGCTGTTAATGGCAATCCCTGCGAAAAGAGTCGAGTTCGTCCGGCCATCTTCTTCTGGGCCTGCCGCGTTGCCGTTTACTGCTGTTTGGGACCCATTGTGGATTACTTTAGCCCATAGCTCCTCCGGCATGTGGCAGATGTGGCCAGCCCAGTTCCATTTAAGCTATATACAAGGTTTAAACTGCAGTAGAAACGTACTTCACAACAAGACCTCAACGTCTGAGACGAAAATAGCCCCAAATTATAATAATAACCAGAGAAGCATGTGTGGAAACTCAAGACGTTGGAAAAGAGCGTGAGAATTGCAGCCAGGTGTAAAACTATACATGTTTGTGCGCCCTTCAAGCTGACACTTAAGCCATTAACCGTTGGGAGTATGGCTCATTATTTCCAACCACAACCAGTCAATAGAAAATACTAAAAGGTACAGTCGTTAAGTTTACCCAGACACTTGATTTGTCATGGGTTGATGGATCCGGGGCAGCAGGTTGTTCGAAAGAGATACCGCGGCCTTGGACCGCCCAGAGCGGGAGGAGATTTCCCGCCCTCCAAAAATAAAAAAAATGACAATGTATTTTGGGTGGTATTTAAATTTGCGAAACCTGAGACATGTCTTAGAACCAAAAAATTCGAAGACATGTGACATCTACCAACCCGCACGGGCCCGCGTGGTGGATTATAGCCCATCTCTCTTCTAGAGAAGAGGCCTGAGTCTCTGCAGTGGGAACGTTATAGGCTGATGATGATGTTGACGGGGAAACCTGGCGTGATATATATGTTGTTCTTTTTTTTGACTAGTTTAGCACAATATTTTACTCTAAAGCTGCTTCTGCTGAGTCTGTTTTCATTTGATTATTTGTTTATATAAACTTCATGTACAAAAGTGGTAGACAGGCGGACTTAATGCCACAAGGCATTATCTATTTCTTTCAGATAAAGTATTTGTAGTCGTCTAAGTTACTATAGAGGAAGAAATTCATATAGTAGTACTTAGCGAGCTGGATCTTGTAGCGTTATTGATACTTCGCTCTATCATAAATATATCTTTCGTTTTTTGCCACTGATGCTCGTTTGTTTATTTTTAAGTGTTGGACGATATCTTTGTTGTAATAACTTTACGAATTTCAAGCAATCTTCTGAGCACGTCTATCTTGTGGCCTCAACAGTAAGGCGACGATTTGCCACATAAGGGTCTCTTCTCACTGCAGCGTAACGTAAGGGCGGCTTGTTAGAGTTGCAGCCTGCACGTGTGATTTGTGCGCGGCAAGTGGGACGCTTTGACTTGTACTCGTACAGTGTGAATGTGTGCTTGAGGATTTTCTTAAAAACTTTGTAAGTCTTGGACGAGAGACTTATTAAAAATTGATTGGACTAAATTATTGTTAGGTTTTCTAGAACCCAGAAAAAATATGGAATTATGTCACTAATATAAGTGACATAAAATAATTAAATCAAGAAAAGATAAGGAGTCACCCCACTACACCGCATCGTGAGCACTACCGTGCCAGGAACGTCTCATACTAGACCGTTCCGTAACCGACACTTGTGCCATGCACGGAGCGTCAACAACTATCGGCGCTAATATTTTGACGGCGCCGCGCCCCGGTACGCTCCGTGCCGAGTCCGTGGTTATTAAAAGAAGATAGTGGGCAGACTTTTTTAGTTAAAATGTGGTATTATATAGTTTCTTTGTCTCTACCGAACAAACAGAAAGAATTTGAGAATAAATTTTACGACATTGACTTATAAACAATGTCGGTAGGTACGCGACTGGCCGCTTCAAAACGTATTCATGTTCGACGTCAATAAAATTGTCTAGGAGGATCTTATAGGCCATTTCATGAAATTGACCATCAAATAAAAATAAATACATAAAGTACGCTCATGATCTCTCGTGGATTAAATAAAATTGCAATTTCAACCGACGACTACAAAAAGAAGTCTATGACACGAACCCTTAACATTAATGGTAATTGCCTATTAGCTTTCTTCAAGTAGACATAAAACAGTACATGTAACAGTAGCTACTTACATTTACTTTTATAGCAAGCAAGTATTTAATCGGGTCATCCATTCTACGCTTTTATTTAATTCCCAAATCAATTTAAAACAGAATTGCTTTAAAACAAATAGCGAGTAACATAATAGATCTGAAAACCAACACTGCAGCACAAGAGCTAAAACAGAAAAAAGTGTATAAAAGAAAGAACTCTGCGAAAGACGATCCTTAATAAATTCAGTAGTTTTTTTCTCGCTTTTCCCAATAGATCGCCCAAATACACTAACAGCGTCGGATGCGCTGAAAGAAAACGAGTTTCACCGAGCAAGGGAAGAACAACAAAGGCATGCAGAAATTTTCCATTCCATTCGTGTTCGATTAGCCTCGCCCGGCGCCTTTGTGCGGTATCAACCAGTTCCGACCGGTTCTTTTTCCAATTCGTATAATTTGTGCTAGACTGTGATGCTGCTTTAGTGGTGCAGTGAGGATGCACCCTTTTCTTTTTATTTTATCGGCGACAGTTTTGTGTTTTCTGTGTAGACTAGCTGGAGTAGTGTTTGGAATAAGTCATTAGGATTGTCGGGTTATTTAAGAGTGGTCCTGGGTTCAAAAGATTTTTACAGTCTTTGAAATCATTTGTTTTCATTACGAATGCGTGAAAATGAGTAAAACTGTTAACAAAGCTGAATATATTTGTTCAACTACCGCTCTTCTTGAACAAATCTGAATAAAATTGTTTATTTTTTTCTGTGATACTCTTCCAATAATACCTAATACAAAATCTATACCATCTTTGTTTATCGAACCTTTAGAAACCCTAAGTTTGTCGCAAGTAAGTAAGCGATAAGTGAGGGTAACGGCTCAACTTCCGTCGGTAACTTATGTAATTGTAAGCAAACTAGCAACTTGTCACTCACCCGCGCCGGTCGAAATGAAGCAAGTTTTATGAGGTGCTAAGTGATTGCTTGCCTCTGCCTGACGCACCTCGGGTTGTGAACACTTTGGTCAGTCTGTTAGTCAGGAAGATGTGAGACAAAGTATTTGGTAGCTACAGTAACAATCATTACTAAGGCCTTTATCCCTAAACCTATATCTAGCACATAAAGGCACTCGACACAGATTTTTTTATGTTTATCACAGAAAAGTACGTTACTAAATTCTTAGTTCACTTTCACTGATAAAACTAAATGCTATCAGTGCATCTAAACTATAATCAAATTAACAGCAGTTGAAGTAAGAAGTGTTGAGTGGTGCGATATTTATAAAAAAAATAAAAGGTAATTTTCTGTGTAAAAGGACAGAATCTGAATCTGTATTATGCTCTCAATACATACTTTAACGAATCTTAACGTACGTACATACATGGTAAGGGCATGTTTATAAAATATTTATTACACGAAACAAGTTACTAATTTGAACAATGAATGTTTTCAAGATTTAACAGACTGTACAAAAAAAATCTCACATTGTTACTAAAAAAAAATTATAAAAATTACAAAAGCACACAATGTAAGCCAAAATATTAGGGATACCATCCAATCTCGTTTGACGGTAAAAATAATAACAATAAACCGTGTTGTCCACTATGAAGCGTAACGAGCACTAAACGTTGCGCCAACGGCGTGCTAATGAAAACTCCCGCTAACGATATTAGAGGTCGCACCCCACTGCACGCGAAGCGACCGTGATAAGGAAACCAGAATCGCGGGAAACACCCTTTTTTAAGGCTCGGCAAAACCGGTTCGTATAAATTGCGGATGTGGTTCCGGACAACGGACTCTGAAAGATAATAGAATAATAATGATCCATGATGATGAATGCGACGATAATAATGTTTTTTAGTTATGATCCTGAAATATGTCTCGAAAATTTAACTAGGTCATTGAAGTGGCTCAAAAATATTTTAAGCATGTTTATAATCTGAGGAATTTAACATAACATAACATCACCCCTGTAATCCCCGAAGGGTTAGGCAGAGGTGTACCTAATAGTACACCCACATTATCACCCAGTTATGTTTAAGTCCCATGTAATAGGGGCGAGCCTATTGCCATCAACCGGGCACAAATCCAGACTCCGTAGCTGCTACTGATTAATTCCTGATGGAAAAAGCCAATAACACTTTGCCCGACCCGGGAATCGAACCCAGGACCTCATGCTCATGCGCAGTCGCGCTTGCGACCACTAGACCAACGAGGCAGTCTGAGGTATTTATAACTCGTATAGGAATGAATGATGAGGAAGTGAGTCTACCAAAAGCAACGAACAACGCGTTGCTGCACAAGTTGTTACCCCACAAACGATGGGACACTTGAGATCGTGTCCTGCCTGTCCCGTTACTTGCACATCACAGGAGCTGATGGACGGAACAGAAAATGCCAAACTCGTTGCCAAATTTTGGGCTGATTCATTTTAAATATTGTTATCGACACGCGATGAAGGAGATTGCGGAACACACTAGCAATAGAAATAAATCTTCAATTTTGACAGTTCGAAAATATTTGTCGCGTGATTTTTGTGCAGTTGAGCAAACAAATTTTTAAAGGGATCGATAAAATATAGAGCATAGCGTTTTATAATTTATTAATGTCTCTTAAGTGTTGATTGTGTATAGATTTATAACTGTTATACTTACTTACCTACATGTGTTGTACCACTTTTGCTTCAATAACTATCTTTCTATATATTTTATTTTCTCTTTCCAACAACATTTATAGCAACAACGATTACGCGAGTTCATTAGACTTTTCGTGGAAACCGCTGTCAGACTTCATATTTTTTCCGTTAGTCTCTTATTGTACACCGGTTTCGCAGAATTCCTCTTCAATACGAGGAACGGTGGAATGATTCCCTCGAACAATGGTACCACACCCCAGGGCAGGAGGAACAGTAAAGGCGGCACTAGTTGACACTGGGCTTAATGAAAAATTTCATAACGGCCACCGCTGGACAGAGATTGTGCACAAACAAAACAAAGATGGCCACCGAATATTCGAAATTCAATTCGTGCTGCTTGTATTTTGGGTATGTGGTTTTATGGTTGCGGTGTTAAAACTGCCTTTGTGTTAATAGTGTTCATATCGGTTGTACATGATCCCAATGTAGGCGAGATTGATAAGAGATAAACATATTAAACACCTAATAGTTTCATCCGCATCATCATTTCAGTCGAAAGCTGGTTGCAACCTCTTCCAGTTCGCCGTCGCCTCTCCAGAACATTTCAACCCCATCGGCCATCCGTTCTCGCGAGCAGTGTGCCCTGCCCACTGTGCGACTTAAGTTT
Source organism: Diarsia brunnea (assembly GCA_949774965.1). Classification (NCBI taxonomy): domain Eukaryota; kingdom Metazoa; phylum Arthropoda; class Insecta; order Lepidoptera; family Noctuidae; genus Diarsia; species Diarsia brunnea. The sequence continues at coordinate 1,138,174 of OX459005.1, read as the reverse complement.
CGCATTTTTTTTATAATTTTTCGGTAATCTTGGTTCTTTTGCGGATGTCTTGATACCGTATATTATTTACAGCTAATCTAATTTAAATATTTATAACACTCATGCAGTTTTCGTAGATATTAAGGCCAGCACCTGACCTGAACTTTCAAAGTCAAAGTCAATTTTATTTGTGTAACATAGTGAATACAGTTCTTAAATTAATGATAGGTCGCTATGTTATGCCAAGAGGCGTACAAATATATGGTTGCATAGCATGGGAAATAATAAAAGAATAATGCATCACGCGACTGGTTAACACAAATTATTTGGTAGGTATGTCAAAATTAATAGAACTTTTAACTTTTTAAGGACACAACAATTTTATATATATTTAAATAACAATAAAATCTTTTGTATTTTTTTTATTAAACCAACGTTATTCTATTCCTACAACTTAGCTCTTTAACCTAATCTTTCAGAAAAACGAAACGACTTTAAAAAAATATCAAAAAATATTTTGGTCCTTTCGCCTGGGAGCATCCAATTTAGTTCGTTCCGTAGTGTTTTAGATTATTTTGCTCATATTGCTGCGGTATATAAAATTCTTTACTCGGCACACGTGACTTTGGTGTTCGTACAGGTAATTTTAGGAAATGATATTAGGTTTTCCGAGAACTACCGCACTGGTGTGATAAAACTGATGAGAGTTGAATATCTTAAATAAGTTAGGAAACCAGCATGTTCTAGAATCGAAAATTCAAGCACTGGTGACAAAAAAAAAACGTTCGTTGCCAAAAAAAGTCATTGAAATAAATAAAAAGAAAGTAGAGTTATTTTAGACGTTTTTTTGGAAGTCAGTTTTTTTTGTAATATTTTTATTATTCCCTTTTTCAGTTGCATTTTACAACACTAATTATAGTCATGAATCAATTTTACATTGTCATGATCATCATCATTAGCCATAAGACGTCCACTTGTGTACAAAGCCCTCCCTTATAGTATGCCATAACATTTTACACTGTAACTAGAAGTTATTAAGGACAAACCATCATGATCATGACAACTGTACCAATTTTGATGAAATTTCTCTGGGACATCGGATAGAAGGTAAAAAAAAATGAAAGATTTTAAACTGACATTCATACAGGTCACTAACACTATTATTTATATTGAAACATAGAGAAACATGGTATCCCGTTTTCAGCATAAATAATAAAATAATTAATTAAAGAAAAAAACCTCCTCTTTTTTAGAAGTCAGTTAAAAAACAAACCGCACTGGGCCCGCGAGGTGGATTACGGCAAACTTCCTCTTTCCAAAGGAAGGTTTGTGTCACAACATTAATAATTTGAACCTGGATTAACAAAATTATTGGATAGAAACAGGATTTCAGAAACTAGTATTGAAGATGTCTCAGTATGGTTTCGCCGAACGCTATGCACAAGAAGCTTAGAGGCGGCAAAACTAGTAACACTTAGAATTGATGGATCGCTCACAAGTTTCGTACAGTACGCAGTATCCCAAAACCAGTTACAGTTGAATGTTTCGTAAAACATACAACAATTTAACAGTGTCGATATTGGATGACATAACCAACCAAAAGTACATGAATTCGTTATAATGGCGCTTGTGCCGAAATCGAAGCTCGAAAAAATAAATTTAGAAAAAATCCCGTTTTCAGTGTTTATGATAGTGACTAAAAATGTATTTGCTTGAAAGTCAAGAGTTATTGTGCTGATGTCATAGTAACATTTTAGAGGAGCTCGTGGCTTAATAAGAACTGCCACTCGGGTCGATCTTTAGGTAAAGCCGTGCTTGCCTAGGTCTGTGGATGGGTGACCGCCCGACATACCGAGTTTCCTCCGTGCCTCGGAAAGCACGTTAAGCTGTTGGTCCCGGCTGCCATACAGATCTTTGGGAGTCGTTACAGGTAGTCAGTGACCTGAAATTCTGACATCCAGTCTTACCAAAGATTATCGTATTACCTAGTATTAACTGGGTTGTGGAGGTCAGATAGGCAGTCGCTCCATGCAAAATACTGGTATTCAGCTGCGTCCGGTTAGACTGGAAGCCGACCCCGACATGGTTGGGAAAAGGCTAGGCAGATGATGATGTCATAGTAACATTTTGTGCATCGATGTCCTTAGCACCGTATTTTTTAATGTTTCCAAGACCAACAACATCTTCCACTCCCAAAGCACGTCCCAAAACCCCTTAAAGACTAAACCAGCCACATCGGTATCCCGGACTCAGGTCCCGGCACTAAATCCCGTGATTGAATACATACCGGGACAGCGGCCCAACTCTAATTATAGCTAAGCACAGTGAGGCGATCGTAAACCGGGCTGAGTTTATAGTACCATCGGGACATCTTCCTCCCTTCACATGTTTGCACATTCGCAGTGGTACTACGGGAACCTCTTGTAGAAGATAATTAGAAACTATGTTATTTGCGTACCAATTTAGGTCCGAGATACTTTTATTAGTTTTGTACTTAGTAGCCCTTTTGTGTTTGACTTGGAAAATTTGTGTTGTGTCTCCGTTGTTTACAGTTATATACTTGGCAAAGCTTGCTACTTTTTATATAATTATGACCTACTTTATGATAATTTAGGTTCCAAAATATTAGTGTCGTTACGTATCATGAAAATGAAATCAAAATCTGACAAAATGTGGGTGTACTAGTGCGTACACCTCTGCCTAATTCTTCGGGAATTACAAGCGTGATATTGTTATGACTATGTACTTTAGAAGCCGAAAACTGCTTCTAAAATTTGCTAAGTGCAAATTGGTGCTGCTGACTGTACTTACAGTTTTTGTATCTGTTGAAAGGTTTAGTTGTAAAAGTTCATGGTTGTATTACCGAATAATGCATGTCCAATATTAACGAGAATAAAATTGTAATGGATTATGTTTTCCGTATATTTGACCTACATTATTCGTTGAATATTATTGTAATGCACTATAGCAATACTTACAGTCTTTTAAAAGTAACGAGAATAAAATGATAAGTGTATAGTTAATTAAGACAGCTGTCAAATGCTACTAACTTTTAAATATCTTCAGTTTGTATAACCTAATTAAAACTATTTTTAAACATTTTATAAAGTTAAAAAAATTGCTACCATTGAGCTTTTTTTTGATGTCTCTACGTCTATTGCTTGGCACGTTATAGGCAAAACTCAGTTTTTTATTTTGTCTAAAAAGTTGTGTTTTTGCAGTTATCATTTTATTCTCCGGGGACGGCGCTGTGTCATCCCACAGCTGAGCAAAGGTCTCCACCATGACCTCCAAATCTTTCGATTCAGGGCCAATGTCCACTACACTAGCACTAGTCCTTAGTTCTTTAAATATTTTAATTAATTAGTTTAGTTCTTTCATTTTATAAATACTTTATTTAAAACGTATATAATTTTTGTAAGATATTTGTAAACGGTATAAGGGACAAGAAAATCAGCCCCTGTTACCTTTTTTTTTTTTTATAACCCCTCCCGCTCTTGGGCAGAGCGAAAGGGAGTGTCAGACTTCTACTGACTAAAAACCACCCATGTTCCTTCTTAGCCCTTCATGTCGAGGCCGCGGTATCTCTTGCGTACAACCCGCAGCCCCAACGCGAATTCAGTTCACAATTCTTGAACATAGCAAAGAAAATTTTCTTCGTTTCCATTATTGTGGGTTGATACCGGGAACAGATGATTTTTTCCTCGTGCCTTACAGTTTGTGCGTAAGAAGATCTAAACAAACAAACTCGAGCCTACAACATGGCGTCAGGGCAGATTGATAACGCTTCTATCGTCCACCACACTAATAGTATAGACACAAGATCCACTCCATCCTCGAAGATCGAATATCAAGTAGCTCTAACGTTGGTTAACTGATATTCGGAACGGACTTTCTTCTAGAAACTGTTTACAACCGTGCTTTTTCCTGCTGTGTGTATTGACTAAACTAAAGTTACATCATTACGTTCTCCCCGAAGGGTAAGGCATTAGGTACTACTATAATTGGGTACCTACACTAAATTATAATATTCCCAAATTTCACGAGTTATGTTTAAGTCCCATGTAACAGTGGGTGAGCCAATTGCCATCAAGTGGGCACAAATCTAGACTCCGTGGCTGCTATTGAAAAATTCCTGGTAGAAAAACCTAATAACAATTTGTCTGACCCGCGAATCGAACGCAAGACCGAGACTCAGCAATTGCGTTTGCGACCACTCGACCAACTAGGCAGTCGGTAGGACTAAGGTTAATAGGGAGTTTTTTTTATAAAGGATAAAAAAAAACTTTAATTAAGGAATAAAATACGTTAAATCCCATTTTCTCTAAGTAGCGGTCATAACTATAACATGTCTACTGAATATACCGCTTGCCAATCTACAAACCACAAAGACCTTTTTAAACGTTATCAAACTTCCTGTATGTCCCACGTCCCTACCAACAAGGACTCAATACAACCCACCATACCCGACTTTACTCGACCATACGTCTATTTTATCTTCATGGTCGGCAGGTTTCCGCTCACCTCTACCGCTAGGGTTCTTTATATCCTTAAGTGCTATTTCAAAAAGAATCCGTCCCACAGTGACACAGTGACCTTAGTTACCGCCCGTCAGCTGACATCCCGTTTCGGTGTACGGCCCGCGCATGCGCCGTTGCTCTGATGCGGGATGTTACATACGTTCCCAACCCTATTTATTCTGCAGTACGCCGCTGAATGTCACCAGGGGTGGGCGTTTTGCGTCCCTACGTCGCGCCGGTCGTCGTATTCCGAATGCGGTTGTGCGAATACTTTCTGACTTGATCCCATGTGTTGTGTATGGTAATGTCACTTTAGAACAAAAAGTGGACTTGGTTATTTAGTATTTTTTTCAGTTATTTTTTTATTAAAAGGTGAGTTGTTAACGACGAATTATTATTTTTTTATAGCGCGTTTCGGTTACTACGGTTTTATTGGTACTTAAATAAATGTAACGATTTTTAAATTTATATTCATGATCGTCATTATATTCTCCTTTTTACAATATTTTATTACGCTAGTAAATTCTTAAGTAACCGTTACAAAATTTAGATTAAGTTTTTGGCTTTTATCCCCAATTTATATTACTACAGACGCCGAAGGGAAATACTTCAGAAACCTATTTATGGAACAAATTCTTCTAACATTTTAGCAAACACGTTAAATGTGTCTGAATAAACACGTTCGTTTATATCAGGCCCGTCACGTATAAGGTTGACAGACAAACGCGTGTTAACTGATACGATCTGAAACCCTTTGCCTTTTCCAACGTCGACTTGTTATATGTAAACAGCCGTGACAGGGAAAAGCTCTAGCTTTATGTACAAAATCACGTTTGTATGTCTGTGTGTCATCCTTGAAGGTTTGAGTTTTAATTAGTATTGTAAGACTTCTTTGAGTGAGGGCTTTCGTTGCGTGAATGGTGTGTGTTACCTACATTGGTGAAGTGGGTTTTGAGAAATGCGTTGCTTGGAATTAGATTACAGTTTTCAAATATTATCATATTATTGATAACGTTGGTGGTAGATATGTGGTTTTAGTTCTTGTTTTGTTATCAGTATTATGGTAATTTGTGTAATTGCATTTGACTTATGTAAAATGATTTTTTTTCTGTGAAGTGTTACTACGTAAATTTTGTCAGGTCTTGGATATTATACGACTCTCGTTATAAGCCCATCCCTCTCTTTGAGAGGAGGTCTGAGTCCATGCAGTGGGGACATTACAGGCTGATGATGATGATATTATAATGATGGAAAAATAAGGCAAATAATTATTCATCCATTTAAAAAACCCTAGGCATAAAATTAAATTGCGTAGGAAATTATGTACTTAGATGACATAACTTTTCTGATACTAATTTGTGCTCGTCATGAGCTTGGTTTCGAATTTATGTTTCGGTTCGGCCCTCAGCTAGAATAGGCAAACCCTTTTCTTCCCATAGGTATCGTTAGGAGCAACTAAGGGTATAAGGTGAACAGATAGCAACCTTCGTGTGGAAATTATCTGCAGGATTACATAGAGGGAATAGTTAGAACAAAGCACACAACCAACAAATCATGACTGGAGATTATCTTCAATGATAATAATTTTTTCTTCATAATTAAATGGAGGGTAGTTTTTATTATTATAATTTTCGAATAACTTACAGCTAAGCAGACATAATATTTATTTATTTACTTTACTCTCATAATCAATAAAAAAGTATTGTTTAGACACATAAAAAAGAACAATATTAAAAATGTTTTATTAATAGCAGAAATGGGTGAATTGCCCAAGCAAAAAAATACACGGCAAACCTGAGAACGGTAGTGCAATGTGCTGATTATTAATTTTATATATTTTTTCTCAACAACGTAAGTATTTCTCTACCTTGGCAAAAAAAATCATTGGTATCTACCCTCTAATATACCCAAAAAAAAAATTACAAAGTGTTATTTTATCATCACGGTGACCTGTCCTGAACCCAATTCCGCTCATAACATACCTTCTCCTGCAAATACATTCGTAATATGGATTTAAATTGATTTTGTTATCATTAAATTATAATATATTCGATCAAATAAAACAATTTTTGTTTGTTTATCTTCTTTCTCATGGATTTGACAGGCAGTCAACTTTTGTCTGGAAAAAAGTTATCATTTCAGAGGACAGTAAGTTTTAGTAGAATAGCCACATCAACATTGCGTTGTTACGCCCCTTTCACCTTTTCTCACTCCGGATCAGTCCGGCTTAAGCTCTCGGCGCGAACGCACCGGTCCCAACGTCTTGCGGTTTCCCGCCAAAAAAGTAAGTTTATCATTTCAGTAATATGGGGACAAAAATAGTTTCATTTCGGTGGCTGTTATAACTCGTGCTAGATTTGTTTAATTTGTTTCAAAATTGTGTATTAAATTCGCAGTAAGTACTGTTTTGTTTGAGTAGTGTTCATATTTTTTAAATAATTTTTTTTCGGAGTTAAATGTAGAACTAACCTCTATTTTATCATCTCAGTGTTATCATTTCAGTGGATTCGGTGGACTGTTATACCAATTACAGTCCACCGGAATTAAAAGTATCTCCGAAATGATAAAAACATAAAGTTTTAGAGATCCTGGTGTCAAATACAAAGTCATAGTTTTGTAATGTACCTACTTTTACCTAGAGTGTCGATTAGATTATTTAGGTGTATTTGTTGTGTAATATTTGTGCTTAAGATATATAATATATACATATATCTATGTAGTTAGTTTTTGTTCTATTTAGATATGTACGTTTCTCTATTGTTGTAGTAATTTAAGAATAAAGTCATCTCAATATCAGGTTTCTGTTATGTTTCATACGTTTATGTAAAAGGATTAAAAGTACTAAGCTATTACTACTAAGATATTTTTATAATGTTTCTTATTCATTTATTGTATTTTAAAAATATAAGAGTTGATTTAATTTTAGAAGTTTTACTGATATACCTGTAGAAACACTATTCTCCTCTCGTTACCAATTTAACTAAATTATACCTAGCATTTTTCTCTTAGTGCAATAGGTAGACATTAGGTATTACTATTAATGGCATAACTTACAAATGCAACCATCATATTAATCAGAAACTTTAAGCTTTCTAATCGCGATACGTTGATTCTTTTGAAAATATATCAAGTAAATTAGTATTAGTACATAAACAAGCAAAAATATTTATTTAAGGTTACCAGCATTTACGATAAAGTTTTCCAACATTTTCACACAACAACAACTACAAAAATTACCAAAGGTTATAAAAGTAAAGAAACTATTCATTCATATCATAATAAACATTACATTACATTAATATCATTCTTTGAGGTTATTGTAACCTCAAAGAATGATATATGTAATAATACTAACTGTAATATCTGTATATTAATGATGATATTAAAAAAACTGTGTACTGTCCTGTCTCAGTGTTTATCGTGGAAATCAAACCTAACAAAGTACGGAACCCTGGCTGGGGGCACGGTTGTTCTTAGCTGTATCATTTCGGTGGATTTATCATTTCGGTGGTAATTTTTATCATTTCGGTGGACACTTTTAATTTCAGTGGACTCTTAAAACTTTATCCTTAAATATTTATGTAAGTTTTGATAATATTTGATGTCCACTCACGCACAATGTTATAAAATAGACTAAAGTATTATTTGTCACTAAAAATATATAGATTGCATTGAAATAAAAAAATCCCACCGAAATGATACATAAAAATCTCTTGTTGAAATTCACCCAAATATGGCCAATTTAGTCCAGTCAATTTGGACATCTGAGGTTACATTAATTAGGGCACGCCACGATAGTGGCGGTAAGTCCCCTCTTTGAGGAGTGGCTGGAGAGGCGCCACGGCGCCCTCACCTTCCGTCTGACGCAGGTACTCACCGGACACGGTTGTTTCGGGAGGTACCTGCACCGAATCAGGCGGGAGGAAACGCCCGGTTGTCACCATTGTGAGGATCGGCCGGAGGACACGGTGGAGCACACCGTGGAGGTGTGTCCCGCTTGGGCGGAGCCCCGCCGTGTTCTCGTAGCGGCGATCGGCGGCGGCGACCTCTCGCGCCCGGCCCTGGTGCAAGCCATGGTCCGGGGCGAGGAGGAATGGGACGCCGTCGCCTCCTTCTGTGAAGCAGTGATGCTAGCGAAGGAGGTGGCGGAACGTGAGAGGGAGAGAACCTCTCGTCCCAGCCGCCGCGGGAGGCGCTCCGGGCGTCGGGGGCCACGTGATGGCTTCCGGCCACCGTAGACGCGGGCCTGTGGACGGTGAGTGATGGGTAAGCTCGCCGTCCGTCCGTCTTATGACGACAACAGGCCGTGTCGACGGCGCGTTCGTGTTCCACGCGCGCCTCAAAGAGATGTCAGCAACACGGAAGGGGCCCACAAGGGCCGACGCCTGTCGAGGCTGCGGGATGTCCGCAAGGGATACCGAGGCCTCGACATGAAGGGCGAAGAAGGAACATGGGTGGTTTTTAGTCAGTAGAAGTCTGACACTCCCTCTCGCTCTGCCCAAGAGCGGGAGGGGTTATTTGATGATTTCCCACCCCCCAAAAAAAAAAAAAAAAAAAAAAAAAAAGGTTACATTAATTCCCACCCAGCTGAAAATTGGTAGGATTGTTCAAAACACCATTACAAATTAAATTTAAAAAGATCTCATCGATCCGACACCTGAAAAAAAATTATTCGGGGTCAAAGGTCACTAAAATCGTTTTATTTTCAAATATTTCGTGTCCTACGGGTTTCTCGCTATTTGTATATATCACCAATATTGTAGAGAATTAAATTCGCTACAACTTTTAATTCTCTACAGTATTGGTCATACATTTAAATAGCGAGAAACCCATACCAAACGAGATATTTGCAAAAAAAAACGATTTTTTGTGACCTTTGACCCTGACAATTTTTTTTTTCAGGTGTCGGATCGATGAGGACTTTTTACATTTCATTTATAATGGTGTTTTAGAGCAATCCTACCCTTATTTTTTGGTCTAATTTGACCGAACTAATTACAGGTTTTCACAGATAGTATTCTTCTTGAAAATGCAATGATGGGTAAGCTGCTTTTTAAAATATGTCCTTTAATCATGGTTTTAATCAGTAGGAACCAATAATATATTAATGAAATACACCAATATTTTATCCATACTGACAGCATGAATTAATATTCTCTCACCAAACCACGCATAGATATTAATTACTGAATAAATATTTTGTTTGATGTTTGCTTTCATCGAACTAAATCGTATTGATGAAATGTGAGGACGCAAAATATTTCTATCCGTTTTAGATTTGTTGATAAATTCTGATACGATATATATTGATAATTCAATTTTGACTAAAGCTTTTGATAATGGAATTAGCAATACTTTAACGTATCAATTGAATATTTTTCAGTCGGTCTAATATTTTATTTACATAGAATTCGTTTTCTGTATTTTAATACCACGCATTTCAAATGTTACGTGTGTCTGCGAAAGCACGTTAAGGCTTGTATTCACGCCAATGACCTTGTGCATACAAACTACCTCTCTCGGTCGTAGATACGGACTCTAAACGGACGCGTTTTTCATTTATTATAATTAAAATAATACATGTTTTTAAAAAGTAACAAAACCAAATTATTTTCCTTTGTATTTCAAAGCAGTAGATATTTTTTTTATATTATTTTGTTAAAAAATGAAGGAGTAAAATGGTTCCATTCAACGATTTGGAGGTGATTTTGTGGATTTTTTTTCTTATTATGTGATACCGATACAAAAATTGTGGCTAAACCACATTACGTGTCATATCATGTAGATTACTAAAAAAAATTCTCAGATGTAATTTCTCTGTAAGTGCCGGTGAAAAACCGCTTCATCTGCACGCTGTTTTTAAGCTTTTTCGAGAGAGGACCCTTAAGCTGTTGGCCCCGACTATCAAATGAAGATCTCTAACAGAGGTTAGAAGTGATATTTAGCAACCAGTCTAACCAAGAAAGTGGTACCGTATCACCTAGTACTTATTTAACTGGGTTGTGGACGTCAGATAGGCAGTCACTTTACGTGAAATACTGGTATTCAGCAGCATCCGGTATGACTGGAAGCCACTCCAATAAAGTTAGTAAAAGGCTAAGCAGATGATGATCATAACCGTAATTGATATAGCGATCGCCAAGGCTCCTTGTAACGTAGCTTTGTTGAGACTCACAACATTAGTGATTGTGATAATCATGTGTGTATGATGGTAAGTATTTTTACTTACAATTACAAATGCATAAGTTTATGACAATTTAAATCTGTTACCTACTCCTTGACTTAAAAACTACTGAACCAAATATATTTTTATATTTTGAAGCAATGGACTGCGGCGCTGCGTGTCGCGGGTTCGATCTCCGCACGGAACAAATATTAATATTTGTATGACCTACTGATAGTTGTTCCGGATCTGGGTATTTGTGTATGTGAGTTTAAATGTTTGTGAACCCACCCACGATACAGGAGAAATTCCTAGAGTGGGGCAACGTTCTTTTTTAAAAAAAGTTTAAACATCAGAATAAAACCGGCTATATTTCTAAAGATATTGAGTAAACAAAACAAAAAATTAACGTAAGTGAACCTTTGAGCGGAAGCTTGTATTATATATCCGTACATAAAGTAGTGGGTACCTCTCTCCATAATAAAGGAAATGAAGAGCAATAATAATGTTCTGACATATGTCTCACAAAATACGCTTTTTCTACAAACACAAAAAATGTTTCAAAGGAGGATGCTACCTTTGTAATAATATTTAATGCGAACAATATGTTCTCAAAGAGTCTTTAATAAAATATTTATATTGCTATCACATATCTCGTATGGGAATATCTTTGTACACTTAGAAAGTATATACATTCAGTCGTTACTTACAATTTATCATCCTTCATTTTAATGGGAACAATGAAATATATTTAAGAAAGAAGTAAAAAAAAACATTGGAACTTTTATTTAAGACATAATAGATATGAAAATAATTTGAGTCCATAGAAAAGCTATAGAATGTTCTCAATTATACGAGATAATATCTGTATGTCATTTTTCTAACTATGTTAGGGTCGGCTTCCAGCCTAACCCGATGTAGTAGAATACCAGTATTTTTCTTGGTGCGACTGATCTGATTTCCACAGCCCAGTTAGTACTGGGTAATACGATACCCCTTGCAAATATTGGTTGTCAGACTCGGGTTGACACTGACTTCCTATCCACTGATACGTCCAATTTTGACAGCTGTCAAAGATGTACAACTTACAGTCAGTGGCTTATCGTTCTTTCCGAGGCACGGAGGAAACTCAGTATGTAACGGGTGGTCACCCATCCACGGACCAACCCAAGCAAGCACGGCTTAACCTGAATATAGATTCGCGCGGCTGCTATATTTAGCCACGATCTGCTCTAAAATGACCTAGTAATACCACAATATTTAGCCACCAGATTACACATCGCAATAATGCCTGGAACTTGAACAGTTTGAGCCTTTGTACAGAAAAACTTTTATGTAACTGTTAAAAGGTCGAAGGTCTTGTAATAGCTTCAACTACAGTTATGTTACGAGTTTCAAAAGTAATGTTGTGCCACAATACGTAAGGGGTCCTTATTTCATTGTTAGTCTCTTTTAGAGGCACTATTTAAGAATACTATTCAAAATTGTTAAGAACATCTACTTCGGATCCAAGCGTTATTATATGAATCTATCAATCCCGTGTCAATATTTTTTCCAACTTCTTCATTCTGAGTCCTATGTAAACATAATGTTATATTTTCTGACCTCTTCTCCAAACAAATCGGTTACTATTGAACAATTTTTCCTTCATATTTTGGTGTTGCTTGGCAAACACCTCGATTATTAATGTACTGCTTTTCGACGTTTCACAAATCCGGTACTTAAAGGCACGTCTTATTGTTATACTAAGTTTTGAACAAATGCAAAAGACAGTTGGGCGATTCGGATCAAAATTCAAGAATTCGAGGAATTGTCAAGAAACTGTTGACGACTCTAAAACGAGTTCATTAAGTAACGTAGACTTCTGAACGCCGACGAAGCGAGAAATTTCGTCAGAGACCTCAAGATTCATCATAGTCCTACACTTACATCTTTAGGTACGTATAGCGCGGCCTAATGAACCCACTGTCACACACTTATCAGGGTGAAACTCACTCGGGTCCCCAAATTAACACGCCATTAAACGCTCACCCTTTTTCCTAAAAGCCTATTTGGGGTCTTCCGAGACACGGCAGGACCTTGTGAATTACTCAATTTTTGCCGACCGCCTCCTTCACGGGTTCGTGGCGCCGAGATACGGTTGTGGTTCGCTGATAACGGCTTGGCAAATGACAGGGGAGGTAAATGACAGGAGAGCCAAATGGCAGGGGAGCGTGACAGGATAGTTATGTGTGTCATGTAGATGTGGATGGGAGGTGATGAGGCGGATGTGTTGGATGGTTATCGTGAAAGAGTAAAAGACATACTAGCTGTTATATTTTTCTTTTGAATTCATGTTTGTATTTTCCCTTTATGGTCATGGAAATACCGATTCAAAAAAATAGATTTCTAAAGGATTTGTTACAATTATTCGCAGCGCTCCGAGTAACCTGTATTCAACTTTTTCACAATTTCAAACAATCAATGTTAGAAATTGCGAAAAAGTTAAATACGGGTTACTCTGTGAATCAAAATGAAATAAAGAAAAAACCCGTTCTAAATCTAAACACTCCAAAAAAAAAGAAACACGACAATCTTTTCTTACTTCTCAAAATAAAAACCATGAAAACCCATTACATTAAAATCTCCAACATCTTACTCGCCATATTGCGATAATACAGTCCACCGGAAGAAAATTAACATTCCTTTTCCGTTCTCAACAAAATAAAAGTTACCTTAAAATTAGCATAAGCATGTCCGTTTCTTGTTCCTATTGCTTATTATGTATGATGATTCTATTCATTAATACAGAGACGGACTTCTGAGTGGTCGGTTCTTTGTGCAGTTTTTGCTCTCTTAGTTTGGAGATAGTGTCTTTCTCTGTCGTCTTCAGGCTTTTTTAGGGAAGTGTCCCAGATCTCCTTTGTAACAGGGACTAATTTTGGTCTAAAGCGAGTGTCTGATTTATGAGTGAAACTTCTAAAAACTTGCAAAAAGTTTTGGTTATTTTCTGAGTATCTTAAGTATCTTTAAATTCCTAAGTAGTCAAAATAAATGTCTTATTTCACGATGTATTTTAGTTAGCTGTTCCAAACCTATACGTCTGCTATTTAATAGTTTAATTTATAATCGGCATGACTTACCATCAGCATCATCCCAAAATAACACCTTCCTGCTCTTATGCAGAAAAATGTTATTTGAGGTCGACACAACACGTATTTATCTTTCATTCTACTCTGTCAACCATGAGACGTACAAAACATGTTTCATGTTATTGTGAAAAGGACGTTCAGCAGCTTCAAACCCACACTGCTTAGGTGCCACGGACAATAATTTTAATACCGTCACTCATAGAGACTTGTACGAAACAAATATAGGTTTACTATTTTCCGTATTCTTTGGAGTACATACAAAACATGACAATAACGTGGCACATACAAGCACTACTTACATAACACGACTGTTTCCCGAAGCTAAAGTAAATAATTCGGAAACTCCAGAAGTATAAAAGTAAACAATATGTTTGCCATTCTGTTTCTATTCTACTTTATCGTGACATTGTTTGCTCGCATGACTAGCTTCAGTTTTATTTGATAGGCGATATTTATCTCGATGTTAGAGCGTTCAGCATAGGATGTGGGTTATAGGGCCTTGTTCGTTAGAGTATCGTGAAATTTCGTATACATACATTAATATAATAATATCAATGTCGTTATATTCTAAAAGTCTGCTTCTGTGATTGTCAATTCTAATAATTATGGGTATTATCTTTGTGATAAATGTTTCCTTTGATAACTCCCACATCTACCTATCCTAATGATTATTATTCAACATCTGTATTGGTGTTTAGGGTTATAATAACATAACACTAACATTACATAACGCCTGTAATCCCCCAAGACTTAGGCAGAGGTGTACCTATTAGTACACCTACATTTCGCCAGTTATGTTTAAGTCCCTTATAATAGGGTCGAGCCTATTTTCATCAACTGGGCACAAATCCAGACTTTGTGGCTGTTACTGAGAAATTTCTAATGGATGAACCCAAAAACACTTTGCCCGACCCGGGTATCGAAATTGAACCCAGGACTTCATGCTAAGTAGTCGCGTTGCGATAACGATAAAACGTATATGGCGATAATGATAGTGGATTTATCTTTCTAAATATTGTATCTTGTCTACTTAGACTAAGCGACATTTCGGCCAGTCTAAATCCAAAATAAATGTACAAAATGTGTGTGAGATGCACGAGCCGAGTGGAGCAGCGTTGTGGTTTGCAATAGCTAACCATCTGTCGCCAAACATGCTCTGTTGTTTGCTAAAACTTATAGGTCTGCGTATGGCTTGTGTTTAGGACCTGCACCATTTCTATTTACGTTTTTGGAGCATCTTTCTTTGAGTCCCTAGTTACAGGCAGTTTATTAATACAGGGTGTAAATCAACCCATCACACACCCGTCAACCAAGCATTCCGTACATCAAACCAAGTACCCCACGCAAAAATTTTTGCTGGGAAACAACTTTTTTTTTTGGGTCAAAAATCACATTTTACGGTAAAACTCAATGTAGCACTGTTAAAATATTGTGCTAGTGGATGCTTTGAATAGTAAACGGGCCGTGGAGGTAATTTAAGCAAAGTTATAAAATAAAATACTAGTATTTACAAAAACAGCTGTGAAAAATTTCAACTTTGACCCTCAATATCTCCGTAACTAGGGGGTTCCCAGGTATGGTCTAGAACAAAAAAATGATCGCAGTGGTGGGGAGAATAAGTGCATTTCGTTTGCATTAAGGGTACTTTTACACCCTTTATATCAAAGTCAAAAAGATCTTTTTAGACAGTAAATAAGCTGGTTTCCTACATCATTCATGTGTTCAACTTTGCTTATAATTTTATCACTGCTAAAAGAACATCTACTCGTAGTTTCCCTTTCAGTAAATGAATAAATATCGCATAACTTTCACACCAAATGAAGCGATTTTTATTTGCTAAAACTTCTTCATATCACAAACTTTTTTAATAACATTAGTGAGTTTTCTCCCTCCTTCTCCGCAAAAGTTGACCTTGAAACTAGCTTCGGTAATAATATAATAAATTCAGTTCTATTATAAGGATGAATAATCCTTACTCCGTTAGAGGGCCAGTGACCGAGGGTACGCAAGAGCTACCATCATTATACGTAATTACTCCAAAGCCCGTAATGCCAGGACTTGGACTTACAAAGGTTATTTGAATTCAGACCTAAATAATTTCAGCCAACAATGGTGGCCTATTCAAAGTCTAGACCCAACTGGGAGTTTCAGCCTGTTTAACTACGGGATCCAAGACAAGAGACAAGGGTCTTAGTTGGAAGTAGGCTCCCTGCGGTTTTATTTCAAGTTATTTCGGTATTTAGGGAAAGTGTGAAAGAGTAGGTATGTACTAATGTAAAATTGTAGTAGAAGTGTAAATTTTAGGAGGTCAATGTACCGATGAAATACTTGAAAGCAAAATTCGCTTATGTCCTAATACGCTATGTGTTAAAACACAAGTGAATTTTACACCATAACACCACAATATTTCACATACACCATATATTTTCATTGCTATCAGAATTTCATCCAAAAACTCCTTACATTATTTTATGCGCGCCCGCGACCATTATTTAAAGCCTCCTCTTTACGAGATATTCTCCCCCATTACAGGCAGGAACACCGCGTCCTAAACTTACTACCCAAACAAGCATTAAACGAAATTTACAATTCGCAAGCCCAACAGATCGTCGAAAAGGAAATAGGATCACGAGAGAAAAAAAAACAATCATATTCCGTATCCCTTTATAAACTCGTCCCAAGTTTGTGAAGATTCATTTACGAAATGATCGTGAATTACGTCCCTCCCCCTGTAGGCTCGCTTTGAATTATTTCTCTCAAGAATACAAGGCCTACACAATTTCGTACAATCTCAAAGGCACTCTTGAAGCAGCCTTGCGAACAACGAAAGTGGCAGTCAAACAATAACAAACGGACATTATTCTGAACGACTAGTCCCGATAATTTACGAATTGCTTAACATTTAATTTGTACGTGCGGGTCGTACTGAGTCACAAGTTACATGGATTTGGTGTTAAAGGCTTTAAATTACTGTTATTACAGTAGAATAATTGTAGCAATAATTTAATTAAGTAGGTATCTTGGGTAATAAAGTTGTAAACGGTTTCTTTTTTTACTTTTTATAATTATTGAGGCCAGGATTTAAAACACGGAAAATAGATAATTAAAGCTCACTATCCGATATCTGACACATAACAAAGGTAGTCATTTAATTAGTCAAGAAAGATTATGAGAAGTCAAGGCCTCTGACTTGGTTTAAATAAATATTGTAGAATCGTTAAGACATTGAGATTGCGAGTGTGTGTTGTTTTTACACGTAATTTGCTGACGTCTGGTCACATCTTGCCTGATGTGAAGCTATGCGGCCTAGGGGAGAGAAGCAACCTAGTTTTACCCAGAAGAAATCAATTCACTTAAACTTTGAAGAGGACCAAATTAAGGTGTTACAAAATTATCAATAACACATGAAAATACAATAGGGATGTTTACTGACTAAAAAAACAAGATTCTAATTAGTCCGTCTGTTAGATTATCGAAAAATATAGGATACGTATTTTTTGTTTTATCAAATCAATAAAAATTGACGAAGATAAAACGCGTCAAAGATTTGAGTGGGGGGTTGTGACGTCACTCACCGGTAAAAAATTTCATACTGATGTCTTAGAATATGACGTCACACCAGTTTTCAAGGCACTGTATCGTCTTCATTGTTTGTTCACGTGAAAAAAGAAAAAATACGTGTCCAATATTTTTTGGAAATCTATCTGACGGACTAATACGATTTTTTTTGTTAACTGTTCATGAACAGCTACCTTACTACTAAAATTATGGCTATTAAAATGACATTATCGGCATGCGCCCTTGACCCGAAAAATTCAAAATTAAAAGGTCCTTACAAGTTTCCCATCGTTTACGAGCCGCATCAATCTCGAGTGACTCCCCAAACCCCAACATCTTCAGATGACATGCACAATCCGATTACAATATTTGCGTATCTATCGTCGGGGACTTATGGGGGACTTAGAGACCCCACTTTATTCGGAAACTTTGCCGTGTGTACATTTGCATCGAATCTTTGCGAAGCAATAAACAGGTGATTTGTACGTAATGCTTTTAGTTGGGAGTTTTGTTTTCGATCTACTGCTTGTTTTTACACTGTGGCTATTTCGCGAATTAGTTTTTGTTTTGTTTTATAGGTACGGTTATTTTGTGCTGTTAAAATTCTTTGTGGCTCGTTGTTTAGTACGGTTTTATTTGCGTTTGTCTGCTATGTTTTTACAACAAAATATGCTGAGATTCTGTTCGACTCCTGAAAAAAAACTCAGATTTTTTTTCGTACCTACAGGTTGATGTACCAATATATTATACTAATGAGTTTATCCTACTAATATTATAAATGCGAAAGTTTGTGAGGATGGATGGATGTTTGTTACTATATCAAGCAAAAACTACAAAACGGATTCGAATGAAATTTGGTACACAGATAGTTTATAACCTGTATTAACACATAGGATACTTTTTATCCCGGTAGTATGATTCCGTGGGACAATTATGGAACTCTATGCGCGCGAAGCCGCGGGCATAAGCCAGTCTTACAAACACTCTTTGAGTAAAACTGAATCATAATGCAGCCGGTTATATTTAAACCAAAATCCACAACATTACATATGCAGTACAAATACAAGCCCATCAATTTAATGCAGAATCTGAATGGTCTTCTATGAAATGTCTCAATACCTTGTATTATTTCAATGAGACTGCTACCATTTATAAAATGAATCGTATTTTATTGAAGTTCAGAAAGAATTGCAGTCATAAGACGAATTGATTGCTCATTGCTTTGTTAGACGTAGTTTTTCAAGGCTTACAGTTCAAGTATTATTTCTGAAGGAAAATGCCATTGTTCGTAGTTTTTAGTTCATTGTATAACTGCTATAATGTTTTTTGTTCGAAGAAACTGACTGCTTTAACAAAGTTATTCCTGAGTGAAGCTCAATCAGGCGTAGGTTTCGAGAGATTTTTGAACAGTTTTTGACGCAATTTAAGTAAAAAAATAATATCAACGGTTTAAGTGAAAGTAGACACTACAGAGTGGAAATATTCCTACCTTATTACCTATTCATTTTATTGTAATCCTCAAAAGAAAGACACCTATCAAATACACCCAAAATAGTTTTAATGTCAACAAAAACATAATGATTTGCCCAAAATGTCACAAACAAAAAGTCTTGGCCTTTCCGTAGGTCGGCGTGGAGCTCGGTCAACGATACGGATTCGATTAGCGCGCGTTACCTCTGGGAGTCCGGACGGAAACGCGGACGTTTCAGTTAAGGCCCGTTCACAAACTCATCGCTTGGCCACAAACTACACGCTCAAGCGACACGCATGCTGCACCTGTGGATTAAGCAAATGAATAAAATAGCTTTGAACATGCCATGCACCACCTAGACGCGTCTTAAGACGTACTACTGTCCATGAAGAAACAAGCATCCTCAAGCAATGTGACTCGACTTGTTTGGTTGCTCTAAACACCACCTAACTAGAGCAAGCCTCGACATACTGCGGAAAAATCAAATGAAAAAAGTTGTTTAGCGTCTAAACAACCGCAATACGCGTGCCGCCTGAACGTATAGTTCGTGGTCGAATGCTTACGGACGCATCGAATCGCGTGATTCTGTGGTTTTCGCTAGATGGAAGATAGGATTGTTCAATCGGTTCCCGTAGGTGTCGTTAGTTTATAGGATTGGTTTTAAAGATGGATTGTTAGTCGTGATTGGGTTATGTTTGGGATAGTAAAATCATGGTGGTTTTCCTTATTCTATTTAATCTAAGTTAAATATTACTAAGTTTGAAGCGGGCGTCAGGGGCCACGTGATGGCTTCCGGCCACCGTAGGCGTGGGCCTGTGGACGGTGAGTAATGGGCTAGCTCACAGTCTGTCCGTCTTATGACGACGACAGGCCGTGTCGACGCGCTTAAAGAGATGTCGGCAAGATTGCTGGGGCCCGTAAGGGCCAACGCCCGTCGAGGCTGCGGGTTGTTCGAAAGAGATACAGTGGCCTCGACACAGAGGGTAAAGAGAAACATGGGTGATTTTTAGTCAGTAGAAGTCTGACACTCCCTACCGCTCGGCTCAGAGCGGTAGGAGTCATTTGATGATTTCCCACCCTCCAAAAAAGAAAAGGTGATCCTACTAATATTATAAATGCGAAAATTTGTGAGGATGTATGGATGGATGGATGGATGTTTGTTACTCTTTCACGCAGAAACTGCTGAAGTTTATAACCTCGATTAACATATAGGATACTTCTTATTCCGGTAGTATGATCCTGTGGGACAATTATCAAACTCCACGCGGGCGAAGCCGCTGGCACAAGCTAGTGTTTAAAGTTACTGCTGTTTAAATGACCCACACATTAGTCTCTTAGTAAAATTACTGTGTGGCATCCGACTGATATGGATGACTAAATTAAGGATTCCGTTTTCACTAATTAACTCCGGAACCCATTTATTTGTGGAAGACAAAAACGTACAGACGCCAGCATATCAAGCTACTACAATCTGTCCAATTACTTTAATAGATTTTCAACGTTATTGCTAAACCTTAATGGTTTAGCAATAAAGTTGAAAATGTTCAAGGTTGCTTGAGAAAATTTTACTATTTCAGATAGCTTGCATGCTTATACGTATTTACCATTTTCCAAATAATTTAACGCCCGCTAACCTCTCGAACTGAGCTAATGATGGTTTGTACGTTGATCAATGTATGTATTTCAAAAAGGTTCAGAATTTGTGATGGTTATGGTACGTAGGCTAGATTTTATTTTAATCATGCTTAAACTGGTTCAAGGAGGCTGCGGGTTATTCGCAAGAGATACCGCGGCCTCGACATAAAGAGCTTAGAAGGAACATGGGTGGTTTTTAGTCAGTAGAAGTCTGAAACTCCCTTTCGCTCTGCCCAAGAGTGGGAGGGGTTATTTGATGATTTCCCACCAACCAAAAAATAAAAAAGGCTCGATCCTAGGGTTAGACAAATTATTGTTCTGAATTTCGATTAAGAAAATTACTTAACTATAAAATGGAACATAAAAATGGCAAAATGTGGGTGTATTAAACCACTGCCCACGTGTTTGAGAAACACAAACAATATATGTTGAATATATACTGAATTATTTTGTTTCTATCTAATTTGTTGTCTTTCACGAGAATCTTCAAGACCTTGACAGTCAGACAATTTGTCAAATGTCAGAGTATTATTATTCAACGAAGTAAGAGACTCGTCTCAAAGGGTTTGGAGTGCGTCTTATTATTTATATGAAACGCGAGTTGTTTAAGATATCAAGTCTAGAACCAGAATATAATATTCCCACCGCTGGGACACAGGCCTTGTGACTTTGAGAAGAACTAGACGTTTTCCACTACGCAGCACGCATGCTCCTCTTTCGAAATAAAATTATGATTTGCTGTAAACCCTTTAGATCTTTAATGTTTTCTAGGGTTCAACTTACGATAACTACCTTGAAGTGACTGGCCAGTTTTCTTCACCCTTTTTGTGAGCCGTCTTATAAGGGTTAAGTCAAAGAAAAAAAAACCCCTTAGAAATATACAATTTTACATAAATAATTAGTAAATAAAATACGGAGCCAAAATTGAGTTAAATATTTACAAAAAAGAGACTAATTTGGTAAAATAAACGAACAATATAATTGCTTTATTCTTTACTGAAAATATTAACAACGATGAAGCATAATATTCTGACGAAACCGGCGTATCCTAGTGTATCCTAGTACCAACACTTCGAAGCCTTGTGACATCTGCCAACCCACAAGTAGCCTGCTCCCAAATAGAAGCGTGTGTTGCAACAGGTCGAACATTACAGGCTGATTATATTAATGTTAGTAGTAGTAATGAATTAGTAGTAGTATTGAAATTAGTGCTCTCCAACATTAACGTGCACCTTTTAGTCGACGTATTACAAGTGCCCATGTAGGCCTATCTATCTATCTTCTATATATAAAAATGAATTGCTGTTCGTTAGTCGCGCTAAAACTCGAGAACGGCTGGAGCGATTTGGAAAATTTTAGTCTTGAAATATTCGTCAGAAGATGCCTCTACATGATTCCCGAAACAAATGTTGACCATTTCAATCAAAAATCTCTTAGAAACCCTAAGTATAGAACAAAACTTAACGTGGGCTCACTGAGTACTTTAAAATCACAGACAGTATTATATTTCTTACCTCAGCAAAGACCAAAAACAAACCCCGCTGTTTTCATTTAATTAAAGTTCACTTCAATGTTTCATAATAAAATGAGTATGAAATTAACTAAGTATCAATTCTGAACAGAATTCCAAGAATGATCCCAATAATTACTTCTCATGGGCGTGTCTGTAATATTTTGACTGATAACAAGTCGAAATACTCTGAGTTTATCTTATTATTATCCTACTAGCTGTGCCCGCGACTTCGTTCGCGTGCTTGTCGGAAACTAAAATGCGTCGCTTAGATAAAAGGAGTATTGCAAAGTACTGACTATGTCTCATACTAAAGTTTAGATGGATGGGTGTTTGTTAATCAACCACGTCAGAACGGCCGAACGGATCTTGAAGAAATTTGAAACAGGTACATTATAGTCGACAGGCAGACAGATTGTCGTTGGCGCGTTCGTGTTCCACGCGCGCCTCAAAGATATGTCAGCAACAATTAAGGGGCCCCAAAGGGACGTCTGCCGGGGCTGAGGGTTGTCCGCAAGAGATACCATGGCCCCGAAACACAAAGAGCTAAGAAGGAACGTGGGTGGTTTTTAGTCAGTAGAAGTCTGACACTTTCTTTCGCTCCGCCCAGAGCGGGATGAGTCATTTGATAATTTACGAACCACAAAAAAAAAGGGGGGATTAGTGGGTGTTTCGAGAGGGTACCTGTACCGAATCTGGGACATCGAATCTGAAATGGCCGCCACCACCTTCTGCGAAGCAGTAATGCTAGCGAAAGAGGTGGCGGAACGTGAGAGGGAGACAACCTATCGTCCCAGCCGCCGCGGGAGACGCTCCGGGCATCGGGGGCCACGTGATGGCTTCCGGCCACCGTAGGCGCGGGCCTGTGAACGGTGAGTAACGGGCTAGTTAATCGTTCGTCCGTCCTATGACGATGGAGGCGCGTTCGTATTCCACGCGCGTCTCAAAGAGATGTCAGCAACATTGAAGGGGCCCCCAAGGCCAAGGCCCAAGGCCCCAGGGGGCTGCGGGCTGTTCGAAAGAGATACCGCGGCCTCGACACATAGGGCTAACAACACACCACATCTATATGACGACACGGTTGGCACAATGGCTGGACGATTAACAGTAGCACTGCGTGCAGGTTCGATTCCCACACGGTACATAAAAAAATATGTCGTGGGTTTTATCTAATTTTAATTTAGTTTAAAAAAAAAATAGTATTTTAATACTGTGTAATTGGTAAATTTTTATTTGTTGACTATTCACGAAACATAATGTGTGTATGTTTACTATCATCGCGGTTCAGAAAATGACATCAAATGAATAACGCCATCTGTCGAAGACGAAGATAAACTGCTAAAAAAGAGCGATCAAACACTATAATTATGGTTTAGGCTATGTAGATTTTGAAAGCAGCGTCATTTAGACTTATATCTACGTACCTTTTGCTATCATAACTTTTTTAAAGTTATCTTGTGAAGGCATTTAGTAATAAGTACCATATTCGTTCAATAGATGTCGTTGCTTGTCTCATTCTTGACCATAACGATAAGTTCTTCTTGAAAACTATAAATTCATATATCTTTTGATAGAGAGCACCGATTACGATGAAACAAAGACTAAGTAATAGCCCAAGTTACGCACAATATTTATGCATAAAAGTTACCTACATTCGTTTCGTAAATTTGACGTGATGCTTAGTCATCGAAACAGACAAACAGACAAACAGACAAAAATTCCAAAAATGCTGGAAATGTGTTCTGTTGGTTATACTTTAATAACCTGACAATTTTTTTTTTAAATATTTTCGATGTACAAAAACGATTTCTCTACAGATTTATTATATGTATAGATATCGTTTAATAACAGGATATCAAGCTGATTAAAATGCTGTATTTATTCAGGTTCTCTTCAGTGAAATATATTTTTCCTAAGATCCTCCGATGCCTATAAAAGGTTCGTGATCTCCATGATTCTGTAACTGCGCTATATGTCTTTCATGCAAGCGTTGAACTCCTCTCAATTGACTTAATGCTTATTACAATACAAGGTGTAATCGAATCCCTCATGTAGGCGTCAACCAAAAATATCCTGTACATCAAAGTAAGTTATAATTTTTAATAAAAAATTAATTATCGAAAAATGTCTATTGATTATAAGAGAAAAGTAACTATGTACATTAATTAAAAACTATTAAATAAACTAACAAGAAACTATAAAAAGGCATCAAAATACTGCTCCTCAACGCTGCCAGCCGGTAATGTGGAAAAGACTGGCGGCATTGCCATGTTGCATGGCAACACTTAGCCTCTGGCCAAGATAAAAGCCACAATTTAATAATTTTTGGGTAAGATTACCCAAAGTTATTGCTGTGAAATGTCTTTTTTTTGTCAAAAGTTAAGTGTACAGTTATTACCTACCCTCAAAACTAGTATTTAAACAAAAAAAATAGAAGTTTCAGCTCCAATATCTCCGTAACTAAGGTATTATGGTCCAAAACAAAAACACGGTCACAATGACGGGGTATAGTAACAAGTGCCTTTTGGCATTGTTAAGGGTATTTCACCCTTTGTAATTATTCAAAACTACGTAGGTGCCTAATTAGAGTTTTACTTGAACCAAACTAACAAAACTTCAAAAGTTAGACTGCGAAGAGCCCGCCTAATAATGAAACACAATCTTCACAGTTCATCGAGCGTTTGACAAAAGAGTCGGCCCTAACTCGTGGTACTAAAACCAAACTTTACAGCCCTATTATTTGCACAGCATAAATAATTACAGAGCACCATAAAGCCTTTACTTTACTTGTTTAATTACGACTTCGATGCTTAAATATTATAACTAAGTGTCTCACAGACTTTGCCTTGAAATATTGCGTAGGCTGGTTGTACAGCGGCGATTTGGTCGCAGAATTTTAAAGTGTGGGCGATTTTGTTAGGAAGTTTTCGACTTAAATGTTTTAAGAGTCTTATAAAGGTAGTTACTCTAAAAGTCAGGGATAACTTTGATTATGTAGATATATATTTTATCTTTATTTGTTTAATTGTTTTGTGTAGAACCCCTTTCATGTTTAAGTTTGGTGAATTACTACTCCAAAAACAAGAGTATAATCTTATTGACGTTATTCCACCTGGAGATCGAATTCTTAAGGTTTGGCCTCGAGTAACCGGAGTAACACGTGTGTTTCGTCTATGAATTTGGACAAACCTAATGGAAAAATAGCCTAAAGCATGTCACGGGTTATCGCAGCTCGAATTGCAACGCGACGGTACACATGTTCACATGAAGAAAACAATTGACATAAAAGCGCGTATCTATGAACGCCGCGTCGCGCGTCGCAAACTCGCAAGGCACACTGACGTGCCTGTTTGGGCGACCACCAGCCGCGACTGTCTCGTCGCCTTCTACCAACCTGTCGCATAGTCGCAACTGTTCAACCAGCCTTCCATCTTCATTACGGCGGTTGTAATTTGCAGGGGTGACGCAGTTGTAAAAAACATTGAGGTTGGGAGTAATGAAAATAATTCCCTTTTTTTTATTCGAGATAATTATGTTTCCCTTTATTCCTGCTCCACAAAAAAGGTCAAATGAAATATGTATGAAGTTAGTGATGTTCTGGCAACGATTAATTTTGCTGTGTGAATAATTTCGTTGTGATCTGAAAATAATGAGAAAGCATAAATTATATCTTGTACAGTGTTTGCAAAGATGTTCTTTATTTTGTTAGCTCTAAGGTTTCTATTTGATCGCTGTTAGAGGAAAACAAACTGTGAAAGAGTTACTGTAGACGTATTGTCATTAAAGAAGAAGAGTTAGAAGATATTCTAGGATATAAAACAGTATAGCACATAAAACAGACTGAAATGTTCCCTGTTTCTGTGTTCTCGCGAGCTGACGACTTTATTTTTTCACAAGTTTAACTTCGTCCGTAACCAGGCCCCAAATGGCGCCATATGTTACACTTGCACCGTCAGTGGGGGATGTGGCGAGGAAATGGAGAAGGCCCACTACACATAAGACAAAAGAAAACAAAGACAAAAATAAAACGTAGGTATAAGAAATAGTATAATTTCATTAATATAAGGTGTTAGAGTGACATTTTATTAGCAATAATGTTGATGGACTTGTCAAAAATGGAAACTGAAATATTATTTTGTTTTCGTTAAAAGTCATTGTTCTTGATACTATAAGATTTGGAAGTGGTTGTCACTTTTTTCAGGATTCATTTAGATGCAAATAATTATTTCAGTGGCATGTTTCGTGCGGAATTGAGTCCTACCAATAAAATAAAATTAGAAAGTAGATAGAAGAATGCCTCGTGGGTCAAGCAAGCAAGCAAGTCTGCTGAACACGAGGTCCTGGGTTTGATTCCCCGGTTGGGGAAAGTGCTACTGGGTTTCTCGATCAGGAATTATTCAGTAGCAGCCACGAAGTCCGGATTTGCGGGCGGTTGTAGTCCCAACGGTGAAAGAATTTTTCAAATCGGTCAAGTAGTTTTTAAGTTTATTCATTACAAACATACACACAAAAATACAAATCTTTCCACACCATAATATTATATTTATATATTATATTATGTATTATATTATATTTATTATTTATTTATGAAAGGTAGCTTCACAGCTTATATAGTGTAGATAACTGGTGAACTGTAGGTGTGTTATTATGTACACCTCTGCCTAAGGATGCGATAACATACCTTGCAAAACAATTACAAAACAAACAGTCTACTACAAATTATTCCTCGATCAGCACTCATATTGCGGAGGTGCGTGCTAAGTAATAATCTCAGAGTTAACGATATTTTTATCTCTTCTACAAGACTTAACCTTCTGTTCCCCTCAATTTTGTCGTGAGACATAAAGACTGCAATGGTGCATAAAATAGGGATGAGCAGCTGTCCTGCCTATCCACTATTTCTCTCTTACTTTACGAGTTGCGCAGTAAAACGAGCTATATATTCTTTTAGAGCCCAACTATTAGGAACCCTAATAATTTTGTCATATTCCTTCACATGTATCTTGGTTTGTTTCAATTTATTGCTAGATTACTACTGTTATATGAGAATTACTGGTTAATAAAAGATTGGTGGAAATAACACAAACAAAGAAAAATACCTACGCATTATATAAGATTACGCCTGCAATCACCGAAGGGTGAGGCAGAGGTATATCTAATAATGTATCCACATTTCGTCTGTTATTGTTATAGGGAGCGAGCCTATTGCCATCAACCGGACCCAAAGAGGTTTGAACTTTTTTGTATTGAAGCTGGCATCTCGACCCACCGCCATTTTATGTCGCCATGTTAAAGTCATGTTCCGCAATCTCACACACCCTCTTACACTCATTCATGCACACCGTCACCACACACAAAGAGAGGACTGGACACAAAACAATGTTTCCTTTTAAAAAAATTGTAATCTTTTTTTATTTTTTTCTCTACATTTTATTGTTTTTTTTTTTTAAGTTGAATAACATACGTTCAATCGTACATTCATGCATTGTTCATTGCGATTTCAAAATTAATATAATTGGTAACTCAGGGGGATCGGCATTGAGGGCTGAAATACAGGCTTTGCCTAGTTCGGCCTCAAATGCAAATACTTTTGTGTACTTTTAGTTTAGATTAAGCACTGTAACTGTAAAAAATGTACATACTTATTGTGAATAAACATTATTATTATTTTGTTTTTTTTAGCAATCACGACCCACGATAAAATTAGTGTAATATGTATGTGTAGAGAACACCTAGACGAGCAAAAAGTGTCTATTCTTTGATATTACACAGCGTTTCATTGCGATGCGAAGCGATTTTCTCAAGCGCACAATAATAATCAACCTGGGAACGATTATTTGGATACAATTTAACACCTAAACACGTAATAAGTCTATTTTTAATGATTGTTGTTGTACTTATTTGTCGATCTTTACCTTTAAATATCTCGGTAACGTGACACTCGGGGGTACCGTGTCACTGGTCAATTTTGTTCGTCTATATGTCCGCTATCCATACATACTACTTTCATCGAGGGCCACGATTTCGAAAAAAAATCAAAATGGCGGGCAGGTTGATATGCCACGTCGGTTCTATCCCCTTTAGAGTCTGTGACTGTTACTGAGAAATCCCTGATGGCGCAACCCAATAACACTTTGCCCCACCTGGAAATCGAATATATTGTTATGTACCTCAAGCTCAGCAGTCGTGATTGCAAACATAAAAATTTTGTATTTGACTTCAATATAACATAACATAACATCACGCCTATAATCCCCGAAGGGTTAGGCAGAGGTGTACCTAATTAAATAGTACACCCACATTTCGCCAATTATGTTTAAGTCCCATGTAATAGGGGGCGAGCCTATAGCCATCAACCGGGCACAAATCCAGACTCCGTGGCTGTTACTGATAATTTCCTGATAGAAAAAGCCAATATCAGTTTGCCCGACCCGGGAATCCAACCCAGGACCTCATGCTCAGCAGTCGCACTTGCGACCACTCGACCAACGAGGCTTCAATATCTTGAACATTAAAACTGGCTTTGGGTAGAAATCATCATCATCTTCTTGCCGTTGTCTCATGTTACTTGGGGTCGACGCAACACGTTCTTTTGTTCTGTTTTCCCCGGATATTTTTTATCATTTACACCGAAATATAAATTTCATAATAATAATATGTATGTAAGAAAAAACAAGAATTTTTGGCCATAAAATTGTCCGTATTAAGTCTCTTGAATACGTTTTTCATGACTATCTTTTCAATGGTTTAGTGGTGAAAAACTAACAAAGTTATTATCAGATTTATAATAATTAATGGGTACAGACGATAACAAACACAACAATAATAATCCCTCTCAATGCATCTAGAATTATCAATGCGTATAAAGAACAATGACACACATAGCATACATTCCACGGTAGACTGACGTCACATAAAGTGAGGGCACTTCAAAGGCGCTGAATCCGCTAGCCGCTTTGCATACTCAATTAAATGGACTCGGGAGTTTTTACAGCTGACCACTTCTTCTTATTGTGTCCGTGCACTGTGGTTGAGCTTAGATAGAGAGATTTTGGTGGCGTATGCTATGTATGTTGGTGGTGGTTGAGAGTAGGATCGTGTTTTGTTTTTGTGATGTGGGTTTTGTGAGCATAGATTTCTAGTGACATAGTTACAAGCTTCATAGCTGGATATTTAAGCCGTGTGCTCGATGGGGTTACATAATTAACATAAAATAAGCAAAATTTGCGTTTTTATAATTATATGCTTCCTAAACCAGCGTATTATTTTTAGTAGAGGTAGATCGTACCAGGCTCTTAAGTATTTTAAGATAGTAGAGTAGATAATATTTCCTGGGAAGTAATTATAGTCCTGTTAATAGATGGGTATTGTTTGGTATGTTATTGTGGGGAATACCGTGATCAAGGTATGACAGCTCCACCTACCCCTATTACATATACCAGTGTATTGAAATTCGATAGCAATAGGTGCCTATCAAACAAAATTGACTCTCAAATCAAAAGAAATAGTTACCTAGATCAAATAAAAACTGCCTACATCAAACGAAAAGTCAAAAAAGTGATATAACCTGACCTTCAACCTACATCACGCAAAAAGTTACCTAAATTAAGGCCTTCAACTAGTAGAGACCTTACAAAATCGTCTAGACTTGAAAAAAAATACCAGTTCGCATCTGCTAAAAGCCTTCGTCTCCAGAAAGGTCTTCAAGGTAATTCTTTTACTTCGACTGAAATGCCAATTAACTTTCAACTTACGATTTACTCAAAGAGTAGTAAAGAGCGCTTATTTTTTCATGGTCAGTAAATAAGGTACTGAGAAGCTGAGCTTTTATAAATCGTCTGTATTTCTACTTAATGTCAACGGAGAAGTTTTTAATTTAGTTACCTGCTTTGGTGGAAAGTTCCGTCTATGGCGGCTTTGACGATGAAAAGTTCCGATTTATTTTTAGAATATTGGCACTTGTTTGCATTTTGTCTGGCTAGAGAGGAATGACCTCTTCTAATAAATAAAAGGTAGGAGATTTATTAACATAATTACTGGATTGTAGAGGTCAGATAGGCAGACGTTTGTTGTAAAATACTGGTATTCAGCATTCAGTTAAACTGGAAGCCGACACCTGAAAAGGGCCTAGACACACATGGATTCCTGATTTATTAGCATTTCTTCTTTTCGAGTCGACGACTGTCCGACCAGTAAGTAGTAACCTGGACAGCTCTTTCTTCTGCTTGGTTTAAGTCTTTGAACGTGCAATAATGTTGGGCACGACTGGCAGGAGAGTAGGTGTGGCATATCCTGTGTTGGGGCTCCACGCTCACAGAGATGGGTCGATTATACCATCTAGCCAGATTGGATCGGCAGCGGCCAACTTGGGCGCGTAGACTGTTTAAAGATTTCCATATTGGCCACTGCAGTAGTATTTAGTGCACTGCAATTAGTGGTTCTGTCAGCTACATTTAACGAATATACATAAATAAGGAAAAATCGGCAACTTAGATTCAAGTCTCATCTTTCCTCATGTAACCGAAATTCCCGAGGAAATACAGCTAAAATCAGAAATAGGCATTATTCCATTCCTGTCCAAGAAATTATGTTTTATGAAAGCCTCGCTAGTGAGCGACTTTCATACACCAGTAAACATTATAAGACCTTGCAAAGTAGATAAAAGTTAGTCGGAAAACTCCCGTCCACTGACGGAATATTAGAAAGAAAAACTTTATGAGCCATGCTGATATAATTATAAACTACGAAGAGAACTTGTTTCAAGCTCATAACACTCCAGTACTTCAATCTAGATTCTGGAGTAAGAATTCTAGATTTGGTTTATTTTCGGTTAAAAACTGTTATTTTAAATTTTATTATCTTCTCTTGGGCAAAATTTATAAAAAAATACAGTCTTAACGGTACTAAAAAACAGTATGGTTAGGGCAAAATTCATGTTTGTTTAGTTATTCATTTACACATACATTTCATTTAATAAGACCAAAGCTAACAAAAGTAGTCGTAAACTACTTAACATGGCAAATAGGAAATTTAATTCTGATTGATTACGTTTTTTCTTATCATTGAAGGAATTTGGTGGACCTTTGCCAAGCAGTGGAACTGTAAAGGCTAACAAATAAATAATCAGCATCAACCCTGAAACAAACTCGTCATGTGACAATGCTATACCTTTCACGGTTCAAAAGAAAGAGCCCTGTGGACTGACGGCAACGACAGGAAATCATCAAATGACTCTTCCCGCTCTGGGCAAAGCGGTGTCAGACTCCTACTGACTAAAAACCACCCATGTTCCTTCTTAGCCCTTCATGTCGAGGCCGCGGTATCTCTTGCGAACAACCCGCAGCCCCGACAGGCTTTAGAACAACCCACAGGTACCATAAAGTCAAGAAAAAGATTCTAGGCATTCAAGATAAACCACCTCGTCACGTCACAATCCTATTACACCTCGTCACGTCACAATCCTATTAAATACTCGACAAACAATTAATCAGTGCACTAGCGTCACCGCGACAGTTATTACGTGTAGATGTGACTACAGTGACGTCACACAACCACAAAGCGACACAGTGGAGTCACTCGCTGTTCATCTTGAGGACGCTCATTAATCAATGTAGTTATCTTAGGTGAGGAGGTTTCAGATTCGTACGGCTTCTTGAAGTAGGATATTTTAGGTTCTTATTTTTTCTTCACAGTGGCAATGGCATGTATCTTTTTTTGATCAGTCAAGTAACCACCTAACTATGGCCAATGCTTTTTCTTTCCCTAGTTTATGTAAAGTATCGAAAGGGAAACATGTTACTTAAAAAAACTTTTGTTTTTGAATTCCTGGAGAAAGAAAAAACTTGACATAATTATGTCGTAATAAATGTTTAAATTTTACGTGTAATTCAAATTAAAGTACCATGTGCAACTTCTGTTGTTGCTAATTAGATGATAAGGAATTAAGGAACTTAAATGTATTGTATAAGGGTCGTAAGAGGTTACTTTTAGTAGATTGCATGTTAAACTGGACTCCTCTATCAAATGGTTTCTAATCTAATTTTATGTTATTCATCTCTGAAAATAATTACTCGTGTTCATAGTTGAAAAAATGGTAAAAAATCCGGTAATGTGCCTAAAAAATTGTGTAACGTGCCATCAATGAAACGCTTGCCATTGGTTCACCATCACTGGTATAGTATTACCTAGGTAACGAGTTGTGCAGATACGTAGTCGCTGCCACCGGTTAGACTGGAAACCGATCCCAATATAGTTGCAAAAAGGCTAGAGAATGTGAACACGATTTGTATGACTAGGCCGAAATAATCTAAGCAGAAAAACCAGGACCCTCTGGCTTTAACTCAATTCAAAACTCCCACTCTTAAGTAACACCTCCTTACTGCATAAGCTGTCACATTCAGCGACAATAATTATATCAGCGTGACAGTTATTGCATGTAGTTGTGATTAAATTCCTGTTACAGCCACCATAATGGCGGCGTTCATTACTGGCTCACCGTTGATCTTGATTTGCTTGAATGTGGGGCTCGTTGTCGGGTCTATGGTACCGGTTGATGTTGTGATCAGCTGTATTTTGGGTTGTTGAATAATGTAAGGTTAAGGTTGCGGGGATCGGGCCTGTGGACGGTGAGTGATGGGTAAGCTCGCCGTCCGTCCGTCTTATGACGACGACAGGCCGTGTCGACGGCGCGTTCGTGTTCCACGCGCGCCTCAAAGAGATGTCAGCAACATGGAAGGGGCCCGCAAGGGCCAACGCCTGTCGAGGCTGCGGGTTGTTCGCAAGGAATACCGCGGCCTCGACATGAAGGGCGAAGAAGGAACATGGGTGGTTTTTAGTCAGTAGAAGTCTGACACTCCCTTTCGCTCTGCCCAAGAGCGGGAGGGGTTATTTGATGATTTCCCACCCCCCAAAAAAAAAAAAAAAAAGGTTGCGGGGATCCGCTGGGTGCGAGACGCACGGGAGCGGTCAATGTGGCTACGGGGCGGTCCATGTCCAGCAGTGGACGTCTTTCGGCAGAAATGATGATGCATATGATAAGTATTATTGTCTTTTACTATTGTCATAAAAAGCAACGCAGATAAACTACTAAATTACTTAAGAGAGTCTTCTTTGTAAATAAAAATAATGATTGTTCTTTAGCTAGATTTTCATATTTTTTAAGAGTGGCAAATCCTTCGCTTTTTTAAAAGGCGTTGTAATCCTTGTCTTTTTGGGTCGAAAATCCCTCGAATGTACAAAATTCAAGTTTTTGACATTGATTACCGCTGAGATGAGATTACGACAGGAATTGGCCTTTTGGTCAAACTAAAGGAATAGTTAAATAGTGATCCTGAATTAATCGAATTTGCAAACTAATTGGTGCCGCCAATGTAATTACACCTGTATCGAATGAACTCGCAATGCCTTTGGTAAGTTTGTCCATGTTCAATAATATCAAGAAATCATCTCAGCCCATCGCAGACTACTGCTGGGCATTGACCTCACCCAGGCTGCATCACGACTACCTGTCCTTTCCCTTTTGCCAATAAAATTAAATTATCCAAAGGCATCTAGCAACCCGCACTGAGTCCGCGTGGTGGATTATAGCCCAATCTCTCTCTTACAGAAGAGACCTGGAGTCCCAGTTGTGGGAACATTATAGGCTGATTATGCTATTCAAAGGCATCAATTCTGGGAGACTGCTTACAAGGTGTACTGGCCACAGCCAGTCTTCTTACCAAATAACAACAAAAAACAAAACAAAAACACAACAGCATTCCAATTTTAAACCTCTCCTCACGTCATCATATTCCCCACTCTCAGCCTGTCAAACACATCACGTTGACAGTTATAGCTCTGTTGTGAATTTGTGATTACATTCTGTCGGCGACCACACGCTGGCGTTAATTACTGCCCCACTCGGTATCGGTATTGGTATCGATTCGACACTGATACCGTACTGTTGGCCATCGTTTAGTTTAAGTGTATATTGGGTTTGGGAGTCAATTGGAATGTCTTAATGGAGTGTAGTGTGGTGTAAAGGGTGGATGTTTAAACCATGTATGATTTAAAAGTGTGATTAGTCTGCGATTTGGAGTTTTCTTTCGAATCTCTGCAGGGAGTGTTGTGAGAATTTGCTTCGTCACTCATTCTCCAGCAAAACACTAGGAAGGACGTTTTGTAGGACTGTCTAATACATTTTTTTCTCAGGTTAAATAAGAGTCACCATTTAATTCCAAGGAGTTGTTTTAAACCCCAAATGAAATCATTCCACCATAATAATTAAAAAAAGAAAACCATCGTTGTCGGTAACATAATTATTATTGTGAGTGATTCCGGTTTCTCCGTGTCGATATAACTTTTTTCGGATGCACTTTTCAGTTTCGCTTTCATTCTATAAAATACATAGGTTTTAAAGTGCTACAAGGGTGGGGATGTTTTGCAGATTGTTTTTTTAGTTGTCACAGGTTTCAGTTCGTTTAAAATAAATATTTTTTTTGTTATCAAAGTATCAAGTATAAGACAGTCTTAAAGTGATTTATCATTAGCGTCTGGAAAAATCATTATATCATCATAATTCCGTTACTAAGTGACTAATCAGCATCTAACAGTGATAATGGAAGTCGTTTGGGACGAAAGCTGAGCAAGCCAATGCCAGTATAATTGGTGACAATTAATAATGACGTAATTCACATCTAATCTCGTGTTGCGCTGACCCCAAAGTTACAAGGGCAGGAAGATGGTGATGATTGAAAACATAATGAACCATAAATTGTACGGGATCCATCACCCCACCCAAGTGAGCACTCAATTATTATCATAATTGCAGTCGAAAAATGTCGACTGACATTACTGACGTGATGTTTGTGTCTAATAATTACATGCTACCTTTTCAAGAGGAAAATATCCCAGACAATTGAAATCTCTCAATAGATTACCATTAATCTATATTCCCGAAACGTTTCCAACAGCTTACCGCAACAATAGCAATTAAACCCCGAATTTAATAACAATAGAAACCGCGTATAAATCATAGAAAATCTGCCAGTTTATTACTTGGATTAATTCTTGGGACGTGAGCTAATGAAATTCCGAACTGACACGAAGAACTCCGAAGTGACACGACCAGTTCCGAAGTGACGCGACAAATTCCGAGGTGACACGATGACGCGTTGCGCTCGCGTCACTGGAGCTTATTAATTTTGTTATAACCTATTGTTTTCTCTGAGGCGGTTTATAATTAAGTTTTGGTATGACTTTCTCCACCTTGGATTATCCGCGGAAAAAGTAAATCACGTTAAGTAGTTGGTTACAGCGGTCGTTTGCGGGTTTTTACTCTCAATAAGATGGAGTGTAAATGGACCCTTTACTATACTTTGCCGTTTTCGTTAAGGGTACTTTCACATCATTATGAAACACTATTTTGATGAGAGAAGCCCGAAAGTCTGGTCACTAGTCTTTCAAATATGTATCGTACTGCATGGTCAGATGGGCCGTCTCCACATATTATATAATACTATTATTTAGCTACCTGCAGTTAGGCTGAAGGCTCAATCCGATATATTTAAAAATAGGTAAGGAGATGATGATCAAAACAATAAAGGTTGGGTAATTAACACAGTACACCTTCAGAAAAAGTCACTAAAAGATCCCATGCATCCATATATAAAATTGTTTCCACAAAGATATTTTATTTGACATTTAATGGGATACCCTAAAAGTTATTTGATCCCATGTAAACACAACAAAACAAATTACAGATTTGGCTACTTAAATTCACTTTTCCGCCTCAATTTCCGCCGTCATTTCCCTTAAATAAAATATCAGATTTCCGCTTCCGTAATACATCCGTTCGTGAGCGTTCCACAAAGTAAAAACACATTTAACATTTATTTGCAAGTTACACAAGTGCCTAAAAGTATTCCTGATTACTCTGTGTGTGCAGTGTATGTAGATTTTGCGAACGAAGTTTATAAGAGGTATGCGGGCAAGCTAGCACAAATAAAGTGTCGAGTTTATTGTTGCTCCGAGTATGTGGAGCGTTTGGATGGGCTATTCCACTTGCTTATAGTGCTGGAGTAAAATTCTTTTGTGATTTTTTTATGAGCAAGCGTTTTTGTTGATGTGGTTTATAGGTTTTTGGGTTATAACTTGTAGGGTTAGGTATGCTTTCAATTTAATGTGTTTGTAAGATTTACAAAGTTACGACGTTGCCACGTGTATTTCGTTTTTATAACGTCAGACAAGGTACGAGTTAATGGTCTTCTATACAATCAATACATTAACTACTATACAAAGATACTTATAGTATGTTATAATTATACTTAGTTGTAGAATTTTTGATAATGTTTGTAGTGGCAGTGAGTCAAATCCATATTTAAAGAAAATTCTATGGTATAAGCAAAATAAGTTAGCATGTGACATACCATATTACACCGATAGTCAGTGACCCTAAACGAGGCACCACCCGCATCCAGAATGTAGGTAACAGAGAGACGCTTAGCGGTTTGAAAGCTCTTCAAAGATTCCTTCGTTTACGGAAGAAATATAGTTATTTTCTACACATGCTCTACTTTTCAAGAGATGCGACTAGAATTCTTGGAAAGTTCATTTAAAGTGCCTTTCAAGTACCTTAGGATGAGATGTGGAGTATTTATCTTTGAGATCTTGGTTCCAAGGATAATCTAGTTTACCTAACCTACTAGTCTAAAGGTAAATCAATTTATATATGTGGGTTTATTCGAACGAGTATCTTTCTACACTAGTTTTCACTGTTCACTAGTTTAATTCTCATTCTGATGTTAATAACTACTTTGAAAAATGAACAGTTTATCATGCAAGTGTTAGGACGAAGTTGAAACACAATCAAACGCACTCGAATACAAACTTCCGTTATTGCTTTCGAACCTCAAAACTATTCACTCCGCACAAAGTCCACTTAAAACTCACACTTTGCTAAATAACTTATACCCAAATTGAATGTACCCACATTATGGCTCACTAGCCATTACCCCGACCACTGAGATACGTTAAAATGTAGTAAAACCTGCAACTTTGTCACCGACACTAAAACTCGAGCACTTTTCAACGTGTTGCTTCGGCTTAATCTGATCCAGTGTCTTAAATTCTGGCTGTTTGAGGTTACATTTAAATGTTTTGACGTTTCAAGTGCTCCGCTTGGTAGTGTTTCGGATTGCTTCAGAGTAAAGTTGGGTAGTTTAAAGCGTTTGCAGTTTTGAGGGCACATTTACAGCTTGGTGGAGTTATTGTGTGTGCAGGGAAAGCCTGCTAGTTTATATGGTTGAAACTACTACTACAAATTAATCAAGATTTTTGAGTTTGAGTTTACATGGAGATCAATGTATTAACTCTTTTTTTGGTATTTTTTGCATTCACGTTTAGCGTCCACCCACACTAGGCCCACGAGGTCGATATCGGTCCACTCCTTCTCAAATAGAGGAGGTCTGTATCCCAGCACTGCCTACATTATAAGCCGGTTAAGCATTGATGTTACTACTCGAGGAAATAACGTCCTAAAGATGAGAGAGAATTATTCTTATTCAACATCCACAAGACGTTTCATCCATTGGCGGATGAATATGTTAGCTGTAATCAATCTAAG
This sequence comes from Diarsia brunnea, assembly GCA_949774965.1. Classification (NCBI taxonomy): domain Eukaryota; kingdom Metazoa; phylum Arthropoda; class Insecta; order Lepidoptera; family Noctuidae; genus Diarsia; species Diarsia brunnea. The sequence goes on along the minus strand of OX459005.1, from coordinate 1,100,606 downwards.
GCACAATAAACCCGACATCCACACATTCTGGATGAGTCGCCCATTTTGTAACAGAGCGGTTTATTCTTACATTTATGGAGGTTCTAGCCAAATGGATTGATTCTCTCTCGCATTGATTCCATGAGCCGTGTCGAGTGTCTTATGTAAGTACCTATGTGTAATGGACGGTCCGTGATTGGTATTTATTTATGTGTAGTCACGTTTTCTTCGGAGATTACGCAAAAAAGCAAGACTATAAATAGGAGCTGTCAGTTTGATAAAAATGTTGTTCAAGGTGTAACGTTAATTGGACCTATTTTCGGCAATGATTTTGTAATGATAAAGGAATGTGTAATGTTGCTGTCACCGTAACAACCATGGACCTACCGTGTAATCATAGGTTTATTTCAAACTGAAAACTGTTTAAGTTAAATATATTCGTTATAGCCATAGGTACCACATTATTCAGGTATAATAACAGAGGTCCCAAGGAAATAGCTGTTGCTTCCACAGGATTTCATATTCCAGCAACGACCTTCAATAAGATCGACATACGGTTTTCGTTACCATCTTCTCTATTTTTATGCGAATATTGAAGTTGGTGGTAATTGTATTTTTACACTAAAACGGCTAGTGTTTGGGTGCAAATCGCCTGATGTGTAGCGATGATATGGCCTAGGATGGAGCTCACATGCCTAGAAGAAACCGATTCACTTCAACCGTGATGGGATTCGGATAATGATCGGGAAAAGTTTTAAAAATTAAAATACCATGCATTATTGACATTTCTATCATCAATTTCTCTGAAAGAATATCTTTTTATCGAACTATTTTATTTTTTACTTTTATTTAAAGCACTATCGTTACCCATATTTTACCAACTAAATTATAATTTTACCAAACAAATGCACCTCGCATAACTTGATAAGGTTATTTCAAGTAACATAAAGGACATGAAAGCACATAAGATTTATATCTAGTAGAAACGGGTCTGAATAAGTGATGGCCTGTTTGCTGGCTTGAGGTCTCTAGGGACAACAAACGGTTTGTCTGTAAATTAGATTTTGTTTGCCCAGCTCTAGGTGTTGTTGCTCGACCTTGGGACTTAAAAGATTCTTGGGAATGTTCGTCATTTTTTGGATGTTCTTCTATCAAAGTTTGACTTGAATAAATCGTCGATCTAGAGATTGTTTATAAATCATGCTTTAGTAAGTTTTTTTAGTAAGTTTTATTATTGTCTGGTCTGTTACCGTCAACTAAGATTTTATTGGTGATTTTATTTATGCAGTGGTGGCTCTGTGGTGGCGGCCCCGACTTACGGACAAGTCGTGGATTCAAACCAAGGCAGGCACATTACTTTGTGTAATTTATTTCATCACCACTGCTCTTAAAACGTTGAAGGAAAACATCGCGAGGAGAACGACATGTTATACAACCAAAAAAATCGAAGACACGTGACAATTACCAACCCACACTGGGCACGCGTGGTGGATTATAGCCCATCCCTCTCCTCTGAGGTCTGAGCCCCTGCAGTGGAAACATTATAGGCTGATGATGATGAAGATTACATTCAATTCGATATTTGACTTAGACATGAGATTCACTCTCGTTTTCACTAACTTAAACGACATCCAAATATACAACACAAACAAAAGCGCTCTTGACTTTTCAACGCTAAGCTCAGCGAATATTGTTGGAATTCCAACTGTGCGTTTATAATTAGGCTCTAGCTATTTACGGGGTTGCCGTTAAGTGCTGGAATAAATGGGCAAAAGTTCCAACTAGAACTTATTCAGTAACTGAAAAGCAGCAATGATAAACGGTTAGTTTACTAACAGCAGCCGCTGACAGAGAAGTTAACACAACTTTAAAGTTTGCAGTCAAGAAAAGTGCCATGTTTTTACTAAAGCTTGAGTCACCACAGAGTACAGAGGGGTCGGACCAACTTTAATACAGGCCTGTCACTGTTCTTTTACCTCCGACAGTTGCAATTCACCTACAACCTTATTGTTAATACCACAAAGATCATTGTAGTTTTGTCAGTGACTACAACCTTACAACAAACTTATCACTATGAAAATAAAGTTTATTCAATCACCAACAATGTTGGGATTGGCTTCCAGTATAACCGAATGTAGCTACATACCAGCATATTGCATGGAAACGACTAACGACCTGACCTCCACAACCCAGATAATATTAATATGACTACACTGTTGGCGCGGACCTGTGAACGGTGAGTAATGGGCTAGCTCACCGTCCGTCCGTCCTATGACAATAACAGGCCGTGTCGACGGTGCGTTCGTGATCCACCCGCGCCTAAAAGAGCTGCGGGTTGTTCGAAAGAGATACTGTGGCCTCGGACACAAAGCGCTAATAAGGAACATGAGTGGTTTTTAGTCAGTAGAAGTCTGACTCTCTAGAGCGGGAGGAGTCATTTGATGATTTCCCGTCACCAAAAAAAAAGTAAGAGGACGACTCGCGTAGTTGTTATTATTTAGCCACGAGCTCTTCAAGGTTTGTAAACGATGCAAAGTTATTGCTAAAATCTATGAAAGTACTGTAACTACACTAAAATTTCCCGTCAGTAGCAGAAAGGAGTGAATTCACTTCGTTCCTTGTTTTTATCACAAAGTGAATTATCAGACGAACTCTAAGTAAGTGTTCTCAGAGCTCAGCGAAATCCTTTGCGTTTGATTTTACGCTAGATTTCACTTTAATACAAAAATACTTTGAGTTAATAGAAAACTACTCGTCGATGTTTTGTGTGTGTGTGTGTATTTTCATAGAATTAATTGACTAAGGATTTTGTTTACTTGAAGTTTATATTCTTGTATGCTAATAAAGTTTTTTTGTTTGTTTCAGGTTGGTTGGTTTAGCTTTTGATTCAAAAACTGTGGTAAGTTATAAGTACCTAAGACAACTTTATTTTGTGCTTAAAATCATACTCTGTTAACTGGTACTCTCTCTCTTAAGCCCGTAGAGAGATCTATATTTTGGCATTGTCCTCAATCTCACGCCACTTTGCCTGGCTTTGGTCCTCCCACATTCAGAAATTGGTGGTTGGTGGTGATTGATGTGGGTGCTATAAATAAGTCAAATTACCTGACTATTTGTAATAATAGGAAACTAAACAACACAATAAAATCCACTTAACAAGCCACACTAACAAACCCCCAGACAACAAAATAGGAACGCACTTATCTGGACAAAAACATCCTACTTATTAATCCTCGTCATACAGTATTGGTCCCGACAGCCGACCCTCAGATTCCATTGTTTGAGAAGCTAACGCTAATGGGACACTCGATATGTTTGTCCGATGCGTTACTATAGATCTGATACGATTATTATTAAACAGGGAAGAAGGTGGCTCAGTGGATGGGGATAATCCTAATGTTGATTATGTTGGAGAAGGAAGAAGGAATGTTGATGAAGGATTTTGTTTTGGTCGTTTCGTTTGAGATGGTCTTGTGTCTAATGATTGTGATAATGAAAAATAAACTTATGTTTACAAACATGTTCTCATAAGCTTAATGAATACGGGAATATGTTTCCCGTCCGATCCGGGACTTTATTTCCTGTTCGTCGCCAATGGTGGTGAAGCCGTTGGTGTCAATTGGGAATAGCCGAAAATAAGCCGCAGCTACAGTACCCGGCGATAAATATTGCACATCGACCTTTGGAAAGAGACAATCGGCTAATTTCGGCTTCGTAGAGCGTTATCTCTGTCGCACGAAATACAAACAGTCCGGTATCTATTAGGAGCTGTTAAAACAATTATGATTTGTTTCTTTTGTGATAATTCTTTTTATTCTTTGTATAAAATACGCCAATTTTCAAAGGTCGATGTGCAATATTTATCGCCGGGTACTGTAGTTTTGTAAAGTGTTATCGTATGACCTAGTGACAGGGAGTGATCAGATAAGTAGTCACTCCACGTAAAATACTGGTATTCAATTGCTTTCTTTTAGTGAAAGCTGATGATGATGATCTGCTTCGAGCAATATTTTTAACACCTTTCTATTGGTGTGGTGGGGTGAGAAGAAACTACAAAAAGATTATATCAGTCAATGTCGGTAACAGTTTCATAATTGCAAAATTTAAGTCGTCTTTCCAAAATAACGTTACTTTTGTAGGACCTTCACAAAATTCAATCTGTTGGACATGGCATTGGATAACCTTCTCATAGGATAAAACCGTTCAAGTTTTTGCCATAGCTCCAACAATAACGACCTTTGTATCCCTTCCCAAAAAAGGGCTTTCTTCATACCATTCAATCCATCTCGGAATCAAATCGCTCCACGGTGATCCTCAGAAATTTAGCCAAGCGTTCGTAAAACACAATATTGAGCCGCAAAAACGATGAAAAGCAAAAGTTTCCTCCCTCCCCAAGTAGGGGGAGCAAGCCAAATGACGCGTGAACCTCGCTCCCTGATCGACCACTAAACGATGACGTATAAAGTTTTTTTGGCTCTCACTATTCCAACGAGGTGACTCAAATTGGGTATAGTCTGCCAAACTTTTTGAATGATCATCGGTTTTCGTTGTGCTTGGCTTTGTTTTGTTTTCAACTGTTGACAGGTGTTTATTGTTATATTTTGGTGAAGCTAGAGGTCTCGATTGATTTGCTGTGTGTGTATACAATTGTATGAGATAGCTATTGTCACTGCGATACTCTTTTATAGTTCTTGATAACCGGTGTTGTTTATGTTATCGTTAGAATCGAACGTAGTCTAGTTCTACTTCCAATAGAATGGTAGATACTGTTGCAGGTAGCATTTTATGGGTTTTAGAAAAAGTTTGCATACGCGAGGAGATGGAGAAAATATTTTAGTACTGAATCTAATAAGTGTGTTCTAACATTGTTGTAATAAGTATACATGTAATTTGTTTTACTCGCGTGCACATTCGGCATTTTACCCACTTTTCAGACCCAGTCTTTATGTTTCAATATTCCCCGGAACCGGTTATAAACAGCAAAGAGACCCAGAATTAAACATGGACTTGGGATTAAATTACTATAGAGTATCGAATTAATTGAAGTACCGTTTCACTCTATGTATAATTATCGTTTACAGCGAAACCGACGCAATCTCCAATATGAGGTTGAGTGTAATTTACTTTGAGAACTTGAGTTTAATATTAAGCAGTTTTGATATTATGAATGTTATTAATTCCATCTACACTAATAATGTTATAAAGAGGAAACATTTGTTTGTTTGTTTGTAACGAATAGGCTTCGAAACTACTGGACCGATTTCGAAAATTCTTTCACCGTTGGGAAGCTACACTATTCGCGGGTGACATCGGCTACTTTTTAACCCTGTATTCCCACGGGAACGGGAACTATATATATAAAATCATTTACTAAAAAACTTAAATGCGTGCGAGCTGGTTCGCGTATTGACTATGTGTGTAAACGTGGATGAATCAAAAGGTAAAGTATGTGTCTGCCTACTCATAAGGTAAAACAGCGTAAGTTTGTGTATGTGTACTTACGTATCAAAGCTTTCAAATTAAATAAATATTTACCTGATCTACAAGATTTAGTGACGTCAGCAAATTCATCGGGGCCGATAAATACCCTTGTAATGTTCATCGGGGGTCGACTATACCCCATATAATGGGATTACAAGACGAGTCGTCAATCGATTCTATTCGTGATGCGGCAATTTAAAATAATCGATGACATCTAGAAGGGACGCAGGCCATCGTCATAATAATTATGAATCTTTGGAGTCTATAGTAAATGTAAATCAACGTAAATAATGTTTATGCATACTTGTTGATTTTTTTCCTGCTTTATATCTAATCAAAATAAGAATTGGCTGGTAACAAAAACAGCTTTAATACTTGCCAACAAACAGATTTAAAGTTTGACAGAAATAAAAATCTAATCAACCACAAATTACCGCTTTTTGTTTAATTTTTAATTTTTACATATTCGTTACAAATAAAGGGGTCAATGAATATTGTGTCTTATACAAAATCTTTTTATCTTATCAAGTAATACAGGAAATTCTCATTTTTAAGTGAGTTGCATACGTTATTACAATTTTTTTCTACGTTGGAAGTCTGTCATTATTTTTTGCTCTCAAAATCAGCATATTAATTAAATAGCTGGTGGTGCAAAAAATTTTGCTAAAATAGTCGTCTCTATCGATAAATAGAATAATCTATGCATGGGTCCTTTGATATTTTTACAGCGGATGTTCTCCCTTTATATTTTAGGTTTGGATTTTGAAGCTCGCCATTCCATATTTATAGTTTCATAGTTTCATGCATATTTTTTACACACTTGATTTTATTTTAATTTCGTTTTACAATTTACTAATAAAAGTCTAAAATATGACTGATTTGTTGGTCTAGTGGTCGGAAGTTCGACTAAACGCTTTTCTCTAAGTAAAATACAAATAGTAATTCTAATAACGTTTTTTAATTGAAAGAAAGAAAGAAAAAAGTTGTTTAACGGCATGCAGCAGAATTATCATTAGCCTATAATGTTCCCACTGCAGGGACTCAGACCTCCTCTCTAGGAGAGGGATGGTCATGTCACTTGTCTTCGAAATTTTGGTTATAAGACATCCTCACGATATTTTCCTTCACCGTTTTGAGAGCAGCGGTAATAAAATAAATTACACAAAGTAATGCGCCTACCTGCATTCGAACCCACGACCTACTGTTCGTTAGTCGGGGCCGACACCACTGGACCACCGCTGCTCAGAGGAATACTAGTATTTTACTTGGGGCGACTGCCTATCAGATCTTATTAACCTAACTGCTGAGCAAGACCCCATGATAAAACAACAGAAACAAACTCAGAGGTCATGTCTGTTTTAAGGTCCAGTCAACTCACGCGAGGACTATGCTAAAATTGTATTAATTATAATTATAAATAGTAAACACTGGTATCTCTTGTGTACATTACGTAAATTTAAATTACGGAAGAGGGGAGTGTCCTAGTACAGGCATTTAATTGCTTAAAAGGACACTTCTATCACTAGTATGTAGTACAGTCGAACAAGCTAATAAGTATACACCCAGCTAACTTGCATTTACTTTTAAGATTATACAGATACATTTAGAGACTGATGCCAAACGATACAGCGTTTGACATCAGTCGCTTAATGCGAAACGCTATAGAAAACAAAATTGCAATCAATATTTTCAGTGTTCTAGAATTATAAAAAACTCTACCTGTATACTTATTAGCTTGTTCGACTGTACAAACTTGGTAAAGAAATAAACTAAGATTTTAAACTGACACGGTCACTAAAAGTATTATTTATACTGAAAATGGGATATTTACCATGTTTACTTTTTGTTTCGAGTTCCCGATATTTCGGCGCTGTTACAAGCAACATGATCACGGATAAACTGTGTGTGTGCGTGATCATGGTGCTTGTAACAGCGCCGAAATATCGGGAACTTTAAACATGGTAAATATCCCGTTCTCAGTGTAAATAATAGTATAAGAAATAAACTATTTGTATGCTGAGATTAGTGTATGAGATGGTCTTTAAAAAAAAAACAACACGGATTCGAGTGGACCTTTCCAGTCAGATCAAACATTCAGTTACCGTGTAGCTCGATTTATATCTCAAGGAACTCAACGTCATTATCGTATTCTCAGTTGTCTTCATTTGCAATTACCGCCGGCGTGAAACAGAAGCTTGCAACACCGGTATAACAGATTCCTGTCCAATGAAACGTTATATTCTGCTAAATCTAGACCATTGTCGGTTCCTCGAACACTAACATGATATTAACGTATATCCAAATATGATAAATACTGAGAATCTGTTATTGGAAGTGGTTTGGTTATTGTTCCATACGTGCGACGTGTATTAGTTCTTGCTACAATTTTCTCTGTGATTTTTTATTTATTAAACTAAGAAGTTATATTTTCTTACCTATATGTGCGGAAATCGATAGGCAATAATGATCCATTGCAGTTTTAAATCTTGTTAAAAATGTTTAATTTTGTTACTAGTCGTAATTATACATGTCCTTGCTGAATTTCTTTAGTAACAGCTAACTCAAAGTGAAGGTTTGTGCCTTATTAATTAGGGAATACGGAACCTGGTTTCGACACCATGGTCATCATCAGCCTATAATGTTCCCACTGATGGGATACAAGTCTCTTTTCTGAGAGAGGGCTTGGGCTTTCATCCACCACGCGGGCCCAGTGCGGGTTGGTAGATGATGTTTTTTTTTAAGATATTTGCCTTGGTTAAACGTGATTTTTCTCGGGTTTTATAGTGGGTCTGAAACCGGGTTTAGCATGTACTAGTATTAATGTCAACATGATTGTGGTTATCTAACACGGGATTTAAATATAAACTTGGTGTTATACCGATGTGTGTATCTTCTATACGCTTCTGCCTATACCTTCGGGAAATGCATGCATGACAGTGTCCGTAGCTTGTCGCGACTTCACCTAACTACGTCAGAGGTCCTCAGCGGAAATTTTGGCTAACTTTCCACACGGAAAAACATGGCTACTTCACTGCTGCAGTATTTTGATCCACGTCAGTGATTCCTGTTTGTTTTGGAGCGCAATGTGGTGTTTCGAATACAGGTTTATTACGTATGCGTTTTTTACTGTTTTTTTATTTATTTTGATGGTTGAAGTTCATACGAATGAAATATTTATGTTCTCCGTGAAGCGTTCGTGTACTGTAGAGATTGAATTTGTGATATTGTTCGTGTTTCTGTTTGATGTTTTTTTTGTGTTTATCTTAATTTTTGGAAGTAGACAGGTCGTTTGTTCTCTGAAGAGTGTGACCTCTTGGCAGAGTGGTCGTGGTTGTCATGTTGCAATTCCTCTCACACTGTTGCTTGCCTCAAGCATTAGTGAAGTGGACTATTTAGTGAAGTTTCGATTTGGTCGGTCCAGCGCATTGGTGATATGCCGCGCGCCCTCTTGCCCTCAATTTTGCCCTGAACCACGAGTCGCTCCACAGACGTATCCTCTCGACGTGTAATATGTCCAAAGAAAGTGAGAATACGACCTTGAACCATGGAAGAAAGACGTTGTTATACACCCAGTTCTTCGAGGATTAAGACTTTGGGTTCGGAACTGTGTCCAGGCTATGCGAAGCATTCGTCTCAAACACCTGGCTGACTGGTCGTATAGGATTACCTACTTCCCGTCGGGGCAGCGGGTTGTTCGCAAGAGATACCGCGGCCTCGACATGAAGGGCTAAGAAGGAACGTGGGTGGTTTTTAGTCAGTAGAAGTCTGGCACTCCCTTTCGCTCTGACCAAGAGCGGGAGGGGTTATTTGATGATTTTCCACCCGCCAAAAAAAAAAAGGGTTACCTACTTAATAATATGTACCTACATGTAAACGTAGGGAGATGGCGACCAAGATATTCTTTTCTTTTAAGTTAGGGTTATCATCAGATTACTCCTCCCGCTCTGGGCGAAGGGGGGCAGGACTTTCATTCCCATCGGTGTTCCTCCTAATGCCCTTTGAGTTCAAGGGCCACTGTGACTCTTTCGATCAAATTCTGAAACCCTAGCAGGAACAGACAAACACAATGACCTTATTATTGATGTTCTTTACAAAGGACAGCAGACATGTACTAACTTGGAACAGGCGTGTGTTTGTGATAAGATATGTGCTGTATGTGTAGGTATATTATGGCCGTAACAGGACGCGTTTCTGCCTACCCTCATAAGAGAAAAAGGCGTGTGTCGAGTATATTTGTAATAATATTATGTCACGTTTTTTTTTATGGTGGGAATGGCTCCCCCCACTCTGGGCAAAGCGGTAGGGAGTGCCAGACACCTACTGACTAAAATCCACTCATGTTCCTTCTTAACCCTTTGTGTCGAGGCCCGGTATCTCTTTAGAACAACCCGCAGCCCCGACGGGCACGATATATTAATATATTCCCTACATTACCCGTTCACTAACCTTGAAATCTTCCACCTGAAAACCTTGTTAGGCCCAAAATACCTAGTAAATCTTTATCCCTACAACGTTAAAATTCCCCAAATATTTTTAATCTGAGCGGATCCCGTTTGACCTGCCCCCATGCGTCTATAACCCATAACGTTGCCTAAATCTATTACGTACCTGCCCTTTCCAATAGGTTTTCTTTATCTCCGGGGTTGTTCAGCCCTGTTATACCCGGTTACCCGGTTTTAGGGAGCAGCCATTACTCAGTTAATAACTCATTGATCCCCCTTGAGTTATGGGCAAAGGAGACGCTTTGGAGAATATTCCCCATTATGTTAGGACGGCGGGAATTAATTGCCGCAATTGTGTTTATTTAATTGATTGTTGTACTAAGTTTGTTGTTTTTCTTTGATTTATTGTGTGTTCGTTTATGGAGAATGTGACGTAATGTTGTTACATTGAGAAAGAAAATGTTTCGATATTTTGTTGGTCCTGTATTCATAGAAGCGAGTAATTACGTAACACACTCACCATTCAAATCCTCTTAACAACAATATTCGTTGCGTAATATTTACACAGTAAATAAAACTATTTTTTCAAACATCTTAACATCACGCCTGTAATCTCCTAAGAGTTAGACAGAAACGTACCTAATAGCACACCAACGTTTTGACAGTTATGTTTAAGTCTTATGTAATAGAGACGAGCCTTTTACCATCAAACGGACACAAATCCAGACTCCGTGGCTGCAACTGAGAAATTCCTGATGGCATAACCCAATGTCACTTCGCCCGAACCGGGAATCCAACCCAGGACTTCATGCAGAGCATGGTTGCAACAGTGAGAAAAAAAAGCTTCAATATTTTGTTAGTCCTGTATTCATTAAATGGACTGATTGCGTAACACACTCGCAATTCGAATGCTGTTTGAAAATTCAACAATATTCTTTGCGGTATTTACATTGTTGCGCAAACTTTTTTAATTAACACTAGCTGATGCCCGCGGCTTCGCCCGCGTGGATGTCGGTCAAATTATATACTAAAACCTCCCTCTTGAAACACTCTATCTATTAAAAGAAACCGCTTCAAAATCGGTTGCGTAGTTTTAAAGATTTAAGCATACATAGGGCCGGACAGACAGCGACTTTGTTTTATACTACACTAGCTGATGCCCGCGGCTTCACCCGCGTGGATCTTTGTCAAATTATATACTAAAACCGTCCTCTTGAATCACTCTATCTGTTAAAAAAACCGCTTCAAAATCCGTTTCGTAGTTTTAAAGATTTAAGTATACATAGGGATATAAGGACAGAGAAAGCGACTTTGTTTTATACTATGTAGTGATATATGTAGTGATAGTGATATGAAACATAACATAACATCAGGTCATATTGTCATCAACCGGGTACCAAATCCAGGCTCCGTGGCTGTTACTGAGAAAAATTTGATGAAATAACCCAGTGGCTCTTCGCCCGTCTCGAGAATACAAAGCAATGGATTATAAAACAATATGCTAAATAATGCAAGCATAAAACTCAATCAACGTAAAGGAAAGAGACAACCCGAACTGACTCCACCGACACGCAATCTACTTTTTATTCGGGAATCGAATCTGTGTCCCTAAGGAGGCCTATTCTCAATTTAACACGGGCGAAGGCTGCGAGAATAGTTGGCAGCAGTGTTATACGGAAAATTATATCATGCTTGTACTCGTATTCCCTACGGGTTTTGCAGAGGTGTGAGTATACGGTACACTATTGCTAGTTATGTTAATGTCCTATGTATGAAAGAGCCAGTATATTGTCACTTATCGGGAACTAATCTAGAATCTAGACTAATACTGTGATCCCGTCGAAGCTGCGGGTTATTCGAAAGAAATAACGCGGCCTCGGCGCAAGGGCTAAGAAGGATACGCCCGTCGGGGCTGCGGGTTGTTCGCAAGAGATACCGCGGCCTCGACATGAATGGCTAAGAAGGAACATGGGTGGTTTTTAGTCGGTAGAAGTCTGACACTCCCTTCCGCTCTGCCCAAGAGTGGGAGGGGTTATTTGTTGATTTTCCACATTTAATACTGTGAAAATGTCTAATGTAAAGAAAATGTTAACACTGTCGGAAATGAACATAGAATCTAGGAAAACAATCACATTTGCGATCACTACTACTCATTATCTGCTCAGCCTTTTCCCATCCCAGGGATGCAGGTGAATACCAGTATTTTACAAGGAGTGACTGCCTGTCTGACCTCCACAACCCAGTTACGCGATCACTACTACTAAAGAACAATTACTAACCTGCCAGAAAACGCGGAATATATTTTAAGAATTATACGAATACATATTGTAAGCAGAATAGTTACATTATCCAATTAAATTGTACCCAGAAATTGGATAAACAAATTGTTTCGAAATAATTTCCGAAGCAGAAGCAGTTTGATTGGATTAACGTTTATTTATATAACAATAACAACTGGAAATAACATTTGTGTCAAAACTAAGTTGTTACAATCAAATGCTTGATTGGGGATCCGCCAAATATAATTGGATTAACCCCAACTATGAATATTGTTCACTTACGGGAAACTTACGTTTCATTTAACTTTAACGACCTTTTGAACCTTTGTCAATGTAGGTGTTTCCTTAGAAACATTTATTCTCTTTTCATGTAAACTTCTTTCTATATACCAATTTCTAAGAACACGTACTTATCGTTTAAGAAATACATAACCTGTAGCAGTGTGCTCCAAAAGTCGGTGCCAATTTGAAGTGCCTCTTTTTTTCCGACTAGCAGCCACTGAGTCTTGAATTATGCTCGGTTGATGGCGATAGGCTGACCCCCTATTACATAGGAGATAAATATAACTGGCTAAATGTGGGTGGAGCCAAATTATAACAAATTGGTATCCAAGAGATGGCAAGAGACTTCGAGGACGACAACGAATGCGTTGGGAGGATGAGCTGAAAGTTACCGCGGGACCCAAATGGAGGAGAGTTGCTCTAAATAGGAAGCAATGGAAGCTACTGGAGGAGGCCTTTGCCAAGAGGCACACTGAGTTGAGAGACATACTATAACCAAACGAACCAAATAATTCAGACACAAAGATTGAATCTCTCACCCAGTTTAACGGGCTAAATAAATAAATAAATATATTTTAAAGTGAGTGCTTCGGTTGGATTTCAATACTTAGATCGAAATTATGTTTTTTTTTAACAACAGATAAAAAAAAACATAATGTGTTAGTAAGTGAATAAAGTTTGTTTGCGGAATCACAGATATTTTCAAAAGAGACTTTATACATATACCTGGCCTATACAGTAAACATATAAACTGCGTATGTTTATTTCTTCCCATGGCACGCGGCTTGTAAATAAACAGTTAATCCACGGCATCCCGGCGAGGCGTGCGCACCGTTTGCGTGCGACTGAACATGCCATTACGCCGGGAATACCGCTTGCCTCCCGACCACGAACTGGACGCTCAAGCGGTACGCGTTTTGCGACAGGAACTGCGTAGAAAACAAATGGACGCAATGTAACGAGTCCCATGCAACCCACGCGAGTAAGTGACGAGCACGCGTCTCGCTTCACGTAAATTGTGCTGCAAGTCACATCTCCCGAGGACGTGACGCCGCACGCCGGTTACCCGGTATACTGCTGTTTAGATATTAAAGTCTTATTTCAACTGGTATGTTCGTGTTTTCTGGAAATGCCTTAACATGTTGCAGCTTTACGAATAATTTAGTTTACTGACGGTTGTGGGTCTGTCGGAAAATTTTGGCAAATGTACAGACCTGTACCTGTTTTGGGGGTTTGTTTTAGAAGGAACTATGAAAAGCGAGGATAAGTATGCAGTGGTATCCTAGGTTCGATTATCATGATAAAAGTCCGAAGTCGTTGTAACAGCTAAATGCGTTTTGCTAATGCGGCTGTTTTTTTCTATTTCACTCCATGAAAATGCAAATAAGGTCAAAGCCGTCATTTCTGTGACTGAAGTCAGAGATGACGTCGGGAATGAACCGAGATAAATTCAGCGTTCATCGACATCATTAAATACTTACTCACATTATTTTTAAAATACTAATAAAGTTCTTATAATAACAACTAACTGATGCCCGCGGCTTCACCCGCGTGGATGTCGGTCAAATTAGGTATATACTAAAACCCTCTTCGAGAACCACTCTACCCATTGGGAAAACAACAGGAAAATTGGTGCAGTAGTTTTTGGGTTAATCGCGAACAGAAAGACAGACAGACGCGGCCGTGGACTTTGTTTCATAATATGTAGTGATCGTGAAATAATTCAATCATGATTCGAAAGTCACGCTGTGCCATCTATTATATTATAATAAGAACGTTACGATGTTTTTCTTAGAACAGATGTACTGTTCTGTTCTTTTTCGAAATAAAAGTTGTCCAATTTTGTATACCTGCCAGACAACGAATATGCAAAATTTCAGGATAATCGGTTCAGTGGTTTAGGCGTGAAAAGGTAACAAACAAACTTACTTTCGCATTTATAATATTTCTCACAGGAAAGGGTTTAAATATCCCAAAAGTATTACGTATAGGTACAGAGATAAGGTACAGTTGTCTCTGAAACGGATTGTGAGTTAAGTTATATGTACTTGTGTCTCTAAGCAGTTTGTGTACTTTGGAATTTACCTGCTCTATTTACAGAGAGATAAAGTGTTATTCAGTTTATCTATCAGGAATACTTCAGTAGCTGCCATTTTATTTTTGGTGGTTGGGAAATCATCAAATGTCTCCTCCCGCTGTGGGCAGAGTGGTAGGGAGTGTCAGACTTCCACCGATCAAAAGCATGTTCCTTCTTAGCCCATTGTGTCGAAGCCGCGGTATCTCTATCGAACAACCCGCAGCCCCAACGGGTTCAGTAGCGGCCAGGGAGGCTGAATTTATGCCCGGTTGATGGCAATAGGATCGCTCTCTATTACATGGGACTTTAACATAACATAACTGGCCAAATAGTACATCTACAATGAGTACTTACACCTCTGCCTAACCCTTTGGGGATTAAAGACGTGATGTTTTGGTATGTTATGTTATTTACAGACAAAAATTACATTTGTGATAAGACAACACATCATATGAATGATTCTCAGAAACTGATTGCTCACTTGTTACATGAATTTATGTCATATTTCAAGCTACTGTTTGTTTGGAACATTTTCGTCAAGTAGATGTGGAGTTAACTTATACAATTTTGATGTTCAAAAAGTGCTAATCGTAAATTAAAGCTGATTTTAGTCGAAATTTAAAAAGGGCTTTGAGTATTTCTATTTTATTTACCACCATCACTTCCAAGGTTAAGGTACAGATTTAGGTTTTTAACATCTGAAATGGTTGGCTTCAAGTTGTGTTATTTTCGTTAAAAAATACACTACCTTTTTAAACATTAACATACAACATCCGTATTTCAAGTGACAACTATCATTCTTTGGCACATCAAGTCAATTTGAATATCAATTCATTCCTTACAGTACAACGACGCAAAAATTAATACAGAATGCAAGCAATAAAAACAGTTATTTTTGCATTGTTACCCGAGTTTTTCAATAAAATATGTTTAATTAAACGATATTTCAGGAACTTTTTTAGCCGTTCCGTTTTCACATTCCTGGAACAATTTGAAACTGAAAATGTTTCATTTAAAACCTTTTTTTTATCGCTCAACGTTTTTGCTTTGTTTTTCTAAATTCCTCTGAAGCGCTGTAGGCATCCGGGTGCTAATGTGGCACATCGAGTTGTACAAAAAGACTACCATACCTCTGTTTGAGTTGAGTTGAGCGACAAATATACAGTAGGTATTCAGCAGATTGCATTTTTAAAATACACGTTGAAGTAGAGTTTAGTGTGACGTATCACAAAGATAATTATAGTGATATTTAAAGATGTTGTATAAATAATTTAACTAAACATCTTTGACAACGTGAAAATCAATAGCTGTCCATCACAATTCGTATAGGTCAGTAAAAAGTAGTTTGTACTCTTAAATTCAACAGACATTTATAAACTCATGACTCGTGTTTTTTTTCCAGCTTTCAAAATAAATATGACAAAGAAAAAAAAACTTATGATCGAAATATTTACAACAAGGATTAAAAATCAAATTCACAGAAACAAAACACTGAATACTTTTAAAACCGACCAGTTTACTAATAATAATAATATAAACAAAACTTTACCTCGAACGGAAAACAAACTTCTAATGATTTATTTCATAATCTTCCTCCCTTTGATCTATTCTTGTTTTCAAACCTTCAATTATCTTGAAAGTATTTCAAAGCAACAGACAAACAAAATAAACTGAATAATTAGATAGATAGAAGGTAATAAGATCTTAAGAAAACATAAAAGAATGAAGTCGGAGTGAATGACCCAAAGGTAATTAAAGTAGACTGCTAGGAACTTCATAAGAAAAAGAACGAGAATTAAACTTCACGACTTTGGTTTCTTAGGAAGTTAATAAACAAGTAAGTAGGTACTAAATTGCGCGAGCTACTTGTTCAAATTCTGTACCTGGAAAGTAGATATTAAAATTATGATGTGGGCGTTGACTAACAACATGAGAAAATATTTTTGTGAGTCGGTGTAGTGATCCGGTAGGCCAGTTGTTAATATGAGGATCTAGCCTATTAAATTCATTTATATACCTGCCACTTAACTATTCATAATTATTATAATTTAATTTTGGTCTAAGTACAATTAAGTTTAATTTTCTTACAATAAAATTATACTGATAAATTGTGTGATTTGAATTTTACAATGCCCGAATAGCCACTACTTTACCAAATAAATAAAAAAATGGAACAGAATTTGTTGGAAGGGGAACTTAGTCGTAGGCGGGAACATACCCTTAATATGAACTATAAAAGGTTCAAAACAGCTTGACTGAAAAAGATTTAATAAAAAAAACTGTTTGCGATACGCAGGTGGTAAAACTACAACAACGTCAGAAACAAGCCCAAGTTTTATCTTGACACATGACATTTCTAGACCTATAACTTTGACGTGACATAACATTAAGAAAAAAGAAAGCCCATCAACCATTTCCGAACACAAAACAAACTAATATTACTGGCTATCTTTCGTACACTAGACATCACTCATACTTCCCTTGGGAAGCAAAGTTATTAAAGCAACAGCAAGAAAAGGCGTCCATAAATATAGCCTACAAAATTAAGCCTGTCAACCCATTGTGTGCGATGGTAATACAGCCATGATAATGAGAACGCCATTATTGTACTGCGGTTATTTAGCTAGGCTATGGGCTTTAATAATGATCTTGTAACGGAGATTATGGGCTGAATTAGGATGAAAGGGGTCAAAAGACGAAGGCGCTCCGGGCGTCGGGGGCCACGTGATGGCTTCCGACCACCGTAGACGCGGGCCTGTGGACGGTGAGTAATGGGCTAGCTCGCCGTCCGTCCGTCTTATGACGACGACAGGCCGTGTCGACGGCGCGTTCGTGTTCCACGCGCGCGTCTCGAAGAGATGTCAGCAACATGGAAGGGCAAGGGCCGACGCCCGTCGGGCCTGCGGGTTGTTCGCAAGAGATACCGCGGCCTCGACATGAAGGGCTAAGAAGGAACATGGGTGGTTTTTAGTCAGTAGAAGTCTGACACTCCCTTTCGCTCTGCCCAAGAGCGGGAGGGGTTATTTGATGATTTCCCACCCCCTCAAAAAAAAAGGGGTCAAAAGACTGGATGGGGTTTGAACTAATACCTATTTGTATGATGCCGTGACGTCTGTCAAGAGAGAATGGAAGATGAACACGTGTTGCGCCGAAGTCAAAATGGGACAAATGCAGAAAGATGACGATAAGACATTTCTGAGTCAATGTCAACTGATTACGCTATATGCTTATGCTAAGATCACAATCTTAGCATAAGTTTGAGCGTAATCATTTTCGTAGCTGGACACAGAAATCATCTCTATGAGAGAAAGTGGTCTGTAATCCACCACGCGTGTCTTGTGCAAGTTGAAACTTACGATTTCTAACACGTGGGTCGACACCGAAACGATCAACCAATGCTCAACATTCAGTGAAGAAAAATATGCTGGAGGAACCGGTATATCCCCGAACCAAGAAGTCGAAGACGTGTGATATCCATCAAGACACACAGGGCCTGCGTGGATGATTACTGTCCACCACACAAAGAGGTCCCAGCAATCATCCCAGTAGCATTTGACTGAGTTACCAAGATTCTAACTAATTTCACGGCTATGAGGCATACCAACCCGTACGTACATATTGGGTTAAAATAGCAATACTGCAAAAACCGTGCCTGCACTGTTAACGAGCACTGCAGTAACCTATTTCTGCGAGTTTGTTTATCAAATAAGAAGTTCCAGAAGTTTAAATTCTTGCATTTATTTACATGACTCTTGAACTCGTGTGAGGAAAGTCGAAATACATAATTAGAGAGCAAAATGTTTTAGCGTAGATGAATATGTTAATTCAGCGCCAGAATATAAGTACTAACAAGCACTATTTTCAAAGGTACATGATCATATTAATTTTCTCATGCAATTTAATACCTCATCATCATCATTTCAGCCATAAGACGTCCACTGCTGGACAAGTGGACATAGGACCGTAATCTAGGTGTTCAATTGGATGAGGCTGGCACAAGCCAACCCAAGCGTGGGGCTTAGCAAAAACAGAGTTTGCTCTTGTCCAGCCCCACCTATGCCTATGTGAAATCGGGCTATGGATGATGATGATGGTGCTCTATTAATTTGTTCACCTTTCTATTTTCCTTGTAACGTATGAGAGCTTATTATAAACTCCTAATGTGTAACTTCTGAATGTATTGCGCTGTGGTTCATTTTATAACGTTCAGTGCACGTTTGAAACACCCTGAGTATTACTACGTTTAATTCGTTCTCTGAAAGCGTTTAAAGTCTGTTTTTATTACATTTGTGGTTTGGTATTTTAATAATATTTTAAACTAATAACAGCCCTGGTTTCATAATAAAAAGTTGAGAAAAAAAAAACAGAATACCATTAGAAATTAGTTATTAGACAGATATTTACAGGACTAATTATTAATATTAAACTCATTAATTCAGGCAACGTACAACATGCAAAACCGTTAAGTCATAGTCATCAGAAACATAGAATTTTGCAAAAGTTTTCTTAACAAAGAATAGATTATCTTTACGAACTGATTTAGAAAAAAAAAAAAATTTTAAATTATTAAATAATTCTGTAAAGGTTAAATGAAACTCTTTCAGTTATGGAAATACATATAAGAAAATTGGTGATCCTGAAAAGTTGTCGAAGAAAATCCCATCAGGACACGGCTTGTCACTAAAATTGAAATAACAATTATTCATCTAAATCGAAATATTACGTAATTACAAGCGACTGCATTTAAAACCCATAAAAATGCGAAATAAACTCATTACTGTTCAAATAAAGCTTAAAATTTAAGCAAATCAGCAACAAACAATTAGTCGAGCAATTAGGGCTGGAACAAATCAATAGATTGCTATCATCGCAATTGTTTCGCCATTGCTCGGAGCTAGTTTGTCTAATTGCGAAATGTAATCAATTGTAAATTTATCTGTTTCGTCCCGTATCCATTCCGTGGAGCATGAATTCTATTTGTTTGGACATTAGTAACGAGGAATGGGCAGTGAGGGTTGGCAAAAATACGCGGGGGATTGTTTTGTTTTGAAATAAATTAAATTAGTAGCGCTTTTCTATACTCTGATTTTGTTGAAAACGATAGGTACTTACAACTGTTTTGTTTCGATCTAGTTGTTGATGTCAGGTCGTTTGAAATGTTACTACGTTTTTATCACCATCACTACATATTATATAATAAAACAAAGTTCTCCTCCGCGTCTGTCTGTCTGTCTGTTCGCGATAAACTCAAAAAATACGCCACCGATTTTCATGCTGATTCCACCAATGGATAGAGTGATTCTCGAGGAAGGTTTTAGTATATAATTTTCATGCTGGCTAAGTCGCGGGCATCAGCTAGTTATATAATATAAGTAGAATCGGCTTTACCTTGTTTTATGCAAAAGTAAAAGTTTGATTTTCTTTTCAGTGATTTTAATACACTGTCCAGGTGTCCACACTTGGGACGAAATAGCGATATTTCCTCTGAAAGTTCCTGCCAAGTAAGATAACTACGCGGACACACCTTTAATCCAGCATATGCGCATCAAAACTCCAAGAAGTACCTCAAGGTTACGACATAACACGGTAATCATATCACCTCACTGCTACCCAAGTCCACATAAAACCAGTTCCAACACATCCCACTCAAAATTAGTCCTTCCCCTTCCACAAATTAAATACCAAATCCCTTGGCGTACACTTCGCATAAAGGAGAATGGCCAACGAAATTACATAGCAACCCTGCCTAAAAACAGCGGTGTCGGTAAACGGGAACGTATGCCCGCATCATTTGTCAATCTCTAGTAACGGGCCGCAGCCAGCCTCCCTTTCAGATTAATTCACCTCACTTTAGTTCTGCTGTTCATTTCGGGGAACTGAGGGGGGTGAGACGGGGACGGGGGAAAGGAAAAATTGTGTTGACTTAAGTGTTTGTACAGTGATTGGGTGAAGTGGAGTGTGTGAAATTGATTTGTGCATAATGTGGTACAGGCGTTTACTTAACGTATGTGTGCTAAACTGCGGTACTCAGAGATATTTAATGATTACTTAAGCCGTCACTTAGTAAAGGTTTGACATACTTTTGTATGACGAAACTGTCAAAACCTTTACTAAGTGATGGCCTAAGTAATCATTAAAGCTCTCTGAGTACGGCCATTAGTTATAACATTTGTATGGATTTTCGAAAGACACCGGGATTCGTATTTATCACAAATAAAAATACTGTTCAAAGTATAAATGTGCGTTGACGTTGATTTTTGTCTTAAATACCATTTAAAGGGAGCAAGTTTTGAGTCATATAAAAAATCTAAAACAAAATATTCAGTGTAAGGTTTTGAGAATGTAGCCGGCTACCTCTTCGTTTTTAAGCTATTGCATAGCTTCTATCGCGGGCCTTGAGCGTGGGGACCGAATCCAGAAATTCCGTAACGAAAAAAACCTAACACTCATTTATTTACTGTGCCAACTCTAATTTTTTGAATAAAAATATTATATTATATTATATATTATTATATTATATTATATTATTTAATAAAAGAAAAAAAAATGTTTTTTATCGGTCACCACGCTCAAAGTGTATCTTGAATTAATATCAAAGAAAAAAAAACAAAGGAAAAAAAATACTGCATTAATAAAATAAATAAATAATTATAATTGCATAAGTTGATAGAAAATGCTATGCAATAGCTTTACCGCGGCAGTCTTCAAGTGCCACACGTCTTTTTTTTATTTTACTACATGTGTTCCAACCCAATTCATCTTCAAAAACTCAACAGATCAAGATCCTGAGTAATGATTAAATTAAATTCGCGTTCAACGCAATATTCTCGTTTCGTCAGTGGAACTAACTAATTCTCGTCCAGCACTAATATGTAGTATCCTGCTAGTTGCTACTGAACTAATTTAGTTGGTAATGTTCTCAGCGTCTAAGCTGCAGTTCGTGTAATGACATATACTCGTATAATACCTATTTCGTTTCAAAGAGTGAAATAAGTCTTTCTTGAATATAAAAATTGAGAGTGTCCATTTCTTAAACGAAAGTAAGTTAATTATTTAGTTATTCATTTTGATTAATTTTTCTCATTTTTAAATTGTTATATTTAAAGTAGATCATATATAAAAAAATGTATTATTTAAATTAGGATTTGTCATTACCCGCGCCTTGTCAAGTTAAGCTAAGTAAAGAGAATAGAACCGATGTGGCATATCAACCTGTCCGCCATTTTGATTTTTTTTCAACATCGCGGCTCACGATGAAAGTTGTATGTATGGATATAGGACATATAGACAAACAAAAAATGTCCAGTAACTCGGTACCCCAAAGTGTCACGTTACCGAGATATTTGAAGGTAAAGATGACAAATGACTACAACGACAATCATATAAAATAGACTTATTACGTGTATAGACGTTAAATTGTATCCAAATAATCGTTCCCAGGTTGATTATTATTATGCGCACGAGAAAATCCCTTCGCATCGCAATGAAACGTTATTTTATGTCAAATAATATAATAGTTAGTTAGTTTGCTTG
This sequence comes from Diarsia brunnea, assembly GCA_949774965.1. Taxonomy (NCBI): domain Eukaryota; kingdom Metazoa; phylum Arthropoda; class Insecta; order Lepidoptera; family Noctuidae; genus Diarsia; species Diarsia brunnea. The sequence goes on along the minus strand of OX459005.1, from coordinate 1,078,533 downwards.
TGCTCCTAGCATTATGTAATGTACCTACTCTCTTACAATAAACAGTAATAATAATAATAAACGTCTATAGACACGTAAAAGGTTTATTTTTTAATTAGTCACTGTATCGTCTCCATTTTTTATTTACGTGAAAAAAGAAAAAATATGTTTCTGATATAATTATTACATTTTGAAAATCTATCTGACGGTCTAATTCGGTTTTTTTTTGTGCTACTTTATTGTGGGCTCTAGGCTTCCATAACTAACTTGCAAAACCATCTTAAGGTACAGTGATTCCTGCTGCGGGTTGTTCGAAAGAGATACCGCGGCCTCGGGACAAGGGCTAAGAAGGAAAATGGATTAGTTTTTAGTCAGTAGAAATCTGACACTCCCCTACCGCTATGCCCAGAGCGAGAGGAGGCATTTGATGATTTCCCACACCCAAAAAAAAGGTACAGTGATGCCTAACACTAACTACTGTTTTTCCTTCTAATCTTAGCTTAGATGCCTTAGAAATAACTTGATGCAAATTACTTAGCGTGTAATGTTCTTAGCATCCACTTGATTTAAGGACTCCATCTATCTCTGACTCCAAGTTATAACTCTTGTTGCGTACTTACATAGCCACAGTGCAAGAAGCCTTTTCGTTGCTTTTTTGTATGAATATGTTACAAAGTAAGGAATACTAGGGTATGTTAGGTTAAAAATATTCTTTAGTCAGAAATCACTATTACTACATAATTTATAAAACAAAGTCCTCCACCGCGTCTGTCTGTTCGCAAAAAACTCAAAAACTATTGCGCCGATTTTCATGCTGTTTTCACCAATGGATAGAGTGGTTCTCGAGGAAGGACATCCACGCGGGTGAAGCCGCGGGCATCAGTAAGTATATTTTAAAATTCAAACTTAATATCACCTACACTATTTCTATAGGCACAATGTTATCAATGGTAGACCCGGATAAACATTAGTGGATTAAAACGCTCTCATTTGTTTTAGGCTACTACGTATATTCCGAAAACTGTACACACCTGTACAGTTATACCTAAATAAACTGTACTGAATCACAACACGGTAACACTACAATGGATTAGGGGTCACAGCGGATCACTCGGAAACGATGCGGCTGACGAACTTGCCAGAAGAGGATCCAGCACAAAACCCTACGGACCCGAACCCATTGTGCCCATTCCTTTCAAACAGCTAAGAAGCTGGTTAAAAGATCACACTCGAATACAAGCGGAGAGGTGGTGGACCTCGACACCAGGATGTAGGCAATCCAAGGAAGCTATGCCATCCCTGGATATAAAGCAAAGATAGAGACAGCCTGCGTCTGGTGGCGGGGACCATCACTGGATACTGTTCACTGAATAAGCACCTCCACACCCTAGGAATCACAGACAGTCCCCTGTGCAGAGCATGCATGGAGGCGGAGGAAACGGTGGCGCATGTGCTCCTTGAGTGCACAGGCGTTACCAAGATTCGTGAGGAAACCCTAGGAACACCAAGATCCTTTGCGGATGCCCTGAGGAGACCGGGAAGTTTGATCTGCTTCTGGAGGGAGGTGGGCTGGCTAGAGTAATCGGCCAACATGGCTCACGCACAATGGTCCACTTCAGGGACTAAGTGCGGAAACCCAAACCCCCATAGAATAGATACCTAAATAAACTGACCAACTTCCAAGAACTACAGAAATATACCAACAGCAACCTCTAAACTTTTTGCCCTCTCAACCTTCCCAAGGTTCTAGCTAAAGATGCTCGTGGCTAACTAATAACAGGCGTTCAGGTCGATCTTTAGATTAAGCCGGGCTTGCGTAGGTTGGTTCGATTGGATGGGTAAAATAATAATAATAATAATAATCATTTATTTCAGGAAATTTCCCATAAGTATAAAATTTGATTACAAATACAAATACAAATTACAATAAAGATGCTTTTGGAGATTTTAATAAAGTCTCCAAAAGCACGTTAAGCCATTCGTAGATCTTTAACAGCCGTTACCGGTAGTCCCGAAGGTCTAAAACTTAGTCTTCAGTTTTACCAAGGGGTATCGTAATAACTGGAAGGGCCGACGCCCGTCGGGGCTGCGGGTTTTTCGCAAGAGATACCGCGGCCTCGACATGAAGAGCTAAGAAGGAACATGGGTGGTTTTTAGTCAGTAGAAGTCTGACACTCCCTTTCGCTCTGCCCAAGAGCGGAAGGGGTTATTTGATCCTCAAAGAGATGTCAGCAACATGGAAGGGGCCCGCAAGGGCCGACGCCTGTCGAGGCTGCGGGTTGTTCGCAAGGGATACCGCGGCCTCGACATGAAGGGCGAAGAAGGAACATGGGTGGTTTTTAGTCAGTAGAAGTCTGACACTCCCTTTCGCTCTGCCCAAGAGCGGGAGGGGTTATTTGATGATTTCCCACCCCCCAAAAAAAAAAAAAAGGGGTTATTTGATGATTTTCCACCCGCCAAAAAAAAAGGGTGTCTAAACCAAGTTCGAGATATTTCTGTGTCATTATTGCTATGGAATATAGACATCCTTCATTGCTAAATCGTTGCCAACATCCGAAAATGAAGTCATGCCCGGTCAGCGAACAACAACAATTGACAACATGCACTTAACACTATTAGTGCTACATTTCAGGGGATGTCGTTATGCGCGGTAATACCCGCGTTTCAATGGCCAGTGAACGGGTTAAATTGCGTGCCAGGGTTACCGGTGGGATGCCTAGCGTTTCTGCTGAGCGTCGAGGATTTTGTATTGTTGTATTTCATTTATCAACTCGCCAATATTTTTGGAATGGATATGGATGGCCTACTTTAATAGCTGTAAAAACGGATTTTTAACCTTTTCAGCTTGCATGCCATACGTCTCGTAAATCATAGTGATACTATGCTTTCCTCCGTGCCTCGGAAAGCACGTTAAGCTGTTGGTCCCGGCTGCCATATATAGATCTTTGGCAGTCGTTACAGGTAGTCAGTGACCTAAAATTCTGACATCCAACCTTACCAAAGAGTATCGTATTACCTAGTATTAACTGCGTTGTGGAGGGCAAGATAGGCAGTCGCTCCATGTAAAATACTGGTATTCTGCAGTATCCAGTTAGACTGGAAGCCGACCCCAACATAGTTGGGAAAAGGCTAGGCAGATGATGAATCTCTTCTGGAAACCAAAATTCACGCAATTCGAAAAGCAAAATGCAAACTAGGAAATCCTCCACGATACGCTATCTTACTAGGTATACCTACCTATTTTTGATAAATTCTTCGGAGGGAACAAACAATAATAATATTTAAATTGAGTTGGCCTAAAATTTTGCAACGATTTAAGCATTTTCGTTCCGTCCGTCAGCTCCTGTGATGTGCAAGTAACGGGACTGGCAGAACACGATATCAAATTTCCCATAGCTCTAATATTTTACGTGCATAACTTGTAATAAATTCATACCTACTAGTTAAATATAATTATGACGAACGTGTCATTAGTAGTAACATTTATTCTGTTACCTGAAACTCTTGTCGGCTAATGAGAAAATTAGTAATGCAGCTCACGGAGCGTCTAGTAAAAATAGAAAACATTTTTAGTACTCGCATTAGGGTGGGTTTTATGCTAATTTTGTTAGAAAAAAGATGGTTGTGGTTGTGTTAGTGAAATAATAATGGAAGCCACTGTATTTATTTTGTATGTTCTTCACGTTTAATGTCACATTCGATACATAAATAGTAAAGATACATGAATTTCACGTTCAGTTTTTATTTTCGTTCCATAAACGACTAGCACACATTAATTTGTAATGTATTTGCAATTCATGACTGCTACTGCTCTCAAAACTGTTTATAAAATCCCTTCAATAGTTATTAACGTGACGTCAAACTAAATTAAATATCGAAAGTAATATCACTACGTTCCCAGCACAAAATCATTTCACTGACATTTTTCGTCAGGTTATTCATTACTGTGAAAATCAGATCTTTATTATGGTCGGAATAAAGTTTTAGTTAGGTAGTACTAACACCCACACAGTAGTAATACGGTCTAAGACAGGCATCGCCGATGTTGGCCTTAAATCTGCCAGGTTAAAGTGGGACTGGGCGGGTCACGTTTCTAGGATGGTGCCTGAAGACGGCCGACGTAACCGAGGCAGGCCCAAGAAACGCTGGCGTGACGATCTGGACTCATTCTCAACGGATTGGATGGAGAAGGCAGATTGTAAAAAAACTTAGAAAGCTATGGGGGAGGCCTTTGTCCAGCAGTGGGACAGTGTAGGCTAAAGAAAAAAAAAAGTACTAACACCCGTCGGGGCTGCAGGTTGTTCGAAAGAGATACCGCGGCCTCGGCACAAAGGCTAACAAGGAACATGAGTGGTTTTTAGTCGGTGGAAGTCTGACACTCCCTTCCGCTCTGCCCAAGAGCGGGAGGGGTTTTTTGATGATTTCCCACACCCCCAAAAAAAAAAAAGGCATTCAGTTACTGTTGGAAACATCAGTTAGCCCATTGTTGCTTATCAATTTACATAGTTAATTAATCTCAGCGTAATCGATGTACATACATAAAAAAAAAGGTAGTACTAACAAGTCTGTGTCACGGTGGTCATTGTTATTGTTGAAATAAGCGTGCTTGACCGTGAAAGAGCGCTATAAATATTTCACTCATCACAACTCTTGACCAACGATGGTAAGGAAAACAAACATCTAATTAGTAGGTACCTAAGATCTAAATCCTTAGACCCCTTCTCTTTTCCAAAATGGCTGACATAACTCAAATACCAACCGCAACAGCCCTAGCCGGACGGTATTTTGTACCCGCAACGGGTTATTTTAGCGGAATTTGCGACCGGTAAATGTGACGGGATTTTAGTGCAGCTATGGGCATTTTCGGGTTAAACTTTGACCAAAATACCGTTATGGCTCGGTAACGGGTTTTAGAAAGCGTGGGAGCAGGAATTTTTCTTTGCGTTTTTGAGCTTATGCAATGTATGGGTTTCTTTAGAAAACAAAAATAAAGTTTTTGAATATAAATGTTATATGTACTCGTACATTGGTTGGTGAATCTTGTCCAGTTTACCTCATTTTTATAATGTAGACTGTTTTACGGTACCATGAGGGTAGCTTTTGAGAACTGCGCAAATGGCGTGCTGCAATATGGTAGTTAATAAAAAAAATTAATTAGACCGTCAGATAGTTTACCAAAAAATATTGGACACATATTTTTATCTTATAATTAATGTTATGAACACCTGCATGTAATCCATGTATCACAAATAAACGATTTGATTTGATTTTTTTTTCCTTTTTTCCCGTAAACAAACAATGAAGACGAAACAGTGCTTTGAATACTCGTGTGACATCATATTCTAAGACACTAGTATGACATCTTCGACGCGTTTTATCTTCGTCAATTTTCATTGATTTGATAAAACAAAAAATATTTATCCAAAATTTAAGTCAGGAAACATCCCTATTAATGCTGCGTCCCCACTAACTAACACACCACCCTGGTACACAACACTTGGTACAAATGCAAGTGTTCATTTTATCATAAATTACAAACACTGCTGATTTGGATACTAATATATTGAAATTTCAGCTTGATACCTAAACGCGTTTCTGAGAAAAAAGGTCTTGACAGACAGATGGACACCAAAGTGATCCTAAAAGGGTTCAGTTATTTCCAGGAACCCTAAAAATAATCAAGTGTGTGGGAGCTTCGTTGGCCGAAAGCGCGACTACTGATCATTAGGTCGAGCAAAATGTTATTGGGTTTTTAGACTCTGGATTTGTGCCCGGTTGATGGCAATGGGCTCGCCCCTTATTGCATGGGATTTTCTAATAACTGACTGTAATTATGTGGGTGTAATATTAGGTACACATATCTACAATTTTGAGGATACCAGTCGTGATGCTCTGTTATGTAATAATTGTTCGAATATTTGGTCCAAAGAGCGGGAAGAGTATTAAATAAATTATTTGTAAAATAAGAATTAGAAAAAAGAAATTCATTGACAAGAGTGTTTATTTCAAGTAACTATAGGCAATGGACATGACGTGTATCCTCCCCATCTTGACCTACGGTGCACAGACTTGGTCTTTAACAAACATCCAAATGTCTAAACTCAAGGTTTGCCAACATGCTATGGAGCGCAGTATCTTACGTGTAAAATTAAACGATCGGGTTCGAAACACTACACTTGACGTGGCTCAAAAGGCTGCCACACTTAAATGGGACTGGGCAGGACATGTCTGTCGCATGTCGAACGAGCTGTGGGCCCGTAAAGCTAAGGATTGGTGCCCTGAAACAGTTACACGAGGACGTGGCAGACCACGAAGGAGATGGCGGGACGAACTGGATGTCTTCCTTGAGAATTGGAGAGACGTTGCACAGAATCGTGACTGTTGGAAGGAATGGAGGGAGACCTTTGCTCAGCAGTGGGACAACATAGACTTGCTATAATATAATAATAATAATAACTAGGCAATACATAAAGAAAAAATATAACTGTGAAAACAAGTCTGCACAACAGAGGTTACTTATCTACAACAATAATTATTTTTCTTAGCTGGGAACAAAACCTGAAGATATTTATAAATAGAGAGAGGAATAAGAAACGCTTAACCTCACACAAACATTCAGCCACTCAATAAAAATGTAAAGTAACTCCACACTTCTAACCGACAGACACTTTCTATACGCTTACACGTCATAAAGTGTCTACAACACCGTCATATGTGGAGTGTGGAGCCCCCTAAGCTGGTGCTACAGTTTTATTGTCACTCTCGGCGCGGTACATTGCGCTACGCACACTGACTTTTGACGGCCTTATAAAATTTCATACAAAAATGTATTGAAATGTGGCTAGCGTTTGATTTTTATGAGGCAGGGGTGCGGGTGTGCCCTGATGGCGCGCGGTTTTGTTGTAAAATAATGTCTTTTTGCCTGACTGTGGAAAAATAGCCGTGTGACGTGTGACCTCTTTCGTGGATGTTCAATCGCTAGTTAAAAACTAACCCGTCTGCCTTTAAAGAAAGAGTGAACAGCCATCTTCCGGGCCTGCTCGTGTTATGGAAATTAAAGGCCTCATTCATAGTTTTTCATCAGACGTGATCGACTTGATCGAGGTCAAGAGCAGGCACATTAACAAAAAAAATATACAAGGACAAATTTTAAATTTTTTGCCAATTAAGTTCATAATTTGATATTTTGGACGTAGTTTGCATATTTATAACGGATAACTACTCTACTGTTACTATTTTTAACCCCCGACGCAAAAACGACGGGGTGTCATAAGTTTGACGTGTCTGTGTGTATGTGTGTGTGAGTGTGTGTGTCTGTCACTGGCACCGTAGCTCCCGAACGCATGAACCGATTTTGATTCTGTTTTTTTTTGTTTGAAAGGTGTATTAATCGAGAGTGTTCTTAGGTATGTTTGATGAAAATCGGTCTGAGATGGCCGCCGCCACAAAATTACATATTTTTTCACAACTTTGTCGCAATATGGGTATCAAATGAAAGGGCTTGATTAGTAGAATACTATACACTATGACAAATTTCAAATCCAAGATGGTCGATTTAGATATAGATTAATACCATTTTTTTTTTTTAATAAAACGTTGCCCCACACTAGGATTTTCTCCTGTATCGTGGACACATGTATGTTGTGTGTATGTATGTTCACAGACATTTAAACTCACATACACAAATACCCAGACCCGAAACAACTATCTGTAGGCCATACAAATATTTGTTCCGTGCGGGAATCGAACCCGCGACAAGTAGCGCAGCAGTCAACTGCTTGAGCCACTGCGCCAACCGTGTCGTCAAATATGGGTTAAATAAGCTTCGCAAAAATAATTGAGTCGGGGGTTTTTTACATTTTTAATTTATACTTGTTTATATTTAATTATCGAATTTGTCTTAATTATTTATTTGGTTTCTTTTCTCGTTCTTCTAAATTAATTCTATCTTATAACAATTTAGGTACAAACAGAATTCAAACTTACAACAGCATTTTAAGTGCAAATATAATTGTAAAAGCAACAAAATCCAATAAAGTGTAAAAGGTATGACTGTAATCACTTAAAATATAGAAAAAACCACTTTATTTTCTATTGTAATAAATCCATTCCAATTCCAGTGTTGTAAGATTAATTTTATTTTAATAATAATTGAGTGTGTCTGCTTACAATTCTCAAATATCAGATTCGAGTAACAAAATACTACAAGAGTATTAAAATAATATTTCTGTTAGTTGAACTTGTTCATTAATTAATTTCAGTTTTATTAAATATAAGAGACATTATTCTCATTAGTTTTATTCTTATATGAAACGAATGATATATAATTGCTGTGAATTTTAGACTGAATTTTCAGAATCTAAGTGGTATTATTATGTAATAATTCTCTCATTTCAGAGTAGTTATTTTACTTAAAGTTTTCGGAATTGTTTTATTTCTCGACCTTTGCAAATAAAATCTGACGGAAAGGTAAAATTAATTTCTATTAACTAATAACTATTTAATAGATTAAGAACTGCTAAAAGACTGATACCGAGATTAGAGCAAGATTAATAAAGCTGTAGTATTCAATTGGACCACGCGCTGAGGACATTGTCATACAAATCATACGATTACGAACAGCTTAAATTGAAATGATGTTTCTCTTCGCATGATTTTTGTAGGCAAGTAAATTCGAAGTATTATATGTGAATCTAGCCCAAAGAAAACTAAAATACTCATTCCAAACAAAAACAAATCACCAGGCTTCGTTCCATTCTGTACAAACGTAAAAACAAAGTTACAAAGACACTAGAAAACATTGCAAAAACGAAGTAGCGGAGTGGACATCAAAACTTTGTGGAGACTCTCCATACAACAGATTTTCATACGACCCCACAACATGTCGAGAGCTCTCTAGAACTCTCTAGAATGTTCCACAACAGGGTCAAGTGTCAATAGTACTAATTTTTGCGGAACAGTCGAGTGGGTCCTCGAATCTGGGGCAACGCTGCAGGCTACTTCATTATGATCTGCTCCTTCTGATCTTGGAGCTGATAAGTTTTGAACTGTCTTGTCAGGCTCTTGTATTATGGGTATAGATATATCAGTATGCTAGTCCCCTGTGTTTTGTATTTTAGTCTATTTAATTGTTTACATCTTTAAAATGACGTTAACACGTTCATTGCTAAGCCAAAATTCGACTGGCCTGTTGGTCTAGTGGTTAGTGACCCTAACTGCTATGCCGGAGGTCGTGGGTTCGATTCCCACCCAGGACAAATGTTTGTGTGATGAGCACGATCATTTGTTCTGTGTCTGGGTGTAATTTATCTATAATATGTATGTATTTAGAAATATATAAGTATGTTTATCAGTTGTCTAGTACCCAAAACACAAGCTCTGCTTAGCTTGGGACTAGATGGCGTTGTGTGATAGTTGTGGAATAAAAAAAAAAAAAAAAATAATACTGAACTGTGGTCCCCTAGTGGCCAAAACCAATACGCTGCTGCCGATGTTTTGTGGCTCGTACATAATTTTATTGTAAGGCACCACCACACGAATGGTCATAGCATAACAGACTGCTTTACGCAACGTCTCGGGACGTGTCGATTGGGTATTTGACTACTGACTAATCACGAAATTGTTATATTATTTCAAAGAAGTAACAGAAATAATACAATGTGTGATAAAAGTAATAAAATTGATAAAAGAATGGCTTAGTTAATAGTACAAATGGCCGTTTCGCGAGACAAGGATACTAAGTGCCCCTACCAAAAACTTCTATAGCGTGTAGCAACTTCATTTTTTATCGATTTTATTACTTTTTTTACACATCGTGTTATTTCTGTTAGTTATTTGAAATAACATTATATTTTTGGGATTTTTTAACAGTAGTCAAATACCCAAATAACGTGTTAAAGTGTCTGTCTCTTACAAGTCTACATACCACACTGCAAATAGATTCACCACTACTTAACGTAGATTAGATTAGATTAGATACGTCGCTTGGATTGTATTTAAATTAAATTTAAATTGATAGTCTATTTGCTAACCAATTCAACCAACCATTTTCCTGAATGTAAATCTTCTTATACACTCCACAAATTCCTATTGTAATTAGTCACTATTTTATGGCAATTGCAAATATAATAATAATAATAATAGCATTTATTTCGGGCAGCGCCCATAGTGTTAGTAACAATGATCTTAAAAGCTAGTGTTAGTAGACATAGTACACAAATTAAACAGTATGGAGTTTCATCCAATGACGCAGCATTGGAGACTCCCATCTAATCGAAAATACATTCGTATATACTGTCTGGGTTTAAACATAATTTCTGTGGGATATTAGACGTTACTCCATACTAACTGGGTTGTGTATTATTCAGCTGCATCCAGTTAGACTGGAAGTCGATCCCAAACTAGTTAGGAAAAAGCTAGGCCGATGATGTTGCTGGTAATTCATACGCCGACGCCCGTCGGGACTGCGGGTTGTTCGAAAGAGATACCGCGGCGTCGACAGAAAGGGCTCAGAGGGAATATGGGTGGATTTTAGTCAGTAGAAATCTAACACTCCCTATCGCTCTGCCCAGAGAGGGAGGAGTCATTTCATGATTTCACACCTCCAAAAAAAAGGCGAAGCCGTGGGCATAACTAGTAGCTAAGTCTATTCCAATGTAACTTAATAACAGCTTCAATTACAAGCGTTGCAAACCAGCTGTAGGTAATACCGTCCACGTCTATCGGAGGGCTCGATCCGATCCCATAATTGTACGAGAGGAGAACACGAGCGAATCAATTTGTCAAATTGCGACCAAATGTGGCCAATAAAGGGCGCCTGTAACGAGCTTTTGGACATCAAGGGGTATTCTGGTACTGGTACAGTGATGTTATGATATTGGAAGGCGATTTACTGAGTGGTTGGGATTTGGGTAAAGATCATTTTGTTAAAAGTACGGTTAAGAAAGATTTGCGCCTACATGTGGCGTCAACTATTCTCAGGCGTGCAAAAAATAATCAGCTGTTTCTTAAATAAGTTCAATACCTACTTTTTTATTTATTTATTCAAAATCTGTTTAACAATAAAATATGAAAAGTCTGCCAAACTGCAAAACAGTATGTCGGCAGTTATTCTCGCTTCACAATAATATGATTATAACAAATTTCAATTTTAATTACAAAATAACTAACATAAAAGGTGAGAATTTTAAACAGTTTTTCATAATTTTTATATAACTTTTTTATCTACAAGTACTTTAAGTAGCCGCATCTGCAACATTTTGATTGTATTTATGTGTGTAGGGAACGTAAACCCATATCCATCCAACCCATATTCAATCACTGAGTCAGCCAGTGCATAATATAAGGTATACAATACTTTTCTGTTGACAGCATGTTTAAGTGTCTTTAATTTACCCAAAATGGATCGTAGTTTATTGCAGACGTTGTTGACATGCAGATTCCAAGTGAATGTGTTATCTGTAACTAATCCTAGGTATTTGTATGAAGTTACTGTTTCTAAATATTATTATGAGAATTGACAATTCCGTTTATTGTCATGTAAGCATTCCTACGAATGATCTTTCACTCCCACTGTCCACGAATTATTTTTGTTTTTATGATACGGCGAGTGAATAAGCATGCACTTAGTTTTACTAATATTAATTATAATGCCATTGTCATGTGCCCACTGAACTATGTTGTCAAAATCGTTTTGCATATCTCGCTGCATTAGGTCAATATTATTATGACTATATAAACTCGACTCAAATGGTGCAGTTGATAATCTACATATCAATACGATGTTAGTTTCATGGAGAAAATGATTTAATGTCATTTAAAAGGCTTCTTATAAACTTATAAACATTAAAAATTACATCCGTGACGGTAGTGATGTTAAGCTAGTTTAACTGAATATTTATACGCATTATCCGATTAATTGTTTTACTTATTAAGCTCATAAAAAAACGAATAATCTGCTGAACTTTTTACATAAAAATACTGTTACATCACAAATTAGGAGACATTGTTTTCGAATTTCTTTTCTTACTCTCAGCGCTAAGAAATCCCAATGAAAACTTCCACCGCAACACGGAATAAGACCGCAAAATATACGTAACATTTGGTGTTCCAATAAAGTGACCAAAATTGGACAAGTTGTAACTTCCCCGATGGTTAAATGTTCCTTTATTGATAATCCTGCCAGGGGTTCTCTGGGGCATGTCGATTATAAATAGATGGATTTAATTGTCCAAGTTTCTGGATCCTTCGGTCGGTGAAACAGGTCTTTGGTGCTGTAATCTAGTTAAATGGGCCCCGGCTTCCTAAATGATGGTCCTGCTTGATCACTTACGTTTGTAGTTTTAGTTGTATTGATGGTTTGATGGATTAATTCGGTTCTGAACTATTTGTAAAGGTTAGACGGTATTTATTAATGTTAAAATGATTAAATATTTTATAATAATTCAAAGAATAGTTTCATAGTGAAATTGCTTAAATTTGTCAATGTAATCGGATCGGAAACGGATTCTGTTTATTAAATTTAACTCCAATAAGAAACCGTTTGAAAAACAATAGCCTATGATATTCAATCCGCATGTGTACCATGACACAAGTGTAAAATAAATAAAAACATTCAAATTCATAGCGTCAAAAACGGTCACTATTTCAACCCTATTGGCGTTTTAAAGCAAACATAACACTGGTAGTAACATAAAACTCATCGCATCTCCACCCGAGGCGCTATTTACACCGTTAAGTAGAATCGTAAGCGATACCATCACAATATATTCCAAATCACCATCATTGTATCAGGACCTAAGATGCTCAAATCCGCAGATTGGCGAAGAGTTAAATTTTATTACATTCTGCTAACGACCGCCTACCGCTGAGTATTAGCCGATACTTCCCGTCTCAAACGGGGTGTGAATCCCGCGAGAGTGATTCCCGAATCCCCCCAATCCCGATGTCCGGGCACGGGAGCCCGGGGTCGGGTTTGGCGGAAAATCAGCGATAAGGCCAGTTCACGGAGCGGGAAATTAAGTGATTCTTTGTGCTTATGATGTGGACGATGAAGTCACCAAGTTAAATGAAGACGACGGAATCTTCTGCTTTTGTGGTTTTCCTTTGACGTCGTCACGTGCGTGCGTGTGACGGGGTGCTGTTTCTGGTTTATACGGGTTTATTTTTTTAATTCGAAATCTCTGGTTGTAAATATAACTCAATTTTCATCTTTATGTTCTATTTGTAAATTTTAATTCTATGCGATTTTATATCCGACAAACTGTCTTGCAGTTTGGCAGAAAATTTCTATGATACCCATCTCATGTAACTTTGATTGAAATAAATTTAAAAAAAGAAAAAAGATTTCTCTAGTCTAGTGTGTGTATGTGTCCTGGATTCTTGAATTGGGTAAAATGTTATTAAATTTTTTCCAACAGAAATTTCTCAGTAGCCGCCACGAAGTCTGGATTTTTGTCCGGTTGATGGTAATAGGCTAACCCCATGGAACTTAAACATAATTGGCAAAATATCCTAATAGCACAATACACTAATGCAACATTACATTACGCCTGATGTAGCAGCAGGCGTGATGTAATGTTGCATTAGTGTCTATAACTAACAGTCTATACCTTCGCGTAAAATATAAAACCAAAACACCACTTTAAGTTGAAATCGAACCAGCTTTATCTTTTCTTACAATTTCTTTTCACAACATTATCCTAGTTCACCACCAGAGTATATTTAACAGAAATCATTTGATAATATTTCATAAGAATTTCCACATAAAAGGCACGATGAATACAGATTTATATTCCAAGTATCGTTCGCCTTTCGATAATATTAATTTTAACAGTCAGCTTTGGTCGGATATTCTTCTAATAACGGGACTTATAGAGGCAGATTGCCTCCCATAGCGACCAGAGGAAGGAAGATAGCTTTATTCTGATCTGCTTTCCATTTTGTTGATTGAACTTGAAAGCGAATTGTGATTAGAATCATGAACGAGGGAAGAAAGAGAAAAATGTATTTTAATTTTCTGGGATTAAGATTCATTTTATCTTGTTGACAATACCTCGTGGTCTATAGAATAGGGATAGTGGTCATTATTATTTAATTTTCACAGTTCATAAACGAAGTGAGGATTATAAATAGATACGTCGTGTTCTATCGTTCTATGCCAAATGGGTTGTGTCAAATAAAGATTGCTAGTTTTACTAAATTGGCATTCTTTAAATTAGACGAGATTTGTGGACCACTTAATAAAGGGACGCACGGATCTAAAAAACGTGACAAAAGAAAATCCAATTGATATGATGATGATAATGAACTGAAATGGAGAAAAACATGATTTATAAAATGTACTCTAATTAGCCGTTTGACTACGAACCCCCTTTTAAGCGTAAAAAATACAAAAAAACCAAGTCACCTATCCAAATTAGCGGTTCTGTTTAACCTAAAACCATCCTTTAATCCTTTGAACCAACAAATTATACCACCAAATTTTCCTCCAAAAATATATTTTTTCTGTTATTTTCCTATTTTGCTTTCTCCGCAAAGTCTCTCCATTAGCTCTACATACATGTAGAGGTCGATAGAGCTGTGTAGAGTCGCAGAGAGCTCGATCAATTAGCAGCAGAGTAAAGGCTCTTATTGCGTTATCCCGAAGGACGGAGCCACGATCCGTCTCTACAAAACTAATTTGTCTTATTACTGACTCTATGATAATACAATCTGTTGGATGTCTTTGCGTATTTAGTGAGAGTGTTTTGGTAGAGGTGTTGATGTTTTTATTTGGTTTCATGTTACGTGGGATTTGGGCTTTAATTTGTGCTAGCTTTGAGGTAAATTATATCACGGGAACGAACTATTGGAAAGAAAAATATCATAAATATACTCAGATCTATTTATAAACCAATTCCAAAAAATACTTTAGTTTACATTCAGAAATATTTTCGATTTTATTGGTATGGATTTAAAACCTTATCGTTTTTTCTACTAGAAGCATTGCTGGAATTCTTTATCGCGATTTAATTTCATCAGTAGTTTTCTAGAACTCGATGGACTAATTTATTTTATTTTAAAATATTCACTGAGTATTTATTTGGTCCGCCATGTTTCCTCTAAAACGTATTCAGACATACTGTATGGCACACAATACAAAAGGCAGTAAGGCAGAAGAATGAAACAGGTTGTTTGCGAAACAAATGAAACATTTATCGTTCAAAAGGTTAACCGGGTTTTGTTCCAAAACCGTGACTGGGTCAAACCTGAATTGTAGCGACCAAGTTAATATTAGATTATGATGCTCAGGTCTTTGGCAACCTGGGAAGGTATATTTGACTAACTACCTCGTTAATATCGTGGTCACAATTTCTCAGTAGCAGACGGAGTTACAGACATTTGTACCTATTTGAAATGCGAATTACTTGAAAATCCACCACAATTACATGAGAATTAACGAGACTGACAAAATATGGATATCCTTTTGACGGATACATCTGTGTCTTAACCTTAAGGAATACAGACGTGATGTTCTGTAAAAATATTTACTTTTAAATCGGGTACGTATTTGAATATCGAAGATTAAAATACCTACGCTTAAAATATCGATGTTCAAAACATCGAAAATTTAAATATCGATTGTATCAAAATGTCGAAAATTGTTATACCTACGCTTAAAACATCGAAAATTAAAATTCCGAATGATTAAAATTTCGAATGATTCAAAATATCGAATGACATTTTGCCTAAGTTCATAATATCTACGTTCAAAATACCTACTAGTTAAAATACCGAAAAAAATTTATACAGGGTGTAAATCAACCCATCACACAGCCGTTAACCAAGCATTCTGTACTCCTACGCAAAAATTTTTGCTGGGAAACGTTTTTTTTTTTGGGGAAAAATTTGTAACTTTGACCCCCAATATCTCCGTAACTAGGGGGTTCTTAGGTATGGTCTAGAACAAAAAAATGATCGTAGTGGTTATATTGTACATTTGCGTACAAATTTGTTTTATTTTGGGTTTTTATTATGTAAAAATAATTAAAGTACCTACATTACATGAGGTTTTCCTTGTTTTTTTTTGTAACCCACCTAGTAACTGATTATCATCTAGCAAATAAGCTTGCAGCAATCATGCAACATGCAAGCAAGCATGGTTTCTGTCACGGCTCCGGCGCTGCAGGGCTCCGGCAGTCCCACGCGAGCTTAACGTCGCAAATGATCTAAACGCTCACCACCGCAGCTTCGGCTTGTTGGCCGGCTTTGCCGGCCAGCCTCAGCTGCGGCGGCGGGCGTTAAGACCACCTGCTTCTCAGCTCGCGGGCTGCCGCGCCCCTCCGCGCCTTTGCGATTCTAAATTACACTCTAGGGGTAGGGCATACAAGACTACGTGGAGTCGATTTTGCAGCGATACGTTTCTGTCACTAACTTTAGTAGCATAACATATTGACTTTCAAAAATATATTTTAATTTAAAGACCTAAATAACACCTTCACGATTGACCTATGCTTGTACACTGGACACTGACTTTCATGGATAAAATAGGTCGAAATTGTTCCAAAACCGAATTCGGGTACCCCGAATTTACGTAGTCTTTTGGCTGTTACCCCTAGAGTGTATATAAAAATCCGGAGGCGCGAAGGGAGGGCAACCCCCGCTCGCTGTAACAAAGCATAGGCACCCGTGGGAGCCGTAGCGGCTGAGGCTGGTCGCCGGCGGCGACCAGCAAGCCGAAGCTGCGGAGGTGAACATGGGTGCCTATCCTTTGTTACGCAAGGGCGAAGGGGTTGCACTTCCCGTAGCGCCGGAGACGTCGCAAAAGCAACCTTTTTCCACTCATACTACTTACATCAAAAAATAATTTTCGATGTTCAAATAATTTATGTACCCATCGACATTTAGGACGTTCGATAGTTTGTACTTCGATATTTAGGACATTCGATAATCTGTATTTCGATGTAACTTTTGTAGGTATTTAAATTTTAGATGTATTGGACGTAGGTTATTTAACCATTCGATAATATAAACTTTCGATATTTTATGTTTCGGTTTTATGGTCGTTCGATATTTCCATTTTCGATGTTTTGAACATCGATATTTTAAGCGTAGGTATTTTAATCTTCGATATTCAAATACGTACCCTTTAAATCTGCTAGAACTGTCCAAAAAGGACCCAATCCGAATGATAAATGCGACACTGCCCCGTCTCGCCTGAACATGCAGAAAATCTTATAACACAATTTTTACAATCACAAATTGGAAACTGGCGAAGTTTGAATTTAGCAATGAGTACACATCTGCCTAATCCTTCAAGGATTACAGGCGTGATGTGGCGAGGTCTAGGAAATCTAAAATACTATTAGAGTTAGGGTTTACTTAGAAATTACTGCTGACGTTGCACGTATGCTACTTAAATTCAAGAATTAGTCTGCAAAGCATTTCATACGAGCTCGTCGCTTCCATGAACAACAGATTAATTCAGTGTAAGTACGTAGATTTGACTGGCAATGTAATTATTATGTACTGAGTAGAAACTGCAACTAGAAATCTAGGAAATTAGCTATGTTGCTACTTGGTCTAATTTTGAACCATAATTAAGGATTTATATCTTATTGATAAACGTACTTTTCGTCTAGATTTTTTTTAGAAGTAATTGTCTTCATCTGCTATCTACTCTTTTCGTAGATAAAGAGGCATTAAATATTTATCTACACTTCCAGTACTTTACTTTCCTATGAGAAATTAAAGTATCGGTTAAATATAACAGGATCTTTACAAAAAAAAAAGATATTTTACAGAATCCAAGCGTTACTTTGAGGAAATCCCTGACAGCTAAGTGTTAAATGGATTTTTTTTCGGACGGGATCTGCGTTCTGCATTCTGAATAATTATCATCATCATCAACATTCACAGCCCGACTTCACCCACTGCTGGGCAAAGCCCTTTCTTTGATTGTGCTAAGCACCATGTTTTTGTGCCAGCCTCATTCTGAATATTGTTGTTCCCATTTCGCCAAATATTGAACTTGCATAGATACAAAAATGTTAAAGCAAAATTGAATCTCAATTATTCATACGATACTTATTATTTATTAATTTATTTGTTAACATTTTAAAAAATCGTACAGAGATGGACTTAATGCCTTGGACATGTTCTACCAGTCTACCTTAGGGTGATGCAGAGACAATACACAGTACAACTTGTACAACATAACATCAGGTACGAGCCTATTGCCATCAACCGGGATCACATACAGACTCTGTAACTTTGCCCGGGGGAACTGAACCTGGTGGCTTTGCATGAAAGCCACCAACACTACACGAACTAAGTCATATTATAATTGTCCCAAACCTGATTATAAGCACGACAGCTGCCACGTTCAACCAAATCATGGCCAATAAAGACAACTCCCAATCAAACACATCTGCAATATGTTATTCTTTATCCAGTTCCAATAGAACACGTAACACGTGTACGTAGTATGTATATCATAGTCTCGCTGCCCCGGCTCCCCAGACGCCAATGTTCCTCCGTCGGTAACGAAGTAAAGTCACGTAGAAAATTAGGTCAGCCGCGGGCACCGCTTTGACGAATATGTAGTGTTTAGCTTTGGCATAGTCCTTTTTCGTCTCAGGAACCTCGCTTTTTAAGTGGAAGTTCACTTTGAGAAAGATCTATAGTTTCTTTTGGCAATGACTAAATATTTATCGTGATAAAATCTTATGGTCTTTCGACCTAATTTGTACACCAGCCATCAAACATGTTGAGCCAAATACATTAATTATCTTAACACCTATAATTAACATCATACCATGTAAATTATCTACACGTGTTTTTGCAAATAAATGAATTTGAATTGATATTTTATTTTGTAGGATCATCTACTACGCACTCAATAAATGTTGATATAGTGCGCAGAGAAAACATTATGTGGTTTGCCACATGTCCTAAAATCACACATATCCCTACCCACTCTCAGCCACAGAGAAGAGTGGTCTGTGTCACGCTCTGTGTAAGTATATCAGCCTCTGGTTACTGAAAATTAATTAAGCTTCAAAAAAGGCTATAATATTTTACCTAACAGGTGCCCATTACTTAGCTCCATAGCAACTGTTAAGAAAAATAACTTAAATACACCAAGAGTGAACCCAGAAAAACAACAGCAAAATAATTTTAAACTTATGGGAGTAGAAGTTTTGTTGGAAGCCTTAAAAGGAGAAGGAAAAATAGCATGGCACAATACGAACACAACATAAACTAATATTGTATACATCCAACCACAGAAATATCCAATAACAGAAAAAAAAATCGTTTGAAATGCCATTGTTCATACAGCAACCCAACAATTTCCTAACTTGTCCAAACAAACAATAAATTAATGGTCGCTTTCAAAGCGATTCCAGTGAGCATTATCTGGCACACTCGGTTGAGCTGGTTGAGCTATGAAAAATAACTCAAACAACAGTAGTCGGTCAGCGGTCATGTTTTACACCGCGGTTACACAAATATTCACGTTCCGTGCCCACTGTATCAGAAAGTCATACGTTAGGTAGTGCACTGTGTACGCCGAAGCGATTTTGAATAAATTATATACTGTGGTCAGATTTTTTGAACGCGCTGTGAAAGGGGTCACAAATTAAATTCAACATATATAAGGACCATCTCATGATTAAAGAGCGTAGATTTTTAATGTGTTATGTAAATCTTTATCGATAATTATTACAAGTTGTTAAGAAAATCTTTATTTACCGGTACCACTTATTTATAGATTCCCGATAATCTTTACATTAAAAATAGGCTTCAACTAATTTGGCATAATGTATTTAAAATAATAGTCAGTACTACTGAAAACCCAAATTAGAGGCCGTCACTCCTTGTAATATTCAACTGTATTAGAATAGTTGGACCCCATAATTAGAAAAACGTTGGTCGTAATGACTGGAAACACTATACAATATCGCTGTCCGCTATGCTAGGATACCACTCACAGCCCAGCGACAAAACCATTCGTCCGTAAACCGATATGAGACGAAGTTTGAATTGCAAAACTAAGCGAGCCACGAACGTTGCATTTTATGCGGCCACCGAACGTCAATACACCCTGTGTAACTTCTATTGTTTTGTTTGTAAGTTTGGCTATCGCGATCTCAGACTCAATGCTGCTTTCAAATGTGATGTTTATTTATGATTTGTGCAGTCAACGGGAAAAGATAGGCTGCTTCTATTTTTCGGTTGATCTGCATGTATGTTTCTTGAATTTGGGCACGATTTGAACAATAAGCAGAGCATTTGGGTAGTAATGGGTAGTAACCTTTTTTTTGCTATTAGGAACCTGGGATAGTTGCAATAGACTATTTGATTGCTTTTGAAGTAAAACACAAAAAACAGGTAGATAATTAACTGCAGATCTATATCATTTGGCATAATGATTTCAGTTGTATCCCGGCATTATCATTCTGAATAATGCTTAAAAATCATAGCATAATGGCTGAACTAATATAAGCTCTAAATATTAACACTGTAAATATTCCAGAAAATGATAATTAATAACGGCAACTACATTAATCTACATCTAAAGCTTTTAATCCAACGCCACAATTAAACGAAAATAACATCCGAAATAACAGCTACATCGTATTGTTTATTCAAACAAAGCTTGGTAAGAAGCTCATTTACAATTTTAATCGGTTCAGTCGGATAAACGAAACTTCTATTGAATTGTTAACGTTCATTTTCAACATTATCAAAGTGATCTACAGGAATAGCGAATATTTCATTCTGATTATATTCATAACGAGTTTTTCTACTTGGGGTCCTTCAAGGTAGCTTTCTATGCCTTAATATATTTTTATTTGAATAATGTTGTGTTTTTCTTGCAGGCAATATTAAAATAAACAGTTGGAAAGTTGGAACTAAAAGTAACATTAATAAACTTTCAGTCAGTGTATTGATTAAATAAAAACCATTTCCTTTGACCTAGTTTAAGTAAATTGTATTAAAGCCTTCGGATGATAACGGCATTTTTAGCTGAACGGCAACATTTAAAGGACAAGGAAAATCTTTTATGATTTATGTCTTGCTGACTTCCCCTGCAACTATTGTTTATTGCCCTGAAGATTATTTAATCAGTAGAATATACTTTTTGTTGCTATAAAACTGGAGCAATTTGCAGTACTATCATAAAATATTGCATAACTTAATCTGTATCGACTTTTACATAATGAATCTGCTAAAGTTAATTAATCAGAAAGCTTTAAGGTTTAGTGGACCATTATTATTACGACTATAGCCTACATAATTGGTACAAAGAACTACTGGGCAAAAATGCTTTTTCATCTTTGCTAGTCCAGGCCAGTCCTTTCAGAAGGAGTCATGCGTCCCTTCATCTTCGCCTCCAATCACAATTCAGTATTATCAAACTTAATATTAGAGGGCCCTGAATTCCTCCCAAGCAATCAATTCTGTCCCTAACGACATTACCCTTCCAGTAAGCGAACAAAACTATGATCACATTACTAATGCTGACAAAACTAACAAACACAATAATGCCACACATAATAGTTCGGAAATTACAAGTGTCGAAGCAACTTGGCCCATAATCAATCACGCCTGTTGAGATGTTTGTACCCTTCGATACCCACGCATCGAATGACAAAGGAAATAGAACCCTGTTCACTCAAAAATATGACTGTTTTCATAACAGACGATGATGGTAAAGAAGAAGTAATTCGTGTCAAAGATTTTGAACTTTCTAACATCGAACATTGTTGTTATTGTGTTGTTGACAGCCTTTTACTGAGAGTGGGTGGAATATTTATGCGGGTTTTTAGAAATATTGATGTGACGATCTTGTCATGGAAATAATAGCATGCTCTGAAAAGCAGTAATATTTTTATAAAAAGAAAAACATACAAAAATAAAAGTAGATGTTAATTTTAGATTAGCTACATCCGTACCTTCTATCCTGGAAATTCAAGAAGATATCAAGTAATATGAGTATTTGATTCAACGTTGAGAATATACGAGTGCTTCTGACGCTACGCAAATAACCTGTCCTGTTTCTCCCCGTCAGGAATTTTAACGCTGACACCGCTTTCTGATTATACTCGTCTCTCTAGGAACAAAATATACAGAGAACTTCCCAATCTTCTCTCGACAGGTTGGAATATCAATTTGAACCTGTCGTATTTATTTCACTACGTGACAGGCAGCGATACAGAACAAATTGGACCAAAGCTCAAGAAATTATTTATTAGAAACATAATAGAACATATTCGAACAAATCAAATAACCGCAATCAAAATTCTATAAGCAGATTCCATCCACGGGATTACTAACATTTTTCACCGAAAACAAATTAATCTGATATTAAATTACGAAGAGAATCCCTTCAAATATTCGGCGTTAATAAACTTATTAAGTTAAACACTTGATTGATCAGCGTTCCAGATACCGTTACGGGGGGCAGCAGAAAGGGAGAGCTTCAAACAAATCCTTGTAACAAGTAATTTATTCGCATTAAGATCACGATCTTTACCGTAAACAACGATGAATGTCGCCAGTCTTTGTTTTAAATTATTTATAACGTGAGAAAACAGAGTGATGAATAGGAGCTGGATCTGAAAGGCCGTGTTATCAGAGCCATTTATAGCTGACGACAGATCATTTGGATTGAAGGCAGATAAGACAAGAGAGTAATGAAGACATGAGGTAATTAGATGGAATCAGTCCGCTTACCCTTTTATCTTTACGAAGGCCATCCACCTTTTGTTGCCAGGCCAGGCTTTTCAGGCTTTCCCAGGATCCTCATCATTTCTTTCATAGTTATGCCAAGGTAAGGTCAAATTATGCTAATATATTTTATTTTCATAAGAAAATAAATTGCAAGAAAATAGATTAGAAGAGGCTGAAAATATATTTATACAATTTTCGCCTTCGGTTTGGGCGATCTCGAGTGAAGATCCCTAATCATAGGACCGTTGAAGCTTTGGAATAATTTTGAAAGATGCTCTTTATACCTAGTTTCTATTCCTATAAAGATTATTAGTTAAAACTGGCCTGGAAATACTCTCCAATACTTTAAGCCTCTCAATTCGTAAACATGATTGGCTAAACAGACACTAAGTATGCGGAATTTAGCAACCTCTAGATGCTTCATTAACTTTTATAATCCACGTTCTAAAAAGCGTACACGAACCGCCTCTTAGCACGCCGGCTTCATGGAATACACAAGTTGGATAGTTAAGTAAATTCTGCAGTAACACAATCCGTAAGGTTGAAAGGATAGGCTTCTAAAAGACGGCGAGAGGTTGATTTGAAATGCTAATGTAGTCTCGCAAATTCCATTCGAGATTACGAAGCTAAGACTCCTTTAGTTAATAGTAACAGTGGCTGGAACAGGCTCGCCGTCGACAATGGCCTGCATTGTGAATAAATAAAGGGATAAGGCTTTCTGAGTTTCGGGATTTTCTGCGAAGACCTTGGAGTTCAGGAATGGACTCATTATAAGTTTGGGCATAGATCTTTACTTTCTACGGTGCTTAGATTGGGATTTATGATCCCCTTTTCAAGCACTACCATAGACTCCAAAGCGTTTTCATCTTATTTTATCATCAATGGTTATAAAGCCACAAACCCTTTTGTTATTTTTGTTCATACATCACGCAAATAACATTAAAATCTTTCAAACCATCATTTTCGGAAAGACGAAGATAAAGACTATTGAAAACAGCATTACACTGAAAGAAAACATAATGGACTACATCAAAAGCAAAATCTTCAAAACGTGAACCACAATCTTTGGAAACCCTAAAACAATATAAACACAGAGCTGCTTGAACAAATCTATTACCACGACATTACTCAAACAAATTCGATAGGCAACAAAGGTTCGCGTGACGGAGCCCCGCGAGAGAATCTACCAAAAACATAATTAAGAGTCGGCCAAGAGTTGGCAACTTTAATCGAATTACAAACCACCCGCCGGAAGATTAACTCGCCTCTTGCGGTGCTCGGCTACTACAGGACTACAGACGGAAATCGAGCGAACAACTCGATATTACAGAAGTGATTTTATTATGAGTTTTCTTTGCAATGAAATTGAGTATGGGTCAGAAATATACACACTATGTGTAAGTACATTATAGTGCAGGCTATGGGTTGCATAGTCAACTTAAATAAGTAATTTGATTTTTATGAGTTTTGTTACGTAGTAAGTTACAAAGTATTAGGTTCTATATGGGTACCTCGGAGTGTACCATTAGAGTACGGTACAGTTCAGTTTAACTTTGGGAACTGTATTTAAAATTCTAGGTCTAGAACTAACTCCAACTTTGATACCTCTTGTCTGTAACTTAGCTGGCGGGCATAAGAAATAGCATTTTATCGTATAGTTAAATACAAGAGTAACCGTATTCTCTCCACGGCATGCTAAATCTATGTATATAAATAAAGTAAACGATATTCGCAGACAAATGATTAACGACATGCTTGGAAGAAGGAAAACAACAGTATCACCAACAGAATACAACAAAATGATAGTAACTACTGGAGGTCACATGAAGGGCATACATTACTTAGTTTGTGCCCTCAGGTTCATTTGAAGTGACAACCTACAAGTGTTTCACTTACACCGCTGAGTGGTATTCCATCAGGTGGGGCATTAAATATGTATGTTGATGTGTACTGTAACATACAGAAGGTATATTATAATATACTGGTTGTACTTAAGTAGGTCAAAGTTAAAGATTGTTTTCAGAAACTGATGTTAACAAAAGTCGTTACTGACATTTTACATCTACAAGCAGCAACCTTATTTTTAAGAGGAATAAGGACACTAATTTTGGCAGATTATTTGTAATAAAAACCCAAATACACCCTAATGTTATGAAAATTAAGATCACTGTGATATGAACGTATATGTTCAGATGCATGCCTGACTGTATGACTAGTAACTGGATGTTGTCAAATAACTTTAGAAGGACTGAAGGCTATGACTTTAGAAGGAGTGAGCGTAAAACGAGTTTCTTTTATAATGTACTTGTTTTTAATGTTTAAAGTTAACTGTTAGTTGTTTAACTTTTGTCTTGTCATCATCAGCCTAAAATATTCCCACTGCAGGTACTCAGCCCTCTTCTATATGAGAGGGATGGGCTATAATTCACCACGCGGGCCCAGTGCGGATTGGTAGATGTTCCATTTCACTTCAAATTTTTAGTTTTAAGACCAGGTTTCCTCACGATATCTCCCTACACCGTTTTGAAAGCAGTGGTGGTGAAATTAATTATACAAAGTAATGCAATGGTTCGAACCAAGACAGGCGTCTTGGTTCGAACCCACGACTAACTGTTCGTAAGTCGGGGCCGCCACCACTGGGCCACTACTGCTCGTTTACATAAACCAACAATTAGTTTTCTTCAACAAAATCATAAATCGAGTTTACAATAGTACCTTCCTGTTTTACTTAACGTAAATATTTATTGGCGAATTCTCATTGGATCTTAATACTTTATTGTGTCGCGGTTTAATTTACTTCCATCAAATGAATGGTGTATACAAACAATTTTACTTTACTTGAGGTACTTAAGATCAAAATTAATCTTTTGCGCAACGGGATCTCTGGTGGAGTAAATTGTTTGCGTAAGATGTAAAAGAATCTTCTTTTATACTTTGTTACTGCTTCCAATGGGCTAACAATCTTCGTTCATTTGGAAAAAATAATTATTTTGGAGATCGATTAGCTACACAATTTTCTGTGGCAAGAAAAGCAATGGAGGAATAATTTAAGAATGGGCGTTACCCTTTCACTATCAGCGACTCAGTGGTTATTTTATATCTAAATAAATACTGATTAACTCAGGTTTCTAAATTAATCTGAAGGAATTACGGAAGACAATCTGTAGTGACTGAAATTCAGCCAAGGACAAGTAACGTGATGTATGAAACCTCGGCCTCGTCGCATTTTTCAAACCAAAGTCTTAAGGGACAAAACTTTTTTTTCTCCGTAAAGGAAAATACCGAAAACTTGAACGTTATCTTGATATGCGATATTTTAAAAACAATTTGCGAGTGTAATACTGAACAGATACAAGGCAAACTTTCTGTGAATAATAAATTAACTAACTTTTTGAGCGAAATATGTGCGAGGGTTTTTGTGAGCTTGGACGGGGTAAAAATTTCGCTATCAGCTATTAATATTCTTTAAGTTTTTTGGTTCAGTAAGTCGAGGTTTTGCGCGTGAAAAATATGGCACGAGGCTATTTAGACTCTCACGTTAAACATGTGAAGTTAAAAGTATTTTCGTTCCTAGATAATTTATGATGTGTTTTTTTGTTTCTTAACAACGTCTTTTGTTTTGTTCAAATTGAGACATTGTACAGAAAATCGTCAGACTACAAAATGTCTGTATTTTACCTTAATTTCTGTAACAAAGTAAACAGCAATACTCGTGCTACCCCGAATCCCCTTCGAGCCACATGCCACGTCATTAATCTATGACAGTCCTCCCAAACTCCAATTCATATCGATTGGTTCTTCTATTAGTTGGGTGGCCACAAAACTTGGGGCCAATCCATCATATATAATCCAATATTTGTCCAACGTGTTCGACGGGGTGAGCCCCTAATTGTGCCGTGATTAATGACCCATGTTCGCCGTTTGTCGACACTTGTTTGTGCAAATGTTTGGCATATTTGTGCTTAGTTGTTATTAGTGGGAGTGGACGGAAGTGGTAGTGTTCTATGATAAGGTATCGGTTTAATTATAAGTGTACACGGTTACAGTTTCTGGGCCTCTAAATGAATGTACCAGTTCACGTATTTTATCAAAATTCTTTCAATAAGTGAACTTGTAGTTTACCTTGTGTTGTTTGTTTGAATTCTGCTTATATTATGGTTTATATGCCCGACTGAAACGTCGAGTATTGTACTGTGTATGTTAATAAATTCTCACCACCATGGTAATGAACTAAATTTTAACTAACTAAATCAATAATACTCGTTATGTTATAAAGTTGCAAATCGTTTAGTTTAGTTAGTAAGCGTAGACGTAGGGGTTAATATTCAGAACTACTCATCTTAATCCGAAAACTCTTTAACTAACGGGAAGTTACATATTTTATTCAAAAAATTGATTCTTCATAATGAATGATGATGATTAGACAGCAGGCTACTTACAAAAACTTATCCCAAGTAGAGACAGAACACAAACGCTCAGATAATATGATTAACTCATAGAGCATTTAATTCAACACAACTGAAGTAAGGAAAGCATTAGCAATTCAGATTAGATACGGTACATACGCCAACATTCTTAGCGAAGTTATGACGCGTTAGTTCAGTTTGTTTTCTCAAACTAAGTCGCTGTAAGTTTCGGAATATTCCGGCCTACAGGGATTTTGGGGTAGTTAATAGAATTTTGAGTGATGTGAAGGCTTAGGCGTGTCGGACTTGAGGTTATGGGGGTCCCTGTGAGCGAAACGATCGTGGTTTCATGGGGTGTTTTGGTTATTCAAGGGATAAGGAAATGAATAGTAATTGAACAATTACTTTAGATATTAATATCGGATTTACAGCATGTTAATCCTAACAAAAAATAATCATGTAATCCCCAAAGGATTAGTTAGACTTATACCTAATGATACACCCATATTTTTCCAGTTATGTTTATCCTGTTAGGCGAAATATATATAATCATGTATCATTAACATTTCGTAATAAAACAATACGAACAAAACTATTCTCCAAGAGCTCCATAAAATAACACATTCCCTTTATTTTACTCATTACTCCTAAGAGCAATCTCAACAATAAAAATAACATCCATCCTTTGTTCCAGGTTACACTGCAGCCGCTGCCACATAACTCACGAGCATTTAAAATAAAAAAAAACGAACGCGTTCATCCCAAAGTGAGGCAAGAATTAAAAAAACGAAAATGAAAGGATAAAGGACGTTCGCTCATCGTTCTTGCGCGGACTATCGTTTACCCAGCTATCCGGAGCACTCATGAATATGACATCAGTGGTCGGGACTGACCCACAATGTTGATTTATGCGACGTCGGTGATCCATCACCCGGGATACGGATAACTGAACGTACAAACAGACATCGCACACTTTTACTTACAACGACAACGGCTCGTAACAACCTTTTGTGCATCCAACTGAGATTGTTTGCCAATTGAGTATGCATGAAGTTTCCACCGATATATTGAATCGATGAGGTTTTCTGTCGGTTGAGACTTTGTTTGTTTGAGTTTTATTACGGTTTTGTTTGCAAAGTGGGTTAATGTATTCCGAAGAGTTTTTGTAAGTGTTATCTTTCTGCTATTCAGTTCGGTTTGTTAGTACTACCCAATTCAAATAAAAGTTTTGCCCAATTCAGTTTCAAATAACCCCAATATTCCTATCGATAGTTAAAAAAATGTTTACCGTCAAACATTCAATCGGCTCGGAATGTAAACTAAAAAAATAAAAGTGCCAAAAAAGTGAGTGAAAATGCGTCGTCGTCCATTACCGCCGGTTCGCGAAGAAGTGTCAAACTCGAAGTCATGGCGAACATTGTGCGAGAGTGAGTGGGCGGTGTATACGCTGGTCGCGTCTGTGGGGGCTCTGACGTACGCAAACAGTTTGAATGGCGAGTTCGTGCATGACGACATCCCCGCGATCGTGTCCAACAGTGACGTGAATGGTGGTAGCCATGTGCTACAAGTGTTCAGGAACGATTTCTGGGGGACCCCGATGTCGGATCATAATAGTCACAAGTCGTATCGCCCGCTGACGACTCTGTCTTTTCGGTGAGTTTACTTATTTTCTTTGTTACAATAACGTATACTTATGATGTGTTTTGGTTTTTGATCAGTGTTTAATTAGCGGCTCGATGTTTCTTCTGCTGCTTAAATAATGATGCCAGGAATATGTTGTGTGTACACATTAATATAATTGTCTATGAAAATGATATCCGACTATGACTATTGAATAATATTAGGAGGAAAACTCGAGGTAATTTTCAATTTTTCTTCTTACAAGAGTTATTCACAAATTTATTCCTATATCTGCGTGTGAATAAAATCGTTGCGGTGTCATCAAGGTCCGCGTCGGTTACTTGCGCAAGTTATAGCCAGTTAACCCTCCGGTTAACCCGTCCGTGACAACCGCCCGCGGTTAGTCGGTTGCACGCTAGGCCACAGTTTGTTGTATGCTAGTGATTTCGAAATTCTTTTTTATTTCGTTAATTTTAATGCACATTACTTTGCTACTGAACTATTTCTAAAGATAGTTTAAAAATATAAACACGAATATTATTTCATACACTCACTTTGGCCCGCGACTTCTGTAGCCTAATGGTCCTATACTAATTTGCGTTTTAAATACAGCCTATGTCAATTGAGGAATATAGTATCCCATTTTTGAATAAATTTTCCGGAATCGGAGCAGTACTTCTGACGATTCCCACCTAAATACAAATTCACAAAAAAATGGTAGTAGTAAAGTATAAAATAAAATAATTACAAGGTTTGAGTTTCAAAACTTCAAAGGGCATAATTATCTTCCAACAAACAGACAGTACGCTAAGAGTAACTACTCTTAGCGTACTCTCTGTTTGTCGAGTTAGGTCAAACGATTGATCTTAAAAAAGGAAAGTTCCTTTTTTAAGATCAATCGTTTGACCTAACTACTAAACGAGTCTCTTTACGTGGTAATGGTCGAGAATAATCACAATTTCTTTCTTTACTACTTTTTACGATACGTGAAGCTCTTTATACTAATAAATGCTACTACTTACAGTTGATTTTGTCATAAGGTCATGACAAAATAAAATGACATACTGTTCTGTTATTTGTAACCATAGGATGTGGAACTGTATCGTAAACAATACTCCACCAAAGTGACCTCTGCTCTACCACAAACAATGCCGTTGCAAAATAAAAGTATTGGTAGCACAAAACTTCGTTAGAAAAATAATGAAGAGCATGGATTTAAAGATGAACAAATCACTGCTCAATCTCTTTACGACAAAAAAATGGATATTGGAGGTGTTAGTAGGCAGAGAACAATGCTCGCAGAATGGATGGCCGATGGGGCCCAAAAGTTCTGAAGTGGCGACCGCGAACTGGGAGACGTTGCGTTGGAAGGCCTCCCACTAGGTGGACCGCTCCTGGTGAAGGTTGCGGGGACCCGCTGGATGCGAGACACACGGTACCAGTCAATGTGCCGACACCTGGGGGATGCTTATGACCAGTACTGGACATCTTTTGGCTGAAATGATGACGATGAGATCTCATGACATCAAGACTGTGGACAGGGCAACTACAGTACTCTCACAGTTATTATGCCTTGTGACTGAGACTGTAGCTTAGTTTATTTAATATTTGTTCGACTATACTTGAAATAAATATTTTGATTTTGATGATGATGATTGGAGACAGAACCTGTATTCGATCATTTGGTCTAAACTGACCAAAACATTTCACCACGAGATCGGATGTTCTCATCACGACACATTTACCATTCGACAGTAACTAAGCCTACATAATAGTTAGGTAGCACACTCTATTTAGCCATTTCACGCCTAATTTGTCACCGACCGATACTCGAAATTCAATATTGATTGCAGGATTAAGCGCTTTAGTATGTAATAAAGGATCGGACGGCTGACTTTGTGAAATATCTGGCTTTAAATGTCTCGTATATTAGCGATACATTTTAAATAAATCGACGTGAGGTAGACTGGGTGTACTGGAAAATAGAAAAACAAAGTTTTTTATTGATTGTGTGCGATTTGTTGAACGAACGGTATACGTGTTTAATAATAAAAAAATGTGGTCTGGGTTCTCAGTTATGTCTATCTATGTATTTTCTTAATCGGTTTTACTTTTGTAGCCTTTAACTTTTATTTATTTGTAGAAAAGCATGTACAGAAAAAAAATATTGACAGAAAAATCTAAGCTATTGAACAGAAATAATAATAATAAAAAACAAATTCAATGGAATACTGTAAAATAGCAAGAAAACGTTACTTTTCGTGAGTCAACTCACAGAACACGCACAAGAAAAAAACATCTTTTGTTTATCCTCTCACAGTAACTTAATATGACTTTAAGGATGCAAAGTAACTTTCACAGATATTTTAGTACATTATCTATTGAAATCCCTTTCAAACTCCAGTCAGCTCAGTTTAACCGCACCTTAAAAAATAGCATCTCTTTGAAGCATAAAACCGAGATGCCTCTACAAAAAACGTAGTCTACAAGGACACACAAAATATGGTCAATAGCAATGTCCTCAAAAAAAGGTCAGGTGCGGCGTATACGTAAGTAAGGAAAGATTTACGGGCGTGGAGGCGAAAGGGTTGGCTACGCTGTAGCACGTAGCCGCGTAGCACGTAGACGCGTAGCGACTGGCGTAGCACTCGTAGACGTGGCATTTCGTAGCAGTCGTTTTCGTAGCGTTTTGAGATGTTCTTGGTATTATTGTGTGGGGATCTTGATTTTTGTAGCCAAGTTTCTTTTCCTAGTATTTTATATAAATATAAAACATACGTTATGCTACGGAGGCAATGCAGTCTGGATTTGTCCCCGGATCTCTCTTCGGACTCGCCTGGAACTTAAATAGCACTGGCGAAATGTGGGTGAACAATTAAAGGCACACCTCTGCCTAAATCTTCTGAGAAATACAGGCGTGATGCTTTGATAATTATTTTCAAAGCTTTATTGGTTCTAGTGTATCTAAAGAGAGGAAACAAAATTGTATTTTAGTTTTTTAGCCTTATATAAAAATATCATTAATTTACATCAAATCGAGCTAAAAAAATGGCGTTTCGTTCCCAGTCCCCACTGTTATGACGCGTCGGTCATCTATCATAGCATCATTTGGCGAATGCGCGTGAAGCCTCCGTTTTTGCTCCGAATATTAATTATTGTTTCTAGTTAATCACTGTTTAATGTTACATAAATTAGAATAAAACGTTTTAGATAAATAAGAATAGGAAAATTTGTTAATTTTGGTAAAAAAGTAACCTGTGTTGGTTTTTCTAGGATGATTAAATATAATACTGGTGGTCTTTATCATTAACTTATGATCATGAATATAAACGAATAGTTATATTTATTATGCATCTATTAATATACGAATAAGTACAAATAATATAAGAAAAAATATTGGTATTGTAGTGTGTTTATGTGACACATACGAGGTCTTAACTTTTTTTTTACTTACTTTTGTAAATTAACTAGAGCATGCAAGAAGTTGGTTAAAAATCCTTAAAATTTAAATTTAAAACACTCATTTCATAATTAGTGACATCTATCTAACAAACCTAATATCTGTTCTAAAATTATAAAGAAATAAAATGTCTGTGTGTGTTTTCATTGACGAAAAGTTTCACGATAAATATTATTTCATTTATTTATTCAAGTTTATAAATATAAGACAAGTTATTAACAAGTGCTAGCCTATGTTTCTCCAATACGGATGAAGTCACGGGCAGAAGCTATTTAAAAAAAAAACAAGGAAGATGACAAAACCTGATCAAACACATAAATAAAAACCACATGACCAAAACTATGTTTAAGAATGTACCAAGAAAAAGTACCAAAACCGAACAGCATTATACTCTCGCAGACCAAAATATCTTTATCAGAGAAATTTCCATGCTACCCACATTTTTCCACAGGCACAACGATCTCCGTACATACAAAGGCAAACCGACCCTCATGATAAGAGCGGCATTTTGTTGTCAAATATTGTACTGAATAGATGCTTTTGGGGTCAAATTATTATTTCTACTTTGATATTATCATTGTTGTTAGGCATAGGGTTTAAGTTCAAAGAGACGACCTAAACTGTTAAGTATGCTTCTTAATTTAACTTCAGTTCAGTAAGCCACGTGTTGGACATTTGTTATGCCTGCTACACCAAATGGTTTGGCAGAACACACCTATATTTGGCCAGTTATATAATTAATATCTGGTTATTAACTATTAACCAAAAAAAATATAATATGTAGATACACACATACATACACACGCATATATACTTTTTTTTTGTTTTTTTTTTCTCTATATAATTATATTTATTATGGACTCTCTTTCTTAGTACTAGGTTTTGTGTCAACTAGTTGGTAAAGGGTTTTTCTTAATTCATCCCTTCATTCTAGGACAACAGTTTACTCCACATCTAAACGATTATAATTTAGGTTAAGCAACAGATTTTCTAAATAATTTAATTGGATCAGTTTCCTCGAGCATAACAAAATATACATTGACAAATTATTTGCTTCCAAAATCAATTCTTCGATTTATATAACCCAAAATACTCACAAGCATAAAAACAATCACTATAACCATTTCTAACTTGTCCAAAGCCAAGAGCTAAACTAGAAAATAAGATCCGTAAATAAGTAGATAACAAAGTAATTTATCTTATTGAGTCGGCACCCAATGTATCTACGTTTCGCCTATGTACTTACTTCTTTTCTCTTAGATGGGAAACGGTTCGAATGCTCGCTAAATAATGGTATTGGGAGAGGCTATTTTATGTTACTGTAGGTAGTTTTGATGTAGACTGTCTTTAGGCTGTTTTTAGGATATTACGTACATGTATGCACGTAAGAAACCGTCATCTGGTAGCTGAATTATAGTGTTGCGGAATTTGTTCCAAATAGTCACCGTGGTCCTGTGGTATTAGAAGGAACACGGGTGGGTTTTAGTCAGTAGGAGTCTGACACTCCCTTCTGCTTAACCGGGAGGAGTCATTTGATGATTTCCCATCCTAAAAAAACATAAAGGAATTTAGTCAGACCTTATGAATTTCTATCAGCGACGTTAAGTTAAAGACTTGTACCGAATGATGGCCTACTCATATTTAAGAAAAGCGTTCAAATACCTACGTCAAGAATGTTTTCAAGTAGGTGGGAAGAATTTCAGACGTAAATTATTGTCGAATATCAAGCGGATTATTGTTGGGTTTGGTCCTCATCCATTAGCTTGGTAACAGCTGTATTTTGAACATGAATTCAGAAACTAAAATAATACTACAAAAACTTCCGTGAAATTACTGCCTAAACAACTTAAACTTTCTGAAATGAAAGATAGAAGTGTAAATAAAATGTTGTATAACAGGAATCCTGTAAATAAATCACAGCTTGCTTCAAAAGCGGCGTCATACCTCCAACGCAACGTTACATAGAAGCTTGCGAATGCCATTTGAAGTGTTGAAGAATTTGTTATAGTTAAAAAGAGCTTGCCAAATTAGATGATAATGTCAAACTCGGAACGAAAGCTTTTAAATCTGGATCTTTCCCTAGGGCTTTGACAAGAGTTTCGCTTTCAAAATGTGACGTATTTAAATAGCGTCTAAGTAGCGCTGTTTAAATATAATAGCTTTTCTGTAGCTTTATTTAATTCAATATTCAAGACCTTTTTGACTTTTCTGTAATCGTTTTCGCAGGAAGATTGTCACTGTGTCTGCCCTCTTGATTTGTCTATGATAGTGATGATAAATAACTAAGTAGTTATGATGGTTGGTGATGGTTTTAATTATAATGTTAAAAACGAAACCAGAATCTTGTCTAATGCTTTGTCATTTATGATAAATATTAATTTAAAGTCCTCGATACAAGTAGATCCTTTTGTTTTTTTGGAGGGAGGGAAATCATTAAATGTCACTTCTCGCTCCAAGCAAACCAGTAGGGAGTGTCAGACTTCTACTAACTAAAAACCACCCATGTTCCTTCTTAGCCCTTCATGTCGAGGCCGCGGTATCTCTTGCGAACAACCCGCAGCCCCGACGGGATACCAGTACCTCCTTGGTTTTCAAATAAACAGCGAAGTAGCACTGAAAACTATTTACAGTCAGTCAGTTGCAAATCGACACTGTAGACACACGATATACCTACATGCCAACTATGTAACTAAAGATTTAAATCCGGTTGCAGCAAAATATCTGAGTATCATCGATTTTCTACAGTCGTGCTTACTAACTGGCGTAATTAAAAGGTATTGATTAAACTGTCTGGAGAAACTGGTACACGATATGATACAATTAATGACAAGGTAATTGATATTGATTTAGAAATAAAATCTTCAGAGCACAAAATAATAAGCTTAAAAGTCGTGCGTCATGAAGTCTAAGAAAATATCACTGAATATTTTATTATATACAAATCTCCTTTATTGATAAACTTATTTCTATGGGTAACCTTTCTGTTATAAATTCTCTTTCGATTTGCGAACCGGATCTAAGGAAGTGAGATTGTCTCTTCACATAGTATTGTTGATCTATGAAGGACGTAACGTGTGGTATGAATAGCAGATACGGCCTGGATTTCCACTCATCCCATTTAGAAAGATTTGACGACACGGTTGGCGCAGTGGCTGAGCGATTGGACTGCTGCGCTGCGTGTCGCGGGTTCGATTCCCGCACGGAACAAATATTTGTATGACCTACAGATAGTTGTTTCGGGTCTGGGTATTTGTGTATGTGAGTTTAAATGTTTGTAAACGCACCCACGATACAGGAGAAATTCCTAGTGTGGGGCAACGTTTTTTTTTTAAAAAAAAAAAAAAAAAAAAAAAAATAAAAAAAAAAAAAAAAAAAAAAGATCAGTCAATACCAAAACCCATAAAGTAGAAAAATCACTTGAGCTGTATCGAATATCAATATGAACTCTTTTCCAACAGTGTGTTCGTACAGGCCTTTTCGCTATCATACGAAAAAGGCACACTGTAACATGAAAATAATTGAATACATCAAAACCTTGTCACAGTCAATTTTGAACTTTGTTTCTTGGATGTAAGGTTGATTGTTATACGTCAGGGAGTTGTTAGATATATCATTGTTGGTTCGGGATGGGAGGGTAATGGAACGTGTGATATGTAGATTTGTTGTGTTACACTTATTATTGTGAAGGTTTCCGCATTGTGCCTTTAATGGAGCAAAATCGATACGTCTATCTCTCAATTTTCAAGGGTTAGTATATTCATGTATTGTGGGTTTATGTGATCTTTTTATTTGATCTTATGAAGATGAGAGGTTTATAATGTTATCCTCTACAATCCAATCAAAATGTTTTCATTTCTTAAAAAAACATTGGCAAGCAGACGGCATCAGTCCGTAGTTTCCTATCAGCACTTCACAACATTAATATAATTTTAAAGTCTATCAGGAAATAAAATAAAAAGCAACTACCTCTTTAGGACCTTATCTTCTCGCATTAGACCATCTAATGGACCGTTCGCAACGAGCTTAGCAATTACTCCGTCAAAACTCAATCAAGATTTAAGTATACCTACAACTGTCAACAAGGCGTACCCCAAGGGAGCATACTTGGTCCTGTACCGTATGATATATCCCGGAACGCTCCTTGCAGGGATCCGCTTCAAAATTGCGCATTAACGTTATGTATACAAGACGCTCTCACCTTTCCCGCCATTACGGGCTCAAAGAAGTTTTGCGGTGGGCTCACATTAGACAGAAAGGAATTTACGACGGCTCTGTAATGTAATGACGAATATAATGACTTTGCTCTTGGATGGGAGGTGGCTGAATTTGGAACATTTGGTATTCAGTTTGGTGAAGAATGTGGAATGTTGGTTTTATAAGATGGCGTTAGAGTGATGTAAGTCAATGAGAATAGAGTTCAAAACCAAATTGCCGTGTTGTTTACACTTATTAAATAAGGATAGCTTCTATAATTTTTTAATGTCAGTTTTTTACCCATGTTTTACCAGACATGGTTAATGACTATATATAACTAAACTGTATTATACATTTGATTTATTAACTCCAATACTTATACACCATAGTTTTCATAAATATTTAATTCAAACACTAAGTTGAATCACAAATCCAAACACACAAAACCGGCAGCCATTCAAGCTCTAAGCACCCAATTCAGCCTCAAATCCTCCATAAACCTAAAAACTTGTTCTGTCTCTCGCAAACTTGGGACACGTACAGAACACGGCTAAACCAGGTCACAGTGCTGAATCTAAAGACAATAGCTGACGGAAACAGAGGCCGGCAAATGTAATAAACGACACAGAGATGAGTAGCTGAAAAATGCTTCGGTGTAAATTAAAAGGGGACCAGAATGATTGATGACGACCCCACTCAGGATTCTGAGAGAAAAATATAATTTCGTGAATTGAATGAGTATTTATTAAGGTTTCTTGTTCAAGGGTATCACTATGGGATTTGGTTGATGCTATTTTTGGAATGAATGATGATGGTTTGTTTAAGTATGATTTATGGTATGAGAAGTGAGACATGGGATGTAACTGAGTTTTGGGTTCAAATTACTTTGTCTGAATCTTTTCGTATCTTGTTTGTTATTAGTTATTGGTAAACCATCTCCAATACAATATCTGTGGGCTGAAATGTAATTTGACCAGCATCTAAATAATTTCAAAACAGACATGTTTTCGCCTTTACTCATCATCGAACCACTTCCAAGCAT
Source organism: Diarsia brunnea (assembly GCA_949774965.1). Classification (NCBI taxonomy): domain Eukaryota; kingdom Metazoa; phylum Arthropoda; class Insecta; order Lepidoptera; family Noctuidae; genus Diarsia; species Diarsia brunnea. The sequence continues at coordinate 1,041,113 of OX459005.1, read as the reverse complement.
TGAAGAAACTTAATTTTCATATTTCACCGTTAAATTGAAACGAGGAAGATAAAAGCCAGTTGAAAATTCTATTTACCTGTCACTTGCAAATCAGTACGGAACTGATGTGACGTTCTCGTATAATTTCATAAAATGTTGCCAAATTAGATGTGAAAGTCATGTCATGTTCCTTTTCGTGGATGAAAGAAAGTATAATGGATACTCATTAGCGCCCGAGTCTTGGCGTGAAATGACTTAATGGACGCAGTGTTACTCTATATATTAAAACATTGTGATGTATCTTAAGCTTAACACAATGAAAGTAAATAAAGATTGAGTAGAGCTTTGGTGGTTTGCTTTTAAAAGCACAAAATAATGAAAATTTAATGGAGGTGTTATTAAAAACAGCATTCTTTTAGTTGTGTTTATATGATGTTATGTTTTTCTTCTCTTTTTCATCAGAGTTTATTCAAAGACGTAAATAAGGTAAGCGTACAGAAACTATACCAACTTATTTCATAGTAAGTGATTAAGTTTGCAAGACTTGTTGTATGTACAATATCGCTTGTGTATTAAATGCGTCATACATCAGGCTATTATAGAAGGTACTGCTAGGCTATTTTGGAATATTCTAGCATTTAGAATACAACCAAAATTAACTCCTGGCTATACGGTGAAATTCCTCACTGAAACAGATGAAAGTAATTAAGTTATATTGCGCGCGACCGCGGGTCAGATTGATGTCTGCTATCAAACTTGTTAATGACAGAAGAGACGTTCTCAACTATTTGAGAGGGACGCTCAACTTTGTCACTTTGCCGGCTGGACGGTTAATTGACGTCATTCTTTTGATAGTTCATGGTAATGGCCTGTTTGTGGACTACACAATGGCTTGAGATGGCAGTTAAAACGGTTTAGATATTTACATGCTCACATCATTTTCTTATTTCTGTGACTATTACATGTTATTTTCATTGTCCTATTTATATGACTTTTCATTCATTATTTATTTAATAATCATTAAAAAGTACACTTACATTAGTATAATTTGTTGGTGTAAACATAAACTCATTAGAGATACATGTTAGTGCAGTACCTTTTCTTTACATTCTTCCATCAGCCGGCAATCAATAATTCCTTTTTCTTTCTGCTTCATCTTGTTTTTGATCTTCCTCTCCCTCTTCAGTCAATATTTATAATCATAACTTTTTGACTTACAGGGATTCTATTCCACCTATTGTTTGACTTAATTTACTGTACCACGCATATTTTGTCAGTTAGGTTTTGCCAATCGGGCACTTACCCATTCACCGTGGTTGCTATAAAGAAATGCCTAGTGGAAAAACGCAAGATTTTGCCAACTTGGGAATCGATCCCACAACCCCATGATCAACCGTCTCACTTGCAACCACTAGTATAAAAAATTTCGTTTTCATATTTTCCTCTCTATACACAGAAGAGACAGAATTTAAAATCGACTCAGTAACTCAGGAGTTTTAAAGCTTTTAACTCTTTTGTCAATTCATTTCATGCCGCGCTGCAGTCGCGTTTCGTGAGCGCTGCGCTGTACGGAAACGGAAATCCAACCAAAACAATAAAGGTACGCCGACAACAAGCATCCAGCAATCAGTTACAACTGTACAGAATATAAAATACAATGAATTAGTCAATGAAGGAAAATTAATATCCACCAAATGTAATCGACATGAAAAAGGAAATAAATTAGAATTAGACCCAACTACAACCACAAGCTCGGATCACCTTGGTGTGACGAAACCAACTTCACGACAGAACAGACCGTCTGTCCGTCAGTTCCCACTCCCAGAAACTGAATTGAACGCTACAACTTGTAACATTGCCATCCAACGTCAAGCTATCGGAGAAAATAAAGTAATTAACCAGGGAAATAATACGGCATGCTCTGAAATAAATAAGAAAAGCGTGATCATAATTGCAGATCAGCAAGGGCGCTATATTCAAAAAAATCTCCAAAGACTCATCGGAAAGGATTATCGAGTCAAATGTTTCTGGAAGCCAGGAGCACCTCTGAAAGAAGTTTTAGTAACGGAAAAAGTTGAAATAAGTAAACTAAACAAAAACGACTTCGTAATTGTTTTAGGAGGTATAAATGATAAAAATCCAGAAGAAACTCAACTCTGTCTAAGTAACTTTTTAAACAATACTAGAAATACTAATGTTATTATAACTGAAGTCTTATTTAATAATTATTTAAACGAAAGAAAGTTGAATTATGAAATTAAATTTATCTGTTCTCACTACAATCATACAACATACGTGGACATGAACTTCACATCTTATGTACCAAAATATCGCCTTTTATCATTACATACATCACAATTAATATTAAAAGAAATCTTAAGTAAGGTTTATAAACAAAATTATGACAGATATGTTAAGGAAAAGTTTGACGATACCAATATTATTTCTACCTTTGCGGACAAATGCATTCAGACAGATATTAATGACATAGAAAATGAACATCCACCAACCGGTAATAGTTTTTTTCGTGTTTAAAAACTTAACCATTCTCCATCAAAACATTAACGGTTTGATAACTAAATTAGATGAGCTTACTTCACATTTACACTCACTGACAGATAATGATAATAAAAATCCAATTGACATTATATGTATAACTGAACATAACATGACTATCGAAGACACTAAACTACTTAAACTGCCCAATTATATATTAGGGGATAATTTTTCACGCAGTAATAGACATGGAGGATCGTGTATTTTGTTAAAATCTAGACAAAAATTTAAAATTGTAACTGAAGCCAAAAGCCTTAGCATCAATAATATTTTTGAATGTAGTGGCATCGAACTTACTGAACACAAAATCATAATTTTATGCGTTTATCGACCACCTAAAAGTAGACTAGACCAAATTGACTTATTCTTCTCTAGACTAGCAGAATTACTGTCGAAAATAGGTTATTCTAAAAAAAAAGTTATATTGTGCGGTGATTTTAACATAGACAGGACAAAAACTAACAAAGTATCCCAGCAATTCGAACAATTATTAGCGAGCTATAATTTAAAATTAACCATTCATCAACCGACTAGGTTAAGTAGCAAGACATGCATTGACAACATAGCGCATAACATTAGAGGAGCTAAATCTACCGTTCTTGAACTTTCGTTGTCAGATCATACAGCACAATTGTTAAGATGCCCTGTGAATAAAAGCTATAGTATTGATTACTGGTATAAATATAAACGAGATTATTGTGAAGAAAATACTGAAATATTTATCAAATGCATTAAGAGTCTTAGTTTTATAGACTGTTACTTAAGTAATGACCCAGAAATAGCTTACAATTATTTTTACGATCTATTTAAACTATTCTACGATTTGTGTTTTCCGATAATACGAGTAAAAATACCAATTTCTAAGAAGCCAAAATGGCTGAGCAAGGGAATAAGGTTATGCTCAAAAAGAAAACGCCAATTGCTATGGAAGTATAGGCTAACATCAAATCCAAAAGACAAAGTTCACTTTAAAGAATATTCAAAAAGACTACGATCAATAATAAAAAAAACGCAAAGATCACAAAACAATTACTACATTAATTCAGCGGCAAACAAAAGTAAAGCTATCTGGAAAATTATAAACAATAACAAGACGGTAACACCTAAAGAAGAAATAAACCAAATAAAGGTAAATGATAGAATAGTTACAAAACCGACAGAAATAGCTCAGTTATTTAACAACTTTTTTATTGACGATATAAAACCGACACCTAGAAACAATGGTATAGATTTAAAAACACTGACATACAATAATTCCAATTCTATTTTTATGAAACCAACAACCCCACTTGATGTAGACCAAATAATAAAAATGCTTAAAATTACTAATAGTACGGGGTACGATAACATTAACACGAGCATAGTTAAAAGTGTATCCCATCTCATTTCTCCAGTACTTAGTCATATTATTAATCTATGCCTGGAACACGGAGTGTTTCCTTCGAAACTGAAATTAACGGTCATAAATCCCGTGTTCAAAAAAGAAGATAAAGAAGAGATGAAATTCTACAGACCAATTGCGTTAATCCCAGTTTTCGCAAAAATATTTGAAAGAGTAATCTATAATAACTTATACAACTACTTTGAAGCTAATGGCATATTTGCAGTTGAACAATTCGGGTTTCGTAAAGACAGATCCACTAGCAGTGCTCTTTTAAACTTTTTAAAAAAGGTGATGACAGGACTAGATAATAAGCAACATATAACCGCCATTTTTATGGATATGTCAAAGGCCTTTGATCACGTGGATCATAAAATACTTTTAAATAAACTGGAAAAATATGGGGTAAGAGGAAATGCACTAAAACTTATAAAATCGTATCTATCAAACAGATCTCAAGTAACTCAAATAACAAGAATAATAAATGATAAAAAATTAGAACAAACATACACGTCAGACCCAAGAACTATTATATATGGAGTGCCTCAGGGAAGTATTCTTGGACCCCTCTTGTTTATCATCTACATAAATGATCTACCGAGAATCATAAGACAGGAAATGATACTATTTGCCGACGATAGTACAGCAATTTTTACGAACCAAGATAAAGATAATTATGAAAACAACATTAACAAATCACTCGAAGATATTATAAAATGGTTAAATGTAAACAACTTAAAAATTAACATTGGGAAAACAAATTATATGACTTTCATTAATAAAAATACCAATTCGGAAAAAAAACTACATATACATTATAAAAACGAACAAATAAAAGAAGTGAACAACACTAAGTTTCTTGGTATTTATATTGACTCTGGGCTCAATTGGAAACTGCAGGTTGAGCATGTTTGCAAAAAATTGAACCAATTTTCATATGCCCTATACATGCTAAGAAAAATTGTTAACGAGAGAGCATTACTAAGCGCTTACCATGCATTCGTAGGGTCTACAATAAAGTATGGTATCCTTTTTTGGGGCAATTCAACTAATCGAGAATATGCTTTTAAGGCCCAAAAAAAGTGTGTTAGGAGTATATGTGGGCTTAAACAGACTGACTCATGTAGAACAGAGTTTCCAAGACTTCACATTTTGACTCTTCCATCACTATACATTTATGAAGCAGCAGTAATGATAAAACGTGATTTAAATGATTATGACACATTGAGGAGTGCGCGGTATAAAAATATATTAAGCGGAATTAAGTGTAGAACAGTTAAGTTTAAAACAAGTATATTTGGAATAGGTGTAAAAATTTATAACAAACTTCCGAATCATGTCAAAAACAGTGTTACCTTAAATAGTTTTAAAAAAAGTCTTAAGGAATTCTTGATAGGTAAAGCCTACTATTCCATCAATGACTTTTTAAATGACAAAAATATGAATGACCTTTAGAACTTTAGATAATGACTGAATGAAGAATTTAATTTGTATGACATAAATAAAAGAAAACAATTTGAATGACATTGACAATGTATAATGAAATTATTATGAAATCTGTGTTTATTATTTAATTTGTTTAAAACTGACTACGTAAATTAGCAAGTATATTATGCATAATGAATGATGGACGTTGACTTAGGACGAATAATAATTTTATGTCAAATAAGTATTGAACCATTATCAAATATTGTACACCCTATAGGTATGTTGCAGCGATCCAATTTATTGTAAACATATGACCTGATATTTCACCTGTGGCAAACAATAAATGAATTTGAATTTGAATTTGAATTTGTATCTCAAAAATTCATCGCGTGTGTGAATGCTGCGATTATGTTGTATTGTCAGCTTGATGCTTATGAGCACGAAAATTCCTCTTAAAGAAGTGAGGAATACAGACAAGTAACTTTTGCCTGCGACTTCGTCCGCTTGTCGGTCGGAAATTGTCACATGGTACTGTAGGTACTAACACGATCAAAATTATCTTTTTTTTATCTAAGTCATGGTCTACTTATGTGCCTTACATACATTTAGCTGGTAAGGTTTGAAAACGAAACATGCTGGCAAACAAACATAGTTACTTTCGCATTTATTTTATGAAACAGTCTGTCAAAAATTCATCTCAAGTTTGACAAGATTATAGACAATTACTGCCCGAAGTAAATAACTTAGATATAATGTCATAATTTCGTTAGTACATTTTTGCGTTCCTCGGTTTCATGTTCTGGCTTCTAATTGAAGTCTTCAAAGTAAGAGACAAAGCGACCTCCTCGGAGGTTCGCCGACATTATCAGATTATCCAAGAAAAAAAAAAACACAACGTTTGCGTTATTTTCAGAAAAGTACTGCCTTTGTAATCAGAAAATTAAATAAAACACAGATTAGGAGCGCTTCAGTTCTTACATTTTTAATTGCGTTTCGCTAATTATGTTTGGAGAGGTCCATTTTTCTGGCTTTAAACTGGGATTGAAGGGGTCTAAAAGTGTTTGTGTTGTGTCTATTGTCTCTCTGTTGAAAGCTGCTCGGGTAAGTAATTGTCGTTATGTTGAATGTTCTATAGGCGGTCACTGAATGAATTCAGTGCCTAGTTTAAAATTCATGGAAATTAGAGTCGACGTATGTTAAGCTAATATCAGCGGTTGCCAAATGCTTTCACGTTTCGCCTCACTTTCAACACCGATTTCAAACGAGAATTTTCCTATTCCATTTGAACGTTTTTGCGGTTATTTTGAACCGTATTTATCAAGCAATGTGTCATGCAACTAAAACCAAACTAGCTTTTAGAGTAAATTAGCAAAGCACGAACAAAAACCTTTTTGTTCCACATTTTTATCTTATCTATATAAAAAAAAAATACTACATGTATGACGGAGCATCATTTAACTGTTTTTAGTTTTGTACTAACGGCACTTCTTATTTTCTTCATTAGTAAATAACAACCGTGGACAGCCAGAAAAAGGTCGCTAGTTTTATATTGTAATTGTAAATTCACTTTAAATAAAAATATACTCATAATACAAAACATTTAAGCTAAAACAATCTCATTCATCGCTACATCACCTCTCCAATTACTCAAGAAATGCAGCTGAATTCTCGATCCCTGCGTTCAAACACGGCAAACAACCTCGTTGACAAAACTAAGCATTTCGCAGCGAAATCCTCGAAATTATGCTATAAACAGTTTAGATCGATAGATACCGCGACAAAAACGAATCATTCGTTGATAACGGCATTTGTAGTAATGTCTCGCTCAGTCATGTTGAAATTATTATTTGTTATGGTTCCATGCGTCATGGTGTGAGTTCACTCTTTACTTCTCAACGAATTCACTTTTTTATAAGACTCTAGAAGTATGGGGAGACACCTACATAACCTTTATATGAGTAATGACAGAAACTAACATACTCTTTTTGTTACGTTCCCGTTCATACGTCTCATCAGATGACAATTGGCCATTTAAACGATCACCAATAACAGCAGTGTTAGTATTTCGTTCTAGCTCATCATCATTCTCTTGCCCTTTTCCCAATTAATTTGGGGTTGGTGCAGTATGTCTTTTTCTGCCATACTTCTCTGTTTTTCGTCATCTCATGAGACACCTCCTTTCTTACCATGTCATTCTAAACACCGTCAATCCATCGTTTCATTGGTCTTCCTCTACTCTTATACCCATCCACGATATTTCTAGCTCTCTGGCGTTTTTGCATCTTTTTTAAATCACCATCGCCGTTGCCGTCACTCATCACATGACGCGATTTAACTATTTAAATCTTTGGTTATAAAATGAAGTGTATTGCAGACTCTAGGAAATCAAATAAGGAAATCGTTCGCGTGATACGGGCTTATTACTGCACTGCAATATCCGTTCCTGAATAATTTAAGTTGGCGGCCCGATCCGCAGGTTCCTTGTGCAAACATGGGGGCTGTTCGGCGCTAGGTTTTTAATATCGTAATTTGTTTGGTTACCTGTGAAGTGTGAATTAGATGTACATTATTTAGGTAAAAGAGTTGATTGGTGAAAGAAAACTGTGAAGTAAGGGAGTTTAAGTTCTTAAAACAGTCCTTTAAGATACATAAATAAAAAGTTGAAAATAGTTGATGGGTCGATTAGTATATATTCGTACAATGTTAATACCTACCATCTTTAATAATCAACCTCGTAATACCCACTTTCACCACGTTGTGAAGCTACATTTAGGTAACTTTTCTATCTGAATAGGTAATGTCGTACACTGCGAAAATATAACTGAATAAATTCCTTTGAATCGTCTTTTTCTACAGAAAAATGGACGCTAAACCTACATCGGTTCAAACTAATACTTGGTACTCATACTGGCACATTTAGTAGCACTATCTTCAAGGAAATTGTTATCCAGAAATTGAAATACAGGAGCTATTACACAACTCAAACAAGTAAACTCTAAAGACACCTAACAGGTATTTATTTATAAACAGATGGCACCAAAATACATAATGTTAAGGAGGAAGGCTCTTTCTACAATTATGTCGCATAAAATATGATCGGTAGGTTATTTCTTACGACAGACCATTTTTCAACTGTTGTTTCCTTACTTTTTTGTTTTACAGATATTATTTGTTCCAGGTCGAATGTATCTTGGAACGTACAGTTATTTAGTATAATGTTGAAATAAAGAGTTATAAATGTATTATGCTGAGGGCTTTTGGCCTCGTACACGACCAATTTTGGTTTAGTATAATATGACATATTTTTTAAGCTCTCTAGTGTTTAGTTTTTTGTTTTAATTGTAGTTTTAAAATCTTTTTTTTTTTGTCTTTGTTACAGTAAAAAATACTTTTCTTTCCATCATTTGGTGTGGATGAACCCACCAGCTAAATATGTTCACTCGACCATAGGGTAGTCATAACGATCGTTCCTGTTCTCTGGCATACAGGATATAGGCTTCCATAGGTCATCGGTCCACCTTTCAACACTGCGCTGCAACTACCGACACGTGGTTGCGATCAACAAAATTTATCGTTGGTGCAAACCCAATCGGATGGCCTGGTGAGGTGCCACACATAAATCTGAGTACAATGATGTACCCAGAATTATGGTTGCACTACCAAAAAAACGCATTTATTATTTAAACCTTATGTACAGTTACAGTAGTGGCCCATACCTTGGGGTTAAATTAAACAACATTGTGGTAGGGTAATTATCTATACGCCCTTTGGTACGAATAGTTACAGCACTGATAACAACATTTGTGCCTTACGTTAAATTTAGACTGGTTATAATAATTATTGTCTTACCTTTGTAAGCGGTTCTTTTTACCGATTGTTTTGTGAATGTGTGAACATTGTAGGCGTTGTAGATTCCTTGAAGCTTGTTAACTTTTGTTAACTTTTTATCTTTCTTTTTTTTTCTCTTTGTGTAGTATCCTACGACTTATTGCCAGGCCTACGTTGTCCCCCATATCTAAATACTAATGCTGTAAAATGAAAATATAGTTAACCCAAACCACTTTTAAAAGTGTAACCTTTGGAGTTTCTTGCCGGTTCTCTATACTCTCTCTTTCTAATTAGTATGACTCGAGTTATAACAATTGAGAGTTTTTTAGTCTGACTTAAATAGAAAGATTTCCTACGCGCTGATAATTGTAATGTTTTCCTGTTTAGGGTTCCGTACCCAAAGGGTAAAAACGGGACCCTATTACTAAGACATCGCTGTCTGCGCGTTCGTCTGTCTGTCACCAGGGTGTATCTCAAGAACCGCGATAGTTAGACAGTTGAAATTTTCACAAATTATGTATTTCTGTTGCCGCTACAACAACAAATACCAAAAACAATATAATATAAATATTTAAGGGACGAGATTTTATAGATAATGGTAACGGAACCCTTCGTAAGTGAGTCCGACTCGCACTTGGCCGGTTCTGTTAACTAACACTGCCATTCGTACTAACTCATTCTAACTAACTTCTTTCGTCGAATTTCCGATTTATGGTATTTACTTCCATTCTAAATCAAATGTTTTCTTAGAATCAAAAGGCTTTTTAATATTATACTTGGTGAATTCTTAGGAATCTAAAGAAGTTACTCAACCTTTCAAACACTTGCTTTTTAAAAACATTCAGATAAAATTGGGATTTTCTATCAGTATGTACAGTAGGAAGAGAGCTTTTTGTGCCCTTTTGGTGGTAGCAATAGGATAGGTTCACCCCCTTTTACATGAGATTTGAATGTACCTTTGAAATCAGCAGGGCTATTGCGTATCTTTTTAAATGTCAGTAGCTATCATAGTGTCCAACGATTAACTGTCAAATGGTTACATTTTGTACCAAACTGACAGTTAATCGATGGACACTATGATAGCCACTGACATTTAAAAAGATACGCAATAGCCCTGCTGGTTGTACTCAAAACATTCAGCCGTACCCCTCGATCTCGACAACAGGCGTGAACATTAGGAGTTTAAAAAACCAAGAAACTTTTACATCGATAAACACCATAATAAATACCGTCGTCATTCACGCAAATAAAGCCATCGTCACTGGAAATGTTAAAGAAGTTAGACGGGACGCTAAAGAAGTCGTAAAAGTAGTTAAATCGGGAAATAAACTGGAACATAGCGCTGACAACGCTCATCTATCACGCGAGCAAGACGCGCGCGATCGTGCCACAGCTCGCTTTTACAGCAATATTGAAGGAATCAGAAGTTCTACTTTGTATAAAGCCCAAGATTCATTCTTCTTCTTAGCGTGACCATGGCAAATCTTCACTAAATAAGTTTGGCCCAATATTCAGCTTTGAGAACTCCGCCCGCTGACGCAGTCATTAAATCGTCAAGTGTGCAGATGTCAGGGCATGCAGCGCAAGATGGGTGGTGAGCCATTGTCTGTGGAGATACGCCGCATACACACTTGAGGTCTGAACCGTCCGTGAACCCCCATCTGAAGAGATTGTCTTTGCTCCGCCGACTTGGGTTCGGAGTCTATTTAGAGATTTCCAAGTCAGGCACGGCAAAGCATGTCCGGTTGGAAGGCTTTCAACCGTCTCAATGAAGCCATCAGGGGGCATAAGATTTATTAAAGAATGTTAAAATTATACTGTTACTTACGTGATATCTTCCGTGGTCCTCCATTATAATGAGCTCCCAATATTTCGACGCTGTTGAAAACGTCAACGATGTTGGTGCTGTTGTAATAGTTGTTGTAGTAATAAGAAGCAGGATAAACTATAAACAGTAAAATATTAAAAAAGTGTTTGAAGAATGGCTTAACGCAAAAATATTACAAGACGCTTTTTACTAGAATATATTTTTAATTCTTTTCTTAATTTAAGGGGGTTTTTATCCACACGGATATCCGTCGTACCTTATGAAGTAAATTTCATTGGAATATTACTATATATGAGAAGGGGAATCATTGATTCGACATCTTCGCTAAGCCACACAACCTCTTTAAAATTGCTGATGTAGAGTTTATTAAAATGTTTTGTATAAACCCAACGTCCAGAGTTTTGCTAATCAGTGATTCCCTTTCATTCTTGTTCCTAACACTACCTCTTTCTCCTATTAGAAAATATAATAGAGATCAGGCAGAAAAAAGTCTCCGTGCTGGCTGGACACACACATATTTCAATCGCTTATGGAACAAGTGATTAAAATATCTGTCAAAACAATGTCTTGTCCCTTACGGCTCCCTTACTTGTTTACAATTAAAACTATTACGAATGGTTTAAGTAAAATACATGTTTTGAGTTGGGTTTGTAATCGGTAGTTTGATTAATTAATTTTCCATCAATTTATGACGTATCCTATTATATTTCTGTGGGTTGATTTCTGTTATTATCCCTAATCCTTTGAAACCATTCTCACAGCTGCATCTATGGTATCATTAAGCCTCCAATTACTAGATGTCATAGATCACCATTTATTGTTAGTTTTGATTCCACGTTCCAAGAATTGTCTTTCTGTCTCCCACTTCGTGATTCCAACACAACTCACTCGTTCAAATCCCGCACGTGTCACTCGAACACGTGACAAATGACACGTGTTGACACGTGTCATTGTACTGACATGTCATTATTAGAATTGTTTGGCGTTGCAGCCAGGATGGGGAATGTTTAGTGTTCACGGTAGGGAAGACGTGGGAGGTGGGGTTTATTTATAGTGAAGAATTTGTACTGTAAATTAAAATGATTTTACGCGATGACAAAGAGGGAAGGATAGGTCAACAATAGGAGATACCGTGATGAAATGATGAAGATGATGATGAAAACACAACAGTTTTGACTTTGATTTCTTTGATTTACTAATTTATCTAAATATTTTCTAAAGCTGAGAAGAGTGATAAAGTGTAGGTACACTTATAATGAAATGTTTTACAGAAATCAAATCATTTTATTTGAAGGATTTCATACATCGCTAAATTTGATGCTTTCTAGAGCACAAATAATTATTTAAACCAAATTATAAAACCTGCTTCACACCAACAAAACAGAAATAATTAATAATTCAAGGCTGTCAATAATCAAAATATATTTGGAATCGGAAATCACGGAGTATTTGCCTCCAGCCCTTCATACATTATTGAACATCATTCGTTTAAAACAGTTTTTGATTTATGTTACTGGAATATGAACGGTTGGATTCCGGAAAAGCTTTTATTGGCAGCTTCAAGTGACGTTCATGTAGAATATTGTAATAAACCTAAACATATAAAGCGAAGTTTTATAAGAAATACAGTATCTCTGACTACTGCTGGACCCAACTTATCTAAAAACAACCATCAACTAAAATACAGAAGAAGAATAGTTCAATAAGCGAAAAATAAGGGAGAGGAACGTGACAAAATGACATTACTAGTAACTCTAGTCAAATTATATAATATGATGTATTCAGTATAGAAAAGAAACATACACCAAAAACAACACACAATGCAAATGTAAACACGACAGAGATGAACACACAAGATATGTAATTCCTGATAATTCCATAAATATCCCTTTACAACTGTTCAAGATAGAAGCTTAATTTAGTAGTCCACTAAACCCTACTGATAACGTTCTAAATATATCCCCATATACCCATACTGGGTCTCTGCCCAATAAAGCTGTAATCCATTGTGAGTATCCATAACTCGAGCTACTGTGAGCGTTAAACAATAATCTTTATCTGCAGTATTACAGTCCACTTCGTCGCCTATCGATAAGTCTTTACGAGGACCTTTCTACCCTGCCCCTCTGGGTGGAGTCGTGATTGTGACAAGGATTGTAGTGGCAGATGTGCGGGCGATCGATGGCAGGATGGAGATCTTGTTTGTGTTTATGTCTAAGGAAAATAATATTATGAATCACTACTGGGATAACATGTATTATCCTAGCTACAGCTCTGCTGATTGCCCTGGTTGAATGATGCGTCGTGTATACACAGGTGCCTAAGTACCGGGTAGTGTATACAGGTACATTACTAATTAACTATATTAAAGATAACCAGTTTATCAGCCTACCCCTTGGTTTGCATGTGTTCACTTTGCACTAGAAATAACTGTATAGTTAAATATCTGAATTTTGGCAAAAAAAACGAGTTGTCGGCGTTAATTCAGAGTTATGTCCCATATAAAGTGTCATAACTTGGGGTACATTACAAGAAAAGCGGTGGAGCAGCGATGGCTCAGTGGTGACGGCCCCGACTTACGAACAGTAGGTAAGACGTGGGTTCGAACCCAGGCAGGCGCTTTACTTTGTGTAATTTATTTCATCACCACTGCTTTCAAAAACGGTGAAGGAAAACATCGTGAGAACACCCAAAAAATCGAATACTTGTGACATCTACCATTCCCAATGGGCGTGGTTGATTATAGCCCATTTCCTCTCAAAGGGAGGAGGCCTGTATCCCACCAGTGGGAACTTTAAAAGGCTGATGATGATGATGAAAAGAAAACAACTTTGTCATCCCGTCCGTATACTAATATATTTAGGCTCACTCAAATGATCAAAAAGGTTTCAGAAACCAACCAAAGTCAACTTTAAAAAGTTTCTCTCCCAAATATTTGTTATGTACCAAAACAGTAAAATAAGTCTTATACTGCAGTAAAGTTTCGCAAAATGGCGTGGCTTTCGCAGAATAAGTCCTCAACTCGCAAACTTCCAACCTTGGACTTATTTATTCTGACCGATACGGTTCCAAGGTCAATACAAACTTGTGTTTATTTAATGAATAAGGGTTTGTTCGGTAACCTTTGCCCCCTGCATTTTGTATTAAGAGGTGTATTTGTTCTGTTTACTTTGTAAACATAGGTAACTTCAGTGAAAGTGTGTGTGAGTACCTCTTTTATTATTATTTTTAGTTATAAACATGTTCTTTAGCATGAAATTATTTTAGCCATGTTTTTCCATCTTGTGTTTCCAGAGTTTGACTTTCTAAATTGGTTGCTGTCAAATAAAACAAAAAAACATGAGGAATGATATGAAAGAGAAAGGTGTAAATAATTCCGTGATGTCTTACAGGGAAGAATGGAAGAAGAAAACATATTGCGCCGAGCCCAAGTAGAATGGGAAAAGGACAAGAAGATTATGATGCTGTGAAAGAATTACGGCCGAAATGAACGTCAGCGCAGCCTTTAAGCAGCTACTTCAAACGTCATCATCACTTCTTCAAGCCTTCGAGCAACGAGTCATACCGCCAGCCAGCAACTACGGGTTCATCGGGAATCCTGACCACCAGCACGCAGCGGATACGCATACCTGGTCATCACCCTCAGCCTCATCAGCGACCTTGCCACAGCACACTGCACTTCGGCCGGTCTGCAAGCAGAGGCACACTTCTCTCCTGGTGGACGCAGCAGCCAGCCACTACGCAACACAGCATCACTCCGACTCACTGGGGCATCAACGCAGACAGTTCCGACTCACCGTGAAATACGCGGCATTCGGTTCCGACTAACTGGAACTTTCAACTGGCCTGGCAAGCATTAAGACTCAACCTGCTATCGACCTTCGGTCTCGGAGGGGCAACACTTCGGTATCGCAACACATGCGAACTAATTTGGCAAATCCTACATCGCGCTATCAACTTTATCCGCGACATTAGCCTATATAAAAAATCCCGACTTTTTAGCCCACCAGACACAACACTCGTCTGGTCGGAGGATCCTCCCTTTTCAATGGGGGATGAGGAACTTTACACTCTGTTCTTCATACCCCCCCCCCCCAAACTTTGTAGCCTGTAATACCTACTTGTGTAGTACAAATTATTTTACTCTCAATGTATCATCCTCGAGCTAGAGATGAATAGTTACCTACAAAGTTTATTAACTTCAAAACCACCTGCACCTCATTAAACAAACATCACCAGAATATTGCAGGAGACCATTTTTCTAAATACATCGAACCCTGCGCGAAGGTTACCCCGAACCCATCAGGTTTTAATTAAACAAATTAATCAAACCCCTTTGCGCAGAGTTTTGCGGCGCGTATTGCCGCGTATAGCCGCGTATGGCGCGTCAATCATGTGACATGGCGGTTTGTGAGTGTGTTTTTAATTAATATGTGTATATGTCTATATGTTTATGTTTTTATTTGGCTGTGTCATTGTTGGGGAGAATAAAATTTGCAGGCGATGTTAGCGGGAGTAACGTGGTTTAATAATTTTGGCGTTAAAATTACTACACAGGTGGGTCGGTACTGGTAGCATGAAACAATGAAAATAAATTCCGAAAATAAACTACTCTCTCTAAAATGTTTTCAGCTAGTTTTTGTTTTATCCTGGATTGTTAAATAATTTAAATATCTGATTCAACTTCCGACACAGACATGTAGACAGAATTCCAACTAACTTTAAAATAAACTCGAACACTGCAATGCCTACGAGGAAACAGCCCCTAACTACACAACTGCAGCTACTCGAATATTTAATCCCTCACAAATCAAAGCAGTTAATTCTTCCTGAAGGACAGCTTCTAGAGAGAAGTTGACTTTAGGATGTAAATAAATGTCTGAGGAACCCACACGGCTGCGTCTAAAACGTTGCATAATTTAAGTGGAACAGCGCGCTACGAATAACTAGAACAACCCTTGTTTCCAGACATTTGTCTGGTTTACCTGAATATGTTAGCGAGGCGTGGGTCCGACTGAGAATAGGAGCGCTCCCAACGCGTGCTGGGAGACTGTAGGAATTGTATTTCTGGATCAAAAGGCCGCAGTGTTTAGTTATGCGGCAAAGTGTGTCATCTGTTTTAGTTTCGCTGTGGCTTGTCTGTTGCTAGATCATTTATTTATTTAGGATTTCCAACAAACGATGTACACATATCATGCGAAATAAATAGTGGACGACAAAAGTATCACGTAGGTGTGCTCCATTACTTACAGGAGACCACAGCATGCACAATAAAATGTATATCTCAGCTTACAGAATTGATCATGAACATGAATAATAATTCACTCCTTAACCAACGTTCCTATTTTTTATACTTTAGTAGCAGAGGACTTAACGAGTAACGAGTTGCTTTTTAAACGAGTTTCAACTGGATAGACTTTCAGTAGCTTCATTGAAATTGCTTACATCAATACTTTTCTATTACTATTGTAATATAAAGTCCCTTTGAAGCCTAAACTAATAATGGCAATATTATGGTCTATATCCAGCAACACCATACATTTGGGTCTACACACTTGCCTGCCTACTCCCTCGGGGAGCACTACCGTGACGTTCCAGGCGGATTTTAATAAACGTCGGTTTAAAACCAAATCTGTGAGCTAAAGTCAGCAATAGCCCAACCGCCTCCAAGTCTAAAACTGTATAATGTAGCGCGCGCCACGAATACTTAACTAATTCCTAGTTCGCGGTATTGTACAAGTTTTACTTTCCTATGTAGTGTCTGACAGGATAGTTCTGTATTCTGTTTTTAGTTCAGAGACTTTTGTTTCAGAAGGTAATTAACGCTAGGTGAATAATAAAACAATGGGATTGAATGTTGTTAAAAATAGATACATACAACAATGTTTTAGATTTACGTTGTACCGGAAACTACAATCAAATAATTCAAGGTGGACGCAAATAGCTATACATAATTTGAGTATTAGTCGTCAATAACTGAGGAACTCGTAGCTTAATAGTAACTGCCACTTGGGTCGATCTTTAGGTTAAGCTGCGCTTGCCTAGTTTGGTCTGTAGATGGGTGACCGCCCTTTACATATCGAGTTTCCTACGTGACTCGGAAAACTCGTTAAGCCGTTGGTCCCGGCTGCCATATATACATCTTTGGCAGTCGTTACAGGTAGTCAGTGACCTGAAAGTCTGACAACCAGTCTTACCAGAGGGTCTTACCAGTATTACCTAGTGTTATATGGGCTATGGAGGTCAGATAGGCAGCACCTTTTAGGTGTTGTTTCTTCTGAACTGTATAGCTGCTGATTTATGGACTAGACATTGATCAACAGATTGGTCTCAATGGCTTACTGCCGCACTAAGAGAGCTTTAATGATTACTTAGGCCATCACTTAGTAAAGGTTTTGACAGTTTTGTCATACAAAATTGTGTCAAATCTTTACTAAGTGACGGCTTAAGTAATCATTAAATACACACATCAAAAGTGTCTAGGGATCAACATATATTTTTGCAATAACTTTTCTCCTGATTGATATTAATTAAAATTTTCTTTAAGGATTCATCAAATAAAGTGTTTTCGTTTGTCACAGTAACGATAAACCAAGTCACCTTTGCATTAATAAAGAAATTTGCCATTTTCCTAATAAAGGGATTTTTGACATTTGAACCACTAACATTAAAGTTCGAAAAAAAGACTGAAATAACAGTTTTCTTTAAAATTTTATTGGGTAACTTAAACAATTAATAATCCGTGTTTCTACCGCGAACACTAACAACACAAGAACATCGGTTTGGCATACTCAAAATGAGTTCATCCAAATCACGCTGTGGAATGGCCGCCCATGTTCGTTGCAACAACAAAAAAAGGTCTTCTTGCGACTGGATACCCTCCATATTCGGCAGAGCTCTTCTCTGTAGCATATCCCATGCATGCTCAATCGGGTTCAAGTCTGGCGACTGAGCAGGCCAGGGCAGGACTCAAATCTTAACTCGAAGAGCTCCAACAATAACCGCCATGATGTTAGCCGTGAGGCTTCATCACTCTTCAGGGAACTTAATTAGCGACCAAACAGTCAGAAACCGCTTGCATGAAGTGAACCTTCATTCCCGAAGACCGCTACGGGTACCACCTATAGCAATGCACAATCGTAGGATTCGATATCAATGGGCTCTTGAACACAGAAATTGGGCAGAAGAACAATGGCGTTTCGTGTGCTTTTCTGAAGAGTCTCGTTTTGGTATGAGACCGGATACAAGACGTATACGACACTGGAGAACCCCTGGACGTCAACAGCGATTAAAATCCTGCCAGGAAGTCCATCCTTATAGTGGTGGAACCATCATGGTATGGGCGGGTATTTGGATCGGCGGAAGAACTGAGTTGATTTGGATCAGAGGCAACCTCAACGTTCAAATTTATGCTGAGACGAATGTATCAGACGTCATCGTTCCTCTACAAGTGCAAATCGGTCCCTTATTTCAGTTAATGCATGATAATGCACGACCGCACACCGCAAGAGTTGTAAGACAGACTCTCGCCGCAGCTAACATCAATGTCCTGCCCTGGCCTGCTCAGTCGCCAGACTTGAACCCGATTGAGCATGCATGGGATATGCTACAGAGAAGAGCTCTGCCGAATATGGAGGGTATCCAGTCGCAAGAAGACCTTTTTTTGTTGTTGCAACGAACATGGGCGGCCATTCCACAGCGTGATTTGGATGAACTCATTTTGAGTATGCCAAACCGATGTTCTTGTGTTGTTAGTGTTCGCGGTAGAAACACGGATTATTAATTGTTTAAGTTACCCAATAAAATTTTAAAGAAAACTGTTATTTCAGTCTTTTTTTCGAACTTTAATGTTAGTGGTTCAAATGTCAAAAATCCCTTTATTAGGAAAATGGCAAATTTCTTTATTAATGCAAAGGTGACTTGGTTTATCGTTACTGTGACAAACGAAAACACTTTATTTGATGAATCCTTAAAGAAAATTTTAATTAATATCAATCAGGAGAAAAGTTATTGCAAAAATATATGTTGATCCCTAGACACTTTTGATGTGTGTATATCTGAGTACCGCAGTTAGACTCCTGAACACGCCGAATCTACAACTAAACAGAATATGAATGATTTCACATAAACTGGATTTGTGGAATAAGCCGTGCCTACACGCTTCACCACTGAAGATTTGGATACCAATGTGACTGTATTTAGTACAGTTAGTCTTTTATCTACTGAACTAGAAATCAGGGTATGACTATAATAATATGCTAAAGATAACACGGCAATGTCAATTCCTCTCCAATCAATACCGTGGAGCGTGCTTATTTTGAGCCACTTCACGAAACGTGACTTTCGGCGAGTACCGCGTGATTGGCTCCGGATTACTCGTCAAAGTATGTGTTTATCGCTAAAGCGGCTCTCGCTTTGAGGGCACAGGGTTCAAAGTAGTAGGTACCTGAGTTTGCGGAAAAGTGAAGGAAGGTAAAAAAAAGATTGATGTAGGGAGATATTAAGAGCTTTTGAGAAACGAGTAATTTTGTAATGCCAATAGTAACAGACCTAATGTGACAACATTCTAAGAAGCGTGACTTCGCACACGGTTACTCGGTCCGAGCAATGAACTATGGGCTCACTTCCTCTCATACGGAGGAGCTCTGTGTCCCAGTAACGGTAACGTTATAGGGCACTAGCTGCTCGGCATTTTGCTGAACTGGTCCCATTTGGCGCAGCCGTGAGATGCCCCCACTGTTTTAGTTTAGTTTTTTAGTTAATTTTAAATAATATATTTTTTATTGTTTGTTGTGTGCACTTGTGGCATGTGCTAAATAAATATATTTTCTTTCTTTCTTCTTTCTTTGATACTTAGAATTATTCCCGCTACGTCGATTTTTACGTCGACACGTTATTTTTCTTGGTTTATATGTACATTGTCTTTTGTTTCACCTCGATATGACTGTACAGAGTACAGTAACACTAAAAACAAGCTATGCCATACAACAAAATCAAAAATAGTTTCAAGCAAAGATATAATTTAAGGAACATTTAACAAGATAATGAACTTTCCCACATAACAGTTAACAGTATTTCCCCCCGAAAGATTAGGCATAGGATAATGAACTTTCTTTGATAAAGAAAAATGACTCAACATAAAACAGTATGCCAAAATACCCATACGTAAGAGGTCTCAAAAACACTTGTTATAATAAAGGGTCCAAACCATTCCGACCCTTCAAATAGAGCATGAAAATTTCAACAGAAAGGATTAATGGCCGACTGGACCGAATCATTATTTAGGACGGGGAACGATGCTCCATCCTGATTATGGAGAGTTAGTTGAAAAATAACTTGAGTTATGTGTTATGTACCGTATATGGCTTTTATCTTGAGTGCTTTATTTTGTCCTCACTTTCCTGTTATTATGCTAGTAGAATATTGTATGCTTTCTGCATAGAACTATAACGTTGCGTTATGTTGGTTTTGTTATGTCAGGTATGTTTTTGTGACAGTAAGTAAACATATTTGTTACTTCATCATCAGTTTATATCGAAAAGGTTTTCTTGCATGGTTTTTGGTGGTTTCATTGAAGCATAAGTTATTCATTTTGTTGACATACAAAATAAAATATGTACTACTTTATTGCCAACTCGTAGAAAATGGCAGGACGCACTGGAAAAGACCAGTGACCAGTGGTCCACGTTGACCATGGATCGAAACAACTAGAACATTGGGGATAAACCTTTACTCTGCTTTTCCAAAGTAATATTATGAGCTGTTCTTTATAAAATTACAATGAAAATTCGTACGACATTTATCTTACTATTATGTCTTTTCTGTTTTATTATAATAAAGAAACTTCACATGGAAACTAAAAGCAGCGTGTCATACCGTGTAATTTGTAAATCCTTGGTTCTAGCTACCGAGCTATATTCGCTGAAGAATTGTTCAGAAATCGCATTATACGTAGCACATTTTACGCGAAGACCATTTATACCAAAATACTTTGAAAAAGCACGTAGAAAAGCCAGTTTTTGCATTCATGTAGACTCTCAACACTTTCATTTAGGCTTAAAATTCTCTTTCAGTAAAAAGTACTTTATTTTCTTCAACTAGGTTACGTTTATCACAAAATATTTTTCTGAAATATATATTTTTTTTGTTTTTTAACATAATATCAGGTATACCACGCCTGTTTTTCCAAATGGTTACCTTTGATACGCCAACAATTCGACAGCTGTTATGTTTAAGTCTCATATAATAGGGGGCGAGCCTATTGCTCTTAACCGGACACAAATCCAACCTCCGGGCTACTATTGAGAAATCCCAGATGGAAAAACCGTTGACTGAATTTATTTAAAAACTTCAAGCGTTTTTCTTTCAAACGTTTTATGAAAAATAAAACACTAAGTAGTTGCCGGCTTAAAATATTTTAATAAAATGGCCGTGACTATTAAAGAAAGAAGTCACTCTAAAGGAAAACATTGTACAAGTGCTCTGTAGGTAGTATTTATCAATTCTACCTAACTTAAATAGATAAGATATTGATAGAAACCATAATCTTTAACCTAATTTAGAGTATAATAATGACTATCTTAATACCACGACACTCTTAGCGAGACAAACCACTGAAATCTACACTAATAATATTATAAAGAGGAAAGATTTGTTTGTTTGTTTGTAACGAATAAGCACCGAAACTACTGGACCGATTTCAAAAATTCTTTCACCGTTGGGAAGCTACGCTATCCGCGGGTGATATAGGCTACTTTTTATCCCTGTATTCCTACGGAAACGGAAACTACGCGGGTGAAACCGCGTGACGTCCGCTAGTTAAGTATAAAGATGAAAACCGTGAAAAATGCGGATAGAAATTGTGGTTTCTGCTGCAAACCTAATACGAAACAAAACAAAAATACAATACACCCACTTATTTAGTCCAATCAAAACGAAACTCACACAGCCCTCAATCGAATTCAACTTGAAAAAGGTCCCCTTTAACCCGAATCGTTCATAAAAATTGACCCTGACTCAGAGCCCGGGGTACCGCTTACCTCGAAGCCTTTCCTCTACCGTACCTTAAAGCATAACATAGGTATGAACAGAAGGTCAACTTAATACACACACCCCTACTCATTTTATAACCTTCCGATGTAGATTCTCTCTTGAATCCAGCACGCGGGTTGGAATATGTTACAAGTCCTAGAATTTTTGATTCTTGGATAATGCTGGTTTCCTCAAGACGTATTCTTTCACTGTTTTGAGAGCAGTACTGATGAATAAATTATTCAAAGTAATACGCCTCCTTTGGTTCAAACTCACGACTAAGTCGTAAGTCGGGGCTTTTACTACTGGGTCACTAGATTGGTCACTGCTCATACAATGAGCAAAATGCACGTACACATAGACATGCTTAATGTATACGGAGTGCAAGCGCACTGCCTCTTTCCTTTGTTTGTAGATCACCGATTGTATTAGTCAAACCTATATTGGTTTTTGAAGTTTAATCTCACATCCATCCCAACTAATATAAATGAATATATTAATATATGAATGCGAAAGTCGGTTTGTTTGTCACGCCTTTTTGCATCTAAACAGATTTGGCATACACTAGACCATTATTTAAGTTACTAACCTTACTCCAACCCGGCAGCACGTTCCCCTAGTCTTATTTTGACGTCCACTCGGGCAAAACCGTGGGCATTCGTTAGTACCTAACACATCATTTGTTCAGAAAACAAAACAAGGAAGTGAATGAATGTACTGCGGTTATATGAATAATTCAAATTGTTATTGTTCTTGAAAAGGACTGTAACGGACACAATGTGATGTGTACGTAAGGTCAGGTTTTGTGATGAATGGGGGAATTGTTTTATGGGACTGCTTGCTTTTTAGCCTAACATAATGTTATGCATTTTAAGAGTGCTTCGAATGTTTTGTTTTGATGAAATCATAATATTATTTCACTCATCTCTCTCTCTTTAACCGACTTCCTTTAAATTATCCTATTCTTCATTGACATATTTTATATTATTTGAAGTTGCTTTATTCTTTTATTTAAATGTGATGGTTTTACCATTACCAACTATGCTTTATTATAAAGCAACTTACTTATACTACATCGTTCGCCACAAATGATTTTTTTACCCCTATTCAGCGGTGGCCACCATGGCATATACAATTACACACAATTACAAGTGGTGTAGCGTCACGTGTCTGAACCGCACGGCAGCGGTGGCGGTTGGTGTTGGTTTGCTTGATATTCACTGTTCCCTGCTTGCATGCACACGGATATAACATAATATGTTTTTTTTTTTTATTTAAAGAAAACGACAATCAGGGTTGGGCCTAAGATGGTTTCCCTGTGGCATTTTTTAATAAAAGAGTTGTCTTGAATTAATCTGGATTTAAGCCCGAGACTTTCTAGAAGACTATAACATAACAGGCAAAATGTGAGTGTACAGTGCGCACACGTCTGCCTAAGCTTTCAGAGACTACTAGAACAGTGTTATGTGCTTCATCATTTGCCAGTATAAAATCTTTTCACTTCAATCTGTCGCCACCACACACAATTAAGTGGCATAGCGTCGCACGTCCGAGCTTCACGGGTGGCGGTGGAATTCGGTTCGTTTGCTATTCGCTGTAGCTTGCATTGCACAGGTTGGTGTCATATGCATGGATCTAGGAGTTGCACGGATATTTTAATAGAACTTGTATTTTTTATTCGTAAAAGTTTTGTGTAATATTATGAGCCCAAGATGTTTCCCTGTAGTTTTCTGATATTTGTTAGTTATTAGACAGTTTAATGACATTGGTTGCTTGATTCGATTCTATATTTATAATATTTCTGTAGTGATTAGTACAAGGATTAAAAGCCATTAATATTAAAAATATCATTTATTTTGATGGTAGCAGGTAAAGTTAAAATAGGAAAAAGTGTTCAAAACAATGATGAGGATTCAACTTGTCGTGTTACTTACCCCTAACAAGTAAAAGAGGGTAAGTAATTTAACAATTGAATTTAATTTAGAGGTAAGAGGTAAAAAATACAAATAAATCTATAAAAACACGAACCTTCCTAACTCACGCTTTGCACAGAATAGAACAGCTCCAGGGCAGGTAAATCTCGAAGGCTGGCCAGCAGATTACGGGCAAGTCCTTTAGGGAGGCCCGGAGAATACGTTGGAGGTACTTCGCGTCGCGAGGATCACGGGCGACTCCTTTAGGGAGGTCCGGAGGATACGTTGGAGGTACTTCGCGTCGCGAGGATCACGGGCGAGTCCTTTAGGGAGGCCCGGAGGATACGTTGGAGGTACTTCGCGATGGTTCTTCTTAAGAACTCAGATAATAACTTGTAGACGTGATCATTCTTCATCAGAAACCAGATCTCAACTGGCGGGCATCCTTCAGAAATCCCTTTTTATAAAACCATCTCTCCGTTTTTTCCACCCAATTGTCTTTTAATTCTTTCCAGAATTTAAGTTCTTGAAATCAAAAATTGTGAGTTGCCTGTATTTAAAACGGCCTGTATTATTCAGTCAAAAACTTCCTCAAAGAATTTCTGTGAGCGTGTTAATTAATTTTATAAGCGTGAGATAAGTTACAGTAAATAGAAATTATCAATAAATTACATTATTTGAGTTAATATATTAATAAAAATAAATTAAATTATATAAATCAAATGTAACCTTCATAGTTCTAACCACTAAGAAAAATTATGACACAAATTAAAAGAAAAAGTAAATGACATATTGACAACTGACGTTATGTCACACGAAAAGTAAACAATGAAAAATTATAAGATTTAGTATTTTAAAACAGTAAAAACAACGTTAATAAATCGAATAAGATCGATTATAAGACTGCCAACAAAAATAGTTGTCGCCAAGGCGCGACATGAGACGTAAAAAGGACATTTTATGAAAGATGAGGATGATTAGTAAAAGTGTAAGTATAAATCTCAATAAATACTATAAACTCACTAATTAACTAATCAGTCTTTGGTGAAGTGAGGCGGATAAAATAAACATTTGAATAGTTTCGTTTTAGAGCAAAATTGATAGACGCCCTAAGTATCACTAATTTTGTAAAAACGATAGTAAAAACTCTTGATTCACATAAAATAATGACGATAACTACCTCCAGCTTACAGATTGCTCGTTACGCATGCCGAGTTCATTTATATCCCTTTTTATCCGGACCGGACGGCCGGTGAGGCCCCGGACACGGCTCGTTTGATATTCAACCGGTGCCGGCAGGTGTCGCTTTCAGGGGCTACAGGACAGCTGCTTCTCTTGCTTACTTAGTTTCGCATAAAAATACAATGTCCTACATTTTGTACGAACACTTTGTGAATCAATTTTGTCTAGTTCTTACAGAAATATTTAGTAAGTGGAAGATATTTTTAAGACCTTTCACAGGTTTCCTCTTAGTGCTAATGATGTTTTATACACCTTGAACTTTATTACCAGGCACAAAACCACAAATTGGCATGCTAAAAGTCTTCCATTTTCACATTAGATACTGTTTATGTCTGGGTTCTGATCAAGGGCCATTTTTCGACGAGAGTGTGTATATAATTTTGGACCTTCAATTTCAGCAATCTGTACAGGTAACATCATACCAAATACAAAGCCTACCTTTCCAGTTTCTAGGTTCTTTCGTCCATAAAAGTTCTTGAAAAGATTTGAAATCCAATTTCACACTTCGGCACCCATACTTATATCGATATTATTTCTCTAGCTCTCGAAAACCGGGAAGTTCGCAATCACATTAGGGCCGACACAAATCCGTATTGGCAATGGAAGCCTTGCCTTTGCTTCACCACACGTCTATGTCTAAGAACATTATAAAGATTACCAAGAAGTTGAAATCCGCTTACTGTTCCAACAAATTTGATGGAAAAATTACTTTAACGGAGGAAAATTTCTAAAGATGGAGGCTTTTGAAAAATGTACTATTCGTATAATTACTTACAGCGAAATTGATTATACTTGATTAGTTTTTACTGTATGGACAATATTTGTATCAGATAACAAAAAATAAACCACTATTTTGTAACGGTCACTATTCAAAGACATTATTAGTGATTTCTTACTAAATATAATTTATTTTCTGTTAAATTGACTGCTATTCTCATAATTATCATCTCTAAATATACAAACGCAATCCTAAATCAGAGACTCAATGAATAAAATATACACTACAACAGTTGGAGATAGGACTTAGATAGTTCCATTTAAGTCTTGATTGTCTTTTAAAAGTTTTGCCGTCGCGTAGTGCAAAGTTATTCCACAGTTTAAATTGTACCGTGGCTCCCAAAACAGATATTTGAATTTTAAAACATGGCTTAAAATGATGAGTTATGAAGCTACGTTTTAAAATGATAAGTAAAGGCCTGTGCCAACGCTAAGTCGTGTGTCTTAGATAACTCTTGCTTCAAAAGATAAGCAGCTGATCGTTCCCATGATTTCTTTAGGTTTGCATGTTCAAAAGATATTCGCTGAAAATGCTTATTCATTTTATGTTGCCTGAAAGTCTATGTAATCATCAAGAAATGTACTTACAATCGCTGGAAAACATAAAAGAACGATTTTTTTTAAAAGTTGTGTTATGTTGAAGGATGGATCGTGTGACGAATGATATGAATGAAAAGTTATAGCGTGACAATTGGGAGAGAAGCGAAGAATGGAAGAGAAAAACCCGTTGCGTCAACCGCGACCCCAAGTCTCATAATATGACAAAGGCTTAAATATGATGATGTTCCCATAATACGAAAAATGTATTTCAAACAAAAATATTTTCAGCTCTCAAAGATCATCAGTCAATTTTTCAACAGCACTTGAATTCAATATTGCCGGAACTATTTTTGTATCTGAGAAATTAATTTAAGTTCTCCCAAAGAGGATTGTGAGAGCAGTTTAAAGTTAGATGAGTTCTTCGCCCATTGCCTTCCTACCGACTGAAAGGCGAGGTGGGTAATTGCAGAATGTCCTGATGAACTTTTATAAAGATTCTATCTTTTACTTCATTTGCTTTAGCTGGTGTGCTTCCCAGAAACTGTACGGAGGTTTTATTTAATTTAGAGACAGCTTTTTTGCCTCCAATGTTATTAATGTTTCAGACGAACTAGTAAAAGGTTTCTTATTTCTTGTTAAAGAAACGTTCTTCGCTGTAGGTAGATTACATCGAGCACTGAAGAAAATGTTTAATATCTCTCTTCATTTCTGTACATTTTTTGTATTCACTAGAGGTGTACCAGATCAAGAGTAGGCGTGGGTAAAACCTTCGGAAAAGGATTAACATTTTCTACTTAAAACGGTGTATTTTCTTTTTCAATGTAAGACCAGACTTGTACGAGCAAGAAAAAAAGCTCGTGTAACGAGGAATACCTATTTATTTACTTGTTAGTGTAATCCTTACTCCATAATATTGGTCTATTTTTGCTTTGTATTTTATTTTGGTTGTCGAGAGAAAGAGTGGTTACATAAATAAAAGCTAACACAGAATAGTCATTTACTACAACAAAATTACCACAATTTATTTATTTTAACTATATTCATACTTTATATCAACACACAGTCATCATTCATTACTACCCTACAAATATAACTCAACGTCAAAACTTTTAGATTTACAACACAAAATTATTATTCAACGAATTTAATTTAGCAACTACAACTAGGTAACAAATAGTGGGGCCATATGTGCGTTAATGTGAGGGTCTAATTTAATCAACACGGACATCTTGGTACCGGTGCTGCCGTGGAACTTAATGGCGGTTCCTACGAATGGTCATTTAGCCCAATAACCAGCGGAAAGATTATTTTCCCAGCAATTATACGGGCAGGAACCCCTGACACGAGGAAACTTGTTTATTTATTAATTTACGCATTATTTTCTCTAGTTTTGTGGATTTTCGACTGTAATCCTTTAAGTCGCCGGAATGTAGGGTAGTTTGTTTTATGGTAATAATGTACTGCTTCCAAAGTGGTGGTGTTGTGGAGGGTATTAAAATTTAAGTGAATGCGGATTTTGGACGTCTCTGTTTATTCCAAAATTAAAGTAAGACGGAGTTT
This sequence comes from Diarsia brunnea, assembly GCA_949774965.1. Lineage (NCBI taxonomy): Eukaryota > Metazoa > Arthropoda > Insecta > Lepidoptera > Noctuidae > Diarsia > Diarsia brunnea. The sequence goes on along the minus strand of OX459005.1, from coordinate 1,013,050 downwards.
TGTTGTGTATTATGATTACGAGCTTTCTAAGAATTAAGTACGTGGAATAAATATATGGGCAAGAAATTTGGTTGTAGTTTTGTAAAGGGATATTTTGAAATGTAAGTACATCTGTATAATTTTTCAGCAGACCAGGTAACTCCAATAATCAACTGAATACATACCAGAAAAATGAATGCTATGCAAAAAAACAAATTGATTAACCAAAAATGTCTCACAAAAAAAAAACGAATAAGCACACAAAACGAGATGACCTTTTTTATAGAATTCACACCAAAAATGTGGTTCGCACATCGGAAAAATACGATTTGTTAATCAAAGATACTAACTTGCACTCTAAATCGTTTAGGTTAGGTGTTTTTTTGCTTATTGTGAGTACATTTCCGCAGACATGTCAGTCCTTAATTATTATTATTTTGGTTAGGTTATGTTAGGTTAGGTTGTTATCAGTTCAGTAAAACAGTTCTGCAAATACCATTAAACAGTATATTGAATTTGATTTTTTTAGTGTGCGTAATTTGTGTGCAAGTCAGTATTTTTGATTTAACTTTGTAATATTTTGTTCGAAAAAATATTCAGATTTCGATTTAAATACATGCCTTAATGAAATGCTATTCTTTATGTTTACAGTTTATCTGATTCATGAAGATACATTTAGGACTTGTAGAAAAGCATTACACCTTAAGATTTCAAAAGATACGACCTGTTTAAACACTTTCTTTTTATGGTGGGTGGAAAATCATCAAATAACCCCTCCCGCTCTTGGGCAGAGCGGAAGGGAGTGTCAGAATTTTACTGACTAAAAACCACCCATGTTCCTTCTTAGCCCTTCATGTCGAGGCCGCGGTATCTCTTGCGAACAACCCGCAGCCCCGACGGGCACCTGTTTAAACACTGAAATGAACCTTAAAAGCTATTCAAGAACAAGTTTAGTAACATTACGGACAACATCATTAAGATTTACTAACCCATCAGATTTTACATCAAGTTAATCACCCAAAAACCCGAGCTCTTTATATAGATCCCCCACCATAACTATGACTATTATTATGATATTCTTTGCGAACAAAAAATAAAAGGTTTGTGAAGATATTTTTCCTCAATATACGCTGACAATGCCGCTCCGTCCTTACATTAGAAATGTTGATTCGTGAAATTACGAAACACAATATTACTTCCCATTGAGCCTTTTCGACGAATCTTTTAATAAGTTGCCTGTAGGTATATATTCTTTTCTTTTATTTGAAGACTGCGTAGAATGGGCCTGAATAAGTAAGATAACGCTGAGGATATAATGTAATTTTCTTCTGCAATGGGTATGTTTTAATTTACTTAATAATTTGGATAAAATAATAAGAAGCAAGGTGTTTGCTTAGTTAATGTTGTATTTATTCATTTCTGAACGTTATCCATGTTTCATGAAATGCATTAACACAAGAATATTCATCATGGTGCTAAAGTAGTTCCACACACCGTAAAAAAATATTATCATGGCCCGAAATACTCATAATGCTTCGTTAGTTTGTTAGCTTTCACATCAGTTGTAGGTTAAATAGGTTCTAGAATAAATACTGGCGAGGTTCTATGTGGCTTTCAAACCTGTAGGTGTATTTAACAATATTTGGCAATCTAAAGTAAGACTTTTCGCATGTAGTCGACCGCCTTCTTTGATGGTTATTCTCTATTGAAGTCCATAAGTAATTAAATCTCGAACTGACTGAATTTCCAGCAACTCAATCAAAATGTTAATACAACCGTACAGTAACACTGCCGTAGATAGCACAGAAGGTACTACGATAACACTCCTGTCGCCTCAGGCTTTCACTACGCCTACCCGTTCTTGCCCAACATACTCCGACCAACACAAATTCATGCAGGAACTCATCACTCAAAGTTCTTAAAGCCCGGACAAGACACACTTGTTATCCCGACCCTACCCAGCAACCGAACTATTCGAGGGTCCGACGAAAACAATTCCAAACATTGTTTATACATGCACTACCATACGGCCTCTTTAATAGTCCCCGAGGAATATTATGGGGTTTGTGAAAGATTTCTCCGAAATCCCTTCGGAGGATAGTTTGTGGTCCCGTTGGGAAGAGTTTAACGGTTACCGTATTATGCATATGATGCTATAAAGTTGAGCCTTTCATTTGTGTGATGTGCGAGGAAATTATGTTGGTGTTCAGCTTTACGAGGTGTTTCAATGAAACTGTGGATTAGGGAATTGGGAAGGAATTAAATGGATACTTGTGTTGTTGGATTTGTGTATGGTTAATGGATTTTCTGTTATACACATTACCCAAATGGTATATGCATAACCTTGTTCATAGTGACTCTTTTAAAAAGTTCGAATATAATACAATAATGAACGACATTAACGCCTTACGAAGACAAAGTAAAATCATAAAGAATTATGGCAGGCGGTGTTCTGTAATTCTGGATTCGCGGATTTATGTATTTAGTTAGTGGTTTAATACGTAACTTAACATCACGCCTATAATCCTCGAAAGGTTAGGCAGAGGTGTACCAGTTAATACACCCACATTCCGCCAGTTATGTTTAAGACCCTTGTAATATGGGGCGAGGCTATTGCCATCAACCTGGCACAAATTCAGTCTCCGTGGCTTACTTTACTTTTTAATCACTGTTAGTAAGAATATTGATTATACCTGAGACTTAGAAAGAAAGAAAAATATTAATTTGTCGCAGAAACATTACGAGCATACAAAGAGACATGCAGGAAAAAAACACAATACACATACAACGCATAACAGATATTAAAAAATATAACAAGCAAGGATAATAAAAAGAAAGTTGCACGTAGTGCCTGCGACAAGTAGGTTGCCACTCAGCATGGTGCTGTACTGTGGGGACCCACAGCACAGCGCTGGTTCCCAGTGGTTACTCGTGAAAAAACTTAAAAAAAACTGAAAAAACTTAAAAAAGTAACTTACCTTTTTTTTTTTTTTTGGGGGGTGGGAAATCATCAAATAACCCCTCCCGCTCTTGGGCAGAGCGAAAGGGAGTGTCAGACTTCTACTGACTAAAAACCACCCATGTTCCTTCTTCGCCCTTCATGTCGAGGAAGCGGTATGCCTTGCGAACAACCCGCAGCCTCGACAGGCAAAGTAACTTACCTCTTCTTATCCTTTGTTGGTTCATATTTTTTTTGGATACCTTTAGTGTCAATATTTGTATCCCACTACTGGGAGCGGACTATAAAATTCTTTATCCAAGGCGATCGATGTCTAATCCAGGTCCAATATTCTAAATGAGACTGGAAATCCAGCCAGTCTAAATTAACTTCAGCCCATTAGAAAATAGCCTCCAGTGACCTAGAAAATGGTTCGACGGAGTTGGAAACTTGTTTTCCATTTTGGGTTTCAGTTCTATGTTTGAGCGGAATGTACTAACGTCAAAATTATACAATTTCCCTTCGGATGTGTTTAATTAATTCACTGTTATGAGTCGGTAATTACATCGTAGTAAGCATCATCGGCCTAGCATTTTGCCGAACGATGTTGGAGTTAATTTGCAGTCCGAACAGATACAGCCTAGCTGAATACTAGGTTTTTTATACGGAGCGACTAGCATTCTGACCTCCAACTTTCGGGTCATTGACTACCTGTAATGACGGTCAATGATCTACAAATAATAGTCGGGCCTTACGACTTTTCTTGCTTTATAAGGACCAATCTTGCTACCTATTATTTGATCGCTATATATTTCATCATAATAACTTACAGATCTTACCCAAATAAAAAAGGTAGTCAGTACCGCCTTTTTTTTGGGTTGGGAAATCATCAAAAAACCCCTCCCGCTCTTGGGTAGAGTGGTAGGGAGTGTCAGACTTCTACTGACTAAAAACCACCCATGTGCCTTGTTTGCCCTTGTGCCGAGGCCGCGGTATCTCTTTCGAAAAGCCCGCAGCCCCGACGGGTTACAGCGCTTTTTTTTTTTGCGGGTGGAAAATCATCAAAAAACCCCTCCCGCTCCTGGGCAGAACGAAAGGGAGTGTCAGACTTCTACCGACTAAAAACCAACGGGTTACAGCCCTTACAGGCACATATTACTTACTGCAAAATAGAGCGATCTAGCAGTTGTTAACATTTTTTCTATTATCATTATCATCAACAAACTGCACAAAATCCCAATCCCCAAATTGCAGTGATATTGAAAATAAAACCACAGTTTTATTTTAGTCTACCTTATCTTAACTAGATATTTTTGTTCAGCCATCCCCCGAAAGGTTCCATAAATGTATTTCAAAACACCGATACGGGGAACAAAATCAGATCGTGTCACGAATATCCAGGTTGCGACACTGTTGTTGTATGGTAATATGCGGGGACGTATTCCACAAGCTTGGCTTGTGGTTTCAAAACGGAATTAAATAAAATAAAATAAAAAATAAATAAAATAAAATTTATTGTGTCAAATAATTGGTTTACAATATTGTTGTGTTCGGAGTCTTCTTTTAGACAAATAATGCCTGTAGTAGAAGAGTCCGCCCCTCCCTATTTTGTAAAGCGTGATAATTAACACAATATTTTTAAAATGTTAAAGTTTAGGTTAGAATACTAAGTCTAGTTTAACAAAAATAAGAAATTAAAAAGAGAGTGTACTTAAAGATTGTGTGTGTGTATATGTGTGTGTGTGTATGTGTGTGTGTGTGTATGTGTGTGTGTGTGTATATGAGCGTGTCTGTCAGTATAAGTGGGTGTGTATGTCTGTGTGTATGTGAATAATTCCGTGTTATAACAATGCTTCTGTGTCCTCGTACGTGAGTGGTTTAATCCACTTAACTAGTATTTCTTTACAATCATATTGTCTTTTCGAGTGTATATTTATCTTTTTGTTTATTCTATTATACAATTGAGCTGATCGTTTACTATATTGATTACAAGCAAATTTGGTCTTAGTTGAAGGTATATCCGCTATGCTAAACTTTCTTCTTTTCGTGGTAATACCCACATTAAAGGGCAAAGACTTGTGCTTTTTTAAAACAGTTTGGACTATGTACAGCTTTCTAACAGAGAGTACATCACTGATCTGATAAAGGTTTACAGTAGGAAATCTAAGCTTTTTAAAATGCATAATCTTTAGGAGTGCGCGTTGTGCTCGTTCTAGATGGATCAGTTTGGTCTTTGCTGTACCTCCCCAAACCGGAATACAGTATCCGAGCACAGATTGTACAAGTGCAAGGTAAACTTGTGTGAGTAAGTTTTTAGACGGGCTTTGGTTGTTCGCTTTTACCATTGGTGCAACATGTCTTAGGGTTTTGAACAACCAACTTAACTTTCTTATTCTGGCAGTAACTTGCTCTACGTGAGCGTACCAGGATAGCCTATTATCCACTACTACACCCAAATACTTAATTTCGGTAACTTTGCGAATACTTGGGCAGTTACAATTATTGCCGTATTCACCCTTACATGTATGTATAACGATACCAAACTCATCAGTTGGTTCATTACGCTTAGAAATGCTAAAACACATGAAATTTGTTTTGGAGGTATTTAGCGTTAGGAGGTTGAATTTTAGCCAATCAGCGACACGAGAAATACCAGCCTCAGCATGATGCTTGACATCGTGCCAAGAGCTCCCATAGAAAACAACGGCTGTATCATCGGCGTAGGAGAAAACTTTAGCATTTGGTATTATGATACTACAGAGGTCATTTATATATATTAAAAAAAGGGTTGGGCCCAATACACTTCCCTGGGGAACTCCGTACAATACAGCCGCGTCGCCACTGATATGCTGACCAATCTTCACTCTTTGCGTCCTGTTTGAAAGGTAGTCCTTTAAAAGGTCAAGAGCTACTCCCCGAACGCCAATTTTTTCCAGTTTGTTTGCAAGGATAGAGGTAGAGACGGTATCAAACGCCTTTTTGAGGTCTAGAAAAACAGTGAGGCACTTTTGTCCATTGTCTAGATGTTTGGTTATTAGAGAGGATAGAGCACTAACAGCATCTTCCGTAGATATATTTCTTCTGAAGCCGTATTGCGAGTCGGATAATATATTAAATTTGCTTAAATAATTTAGTAGTCTAGTATTTATTAATTTTTCAATAATTTTTGATAAAGCAGTTAAAACTGAAATTGGTCTATAATTACTGATATCGTCTCTATCTCCACCCTTGTGCACTGGCGTGATTATGGCTTCTTTTAACGGGGCCGGGAAAATTCCTTTCGTAAAGCACAGATTTGCAAGGTGTGTGATGATGGGGACCACTACCATGCTGGTGTGTTTTAAAAACTTTGTGGATATATTATCCCAGCCCGAAGCGCTGTTGGATCTAAGATTCATTAGAGTTCTATAAACCTCATCACAGTCGGTTTCGAGAAGCACAAAAGAATTAGCTTGTGGCAGTGCATCACTGAGTGGAGTAGGGTAATTCGTAGTTCCAGGTTGAATTTGCTGAGCTAGCTCACAGCCTATATTAGCAAAATAATTATTGATGAGATTTATAGATTCGGTGGGGGATGACTTTAAGTTTAGCAATTCTATATTTTGATTATCTGTTTTATTAGTGTATGTTATAGATTTGATATTATTCCAGAGTTGTTTTGGATTTTTTATTGAATTTGAAAGAAGCTCTTTTTCGTATTTTCTTTTTAACCTTTTTAGTAAATTGTTACAATAATTCCTGTAACGAGTGTAAGTTATTTTTAGTATTAAATTATCTGGGTTAAGCCGAAGCTTCCTTTGAATTTTATTACGATTCTGTATGCAGCGCAAGATTCCTTTAGTGATCCATGGTTTGATAATGCGTTTGCTGCTAGGAATATTGATTATAGTAGTGTTCGAGTTAATAGTATCGGTAAGAGATTGCAACAGGAGTTTACATAAATAATCCGGATCACTACAAAAAAGGAAATCGCTTATGTTCTTTTCTTGCAAATGTGTTAGAGCCTGTTCATAGTTAAGTGAGGTAGTAGTTTTAGGTATAGCCTGTTTATATTTTTGCTTAGACAATACTAGAAGCGTTGTGAAATGATCTGTGATGGTAGAGTGTAGGATAGCAATGGTAGCGGAAAACTTTTTCTTATTTATTTTTAACATAAAGTGATCTAGGCAGGTTTTATCTCTAGTCGGTAACAAATGCCCAGGCAGGATACCATGAAGAGATAGCATATTGAGGTAGTTTGTTCTATTTTTTTGTTCATGAGACTGCTCGGTCGGCTTAGGTAAAATATTAATATTTATGTCACCCGCGATGACAATACTTTTTTGTGATGTTATGGAGTCTAGATGAGTACTGAGTGAGTCTATGAAACTATCAGTATTAGTACTTGATGGAGATCGATAGATACATAGGATAGTGTTATTTAATACGTCCAGCTGTAGGCAAGAGGCTTGTGATAGTGAGATTTCCTTAACTCGGGGTTTTAGTGTACTTTTAACATAAACTACTACTCCATCATTTTGGTTCAGCTGTCGTGTAGTCATATACGACTGGTAGTTACTTAATTGTGGAATAGGTTTATTTGCGCTTAACCAGCACTCTGTTAAAATAATGATATCCACTTCAAATTTAATTAAAGATAACGTCAACAAGAAATCATCAAAATTACAATATATGCTTCTTATGTTTTGAGATAAAATGGTTAAGTCTTTTTTGTTTACATTTCGAATGTGGTTATTGAGCTCTGCGCAGTCACATTCAATAGCTCGTGCAACCTCTATTTTATCTATCTCAGTAATATTTTGTAATGAATCACTCATTTTAAGGGCATGCTAGAGTACAACGTCATTTCAGAGCGCATGTGTCCAATGCCATTAACCAAGCTGTACTCGTGATTACAAGTATATATTATATTATCTGAGATATCTTGTCCTCTTGTTTTTTTTATATATTTAGTGTACAATAAGGTATATAGAGTATAGAAGTGTACGTGATTTGTGTATGTGGTGTAGCATTGTGTGAAAGTTGAGAGTGTGTCGTATGGATGTATATTGGAAGTGTATGTATGCATGTATGAATTGTATTTGTGAGAGTTAGATATAAAGATGTTAGATAACAATTTATCAATCATATTTTTAACGAGATCAACAACTATAGCAACTAGCGCAAAGGCAATATAAAAATACAGGCATCTTATATAAAATGAACTGTTATACATTTTAACGATACAGGATAATACTAGTGCGCTTACATTATGTAGTTCATGAAAAAAGTAGTAATAATAGCTATAACTTACAAATAGTCATTTAGCTAGTGTTAGTTTGTGGACTTGCTCCTCGTTTTTAATAATGATGGTTGGTGCTTGATCCTCCTTTTTTACATACACGTTGCCATAGGACGTCCAGCAGTACTTATAGGATCCAGATTTAACTAAATCTCGTGCCAGAAAGTGCAGACGGGAACCCTTGGTAGTCAGATGCTCTGATAAGAATATGGGGTCATCTTCTTGCGTTTTAAAGCCAAGATGCTTGCAGCATAGTTTAGATTTGTGTTTTATATTAAAAACCTTAGCTGTTTTCATTATTTCAGCTTTCAGAAGGGTGGAACCCGTTTCCACAACTATAGGGGATCTTTGCTGTTCCAAGTTTCTACCACGCACTCTGTAAATATCTTTTATATCATATCTGTTAACGTTACAGCCAATCGTTTGGGATAAAAATAAGGTCATTTCTATGAGATCTTCTTTTGTTTCATTATTTATACGCGGAACATTTTTTATAACAAAGTTAGTTTTTCTACTTCCAATCTGCATCTCCTCTATTTTATTCTCTAACATAATTATATTTTTTTTATCTTCTCTGGCTTGGTTCTCCAACTGCATAATTTTCTGTTTGTATTCCTCATTTTGTGCAGTAAGAAATGCGATCGAGTTTTCTATGTTACAGTTAGATTGCTGAATTTCCTTAAGAGTTGAAGTGATTTTCATCATTTCACTGCCATGGTTAGCTGTAAAAAGTGTCATCATCTTCCTCATTTCTTCTTTAAATTCATTTAATTGCTCAATAAGACTGTCGTCCATATCCTCTCTGCTTCTCTTCATTCTTCTAAATACAAAGTTAGTCGGTGTTATATTTCCACTGCCCACCAGATTAACATCCGTATCCGACGCAGACTTGTTTAGTTGCGCGTCCATAGTGCTAGCAGTACAGTAGTATAAAGGAGCAGTGGTCGATGTATGTTTCTGTGGGGCGAGCGCTGTGAGTCACGTAGATCGTAGCGATGTCAAGTACCAAGCGTTTACTCGCGCAGGAGGTAGGCGCATTAATACTTTTGTCTTTTGCTGGTGGACGGAAATTTTGTGTGAGCGAGTAGGGCACTATCAAACAATACTCAAATAATTTATCAATGTTCCAAAAAGTGTTTGCAGGCGGCGTGGCTCGAACTCACGACTTCTCACGTCGTCGTCGGGAGGTAGCGGCTTACGCCTCTAGACCACCGAAGCTATGAGTATTATGTCGAATTTGATATTCTGTTGCTGATACCTTTTAGGATCGATACGTGTGTCATAGGCCCGTTCAAAGGTCACACACTTCGACACAGAGACAAAGAAATTTTTTAACGTTCACTTTTGTTTATACTTTTGTTAATATCTCCGGTGATAGTCAGTGCACACTTACAGTTTTTCACTGCTTGACAAAGCTTTTGTTCCGCAGATACTGATGTAACTTAAAAACTGTTTACTACACTATAAACTATTTTTTCGAATTAAAAATGCTCTCGAGTACAGAAACACGTCCGCTTGACACCGAGTCCGATCGGGGGGGTGATCCGGAGGAATTATGGGATATTTTTTGGTGTAAGGAATGAGTAATTTTTTTTTACAGGAAGAATCACAATAAATCGACCTAGCTCCACGCCTGTAATCCCCGAAGGGTTTGGCAGACCCCGTCGGGGCTGCGGGTTGTTCGGAAGAGATATCGCGGCCTCGGCACAAGGGTTAAGAAGGAACATGGGAGGTTTTTAGTCAGTAGAAGTCTGACACTCCCTTTTGCTCTGCCCAGAGCGCGAGGTGTTATTTGATGAAATCCCAAACCCGGAAAAAAAGGGTTATGGCAGTGGTGTACATAAGTACACCCACATTTCACCAGTTATGTTTAAGTCCCATGTAATAGGGGGCTAGTCTATTGGCATCAACCGAGCATAAATCGGGCTACGTGTCTGCTACTGAGAAATTACTGGTGCAAATATATAATTTCACTTTACCCAACATTCTTAGCATTCGCACTTTCGACCACTAGACAAACAGCCAGTCAGTCAGATAAGTCGACAATCGGTTTAAATTCAGACGAAATTGAAAGTACTTAGATTATGAAATTAAATTCATATTCTTCTTTGAGAGAAGTGAGTGGGTGTGTGTGTGTGAGTGAGCTAAAATATTTTCCATGACCTGCTAATTCACTTTTTTTGAAGGATAACGTTTATTACAAAGAACTAAACCTGTACAATGCTAGCGTTGTCTTTAATAATTAAATACATTTCTGAAACAATAGCTTTTTAAAACAAAACGTAGGTAAGTACACTGAAACAATCAATTAGCTCAAAATCCATTCAGAATCCAAACACAATCGTAGAGAAGATCAATATAAATGTTTCAACGATTTCAATTCTACTATACTGTCCATCTGAATCCCATCAATTCAGACAAAAACGGATCGCTTTTTTCTTTACAAAATATCTAAATTCATTTACATTCCAATTTTAGGGCCTACTTTAGATTAACGCCGTCGCTCCACGTACAGGGTTCAGAATATGCCTACACCCGGGGCGCTGCGAATAAAATTTTATTGCCAGAATTCTCGTTCGTGTTTCCACTAAAAATACATTTTGTGTCTGAGTTTCCTTTGGTATGAAAATTTGTAGCATTCGCGCCAACTGAGTATACACTGCGTTACATACTCTGTCCTTGTGCCAATCATGGGATGTCACGAGATGTTGGGAATCAGATTATGGAGGTTCCTTCCTGTTACGTGATAGGTGTACATTAATATTGTATACAGGAAAAATGTATTTTTGGATGGCAAAACTCCTTATTTATTCATGCTTATTTTTGGGAGAAACTTAGGGAGTACTTTCAAAAATAGTGTGATAATTTAATCATGATAGAAGTTTTAGCAAAGCTTACCCTGAAATAAATCAACTTTGTAGAGATATAAAATGTGACACTGATAAACATTTATTTCCACGAAGCTTAAAACAGGCCAGCCCGCCATCTCCCATCGGAGTTGTAAAAGGTGACTAAGGGATTATATCCGGGAACCGGGTAGAAACGTTCACCTACTTCGAAATTATATTGCCCTGGTTTTCCTTCGGGTATACGCTATGATATAATGAAGAAGTTTTAAAGTAACAACAAAGATTCGTCGTAACTTAGATTCTTGCTCACTCCACCCGCGAGACTACCCGGTAGATTATAGAAGTTTCAAATATTTCATTAATACTGCTGCTAAGTTGAAATACATAACAGTACTTATTTATAGCTACTTCCAAATAATCACAAACAACTTATCTATTTTCATTCTTCCACTTGAAATCAGAGTCTCTGTAATTTCATAAAATAAAAGGAAAACAAACTGTAACTTACATTAAAGTAGTACTGCTAAAGTCCTTATAATATTACCGTACCGCTGTCTACTGAATTATGCACAAGCATTTTGTTCACCGTCGATTTTTATGTTTTGCATGAAGCTACCGATCAATAGCACATCGTGTATGTAGACAGCGTGTGACTCACTAACAACTTACTGTCGGCTTGTTTTCAAATGTTGGAAGGCTTCCAGTGTTTAAGTGGATCTCAAAGTACTTGCAGAATGAATTGCCCAGACTAACTTATTACAATGACACTGAAGCCAGTCTTCTGAATGGCGGTTTTATAGTGCAACCTGATAGAATCCTTCATCAGAATCTTCGTCTTTATTGCGGATTGCTTATTGCAGCCTCTTTTTTTCCCGACCAACCCATCTCCGCTATTTACATTACATTTGCATTTAAAGACGAAATCCCTTCCCCAAATGCAATATCGGAGCAATAAGAGCGTACCTAGTTCATTTGTATGTGCGGAGCGGCAAGATTTGACTGCTAATTTAGACAAAACTCCACATTTAACTGTATTACTCGGCGTATTAAAGTCGTTTAGTAATTTACTTGAAAATTAACCACGGCTCTTATATCTGGCTTAGGGCGCCTTATTGCCGACTGCCTACTTATCCAATAACAATGAAGTCAAATGAGTTTCAGTACGTGACTCCGTCTGTAATGACGCTAAGTTCCGGACTGTTTTTTAGTTGTGCAAATGGTTCATGGGCTCGAAAATGTAGTTGTTCTTTTTACAAGTTATATTTAGTACAAGGCTAATAAGGATTGGCGTGAGTAATATTATGAAAGAAAAAGAAGTTGATGGTAGCATGATGGTTAACAGAGGAGAATGGAAGAAAGAAACCGGCCCTAAGTAACATGGGCAGGGTAGGAAGATGATGATGACAAGGCCAATACGACTGAATGTGGCGGCGGCTTTAGTAGGCGTTTTGTAATGGCACATCTCAACGTTTTACCCGACTGCGACGACGTCCAAAAGGAGGGTCATTTAATGATTTAGAAGCTATTCTAATATTGAATCAATTTAACGCATTCTTTGCCTACTATTTCCAATTCATATCCTAGCGCCGTTCTCTGTATTTTACCTTTTTTTCAAGCTAGCACCTGGTTCTATTAAATGTTTTCGTAGGATTCTGGCTTACCGCCGCAAAAGTCAATAACTCGCGCCACACGTAAAACCCAGCCGTTTATAGTTGGTAATAGTAAAGAATGGTCTCGCCGTTCTCCAGATAAATCCTCCTCAGCTTAATGTGGAGATAGTGGGCTGCCGTACCAAGGATTCTAGGAAATTGCATAATGAATGGATGCAAGATTGTCCGTATTAATTGCCCGTAAAGAAAAGTTAGAATATTCTGCGTGGGCGAATAAAAACACGAGATAAACTTGGAAAAAGTTTTATCAGAAGTTGGATATTCTAAGAACAAAGTGGGAATTTTGTGAGATTGGAATCAGTAGTTTCTAGAATTTTGTATGCAGTGTTTGCGAGGATGCTGCAAGTAGAAACCCCTTTTTTTTTGCCGAGTTAAACTTAAACTCAGAAATGCACTTAGTTATATCTAATTTAATGCCTGTTTCACAGTTACTGTGTTTTGACTATAATCATTAATGTTTGCATGCCAACTTAATGGCGAAATGTGTCATTGCACTACATAATTATTATTTTACCATCCTTTGTACCACATTTGTTACAAATAAATAATTTTGACTTTGACTTTGACTTTACTATAAAAGTGAATTATTAGAGAATTATTAAATTATTGGAGAAGGAGACTCAGTCACGATAGAGTCATGTCCAGTCAATGACTTCTGACTGAGTATGATTTTAATTACGGCGTTTACTCTAACGATAATAAGCTACAATTCCTTAGAATAACGAAACCATGAACTTATTCCTACATGATCAAGTAGGGTCCTGAAAACAATTCACGCACCACCTCTCTGAATTTCAAATACTCGGAACAATAATTGCTCGTTCTGACATCCCAAAACGCTTATAAAATAACAATTATAAGTAACAAGCTCAAGGTGGTGTGGGCTCCGAGTGCTCCGACCGCCTACGTCTGTCAGATGTCGGCATTTCCGCCTGACATGTGTCGGTTTCCTAAACATGGCGCACTTTATTAAGCTTGTAATCGCGATTTATATTGTGCTTACTCCTTTATCGTTTTTGTTTTGTGTGACAGGAGCTGGTTTATGTTCTTATGTGAATGATCATCGTTATTGTTGTCGATTTTGAATCACTACAAGTTTCTTTTTTTTTTTTGTTAACCTACTGTGTCCCACTGCTGGGCAAAGGCCTCCTCCATTTCTTTCCAGCTCTCCTGGTGTTGTGCCTTCTCTGGCCAATCAGTCACAAACGAGTCCAAATCGTCACGCCAACGTTTCTTACAAATATTATATTTTATTTACATTTTTTTTTGGCGTGTGGAAAATCATCAAATAACCCCTCCCGCTCTTGGGCAGAGCGGAAGGGAGTGTCAGACTTCTACTGACTAAAAACTACCCATGTTCCTTCTTAGCCCTTGCGCCGAGGCCGCGGTATCTCTATCGAACAACCCGCAGCCCCGACGGGATATTTTATTTACCTTACGATGTAGTGTGTAAATTTTCCACACACCTTTAGTTTCAACCCATTTTTCTCTTTTCTTTTCATTTTAATAAAATCTGATAGTTTTGCTGAATATATACAAGTATTGTTTCAGTTATACTGTGATCGCAGACATTTTAAATCAAGAAAGGATTAAGAATCTATGTCTAGATTTGATCTCTTTTTAATCCCCGAAACAAAAACGACGGGGTGTCTTATATTTTAAGATTTTCATTATATTATATTTCATTATATATCTGTTTGCATAATAAACTGTTTGGTGTCCGTAAATATGTAAAAGCGATTATGTAATGTTGCTATAATGTTTCTATGCTATTTTTTTTCTACTGTTTCTGCTGATTTTAATATCAAAACAAAAAGTGCGATACTGAAATTAAACACGTTCTTGGAAAATTTTAATCATTTCAGCAAAAAGAAGAACCAAAGCGTAGTTATGAGACTAGATACTGAATGAATTACCAAAACAGCTTTCACGTAAATCGTAATTACTTCTCAGAATCTACATAATTTTTTGTACCTTACCTAAAATTGATATTGTTCTCAATTAAACAAAATTGTTCATAATCATCATTCATTGAATAATTGAAGTTTATTGAATTACGTATAACAACCTGAAATTGCTAATTAATGTTTACAATTCGACTGGTACAACAACAAGCTTTGGCTTCGAAGAGCAAACAATATGAAATTAGTATTTACCTTCATTTTCTGAAGGTACTGGCAGCGAACCGTGTTTACTTTTCATGGATTTGAACAACTATATACGTACACAGCGTTGTTTAACTATGTAGCTTTACGAACTGGATTAGCAAAGCGTGTTGTAATAAGCTTCTCATGTAAACCAACATTTTTGACCAAACTAATTATTTTCAACATCACCACTGCTTACAACACGGTGAAGGAAAATATCGTGAAAAAAACCGGCCTATCTTGGAACCAAAAATTCGAAGACTTGTATCATCTACCAAAACGCACTAGGTCTTCGTGGTGGATTATAGCCCATTCCCTTTCATCGAAGAGGTATCCCAGCAGTGGGAACTTGTAGGCTGATTATTATTAAACATTTTTAAGCCCAATCCAAAACAACAAAATGAAATAGCACCAACTGACAAGCCACATTTTCTTCATTCACAGTTCAATAAACACGAATGCCAATTCAAATCATTTCCTTAAAAGAACAAGTTTCTGCTTCAACAACTTTCAAAAGATGTCCAAACAAAGAAACATCTTTGGCAATGTAACATACAGCTACAAGTCCAGCTGTTTGTTTTCTTTAAATATCAAAAAGATTACGGGAATTATTTCACTTCAGTACTCGTAAACATAGCTTTTAACTCCAAACGGTTTCTTTAGACATGTGACGTGAAAGTGCACGAATCGCTGCCGGCAACACATACAACTACGAGTAACAAAGACTTATTTTCGTTCATTTACCAAGACATTTTGTCTTAACTGAAGTTTAATGGTATTTTCGTAATTTGGATAACAAGTATTATTAAAAATTGTGAAGAATAAATAGAAATAAAAACAATAAATACCATTATACACGTTAACGTGACGTTTTTTATTTTCAGCTGTAAGCAGTAGCTCCGTGTAAAATATTTGTATTCAGCAGCATCCTTTTAGATTCCACATGTTCCTATCGGACTAGGCAGATGACGATTTAGTTTTAAAAAAAAAGGTAGGCTATATAGAACATCTTTGCCACTTATTTGTGTGATAGTGTCCAATATGTAACTAACTAGGACCTATTTATCAGTGTAAATTACGATAAGCAAAGGTATATCCAGGGTATCTATTTCATGATAGGATTAAATCCTACTCAATCCAGCCGATTTAGACTAAACTAGATTTGTCACCTAATAGTTATGTAATTAATATTGTAGGTACACTGTTTTATACGTATTGTATTCATAATATACATGGGTCTAAATGGATATTGGTGTCCTATAGAGAAACTGATTAAATATTACACCTACTAAAGTAGTAAAGAAGCCAAAATTAAAAGAAAAAGCTGTTGGGCTGTGAACCAGGAAACTAAAGAAAAATAGAAAGAAAATGGTGTTTATTTGGCAAAAAATCCTTAAAAATTAACAAAAAAAGACAGGGTAGCATTGTACTATAACGATCACAAAACAACTCAAAGCGCCGTCTGAACAAGAATATGCCAAAAAATATGTTTCTTTACATGCGAGAGACACTGCATGACTCGAGATGCCTCAGGCATTGACTACAAAGCGTTGTCATCCCCGTAGCGTTTGTAGAGGGCCTCACAAGACACCCCGAGTTAAACGCCACGAAAATATACATGAAAGATGCTCGCAAGCCCGTCAGGAGATAATCGTTTGAAATCTCATTGGAAAACATCTTTGGAATAATAAGTTTTTGCGTATAATGTTCGTAGGATAGTTACAAAAGGTGTTTTTCGGATTCTGTTTTATCTTCAAAAGGTATTGTTTGTGGTCCTTATTTATCGGGGTTTTATTCTGAAGAAGCTTTATTGTTCGGGACATTATATGGATCTGTTCATAGGATTGTTAAATGGGGATTATATTTCTTCTTAAATTTTGAGTCAATTATTAAGGAAGGTATTTTTCGTCCCTTGCAATTTTAGTATTTCCTTTATTATGTCTTCAGTATTTTTTTAACCATTGATACTCTACTGATATCTAGTTTCAAACACCTACTTACACTTAAATAATTAACTATTTACGCACCTTCCCAAATAAATGCACAAATACCTCAACTTGGACTGCCTTGTTGGGCCAGTAGTAGCATGAGGTTGATTCCGGGTCGAGCAAAGTTATGTTGGGTATTTCGATCAGGGATTTCTCAGTAGCAGTCACAAGTTCCAGATTTGTGCCAGGTTTACGGCCCAGGATCGCCCCTTCGCCTTACATGGGACCTAAACATTATCTACTAGTGAAATGTGGGTGTAACCAATAGAATACAACTCTGCCTGAGCATTCAGGGTATACAGGCGTGAGGATGTTACGTTACGAAGTTCAACTAAAACCTATCTAGAACAAGAATTTCAACAGATCAGCACACTGAACAACACAAAGGCATTCAAATGCTAGTAAAACAGTCCGACGCGAGCTACAGCAGCATCTTATTACATCGCATAGCCTGGCTTGCTCGGCACCGTATATTACGGTAAGCCCTGATAGCGGGCCGGCCAAACATCGGCATTGAACTGACGGTGTTATTATCACTGTGAGAATATTTGTAGTTTTGGGAACTGTAATGAAAAGATGGGGTAGTTTTGCATAATTATGTAGAAACTTTTTTTGTGTTGCTAAAGTGTTTCTCCTAGAATCCAATCATGGTAATTTTAAACAAACAACAACAGCTTCGTTTTTTTTCTGTTTTAGTTTTTTTATTGTTTTTACAATTATGAAATTCGGCGTCTCTCCTAACTCTCATTTGCTTTGACCGACAGGGTCCATTTTGGTCTAATTATAGGTCTACCAAGTAAGAATACCAACATGTGTAATGCAATAAAAGTACTGGGGAAACCTTTGAAAACACCGGTTCAAAAAACCAAACAATTAAGAATTTTCATAGGTACCTTTCATCATCATCATTATTATTATCTAGAGAGATACCGCGGCTTCGACACAAAGGGCTAAGAAGAAACATTGGTGGTTTTTTTAGTCAGATTTCCAACCCCGGGGGGGGGCGGTTGGAAATCTCCTAAAGGGGGGTACCTAGTCATCTATAACTTTGCTTACTACTTCCAATATTTTTCAACAACCAAGGTGCATAGAGAACGTAAAACCATTTATTCAAATTAGACCGCTTGATAATATACTGTTAGCTGTTACCAATTGCGATATGCAAAACGAGGTTAAACATTTCAAATGCTGCAATTTGTAAGCAAAATATAGGCGTTTTGTCATAGCACCAGAACAAAAGGGTTTTTTTTTAAGTTTGCTAGCAACGAAGGTATAAAAAATATAATAAAAAAAGTAAACATTGTCGTAATCTACTTTCAATAAACAAGTGATTGGCATTGGTATTGGTATACGTGTATACAAAATACAAAAATATTTATTACTGTGTGTAATATTTTTTTACTGTGTCATACATAAACTGAGGCATCCCCAGTAAGTTACAATAGTACTTGTGTCGGGGCTGTCTCTCTTCCCTTAAGTGGTATCAATGATATTATAATAATGAAGCTAACATAAAAAAAGTAAGTAAAATAATAAAAAATAGTAATTAATTAAACAGCTCTTGCTCGGGGGAGTCGGGGGAGTTAGAGTTAGTAGTTAGCGTGTGCGAGTTTTTATGTGCATGTGCGTGTGTATGTGTGTGTGTGTGTGAGTGTGAATGTGTGTGTATGTTAACTTAGCCTGATCAGAATGTTTTCTGTTTCGTCGTATTAGAGATCGCAACTAATCACATACTGTTTTTTTACGGTCGTATAACACAGAGGATATATGTCACACTTAAGGTTCAGCTAATTTGAGATGTAGGTGAATTGTGTAACATATTGGCGTCTGGCAAATACCGATCGAACTCCTGGAGAGTGGGCTACAATATCTCTGCGCCTTTTGCTCTGAGTAGCTGGGTTAAAAGGGAGACATTTATGCAGAGTTAAGGTAACATTTGGAAGATAAAGATTTCTTATTGAAATCAAGTTGCTGACTCTTTATAGATCTGTGGTAGGGAACCTAAATAGCTTAAAATACATCACCTTGATAAGTGATCGCTGAGCTCTTTCTAAATCAAGGAATTTCATAACATAACATAGGATCACAGTTTTCTTGTGACATTTCTTCTTTCTTTATTACTTCGTGGCAAGTCAAATTCATGTTGTTTATCTATATAAATATGATGATATTTATTTGAACACTAACTTGTTCTACTGACAATCGGATCCAATATCTCGGCCGATAGATAGTCTTAGCTTTATTGGTTAGACATAATCCTGGTAGCAACGGAAAAATCTTCTAAAAGTAATCCGAATTAAACTTGGCGCGATTGGATTGAACTTTCTGCAGCTTGAGCGTGGAGAGAAGATGTCTTCTTTTCAAGATTTAAAAGAATTTCATATCGACTTAGGACACTTTCAATGGAAATTTAAACGAATGAATCAAATTGTGAGGCAATTTAACAACTATATAATTATTTAGTTAGGAATATACGCTAGCCTTTACCAGCCAGCTTTTACTCACACAATTGTAATTTTTGAAGCAGTAAATATGTATCCATGCGGGTAATTGACGAATTATCTTTCCGTCTGCAAAAAAGTCATCAACTCTTTTGTTGTCCATTGGATGTCAAAATTATCTAAATATTCAAGTCTACCCAGTTTGTTGCCAACACAGCTTAGCGGTTAGTATAGTGCGTGAAGGTGCACTACAGAGAGAACAATAATCCATTACTGTCACCGCAATAACCAATTGTATGCAGTTACTGACAGTCGCTAATGCCCCGTCTATTATGTCGCTAAGTATGCAGCTTACCGCAAAAGGCTGGCAATTGTTGTGAGCACTAATATTTGTATTGCTTTTAGAGGTAGGCCCGCCGATTTTTTCACAAGGAATGGTTTGTGCATTCCTCCTGTATTCCCCATGAAAGCAATTCAATTTTTGAACTTATCTTGGAGAAACCTAACCCCAACATAATTTGGTCCTTCGAGCCGGATGAATGTAAAAATCTGTTAGAAATGCTGTCTCATCATTTCTAACAGACTTTTACAACTTTAATTCTTTTATTTATTCTTTGACCCACATTCAAAGAATAAATAAAAGAATGAAACAGATTAAAACAAGCTAACAAGAACGTAAATGTCGACCTTTAACACAAAACATAAAAACCACGTAAAATAACTTGAACCAAAATCTCATTATCTACTTTCTCAGTACACGAACGTAAAATATCTACAAACCGGTCTCGCACCCAAAAACTCGCACTTACAAAATCCGGCAGTTCCTCAAATTGCTTGTCAAACCATCTCGCTTTACGACACTGTCTCCACATAAGCCCTACAAGGCTATATAGAGGCCATATAGGAGCTCTCTTTAACGTCCTCCGTATAGCCTCAAACGTTTTCTGAGAATACCTATTCACATGACTAAACGTGTTATGGTCCTACGGGGGTTTTGTTAAAACGATGAACCGACTGTGTATTATTTTTCTGTCTATAAACATTTCTTTATTTCGTTCAGAGTTGTTTTTTTATGGTTTTCGCCATTGAATGTTTTAGTTATGTGACTGTCATTACACTGAAAGCAGTATTTTCGAAACAAGGTTCTGTGTGTAATCTATTGACTATCGCCACACCGTAAAATTTTGTTTGAAGTTGAATGAACCTTCTAAATAGAGATGTTTACTGACTAAAATAATATGATTCTAATTAGTCCGTCTGTTAGATTTTCGAAAAATATTGGTTACGTATTTTTTGTTTTATCAAATCGATAAAAATTGACGAAGATAAAACGCGTCAAAGATTTGGGTAGGGGGTTGTGACGTCACTCACCGATAAAAAATGTTATACTAATGTTTTAGAATATGACGTCACACGAGTTTTCAAAGCACTGTATCGTCTTCATTGTTTGTTTACGTAAAAAAAGAAAAAATACGTGTCCAATATTTTATGGAAATCTATCTGACGGCATGACTCTCCCCCTCTATGCAGAGTGGTAGGAAGTGGCAGACTTCTACAGACTAAAAACCACCCATGTTCCTTCTTAGCCCTTTGTGTCGAGGTTGCGGTATCTTTTTCGAACAACCCGCAGCCCTGACGTGACTAATTGTCTACTCAATTATTCAACTATTTATCACAGTAACTAAAATTCTAAGTTAAAAGATAATTGAAAAGTAGTCGGGGTTTTAGGTCCAAAATAGAATGTTTATTTAGATAGATTGTTTCTTAGAATTATTGCTTAAGGGCCCTACCCTAACTATGCTTATGCCAAAGGTCACAATTGAGGAGCACGTGGCTAGATAATAACAGGGACAATCAGATCATGACGATAATGATGATTCTGACATTCAAAAGTACCTGTATTTTCTGATATTCAAAAGTGCCTGTAATGGCCTAATTGAAATAAATGCTTTGAGTTTGAGCTTGAATGACAGTGTTGGCCTGTGGATGGTTGACTACCAAACACATCAAGATTCATCTGTACCCGTGGTTGCCGATTGTAGTCATGAGCAGGGAGTAGAAAGCTATTCAAATCCTCAAAGAACGTTGGTTTCGTTCTAGCAATCTTTTAGTATTCCCATACTTAGCGAGGTAACCGCATTATTGACAAATAAAATTATATAGAACTAGCCAATGCCCACGGTTTCGTCCGCGTAGATGTCGGTAATCACGACCAAAAAAATTTTTTTTTCATCCCCCGTTTTCAACCCTTTACAACCGTTTTTTCGCAATAAAAAGTAGCCTATGTCTTGTCTCAGGCTCTAGACTATCTGTGTACGAAATTTCATTTACATCGGTTCTGTAGTTTTGGCGTGAAAGCGCGACAGACAGACATACAGAGTTACTTTCGCATTTATAATGTTAATATAATAGTAAGGATTAAGCATAATTATTATGGATAATCAAGTTAATGAATTACTTGACAATTTGATTAGGCAGTGTAATTAGTTCTCAGTACATTACCTCCTATTAGTCTAAGATCCCACTTAAGACCAACATTTAGGTACTCATTTACATAACGAATGAAAAATGTTTCTTAGTAATCTTATTACATACACAAACATTTACGAATAGATTGCGTGGTGAAATTAAGTTTGGATTATTTATAGTATGACAACTGTGAGTTTTAAACATTTGGACCGTATTATTCACTATTGTCTGTATTATTCATATTTAATCTTTCAAAAAGAAAACAGAAAGTGTACAATCATAATAAAATAAACATAACATCACGCATGTAATCCCCGAAGGGTTAGGCAGAGGTGTACCTAATAGTACACCCACATTTCGCCAGTTATGTTTAAGTCCTATGTAATAGGGGGCGAGCCTATTGCCATCACCCGGGCACAAATCCAGACTCCGTGGCTGTTACTGATAAATTCCTGATGGAAAAAGCCAATAACACTTTGCCCGACCCGGGAATCGAACCCAGGACCTCATACTCAGCAGTCGCGCTTGCGACCACTAGACCAACGAGGCAGTCATAATAAAATACGACTTTATAATGCCTGACAACGCATTAGCAGTAACAAAGAGACAATACAATAGTTTCTTGTGCTTTGTACTTTTAATCAATATTGATTCCGTTTGGGAAGAAAATATTCTCATTGAGTTTTTTTAATAATTAAAAGTTGCAGGCTTACCTCGACGGGATCTCACAATATATGGTGAAGGAGATTCATTTCGCACCAAAACCTAAAATTAATGCTACGCTTGCAGTTTTGGTTTGAACAGAAACTAGAACATTGTTTGAGGGTTTAACCTTAATTAAACAATTTACTACTCTGTAACATATTGCTACCATTTAGAGTTTGATGTTACAAATTAAAATTTAAGTACCTGGTCTACTAGTACCACTTTAGTTATAGGGTTTTTGGTTAGGGTACTCAGTTACAGCCAAGGAGGATTTGCCCTTGTAGATGGCTAGAAAGGCTCACCCTAGAGATAAAAATAACTGGTGAATTAAGGGTGTACCATCTACTATCAGCTATCCACTTCTGCCTAATTCTTCAGGGATTTTTTATAAAAAAATACTAAATTGATTGTCTCCCTAATCCGCACAGCAGGAAAGGATTGGTTAGAGCGATTCTTGTAAAAACGATCATCAATAGTCTATGCCTAGAAAAACTTACGTCTTATTTTAAAAGCGTTGTAATAATAATTATTAGTACCTACCAATTTTAAAAACTTCGATCTTGAAAATATTTTTCTATCTTCCTTTGTCATTCAAGTGTAAGAAAACCTTTATCATATAACCGTACCTCAGAAGGGATTCATAGAATTAAAACAACGGATAAACCAACGCAATAACAATGTTTATTATAAATTATTCAGCCTAGTTCAGTACATAAAATCACATCATTTTACTAACCTTAGAACTTGTCACTCCGGTGCCTCGTTCAAGACTGATTCATGTCGGCAACTTCATAAACTGACAATTCACTGTCAAAATGATTTTATAACTGACAGTGACACTTTTGAAATATTTAAAATGACATAAACGACACAAGCTTATCCATGGACTGTTAACTATAGTATCAATCTACCCTCGCATAGATAAGTCTTGTTACAGTCGGCCATCCTTCAAGAACGAGTCCCTTCGTTTCTTAATATTGTATAAGAAAAGATTTGATCAGTATCTTCTATCTATCAAACAGTTTTCAATCATTAACAATTATAAAAAAAAAAACTTTTACATATAATTAGATTAGGTATAATCAGGATAACAAAAATAAAAATAAACAGTCTTAATTCTAGATCATCATTATCATCTATTTTATAGCTTGAGTGTTGTGAAAGCTACTTCCTTCACTCTCACAACACTTCAGCCGCAATGTTTTGAACCATTCATGGGCGACGAGTTCATACGCCAATCCTGCCCAGTTCAAACATTCTCACTCAACTTATCGTCATGTCTATTGCCGAGCGAAGTGAGGCTACTTCCTTCACCATCACTCCGTCATCGGCAGCGGTACTTTGAGCCAATCCTGGGCGGCGAATCCCAACGCCTAATCCTGCCCGACTCAAAGCACCCTCACTTCCCTCACTTATCCCTAAGCGACTGGCAAGTTCATATGCCAGACGCCATATCACATCATATCTATTGCCGAGCGAAGTGAGGCTACTTCCTTCACCATCACTCCATCATCGGCAGCGGTACTTTGAGCCAATCCTAGGCGGCGAATCCCAACGCCTAATCCTGCCCGACTCAAAGCACCCTCACTTCCCTCACTTATCCCTAAGCGACTGGCAAGTTCATATGCCAGACGCCATATCACATCATATCTATTGCCGAGCGAAGTGAGGCTACTTCCTTCACCATCACTCCATCATCGGCAGCGGTACTTTGAGCCAATCCTGGGCGGCGAATCCCAACGCCTAATCCTGCCCGCCTCAAACACCCTCACTTATCCCTAAGCGACTGGCAAGTTTATATGCCAGACGCCATATAACATCACGTAATCATCGCAAATCATAGATTAGACTAATTACAAATTCAATAAATCATATAAGACATAAAATCATCACTCACATCTATTTAACAATATTGGTCATTTTAATTGTTATCACTTTCATCGTCATTTTCATCACTGGACGAGCAAGCAGGGGCATCAAAACTCAACCATGGATAAATTTTATCAATAGCTACAATTGATTCGTACTTTGCCCCTTTTCGAGTCAAGGGGGTGTCTACAACAAGAAATCGATCATTTGGCAAGACTTTCTTTATCCTGTATGGACCCTGACACTTCGCTTCTAACTTTTTAGATTGTCCCGGCGTCGATACTATTGCCCTAGTTATCCTAACCAGATCGCCTTCCTTATAATTCGTGGCCGTTTTTCTGTGTTTGTCAAAACGATTCTTATTTTTCTCCTGATTTCTCTTAATCCGTTCACTCGCTACAGATCTAATTTCGTCAAAACTTTGACTATTACTCTGTCCTATATCATCGATTACGTTATTTAATATACCTTGGCTTGGGTTCGTCACCGTCCTACCTAACAATAGCTCTGTAGGTGTTTTCCGCGTTACGTCATGAACCGTAGTATTAAGTCCTAGCTGAATTTCCGGCAGAAGTTCGTCCCATGAATTTTTGTTCTTACCGTGAGCCATGGACCCCAAGGATGCCAGGATCGTCCGGTTATACCGTTCGACCTGCCCATTAGCTCTTGGTGTGGCGACAGAATTTAGGATGTGTTTTGCACCAACCGACTGCACGAATGTCTTAAACTTTTTGCTTGTGAAGCTTGTACCTCTGTCTGTTATGAGACGCGAGGGAGACCCAAAGTAACTAAAGAGAGTCTTCATTGCTTTTATACTCTCTTTAGTTTTCGTACTTCGAACAGGTGTAATACTGACGTATTTTGTAAAGGCGTCGACTATCACAAGTATGTAATTGTAACCACGCTTACTTCGTGGAAAAGGGCCCAAGTGGTCCGCGTGCAAAGTGTGAAACGGTATCTCTATTTTAGGAATTGGGTGAAGTAATCCCTCTTTGCTTCCCGAAGGCAATTTATGGTGAGCACACTCAAGGCATGCAGCTACATATTTTTTTATGAACTTTCGCATCTTCGGGAACCAAAAGAGTGATCTAACTCGGTCCAATGTCTTCTCGAAGCCAAAGTGACCTACGTCATCGTGGTTGGATTTCAAGAGTTGCCACCGCACACCTTTTGGGACCACCCATCTAGTAACACCCTCACCTAAAGTCCTAAACACTCGTCCGTTTTTAATTGTGTATTCTTTATAAATTCCTGCAATTTTAGATGTTTCCGGGTCTTCGAGAACATCTTTAATACGTCTAACTTCTTCGTCGGAAGACTGCACCGTAGAGATCCAGTCTTCCGTAGTAACCAACAAAATGTCTAAAACGTGAATGTCTTCAGATGGTGCTGACACTGGACCCCTACTGAGTGCGTCTACATGTGACATTCTTTCACCAGGACGATACTCGATTTCGCAGTCAAATTCTAAAAATTGAATCCACCATCTAGATATGCGAGGTATGAGATCTCTTTTGGTGAATGTAGAGCGCAACGCGTTGCAGTCGGTTAAAATAGTGAACTTCATTCCTATGAGGTATGTGCGGAATTTGTTCAAGGCACAAACGACTGCAAGTGTCTCTAGCTCGAATGAGTGTAATTTCATCTCATCCGCTGTTGTTTGACGACTAAAGTATGCTATTGGCCGCCAAGGGTCGGACTCTTTTCTCTGTAGTAAAATACCTGCAACTCCGAATTTACTCGCGTCGGTGTGTAATTGCGTTTCGGCGCTGGGGTCGTACAAGGCTAGGACTGGTCTTTCGGTTAGGTGCTTTTTAACGGATTCAAAAGATTCCTTTTGTGAATCTCCCCAGTTCCAAGGTATGTCCTTTTTCAAAAGGTTTGTCAAAGGCCTAGCAATTAATGCAAATCCCTTCACAAACCTTCTAAAAAAACTAGCGAGTCCAAGAAACCTCCTAACCTCATGCTGATTTTTGGGAGCAGGAAACTTGGATACCGCTTCAATCTTTTGGATCCCAGGTCTAATACCATCTTTATCTACTTCGAATCCTAAAAAATCGATTTGTTCTTGGAAGAAATGGCATTTTTCCATCTTAAGAGTAAACCCTGCCTCACGTAAGAGTTCCAGCACTTCTTTGAGGCGTGTTATCCCTTCCTCAAAATTTCTTGAGGGAATCATAATGTCGTCCATATATATAACTATATATCCGACTTTGGCCTTACTGAGAATCTTGTGGATCGCTCTCTGGAAAACTGCTGGGGCATTTGCCAGTCCAAAGGGCATACGATTGTACTCGCCGATTGTGCCCGTCGGGTGTGACAAATGCAGTTTTCTCTCTAGATTGCTCGGCTATGGCGATTTGATGATAGCCTGAGGCTAAATCAAGTGATGTGAACAGTGATTGACCTGAAAGCTGATCCAACAAGTCATCAATTCTCGGCAGGGGATAGTGATCTCTTTTAGTACGGCTGTTCAGGGCGCGGTAGTCAACGCAGAGACGCTTTTCGCCCGATTTCTTTTTTACTAAGACAATCGGACTAGCGTAAGGGGAGTTAGACTCTTGCACTATACCATGGTCGATCATATCACCGACCATATCCTGAACTAATTTACGCTCAGAATAAGGTAGTCGGTAAGGCCTATAAACGACAGGGGTGGAATCCTTGAGTTGAATTTCCATTTCCGTAACGTTGGTAAATCCTAAATCATGCAAACCAGTAGAGAAACAGTCTTTATATTTTTCAAGCAATTCCACACATTGACGGGTTTGAACTTCCGACAACTGTTTTCCGCAATTAGGAGTTATAGAATCGTGATTATTTAATCCACTAGTAATTCTTAAAACATGTAAGTCCGAATTCCCCGATCCTACAAATTGAGCGCGTGTAATGAGGGTGTTCTCTTTGAAGTGTACTGGATTCGAACCAACATTTTGAACTAATAAATGACATTCAGAATTGTGAGTTTCATATTCTCCAGGTAAGAGGTAGTACTCATGACCCGGGCAGCCCCTAACCGATCCGCCAACATAAATATTTCCAGAACAAGCATCGGTTGACCTTACAGGGACTGATACCATCTCAGCAATGTCTATTGTAACATCACAAGTTGTATATAGATGTAATTTAGAATAGTCATCTAGTCCTACCCGTTCAAATATTAGATCGGTTGGAGTTTTAATAATCTTAAGTGAAGGTCTTTCAGTAAAACTATGTCCAAGCAACACGTCATAATTAATTAAGTGATCATCCACTATGAACACCTCGACATCCTTTTCCGAAATACCTTGCACGTCTATGTTCACTAAAGTACGCCCTAACGGTAAGTATGGTACATTCCCTAGTCCTCTCAAATATGGGCCATTAACCCCTTTCCAGTTTAATCCTAATTTTAAAGCACTAATTTTACGAATTAATGTTGCCTGACTACCTAAATCCAATTGGCATACTGTAGCGATTCCGTTAATATTTGTCATAACCTTGTATTTATCATTACTATTTTCAGTGAAGGAAACCTCCAGGACCTCCTTATCCTTGGAGGGATTCTTTTGATCCTTTAACCTAGGACAGTGAGAACTGTCGTGTCCCATAAACTGACAATGAGTGCATTTGACGATCGGCTTTGGACACTTAAAGCTGGGGTGACCAACGTCCTGACAGTTAAAGCACTTAATTTGCCTTCTCGCACCACTATTTTTGTTGGATGCCGTATTGTCTATATTCTTTTCCGAACTATTACCTACCGGTGTACTGTTAGGACGCTTGTCCTTACTTTTATTAGAGTCCGACTGATTTCTACTATGATACTTAATAGTCTTAAAAAATTCAAGTACATCTTCTGGTTTATCGAATTTTGCTGCTTGAGCACCTACACGAACTCCCCTGTCTTCTACCCCATAAAGTAAACAATCCACTGCTTGCTTTCCAAATATTTTACATCTGTTCAGTAAATTAATTTTCGCAAAATAATAAAGTTCATAAGATTCTCCAAAGCGTACCCGTCTATTAAGCATATCTGTCAAAAGTTCCGCATAATTTTCAGTTGCAGGAAATGATTCCCTTAACATCGACTTCCATTCGAGCCAACTATGCTTAATAGAGGGCAGACCCTGAAACCATGTCTTAGCTAATCCGGTGAGTTTGGGCAGGGCATAGTGAACCGTTTGCTTATCGTTCCAGTTATAAATCTCGGAACATTCATCGACTTTATCGAGCCAGATATGAATAGTCTGTTCCTTCGACATAGGGTCAAAGTCTGGTACAACATTATTAAAGGATGAACTGGAAAACGATTCACGATCCCCTGCTTTAGACTTAAAAAGTTTTAAAAAGAAATCTTCAAACAAGTCTGTGGTTATAAATTTAGTTTTCTTGTTGTCATGTGCTTCATGTTTGTCATCACTGGGTGCGTGTCGTTTCGTGGGGGTGATTAAGGAACGGTACCGAATTGAGCTACTATTGCCAGCATTAGTCTGCTCACGATTGCTCGGTGTAGGTTCGGGCGTCTCGAAACGCCTACGTGATCGGTTCCGTTCCGTTACTCTTTCTCGTTCTTTGCGTACCTGGTTTTCAAGGGTTCTTAATTTTTCCCTCTCCCTGGACAGCTCACGTTCTTGCTCGTGTAGCGTTAGCGTGCTGCTGATGCTTCGGCTTCTCAGTTGATTACGCGACGCGCTGCTGCGCCGACGGTCACGAGACGGACTGCGTCTCCGAGATCCATGCGTTTGTTGTCGGTCATCATCACGGCCACTACGGCTGCGGCTTCGACTGCGCCTCTCCACTTCCCCTGGGTCTCGCCTCCGACTACGGGATGATTGACTACGCATCCTGTGTCTTTCGTAGATGCGGGAAGGGTTGCTAGTGCGTCGATAATCCGCCTTGGTTTCCTTGTCGCTCATTTCTCTGAAACTCGAGACATTTTGTTAATGTATTGTGTACAAATTTCACAACACACAGTCACTAAGACACCAAATTAAAAGTTATAGTGGGTATTTCAACATTATTTTATAACTATGTTCACTTTATTTAATTCTCTTACATGTTTTCGGGATTTATGTTTTTAATCTGTATTCATCACAAAAATGGCGATGCATTTTGGGGTTCCTTGTCAGTTTCCAAGCATTTTGTTGACTATATTTCTCTATATAAATTGTATTTCTACTCCCACTATACTACCTCCAATGAGGGGACAAAAATTGCTAGACTACAGGAACCATTATGGTTAACAAGGTGTTTTTTTTTTTTTTTTTTAATCTGTATTCATCACGAAAACTGTTAAATATTTTATTAAAAAAATAACATTCCTTGACGTTAATCATACTCAATGGTTAGTTTAAATCAATATTTCTAATATTTATCTATCTACCTGGTCTATTACGACCATTGACAAAATTATTTTTCGAAAATAAACTGTTAAACCCATCTGCTTTAATCGGCTAAATCGGGGTTCACAATGCTATCATGACATGTTAATTCACTAATTTTATTGATTTTCTTCTTGTAGTTGAGTTGATTTTCCGTTTTAAAATGAATATAGTGTTATTTATCGGCGGTCGAGCTCGTGGGGTGGTTTACCGCAAAACAAAAAATGTTTCGTTCATCCCACTTCTGAGATATAACCGTACCTCAGAAGGGATTCATAGAATTAAAACAACGGATAAACCAACGCAATAACAATGTTTATTATAAATTATTCAGCCTAGTTCAGTACATAAAATCACATCATTTTACTAACCTTAGAACTTGTCACTCCGGTGCCTCGTTCAAGACTGATTCATGTCGGCAACTTCATAAACTGACAATTCACTGTCAAAATGATTTTATAACTGACAGTGACACTTTTGAAATATTTAAAATGACATAAACGACACAAGCTTATCCATGGACTGTTAACTATAGTATCAATCTACCCTCGCATAGATAAGTCTTGTTACAATCAGTAGACCAAACTTCTTATAATTTGGTTTTCTAAAATATAACTCTGTCTGTCTGTCGCGCTTTCACGCTAAAACTGCTGTACCGATTTAAATGAAATTTCTAATTTTTATTGCGAAAAAAGGGTTGTAAGGGGCGCCCAGTCGGTAAGCTCGCCGTCCGTCCGTCTTATGACGACGACAGGCCGTGTCGACGGCGCGTTCGTGTTCCACGCGCGCCTCAAAGAGATGTCAGCAACATGGAAGGGGCCCGCAAGGGCCGACGCCTGTCGAGGCTGCGGGTTGTCCGCAAGGGATACCGAGGCCTCGACATGAAGGGCGAAGAAGGAACATGGGTGGTTTTTAGTCAGTAGAAGTCTGACACTCCCTTTGCTCTGCCCAAGAGCGGGAGGGGTTATTTGATAATTTCCCACCCCCCAAAAAAAAAAAAAAAAAGGGGCGACCAGTCGCGATAACCGACATCCACGCGGACGAAGCCGCGGGCATCAGCTACTATTAAATTATAATGTTTCATCTACAAACAATACGACATCTGATCTCGTTCATGTTAAATAACTATGACACGACCACAAAGCCTGTTCCTTGTGTGTAATTCAAGCCCGTGATAATATCCCGAATTTGTGAACATCTACGGTCCACTATAGTAAGGACATGGATACATTGCCCGCAGGCACAACATGAGGAAACAATTAGCTTTTGTGTGCTCGCCTTACTGTCATGCTTGTGTCCATAACTTTACGTATATTGCCTGCTGTGTATATTATGTGCCAAGTATGGTACAGATTGTGTTTGCCTAAATATCTTGTGTGGTTTGGAACAGTCCCTATTCTGAAGCCGAACGATGCACAAACTATTATGCCTGAAAATAATACCGATAATAAGACCTTAGTGTCATATTTTCAACAGTAGGACATTTCACACATGATTATTTTTGTCAAAAGATGTCAACTGTAGAACATAGAATCCCCAGGAATGACTTGGTTGTTTTAAATGAGTGCTCAATCGAATGCAAGACAGTCTTGCATTCGATTGAGCACTCATTTCAGATTTAAAACAAGAACAGAGGAGTCTTGCCAAGACTCCTCTGTTCTTGTTTTAAATCTTTGATTGTATCTACTAATTACAAACACATTTTATTCACGGAAAATGAGTTCTTGCAAGCATATTTTTTTAACTTCAGGTATTAATTAACGTAAATATTTACTAAAACCAGTAAAATCGTTTCTTAAGTTCATGTAAACAAAGTCGACATTCCCATCTCAATTTCTTGGTCAAAGTACTTCGTCAAGTTTCAGTGTAGACAAGTGTAAGACTAGATGCAGCCTGAAGGCAGGACACTAGGAAACAATTAGCCCCATTGTGCATGAGCCCTGTGTCATAGCCGAGACATAACTATGTGCAGTCAGTGTGTCCCAGCTTTACACTGTGCGTATTTGTCTTATAGTAGATTTGAATTTGGTTTTCTTGAGTATGTTAGAAATTGCATACACAATTTCTAATACAGAATACTAACATATTTTTTTCTGGCATCGCATTTATTTATAGGAGTATATCATTTTCTTATTGATTTTGCTGTGTTTTTGTCTTGAGTATTGCATCTAGGGTTTGGTCCCTAGGCCGAACCTTTGTTTTCTGTATTACTGGATTCGTGCCCACCCCCTATTACATAGCACTGGAAACTAGACTGCGTTGTTGGTCTAGTGGTCGTAATCGCGGCTGCTGAGCGTGGGGTTTTGGATTCGATTCCCGGGTCGGGCTGATTATTATTAAGTTTTTTCATCAATATTTTTCCACGGAATCGATTTTGGTGGAGTTGATGGTACAAGATTTACCACTACAATAACTGGTGAAATGTACTATAGAGTGGACTCTATAGTACACCCACATTTCACCAGCGGTGGACCGCTGCCTAGCCCTTTTGGAACGAAGTTCCTTATCGCGCGTTGTGAAAGGGGGCTAGACGGAAAAAATTCTTACGAAAAGTTGTCACGACACTTTTTGCTATAAGCTATTGTAAGCTGTGCGGCGTCGCATGTTTCTCTGTCTGTCTCTCTCTCTTATAGAAAGCAAGCCAGATATTTTCATTTCTAAATTTTTTTTTTTTTTTTACATAATAATAAATAATAACAATAACTTCGTTCCATCCGGGTGTTCCTTGACACCTCTCAAGTTTTTTTTTATTTTTGGCGTGTGGAAAAATCATCAAATAACCGGGGTCCCGCTCTTGGGTAGAGCGAAAGGGAGTGTCAGACTTCTACTGACTAAAAACCACCCATGTTTCTTCTTAGCCCTTCATGTCGAGGCCGCGGTATCTCTTGCAAACAACCCGACAAACAACAAACAAACCCGACGGGCGCTGCTTAACCCTTAGGTGAATTAAACTGGTGACAAATTAAATGTTGGTGTCCTACGCAACTCTGACGATCCCACCGGAAAATACAGTTGTGATGGTATTATCACTATATTATAATATGCATGCATGTAGTTCATACAATGAAAACTAGTTGAAACTATTGACACTTTTTAACAGTATTTTTGTAACATTTTATGAATAGAACTGTAACTGTGAAACTAATAAAAGGGAATGGGTTTCAGTGACATCCATGTTTTCAGTAACTGTGAGTTTTCAGCGCTTTAACATACTTTTATTAGATTTTTCTGAATCTAACACGACATGTCACATAAGAGCACGATATTTCATTTTCCTGGAAGTTACACTGTAGACCCTCGTTATATTTATTCTAGTAAGTTACACGGGATATTAGGTTCAATTCCCAGGTCGGGCAGAGTATGTAAGTTTCCCATCAAGATTTCTCAGAAGCAGCCCGTATGTCTGTATCATGTATTCTTTAAACCGTACTGGCAAAATATTACAAAAAATTTTTTACACATCTTATTATAACTTATAATCAACCTGTGACATCGCAGCAAAAAAATAATCACAATGACATGGAACCAAGTGCCTTTCGGCTTCATTAGGATTACTTATACACCTATCATAAAAAGTAACTCAAACTAAAGGATCATTCCCACTAGTTCTACTGCACAGACCTACGATAGAACTAGTGGGAATTTTTTTTCCCACTAGTTCTACGATTCAAGGCGGCACGAAATAGTAGAACTAGTGGGAATGGAACTTGAGTTCCGCAGGTTTTATGATTTTGTAACACCCCTAAAATATATCATAGAACTAGTGGGAATTTTGGTTCCCACTAGTTCTACGATTTCGTGCCACCTTGAATCGTAGAACTAGTGGGAAAAAAAATCCCATTAGTTCTATCGTAGGACTGTGCAGTAGAACTAGTGGGAATGATCCGAACATAACCCTTTGGGAATGTTGTCATGTTATGTTTATATTTTTGTCATCCCTTGTTACAGATTGAACTACAAACTATGCGGCTTCTCGCCGTGGTGGTGGCACGTGTGCAACGTTGCGTTACACGCTGCGTGTTGCGCGCTTGTTGCACGAACAGGCGCGGTTGTTGCGAGGTTGCAGCGACCATTCGCCGCACTAGCAGCGCTGCTGTTCGCTGTACATCCTGTACATACTGAGGCGGTGAGTTTAATGCATAAGTTTGAATAAATCCAGTTTGTGATACTTCCTAGCCGCGCCACAGACGGAAAAATGAAAGTGAAGTACTGCAACAAGTAAATGCTGGTAACTTATATAATTTGTGCCAGTTTTCATTAATACTATGATGATACTGAAATGAATTTCTTAATAATTGCGAGCTTCTTCATTTTAAATGCTCGGCTCAGTACCGAAAGGTCATGGGCTTCTAACTTGGCTTTACATGCCGTCTTGGCTTTTTAATGCCGTCGTGAAATATCTCTTAGTCATGCTTGTCTCCTCACGCAAGTGATAATTATACAATACGCACATAATCCTATAATCAGGCGTGTTTTGGGTTCGAATACTGCATAATAATTATATTCAGTTAGGTAGGTACTCAGTATTTACACAGGATAGCATTATTTACTGCTCGTGCTTAATAAGAACTGCCACTCGGGTCGATCTTTAGGTAAAGCTGTGCTTGCCTAGGTCGGTCTGTGGATGGGTGACCGCCCGACATACCGAGTTTCCTCCGTGCCTCGGAAAGCACGTTAAGCTGTTGGTCCCGGCTGCCATATATAGATCTTTGGCAGTCGTAACAGGTAGTCAGTGACCTGAAATTCTGACATCCAGTCTTACCAAAGAGTATCGTATTGCCTAGTATTAACTGGGTTGTGGAGGTCAGATAGGCAGTCGCTCCATGTAAAATACTGGTATTCAGCTGCATCCGGTTAGACTGGAAGCCGACCCCAACATAGTTGGGAAAAGGCTAGGCAGATGATGAGCATTATTTACTGCAAAAGGAAACTAAACCAACAACGACTTTGCGTAAAGTGCAAGACACTCAGCAAGTTAATTAAATTTAGTTTTATTCGTTGTGCATGCGAGGGTAGTTCGTTAATAGCCATGAATAAGAATGAGCTTCTCTGTAGCCGCATCAATTTCAGGCATTTTCTCTAACATCGGATCCTGTCGGCACATTCTGCACACGGGAGCCATATTACTTACTGAACCATATTTAAGTGAAGTTTTCCTGAAAACGTGTTCTTAGAATGGAAATGTTTGAAGCTTTTACGAAAAGGAACTTTTTAGATGTTTTTTAATTTTTTAAGGGCTTAGAGTCCTATGGCCGTAGGCCTTTATAACATTTAATGGTTTATTTATTTGTTCTCCAATAGGTCCCTCATTGAGTATCGTGGTCACTGGACCTCT
Source organism: Diarsia brunnea (assembly GCA_949774965.1). NCBI lineage: Eukaryota > Metazoa > Arthropoda > Insecta > Lepidoptera > Noctuidae > Diarsia > Diarsia brunnea. The sequence continues at coordinate 978,016 of OX459005.1, read as the reverse complement.
TTGAACAGACAATCTGTCCCCATCGACTCCAGTCCAAAGTTGCAATCACCACCTTCTGAAATTTGCTTGTGCCATCGTGTGTCACGTTATCTACATCGTGTGAGTGTGTGAGCGTGTGTGTTGGTTTAACCCAGTCGAATCTTTATTTCCGGTTCCGTATGGTTTCGGACGTAAAGAATAGCACCATCCCATATATTCCCGTGGGTGTCGTAAGACGCGACTAAGGGACTTACCAGAGAATGGGCAGCAGCGTTCTCTGTGCCTTCGTAACAACCATACTGCAATTGCCAACCCGCCTGCCAAGCGTGGCGATTATGGCAAATCCCCCCTTTCTGGGGGAGGCCTATGTCCAGCAGTGGACGTCTTATGACTGAAATGATGAATCTTTATTTAGGTACCTAAAAATAACAATTAACGTTATAACGTTTTCATTATTGAAACACAGGACACCTCTTTGTGAATGAGGAAGTAGACCATGATGCACCTCGAGAGTCATGCGCGTTTTGGTGCATATTATGCTGTATGTGGTTGCCACCTAAGGGATCATATTCCGCCCGTCGGGGCTGCGGGTTGTTCGCAAGAGATACCGCGGCCTCGACATGAAGGGCTAAGAAGGAACATGGGTGGTTTTTAGTCAGTAGAAGTCTGACACTCCCTTTCGCTCTGCCCAAGAGCGGGAGGGGTTATTTGATGATTTTCCACCCACCATAAAACAAAGGGATCATTTTCCGCCCGTCGGGGCTACGGGTTGCTCGAAAGAGATACCACGGCCCCGGCGCAAGGGCTAAGAAGGAACATGGGTGGTTTTTAGTCAGTAGAAGTCTGACACTCCCTTCCGCTCTGCCCAAGAGCGGGAGGAGTTATTTGATGATTACCCACCAAAAAAAAAGGTGTCATATTCCGCATCATTCATGAAATCGCGATACAGAAGTCCTCGAATTGGCTCCAAAGATCACTTGGAACGTGGTCGTGATATTAATATGATCAAGAAAACTTTTCTACTAGGTTGTATGTGGTTCCAGTTGACCAATTCAAAATTGAATTAAGTCGAGCGGAGCCGCGGTATCCGCCTTAGTGAAATTAGTTGACTAGAGAGCCAAATCACCTGAGTGTTAGATTTTGTTTACAGTCAAATAAAACTAGTATATATTAAACCTTATAACAGTACTAACTCTCACTAAAAGTCCCGTTAAAATCGGTCCAGCCATTGCGGAGGTTAGACGGAACATGCGGAAATTTCTCACGATGTTTTCCTTCACCGTTTCACGAGCAGTGGTGATGAAATACATCTAGACATAGTAAAGTGTACCTACATACATACATTTACCTAAGACACAAAAGGTACGAACAAAAAAACAACAACATTAAAAAGCAGTAAAATAAAATAATAAGTAAACTGGCACAAACCTCTTACGTATGAACAAGTTTGTTCTAATGGACGCTCCAAAGAAAACTATTTACTGCCTGTTCCCGACGTAGAATTACCCTTAAAATGTCTAAAAGCACTATCTTGTCAGCTCGCAATTCGATTTAGAGAAGACTATGCACGCAACGGTGGGTAAAGCAAATAACTCGATGTTTAGAATCGACCGTTTCCACAGAAACTAAGCAAATCTTAAATTAATGCTTAAAAATGATAATGCTTAAAAAATGATTAGACCACGGTGTCGGAAATCCGACAGAGCGCTTTTATTATTTTGGGCCTTCATTTAACTGGAAAACGGACTTATAGTTTTATAAATCATACTCATCCTATAATGTTTCCACTGCTGGGACTCCAAGCTTTAAAAAGAGCGGGCCACGCGGGCTTAGTTTGTAGATGTCACATGTCTTCAAATGTTTGTTTCTAAGACATGCTGGTTTCGTCACGATGTTTTCTCTCACCGTTTTGAGAGCAGCGGTGATGAAATAAAATTACACAAACTAATGCGCCTGCCTGAGTTCGAACCCACGACTCGTAAGTCGGGGCCGACACTACTGGGCCAGCTTGCTCCTGTAGTTTTATTACTAGACAACTAAATATTGTGTTGTTGTAATCTTAGATGTTAGATGAACATTGCTCTGATAAACAAGGCCTTGTTCTGTCTATTTCTTGGTATTTGGTATATTTATTCGCTAAATTCCAAGGTAATTGAATAGACCTGCGATTGGTACCTCGTAGCTTCAGGCAATATTAGAATAGAATAGACTATATCTGTTCTCTGGAGATATCAAAATACAGTAGGTACATTGAACTTACTTTAGAAAGCCAAGGACAAACAGATCGGTCTTAGTCCCCATCCTATGAATAACTGAATCACGACATAGCGTAGAATATTTTCACATGTCGGTGTTCCATTACTCTTCAAGTACGAGACGATTCTCGACGGGACAGCGACAAGCGTATGAATAATTCAATGTATTATTATATATGCGATGCGACTGTAATAAATACAGCGCTTGGTACAAACCATATTTTTCTTTGATTTGACGTTGCTTTACTTACCTGGGAATAGAAATACAAAGTCATGTTTCTAAGAAATGTGTTGGAAATGTCTTAGAAATAAAATTACAACATTGCCTTTTTTCACCTGCTACTGAAAACGTTGAGATGAACGAAATACATTAAGATGAAATATAAAGAAATCATTTCTCTTGTGTTCTTTTAAGAAACAAATCAAGCAATTGGATTTCGGAGTACTCAAAAAACATCTGCTGTCTACTGATATAAATAAGTATTTTCTTGAGAAAAAAACTAAATATTTTATTAGCCTTACGAAAATTATTTTTCTTTCATGTGTAATGTTCAATGTTTTCTTTTTGAGCTGGCTGCTAGCAACACTTCCTTGCCTAATATCCCACATAGCTTGAATTTGCTCATCCGTAACATTTATTGAACGTGGTATTTATGAGATGTGCTGCGAATATTCGCAAAGCAAAGTCTTGGCAAACGTGACTATCCAACTGCAGACCACCGAGTATAGAATACAGAAGGTTAACTTTTAGCAACAAGTTAATACAATAATAACACCAATGAAACTGAACACGATCTTCTCATATACACCCTTTAGGAGCTGTTTGTTTCATAGCTATTGATGACACCGGCAGGTCTGTATCAGGTTTATAAGGGAGATGAAGAAGTTTACACCCTGTGCTTCATATAAAAAAATACTAAAAACCTGCTCTTGAGCCAGTGTTAGTAATAGAATAGCCTGTCACCATTACTAGGTATTATGGTACCTAGTCTGATTGCCAGGTTGCACTTTGAGAATTGTCACTTATGTAGGTGGTATATATAATAAAAAAAACATAGAGCTGGGCCAAACACAAGAATTTAAATCTAATTTGATTTGAATTTATAAGCCGTTTAAAATGAACTTTAACATGTTAATCACTACATATTATAAAACAAAGGCCTCCGCCACGTCTGTCTGTCTGTCTGTTCGAGATAAACTCAAAAACCACTGCACCGGTTTTTTATGCTGTTTTCACCAATGGATGGATGGATGGATGGAGTATATAATTTAACCGACATCCACGCGGGCAAAGCCGTGGGCATCAGCTAGTGTATGATAAATTAACTCGCAAACACAGAACCACGTTACATAGTAACTTAATCCTCTGTATTTAACTACTCTGTGCCTCTAACGTTCAGTTGGCGAGTACGTTGAACTGTCGCGGCTTTTTGGCTTTTACGAGTGATTCTATGTGCGTGAGGTCTTGTGAGGTGGTACTTTAAAGCGAAGGAAGTTATAAAGATGTGGGGAGCATGTTATATGGCAGATATTTTCAGTACATTATACAATTTTGTTGCTGGCTCTACGTGGTTGGAATGTAATTGGGTGGTAGACTTTCAATTGGACTTTGATGAAATAATTTAGGGGTCGTATGTTTTAGTTTTTGGTGATGGAATTTGAAGTCGACTTGTCTGTAATTGGCACTGCACTACAATATATACGTCTGTATTTTTAACTAGTGGTTAATTACATTTTTTGTTTGTCTAAGGTTTTATTGTGAAACAAAGATACTTATTATATCTTATTTAAAAATCTAATAAAAACTGAGGCCACCATAGCAATGAAAGAATTATTTATTTATGTAGAAAACCAACAGCGATACATAATAATAATACGTCTATTACAATGTAAGAATGGCTAATAAAAGGTTTCTCTAATTAACTAGACTCTAGTTAATTCAGTTCTGATTGCGACCGAAGAAACTAAATTGTTTTAACCGAATTTGTCTCTATGTACATACAATCAAAAACACATACACGAAGAAACAATCCAATACTATCAAATATTTCTCAGTTTACCGCTTCAAATAACATCTCACATAACATTCCAAACATTTACAGCCCGAAACACTCAATAAATACCTACCTTACCTCAAAGGGAAGGAAAACATTTACTCAAACATACCTGCCATCTAAAAATAATCCTCTTTTGCCCACAATAGAGGGACGGGTTATAATGACCGGTTGGACGTCAGGCCGCCCTACCTAGCCACACAGAATAGATTGCTACAGAAGGCGAACGTTTTACGTTTTTTTCGTTTTTTTTTTGCTGATATAGTGGCCTTTTGGCCTCGTACGGGACTTATTTTTAATACTGTTTTATTTTTTAAGTGTTCCTCTTGTTTTTTTTTTGTTAATTTTTTATTATTGATTTCTTGTCCTGTGTGAGACCAATAAATACTTTTTCTTTCTTTCTTTCTTTACAACTCGTGAAGTTGTAAAGGCGCTCACACTCATCAACTACCTAGCTCATTTAACTGTTTAGAGGTTGGCAATCTGAAATTTATTCATTTCAGCCTAGCCTACCCGAAAGCAGCTGATCACCAGTTTTTTACATAGTGGGAATTTCTTTTTGAGCTCCACAGCCTAGCTAGTCAACATGGTACACTTTCAAAGCTGGTTGTGAAAATTTGGGGTTAACGACTGTAAGGGATCTATATGGCAGCCGCGACCAAAGGTTTTACGTGCTTTCTGAGACACGAAAGAGTCTTGGATAGATGATACGGAAATCCTAGAAAAATGTTACTTCACCCAACAGATAGACCTTTGCAGCTGTAATTATCTAACCGAGCCCTTCGTAGGCGCATGTCTCGCTGCCTACGAGTGAATACGGATTCGCTCGTTGTCTACAGCCAGCCTTCTGTACCTATTATCTATTCTGTGTTTCCGCCCGGCCCATCGATTGGTTACACCCGTCCTATTGACATAAGCTGACAGTTTGAGGATACGGATGACATGGAATTATGGTTGGAAATAAAATATGAGTTCCGGTTAGTAAGTGATTATGGACGTCCTGGTGATCGAGAATAGATTGCTGTAGAATTATGTTTGTGAAGAGAGTGTTGGTTTACTTAAGTATACAGTAGCAATTGCTTACCTATGAATATTATCTTTTCATTTTTGAGATAAATGGGCTACTTGCCAAAACTAAATTTTGAAAAGGTAGCAATCTCGATAGGACTTTCACGCTATTACCCACCCTTCAGCAAGTAGCTTACAAAATGTTTAGTGGTACTAATGAAGGGCATCTGCCTTCATGACTTCCAGTTCGTGAATTGAAGATAATTTTGCCCGGTCATTTGTTTTGTACCTACAGCTCGTCCCGTCGTCTTTTACAAGGTCTGACTTGGGTAATTCTAGCTTTGTCAGTGCTCACATAGTGACTATTTTAGACTTTAGCTTTTAATTAATTCATCCACTTGGAATTTGGTCAGTCTAGTCTCACTTCAGCTTAGCTCCTTTTATACAAATATTTGTCCGACTTTTGGGAAAAGGCATTTTCTCGGTAAGAAAAGCCACGATCATTGATCACCACTTTAGCGCAATTAGGAGCACCTTTTAAACAAGCACAGAAAAACCAAACCGTTTAAAATAATGCCTAAAATACGTGTACAATAGTGTGTTTTTAAACAAGAATATTACAAAGAATACCCGTGCTACACACCGTGTCAGCTCGCAAGACAATAAAACACATTTATAGATTTCTATCGGGGCAGAACGAGCAATAAAACCGCCATATTGGATCGTACAGAGGTATTTAAGGTACGTTACGTGTAGCTAGAAACTTATAGGACATTTTAGTTATTGAGTGCCGAGGTAAAAAATGTGGCGTTATATTTTTGTTCGATTCATTTCTGTGTCGGTTTTGGGGTCATTTTTGTGTATATTGTTTTGCTATATTTTTGAAGCTGCAGCTATCTTAGTAGGACCTTGTTTCCTGCCATAGGATCAGTTCAATTTCTGCATTTTGAAGCAGTGTTATTGAGTTACTTTTTAGGTATTCACATAGCAATATAATAATGTTCGAGAGTTATGATTGGGCCTACCGATAAACCATTAAAGCAAATACGATATTCGCAAAACATGACACCCTTTTTGGGAATAATTTGGTGCAGTGTTTTGAATGATTTTACTAGCAGGTTCTGTTTGGCCTTTTAGTTATGCAGTGTGTAACATTCCTGCCTCCTCTATACTTTAGGTACCTATATTATTATTATCGTCTTTTTCAACACTCCTGGAAGCTCTCCTAAGTCCTCCAGATTGTTTAAAACCGTCAACCTATTCTTTTTCTCATCATTATTTCCTGTTCCTATGAATATCTTTCCCCGTATCTCCGATTGATTCTCTATAGCCGGGACTCGTATGAACGCCACCGACTGGACTGAATCGTAAACGATTTGCGTCCGAGCTCCGTCCGGCTCACACAAGCGGACAATACGGTGATGTGTAACTAGAGATATGATATTGTGGACTTAACTTGTTGATAGTCTTTTATGGGGGTACAAACATCTATTACTTTGCATATTTGTTCTACTCTGTATTATTACTATACCTATGCCATTTGTGACCCACTGCAAGGCAAAGGCCTGGCCAATGCTTTTTGTGGTCAAACTTTAAAGTATGAGTAGAGTTCGTCCCTCTGGCTCCTCCATTGCATTACCATTTGCTGCTGTTTAAACATGTTCTGGTCCAATAAAGTCAAGTAAACCAAGTTTGACATCTGTGAATCCATCGCAACTTATAAAAAATGTCTTAAAGATTTATAATAATTGTTAATTATTTTTAATTTTGTTTTCCTAATTATAAATAATGTTGCCAAATGTGATTCTGATTTTATTTTTATTCTTATTTTGACTTTATTGTTTAGTTTTGGACATTATTTTTTTAATTTTTTCTTTTATTTTTTTAATTTAATTGTTGCTTTGAGTTTTGGTTTTAATTTTTATATATATATATTTTTAAATTGGTACTGTATCTCTGTTAGCTTAGATTTAAATGTATGCTTTATTCTGCATGCTGTGGTCTCCTGTAGTGAAGGAGTACTTACGTGATACGTTTGTCTTTCACTATTATATTTCGGATGATTGTGTATATTCTTTGACGGAGATCTTAAATAAAATAAGCCCTTTCTAAGCTGTAAGTAATACCATTTAAGTAATAACTAGCGTTTAGGTACTCTCGTCTTTGCCCGAGTGGAATCAGAAGTTATGCAGCAGAAATGAACTAGCAAGCAAGATACAATGAAGGTTGACAAGTCCTAACTTAGGTCATGTTGTGCCTGAGTGCTTTTCATTAAGCCATTAAGTTGTGAAAGGTAACAAACAGACAGAGTTAGGTACTAATTATTAGAATGGATAAATGTTTTAGTCCCTGTAGTTTTTTCTGTGTTTAACTAAAAGTTTTTCTTTTGTATCCATATGGTGTTGAAATATAAATCACAAAATGCTGAAAGAACGAGTTATTTTATGAAAACTGGCAAAATATACCTTTGATTTTTTTCTACCCTCATGATGAAGTATTTATTTATTATTTTATTAAGATTACTATGTTATAGTTGTGCTTCAATTACTAAAGAAAGATGAAACATATATTTATTATTTTATATCCAAAACCAATAATAGCTTTAAATACCAGATAAACAACTCACTGTCCCGATAAACTATCAGTTTATACCTCAGAATCCCCACATTTAACTAGAAAAACATCGAGTAATTGAAATGTAAATGCTATTTCTATTTCTCATAAACTTGCCCCAGAAATATCAACTCTAAACTGTAAACGTTAAGGTTTGATGTTGAAGATTGTTGCTAATGTTTTCTGGTAAGGGTTAAAATCCAAGGTATCAGCGTTAGGTTTGTTTAAGTGTTTGAAGTCGCGACGGTGAGGGGTTAAGGATTACGTTTGTGCATTAGTGTTGACAGGCTGTTGGACTATCGTTTACGTTAGAATGCAAAGTGAAACCTTATTTCTATGGTGAAACCTGAGGTTTTCATTTCAAAAGTTCTCAGCTGGTCCTGTTCTTAGGCAACTTTTTTTTAACTAAGTTAAAAAAAAGTTGCCTAAGAACAGGACCAGGGTAAAGTCTTTACCCCACTCTAGGAATTTAACCTTTATCGTGGTTGCGATTACCTACAAACATTTAAACTTAGATATACAAACCATACCAAACAAAAAAACATATGTGTCAAAACACGTCTTCTATCCTACTCAATACTTTTATTTCATTCCACATGTAGATATTCTTAGGAGGTGAACTTATAATTAGATTACATTATGGACTCCTTGTCGGGCACAGCAATATAGAAAATGAGTTTGGAGAGAGGAAGCATTTGTTAGTAATATAAAACTATTAAACAAACTACTTTCTTGTTCTTGTGTAGTTTGGCAGTTACTATGTGTGGCAGAGATAATAATAAAGCTAAACAAAGTAGTAACGTTTATACATCTTCGAATGTAAACTTTATTACGAAATGTAACCTTCATCAGATCATCAAAATATTGATGTCCAGTAAAGCTCTTTTGCTTTGTCACGCCTATGCTTGGCATTATCCATTTTCCAACTGCATTATCTTTTACCACACTTTTTATTAGCTATTTTCATTTTTTTTTTTTAGCTTGAATTTTTATTAGCTATTTTAATTTAGTTCTTTGCACTTGTATAAAATGTTAATTTATATATATGAAATATGTTTTATGTATTTATCTTCTATATATATAAAAATGAAACCCGTTTTCCGTTGTCACGACTTGGCAAGAAAACGGCTTGACCGATTTGGCTGTTTTTTTTTTTAAATGTTTGTTGAAGTTCAAGGATGGTTCTGACGGCGAGAAAAATTCGAATAATGACCGGAAAAGCCCTAAAAACAGCCCTTTTCTTTTTCCCATACAAACGTTTTCTAACTAAAACGTAAATGCAATTTGAGCTTTAATACCGTACCCATAAAGTTCAGGTGTTAGTGGGGTTCCGGGAAGGCAAAACAATTGAGTGACGTTCAGTTGTTCAGTCAACGAATGACAACTTCAAACAGACCATACGACATTATGATATGACAATAATCACAAATAATTACTGTTTCTTTCCCAATAGAAAAACGATTTTTCAAATGGTGTTTGCGTATAATATAAAAATTAATTGCTGTTAGTTAGTCGCGCTAAAACTAGAGAACGGCTAGACCGATTTGTCTAATTTTGGTTTTGAAACATTTGTGGCAGTCCAGAGAAGGTGAGAAATTAGTAGTATGTAGGTAGGTAGGTAATAGGTAGGTGGTAGGTAGTTGGTACGTAGCCAGGTAAAAGGGCATTGCAACGCACGCGGGGTACAGCTATCTATATATATAAAAATGAATTGCTGTTCGTTAGTCTGGCTAAAACTCGAGAACGGCTGGACCGATTTGGCTAATTTTAGTCTTGAAATATTCGTGGAAGTCCAGGGAAGGTTTAAAAGGTGAGAAAGTGGTAGGTAGGTAGGAAGGGTAGTAAATAGGATAGTAGAGTAGGTATGGTTGGTAGGTAGGGTAGTCGGTAGAGTAGTAGGTAGGGTGGTAGGTAGGTAGGGTAGTAGGTAGGTAGGGTAGGTAGGTAGGTAGGGTAGGTAGGTAGGTAGGGTAGTAGGTAGGTAGGGTAGTAGGTAGGTAGGGTAGTAGGTAGGTAGGGTAGTAGGTAGGTAGGTAGGGTAGTAGGTAGTTAGGTAGGGTAGTAGGTAGGTAGGGTAGTAGGTAGGTAGGGTAGTAGGTAGGTAGGTAGGGTAGTAGGTAGGTAGGGTAGTAGGTAGGTAGGTAGGGTAGTAGGTAGGTAGGGTAGTAGGTAGGTAGGGTAGTAGGTAGGTAGGGAAGTAGGTAGGTAGGGTAGTAGGTAGGTTGTAGGTAGGGTAGTAGAAAGGTAGGGTAGGAGGTAGTAGGTAGGTAGGTAGTTGGTACACAGGCAGGTAGTAGGTAGGAAAAAGGGCATTGCAACGCATGCCGGGAACAGCTAGTCTATCTATATATATAAAAATGAAACCCGTTTTCCGTTGTCACGACTTGGCATGAAAACGGCTTGACCGATTTGGCTGATTTTTTTTTTTAAATGTTCGTTGAAGTTCAAGGATGGTTTTTACGGCGAGAAAAATTCGAATAATGGCCGGAAAAGCCCTAAAAACAGCCCTTTTCTTTTTCCCATACAAACGTTTTCTAACTAAAACGTCAAATCAATTTGAGCTTTAAAACCGTACCCATAAAGTTCAAGTGTTAGTGGAGAGGTTCCGGGAAGGCAAAACAATTGAGTGACGTTCAGTTGTTCAGTCAACGAATGACAACTTCAAACAGACCATACGACATTATCACAATAATCACAAATAATTACTGTTTCTTTCCCAATAGAAAAACGATTTTTCAAATGGTGTTTGCGTATAATATAAAAATTTATTGCTGTTAGTTAGTCGCGCTAAAACTAGAGAACGGCTAGACCGATTTGTCTAATTTTGGTTTTGAAACATTTGTGGCAGTCCAGAAAGGGTGAGAAATTAGTAGTATGTAGGTAGGTAGGTAATAGGTAGGTGGTAGGTAGTTGGTACGTAGGCAGGTAAAAAGGCATTGCAACGCACGCGGGGTACAGCTATATCATATAAAATGAATAGCTGTTCGTTAGTCTCGCTAAAACTCGAGAACGGCTGGACCGATTTGGCTAATTATAGTGTTGAATTATTTGTGGAAGTCCAGGGAAGGTTTAAAAGGTGAGAAAGTGGTAGGTAGGTAGGCAGGGTAGTAGGTAGGGTAGTAAGTAGGATAGTAGAGTAGGTAGGGTAGTCGGTAGAGTAGTAGGTAGGGTAGTAAGTAGGTAGGGTAGTAGGTAGGTAGGGTAGTAGGTAGGTAGGTAGGGTAGTAGGTAGGGTAGTAGGTAGGTAGGTAGGGTAGTAGGTAGGTAGGGTAGGAGGTAGTAGGTAGGTAGGTAGTTGGTACACAGGCAGGTAGTAGGTAGGAAAAAGGGCATTGCAACGCATGCCGGGAACAGCTAGTTGTATATAATTATGTAAATGGTACACCACAGGCTACCTGCAGTATTGTTTCTCCTTCTCCCATAATATCCATCCAAAGGTTGTCTTTAAAAGATCGCTTTAAGCGATAAGACCGCCCATTGTGTCACCCCTTGCAAAATGTTTTTACTATTGTTTTTTTTTTTTTTTGTAATTGTTATGGTGTACATAATAAAGAGTATTCTATCTATCTATCTATATTTTTTTGTCTTTGGGTGCTGGGAAATCATCAAATGACTCCTCCCGCTCTGAGCAGAACGGTCCCTACCGTTCGGAGTGTCAGACTTCTACTGACTAAAACCCACCCATGTTCCTTCTTAGCCCCTTGTGTCGAAGTCGCGATATCTTTCTTTAGCACCCTAGACTTCGGTTTATTTCAAAGAACACTTTTATTAATTCGTTCAATAAATAACTTATCCAATAAACTATCTTTTAAAACCACTTAAAACAATATCTGAAAATGTTGTAGTGCTTCCAAATCCAGATAGGAACTATTGTTATAACATAAATTAATTGGAATAAAGCCAAGTTTTCAGCTTATTTTGCCTCCGTTGCTTCAATATTTCGACCACCAGTGCTCTCCAAAGTTAGTCTTTGCGAGATTGCAACACGAGTGCCTCCTTCAAACATTGGAAAATATTTTTTTAACAATGAACGGGAATTGTAAGTTCATTATGTTGCTAAAATGTATTTTTTTGTGGATTGTTATTGCAAGCTTGCTTAGGCTTTTTACATTTAATTTACAAAAATGTAAAAAAAAAACTATCATTGAATAGTCTTCTAAACAAATTGATATTGTGAATCTAAATAGATAACAAATACCTTGCTTTATTGTATCATAAACTTTCAATACAAAATAATCTATAACTACATTACTATCGAATACTTGATTAATTGATTCATAAAACAAGGTCAGTCACCCATCGTTTATTGCAATCGGCAGCTTTTCAGTTCGCTGGCCACATCCACATCATTCTTGGCAATTTACTATTAAGACCTTAACTTAACTATTTAAGACACTTACGGTAATTATTTCAGCATGAGCAGATAGAAAAAGAAGCGGTATCTGGTGCAAACAATGTGGTTAAAGATGAATGTCCAGTGACTAGGTTCACGAATTGAAAACTACTGCCAACGAAACCAGGAAGGATGCTATACTTAGGTAGGTATTACTACCGCGGAAGGTATTACCACCGTGGCACTTCAACATATTTCACAAGTGATATATGAGGAGGCCCCTTTCACTGGAGAGTTTTTACAGCCAGCGTGAACACATAAAAATAATGGTTTCAGTAGGTATGCCGCCTACTTACAGTAGAACAATACATTAAATATGTTATTTACTCGTCGATGTAAAAATGGAAACGTTTAATTACTTACATCATCCGCCTTGAGAAAGTGATCTCCGGATTTTGCTTGAACATCCACATTAACATCCATGCATTGACTTATTATAATATATTATTACTGCGTAAGGACTGGGCGGACGGCATGTTAAAATGACGCCTCGAACGTGGTCCCAAAATGGTCTTTCCTAAGCCGAAGTGAACTAGTCCACGATCAGCTCTCTTCGGGTGCGGTCGTAAATTTTTTTGGAAGCTTTATTTATGTTCTTTGTACCTCGAAAATACCACGCCGCTTATACAAGGTTACATTAACGAGCAGACTACACCGATTCTCTGTATGGCGAACGCGTCGCTCAAATGTTCGGACGACCGTATCTTTAGTTTTAATATCAATGCATCCACGCCTATAATACCCGAAGGTTTCTAAGGAAAACATGTACCTACCTAATAGTACACCCACATTTCTCAGTTATGTTTAAGTCCCATATAAAAGGGGGCGAGCCTATTGCCATCAACCGGGAATATATCCAGACTATGTGGCCGCTACTGATAAATTCTTGATAGAAAAACCTAATAACACTTTGCCCAACCCGAAGTCGTACCAAGGACTTCCTGGTCAGCTGCCTCCAGTAGACCAACGAGGCTACTACTAGACTATATTCGAAACTTTGTGAATACAAAGCTCCGCGACTGAAAGCACGAAATTGTATCAGAAAGTAACAGGACCATTTTATTTCAGACTCGTTTAGCTAATATAACTGTATATTTATATATATAGACATTTCTAAAAAATATACAAGCATCGACCCAGTTCCCACAATTTATATTCCAGGATCATTCGGCGAAGTTCCAATAACACAATTACTGAACTGGACGGGTCCGCCAAAAATGTGATAAAAGTGTTCCGTAGCAAGAAATGTCGCCACTAGATATAGAACGTAATAAATTGAGTTTGTAACAAATAGACATTCCCCTGACTTATCTACGGCGGTGTCGCTAAAGGTGGCTACGGAATATGTTTAATATATGGGTTACTGAAACGACTGAAAGGATTTCCAGTTTATCTGAAAGAAATAAACCTGGGAAACTCGACTTTACTGGCAATAGACCGAGAACTATCGAATTCTTAATTCGTATGAATTCCTTCTTTAGACCACAAAGTAAGATATAAAATTCCAGTCAGAAAGAAACCCAATTGATTCAAATGTACCGGATTTCCAACGTCCGCACGGAACACTAGAAATGTATGAAAGTTTTTATCGAATAAGAACTGAGAAAATGTCTGATTTATTCCAACCTTCAAGGAATTACAGTGCTCGTAAATAATATCACCATTGAGACTGCTACGACTATTCAGAAAATATTTTGGATGAAGAATATTCCGAATAAGTTTTGTACTTTACTATTCTGAAAGGAAAATTAATTTTGTAAGTCAGAGCCAGAGAGAACATGGCAAATATTAAATTCTGTGTTATTACGATGATTGCAAACAGGTTTGAAAGTCATTTGTGCGTCAGCCTCCCCTCGTCTTAATGAGGGAAGTTATATTTATACAGTGTATTTAGATATATGTATGATTATGTTACCGTGAGCGCGCATTCTATATTTTACGGGAAATCGGGAGGGGTTCTCGGAAATCAGAATGAGATGTAGACGAGCTTATTACGTGATCTCACTGAGCTGTTTAGTAATTACGTGACACTCTTGTAACGTCATCATCTTGAAGAAAAGTGGACGATAATCGTCAACAAACAGTAAATAACTGTAGCAGTGACCAACGTTCCTTTGTCAAAGTAACAAGAGACTCTAAGCTCTAAAGTAGTACAATTTAAGGCTAATATTATTATGTAGTCCTTGCTGTTAAAATCTAGAATAAACTGAATAAAGACAGCAGTAACCGGCGCCGTTTTCTGACGTAATCAGATATCGTCTGTCTCTAGATTAGATCTTCAAAGATTTATAGTTCCCGCGGTCGCAATATTGAAGTATTTTATAGTACAAGTTACAACCCATCTGTGCAAAGCGTACACCCCGATGCTTTTATCTCGATGTTCAGTTTTTCAATTGAAATTGGCTCCTAGATATTAGTATTGGAAGATTGAGGGACCAAATGCTTAGCATTCGTAATATTATGATAGATTTATGATCGAGTTTTCTTGATTAAAGTAATGTTTTATTTGAGGTCACGGACTAGACTATTGAGGTTGATTCAATTATGAAAGAATATTATATATTTTGGAAATGTTTCGTAACTAGGAGTCTTAGGACCAAATTACTACATTGACTTTTACCATCTTTTCAATAAAACGTTGCCCCACACTAGTAATATTTCTCCTCTATCGTGGGTGCGTTCTTAAACATTTAGATTCACATACACAAATACCCAGACCTGAAACAACTGTCTGTAGGCCGTACAAACATATTTTGTTCCGTGCGAGGATCAAACCCGCGACACTGCGCCAAACGTGCCGTATTATTTACCTAGTTGTTGCCAGAGGCATCGCCGGCTACAACTCCAAAATTATCCCACGGGAAGATAAAATCGGGATAAAAAACGTATGTGTTAATCCAGGTTATAAACTATTTGTGTACCAAATTTTACCCAAATCCGTTCAGTGGTTTTTACGTGAAAGAGTAACAAACATCCATTCATCCATACTTACACACTTTCGCGTTTATTACTATTTATTTTTATTCGGTTTACATAATACATAATTACATAACACAGTCTTTATTGTATTCTCACTGCTGGGACACAGGCTTCTTCTCTATAAGAGGACGTCGGCTATAACTCACCAGTGGGTCCAGTGTGATCTAGCGGATGTCACGCTCACGTATCATCGATGTTTAATACCTAATCTTACATAATATTAGATTTAGATAGTAAAGAGATTGCGACCATGATTGTGAGCTTACATAGTACCTGGAATAATTCTTTGTATCGGAAAAATACATATATATACACCATACCCTGAAGAAAATTCTTCAGGGTATGGTGAAAAGTGGTCAAAATAATAAATACACAAAGGGTATTATTTATTAGGTATGACGACCAAGTAACTTTTAAGATCAATGCAATACTTATGAGCAGAGTTTCTAGATTCCTTTTTCCGATACAAAGAATTATTCCAGGTATATATATACTATCTAAATCTAATATTATGTAAGATTAGGTATTATGTTATAACGCCTTCGAAGTTGGCTTAACTTTGAAGACTGAATATTAAACTTTTGCTTGTTTCACTTAATATTGTTTTACACTTGGGCTTTGAAAAGGATTTCGTTGCGGAAATTAGCTGTCTTAGGTAAGATTTGAGATAACTTGATAGTAACTAATACTGTGTCTGTCTATCTTGTGTGTGTATCTACCTTCTAGTCTTATAAAAGGTAAATCTAAGAGCCGTTATATAACTCGTATCGACTTACAATAATTTTTACTAAAAAAAATCCTTTGATGGGTACTAACTTCTACGAATATATTTTATTTTTTTGCAACTAACCGTCACCAGAATTTATGTACCTAAACTTTAATATTTACATACGTTTGTGAAACTATATAAATATAATTAATTAAATTTTAATAAAGTCTAGGCTAAGAATTTTACGAAATCAATGTACCTCTAACCTAAACTCGTAAAGTTGTTTGTCATCAGCCACCCGTGTTCATAATATCATGTCAAGATATTGAAAAACTTAAACCATAACTTCAATAAAAAAAAAAATTGCCTTTCGTAATTTATTCTTATTTCTCCATTGTTGAAGTAATTTCTTCATTAAATTGCATTTTAAGCGACACAAAAACTGGGCAAGTACCACTTTACTTAAATGCAATTACAGTACAAGGCGACGATTACTAGAAAATTGGCCCCTCATAAAATATTCAACGTACAGACCTAGTTCCACAATTTATACGAACTAATGAAACCTAGTTCTGATATATTCAGCCAAGTATTAATGAATAACTTAGGGTATACATTGTCTGCGCCTACTAGGTAAAGTTTCAGTGTCATGTTTAGTAACTTTGGTTACATTTATATAAATGCTGTTCTATATCTTGATAATGGATACCAAGAATTCTATTGACATAATAATGTTCTAGACAGCAAAAGTACATCTTTTAGTATTCCTACTATCGAATTTATAACCCTTCGGGTACCTACCCATGCATGAAAGCAGTATTACATGCATCAAAAATTTCATCAATATCCAAGTACCCTCAGTAAATCCTCGACATCATGTTATCATAATAACTTTTTATCCGATCAGTAAACACTTCCGAGCGGCTGAAACAAGAAAAATAAATTATTAACCTCCACGCCAGTAATTAATAAGGGAATTAATAATTCAAAAACCATTTCCGGCATCCGTCGACACGGTCACAACCGCAGCCCATCCGAATATGTCAACCAATTTACATAATTAATCTTCCCCACCAAAGTATACTCATTAATAAAATCCCGACCTTGATTAACGCTTGCAATCCATTCTGAATTCAAACAAAACATAATTAAAATGGCGGACGACGAGCTTCCGATTGGCTCCCGAACTATGTTACCGACCAATCGTGAGGAGTCATTAAAAATGTAACGGTTTTGCATCGCTGATAATTGTTTCCGATTGATACGTAATTAAAGTGGCGTTAAGTATTCAATTGTAATAAATAATCTTATTTATAGAGTCTGGAAACTGATTATCTGTTTATCTCATTGTTGGTGATTTATTCATTTTCATTATTTATTTTGTTAACACTTCCGGAAAGTTTAATTAAACTGTGGAACTTTTCAGTAATGAAGTATTTTGTAAACCGAAACCAAATGAAGCTCAATATTTATATATACTCAACGTTGGACATGTACTCTATCCTCATGAATAAAAATCAGACTAAATGTAATCATAACTCTCTTCAAGTGTATCTGTTAAACATCCGGCTCGAAGGACCAAACAGAAGGACCCAAAATTCAAAACCATAGACAAAGAGAAGTCAAGTGGTACCCAAACAGGCTCACATTTCAAACTAATACCAACACATGCAGCCCATTAAAGTGAGCGGCAGATGCTAAGGCTGTCTTCAAATTAGGCGTTCAGACGCCGACTGCGGTTGGCTGGCGAAATAATTTCCATTCATACGCCACAAACTGCAGCGCGCTGCATCTTTACGAGCGCAGCTGGTGAAATTGTATGAAAATATAGAAAACAATGAGATGCAAACGGCAAATGTGAATGATGCTGGCGTTTACGCCTCAAAAGAGAGTTTTCGTTTAATTTTTGACTGTTCCAGTGTTACGTTTTTTTTTTAACCGACTTCAAAAAAGGAGGAGGTTATAATTATGTTCGTGTGTATGTATTTTTTTTTTTTTTTTTTTTTTTTTATGTATGTTACCTGATTTCTCCTCCATTTGTGAACCGATTCTCAAAATTCTTTTTTTATTTGAAAGAGTATACTCCTGAGGTGGTCCCATTTAAATTTGGTGAAGATCTGATCCTGATCTTCGGAGATATACAATAGAACTCTTCAAAAATAGACGGCAAATCTGTCGTGATTGCTGCAATCGCTTGGATGTTTATTGTTTACGCAACATCTTAACTTACCGTCACGCCTGTATGCTCTGACGGGGTACGCAGATGTGAACAGGACGCCCAGATTTCGAGAGTTAGGTATGTTAAGTTCCATTTTATTGCGGATAAGCCTATTACCGTGACATGTATTGTTAACAACGTAAAATTAATGAATATCAAATATTTGTAAAGGATATTACAACTAAAAATGGAAAAATAAAAAAACTTTTTTGCGAAAAATAAAACCGACTTCAAAAACACAAAAAAAGTGAAAAATAACTTTAGCTTCTGAAGTCGGTGACAAAAAAACTGAATAAAACAAACAAAAGTCACCGACTTCAGAAGCTAAAGTTATTTTTCACTTTTTTTGTGTTTTTGAAGTCGGTTTTATTTTTCGCAAAAAAGTTTTTTTGTCAAAAATGATGTTTATGTTTTACTTGTTTATAAACCAAAATCGAATCAATTTTTTTTATTTCAAACAAAAAGGTCCATACAGGTTAGTAAATAATACTTAAGTACGAACTATGTTAGGTGGTAATATATTTGGTGACTTGGTTATAACCTGCAACAAAACCATTCTAGTTGCGTAAACAAAAAATAGTTTATTGATAACAAACTCTTGTGATTACACCCGATACAAATTTTGATGTAATTTAATCGTGAAATTAATGACTCCATAATTTAAAAGTTTAATTATAATTTCTATCTCGTCGTTTTACAAAAGACCAAGCTTTGTCACGACCTCCGTTCATAAAAAATAGAAAAGCAAGCATAATTTCCTCCAGGACTTTTCAAAAAGATTTTACTTTACTGTTCTTTTCCTTGAAACTATCTCTTTTAATAAGATATTGGAGCTGGAAATTGGCTCTCTTGAATTCCCTCACAAGCTTTACATGATAAAGGGCTCGAGGCTTTGTGAGCTAAGCAAACTGTTGTCAGACACAAAGCGCCATGTTTTTGTACTACTAATTGAGTTTTAATTAGTGAATGTGTGTGTTTTTGAAGAGAGATGTAAGGGGGGAGGGTTGGGGTGTTGTTGTCAGTGGAAATGGATTTGGTGGTTTTTTATGTGCAGAAAGAAACCTCTAATAGATGTCATAGACAAGAATGTTCGATATAACCGTACATAGTTTTATCTTCTAGCATCTAACTATTATTTTTATGTGAGGTCATGTGATTACCTTGGCGATATAATATTTCAAAATATAATGCAGTCACTTGAATTTCCCTCTTTACACCACTCATTAGTTTTGGTAGTGTCGTGAGCTCATGTCAGTTAATAGATGATTGGGAAATTCAAAAAATCATTATAAACAGGCGTCGGAGAGATTATCTCGTTCGATAATAAACATTGAATGTTGAAATATTGTGACGAAGTCAACTCACGTGGTCCATGATTAATTCGGTGTTTTCTTTACGCAGCCATTTTCTCTTGCATGTCCACATTGAATTCATCTATAACTGGCACATAACAGTAATATATCACTGTATGTAAGAATCGTTGTCAGCGCTCTATATTATATTCTGCCTACCCCCGTGGATAAAAAGCGTGAGTTTATTTATTAAAAGTAAAAAGTTTTTATTTGGAACATTAAACAGATTGACACTAGTACAAAAAAAGCGACGATAGCTACAAAAGTTTATACTTACTTATTATTATTATTTATTGAATAAAAGGCCAACATGTACCAATACACACATTACAAAATAAATAACACAAAGACAATTACAATAAATACAAAAATACCATTAAATACCAATAAAATCAATAAAATTAACATTTAATACAATTAAAACAATATTTCCACATTCGCCCGTACATGTACCATGTCACAGTGATACATGTACTGGCAGTCAAATCGCTGGGCGAAAGCTCTCAGGATACTGTTCAGGCTGACCCGCACCCTGCGCGCCAGGGATGTGCACCGCTTGCGCATGGTTGTATAAAAACAATCCACGCGCGCTTCGGCGAACATCCCCGAAGCGCTACAGAAGCGAGGCAGCTCCAACAGCACCCTGAAGCATTATTATAATAATAATAATAATAATAATTTTATTTCCAAAATAAAGTACAATAAGCAAATTAATACAGCATAATAATAAATGACTATGGTAAATGTTTGTACAGGTGGGGCAATTACATTAGCACACTGATTCCCAAACTGAGACGAGCTCGTATTTCGGGACTCGGCAGCTCTCCGCTCATTAATGACATTACGATATAATCACCAGTATATTATGTGCAACATTTTACACTTATATGAAAGTATTTACCTATATGTACCTATACATTACAATTTTATATTTATGTGCTACAATTTAATAAGACTAATAAGTTCCACACTTAGTAGATGTAGCAATAAATAAATAAATTTAATTTAATTCCAATTATCAATTATATTAAAAGTATAAATTATAGTTTAATCATCAACATAACATAACATATATTTCATTTAACAATTAATAATAGTTTTTCTGTTTCTTCATAATTCAAGGACTTAAGCCAATCAATCAATTTATTTTTCAAATTATATTTATTTAGCTTGTACATTGAGATTATTTTATTAATATTGTTATAAATTCTAGAACTCAATGCGTCATATTGACGTGATGCGAAACTGGTTCTACATTGAACAGGAGGACAGACAAGTGCTCCACGTCTTTTTTGTAAAATTTTACTATCAAGGGGAAGTTGAGAATGTCGCCGAAGTATGGTACGGAGAACAAATAACTGTCTAACAGTTAATACCTGGCTTTCCCTATACAGGTCCGTAGTTGGGTAGAGGCGGGATTTGCCATGTATAACTTTCAGGACGTATCTCTGTGCTCTCTCCAATTGCAAAAACAAAGTTTTATAAGTACCACCCCAAGCAGGTATACAGTAGCACAGAACTGATTGGCAAAGAGCAACATAGACAGTATGCATTACTGACAGATCGGCAGAATGACGAAGATTTTTAAAAATATAGATTAATTTTCTTACACGCCCAGTGAGAGTATCAACTTGAGTGCTCCAGTCCAATCTCTCATCAATTGTAACACCCAGGTACCTTATGCTGGCAACATTTAATAAACGTGGGCATGAACAACCGATCACTGAATCCCTGCAAAAGTGAGCCGTGATTGTTGTGGTTTCAGGTGGGGGTGAAGGAGAATTTGGGAGATAAAAACGTATAAATTTAGTTTTACCAATATTTAGAGTTAATAGATTAGAAGACAGCCATACCATTACTTCCCTGAGGTTATTTTCGGCCAGTAACTTGGCTTCCAACCAGGTTTTTGCATAAACTAATAATGCTGTGTCATCAGCGTAGGTAAAAATGTCACAACTATCAAGCTTCATGTTACAAAGGTCGTTAACATAAATTAAGAACAACGTAGGGCCGAGTATACTTCCCTGTGGGACTCCATATTCAATCTGCTCCTCGTCACTCACAACATTATCAATTTTCACTACCTGAGTGCGATTAGATAGGTAATCTTTGAATATTTCCAGTGCCAGACCTCGAACCCCAATGCGCTCCAGTTTGGATAAGAGTATTGGGACAAAAACCGTGTCAAACGCCTTCGATATATCCAGGAATATACCAAAGCATCTGTAGCCACTATCCAGTCTATTAACTGCTGCATTACTGAAGTTGGTTACAGCGTCTTCAGTTGATATGCCAGATCTAAACCCATATTGCCTGTTAGAAATTATGGAAAAATTTGTGAGGTACTTTGTCAAACAATTATTAAGTATTCTTTCAAAGATTTTGGACAATGCACTCAACACCGAAATTGGTCTATAATTTGTGACATGTTCTCTGTCCCCGCTCTTAAATATGGGAGTAACTAAAGCTTTTTTCAAGCTGTTTGGGAAAACTCCAGTAGTTATTGAAAGGTTGCAAACATGTGTTATGGGTGCTACTAAGACTTTCTGTGAGAGTTTAATAACTGAAGCTGGAATATTGTCCCAACCTGTCGCACAGTTACTCCTAAGCGATGTAATAATCGCTGACACTTGTTCCTCGTCAACCGGTTCAATCCCAAGTGAGTTACATTGTGAAGCTTTAACTCTATTATTATGAGTTGTTGGGGTATCATCAGGAGGAACCAACTTAGAAGCAAGGTCTTTTCCAATATTAACTAAATAACTATTGACGCAGTTTGCCGAGAGTTTCGCACTAGCTGACATTTGCAAGAGTTCAGTTGCTGACGGTGCCTGACACTTTCTATTTGTAATTGAATTTATAACATCCCACATTGCTTTTGGATTATTTTGAGCTTTATGAAATTGGTTCTTTTCATATTCATGTTTTAACTTTCGAAGAAGAGAATTACAAAAATTGCGGTATCTTTTATACGTGACCAGAAGAATGCTATTATCAATATGCTTCTTAACATTAAGATGCATTTTATCGCGGTTCTTGATGCAACGGAGCATTCCCTCAGTGATCCAAGGTTTTAAGATGCGTGTACGCCTGCTTATTTTTTTTTGTGTTGCGTACTTAGTAACCACACCCTGGATGACTGAAATCAACTTATCAGTAGCATTATTAGCATCAGTTTCATTTATGATCGGGCTGAAGTCACATTTGTCAATATTATCCTTAATAGAGACATAGTCTAAGCGAGTTGTGAACTTTTGACAGTTACGGTACAATTTCTTGTGATGTTTTAAACATAGAATGATAGGGAGATGGTCTGTGATATGAGTCTCAAGTACTATAGCTGTTACTGACGTCTCAGTCTTTAGCAATATGTGATCCAAACAATTACCAAGTCTAGTAGGAAATACATGTGCTGGTAACAACCCCAAGGAAGCGGTCAGTAGAAGGTATTCACTGGAGTTTCGATCAACATTGTTCTTTTCCTTAATATCAACATTGAGATCCCCAATAACAGCTACATTTTTAAAAGATTTTAAAGTACACATTACAGCCTCTAAACTGGAATAAAACTTGCTTAGATCCGTACGAGATGGAGACCGATAAATACCTATGATTGCTGTATTACCCACAATACAGACAAGACAATTGGCATCCTGAAAAGATGGTTCAGATATAACACATCCAAGTCCATCTCGTACGTACATCACAACTCCATCGTTTTGTGTTAGGTGGTTGGTTGTGGCATGAGATGAATAATTGACAAGGTAAGGTGGTGAGACAGCCCCTTTTAACCAACATTCTGAAAATATGATCACATCAAAATCGAACTTTATCATAGACAGCATACATACAAATTGATCAAAATTCTTGTTAATGCTTCTGATGTTAATATGTATAATTTTTAAATTAGAATTTGGATTTTCAACAAGCTCTGAGCATTGATCTGGTATACAAATGTGGGAATTACCTACTTTAAAGTTATCAATTTCATTAGCTATATCAATTTCATTAGTCATTTTTAACGATATTATTTACTCTAAAAAACAACGAAACCTGCATTATGCGATAATAGAAATAAAAAATGTTAATTAAGTGCCTACGAAATGTTACAAGTTTACGCTGCAAAGGCATGTAGTACAGAGAAATGTCAGTCACCCTCTTCAACTTTTTAAAACAATATTTAGCGTTTATGACATATACTAAGTGTAATTGGCTAAAGTCACCCAATTCAGATTTATTTAATTTTACTCGAATCTTAATAATGTGTAAATTATTACAAAAAAAATTAAAAAACATATTTTTACTAAGAGAATACCTACGACTATTGACGCTATTATTCGAAACTGAATTCAACATGAGTAGTCATTGTTTGGATTCCAATTCCAAAAGACACTGTTCAGTTTTTATAATATGTACTTCCTTTGTATCACTACTTTTGCGTATTAAGATTTTCCCATTCGATACCCAACAGTAATTGTGGTTATTACGTTTAGCGAAATCACGAGCAAGATAGAAAAGCCTCTTTAATGTTGGAGAGAGATGTTCATCAACGTAGATGGGTTTGCGTTCTCCAGTAATGCCAATACTTTCAGTGTTCAACTTCTCCTTGATATTGCGTTCTTTGTTGTAGCTACGTACTGCATTCAAAAAGTTATTTTTGAAATGGACCGTAGCAAATTCAATAAGTATTGAGCGGGTAAGACCAGGTCTTCCAGGTAGCCGGTAAATATCGCGAATATTGGAGCCGGAAACGTCCATCTGTATGGTCTGTCCCAAGCGCGAGGCAACCTGAAGAAGGTCATTTAGTTTCTCGTTTGGTATAGCTGGTACGTTTCTGATTTCAACTGCTGATGGGCGACACTTAAGTTGAAGTTCTTGAACTTGGTTTTCAAGTTTACTAATGCAGTTACCGTTTTCTTGTTGTTGTTTTTCGAGTAGAGATACCTTGACCAAAACTTCCTCGTAATCCTGATCCATCGAAACGATCTTCTTCTCTATGTCACTATTGGTCTGTTGCACGTTGGAACATTGAAGCTTGAGATGCGCGACCTCAGTAACCAACTGATTTAAGGTTTTTTGTTGTTCTGACTTCCAATCTTCAAGCATAACCATTAATTCATTTTTAAAATCGGTTAAGAAGGACTTTGAAGAGTCATGTTCGTCTGATGGAGAACCGAAAATGCGTGGACGTTTATGTCGGGAAGTTATATTTCGACACAACTCGGTAGTACCTTCCATCGCTGCTGGCAAGTCCGGATCAGATTTTGATTGCGCATGCACTAATTTACTCTTAGGCGTGGACATCCTGAAATCGCGTCCTGCGAGCGCCTAAGAAATAATCAATCAATAAGTTGTTAGATGCGCAGGCACAATTGATTGCTATACAGTTCTTTGTAGGCGCTTAGGTTGCCGCTACACGTCGTAGCAAGATGTTCGTAGGCGCAGCGAGGTCGTAGCCCGTCGTAGCACTCGTTGCCGCACGCGACACCGGGAGTCGTAATTCACTGATCGCGCTACGTGTTTATTTGGCTCGATGCGAACAACACTCGACTGCCAATTCACGGGTCCCAAGTTCAAACCACGGCACAACGTCCAATAATAATTCACTTTTAAGTTTCGAAACTCCGAGATATGAGCTGTCTCACTCTAGTCACACCCACTGGGAGGAGTCCGTCCATAAAAACTCCACAAGAGAGACAAGGAATATGATTTAGCAAAAACCACCAATCACAAATTAAGTTACTTGGAATTTAAACAAAAGTTCACACATTAGTTACACACGTCCACCTCGCGTCGCACCGAGCGAAGAACTCTCCATTATTGTATTGGACGCGTAGAGCGTTGTACTGCTTTTGCGTATAATCCACCCACAGACTGCTCGTGTAGAAGGACGTGCAAAATGCCCTGAATAGGGTGATCTTGACGTCTCTTGAACAGCGAGCAAATCTGCGAGCTATCATATTCGCACGAACAGACAACGCTCTATGCTCCCTTTCTATGTCATTATCGTCTTATAACTGTGTCGCAGCTATCATCCACTCCAATCTCTAGCCCGTACCTACATTAAACATTCTTAAATAGAAAACGTGACCTTTCAAAATGCACCGAATGGAATTTACATCAAAAGGATAGCAAACAGCTCACTTCCCGTACGCTTGGATATGGCGACGCAATCGCATGATCGCAAATCCATACATTGCTGCTAACGTAGCGAACCTTACAGCCCTCTCGGTTCACGCGAAATGTATTCACACATAAAGATCCCCACTTTACCAAGTGACCCGGAAAATCGTAGGCAAAAAAAAATCACATTACCCATGTATTATTTTGAAAACTGTGTTTTCTGTTCAATGTCCTCCGATAACTTTGGAAATTAATGGAACTTTTTGCAGTAACATGTTTTCTGGGAATAATTAATATTTGGAATAACGATGACAAAGTAATTTATAGAAGGGTTCCAAAGATAATTACAATGTTCTCTGTAAAAGCTTGTGGTTTGTTACACGTTTTCATATTCAAACGTAATAATCACATCGTCAATATAAAATAAATACAGACAACCTATTAATGAGTGAATCAAGAATTGGTTTACTCTCTTCTCTAACTTGGTTTAAGCGGGTGAAATTATACAATTCGTACATGAATCGGAAAAATAAGAAGTGCATGTCTTTTTTTTTTGGCGGGTGGAAAATCATCGAATAATCCCTCCCGCTCTTGGGCAAAGCGAAAGGGAGTGTCAGACTTCTACTGACTAAAAACCACCCATGTTCCTTTTTAGCCCTTTATGTCGAGGCCGCGGTATCTCTAGCAAACAACCCGCAGCCCCCAAGGGCGTCGGCCCATGCGGGCCCCTTCCGGGCCCCTTCCATGTTGCTGATAATTATCTTCCATGTTGCTGACATCTAGAAGTGCGTGTCTTTGGTTTGAATTTGAGACTTAGATTTGGCAGTCCGATTATCACACCATTAAGCTATCAATGCTTGAGTCGGTAATGGGTCCACCATTGGGGTCAGTTCCTGGAAACTACCCATTCCATATGACAACACTGCCACATAATCTTGAAATATACAACCCGTTCGTCAACAAACGAGTACAAAAACTTCAACAAAAGCTCACGAACACAATCACCGACTTCCTCTAACACAGAGTAATCACCAGTAAACTCCGACCGTATCGAAATAATCTCAAAGAAATTCCTCGTTCCTCCGCCTCACATGTGATTATTCAGCAAAAGCGCAAAGAGCGGGCCGATCAGTAAATATTTAAAATTCTCCGAGCGAAAGTTCTCGAAGGAACGCGACTTGAATATTTTAAGGTTTCAACGTTACTTTCATATGTGTTCGTAATTACCTGCAGAGAAGGTGTGCTGTACAGGAAGTAGGAAGGTTGGAGGAGTGCGTTCTCTGTTTGTGAATTAGTGAAGCGTCTTATAAAAGTTAGATCGTTGATAAATAAAATAATTAGTCTGTTTCTTTTTGTAAACACGGTTTGTTTACTTGTTTTAAATGCTCAATATATTTAACAAACTGAACATTGTACTAGGTACCTACTTTAAAAATTCTAAATTATGTTAATTTTTAACTCCTACTCGCCACTGCACTCGTTTGAAGGTCAGAAATTATCCAACGGGGACATCCAACCAAGATAATACATAACCCAGACCCTAACCCAGATCTTTGTTTACTTACATGCCGAACTTCATCCAAGTCCGTTCAGCCATTAAGGAGTAACATAATATATCAGTTCACGTTGTCATTTATAATTATAAGATACTAAGCTCATGTTAATTCATTGACATGCTCCTACTCAAGCTAATGAATGAGCCGATTGAAATCAAGATACTCTCACATACTCCTCAAAGTTACCCCCATAAGACATAACCCCCACCCCCCACCCCCCACCACACACTCAGTAATTATTGACGGGGGAATAAAGTTATCAAGTCGCATTTAACTTAAATGTTCCATTGGCTCTATTGTCGACAGATTTAACTGTATTAATTCAAAGCCAGTTTAAATTTGACAGTTTAAGACTCGTTAGAACAGGATTTCTTTGAAATGGAGGAGATATGTATTCAATTAGGTATTCAAACTGCTTTGAATATATATTAATTTGCTATGTGAGATGTAAAGCCTTTTCTACGTGTGGATCGGTGAGATTAAGGGATTATAATTATTTAAAGGGTTGAAACAGCTTGCTTGAATAGATAACTTAGAGGATATTATTATGTCAGCTGAGGTAGATGAAAGCAGTTTTAGTCGTAGGTGTAATTTAGTACATTTCGGTACTTCATAACATCACAACTGTAATCTTCAAAGGGATAGGCACATTTTACCTGTTATGTTTAAGTTTCATGTAATAGGGGGCGAGCCTATTGCCATCAACCGGGCACAAATCCAGCCTGCTACCTACTGAGAAATTCCTGATAGAAAAACCTAATAACATTTTGCCCAACCCGGGCATCGAACACAGGACCTCATGCTCAGAGTTGCGCTTATGACCACTACACCAACGAGGCAGTCAAAAATTGTGATAATTGGTTTTGAAGTTATGAGGGCACAGATGAACATAAATATGTACATACATCTGCCTAGCCTTTTCCCAACTATGTTAGGGTCGGTTTCCAGTCTAACCGGATGCAGCTGAGTATCAGTATTTTACATGGAGCGACTGCCTATCTGACCTCCACAATCCAGTTAATACTAGGTAATACGATACTCTTTGTTAAGACTGGATGTCAGAATTTCAGGTCACTGACTACCTGTAACGACCGCCAAATATCTATATATGGCAGCCGGGACCAACAGCTTAACGTGCTTTTTGTGGCACGGAGAAAACTCGGTATGTCGGGCTGTCACCCATCCACAGACCGACCTAGGCAAGCACAGCTTTACCTAGAGATCAACCCGAGTGGCAGTTCTTATTAAGCCACGAGCTCCTACAAACAAACACACAACGACACACATACATCCCGGTTAACTGATGGCCACTGGAAAAATTCTCTTGCCACCTATAAGAAACTGTACAAAAATATAATTGGTTCTTTTATCCGGAGACATGGGTTCTGGAGGTCAGACAGATTACACTCCATTCAAAACACTAATGTCAGCTGCATTTGGTAGGACTGGAACCCAATCCCAACCCCAACATAGAAAACTGGTCAAGTGCGAGTCGGATGTTTCTTTTTTAAGTTTCAGTTCCATGTATGGGAGGCCCCCCTGTTTACTTACGAAACCCTAAAAAGGCTAGGCAAGTGGTGATATCCGGAGATATGACCGCAGTACGTTTAACTTTTAGCTCGACTACACTAACTCGACACAGCAATACTTTTAGCTCGAGAAATGGTCTGCCGGAACACATGTAAAACTTTATCATGTACAGTTTATTCCGAAAGGGCCATTGCTTATTTTAACTCGTCCATTTTCCACGTGGACAAAGCTTTACACCCATTTTAATTGCCGTCCTCGTCTAAACGGCACATTTGTATTTTTTTACATTACTGCCGTTTTTAACAGCGGCTCTCAATGTTAAAAACTCGTCGGGTACACACGTTTTAAAGTAAAGTGTGTCTCAAATGTTTAACGATAGAGACAAAATAATTTAACATAGTTACATTGAAATTTGATTCAACAGGTACATTCATAGAACTATGCATTATAGGTAATCACTACATAGTATAAAACAAAGTCGTTTTCTCTGTCCCTATATCCCTATTTATGCTTAAATCTTTAAAACTTCGCAACGGATTTTGATGCGGTTTTTCTAAAAGATAGAGTGATTCAAGAGAAAGGTTTTAGTATACAATTTGACCGACCTCAACTCGGTTGAAGCCGCGGGCATCAGCTAGTTATTTATAATACACTTTTTCATGGCACATGTGTATTTGAGTTGAATTATTTCTGATTGTACATAAGAAATTTCTGAATGCGAACATTTTTTTTTAAATTGTTCTAAAGACACCAAAAAAGAATTTAAATTCAATCATCCAAAAACTAACCCTCACATTTTATAACTCGGAAGATAAGAAAGAGGGGGGATGAGCAAATGATTTAAACAAGTTTAAAAGCCACTGAGTTAAAACATTAATTCGCGGCCAACAAACCGCTCGTTAAGTAAAAACGGGTGAATTATAGAGGGACAGGTAAACCGTGTTAACGAGTTTAGCCCGGCCCAGGACCGATAAATAACAACCGATAACGCTGCGACGCTAGGGGGCGCTTTGTTCTCAAATAAATCGGCGGAAAATTGAAGCCATACCGAGCTGTAACGGTAAATTAACATGAAAATAT
This sequence comes from Diarsia brunnea, assembly GCA_949774965.1. NCBI lineage: Eukaryota > Metazoa > Arthropoda > Insecta > Lepidoptera > Noctuidae > Diarsia > Diarsia brunnea. Next base: position 948,167 of record OX459005.1, on the reverse strand, counting down.
ATTACCAGATAAGTGTTAATTATCGCTCACGTTTTTCTTTAGATAGAGATACGTTGTATATTTGTATGAAAGTGTTTTCGGAAATGAAACGCTGTTTGTTTCGTGTTTATTTGTTGTTGTTAAATATTATGGTAACACGAGTTGTGATCGTACGGATAACAGTTGGAATTATTATGCGGACATGGTTTTGGAATAAGGATCCGAATTTTCAAACTTTTCTTTGAGGGTAATTCGTAAAATAATACTTTTACACGCCACAAGACATTATGTTTTAAAGCTATACATATAAGATCGGTATTTCCAGTCCGATACCAAAATAAACTCTTAGATCACAGTGTAAATAAAATCCAAGAATAAAGCTGTTATTTATTATGCTCCAAAAAGCGATACTGCTAAGCTGACGCATCTTTTAAGCCGCATTAAAATAGTTAAGCTTTCTACGATAGACAACAATGTCAGCCATTTCAATCATTTAAATTCAACATGAGGAACGAGTACCGTAACCAACAAGAAGTAATTAAGGCTTAGTACGCCTAAAGCTTTTTACTCCCGAGTCCCATTTCCCATTCTAAATTACGACATGTGTTTCGATTCTCCAAAACACGAAATGTGTTCATAACGCTTTAGATATAATTGGATGGGCACCTATCTGTGAGAAATCGTCGTATTCCTCACGTTACTTTTGACACAATAAACACATAATTTACATAAATTTCCATGTACTCCGAATTCTTGTGTGTTCTTTGACTCATATACACCAATTCATTTGTCTTGAAGCAGTCGCTCAAACGATGCACATTGACACCGATTCTTTTGTTCAAAATAAACTATAAAAAGCATAGTATAGTAACACACAAGTCAAAGTCAAGTCATATTAATTTGTACAATTGCCAGCCAGGAACAACGGCGATGTTTCTGAAGCCTGAAAGAAACTCGACATTGAATACGTGGTCATGCATCCACGGACCAACCTAGACAAGGGCGGCTGAACCTGAAGATCGACCCTAGTTGCTGTTGTTATTCAGCCACATACTCTCACAAAATAAACCACTTTATAAAAAATACAAGGCATACCTGATTAGACCCAGTAGTAAGAGAGTCAGCAGGCTAATTCACGTAACTAAAGAAGTGCAGTTTCAGTGCAGTTTAAGTTAAGTTACGATCAAAACAACGCTTTTCGTATTCTCTACCGATGTCAGCAGCTGTCATACACGCTCGCGTCAACAGTCGGCATTCTACTGCTGCGCGTCTTTTGTGCGTGTTTCGAAACGCAACATGATCGGTATTCTACTATTCGTTTGACGTCTCAAAATGACAGTTTAGAAGTTTCAAATCGATCAACGTGCAGTTTTGGTTACGCACAAGATAAGTTCCTCGTTATTTACTTTTGTTGGCATAAAATTGTATTTTATGTCAATAAAACTGTTTCTAATTGATTATTGTATGTAAACAAGTTAACTACAAGTCGTTTTCAATAAAATTCTAAAGGATTTTGTTTTACTTTTTGGGTAATATGAGTTTCCAACTTAGTTTGAGAATTTTATCCCTCGCTGCCGAAATTGATGACCGAGAACGTCGTCAAGCAGTAGGCTAATTCACGTAATTTTATGACGAAGAAGTTGTAGTGCAATTGCATCTATCGTCTGAGCAAGAACTTGACCCGGCAATTGATAACCAAATTATCAACATTTATTCCGAAGGAGAGAAGGAAAGATGGTTTAAGTGTACAGACAAAGGTTAGTGAAACCTGTTTATCTATAGTAATTTAATAAAGCTGAAGAATTTGTATGTTTGAACGCGATAATCGGTAGAACTACCATTCAATACAAAATTCCTTGATGGTTATAAGCCATTTCAACATCACGCTATGACTCTCAGGAGCCGAGTAAACTTTTATTTACTCTATGGAGCCGAGTGTGGTTGAAACCGCGGGGTACATCTAGTATTGGAATTAAATAATGCAAAATACGTTATACTTGACTTTAGGTAGTAAATAATTGGATGACTTTCAGGTTCTCATAACACTAGCTTTCTTGGCGAGCGGATCTTATCAGACTCTGGTGGGCCAAAGCAGGTGCCATGGAGTATCACAGCCCACTGTGTCGAGAGTGTGTAGTTTGTTTGTCAGCCAAATTTTAGCAAAATATTTGTTTGATTGTGAATCAAAACATAATTTGTTTGTTTATATAGTAATAAAACCGGCCAAGAGCGTGTCGGGCCACGCTCAGTGTAGGGTTCCGTAGATAATAAAATATTATGTAAACGAAGTTAAAAAAAAATACGGGCAAATGAAACTTGACCTCTGGATTGTATAGGCGCTCATACGATTCAGGGACCAAATTATATTGGTTAACTGCAGTTTCCATCTGTTGTTTCCATCCAAGTTCAAAATAATTTTCCTAGAAAGTCCTTATAAAGTTCTACTTTTCAGATTTTTTTCGTATTTTCTAAACTTATGGTTCAAAAGTTAGAGGGGGGGGACGCTTTGTTTTTTACTTTTGGAGCGATTATTTCCGAAATTATTGACATTATCAAAAAATGATTTTAGTAAACCCCTATTCATTTTTAAATACCTTTCCAACAATATATCACACATTAGGGTTAAAATTAAAAAAAAAAACACTTCCCACTTTACATATAGGGGGGCTACCCTAATAAAACATTTTTTTCCAATTTTTATTTTAGCACTTTGTCGGCGTGATTGATACACATATTGGTCCCAAATTTCAGCTTTCTAGTGCTAACGGTCACAGAGATTAAGCGAGGACGGACAGACAGACAGACAGACAGACAGACATGGCGAAACTATAAGGGTTCCTAGTTGACTACGGAACCCTAAAAAGCACTAAAATGTGTACTGGGGTTATTATTTTAATATTATAATAACGCCATATTCATTGAAATGTAATCGATTCTATTCGATTATTTAGTGAGTAAAATTTTTTCTCTCATATGGCCACACCATAAGTAAGTTTGGTTGTCGTACAGTTGACGTGCAGTTTACGCGCAGCTTACGCGCAGTTCAAAGTTTACAAGAATACCGTTTATCGCTCGAACTTGAACTTAACTGCAATTGCACCACAACTTCATCGGTGCGTCATAAAATTACGTGAATTAGCCTACAGAAATATCTTATAACTTTTTTCAGTGTGCAAACTTTGATGCCAAAAAAACAACAGTTGCTGCAGCTGCAGCTGACATAGATATGACATACATACTTTGTTTGTAAATTCTGCAAACCTTTTTTTTTTGGCGGGTTGAAAATCATCAAATAACCCCTCCCGCTCTTGGGCAGAGCGAAAGGGAGTGCCAGACTTCTACTGACTAAAAACCACCCACGTTCCTTTTTAGTTCCACTTCTTAGCCCTTCATGTCGAGGCCGCGGTATCTCCTTCGAACAACCCGCAGCCTCGACGGGCGTCGGCCCTTTCTTCCTTGACATCTCTTTGAGGCGCGTGTGGAACACGAACGCGCCGGCGACACGGCCTGTCGTCGTCATAAGACGGACGGACGTCGAGCTAGTCCATCACTCACCGTCCACAAGCCCGCGTCTACGGTGGCCGGAAGCCGTCACTTGACCCTCGACGCCCGGAGCGTTTCCCGCGGCGGCTGGGACGAGAGGTTCTCTCCCTCTCACGTTCCGCCACCTCCCTCGCTAGCATCATTGCTTGCCGGACGCGAGAGGTCGCCGCCACCGATCGCCGCTACGAGGACACGGCGGGGCTCCGCCCAAGCGGGGCAGACCTCCACGGTGTGCTCCACCGGCCGATCCTCACAATGGTGACATCCGGGCGTTTCCTCCCGCCTGATTCGGTGCAGGTACCTCCCGAAACAACCGTGTCCGGTGAGGACCTGCGTCATACGGAAGGAGAGGGCGCCGTGGCGCCTCTCAAGCCACTCCTCAAAGAAAATTCTGCAAAACTTAGGTAGGTTTACCTGATAAGTAAGTAGGTAACCACTCATGAAGTGACTAACAAAAACTAACAATAATTCGCGAATTGAGGTTGCGGTGTCTTTGGAATTATACTCGTACCTTGACACAAGATTCTTAAAGATGACACGAAACACGCTCACACTGTGACACAATTCCTTCGATATCAGAAAAAATGAAGGCAAATATTTCCCCAGTAACAACAAGTAAATATCGTTGGCTGTCTGAAACATATCTCCAATTTCCGCACACTTCAATCTGATAGAAAAAATGGCGTTGTGAAAAAACCACTCAATGGAAGGTCGTCGTTTCATTTTCGGGAGCATGCGTTACCGAAAATAGCTTGCGTGGCAAATGTGTATGTGTTTATCTGTGATCATCGGAATTGCTCGGTGCGTATCGATTTTTTGACAGAATATTGTGTTGTGTAAACCTCAAAGGGTTAAGCATAGGTGTACTCGCTCGTGTCGTCTCTCTAGAATAGGGTACAATATGTAACTTAAACATCTGTCTAAAATGGGATTACCAGAATGGTTATACTTGTAACATGCTTGTAACCTTCATATTCTGAATTTCATATAAGTTTTTAAACTGACATTGTTAATATCAATATTTCGCTCTGGGTGCGGTTAAATATCGGGAACTCAAAACAAATAGTAAATATGGTAAATATCCCGATTTCAGTGTTAAAATATTACAACGCCCAGTCTAGATCAGCAGTATTTTCTCCCAAACATAAAATTCACCGAATTAACCCAAGCATATGCGCACCGAAGCTCTTAATTTACTACAAAATATACCTAAGGCCTACTCAGAAAACTTTATAGACTGAAGGAAGCAGTTATTATTTACTGCATAAGCGAATACCATTACGATATAACTGAATGTGTTTTTACTGCTTATTTGTTCAGTACGGTGGTAGTTGGGACTTTTTTATGACGTAATAAACGTGAAGTCTATATGCATATATCATATTGACACTCACTATTTCATTCGCAACGTATGCCATTGATGTTTATTTTATTCAGTCATGGTTATTTTATTTTACGAGATGTTTTAATATAAAGTACGTCCAGTACTTTATATTAAAACATCTGTTGCCACTGTTACGAATGATATGGTAAGAAAGGAGGTGTCTCATGTGATGACGAATGAAACAGAGAAGTATGGAAGAAGAAAACATGTTGCGCCGACCCCAAATAAATTGGGATAAGGGCAGGAGAATGATGACGATGATGTAGTCAGTGACGATTTTTTATTTAAAAACACTTTTACACTTGTGCCAACCAAAGAAGGAATATTGGAAAATTCACAGTAATAAATTATCTACTTAACTCCTTTATCACTATTTCTTTCATCCTCATTATTTTAAATGTGGTCATTTGAAACACAAAATTCATGAACCGATGACAAGAATCTTGTTACAATAACATGTCGACGTTTTTCTTTGCTTGGCTTATAAAAATGTTTACAAAGAAAATTATAGACGTCTCAATTTTTTTAACAAAAGAAAGAATTACAACTAAAAACATTACTAACTTCAACCAATAACATTCTCACTAACAAGAGCAAACCACACTCAAATCATTTACCGACCGGTTGTGGTGCAAACACAAATATTGTTATTCTTCTGATAGAACATAACAAACAGTCACAGCTCTAAACAGACGCTGGTAACAAATTGTTACCCGTGTCAGTGGTTTAAGGGGGAAGCTGCAAATTACCGGTAAAGGCAAATTAATTATTGATTCAAATTTTACGTTATGTTTAAGATTAAAATAAAACACCGCAAACAGTGTAATCACCTGAAGCGGCGTAGCGTCGTGAGAGACCCATGTGACGCATGTGTGTTGCCGTAAGCGAGGCCCAACGGCTTCTTGTACAAATACGTGTTAAATGACAAAAAAACATAGTCTATAAACAGACACCGCGGTACTGTTATATATATGCACCATGTGTGAAAAGGGCTGCATAGTAACCAATACAATACTGATAACCGCCCAAGGCCTAGAGCGGCAAGGCTTCAATTACACACCCGATTTTTTGAAAAATCAAAGTTCAAAAAAACGCCAGTGTGAAAGAGACCTTACAGCTCTAACCATCCGTTCGGTAACAAAATGTTACTGAAACAACTGTCGTGTCATATTGTCAGTGATGCCATATTACGGCTTTCTGTGTCGAGTTTCCCGTTTTCTTTAAGGTTATTCTCATTCGAATGTGTTACGAGCTCTGTCTGCTGAAAGGATATGATACGATCTTAAAGACTTGAATTTGTTACACCTTTTGAGACTCTTTACCTACATACGTGTCTTCAGGATGTTTTTGTATTTCGAAATTGTCTTTTTAGTCGTGAATTACGAGCCAACCAGAACATGACTCTGAATTAAAATGGTAGCCTCTGTAAGTCGACTATAACTAATTACAACTCAACAAGGACAAAATAAAAAGAAATTAATCAAGTCCAGTACTCATTTTTAACCTATTCCCAAATACATAACTTCGCGAAGGAAAGGAAAAAAAGAAACACGCAAATGAATGTTAGCAGTAAAGTAATTAATAAAAACTCTGTAAATTAAAGCTGACAAAATTAATGGCCACTTCCTCTAAGAAACTCTTTCATAATTTCCTTTTTTTTTGCGCATAATTACTATGGCCAAGGTCAGGGGCATTAGGAAAAGTAACAACGGTTACGGAAGGTCTTCGTATTTTCCTGTCCAAGTATCTATGGTTTTTGCTACTGACGTATGTTGAGAGGGATCTCTAATGATTGAGGTCATTAGAAGAACATGATTTATTCATGCAAGGGTTGTTTCGTTGATGTGAATGGGTTGTGTATGGGTACCCCGTAACTTGTGGAGGTCAGCTGCATTCACTGGAAGTTGCCTCTAGCATAACATCACGCCTTGTAATCCCCGAAGGTGAGGCAGCAGAGGTGTAGGTACTTATCAAGTACACCCACATTTCGCCAGTTACCTATGTTTAAGTCCCATATAATAGGGGGCGAGCCTATACCCATCAACCGGTCACAAATCCAAAATCCATGGCTACTACTGCAAAAATCCTGATGGATTGACCCAATTACACTTTTGAAACATAGCACTTCAATATAAGGTTATGATTTGGTTGTGTTTCACACAAAAAAAAAGAAAAAATCTATGTTATTCCACTAATCACCATGCAGTCACCAAACTTCACCACTTGTAGTAACCAGAACATTAGCAAGAAACCAGCCATCAGCTAAACTTGCGATCTAACAAGAAGGTTCAAGTTTTAACGATGTTACCCTCTCCGTCTCAGTGTTGTCATAGTTTAATTATTATTATACCAACTTGATAAATATTATGCTTGGATGGGTGTGCAATGTTTCAGTAAAGTTCCGTAACAAGCTATTCTTTATTGTGGGGCTGGGAAAAGTGGGGTTGCATTAAGAGCCTCGGCGATAGGTAATGCACGTCCGTAACCTATTTACAACATAGGTACATTTTATTGAAGGAATAGAAAAGTATGCTGGTTTTTTTTACTTTATTGATTTATGGGGTGCTTCCACATGGATACCCTACTGTATGTATTTATAAATGGGTTTTTTAAAACATACATTGGGTACCTTCCAAGGTATAAATTCGTACTAATATTATTTATTATTTTGTAAAATAAGTAAGTAGCGTTAAAAAAAGTTAAATTAATTAATTTGCGTTCCACAATGTAGTTTTTAAAAGGTGTTAAAAAAGGTTTTGATCAAGGAACAATCATTATCCTTGCATAGTTTAATGAAATGCGGAAACTGCAAAATATTTCTCCCACGACAACGCTCTCACGCTCTTCACAAAAGTAAGTATTATAAAAAAACCGGCCAAGTGCGAGTCGGACTCACTCATAAAGGGTTCCGTACCGCGTTCCTATAAAAACGGCATAAAAAATCATGTGAGCCCCCTTAAATATTTGTTTATTTTATTATTAAAGTAAAACTACAACTGAGTATTTTGTGCATATTTCAAGAGCCTACCTGTTGCCATTATTGATATCGCGCAAAAAAGGGCAAAAAAATTGCGTTTGTTGTATGGGATCCCTCAATTTTTTTAAGCTATTGCATAGCTTCTATCGCGGGCCTTGAGCGTGGGGACCAAATCCAGAAATTCCGTAACGAAAATAAAAACTTAACACCTCCCACTTGACAAATTGACACTTGACAATGACTTTTTGAAATATCACGCTTGTCTCTTTAGTTCAGCAACCCGCCTTTATGTGGCATTGGTTGTATTGGAAAACTACCGTAATCAGCTGTTTGTGAGAAAGTATATAGGTGTATAGGTATTTATCATCTATGTACAACAGTGAATATCTGTACTCGTATAATTTGTGTACAAAGTGTTTTAAATATGAATAAACAAAGTGCATTTATTAATATCAAAGAAAAAAAAACAAAGGAAAAAAAATATTGCATTAATAAAATAAATAATTATAATTGCATAAGTTGATAAAAAATGCTATGCAATAGCTTTACCGCGGCAGTCTCCGAGTGCCACACGTCTTTTTTATTTTGTTTTTAGTATTTGTGGTTATAGCGGCAACAGATATACATAATTTGTGATTTTTTTAACTGTCTAGCTATCGTGATTCTTGAGGTACAGCCAGACAGACAGACGGACGGTCAGACAGAAGGACGGACAGCGAAGTCTTAGTAATAGGGTCCCGTTTTTACCCTATGGGTACGGAACCCTAAAAAGTAAAGAAATAGCTAATCTAGGTGCAAAAGTAAACATTTAACTTGAACAGGGACCATAAACTATCTCCGAAAAAGCATTTAACTGAATTCCCACGCAAAACTCCCAAATACGAGACAGCAGAACTACGTACAAACTACGAGCCGCGACGTCCAAGAAACAGTTTCGCGTTTTCACTTCAAATGTATTTCCGGAGTTGAGTGGACGTCGGACGCTAAAAGCGAAGTACAAATAAATATTTTAAGGAAGCACTTAGCCGGCCCTGCTGTAAGCCAATTTGTAATGTTTTATTATGGAGCCGCTTTTACTTCGATTCAATAGAAGTTTCTTCGTGTGTCCGGATTTATTGGAGTGATTTGATTGTAGTTTTGTTTGCTTTGAAAGTTCAGTTGTTTGAGTTGTTTGCTGGACAAATATGGGTTGTTGGATTTTTGTTTTTTTTGTCATTGGGGTAAATTAGTTTTGTTATAGTTTTGCTGAACAAAGTTTTCGCTAAAAGTTACTTTGAGTAATTTGAATAAAATTTAACTATTACTTGAAAAAAGTTTGTATTTGAATTGCATTAAAAATATCCTTTGAAACAAAACTTGTCCATTTAATTTAGCAAAATAATTACAAATCAGATGAGATAAAATAGATAATACTTAGGTACCCTTTTCCCATCTGACCTGGATTTTTCCCTTCTGTCACGTATCATGTCTGACTGATTTATTACGACCATACAAATTGTTCTGTGTACTTCATACAAAACTGGGGATAGATGGACCAATCTCGTCTCATTCTTTATTTCTTTCAGACCATCCTCAGATTCTGTTTCTAGGTACCAACACAAATATTGTCATTCACCAATAAAATATCCACAAAGCTGAGCCGTGACTTACAGCGCTCGTTAGTCACACGTCCCCGTCGATATCGTAAATCGTAAACGAAACACATCTACTTAATCTTCGACCGTTGGCGATAAATCAGGGTTGTTCCTCGCAGATTTTATCAGTTAAATTCACTTTAGGGCAATTAACTCCGGACGACCCTAGCGTCAAATGTTAGGGCCTTAGGGGTCATGGTCTGACGGTCTGTTATAGTGATGTATCATAATATTGTGTGATGGCGGGTAGTTTGATAAGTTATGGGTTGAATGAGGTCAAGCGTGAATGTCGAACATGAAGATTTAGAGGGTTTCCTAGAATAACCAAGTCTTGTATCTCGTAAACTAATTATGTTAGATTGATCCTATAGTTTCGTACATGAGACTACGTATATGCAAATATACATATTATTATATTTTAAGCCCGCTTGCGCCAAAAATCACTTAACTTATTTGAAACATCACTCTTGATCTGACGACCAAGAGTGATGTTGAACATGACTGTTTAAATGATATTCAAAAACATCGATATTTTGAAAGCATTACTTACATGTGTGTTAAGCAATTTATGGTACAATTGGGTATTAAGTTACAAAAAAACTCGCTGTACTATTTTGTTACCAAAATCATAGCCTTAGTCAACAACACCATCTAAAGTAACTTTAGGTTTGTCAAAGACAGAATATCTACTTAAACTAGACCCAGGCTGGGGTCAAACGCGGCACTGTGAGAGCAGAAAGTCATGTGCTTAGCCACAGCGCCTATTACTACGCGCGTCGCTGGCAGCAAGATCACAACTGTGGTTGTGAACAGAAAATATAAGCTTATAAAATACAGTTGGGCACATTAACTTATTTATATAACGCGTGATACTGAAGCCAGTCTCTTATATAACTCTAAGGCATATACTCTAGCGAGTTTCGGAACTTAGCAACGAACAATCTAGGCAAGTGGAGCAAAACTTCGCAGTTTTAGCTCTCACGCTAGGAAACTGTGAAATTGTAGAATTTCTCACAAGATATTTCGCACTCTAACGTGCGGAGTAAAACTCTGAGATTGTACGAATTTGGACGAAACTGTACTCAATTATTTGGTAGTTCAATTCGCTCAGCTTTGAGTTTTTCCTTGTTCTTAAATATTAAGAGTAAACTCTGAAATGCTTTTTGCCGCTCTTGATTCGATGCGGTGTTCAATAAAATATTCGTAAACGAGATATCGAATTCGAAGGTTGAAAGACTCAAATGGCTCATATCGCTTTTGCCTTTAGTGCTTACCTTTGTCATACGATCCATAATAAATGCTAAAGTAACGTTGTCAAAACCTGACGGATTTTGGCATTTTGATGAAATTATATCCACAGGTAGATGACCTGAATTCGAAACATCGCATATAAGATAGAAATATGTTTCATCCTGATAGTACGTTCCCATGAGATCATTTACATGCAACACGCAGGCAAAGCTGTGTGCAACAAGAAATATGTTTGTGTTTCTCCTACATTCTAACGGTTCGAAATTTTCTTAGAATTGGTGGTTAATCAGGGAGCAGAAACTTCACAAATTTAATTACAAAAATAGGTTTATTTTGGTATTTTCCTTAGCAACAAGATCTTGTTCCTACCATTGAAATCAACAACGCCCACACTATGTAACAACTAGATGAGGCAGTTGAGTGACGCTATATACCTAAATATCTCAACACAGACGCGTAGGGTGTGCCAGTTCTAAATGTACCTAATTCTGTAGCGCTAAGAACTCCTATCTGTCATGAGTGGGAAAGTAGTTGGAGTTAGGGAAAGTCGCTTTGTGAGGCTCAACAATGTAGGTTATTCTTGATAGAATATAACAATATTATAATAATGACAGTTACATCTTTTGGTTATATTGTAAAAGATAGGGAATTAAATAATAATATTTTTAAATAGGTTTTTTTCAGTCATGAATTAATAAAATATACAAGTAATACAAGTTTGAAATCCGCCTTGAGCAAGCGTGTTCAGTCATGAATTAATAAAATATACAAGTAATACAAGTTTGAAATCCGCCTTGAGCAAGCGTGTTCAGTCATGAATTAATAAAATATACAAGTAATACAAGTTTGAAATCCGCCTTGAGCAAGCGTGTTAACCAATCAATGCAACAATGCCTTTTCTGTACAAAAACAGATGTTTGATGTCAGGTGTTTTTATGCAGTTTCTGCTATTCTAGAGTTCCACGTTAATACCTAATGTACATTCATTCGATATTAATATATATACAGAGGTAGGTTGTCGGAAATCTGACGTTTTTCGTTTCAGCGGTGCCTTTGAAGAGGTTTTTGAGCGGAATATTAAAGAATAGGGGAAAATAAGGAGGGTTGTTCCGTAAATTTCTCGTAATATAATATTTATAAAAATGCCATCGTTCGTGACAAGTAATTTATAAAACGCTTTAATTTTAATATTCATTTATTAAGCCCCAGTAAATAAACTTTTTCCTTATTTTTCTACAGATTTTTGCCAAACAAGAACGCTGGACCTGAATTAAATATTTTTTATATTCTAATAGTAAACCTTTTTATGTAAAATATAATGTTCTCACACTCTGATGAGAGTAAGCTATGAATCCTCTTCACGTTTCTAATTAGCTAGTTACTAATTAGGCTGGGAAGCCTCTAATGCTTAGAGCCAACTGTTGGTATTTTAAGCTGGTAATAAGGAACACTACAAGGGAGATACGTAATTAACATACGTGAAATTGCACAGATCTCAGACATAATAAAATAATGTTAAGTTTTAGCATTCATTCCTAATACTAATGTTGTTTTCTTGCTCTTAATTAGCGTAGCAACTTGAACTTAACTGATCATTGTCATTTAAAAATCAATGACAGTATAGTTAAACCCTTTTTAGGGTTCCGTAACTCAAAAGGAAAAACGGAACCTTATAGAATCACTCGTGTGTCTATCTGTCTGTCCGTCCAACCAACCATTCCCCCCCCCCCATTTATCTGCGAAACTACTGAGCTTAAAATTTTGACAAAAATATAGAAATTTATAGATTACTGGTAAACCTATAAGAAGTCTATAGTACTAAAATAACATGGAAAATCTCCCAATATGTACTACAATGGTACGGAACCCTTTTTTTTTGGCGGCGGTTAGAAAATCATCAAATAACCCCTCCCGCTCTTAGGCAGAGCGAAAGGGAACGTCAGACTTCTACTGACTAAAAACCACCCATGTTCCTTCTTAGCCCTTCATGTCGAGGCCGCGGTATCTTTTGCGAACAACCCGCAGCCCCAACCCTTCATGTGCAACTCCGACTTGCACTTGGCCAGGTTTTTATCTTTTGGGCAAAAGTAGCCATAACCCTCCATTTCACTCTACGTGTCGTCTTCACCGGTAAATCTCCCTGTAATGCCTCTAACACATCACGTCACCGTTTCCAAAGCCTCTGTTGGCAACGACGCTCATCTTGTTACTGAGTAAAATCACTGGACTGAATCTAGCCTTTGCATTTTGTTGTTATTATTTTGATTTCACTGTTTACTTTGCATAGTTGTTGTTTCATCAAATACTGTAATATTGGAACGAAGTTTGAGTCAATCGGTTTCGTCTAGGCTAGCATATTCCACTTATCCTCTTTCCTGAAGGAGACATTTTCTATTTAGAGACAGCTATTAATCACTACATTTTATAAAACAAAGTCCTCCGTCGCGTCTGTCTGTCTATCAGCTATAAACTCAAAAACTACTGCACCGATTTTCATGCTGTTTTCACCAATGGAAACAGTGGTTCTCGAGGCAGGTTTTAGTTTATAATTTGACCGACATCCACGTGAGCAAAGCCGCGGGCATCAGCTCGTAGTGTATTAAACATGGTTATGTTTTTAGGAAGGGTTCTTCCTTGGCAGTCGGGTAAAAAATGTACACTTTCAAATAAAGATTGTTGCAGATACAATACAACAACAAAACTACTAGCGTAACTTCACACCAAAGTACAGTTTTACTACATAATATAATGACTAAACAACCACGTAAAATTACTTACGAGTTCATTACAAAGTGTTTAGCGTGTTACACCATGTTATCGAGGCGTAGGTGGCACACGCTCGTAAATCGGGCCCACACCGGACACGTTGCAGATACCGTGTATCGGCATGTCCACAAATTTTGCTCGCTGACGGCCAAGCTTGTTTGTTTTTAGGAAAGCATAATGGATAGAAGGACTGGGTGATTTTAGGATGTAATTTGTGCCACAGTAACGTGTGTTCGTGGTTATAATTTGGTTTTGATATAGCATTGATTAATTATAAAGGTTTGTGTAGATGAATTTTAAAACTTACTGTCGTGGTATTGACAGATGATTTCTATAAAGTGTGGTCCTTTCAGGCAAAATCTATATAAAAGAAAAGCCTTTTTCCTGATACTCGTTATTTTCAAAATCATTATAATGGCACTCCTGTTGTAAATGCAAAAGCAACGCCAACCTCTTTCAGAGAATGCTAATCACAAATTCAATAGTGACTCAAAATCCTTTCATTTTAGCAAACATTTGTAATACAAACAATAGCGTGTCAGCTCCATTCACATTCCTGTTTAGTATTAAAGAACTGTGACACTATGAGTTTGCAGTTATTATATACGGTGTCTATTGTTATCACAATTTGTATAGACCTACTGGTGCATAGTATTAGTGTGATCAGAATGTTGGGAACATTATAGGCTGCTGGAACACTTCTCTCTACGAGAGGAAATGATTCACCATGTGCCCCAGTAGCCAGCGCCCAGTGTGGGTGTTATAGCTGATGTCATATGTTTCCGAATCTTTGGTTCTAGGACATGGAGATTTCCTCACGATGTTTCTTTACTGCCTTGAGAATTTACCAAGTTGAGAGTTTGGATGTCTGGGTTCGAAGCCACGACCTAGAACTCCTCGTAAGTTAGGCTATTATCACTGGGCTTCCACTGCTCTCCGACTGGTGCATTTCACATTCACATTTTCAAAATCCTCTTTGAAATACTGTGATTGTCAGATGTCTTTCACAGTTCCAGCTTCTCCCATTATAATTGATTTTCACTCTTTCTGATTGACATATGACAAGGCGTATCCAATTTTCATCATTATTTTTCCTAAAGGTCCTTTTACGGTTTTTACGTCCGTAGTTATATTGGTCGAATAAATTCTGACATTGATAGACAAGTGACAGTCTATTTCGGGAAATAACTCGTATTTAGTAACCTCGAACATTCTAGAGTGGTCAAATTATTCTACAGACTTGGCTTAGATACACCTTCAACCGTTTATGAATTCCTGTAAGTAAATAATGATTCTGAGAACTGAGGGAAATTTTGAAACTTGTTGTTTAAGACCAAATCCCTAGAAACGGTCTCAATGGTTTTAACTAATAAATCAAAGTAGACATTTCAAGAACCCGTTCACAACCTCAGGCGTTGCAACTTGCGACGCGATTTGCTGCAAGTGACAAACGTTTGTTTTCTTCGCAACCCGCGCCGGTATGTTGTCAATCCGCTAGTCGCATCGCACCACTTGGCATGCATGCCCTACTCAACATTCCAGTCGTAAGACACGTGTGGCTTAAGTATACAACTGGACTCCAGTCAAAAATAAGTTTTTATTATGATGACAAAACAAACAGAAGACTTACATTTTCCACAGTTCAATTGAACAGCCAAAAGTGTTGTACACGTCAGCCGTTGAGTCTCGCATAAATATTGGCAAATTAAAGGCGAGCCGTGGATCGAAGCCGTCACTCCTGTCTCAGGGGATCGCTGAGCTGGGTGCGACGTCGCTTCACGTTCTACAGATATGTATAGAGATTGTACGAACACGTGATTGGGTTGCTACACGGATGCTGTAACGATGAAGATATTCAAGATAAAACATGGGCTTTTGATACGAATGATGCTTTGGAGATGAGTTATTTATGTGAGGAAGAGCTGGTGTATCTATGTCATATGAAAAAGTTGTGACAGAGTTTTTTATTCTTCTTTCGTATCGATGGTACATATTATCAAATAACTTTATTTATGTCTAAAGTGCAAGTGTAAGAAAATTTTCCTAATTCTTTAAGTTTATACAGCTCATGTTTCTATGCAAAAAAAAATAAAACATCATCTTAACTTTAACTCTGTTATAAATTCATGGTTTATAATTATTTACATCGAACCAAAAAGTACCATCATAATTCTCCAAAAATAAACACCACTCAGAAATATTTGAATTTCATAAGATAATTTACGAAAACGAAACAAGAGCTAATCAAGAATCATTGCTTAGTCATAAAACAAATATTATTAATGACCTAATTCTAGATTCAGCGGCGTCGGGAAAGTACTCAAAACTTAGTACTTAATTTAGATTTATGATTTACCGGAGTCCTTCCCCGGCCTTTGGGAAAAAAGACCGCCATTTTGAATAAAAACGTGTACCTGAAGTGCTTTTGACAAATAGACAAAGACTCAGACTAAGTGCTTTTATTTAGGACGATTTTTAAACCGAAAAGTCTGTCTTTTCTAACTTATTTCTTTTTAATTTCTTATGAAATAAGCATTACCTTTGAGCTTATTTATTTATTTATCAACTTACATCTACCATTACAGGGTAACCCCAATGCGATAAATGCTGATCTATCTTAATGTAATGTCCTGTGAAGTGTGACTGTGTGTGTTCTTACTGTAAGCGTGTTGTGTGCAAAATGTACAATAATGTACATGCATACATATATTATAATATATAAACAGCTTATCCTATCCTTCCTACTAATATTATAAAGGGTACGTATTTGAATATCGAAGATTAAAATACCTACGCTTAAAATATCGATGTTCAAAACATCGAAAATTTAAATATCGATTGTATCAAAATGTCGAAAATTGTTATACCTACGCTTAAAACATCGAAAATTAAAATTCCGAATGATTAAAATTTCGAATGATTCAAAATATCGAATGACATTATAATTATCTAAGTTCATAATATCTACGTTCAAAATACCTACTAGTTAAAATACCGAAAAAAAATTATACAGGGTGTAAATCAACCCATCACACAGCCGTTAACCAAGCATTCTGTACATCAAACTAAGTACCCCTACGCAAAAATTTTTGCTGGGAAACGTTTTTTTTTTGGGGATTTTTTTTTAACTTTGACCCCCAATATCTCCGTAACTAGGGGGTTCCCAGATATGGTCTAGAACAAAAAAATGATCGCAGTGGTTATATTGTGCATTTGGGTTTTTATTATGTAAAAATAATTAAAGTACCTACATTACATGAGGTATTCCTTGTTTTTTTTTTTGTAACCCACCTAGTAACTGATTACCATCTAGCAAACAAGCTTGTAGCAATCATGCAACATGCAAGCAAGCATGGTTTCTGTCACGGCTCCGGCGCTGCAGGGCTCCGGCAGTCCCACGCGAGCTTAACTTCGCAGATGATCTAAACGCTCACCACCGCAGCTTCGGCTTGTTGGCCGGCTTCGCCGGCCAGCCTCAGCTGCGGCGGCGGGCGTTAAAACCACCTGCTCCTCAGCTCGCGGTCTGCCGCGCCCCTCTGCGCCTACGCGATTCTAAATTACACTCTAGGGGTAGGGCATACAAAACTACGTGGAGTCGATTTTGCAGCGATACGGTTACGGTCACTAACTTTAGTAGCACAACATATTGACTTTCAAAAATATATTTTAATTTAAAGACCTAAATAATACCTTCACGATTGACCTATGCTTGTACACTGGACACTGACTTTCATGGATAAAATAGGTCGAAATTGTTTCAAAACCGAATTAGGGTACCCCGAATTTACGTAGTCTTTTGGCTGTTACCCCTAGAGTGTATATAAAAATCCGGAGGCGCGAAGGGAGGGCAACCCCCGCTCGCTGTAACAAAGCATAGGCACACCGGGAGTCGTAGCGGCTGAGGCTGGTCGCCGGAGGCGACCAGCAAGCCGAAGCTGCGGAGGTGAACATGGGTGCCTATCCTTTGTTACGCAAGGGCGAAGGGGTTGCACTTCCCGTAGCGCCGGAGACGTGGCAGAAGCAACCTTTTTCCACTCATACTACTTACATCAAAAATAAATTTTCGATGTTCAAATAATATATGTACCCATCGATTAGGACGTTCGATAGTTTGTACTTCGATATTTAGGACATTCGATAATCTGTATTTCGATGTAGCTTTTGTAGATATTTAGATTTTAGATGTTTTGGACGTAGGTTATTTAACCATTCGATAATATAAACTTTCGATATTTTATGTTTCGGTTTTATGATCGTTCGATATTTCCATTTTCGATGTTTTGAACATCGATATTTTAAGCGTAGGTATTTTAATCTTCGATATTCAAATACGTACCCATTATAAACGCGAAAGTTTGTAAGTATGAATGTTTGTTACTCTTTCACGCAAAAAGACTGAACAGATTTGGATAAAATTTGGTACACAGCAACATGCAAGCAAGCATGGTTTCTGTCACGGCTCCGGCGCTGCAGGGCTCCGGCAGTCCCACGCGAGCTTAACTTCGCAGATGATCTAAACGCTCACCACCGCAGCACAGTACACCGCACAGTATCTCATACCATGACCACCGATTAATACAAAAAAAAATCAGTCAAGAAGCGAAGCTATGCAGATATACATTAAACTATAGCCATTTACTCTAACTAGAAGCTGGCTATTTTAATGCACTGCTGGGAGCTAAGAGCATCATTATCGCAGTATAAACTTTTAGTATCAGGTGTTGGCTTCCACGTAGACTATTGATGACTTAGATGCATAAAGGATATTTTTGAGCTTAAACAACCGGTACTCAGATATATTTAATGAATACTTAAGGCTCCTCTCTCGAAAAAGCTTAAAAACAGCGTGCAGATGAAGCAGTTTTTCACCGGCACTTACTGAGAAATTACATCTGAGAAAAATTGTTAGTAATCTACATGATATGACACGTAATTTGGTTTAGCCATAATTTTTGTATCGGTATCACAAGTAAGGTAAGAAAAAAAATCCACAAAATCACCTCCAAATCGTTGAATGGAACCATTTTACTCCTTTCTTTTTTTAACAAAATAATATAAAACAAATATCTACTGCTTTGAAATACAAAGGAAAATAATTTGGTTTTGTTACTTTTTAAAAACATGTATTATTTTAATTATAATAAATGAAAATGCGTCCGTTTAAAGTCCGTATCTACGACCGAGAGGGGTAGTTTGTATGCACAAGGTCATTGGCGTGAATACAAGCCTTAAGCCGTCACTTAGTAAAGATTTGACATACTTGTGTGTGACAAAATTACTGTCAAAACCTTTACTAAGTGATGGCCTAAGTAATCGTTAAAGCTCTCTGAGAGGGGAATTTTACGCAATTACTTAGAAGAAATGCATAGGAAAATGCCTGCCCGACCCGGATATCAAACCCAGGACCGGGACAGGCACCGAGGCAGTTCCTGTGATTGTATCCATAAATAACTATACTTAATTCTATCAAGCTAGCTATGTTATTAAGGTATCTACTCAACTCTGACAAAAACTTATGGCGGACCTTATTTTTTCATTTGTCGAGGAGACCGGGGCGAATTGGGACAACTAATTGTGTGCCGTTCGTAGTACAAAAAAAACCTAATAGAAGATTTCGGACAGTTCGCTTTTTCAATTTCTTGAAACGATTTTGGGAAATCAGGTCCCTTGCAAATTGAATTGGGTCGTGCAATTGCTTGTGATTATGGGAGTTTTTCATGTGAAATTGCGAACAGAAAATTTTCCTTTTCACGGAATGGAGAAGTTTTTTGATGTACGAACCGCGTATATATTTTGATTTTATTCAAAAATGTAATATTTCATATTTTTTTATCGAAAAAAGAAAGAAGTAGGTACGTACAGTTTTTTATTAGTGAGTAATGTCCACATTTCCTTGGAAATTATGTATCAATAGAACACACTAACTAGTTTCATGGCTTGAGGCAGAAAACTGTGATTGTGGTGGTGAAAATGTAAACGTATCAACGTATAGACGTCGTATGCATTCCTCATAACCATTAATATCATCCAAAATTTAACAATAAACAGATGTCAAACTCGCACAGAATCCTGGACCAACATCATTAACATTACCATATAATATCACATCCAATTAATCGTACAATATTAATCTGAAACATATTGATATTGCCGCAGTAGCGACCTCTGCCGGGAGAACTAACACTAATTAGCAAATGTCAGAGATCAAGCGCCTTCAAGTATGAAATTAACTACTCTTGGAGTGATTGATGGATTAAGAACGTAGGCGTTGAAGTAATATTACATAATATTATCTTTTTAAAATAATAAGAAACTTCAAATAACGTTTATTAATAGAGAAATTATACGAAATTTTAGTAATCGTATTTCATCTGTAAATCAAGAATAACCTTATCAGCATTGCCATTTAACGTGACACTGCGTAGTCTTGGCACGTTCCCTTTTTAGGTTACCATTGAGGTGTGATGAAGACTAATGACCTAGGTCACTTGAAACTATTTAATCGAACACAGTAAAACCTCAAATTACGAACTCAACACGATCTAAAACATAACTTAATCATGAATAAATAAACTAAACAAAATCGTCGAGTTACCAATTAAGCAACCCAAACATAAGCTTGCAAACTAAAATTTGGGGCAAACATTCTAACACAATTGAAGAGAGACGGTGATTAGTTGGTTAAAACAATTGTATGAAACGTGTTTGTACGAAATGCGAATGTTAAACAAATTGTGAACGCAACCATATATGATATAAAAGCAGGTTTCGTAATAAAAGCAAACCTCGTTAGGTCTGTTTAATAACAAGTTCTAAATAATATGTGAGTCGCACAGAGAATTTATTTTATGAAATTATTGTGAACGGAAAATAATAAAAGCAATAGCAAATTAAGTTAACTGGCATTGTTATTTAATAAAACGTGCTTGATTATTATTTTTATTAGCAGCTTTTTTGATTAAAAACAACATAAAAAAGAGTACCTACAAGCGTGTTATTTTCCCATCGCTTGGCAGGAAAAGATTATTAATAACTCTCTTTTTGGGGTTCACTGCGGTCGGGTAAAAATGTAAAGAGTTTTTAAATACCATGTTATTTGAAGTTACTACACCTTTAAAAATAATTTCCTTCTACTATAGTAAAGAAAGAAAGAAAAAATATTTATTTGTCGCAGAAACATAACGAGTATACAAAGAGACATACAAAAAAAAATACACATACAACGCATAACAGATATTAAAAAATAAAACAAGCAGGGATAATATAAAGATTGCACGTCGTGACTGCGACAAGTAGGTTGCCACTCAGCATGATGCTGTGCTATGGGCACCCACAGCACAGCGCTGGTTTTCAGCGGTCACCCGTGAAAAAACGCACGAAAGCCGAGACAGCTAAGTTAAAGCTAGCAGCTAGCTAGTACTCTACGACCAAATACCAATTACAAAAAATAACCCAAAAAAACAAAAATTGTAATAGAGTTTTCTAATACGGCTACGGGCACCCTGTATCCTGTACGTTACTTCGCTTATTTCCCAGTTATTGCTACGCTGTTAACTTTCATTGCATTCAAATTTCGTTTGTCGGTAAATGAGAATGGTGCAATTAACCCCCACTTACCCTTCGGCCGGTCGTTGTATTAACGATGATATTAATGGGTTAAGGAATAAGGTAAGGTGCCTGCCTCCTTCGCTGGTATTTATCCATGGTTTATAATTATTATGATTGGGGTATATTCAAGTGTTGTAAAATTACCAGGTCAGAATTAACAATTTTGTTTAACAATCCACCTTCGTGGGCACGGTTGGCGCAGTGGCTGAGTGACTGAGCGCATTTTTATTATAGAGGTTACGATCAATTTATTAACCATTTAAATTCATAGTTTCATTAACGCTACTTAGTAATGACTGGATTATAAAATAAATTATTGAATGCATAGAAATATTTTAAATACGAATCGGTATAATCTGGCTGTTATTCGACACACCTTAGCGGATAAATGATATTATTATTATTAATTATATGAATTAGGCAGATCTCTCAATGTACAGGAAGCTCATACAAAGCGAGGTTAGGTTATGCTGGATTTGTATAGCTTGATGTGTCGCGTTTGCCCAAAATAATTTCCACCCTCACTTGATGCCTCGAGCAAAAGCTAGTTACATTATAAATGTACACGGGTGTTAAACCAAAAGCTGTTGCATTAAAAGCTTGTTCTAACTACCCACAATCCACACAGTCTAGAAATCCAGAGCCATTTACTCTGAAACTAGTTCACAGTACTTACTTGTGTAACCAAATTCCCTCGTCCTTGTCGCCTGCCTTATTTTCTTGCCCTACTCTTAAATCTTTTCCCTCTTTTACGAGAGAAATTTTAAAAAGTATAGCCTCCTCTCTTGGCGAGAGGCACGATCCTCCCTGATCCAATAATAGGTTGCGCATTTTCGTCGCCGTGTTGCCTATGAATATTCAACGGTTACTTGGTTTTTTTTCAAGAATCTCGATATAAGAGTTGAATTTCTCGTATATTTTATAGATGGGCTGTGAGCATCAATATTGGCGACGGCTTATGTTTTTCTGATGGACTCTTAGAGGTAAAATAAAGGTTGAAATTATAATGGCCTCAGTTAAGAGTACCCTAAAAATACAAGAGGTTTGAAGGTATTAACATAATCATTTCGCTTGTAGAGTTGATTGGTTTTGAAGTTATTATTAGTGGAGTGTTTCTTGGGAGTTTGTTAAGAAGTTTATTCGTCCAGATTAAATATTGGGAAGCTGTAAGTAATGGATGTCATTTCATTGTTATTTACACTACGACTAAAATATTATAAACGGTCATATGCTTCATTGCAGTTTGGTCAACTATTCGCAAGTGCTACTACTGAAAATGAGTTCCTGTATTCGATTTCCGGTTAAGGCAAAGTTTTAATGAGGTTATCCATCACTATATATACATATACAACACTCCAGCACAGCCCGGATTTGTGCCAGTTAATGACAATAATCTCATCCCTATTACATGGGTACCTTACCTGCTGCTCTGCTTCGGACATTACAGGGATGAAGTTTTCCTATACGGTCAAAATCTAAATAGATAATCCTAGACTTTATATCAAACATTGTAAATTAAAAATATTCTATCAATGTAGTAGAAAATATTGCAAGTTACCAATATACCTCCGAATGTGGTTTTATGCAAATACGAGATCACCGCGTCCATGCGTTGGTTTAGGCAAAGTTCTGTTTGTTCCGAAAGCCAGCGGCTTTAGTATACACACCTATGTACTACCTCGATAAATACAAACATGTAAATATGAAGTATCGATTCCCTTGGGGTGTGATATCGATTTTGACCTTGAATGTTAATACTTAGGATCCAAATATCAATCAACAGTAGCTTTGTACCTAAGTTAATAAAAAGTCGCGTACAACCAAACGACGTGCTTGTATGATTCGATGTATGATCATTGATGAAGCAAAAGTTGTATGTAAGCATGTGGCGCTATGCAGTTTCTGTCCATTTCCATGGGGAAAAAGTGTGGGTTCACGTAGGCGTAAATAGGTTATTTACTTAAATGAGATCATGATTTTTGTTGAAATCAACTATACAGCTTTTTTATGGGAACAAGGACCAAATACAAAATATTATTTTAGACGGTTTAGGCTCTTTTATTCAAATACTAAATCATCGTCCACAAAATCGGCCTGGAGACAAGCTCAAATCAGCATTTAATTTCTCGTGTTGAATATCATTTCATTCATCGCATGAATTTTCAGAAATTGAACGAAAAATATGCTTTGTATCAGAAACCACGTTACAATACATTCCACTCTACCTTGTATTCCGACATTGATACAAAACCTCGCTTCAGCGCGTATCCAAGACACCCCTTCACTCAACCCTCTAAACTCGCTACATTGAAAACTATTCAGAATTCAAAGGGTTAGATTGAAAACTGGGTGCCATATATTTTTCTTTTTTTAGTTACGATTGGAAAACCGTTTCGATGGCTCGAAATTGATGGCCTTTGTATCGTTGTGAATCGATGGGGATTCATTTAAAGCTGAATGTTGACCATCACACAAAAGGCTTCAATTTAAACTATGCGTTCTGCGATAGGGGTTATGGTTCCTGGTGTTATTGGGGGAGGGGAGGGGGTAAATGATTAGCTAGACTAGTGCAGACGGTGGAATAAAGATGTTTTCAACACAATTGCTCATAAAATGGCTCTAATTTCACCGCAATTAGGCACATAATGACACCTGTAATCAAACTGTGACTTTTTCATTGCTATTACTCACAAGTGAGTTAAAGTTTTTTTTCATTGTTTGAGTTACTTTGTTCTTAAAAAAGTTTCGATACAAAAAGTTCGTGTTAAATAGTATAAATAAATTAATGTACCTATTATTTGCTCATTTTATGGAACTTCGTATTTAAATAGATAATTTTAACTTGTACGTTTTTAATAAATAAAACTTTCACTCAAATATAACTTGTGTTTTCTCTGTAATAAAGAAAACTTTGAATTCCCAATTTTTTATGTGGCTGAAATTCTATCCGCGAAAAGATAAAAAAAAGAAACCACATTATTTTAGTCCATGGCCGATCGCCACTGTTAGATGCGCGCGCATAGGACAACTGAATATTTTTTCCCGCCATTGCGAAAAAATTTTCACAACTCGTTTTCACTGTTGAAAATGATTTTTTTGTATTATTTTCTTCACAAGTGTGTTGAAAATTACATTTTGTTAACGATGTCAAGACCACGGAAATGATGGATGGACCGTGTCAAAGATGTTATGGCTACAAAGAGGGTGACTCTAGCTACCAATTTGACGATCAGAAATTTCTCACTAACAGCCTTTTTTTTGTGGGTAGGAAATCAACAAATTAATGACTCTCCCGCTCTGGGCGGAGCGGAAGGAAGTGTCAGACTTCCACTGATTAAAAATCACCCATGTTCTTTCTTAGCCCTTTGTATTCCGGGGCCTTGGTATCTCTTTCGAACAACCCCGACGGGAACAACCCGCAGCCCCTACGGGGCCTCGAGTCTGGTTTTGTGCAATAGGCTCCTCCTCCCCCACATGATACTTAAATGTAACTAGAAAAATGTGGGCGTGCCGGGTAAATACACTTCTGCCTAATGCGTTGGGGATTGATTGCGTGATGTAGTGTTCCAAGTCTGAATAATTCTACAAATGTGTAATTTGGGTTTATAGTTCAAAAAATTATACTAGGTTTTATTATTTGCAAAAAATCAAGAAAATTTACATTTATTTAATTAAATCACGGTCTTTATTTAGCGCAAAATTTTATGACTGTTAATAGTAAGGTACAAGCTTCGAAAGACAACACGTTTCTGATTTTCGTGATAGACAACAGCTTGTTTTTGTGTATGATTCATAAAGTAATCTGTTTTCCTAGCAATTCAAGCTTTATTGTTATTGTAATAGTTACGGCTAACATTCATACCGATATGAGTCAGCGGGTTTTTTTTTATGTTATTGCTACCATTATTATAATAATGTTATCGCTGCTTATCCACATGACTTAAAGTATTACTATGTGTTATATCACTTGCATTCTGTTTGTTTATGAAAAATACAGTATTGAACATAAGCTTGAAAAAATTTATGAATTTCAGGTTCAAAGATATTTTAAAGCCTTTGTTCTTTTAACAATTATTCGACCTATACTTATTTATGTCTGAAAAGATTAGCCAAGCCTGGACAGTAAAAAACTGTCAAAGTTTAACAATGTTAAACGTATTTATTATTTATGAAACGAATGAATAAAAATAATTAATATAAATAATTATAATAGATAATAAAGAAACATAACATACGAAAATTGTTTCTTGATAAACACAAGCGTAACACCAACTATATAATTAACAAGTAAATTAAACTTTCCTGAATTCCACACTTCATTTTCCCAAAAATAATAACTCATTAATATAAACGACACATTTCACGGTAAAAATTACATCATATAACCCGTCTGATTTATGTAGGCGTTTCATTTTTAATTGATTCGTGAGAGGCTCGTTGCTCTTTGAATTTGCCGGATAATATTGCGTTTAAATTTTAATTGGAACATAAATTTTGTAGTGTCAGTAGCTGGATGAACAGAACCACTATATCATGGGAAGCTGAAAGTTATCTTTATTACTGCTTTGTTGAAAGGTTATTGTAAATTGGATTTTGTTAGGAGCGCGTTGTAAATATTTTTTTTTTTGATAGGTAAGCTAGATAACTAGGGTATTTAATGACAATAATGGCCCTTCGGCGGCGTGAATAGACGCGAGTAAGGCCCATTTTGAAAAAGGATTAGAAAATCTTCTGGCGGAATCAGTATTATAAGTTTTTAAACTGCAGGTCAGTCACTAACATTATAATGAACACTGAAAACGGGATACTTACCATGTTCTGTTTGTAATTATATTCAGTGTTTATCTGAGATAATGGTGCTTGCAACAGCGCCGAAATATCGGGAACTCGAAACAACCAGTAAACATGGTAAATATTCCGATTTCAGTGTTAATCGGAATCAGTATTATCGTTAATTTAATTCAGGAAAAAATGTTTTTGAAGACATGAAACGACCAGCAAACCGCACTGGGGCCAGGTGGTAGATTACATAGCCCCCCAACACTCCTACGTGTGGGGGGGGGGGCTGCAAAGGAAAGTCCTTGTCCACGGTGTACCTACATGTTGTATATTCATGTTGTGGATGTTTATTCAGAAAAAAACATTTTATATTCTCGTCACTCCTATAAAATGGTGAATCATAAACAAAAATGAAAATTAATGAAAATGTTTGTTGTCGCTCTTTCATTTACAATGAACAAGTTGGTAAATGTTCCATGGAGATTTTTGTTGCAGATTACGTAAGAATTAAATGTACTGATTTGCATAATTATATTATTGATAATTATTGTCATTCCGAAAATCCGAATTTAATTAGTAATGAGAGGTGGTTATCCCCATTCAAAATGGATCGGTGTGACACACACATGACCATGTTCATGATCATGTCTGTTTCCCGAACATTTTTCATGTCCATTCATCCTTCCATTTCTCCTCATGAATCAATATCCCCATCTCGATATGAATGATTGTATCCAAGGATTGGTAATAAAAATATGGTCTACTTGAAATAAATCATCATCATCATTCTCTTGCCCTTATCCCAATTCATTTGAGGTCGGCGCAGCATGTCTTCCTCTTCCATACTTCTCTGTTTCTCGTCATCTCATGAAACACCTCCTTTTTTACCATATCATTTTTAACACAGTCCATCCATCGTTTCTTTGGTCAAAAATGAAAAAAAAATAAAATAAAATGGAAATGATTTTATTAATTTATGATTTTGGTCCAGGCAGTCACTTCACTCAACCAAGGGGTATCATGTTGCCCAGTAACTCGGCTGTGCAGATCAGAGGCGGTGTTTAAAATGATATAACAAAAAAAACCTTAATGTTAGCAGTCTTCAAAGTCAAACACAAACATCAAATCGTTAGAAAAACCTCATACTAAGCTAAAGTCAAAACAGAATTCGATACCCCATAGTGCTGTACCTACCTAGATTGGCGCACTTTCATTATAGGCCCATACAATAGGACGATGGACCGCTATAGGTACCTATCTATCTGCGGACTATGACAATATCAGGTCTCACAAAGGCCCTCGATAAAGCCTCGGTGCATCCACGCACTAAACAATGGAGGGCCTAAAACCCTATTCATGTCATTTAAGCGATTCAATTTTGAAGGATTAATGATGGGATGGTAATTTTGGAAATTGAGTCGCAGGCTTTATCTAGGAGTGATATAACGGTGTCTGTTTTGTGCCACGTCACTGATTGGATTTTGTTGTTAGCGCCTGTTGAATTTTGGTATCATCGTCTTTTGCGTTGATGCCTTTTGACTTGTATCTATAGGCCTCCAAAAGAGTTGTTTGTTTGTGCCTTTCACACAGTAATGGAGTTATAGATAGGAATATATTACATAGAAACGGTTTATGAACCGTTGAGTGAGGCAGGATCTACTTCTCAGTTCGGAAAATACTTGTTATTTTATATATGGGTTGTGAGTTAGCCTTCACT
This sequence comes from Diarsia brunnea, assembly GCA_949774965.1. Taxonomy (NCBI): domain Eukaryota; kingdom Metazoa; phylum Arthropoda; class Insecta; order Lepidoptera; family Noctuidae; genus Diarsia; species Diarsia brunnea. The sequence goes on along the minus strand of OX459005.1, from coordinate 920,529 downwards.
AGTTTCCAACTTTCAGGATTTTAAATTAATTTTAAACTAGACGAGTTCGTGAATACAACATAGCTAGAAAAAGCCCAATGATGACATAGTCTTCAAACTGAGTGAGAGTGAGCATATTAAATTGCTATCCATACATTTCTGCCCATCCCATACAGCTCAACATAATCGTCTAAATCCCGTTCCACCCGCACTCAGCGACAAACAGCTCCAATTAAACTTACGCAACAAACTCAAACATACCTACATTCTACAGACAAATGATTAACAGAGTAGATAGATACAGAGAACCTGCTCCGTAAAACAAATTAAAAAACACGCCCAAATAGACACGCAGTCCCTGTAATCTAGAAAGCTAACTTAACAAATCTGTTCTGATGAGACAACAGGGAATATTTTAAAGTAAATCTATCTTATCAGGACACAAAAAAACTACGTTATGGTCCCTTTTAATCAATAATTGCTGCGTTTCTGGCAATGACGGTATCGAATGGAAACAAACAGGATTTTTGGCTTCGTGGCCCACGATTTCAATATGCACGCTATAATGCAAGTGCAAACGCTCTTCCGCTCGGCATTTGTTTTCATTCTATGTACATCAGTATGTTCGTGCTTCTGTTTTCACTCGACGCATGGAGCTTCTGTGTCTACCTACTCCTTGTCACAAACTTCCAAGGCAATCCTTACCTAATTAAAATTATTACATACTTCTGTTGCCCACTTATCTCTGTTTAAACAAGCCTCAACAAGACGAGGGTCTGTAGGTCCGTCCGCTTGTCCAGAATAAAAGTCCAGGGATAATTAGCGTGTGAAATTAAATGTTAATTATGTTTGTGTTCCACTGAAGGATGACGGAAAGGCTCTTCAAAGTGAAGCGGGGTTGGCAAGCAATGGATGCTTAAAGTTTTATTAGGTTGGGTGATGAAGGTGAATCGCCTTGTTGAGAGAAATGTTTTGTGATGGATGTCACAATAAAAATATAAGTTTTGTATGACGTTAACCTATCCAGGGAAATTAATACGCTGCCGTAGTGGTTGAATAAGTACTTCTACTTGTATAAATTATTTTTAGTATTAAAAATTACCTTGGGCCATGTTAGTTAATTTAAGTACCGTTTTCAATTTACCGTTTATTACAAGCAGAAGCACGCTTCACTAAATTTGTAAAGTATTTATTTTCTGGTACATAAGACTACTCCAGAGACAAAGTGGAGGCGTCTCCCACCAACAAATTCTCTTAAAACTTTTAAATTGCGACAAGCAGCCGTTACACAATTTCTCTTGAATTACCAGGTCGTAAAAACTCTGGAACATCTCTCTATTAAATATAAAGACTTGTTAATTCCGAGATATTTTTGTGCTGAAGTTAGTCTACTGTTTTATAGACGTTGGGAACTTTTCTCCGATGGTATCGTAAGACATAAAGTGTAATTACCTCTCAGTTAGTCGGCCAAGTTGGACTATCTGTGTTATGGGGCTCATTAAGCGTGGGTTGCAGAGGGCGTTAATTTAATGAAGTCGCCCCGACTAGTGTGCCGGCTGATAGCTGTTGAAAACTGTCGATAGACTGTACTTGAAGCGATAATTACTTGGATGAGGATGCGAGTTGTTGGTTAGTAAACTGGTCAAGGGACAACTTTCTTTGTTAATGATAGGGTCAGAGTACTCGTACTTTCACCCGCACTGCTGGAACGTCAGGTCTCCTCTTTGTAATAACTAGTGAACCGTAATCTTAGTTTGAGCCAATGCGAGTCGATAAATGGCACAGATGCCTTAGAATTTTGGATTAATTCAATGCTGATAACCGTTTTTTTTTGTGTGTGCTAATTCATCAAATGACTCCTCCCGCTCTGAGCAATGGCAGGGAGTGTCACACTTCTACTGACTAAAAACCACCCATGTTTCTTATTAGCCCTTTGTATTCTGGAGCCGCGGTATATCTTTCGAACAACCCGCAGCCCCGGTAGGTCAGCCCTTGCAGACCCCTTCCATGTTGCTGACATCTCTTTGAGGCGCATGTCACGATGTTTTTTCTTACTATGCATTTTGAGACTAGTGGTGATGAACTAAATTACTCAAAGTGCCTGCTTGCAAGTGACCTCGAACACGTACGTCGTAAGGTCAGTACCACTGAGAGTTACAACTGACCTATAATCTCAGAATGAAACAGAAAGATCCTGACTTTATATCTGCTGACAAAAGAGCCGCCTGTCTTGGATTCTGTAAGAAATGAGTAATTATGTCGAATGAATAAGCAGCGTTCATCCGTGCTCAGATAATATCATACTACGAAGACGTGCTTCCATCGAAACGCCGTGTTCTCTTTTGTTTGTAGAAATACGAGGAAAGAGGAGCCTTATTTGTCTTAATATGTTGACAAATGAAAATAAGACTTTATGAGTAAGTATGTAAGTTTGATTTCAATATGTTCTATATATTTTATATGACAATTATTTTATCTCAGCAGTTATTTTATCTGGACTAAGGGAGGTTAGAACATGATTTTGTGCGGTAGTTGCATGATTTTGTATTTGCCTGATCTACACACAAATTAATTGGTTTAACCCGATACTGCGCGTCGTTGACCAGAGTTACAAGACAACTGTTCAACTAGAGACCGTGGTTTCGATTACTAGGCCAGGTAGTAACATTGGGTATTTTTATAAGGATTAGCTGCTGAGCATGAGGTCCTCGGTCGGTTCGATTCCTGGATCGGGAAAGTCTCATTGGGTTTTTCCTTCAGGAATTTTTAATAGCGGTCGGAGTCTGGATTTGTGCTATTAAATGGGACTTAAACATAACTGGCGAAATGTGTACTTACACCTCTGCCTAAACCTTCTGGGATTACAGGCGTGATGTTTTGTTATTTATAATTAGCAGCATAGATTCTTGATTTTTTTTCTCAGTTACTGGAAAAGAATGGAGGGATGCCTTTGCCCAGCTGTGGGACATCTCAGTTACAGCTACTAAACCAACAAACATTTCAAAAGACGCAACCAATCAATCTGTGAGTCACAAGACAAGGCCTCTCAAACGACGCTAGAATTCCAAGTAAACTGCGTTTGAACCGCCTACATCAGAACTGTATAGAACGCTCTAAAGATTAGACACTCAAAGTGGCAGTGATCGGGAGCCGTGTCACAGCGTAGATAGGGCCAGAAGGCTTCTTTATGGAAAGGGCACACTTAAAGGCCCCGTTTAAATGTTTATTGAGTTGGCTTTAGTTTGTCAGAAAAAGTGCTTTATATATGCAATAAAAGCAAATAATCCAACGCAGTCCTGAGTCATGCACGGCACGGCACGGCTGGCGCAGTGGCTGAGCGATTGAACTGCTGCACTACGTGTCGCGGGTTCGATCCCCGCACGGAACAAATATTTGTATAGCCTACAGAGAGTTGTTTCGGGTCTGGGTATTTGAGTATGTGAGTTTAAATGTTTGTAAACGCACCCACGATACAGGAGAAATTCCTAGAGTAGGGCAACGTTATTAAAAAAAAAAAAAGACGTGTGGCACTCGGAGACTGCCGCGGTAAAGCTAGCATAGCATTTTTTATCAACTTATGCAATTATAATATTTATTTATTTTATTAATGCAGTATTTTTTTTTCCTTTGTTTTTTTTTCTTTGATATTAATAAATGCACTTTGTTTATTCATATTTAAAACACTTTGTACACAAATTATACGAGTACAGATATTCACTGTTGTACATAGATGATAAATACCTATACACCTATATACTTTCTCACAAACAGCTGATTACGGTAGTTTTCCAATACAACCAATGCCACCTAAAGGCGGGTTGCTGAACTAAAGAGACAAGCGTGATAATTCAAAAAGTCATTGTCAAGTGTCAATTTGTCAAGTGGGGGTGTTAGGTTTTTATTTTCGTTACGGAATTTCTGGATTCGGTCCCCACGCTCAAGGCCCGCGATAGAAGCTATGCAATAGCTTAAAAAAAAGATTTGTATGAGGAACGCTCGGGATCTCAAACAAATGCCAGCAGCAAACTGGGGTACTCTCTTTATGTTGACGAGTCTGACGTGTGCGTTGGTTGTAAGTAACTATTATCAACTTACAATATTCCCACAGCTGGGACACCGGCTTCTTGTCAATGAAATAAACTAGGTCGTTATCTACCCCGCTGACCCAGTGCGAGGTGGTGAATTTCACATGTCTTCTTTTTTTGGGTACATGACACTTAAACATGACTCATGAAATGTTGCACATTAATCCTCGAGGAACTAGTCTTTCGAGGATTAAACGGATGATATTATGTTATTCTGTTAATACGTGCTGGTTACGTCACGATGTTTTTCTCCACCATTTGGAGCTGGCCCTCTGTAACTATCTATTCCGTAGCTTTACAAGGAAGATGCGGTAACGGATGTGTGTCCGTCTCAGCAAACTGTTTGAAAGGCCCTCGGTCACAACAGGTCTATTTGTAGAAGTAAATACGTCGGCAGGATGGATAGGGATATGTGTGAATCGGTTTAGAGATGTGACAAACATTCAGTATCTTTGTCAAGCAATGGTGAATATTTGTATAGATATAAATAGAAAATGTTATTTTGTCCAGGTAATAGAGTAAGTAAATACAAAAGTCATCCCAAATTGGGTCAAAGAGTCTTCAGATTGGGTTCCACACAACAGAACCAGGCAACGTGGTAGACCCAGAAGGTCATAATGCAAAAGAGTTTTTTTGGAATGGCATCGAAAATCTATAATAAAATACCTATCGGATATTTTATTACAGATTTAAAAATATGCCACTACCAAAATTTAAGAAAGTTTTCACCTCTCTATTAATACAAATATGTTAACCTAACACCATTATGTACCATACCTATGTTTAACAAATAAAAAATTCTGATTCTGATTCTGACAAGACGTAACGTGCTGGACTCTTGTCATAAGGATTGGGCCCACACAGTCAAAGACAAAGACAGAGGTAAGGAGAAATGATATGAATTGCTTAAAATATTACCTCAGCTAGGTAACAAAGTATTATTTGCCAGTGAGCTTCCAACTAGATTATTAAGCACTTGAACTTTTAAGTGCGCAGCCATTTCCCAGCTTTTAAAATTACCAACTAAACTGTTCGGATCAAAAACTAGCTCAGTTCGCGAGGTATTAAAAACTAAGCTACAAAGTATATCCGATTCCTCTCAAACCCACTTCATTTTAGAGCCAATCAGAAACTTTTGATCAAGTGTTGGGCCACCTTGGCTGCGAATTGTAACAGGTTGCAATCAATGGCCACGGCCTCAGACTCCGGGTCCGTGGCAATTTAACTTGGCCTAGTTTTGGCCTTAACGAGCGAACTTGCACTATGGCTACTTAGTTGTGCTGATTGTTGAAAGGGCAGATTAGGGCGTTTAGATCGGTGACGATGTAAGCGACGTTTTGGAGTGTTGAATTTTAAGCGGGCGTTTGTTTCTTTCTGTTTTTGTTGTTTGACGTTTGGTCTTAATATATTATTGTAATGGTAAGACTGAGACCTTCGTAAGACAAAGAAAAGAGCATAACATTAAGCCCATTACTTTCCCTAAGACATAAGGTATGGCAGTTGTGAACCATGTCAATATATCAACGCATGTTTGTTTAGTTTCCTTCATTTTGCCAGTTATGTTTAGAATGTACAAGCGAGCCGATTGTCCTCAAACAGGCACGAACCCCGACCCAGCAATGGAACCCACGAACTTATGCTCAAAAATGATTACTTATGCTGAAAAAGATTTTGACCTCTAGACAGATGAGACAGTGTGAAAAGTGAGCAGAAATAAGCATTAGTTTGGTACTAATAACATCGTTACAGCTTTCAATTTGGACAGTAGAGGTAGTAAAGTTGAGTATATCAGTCAGTACGCCAATAAGTTACCCGTAGTCCAACCACCCACGACCACAAACAAAGCCGATATCCAGCTCAAACAATTACAAAACCACAATTACGAACAGCACGACCATTAAAACTCTCACAACAAAATACAATAGCTGCACTAGTAAATATAGTGGTAAATAGCCGAACAAAGGCATTGGGAGCTCAAAGAACTGCTCAGGATGCTTTAAAACAACTTGAAAATAATAAACAACCCGATCTTTATGAAAACCTTGTAGTTGTAGTCAATTCAAAACCTTGTTTCTGATTAATGTTACTTCCGTTTGAATTAATGTCAACTCTATGCAAGAACAAATTAGGTTTATTTCAGAACGACTAGTATAACATTGAAGATGTTATCATGAAACACAAAGCGCAAATTGAATTTCATCGTTAGGTTTAATGTATTTTTTCTAAAAATATGACTATTTGTTAACATAAGCCTCAAACTCAGTATCAAAAACTCAAAGCATTTATTTCAATTAAACCATTACAGGCACGTTTAACAGTCAGAAAAACAAATAAAACGAAGCTACAGTCACAGTCACAAGGTATAATAACTTGTGAAAGTACTGTAGTTGCCCATTCCCTAGCGTAGATCTCTATGGAGAAGTAGGTACGGGCAAGAAACTCCATGGACACTCATTTAAATCAGAATATTGTTACAAAATCTTGGTTACATCATTAATATAGTTAAATACTGTTGAAGCAGCTCTATAGGCAACAAGTGCTGTATCCAAAGTGTATGGTTCCTTTGTAGTGGACAGAGATTGCAGTGTGATTGTGAAGTGGCGAGCTCGTTCGTTGGCAAAGGATGATAAGATGGCCGACGAGTGTCGTTGAAACCACGAGGATTCATTTCTGTTGAAGGATTGTTAATTTTTAAGTCGGATCTTGTAACTTTATAATTTATAGACTTTAATAATGTCCATGTTCTTCTTTCAAAACTCTTTTATTTTATTTCTGCAAAGTCTTTTAATATAAATGCTAATTGTGTTGGCATCGGTTTCTGGTTTAACTAGATGAAGATGTATGCCAGTATTTAACAAAAACCACTGCCTAACTGACCTCCACAAACCAGTGATTGCAGAGCAAACGAGACCTCTTGGAAATACTGGTCAGACTGTCTGCCCTGTACGCAAAATACGCTCTTTGGACGTGTAGTTGCGGACACCAGCCCGTAATACAATACAGACTTCCTGGCTTCTTACTACCCGTAACGACTGTCAAAGACTGACTAATTATCATTTGCAGTGCCCTGGCTAGCATCTGGATCAGTTATTTAAGTAGAGAATTAATACAATTAATTAGAGTTCGTATAGCCGAGTTCATATAACCCCAATCTATTTAAGTCGCGAGTAAATAGGCTTCTTCTGGGTAAGCTCGTTCCATCGTCGACCTCATCTCTGCCCTTAGGGCAAGATTGAGGTCAAGAGCAAATAAAAAAAAATAAAAAAAATTGGAACGAGAACTCATTGGTCTAAAACGTAATGGCTATCCCATAATTCTATACCCTCATTTCCCAAACTCCATTACCCCTTTCAACTTGGTCATCCATCCTGATTCCAAACTCATCATCCCCACTGACCATAACAGCAGCGTCCACAGAAGCTCTCAAACAAATTACTTCCAAACTTGCGTCTTTAATCATTAAGTTGAGAGTAATATTATTATTGTGCGCCATTATCCAGATTGGCGGAGGAAGGTCATTGGGACATCGGCTATATTTCATAATGGCTGCCTATCAAAACTTTATGACACTGCGGCCTCAGAGAATCGTAAAGGACTTTAGTGTTTTGTTTAGATAGATTATTGGTAACGTAAGCGGAGATGAGATTGTGCTTTGTAGGCGTGTTTTTATTGGGCTTATTAATGAGAGCTCGGTCGGTACCTAAATATAATAATTTCTTACTTCAGCTCCAATTCTAGAACAATACCAATGTTATATTATGTCCCTGTATTATCATTATAATATCATTCTTCTTCTTCTTCTTCTTATCGTGTAGGCAGTGGAGTCGTTGGTCACGACCCCGCTATAATTATAATTGAAAGAAAAGGGACGTATGTAAGAGCTTCAGTAAAAGTTAGAAAGCGATAACGTAATAATTATTAACCCTATCAACAGATAAAAGACAAAATTATCTTCTTTTCTATAAAGTGACTAGCACAAATTAAAGTTTAAAGCGAAACATTTGCCTCTAGCACTTCAGAGACTCAATCTAACACTTGAAAGCTCATAAACCCTGATTTAACACATGTACTTAAACACAAAACGACCCGTTAAACCGCATCTCAACTTAATACTAAAAAGCTCGACTTTAAATGCAAAAATACCCCGTTTAACCCTCAAATTATTCAGTGGGGCCGACACTGTCTAATCTGAAGTTAGACAAAGTTGCGCCAAACAGATTTTAGTTGGGAAAATCAGTGTTGTTGCCACAGCGTATAAAATAGTTAGAAGGTAGCGGAAAATCGTATTGACACCGCGCTCGGATGCGGTCGGGCGTCAAACGTGAACTGACAGCGAGTGCACTAATATTTTTGGAGGTGAATTTTCATTTTATGTCGCGTGGAATTCGAAAAATAATGGTGATTTATTTTCAAAAGCTTGGATCGTATCTTTCACATTGAATTATTTTTAATGCAACTGTGTAAGTTGTTGATTACAAGTTGTGTTTTTTTTTTAAATTGCATTTAAATAAGATGCACTAGCAGTCTTTGACTTTCATTGAATTATTTCAAAAATATAATTGAAAAAATGGCTCCTCAACAACGTTTTCTGTTCAATAAATGAGTTTTTAACATTTAAACCCATTTCTAATCGATAAACTTATGTTCCTATTTAATTTATTGATGTTTTGTTGGTGTTTTCTTTTTTTTTAGTTATTTTATTTGTTGTTCAATTTAGTTTTAATTACGAGTACCTACTAGGTGTTTTAATTTAATTTAATTTTAAGTTTTCATGCTGAATGTAGTACCTAAGCGAAATATGTGAAACCTTTTATTTTTAAGACCATATTGTACCATATTTCATGCAAATAAAGAATCTTGAATCTTTCAGGTTTATTACTAAACGGGGTTCATGCTGGCAAAAATAAGTCACTTCGGGTTATGTTATCTATTCTATTCTAATTTTGTCTAATGGCAATTAAAGCCGATGTCGACTATTCTGCCAATGTCCAGTGAGATTGGAAAAAGGGGTTATGTTATCATTAAAGACGGGTGTAATTCGGAACCAAAAATGCACATTTGTGTTGAAAATCTAACACACTCTCATTGGCATTCTTTAAGTATTATTCCGTAATGTTATCCTAAAACTGGTGATATGAAGTAAGTAATCCTATCGTAGGAATTGATAACGGTAATATTATACATATTTACCCCATACTGTTCATACCCTATAACTACTTGACCGATGTTTTTTTTTAAATTTTGCTAAATGTTTCTACGTACCTACCTACACTAGAGAATTTCCTGGCACAACTAGTATTAAAAGTAAAAATCCATCCAATGTAGATAAAGTTTACATTTCAAAACTTAAGCCCGCGTGCTACAAAAGTTTACATGTTTCTATAACGCCAATCAGCCGATACAACTCGTGGCACATCAATCTTCAACTCAAACAAGATTGCAAACTGCTCATAACTCATAGCCACCAGATTTGCATCAAGCAAAGTTGTGCGCGGGCAAAATTCTAGTAAACAAGATTAGCCAGTTCATTGTAGCCGGGAACTAGGAACTCGTATAATTAACGAAGAACGAACGGTTATTGTTAGTGTCTGACTTATTGAATTTGAAATTTAACCAACTCGAGCATTGTAGATGTTGGGGATCAGATTTGTTTATTGGGTTAACTTTGTGCTGGTTTTAATCTCATCTTTTGAATTAATTGAATCTCGTATAATATTGTCGGTAGTGATGATTATCGATTTTTAAGCCAGTCGTATTTTTCACCGGGCCAAGTTGTTAAAATTCAAGTAAACAAAATAACCTAGTTTATTGAATCGTACCCAGGATCACATTCGCAGCAGCCGCACTTGCTACCACTAGACCAACGAGGTAGACAGACATCTAAACTAAATAATTAATATGGTCGTAGGCTCTTCTTTTTTTAAAAAAAAAAACGTTGCCCCACACTAGGAATTTCTCCTGTATCGTGGGTGCGATTACAAACATAACTCACATACACAAACACCCAGACCCAAAACAACTATCTGTAGGCCATACAATAGTTATTTGTGCAACAAGAGAGCAAAGTGGGTTTTTGCTGCGAGTGTTGATTTTGAATCCCGAGTAAGCGAAGGATTCTATAGTTGAATCCTGAGTGTGGCGAGGGATTCAAAGGCACGAGATGCAAAAAAACTTTGCTCTCGTGTAACACACATTACTTTTCACTTCAGCAGCGAGAACACTTTAGGAGATAAAATAATAAACAGGAATAGATTGAAATAACTATTTATTGTGAATCAAAATAATTAATATTGTAGGTAGAGGTACCAATTCAATAAAATTAGCCTTATGCCCAACTGACATTCTTTCTAGAAAAGATACGAGTTTTGCGGATGTTTCATTATGCACGTTATGTTTTGTTTTTAAAGTAGCTTTCCACATTGAGTAAATACTCCACATTGTAGATGATCGCCTCGTCTGTGATAAATCTAAAAAATATGATAGCAACACCGTCTCCGAAAAACTGCTTGCGCCTTTTGTAAGTCTCCATTCTTTGAAGACATGGTATGCTTTCAGATATTTTTCGCGAGATTTTTCAGGCAGGAAACTTAATTCTGCATTTTTTACATTATTCTTCAATTCTTCGGGTGTTAAATAGCAGACTTCGTCACTGGACTCACTCATATTTATTTATTATTACTACTTTATTATCCAAATTTTATTGTACTTTGTAGCTAGCGTAACAGAGAATAAAACAATAAAAATTTGAATCCCGCTTTTTTTTTTAAATTCGTTCTGAAACTACACTCGCGGTATTCTGTCTCAATATTAAAAATTGTTAAAACTATAAATAAATAAGTAGATACCTACATGATAAACTTCGTATCTGTTTCTTCAACATTCTTCATCTTGATTTAAATATAAAAAATATAATTCGATTATTCGAAATATAACAATTTTTCATTTCATCACGTGATTTACAATATTACGGTTATCGATTTACAATATCGGTATCCGAACGTTTTATTGTTTGTTTCTTTTTTAGGCCTATAATAAATATGGAATTTGAAAATCTTATTTCGAATCGACTTCTTTCTATCTCTCGCTTGTTTCGTATCAAAGTGAAAGTGACAGAACAAAACGAAGTTGAAATCTTTCGAATTTTGTGAGTAGACCTGCACAGTTCTCGGTATTAAAAAAAAAAATTAAAAAGTTACTTTGTCTCACGCTCGCAGCAAAATCGAATTTTGCTCACTGTCTGTAAACAGCAAAACCTGCTTGTTTGAGGTGCTGAGGTGAAAATATTTTTTCCGTGCGGGGATCGAACCCGCAACACACAACGCATCTGTCCAATCACTCAGCCACTTCTTCGTCTTTATCAATGCACTAGCTGACCCACGCAACTTCGTCTGCAACACATAATATAGCTTATAACCTTTCTAGATAAATCGACTATCCAACTTATTAAATTGAGCTATATCGTACTCGTAACAAACAAAAAATCTTACCTTTCCTCTTTATAATACCTATTAGTTTAGATTGACTTAGATTATATTATTAAAGTAACAATTACTATAGGTATCTCTTACTGTTTAATATACAGTAACACCTTGTACTTTTAAACATTATGGTGCAGTAAATATTTTGAATTTGAATTTCTCCGGAGCCCCCAGAGGCCAGAATCCCCACGTACCTACCGCACCGGACCGAATGACTACCACGCGCTAATTATTTTGTCGCCCGTATATTTTTACATTGCGATATCTTCTAAGATATTTGTTTAAACTGTATAGAGTAAAGGGCACAAATATTCTATATTAAATTTCCGTGCTAGCAAACACATTTATTTAGATATAGATTAATACCATATGGGTTAAATAAGCTTCGCAAAATATAATTCTTTTTAACCTAACATTTTAATATAAAAAAATGGTTACAGTGAGTCAATCGTAAAAGATAAACATATGCTGTCGCGGACTTTTTTTTAGAACTTTTAAAGAGGAAAAATTCCTTCATACATAATATTTACGTAACTTAAACCGTTTTTGCAGCGCACGCAACGGAAGCTCACAAAAAGGAATATCTTTTCCCGTTTTTGCAACATTTTTCATTTATGCTCCGCTCCTATTGATTTTGGCGTGATGTTATATAGTCTAAAGCCTTCCTCGATAAATGGACTATGCAACACTAAAAGAATTTTTCAATTCCAACCAGTAGTCCCCGAGTTTACCCCGTTCAAACAAACAAACAAACTCTTCAGCTTTATAATATTAGTATAGAAATGCATAGTTACGCTGTTCTATACACACCATATTGGCCATTTAACTCAATCATAAAGTTTAACTTCAGTATTACTACGTTAAGAGCTGAATATACGCCACTGACACTTCACGCTACGCGATTTGCGAGTAGCGTGAATTGTCAAAAAGTTATTGGCAAAAATAAGCCATAAGTCCCCTCGGCATGACTTTATAATAATATATTGATGGCAATAAAAAGATCCTATGATTGATAGTTTAGGCGAAAAATGGTAGTTAGTTACAAAAACAGAGGCTACTTTGCAAATTTAATATTTTTTTACATTTGGTGATGGTTACGGAAAAAAAGGTTCTAATGTATCCTAAAAAAGGCCAATTCATGTATATCCACGCCTTAAAGTAATAGTAGTAAGCTTTTGACATTTAAATACGAGACTGCTTAAGAAAAACTTTCGGGAAAATTCTCAGAATCCCGTTAATGTTTCTGACAGCTTAAAACTTCTATTCATTTATTTTTTCAACATTTTACTTGAAAAGTGTTTTTAAGATGAAGTATAAAATAATCACGTCTACCTTTCATCCGTTTTTACGAGTATTACCATTAAAAGTAAATGTTTCACAAATCTCTGTTTGATGCGTTAAACGAGAACTCAACGGTTCCAATAGTACGTTTAGTAACAGGTTCTCGGTGCATACGAACTTTTGGAACAGCTAGGTACCTTAAATATTTACCAATGAAACAGGTTAATGAATTCCTAACGATCTGGTAGGAATCTAAAAATCTAGGAATTCCAGACCGACGAGGAAATAAACATGCATGATGGACGTTTAACAGAATGCTGTTTTATTGTTTTGCAGGGCTTTGTATATTTATGATTTATCATGCAGAAGTCAGATTTTTAACACTAAAGATTGTGTCACGTCAGGCGTTCAGTTTTCATTTATTTACACGCAAATGTACAGACAAAGACTGCAGCTTATGCCATATTTCATTCATCTTTTGGGTGATGCAGCGACAGTGGTAGATGTGAGTTTTTACATTCAAATAAATTAAAAGTAATATGTTGACGGCGTTGAACTTTTTTTGGTCATTTTGCATTTTATTTTGCTAGTTTTGACAATCACTTATCATTTCATCAAGTAACTGTAATTGGTGATTCAAGGTATCATCATCTGCCCAGTCTCTTCCCAACTATGTTGGGACTGGCTTCCAGTCTGACCGGATGCAGCTGAAAACCAGTATTTTACATGGAACGACTGTCTATCTGACCTCTAAAACCAAGTTAGTACTGGGTAATATAGGGTGTAAAAGTACCCTTAACGCAAACGAAGGGCACTTGTTCTCCCCACCACTGCAATCATTTTTTTGTTCTAGACCATACCTGGGAACCTAGTTATGGAGATATTGGGGGTCAAAGTTCCAAAATTTTCACAGCTGTTTTTTAAAATACTAGTTTTACTTAAATTACCTCCATGACCCGTTTACTATTCAAAGCATCCACTAGCAGTGTTTTAACAGTGCTACATTGAGTTTTACCGTAAAATGTGATTTTTGACCCAAAAAAAAAAAGTCGTTTCCCAGCAAAAATTTTTGCGTAGGGGTACTTAGTTTGATGTTCAGAACGCTTAGTTGACGGCTGTGTGATGAGTTGATTTACACCCTGTATAGTAGTCAGACTTACCCAGCAATCTTTACCTAAAAAATAGCCTATTTTCCAAAGACCACACTACGGCACATTCTATTATAATTCGTGAAGACACGAACGGAGACCCCAGAGTCAAACTAATCAAAAGTGTATAAACTGTGACAGACAGATTGACACTCGCTTCCTGAAACTTTCAGTTCCCCTGAAAGGTATGTCGGAGGCTTCAGCCAAGTAATTGGGTTGACTCAAAAAATGTAATTACTGGCTTGCCGAAAGCTCTGAAGTCATTGAAGCGAAATCGAAAAATTCTTTCAATTCTTCTTCAGAAATATTGAAGGCGAAATATTTTTATGGTTTTCTATGTTGGGGTGTTTTTGTCGTTTTGAAGTTTGGTAATGATGTGTTCAAATACACTTTACACACTGCGCTTGCATCAGCTTACTGACGACAAAATCATTAAATAGTAAACACGATTTCCTGTACCGTCACGTTTCTGAAGCCATTTCAGTTCAAACAAACTTTTGTTGAATTTAAAAACACGCCAATTTCAAGGTAACTCATAAACTGACTACAGCACAATGTTCTCCTCAAGAAAAGGTAATAAAGACCAAAAAACACTTTCACGAACCTCCAAAATTTCCTTCGAACAATAAAACCTGTATCGATCGATCTCTATATAATAAGAACGATGTAAGAAGATAGAAGCCATCAAGTTTTACGAGGCCGTGCATCGGGTCATATAAAAACCAATAAAATACGAGCACAGAGGTAAATAGTTTATGTGCTGTATGTGGGTACGGCTTTTAATTTCGCTGCCTGATATTTTATTGAAGAGGCTGTTGTATACTTACATGTGGGAGGGTAACTTGGCAGCGACTCTCAAGACCTTTGCCAGAATTACTGCGGTTTTCAATACCAGTCAGATTTTATATGTTACTAATAAAATTTTGCTGAAATAATAGATATACCATGAAAACATGATAACCATAATGACGATAGTTATCATTTTTCTTTTTTTTTTTCTTTTTAAAAATATTGCCCCACACTAGGAATTTCTCCTGTATTGTGGGTGCGTTCACAAACATATAAAGTCACGTACACAAATACCCAGACCCGAAACAACTATCTGCAGGCCATACAAATATTTGTTCCGTGCGGGGATCGAACTCGCGACACGCGGCGCAGCAGTCTAATCGCTTAGCCACTGCGCCAACCGTGCCGTCAATATTTACGGTGAAGACGAAAAAAAATCTGTCATATACCTACCTACCTAATCAAATATGGGACTTGTTCGTTGAGCACTGTTCCAGTATTCAAAAAGTTATTTTCGCCCCGGTTTGTTTGAATAATGCCTATTCAAATAATTAAATAACGAAACAATCTTTCACGGTTTACCAAAACAGTTTTACATTACAATTCAAAACTTTCCCAACCACACGCACATAAATACATCATTCACCTTTAAAATGAACCCGCGTAATAAACTGGGAACTATTTTAATAAACCCTTCACATTCCTCTCAACACAATAGATTACATCAAAACACACGCACACACATAAATAATAATATCTCCCTACATTTACAGTTTCTACTTCGTGAGTCAAATTCTTGATGAAAACGGGGGGAGGCCCGATAACCCCTACTCCTTTGATTAACGAGCTACCCTCAAATCGGTTATAAATTAATTTATTAACACAATTTATTGGACAAGAGTTCGCTAAGTTTAAGTTACTGTTGTGTTTTTCGGCATAAAATTTATACTGTGTGAAAATTTCTTATTTATTGTTTCATGCGATGGGAACTTTGATTAAATTTATTTTTGGTCCTGCGAGTCTGAAAGTTTTGTAGTGAAGAGAGCTTGAGAGGCTTTTGAGATTGTGAATTTACATTGAAACTGACTGTTTTAGTTTTAAACCACTTCTCTCAATTATCTCTGTTAACGTTGTACTGTTGCGAACAACAATCTTTTAAATTGAAGTAGTTATTCACTACAGACAACTCACAAGCATGCAACTTCGCAAAAAACCTCTTTGTTTTTCCTTTTCACCGATACAAGTTCATCGGTGAAAAAGACAATCTTCCGACTTTCCATATAAATGTATCGCATGCAACCTAATTGGATTAACGTCATTAACAAATATTCCTTAAAGCAAAGTTTCTTGTTTACAAAGCTTACAATAAACTAATTCCGTAAATTAATTAGCTTTAACCAACAAACGTATTACAGGCATCCCCTTAATCTCAGATCAGGAATCTATCTAAAATAACGTCCGTCAGCATATCCGTGTGCGTTCGGGCGATATCGTACGGACGGACGGCGGACGGCTGATGTCCTCTGATTCAATCCCTTGTAGTGATAAATTTACGCGTCAGTGCGTGTCGGCTGATGTGCGCCGTCCCTGGGGCCCAACGACAGCCGATGACTTGATCCAAATGCGATACTGCTAATAGGACAAGAGCTGGGAACTTGATGGGGCTTTGTTAGAGTGATGTATTTCGTTCCATGATGGACAGCAGCTGAATTTTCGAAATTAAATAATTGATTACATGAAATTACGTTATTCATGTTTGCATTTTCATTATCGACAGCTTGCACAAATATAGATTTATAGTGTGTATTTGGACAAAGGACGTTGACAAAAATGTTTTTGTAAACCCTCTGTAACCTACCCAATTTGGGCTATTTTTGATTCAGTATTCAACAGATTCCCTAAAACTGCTGAATCTTCTTTAAAACATCACAAGGATCTATGACAACGCCTGTGTACACGTAACAGGTAAAACGTCCCCCATTAAACATACACAGGGCTTTACCTACATAATCCTTCAGTTGCTATTTACAACACCCACTAGCGGTTGGGATATTTTTTTATGGCTAAGGGTCTATTTATACCTTTTTTTTTACTGGTAGAAAATCATCGAATAAATTTTGAAATTGGCATTTGTCTTTTTTTATTTGATTTCAATATAACTAGAAACATTTTAAAAAAAAGTTTTGATATTTAGACTCGCGCTGATCACAGAAGAATGGTATAAAAGGAATCAGGTATGTGTCACTTACTTAACTGAAAAAAAAGTTAAAAAAAACATTTGAAATTATTGCACAAACTCAAGTTTAAAACACATAGTTTTTCCAACACACAGATATTTCGAAAAAATCGTAGTCGCAAGATACATTCATAATCCACAAATTACTGCTTACGTTAGCCACTAGCGGTTATAATTATGCTTGTACTTTTGTTTCTAGTTTATATATTTATTTCAGAAAATGCATGTACGCTGTAACAGTAACACACAAGTTAATATATATTATATGAGCACTTCGCCCGCGACTTCGTCCGCGTGTAAATTATATACTAAAACCTTCCTCGAGAACCACTCTATCCAATGGTGAAAACCGCATGAAAATAGGTGCAGTAGTTTTTGAGTTTATCGCGAACAGACAGACAGACGGACTCGGCGGAGGACTTATAATAATAATATATTGTAATATGTAGTGATAGACAAAACACAAATTAAAAGAAACTAATTTACATGTAGGGAATGAAAATAAAAAATGCTTAAAAATAACAAGAAAACGTCTATCTTTCATGCATTCGTCAATTTTTTCAAAAAGTCATCTTTCGTTGATCCTCTCACAGAATGTATGACGTCATTCAACCTGTAGATCCACACAAACAAAGGTGGGTACTAAAGTTACCACGTAACATTAGATATTGGAAGGCAATAATCTTGGCAACTTTTCGTATTACATCTCTGATTGCTACCCGAGGAGCCTTTTAATTCGAAAAGTTGCTCTATGCAATTTATTTCAAGCTCTTTTTGTTCTTGCTGTTCATTTCGTTTAATCACTGTGGTGGATGTATGGGATCGCGGGGTTTTTACGAGTTGAGTGGAGAGGAAAAAGTACCTGCAAGGCAGTTTTATCAATGAGATGAAGTGTTAACTCAGTTTAGTTGGCGTGAGTTTGGACTCTTTTGAGTGTTCGTATAAGATTTGATTTGCTTAATTTCTTAGTTTACAGAGATTGCTATTTTAGTTAGGTTCCCAGGTATGATCTAGAACAATAAAATGATCACAGTGACGGGGAGAACAATTGCCTTTCAGCTTTGTTATGGGCACTTTTACACCCTTTGTGCGCAAATATTTATACTGGTATCATGTTAAGAATATGATCCTTTATTTTAATTTAGTATTCCTGGGGGGTCGTTCAACTATTACGTAAACAGATTAACTACAATTATTTATCCAAATCTAAGCCCACTTTTCTCCAATTATGTTACACATGTAATAGGGAGTTAGACTAATCCCGTGGGAGTTACTTATATATAATAACTGCCTCAAAATGGCTACTTAAAATTATGATGAAAACATCACTAATTAATTTTACTTTCCGGGCTCAACGTAGGTAATTAATAAATATGCGGACTGAATTTTGCATGAACAATTATTAATAGTATTTAGTTTTCATGTGATGCCGAAAATCAGCCACCGCGGTATAATAAATAACAAACAACATGTTTGACAAATAATAATTAGGTGCTCATTAACTATTGACGGATAGTTAATAGCTGTTTTGATTAGCCGATATGTATTTGTATTATACCTTTATACAATTTATTCAACTAAAATGAAATGGTGCGCATTTATTATTTCAATACCTGAGTTATTAATCATTTTGTTTAAATTTCATTTAAAACTAATATATCAATACTGGCAGCCATGTTTCACTCGCTGCTAATTATAGGCCGCTTTCCCTCTGCGACATGCCTTCCTGGTATGTGCGAGTCTCATTCAAGTTACCCCGCGATCTTAATTCTACTATTATTCTAAAAAAACACTATAAATAAGTTTATTTTTTAGTAGCCGTGAATGTTTGGCAAAGGCCTCCCCTTATATTTTCCCTATATTATTTCTGGGCTTGCCTCGGTGATTACCTAAGATTTTAATACGGCTTTACACGGAAAGACATAATGTTGCTAAGTAATATATTACAGGCGTTATTTGGTTCTCCAATTCTTAATCGTAATAGTTTTCATAAATTTTTAGTTATATCCAAGTTGATAGTTGTTAGTGGTAAACTTCAAATTGTATGTCACCATTAGCAAAGGTAATCTACATAAACAAAACCCCTTGTTAGCTGAGTTACCAGTAAACTAAACTAAACAGTAAGCAGTTTGCAAAATCTTGTGTGTTATCATCACAGAAATTATTGAAGTTTCGGTAACTATCTCACCCTGTGATAATCAACATTTATAGTGGTACTATCTTATCAGTTATCTGGCTCAGAAAACTACGATCAAAATGATTCACGAAAGCACTGCCCAAACAACACTATTCATAGTCTAAAACGCGGGAAGTGTTATTTTCAAAGTCACCCCCAAAATATTTTCTAAAGGCCTACTAGTAGTGAAAGAGATAGAATCCCCGAACAAAAAGGGGTGGGTAATAATGAATTATGTACGAATTGCTGTGAGAGTTGTCGTTGCGAAAATAATTATAATTGGTGTCGCCTCTGGTTCATACTGTTGGCTGCTGAATTAATTAGCACAGTCGGCCCAATGAATTAATTTGAACGCCAAGCATTCTGTTTGTTTTTTTGTTTTCGCAATTTTAATGTTAATGGGTTGTGGGAGTTCGTGTGTGACTAATTATATGGAAATAAGTGTTTATGTAAAAGTGTATAGGTGTAGTTTTCTCTTGTTGATTTGTCGTTTTGTTTCGATTGCATTTATTGCTAGTCGTTAGCACGCAAACCTCGATATCACGTATAGTTATTCGAATTAGGATTATTAAAAATATCAGATATTTGTCCATGTGGGTAGGCAGAAACCACAGAACGCCATCTGGTGCGATTTTTGCATACTCATTTTGCCTCGTCCACGTTCATACATCTCATACACGCACGCCGGTTGCGAATACTACGCACCTGTCCTTTCTGAAGAACAACACCAATAAGGTCTCATCAATAAGGTCTCATCAGTAAGTATTTCCAGGGTGTCCCTTCCTCTCCTTTAACATGGACCTTTCTTCTTTATTAGGTTATGTATACGTTTTGTTTCTCAATTCTTATACACAAAGTATTAATTGGGTTGTGGAGGTCAGATAGTGTGAGTGTAGTTACGAAAACTGGACAGACACACGAGTGATCCTATAAGGGTTCCGTTTTTTCCTCTTGAGGTATGGAACCCTAAAAACAAACAATTACTTAATTTAATTTGAATAATTAATTTGAAAACTTAATAATTATTATAATCTTAAAAAGTTTCTATCTGCAAAGTTAAAGTGGGTACTTATAGGTACTATAATCTAAAAGGCACCACCAACTTTTTGCCAAACATCTAGTTGGGCCCAGACACCCCTAAATCCAGCCAATGACCTCATAATGGGTACATAACCATTGGACCACAGCAGACCGTAAGCCGTAACTTTTCCAATAACAATTCTCATTGATAAGGGTCTAATTGACAATTAATTAAATATTAAAACGAAGGCCAATCTGGTGCGCACTTTCTACTTCAAAAATTGCCCTTTTATATTGTTAGTTGTTATGGTGCAAGTGATGAGGTATAAGCTTAAAATTAGGTGTACGAACCAGTCGTCGCGGTGTTAATATGGCCTTTTATGCCCAGCAGTTGAACAGTAAAAGCTATTTAAAAATAATACGCACAGGAGCCTACTACAAAACGAAGCAATTAGGGAACTTACTGCCCTTGCATTGCGACTACATCTGATGCGACTTGCGTCAAGCGACTCGAGCACGTTTCACTTGTTTCCTTCCCGTGAGAACCGTCGTCGTCGCCTCGCGGTGACTCGTGGCATAGGTGACTGTACCCTCTTGACTGAGAGCTCTTCAAAGACGTCTCGCAGTAGGTAGACACTAGGTGGACAACAAACGAAGAATAGCGAGGCTACTACATACTCTCTCGCACTCTGCCTCGGACTGTCTCGGTGAGAGTCTACGGCCACCACAAGTAGTGCATTTACGTATATATTGAGTGAGTGTAGCTCGTCCACCTGTCAGACTACTGAGACTTCATCATCATCATCATCATCATTTCAGCCGAAAGACACACTGCTGGACATAGGCCTCCTCCAAGTGTCACCACATTGAGCGGTCCCGTGGGTCTCGCATCCAACGTATCCCCGCAACCTTCACCAGGTCATCGGTCCTCCTACTGAGAAATAAAACAATTAGTAATGATTTTAATCTACAGAGCCTCATGTTTTCATAAAAAAACAATGACTAAATTCTTTAGAAACTTAATTATCCTAAACGATAGGATAACTTCAGTGGAGCTTTCTTAAAAATAATTTATTCAAAACTAGTAAATTACTTGGCTAACAATTTTAATAGACAATCATTAAAGTCTTATAATGTTATATTTGTTTTAGTAATCGGAGTTTTGTGTATTTCGTCTCCTCATTTAAAATACAATAAGAATTAAGTTTTAGCAAATTAAATTCATGGATGTTGGTTTGAAATTTTTGAAGTTTTGAATAACTGTAATTTGCACTAATTTACTTAGTGAGTATTTAAAAACTTCCCGTCGGGGCTGCGGGTTGTTCGCAAGAGATACTGCGGCCTCGACATGAAGGGCTAAGAAGGAACATGGGTGGTTTTTAGTCAGTAGAAGTCTGACACTCCCTTTCGCTCTGCCCAAGAGCGGGAGGGGTCCCACCATAAAAAAAAAGTATTCAAAAACTTTAGACACATTGTTGTTTTTTAAGTCACGCGCGCATTTAAACTTCTTTTTCTTCTTTCGTGTCAGTAGGACCTACGGTTTACCATATTTTGTGATCCCAGTGGGTGGCCACGCCAGTTGTAGGGAAACTGGGAAACTTTGGACGTTGCAACAAGTGGGCTGTGGTCTGGTCTGCCCCTTTTTATGTTTGGTAGCTACCTTTATATTTGTCCTTCGTCACTTCAAATGCTTTTATGTTGATATTCCTACAAGTGACTGTCACCTATTATATTATGAATATGAACATTATCTCAATACTTAGAAGGTTCATGTTTATATGAAACGCTATTTCACTTAGCTTAATTTCAGAAAAAGTTCTCTTTAAAAAAAAGGTCGCCACATGCTCATTACTTGGACCACACATTTAAGACGTGCACCATTTCGATTATACACGTAATGGACACTTAAGAGGAAGCACTCTCGTTTAAAACGAATAAATGGACTCCTAATGAAGTTAGAAGCCCCTTAATTACTCGATACAGACCTAATGTGACAAAGATTAGATCTTCAGATATTTAGGGGGCAAGATTAGATTCTTTTATGGGAGCCATCCATGGGAGGAAATGGGAAACTTCTTGCTGGGATATGTGTGTGTACACAAAGACATTACAATTAATAGCATATAACATCACCCCTAACGGGTTAGGTAGAGGTGAAGGTGCGCCTATAATACACTTAATTATAGTGTGCACGACAGCGACATATTATAATCTAGCGGCGCCGCCGCCACTGTTTAGAATAAGCTTTTTTGGCATTATATAAGTTAGGTTTAAGGTACTCTATGTTTAGTATAAGATTTGTTAGCATATAAGTTAGATTTAAGGTGTTATATGTTATGTAAAACGACAGAGCCGCGTGCCGGGCGACAAGTCCAAACCTGTTTACGCCGCTCCGTCGAGTCGTGAAGGTAAACAATGCTGTGATAGGCCGACAGCGACGGAGCCGCGTTCTTGCGACGACAGGTTCGCGGACACGTCAAAACCTGAAGACGCCGCTCCATCGCTTCGCGCATTGCCATTGGTCGGTGGGCACGGGGACTAGAAAAAATGGTGGTTCGCGCATCTCGCGGATCAGTCCCTATAAAAGGATGCCCCGGCAATGCGCGCCCGCAGTCGACCGTAACTCTCTCTCTCTGATAAATGTATCATCAAAGTTTAAAATAAATCTTCATTACAAGTATACTCAAATAGTTTCCATCCACACCATCCTAAAATACAGCACACACGCTGCACATTCTGGTCCTTCGAGCCGGATATTAAAGAAACAGCAGGATGGTGTTAACACGCAGCCGTAGTGGAGAGTCCAGGAGAGAAGAGACCCAGCAAGAGCCGTCAGCGACCAGCCCAGGTGCCAGCAACCCGGCACCAGAATCGAGCATGAGCCCGGTCGCTGTGACGGACACAGGCAGCGGATCTACGGCGACTCCCAACACCGACGCCACGCAGACTACAGGTACACAAGGTACGCTTAAGCCCGGTGACACCAGGTCACGCCGCTCTACAGCTTCGAAAAAGAAGCGCCTCGCAGAGCTGGAAGCCAGAGAGCGGCTGGCAGCAATGAAAGTCGAGCTGCAAGAAATACAGCTGCAGCGCGTCAGAGCCGAAGCTGACTCGAGTGAAGACGACGACATGGAGGACGACCTCGCCTCCGTAAGGATTGGAACGTGGCTAGCGCGACCGGCGCCGCCACCCGGAGATGAGGTTCGACCACCGCCACACGACGTCAGCGGCGGGAGGAACGGCAGGGACGCAGCGAAGGACACACGCGCCACGACAGGTGCTCAACCGCTGCGGGACGACGACGAAAGTGTGTGTGCGAAAGCAAACAAAGGCAATATCGCAAGTGAAGTGTTAAACGGCAATGTGAGTGATAAATTGATAGACGTGGGGACACTCGCCGCGGCCCTAGCACAAGCCGCGCGCAGCTCACGAGAGCCCCCCAGGTACATCCAGCAGCTACCAAGCTTCGACGGAAAATCCGGTGAGTGGATAGCTTATAAGGCCGCGTATTGTGACTCACACACGTATTTTTCATGTATAGAAAATATAGCTAGGATTAGGATGAGCCTCAGAGGCACCGCAAAGGAAGCTGTAGGGTGTTTATTGTTTAGCCAATCTGACCCGCAGGTCATTCTAGACGCACTTGAAAGGCGTTTCGGTAGGCCTGAGGCCTTGATTATAGCCGAGTTAGATCAAGTAAAATCATTACCTAAATTAAACGATAACCCTAGGGATATATGTATTTTCGCTAGCCGTATAGCAAACACGGTGGGTACGGTAGAAGCACTTAAAAGAATACAATATCTACATAGCCCTGAAATGTCGCGTTGTATCGTGGAAAAATTAACGCCAATACTACGAAATAAATGGTATGATTACGCGGCAAATAAAAAGGTTCAGGACATTCCCGAGTTAAAGCGCTTATCTATGTTTATGAATGAAGAAGCCGATAAGTGTGGCGCGTACGCACAGCCAGAACGCGGCAATGACGACTCCAACGGTGTACGGCAACGGCGCAGAGTAGAGCGCACGTTCAACATAAATAAAGAGACGTCAAACGAGCAATGCCCGGCGTGCAAGCAACACGGCCACAAACTACCCGACTGCAATAAATATAAACAGCTAGACATAGATTCACGATGGGAAATCGCTAAAAACTCCAACATGTGTTTTAGATGTCTTAGAAACAAGCATAGAAGGTTTATGTGTAAAGCACCTATTTGTGACATAAAAGAATGCAGCATGAAACATCACAAACTGTTGCATAAACAGCGTAAAGTGGACGCGACAAACAACGTAACGGCGCCGACGCCAACGCCCGTTATCACACACGAAACCGTGACGTCAGCGCGGGAATCAGTAACAACCACTTCGCCTCAGAATCGCCGCGCCTATTTAAAAATAGTACCTGTCACATTGAGCGGACCACATACCAGTGTTGACACATATGCCTTGTTAGACGATGGGAGTACAGTTACCTTGTTAGACGCGTCAGTAGCAGATGTCCTAGGTGCAGATGGGCCAGCCAGACCTATGTGTATACAAGGCATAGGCACGGAGGTCAAGCATGAGCAAAGCCGGACCGTGAGCTTCCACATACAAGGCAAGCACCATAGCGACCCACAGAAGATAGAGGCGGCGCGCACTGTAAACAGGCTTGAAATTATGGCGCAAACTGTACAAACCGAGGACATAAATAACTGTAGGCATTTAAACGACATTCATAGAACTCTTGTTTATGAAAACGCGCGACCAATGATTTTAATAGGCCAAGATAACTGGGATTTATTAGTAGCCACAGAAACACGAACAGGTGCGCGTGATCAACCGGTAGCATCATACACAAAACTTGGATGGGTATTGCATGGATGTCGGTACTCTGTAAATGAAGCTAAAGCTACATTTTGCGGCCACATTAAAAGTAAAGAAATTGGGGAACCAATAGAAGAAACCATGAGAAACTTTTTCAAACTAGAATCACTAGGCAAAGAACCTAGGGTACCTAGAGATGACCTGCAACAGCGAGCCTTAGACATCCTAGAACAAAAGAGTCGACGATTACCCGATGGCAGCTTCGAGACAGGACTATTGTGGAAACAAGAAGTACCCAAAATACCAAACAACTACCCAGGTGCCCTAAAACGGCTAGAAAATCTAGATCGGCGCCTAGATAAGAAACTCAAGACACAGGATAGAAAGGTCATTACCCCCATAAACACAGATGAAGAACGCGTCAAATGTCATGTGATCAACGACACAAAAGTGAACGATCATCTCCCAAATATTACACGTTTTTCCAAATGGACACGGCTGATAAGGACAACCGCAAGAGTACTTCAGTTCATTGACCTTTGTAGACCAAATAAACACACTGTCGAATATAAGTGTACTAAGAAAAATGCATCACAAGATCCAACGTGGAAAAGTATAAACAAAAACAAATCCGTTAAAAAAGTTACGCGAAAAATAACAAGTAATAAAACAGTAAACTACATACCTATACCTGCTGCTTATACTCTACGCGCCGAGGAACAATGGGTCAAGGGCGCACAGGCCGAAAGCTTTACAAAAGAAATCGCCGCCATAAATGATAACAAAGCGGCGCCCGGCAATAGCCCGTTATCGGTATTAAGTACATACCTAGACAACGCAGGTGTGTTACGTTTGCGCGGGAGAATCACAGCGGTACAGAACGTAAATGAAGAAATAATAAACCCAATTATACTTGAGGGTAAGCACAGATATACGAAGCTGTATATATCATATGTGCATGAAAGTTTACATCATGGCGGGACCGAGATAACGGTTAACGAGTTAAGACAGCGTGTTTGGATAACGAGACTACGTCCGTCCGTGAAAAATGTTGTAAAGGGCTGCTTGTATTGTCAAATAAAGAAGGCAAAGCCAGCCAATCCCTCTACGGGAAACCTACCGTACCCCCGTTTAGCTCATCATGTACGACCTTTTACTTTCACTGGTTTAGATTATTTTGGCCCCATATCTGTTACTGTAGGTAGACACAAAGAAAAAAGATACGGAGCCTTGTTTACATGCTTAACTTGTAGAGCTATACATATAGAGATAGCACATTCGCTGAGTGCAGACTCAGCTATCGCCGCTCTCAGGCGATTTATAGGTAGGAGAGGTTGTCCAAAAGAAATATGGAGTGACAACGCTACTTGTTTCAAAGCGGCTGATAGGGAACTAGGAGTAAGCGCCTTATGTGCTTTAGATAGTGAGTCCAATGCGCGGTCCATAAGCTGGAGATACATACCTCCCGCGTCGCCGTTCATGGGCGGAGCATGGGAGAGAATGGTGAGGGCAGTCAAGGAAGCACTGTACGTCACACTGAAGGAAGTTCACCCATCAGACGAGACCCTCGCTACGTTACTCGTAGAAGTAGAAAATACGGTGAACTCCAGGCCACTCACACATGTCAGCGTGACCCCAGACGAGCCCGAAGCCCTAACGCCTAACCATATACTGATAGGTCCTAACTCACATGTACCCTCACCGGGTAATTTTACCGAAGCAGACGTCACAGCACGGCACCAATGGCGGCGCGCCCAGGCACTCGCAGACGTCTTCTGGAGGAGATGGGTACGTGAATACCTACCGCTCCTGCAAAACCGGCGGGAGCCCTACGGCAGCGGCACCCCACCTAAGGTCGGAGACGTCGTTGTGATCTGCGACCCTAACCTCCCACGCAACACTTGGCCCAAGGGAAGGGTAACGAAGGTGTTACCAGGCGCAGACGGAGAGGTACGAGTTGTAGACGTGATGACCAAAGGACATGTGCTAAGAAGACCAACGAAGCGGATTGTCGTGCTCCCCACGGAGTCGCCTGGTGGCGACGGCGGGAGAAATGTGCACGACAGCGACATATTATAATCTAGCGGCGCCGCCGCCACTGTTTAGAATAAGCTTTTTTGGCATTATATAAGTTAGGTTTAAGGTACTCTATGTTTAGTATAAGATTTGTTAGCATATAAGTTAGATTTAAGGTGTTATATGTTATGTAAAACGACAGAGCCGCGTGCCGGGCGACAAGTCCAAACCTGTTTACGCCGCTCCGTCGAGTCGTGAAGGTAAACAATGCTGTGATAGGCCGACAGCGACGGAGCCGCGTTCTTGCGACGACAGGTTCGCGGACACGTCAAAACCTGAAGACGCCGCTCCATCGCTTCGCGCATTGCCATTGGTCGGTGGGCACGGGGACTAGAAAAAATGGTGGTTCGCGCATCTCGCGGATCAGTCCCTATAAAAGGATGCCCCGGCAATGCGCGCCCGCAGTCGACCGTAACTCTCTCTCTCTGATAAATGTATCATCAAAGTTTAAAATAAATCTCCATTACAAGTATACTCAAATAGTTTCCATCCACACCATCCTAAAATACGGCACACGCGCTGCACATATAGTATTTCGGCAGTTATGTTAAAGTTCCATGTAAAAGTGGCCGTACAATTGTCAAATGAAATGTAATAGAAAAAATGAGATAGAAATATTGGTAAAATATCAAAAATCAAATCAAATAATTATTATTTTATTTCGAACAACAGTAATTGCCAACTTTTCACTATAAGAGTGACCTTGGAGTTTCTTACCAGTTTCTCTTCATAGGGAACAACCCGAACCGTGCACTTTTTCTCGATGCTTTATAAGTGCCCATGTATGTGCGAAAGTAACCATACAATAGGTCCCAAATAGCAGCAAACGACAACGCGGCAGGCCCAGAAGAAGATGGCGGCACGAACTCGACTCTTTTCGCAGGGATTGGTAACTATCATCATTGGATAGAGATAAGTAAGAAGAGGGAAGGGAAACCTTTGCCCAGCAGTGGGACACAAATGGCTAATAATAATGTATGTGAAATAAAATATTTTGATTTTGATTCGTTTTTCTTGTACCAGCACCAACCAGTTGGTTGTTACAAGTAGCATAACTATATTTTAAAGATGTTTATCGAAAGATGACCAAAACCACTGAAAGATGCAGGTTTTTCGGTTTAGTGACAAGTATTTAAAGGATACATTTTCTTTGTTACAGGTTGCAGGAGTAGTTGGCAGAGCTGATGTGCTAGCGTGCCTTTTCTTCCTCTCTTCTGTTCTACTCTATCATGGGTAAGTTAACTACGGCTACACCCTAATAATGTGACACGTTGAGAACCATCGTCATCTTCCTGCCGTTATCCTATTCTATTTGGGGTCGGCGCAACACGTTTTCTTCTTCCATTCTTCCCTGTTACACGTCAAGGTGGCATTTACTCCTTTCTCATTCATATCATTCCTCACACAATCCATCCATCTTTTCTTTGACCTTCCTCTCCCTCTCAATCCATCAATATTTATATCCATCACTTTTTTAGTTACATGCGTTTCATCCGTCCTCATTACATGACCATACCAAGATAAACGACTTCCTTTCAATTTTTCTCTCACAGGTGCCACTTTCAAACTTCCTCTAATAACTCATTCCTTACTATAACCATTCTTGTCACTCCTCACATCCATCTCAACATTATCTACTACGCTACATGCAATCGTTTTTCATCCATCTTTTTCGAAGCCCAGCACTCTGATCCATACAGTACGACAGGTCTAATCACGGACTTGAAAAAAAAGTTGCAACTAGTCACAGTGTAACTCGATGAGCAAAAACCCCAACGAGTTATAGAGTGACACGATTGTGTGTGACTTGTTGGGATCCCACCACCAGCCACCGCGGAGCATTTATGCACTGAACCCGAAAGCGAGGTCACACCGACAACGGATGCCTGGCCGAAGGACCAACCGCTGTAGTTAGGACTTACCCTAAGATTTGACACAACTCGATAGTACAACAAACCGATTTTTAGCGAACAAGAATGTTCTACCTGTAAGTAAGTAGGTATCTCACTTCATAAATCGAATCGAATCATAAATAATCGCAACTTAAAAAAAATCCTGTATAAAAACCACACATTTAGGTAACCTAACTATTACTATAACTTGTGGTATAATACCTCGTCAAGTAGTTCTAGACTAGTTATTGCTAGTTCGGCTTTGTTTCAACCCACAACTTGGTCAATTTTGAGGATATGTTCGTTAGTTTGACATGTTTAAGGTCTTCTATGAACTTCCAAGTTATTTTGGGTGTAATTGGCGTGTTCTACTTCATAAAGATGATCTATCTACCCACAATTTTGAACTTGTGTTGAATCAATTATAATTATTAACGTTTCACGTTGAGCCCTTGGGTATTCACTTTAACACATCATCATCATCATCTTCATCAGCCTATAACATTCCCACTGCAGGGACTCAGGCCTCCTCTCTAGGAGAGGGGTGAACTATAATCCACTACGCGGGCCCAGTGCGGGTTGGTAGATGTCACATAGCTTCGATATTTTTGGTTCTAAGATATGATTTTGTTTACGGGATATTATATACGTGGTTGGAGATCTCATAAGATACCTATTATCCGATCTCCAACCACTTTAAAGAAATAACCCTCTTTTTGGGCTTCGCCGCAGTCTTGTAAAAAAAGGAGATTTGCTCAGAACTAGGACGGACAGAGTGTCAGCTCATAGTAAAGCGTCAGGTTCTGTGTCTACAGTATAACTTTGTTGACACTGTGACCTCTATTTATGTCTTTCCCAAAAAAGTGTGTGGAAAGGGAAGTTGTTTGTTTGCGGCGGCACTAAAAAAAGTACCTACTACAGCAACATTGTGCAATAAGTACCTACTACAGCGCCATCATAACAACATAACACACAAAATGATGAACTAACATGAAACTTCTACATCGTGCAGTTCAAGTCATCCGAGACTATTTAGAAGACTCGACAACAACTCCCGTTTGGTCAGAGGATCCTCCTTTTTATATGGACTATTGAAGCCCAGTGGTGGGCGGCGCGCGGCGGCCCAGTGTTGACGGCCCTGACTTATAAGCAGTAAGTCATGAGTTCGAACCCAAGCAGGCGCATTACTTTGTGTAATTTATTTTATCACCGCTGCTCTCAAAACGGTGAAGGAAAACATCGTGAGGAAACCGGCATGTCTTAGAACCAAAAAAAATCGAAGACTTGAGACGTATCTATCAATCCGCATAGGGCCCGTGTGGTGGATTATAGCCCATCCCTCTCCTAGAGAGGAGGCCTGATACCCTCCAGTGGGAACATTATAGGCTGATGTTGATGATGATTGAGGAACTTTACACCTTTACGACCATTAAGTTACCTAATAACATTGCTGGAATGGTTGGGTTGAAGAAAACTGGTCCGATATATTTCCATCCCTTATTGGTTACGTTTTCTTATTTGCGAAAGGGGGCGCCACTCTCGTCATTAATAAATCATTATCGTCACCGATCCCATTTCGTATCCAAGATATTTCATAATTTACAATCTAATTCTCGACGAATCTCATTTATTACAATTTTATTTTCTGTCTGATCTTCGGAATTGAATATGGCTCGAATTTCAATTTTTCCGACCCCACTAATTAAATATTCATAACGTTGAGATGAGAAAATATAAATGAATATTTGCTTTGCAGTCAAAGCTCGAAACGAAATCAAAGTAGGTACCTAAAGGTTACCCTTTATGTACTTACAAGCTTAGGCCTGCGGCTTCACTTATATGGAGGATGGAAATTATCTTACGGGAAGGTAAATAAAATAAAAAGCTCCATCATTTCATACAAAATTGTACAAAACAGAGATTTTTTTTTGTTTACGATGTAAATGTACTTCTCAGTTATTATTAGTACAAATCAGAGGCAAGAGATATGCCTAAAGATCGTAGCAGGTGGCGTTATGTGATTTCTGCCTACCCCCCATGTGAAAAAGGTGTGAGTTTATGTATGTAGTCAGTAAACAGCTACACATGCTCCTTCAATGCTTGATAAAGATCACATTACATTTCTATGACATGGTTTAAAAACATATTTTCTGGTACTTCTGATCTCCTTGTCATCAACTTATCCGCTTTCCATCACGTTCCAGGTCATCAGGTCGCCACCGCGTCTGGTCCAGCGTGGCGTTGGCAGCACTCAGCATGCTCGCGAAGGAGACCGGCCTCACCGCACTACTGTTCAACATAGCCTTCGACTTGTACCGTTGCTGGACTTCTAACAGGTAACCTACAAGTATAAATCGGTAATTTCAATACTAGTTTCAAGGTATCAAGGTAGAATTTCCTGTTAAAGTTTAAAGCTGCTTGAAAATTAATATTAGTAAGTCGAAAGACTGTGTGACGTAAACAAAGAAAATAAAAAAAACAAAGAAAAGTAACAAAGGGCGATGGGACCATGCATCTGTGAGGACGCATGGTCCCATCGCCCTTTGTTACTTTTCTTTTTGCCCTTCTGATTCAATCTATCTTTAAAGTATCGATGTTGTTCGTTGAGCTCCTTGAGTTATAAGTCGAGCTCAACGATAAATGACAAATGCTTGCACTGACTGGACGAGTCCACTCAAATCTGTGTGGTACTTTCTTCAAAAGACCATCTCAGACACTGAACTGCATGGTCTTCATGTGTGTACATGCCAAGATTATGTCTGGACCTTAAAAGAGACAATGACCTCTGAGTTTGTTTCGGATGTTTCTTCTCAGAGTAGTCAGGTACGAAACACCGCGGCACCGGCCCATTTGTATTTGTACCGATCCCATCTAGTTTAAAAAAAAGTGACTTGTGAAAGTGTTTGTAAAAACCTATTTGCAAAATAAACATCATTTATCAATATCATATTATTATGGTATTTATTCAGCTCTGGGGACCAGTTAATATATACGTCAATGTGCACGTGCATTGATCGCCTAAATCTTGTTAAAAAGAGTAGAATACAGAATCTCGACGCACAAAACATCGATAAATGCTAACACGATGCTACAAAACTGCGATGCACGTTACTGCGAAAGATCTTCACTGCGATACTACTTGACTTCGATGCACGTTATCGCGATAGATCCTCACTGCGATACTGTAATTGTCTGTATTCTTTTGTGTAGTGTGCAGTGAATAAAATCTATTCTATAGATATTTTGTGCGTCGTCTTTGATCTCGACGCGAGCGCGCGCGTTTTTAAAAACGCAATTTCTAAAAATTATTCCAGATTCTCACCAACAATAAAATGGCGGTGGCGAAGTGAAAGTTCGTACGGGCGGGTCCTGCGGGCACTCGCTGCACTGGTACTGCTGGTTGGAGCCAGGTTGGCATTACTGCAGGGCTCCCTACCTGCATTTTCGCCGCAGGACAATCCACCTGCTTTTCATCCTTCGTTTAGTGTCAGGTAAGTTGCGATAATTAACGCTTAAAAAATACTTATTACGTACTTTTTCTTTCTTTATTTCTACCTCTTCATACAAAAACAATAAAACTTGATACAGTCACTTCATTTTTATACGAAATTAAAAAATATAGATTCGTCAATTTCGGGCTTGAGCAACATCATCGGATTTGCCAAGTGGAAGACACCTTTTGCAAATAAAAGTTTCGTAAGTGACTGAAGAAAACAAAGCATGAGAACGCCTATATGATCACTATTTTACCGCTAATGTAACGATATTCTCATGCCACGCAAGTATAGCTTCTGAACTCTCATCGAAAATTCGGGTATCATAATGCTTTTCCTTAGCTCCTATTTCATTTACTTCCAGATTGATGACATTCTGCTACTTAGCAGCGTTCAACTGGTGGTTACTTCTGTGTCCATGGACGCTGAGCCACGACTGGCAGATGGGGTCAGTGCCTCTCATCACCAGTGGGTGGGATCCGAGGAACCTGCTGACATGTGCCGCTTTCATCGCATTGCTGGCTCTATCGTACCGGTGTTTGATGGATTTAGAGGTACGAAGACGTGTGCATTGAGATGTGGTTAAAGATTTTGTCTTTAACATGTTTAAAGTGTAGAATCAGTCTGTAACATGGCCATATGGGACACAGGCCGCCTCTCACAGAGAGCCAGTGGGTTATTGGTGGATTTCGATTCTAAGATATGCCTAACAAAACGCTATAAAGTCGATAAGTCCCACTGAGCCTGCACCACCACGTTATAACAGGGTATTTTAATCTTACTTCAGTGTGAGCTGAGATGTTCTGTATAGATCGTGATGGGAGGCCACAGATGCCTGTTATATTATCACCGCCTCTAACGGTCCAGGGCAGTGTTCACTGTTATATTGTGTTCAATAATTATCATATTTACTTAACTGATTTATAATTTTCAGCTACAACGCCACACACCCGCAATGGTGGGGCTGATGCTGCTGGTGATACCATATCTGCCAGCCTCCAATCTGCTAGTGACTGTGGGCTTTGTTGTGGCTGAGAGGGTGCTGTATATACCCAGGTAAACAATATAAACATCACTGTCCTATAACGAGATACAATATTTTAGCCACCATCACTTATTTATTTAATTAATTGATATAAATGATCTATTTTCAAATAACTTTTGATTTTAACTATGTCAATAACACATTGAAAAGTAGGTATGAATATGATATCCAGGAAATGTGGTGGCATCTAGCTCTCCCACACACACTCCGCGGCTGGTGGATAGAACTTCCCTTTTCAATGCTGGATGTGGAACTTTACACCCTATTCCTTATACCTTTCAAAGACTTTATTAACATGTCTCCATATTTTTTAACCTCCATAATATTCTTAATTTCAGTGTGGGCTCAGTAATAATCACGGTGTACGGCGTCCAGATGATGTGGCGCCGCAGCTCTGGTAGTAGACTGCTGATCTTAGGAGTAGCTGTGCTGGTAGCGGGGGGAGTTGCCAGGACACACCTCCGGAATAGGGACTGGAGGACCAGAGAGACACTGCTAAGGTCAGTGCTGAGATCGAATGGAAAATGTAGATCTGATTGTGCAAACTTCGTTGGTCTAGTGGTTGCAAGCGTGACTGCTGAGTATGAGATCTTGGGTTTGATTCCCGGGTCGGGCAAAGTGTCATTTGGTTTTCCCCATCAGGAATTTTTACCAAAAAACACTGACAAACAAACAAACTGCTGAAATGTAGTGTGATGTTTTGTTATGTCTTATGATTACGTAGATAAATAATTGGCATATACGTCAAACTATTAACAACCACTAAATATCCTGAAACCATAAGAAACTATTTAGTTCTACTGAAGGAAGGAATTGTTATGTGGAAGAATAGGAATAAGTAGAAGGTGATTTGAAAGCCATAACTCACAATGACTTTCAAGCAATGATTAAGAATACCTTCTTACTTACCAACATCCTTGCGATATAGATTTTTAATTGAACTTGTTGTTATTGTTTATTTTTCAGAGCGGACTTGTCAGTGTTGCCGCATAACGCCAAGTTACATTACAATTTCGCGAACTTCCTGAAAGACATTGAGCAACAAGAGAACGCCATCAAACACTACAAAGAGGCCTTGAAGTAAGTCGTTTTTGATCCCAAACGTATGATTACTTGGTATTTATCTGTGCCATCATCACAATTTATGAAGAGTTGATGCAACATATATTTTTCTTCTTTACACTGTTCATTTTCTTCTCTTTTAACCGTTTCTTCTTTCCCACTGAACAAACCATCATCTACTGTGACTTCATCATTGTGTGTGATGAAAGTACTGCCACTTTCATCTATTACACTGGAGCAAGTTTTCTTTGTACCCAATACATTTTTTCGGTCATTTTACAGACTATGGCCAAGTTACGCGAGTGCTCACAATAACCTGGGTACGTTGGTGTTGGCATCAGGTCGGGCTGAGCACCACTTCTTGCAAGCTCTCAAGTACAACAGAGACCATGTCAATGCTCATTATAATCTGGCTAAATTGTACAGGTAAGTAATTCAGCAGATTTGTTAATTCATCATTCGATAGAGAAATGTGGTAAGATAAGAAAATTTAAGTGTGCTGGAAAATTTCTAACTTTTGGGACAGAGCCGAAAGTTACAAATTCAACGGCGCAGTCAATATTATATTTTTATGGCTTTTTCTAGTGTTTACTATTTTTAAATGTAGCCTGGGAGAGCTAGTGACCGATTAAATTGAGCGAGTTAAATCTTGTTTCTTAAAATATCATATTCAATATTTTGCCTTAATGGTGAAAATATAATTTCAAAGAATTAACGGAACCAAAGTACTTTTTCATCAACTTAGATTTATAAACTTTTATATCTATTCCAGAAAGAAGAATCGAATACCAGAATCCCTCAAGATGCTGGAGCGCTGTATATCTTTAGAGCCGAGGTTCGTTCAGGCATACCTTGAACTGCTGCTGCTCAAACCAGAAGACGAGAAGAGAGGAGTTCTAGACAAACTGCTAGAACTGGAACCGGAGAATTGGGAACATTACTTACTTTACGGGAATTGGTTTAAGGACAGAGGTGAGCCTTTAAAACCAGCCTGCTTTTCTTGATTCTATAGTTTGGAGCAATTTGAACACTTATTACATTACTAAAGAGCAGTCGGGAAACTGCATCGCTGCTTATTCGGCTTCTTGTTTGCCCAGACCGTTCGTTAGAGAACTGACTATAGGCAAACAAGCATTATGTTGGCATGTACGTCGCTCTATGAATCTTAACTGACAAACACTGCACCTTTCCAGGACCAAATCAGGCTAAGAATAAACTTGAATTAAATAAAAACATTGCAAGCGCTTGTCTCTGTTTTTTAAACAAATCGGTATGCATGGGTAGTCCTCAGAGTTGTGTCGACCTGTAAACCATTTCAACGTAATTAACTTTTCACCCAACAATCCTATTTCGTTCCCAGGTCTCCTCCCAATAGCCCTAGAGTACTACACCCGAGCGATGCGCCTGTCGTTCAGCAGCGCGCACGGCAGCGCGCGCGGGGAGGGGGTGTCCCTGCGCGCCGCGTGCCTGGCGCTGCGCACTGCGGGGCAGTACAGTCGCCTGCTGCAGCTGCTCGTGAGGTAACGCTGCCGTACTGGACGCACGGCCTTATGTCGTGGACTGTGCACGTTCTGTCCAGTTGCGGAACTGACCAGCTGAGGATCTGTCCATTAGCGAATCTGTTCAATTTGTCAAAGGCCCTACACGCTGTTCTTTAGCAGCACGCGGAAAAAAGCTCAGCAGGTGGACGGTCAAAGATGTAATAACGAAATTAGGGGACCGTTGTGCTGGTTGAAGTTACAATCTTAACAAAGCAAGTTAAGTAGCAGAATTTGAATAATAATAATACTTTTCAACAAGCACTAATTTATTTTAAAGAAACTGGTCCTACTAATAGAATTTATATTCCAAAACAGAAACCTTCTAAAAATCTTTCAAGAATAATTAGCTACTTAAACAAAATCATTCTCCCAGAAAATGTTGACAAGGACACCGATTTCAATACATTTCAAACCGTCATTTATTGTTCAGCATGGACAGCCGCTAAAGTAAATGGGGCAAGGATATCACTTGAACCACGAGAAAGTATTCGGGTCCCAAAATCAATATTCAAGCCGAAATGGCAAAGACGATTAGAAGGAAAACTTAAAGATCTACGGACGAAAATAGGTAGAATGACACAATTTATAAATGGCAATAGTAGTAAAAAATTAAGTAAACATGTTAACAAGATAATAAAACAATATAGAATTCATACCATACACGAAAAACCTAACACAAAAGCAGCACATACACTCGACACACTAAAACAAAAACTCTGCGTCGTAAAAGGTCGACTTCAAAGATATAAAGCATGCAATTTAAGAAAACAACAAAACACTCAATTCATCAACAATGAAAAACTTTTTTATCGCAATATCAGACAGACAACCACCAACATTCAACAGAACATTCTACATGACAATGAAAATAACACACCTGATCCAGAAACTTTAAAACAATTCTGGGCAAAAATATGGGAACAACCTGTTTGTCATAACTCTCAAGCTGATTGGATACAATCAGAATGTTCAAATAACAATAGTAATATTCAGCCAATGGTATTTGAGCACATATCCCCAGATATATTTCATAAAGTTCTGGCAAAGTTACATAATTGGAAAGCTCCTGGATCAGACCACATACATAGTTACTGGTACAAGAAATTTACAGCAATTCACTGTTATTTATATAATTTTATTAATACATTTATCCATGACCCTAAATCAATACCCTCTTTCGTAACAGCTGGCACTACTTTTATGATACCAAAAGATCATAATGATCTCTCAAATCCTGCGAAATACAGACCCATTACATGCTTGCAGACCTTGTATAAAATTATCACATCTTGTATTTCCGAACTCATATATGAACACATTGACGCCAACAACATCTTAGCCGAACAACAAAAAGGATGTAGAAAGTTTAGCCAAGGCTGCAAGGAACAATTAATAATCGACTCAGTTGTTTTAAAAAAAGTCCAGAAGTCCAAATCCGATTTGTTTACCATGTACATAGACTACAAAAAAGCTTATGACTCAGTTCCCCATTCATGGCTAGTACAAGTACTAGAAATATACAAGATACACCCATCAGTAATAGCATTCCTCAAGACCGTAATGACGACTTGGTCTACTGTTCTTAGACTTACTACCCCAACCGAAACAAAAGACACTAGCCCAATTAAAATACAGAGAGGTATCTTTCAGGGAGATGCACTAAGTCCATTGTGGTTCTGCCTTGCCCTTAACCCATTATCAAAAATATTAAACACAACCTCACTAGGAATCCCTTTAAACTCTGTTGCTGATGGGCAACAAGGGAGCCATGGTAGCATTTTAAACCATTTGATGTATATGGATGACATTAAACTGTTTGCAAAATCGGAAAATGAACTTAACGAGCTAGCCAACCTAACAGAGAAATTCACTAACGATATTAAAATGGAATTTGGTATTGACAAATGCAAAATAAATTCAGTAAGAGCAGGACAGAACTACCAACATCAATACACACTAGCAACAGGCGAACAAATAGAACCATTGGATGAACAGGACACTTACAAATACTTAGGGTACATACAATCAAGTCAAATACACAGCAAAGAAATCAAACAGAAATTAAAACA
This sequence comes from Diarsia brunnea, assembly GCA_949774965.1. NCBI lineage: Eukaryota > Metazoa > Arthropoda > Insecta > Lepidoptera > Noctuidae > Diarsia > Diarsia brunnea. Next base: position 882,346 of record OX459005.1, on the reverse strand, counting down.
ACAATTCCAACATAGATTAAACATAATTCTTAAAACACAACTCTGCTCACGAAACACAATAAAAGCAATTAACACTTTTGCTATCCCTGTCCTCACTTATTCGTTTGGGATAATTAATTGGACGAAAACAGACCTGAAAAACTTACAACGCAAAATTAACACTACAATGACTAAATTCCGTAAACACCATCCAAGATCATGCGTGCAAAGGCTGACGTTACCGCGAAAAGAGGGAGGCAGGGGACTTATCGATATTTTAAATCTTCACAATCGACAGATCACAACTCTCAGACAATACTTTTTTGGTAAAAGTGAATCTTCGACACTCCACAAACTAATAGCTCAAAACGACCAACACTTAACACCTCTAAATCTTAAAGACACAACGGAACAAAAAAACGAAAGATTGACTGATGATAAAACGAAATGTCTGGAATGGACCCAGAAGTCTCTCCATGGAAGACATCGCCAAGATTTATGCCAACCAAATGTCGACAAAGAAGCGTCGAACGCATGGCTTAATCGAGGCGAACTCTTCCCAGAGACTGAAGGGTTCATGCTAGCAATACAGGACCAAGTAATAGAAACCAAAAACTATAGAAAACACATCATAAAGAATCTACCAAACGACACATGTAGAAAATGCAATAGTAACTCAGAAACAATTCAACACATAACTGGTGCCTGCAAATCGATAGCTCAAACCGACTACAAGCACAGGCACGACCAAGTAGCCAACGTTATCCACCAAAAACTAGCTCATCAGTACAAGCTTGTAGATACTGTAGTTCCATATTATAAATACAACCCAGAATTACTACTAGAAAACACCACAACAAAGATGTACTTTGACCGAGGTCTCTTTACCGACCGCACAATTCACTGCAATAGACCAGACATTACATTGATTAACAAAATAAACAACACTGGATTCCTTATAGATATAGCCGTACCAAACACTCACAATTTACAGACTACAATAGCCGAAAAACTATCCAAATACACAGAATTAAAAGATGAAATAAGTCGACTTTGGTGCCTTAAAAAAGTAGTAATTGTCCCCATAGTCATTTCTTCAACAGGAGTAATCCCCAAACAGCTTCATCAGTCCCTTAGTTCCCTTAACTTACCAGCTAGCACCTATCACCTACTGCAAAAGGCAGTGATTCTAAACACATGCAGACTAGTAAGAAAGTTTCTGCAGTGTGAGTCGGACAATATCGTACAGTCTGCGCACAATCGCATGGATTTTAATATGTCCATATCCACCCTTAACCCAACTGATGAACACTGACTTGGCTTAGGCCCGTGTCATCAGAAATTCCCGGCTAGCCGGAGGAAAAAATGTCAAAACATAAATAATAATAATAATAATAAATTTTTATTCATAATTATAAGGTAACGTTTATACAATTTTTCTTAAATCTAAATAAAGTTCACCAATAATTTGTGCCTGAACTAGGTAATCCTGTGTTTCAGGCGATTGTAGGTAACATTAATCTAACAAATAATCACATAATATATTAATCTTATAATTAGGTAGGTATGTAAACAGGTGTATAAAATTAAAGTTAAACTAATCTTAACTTAGTTAACTAATTTAACAAAACACTAACTATAATTATTTTAAAACAAGTAATAACTTCTCTGTATCTTCATACGACATAGTTTGGAGAACTTCTTTTAGGGTTTTTTTACAGTCACTATAATTTAAGGAGAAGATGTTACTTTTTTGATTCAGTCTGTTATAGAGGAGCGGTCCGTTGTACATATAAAATTTAGCTGTAAAAGCATGTTTTGTACTTTTTTGTGAGCAAACCAAATCTTTCCGTCTCCTTTTAGTAAAATCTGTGCTGTATGGAAGTGCTGCGTGTTGTTTTAGTACTGTGCTCATTATAAATAACTGTCGAACTGTTAGTACTTCACAAGATTTATACAGGAGGTTAGTGGGAAAAAGGAAAGGGCGGCAAGTAGCCACCTTGAGAATAGCTCTTTGGGCTCTTTCAATGGTCAATAACAAAGTTTTACCAGCCCCACCCCATGAAGTGATGCAGTAAGTCAAAATTGACTGACAAAGAGCAAAGTATACTTGCCTTATTATTTTTAGATCTGATATAAATCGTAGCTTTTTGAATACGAAAATCAGCTTACGAATTCTATTATTTAGAACTTCTATGTGTTGTTTAAAGGAAAGGGTTTCATCTAATATAATACCCAGGTATCTTATTTTATCTGACTTTTTAATAATAGGACACGTACACTGGTTATCTGCAGGGATTGAATTGAATAAGATTTCTGTGATGTAATAAGGTTCTTTGTGGCATGGAATTGGAAAGTCCAGCTATATTATATGACTAGCTGACCCATGCAACTACGTCTGCGTCACATAATATAGCTTATAACAAATAATGTCAACATAAATTGAGTTAAATCGTAACAAACAAAAAATCGAATCTTTCCTCTTTATAATATTAGTTTAGATTATATTAAAGAGTAAATTACTATAGGTATTTCTTACTGTTAAATATACAGTAACACCTTGTACCTTGTAAACAGTAAATATTTTGAATTTGAATTTCTCCGGAGTCCCCGGAGGCCAGAATCCCCACTAACCTACCGCACCAGACCGAATGACTGCCGCACGCGTAATTATTTTGTCGCGCGGATATTTTTACATTGCGATATCTTCTAAGATATTTGTTTAAACTGTATAGAGTAAAGGGCACAAATATTTTATATTCAATTTCTGTGCTAGTAAACACATCTATTTAGATATAGATTAATACCATATGGGTTAAATAAGCTTCGCAAAATATCATTCTTTTTAACATAACATTTTAATAGTAAAAAATGGTTACAGTGAGTCAATCTTAAAATATAGACATATGCTGTCGCGGACTTTTTTTTAGAACTTTTAAAGAGGAACAATTCCTTGATACATGATATTTGCGTAACTTAAACCGTTTTCGCAGCGCACGCAACGGAAGTTCTCAAAAAGGAATATCTTTTCCCGTTTTTGCAACATTTTTCATTTATGCTCCGCTCCTATTGATCGTAGCGTGATGTTATATAGCCTAAAGCCTTCCTCGATAAATGGACTATCCAACACTAAGAGAATTTTTCAATTCCAACCTGTAGTTCCAGAGTTTACCCTGTTCAAACAAACAAACAAACAAACAAACTCTTCAGCTTTATAATATTAGTATAGATGTGAGACCATATTATAGTGGGGCATCTAATAAAATTTCCTGCGTGACCTGTTGTTTGTTCACTACAATAACTGATGGACACTACCGAAAGCGCCAAACTAGTAGCTCAGTGCTGGGGCGACACAAGTTAGATTGCCATCGACACGCTAAGAAGAAGGTGATGATAACGTTCGCTCCTCACAAACGCATGTCTGCAAGGCCTACATTTAGTTCAGACCACGTTCAGATGAACAAACATAACAATGGTTATTCGTCTTAGTATAACTTATACGTCGATCCTCCCCAGATGGCACGGTGTCCGTGGAGACGGCCAGCCAGCCAGCCGGCGCCTGCTGGCGGCGCGCGCGTGGCGCCTGCGCAGCGAACTGGCGGAACGCGCCGCGCTGTACGCGAGGCCGAGGCATCAGCCTACACCTGTGAGTTATACTCCTATTATAGTCTTCTTGTATCCTAGAATTTCTCTATTGACATCTGAAAACCTTTGCTTAATTTCTTTCTTTATTTGTTGTAGTGGTTTATTACGCAACTGCGTTAAAAACTCCCAGTCCCGATATTATTCGTGTCGACAATTCATTGTCGTTGTTCAACAGACGACTTTTTTAAATACTGAAATGAAAATCTTACTATTGGAATGCAGGTGGAAAACAATAAGAAAACGAGCATTGCCAGTACCTACAATTTGTGGTGTCAGATTCAAAATAATTATGTTACAACTATTCTTCTATTTCAGTCTTCGGACAGTGCTATTAAATAACGAACTGATCTAATTGGAACTTTTTCTCCGGACACCTTACTTTGGGCACTGTTTTTTTACATAATGAATTTAATTGCATCAATATATTTTCAGATCACATCAACGTGTTTGCATCACAGCCAGCTGGAAGTGTCAGCAGATTACACGAACAAATTAAAACAAAACCAAGTAGACTCTAGAATATTAGCTCAAAACACCCTGCACAGTGGTTCAGCCGCGAACGGCGTGGACAAAATTGTAGATAAAAATAATTGCCAAAAAACGGAACACAGAAAAAAAAGTGTTTCATTATCCGGACATTTTAAATTGACGCACAATAAGTCGGAAACAGGACAAAGGCAGAAAAGTTGTCCGTTACATAAGAAAAAGAAAATAAAAGATCCCGAGTTCACGCCGTTTGTGTCGGACCATTTGATAAAGACTTATTAATTAGTTTTGTAAGTTAGATTTTTATTGGTGGTGGATTTTTTGTGTTAATTAAATACTTAGGTATGTTTTATTTCTTTACATTTTTTGTTTTTCTAAACTGTATAAGCCCAACTTTTTGATACTCATTAAGTCAACCTACGTTTTCCTTGGCTGGACATATGTCTCCCCGAAATTAATATTTTATAATGAGTTAGTAAAACATAATTTTGATCACCCGCTTTTCTTGGTTTGAGATATAAGTTTGTAAAGAAATAGATTTCTTCTAATTTACCACATTGTAAATTACTTGGTTAATAGATGCTACAAATAATCATTTATTTAACACAAAAAATGTCTATCACCCAGTACACACTATTTTTAACGAAAAATTAAAAGACTTTTGAAAGTTATAAGTATCTAATAACTAGTCGATAATATTTGTGCCATATTTAATAGTGTACGATAATTATAAACTAAGTCTTTGTTACATTTTTTTATTTTATTTATAAATATCACGTAACCGCAATGGATGTTATATTAAAAAAAATATAATTAATATTTGTTTACTGTTATAATGTGAAAAAAATATATTTAACCGTTCGTGTGCCGGAACGTACATCCACGCGAGACACAATGGCTTTTTAATTGTCTCCATATAAACGGCATACAACAAGTTAAGCTGATTTTGAAATCTCGAATGGGCTCACAATATAACCAGTATAAGCTGGCCTATTATTCTATTGAAACTCCTAGTAACACTTGGCCAGATTAAGATCAAAATGTTACAACAGAGTTGCGGCTTGAAAGAAGTTCCATTAACGTATCAAAAGGTGTTTTTTTTTGCAATTGTTCCGTTTGAATAAAGTGTAACCTAAGTATAATTATTACTGTAAATAAATAAATACGTAGTAAGGTTGGACGGTATTACGATTAATATAAATATCGCACTCAGTTGCTTTAGGTGTATCGATTTGTTTACTAACACGATGAAATAAAATTATTGATAAATACTTTATGAATTTTTATTTTGTACTTCATATTAATTTTATTGTATTTGTATTCCTAATATATTAATAGACAATCGAAACGTGGTAGGGAGCTACTGAACAATGCCATATATTAATAATCGAGTGAAAAATAAGCCCGCTTTAATGATATTTCAGAAGTGAGCTACTTAACAATGTATATCTTAGCGCAGTTTACAAAAACTGCAACAAAAAACTTTTCCATCAAACTTGATGATTTGCTTCCTTCGCCATCAACAGAATAATTATCACTTCCGATCCGATTTCCACACAAGCCATGATCAGAGAAACTCAAGATCTACTCTAATCACCTACTTCCAATGATTGTTTGCCAACAAAATATCGATTGACCAACTTGACAATGAATTAAATAATAGAAATTGAATTTAAAATTAATTTGGACTACGAAAAAGATCAATTTGCGCAATATGCAATAATTATTATTAGTGATGTAACACTTACCTTATTTTTTCTACTCTAAAGAGGTTGGAATGTCTTTATTATGTTCTGCTTTTATTGTGATTGTCTGCTAATTTTAATTGACAATTGGTAACGCTAGCAAAATCAGCCTTCGACTTGACTATAAGGCTATGCCTATATTGTATCTAGTTCTACTCGGTTAAATCAAAACTGCTGAAAACTATACCAGCTAAAAGGGTGCTTGTTACTTCATTAATTTCTTGATTTGGTTATCTTATAGATAAGATAGTGGGTGATGACGACAAACGAATCGCATGAGACTAAAAGAGTGATAGGTAATTAGGTAAGTATATCTAAAAGTTGATAGATCTCAGCTGCATCCGGTTAGACTGGAAGCCGACCCCAACATAGTTGGGAAAAGGCTAGGCAGATGATGATCTAAAAGTTGATAGATGGAGAGGGAGAGGAAGACCAAAGAAAAGATGGACGGATTGTGTGATTAATTATATGAAGGAAAAAGAGGTAAATGATAGCGTAACGGTTGATAGAGGACAATGGAAGAAGAAACATGTTGCACCCCATGTAACATGGGATAAGGCCAGGACGATGTTGAGTGTAGTAGGTTCTATCAAATCTCAAACGGTATAATATCTTGCAAGTCCTCATAAGTTGCTTAAACATCCGGTACTGTATGAAAAGAGCATCGTTTCTTTATTAATTTTTAGTGTTAGCACGCAGGATGCTGATGCAAATTTTCCTCCGGAACCTCAATTACCTCTTAAAACATCAGCACCACAGGAGTTGATTACTTTATCTAAGTTTTGCAAAAATGTTAAATGATCTTCATTTTTATATTAAGTTGTAAATACGTCTTCAAATAATTGGGTGTTCTTAATATTCTTTCAATTAAATGAAACTACCTACTTCGAGAAAGGTACCTAATTAGTTTTCGAAATTGAAAATAAAAAGTGTCCTAAGTTGCGTCATCGTTATTCGTGCGTAGTTTAGACAACTGAGCTGTAACTAACTCAAAAGTAATAGACATCTCGACCGTGTATTGATTACCAATGGTAATAAATACACTTAGGTACTAACTACATATTTTGTTTGCATATAGCATAGTATGAACGTGAAATGCCTCATATATGTAAAGTGAACTATGTGAATTTCATAGCAGAAGATAGATAAACGGGACATCAAAGAAAGGAAACACGGAATGCACTGCTACTTTCTTGCGGATTCTTCGAACGCACGAACTCGTCACATTTATGGAAATATAGGTAAGCATATTTCAATTTTGTGTCACCTTGCATCAACTTTTAATTTTGTATAAGTTGGTTACTTATATAAATAAGCCTAGTTATAAGTCACTGACAGCAACACCTTAGAAAAAATTGCAACACAGGTAATACTGCGAGTATTACCTGTGTTGCAATTTTTTCTAACTGGTTGGTCTCCCAACCAGCTGACCGATCGTAACTCTCATCGTGACCAATGTAACCGACATCTCCTAGACGGCCACGATTTACATTCACAGACAAAAAGGTATTGAATATTTGTCATCTAAAAGATGTATTCATTCTATTTACTTAACTCGCAACAGCAAGCGATCGTGCGCGACGACCTAGCGCGGTCCTATTCTGTAAGGTGGTATAGCTACAATAGTGACAGACTCAATACTTATCAGCACGTAGTAGCAATAGTTTTGTAAGGACAGTTCAGTAATTATATACGCGAGTCTGTAGAGGATCACCAAAGATCTTCTCTTAGCGTGTCGTTGGCAAATAAACTGTGTCAGCCAAGAACTGAGCCACTAGCTTGGCTGGCGTCTATTAGTTCTTGTAGTGAACAAACAATAGGACACGCAGGTCACGATATAAAGTGCCCCATCGTTTGTGAACCAGCGCCAGATTTACACTCCAGGGCAGTGTCGCTGGGGCCGGAGTCTATGTAAAGACTTTCAGGTCGGTCATGGTAACTCGTGGATAAATTGGATGGACTGTGTAGAAAGATGATATACCTAACTAGAAAGGGGTTAACTACAGAGATACCCACTACAGAAGTGTAAAAGAAGGTCATATTATGCGGTGACCCCGAATAAATTGGATAGGATAAATTAATAACAGTGCAGGAATATGGTGATGATGTTTATAAAAATATTATTTATGAGGTAAGAATAATAAGTTAAACATGACTATCAGATCGGAATCACCGAAAGAGAAGGTACATAGATACAACAAAACAAAATTTCCTAAATCACTTCAATCAAGTGCCTAGTTATCAGCTATGACTGCCCTAAAACCTATTAAAGGTTCAATCCAAACGGTTATGGACAATTTGCTGACACGGCTCCAGAAACTGACAGATAATATCATGTAATGTCCGGTGAATATCATAATATGTCAGACATCCTTCGGTTTGTTTGAAGAACAAACCCATGAACCAAAGAATAAGTGCCAATCAGAAGTAGCATTAGTCGTAGTTAATAAAAACTCATTGCAGCAGGTCCATCTTGGTCAAGGAGAGGCTGAGTTACGGAACCGCAAGCTGAATCAAATCTCGGCTTAGTATGTTGAGGTCGTAGTTGATACAGCTGCAGGTTTTTGTAACTGCAATATCGTAATCGATAGTTCTTTCAAAAAAATTGACCTCCTGGCTGATTCATTTCTTTTTTTAGTGGCTTTTCATTCATCCTTAACTTGACCAAATATGATATGATATTATTATCTACTCGGGAGGTATCCAATATTTTCCTCAGCTGTCATGATGGTGGTAAACGAAAGAATGACCAATGAAGCAGTAAGTACTACCTATTATTTCTACTAAAGTCATAATTTGCCTGGCCTCATCACTACTATGTTAGGGTTGGTCTAATTTATTTTATAGAAACTACTGCCTATCTATCTGATCTACACTATCCATTAACCACTAACACGATTCTTAGTAAGACTGGCAGTTGGACTTTAGGGCTACCCCAATGACACCCAGAATCAAAGGCTTTATGTACTTTCTGAGGCACGGAAGGTTTTAATTACGTATGTCATCAACAACAACTCTACTCAATTTTTTTAACCTGTTGGAATGTCTGTTTTCATAATTGTGTGAGAGGTATATTTTACAATGTAATGCGAGATGTAGAATTAAATAAAATACTGAATTGTTTACTTATTTTGCAATTGCAACACAATTAGAATAAAGTTCTTTAGCTTGAAGAGAATCCGTATTTACCGCCATTGACGTCTTAACGCAGTCAATGTTTGATAAGATAACGCTCGCTGTTGTTCCGTCAACAATTGCAGTATTGCAGTGATTCACACAAACATGCGTCTACGCATCTCCGCTAGTTATTTATTTTTGTTAGTTAGCAAAATAAGAATACTAACATTACAAAGTAAAGTTTTTAATAATAACGTGTGGTGTATTACAGAGTATTCACCATTTCTGATGTGAAAACAGGTAGATCGAAAACATTTTACCGACTCCTACCTGATTACCTGCGTACAATAAGTTACATCTGCTGTCAAAGATCACGCATACAAATCATTTAGTTCTTCTCGTAATTGCTTACGCAACCGGATCTCACGGCCAGTCTCTTAGAAAAAGTTTAATTCAATTCACGGCCGCTGTTTTCACTGCGGTCGAAAAATCGCGAAAATAATGTACCGGGAAAACTAATTTGCTCCGTGTCGTTATACGCTTTCTAGGTGGTGGGCTCCGACTGCCATCAGTGCTGACCGTACCGCGCGCGCGACCGCCCGGCCGCCACACCACAAACATTTACCCACCGGCTCATATAAAAACGCTGATATCAACCCAACTGCATTTAGCAAGATCCTTTGTTAGTCAACGGTGAAAGGTTCGGAAGTATAAAACAAAAAAATAGAACAGTTTAAGATCAGTTAAAGAACGAGATGCGGCCAGTGGTCATCCTGCTGTTGCTGGCGATTGCTGCAGCTGAAGTGGTGGAGGAGCCGTGGGTAGAAGAAGAAGATGTAGACGACTCTTATGATGACTACGAGCAGTCCAGGAGTAGGCGCGATATTCATGATGCAGGGCCTTTAGACGAGCATGTTCGTGTCAAGCGGTGCTGTGAGCCGAGACAACGAAGATCGGCGGATTACGTGAGGGTACCTCGTCAGCTCCACCAGTATGAAGTCCATGAGTTCACTGATGATGGGGAGATGGAATCCCCACCTTACGAGGAGATGCTCGCGGCAAGCGCGAACCACTACCACAGAGTGTACGCCCCGGCTCCGCGGTACTTGAGACCTGATGTGAACAGTGCTAACATAGCTGAAGCGGCGAAGCTTGCTCCAGTAGATGCTGTAGTGTCACAACCAGTTCAGTTCATAGCCAGTCCACCGGTGGCTGTTTCATTGGCTTCGAATCCTATTCCTCTTGAGAACCCGATCCCAGTGCCTGTGGCTGCTGAGCCATTGATCCAGGCTCCGAAACAGCTGGCTTCAGGAGACTTGTACGGTGCTTCGACTGGACATCATTCAAAGCATGCTCACGGACATCATCAAGGTGGAGGACATGCGAAGCATGGAGGTCATAGTGCAGAACATGGTGGAAAGGTATGGGATTTACTTTATAATTTTTCTGAGTAGGTAACAAATTAGACAGGTATACATAATGTTAAAAGCTCATTAGCATCTACTGCTGAGAACCTGATTGTCACTTCAAATTATCAACACGGACTTTGAAACCGATCATAATTATAGTATTTTGATGATTGTTAGTAAACTGATAAGAAAACTGAAGATAATTAGCTGATCATTTATTTATCTTCTATGTTGCCTTTTGTCGCATTAATGCGTGCACTTATGGGAATTATTGTTTTTTTTTTTTTTTTAATCTTTACTTATTTTATGGAGGGTTTGATCAGACATGATCATGTCACCCTCATAGGCTACTTGTTTTCTTTTCAATAGGTCGTAACCACTTTGTATCCAGAACCAGACTATCAATTTATTTCTCGGTAGCTAGATGCATTTGTTCTGCAAAATTAAACGACGATTAAGGAATAAAAAGTGTCATAAAGATGTTGGAAGTAGTCAATATAAATTATAGTTCAAAGAACTTAATCAGAGGAAATCACAATGCGTGACGTTTGAGCAACGTGGAAGTGTCAACAACAAGATTGGTTGATAAGATGATACTTAATGTAATTAAGAACGCTTGAAACCCAAATGTAGGTAGTTACTTAATAATAATAATTTATTTTGCTATTTCTATTGAAGTTAAAACAGACTACATTTTTTTTTGTTTTTTTTTTTGTTTTTAATAAAAAACGTTGCCCCACACTAGGAATTAATTTCTCCTCTATCGTGGGTGCGTTTACAAACATTTAAACTCACATACACAAATACCCAGACCCGAAACAAATATCTGTAGGTCATACAAATATTTGTTCCGTGCGGGGATCGAACCCGCGACACGCACATTGTGTTGGTATATAATATATATACGCATATTCGCTAATGTTCTACATGGGATACTTAGTGTGAGAACCACCAACTTATATTTCATTTTCAACTATATCAGTAAAGCAATAAGTTCAAAGTTGATTGCGAAAGACAGTTTCAGATATCATGATGTGCTGGAGTCTGTACTTTATAAAAAAAACCGGCCAAGTGCGAGTCGGACTCACGCACCGTGGGTTCAGTACAAACAACGTTTAAAATATTTATAAATATTTTTATTACCTATATGGTGTAATTAAAAATGTATGCTTTTCGCAATGTTTCCTTTATCTGTGCTATAAGACGTTGCTTGGTATCAAATTTCAAGATTCTGAGTTCAGAGATTCTGAGTTCAGAGATTCTGAGTTCAGAGATTCTGAGTTCAGAAATTCTGAGTTCAGAGATTCTGAGTTCAGAGATTCTGAGTTCAGAGATTCTGAGTTCAGAGATTCTGAGTTCAGAGATTCTGAGTTCAGAGATTCTGAGTTCAGAGATTCTGAGTTTTAATTCCCTTGCAAGTGTCGAAAATTTGCAGCATAAACGGCTGTATCTTTTGATTGCGGTGGGTTAGAAGTTTGATTTTTCACAGCTCTAAGGGACCAGTAGACTTGATTATTTTAAATAAATTTCAGCTTGTTACCTCCACGCGTTTCTAAGAAAAAAGTTCTTGGACATCAAAGTGATCATAAAAGGGTTCTGTTTTTTCCTTTTGAGATACGGAACTCTAAAAACTATCAATAGCCAACTCTGTGTCCTGTACTGTGTGTGTGCGAGAAACAATACGTATACACTTGATTGTTATAGATAGGCTACGTCTTTATCACTGATTTACTTATCTAACCTACATAATAAATTAATCTTATTCACTCATTCGTCAATAACGCACACGCTAGAAAATTTCTTCCCTGTAAAGGTAAATTAATATGCTTCTAGCAAAACTGGCGCACCGTGAGTTCCGTGTAAACTTGTCGGTATTTTGTTATTAAACTACATAATATTTACGGTTTTCAGATTGCTTTCTTTTACATATTGTGCTGTAGTCATTGGTTTTTGCCAAGAAAGACCCTATTTTTTTTTTTGGGGGGGGTGGGGAATCGTCAAATAACCCCTCCCGCTCTGGGCAGAACGAAAGGGAGTGTCAGACTTCTACTGACTAAAAACCACCCATGTTCCTTCTTAGCCCTTCATGTCGAGGCCGCGGTATCTCTTGCGAACAACCCGCAGCCCCGACGGGAAGAAAGACCCCTAGAATCATGAAAATGATTATAGTGGTCTTTCTTTTAGGTTTTGATTCCGTTGTGAAATCGCAAAATATGCGACCTAAACGGTCATAACTTTTGACTATTATGAGTTTAAGGAGTTAGCATACCTGAGTGGTATATTAAAAGTAGTGACATATGGATGGACAAACGAACAGGACAAATCTACCAGGGTTTTGTTTTATTCCGACTGCGGCAAAGCCCAAAAGGAATGTTATTTGCCAATATAATAGGCTACGAAATCCTAAAAGAAGCAATACAGTGTGAATGGCATTAAGAAGATGGTCGCTTCTTCATTAATTTGTTGCACGACACCAACGTCATCTTTTATCGTAAAGTTATTTCAATGAGACCTACATTAAACAAATATTTCATTTATTTACTACAATTTATTTATTTACACGTCCTTCTTTCAAAAAGGAAAAATCAGACAACCTTCAAAGAAATGCAAAGATTCGATTTACATAATAGATATAACACCACGCCTGTAATCCCCGAAGGGTTAGGCAGAGGTGTGTAATACACATTACATACACCCACATTCCACCAGTTATTTTTAAGTCCCATGTAGGTAATAGGGGCATACTTATATGATTTATTAGATAAATAATAAGTATGCCAATGTTGTAAGGTCTAACAACGTAATTCGTTCTCCTGTACTTACAATGATTTATTTGGTGTCGGCGCAGCGTGTCTAAAAAACTCCTCTATTGCTCGTCATGTCGGCAGTCACTGCCTTTCTAGCCGTATCATCCTCCACACACTCCATCCATCATACAAACTATGATGGATATCTACCTACTCTTATAGCCAAAGTGAAACAAACCACTGACCTAAATCATAGATATTTATGACCTAAATAGGGTTGATAACCTTTAATTGTTCCAACCACAACAGCATATTGGATATTGCGTGTAACCGATATTGCAACTATAGGAATCTAGTTATTGTAGGTACCTACCTACATTTGTTAAGGCTATTTATTGTTAACCCAATAACGCAATATTTTATAGGTACCCATGTACACAGTTACTATGTGTTGGCAGATAGTTTTATGGAACTCATTTAGAAATCAAGACACTAAAATATAATGTGCCCAGATCATGAAGCAAACGTATTGGAATGGGTTTGATTTGAAATACAAAACAGCATCATTCCATCGGTCATTTCAAAACAGTAATTTTATTGTGCGACAACATGTAGGATTGTAGAAATAATAATGCAGATAAATGTATTCGGCTACATCTGGCTAGACTGGAATCCGACCACAAGATGTTTTGAATTCTAAATTCCAATTAAGAAATAAATATTTCAATGTCAATTTGTATAGCGGAAGATTGTTAATTAAAGTTCTTTGAAGACACTTACCAATAAAAGATAATTAAAATTCTTATTAGTTCAGGAATTCCATAAATAGGTGGTAATAAATACCTAAGCCAACCTTGAATTTTGAAAACAGTTTAATTGTTTATCGTCTTCTGTTAGGAATCCAACATTTTTTTATTTTTATTGTCGAGGCTATAATAAAATGTAACAGTAAGAAAATGTTATGATGATGCCAACGTTAGTGAAGTTTTCAAACGTCAAAAGTGATAAAGAAATGTTGCGATTTCTATATTAAACAGTAGATATATTTGGTCAATACCAATATTTAGAATAGTTACTGGCCTGTTTTATCTGAGAGATTAGACCGAGGTGTACCGCATCTGTAGTGCATCCACATTACGTCAATTATGTTTTTGTCCCATAAAGGGGCGAGTCTATTGCCATCAAACGGGCACGAATTCAGACTCTTACTGACAAATTCCTTGTGAAAAACCAAGAACCTTACCTACTATAAACAATGTTAATTTCACATTTCAGACTTCCAAAGGCTATCACCACGATCACCACGTAGACAAAGGAGGCAAAGGCTACAAGACCGATGAGCTCCATAAAAAGGAATACGAGGAAGCTGCGGGGAAGAAGAAGAAGCACCACGACCACGCTGGCCATAAGGGCAGTCATGAAGAAGAAGCCTTCGGACAGAGAGGAGCCAAGTTTGATGAGAAGAAGGGTCACAAGAAAGGACATAAGACTAAGGGTAAGTTTGACCAGAATACAATTATTTTTATGTATGCATGTTGTAGCCTTGAATTTACTGAGACAGCGCCGAAACTCTGGGGGTTGGTAGATAGATATAACATTATATTTGTCTTTCTGGTTCTAGGACATGGGTAACATAAACCACTGTAAATTGTTACTTATTCGAGAACATTATGGAAAGATAACCTTCAACCCAAAAGATTCATCTATAACGATAATAGTAGAAGGTTCGATGATTTTGTAATTGCCAACAAACTACTAGAAATAGGATTGCAATAAAATATTGCGAAGCTACACAACATTCCGATAATCGATTTTAATGCTTGTCAGTTACAGTAGTAATGCTCATCAATTTACATAACTTCCTTTAAAAGAGCAACTCATTTTACTTCGAAACAAGTTTTGGAACAACAGAAACAAACGAAACAGAAATTAATATAAAGACTGAAAGAGAAGAAAAGGCAAAAGAAAAAATAGATACAGAAAAAGACAAACACGTATTATATAAAGTTACATTACTGATTACACAAATCGATTTAGAACGAAACAATTATTTGAGCATAGACTCAACGACACCTGCTATAATAGAAAATGTAACAATTTGCGGCAAGTGAAAGCCAAGTTACGTAAAGTTATTTGTTATTCGAATTCAATTTGTATTGACCTCAACCGCAATACTACGGTTTTCCATTGATTCAATCACAAACAGCAACTTTACCTACCTACACTCCAAAAGTCTTTTCATTGTCAAAATCAAGATTGGAAACAAGAGTTTAAATTTCATTGCAAATGTACGTGACTAAAGTTCTATTTAATTTACCTTCGCGCTTATTTCGGAAATATTGTGAGTTAGTATGACAAAAAATGTACCTACTTACTTACTCAAAATGTGGAGCGTCACGACTTTAAATGTAATCCTTTTGTACAAGCTATTCATTGTTGTAACCTTGCTTGTTACAGTTTGTCGTAACCTTACTTATTGCCCTCAATAGGCAAATATTACGTGGTTTGACGTGTCACATTACACTTTTATTCGAATTAACCTTGGTATTTGTAATCTTTGCTTATTTATTAGTTCTGGTTACAAAAGCCGCAAACCTCCTAAACCTATATTAACGGCAGTAGAGCCAAATTGCAATTGAGTGCAATTCCTTTCTACTAACAACTTCAGATAATTTTTTTACATCATGGCAGGTAAAAATAACCTATACCTTCGTTTACTCCAGTAATTTTAATATCAGACAGGCTTGCAGCACAAATCAAATCAAGGAAACCTTAATGCATTTAGCACTAAATGTTTACAAAACATCGTTCCGTTTCTGATGAATAATAAGGATGTTTCCTGACAAAAAAAAATATGATTCTAATTCCATCTGTTAGATTATCGAGAAAATATTGGATACGTATTTTTTGTTTTATCAAATCAATACAAATTGACGAAGATAAAACGCGTCAAAGATTTGGGTGGGGGCTTGTGACGTCACTCACCGGTAAAAAATGTCATACTAATGTCTTAGAATATGACGTCACACGGGTTTTCAAAGCACTGTATCGTCTTCATTGTATGTTTACGTGAAAAAGAAAAAAATATGTGTCCAATATTATTGGAAAATCTATCTGACGGACTAATTAGATTTTTTGTTTACTACCCTATTGTTGAAGATGACAGAGATAGAAAAGTTTAATTTTATTTAGTGAAGTGTGATACAAGCAGATGTTTTTATTACAGTAGACTTAATACCTAAAAACATTACCATTCCCTTGCAGTCGGGTAATATTACGTGTTTTCTCATAATTATGTATTTCTTAATTATTTAACAATCTGCCACTATAATCTCTTCCGCTCTAAACTGTGCCTTTTTCTCTGTTTTCTCCTTCTTAAACTGTGAAATCAAAATCAAAATCAAAACTCATTTATTCAAACTAGGCTGATAATCAGCACTTTTCGAACGTCAAAATTTACTTTACTTTACTTATTTACAAGTGACAGTCCCCCAAAACGCCCACCCTTCGACACTTCCTAGTGTTTTTGCTGGAAAGAAGAAGTGGCGGAACAAACTCTCCAGCAACACATCTGTCTGTTTGGTTAGAAGAACCAGACTCGATACAATACTATGTGTAAGTTAATATTACGATTGACTACAATCAATAATAAAAGGTATATAATAATAAAACATAAATTATATCAGTAAACTAATTTTGGAGAAAGAACATAAATTACAAACATTGTCTTGTGTTCAACTCAACGACCAGCTATTCTTATCATTTAAGTAGTCGTTAATGGAATAGTAAGCTTTTGAACAAAGATTAGATTTCACTTTGGCTTTAAATGCATTAAATGGCAAGTCTAAAAACGAAGATGGCAGTTTGTTATAAAATGTTATACCGAGCCCTACGAATGAATTATGAACTTTGTGAAGCCGGTGAAAAGGAGCGCGTAGTTTATGCTTATTTCTGGTGTTAAAGTTGTGAATATCACTGTTTTTAGTGTACAGGTGAATATTTTGTCTAATATATAAAATGTTGGCAAAGATGAACTGAGAAGCAACCGTGAGAATACCAATCTCCTTAAAAATATCTCTAAGAGAAACTCGGGCACCCAGCTGATAAATTGCACGAACGGCTCGCTTCTGCAGAACAAATATATTTTGAATATCAGCAGCTTTGCCCCACAGCAGAATACCGTAGGACATAACGCTGTGAAAATAACTAAAGTAGACTAACCGTGCTGTATCAACGTCAGTGAATTGTCTTACTTTTCTGACGGCGTATGCGGCCGAACTTAGCCTTCCCGCTAGGCTTGATATGTGTAATCCCCATTGTAATTTTGAATCTACTGTTATGCCCAGAAATACAGCAGAGTCGGCAGTTTCCAGCTCTTGATTGGCGAGGGAGCTAAATTACTCATTAATTAATATTCACCCAATCCATCTAACCTTCCAGGCTATCACAACAAATACCACAAGGATGAGTTCCACAAGGAGCACAAGTTCTATGATGACTTCCACAAGAGCGGCGAACACCATCGGTTCGGCAAGTTCAATGCCAAGCACGCCAGCAACGAGAGTGGGAAGAAGAAGGCTCATCATGTCAACGCAGGACACGACTTTGTTGAGAAAGGGAAGAAGGGATACACGTAAGCATGCGATTTATCTTCATAATGAAATAAATTCAAAATATTATTACAGAAATAATAGGCCAGAAATGAACTGGGATAAACTCTGCTTGGTAGATAAATGATCAATGTCGTTGGTCCTTTTAAGAAACCAAACCAAATTAGTATTCAAAATGTAATTAAGTTTCTGACTTAAGCTGCATTTTCCCCAAAGACCGGCCAGGATGTGTGTAGATCTAAACAATCGCATAGCTAAATGTGCTCAAACTGTGGTATTATTAGTTACTTTCACTCACATCTCTTGTGGAAACGCAGCCTTAGCGGTTATAATTTATTAACACTTAACCAAAGTCAGAGCGTTTACTTCAATTAGCTCATTTGCGGGCACTTCTTAAAAATCTGTCAGGTAGGTACCTACTTCCCAAGGCAGGCATCGTGAGCATAGACTTCCCCTTTAATGACCGTTGTAGCTGGATGGTCAAGGACAAAACAACTGAGAATTGTAAGAAATAGCTGAAAGATATTTTTAGAACATGCTAGACGATGCTGCATATCCCTCTCAAGGTATCCGCTTCCTAATCATTCAATCAACGAGATTGTTCTCCTACTATAGTACCACTTATACTAACGAAGCAAAAATAGTTTGCTGCAGTTTTAAAATCAATGGCAATCTGATGTAAGTGAATAAAAGTTTGATGGAAAGAGCTTGAATTTGGTTCTGTTTTACAAAAATCTTTAATGAATCTTAACTGTCGCGTCCATTACATGTGTGTGTGTAAGGCTGTAAATATAGAGTAAAGACAAGAAACGGTGGATGGACTGTGTGGCAGATGATTTGGCTAGAAAGGGAGTGACTTCTGAGACGGCAACCTAAGAAGTATGCAAGGAGATATGCTGCGACTCCAATTAAATTAGTTTAAGGGCAGGAGATTTATAATTATATTCACATTTTAGTCTCACCATGAGTTAATTTCTAATTATTATTATGTTTTAACAAAACAATCGTCTCATTTCCAGTAACAAGGGCCACGTGGACGCCGATCACAAAGGCTACCACGGCAAGCACGGTCACGAACATCACCACGAGAACCACGCAGACCACGGCAGGAAAGGAGGCAAGGAGGGAGCATCCCAGTGGAGCTATAAAAAAAACTAGGTCGTACGTGTTAGGTCTTAAGAGTCAGTCTCCTCTGGGATTCTGTTGCGTTATATGCCATTTAGGGATGTCGGTTTATAGTTTGGTGCAGCAAAGTTGGTTTGTTTGAAGGTTCGATGTCAATGTTTTTTGTGGGTTTTGGTTTATGACGAATGTCTAGGTTGGTGCCGGATGGTCGTAGTATATCAACGTGTTTAATTATTTATTCTTGCGAATTCTGTAAAATATGAAAAGTATAAAAGATACAAATCAACACAATCATTATGGTGGTTACCCATCGTACAATCTGATAATACAAAATCGCCATCAAAATTGATACTATCGTAATCATTATTTAGTCGGTTACCTGACCCGATGGCGTAATTCTGAAGATAATTATTTCCATGGCTTCTTAACGATCGCATAATAGTTGTAATTAAATGGGTATTTGAATTGACCCGAAACCAGCGGTGCCACAAGTTGCAGGCAATGTTTGCTTTCAGTACAAAGCAATAACTTCTAGAACATTAAATATGGTATTCTAATCTTCAATATACCAAGGCCTTTACACAATAGTGAATGGAAAGTGTTTTGATGAAGTGTGTATAATTTATTCTATTACATTAGCAAAGCTTTCGATCTACAAAATTGATTATTTCCTAATTTCTATAAAGATTTTTCCCATAACGTTTGAAGGTGAGATTCTTTCTTGCTTATTAAGCTGGTAATGACTTCCTATCTAATAAATTACCTAAATTATGTTCTTCATAATTTTATAGGTTTAAAAAATTCTTACTCTGTCTATTATTTCACTTTTTTTTTCTTCTACTTTTCTTTTTGAATTTCTTAACTTGATTAAAAATTCCAAGAGTGTAAGGGTGGGTTGCACCATATTACTATAACGATAACCAAACCGTAACAAGCCATCAAATTATACTTTTTTAATGCTTTTATGGCTTGTTACGGTTTGGTTATCGTTATAGTAATATGGTGCAACCCACCCTTAGACTCATATAAATTCCAGTCGCCTTTCTAAGTTAGATATA
Organism: Diarsia brunnea; assembly: GCA_949774965.1. Lineage (NCBI taxonomy): Eukaryota > Metazoa > Arthropoda > Insecta > Lepidoptera > Noctuidae > Diarsia > Diarsia brunnea. The sequence continues at coordinate 862,425 of OX459005.1, read as the reverse complement.
ATTTAAATATTCACTTGAACCAAAACACAGACCGCAACACAAACATAGACTTGCGTAACTTAGCGTGTCCAATCGGACATGTCCCATGAACAGTGCAACGCTTTTTGTTCGTCTGCACTCATTTTTTGTGAGCTCGTTAATTTGGCAAACTATTTCAGTAGGTTACTTTGTCGCGTCGTCTTTTTTAATACATTGTTTTATTTTATTAAAAGCTAGTAATTGTTGTACGAAACGTTTGTATTAATTTCAAGACTTGTCGCCAGTTGATGTTTCAACATTTATTTTTATAATGTGTAATTCAGTTGAGATTATTTTTTTATATTTTTTTGAGCTACATAAGATTTGCTTGCGAGTGAAACTTGCTCATGTGTTTAACCAGAAAAGTGTTTATGGATTTTCATAGAAGTATTGTTCGGCACTGCTACCTGATATCAACGTAGTAATAATATTGGAATCAGAATGTACATAGATATAATTATGTATTTATCTATAGATATACAAGATCTGATGTGCGGGATCGTCGAGACCTCCTTGTTCTCACCATTGAACTCAACTTTGAGTGAAATTGTAAAGATTTAACTTTATTATTAGGTATTATTATGTTACCGAATTAGATGTAGAACGTAAAGTGCATAACTATACCAAAATTAAACACAACTGTAGTTGCTAGGTTCAACTATCGTTAGTTAAGGGCAGTTATCGTAATATTTATTACTGTTAGTGTTTTTGTAACTTTTATATTTAATGTTTTTATTAAAAGAAACATATATTGGTAGTTTGTTTTAATTTTATGACCATTTTCAATACCTATAACTAGTTCAATTCTGTAACGGAGTTTGAACAGGAACTTGTGTGCTGAACAGGACTGTAGTAAAGACGTACAAAAGTTTGTGAGTTCTTGCAATCGTTGACTATGAAATTTGAACTGTAGTTGCAGTGTTAGAAAGGTGGCTTGCATGGTAACACTCCACCTTTTTTTGGGTCATAGTGTTTAACATAAATAGACACTGAGAGGTGAGGTCTTCGTGGGTAGAACACGCTTTGGCCACATAAGTCAACATAATCACTGTAATTCATTGTCCAGACTTTGGTCATTCCGCATTCTTCACAAACTTTATTTCTGAAAAAAAATTAAAATTTATTTTATAAATATCTTGTCGTTAGTGTAATAGGGTGGTAGTTTACAAAAAGTGCTTTGAAAACTCGTGTGACGTCTAAGTACGCGTTTTTTTACCGGTGAGTGACGTCACAACCACCCACTCAAATCTTTGACGCGTTTTATATTCGTCAATTTTTATTGATTTGATAAAACAACGTATACAACGTAACTTATTTTTCGATAATCTAACAGACGGACTAATTAGAATCATATTTTTTGACGTGACAACGTCTTATAAATTGGTTTGCCGGGTGACACTTCAAGAAACTGCGTTACGCTCCGCTCACGTTATGCGCTCACAATGAGAGCGAGTGAGAGGCACGCGTCCAGAGCGAGAGAGAGAGAGTGAGAGAGATAGGCATACACACCGGTTCATGTCTTGCGCTTCTATTTTCGTTGTCACGTAAAACTTTCGTCCGTATACCGACTTTACAGGCAACCAATTTTTTTTAGGCAGTAAACATTCCTAAACATACACATACATACATAAACTCACGCCCTTTTCCCATGGGGGTGGGCAGAAACCATAGAACGCCACTTGCTACGATCCTTACATACTCCTTTTGCCTCGTCCACATTCATACAAGAGTAATTAAACCTGTAAGTAATTAATTAAATTTAAAATAACTCACGTATAGTTATTTACCGACACAACCTGGATCAGTGGATGTCGCATCTTATCCGCGCTATCAATTGCTTGTGTCAACAGATATTTGGCCACACCCTGCCCTGTTACTTCTGCTGCTGTACCCAGTATTCGAATCTGTAATGACATGAGTATTTTTTTAAAAATATTTATTAGAATTTTAAATGTCCTCATTTTTATCTATCTCAGACCCATTTCCGCTAAGCATTTACGATATTTACTGCCTTGCATCCTCATTGGCTGGCACATAACGTATTGAGGTACTAACTATTCGGGTAGGCAGAAACTATATAACTGCACCACTATTGCTACGATCTTTACATTCTTCATCCGAACTTTTCCTCCTGGTATCTACCTACGTGCCAATACGAGAGCAGAAGAAAAAGACAATTGACAGCGCAAATACTCACATCATAAATATACTTCACATTGTATTTCTTAAACAAATTGGGACTCTTAAGACAATGGGCGCAGAAATACATGTGGTGTCGTTCAGGTATAGAGTCTGTGCAGTGGCCCCACTGCTCGAACTCGCTGATCATCCAGGGGTAAACCTGTTCTGCCACCGTGAGGCCGATCATCTTGTGCTCTTTGGTGCGAGGCAGATACTCCATAGCCAGGAGGCGCTCGCCTGAAGAAAACTCACGATGTAAAGTTCAAAATTACCGGTCAAATATACCTGGCATGTGCATATTGTACGACGTCGCACAAAACTTTCCGAAAAACTTACAAGACAAAATATCTGACGTCAAACGAAGTTGTACGACTGCTCATGGTGTCTTTATTAACTTATCGTAGGATATTTTACGCCAAGTGAATAGTGATTTCCAAAGAAACAATCATTCTACTAAGGCTGACGACGGCCGGTCTAGAGCAGGTATTAAGATCTAGTAGATCATAACCCGGACATAGATACCCGAGGACTCGTCGACAATTCGACATGATGGACCCTTGGGATGATACCCTCAGAATATGTTTACCCTAAACTTTTTTACGAGGTCCTTGTACTCAAGTATGAACAAAGTCAAAGTCAAAGCATTTATTTCAATTAAACCATTACTAGGTACTTTTGAATGTCAGAAGAACAATTCATAAAACTAAACTACGAGTGCAATACGTCATCCCGAAAGCCACCACGCCGAATCACACGCCGCCGAATGCCCGCAACAACGAAAACTGCGAGCACGAAAGCACGCAGCGACGCACACCGCAACAACGAATGTACGAGACTCCAAATCACGGAACAACGAATGCACGCCGCAACGCGCAACCACCGCCCCGCGACCCGGAGCGCCGCGCACCCACCGCCACGGCACGCGCCGCCGCGCGCCCCCGCACCCACAGCTCTCGCCGCCGCAGACATCCGGCGACGCGCAACTCGACGCAGCAACCCCCGGGACGACGTATTGCACTCCTAAGCTACAGTCACAGTCACAAGGCATAATAACTTGTGAAAGTACTGTAGTTGCCCATTCCCTAGCGTAGATCTCTATGGAGAAGAACGGGCAAGAAACTCCATGGACACTCTTTTAAATCAGAATATTGTCACAAAATCTTGGTACATTATATCATTCATGTTGAGATGGTATATTATGTGAGAACGATGTAGCAAGATGTGCACGATAAGTGTCCACAGTAAAGTCAAAAAACGACGATTCAAAGTTATAATAATAATTCAAACAAGCCGTGGCAGCTAAGAGGTGACCAGTCACAACTGACAGCACCCGTTCACGAGCATGACGAATGGATCAGCACTCAAACTACTTTTACTACGAGATTAATACTAACATTACTTAAATAACGAATGGAGCAACAGTAAGACAACCGCACAAGACAATGGCCCAATCAAGAGGCTAAGTGCGGACAAAAGCCCAGTTAAACTAAGACAACCGCACAACAACAAACTTACCCGTGTAAGAATATTTAGCATTGAGCATTTTCAAATACTCGCTGTCAAGTGGCATCCACAAGCTTACGATGCTGGGCTCACGAGGCCAGTAATGTGTGTTCAAGAATGAAGTTACCATCACTGCGTGGCTGTCATCCCCTCGTTTTATAGATATGTTCTTGAGGTCAAAACACTAGAAACATAGATCAATATGGAGTGTTTCATAAGTTGCGACAATACGAAAAAATCTGAATCGTGGGACATCAAGATACCTTTTTTTTTTCTAGGAGACGAACCGCATTAAAAGAAACAAAAAAAAAATTCAACATAAATAACTAAATATCCGCAATTTCCACTCTGTATAAGTAATAAATAATGAAGAAGATAGAGCATTATTATGAGAATCTCGAAGTCCAGTTAACTTCAGTTTCAACTCTTGCTTTGCGGTTTTCGTACCACCAACCACAATTTTGCTTTAGAAACTCTGACACTAGGGTGCGTGGGGTCGTCAGACCTTACTGCCCACACGATAAGAAATAGAAGATCGTTGGATAGGCCTTTAAAAAACATGGCGAGTTTGTTCAACTACTTTTCGATCTCTAAATAGACTTTGAAACCAGCCGGAGAAACGACAATCTCCACAGGTTCCATGGACGGCTCAAATCTCAAGTGCGTATGCGGCGTCTCCCTACAAAAAATTGGCGCCTGCCCTGTCAGCTGGTAACCTTGTGACTGCATCAGTGGACGCTACGCTAAGAGAAGAACAGGCTAGGAATACTAACAGGTTTCATATCAAGTGGAGTCTTGTGACGGTATGTCGACTTTTGATTAACTCTGTTAACGAGAACGTTGAAATATGGCTGGACGGGAACCGCACCACCCAGCCTGAGTGCATAGCCCCGGAGACTGTTCAAACACTGCAACATTGTGGCTGTTTTTTTCTGTTTCTATTTCATGGTTTTCAGATAATTTTGCTATTGTTTTGTATGATTTGGTTTGGGATATTTTTTGTTACATGGTTTCGGGAGATGGAAGAAATTGACTGTATTCCAGAATATTGTGACGGATACTGAACGGATGACGTAGATTTCATAAGTTGTCATCGAATGCGGTAACCGTTTTTATTCTTTCATGTTTTCTAATATAGGTCAGCTTAATTTTTTATTAATAAATTAATTTGATGTTTTATTACATATGAATTTGTGTAAAATCACTGTTATAAAACAATAGGATTAAAATGATTTAAAGAACAGACAGGAATATTAAAAACTTTTTGACCTAACCTGGCCATTATAAAACCATTTCAAATTCAGAAACCGTGACAGGAGCCTTAGAAGCTGTCACAGTGGCCGTCACTATGCCACCATATTATATTTTTGGTTATTTTTATTAAATTTTAAGTGTAAATGAAAAGACCTAAAAATGTTAAACAGACATAAAAAGACTTAAGAAATTAAGTACATGAAACTGAAGTTATCATTCTCGGATGTCCCACTATGTCCGCGTTGTCCAGTTTACTCAAGCTATTTACGACCAGACACACCGTCAGAAGAAAACCTCAAGTGGCGCTTAGCTGCCTCAGTGGGCATCTTAGGAGGAGTTACACCGACAAGAAAGATGTCACCTCGAACCGTGTCGTGGTAAACTCACAGGTTCTTCTAAACACTCTAATTATCGGCTACTCTGTGGTAGAAGAAACAAAGCAAATTTTGATGAGAAGTTTGTTTTGCGAGTTCTGCTTCAGCTGAGATACTGTGAAGTGGTATAGAATAGGCGTTTTGAGCAATTGTTGAAAATGAAGATGTTCAAAAAGTACTGATTATTTTGGTGGATAGGGATGTTTACTGACTAAAAATATATGATTCTAATTAGTCCTTCTGTTAGATTTTCGAAATATGTTGGATACGTGTTTTTTGTTTTATCAAATTAAAAAAATTGACGAAGATAAAACGCGTCAACGATTTTAGGGGAGGGTTGTGACGTCACTCACCGGTAAAAAATGTCATACTAATGTCTTAGAATAAGACGTCACACAAGTTTTCAAAACACTGTATCGCCTTCATTGTTTGTTTACGTGGAAAAAGAAAAAGTACGTGTCCAATATTTTTTGGAAATCTATCTGACAACCCTATTTCGTATTCCGAGTGTCACAAAAACTTATGATTGGTCTGTTAAGCAGCAAAGATTGTGGTACAAAGGCTGCTGATCCAAAAACCTCATTCAGATATATGATTTTGTGGTGCTAGATTTAGGCACCATGCGTATGCATAGAAGAACATCTGTTTAGATAGACTAGTTGACCGACAGTGGAAAGCTTCATTTTCCAGGGCAATGCGCGATGTGGTTGCCAGCAGCGGTAAAGCTATAGACTCAAGGCTGATTATTGTAAATCCTAGTCCTAATGTATTTTTGCAGAGACGGGCAGTCTTATTATGTGTTTGTAGTGAGTATTGTTTATAGGTGCAGGGCACCGAAAATGAAGAGCGTGTGCGCGTACGACGCGCTCGGCCAGCTGACGTGCCGCGCGTGCTTCGTTTCGTGCGTGAGCACGCCAAGGTGGCCTTGCCCGGCCTCGTAGCGCCCCCATCTGCGACACATCTTGTCTTGTGTGACTATGTTGCTAGGGCACTGGCACAAGGTATACCATATATACTCCATAAAGATTAAGCTGTACAAGCATATTTTGGCACGTAACTTACATCCTGCTGTTTCATACACAGTAGAATGCCAAAGGATCTTAGTACCTAACTCTGTATTTCTGTAAGTCATGTTTTTTTATGATGGCAATACGCTGCAAAAGTGATGCTAAAAGGGAAAAAGTGTAAATTGATAGATGAAGCCTTCACTGAACAAAAGTGAACAATGTTCACTTTCTACCTGAAATATTGAATATTTCAGGTATATTATTACTTAATATTATGACTCACACAATCGATCCATTTTTTCTTTGGCTTTCTTCGCATACACACATACGATCATTAAGACAACCAAATTCCTATAGCTGGAAAAGTGGGTGAATTCTTCTTAACTATTTGCCTAGGTCACTCGATGCTAGCAGAACAACAAGAATCGCGACGAGGCTGGTCTCACATCCGAGGGTTGGCTCTCAGCATGACTGTGTGTCCCTGGGACGCGTTGATGCTCGAGAAATGGGCTCGTTGCGTCCGGTGTACCCGCTCGCGGAGGCTGATGCATTTCACCGCCCATTGTCTCCGCGCACCAGCCCTGCACGATAAATATCGTGTGCACAATATATTGCAGGTGTGTCGAACTTTCTATTTGGTAGGTATTTATTTATGCTTTTATTAGACACGTAGGTACTCAGGGTGGAGTAAAAATTAATAATATGAATCAATATTTATTTTGCGGCCCCTTTTTTGTTTTTTTTTTTGGGCGGGTGAAAAATCATCAAATAACCCCTCCCGCTCTTGGGCAGAGCGAAAGGGAGTGTCAGACTTCTACTGACTAAAAACCACCCATGTTCCTTCATAGCCCTTCATGTCGAGGCCGCGGTATCTCTTGCGAACAACCCGCAGGCGCCTCCTTACGTGATAATAATTATGGAAATAGGTAAATTCAGTAAGCAGTGCCTTAATTTGCCCACTTTGAATTTCTTCCAAGATTCACATTGACTGCCAGGAAAGTGTCTAAACTACTATTACACAATTTTTTTTATTAGACTATTTCTCTATGTTAGGTACAGCCACATTTAGCTGTTCAGATAGGTAACATCAATGTTATAGGAGGTGGAAAACAGACTGGACTGGAACTAAAGAGTCTAGAAACGAAAGTGCTTTAACATTTTGTATGTTTCAGGTAATCCTGATCGTACCTCAACATAGTTCCAGAAAGTCCGAGATAATCAGCTTGCTGGTCAAAAATGCAATACAGAGAGGTCGCGACGTTGGCTTCCCAGTTCTGCGGTTCGATGTTACTGATGATGATGTGTAAGTTTATTTAGCTTAAATAACATGCTGGGAAAAGGAAATCAACTGTACGACTAAAAGATAAGACACACAACATTGATCGTAATGAAAGTAGTGGGACACTACAAGCTAACTTAAACAACAGCAATAGGATCGATCCCAAAATTCTCTCAAACATTAACGCAACATCATCTTCTTTCCTGACAGCATTTTTATTTCCCAAAACAAATAAAGAAAAGACAACAATGTTGACTGTTTCAAGCCTTTTGACTAAAAAAATATGCATAGAATCTACAACATCCTGAAGATTAAAATTCTTCACATACTAAGCTTTTTACTTTCTATTACTTTTCCAGTGGAAATGCATTGGAGGAACTAAAACTGAAAAAAGAATGGCAAATAATGTATGATGTTCTTCCTGCTCCGCTTAAAGAAAAACACTTAACCGAGGTATCAGCGGACACAGACGGATCGACGACGAATAATGAGCCAGCGACTTCTAACTGCATAGCCGTTTATACCTCTGTTGCAAGCGATCCATTACCTGCTGTATAATATAAAGGCACTTTACTGACAGTTTTAAACTAAACAGGTTTATCAATAAGTATTGTGTTTTATTGACATTAGTTGTAGGCTTGTAGATCACCGACCTAACTGAGTGGGGGGACCATCAGCTATGATCAAGTAGCATCCTCTACTCTTGTTCAAGTAGACAGGTAGGCTCAAATGAATGTTAAGTACCATTGCCATTAAAAAAACTAGTTATAATAGTAGGTACATTTTCCTACAAATGAAGAAACTTTGTGCGAGACGGAATTTCCGCGTTTGTATCAAACGTCCGTGCTCAACTGCTCAATACACTTTAGAAGAAATAAAATGAAAAGTATATTTTATCGTGAATTATTAGGAAACTATAATTTAATTTACTTTTCAATACACTTCTTCGAAAACTGGCTGTTCGTGCACTACGACACTATTTTTCATTTATCTAGAAAACAAGGTACCTACCTACCTATACCTACTTATATCTGAAACATTACGCACATGAATCCAAAAAAAATCAGGGGTGAATACCGTGGGTCTACTGTCTGTCAGTAACACCAAACGCGCCTTTCTTTATTGTTTAAACACAAGAAGAGAACACCTAGAAAGCATAAGTGGGTAGGTCACCGAAGGAGTTGAAGGTGCAGAAGATTCGACCTCGAATTGGCAAGCGGAAAGTAGTAAGTTAATGTTAATCTTGTGACAGTTGACACCCAGTTGATATTTCTCACTATTTACTCAACTCATAAGTTGTGATAGAGCCGAAGGATGATTTGACTACAGCCAAAGAAAAATTATCAGATAAGACATTATTTAATTTACTAGCTAGCCGACTATCACCATATTGCCACAAAAGTGATTGGCAATCTACCAGGCTTGTCGCTGTTATACTGACCAGCTTTCCCTCAATTCATACAATCAAATCGTTTCTTAATGTAATCAACGACATATCGGAATAGTTTCTCAAGTTTATTTTGTCTGCGGTATTTGCTCAATTTCATGCTATGTTGACTTATCATGAACTATTGAAATACTCGCAGCATTTAAAGTAATGAAACATTTAATTTTCTGCCAGGTTACCAACGTTACTAAATCTTTGAAGGTCATAGAAACTTTGTAAAAGAAACTAATTAAAATAGTGGTAATTAAATTGGTAAATAAATGTAGCTGTGATAAATAAAGGGACATAGTTGAATTTGGACATTTATAGAAAGTCGTCAATGATGAATAAGACGTTGTTCTGCGCTGTGGAGGCTTTAAAGTAAAGACAGTTATGGTTGCGTTAAAAACTCTTTAAAGGAATGTTTGTAGTCACGGGTCGTCACACACGCCGTCAACCACAAAATTCTCTTTTGTGGTCACAAAAGAGAATTTAAAGAAACCATTGATGAAATGGCCACAAAAACTGCTAACCTGCTCGAAGGTACTCGAGAAGAACCGAACATAGGTCAGCCAGCCGTTGTGAAAGACCAAGGCGGCTGCAATATCGAGTTATATAAAATACAAGATTTGAATTATTGTGTTGAGTTGGTATTGAACTGAACGCGTCAAAGCAACTGTACTTTTTGTGTAACGTGAGGTAAAAACATTAAGTAACGACACTGTTCTATTTGTTCGTGATTAGGTTTATGTGGTAAATAAAGATAGTGACCTTGTTTAAATTAAAATTGAATTTAGTTTAAACAAATCCCTAAAAAAAAAAACTTAAATAAGTAATTGTACTCAACTCTAAAGATACTACGGGACAAATAAATAATTCAACACCTACCAAATCAGAATCGAAATTATTTTCAGAGATTCAACAATGGCGTTAAAATTCGCGATGATTGCTGTGGGCCTGGTTCAGCTGGCCATGGCTCTGCCGACCAACCCTGACAGCATTCTTGAAGATCTCTTAATGGTGGATGACACCGTGTCGGTTGGATCTTACGTCAGAGAAACCAGGGCTGCGGTAAGTTTGGCCGTAATGATTATCTCATGATCAAATGCGAATTAGTAGTTTTAAACATCTCTAAAACTGAACTAATCGTAATACAGCTCTCGATTTGATTCCTGACAGCTTAACTCGTTGTTTACTCCAATTAATTATGTGTATAGTACGCCAAAGTAAGCCAAATAAATGTAGAAAACCGCTGACTGGGAATTATAACTAAAACAAGCATCATACTTATTGCATTAAAATATTCCGGACTAATCTAAATCAAAGGCCCATGGCGGCATAAAAACTGTGACAGCAGGTTAGACATTAACCACACGATGAATCATCGTCATTCTCATGGTCATAGCCCATTAATTTTTGGGGTCGCGCAGAATGCCTTCTCCTTCCATAATTGTGTATTTTTCCTAATTTCAGCAGTCACCTCCTATAATCTTGCCATATCATCCTTCACACAGTCCAACCCCTTGATGAATACTTTATCATCACGCTCACAACATTATACTAATTCAATACCTTGCATGTCTGATTTATCAGTTTATGTAAACGCATGTTGGACAAATAAATTATTCTTTCTTTCTTTCTTTCTATCATACTCCTCATTTTGTTTTTTCAAATCCTCCACAGCCGGATGACTGGCACAAAACAGTGCAAAATGAAGGTGATGGCGAGATCGGCTACTCCCGTAAGAAGACTGGTGGTGGAAAAAAAGGATACCAACACTTTGACTCTTACCACAAGAAGGCCGGAGACAACTACGAGTTTGAAAAGCAGGACTCCTATGGACAAGAAGAAAAGGGCCAAGATGGAGCCTACAGCAACAACTATGAGAAACTAGGTGAATCAGAAAAGCTTATTAGACCTCGAAAGATTTTGAGAAGAATTTTCAGATGGTTGTTTTAACGTACCTACCTAAAAAAAAACATAGACGAATTGAGAACCTCCTGCTTTATGGAAGTCGGTTAAAAATTAATTAACCTCACTCATACCTCATTATAAAAGACCCCGTATTAAAGCCGCCGATTTTGAAAGATACCTACCGAATTGAGTCCCGCCGATAACTTACTAATCTTCGATGTAATATCTGTATTTCTCCTTAATAAAAAATATTGTGTTAGACATTTCTTTTATTTCCCAACTCTTGTATGTAAGTTAATCATAAAACGTTACATTTTTTCAGCTGAAAGGGAACATGAACCCGAAGAGATTGAATACGAAGAGGAGGAGCACCCTAAAAAGAAGCAGAAACAACGGAAAGAAGAAACACATTCCGAACTGAGGTAAGCGTTGGACATGATAATTTTGGATTGAACGATGGCTCCGGTTGTGTAATAATTATAACAAAGATTCAATTCAGGTAAGTACCTATCTTTATAGCTGTCCAAGGCAACTTTCATGCTCTGCAGTTTGCAGCATCCGTAGTACCGTAAGTAGTACTCCGGACTGCTAGGTACTGAGAATTAGGAAGCACTTTGCTCGAACTGTAAATGGAACCCAGGGTCCATGACTTTGCAGTCTTGCCTGTGATTAGAGTTACGAGGTAGTCATTAAACTATTATTATTTGGTATTCCAGAGAGGGAGCTGACGATGGCAACGGTGGTGTCGAAGCCTATGGCCATGATGTAAGCGACTACATTCTACCCGAGAAATACACGTGGGGCGAAGCTGATGAACAGTAAAATTATACTTAGTTTTTGTGATATTTCTAGACTGATAGATTGTAGAAATAAAAACTTTTACTTTTCAATTCTATTATGGTACGTACGCCATCTGTTAGCGGGTATTAGTACATCTAGGGCGTATATCAGTGTGCAATCTTTTATTTAGGTAGGTTTCCAATGTGATAAACATAGGTAATACAAGTTAAATAGCATTTAATAAAAAAGTCAAATTCAATAACAAAGATCAGTGTTTTATTTTTTGAAAAACTTTTATCATCACCTACCGTGCGCACATTAGTTGAACGGAACGATAGCGTTGCGTTTTGTTTTCTTTTGATGTTCCTATAACTTAATGTAAAAAGTAAAATAGGTACTTAACAGAATTAGAAGCAATAAATTTTAAATGCTTCATTTTCGTCTGTTATATAAATAAATATAAATTTTAAGACGGCGCGTCACTAAAATTTTCACTAAATCTGGTACTGTGTACGTTGTCAAAAAGCGTAGCTACTAAACGCGTTTGAAGTATGACAGCACAATATTTTTGACGTTTGTTTTGCTTGCGCTACTCGTAGAAAGGTATTGTTCACTTTTTCAAACAGACGTAAAACTCAAGCATATTTAGCAGTAATTGTGATGTAAATATTCCCTGGCGCAGTGTTACAATATCATGGGGCTGAAAACAATCGATATTTTGGCGACATTGCTCCTAAATCTGATACAATACGGTTATTCGGGTAAGTTGTAAGTAGCCAACGATTATTTAATTGAATCAATTTATTCTGTGTTACGGAGGTAATTCTTTTTAACAGAGCGCATCCTGTCCTGCAATGAAACGGTGCTTTTTCCGTGTCCAGTGAACCAGAGGTGTAATGCGAGTTTGCATAAGTGTGAGTGCCTAAAAGGGTTCGTGCGCGTCGGGGATGGTTGCGAGACGCCGGCCGATGCAGCAGGCTCACACAATGGCGCGACGGTAGCTATAGTAACCATCTTCACGCTTGCCCTACTCATAACAGGCATCGTACTAGTAGTTAGGAAGTACAATTTAGTTGATTACATCCGTCAGAAGATTGAGGCAAGACGGACCCATGATGTCATGTATGAAGATGTTATGATTGGTAACGATGACCCACCACTCAGTCCCTAGTTGCCTTGCCGTTCGTAATTTATTTATATAGCTTGTAATTGTTAAATTTAATGGAAAGGTTATTGGATGTGTTTTGTTATGAAGCTACTGTTTAACTAAGCCATTAAAAGAGTATTTATAAGTGATTATTAAAGCCCGTTATAGGCTTCTTCCAAAACACTCTTATAGTTATTTCCTGTTGGAAAAACAATTATGTTCTATGTTTTCCTTATAGTCAAACAAGAAAAAAGAACATTTTTTCTGTCAAGTACTTGCTGAATCATGATTATAGGTACTAAATGCATTAACCGCAGGCATAATTACTTGTATTAGGATGAACACTAAGTGGCCTTTGACCTTTACCATTAGTACCACTCCCATTATTCTTGATAATGGTTTTAAAACAAACCATCTAGATAAAAATAGAAAGTGTTTTAGAAAGTAACAGGTAATGGGAATGTTTTAGCTATAATTCTATACATTGGCATTTTGGGTGCAAGTTTTAAAAACAAGTTCATATGACTGTATTTTTCATTTGACTTTCATTTTCTTCATTCATAAGTTCATTACACATTGACAATGTTTGTCTCAAAGAAAGTGAAGTTGGCATCAGATCAAATATCCAATGCACATGTATGAACAAGAAAGATCAAAGAAAACACATCCAAGTACTGGATGTTGAAATATATTAAAATAAATATTTTCTATGTTGTTGTTAGCTATGTGTATTAATGTGTATGTTGCTTAAATTGTCTTTTGGTAAACTGAATATGTAGAAAGACAGATATTTTGAGTTATTAAATTATAGTTGTTCCAATGCAGCTCTTGATGTATTCTTGGATGGGACATTCGTAATTTATTTAAAATTGTGTGATTTCGTAATAGTTGTACCATTTGATTACTTTAAGACAATGTAAGGAAAAATATACGAAGGTGCTTCAAGTTTCTATCGCACACAGACAAATGTTTTGACACAGACTTACTAAATGTTTTGCTGTTGTGTCTGAATCATTGATATTTCCTTCACTTTACGTGGAAACTTTGATGTGTATATTTTAGAAAAAAATAAACGTAACCTATTTACTGCCCCAGGATATAATCTATCTCCTTGCCAAATTGTATTATGATCCAATCAGTTTACAATATTAGCATGGATTTTGAGTGAGATATAATAGTGATGCAAACAAAATACTAACAACCTTATAGATTATAGTTTCTTCAACTTCACTCCATCAATGATCTACTATCTTAATTAAATAAAGCCTTTCTTCTTTATCTCAAATAATAAAAACAAAAGGACACTTTGTCTGTTAGGAATTGACTAAAAATATTAATTACCTACTGATAATATTTGTGACATGATAATTTCACAGCATATGCTATTTGTGTGACCATTGTATGTGTGCGGTAAAAACGCATGCTTTGTGTGTAATGAATCACCTTGCCTAAGTATAGGTGAACAGATGCCTATAATTATGTATGATAATATTTAGTATAATTTTTGGTTATCAGTACTATGTTACTCCCTCAATTCTTTATGTGATAAATTGTTAATAAGTGTGGGTTAAATGGGAATAATGTAACAAGTTTACCTGTACATCGCTGGTGGTATGCATGTGTACCACTAACTAGACCAACACTATTTAAATCTCTATATTTTGTATTATTATTAATAGTTTAAATCATGTGTACTAATAATGATTTTAAAATTAGGTAAAAAACCTTCTTTTAGCTTAATGACAAGCATTAAGTCGATGTTATCACTTGGCTTTTTTTTATAAAATCTGTAAGAATAATTTTTAAATTTTGAAAGAGTTTTTCTTTCTTAAACTATCCATGTCTGAACACCCCACTATCTTTTAACTATTAATGTATTTACTTTAAAGTATATTGCTTGTAAATGTAAGTTAATGTGTCAAGAGCACTGTACATACACCACAAAGAAACTAAAGGTTATATTTAGAAGTTATTGTTATGGCAGAATTAATTCAACAATAAGTTTATCAGACATTTAACTCCGGCAATTGGAGAATACTCCACAGAAGTTATTGCCTCCAGTACCTGTCCAATAACAGTTCATACAAAATGGAGGGGAAGAAAGACATTTTCAACATCAATCATTATTATTTGATAACAACTATTGATTAAAAAAACAATCTGTAATCTAGTATTATCGCGTAGCACAAGTTAATCTTATTATTGAATGTGAATAAACGTTTTATTATAAATTGGGTCTTCAGAGCAATGAAATATTGTTAAGAGTAAATTCTCATTATTGTTTAAAGTTGTATTTTTTTTCCTTATATTTTTTTGTTAGCTTAAGCATGTCAATAGCCAGTATGAATTAAATATTTATGTTTTACTATCAATCATTTTATTCTATTTTAGTTATAATCAAGTTTAGATTTTGGTTCTGCTCAATTTAGCCAAAGACTGAATGGTGTTGCCAGTTAAACTAAATATTATTTCACATTTTATTATTTGTATAATTTTTCTATAGTTTTTGATATGATTTAGTTATATCTGTGTAAAATGATACAGGCTAAGTTTTTATTTTATAAATTATATTGGATCAAGATATTTAAAAAAATACAGTATCTGCATGTATTTTTCAATTATATGTCAAATATTAATAGATTTTATGTTTATATGATTTAGTTATTTATTGTAAATCAAGCTCTCAAATGAATAAATGTTGAAAATTCATTCATTCAAATCAAACATAAAACAGGTTGCACAATTCGTACTGGCAATGAATTATTTGTAACAAGATTTGGCACAAGCCTTTATTATAACTACATGGAGTTAAAACGATTTTGTAAATTAAGAAGCTAAACCCTAAAAATGAAGTGACAGAAATATATCATTCAGGTTAATTAGTAGAGAACCTTTTCATTTTAGATTCAGAAACATATCCCAGCTATTTTATAGCTAACTAGCGGACGTCACGCGGTTTTACCCGCGTAGGTCCCGTTCCCGTGATGTCCGTGATGTCTCCCGGGGATAGTGTAGCTTCCCATCAGTGGAAGATTTTTTCAAATCGGTCCATTTGTTTTTAAGTTTATACATACATACAAAAATACAAATAATTCCTCTTTATAATATTATAGTACCTATTCCTTCCAATTCTGTTGTCTTGTTCTATTCCGAATTTCAATTCATTATAATTTGTAGTTTCTTTTAAAATTCCTTATTTAACTAGTAGGTGGTGGCGACATTACGACAACAAATGATACCACTGGTAGTTCTAGTTCATAGGAACTTTTTTAAACTATCAAATAAATCCTAACACCGTCGTGGTGCCGACGATACGACAATAACCTACCTAAATGTATTTGCCAAATTCACTTTTTTACTTCCACACGTTAATCGGTAGAAATTATACCTAAGTAAACCATTATTTGTTTGTAAATTGAAATGTATTTCGTTTACAGTTACGTACATTAAGTACGTTTTTTTTTTCCAATTTTATATTTTGATGTTAAGATTTATACTTTAACTTCCAGTGGTTTCATTTATTGTCGGCACCACCCTGTATAAGGTGTCAACGGACCTTTACCAAAGCCGTCAACCAAGCATTGTGTTAGTACATCAAATTAAGTAAGTAAACATTGCGCACAAAAAATATTCTTCTTTATTGTGTCCATGAGCTGAAATTATCTTAGACCAGTATACCTGCACAGCTTTCATTTACGAAAATTATTGCTGGGAAAGGACTTTTTTCAGGTTAAAAATTACGTACCTAATGCAGTGCACTCAAAACATTGTGCTGTAGAATGCATTGAATAGTGCAGGGGCCATGGATGTATTTAAAATAAAGTAAAAGTTCTTTTAACTTGTGAAAACGTTCCAATATCTCCGTAACTGTAAGGTTCCCAAATCTGGCTACATAACATAACATCAGGCCTGTGATCTCCGAAGGATAAGGCAGAAGTAAACCTAATAGTCCTACTGTCCCAGGTATGGTCTAGAACTAGAACAAAAAAAATCGCAATGATGGGGAGATTAAGTGCCTTTTGGCTTCGTTATAGGACTTTTCCCAACCATTGTTTTTGTACGATTGTGTCGCGAATTGAAATTGTTTATTGAAAATTGATATACAAAAATACATAAATTACAATATGGCCTTAACAACTATAGGTATACAGTTGCGTTGCGTTGGTTGTGTGTACAGCAGCTAAGTAAAATAATAAAAAAAAAGTTATTTCATCATTTAGTTTGTCTTTAGTTATTACTTTGCGAATTAAGCATTAGTTCCAACAAAATATAAATACGAAATAAATAATTAAGAGGTAAATTACCTGAATTTTATCCAATACCTACCACAACAAATAATATTTGTTGTGGTAGGTATAAAATTAATAATATTATTAAATCGTTGTGAAAAATCTAAATATTACCTACATTCCTAGATATATTTTTCTACAGAAAAAAATACTTCAGCAGTTTTCTCTAAAAATATTCTTTACAGATCACCCTAAGTTTATAAAAATAGTAACACAACAATATAATATATATTTATAACACTTCTCTCAGTTGATGGGCTAAGCTAGATCTCTATGTTACCTGTTACCTACTTTTGAACATTGTTATTTATTTTTTTGGTTAAACCTTAGAACCATTATTAATAATGTGTAATACATAAGTACCATCATATAATTACGTATCATCTACTCCATGCATTATATTTTTTCTGTATAATTTTTGCTAAATAAGTATGAAATATAATGTAAACTCCTATGCATAAATTATCGTGTATCTAGTAAGGCATAAATAGCTAAATATTGAGGTTATATTTTTGAAATAAATACTCTGTGATACTGTGTGTTTTTTTTTATTTTTTCGTAATAATATATAACACAAGTAGGTACCTAGATATATAATACAATAAGGACGATTATACCAAATAAACAAAACGCAATCAGAAAGAGACGGTGACATAAAGGACGTCTAGTGCCAACTCTTTCCCACTCTAGAATAAGATTAAGCCGTTATGGTAGACCACCTGCATAGCTTTTCACAAACAATCGAATCGAATATGTCGTATGTCTATCTCGCTCGCACTCGTAATGCCAAACAAAGATAGACATACGACATATTCGATTCGATTGTTTGTGAATAGCTATGCTGGTCTTGAACGCGGTTTATCAGACTAGATACATTCCGTCTTATTGGTCATCATCCACACTTACTTTTACCCAACAGCTCATTACGTTTGCCATAAAAAGGGGTTCAGACTCACGACTTCTCGTATACGCTTCTATCTAATAATCTTTGGTTGAAACACTGCTCTCCTTCAATACGCGAATATTCTTCTCAGGATTGGCGTCGCATGGTAACATGTGATGTACTTCGTCACATTACACAATATTAGAACGAATGATGTTAGTAAAACTGGGCATTCGTATATCACTGGAAAAAGAAATTAAATGTGTGTCAATAACTTTTCCAAGTTGATAAAAGGAGTGAAATTATATACATTTTTAATCGCAAATAGGTTCTTGAAAAAATGATACCTAATTGCTAAGCTACTATTGGAAGGTGGTAATCAGAATGACTGCCTCGCTGGTCTAGTGGTCGCAAGTGCGACTACGGAGCATGACGTCCTAGTTTCGATTCCCAGGTCGGCCAAATTGTTATTGGGATTTTACATCAGGATGTTCTCTCTCTGGGATCTGGATTTGTGCCCGGTTGATGGTAATAAGCTCGCCCCCTATTACATGGGACATAAACATAACTTGCCTATCCCTTCGGATATTACAGCCGTGTTGTTATGTTATGTGTAATTGTCATAAAAAACCAGACTGAGGTGCTACTTAGGTCTCCCTTCCATCTATCCATTTAACTCTGTCTATGGCTGTTTGCAGCGGTGGCTCTGTGGTGGCGGCCGCGACTTACTAAGACGCGACTGTTAAGGCAGGCGCATTACTTTGTGTAATTTATTTCATCACCGCTGCTCTCAAAACGGTGAAGAAAAACATCGTGAGGAAACCGGCATGTCTTAGAACCAAAAATTCGAAGACATGTGACATCTACCAACCCGCACTGGGCCCGCGTGGTGGAGCCCATCCCTCTCCTAGAGAGGAGGCCTGAGTCCCTGAGGCTGATGATAACATATGGCGGTTTGAGCCCAATTCTTTTGAAAAGTGTAGCTCGTCAGGCCAATAAATCTATTAAAAATAAATAAACTCACCACTAAATACATTAAGGAAAACGACGAAGCTGTAAGCATAGACCAGAACGAAGTGAATGGTCCGTGTGTCCGCCGATGTATCGGAGCCCCACACCAGCATGGGTAACGTGAACAGTATGCTCACGTCAGCCAGGGTGAAGGCTTTCAGCACTCGGATGATAGGCACTGGAAATATAGAAATGGAATTATGAAAATAATACACGGATTTAGTCACCTGCAACTCTCAAGGTGACTCGACCGACCGTGAAAAATATTGTTTAGTGTAACGGTGACCCCGTTACACTAAACAATATTTTTCACGAATCGGATATGAGTTAAAAACGAAAACTGTTCCGTTCGGCATGTAGAATTTCCCCATTAACCGTCTGAATGCCAGAGCACAAAATCAGGGGAAATACCAACAAACAACATCTTATCGATAACAAATTAATCGTTGCTTTTCGTTGAATATTTTTCTAATCTCACTCGTAACATCATTCTTTCATGTCACTATTTCGTATCATTATACAGCGGTAACAAAGTTTTATAAATGTCGTTTTATTGTCGGCTTTAGCCATAGAGTATTAAACCACTAGAGAGCGTGTAAGCCGATTTCTTCTAAGTACACAACTCACTACCGCGGGTCGGGGGATGAGGAAGAATACGCGGCTGCAATTGGTCAGTTCAAGGTCAAGTTGCGTAGGTATGCCTAAGTAAGGATTGCCTTACTTGATTATGGGAAAATAGTCGATATCGATAAAATGGATTTTAATATTATAAAAAATATTCAATAAAAATTACAAAATAATATTTAATTAAAATCAGTCAATTACAAAAAGAAAAACAAGTATCCTGTTATTATCTTTCAGGCTCGCATTTTTTTTTAACCAATAACCTATTTTTTTTTGGGGTGTGGGAAATCATCAAATAACGCTCTGGGCAGAGCGAAAGGGAGTGTCAGACTTCTACTGACTAAAAACCACCCATGTTCCTTCTTGGCCCTTGCGCCGAAGCTGCGGCGAATCTTTCGAACAACCCGCAGCCCCGACGGGCGTCGGCCCTTGCGGGCTCCTTCCATGTTGCTGACATCTCTTTGAGGCGCGCGTGGAACACGAACGCGCCGTCGACACGGCTTGTCGTCGTCACAAGACGGACGGACGGCGAGCTAGCCCATCACTCACCGTCCACAGGCGTGGACCTGTGGACGGTGAGTGGGGGCCAAGTGATGGCTTCCGGCCACCGTAGACGCGGGTCTACGGTGGCCGGAAGCCATCACTTGGCCCCCGACGCCCGGAGCGCCTCTCGCGGCGTCTGGGATGAGAGGTACTTTCCCTCTCACGTTCCGCCACCTCCTTCGCTAGCATCACTGCTTCGCAGAAGGAGGCGACGGCGTCCCATTCCTCCTCGCTCCGGACCATGGCTTGCACCAGGGCCGGACGCGAGAGGTCGCCGCCGCCGATCGCCGCTACGAGAACACGGCGGGGTTCCGCCCAAGCGGGGCAGACCTCCACGGTGTGCTCCAACGTGTCCTCCGGCCGATCCTCACAATGGTGACATCCGGGCGTTTCCTCCCGCCTGATTCGGTGCAGGTACCTCCCAAAACAACCGTGTCCGGTGAGTACCCGCGTCAGACAGAATTTGAGCGCGCCGTGGTACCTCTCCAGCCACTCCTTAAAGAGATGACTTACCTCCAGTATTATCTTGAAGCCTCAAGAGGCTACAAAGAAGAAAGACGTCTTGACGTCTTTCTTCTTTTTACTAAGAGAATATAATTATTAGAAGATGATCTATGTGTCGTTTCATTTTGCGTTTACGAGGTGTTAGGTCTACAATTTCCGGGTCTACTACTTCTTTCTTCCTTATTGTTGAACTCGGAAAAATATAAGTATTTTAAGTATTATAAAGAAGAAAATAAAAATGATGCGAGGTTTTATGAAACATTAACATTTAATTTAACAGAAATATTTAGTTGAGAAGAATGTAAAAACTGAGAACTACCGCCATTTTTTAAAGTCGGTTAAAAGTAGATAACGACAGTATCTGAATTAAATTAAAATTATATTAAGTTTAATTTTATTTTTATCGATATAGAATTCTGCCATAAAAGGTAACAGCACAGATTTTTACGATAAAAATACAAAGGGAAAGAAAGGGACAAACTTATTAGAATTGCCTAATAAAAGAAAGGGACTTTTCCAAAAGACATCAACGCGAGACTCATCTTTGTGCTCGTTCACCCAAACTACCATTTTAAATAGACACCTGCGGTGGCTCCTAGTTTGATTAAAACAAAAATAATTTTCGTAATATTTACTTATTGATGAAAAGTTGTGCCATCCTTTTTGTAACTCGATGTCTTGGAATGTTTCCCACACCACTTAACCGCGCATGAAGGCATTTTTACACGTTATAAATAGCATAAAAAATTATAACAATTGGTAATTATGTTGCGTGCACACAGGTCTAACACTTGGTCACAACTAAAACGGTTACTCATACCGTAGCCTATGCATAGGCGACAAAATACTAATAGTTTTCGAGCATCGGGGCACTGTATGCGCAGTCAAGTGGCTATATAGTCTTTGGCTTTAGCCAACGTGGCATGTTGGGCATGTTTTCACTTGTCGGCTAAATCCGACCGTGCTGGTCGGCAGGCAGACGGCGTGTACACGCAGCAACATCGACGTACACCCACAGCAACATCGACGTACACCCACAGCAGGCGCTCGGCACGGTTTGTGTCTCGCTCCAGCAAATCACAGTTCTTAGCGACAGAAAAGGACAAGAACATGGATAAATGTGATTCCGTGCTGATAGACGTGGTTCAACCCTAATCTCTACAGTAATTTGAAGGTGTAATTGTGAGAACACTTGAATGAGTAGGATGGAATGATTCCCGTCGGGTTGTTTGAAAGAGATACCGCACCTTCGACACAAAGGGCTAAGAACGAACATGGGTGGTTTTTAGTCAGTACCACTCCCTACCGCTCTACCCAGAGCGAGAGGACTAATTTGATGATTTCCCACCCCCAAAAAAAAAACAGGGTGGAATAATTAGTTTATTGACTCTCCAAGACATGACACTCAAAATATTTGTAAACACCACGGGATGTTGCCAGATTCGAGTATGTCGTCGATAGATGGAGCGCAACGTTGTTAGATTAACTTGGACCAGCAAAAGGTTGAATAATGTTGTTTGTTACCTTTATTTCGTGTGGCGAACGGTGCTGCCATCGTCATTAAAAGATGTGCGGTCGCTACAAACACCAATATACCTGCAAAAATAAAAATAAAATACTTTTTAAAAAACCTAAATACTAAGTACTTATCAGTAAAAGAGAACGGTAATAAAGAATATTGAGAATCAATAATTCGCACAGAAGCGAAATTGGGAGTATAGTATTATACAGGGTGTAAATCAACCCATCACACACCCGTCAACCAAGCATTCTGTACATCAATCTAAGTACCCCTATTCAAAAATTTTTGCTGGGAAATTACTTTTTTTTTGGGGGTCAAAAAAAAAGGACACATTTTTCGGTGAATTACCTCCATGACCTGTTTACTATTCAAAGCATCCACTAGCACAATGTTTTAAGAGTGCTTCATTGAGATTTACCGTAAAATGTGATTTTTGACCCCAAAAAAAAAAAATCATTTCCCAGCAAAAATTTTTGCGTAGGGGTACTTAGTTTGATGTACAGAATACTTGGTTGACGGCTGTGTGATGGGTTGATTTACACCCTGTTAATATACAGGATCTAAAGTCTGTTTTTTAATCCCTGAGACTAAATTGACAGATGCAAATGTCAAACTTGCAAATAATGCTGCCAGCTTTTTTGTTTAGTGTTGTACCTACGATACCGGTTTGTTAAATCGTAACTTTTTATATTTATTAGACGATTACAGCAAAAATTACAGATGCTATCAGTGTTGTTCCCGTACACGATAAAACGGATATATGAACCATTTTCTTATAAAACGGCAGCACTTTTGAAAAATACGGCAATTATTGTAACTTGACACCATACAAACAATTGCAATTCTAATACGGCAGTTAGTGTGTGATTTTGACCACCAACCCCCCACCCCAACTCCAACCCTCATTAAACAGGACAACACTGGATGCCATTTTATTTACCTTATTCGTCCTTGAACCTCTGAAGTGTTCGAATACGCCCGTTGTGTCTATTGCGATACAATATGTAGTGTTTTTTTTAATATTTTCGTTGAGTTTGTTTCTGTTGCTTTGTTATTTTTTTGTGTTAAGTGTTGTGGTTTTGTTACGTTTTTTGTTTTTACTGAACATTTATCATGGACGCTCAGCCTTCTACTTCGTCGCGTAGGCGTGAAGAAGAAAGTTTATCGCCAAGAAAAAAACGTAAGCTCATATTATCATTTAGCCAAACAGAAAAAGATATGATCATGAACGCTTACAAAATATGTTCGTACTGAAACGAAAACCGAATCTCCAACCGAGACGCCGAAAAAAAACGAATGTGTTTTAAAAACTGCCGAAATCCTGAACATATCCAGAGCTACAATCTACTGGGTGCTGAAGGAGCACAAAGAGAATTAAAATTTTAGCTCTCCGAAAATACCTGGCCGTAAATTAAACTTCAAAGACTAATTGGACGATTTCACTCTTTCAGCTATACGTCGAAAAGTAAAAAAAAAAAAATTTGAACGTTGCCCCACACTAGGAATTTCTCGTTTATCGTGGTTGCGTTTACAAACACTTACAACTCACGTACACAAACAGACCCAAACCCGAAACAATTACTATCTGTAGGCCATCCAAATATTTGTTCTGTGCTTGGATCGAACCCGCGACACGCAGCGCAGTAGTCCAATCCCTTAGCCACTACGCCAACCGTGCCGTCAAATTTTTTTATAGAAACGAATCACGCTTGCTAAAAATAATAAAACTTTCAAATTGAATGAAGTACGAAGCCTTTTTGATTGAAGAAGGGCTTCGTCAAGTGACCCCGCAGCGGTGGAAAGACTGTGGCTCACGTTATTAAAATTGAGGATGAAATGCGTCATCCGGGTCATATAGTCGAAGACATTACTGATCGATTTATAATAGAAGTAGCCAGCGACTCTGATGATTCAGACATGGAGTTTTTTCGGAATCTGATTTATAAAATTAAAATTCCTTTTATTTCATCCATTAGTAGTTTAAAATATACACAGATTTAAAGTAAAATGACATGCATGCATGATTAATGAATTCCTGTAATTATTTATTTAAAAATGTTACACGTTAAATATATCTACACCATAATACTTGTGTATTATTTCGTTTTAAATAACTACCTACACCTTTTACTCAGGATAACTTATTATAGAAAAACGATATTAATTGATTTCATTAACGGCAATTTACGGTAGTGGCACATCACTATTTAAAAATTGCAAAAAACTGACAACCCACGTAATGTCATTTTAGTCTCCGAGATTAAAAAACAGACTTTACACACATTGGATCTTGGTTTATTTCTGAACATTTTGGATAGATTCTTACTCATCTGCCTAGCCATCCCCATTAACTCTCCCAGAAGCCTGCAGCAGTCTGGGAAGGCTGCTAAAATTCTGGGACGACCTATGTTGGTTGGAGTAGGTATTCTTTGAACGTCACGCACAATGGCCCAATCAAGAGGCTAAGTGCGGACAAAAGCCCAGTTAAACTAAACTAAATCTGCCTAGCCATTTCCCAACTATGATGCAAAATACCTACAAATGACAGCCGTGCTTTCCAATGCCCGAAAGAAACTCATTATGTAATGGATGGTCATCCATCCACGGCCCAACCTAGGCAAGCGCGGCTTAATAGGAATTCTTACTAACCACAAGTAATAGACGAGAACTGCACATAGAAATCTTTCTCCCATATGAACAGGTCATTGTCTTCCTCATTCTTATCCACGTGGGTCCACGCCCAACAGCTAGTCCTCCAGGACTCGGGCACTGACTGGGATATATTTATTGGTATTGTTCTGGAATTACAAGTTAATTTTTAGTGCTTTGGTCTATTACAACTATGTTTTTTAATTACTAGGTTACGCTACAACTCGAAAATTATCCCATGGGAAGATAAAATCGGGATAAAAACTATCCTACGTGTTAATCCAGGTTATAAACTATCTGTGTTCCAAATTTTATCCAAATCCGTTCAGTAGTTTTTGCGTGAAAGAGTAACAAACATCCATACGTCCATACTTACAAACTTTCGTGTTTATAATATATTATTAAGTAGTAGGATAAGATAGTGGGGAGTAGGATTTAGTATAGTGGTATGAAAGGCTGCAAAATGCCTTTGGTTTGCAAAAGTAGGTTGATCGAAATAATAATTATGAATGGTATGATGGTATTTCAACAAAACAGTGTTGTTTTAGTAATTAGAGATACTTATGGGATTCCTAATAATTAAATCATATATCATGTGACCATTTCTATTGGTCTACCACTTCTTATATAATTTGCTAAACTATCAATTAATATGGTTTTATTGATTGTGACTAGTCAGTTACCTACTGTTTTCGACCGACCATTGGTGCATACAGAGAGCTCTAGGACTTAGCAGGTTTGAAGGTCTATTTCTAAGACATTATTTCGACAGAATAAAAGTGTTGGACACATACTTACAGATTAGTAGAATTGTTTTCAAAGCCACATATTGAATTCACGCCTAAACTGAACAAACTGTCACTTCTCCATACTCCATACGCTTCTAGCATTATCAGTATTATAGCTAGCTTCCAAAATGACTGGAAAAGTATTTAAAAAAAACAGTAGTTGTCATCAATTTTGTCAAGTGACTAAATCCCTGATAATTTCAAATATAAGTAAATGACCAAGGAAATAATGAATAGATTGTGTGATTGTGTAGCGGCAATAGAAATACATAATTTGTGAAAATTGCAACTGTCCAACTATCGCGGTTCTTGAGATACAGCCTGGTGACAGACACACGGATGGACAGACAGCGAAGTCTTAGTAATAGGGCTCGTTTTCATCCTTTGGGTATGGAACCCTAAAAAAGGAGTAAATCATCTCTGTCAACTGTTACACTTGATAGTGTAACAGTTGACAGAGATGAATAGAAAAAAAAATTGTTGTGCCGACATCCACCTGCAGAAACATGGGACGAGGGCAGGAAGATTATGTTTTTCTGAAATAACTGCTCGAGTTCAAGTTTGAGTGAAGTGAGAGCCTTTTTTTTTTTTTTGGGGGTGGCAAATCATCAAATTTTAATAACCCCTCCCGCTCTTGGGCAGAGCGAAAGGGAGTGTCAGACTTCTACTGACTAAAAACCACCCATGTTCCTTCTTAGCCCTTCATGTCTAGGCCGCGGTATCCCTTGCGAACAACCCGCAGCCGAGTGAAGTAAGAGCCTTCCTTTCGATTCCTATCCCTTTTCTTGGTGTTGTGTTTTTTTGTTGAGCCAATTTATGAGGAAGCCACCCAAGGCATCTCACCACCTCTTTTTTGTACTGCTGTGACACTGTCTAGCTGTCTCAGGGCTCCAGTTTTGCAATAGACAGTGAGATAATTATGTGCTAATAATTGCACAGGTATTTTTGTGAGACCTTCCTTGTAGGTACTATATCAGGCAAAGTAACAAAAACATACATCTAAGAATATTGACCGCTATTAAGTTTTCACACAAAGGTACCTCTTTTTTTGTTTTTTGGGGGGTTGGAAATCCTTAAATGACTCCTCCCGCTCTGGCCAGAGCGGTAGGGAGTGTCAGACTTCTACTGACTAAAAACCACCCATGTTCCTTTTTAGGCCCGTGTTGAGGCCGCGGTATCTCTTTCGAACAACCGGCAGCCCCCACAGGGCCCGCAGCCCCGACGGGGCCCGCTGCTCCGACGGGTTTCACACATACCTTGAACTCTGTATTGTACAGAATATGCCTCTGTGCTTCTCTAGACATCAATACAAGGTCAATCATCACTATTACTGGATCATATTCTATGTATTTATCCACAATCTCTTTGCACTTCTCCTGAAAATAAAGAAAACAATTGTTTTAAAAGAATATTATTATCTTGTAGATTGAAAATGTTTTGGTTAACAATAATTACCTGCAATCTATATAAAAAAGAGGAATACAAAATCGTAAAACTTGTTTTATTTTGTTTTTATCGAAGAGTACCTAACCAGTTCCGCTTTTTACACGACTGCCCCAAAAAAGAGTGTTATTTTTCTTCTAAATAATGAAAATTTCTCATTTTTCTGTGTACTATGGAATCCCGGCTTATGGCAACAATAAGTTAATATTATCGAGGTCTGAAGATAACTGAGTCTTTCCTATTCAGGCGTTTATTGCTAGATTAATACGAACTACTACGGCACTTGAAAATATTGGAAACATACACATTTTGTTAGCTTCAATACAGATGGTCCATACGTCCTGTATAGCGCTGCAGCTCCTGTGCCACAGTTCACACATTTATATTCATCTGTTACACTCATTTTATCTCTGAAATAAGTAAAACACGAAATAAACATTGCAATAGTTTTGTTATCACTTGGCTTGGCAAACGTCAGATTCAGTCATTCTCGTGTCAGTTAAATTTGTCAGTGTCAAAATAAGTGATTTTCGTTCAAAAACTCAAATATCGATATTGTTGAACTAATTTACTTTATGCACACATTGACTTTTTGGAATGTATTTTAAAACCCGCTTACAATGTTCAATTTTAATAAACTGTAAAAATAAATTGGAAAACCTTACCGCTTGATAGTTCATCCAATTTGGTAAAGATGGCACTACTAGGTCGATTTCAAAGCTTTTTGTTGACTGGTCTGCCCCTGAGTGATGAACCTTTCTTTTGATTAAGAAACAGTCATTTTACGTAGGTAGGTACGGATTTCATAGAATGTAAGTAGGTACTTCATTATCCCTCTATCGGACAATCAATTAATATTTATATTCGGGTTCGTAAATAAGTTAGTCAGTAGAAGTCTGACACTCCCTTTCGCTCTGCTCAAGAGCGGGAGGGGTTATTTGATGATTTTCCACCCGCCAAAAAAAAAGGTGGGTACCTACCCCGTCGGGGCTGCGGGTTGTTCGAAAGAAATACCGCGACCTCGACACAAAGGGCTAAGCAGGAACATGGGTGGTTTTTAGTCAGTAGAAGTCTGACACTCCGATACCGCTCTGCCCAGAGCGGGAGGAGTCATTTGACAATTTCCCAACACCCCAAAAAAAGGTAAGTACCTACCTACTGCTGAATGGACTCTTGTTAACTAATTGGTTAAGAGTTGCTTTGGGAAAGTTTAAAACAACTTTCCCATGACTGGTAGGTAGAGACAAATATTAACACTTCGAAATTGTTACAGTTCGTTCAATTTCGGTGTTTGATAGAAAGCTTCGGCTCCGGATAAAACTTCGACCTATTTTGGAAAAAAGCCAATGATTTGGCAATCGGCTTCGGCGGACACTACTTAACTATCAACCAATTAATTGATCGAACCACCTACCTTCGGGAGCTTTTGTGTGGTAAATACCCACCTAGAATACTGCTACTTAAGTCCTACCTACCGTAAGCCCTGGAGACCTTAGGGACCCTAGGGCTGTGACCTACGACTGTGAATCAAATCCATCTTAATCGTCTTGACATCTTGAAATAATATAATAAGTACCTAAATTTTATTAATAATGGAAAGAAAGAAAAAAAAAAAAGAAAGCAGTTCAAACAAAATAAGTACCTACTATTTTTCAACGAAATATTTTCCTTTTTCAATCCCAATTGAACATTATTAAATTTTGCTTCTGGTCTTTCATGAGTCTATTTGTGAACTGTGCGAGATGTCGAGTAATAGCAAACATGGAAAAAGGAAAAAGACTTGTTTTGATAAGGACTGGAGAAAGATGTACGAGATGCCATTATGGCTTGAACCAGTTATTATGATGTAGCTCGTATAGATCACCAATATCCTCAAGGCAACTCCGTACGCACCCTTAACTTTTAACAAGCTTAAACATAAGATACCTTTGCAATATAAATGTAAATTCTGGGAAGTACCTCGGTCCGAGAGGCCTACGAAGTGCCACTTTTATGAACCAGGTCTAAGCCGAATTTTAATAAAATAATTCAAGACGGCTCCCATAAAAACGAACTTTGAATATGAAAAACACTTTGATGGCTTTTGGTTCATATTTTAAAAACGTTTTTATTAATTAATCTTCTGTATAAACTTTTCATTAACTTTCCTGCTAACTTTTTTAATTCTGAAAGGATGTTGCGCGTTTCTCAAATTGTTTTGAAATTATTTTTACTTGTCTTAATCCTACTAATATTATAAACGCGAAAGTTTGTAAGAATGAATGGATGGATGTTTGTTACTCTTTCACGCACAAACAGAAACTACTGAACAGATTTGGATAACATTTGGTACACCGATAGTTTATAACCTGGATTAACACATATAATTAGTTTTTATCCTAATTTTATATTCCAGTGGGATAATTTTCGAGTTGTAGCGGGCGAAGCCGCTGGCAACAACTAGTTTATAATATTTTAAAAGTTGATGAACTGCTAAACTTAAGTGGCAGTGGGGAGGGCACATTGCTCGCAGAAGAATGGCCGACGGGGCTGAAAAGTTCTGGAGTTGCAACCGCGAACCGGAAGACGTTGCGTTGGAAGGCCTCCCACAAGGTGGACCGATGACCTGTCCGGGGACGGGCAATGTTCTTCATCTGACTGCGAATATGAACAATCTGCACATTATATTTTATGGGATCTTTGGCAGAATTAACGTAATATTATTATGTTGGATCGTGTACAGGTTACATCCGGAGTTATTTACTATACGGACCTTGTAGAAACAAGAACCAATTTCCGTGCGTTCAAGCATTTTTGTCATACCTATTATTGGAATCAATTATAACAGCTGACAACTTATGACCCAGTAATATTAATGACGATTATATCCGTGGTGCTAGGCAACTGGGCTCATCCCATTTGTATACGTCCCTGTGTGCCTATTGGCCTTGTTCTGCTCTGTCTCCTGCTGATATGGAGGGAAGTGGAAATTATGTTTTTCATACTTTTCCGTTATTCTTTTCTGATTAATTTCGTTACGGGATCCAAGACAATTATTTCGATTCTCTGGGACTTCATCGGGCTTCATTGTATCTGTGCTTTTCTTGTGGTCGCCACTGTTGATTCTGGCTTACAGGAGTTACAATGGTTTAGGAATAGTATGGCGGGCTTGTCCCAACTAAAAAAAAGAAGAAAAAAGAACGCGCAATGTGTCGACACTTGGGGGAGGCTTTCGGCTGAAATAATGATGATGATTTTAAAAGCCCAAAGATTGCTTACATGAACAAAACCACGCCATAGAATACTTGTTAACTTTTAACTGACTTTAGCAGTACCTACTTTGTGTTTAGACAAAATACGACTTGCAGCAAAAGAGAATAAATTTCAGAGCAGCTTTCGTAAGGATTAAGGAAGATAAAGGATAAAAGATTCCACTTAACGATAATTTGGATTTGTAGCTCTCTGTGAACGCCTAGCTTTTTCGTGTATACCAACCCTCTGAAGCTAAATAGAGAACTGTTTGTGTCCACATGCTCCTTTTTCCTAAGTTCCTAGTACTTAGAGTGAAACTATCTAGGTCACAAACATTGTTAGGTTCATCTTGCTTGATTACGCCAAAAAGTTGAACAAAAACTAAAATAATTGTTAACGTTTCTCCATAAGCAATTTCAATTTCGAATTTCATGAATACTAACGTTTCGGCGTTGACCCTTCAAAACACGCATTTACACTTCAAGACTTTTTTTAACCCTGTGATTAAAGTTAAGTACTAAGCACTGAACAGCTTCCGTTGAAATGTTACAAGTTAGTTTTTACAAGTATAAGTAGTTTATCAATAGCTACCTAATTTAAAATAATACCTTCTAGAAACTTTTCTTGCTCTTAAATGTTTACCACATTACTTTTATCATGACCAGAACTATTAATAAAACGATGAGGTTTTTTACTAACACGCTCTTATCCATAAACAGCCAGTTTCTTACCAGACTTTTCTTTCTAAAATTATCCACCTCTTTTAAAATATTCAGCAGCATCATTTGACCTTCTTTCTGAAATCCTAACGGCCTAAGCACATCGTGGGCAGTAAAGTGGCCTCGAGCAGGCCAGGTCAGGTTATTCTATTAGTGGCGGGCCGCGCGCGTCGCTTTTGGGCCGATTTTAAAATAATTGGACGGCATAACTGGATCATCCGAGCTAGGTAAACTTTGTGCTGTACTGGGGGATAGGATTTCGGTTACTATTTTTAGATGATGATCTCAATACTTGCTTTGCACTTTAAACACCTATGATTGAACTCCTACGGTAATTTTATTTTCTCTTTCAGTGGAGGTTCATGTTATGTTATGATTGTTACTTTTGGATGGAAAGTGTATCTTAGTTTCATCACAATAAAGTATAATTTTTAACGGCCGGTTTGGGCGAGTGTTTGTACGAGTATGCCGGGTGAAGTGTACATTAGTGTACCTAATGCTGTCGGTCGGGCTGCCGCCGTTGTGTCCCACTCGCGCTTGGTAGCTCGTCTCCCACCGGGGGGTGCGGCGGCGGTGGTCGGGAGGACGGTAGGTGCACGTTCGTTCGCCGTGCTGGCATGGCGGGCTAAGAGTAAATCTATAGACACCAGTTTACATGTACGAAAGCACGAGCTGTAGAAGTGTAGATCAGTATGGTTATATAAGTATCTTTCTAAATACAAACGGGACAGCTCGAGTATAAGTGTGTTTGTCCGTGGCGTACGTCTGTGTGAGCAGACGGCGGCAAAAATACAAGGCGATAGACCCTTGGATGTATTATAATTTATTACAAAACTTTGTGTTTCTTAACGTTTAAAGTATGATGTACTATTTAATGTTATTTTAACGATATAAGAGCTGTATTCACGAGAACACTGCCGACAAACTGTCCTGCAGTTTGGCAGAAAATTTGTATAATACCCACTCATGTAACTTTGGTCGAAATAAATAAAAAAAAAAAACTTCTAGTGATGAATTCTAAAGTTAAAGAAGTTGAATTATCATCGTAGGCTTGAAGAGAAGCCCATGTTCAGCAGTGGAGAAGGTAATACAAGTTAGACTAAAATGTACGACATGATAATAAATTCATCAGCCTATAACGTTTCCCACAACTTGGACAAAGAATAGTATTTATGAGATGAAGTGGCTTATAATCCACTACCACATGAACCCATCGTAGGTTCGTAGATGTCACATGACTTCGAAATGGTTCTAGGACATACCGGCTTCCTCACAATGTATTAACATCAGTGGTGAAAAGCTAAATTACACAAAGTACAGAATATAATAAATAAAGCAAACAAATAAATATGCTAAACATTGGAGTGAGCAGCATCTACTCAACAACATCCATTATCTTTAAAGCATCGAATTGGAAATACATATTCAATTGAATCGAATGAACTCTTCGGTACCGAGGCAGCGAGTCTCAAACTCTCAAACGGTTACAAATTGCGCATAATCATTGACAGCTCTACCCCTCCAATAACAATACATAAATTACCCACAGTATAAACGTTGTCAATAAGAGGATCGGGATCGGCCATTTCTTCTGTGACAGTAAAAAGGAACGGCGTGATAAAAAGTTTTGGAGAGCGTGAAATGGCTCCTGAATTCATTATGGAACTCAGTTCAACGTCTTGACTTCCTTCCTTTAATCGATACTGTCGTCGTTACAATTTTTTAGATCAATTTTATCTTTTAGTAGGATTTTGTCGATGGTCATTGGAAATCCTGGACATAGGTTCGGGCGTATTCCATTTTTAACATCGTCTTTAACCTGTCAAGCAATTGCCTCCAACTCTCCTTCTCTATTATTTATCGTCGTTTTGAGTATAATTCTCTTGAATAGTATCGCACGCTCGGTATGTATAAGATCAGAACTTCGATCTTTTCTCAAAGGTTAAAAATGAGTGCTAAATAAGTCGTTGTGATATTTGCTAAAAAGTTCATCTGGGGACTTGAAGAAGTAGCAATCGCTTTGAAAACGTTTCAGATTCTTTATCAACTTTCTGCAGTAGAACAACATTCACACACATTATTTAGTACCTTATAAATCAATCATAATCAATGCAATACACTTTTCAATCACCGATGTCGTAGATAGACAGTCCAGTAATTTTATTCAGGCCTTCTGAGTTTCGTTTTACCAACTGTACTAGAAAGAGATGAGCAGAAACAAGCTGTTATTGATGATGAACAGTTCCTCGGTAAGATAAAAGTTTCTAAAGATACTAACAATAACGTTAAAGTTATAACGAACAGTTTGTTAGCTTGTTATAAGTTGAAAGGAGTTTCAATAGATTATCTGGATACTGTTCTATTTTACGATCAAGAAGTTGGCAATGGGGAAAAGAATCATGATGTTTGAAACTAAGACATTTATATTAACATTTTTGAAACTGGAATGAAACCATCTGGTATATGCAAACATAACTTATTATAAAGAGTAGTGACCGGGAAACATTTAAACAATTTTACTGTTTCCACCTTCAACAAATACTTATGATTTCACGTCCAACCAAATACATTTCTAAAAATAGAGAGAGGTAGACTGCGATTTGAATGGAAAATGGGTGAAGGTCGTCCGCCTAATCAACCCTTAAAAAGATCTGTGTCTCTTGAAGCAGAAATAAATCCCACTCCGTCGTTTTCAGATCTGTATAGCAACTCTAAAGCCCAATTTCTTAAAGCGCTTTACAGCATTCAGTGTGCCACAGCGCTGCGTTCCCAACACCGCTATTTCCTTTTACGTATTTCGTCCAATAAAGCCAATTTACTGACCGAACGCCACTAGACTTTTTCACAGATAGACCATTTAATATTTATACTCCATGTACTTAATATTTAGGTGCTCCCTCCGAATTAATAGCTTCGAAGTACTTGGCCTAGTTTCCCAAATAAAATTCTGTTTTTAGGTTTTAGTATGCTGTTAGAGATGGTACGGTAACGACGTTGGGATCGAACGAGTATTGAAATTAAATTACTTGTGTATTTGGTACATTAAAGTAATGTACTAAAGTGGCTCTCCTAAGTGATTGAGTATTGACAGCATTAAAATTTAAGGCTTATTTTTTAGGGGTTAAAGAACCTCCGACTTATAAGTTACTCTCGAGTCATTTCCTTTTACCTATCCAATGAGGTCTTTCTGTATAAAGGCCTAATTATCTACCTCATACTGTGAGTATAAACTTCTGATAACATCGTAATTCTAAACCAGGTCTAGACATAATATACCTATTAATTTGCAAGAGTCTGCAAGAAAACACGTCCTGTCTAAAAAAAACTGCAGCAGTTTCTGCTCTTGCTAAAACATCGTATAATGCCTTCATGTTAATTCGAACCTCTACAAATAACACTTACATTTAACAGCGAATATTATCGTTCCATTTGCCTTCAAGCAGCACCGTCCATTCCTATTCAGAACACGTAAAAAGGATCCATTCTCGTACCGACAATGTGTTTAAAAAGTGCAAAGCGCAAGTCATTCGCCTGAACGGTCTCCTCAAAGCTGGGCTCGATACAAATTGAATTCTGTAATGACTTGCTGCGACTTTGCAGGGGCGACTTTTGTGAGGACTGAAGGTACAACAGTATTTGTATAGGGCGTAAAAGTAGGATAGCATGAGTTTGAAAAATATTAATGACTACCCACGTAAAATGTTAATGGATAGAGCATAAGAATAGAGGTTTTCAAGAACGTCTGAAAATAAGCAACGAGATATTTCGGCTCACAAACTACCTTCTTGTAATTAGTTTGCACAACGTATTGCAGTGTACGGATCATTGGGATTAAATCAAATAATATGCTGATTATCTACTCAGCAAATAGTTAACTACAATCATTTGGTCTTTAGCAACTAATCTTTCCGAGTTTCAAAGAAATCGTTATTGTAGTGATGATCTTTTTCTTGACCAGTCGTAGAGTGACGACTATCTAAGCATTGTGTTCCATATTAAGTACGGATATAAATAGTTCATGCTATAACGTTTAGCATTACAGGAGGCACAGGCCATTCCATTGCGATAAACATTGGGATAGTCACAGAGGAAAGCGGCGTTACATTTCCGTAAGATAACAGAAACTAAGTAAGGCATGAGATTTGGTGACAGGCGAAGCGAATAGCGACAAATATTTTCTGTTACTGTGTTCTTGTATGTATTGATAAGTTTAATCTCCAAAGGATAGATCAGTCGTTCTGTTACTTCTAAAATCTCTTAAATTTATGATGACAAATCAGGAATGATACATACAGGACGGAAGGAACATCGATGCACAAAACGGTTACCACGTATTCATCATTCCGAACACACGAAAATGTAATATAATTTATATTTATTTAAAAACAAACTGGTGCTTGTTTCCTATAAAAGTGCAATACCTAAATGATTAAAATGTATGAAACAACAGATTTTAAATTTTCAGGGTTCAGAATGAGTACGTTGGGCGTCGGTACCGCCCGCTTCCAACCTGTATGATGATAATGGTGGTGATCAATCAGAACAGTTACGTGTCGGTCGAAGCTCAATGTATTTTATTCTCTAATTAAAGAAAGAGTGAATGATTAATTGGTAGGTCACTTAAACTCATAAAATATAGCTATAGTATTGGTATTGGCTCTGGAAGGGTCTCAGTAGACTTTATAATAAATTCATAAAATGCACTACGCTACTGGTGATGCGACACGCACTGGACAAGTCAAAGTGGCGACACTTGGCAGAGGTCAATGTCCAGCAGTGAACGTCTTTCGACTGAAATGGTGATTATGGCCTGGAATTAGTTTTTCATATTAATTTTCGTCCCGCATATTATAATAGGGATGTTTACTGACTAAAAAAAATATGGTTCTAATTAGTCCGTCTGTTAGATTATCGAAAAATATTGGATACGTATTTTTTGTTTTATCAAATTAATCAAAATTGACGAAGATAAAACGCATCAAAGCTTTCAGTGGGGGGTTGTGACGTCACTCACCGGTAAAAAAATGTTATACTAAAGTCTTAGAAAGTGACGTCACACGAGTTTTCAAAGCACTGTATCGACTTCATTGTTTGTTTACGTGAAAAAAGAAAAAATACGTGTCCAATATTTTTTGGAAATCTATCTGACGGACTAATTAGATTTTTTTAGTTAACTACCCTATTACATTAAACGCTGTTCCACCCCCACTGTGGCAGCATCCCAAACATTAATATTCATTAACAGTCGCTGGCAACAGCCACTCCCAGCTGACTTACAGCACTACTGTCTACTACAGCATGTTTCATTATCTTCTAAGACAACGGCTTCCAGATCTCCTGAAGTTACTAATTAAAATCGTGAAGAGCTGCTTAAAAGATACGTTTACACTTAGAGAAGAATGAAAAACAAAGCACTAGAAGACGAATATAAAATGTTCATGTCTTTGCACACGAGGATGACCAGTTTCCCGTCGGGGCTGCGGGTTGTTCGCAAGAGATACCGCGGCCTCGATATGAAGGGCTAAGAAGGAACATGGGTGGTTTTTAGTCAGTAGAAGTCTGACACTCCTTTTTGCTCTGCCCAAGAGCGGGAGGGGTTATAAAAATCATCATTTTTCACCCACCAAAAAAAAAGGATGACCAGTTTAAAGTTAAGTTTTCTTAAGAAATAAAATAAAATAAGTAGTGATAGTCATCATCATCTGCCTAACCCTTTCCTAACTTTGGGATCGGATGTCAGTCTGATTGGATACAGGTGAATTCAATATCAGCGAGCGGCAATCTTATACCTCTACAATCTAAATAAAACATGAAAATTTCTTCAAAATTATTACGTTTTAAGGTTTTACTTTTTGGCAAGCAGAGCAAGAGCCCTTAACCTTGAACTTTTAAACTAAAAAAACGATCACTACAGTAAAAAGTTATTTCTCCCTCCCTCCAGCCCTGTTCCTAACAACTTCCTTATAGCATCATCTGCATAAATTGGCTGTAACACGTCGGTCCAGGAGAGAAAAAAGTTAGTAAGTACCTATAAATCATAAAAAAATTCGGATAAAGCTCACTCTGGGGTAAACTGACCTATCTTAATTATATTGTTTTGAGAGAGTCGAAGAAGTATGATGAAGAACTAATCTCTTGTTAAATTAATATTATGCTGGTTAAAATGTGGTGAGAAAGGTTTTGAATATGAATGAGAATGGGAGTAGAGGAAGACCAAAGAAACGATGGATGGACTGTGTTAAGAATGATATGGTAAGAAAGGAGGTGTCTCATGAGATGACGAGAAACAGAGAAGAATGGAAGAAGATATGCTTCCCCGACCCCAATTAAATTGGGATAAGGGCAAGGGAATGATGATGATGACTCGTGAACTAGAAAGTATCCAGAAACAGCAAGATAAGGTATTATTAAAATTTTACTAACTTGAATTACGGGTCGAAAATGAAAAGAAATACCGAAATACGTAAGTTCAATATACCAAGGGTAAATTTCACCAAAGAAACTGAATGAAATCAGAAAATCTAAACCGCGTTTAAGAGCTGTCAGTGTCATTACCTATTGTTGCGAAATATTGTACTAAACGCTCCTGAATGCTAAATGTGTTGGTAATCGGAGAAATTCTTTCTTTGACAGATGTAAAATATTTTATCAAAACAAACTGAACTTTTATTTTATATTTTTACTTGACTCCCAAATAAAAAGATAATCCAACTGATACGAAAACATTCCTATCAGATGACCTAGATTTAGGACCTACACAAGAAATCCTTCAAAGCAAATTCGCAGACGTCTTTCATTCATGGAACAAAGTAGGCAGTTCCATAGAGTTCTATTAACGTCATTCAATATGGCGGCCGTGTTGTCAGACAAACGGTATTTAATTATAAATAAGGCGCGCTACACACGCTCGTGACTCATTGTAAGGTTTGGACAATAGTGTTGGTTGGTAGGGATGCACGTTTGTCGATAGATGAAAAAAAAAAAAAATTATTAACATAACATACATTATATTAACACGTTCATTTTCTTTTAACAGGTAAGACCTAACCTGATAAAATTAATCATAAATTGCTATTTGTCCAGTTCCAATATAAAACTTCTTTTACAGACAGAATTTGTCAGTTGTTGAAGCAAATAGGCTTCGACTTTTCTCTTTGACCATACTCAGGTGAACACAGGCCACTACTTTAGTGTCTAATGATCACCTGGGTGATCACCCACATGAACCTAAACCTCACATCTACCTAACCTGATTAGTCTGACCTGGCTCTTTGTGCTACATAGATCAACTTCATAAATTATTTTCCTGGAAGAACTGGTCTTTATAGAAAAAATCTATTTCGTATTACGTCCATTTCATTAATTAAACTCTTGGAAGAATTTAATTAAAAAACATTGAAACATGGACCCTTATCCATTCAGGTGATTCAAAGAACTGCTACGGCGTAGCGCGAATACTTCAGCTACGTCGTAGCTTCTGCGCAGGAGTAAGACTAAAAGATGGTTTTACATTTCATTAGACCGCATTCCGTGACCAACATTACGTACGCTTTGCAAAATCAGTCATTATACCAGTAAAGTAGATTTTCTATCGACTATCGATATTCTAACATTCCTTCCTCTCTCTTTCAAAAGAGGCTCGCAAGATAGCAGATAGAAAGCTCTTCAATGTCCATTGTGTTGCTATAGAAACTAGCCGTAAGTGTTTCAGCCGATGAACTAGTTTAATGAACACTTGCAACTTGCTTCCATTTCAATCTAAAAGTTGTTTAGCTTTCTTTATTCGCAACTTGTAGATTGTGTTTGTTATTTTGCGAGTATTGAATGGGCATTCAATTATCTTTTTATTTACTGGGAAAAAGAAGGTGCGATAAAAACCATTGCTATGCTATTAAATTATGATGTTAAACTAGCCCCAGAATACCTATAGGTCTTCACTTTGGTTTCTTTGTCGTCTACTTAGCGTTTCCTCAATTTTGTTGAATGTCAGCGTCTTGCCAGACTAGATGCAGCTGAATATCTAGCAGCATTTCACACTTGCTGACCTCAACGAATTCAACAAACGATTTACTGGGTAATACAATATCTCCTTATTAAACTGGTTGTCAGTTTCTAGCTTTACCTACACGACAATAAGAATGAAATAGTTTCATTATCTCATCGTGCATCTCAGAGAATATTAATGCATTCTACTTTCTTAATCACTCACTAACGATCAAACAACAAGACTAAACCAACTCAATAAAAATACTTAAGTTTTAAAGTCTCTAAGTACTGAACCAAGAGTTTTAACAACTCCAGAAAGCACGTGATACCGGGTACCATTTGATGGAGCGCTCCACCCGCACCGAAGGTTGTCATTACCTGTAAAATGTTTACAACCTCATAAAGTTCACGTTTATGCACCAATCGCAACGAGACTTCTCATTCAATTACTGTTTATTCAGGAATTGTAAATGAGCGATTGATGTGAAGGGTGACATTGTAAGGGGTGGTTTATGAATTCTTATTAAGTCTGCGTTTGTATGGTGAAAATACTTTATAGCTGTGAGGAATGGGTGATACGTACGTTAAATTATTAATAGAAAATCGTTATGTTTGCTTGTTTAATATGTTTTTGGGTAAGCGTATGGTATAAGCATTTACACTGCTTCGACATAAGACTCATATTTGTGTGTAGAGTCTGGTTTGTGAGTAAAGTGAGCCATCATAAACCACACGCCCGCTGTATGGATTGGTAAGTAAGCGCTCCATGGTAAATACTAGTTTTCAGTTTCAACTAGTTTGCGCATTCAGTTTACCCTAATATCGTCGGCTTAAGGTTAGGCAGTTGATCACATCTATCTGTTTGGTTTGTTTAATTAGTCAACAAGCAAGGTCACCACTTTAGTACTAACAACTATTACGGTAAGTACGTAATCATAGACAAATAGTGTTCAAAGCTTGGTTTCAACTAAATAACATAGGTCCGAACAACACAAACAACAAAACATCGAACGAATGAACTCATTACACAGTCGATTATCTACAGCAAAACCGAAGCAGAACCTCGCTACGCCATTCATCTTTCATACTAAAATTAGTATTAAAACAATGTTTTTGCTCGTACCGCCGCGGGCTCCGTGATTGGAAAAAAAAATGCTTAATATCCCGTCTCTTTTAGATTTATAACCTATTCTGTAACCGAGCTCCTTTGTGTGAAATTCCCATTACTAGCCGTACGCCTCGTACAGCTATTTTTTATTGATGTTCGCTCAAAGAGATAAAATGTACCTAACTTAGTTTAGCTCCTATATTGACATTGTGATGTATTTTTTAAAGCAATATCCTTTGTGAGCGTGATATACCTACCTTTATAGCAGTATATTATTTTATCGACGTCCATTGCAGATAAGTTACAAGATTTATAAGGTTTGCAGCAGGTCATTATGAACGCTACAATAATCTAAGAACGTATCGATTTTAAAGTGTACAATAACGCTAGCAGTATAACATTGTCCTTTTACGACACATTCCTCTTCTCTTCTAGCGGAAGTGGGTCGTAATCCTACCACGTCGGCCCTTTGCATAAATTTTCCTTACACGGTTTTCAAAAATTTGCTCGTTGTTCAAATTATTGACACAAAACGAAGTGTCTGGCTGGGCCTTGCTTTTTATTTGGGAAAATCTCTCACTTTTCATCAAATAAACAGAGAAATAAGCAAGTTAATCCAAAGCTTCAATTGTACAACTCTTTTGAAAACTTGACACGAACCATAATTCGCTATTGAATAAGTGCTTGGAAGTAAATCTGTGGAATAAAATGCAGTAGCATTGAATGTCTGGGTCGGCCGCTAGGTGGCGCCAATAAATCGTGCTGTGTCCACCGCTTGTTTATCGGGCACTGAAGTAAAACGATATGTCTCCTCCGTAATATCGAGAGAAGTGTTTTAAAATTTGAAAGAATATTTTCAATTGTGGGTGCCAATACTTTCTGATATTTATGTAAGATTTATTTCTGTT
This sequence comes from Diarsia brunnea, assembly GCA_949774965.1. Taxonomy (NCBI): domain Eukaryota; kingdom Metazoa; phylum Arthropoda; class Insecta; order Lepidoptera; family Noctuidae; genus Diarsia; species Diarsia brunnea. The sequence continues at coordinate 821,334 of OX459005.1, read as the reverse complement.
ATTTCTTACTGTTTACTGACAATTCACGAAGTTAAATAGAGACAATAATAATATAATTAGTGCTATATTTTATTTCGAGTGCGACTGAGATGTCTGGTTTAGAGATAGTTTTGGCAACAACATAAATTACTAACCCTGTATTTACACAGGGTTATAAAACAAGATATTCTACATGTTGTATCTAGTGTTTTAGTTTATCTTAGTTGCACTTAAAACAAGTTGAATACAAAACACGTTATCCCTTGGTAAACAAAATAGTTTTCTGAAGACATGTCTGAAATAATAGTTGCCGTCGTGACAGGTACTCAAAATGTTTTTAAGAAAACTTTTAATGTCAGAACTTGTTTCTTGAGGTCCCACGCATGTTTGAACTTGGATCGTACAGTCGAGGATTTAGGGATTGATCATATTAATGATTAACGAGGACAAAAAGCTCTCTGACTTCTTCCAACCGATTATGTGCCAATAATTGACCCAAACACGTCTCACAAAGGCATTCCACCAAACTCACTTAAAATAAGTTCCAAGTAGATAATCCACTCCATCCTCAGTCAAGCAAAGCATCTGATACTCTTTTAATTGAAACTAGCAAGCGAGTTCCAACGCTGTAGGACAAGTCGGCAGTGCCTTCGGAAAGTAGTGAGGAAAGTAATTTCACTTACCTTGGCCACTCCGTGTTGCAATCTTGTTTAAGGTGAATGCTCCAACTAGCCCGCGAAATTCAAATTTTTCATTTTCATAAAGGTGCAAAAATGACTTTTTCAAGTTCCTGCACCTTTATGAACTTGGAGGCTTGTATTGATGATTTTGATGATTATATTTCTGTAACTACATACGTCTTACAGCCGCAATTTATATTTTAATCAACATACAAACTAGCACTGGCCTGCAAATTGCAAAAAACGTAGAAAAATTTGAATTTCGCGGGCTAGTTGGAGCATTCACCTTAATGAGAACTTGACTACGAGTTTGTTCTTGGCGTGGATGAAAGGAATATGAGGATGTGCTTGGATATTGTTCTATCTTGTCTTACAAAAAATGGAATTTAATGTTTTTAACTGAAACTGGTCAATATACGCTAGAACGACAGGCGTTTTGTGATAACGGAAAAAAGAACAATGTTCATTGATCCAATAATCTCAAATTACAGCAAGCTAAACAAACTAGAATTTTGGATAATTATCCACATAGTAAACCGTAATCATAATCTTGTGTATGAAATTGTTGCGTGTTATGGGTAATTGAGTTCAGGGCTTAACTCCAAACTGGGTGAGGAATGTCTGTATTTTGGGAGTCTACTAATTCCTCCAAAATAACATTGACTGTCTTACTAATTTACAAAATTAAGTAGATTGTTGGAGAATAGATCTTAATCTTCAAAACAGCATTCTTTCCTTATTAACGATATACAAGACCAGCGACCAGTGTTCCATTGGCCCTAGATCGAAATAACTGGACTTTCAGTTCCCTGCAGTGGGATGATACAGGCTAATAGCATCAGTAACGATGTAACAGCAATAAAGTTAAATAAAATAACGATAGGTTGCCCCAAGCGTTTTAACCACAAGCGACGGTATTCAAGTGTAACACGCGGTGCAACTTCAATTGCCTAAGGTCGTCAACGATGCGTAAGCAGAAATCCTGTCTGAAGTTCACACCAGTTAAAGGAATCTGAAAGCAAGATTTAAAACTGGCGGCACGGTTGGCGCAGTGGCTCGAGCGATTGACTGATGCACTGCGTATCGCGGATTTGATTCCCGCAAGGTACAAATATTGTTATTGTTTAAAAAAAATAACACTCTATTTTTACACAGTCGTGTAAAAATAAAATAAAAGGTAGATTAGTTTATCTAAAAAAAACTTAATGTTTCACTAGGCTTCATTTTCAACTAGGTAAGTTGTCTTTTTTAACAATTTTAGGAATATCTTATCTCCTATAATTCCATCCAAGATGACCGCTCTTATTGTTGCTTTAACAGAAAATATCATTCAGTTTACAACTCAAAGAGGTTTCCCGTATTAATTTCAGAATGTCGTTACACAGTTCTTGTAACTGACATGCTTTTTATTAATAATTTATTTTTTAACATTTTAACTCTGTGAACAGTTGTTTTTGATGATGTATCAATTAGCTTTTAAACTTTTCTTTTTGGCAATCCTTTTTTTATAGGTAGGTACTTACTTTTCTATTTAATTATTAAGATTTAGCCGAGAGATTCGGTTCCAAAAGGACACTGCTGAAACCAATAGCGAAGTGTGAAAGAAAAAGATGTCCGCGCAGTATAAAAAAAAAAATAACCCTGGAGAATGATGATAAAATAAAGACTTGGCTCCATAAACTAAAGCGCTATGATAATAAACAATTCAAACACTAAAGTAGGTACTTTAGAATCTCCCGTAAATATTTTCAGACTAACCTTAATAAAATTTAAAACAGTCCCCATCCAAAAAAAAGAACAAACTGAAGTTAAAAATAAATAAAGGACAATAAAGAGTCCACAAAACCCAAGTTATTATTATGAGGAAGTTAGAGAACACGGAAGGCTCATCATGCAGCAACTTTTATTTTACAACCGCATAAAAAGGCTTTACTTAGGAATTTACTATCAACCAAATGTGTTTCTGAAGCACCTTACCATATACATACGGATATCCTATGCACGCAACTAGGCTGCCTGTTACACCGAAGCGTGACAACTTAAAAAGTTTATCGTTAAATTAATGAGCAGCGATGACCTAGTGGTGGGTGCCCCGACTTACGAGCAATAAATCGTCGGTTCGAAACCAGGCAGGTGCTTTGTAATTTATTACATCACCACTGCTCTCGAAATGGTTAAGTAAAAGTGAGCTAAACCTTATGTATGTCCTAGACCCATATCAAAGACATGTGAAATCTACTATACCAACAGTGGAAACATTATAATATGCTTATTTACTGATTATACTAATGTTCTAAATATGTCTTCCTTAAAACATCTAGAATCTAGATGTTTTCTAGATTAACAAATACTGATGATTTATAGTTGTTCAGTCTTGGCTGGTGGTAGTGGTGTGGTGTTGTTTTTAGAGAACTGTCTTGTATGGGTTCATAAAACCAAATTAATAATAATTTTATAAGGGTTAACAGAAATACAAGTCGTTAGTCGTCCATGTTTCGTGTCAAGCATTTTTCCAACTAATTATGTTGGAGTCGGCTGACAGCAGCCAACTCCAACATAATTCACACAACATCTTACAGAGTGCACCTAAAAACCAATATTTTACATGAAGCGACTGCCTAATTATGTGACCTCTACAACCTTATTTCTAGATAATGATGACCACTGCATAAAATGGTTAGTACCGAAATAACCACGACATAACATACGTAAAAGTACCAACATACAAATCAACAATTTTACAAACAAATTGTCAATTCCAATGAAAATGTTTCATACATTTAATAAATGATGTCCTCTCCATTACTATTAGTTTCCAACTAAATGTAATGGATGGTGCATGATAAGATCATTATTACATCAATTTATCTTTATTAGATGCCACCGCGATATGTTACGATCATTACATGCCAAATCAAACACGAATTGCAATTAATGAGGCTTGATAGTTTATGATAATATTGATTTTGATACCTACAGGATATTGTGATATTGGTGATAATTTGTGTTAGTATAATTATACTATTATAACTCTATCGTATTAAATATTTACTAGAATTTAGATTGAATATACATTTAAAAATTAAGAAAATCACTTGTTAACCAATTTTAATGAAGTTTTGTAGCTGTGTATAGTTGGTTCGAGATTAGAAAGACAAGATAGTTTTAGAACAGATGGGTGGCGTTGTTGTTAGTTATTGTACCCATACGCATAGAGCGGAACTTTTTGACGGCACGGTAGGTGCAGTTGCTCAAGCAGTTGACTGCTGCGCTACGTGTCGCGGGTTCGATCCCCGAACGGAACAAATATTTGTACGGTCTACAGGTACTTGTTTCGGGTCTGGGTATTTGTGTATGTGAGCTTAAATATTTGTGAACGCACCCACGATACAGATGAAATTCCTAGTGTCAATCCCGTTTTATGAAAAAAAAAAAAAAACTCGGACGGGTTGTTGGTCAAACAAGTCAAAAGTAAGAATATCATCTTTAACGTATTTATATTACGTGACATAATTGGCCTCCGATTATATTTTTTTTACTTACTTTGTTTTTAAGCTACTAACAAACTTATGGATCACTGTTACCGGAATGAAATAAATTATTTAAATATTATAAAAAAACTTAGATTGTCAAAGTTTATATAAAAATATAATTAATTCTAGTTACCCAATCTAAAAGTAGTTTAATTTGTCGACAAACCTAACGTTTCTATAATACTTGTTTGTTTACAGTCCGGTGTGCACCACGGCCCACATAAGCCACCCCCGCCTGGCGTGAGACCTCGATAACGACCGGCTTCCTCCACGCCTGCATTTGACTCCTCACTTCAACTTCATTCCACTTCACGCCTCCTCAGCAAATATTTGAATGCACTCGAGCATTGAGCTCAGAAGAATTCCTTTTCGAAAGATTACCGGTTTCTATGTAGGTTACTGTGTTACGGGTATTCTGGTTGTTCTCTACAGCAGGATCGGCTGTATCTGAAATTGCAAGCGAGCGATGAATGTGATTGAAGTTATTTATGGGTGGGATATTTCGGATTAACCGGTCTGGATGCAGGAACTGGCTCTGCAGAACAGATTTGTTTTTTTTTCTAGATAAATTGATACCTATATGTATTGAGCTTGACCGATTTGGTTCATGAAAATTTCGAACGTGTGGGAGATTTCTTTTACTATCTTATATATGTATATTGATCAAAAGTAAAGCTCGTGGCGTTACATCACCCGCTTGGTCGAGCTTACGGTTAAGCCATGCTTGCTTAGGTTGGTCCGTGGATGGGTCACCACTCATCACATAGATACCAAGTTTATTACGTGCCTCGGAAAGTAGGTACGTTAAGCCGTTGGACCTGGCTGCCGTCTGTAGGCAGCCAGGTCCAACGGCTTAACGTACTTCTCTTTGATAGTCGTTATAGGTAGTCAGTGAACAGAAAATCTGAGAACCGGTCTTACCAAAGTGTATCGTAATTAGCGTTTAAAGCCAAAGTAAAATAAAATCTTTGTTTAAAAGCTTACTATTCCATTAACGACTACTTAGACGATAAGAATAGTTGGTCGCTGAGTTGAACACAAAACAATGTTTGTTATTTATGTTCTTTTCCAAAATTAGTTTACTGATATGTTATGTCTTTTTTTATTATTATATACTTTTTTATTATTGATTTGTGTCTGAAGTAAATTTTAATTTAACTTACACCTTACTATTGTATCTAGTCTGGTTCTTTGATCCTAACAGACAGATGTGTTGCTGGGGAGTTTGTTCCGCCACTTCTTCTTTCCAGCAAAAACACTAGGAAGTGTCGAAGGGTGGGCGTTTTTGGGGACTGTCTCTTGTAAATAAGTAAAGTATATTTTGACGTTCGAAAAGTGCTGATTATCAACCTAGTTTGAATAAATGACTTTTGATTTTGATTTTGTCAGACAGGCAGTCGCTCAATGTAGAATACTGGTATTCAGCGGTAAGACTGGAAGCCGGCCCAAACACAGTTGGTAAAGTCGAGGCGGAATTCCAATAAACCGAAAATCGTGCGCAGTTTAACCTCAACAAAAAACTTCATTGCCCTCATCTCCCAGTAACCCAATTTGAAAGCGATCACATCAATCCTGCTTTATAGCCATAACAACAATCTTTTAGGCCGAGCAATAATCATGTGGGATCAAGTCCCACTAATACCGTAATTTCACTGGGCTTAGTTTTAGTGCCACTAAAAATTTTAGTGCTATATGTGAAGTACCAGAGACTGTGGCTTCTGTTTACACGAATGGTATTGGATGGGATTTTTATAACCGGTTTGAATAAAAGATGGGGAGTTTGGCTTGTAAAGGGTTGTTAGTTCTAGAACGCGTTTAGTTTTATCGTGATATTGTTTAGGCGTGGTGTGGATTTAGTTTCATAGGATGCATAAAGAAATTTGTTTAAAATGATAGATATATCCTGGTTGGCCAGCCTATGGCCGCATAACCAATGACCGTTGGGATAGACGTATTCTTGAGTGGGGACCACGAATCGAGAAGCGTTAGTTCGGACGCCCTCAGGCTCTTCCAGTTGATGAGAGTTGCTGAAAATCGAGCTGAGTGCAGCAGAGGATTACTGTAGGCTGATTTCTACCTTTTAATCATTATAATAAAATTGAAACAAAACTTGTCAGTAATTATTCTGATGATGATACTGAGCCAAATCTATACTAATATTATAAAGAAGTAAAGTTTGTGTGTTTGTATATTTGTTAAATTGTAAAATCGGTTCAGTACCTAGATCCCGAGATTACTCTCGGGATCTAGGTACTGAACCGATTTTAAAAATTCTTGCACCGTTGGGAAGCTACACTATCCCCGGGTGACATAGGCTACTTTTTATCTCTGTATTCCCACGGGAACGGGAACTACGCGGGTGAAACCGCGTGACGTCAGCTAGTAAACAATATCGGGTAAACAAAATCTTCAGCGCATTGACTGAAAATTTATATTCACTCCAAGATCGGAATTTCAAAATACACAGGACATTATAATATTCAAATGTCTTCAGAATCCGAATAAAACATGCTGTCTTCGTTTCCAATTGAAGTCAAACTGAAATGTAGTAGTTGTATTATAAAATGTTCGCTAGGTTCTCAATCGCTGTTCTCTGATTCATGACATGTTAGAGCACGTCTTGTTGCTTGTCGTTGTGTTTAACAAGTGTGTCTACTGCATTTCGATTTAGATGGAGTGGTTTGAAATATATAGTTTTATTTAATGTTTTATGCTGAATCTACGAGTACCTATTCATAATTTTCTTTCAAAGTAATAATTACATTAGATCAAATAGGGGATCGGACTGAGTAAAAAAAATATGATTCTGTTTAGTCCGTCAGTTAGGTTATCGAAAAATGTTGGATATGTGTTTTTTGTTTTATCAAATTAATGAAAATTGACGAAGATAAGACGCGTCAAAGATCATGTGGGGACTTGTGACGTCACTTGTAGGTAAAAAATGTACTTACATGTGACGTTTTCGAGGAGTTCACTAGGTTTCGAAGCACTGTATCGTCTTCATTTTTTGTTTATGTGAAAAAAGAAAAAATACGTGTTTAATATTTTTTGAAAATCTATCTGACGGACTAATTACTTTTTTTTTGTCCGATCCCCTTTGGCACTCCTTCGTGTATCTATATATTTTTGCCCTGTGCCATTTTGTTCATCATTTGTCTAACTTATCCCCATCTAGAGTGGGGTCAGTCAAGCTAAAAGGTAAAGCTGGATACAGATAGCAGCAGTTTCTAGTATTGTTCTTTCGATTACCAATTAAATGTATTTATTTCTATACCGGCTGCTAGTAATTTTCAAGTATAAAGATGCATTTATGCAATTTAAAACACTTGCTTATTATTCACTAGTTTGTCTTACCAAAATAACACCTAAAATGTCAAAGGCATTACTTTTCTATTTAACCCATCTTGACCGAAGTAATACTAATTACATGAAGAAGAGAATATTTATCTAACCATTATATTTCCTTCCATCCCAGGGTCTCTAATCATCCTCCTATTCAGTTCCCCTCAATAGGCAGAGGACAGTAATAGCGGTTTCAATATAACAATACCGAGACAGATTCCACTTCCGTGCAATTAGTCCAATTGATCGATCTGCGGGTACTTAGGTACTACGGAAACGGTTCCAGATTTGTCGCTTGATTATAATAAACTTTATTGCTTCGGAAATTAGTGGATATGCACTTGACTGTAGATTTTTCAGCCTCACAATACTTTGTCAGCTGCAAGACATGAATATAGCCATCGTCCTCGTTCGTCGTATAGGAAGTATGATAAAAAGCAGGCACACGTAATCTTTCAAAATGAACGTAGCTTTTTTAATTTGTTATTTTGTTCTATTCTATTATTCTAAATCCTCGTGAATGTCCTCCACCCTGGGCCGAGCTGGAAACTAACCCGGTGTTCCCCTCCGACATTTGCACTGGGTGTCATGGGACCTAGTGCGCTTTCCAAGATCCGCCTTTCTTCTGAAACTCGGTTTCTCATTCACGTATCGAGATCCAACAGTAGAGGGCTAACTAGCAAAACTAAATTTCAGGTTACTGCGATCCAGTTGTTCTGATTAGCGTATCCGATGGCCGGCGGCCATTTGCAATTTCTGATGTAATGTCTCGTTATCATTGCGTTAGGTGCCCATATTGGATTCGTGTTCAAGCTCGGGTAGTTTCTACACATACGTAACATAACATCACGCTTAGGCGTGATGATTAGTCCCCGAAGGGTTAGGCAGAGGTGTACCTAATAGCACACCCACATTTCGCCAGTTATGTTTTAGTTCTATGTAATAGGGGTGCGCCTATTGCCATCAACCGGGTACCAATTCAGACAACGTGGCTGTACCGCGATTTTTAGAACGACTCATCCCCTTTCATAGATAGGAGTTCCGTGTCCTAGCAGTGGGAACATCAGAATTAGTAATTACGAAGAACGATGCTTAGAGAGTGAGATGAGATGAGAAGTGTTATCAGTCCGTCGAAACTTCGAAAGGTAAATTAATTAATTATACTTTTATTTTAGACAAAATACATAGGGTTAGTAGCAATTTGTCAGCATGGCTAATATTAATAATATACACAAAAATGCCTTTAAAATTGGGAAGTTTTTTAAACTTTTTGTCGAAACCTCATAATAAAGAGATGCGTACCTACGTCGTCCATTAAAATATTATAATTAATAGTCAGCCTTTGTGCTACTGTAGAATATTAGTGTTTAGCTGTGCAGGTAATGTTAAGCAGTTTAAGGGTCGTAATTATCTTGTTATTAATGTAAAAGTACCAACAAGTATAATAGTCACCACAAAAAAGTACCTACGTGATAATTATTCAGAATCTGATATCACGAAGCCTGCAGAATAACACGCTTTAACATAAAAAGGGGCTTCAAAATAAAATATAAAAACTAAACCAAAATCTATACTGAAAATAAAACCGGGGCTTTAGCGTGCCATCATTTAAACTTTATTCCAGTGAACGTTTCCCAGCGGGGCTTTGTTTTCAGAAGTAATAATTAGTGCTCGCTGAATGTACGTGGCTTGGTTCTTTTATACGATTTCCTTTTGCATATAACTTAAGTTACATTTTTAATGTACTCACCCACTACGCTAGGAAAGGAATTAACATACATTGTGTGTCCTCCGGTCAGAACATTGAGGTCAATTTTGAAAATTCAAATTGGATTCTAGAACCGTCATTCTAGTTCCAGGGATCTGTAAGCAACTTCGGTCGCATGCTATTAAAATTCACAGAACAGTTTTCTTGAATCATGACCACACTGGGTACCATCCCCAGTGTGGTCATGATTCAAGAAAACTGTTTTATTTTAATAGTATCCTTAACGACACTGTCTGAAAAAGCCTTTGTAAAATAACGAGCGTTTGACAGACTAATACGATCCAGTATCCAAAAGGAAACTAGGTTTTGATCAAAGTTTTCTGTATCCTGTTTGACTAAACGAAACTTTATTTATTAAAGCACGTAGCAACGAAACGTCCATAATACAGTGACTATAAAGTCTTTATTCCAATGTGCGGTACGTGTGTGCTAGCGTTTAGTTAGGAATATTGTAAATTGGCTATTAACATCGACGTGGAGTTATTGGGTCGTGGGCAAACACGGAATAGCAAATATTGTTCGATTGCCGCGACCGCGGTTAGCAACTTGCGAGGTTTTTGTGTACGAGTGTTTTGGAATGATTAAGTAGTTTTTGATGAAATGTTGTTGGTTTGTTTTAAGTGGAATGTTATAATTGGAGTTTTGTGATTAAAAGCAGATATTTAACAAGAGTAAATGTGTTGTATTTAAATTGAGACAGACAGAATAAAAGAGACACCGACGCGCTAATCATTATCTGTTACTGTTTAGAATTTAGTTCATGATTTTAGAATTGTTGCACAATTACAACAGTTTCTACTATAAAAATACATTACTTTATTTCTTTATTGTATGAAAAGTGAAATAAACGCAAGAGTTCGGTTCGCGAGTTTTTTCGGTTTTCGCTACTAGGTATTCGTGCTTCAAAGTTACGATCGAAACTCTACACTAACCATTGCAAACTTTCCATTGAAATAAGACAATGTTTTAAAGTCCGAGAAACTTTATCTTTATTCGGACCCAAGTTATATTCCGGCATGACCCGAAAGAGAGCCAAGTTTCTGAAAACACACTGTATCCCACGATTTATGATCTCATATGGACGAACTTGCGTCACCAATATTAAAGTTTCTAGTCCACTTTTATTTTGGAGTTGTGTCTGAAGGCACTTTTGTTTTCAGCTTTAGGTAATGATGTTATACAAAAAAGGTTTTCGGTGAAGTTTTTACCTGATGTTGCGAATATTCGGAGTTTCGTAATTTATTCAGATTTTTGATGTACGTTTTCCTTCTAATAACATCTGTTTCAGAAACTTCTTCTATTATGGCTTTAGTTTATACATCGCTTTTTAAAACGGATCATGAAAACAGGCACCAGAAAAAATGAAACTCAAACATCCTTTGTTTTTCCCAAAATCACCGATCCAACATTTCGGCTACTCACAAACTCGATTTAAAACTAAGTTACCAATACTTAGAGCCAATCTTGGAAGTCTCAAGCTCGACACGACAGTATAATAAGTCTGAAGAAGGGAACTTAACCACTCTGGTCATAAAACATACTTTGCGAAGACCTCGAAAGTTGCTTACAAAAAGTATCAACGTTGAAGTAACCTGCCAGTAAATTCGAGGCAAAAAGAAAGTTAAGTCGTGGCTAAAGGCCGTAATTTAAATGTAAATTGGACGTCCCACCGAAGATCACGGTGTTTGGAAGGTGCGGATTTTCAGACTCGAGCTGCGGTCGGGGACAATTTAGCGTGTTTGTATTTTTTTGAGAAGGCCGTTTTATTATTTTCCTTGTTTTTGGAAATTGAACTACGCTTTTTTTGGGTGTGATAATGCGTCACTAACATGTTTTATTTTGTAATGTTGTAATCTTGTTTACAGTAAAATAACAATTAAATGGTGTTACTTCCCTCGTTACTAGCATAGAAATTTATACAAATCTATATTTGGATGTAGGGTGTAAACTCCGGAACTAATGATCTGATTCCGGATTGTTTTCATTGATGGGATGCATTATCCCAATTTATTTTATTAAGTATATTTTAACGTTCCCGTGGGAGAATTTTCGACCATAACATAAGCGAAGCCGCAAGGAAAAGTTAAAATAAATAAAGTTATAATAATTACCCATATGGAGATATCCGAATCACTAACTTTGAAAACTTGTCATTAATTCATATCAAATACGTTCAAAGTCAATTTTTATTTCACGAAACAGAAGCTACATTCTACTTTTCTACAAAATATTTAAATTTTCGACTATTCAATATTAATATTGTGCACAGTGCGGTGTTAGTATTCCATTAAAACACATTTAGGTGTGCGCAGTGCGGCTGTGTGATAGTTTTTATTGAGTTATATTGTTCGTTGCGTTTCGGTCGAAACGACACTGCCCCAGGCCCACGTGTTAGGAGTAAACTTGAATTCAGTGTGGTTTCTGAATTAGAATATTTCTTTTTTTTTACTAACTTATATTATTTTGCGTGTTTTTAGGGAATTAATAGCCTTGTTATTTATGTTTGTAAAAGAACAGTTTGGATTTCTCGTTTGTAATGAATTTTAATTCCATTAAAAACCATAATTCCTTAAACCTTACCTCTGTTTATAAACTAATTGACTCGGATCACAGTTTAGGGAATTCAAAACTTTCACCCTAGGTGTCTGTAGTAATAGGAGGATGGTGCGAAATACAATTATGAAAATACTACCCGGCTGAAAATGTAGAACGAGTTTTGTCGAGCAAAATATTTACCTTTTTTTTTTCGTGGGGTGGGAAATCATCAAATGACTCCTCTCGCTCTGGGCAGAGCGGTAAGGAGTGTCAGACTTCTACTGACTAAAAGCAACCCATGTTCTTTCTTAGCCCTTAGCCCGAGGCCACGGTATCTCTTTCGAACAACTCGCAGCCCCAACGGGAAAATATTACCCTTTACGTTGTAACTCTGAATACACATGGAGGTTTTTTCGAAAACCCTTAGGCCAGTGTTAAGGCATTCGTAGTGCGAATACCAACGATTTATCTGCACCTCGTCTTGAAAGAGGTATTTTGGCCTGAGAGAGTGGTAATTCCGCCCTTCCACGGGCAAGTGCCACATGAACACACAGTGACTTAGTGCGCGACTAAAGAGTTTACTAACATAAATATCCTTTCGTATTATTTTATGTTAGTCTATACGGTAAAAAAAAGTATTAAAGGGCCAAAGTTACCTGAAAATAAATTAATGTTATGTAATGTTATTAGGCCACTTTGTAGACTTACTTACATATATATATTATTTTAGAAATCACAAAATTGAATTCACGTTTTTTACCGTTCATAGTTCAACCGTATGTTGAATTTCCCAGACTATTTTGCCAATCGTATTAAAGAATTTTGCATTCGGACGCCATCATAGAATGAATTGAATTTCACCTAAAATGGATGGACCGAAGTCTGAAAATGAATTTAAAAATGGATTTTATAATTGGCAATTTTCGGTATTCGAATATTGTTTTGGTTTAAATTGTTATCGTAGGTTCATGACGCGTTTCCATTTAATTCTGTATCCCAAACTTCTTTCGATTAACTCGACTGATATTTTATAGGACTCGTTATATAGAGGTAAAAGTTTGAAGCGTATTAATTTAGAATATTGTAATAAAAAGAGTATGTAAGCATTGTAGGATGCATGTGGCGTTCTGTGGTTTCTGCCCACCCCCATGGGAAAAAAGTGTGAGTTTATATATGTATGTGTTATTACAGAGTTTAAATGGTAACGTTTAATCTATATTATGAACCAATACAGGATATAATGAATGATGATATTTTAAACGAGCGCATATAAATTTAAATTAAAGGTTAAAATAATAATCACTGTTTATCTGAGTAGTTTTAAATACGAGTAAGTGAATATTTGAGAGCGAACGAAAACTGGAGAGCAGCGGTGGCCCAGTGGTGTTGGCCCCGACTTACGAACAGTAGGTCGTGGGTTCGAACCCAGCCAGGTGCATTACTTTGTGTAATTTATTTCATCACCGCTGCCCTCAAAACGGTGAAGAAAAACATCGTGAGGAAACCGGCATGTCTTAGAACCACAAAAATTCGAAAACATATGACATCTACCAATCCGCACTGGGCCTGCTCGGTGGATTATAGCCCATCTCTCTCCTAGAGAGGAGGCCTGAGTCCCTGCAATGGGTTTTTTTTTTTTTTTTTTTAAAAAAAACGTCGCCCCATACTAGGAATTTCTCCTGTATCGTGGGTGCGTTTACAAACATTTAAACTCACATACACAAACACACCCAGACCCGAAACATTATTAGGCTGATGATGATGATGCAACCAACGTGAATGTAGCGCGAATGGCCGCAGTTCCAACGTACGTAAACCATTTGTTGGCTCTATTTAGTAGGTACCTATAGTTTGCTCTAACAATCGCCAAACAATCAAGAACCAATTGCCATTTTTTAAATTAGCCCGATTAAAAAACAATAAGCAGTACAAACGTAGCCACTCATAGTAATCATGCTTACACGTACCAAAACCTTTTTAAAGTAAAGTTAAACAACTTCGCTAAAAGTTGTCATGTTTTAGACTCGTTGTAAACATTTTGTTCAATTGTTTACAAAAGCGCCATCTGTTGTGTTACAAAATTATTGTTTTGGAATACTAATGGAAACGCTTTTATATCACGTAAGGAGAATTTATTTGCTTGCGTTGTATCTCCGAATTATAAGCGTTTGTTTTTCGTTCACATTTTGTTTTATACCTACTTGACAATTCAAAATTTTCTCTTTTCCTGATAAAATTATTTCATGATAGGTATTTTCTAAGTTAGCTGTGAATAAATGTAGTAGTTGTAATTAGTTTATAGAACACAACTTTTCTAACTTTAACAATAACTGTTATTGTAATAAATACAACTGGGATTGCATGATTAAATTAAGTTAAGCCTTGTATTATTTGAAAAATAATAATTAAAGTTCTCATGACTTTTTCTCTTGTCTAACGAAATCATATTTTGATAGAAAGCTTCAGAGCAGAGTGGCCCGGTGAAATTACAAATTACGAATGGGTTTGTTCCTGTATTAAGGTTGCTAAGTTTATTTTCAGTCGGTGAAACTGAACTTCGGTCATAATATGCGGAAACTTAGACTATCATTGTTTGGTGTAGATGTTTGAGAAAAATAAAAGACAGTAATTTAAAGTCATAGTTTTGTGAAACAACGCTTTATTTTGGTTTGACGATTAATAAAGTTATCTTAGAAGAAAACACTTCTTTCGTGAAGACGTCTGGTAAGGCAAAAAAAAAATCAATAATCTATAATTTACGAAAGAAACAGCAAACGTTTCCACCTGAATGAGTGCTGCGACAGTTAATTACAAAGCTACACCTTAGACTGAGGCTCGAGCGGCACAATTTCCGTGTAATATCCGCAGTATCCGCCCGTATCCGCTGGTATCCGCGCCGTATCCGCAATCCGTACGTTTTCGATCAGCGAGATCATGCGAGCACATACGGGTATGTCTGGTGTATGTGTACGGCATGCCTTTTATTTTTAATCATTTTCGGTTTGGTTTGTACTTTTATAGTCTTTTTTTAATTTACATTTTGGATTAATTGAAGTTTTTAAGGTATGGGGAACCGGGTGTAACGTAACGTTTCATCCTCCACAGAAAAGGAAATATTCTCTCCAGATGGCTGTGGTTGGTTTTCTGTAAACAATACTCTGTTTGGCATTCCTTATAAGCCATGTAGATATATTATGTAAATACATTTCTAATACAGATAATTTAAAAAGTCGATACTAAAAATCCCCGCACTAAATATCAGTGGAACAATGAAGCTGGTATTAGCGCTTAGCACCCAATATATGGAGCAACACTGTCCGCCCATAAATTCGCTCTCTATAATAATGTCACGCGTGTTATTTACGACGCGTTTCTAATGAAAAATATTATTTTGAGACCATTGTAACATTTATTACGCTTTGTCCTCTGATACTATAATAGTTTTTGATTTATTGCTTTGATTTTCGTTGGGAAAATAAATGAGTAAGGGCCCTTGTTTTGTCTCAGTTATATGATAGAAAAAAAAAAAATCAATCCTGGATAGGTACCGAGAACCGGCACACTTTTATAGGGTCCCGTACCGAAAAAAAGTAACAAACGGTACCATATTACTAAACCTCCGCAGTCTGCCTGTCCATCTGTCTGCCAGCGGGCTGTATCTCATGACCCGTAATAGATTAGACAGTTGGAATTTCCACAGACTGTGTATTTCTGTTACCGCTGCAACATCCCTACCCTACTCTAGCGATGGTAAGGAACGCCTTCAGGCGCGATTCCGACTCGCATTTTTTTGCTACCATAGAGCCTGATGATAATTAAATTTAAATTCTTATTTATATCTAAAAAAAAATCCTTTTTAATATGATTTCTAATATTCTATGGAAATAATGTTGAGTCGTAATCGGTTGTCATGGCACGAGCATGGCTATTATAAGAGTTGAGGAAGACCAAAGTAAATTGAGCCTTTTGTCATGGATTTGGTAAACTACATAACAACACAACTAAAGACAGTCTTCTCTCCCTAATTTTGATAATCATGTTACATGTAATATTATGTTATGATATTTACATAAATTATGTTTTGAAATCCATTGTTATTTTGTATAATTAGCTAAACAAAACTCCACTAAATTAGGTTTCAAACTGTAATTACAAACTATGATTACAAGTCCATTTAATATGGTGCTCATGTTTATGACAATTACATCGTACTCAACAAAGTTCATAAATAAGAATTAATATTAGATTATTAGGTGGTTAATTTGTTTCCAAATACTAATATGATACAAATTGACAGACCGTTAAACAATCAGGAAAACCAAAGAACACTGTTTGCCGATGGCAGTGTGTTAGTTGCCAAGAGGTTCTGAGCAGATAAGAAGAGTGTAGGCAACTGGCTGACTGGTAATATTGTGCTGGAATTGAGTAGTAGAAAGATTTGGTAATTTGTCCAGTCTTGTCATCTTGCCGAAAAGCCCATACGAATCTGATCCGATTTTCGGTACATTAGGACGCTAATCCAAGGGCCACCCCCTTGGATTACGACGTAACACAACGGATCAACTCAGGAAGGATAAAATGGCGATAGATCATTGGAAAAATTCACGACCCACTGATACTTCTCAAGTTAAAAAAGAAAATAGACAAGGATAATGTTGGGCAGGAAAGGAGATGGAGTAAAAAAGACTGCATGTAGTGGAGATATGAATGTTAAAATGGATATATGGAGTGAATAATATCTTTTCATCAATAGAGACTCCGTTTCCGCTATTGAGAAATGCCTGATGCAAAAACGCAATAACGCTACACTGTACCCGACATGGTAGTCGAACCCAGCCGTTCACGCTCAGTAGTAAGACGTGTGACCACTAGGCCAACGAAACACACATATTAGTATCCATTATAATTTCCCATCCAACGATCACGTGCTTAACGAACGTGCCTGTCGCAAAATGGCCGCCCTGCAACAAGCCTAACTGGACTTTATATCGTTCACAATTTGTTGCTATTGAAATGCTAAAGCGATGTCGGGACTTTGCCGTCGGCTCCCGAATATTAAACAGAGGTTTTACTTTATTATTTGGATAGTGATCTCTGATACTTATGTTGGTTGGAACCGCGAGTTTTTGTTGAAATCGTATGAAACTTATTATTTACAATATTTACAAACTACATTAGGGGATCGGACTGAGTCAAAAAATTATGATTCTAATTAGTCAGTCAGTTAGATTATCGAAAAATATTGGATACGTGTTTTTTTATCAAATTAATAAAAATTGACGAAGATAAATCACGTCAAAGATCATGAGGGGGTGTTGTGATGTCATTTGTAGTTAAACGACGTTTTCGAGGAGTTCACAAGTTTTCGAAGCACTGACTAATTCGTTTTTTTTTGTCGATCCCCTGTTAACAGAACTAAAATATATACAAGTATCAAAAAGGGAAGGATTACAGGGCGTCAAAAAATCCCCCACATCGCTGTCAACAAGAAAACTGCCTAGACGGCTGGCAGCATTCCCTCGTTGGATGACAATACTGATTCTCTGCCCAAAAAATAGGCCACCCCACTGGTCCCGTGAAGAGTCGACCAAAACTATATAGTGTAGTATTGAAAAATAATGTACAATGGGTTGGTACCACTGTCACGTCCGCCTGAATCACAATAATACCCCCCGAAAGATTAGGCAGGGAGACCGAAATCACACATACATGTAATATCACTTTTTAACTCCAATTTATATTTAACTCCCTTGTAATAGGGTGCATGCGGAGAGCGGCTGTGGTCCAGTGATGGCGGCCGACTTATGAACAGTTCGAACCCAGACAGGCGCATTACTTTATGTAATTTATTTCATCACCGCTGCTCTCAAAACGGTGAAGGAAAACATCGTGAGGAAACCGGCATGACTTAGAACCAAAAAATTCGACAACATGTGACATCTACCAACCCGCACTGGGCCCGCGTGGTAGACTATAGCCCATCCCTCCTAGGGAGAGGTCTGAGTCCCAGCAGTGGGAACATTATACGCTGATGATGAATAGGGTGCATGTATCAGGGCTGAGTCCAGCTGAGCTCACGGTCCTGGGTTTGATTCTCGGGTCGGGCCTATTGTTATTAGGTTTTTTTATCAGGAATTTCTCAGTAGCAGGATAGTCCTCTGTCTAACCGCTCGGTGATTACAGGCGCGATGTTATGTTATTACTAAGTACAGTACCATACAACACACTAACATAATATCTATATGAAACACCCGCTATGAATAACCGGCGTGTATAACCGTAGGTTCTGATTAATGAATATGGAACGCTCTTGATTCAAATTCGCAATGATCCCCAGCCTCCCTAATGACTAACCAAATTAATATCTGGTTCACTCACTTTGTGTTTGAACTTGGCTCATTTTACGAATATTATTTTCTTTGGATGCTCTTGAAGATTCACACTGTTTTGTACGTGAGTGATATTTTCGTTAGCATTGCTATTGGGTTTTTATAGTTCACGAAAAATCTAGGTCGTAAGAGCTGCTTCGAAAAACTAGTCACTTGAACGCGCTTCTCTAATAATTTTAAAACAAAGTGCTGGTCTGGGGCAACATTTTAGAAAATCAAGACACGTTTCAAAATAACCTAATATAATATCATGCAATTACTGTCCCAATGCTGGGCAAAATTATCACCACACTTGCTTATGGTTGCTGATATCAGACTTATAAGTTCAGGTTTTCTCAGAATAAATTCCTTTACGATGTCAGTGACGGATAAGATAAACTTGGAAAGTATAATATTAATGTAAATTGGAAAGGTCATATTGATACTTGCTCGGGTTTGAAACCACAACCTCGTACATGAGAGCCAAGGCCTTATTCCAAACTCACAGTACTCTCCCTCCAAATACATAATAGAAGGTTTCTCGTAACATTGTCGTTTAAATTTATATAAGCGTTTATGTTGTCGATGACAATGTAGAGACTTATTCAAATTGTTTCCTGTCTTTAAGCGGGGACTTTGATGAAGATGAGCGTATTTGCATATTTCGAATGGAAGGTAATTTATTTTGTTGCAATGATTTCGGAGAATCTACATGACTTGATGAAGGTTGGGGGGATCCGCTGGTTGAAGACGCACGGGACATGTCAGTGTGGTGACACTTGGGGGCCTATGTCCAGCAGTGAAATAATAATGATGATCTACATGGCAGTCGTAACCTATAATTAATTATCGGTGGTTGAACTCAATAGTGTACGATTGACAAAGATAACTAAAAACAATCAAACCATTTTTTTTTGTAGCATCTCTGCTTCGCAGAAGGAGGCGACGGCGTCCCATTCCACCTCGCCCTGGACCATGGCTTGCACCAGACCCAGACGCGAGAGGTCGCCGCCGCCCAAGCAGGGCAAACCTCCACGGTGTGCTCCACCGTGTCCACCGGCCGATCCTCCCAATGGTGACATCCGGGCGTTTCCTCCCGCCTGATTCGGTGCAGGTACCTCCCGAAACAACCGTGTCCGGTGAGGAAAACAATCAAACCCTTTTTTTTTTTTTGGGGGGGTCGGAAATCATCAAGTAACCCCTCCCGCTCTTGGGCAGAGTGGAAGGGAGTGTCAAACTTCTACTGACTAAAAACCACCCATGTTCCTTTTTAGCCCTTCATGCCGAGGCCGCGGTATCTCTTGCGAACAACCCGCAGCCCCGACGGGCAACAATCAAACCCTCAAGAATGCCCTCAAGTCCAAATACTTCGTTTCGTAAGACAGGTTATAAATGATTTAAAAATATATTTTCATTCCATTTATTCATAAACGGACAGGTCTGACGTGCCCAAAACAATTTCGCATCTCGGAATTATATTCAAACAAGACCATAAATTCACCATTTTCCTCATTTCAGTCTGAACATTAACACAAACATTTACAAGCCTCATAGCATTTAATAGGATTCTAAACAATACAAGCTGGCGAGGAAGAGGAGCGTCCCAAATTACAGCACAGACAATTTTTCTTGTAACAGCTGCACAAGCAATCCGAGCCTCGTCTCGTTCCGATCCTATTTTATTTACAGCAAACAATTCTTTTGATAAATCGTTTTTAATCCGAACAAAAAGCAGGATTATTCCAATTTGACGAAGAAAAAGATTTTCATAATGGAATTAGTTCATTTGGAGTCCTCGTGAGAAACGCGGCGGACATTGGAAATCTCTCGCGATCTCGTTAGCATTCGAATATTCTATGAAGATTAAACGTTATTCAGTTTGATTTGAATGCGAACGTGCCTTTTGTTATACGATTGCACTGAATGGCACCGTCTAATGGTCGGCAAATGAGTGCTTTTGAACCTTCCATGAATATGGAAGTCTCGCTCATTTTGGATTCGGCTTCAAGTGCATGGATCTTTTTGTTGTTCCTTGTGCATTATCTGCTATTTGCATTTTTATTCTAGTCTCTAATTTAAATTGAAAATTTACTATTTGGCGTGGATGAATTTTAATTAGTCTCATTAGATTCAATTCGAATGTAATGCAAAGTTATTTCAACGCCCAATTTCCCGAGTTTCCTCCGTGTCTCGGAAAGCACGTTAAGCTGTTGGTCCCGGCTGCCATATATAGATCTTTGGCAGTCGTTACAGGTAGTCAGTGACCTAAAATTCTGACATCCAGTCTTACCAAAGAGTATCGTATTACCTAGATTAACTGGGTTGTGGAGGTCAGATAGGCAGTCGCTCCATATAAAATACTGGTATTCAGCTGCATCTGGTTAGACTGGAAGCCGACCCCAACATAGTTGGGAAAAGGCTAGGCAGATGATGAGATTCAATTCGAATGTAATGCAAAGTTATTTCAACGCCCAATGCTGGGCATTTAGCAGAACCTTCATTTACTCAGAAAAGGAAAATATTTTCGCAAAACCTTCTAACCTACACAAGTAAAAGTAAACATATCCGTAAGCCGACAATCCTCAATCCACACGGAGTCCAAGCCCTGTTCAAATAAACGCAGGCTAAATAAAAGCAGTATGACAAATCGGTGGTATCGCCCGGATTACCCGGGTAATCCGTAATCAAGCGGCCGTCAATCCACTGGACAATGTGATTTATGCATTTCTAGAGCTCCATTACGTCAGCATTGATGAATGGGGGAACTAAATAGAATTGGTAGGCTAACCTGATTGGATCCCTGGTTTTGCTTGTTTGTTCCGCAGGTGTTGTACAGTACCTCATTGGTCTAGTGATTGCAAACGCGACTGCTGAGCATGAGGTCGACTCCCTGGTGGGGCAAATTCTTATTGGGATTTTTCGCCTGGAATCTTAGTAATGACCACGTCCAACGGCCACGGAGTTTGCATTATGCCCGTTTTATTGCAATAGGGATGTTTACTGACTAAAAAAGATATAATTATAATTAGTCCGTATGTTAGATTATCTAACAATATTGGATACGTATTTTTTGTTTTATCAAATCAATAAAAAATTACGAAGATACTTCTGCGATGAAAAAGCTCATCGAAATACCCAAAAACACTTCGCTTGAAATAAAAAAAAAATAAAATAAAATGCTTCATAATATACAATGAATTGTGTTTGGAAAGACAACCAGGACGTCATAATGATCAGTCCTCTACGATGATAATAGTTCGGATTTCGTTTCCTCAGTGCTGAATATTACGACAATATCATAGACTACAACCCAATCTCTAATTTGATATCCCAATCAATCATCTGATCCATCTTGTTCACGTCAAACATTGTTTCAATCAAGAAAGTGCCTTGTTAGTGATAGAAACACATCCGTGTAGGTACCTGGAAGCTGACTCAATGCTTAGTTTGTCAGCCATGCATTATATAATATACTAGCGGACGTCACGCGGTTTCACCCGCGTAGTTCCCGTTCCCGTAAGAATACAGGGATAAAAAGTAGCCTATGTCACCCGGGAATAGTAGCTTCCCAACGGTGAAAGAATTTTTGAAATCGGTGCAGTAGTTTCGGAGCCTATTCGTTACAAACAAACAAACAAATCTTTCCTCTTCATAGTGTAGATTGTGTTAGTTTAAAAACGAAGGACATATTGAAACCCGCATGCTTACATGTTACTAATAAAAATATGAAACAAAAAAAACATTGATAAATAACAGACATAACCATACCAAATATTTCAGAAATACCTCGCAACCCTTGCGCTTATCGCAGAATATGGGCGCGGATCAATGACTTTTAGTATAATCCATTTTCCCTTCATGTTTTTTAACTGGCTTAGGAGAATGGCGAAAAAGAAAGTCTAATGAAAGCGAGATGAGAGCGTGCGGGCCATGGCACAATTACGTCACAAATTAAGGTTATAAGTTTTTTTATAAATTTAGACGAGAATCGAATACTGAATATCTTCCCTCAATAAGTCCCTCGTTTAACTTATCATACTGTATATTTGTATTTAGTTATATTTGTAGCCGAAATTTATTACAGCTGCTACAATATTTTTAGTTCCGTACAAAAAAGCTTCAAAAAGTTACAAATCAACCTCACGCTGTAATCCACGAAGGGTGGATGATAAATTAATGATGGAATGACCGAATGAATGATGAAAATGACCGTACCAACTTAGTGAAAAAAAGGCCGTTTTGGTTCAAAATAAAATTATTCAAAAACCTCAATCACCAACTGTTGATTTGAAACTTAAACTCGTTGAAACCAAACTCCTTGCCAAATCGCTTAAATTGGATTTTCTTCAGAGCGTCCTAATTAAGGCGCGGGGGCGACATGTTGGGGATAAGCAACAGCATGTTGCATGCTAATGCGCGGTCGGAACTCGTGTGTTATTACTTACACTAATGTTTTATGCACATTCATAGATTTCTGATTCCACAGAACAGAATCTAAAATGACATTTGGTGTAACTGTTGTTTTTATGCAATATGGTAGTTGATTGACTAAAAAAATATTATTGTGTTTAGTCCGTCAGTTTTATTATACAATATTATTGGTAATACGTGTTTTTTGTTTTATCAAATTGATAAAATTAAAATATGACGAAAATAAAACGTGTCAAAGATTGTGAGTAGGGGCTGGTGACGTCTTTTTCTGGTAAAAAACATACCAAACTGTGACGTCGCGCGACTTTTCGAAGCACTGTATTGTCTTCATTTATTGTTTACGTGAAAAAAGAAAAAATATGTATGTATATGGGCATAATGTTCATTTTATATTAGTTTTATAATTACTTAAAGGTAGTTATGATTTTATATTAGTTTTAGATTCATTGACTTAATAGTTGTGTTTGACGGTAGTTCGTTTTTGTATATTTAACATGTTTAGATTTACTGATTCGTATTTCTGTCTATTTTGAATTAATTGTAATTTCTGTTTGCTTCGATAATAAGGATTTATGTGGTTACACCCGTTTGATATTTGTAAAATATTGTTATTTTATATATCTGTTTATTTTGATAGAAGGAATTATTTTGATATGACTGCTAGAATAATGATTATTAAGTATTATTTTGATTTATTTATTTGCTAAAACTGGTTAGTAGGCATGCATTAAACATGACACAGTATTCAGACATGCACCCTGTAAGGGCACTGCAAATTTTATATGTCAAATAACTTCTACTATCGGTATTTATTTGATCTAAAGTTTGATATCACGGGTAGCTCAGTAGCAACTTGAGGTGCCCAACATACAAGTACAATGTCAGATTGTATAATCTCCAATTGGGTTGAAATGTTTGCTCGTCATATGGGTCTCGTTGTGGGCCATCTTGTATCCCCATACACGCATGGCTTCACTGCACGCCATCTGAAATGTTATGTTATTCGTTTAGTTACAGTTTTATAATAGAGGTTTTCGTACAAAATTAAAGCAAGCTTGTCGTTTTCCCAGCCGCAGTATACTACTGGGAACGAACCCTTACAAATTAGTTAAAAAAATGCAACAGTATGAAAATTAAAATATATTGTGTTTTATTTCTGACAAAAATACCTTAATACATTTAAAAAAAACCGGCCAATGGGTACTGCCTCGCTGGTCTAGTGGTGACAATTGCGACTGATGAGCATGAGGTCCTGGGTTCGATTCCCGGGTCGAGCAAATTATTAATGGGTTTTTCCATCAAAAACTTCTCAGTAGCAGCCTGAATGAACGGAGTCTGAATTTGTGCCCGGCTTATGGCAATAGGCTCGAACCCATTACATGGGACTTAAACATTACTGGCAAAATATGTGTGAACTATTAGGTGCAACTATGCCTAACCCTTCCTGAAACACACTCGTGATGTTATGCAGCTATGTTGAAACCGGCCACTCGATAATGAAAAAAGCTATATTTGAAACGAAAAAGATTTAAACATCGAAACTGTAACTCACCTGTACTTCATTGACGGAACTGAAGGTCATAGCAGTTTTCCATTTGTAGGGAATTTTACGAGAAATTTTGGAAGTGGATTGGAAACCAGGAAGCTCGACAGTGGTGTGCGACTGCAGGAACTCATCAAACACCTGCCGTCCATCCAGTTTTAGGAACTTCAGAATACGGTCTGAAGTTTCGTAAGGCTTTAGTGCTAAGTCTTCAAACCGCATTACCCTGTAATTTAACGACTTTGTAGTCTCAAACAATAGTAAAGTTATTTTTGTGGTAGACGTTCCAAGAGCCTGAACGCGTAGTCTTCTGTCTCGGCCTTACGATGACTAGCATTACTGAACTGACTGATCCTCAAGATGAAACAAACGACCCTAATCTTTGCCAGGTTAGGGTCATTAGCCCACATCAATCCACTGCTAGATATAGGCTTCTAAGTCAGTTGGTTTTTTTAAACTCCATCCAGTTTATGAATTAATTTTATAGAAATATAATTATTTGCATCTTTGAATGGACTTGGAAACCCATTTGGACAACACGCTTGCATCAGTCATCGTGTAGCTCAACCTCATATCCATAGAATTGTAAAACTTACATCAATCTATCCGGATACTTCTGCATTATTTGTCTTGCTGCCACATAGTCGCTGACCATGTCGGCACAGACCAGGTAAGGGTCGGAGCAATCTGGAGAGTGGCGGCAGAAGTGGGCATGACGCCGCGACTGCATCACTCCCCGCGGGTCGCGCACCGATAGGATTACCTTTACATTGAGCCTGTCAATCAAACGGTTCATTAAAATCGAAATATTTATAAAAGAGTATATCACCATTATCATCAGCCTATAATGTGCCACTGCTGGAACTCAGGCCTCCTCTCTAGGAGAGGGATGGACTATAATCCACCACGCGGTCCCAGTGCGGGTTGGTAGATGTCACATGTCTTTGATTTGGGTTTCGTAGCCAAATGGTAAAAAACGGAACCCGTATAGATTCGTCATGTCTGTCTATCTGTCTGTCTGTCCGTCCGTATGTCACAGCCACTTTATTCTTAAACTATTAAAAATACACAGTTGAAACTTGGTACCTACGTACCAAGTTTCAACTGTGTATTTTTAATAGATAAATAAATCGTAAAGCGGTTCACAGAATACATCTACATGTATTCTGTGAACCGCTTTACGATTTTCATACAAAAATAAAAACAATAAAAGATTAAGGGACCAACCCTTAATCTTGTGTGTGTGGGGTGTCTATAGACAGGTCTTAAAAAATTACATTGAAGTTCCTAAAACATTTTTTCTCAAAGTCACACACTTCCAAAGTGGTAAAATGTGTGCCCCCCCCCCTCTAACTTTTAAACTAAGAGACTGAAAAATCTAAAAAAATATGTGCTGTAGATCACAATCTAACTTTAAAAAAAAATTGTCTGAACAATACTCGTATATAGTAAATAGTTTTTGAGATATAGCACATTTAAAAAACCGCACATATAACTTTGTTATTCATACAAAAACTATGAAAAACAAACTTATCACAAAATATGTTTTTCTGTTGCCGCTTTAACAAGAAATAATATATACATTAAAGAGGGCTTCCCTACTACGATGGTACGGAACCCTTCATGTGCAAGTCCGACTTGCACTTGGCCAGTTTTTGATTCTAAGACATGCCGGTTTCCTCACGATGTTTTCTTTCATCGTTTTGAGAGCAGTGGTGATGATTTAAATTACTTACTGTTCGTAAGTTGGAGCTGCCACTACTGGGCCACCGGTGGGAAGGTTTATAAAAACTGTAAAATAATGTGCCAGGAAAACATTAAAACTCACTCTTTATCGTACAACAGATCTTCAACGGGTCGTAACCTTAGTCGCACAAGTTTCATACTCTGCAATGGAAACAGCTTGCATAACCGAGAAGTAAACTCAGCATTAAAACATAACTGGCTTCCATTCTTATCCTTACAATAATCATATAATCTCGTGCGGTGGCTAAAGACATTCACGTCTTTACTTTCGAATTCAAAGTATTTTCCTAAACCGTAAAAATTACATTTAAACATTTGTTTAACCATTTTTAGAGGTTTGGTTGCGTCTCTTGGCTCCGTAATTTGTTTAATTCCAAACATGAGAAGAGGTTCATAATGGTAGTAAGTACCAGGAACTGCATTCACCAGGTCTCCAAGAAATGTAGACCCTGACCTCCATGATGATATTATAAGGGTTCGCAGGGGCTGTCCCCCGGATTCTAAGACTAAATCTTCTAAACTATGAACACCTGATTGAGAATAGTTATAATTAGAAAAATCTTCTTTTATTCTTGTTCTTGCTTTTTCTAATATCATTTCATTGTCTGTGGAATTGTTGGTTACATTTTGCCTGTTTGTGTGTCTGTGTTTTATGTCAGGTAGTTCATAGGAATGGTTTTCATTGGTCGTTACGAGCTCATTGTCTATGTCTTTTGAGATATGATAACCATCATAATATACTATGGGTATCTGTTGCGTGTAGGTCTCCTCCCCATCTTCGATTTTTATGATTATCTTGATGTTTGTATGACTCCTGATGGGTGTTAGAAAATATGCCTTGTCACTATACTGATATCCAATATTAATAATAAGTAGAATGCTGAGACCAAATACTAAACATGTTGTGTAAACACTGAGTCGCCGCATCATCTGGAAAAATAGATATTATTCGGAATGTACAAAGAATGCCATATTGTATTAGTTTGATGAGATTGGCCCATTACACGGTGCATAGTATTTAATTACTTTTTATAAAAAAAATTCATTATCTTAATAGTAAATTCAGTACCCACATTCGCAAACATTGACATGCCACCATTCAAGGTTTTGGTATTTATACAATTGATTACAATTTAAATGAACAAGCACTCGACAGACGTCACAGGTGGTCATTGAATTACAAATGTATTTTTATCTACCAATAAATTAAGTTCAACACTATTAATACTCGCATTCTAAGACCTGTTTTAAGTCAATAATAATTTCTCAGCTCATGCAAACATAGTAGATATGACAACACGATTGGAAATGCCCACCAAAACGTATTTTTAGTTCTTTTTTGAAATTTTTTTATTCATCTCCCAGTTCTGCCAATGAGGCCCGGTTATGCAGAAGCAAGACCCTGCTTAACCGGACTATCCTGTGAATGCCTTTTTTTTTTTGGGGTGGGAAATCAACAAAAAACCCATCCCGCTCTTGGGCAGAGCGAAAGGGAGTGTCAGACTTCCACTGACTAAAAACCACCCATGTTCCTTCTTAGCCCTTCATGTCGAGGCCGCGGTATCTGCGAACAACCCGCAACCTCGACATCCTGTGAATGCCTTGAGTATAAGATTTCCAGCCAGGGCTTGAAACTTGTAGACTAAATGACAGCGTGCTAAGGGCACACTAAGGGCTACGAATCTCGACTTAGGGCGTCACTAGGGAGGACAGCAAAGAGTCAGGCTCAGAGACAGGATCTGAGTGAGATTGTTTAGGGACTGGTTTAAAACTACTGCCTCAGCATAGTGGGTAAGCTTGAGTAAGGGTCGAAGATGTGTTGCTGGGGAGTTTGTTTCGCCACTTCTTCTTTCCAGCAAAAACAAAGAAGTGTTGAAGGGTGGGCGTTTTGGGGGACTGTCACTTGTAAATGAGTAAAGTAAAGTAAATTTTGACGTTCGAAAAGTGCTGATTATTAGCCTAGTTTAAATAAATGACTATTGATTTTGATTTTGATTTAGGGGGATATATAGGATAATAGGGACGTCGCCACAGATCGCGCGTTTATATATCTTTAAGGTGCTAGTTTCCATACTGCTTTCCTGGAGGTCAGCGCGTTTTACTAATGAGTTGCCCCCGTTGGGGCTGCGTGTTGTTCGAAAGAGATAGGTACCGCGGCCTCGACACAAAGGGCTAAAAAGGAACATGGGTAGTTTTTAGTCAGTAGAAATCTGACACTCCCTACCGCTCTGCCCATAGCGCGGGAGGGGTTATATATAATGATTCCCCCCCCCCCAATAAAAAAAGGGTGAATAAATCGGTAAAATATCTGAATACGGAAATCGAATGATTAGTAATTCTTACCTTAATTAAATAAGTATACTATTCCTTCACTTGAGAAAAATGTTTTGCGTAACCACAATATCAAGATATTACAAACAACTAACACTATTTATTATTTTCTTATTGATATTACGTCTTTATTTCGGGCCCAGTTGGTGGACACCATAATCGCGGCGACAGAAATGTTTTTAAATATCTTTGTGAGAGTGTTGTATATGTAGAATAATTGGATACTGACTGTTTGTCTGTCGCAAGATTCTAAAATTACATTAGTGACCTCATCACCATGTATCTTGTTTTATTTGCATAATTATTGGATAGGTACCAGACTAACTTGTTTTAGTCTAGTACCTATCTACAAAGGTACCTCAGTTGGGGCAATCTAGAATTCTAGACTGTGGGTTCTAGCAGTCGTTTTGAGCACTTCGAACTTAGTACTCCATAATGTATAAATTATACCTATAATCATATCTATAGTCTATACGACCTAGAACAAAGTTATTAAGTTCCAATAACATAATATCATTCGATAAATTGGACTTAGGGTACCGTCTGTGTTTCTTCGGAGACCTCATCTCCTTCATGTACCTATTGCGAAAACTATCTATAGGCAAAATCATTTATTTTAAGAGCATGTCGTAAGCTTAATATGGTGTGCCGGGATATTGAGCTTGATTTATTTACAAGTAGTGTCCAGAAATTAAAAAAAAATATGAGTAATTTCTTTTTTGAAGTGTAATGTGTATTTTTGTTTTGTTTATACTTCTTAGTTGTGTCATGTTTAGCTCTCACTCATGTGTATTTTTTAGTTTTGTTTGTATATTCTCGCTAGTTGTGCTTACGTGAATTCTCACGCTGTGTACTATTATTATTTTTTGCATATTCTCTTCAGTTGTCTATACCTAAATCTCGCGCTGTGTATTTTGATTTTTAATATTCTCTTTAGTTAAATTCTAACACTGTGTAATATGTTTGTGTAACTCTCACGCTGTTTATATTTTACCGTATTGTCAATTTTAGTTTTAAGTTTATATGTGGAAACTTGTAATTGGCCTTCTTCTGCATGTAAATTAGACTACTCAAATGTTTTAGCTGTAAGTTTTCTTAAAATTAATAAAATAAAATAAAGACGTTAAAAGTGGACGCTGAGAGGGTAAGCGTAACACGTTTATAGGTTCAACATGAATTTTAAGAATTCTTTCGGAATACTGTTAGGTTGGCAAAAAATGAATAGTGATCTAGACTGTGTCTATCGGGAATTTGGAAAATTTAAAAGGGCAGTCTTAATCTATCCAAAATACGACTACACCAGCCCATTCCTCAAACGCCATAAACCAATATTCCCTCACAGAACACTTACTTTTACTACCAACTACGCACTACAATAAAGAAAAGAATCCCCATAACGGTTCCAAAATAACCTATAAATAAACACATCATAAAAACTTCCTTTGATCCCTGAATTTTCGATCTCAGATCGCCATAAAATCGAAGGGTAATCTTTGTGAAGTTTCATGGGTAGTGTTATTAAACTATTAGCTGGGATCGTGCACGTTACTCACATTCCCGAGGGAAACTATATGCTAGCGAAGACGCCATTAATCGGCCCACACAAGTGAATTTTGGTAATAAAGACTCGATTGATGCTTTTGGATACTCTCCTTTATTCTAGCGTATAGATTTTATCTTAATAGCAGGATGGGCCGACGATCTTTAGAGGGGGCAGTTTAGAATAGATGTGGAAGGCTGAAAACTGAGTATTGCGCCATAACAGTGATTATTTTGATATTGTATCGTTTAAGAAAATTGCTATATTTGAGCATACATCACTATTATGTTCAAGATTTGTATAATGACTTAAACAAGGTGCTTCTCTTTGAAGAAATATAATTGGTGTTTTGGGTGTTGCACTGTTGTGCATTATAATTTATTAGAAGGAGAAATTATTGGTTATTTGTACGGATTACGTTGGTTTTAAATGAGGATACTTAATTATACAGTACGAATCTAATCACTGGCAAACTTGCCTATTTATTGGACCCATTTCTGTTAAAGATTTTACTAAAAAACTGGGGCTATTGGACTGGCCACCAGACAAACCTAGATCAAGGTATTTTTACAGTATTATTTTTCAAAAAGGGTAATTAATAATTAAAAGTACTTAGAGCCTCTTTGTGGGAGAATGTAATTTATTTACTTTCTTCGTGTTAACTTCCCTTTAATTTCTTTCGTTGCGTGTATCACTTTAATTGCTTTCGTTCTTACTTATAAGAGTTTTAATTGTTGTAAAACTTCTAGAGAGTTATTTACGAGTTCAAAGGTGAAGTTTAAACGAAATAAGATTTTAATTAAGTACCATTTAATTTAATTATGTTTGCGATTGCTTGAATGTTTTTCTTCAACACAAGTTTTTGTGCATTTAGCTTGTTAGTATTTACGTGTTTGTTTTTATTCCACAAAATACTTTTTGATGGTAATGCGTTTTTTCATGTTAATGCGATTGTGTTTTTTATGGTTGAACTGAAATCGAATGTATTAATTATCCATTATTCCGATGGTATTAGGCTTGCCCCCTATGGCAGGACTTAAACATAACTGGCAAAATGTGGGTTTACGACTAAGTACATGTTTACCTTATCATTCGAGGATTACAGGCATGATATTATTTTCTAGTAAAGCAAATTCGGTCTGGCCAGCCATTTAAGGGCACACGCTAGGAAATAGCTTGTAAGGGTCGCCGTTACACGGCGCGTTCGTGTTCCACGCGCGCCTCAAAGAGATGTCAGCAACATGGATGGGGCCCGCAAGGGCCGACGCCTGTCGAGGCTGCGGGTTGTCCGCAAGGGATACCGAGGCCTCGACATGAAGGGCGAAGAAGGAACATGAGTGGTTTTTAGTCAGTAGAAGTCTGACACTCCCTTTCGCTCTGCCCAAGAGCGGGAGGGGTTATTTGATGATTTCCCACCCCCCAAAAAAAAAAAAAAAAAAAAAAGGGTCGCCGTTACCGAAATCGGTAAGGAGGACTATATATTTTCTAGTAATAAGTAAATAATTATGAGAAATTAACTGAGTGGCTTATCCTGACCAAAGATTATTTGTTTCCCTTTTATTAATATTATTCCTTTATTTAACTATACACATATAAATGACATTTTTAAATATTCCTATATAAAATAATATAAAAAATCATTTAAAAATATAAAAAATAGTAGCCCACCGGTATCGGAAACAGGGTCCAAGCTACCCGGCGGTTAGGGCTCCAGAGAAAGAAATCTCATAACAATCAGTCCCTCTTATCAAGCCCTTGACCCAGCTGCCTAACGAGAGCCTCCTAAGGTGTTGGTCGAGGCTCTTGGCAATTAAGCCATTGGCTGAAACGACTATCGGCACAATGATCGCTGAGTTCACACCCCACATGGAATATTAAGGTCAGGCTTTTAATATTATTTCTTATTAAAAGTCTGATGTGTCCCTCTGCAGGGTAAGGGCCTCCCTTCCCTCTTTCTGTTTATCTTTGTATTTACCTGTTTGGGCCTAGTCCTTTTGATCTGACTCCAGCTCGTCACACTATTTTCTTATAGACCTCCCATATAGCCTTGTTCTGTTGTGCGGAATCCAATCTGTGACCACTTTGGCCCAATTTTGATGCGCCCTGTTCTATTTTAATTTAGCGGTTCTGTTGCAATTATCTGCGATTTGGATCTTGGATCGTAGTAAACTGTTCCTTATACGGATAGAAATGTTAAATCATTTAATACTTTGCTCCATCCATGGTTCGCAAGCAGCTCCGAGTGTGGACTTCTGACGCTTCGTTAATGTCCACGTCTGCGCTCCACAGGTGAGGGTAGTTTATTAATATTATACGCTTTTATGATCGTTATTAACAAGTTCGTCTAGGCAGCTATTCTAGCCCTAAAGAAAATGAGACAGTTCACCAATATGATACAAGCATAAGTAACTCATTAGTTCACCATATACGTTGGTCCTGTAAAGTGGTTTCCTGCAGAGCTTACGAGCGCCATAACCGACTATTTCGATCCAAGACTAGGACGTTAAATAAAGTGTTCCTCAAGGCACTATGTTTGTACCACATTATGAGCTCAGCCATGAACTTATTGAACTGTATACTCTTAATAATAAGGGGTGACGAGCGGGCGACTGATACAATCGTTGGGTCAGTTGGACTCTCGACTTGATGACGTTAGGAATGTATTAATGGGGACAAGAATTTTTGCATGAATAAGAATTCAAAAAACCGATTTTCTGTAAGTGGGTACTATTCTTTGGTATAAGAAACCTCTAGAGCATTGAGCACTTCTTAAACACATCAAAAATTGTCTATTAGATATTTATGCGCGAATTATACTTTTAAATGTAGGCTACAAAATAAATTTTTGTGCGATATTATTTCCTGTTTAAATTTTTTTACCACGTAATTTATAAAGAAAATTAAATGAAAATGGTAGTCCAATAAAACAACTAACAACTGTAATTTTTCCCAACTAAATTCAACAAAACGCTCTCAACATCAAACAATAATTAAAACGAAAGCTGAAAAAATAATTGCTACCACAGAAAATGCCCTTGGGCTCCAAGGTCGGTCACGAATGACCTTGAACCTTTGAACCCCGAAGTGTGGTGTGGGTGAGACGGAATGCCATGCTTAGCATATTTCATAACACGGTTCCGAAGAATGAATTTTCCACATAATTTTATTGAGATTACTTTTTTGTACATACTTATGTTTGTTTCGTAATAGTTTTTCCCATAAAATCGAATTTGAACGTTTAAATGCCTGTTACACACACAACGATAGTGTTGCTTCCAATCTATGAAAGAATTTTCGGAACCGTATCAGTAGTTCCACAGTTTACTTCAATCATCTAAACATACAAATTTTGTAATATGAGTATAAAATCTCCCGTGTATGTTAAAAAACATTTAGTGTTATAACACAGAATAAATATATCTTGTACAAGCATATTAAAATTTAAATTATATACACTATGCTTTTAAATAAAAAACACTAAACCACTAGGTTCCTTTCTATAAGGTTCTCCAAGTAGTAATATTGACAGAAAGTGTATACTAGAATCTGCTACGCCGTAGTCTTTTGAAAATTTTCTCTCCTACATTATGACTACGCCGTAGACGGTCTACGAGGAGCGCCGGTGTAGAACAAGCATACAATGAATTCCCGATCAGACAGTTATATTCTGTTGTGGGAATTGAAAACTTGAGAGTAGACTAGGAGCTAGATTTTAATTAAATATTTTATTCTTCTCACACCTCTGATAATTTGGGAAAAGGCAAGAATTGATGATGAATGATGAGTATAAGTCACAGGTCTTTTTATACTAGGAGGAGTAGTTTTTACTATAGTAGTAAGAGTACAATTTCCATTTGATATAAAAATATATTTCAACCAAATAAACATACCACTTGGGTTTAAAGATTCTTTATTTATTCTAAAAGAACATACATTGTTCACTTAACGAATAAACACTTATCTAGGGTAAGATGTAGTCCAGTAGCTAACAGTTTTATTATCTTAATGTAGGTAGGTACGATGTTGACATGTTGGTTTGAAAGACTAGCTTAATATTAAGATATAGAAACGTTAACTCAATAATTTTGTGTTGATAATGACGTACTGCTTTTTTTTTTGGTGGTGGGAAATCATCAAATAACCCCTCCCGCTCTTGGGCAGAGCGAAAGGGAGTGTCAGACTTCTACTGACTAAAAACCACCCATGTGTTTCTTCGCCCTTCATGTCGAGGCCGCGGTATCTGCGAACAACCCGCAGCTAAATGACGTACTGCTTGAGTTTGGTTTTGAATACGTTAAAAGAAGATGTTTTCCTGATATCTGCCGCTAGATTATTATATAGTTGAACACCTTCATACTTTAGATAAGATAAGATAAGATAAGATAAGTCTTTATTTGCTTTAAACATGGTATAACGGTGTTACAGTCTTATATAATGTCCACATGTTTAGCTATACAGAATATCAATTGCATGCAAAATAATAATCATGTCAAAACAACAGTAAATATCAATTAAATCATTCAAATTATTAGATGGATATAATGTTATAAAATGTCAAAGAAATCTTTAATGTCATAGAAATTATGTCCAATCAGCCACTTATACAGCTTATTTTTAAATGAATTATAATTATTTATACATTTGAGTTCTTTCGGAATTTTGTTGAAAATGCGTACACACATCACAAGGCAGCTTTTAGCATACTTGGCTGATTTAGGATTATCCTTCGTTACAAGTCTGTGTGGATCTTTTGTTGGACGAGAGATTATTTCATAAGCTTTTCTGAACAATCCCTTATTACTGTAGACAAAGTTACAGATTGCGTATATGTAAAGTGCAGGAAGTGGTAACAGACCAAGCTTTTTAAAAAATGGCTTACAAGATTCATCAGAACGAAGTCCGCAAATGGCCCTGATGCACCTTTTTTGAGCAATGAATGCTCTGTCTTTATCCGTACTGTTCCCCCATAAGATAAGCCCGTAACTTAAAATAGATTCAATATATGCATGGTATGTAGTAATTGCCGTTTTAACGGTTGTTACGTTCTTTACTTGTCTGAGGGCGTAAGCAAATTTATTAATCCTATTGCATAAATCATCTAAATGTCCTTTCCAATTTAAGTCTTGGTCTATGAGCACACCTAGGAATTTGGTTTGCGTTACTTCTTTTAGTCTGTCAATATTAAGTTTAAAATTGTATTTGGCATGTTTCGACTTATTAAATTGAATAAAATTCGATTTCTCTAAGTTAATTTTTAATTTATTAGTCTGTAGCCATTGTAAAATTTTGTCAATAGTATTATTAATGTCTATTTCATGATCAGAAGGTGATTTTTTGTCAGATGATACGATAATTGAAATGTCATCTGCGAATAATATAATTTTATGATGAGTCACCAGTGGTATGTCATTAATATATAGCAAGAATAATATGGGACCTAACACACTTCCTTGAGGGACGCCACATTTATTTACCCTAGATACAGAACAGTAGGAAGTGAGTACGTTTTCATTTACTTTGTCTATAACAACGTATTGTTTTCGATCACTTAAATAAGACGAAATCCACTGCAGTGCAACTCCTCTTATTCCCAGTATTTCCAACTTTTTCAATAACACATCATGTGCTACGAAGTCAAAAGCTTGTGATAAGTCGAAAAAAAGACCTGTTGTTAATTTATTATTGTTTAAGTTACTCAGGATATTGCCCACAAGAGTAAATATTGCTTGTGTTGTTGACTTTTGCTTTTGGAATCCAAACTGTTCCTTTGCTATAATATTAAATTTGCTACAGAAGTCTACAAGTCTTTTAAGCATACATTTCTCGAAAACCTTTGACAAAATAGGAATCAGAGTAATCGGGCGATAGTTTTTGACGTCCTTTTTATCGTGCTTTTTGTACAGTGGCTTCACGACAGCTAATTTTAGGGCATTAGGAAATGTACCTGATGAAAATGAGAGGTTAATTAAATATGTCAAGATGGGTAATAATTCTGTACTGCACGCTTTAACTATTTTTGTGGTGATTCCATCATAACCTTCAGAGTTAGTATTATTTAACGCCATTATTTCTTTTTTAACTTCATCTTCAGTCATAGCGCTAAGGAAAATGGAGTTAGGAATTGACTTAATATTATTGTCATTATAATAATGTCGATTATTGGATGTCAAGGTATTAGTCGAGTCAATAAAATAATTATTAAAAGCATTCGCTATGTCAGGGGGATTTGTCAGAACTTTCTTACCTAATTGTAATTCAGAAATATTATTAGTACATGATCTCGCATTACCAAATTCATGATTTATAACTGACCACGTTGCTCTGCATTTGTTCTTGCTATTATTTATAAAATTTATGTTAGAATTCATTTTCGATTTAACAATACACTTTTTCAATATATTTGAGTATTGTTTATATCTTATTTTGTGTGATAATGTTTTATTCTTGTAATAGTGATATCGCAAGAATCGTTTGGTTTTGCAACTGTTTCTAAGACCCTTACTTATCCATTTCTGCTTAAATGCATTCGAGTTTTTAATCTTTATTTTTATTTTTGGAAAGCACAAATTATATAACAAACAGAAAAAATCATGGAATGTATTGAAAGCTTTATTTGTGTCAGATTCTAAGTAGACATCTAACCAAGAAATACTTGTGAGACATGCTTTAAATTTTGTTATATTTATATTTTAGGTTTAACATTCTGCTTGAAATAAATAAAGATGATCCAAAATATCTATAAAATTCCCAGTCTCTTAAAAGAAATCTGCGATCAAGTTCTTCCTTATCATTTTCGTCCTTCCATAAGTCCAAAAATAAAACCCGCCCCAAGCTCCCATTCCAAGCATATTTTTTTCGTACCGTTCGAATAGTTGTCGAAAGCCGGAACAGCCATCCATTGGTCCCGTCGACCCTCGGCCTCGGCCCGACCACACTTAGCCCCAGCCGACGCCGACGTTGCAATAAAAGTCGCATCGTCGCAAATTCTGCGATAGCACCCACATTGCCGCCGGAATTCACACTTTAAACTCATTAATAAAAGGTTTAAACTCATTAATAGAAAGGGAAAATTACTCTTTTTGATGATTCGCGTATAATATGTGGGTGGAAGGAGTTTCGTTAAGGCGTTTTGGTTAATTGCTTGGTATTTTGTTACATAGACGAATTAGGAGCGGATGTGTTTAATGAGTTAATTATCAGTTTGTGTACAAGTACATTATTGATTTGGTGTCTGAATACAAAATTGTTTATCTCACAAATGACTTTGTTTTTCTAATTTATTTATTTTCTCCATTTTACGATTTTCATTACAGGCTTACAAAATGCGATAGTGAAACAAAAAACAATAAGAACATTTACTTTTGTAACTAATTACAAACAGTGGCTTTTTTGTTATCTCACTCAGAGAATGACCGATTATAAAATTAATTTCTTTCTTTCTTTTCATTCTTGAGCATTAATTTGAGGTTACCAATGATCGTATAGTATCTGAAAGACAAAGCATATTGATCTCAAAACACTGAAGGTAAACAGAACAAAGCTGGGTCTAAACATGCCTGATACTATACATGCACTGAAAGGTATGGCAGAATAGTACGCTCATAATTCACCACTTAAGGAAAATCTCATATTCTATTCTTCCACCTAATATTCAATTACGATTACGAAACGTACTTACAAAGTCGTACCATTCATACGTTAACTGGCGTCACATCGGTTGTCGACGTACGATTAAACCGCGTTTAATATCAGCTGAGTTTTACCGCCGCCATCTTTTATTATCACCGCCATTATTATGACAAATACAATGTTTTTGTCGTAAAATTTCAATTTTGTTTGCAGTTAAAACGCTCAGATTAACGCTGTCCTCGTCATCATAAAACGGTTGGTTCTAAAGAATTTATGAGTCTGTGTATTTAATGCGGGAGAACAAAGGGTATTTAATAGTCTATTGTTTTGATTTTAATAGTGTTATTAAAAACAAATAAAGAGGAAAGTGAATGCCCGGTTATTAATGGTTTAACAACAGTCGTTGTGCTATAATATCGTTATTTAAAACTTTTAAGTTTAATGATAAACTTTGAAAAAAAATTGCCTATTTATGCAAAGTATAAATATTGCTTGGGCATTAATAGGCGTCCTATCTTTGCGAGGTTGCATGCCGTCCACCACGAACCCTCAATGAGCTAAGTGGGTTAGTGTCACTTAAGATTGTTTTTATTCATTCTGGGAAATGATGGTTCCACTACTAAGTTTTTCTTCACTGTTTTGGGAAGAGTAAACACATAAAAAGTAGTTTGTTATCGGGATACTTCCGTTAGCTAATTATACGGAACTCTGAAATAAAAATCCAGGAGAAACATTTCGAGCACTAATTCCATCAGAGCAGTGACGATTCAATTTAAACTAGTGCTGTAGGAAACTCCATCTAACCCACCTCTACCGAGAATATAAAGAAGGCCAATTTGCAACAAATACTGTATTTGTATCTCTTCCCTATGAATTTATTAACTTCGATACCATTCTTAAACTAGAATAACCGCAGTTAAATACGTTTGTGAATTGAAACAGCATAACTTTGCAAATTCAACTGGTGGAGGTGATCAAGTTGATGACTATATACAGAAAGATTTGTAAATATGAATTCCTTTCAATTAAATTAAAGAAACTCTGTTGCATCATGTCATGTGAAAAATACGAGAGGAAGTATTCCGGTTGTGAGGCACTGGAATACTGTGCACGGTTCTGGAGGGGTAATAAATAATAATAATAATTAATAATGTATAGTAAATGTAATAAATTAATGAGTTTAAATTGACATGATATTTTACTAACATAATAAATAATTATAAATCTGATTTACTAACAATGTTTGGAATATTTCTTGTTTCTGAAAATAAATGAATATTATTAAATACTACACATAAGACTGACGTACAGATTCGAGAGACATTTTAAAATACAGCAGTTATAAAATTCTTTCACTACATGAGTAGTCAGAAAATGTAGGTAGATCGAGAACTTATCGTAAAATATCACAAAGTGCACCTTCTGAGTAATCATACATCCTGCTATTTCTAAAATAACTCATCTCAAACTGATAACTAAGTTGTACATTAAAAGGACAAGTTGGTCCGCGATACGATCGACATACGTACTTGAGAAGATTGGTCCGTAGCCACTTGACCACAGGGGGAGGACATAGTGATTGAGCATAGCGATTAGCGTTTTTGGTAGACAAGACTCTTTAAACCTATCTGTGTTACATGTTTGATGGTACTGTGACACACCGTGAGGCGGAAGAAAGACTGTTTTTTTTTGGACGGTTGGAGTCATCAAACGTCTCCTCCCGCTATGGGCAGAGCGGTAGGGAGTGTCAGTTTTCTACTGACTAAAAACTACCCATGTTCCTTCTTAGCCCTTTGTGTCGAGGCCGTGGTATCTCTTTCAAACAACCCGCAGCCCCGATTTGAAAGAAAGTCCTCAAGTTTGTTTTGCTATTTCTTCTCCACAGCTATACAGAATGGTGCCGACAATAAATGAAACCACTGGTAGTTCTAGTTCGTAGGAACATTATTAAACTATCAAAATATAAATTTTGAAAAAAGAACGATAAAACTTAGTAACTGTAAACGAAATACATTACAATTTACAAACAAATATTGGTTTACTAACCTTAGGAATAATTTGGACCGATTAACGTGTGTAAATAAATAAAATGTAACTAACGAATTTGGCAAAGACATTCAGGTAGGTTATTGTCGTATCGTCGGCACCACGACGGTGTTAGGATTTATTTAATAGTTTAAAAATGTTCCTATGAACTAGAACTACCAGTGGTTTCAATTATTGTCGTATTGTCGGCACCACCCTGTATAACTGGCAAGTGATGAAGACGGCGTTCTAAGACTGGTTTATAATAATTTAATTTAGACGTTCGAAATATGCTTAATCTTAGCCTAACTTGAATTGATTGACTTTTGATTAAAAATTATTATCCGTTTATTTTTCAACTGTTTCGATGAAGTCTTCAATAAATTAGTTTCTAAAGGTTATATTTTATTGTTGCCTTTTCAAAGTGGTTTATTTCTGAAGATTCCCTTCTGAGAACTCTAAAAGAATCTCGTAGTTTGAAACTCAGCAAAAAGTTTGATTGAATAAATAATGAGGTAAGTATTCTCAGTGGTTGTCAGTCTCAGAAAAGAACATAAAAGGTGCAGACAGGATAGTTCTAAACTAAATAATGTTGGCGGGGAAACTAATAGAAGATTTATAAACGATCTATTTGTTTGATTTGTTTAATATTCAGTAACGTCGCTCGGTCAATTAGTTTACTCAGGAATAAAACCTTTGTAATAGTTTTGATCTCGATTTTGTAAGGAAGAAGTTATTTTCAAAAACTTTTTGGCAAAAAATAAAACCGACTTCAAAAACACCAAAAAGTGAAAAATCTAAAGAAAAAGAGCTTCTGAAGTCGGTGACATTTGTTTGTTTGATTTCGTTTTTTTGCCACCGACTTCAGAAGCTCTTTTTCTTTAGATTTTTCACTTTTTGGTGTTTTTGAAGTCGGTTTTATTTTTTGCCAAAAAGTTTTTTATTTTTCCATTTTTAGTTGTTCCCAAACAAATAATAGGTTTTATTTATCCCCAATAAATGGAACATTACATAATATCTTACTGTCCCAAATCTGGGTGTACACATCTGCGAACCCCCTCAGATCATACAGGCGTGATGTTACGTCATGATGTTGTATAAACAATAAACATCCAAGCGATTGCAGCAATCACGACAGATTTGCCGTCTATTTTTGTAGAGTTCTATTGTATATCTCCGAATATCAGGATCAGATCTTCACCGAATTTAAATGGGACCACCTCAGGAGTATACTCTTTCAAATAAAATAAGAATTTTGAGAATTGGTTCACAAATGGAGGAGAAATCAGGTAACATACATTAAAAAAAAAAAAATACATACACACGAACATAGAACCTCCTCCTTTTTTGAAGTCGGTTAATAAATCAATGTTTAAGTGTGACCGTTATTGTTTGGGTTACATTTCTAAGGAGTGTCTAGCATCATATTACATCTCATACACACATACTTTACATTTGACTCACAATGAGAAATGTGTGTTATTTTAAATGTTTCATATCTGGTATAGAGTTGGGCGTTAATAGCTGCGCCTTAATATTATACTTTGTAGTGTAGCTTCGTTATTATTGTAAAATGGTGTACACCTACATTGTTCCAAATAAAAGTTTTGTTTAACTTTAATTTTATAACTTTAAAAATATACTGTCTTACAGGCTTTTAATCCACTACCTACAAACCCCTTTCAAGCGTTTGCTTGATCCCCGTTTTGTATCTCTGCTTACCCCCTAAGACCCAGCTTCCCAACGGATGCTGGTCCCAGCACGGAGTTGTACTTAAACTAGCTCGCGATGTGGTCGCCGACTTAAGTGACCACGAGCTGCTAGTTCCATGTCAGTTCGTGACGCTGTTACTCTGACTGGCTTAATTGCTGTTTATTCAAGCAATGAAGCCAAGTAATGAAAAATATAACCTTAAGGCTTATTTATGAAAAAAAGACTCATCATGTCCCTAGCGTGTCCAGAATTATGGTACATTTTGGGGATGGCTTTCAGTATAAACGAATGCAGATGAAAGCAAAATATTTTACATGGAGGAACTGTCTATCTGATTTACAATACATTGTTACTGGGTACCACGGTACCCCAAAACGGCCTGCCAGACCCTTCGGTCTTTCGACTATCCGTAACGACTGTCAAAGATCAGAACAACAGTATTTTATTTAGTAAAGGTATGTATTATGAACGTGACCTACTTTCAGTACTAATTCTAACCTTTAATAAAACGGTGCTAAACTAGTTAGCAAGCTATATTACTTTGTTAAAATAACAGTTATTGTTTCTTTTTAATTAACTACAAAAACGTAGGGCAGGTAATTGAAGCAATTAAAATGTCACTTTTGTGAAATATAGGTTACTAAGACGATCATTCAATATTGTAATGGCATAAGATAAGAGTATGTCTTGATAGTTTGGTCATTTGGACAGGATGAGTGAAAGGTGACTAACAAATGGTATTTACAAGATATGAATGTGTGTGAATGTCGGAAAGGGAATTTTTTTTTGGGAAATCATCAAATAACCCCTCCCGCTCTTGGGCAGAGAAGAAGTGTCAGACTTCTACTGACTAAAAACCACCCATGTTTCTTCTTAGCCCTTGTGCCGAGGCCGCGAGGCCGCGGTATCTCTTTCGAACAACCCGTGTTGTTCTTCCACACAAACTTCCATGTTGCTGACATGTCTTCGAGGCGCGCGTGGAACACGAACGCGCTGTCGACACCGCCTGTCTTCGACATAAGACGGACGGACGGCGAGCTAGCCCATTACTCACCGTCCACAGGTCCATGGGAAGGGGACACCTTAGAAAGAGATAATATACACTGACCTTATTGTAGAGGTTTTTCAGAGAAGACAGGTTCATAGTACTAGCACTTAACCGGTGTGTGTATGAACGTGTGATCAAATGTATGAACGTGTGATCAAATGTATGAACGTGTATGAGGCAAAAAGAGTACATAAGTAAGGATCGTGGCAGGTGATGTTTTGTGGTTTCTGCTCTCCCCTGTAAACAATGTTTTTACACAAAGGGAGTAATCTAAGCAAAATAAACCTAAAATAAGTTAATTTGAGTTTTAATCCAATTTATTATACGAGAAATAAGTTAAGAGATAAAATGAAGACTTCCGCGGATTCACGCGCGCGCTTCCAAGGTTTCCGCGAAGCAGGGTGTCGTAATGAGTGTTAGTGGACGTTTTACGTGGAAACGGCCAAGAGTGAGCCGTCCGTGGTCGACCTAGTTCCGTCAGTATTAAACAAAAGCATGGTTACTCTACTAAGACCAGGAGCTAGGCTTCTGTTTGTAAATTGTAATTCTCAAAATGGTTTCCAACCATAGATTTTCCAACTATGCAATTCAATAAAACACACCATCAAATTAAGATTTAGTTGTTTCATTTATTTATTTGTATGATGTTCTTAATTTTAGAAATAAAACAAACGTCAATTACATTCTCGACTACATTTTTAAACGAGATTTAGTTTTCAATGAGAATATCTACTAAAGAAAACCATGGCTAATGACATAAATGAAAGTAGCTAGTAATAGGTCATTAATAAGTCATTATCGTTGCTTTAGACAAAAGTCCATAAATTCATTCAATTTTAATAAAATTTGAAATAGACTAACACCACAGCATTCATCAAATATGATATAACTAATTTATTTCAAACGAAGATTAATATTTATATTTCTAATTCTGTTATTATAATAAAGTGAGACCCGCCATTTAAATCTCCATAACTAACGACATTTCTGTTTAAATTGTAGATATTAAATTCATAAAAGGTCGTTTATAAGAATAAAAGGTATTACCGTCGAAGTCTGATTTACATTTAAGCCACGAGTTTGTATTCATTTAAATATTATAAAGTAATTAGTTTTATCATAAAGTGTCTTGCAATGATTTTAATGCTGCTACTTTAACAATCTGAATTTCTTGTTATACATAAATAATAATGTTATAGAAAGAAAAAGAAATCGAATAAAAAATTAAGAAAAAAATCGACTTATATACCTTATTATTGCTATCAGTTCAATCCTAGGAAAAACATATTATTAAAGTAAGTTCTTCAGATCTATACTCGGTTGGAGAAACAGGTCGGATTAAGGATTACTATTATGTTGTCTGTTTTTAAAAAAAACTGTAGTTCCATATGAACTTTTGTGATTAACACAGTTGTTTTTTCTCATTCAAAATAAACTACTTATACTTTTTTACTTATTCTTGAATGCAGTTGACCTAACTCCCGGCCTAACCGCAGCCCTGCACGGTGAGGTTGTCGATAATTCCACGAGCTCCTACATTACGTCGCGGAAGTACGCGATTACTTCCGCTACAGTCGGCCGCACTAATGTGTTGTCTTTTTATAACCTACGTACTTGTGGTGGGGATTCAACAAGAGGATTCACGTAACTTAACATCACAATTGAATACTTTCCTGATCAAAAATATATGATTCTATTCAGTCTGTCAGTAATTTCGATCGAAAAATATTGGATACGTGTTTTCGAAGTTATAACGCGTCAATGATCTTGAGTATTGACTTTTGACGTCATTTAGATATCAATAAAAAATGTACTGAAATGTGACGTCTTTATATTTTGTTTACGTGAAAAAAGAAAAAATATGTGTTCAATATTTTTTGGAAATCTATCTGACGGACTAATTAGGTATTTTTTTGTCAAGTACCTAATAATTATTAGTGTATATTAGTAATTGAAATACGATATAATTATGTA
The DNA here is from genome assembly GCA_949774965.1 of Diarsia brunnea. Lineage (NCBI taxonomy): Eukaryota > Metazoa > Arthropoda > Insecta > Lepidoptera > Noctuidae > Diarsia > Diarsia brunnea. Next base: position 777,149 of record OX459005.1, on the reverse strand, counting down.
TAGCATTCTGCAAGTCGTGGTTTTGCAATTTGTGGATCGAAGATTGTACTAAGGAGAAAGAAACAAGCGACGGACGCTTTACGCAAGTCACAACGCCCTAGTAACGTTGCCTTCTATTTGTGCAGCAAGTTTGGTTTCAATCAATTAAAATCAAAATATTTATTTCACATAGGGCATACTTATAACACATCGAGAAAAGGTGCTCGGCTTGGTCGTTTCTATGGAGAAGTAGCGGGAAGAAAATCCATGGTTACTCTTTTAAAATGCACTCATGCAATGCACTTATGTCCACAATTGTAGCATATTATATAACTTAATTAAAAGCTTTAATTACCAAAGATAAAACTTTAACTGCTATTTACTGCAGTGCACACTATCATCAACGTTAATTTCAACGTGCACCTACTAAAGACCGTGATACAATTTCAATGTGCGTAATTTAATCAGTTTTATTCAATAAATAATGTACAGATTGAATATACACATCGGCAGCAGCCAATTAGCGAGCTATCGGAGTGCTTCAACAAATATCAATGTACGATGAATACATTTATATTCAGATACCGTTAATTAGTCAGTATGGTTAATTAATTTTAATGCCAATGTTTCACATAATCTTCTCTTGTTTTGAGATAGGTACTAAATATCATGTAGGGGCTGTGGGTTGTTTGAAAGAGATACCGCGACCACTGACACAAAGGGCTAAGAAGGAACATGTGTGGTTTTTAGTCAGTTGAAGTCTGACACTCCCTACCGCTCTGCCCAGAGCGGGAAGAGTCATAAATATGATGATTTCGTACCCCCCAAAAAACAAAGTTACGTACTTAATATAAGTGAAACAAATTATTCCGGTCAAATGATTGGTTTTCGACTCCATATTCAATGATTGTCCTCGCTGGTCTTTTTTTTTTTGGCGGTTGGAAAATTGAAAATTTGGCGGTTCGACGGCACGGTTGGCGCAGTGGCTGAGCGATTGGACTGCTGCGCTGCGTGTCGCGGGTTCGATCCCCGCACGGAACAAAAGCTGTTTCGGGTCTGGGTGTGTTTGTGTATGTGAGTTTAAATGTTTGTAAACGCACCCACGATACAGGAGAAATTCCGAGTGTGAGGCAACGTTTTTTTTTAAAAAAAAAAAAGATCATCGAATAACCCCTCCCGCTCTTGGGCAGAGCGAAAGGGAGTGTCAGACTTCTACTGACTAAAAACCACCCATGTTCCTTCTTAGCCCTTCATGCCGAGGCCGCGGTATCTCTTTCGAATCGTTCTCGTTGGTCTGATGGTTGGTCTAATGGCCTAATGGTTGGTCGACTGCTGTACGTGAAGTCCTAGCCTTGATTATCATGTCAGATAATGTGTTATTGGGTTTTCCATCAAGAATATCTCAGCTGTACGAAGTTTGAATTTGAGCAAGGTTCTCTCAATAGGCTTCGTCTCATATTACAAGGGATTTAAAACATAATTGATTTTTTTTTCTATTTCGCGTTGAACCAACCCTTTGAGGTTTACAGGAGTGATGTTATGCATGTTTGAAAATATTGTTGAAAAGCAATGGTTTTGATACAATTATTAAATTAAATATCTGCGCAATTCGTGGAATGTCATAATGTTGTAATACTTCGGTGCAATCTAAATTCCAAGTGAACTGCATTTGGAATTTGATTAAATAAATTCCGTGACTGCGTGGGACTTGGATATTGTTGCTCAAATAATTATTGTTTCGATTGGAACTCAATGAATGCAGTGTGTAACAAACCAATAATTAAGGTAAACTATGTGAACAATTTAATCGTAGAGTTTTGTTGGGGTAAGTTGGGGACGAAACACATATTTTTTCAAGTCAGTGATTTATGATGAAAAAGAGGTGCGACCAAAAAAATTTCAGTTAAGTTTTATTTTGTAATAAAAAAAACACTTACTGCGCGTGAATTTCCCTAATCAAACAAAACAAGATCAGCACGTCTAACCCACTCAAGAGTCATTCACAATTTCTAACAGCCTCACTAACCCTGGCCTACTAACGCGACACAGAATTATAACAAAAACGAAGCAATCATTGTTTTTCCAGTGATCCCTGCAGCTGACTGTACTTGTCGCCTCACGCGATCTCAGTATTTGCGAGGTTAGTACTCTTCGCACGCTATCGACTACTACCAAGTACTATAGTTACCTACGTTAGTCTCTTGGTCGTAAACTGGACTGCTGAGCGTAAGGACTTGGGTTCGTTTTCCGGATCGGAAAGTGTTATTGGGAATAATCCCAATAAGAATAAAGAATAAGAATAATCTTGATAGGGTTTGTGATTTTAGAATTTGCTAATTGATTATTTTAGTCGATAGTCATATTTACACTGGCAACTTATATAATATTTGTATGTCATTTGTGTTCACTCTGTGGTCGGTTGACGCAAAAAGGCTGGCCTTTTTGCGTCAGACATCAGAGAACTCGCTTTTTCGCGCTCAAAAGTGGAGGGGTCAAGGCGGGCGAACGAAACGTTCGGCCGGTTGTGCAGCCTCTTCGGTTTTAGGACTCGACGCGATAAGTTGTGTTAAAGTTATATAAGACGTGTCTAGTGAATGAATGAATGAAATTAATTTATTTGCCTGAATATAGGTACATACATAATATGATGGTAAAATAATTTTAGTCTCACTATATTCGACTCATCAGTCGTGCAAATGTTTCTGGTAGGTACATGCATAACAATAACATATAAATACAAATACATTAATTGCAGTAGTCACAAACATCTTAATCATAATAATAAAATAAAATTTATGGTCTTGCTGCGTTAATATTAGTTAGGCAAATTACATTATAAAATATATTAGCTTAATTTATTAGAGTATTTCACAGTCAAGACAGTTCATCAATTTGTTGATTAGATTTTAGATACTTAATGTCAATATGTAAATAATAAGTAAAAAATTATCATGTCAAAATGTATCAAGTTATGCATCATGTTCATGTCTGTTTAAAATTTAAATAGTCGTCTATTGAATAAAAACATCTGTCACAAAGCCAATTGTTTAAAGTTCTGTTAAATTCTAAGTTATTCATTTTTCTTATTTTTACTGGTAGATAATTATAAATTTTAACCGCCATTGTGTAGCAGTTACTGTCACATAGCCTCAATCTGTTTCGAGGAACAATCAGAGGTTTTTGGACTACTTTTCTCTTAAATTGGGCCTTCTCATCCTGCTCAAAGAGTAATATATTGTTTCTAACAAATTTACTAATTTCAAAAATGTATATGGATGGAAGTGTTAGCAAACGTTTTTCGGTGAATACCGGTCGACACGAATCAGTCCATTTGAGACCAAAGATCGATCTTAAGCATTTTTTTTGGGCTATAAAAGCTCTCTGAACGTCTGTAGTATTAAGTATTGACTTTGTATGTGCAGTACAAGAACTATAAGACAGTTCCATAAATCATTGCATCGTTATTTGACTACATCCTGTTCCTGTAAGGGTTCCCCAACATTCTATTAGGAATTTCTTGTTTCAGCTCGGAAGTTGGCGTTATGACATGCCTCGGCATGTTAAGTCGTTGACCTGATCTTCCTCCAATGGTGCCGGAATACAGTCCCATCGCACTAGGAAACTGAGGGACGAGAGAGCCATCATCGGAAACAGTCAGGTGGTTTATTTTATTACTACTACACAGTAGGTACCGCTCCACATCGCGGTGCCGTCTACCTGCTGAACTGAACGCTAACATACCAGCTAATTGTACCTACATAACGCAGCCATAGCTGATTGATCTAAATTGAAGAAAGGAAAGGAAAACTATGGAGTGGAAAGTTTTTAATAACATTTTTAATCGGAATAAGACTAGGGGTGATAATTCTTCTTACACAAAAAATGTTTGAACTTTCAACACAAAATTGGAATTTGAAGCAATTATACTGCTTCAAATATTAAGTTGACTTTAAAACTCCCGCAATGAATCGCCTGCCACACAACATTAATTTATGTCAGCTTAACTCGGTTTACCAGAATTCAGTATAACTAACTTTGTGACAATCAAGAAATTATTGTATAACATTTGAATGTACGATCTTTGTTTTTGCCATGATTTCACTAAGAAATATGACACGCATTCACATCTTCATGTACTAATGTCCGTTTTCACAAACACTAAGGTACTTCAACATCATTTCAGCTGAAAGACGTCCACACCTGGACTTAGACCTTCCACAAATGTCACCACAATGACCAGTCCCTCGCGCCTCGCATCCAGCGGATCCCCGCAACCTTCACCAGGTCATATACTAAGCTACATGAGACATTTAAATTACTGCTTTGGAAATAAAATCGCAATATTGAATTCAAATCTCGACGCTAAACCGAGCACTTTAAAACAGCAACAATGCATTTTTTATTTAGATATAGTTTAATCTCACTGAAAACCGGCACTAAAGAATGGCATAGCTCTAAGCGTGGTTTATAGACTATTTCCCTTGTAAAATTAAATCATAAACCTAAATACTAATAAGGCTGACTCCTGATGAGCCAGTGTTGCCACAGTGCAGCCTCGTCGGCAGTCGTGGGGCAAACGAGTCGACTTCGTGTTAATAATGGTCGCCGGCGCCCGGCTAACTGCGTTAGTGGTGGGGCTGCCAGCGTTAGAGGCAGAATATCCCAGAATTAAGGGAAATTGATACTGACTGGATACAGCTAAAGCAAAGATTCGAACGATTCCGAAAAAAAATATGAATGTAATTCGAAATTGAAAATAAAATTTGTACGGATATTCTATACAGCAAATGTGGCTCGGGGACAAGGAAGAAAATAAACTTTGTTTGTGTAAAATATTCTTTAGAATAGAAAAATGTTAAACATTCCTGGCTTAAAACCACCAATATTATAACAAAAATGATCCTTCTTTACACAAAATTAGATTAGGGAATCTAATTTTAGCTATCCGCTAGCCGGGGGGGCTATCTAAAACTCAATGAAAGTCCAATATTTAGGGTAAAATTTTCACACTCACAACCCTATGTAGCAACTATCTTAACATTCACTTTATCTTCCCTTCCCCTCGCGCCCCTCTCCCGGTCGTATTACTGCATACAAAGTTATTACATTGCGCAATCTATTTTTCATCGCAAAATAACCGATTTGCATTTTGTTTTTCTCGTAGAACGTTTTACACTGGAAAACATGGTTTGATCAAATTGTTTGACGGAGTGGCGTTTATTAGTTCAGCGTATTATTAGACGTCGGTTTAGTAACAGGATTACGTTGTTTATGTTTCACTAACTAAGCAAAATAAAAGACTTACTATGAAAGAAAAATATAAGTAAAAATTCATAACCCTCCTTCTGGCGCATTCGGGTAAAGAAGGTGAAGTAAAAAAAACAGTGATGCTCAGATGGTTTATTCACTTATGTACAAATGTATACAGGGCAGATGTGAGTGGAACTGGGGACGTGATTACGCCCTACAAGAACTTATGCTGAAAGTTTTCCTAATAGTTTGACTTGTGTGTATGATCAGATGCATGAACGTGGACAAACCAAATGAAGTACGTGATGGTCACAACAGAAGGCCTCCTCAAGTTTCTGCCTACTCCCACGGAAATAAGGCGAGAGTCTGTTTAGGTGTGTAGGTATGCAAAGCGGTTACATTAATCAAATGAACAACACTACCTATTAACATTGTTCTTTGATCAATGTTCTACTAATACTGAACGCTTCACACAATTACGGGTCAATGCACAAAGGCCTTTACCAAAAACGGACGCAGAAACGGATACCGTAACGGCGACCGCAGAATCAATCCGTCTGCACCAAAGGTTTGCCCGACATTCATTTAATTCGGCCTGTATTTTAGAACACTTTGATGATGTTTTGATGGTGACCTGTGATGGGAATACACCAAAGTTTGAAAGTGACTATCGATCTTAGGTCCTATATAATGTCTACAATAGTAGTACGCAATGCCGACGACAATCCTACGCTATGACTACGATAGTGCTACGTTATGTCTCCGACAGTGCTACGCAATGCCTACGACAGTCGCAATCTTTAAGACAGTGCTACGCCTGCCATGAAATCGTAGCACCGCTACGCAAAGATTTTGTCCAAGACTGTTGTCGCATAAAATCGTATCTGTCCTTTTTAGACACACACAATTTATACATTATTTTTAAAAGGAACAGCAGCAACGTTCGAGTGTCTCTTACAGCTCTATTATAGTCTAAATTGAAAAGTCCGTGTGTCACGCCACGATCAGTGAACCGTGTAGCGTGCTTGGCGAACTCTCGAACGTCCTTCGACACGTGACGGCCCTCCTTACTTAGGAGGTGGTCTCAGTTGCTCCTTAGCTTTTTTTTAAATATTATTAAAATGTAACTAATTATTGTAGGAGTCAAGTGATTGACTCATGAATTGAAACATATTTGTCTCTTGTATTATTGACTAACCCATGAACCCTGTTGTTCGAAATAAATAATTATTTGTTTTTTATTAGTACAATTTATGCAAACTATACATTATTACAAGTAATCTGAAACTACATCACAAATCTCTGCTTAGCCAGGAATTTTTGCGCGATTTTTAAATATTGAAATACCTACTCTTAATTTTAGACTTACAAGCTTTAAACTAGATAGCACAATGTGTTCGTGATATCTGAAATAAATTAATTTATTTATTTCCCGATCAATGATTTTTTTTCTCTAAGACCCGTTGATAAATAATAATCAAATTTAACAAAGCGTTCATTATAACGTAGCTTTATGTATTACACAAAAATCCCAGCGGAGATGTCTTGTAGTGCTCTCGTGCCTCCACCGAGTTACCTCCACCGCTACCTCTAATCTGACACTCGGGGAGTTCGAGTTCCCTCCGCTATACATCACTATTTACCTGACTGATGATAACTAGTAATCGTGACATTGAGTTTATCATTAACACTAGTTACTTAAAACCGAGGTACCTACTTGAGTTAAATTAGTGGATGCAAATCGATTGAAATAAATTCTGTGAACATCAACTTAGTATTAAAAGTTATATAAAATGCGGTTTTGCTTCAATCAGCTGTCTTCCATAATATAATATCACAACTGTAATCCCTAAAAGATAAGGCAGAGGTGTATCTAAGTATAGTAGGTAGGTACACCAACATTTCGCCAGTTTTTTTTAAGTCCAATATAAAAGGGGGCGAGGCAATTGCCATCAACTGGGTACAATATCAGCCTTCGTGCCTGTTACTGTCAATTTCCTGATGTATAAACCCAATAACACTTTGCCCAAATCTGGAATCGAACTGAGGACCTCATGCTCAGCAGTTGGACTTGCGACCAATAGACCAACGAGGCAGTCCAGACAGCTGAAACCTAAAATACTTCAATACCTACTCGACCCAAATACAGGGTGTAAATTAACCCATCACACAGCCGTCAACCAAGCATTCTGTACATAAAACTAAGTACCGTAAAAATTTTTGCTAGGAAACGACTTTTTTTGGGGTCAAAAATCACATTTTACGGTAAAACTCAATGTAGCATTCTAAAACATTGTAAATGCTTTGAATAGTAAACGGGTCATGGAGGTAACTTAAGTAAAGTTATAATCTAAAAAACTGGTATTTACAAAATCAGCTATGAAAAATTTGGAACTTTGACCCCCGATATCTCCGTAACTAGAAGGTTCCCAGGTATGCTCTAGAACAAAAAAAATATCGCAGTGGTGGGAAGAAAAAGTGCCGTTCATTTGCGTTAAGGGTACTTTTACACCCTTTATACAGGTCCTATTATATAAGTGGTTCAGTTCGATGACCCTGAAATATGGCCACACCTTTCTGGTACACACTGTAGACCGTATAGAAAGTGCCTTATATAAAGGTAAGACTTAGTTTTCCAAAACAATCTTAATATCTTAACAAATACAGTCATGATAACATAATCTCGTTTTCAAGTTGAGTGTAAACGGGGATCAACCGATATAGGTTCAATAGACAAAAGATCTTCATTCGGTCTATATTTAGCCGATGGCCCCATTTCACGGATCACTTTGCACAAAGATTAAGAGCCGAGCCTCTACAGATTACAACGTTTTATTGGGGAGCCCTCCGAACGGATATCATCATTTTTCTTACTATTTGGATCAGATTATTTAGGGGTGTTTTTGGTCCTTTAAGAGATAAGAGAATAAAATATTAAGAGTGAATTTCTTCAATGAAACTCAATTCCAATATTTCATAGCGATGACAAACTTGACAACTCTTGAACGCCCGTTTGCGTTCAGTTTTGATGGTGAACTTAGTCCTAAACTTTTAAGTCTTCTAAACATGACTCTGTTGCACATTTTACTAACGTATTCTTGATAACCAATTATTTATTATTGTTTTCAAATGTAAATAGTTATTGAAGTCAACTTTGTCATGCTTGGGGTTTAAATACAAGAAACATCTAGTTTGTAAAAAGTAGGTAAGATTTTATGATAAACTCTAAACGAGCTACTTGTAATTTAATGACGACACGGTTGGCGAAGTGGCTGAGCGATTGGACTGCTGCGCTGCGTGTCGCGGGTTCGATTCCCACACGGAACAAATATTTGTATGACCTACAGATAGTTTTTTCGGGTCTGGGTATTTGTGTATGTGAGTTTAAATGTTTGTAAACGCACCCACGATACAGGAGAAATTCCTAGTGTGGGGCAACGTTTTCATAAAAAATAATAATAAATAATAATGGTTTGTAAGTAATGTGTTTCTCGTGAAGCTTATGTCTACTAAGAGGGCTCTTTACGCCACCCCATAAATCGAGCTGAATATTCGTTTAGGAACACACCAACCGACCTTAATCGCATCACTTTCAACCCAATATCACATTAACGAATACACGGCCAAGCACGTATCAACTAAACTGTAGCCCTTAATTAAAACGGGAGCACAGGCAAACTAGATTCATTTTAATTTAGCGCAGGCATCTAAATCACGAGTCCCCGCAATACACCGCTTGCGGTCTATCGGATAATTGTATCACCACAGATAGAGCAGTTACGACCTAATTCCATTGGGATGTTCTAAAATAGGTTTTTTCTAGGCGAAGGAGGGTTTCTTTGACTGTACATATTTCATGGGTTTGCGAGAGCAGGAATCGAACTGTTTTGGCGTTTTTCTGTAAAGGTAAATGGAATATAAAAGCAATAAGTGTAAATATACCTGACAAGAAGCCTCAAGGCACTCGTTTTGTTCTGGAACATAACTTTTTTGGGAAATTATAAAACGACTCCTTCCACTCTGGGTGGAGCAGAAGGAAGTGTCAGACTTCTACTGAAACTTCTGTGTTACCTGTCGTTATGGTTGTAAATCTACAATCTGTATGAAATTAAAAAAAATATTATTATACTGAATAAAACCCTTTCGTGTCACTTCTTACCCTGTATGTTCTGCCGCGGTAACTCTTTCGAACAAATTTCGCAACTCCTGGGAATGAAGGTTTTGAAAAAATACGAATGATTTTGAGTAACCTTCCTTTAGGGAGGAAACTCAAAAACTGCTAAAGCAAAGGTAATAAAACTGCATAATTATGGAACCAACACGCGAGCTTCCTCTACGAAGTGATAGAAAGTCAAGAAAATCGAATTAGTATTAACAGAGGAATCGGTGTACTTACAAGAAAAAGTAAAAAAGAAGATGCTGGACCTATACAATCATAACCATCTCCACTGCTGAAAAATTAATCAGTAAACCAGTAGCGCTTTTTACAAGAAAAACTTACAAACAGAGCCGTATTATTGTTTGAATCTGAATGAAACCTATAAAAAAGTAATATTCATAAAATAACAAACACATTTCCACCGTTCAATCCTTTCTTCCGAATGAACATAAAATCACTGCTAATTATGATTCAATTTAATGGCATGTTTGTTAATAAACCAATCTCTAGGAATGCTGTGTTAATAAAAATGCAGCAAAAATAGCAGACTATTGTAAAACATTGAAAAGATATGAAATCATATTTTCTAGAGAATTTAAAATAGTCGGGAGAGCTTTTTATTTTCGCTGTTTTATGAATAAGTCAACAGTGAGCTATCCGGTAACAGTTTATTTTTGATTGCTGTAACTTACAAAAGTTTATTTATTTCTGTACACAAAACTATATTATAGGACATTACAGAATAAAAGAACACAAAAGTACTGCTTATTTCATAAGCGCAGACCTGCGAGCTCGTAGTATAGAAAAGTATTAGAAATTATGATAAGGATGATGGTGGTTTATTATTGTTTTAAAATTTTACTATTGCCGTGTTTTTTGTACCTGGAATACTTCGAAAAGATTTTAAATTGGGTAATAAGAATAGAGAGAAAACAGTCTATGTCCAAGAATACATCTACCTGAGCCAAATCTCCTTCCAGGCAAGACAAGACAAAGAACTTGCAAGAGGCACGGAAAATGCTTAAGAGAGCTTCTGGTCTTAGAGTTCTTTAACTAACATCCAGTAATCCAAACTCAATGTTTGCCAACTTACTGAACTTATTGATCGAATAAGGAACAGTACACTGCACTCCAGAACTCAAACTACTGATGTACCTCAAAAAGCTGCAAAACTAAAATGGTACCAAGCAGGCCATGTCTGCCGGGGTTTGTATGAATCACAAAGTTATATGTGCGGTTTTTTAAATGTGCTATATCTCAAAAACTATTTATTTGTTCAAATAAATTTTGGTTGAAAGTTTTTATTGTGATCTACAGCATACATTTTTTTTTAGTTTTTTCACTCTCTTAGTTTAAAAGTTAGAGGGGGTACTTTTCGAAAGTGGCTTTGAGAAAAAATGGTTTTAGGAACCTCAATGTCATTTTTTAAGACCTGTCTATAAACACGCCACACGTATAGGTTTGATGAAAAAAGTTTTTTTTACTTTTAGTTCCATGTAAAAGGAGACCCCCCTTAATCTTTTATTTTTGTATGAAAATCTTAAAGCGGTTTACAGAATACATCTACGTACCAAGTTTCAACTGTGTAGTCTTAATAGTTTCCGAATAACGTGGCTTTGACATACGGACGGACAGACAGACAGACAGACATGACGACTCTATAAGGTTTCCATTTTTTGCCATTCGGCTACGGAACCCTAAAAATAAAGCTTGAGTTATTTAAAACATCTAGCACCGTCCTGACAATATTGTGGAGTTTTTTACGTGAAAGAATTTTTGAAATCGTATGTATTGTTACGGAGATTGCCTCTGCATCAAAACTTTACTATAATATGGTTGTAGATAGCAATAATAAATAATTAAAATTATAGGATCAGAAAAGCCCTCCCATAACTGTCAGATCACGGCTTAACAAAAAAAATATCGACGAAATAAACTAATAACCATTTCTCTCGTACATTACCCCTCCAAAAGCTTTATATTACGTAAAAGTGGAACAGTTCAGTGCTATCAACCTATTGATTCCCCATAAGTCGGCCGTTTACGGAGATCTTGGGAACCATCCAGATCGTTTCCTAGATATTCGAGACGGAGAGGAGAATTTATTTCACTACGCACAGATTATGTAGAGGCGAAATGTATTTTTATATGGATCTTGATATATATAGGTACGCAGTTTTTTTATATACGCGAGATACTATAAAATATTTCAAAACACACTGGCGTAGATTCATTACTTCCCGACTATAAAGCAATTAGGCATACTATAGATACAAACAAAACGTCAAAATCTCTTTATAAATAACGAATGTATGCACGAGATGAAAATTCTGTTGACCTCCTATTCCGCAACCCTTATAAAATTCTAGAATTTATTTTTTTTTGGGAGGTGGGAAATCATCAAATAACCCCGCTTTTGGGCAGAGCGAAAAGGAGTGTCAGACTTCTACTGACTAAAAACCACCCATGTTCCTTCTTAGCCCTTTACGTCGAGGCCGCGGTATATCTTGCGAACAACCCGCAGCCCCGACGGGGAAAGTTCTACACCTTAACCAAACTTTCAGTAAACCACATTGCAAGTGTAAGGTACTGCCAAAACCCAAATAGGTCTTCGTTTTAGTAGTGATACCTGCTTTGGAGTTATTTGTCCATTCTTCTTCATCCGAAAATATCTTATGGAATGGGCAACTTCAATCAAAAAGGAAAAAAAGGTGATAAAAATACCTTCTGTGATAAATAAAAAATTCAAAGCTACGTTCCCAAGGTCATCAATATAAGTGAAAAGAAACACACCCCAAGGTCACGAACAAATCGCGTTCCTAAACAAGGTTAATACTAAGAATCAATATCATAAATCCACACAGTACAGGTATAAGTAGAGAATTCGCTCGAAGGAGATCTTATAAAATATTTAAGGAGACCCTCCGCCGTCGAGCGTGAGGAGAAGTTTATTACGCTTTCTAACCATTTTATGGAATGTTATATGTTTTGTTTTTATTGTTCTGCTGTTATTTGATTGAATGTTTATGTGCTGCGTGGTTGGATGAGAATGGGACACGTTTACTTGAAATTATGGAGGGGTTACGAGAAAGTTTAATCGTAAGTATAATTTAAGACTTCAAAATGTCACTGTCCCGATTAACCTATCGAAAAACGAAGGCAAAGCAGAAAGAAATAATGCAAAAAACTTTCGCCATGTTTGCAGTTGCAAATCCAGACGGTATTTCACGTTTATTAAACACGGAGCTCCAAAAATAACACAAACGCAATCACGCAACAACAGCGCACGACTAAATAAAGCGCGCTCTAAAAAGCAAAAATGTAAAATCTTAAGCATTTTTAAAGTTCACAAAAGAACGGAGGCGGGGGAACGAATAAATCTTCCAGCGCTGCACCGCTAACTTGATTTAGCACTGGATCCTACAAGCGTTATAAGAATTTTCCGCACGCGCTCCAGCGAAAGCGATTAACGCTGCAAGCGCTTCACGGTGGAGAAATTGAATTTTGGTGTGGCGTTATACTGTGGTTCTAAGAGAAATGTTGCCTTGTTTATTAGTGGCTTGCTTTTATTTTGTTTTAGAAAAAGGAAAGGAAATGCATTATTATTAAAACAACAGCTGATGTTTTCATAATTAAGAGCTGAAAATATTAGTTTTTGGTTAAAGAATGTTAATTACAATGATGATGTTTATGAAACTCTTAATGGTTCTTGTATTACTAGGTAAGATATTCTTTAATTAACGGCGTACCATATGCTCAAAAAGGTTATCCTATTGTTGAATGATTCAATCATGTTTCTAATATTGTTGTGATACCTAATATAAATAAATTTTATTTAATGTTTCTTAAATAACCAAGAACACAGCAACTATGTTGTGACATCCATCGACCAACACCATGTCCACGTGGTGCCTCATGCTTATTCCCTTTCACTGAGAGCCATGATGTTACAACCGTGCTATAAACCAAATGTTAGCGGGTCACTCCTAGTGTGTCTCCAGCCTGTTCTATCTGAAGTGTGAAGGAGTGCAGCCGTGAAAGTTGGTTGTCGCCGAACGACTGCGCCGGTTGGAGCGTCGGGAGAACCTTTGATTACGTCACAATGGACTTACCTGATCACTGGACTTTTGTGATTGTCTGTTTGAGAATGTTGGATGAGATGCTATTCGTAAATAGAGCTTGGGATTGTAGATTTATTGAAAAGTTTAGGTAGAAGTTAAGCGTAAATTAATACATACTCAAAGAATTTCAGCTCACACGAAATACTGGATGGGCCAAATATTGACGTCATAAATAATTTTGTTTTCTGATAACTCGAAAATTATTAATAATCATGGGAAATGCATGGGTACCAAAAGTTTTTTTAATGACGTAACTATTTGAACCGAACACTTTATAAACGTCATAGCAGAAGAATCTCATGGTTTCTATTGGCGCTAGACCTTCCGCTAGTCTTGTTCAAATTTAGCTCAAATAATGACTGTAGAAGGTAAGTTCAGGATTAATCTACTAACACGGGTCTAAAATTAAATAACATCCGTATTAAGGGTCATAAGCTTTTACGTTTACAGTTTACAGCCCAATAACTTCACATAAATATTTATTTAACACCCGGAAGTTTTGTTACACTCACTATATTAATGAATCCATTGTTTTCAAGGAAACGGTTCTAAGGACCATAATATATCGTTGTTGCGGAAAGCAGGACCATTACAGCTACGTCCATTCATAAACACGTCAGGTTTGCGGTGCGATGGAGCTATAAATAGTGCTGAGACGGTTACGTGTGTTTCGGGATTGTTATGGGCTTGTATGGCGACTTTAACTGTAGTTTTGAACCCCGATGTGTATGGGACGATTGATGTTTATGTGGTTTAATTGAGTAAATAAACGGCCTACTGGAAGTGTATTTCAAACTTCAATCTTGTTGCTACGGATTTAAGTTTTAATCACAAACGTATACCGTACAACAGTATTATTAAACCCTGTTCGTATAGCTTTAGTTGTATTTTATCAGAGATAAAAGAGGTAACATTACGTTTGTTGTCCACGAAAGGTTGGGCAGAGGTGGACCTATATACATTGTACACCTTCATTCTATGGTTACTATTTATAAGTACGATGGAAGAGAGCCTAAGATTAACCTGGCTAAAATCTCCGGGTTATTACTGAAAAATTAAGAAAATCTTCAAAATCCAGCTGACATAGCCTACAACATTTAGTATGATCGATTATGTTGTTCGTTCTCTGAATAAAAAAGCGGTGGTTATAAATCCACCGGTAAAGCCAGGTTGACAAATATGATTGATATCGTAACCATCGACCATCAGAGCGGAATGGACACGATTCGGTTTTATTTTATCAGTGATTCGTGTTTGTCTTATTTGACATGACGAAAAGATTTTTCTGTTTATTTAATCTATTTCATGCAAATGAAGATTCTTGGTCTAATGTTATAAATGCGATAGTAACTCAGTCTACCCGTCTGATATCTTTCAGCGGCTTATCAGTTGAATGAATTTAGATAAAAGGCACACGTGTAGGCTTTGACTTAATTTTTTGACATTGTTGATAGTGGTTTGTTAGTATATTTTCCTTATAATATGTTAGTACTTTTGTTAATCTTCTTTGTTTGGAATATGGACCCCTTTTTGGGTAAAGGCCTCCTCCAGCTTCTTCCACACGACCCTGTCCTTGCCCAGGTCTAACCAATTGTTAATGGGACATTACGGTAGTCAAACAAATACGTCTTCGTGGAAGCCTGAAGCGGAGAGGCACTTTTGATGAAATAATAATAGCTTCAGAGATCGATTTTCCAGGATCCAGACAATCAATTACATACCGAAATAAACCTTTTGTCCCAGCTGTCATTTCATCTTTGATAGTTGTTACAAATAGTCAGTAGATAGTGTGACAACCAGGGTTACCATAGGGTGTCGTGTATTATATATGGATCATTCCCACTAGTTCTACTACACAGTCGTACTATAGAACTAGTGGGTTTTTTTCCCACTAGTTCTACAATTCAAGGTGGTACGAAATCGTAGAACTAGTGAGAAAAAAATTCTCACTAGTTCTACTAGACCTATTATACAATTTATAGTAGAACTAATGGGACTTTTCGTTCCCACTAGTTCTACGATTATAAGGGTGTTACAAAATCGTAAAACCAGCGCGCAGCGGGACTAAAGATTCTCAGTTTAGGGTACAACTACGGCATAAACTACCAGGAGAATAGAAGTAGGCAAGACTAACTGGGTTGTAGAGGTCATTTGCTCCATGTAAAATGCTGGTACTAAGTTGCATCCAGTAAGACTGGAAATTGACCCGAACATAGTTGTGAAAAGGATAGGCAGATGATGATGACGTCCTTGCCACAGGTAAGACTTTTTGCATTTTTTTAATAAATGCACAAACAAAATAATCATGGATCTATAATAAATACAAAACCATGAATTTAACGTTTGAAACAGTACAAAAGTCAACACAAATAAGGGAAATAAACATAGTTTGTACGATAAAGAAGAAACTTCTTTGTCGCTCAAGATCCGTTCAAAGATTGTCTGAATTGAAAGTCACAGAATGGTTTGAAATACACGATTTCTTTTCAAAAGATTGAGTATTGGCAAACGAAACAGTTTCCTTTTCTTCCAGTATTCAAAGTAAGTATGTAGTTATGTACCAATTCATAACAATACCAGTATAACACTGAAAGATTAGGCAGACATGTACCTATAGTATACAACATATAATTCGATATTTTTAAGGTTTACTGATGATATTGGGGCAAGTCTATTCACCCAGGCAGCTACTAAGACGTCCCGAATGGAAAAACCCAATAACACTTTGACGGACCTAGCAAAACCTCACGCTATGAACTAGTACACGTGACCCCTAGACCAACAAAGTATTAATGTTATTACTTTTTCATGAAAACGATTCGTAAATCGTCTGATGTTGAAATGGTTACAGGGGACAATAAATATGAGTGTCTGTCAATATTGTTGTGTAAACTGTACCGAGTTAGATTGATTGCTTTGTTAGTTCATATTATCGACGGATTGTGACAGGTCAAATATGGTTTCATTCAATAAAATGTTACACAGTAAATACTCTTTATTTATTTTCATACATCATCGAGTTTTTTTACGGTTAAATGCAACTGCTGGATTGAATTGTTTTTACAAAAAAGGCAATGTTCACAACGTATGGTAATAATATACAATTCAATTGTTTATTATGTATATAACACCTGAAACAATGGACAGTAATACAAATACAAAAGCTTTTCTCTATACTTTTAAAAACAGAAACCACTTCATTCATATTTCATTTCCATAAAATATGAAAGCTGGCGTGGGATCGAATGTAATGATGAATGTTTTCTGATATTCCTGTATTGGAGTATCCTGTTCAGCAGTGGTTCCCAACCTTTTATGTTATGAACACGTACATTCGTTCATGGACTACTTTAATTTGCACGGGCCATAAGCTACACGAAAAATTAACCTAAAAAAAATTCCTTGCATGACTTCTGTAAAATAATTTCTTTCTCACTTTCTTTAGAGTACTTATATTTTATTCTTGAAAACTATTGGTTTATTACCCAGAAAATAAAAACTTGGTAGCATCAATGAGATTTATTGCTGCTTCTTCTGTACAAGTTTTATATAAAATAAAAACATTTTAGAACTTTTCCGGGTCATGTTTATTTTAGTTCTTCCAGACCTACCTTGAAAACCAATGCTCTAAATAAATGTGGAACCCAGGATTTAAAATAAAGCTTTATTATTTTGTCGGTCCTTTTTGTTGTTTTTAAATTTAAAACGCGGTTGACGTAAAATTGGGTTGTGTTTTTATTTCAATTTCAGTCCGGATTTACCTACGTTATGAAATCTAGGTTTGTTTTGATAAATACGACGTAATGCTTGTTTATGGTTCTTTGGCACAGGAAATTAAAATGGCGGTTTTGTAACGAGTGTCACAAGAGTATTATTATAAAATGTAGGAACTCTTCGAAGTGAGAAATACGCCGTATTTTATAAGATAGTGGGTTGGCTACTGGGTGGAATGATGAATGAAAGAAAACACTTTGCACTAATTCCATGCATAATGAAACAAGTGCAAGAGGCATCTGACAAGTTATTTCTTTAGTCCTGGACCTACCACCTGCCAAGCCTTGCGTAAAATTTAAATAAATAAGATTTGGGTTGGCTTTAGCTAACTGCCTAAATCTATAAATGAGGGAAACCTTATTTCTGCCGTATGCTCCAATCACCACTTAGTGGGTTATAAAAGGCATTAATTGTCCCACTCTTTTAGGTAAAATTTTCATACAAGAGGGTAAGTTACAATTGTAAAATAACATCCTAATCCAGTACTGATAACAAGAACATCATGACAATAAAAAAACCCAGTCAACATGAAATCACTCTTAAAAACCAAATGGTCCTTCTTTATACCAGACAATTATTATAATAAAAAGCCGCCACTATAATAAGTACATGCAACATTACTCGATCCCCCAAATGCCTGACTTACGGCGGCAATAAAGAGGCTTGTAAAAATAATGTGCTCGTTCCACTGACACACGTTTTACAGTGACGAGGATGACTAAGATTTTGTATGATATAGTGCTCCCAACGATTTGCATCAAGACAGAAGGTCTAGTGGTCGCAGGCATTAATGCTGGTTCAGGCGGGTTTTGGTTTTGATTTCAAGAACGAGAAGTGGATTTTTCCATCAAAATTTGTTTTAGTAGCAGTTTGCTGTTTGAATTCGTGCCTAGTTAATGGGGTTAGGCTTAGAGATGTAATTTGAAAAAAAAAACTAATGTTTTTTTTCAAAATCTTAATAAAAACTTGGCATCGTCGTTTTTTTTCTACATTTGGTTTTTTTTTTCAGAAAAAGAGAAACATAATAACTAAAATGAAATAAAACACTTTTGATAGTTTTGTTTTTAATTCAAGAAAAACGAACCCTCACTGTCTCAAAATTTGCAGACTGCACGCAATTCAACCAAAAGAGAATCAGGGACTTCCCCGTCCGTAAATGTAAAACTTCAGTGGGTGTTACCAATTAATTTAAAACATTAAAATAAACAAATGGTATTTTCTTATTAAACAAACAAAAATGTGATATCAACTCATAAACGATAACCACCTTACCATATTTTTTTTCCATGTTTTTTTTAACGTTTTTTATCATCTCCGAAAAAAAATTGTTGTTTTACAACTCTAGATAGGCTCATCCACTGTCACATACGATTACAAAGTACTTGTGACAAGGGAGGAGGAGAGTGTAGGTGGTACAAGTCACCTCTGTCTAAATTTTAGGGACAACAAACGTAGTTTTGAGACTGATATACGTATTGTATCGGCAAAGTTGACTGAAACTCCATATGATAAAGTAGTTCTGACAATTTGCACTACAACAGTATTCATGATTATATTTATAGGATTTAGCAGTTTTGTTTCGACAGTGTGGTACAAGGGTATTCTGAAAACTTTTTGAACTTTCAAGGCAGGGCAATCATCGTGTAAATATAGAAAACAAGGTACGTAGGTACTCGTAAAGGCAGATGCGTTCCTTTAATTTCCTACATAGGAATTACAAAACATTCATACATGCATATTAATTATGGTATTAGTTACATCATCAGCCAAACTTTTTCCCAACAGTGATACTGTATACCACTATTTTACACGATGCAACTGCCAATTCTATCAGTAACTAGGTAAAACAATATCCTTTCGTTTACCAACTCCGCTTAGCTCACTCTTAAGTGGATGTCGAGCTTTTGGACTTCTAAATACATATCGACAAAAAGCCAGGACAAATTGTTTGCTCTACTTTCCTGCGACGGTGTCATGGGAGGTCTCATTTTGTATTGAACGGCTGTGGAACCCACATAAACGAATGGTGAAATTTAATCCTAAGTATTAAACAGAATGTTCATACTATGGATCGATTCATTTTATGATCAAGCGGCCACTGGCACTGACACTGGTAGCAAATTGTGTTCGCTTTGTAATTGTACCAGGTAGTGTGTGGGCGATGCAGTCATCTCCAGCTACGGTTTACGATTAAATAATTTATGAACTAGTAGTGTATTAGTTGAAATAACATGTTTTCCCCTAAGGCTTCGCAGATGTGACCTATACACCCACATTTATACAGAAATGTTTAAGTTCCATGTTTTAAATCGAGTTTAAATTTAGATTAAGAGTTGCTACTGCGAAATTACTGACGGAAAATCCCAACTACATTTTTCCCGACTTAGGAATCGTACCCAGGATCTTATGTTCCCCCTCGGGGCTGCGGGTTGTTCGCAAGAGATACCGCGGCCTCGACATGAAGGGCTAAGAAGGAACATGGGTGGTTTTTAGTCAGTAGAAGTCTGACACTGACACACGCCAAAAAAATTAAATTATCTCATGGTCAGCTACAGTCCTTGTGATCACTGGACAGAGAGGCAGTAATAATAATTAATTAATCTATATATATCTATCTATATCTATATCTTATTCTATACATATAATAAATCTGTAGAGAAATCGTTTTTGTACATCGAAAATATTTAAAAAAAAAATTGTCAGGGTATTAAAGTATAACCAACAGAACACATTTCCAGCATTTTTGGAATTTTTGTCTGTTTGTCTGTTTATCTGTTTGTCTGTTTCGATGACTAAGCATCACGTCAAATTTACGAAACGAATGTAGGTAACTTTTATACATAAATATTGTGCGTGACTTGGGCTATTACTTAGTCTTTGTTTCATCGTAATCGGTGCTCTCTATCAAAAGATATATGAATTTATAGTTTTCAAGAAGAACTTATCGTTATGGTCAAGAATGAGACAAGCAACGACATCTATTGAACGAATATGGTACTGGTACTTATTACTAAATGCCTTCACAAGATAACTTTAAAAAAGTTATGATAGCAAAAGGTACGTAGATATAAGTCTAAATGACGCTGCTTTCAAAATCTACATAGCCTAAACCTTATAGTGTTTGATCGCTCTTTTTTAGCCGTTTATCTTCGTCTTCGACAGATGGCGTTATTCATTTGATGTCATTTTCTGAACCGCGATGATAGTAAACATACACACATTATGTTTCGTGAATAGTCAACAAATAAAAATTTACCAATTACACAGTATTAAAATACTATTTTTTTTAAACTAAATTAAAATTAGATAAAACCCACGACATATTTTTTTATGTACCGTGTGGGAATCGAACCTGCGACACGCAGTGCTACTGTTAATCGTCTAGCCATTGCGCCAACCATGTCGTCATATAGATGTGGTGTGTTGTTAGCCCTATGTGTCGAGGCCGCGGTATCTCTTTCGAACAGCCCGCAGCCCCAACGGGCGTCGGTCCTTGGGGGCCCCTTTAATGTTGCTGACATCTCTTTGAGTCGCGCGTGGAACACGAACGCGCCTCCATCGTCATAGGACGGACGAACGATTAACTAGCCCGTTACTCACCGTTCACAGGCCTGCGCCTACGGTGGCCGGAAGCCATCACGTGGCCCCCGATGCCCGGAGCGGAAGAAAGTGTCAGACTTCTACTGACTAAAAACCACCCACGTTCCTTATTAGCCCTTTGTGTTTCGGGGCCGTGGTATCTCTTGCGGACAACCCTCAGCCCCGGCAGACGTCGCGTCGGTCCTTGGGGGCCCCTTAATTGTTGCTGACATATCTTTGAGGCGCGCGTGGAACACGAACGCGCCAACGACAATCTGTCTGCCTGTCGACTATAATGTACCTGTTTCAAATTTCTTCAAGATCCGTTCGGCCGTTCTGACGTGGTTGATTAACAAACACCCATCCATCTAAACTTTAGTATGAGACATAGTCAGTACTTTGCATTACTCTCTTCTTATTTTCTACAGCGTCAGAAGTTAACGCAGGGCAATGATTAAATGTACTTTTATCTAAGCGACGCATTTTAGTTTCCGATAAGCACGCGAACGAAGTCGCGGGCACAGCTAGTTCACTAATAAATTGTAGTCATTACTACATTGATGTGCAATAATAGCTAAACTAAATTAGGTATACGGAGTATCAACATAGACCCCATCAACAGACCTCCCATAACAGTCTAGTCGTAATCAAAACGGACAAATCCGAAACATAACGGCTTGTACATCATAAAGTACAAGCAGATTACTCAATCCCCACAAATGGCTGACTTATGAGGGCAGTAAATGTCCTCGCAAGTGCCATACGTTTTACAGCATCGTGTGAAAGTACTATACACACACACAGTGGTACACGGTGATGTAGCGGTGTGGCGGTCTGTACTCGAGGGGAATTTATAATGTAGAACATAGTTAGGACACGGTGAGAGACTTTTATTAGGTTTTGAGTTTTTTGTCTTTGTTTTTGTATTTACAAACGTACGTATTCTGTCGATTGTTCATAGTTGCCTAAGTAGCATGTGAGCGGTATATATGTGACAAAATATATTTGAGATCAGCAGATAACTGATACTTATTAACGCGTCTTATGAAGTATCTTTCTAGAACGGATGGTTGTTTTCAGTAAAAATAGCCTTAAGCTTGAAATAATATTAATTATTGCAATAAAAAAGTTAGCCAACCACATTTTCAACATAAAAGTCTGCTGTCAAACAAAATAACAGTATCTATAAATAATTCGCGGCTCACTATAAACATTTTACGCTTACGTGAAACTAACAGCAATAAAATATTTATGATGCTTCTGATTTGCATTTCAAATGAATATTATAATAGCAAACATGTCATTTAAAAGAATGAATAAATCATTTGGATTATAATATTAAAATTATGGTGGTACTTGCTAAATAATAATTTTACGCTGTACATACATTGTGTCCCGTTTTATTTGCTGAAAGATATAACTTTCACCTTCTTTTATTCGGGACTTAAAGATAACTAATAAAATGTCGTTGCACTATTTGGTCGCACCAAGCCTATCAAGGAAAACAGGCATAAAGTAATAACATAACAAAAAAACCACGCCCTTTTATCACGGGGGTAGGCAGAAAGCACAGACCCCGACCTCCTACGATACTTATATACCTACTCCTTTTGCCTCGTCCACATTCATACGTATGGTCACACAAATGCTTGTTACGTACGATTGCTATGCACCTGTCCTTTCTGAAGTAACTCACCTTTAAGGGAAAACAGTTATCAATTAAAAGAGTCACAATAAGAGAAATATATTTAGATATAACCTTCCCCGACCACATATTATCAGTAAAGTATGAAGCAACGCAATCACTTTAACTCGTCTGATCACTGGGCAGACTAACCCCTGAATAAAACATGGCCGCCACTGGAGTAAATGAACCTGTCGTAAAACATGAGGAATATGTCGTCGCCGCCATTAAATGGTGTGTTGTGTTTATAAATGATAGGTCGCAGTGGATATTGAGTGTTGGAGGTTGTGTAGGGTTCATAATTTAGCATGGTGTTATGGCTTGAAAACATGAATATGAGATGAAAACAAATTAGTTTTTTTTATAAAATATAACTGTTTCTATTAGCACCAATATTGCGATCCCGGCGATTAAGCAAACACTCTCATCTTAACATGACGTAGGATGTTGAACCTCGTTATTGATTTTAGGATTAGAAATCATCAAATGAGTCCTCCCGCTTTGGGTGACACAGACGGGAGTGTCAGACACTAACTGACTAAAATTCATCCGTATTCCTCATAATGCCCTTTGCGTTACAGGGCCAGGGTGACTCTATCGAACAGATTCCGCCACTCTGGCAGGCACTAGACCTAGCGGGCCCGGTCTTCATGCTCACATCTCTATAGATTTGGCACAGTTAAAAGAAATTGTAGGGTAAGTGGCGACATTATAAAAAAAGGCTATTTAAAAGTAATTATTGAGTTAAAACTGGAAAAAAAAAATAAAAAACTAAAAAACTAAACTTCTCAATTCTGATATCCAGTCTTACCAAAGAGTATCGTATTACCTAGTATTAACTGGGTTGTGGAGGTCAGATAGGCAGTCGCTCCATGTAAAATACTGGTATTCAGCTGCATCCGGTTAGACTGGAAGCTGACCCCAACATAGTTGGGAAAAAGGCTAGGCAGATGATGATATTGAGTTAAAACTGGGTTATCACTCACCATGTAGATACAATCTTTAGTGGTCAACATACATTAATCGAATAGAGTACAAGTTATTTCTATATGAGGTGACCTTAGCTAACAGGTACGAAAATATAAAATCTTCGGTGAAATTCTAAAAAAGACAATAAAGAGGTTTTCGTTAACATGATTTGCATTACTAAAAGTACCATTTCAAAGGCTTAACAATGAACTTATGACAAACAATTACCCTAAAAAGTGTTATAAAAGTTTTCGTAAGACCAAAAAATACGGTTATTTTTATAAGCTTCAAAGACATTTTACAGTCTCTACTGTGCGAGATAAGATATCGGCCCTCAGAGAGTGCGAAAAATATACTAGACCCTCTTCAGAAAATAAAGGCATTTTACGGTTAAAATAAAAAGGGCTTGATAACGAAGGCTGAAGAAATATTGAACCAAATAGAAGTTTCAGTCTTCTTTCATCTTTAACATAAGAACGTTAAAAATATGTGAGTGCCTATTAATTATTTCTATTCTTCATATTTTTGTGAAAAAATACAAGCAGTTATTACAAAGCCCTCATTATCAGTACATTCAACGTATAACTAGGTATAAGTATTAACTCTTCGGTAAAATGTTTTTCGTGATCTTTAAAAAGACTTTTTAAAGGTCACGAAATACATTTCGGGAAAAGTTTTTCCCGATTATCGGGATAAAAACACTTTCAAAATTATTTCTATCTAGGTATAAAGTCTTCTCAAAAGAACACATAAAGAAGCAGCTTAAAAAACAAATAAATAATCATCTCTTTTTAAAAACTAGACTAAAACCAATAGCGCAAACTATTCATCCCAGAATCACGAATTTTTACTTTCAATAACAAGTTGATAGCACAATATTTGCCACAAACTCGTGCCGAGGTGACGACTATTTCAAACTCGTGCTCGTACAGTCATGAGCACCATTATATATGATTTAGATTAGTGAAACGACATATCACTGACGATGACCATGTGTTGTCATATCACTAGATAGTTTTAGTAAGAAGACGTAATTAACAAGAAAATTCGACATCTACCGGAATTTTGTGAAATCCCTGATATCATCATTTCTCTGCGACATATACACTGACCTATATTGAAAAGTTGGCATAACCATTGAACTTTGAGATAAGACTGATTACATAACAATATAAATTTCTGAAATGGTTCTAACAATATGAATTTGCAATCAATATAGCTGCAGAAAAAATAACAACAAACAATGACTATAAAAAGTTTATTTCGGAACAATAACGTACAAACAAGTAAAATGATGAAAGCTGTAAAAGTACAAAACTACGACGCCCTTCTCCAGAATGAAAATGGCTTATATAAGTTATCATTTTTTTTTTTCAGGTTATTTTGACTCACTGCAAAACAAGAGCCTCCTTTCCTTTCTAATTAGAGTTATTGTTTATAGTATGCATAGTTTTCTGCCTATAGGTGTCAAACTCGACTAGATGTAGCTGCATACCTAGCCTAGTGGATACATATTGGTGCTCCTAACTGTACCAGGTCTCGTTTGTGCGAACCGACGGGCACGGAAATAGTTCTATTTGTCAGCTATCGAGTTATGGCGCATGCCGCAATCTTCCATCTTTAGGATGCTTTTGATTTTTATGCCGGAAATATTGCAGTTTACACGTGTAAAATGTTTTTGAGACATGTTTTGAGGTTAGCGTGGAAAAACCTGGGTTTGGTGATTTTTTGCAAAGAATAATAGACCGAATAGTTGTTTATGATTTCCATGCAAACGTCACAGAAGTCACGATTCGTAAGGCCTGTGTGATAACAGTTAAAATCGTTTCTCTGGGACTTCATTGTCTTGGCGCTATTCTTGTAGTCGCCACTGTTGATTCTGGCTTACAGGAGTTACAGTGGTTTGGGATTAGTGTATTATTATTGTCCCAAAAAAAAAGAAAGGCCCGTCCATCCTGTGACGAGCCCGTGTCGCTGCGCTTTCGTGTTCCACGCGCCCCTCAAAGAGATGTCAGCAACATTGCAGGGGTCCGCAGTGGCCGACGCCTGCCGAGGCTCCAGGTTGTTCGAAAGAGATACCGCGACGTCGAACACAAAGGGCTAAGAATGAACACGAGTGGTTTTTAGTCAGTAGAATTCTGTCAGTCCCTACCGCTCAAAAAAATATTTACGATTCAGTAAATTGAGATGAGGTAGTTATCGAAAAAGTAGTTTTTTCAAGACTTCATTGTTAAAAACAAATGCCATAAAATCAATTAAGTATACGAAGTTTAATGGGTTTGGGATCATTTAGATCATTCGTAGAATTAATTTCTTTCAAAGATTGTCCAGTGTAATAATTGTTTTCTCTTCAAATTACCTACCTTAAATTATAAGCAAATATGCTCCATAGACCGATCTACCATTTACACAAATAACGCTACGAAATGGAACACTACTTAGAGCTAAAAGCTTCTCTCAAAACTATTACGAAAACAGTCTTCAACTTCAAGTAAGTCCAACTGTTACTAAAACAAATCCGAGACAGTCCTCAGTCCTACCTAATAACATTAATGGGAGAGGATTGTCAACAAGTTGATAGCAGTGCAAGTTCTGCAAGGCTGCAGAGCTGCGAGGCTGCAGAGCTCCAACTCAATTCAAATGAAACTATCGCTAAGATGAACCACTTACAAGATTAAAAGAGAATACTCGGAGACGTGACGGTATTTTCTTTTTTGTTTCAGCACTTGCATAAAAGCGAGGGAATTAAATTCTGGACTTGTATTTTAGTACGTTTTAGTTTATTCTGTTGTGTATTATTTTTGCTTTTAAGTGGTTGTTGGCTTAACATTGGGAAAATAGAATATTACTTGGGAGGAACGAATATACTCACATCCGGCGTACGTGTGTGACCACAGTCATGTATGAACGTGGAGTTTGATGAGAGCGTTTGTAAGAATCGCTACCAGGTGACATTCTATCGTGTCTGCTGATCCCCATGTGAGGGTCTGCAAAACATATTTTAAACATAATTTTTGTCTCTTAGTTAAGTCAAAAATAAACAAATTATTTAACATCTACTTATATCAGGTATGTATTTATCATGAATCAACTACTTTATTTATTTACGACTCCGTCTATCATCTCTTGGTACGTATTGTTGTGTTTTTAAAATAAAAGTAGAAATCACCACAAGAAAAATTTAATTAGATAAAATATATAATATTGAGAACCTTAAAAATAAAGTAGATAAAAAATTAACTTAAAATTATATAATTATTGAGATTAAAATTTTAAAAAGAGATTCACTGTGAAATAATTATATTTTTTAATTATGTGACCCTTGGCTGAAGCTTCATCCGAGGTATGATTGATTTTTAATGTAAAATTTAACACAGTTTCTTTAATTCAACAACAATAAAATTTATAATTTAACCTAGACTTAATATTAACTAAAATTATTAGACGAAATCCTTTGAAGCTTTCAGATCTTTTCTCATGATAAATTTCATGCGCTGTTGGTATCACTATATGTAAAGTTAAAAGTAGGATCAGGACCCAAGATAGGCGCTATTCGCTGGAGTTTTCTCACACGTAGAAAAGCAAATATTTAGATTACGCTCCACAAAAAGTGGGCTCAGGACCCAAAACAGGCGTTATTCGCTGGAGTTTTCTCACACGTAGAAAGAAATAATTAGATGACGCTCCATAAAAAGTGGAGACGACTCTTCAAGATCAAAAAAAGGTGAAAATCTCAGCAAACCTTGATGAAGTACATACTAAGTCGGGTAGGACTTCGGGGTAACGGAAGAGGGCCAAATAGCCCTCTGTGACTGGTTAGTACCAGAGAAGATAAAAATAGGAAATTTTCCAAAACAGGATCACAGGTAGAAAAATATAACACTGATAGATAAATCAGGACAAAATAGATTTCACTCGGACAAAATTTTAAATAATCAATCAAATTAACTTTATAACGATCATCAGTTCGTATCTCACAGGCGAATGACAAAACAAATTGGCAAGGGATGTCACAAATTTTTACTTTTATTCTTATTTTAAAAAATCATGACGCCAAGTAGAAAAATAAATAAAAGGAAGGTCCAATTACTAATATTTTTTAAAACAAAAAAGGAGGATTCATGTAACGGAACGCTACAGTATGTTATCGATTTAATATTCCAAAATCATGAACAAATTAAATTAAAGTTTTATTAAATAATGACTGATCTGCGAAATCTTATATAATTCACAGTTTACCCCAAATAAAACCAAACTACCATCGTTTATCTTCCAAATGTTAAAATAACTCAACCTAGCCCAATTTTTAATAAAGTTCCAAGATATTTTCCAAAAGAAATAACTTTAGGTCCAAGTTCAGTCTAAACTGAACAGTTTTGTCTGAAACTTTGGAGTTTAGCTCTGTTCTTTGTTGTAATAGACTTAGATCTTAATAAAACCTGATTGGGTACAAAACTTAGAACATTTGGATCTTGTCTGGATGTTACGAACAGGATGTAACTTGGCTCTTGAGAATATTGATGGTTTTAAGTTTCTCTTTGAGTTTACAATAGAAAGTGAGATTCTCTAGCACTGGGTGACGATTCTTCTTCTTTTCGATTCGACAACTCAAATTTTGTCCGACCAGTACGTAGCAACCTGGATAGCACTTTCGTTTGCCTCATTTAGGTCTTTGAACGTGCAATAAGTTGGGCACGACAGGCAGGAGAGAAGGTGTGGCATGTCCTGTGTTGGGGCTCCACACTCACATTCAATGAGAGATGGGTCGATTATACCCCATCTAGCCAGATTGGATCGGCAGCGGCCAACTTGGGTGAAGATTAATATGATTCAAATGCCCGAAAGGTTAGACAGAGGTGCAAGTACCTAATATGTACCCCAAATTTCGCCAGTTTTGTTTAAGCTTAGTAGAGGGCGATCAAATTGCCATCAACGGGGCACAAATTCAGACTTCGTGGCTGCTACAGAAAAAATCGTGATGGGAAACCCCAAAAATACTTTGCTGACCTACGAATCGAAACCAGGACGTCACGCAAAAAAAAATATTTTCTTGTTTTGTGAGTTGTACTAGAAGACAGCAACGTAACGGGTGTAACTCACCACTATAACATAAAACTGAAATGGATATACCTATAAACATCTCCAAACCAAAGTGGGCATGGTCAGTGATTAATGTACGATCCAACTCCACAAGAACATCCATATTTTTTTGGAGGTGGGAAATCATCTGGGCAGGGCGGAAGGGAGTGTCAGACTTCTACTGACTAAAAACCACCCATGTTCCTTCTTAGCCCTACGCGTCGAGGCCGAGGTATCACTTTCGAACAACCTGCAGCCCCGACGGGCGCCGGCCCTTCCATGTTGCTGACATCTCTTTGAGACGCGCGTGTCACGACATGCCGCGCGTGACACGGCCTATCGATGTGCGTGTGAACTGAGGGACCAAAAAGGAATACGCGAAATGAAAATCCTAAGATTTAGTAGAAGACTTAAAACAAATGTAGAACAAATCCGGGGAATTTGTAATCAAACATATTAAAAACTACGACCCATAAAGTGTGGTCCCTCAGTTCTCACAGACGGTTAGCCAGATCTCGGAAAGTATCTTTAAAAAGAAGGTTTTGTGAATACAGACATTTAGTAAAGAATTTGGAAAGATATTCACAAAATAACAGACCACAAAGCATTAAAGATAAAAAAAATATAACGACTGAACTGTGGTCCCTCAGTCCACACAACAAAGATAAATATTTTAGTGAATATTACTGAATTAAACTAATAAAACCGTTCTTTTTCTACATAAAGTTTTAGAAGAAGTCTTAAAACATATCGTAAAAAAAAATGAAGCCTAAATATCGAAGCATTTTGAAGATAGCGATGATTATTACTGGTCCCTCAATCCTCCACTCCACTGACATATGTGCATGTGCTAGCTGCTGGGCTATAGGAATATCAGAAAGTCTAGTGTACTTAACTTTTAGTAGAAAGTTTCTTCTAAATAATAGGTACCTAAAATTGTGCATTTCTTACCTCTTAGCTGAGATAATATTATTTCTTTAATTCTATGAAAGTAAACAGAGCAGTGTGACCACACAATAAAACAAAATGTAGACAGTCATTTTATACTTTATTTAATATAATTTTCATTTTTTAGACAAAACGAAAACAAGGTTGTACGGTTCCCGTCGGGGTTGCGGGTTGTTCGAAAGAGATACCGCGGCCTCGACATGAAGGGCTAAGAAGGAACATGGGTGGTTTTTAGTCAGTAGAAGTCTGACACTCCCTTCCGCTCTGCCCAAGAGCGGGAGGGGTTATTTGATGATTTTTCACCCACCATAAAAAAAAAAAAGGATGTACGGTTCCCGTCGGGGCTGCGGGTTGTTCGAAAGAGATACCGCGGCTTCGGCACAAAGCGCTAAGAAGGAACATGAGTGGTTTTTAGTCAGTAGAAGTCTGACACTCTCCGTATTCTCTCTCTCTCTCTCTCTGTTTGTGCAGTGTGGGTGTCTGTGAATGTGTGCGATGATATGGTGTATGTCTATTTGTGACTAACTGCCTAACTGACACTAGCAGGGGGTTGGAGAACACGCGTTTGCTCCAGGATTGTAATTATCTCTTTTTTAAGACGGTTCCGTGTGGTATTGAAGGAGTCGAGTGAAGGGAATTTGTCATTATATAGGGTGTAAAAGTACCCTTAACGCAAACGAAGGGCGTTTGTTCTCCCCACCACTGCGATATTTTTTTTGTTCTAGACCATACCTGGGAACCTCCTAGTTACGGAGATATTGGGGGTCAAAGTTCCAAATTTTACACAGCTGTTTTTGTAAATACTAGTATTTCAGGTTTTAACTTTACTTAAATTATCTCCATGACCCGTTTACTATTCAAAGCATTAACTAACACAATGTTTTATGAGTGCTACTTTGAGTTTTACCGTAAAATGTGATTTTTGACCCCAAAAAAAAAAGTCATTTCCCGGCAAAAATTTTTGCGTAGGGGTACTTGGTTTGATGTACAGAATGCTTGGTTGTCGTATGCGTGAAGGGTTCGTTTACATCCTGTATAATGCGGGTAGACGCAAAAAGGGTGACATCTTCAAATAATCGGTGGAGGCCGAAGGGACTGCTAACAGGGAGGTATGTCTGGTACGCCTGAGTGGGAAAATGAAATGCTATAAAAAAAACTAGGCCTTCATAATCTTTCTTTATACTGCCTACCGATATCACTGTTTTCTGAAC
Source organism: Diarsia brunnea (assembly GCA_949774965.1). Lineage (NCBI taxonomy): Eukaryota > Metazoa > Arthropoda > Insecta > Lepidoptera > Noctuidae > Diarsia > Diarsia brunnea. The sequence goes on along the minus strand of OX459005.1, from coordinate 746,396 downwards.
GAGCTTCTTTTGCTGCTGTGATGATCATTATTTCAAAATTATTGTAAGTATAAGTTTTTTTTTTGCGGCTTGGGAAAGCATCAATCTGTTAATATTTAGTCGATTTTATTATACAAAAATTAATCTTTGGTTTTCTTTATACTGGCAACACTGTCACCAAACGTCTGTTATAAAAAAGACGGCCTTTAGTCGCTCTCTCACTTCTATCGAAACTGTGCTAGGAGGCAGTTACCTTTCTTGTGGGTAATTTTATATTTGAATAATAAACGAGTCAATGTTCATCGTATTTAAATTCAAATTGCTGCTGTTTTCTTGACACCCATTTCCTATACAATCATCATCGAGGGGTAGGCAGTGTCAGACTTCTACTGACTAAAAACCACCCATGTTCCTTCTTAGCCCTTCATGTCGAGGCCGCGGTATCTCTTTCGAACAACCCGCAACCCCGACGGGAACCGTACAACCTTGTTTTCGTTTTGTCTAAAAAATGAAAATTATCTATACTAATATTATAAAGCTGAAGAGTTTGTTTGTTTGTTTGTTTGTTTGTTTGTTTGTTTGAACGCGGTAAACTCAGGGACTACTGGTTGGAATAGAAAAAATCTTTTTATGTTGGATAGTCCATTTATCGAGGAAGGCTTTAGGCTATATAACATCACGCCACATCCAAAAGGAGCGGAGCATAAATGAATAATGTTGCAAAAACGGGAAAAGATATTCCTTTTTGAGAGCTTCCGTTGCGTGCGCTGCGAAAATGGTTTAAGTTACGCAAATATAATGCATGAAAGAATTGTTCCTCTTTAAAAGTTCTAAAAAAAAGTCCGCGATAGCATATGTCTATCTTTTAAGATTGACTCACTGTAACCATTTTTTACTATTAATATATTCGGTTAAAAAGAATGATATTTTGCGAAGCTTATTTAACCCATATGGTATTAATCTATATCTAAATAAGTGTGTTTGTTAGCACGGAAATTTAATATAGAATATTTATGCCCTTTACTCTATACAGTTTCAACAAATATCTTAGAAGATATCGCAATGTAAAAATATCCGCGCGACTAAATAATTAAGCGCGGCTGTCAATCGGTCCGGTGCGGTAAGTACGTGGGGATTCTGGCCTCCGGGGGCTCCGCAAAAATTCAAAATGTTTACTGCATCATAATGTTTACAAGTAAAGAAAGAAAGAAATAAAGAAAGTCGAAGCCAGTCTAAAATAAAAGGTATTATAAATAGGAAAGGTAAGATTTTTTGTTTGTTATGAGTACGATTTAACTAAAAATAATATGTCGGATAGTCGATTTATCGAGAAAGGATAGGAGCCATATTAAGTGACGCAAATGAAGTTGCGTGGGTCAGCTAGTATTAAATAAAGTATAAAATGACTGTCTACATTTTGTTTTATTGTGTGGTCACACTGCTCTGTTTACTTTCATAGAATTAAAGAAATAATATTATCTCAGCTAAGAGGTAAGAAATGCACAATTTTAGATACCTATTATTTAGAAGAAACTTTCTACTAAAAGTTAAGTACACTAGACTTTCTGATATTCCTATAGCCCAGCAGCTAGCACATGCACATATGTCAGTGGAGTGGAGGATTGAGGGACCAGTAATAATCATCGCTATCTTCAAAATGCTTCGATATTTAGGCTTCATTTTTTTTTACGATATGTTTTAAGACTTCTTCTAAAACTTTATGTAGAAAAAGAACGGTTTTATTAGTTTAATTCAGTAATATTCACTAAAATATTTATCTTTGTTGTGTGGACTGAGGGACCACAGTTCAGTCGTTATATTTTTTTTATCTTTAATGCTTTGTGGTCTGTTATTTTGTGAATATCTTTCCAAATTCTTTACTAAATGTATATGTATTCACAAAACCTTCTTTTTAAAGATACTTTCCGAGATCTGGCTAACCGTCTGTGAGAACTGAGGGACCACACTTTATGGGTCGTAGTTTTTAATATGTTTGATTACAAATTCCCCGGATTTGTTCTACATTTGTTTTAAGTCTTCTACTAAATCTTAGGATTTTCATTTCGCGTATTCCTTTTTGGTCCCTCAGTTCACACGCACATGGCCTATCGTCGTCATAAGACGGACGAACGGCGAGCTAGCCCATTACTCACCGTCCACAGGCCCGCGTCTACGGTGGCCGGAAGCCATCACGTGGCCCCCGAAGCCACAAGAAGACCCCTAAAACCTATTTATTCGTTTTATTCAAATTGCAAGCGGTTATTACGTCATCAAACATGTTCTACAAGTATTTTTAGCAGCCAAACTAAGTGGTAATAATCAGTTTATTTAAGAGCCATTAAAGAAACAGCTCCGAATATTCAGGCGCATTGCAGTGTCATTATTATGCATACATTAAAATTTATGCATTTCATAAAATGTATGCGAATCCTCTCTATTATTGTGCTCATTTTAATGAGACTTTAAGTTCACTGTATAATTTTTAAATGAGACAAATGTACAGCGCTGTTTCTATATTTTATGACGCTTTCATAAGTTGGTCGATTGTTGTATTTAGATTACGAGGTTACATCGCGTTTATACTTATTTATTTCAGGAAAATTCAAATGTAGTGTGGTGACAGCGACATCTATCGCAACACATGCAAACTAATTTGGCAAATCCTACATCACGCTATCAACTTTATCCGCTACTTTAGCGTATATAGAAAATCCCGACTTACATATGTCGGGCAGTTAGCCTACCAGACACAACACACGTGTGGTAGAAGGATCCTCCCTTTTCTAGGGTTTCACCGTAAATCGATATTAATTTTTTATTTTACAGTATTACGCCACGGAGCCTGGATTGGTGCCCAGTTCCTGACAATAGGTTGTTAAATTAATTAGGTTTTAAACAACTGGTTACATGTGGATGAACTATTCGATACACCTCTGCCTACAGGAATTACAGGGAATTACTTCGGGAATTACAGGCGAGAAGTCTAATAAGTACGTATGTTCGTAGTCATTGACTTATCAACCGACAAAAGGCATTTAATACTGCAAACGTGATCCCTAACTGCATCTGAATGTTAAAAAGAAAATGGAAAAAAAAGAAATCATCAAATAAAGGGATCATCAAAGGGAGTGTCAGACTTCTACTGACTAAAAACCACCCGTGTTCTTTCTTAGCCCTTGTGCCGAGGTCGTGGTTTCTCTTTCGAACAACCCGCAGCCCCGACGGGGAATGGTGACCCCTTTTTTTATGGTGGGTGGAAAATCATCAAATGACCCCTCCTGCTCTTGGGCAGAGCGGAAGGGAGTGTCAGACTTCTACTGACTAAAAACCACCCATGTTCCTTCTTGGCCCTTCATGTCGAGGCTGCGGTATCTCTTGCGAACACCCGCAGCGAATGGTGACCCCTGGCAATAAAATTGGTGCATGAACATTAAACTAGCTTTATCTAGTAATGACATGGTTCTGCTGATTTTGATCCGTTTTCTCTTCCTATTACTATAAAACTGCATTAACCCGTATGTCGCATCTATTTCGAACGTGCTTTAGATATCACTGCATCTGCTACGAAGATACCAAGACAAGTTTAGTCTTGTGTGCCTGTAATCTTATACGATTCGATATCTAGTCATTTATCTAGCATTGAGGAGATACCTAGAACGTGCAACGTAGACGTTATATTATATTTCACAAATTAATATCGTATAGCATTCTAATTTAATTATTTGCGATAAGTTCCATGGATTTGAAGAAAATGAATAGATAATAAATATTGTTTGTAGGCCAGTGAGCTGTTTATATTTGCATCTTATGCATCTTTTCGTTCGAATTTTCACAACTTATAGCTAATTATCCTGTATAGTAAAGTTCTATTGCAGTCACGTGCCATACCTACAGGGGTTTGTGCGAGCGTGAGACTGCATTCGGTGATGGATCCGTAGTGTTAAAGAGGAAGCTAAAGATATTGAAGAAATCTTTGTTTGTTTAGAAGCAGAAAGTTTTTTTTTTGTATTTCTACCTCACGCCCCGTTCTCGTTGTCGGTAATGCCACTTGTGACGCGACTAGAGTCAAGTGACACGCGCGTGCATCACTTTCACTCTTGTGAGTACCGACCGACGCGACGAGAAGAGAAGACGACAAGACTCATGGCACGGCCTAAATAATTTCTTTGCGAAGGAATAGGGCCTGGGCGAAAAACGTATTATAAACTTTTCGAATTTGTCTGTAGTCTTCTTATCATGCTTGTAGGCGCCATAATTTGGAATTCATAGACGAATACATTGGTATGCAGCTCCTGTGCGGGAACAGGAGCAAGACGTAAGGAAATCGCTTGGCCGTGTACCTTTTTGACAATATCAGACAAAATCCCATACATCCTGCCATATACAGCAATATCTAGTAAAGCGAGGTTCTATTGCAATCACGTGCGGTACATGGTTCCACGGCCGTGATCCACGCTGTTTATATTCATTATATCCAGTGATGGATCAGACTATATTTGTGGATAGCTAACAATGCTTAAGAAATCGTTGTTTGTTTAGGAGTTACATGATTTGTTGATTTTGTGGAAGAAACAACATTGAGCTTTGTATATTTGGTGAAAAAGAAGTGAAAGATTCTTAGGAAGAATTTTAACGCCATCATTTATACATCTAACCCGAATTCAATTACTGCTAGCGTTATCATTGCTGTGGTAAAATCATTCTGTTTGATTTAGAACGCTTAGTTTTATTGTTTAAATCCGCCCTTATATTGAAACTCTTACTGCCACACTTAGAGACTTTTAATGGTTACTTAAGTAAAGATTTTGATATTTTAGTGAAGGTTTTGTATGTCGAATCTTTACTAAGTGAAGACTTAAGTAATCATTAAATATCTCTAAGTACGGCAGTTATACCTATCCTAACTATATTTTGCTTACATATACAAGTATGTAAAGCAAGAAAAAAAAACTTAAAAAATTCAACTGCTCTCAAACTTGTAGGTACTTTTCACGTTGCACGTCTAAACTTTTTCCTACCTCTTTCCTTTTATTATCATGTACTAGTAAAACTCTAGCAACATGTTTAATTAAGTTTAGCCATTTACCTACATAACAGTCTTCAGTACAGTTACTTCTCCTGAAAATTCTACTTCGTTGCACTTTTTCACAAGTTTCCAGCAAAAAATTGTACAGCATCAAGTCTGATGAAACAAACTTTAGCAAACATAAAACTACCTGACTCCGAACTGCATCCATAAAGTTTATGTTCTTAATGAAAATCTTAATTTAAAACTAAATAAGACATCGAGACATCCCAGTAATGAGAAACAGTAATCAGTTAAAAAGTAATTAAAGTTGAAATCTAGTTTACTGGTAGTTGAGAGGTGCCCTGACTGTTGTTACGTTTACGGACTGCTCGACTTGGGTATTTATTAGTTTGTAGTTCCTAACAGAGCATGTTGCCTTGGTACTTGCGCTTCTGAACTTGGTTATGGAAATGGATGGGGAATTACACATAATGAATGGGCAAGGAGGTAATGAGGATTGTGATTGTTTCATTAAGCCCGAAATACATACTTATGCCAGTAATTTGCACAAAATGCAAGTGTGCCGTTTGAAATGAAAAATATTTGTTTGTGCCATTTATGTAATTAATATCCAAAAGTTGTTATTGTACCAGTGCGTGCAAGCTACATACAACAACAACAACTTATAATACAATGTATTTTTTTACATTGTGACCGTTATCAACACTTTACTAAGCCGTTGCATCTCTTCAACTTTCAGATGTACCACGGCGTTAATAGTCATCATGCTTCTCATCGTTCATTGCCCATGGTCCACCCACCTAGTCCACCTGGGTGTTCTACGGGCAATTATTTTTGCGTGGTCCACCTGACTGTGTACCACGGGAAATTAAAAAGAAACTGTATGGGTGGTTTCAACAAATACCTAATTCGACTTTGCGAACAAACAATACAAGTCTAGGGCACAGACACAGCCAGAAACATCACTAAAGTTGTAACATAAATATTCATCCTTCACTAACGAATTGATACGAAATGCACAAAGCGAGCATTTGAACCGACTATTATACGTCTGTCTGTTTATGAAATTGAACCAAAGTCTGTGGTCGCATTTAATGGATTTCTGCGTACTCGCGTAGCTGTGGTCGCAGCGTATTGGCTTCCAAAGGAAGGATTATGTCCCTACCCACATATTGGATATTAGCGATTTGCATATGTTACCTCTCTCTGAATAGAAGACTTGGGTTTATATTAGGCAGAGGGAATTGATGTATAAGTAATTGCGGATTACGTGAGGTAAGGGTTGAAGGATATTGTGGGGAACATATTAAAAAATGATTGATTAGTTTCTGTACTTTGGTTCTTTGCTATCTATTGCCGGGGATTATGGGACGTCGAGTTGGTAACTACATAGATTGGTGTATGGTTTAGTTTTGTTTTATATTTTGATAGTGTCTGGGACACTAACATTATTATAGGAAAACACTCATGCCTATAATGATAATCATAAATGACTGGCAAGGTAATTAAGCTTTCTAGACTGTGTATAATATAAGACTAGGTCTAACCTAACCTTTAAGGTCCTAAAAATAAGACACATGAAAATGCCAATTCACTCCGACCTTCCAAATCAGGCCAATTAGCAACACTAAACAAAACAAATCACATAAATAGTCCAAAGTGACCCAAACTATTGAGTAGGGGCGGGTTAAATGGTTCCATTGACATCTCTTCCACTCTCCCAACATAGCAACAGGTCCCCACGTCGCCCCTCGCTTCGAATACTTCGGCTTAAATACGTCACCTCCACCCCGTCGACTGTGTAACGGGGAAAATGAATATGTATTTTGAATACCTCTGGTTTCAAATGTATGGGAGTACTTGAATGATTAAATAGAAATACAGGCTGTGCAATAACGGATGTCGAGGATGTTGGTTCTGGTTGTATTCGGTGTGTTTAGGATTTGGGATTATGACATGTTTGGTGTATGGCGAACGTATAATAAGCCTGTTATACGGCATTGCTTTCTATCCAGACAATTGTTTACTTGCTGACAAATAATCAGAAACCAGATTAGATATTAGAATAGGGATGTAAATAAGGAGGCAAACTTCCCTGTGCAGCAATGGATGAGCTCTATTATAAATATATATATATATATCATTGTTTTACATGTTTAGTTACTTTACGATTTAATTAACTAATCTGTCACACTTTAAAGCTTGCCTTTCAAATGCATTATCCAAAACTTTTGGAATAACTGGACCAACTTTAAAACAATCCAACTTGAGGTCTGAAAGTGACTCCAAAATCCTTTTCCGAGCCAAAAACGCATAAAGCCGTGCCCAGACGCCGCGTACGCCGACAATTCGTTTTCAGTTCCCAACTCCCTAACTTGCATAACTTTATTTACCTCTAAACTGGCTTAAACAAGCGAAGTTGGTACACAAACAATGCTCGGAGCATTTTGTTCAACACGAGTTTATTGCCCGCGCCATTTATCCGACAAGTTCGGACGTAATTCTTGGCAAAGTGTGTTTCTTTGGTCGTCTGTACTTGGCATGGAGTAAGGTGTTGATGGCGAACTTAAGAGTGCTGTTACGCTGTCGTGTTTTTCCTGAGTTGCACCGTTCACGAGGTGCTCGTGAGTTTGCGAAGGTGGGATAAAAGTTTTAAGGACTTCTTTCGTGGAAAATGGCGGTGTTGAAAACTTGGATTTTTTTAAGTTTGACTTTGAGAAACTGGTATGAATGACGGGGAAGATTCTTTTAAGTTTTCATCAACTTGATTGCAGACGTAAACAGTATTTTGAAGAGGTTCACATTTGTTTAAAAACAGTGCAAATAAATTGGTTTCAAGCTGTAAAAGAACAGCTACATTAAATTGGTTAAGTTTTCTTTTCCGTAGTGTTTCAAAACGTGAGAACTTACCGGTGAATGCAAACGCAGCTCAATAGTAATAGTTTCTTTGTAAGTTATTATTTCTCAGCAGTTCATCCACCACTGACTACTGGACCCCCGTCAGCTTCCAGGTCCTAAAACAAAACACGAAAATTTAAACATACCTGGGGACGGGGAGGTCTATAATTTTTGGCATAGCGACTGGAACAGGGCAGTAACTGGTCCAATCTGGGCAGTAGCCACCTGCTCCGCAATTTATCGTCAACTTTACAACGAGCTGGCGAGTTGCCACTCCCCTGTTACCTTGCTGCTCGCCGGTTGCCGTCCAATTGTGTATTCTTGGCTTAAGCAGCGCTGCTAATCTGGCCTATTTGTGTCGCTTAGTTTCTTGTGACTGGAATACATGGACGGTGTAGGTAGCAGGTATATTAATGTCGAATGTGAAGTATATAAGATACATAAACATGGTAAAGACACGCTAAGAACGAGAAGAGATTTGAAAACGAATAAACACAGTACATTCATTTTAAAAATGGTAATTAAGCAGATTAACAATCTGTCGACTCCGCGTCATATTTATTATTATTAACCATTTATTTCGGACAGATTCCATATAAGTGTTAGTAACAATTTTCTTAAGATCTATGTTAGTAGGTACATATAAGTGTAGGTACCTACGTATAGCCGAAGTTATTGGCCTCGTGTTTGTCGCTTTTGGTGCAACCGCAAAGGTATTCGCGCATAGAGAGATTACGTCCTAACCACAACAGTGGTTAGGACGTAACATAGGCATAAAGCTCGTCAAAATTGGTTCAGTAAATTAATACAATAATTCATTGAAATCTAAAACAGTCGAACAAAAGCATTACAATACAATCAGCAACAGATATAAGCCATCATTGAAAGCAATGAAAGGAGTTTGTAACTTAATTTAAATTTAACCACGTTTATTGTTTGCGAAACTCTCTGCTTTCCTTCCGTCTTCACCGAATTACCTTTCGGATTAATATGATAATCGTTAACATAAACGGAAACATTTGCTTTGACTCTCACGGCAGTATGTTGAGTTTGGGGAGTAGTTTACGGACACGTAAACTAATATTATCTTGTTTAAAAAACAACCCCTAACCCACCCACAAAGTTCTATTTGTATTACCTTTATCATTTTGATTATTTTTTCAATACCGCTTCAACATATACACACCATAAACTCATGCTTCCTTTCGGAGGAGAAAGATACAACTACAGAACCACCTGCTATGATTTTAACACAGTACTTGTAATTCTGAACTCAGCTTTAAAACTATTTGAATGAAGTTGATATTAATTTATCTGGAAATAAGAATATTTAGAAACAAGGATTTGAACAGATCATTTATGTACATATTTTTCGACACAGTTCCTCATAGATTTAGGGCCATACATGTCAGGAATTATTTAGCTAATATTTACTAATTTACGGGTACTGATAAGGTGAATAGCTACTGTCTGTTGAGAGATCTGTTACAAGATAGTTCATCAAAATCTTTGACTTCAGATATTTCTAGTAAAGATAAAATGTTTCCAAAAACATCTAATCAAATTACTAGAATCTACAACGATCTTTGGAGATGTCGGTAAACATTTCTACTAAAAAGTGTTTTGTTAAATATGTCAATTAAAAAAAGTCGACCTGGTGCAAAAAGGGTTCCGTAGCACCAAACATTATAATATGTATTAGGTACAATGTATAACAAGACTTGTAGAAGACATCTGCTTCCAAAATTTCAACCATAATGTCAACAGTCACTAAGTAAAATAGCTGTGTGTATTGCCATACGGACGGCCAGACAGACGGACAGGAAGAATCTACATTATGGGAAACGTTTTTTGCCATTTAGCGACGGATCCCTACTAATAAGATGGCAATATTAATTCAAATTTTGGCCACAACACAGAATACATTACACTAAGCAGCTGCTATTAGATAACCAATCGAATATTTGAAAATTCTTTAGTTACCTCACTATTTTGTACGGAAATACTAGATTTAACTCGTGTTCAAGTGTAAATCTGGCCAATGTTCCTTCTATTCCTTATATAACACGAAACTTTTCCAGCCTCCTACCTACCACCGATACACATAAACTAAGCACTAGTACTCTCAGGTCGATCAGATCTCCGCCTCATCCGTCGTCCAAGAGTTACGCAGGTTATCACCCAACATATGGGCCATCCACACCGATTTATGAAGGGTCAAAACCTCCTAACTTACTTACATACGTTACTAACCCTTATATTGGAAGCAATAAAGAAGATTATTGCATGGGTGGTTCGGTAAAGGTAAAGTGGAAGAAAGATTGTAGTGGAAAACTTTGTGCTTGGAAACCTTAAATTTTGATGATAAGGAATGGTTCTGATGCAATGTGGCTTCAGTGGCGTTGGGTGATGATGAAAATAACAACATTTAAGTGTTGATTCACCATTTAAAAATAAATTCCTTTTTATTATTTTATAAGTATCAATCTCACACTGAAACCGACCTTGTTGTCCTAGACATAAGGTCACACTGCCAATGTCAAAAAGATACCATTAGGTACAGACAACCACGTTTTAGTGGTTAGGTACTGGAATTTAACAATGTATTTATTTCGTACTAAATTCTACATAATTATATTCGTAGAAATTGAATAATTTCGAGAAAATCCTCAAAATTGATGTACTTTGAACAATTTCTCGAAATTAATCGATGGTAGAATAATGTTACACTGTGAGTAGCTTATCAGTTTCTAGAAAAAGTTCTTAGTAGACAAAAAACATTCGAACCTGATGCTGTATTTAGGGTTCCGTAGCCGTATGGCAAAAGCGGAACCCTTTTAGATTCGCCATGTCATGGAAATCATCAAATGACTCCTGCTCTGGGCAGAGCGGTAGGGAGTGTCACACTTCTACTGACTAAAAACCACTCATGTTCCTTCTTAGCCCTTTGTGTCTAGGTCGCGTTATCTCTTTCGAACAACCCGCAGCCCTGACGGGCGTCAGCTCTAACGGGCGTCAGCCCTTGCGGGCTCCTTCCATGTTGCTGACATCTCTTTTAGGCGCACGTGGAACACGGACGCGCCGTCGACACAGCCTGTCGTAGTCATAAGACGGACGGACGGCGAGCTAGCCCATTACCCACCGTCCACAGGCCCGCGCCAACAGTAGCCGGAAGCCATCACGTGGCCCCCGACGTCCGGAGCGTCTCCAGCGGCGGCTGGGACGAAAGGTTCTCTCCCTCTCACGTTCCGCCATCTCTTTCGCTAGCATCACTGCTTCGCAGAAGGAAGCGACGGCGTCCCATTCCCTCTCGCCCCGGACCATGGCTGGCACCAGGGTCGGACGCGGGAGGTCGCCGCCGCCGATCACCGCTAGGAGAACACGGCGGGGCTCCGCTCAAGCGAGGCAGACCTCCACCGTGTTCTTTAGCCGAAGGCGTTTCCTCTCGCCTGATTCGGTGCAGATACGAGTACCTACCTCATGTGCGAGTCCAACTCGCACTTTGCCCGTTCTTTAGTGATAGTAATGGTCTGTTAAAGAATGCCTAGAGAAAACCGAGTTAAAGAGAAAAGGAGCATGACACAAATCTAGACTGCAAACTATCGCCTAAATTACACTTATGTAAAAATAAAACACAGAGAGTTCAATTACCAAAAAAAGCTGAAGTAACAAATGCCCAGAAAAGTTTCAACGGCCTGAATGAACTGTTAAAATATACGCGAAAACTCAAAATTGAATTCTAGAGGCGCAACTGAGGTAGGTACTTTATAAATGTAAATCAAAAGGAGGAAGTTTAAAGAAAAAAAAAGGAAGTAAATATTATTTTTTCACTTTCATCATTTAAAATGATGAAATTTGACCTACCCTGTATCAACTGTTGATGATACAGGGTAGGTCAAATTTACAGTCAATGGATGTGAGCCGATACGGTACAAAATCACATGTCACCCAATCACTTTACCTCTCGTCTTTTTTTGAGCTCCCATGAGCCAGACGATATGCGACTAAAGGTAAACAAGGCAGACAAAGCGAGTGGATCGGAGAGTGGACTGACTGCGGACTTGAGTGAGTTAGTAGACTTGATTTTAGTAATTTTTCTTTGAAAGTCTGGTATCCACAATAAAATCTAATCTTCAGTACTTTTGGCTTGACCTCTAATTATGATTGTGATTGCGACCATGACAAATGAGCCTGCTACACACAAATTAATTAAAGGGACGTACGCTTGCTGCGCTTGAAAGTCGCAACGAACGAGGTCGTGAGTGGAGCCTTATGTCATGGTCCCCTGTTATCAGTGCTATCATATTGAATAATGTTGGCTTGACGTTTGGCGCCCCGGAATCAACCCTTGTCAATTTCTCACACGAACGGATACCTTTATGATGTAAATAGCGATTCTGATGTTCAAGGGAAAAAACCGTCAATCAGTCTTTGATATTTGCATGGCTTTGAAGCAGATCCCAACATATTTTGAGCCAAAATAAACGTTGATACCAATTTCTGTTTTTTTTTGGATAATTTGATTGATTTACCTATTTCCACAAACCCGACCGACTAGGCTTTAGGCGACTCTCTTTGCCCAGCGGTGGGAATTAGGCGGATTACTTTAACTGATTTATGAGAAAAATACTGGAAGGTCAAATAGTATTGTATTTTTTTTTAAATGATGCCTCATGCCCTGGGGTATCCCAAAATACCTTATTTCTGTTCCACGATTCTTGGTACTACCGAATAGAGATTTATTAATCACTTGAAGATTACATAAGAACAACTTAAAAAAACTATCTTTTTAATTGTAAACTTCTTTTTCACATTTCTAATCTCATTCGCATCACGAATAACAAAAGCAAAATTACTTTTACAATTACATAATAAAAATACTTGTCGGATCCGGTCAATAGTACGAACAAGAAACGAATCGCAAGCGCGCCATTTTTAACATCACGCGATCTACGCGCGCTTCTATAGAGTCGTGTTGTTTCAAGAGGGTGGCGAGAAAGACATTCAGTGTCTGATCGCGGCAGTGTGAAGATATCCCGGAACTGTACTCGATTCGTTCTGCCCAGTATAAGTGTTGTGAGTGATTGGGCTAAATTGTGTTTAAACTAATTTGTGATTTAAAATAAAAATAAAACCAGTAAACCGCACCCGGTGTGTTTTCTATTTCGGGTGTGGATTCTACATACTTATTAAGTTAAAGTATCAAAAATCACGAAACATACTGTATAAGTGATTCCAAAACCGAAGTTTTGTCCACATTCATTATACACCAAAGTCTTGACAGAAAAAATGCGAGAATTTAACAAATTATTTTCGTGTAAACCGTATTGCAATGACACCAGCTGCTTACAGAGCCATTCCATAAAACTTCTTAAAGTTTGGTAATATTAAATATCCAGCACTTTATAGCTCGCTGTGGCTTCAAAATTAGTTTTCTTAGCTTCGTACTCTTGTTAATATAGACAGAAATAACCAAGTATTTATATTAAGAATGGCAGGTTCGTTATTAACTTAGTTTGTTTAATGTCGAGTTTATTTTTCCCGTCTTTCTTGGATCAATTTTCAACTTTGTCCTAGGTCGTAATTTACATGTTATGAAGTCAATATGCGACAAAACACAATTAAACTGTATTAAACGTAACTTCGAGCTTGTCATAACAAGTAAGGCCGAGGAATACGTCATGCCTATTTCAGCTCTGGGCAGAGCGAAAGGGAGTGTCAGACTTTTACTGACTAAAAACCACCCATGTTCCTTCTTAGCCCTTTGTGTCGAGGCCGCTGTATTTCTTTCGAACAACCCGCAGCCCCGGCGGCACAACCCGCAGCCCCGATGGGACAGCCTGCAGCCCCGACGTCATGCCTTACTTTCGTACACATCATTCTACTACTACAACCTGAACATTTTTTTTAAACTAGTTTTTTAGGGTTCCGCATCAGAAAAGGTAAAAAAGGAACCCTTATAAGATGTCCTGTCCTGTCTGTCCGTCTCTCTGTTCATGTGTCACCACCGATTTTCTCAGGAACGGCTGGACCTAGTAAGTTGAAATTTATACCGTATACTGACTATAGTCCCTATTAGGTGTATAAAAATCAAGATTCTGAGTAAACACGATAAAAAGATATGGGCAATTGTTTTATATTATTTACGTACGCAAACGCTTTTCTCCCCGTGGGAAAAAAAAAACAAGCAAGCTGTGATAATTTATCTTACATAGATCCCTCTAGGTACTTTTTCTCTTAACACATGAAACGACCTACAACTTCTCAATCCCAGTTACCTAAACACTGCCTTCACGTCAGCGATCACCATTTGATACATTACTCAGGTGATTAATGTCAGTAGCTACCTATATTATACGAGCCCTGAACACAATCTCGCGTGTTACACACTAGTTTGTTATGTTTCCTAAACAAAAAATACATATTCTGTAGACCGAATGTGGAATGTGTATTAGAGGAATTTATGGCTGACGGGTTAACGCACGTACTTTAGTGTTCTGTAGTTCCTAATGTATGGCTCGTTTGACGGTGATAGGTTACACGATTTGTTGGGTTTTTGGATTTTTTCGTTTAGGGATAAGGGTTTGCTTCAAAGTGCCAAAACAATGCTTAGATAGTGTGATAAAATTGGATACAAAATTGTGTGTAATCCTGGTAATTCCACAAAGTTTATGCTAAAGAAATTTAAAAGAGTTGTATAGACTTTGGGTATAAGGTCATACAAAAATGTTGACTCACGAATGCTACCTGACAAACGGGCGTGTTACACCAGACAGAAGCATTTGTTACTGAGCAGTAACAAGTATTGGATCACGGTTTCCTTTGTCTTATAAATATTTAAATATCTTTGTTCTATTCACACCTCACGTCGACGGCTTCTTTATTGACAGCACCTTTATGTCACCACGACTTCCATGGTTTCTTTTGAACTTCCACAGACTTTAAATCGCGGTCAGAAACGTGACAGCTTACTCTGTAAATAATATTTGAGAGTTCTTTATAGAAAATAACTGAATAATAACCGCTACATTCAGTCATCAAGTTATTTTGAGTAGAAATATGAAAAAAATAAGCATAATTGCCATTCTATGAACACACGTACAAACTACTTAGTATGTATCACGTTATATTAACACCTATGTCATGTGTTGTGCTCTGAAATCCAATGAAACGCGAGCTAATGAACTCGTGATTAGAAATCAACTGACTAATTGGCTTAGCATTTGTAATGTCGTGTGCGCTTGGAATTGTCAACTGGGTCAGGTACAGGTTAGGTACCAACTTAATACCTATTTTCGATTAGATAAGCAACGCCTAAACGAATGCCAAGTTATTGTAAAATTGAGGTTCTGTGTTTTTCTCAATAGCAGCCACTGGGTCTGGGTTTGTGCCCGGTTGATGGTAAAAGGCTAGCCCCTCTGTTACATGGGGCTTAAACATAAATCGTGAAAATGTGGGTTTCCTATTAGGTACACCTCTGCCTAACCTTTCGGGTATTACATTTGTGCTGTTATGTATTGTAATGTTAAAAAATACTGACACCGTAGTCTTAGGCATTTATTCAAAAACATCTAGTATAAATTGAAAATGAGTACAGAGACATATTTTTAAATATCATTAAAAAAAACAGTACCTACTTGTAAATGGTTACTAATAATGACTGGTGGCTTATAATGGTTGGTTAAATACTGATTTAAAAACTAATCTTATTCCATTTTGCCTCTCGAATGTCTCTGACAGATCAATTCCTTCAGGTATTTTCAAAGTTCAGCGTTCAAGAGCAATATTGAGACTGAATTATGATCTAAGGCACACACAAGCCACTCAATTTCATAGTCCCACATAGAAAGCGTCATTGATTATTCAAATTGAGGATGCGGTTCACCCACGGGGACTAAGGGATCACTTATCAAAACTGGAATTGAATTTAGGGATATTTTAGGGCTTTGACGTAAATATTTGTTTATATCCCCTTTGTAGCCCCTGCATATATATTGAGATACCCTAACCATGTCACCTTGGGATCCAACATCTATATTCTCTGCGCGAAGAATGTTTATATTAAGAGGTTCTGTTGAGACCCATAGGTTTATTGAATTGTATTGAAAAGGAAACGCGTGGTGTTGATAGAGAGTGGGAAAGTATTTCCGGAACGCCTGAAGAAAGCGATTGGTTGAAGATTTGGAATAAAAATTTCTATCAGGATCCGATAATTCTACACATAGACCAGATGTTCGTTTTAAAGTGTGATATTGTATTCAAGAAACAAAATCTACAATTCCGTCTGTTTATTGTATTTTCTTGCACCTACTTTTCACTACGAGGAAACGAAATTTAAGCATTTTTGCGATGTAAATTAATATATGAGTTGTATATTCCCCTATAGTCCTGTCGAACCACTGTCACACTTACATCAGACAGGTGTAACATGATTTTAAAAGCCGACTACTTGCTCGAAAAAGAGGTCAGATGAAGTTGCAACCCGTTGGGGCTGCTGATTGTTCGCAAGAGATTCCGCGGCCTCGACATAAAGGGCTAAGAAGGAACATGGGTGGTTTTTAGTCAGTAGAAGTCTGACACTCCTTTTCGCTCTGCCCAAGATCGGGAGGGGTTATTCGATGATTTTCCACCCGCCAAAAAAAAAAAGGTGAAGTTGCAAGCAGCACTTGTGAAACACTAATCTCATTACAGCCTAGTGCTGATCAGGAATTCTAGGGCTGTAATCATCAAGAATAGATAAATTACTTTTTGAGTTTTTATTTCTTTATCGCGTGGTTAGTGACCAGTGATTCCTTGATTACATTGTGAACAATTATGGTTAGCTCATTGTAGTAAAAAATATTTTTTTGTCAAATTACATATTAAATTATTGTCGCAGTCAAGTAAGTGATAGAAAACTGTGCTAAAAATATAAACGTGTGAGCTGGCCTAGATTCGTAATCAGTTTGCAAACTTGAAATAATTAAGGTTCAAAATGATTTTGATAATCAATCTATTACCTATGACATTTAAATTAAAAGGCTTCAATAGAAGCTGTACTCAACACATACAGAACCCTAATTAAAACAGTTATCTTTTGGTCGAACCAAAGGAAGACACTAAAGGACAAGAGTGACAATCCTGAGCTCACGAGCTACACTCATTAGCTTCCTAATAGCTTCAGCGCCTTCACTTATATCTCAGCGATTGTCAAACTTTTACTGCACTCGAAAAAAAAAAGTTTCTTATAAAATTGAACAAAATTATTTTCCTGCAACTTCTTCATAAAAAAAAAAAAATTCTAAGCGATAACAGTTTCATTTTCTTAATTCCATTTTAAACTTAAGATATATTGGGTCGTGTTTTTTTATTAATAAATCGGTTGTTGTTAAAATAATTATTTTGTAACGTATCGATAGTATTCAAGCAAGCAATAAAAGCCAAGTCATTAAAGTTTAAATTAATTTTAAGTTCGGGAATCATTGAATACCAAAACTTAAGTATCCCTCAGAAATTAATGTCATTCCAAATACAATTCACAGATCCGTGAATAAAAAGCAAAATTTTGAGAACCACCGTATAAAGGTGTTCGGAGAGCTTGCCAATTTCCTTACCGGCACGACGAACTACTAATGGAGTTATAAAGTTGAAATATAGCGGTATTTATTTACTACCGCGACTCTGGTCACGTCTGCTCGACGGACACTTTATTTATGTTACTTTAATGACTTTCAGTTTATTGATTTGTCTCTTTAATTTGAAAAGATTGTATTTCCATTTACATTAGCAATCTACAATCAGAAGTTTCGAAAGTATGAGAAATGGTTCGTAGCAAAATGGTTACCAGCGGCTACGATATTTTGGTGGCGTAGCATTGCCATACTGCCATTGCCGTAGCACCCGCGTAGTATTCAAAGTTTGTTTAAAAAGCAAACATTCGGTCAAACCGACACCGATAAATATGGAGGCGGCTCCGAACATGAACACCGTGTCCACAGCGGATGACGAGAAAGTTATTGAACCTCTTTTTACGTTTTTAAGTTTGGAAAAACGTAGAAACAAAAAGAAAAAAGAACAAAAGTATATCTATACTTTTGTTGAACCCATGAGCAACTTCTAGATTTACATAAAAAAAAAATATTTTATCATTCAGCCACTACAAAATCAGTACACTTTCTACGACTACTATAACTTAGACCTACTTTGGTTATCACCACATCTTCGTGTAGTTGTTCGTGTAGATCCGAATCTTAACGAATGTGCTCTGCTCTTCGTTAAGGGCTATCAGGCTTCATTAGTTAATGCAAGGCATTGTAATCTGCTGCCCGTTCCGAACTTTACGAGACTTTGTCACGCTTTCTTTTTCTGTTTTTTACGTCGGAGACATGTAGGTATTACAACTGGGGGTAAAATGGTGCTAATTGGTGACACATGATTTGGTACACAGAATTACACAATGTTTTAGGTGAAATTGTTCAGTTATGGCTAATAGTACACTGCCAAAAAAACCTCAGCCTAACTTTTAAGGGATTGCAGTAGGTGTTTGTGTAGTTACGGGCAAATCTGGGGTTTATCTGGGGTTTGTTTTGGAGAATAATATGCTGACCTCAGTATCACTTCCAACTCATGTTTTACTCCTTTTCAGGTACCAAAGAGGCAGGTAGGTACTACTATATTTAATACTAGGCTATGTTACGTGTATGTCATTCAGTCAATCCATTTAAATTCCCTTTAAAAACATACAGTACAAAACAATATAATTTCAAAGCCGTAACGTTGGTAGGGACTGAATTTAATAATAAAGAACTAGTTAATAAATATACGACAAATATATCCAATACTAGCTGTGCCCGCGACTTCGTTCGCGTGCTTGTCGGAAACTAAAATGCGTCGCTTAGATAAAAGTACATTTAATCATTGCCCTGCGTTAACTTACTGACGCTGTAGAAAATAAGAAGAGAGTAATGCAAAGTACTGACTATGTCCCATACTAAAGTTTAGATGGATGGGTGTTTGTTAATCAACCACGTCAGAACGGCCGAACGGATCTTGAAGAAATTTGAAACAGGTACATTATAGTCGACAGGCAGACAGATTGGCGCGTTCGTGTTCCACGCGCGCCTCAAAGATATGTCAGCAACAATTAAGGGGCCCCAAAGGGACGTCTGCCGGGGCTGAGGGTTGTCCGCAAGAGATACCATGGCCCCGAAACACAAAGGGCTAAGAAGGAACGTGGGTGGTTTTTAGTCAGTAGAAGTCTGACACTTTCTTCCGCTCCGCCCAGAGCGGGATGAGTCATTTGATAATTTAGGAACCACAAAAAAAAGGGGGGATTAGAGGGTGTTTCGAGAGGGTACCTGTACCGAATCTGGGACATCGAATCTGAAATGGCCGCCACCTCCTTCTGCGAAGCAGTAATGCTAGCGAAAGAGGTGGCGGAACGTGAGAGGGAGACAACCTCTTGTCCCAGCCGCCGCGGGAGACGCTCCGGGCATCGGGGGCCACGTGATGGCTTCCGGCCACCGTAGGCGCGGGCCCGTGAACGGTGAGTAACGGGCTAGTTAATCGTTCGTCCGTCCTATGACGATGGAGGCGCGTTCGTGTTCCACGCGCGTCTCAAAGAGATTCAAATTCAAATTCAAATTCAAATCATTTATTGTTTGTTACATGTCGATAGAGATGTTATATTTATATTTTTAGTAACAATGTAACATACCTATAAGGTGTACAATATTTATGAAGCTTTGTTGTAGTTCACTTCAATAAAAACATTATTACATTCAATTTACTCATTCTTTACATTAATTAATAAATTACTGAAAAAAATAATTTGAATTAGTCAAGTTATACATTATCGAAAGTTATTATATATTAGTCAATTTAGAAATTATTCAAATTATACATTAAAAATTACCTACACATGTCAAATTAAACTACATAAAATAAAAAAGTCATAATTATTACATTACATTCATTAGTCAAGTTATACATTAATAAGATGTCAGCAACATTGAAGGGCCCCCAAGCACCGACGCCCGTTGAGGCTGCGGGTTGTTCGAAAGAGATACCGCGGCCTCGACACATAGGGCTAACAACACACCACATCTATATGAAGACATGGTTGGCGCAATGGCTGGACGATTAACAGTAGCACTGCGTGTCGCAGGTTCGATTCCCACACGTTACAAAAAAAAATATGTCTTGGGTTTTATCTAATTTTAATTTAGTTTAAAAAAAAATAGTATTTTAATACTGTGTAATTGGTAAATTTTTATTTGTTGACTATTCACGAAACATAATGTGTGTATGTTTACTATCACCGCGGTTCAGAAAATAACATCAAATGAATAACGCCATCTGTCGAAGACGAAGATAAACTGCTAAAAAAGAGCGATCAAACACTATAAGGTTTACGCTATGTAGATTTTGAAAGCAGCGTCATTTAGACTTATATCTACGTACCTTTTGCTATCATAACTTTTTTAAAGTTATCTTGTGAAGGCATTTAGTAATAAGTACCATATTGGTTCAATAGATGTCGTTGCTTGTCTCATTCTTGACCATAACGATAAGTTCTTCTTGAAAACTATAAATTCATATATCTTTTGATAGAGAGCACCGATTTCGATGAAACAAAGACTAAGTAATAGCCCAAGTTACGCACAATATTTATGTATAAAAGTTACCTACATTCGTTTCGTAAATTTGACGTGATGCTTAGTCATCGAAACAGACAAACAGACAAACAGATAAACAGACAAACAGACAAAAATTCCAAAAATGCTGGAAATGTGTTCTGTTGGTTATACTTTAATACCCTGACAATTTTTTTTTTAAATATTTTCGATGTACAAAAACGATTTCTCTACAGATTTATTATATGTATAGATAGATAGATAAACCGCTCTCAATTTGTGACTAAAAGCAAAATCCCAAGAGAAGCTCGTAAAATGTAAATACATATTGTGAATTTCATGCATATTTCGGCAACTTGATTAAAAGAATCGATATCTTCATTAGAAGATTTCACATGGGATTGGTTTGTCTAAATATTTTTAGCACTACCAGTAGTCAAATTATAAGTTAGTGTTCACAGCAGTCCTAAAATTCTTTATTCCTGTTGTAGCCAAGGTATTCAAGACAATGTGTTTGATATATTGTGTTTCCTAATTATTGTTTACACCTAAACAATGTGTTAATACAATTAATTGAAAAATAAATGTGTAACATAATAAGATTTTTAAAAGTATCAATGAGCGTCAAAATAGTCCTATATTATGTTATACACATGTTTTTTGACAATTATCACGACTTATATACGGGTTTAAACGTGGGCTACGAACACGTTATATCCAATTCAAGACTACAAAACCCCGCTATAAAAGCCGCTATAGCAGGTAATAGCTTGCCATAAATATTCAAATCACCATTATAAACACCCCCCTCAATTGTTATGCAAATATTGATGAGTGACGACCATCTTATGACGCATCGGAACGACGTCGTCAAAGGGTCGACATCTAGGGCAAACTCCTTTCATTTTATGTTTTACTAGGGATTTTGTCATTTAAAATAATTTTAAGCTTTCATTAAGTAAGGGTCAGTCACACTGCCAATGTAATGTACTGAGATTTGAAACAGTGTTGTGTATATTTTTGAGATATTTTCGACTTCGAAATTGAGAATTAAACTTTTTAAGTACTATAAAATGGTCTTCTGAAAATTCGTCCTTAAAACGCGATTTAGTTGTTGAAACTGTTATAGCACACAAATAAATATTCGAATAAATACGTGTTTATGGTGTCTGCCTACTGCACCGTACCGTACCATGACCGTGCCAACGTATCAGGTTTGGAATGAAATACGACACAAATACTATGACCACTATATCGTATAATATCGCATGCACGGAGCAATACAAATAATGTTTTTTGCTTGACACGTTCGTAGTACGGTCATGGATGATACGGTGTAGTGGACAGACTCCTTTATGGTTAATATAGTAGCGTGGGCCGCATTTTCGAACAAATGTTTGTTTAGAATGTTGATCAAACTATGCTCCAGTGCAGGAGAGGTTTGTGTTTGTCTACCTATGTGTACAAAGGAGGATTATAGAGAGAGAACGGAAATTCGAACTGTGAAATGTATAAGGTTTTGTGGTTTTGTGCAAAATAATGTATAATTTCGCTAAAGGCTGCAAGAAGTAATTTTCGTAGTAAAGATCTTTTTGATGATTAAACAGGTATGGTTAATTTTGGCTGTTTCTTCTAAAACACGTAATAGTCAGGTACGAAATAACGGCCCCGTCAAGTTGAAAAAAAAATACCTGTAATAGAGTTTATATAAACCTATTTGCAAAATAAACATCATTATTTTATCACCCCCTGTCAATGTAAGTCAAGCATCAAACATTCACTGTAGCTCTGTAACCAAATTACCTTCAATAAACACATAAAATGACTGTTTTACTTGTGATTTTCCTAAATGAAATTAAGCTGGGCTGTTTTCTCAGGGGGCGTAAGCTTCCGTCATTTTAGCACGTCAGGGGTCCAATCGGCGGTTATTGTTTCTTGTGATAACGTCAAAATAAAATTAATGAGCGACCCGTTCCGCGGGCAGGGGGCGTAATATTGTGAAATAAAAGTGCCCCTAGTTTGGTAAATTGTTACTTTTTATCAAAACTGGGGTGAGGTAATTGTTAGGTTTAAAAGTGTCGTGTAGAAATATTTTGGTGGGGTCGAGGGTGCTCACTTGAAAAGAAAAAGAGGTTAATGTGTTTATGAAATATTTCACACTAAATTCTAACATTATATTATACAATGCCCTAAGGGATTTCGTAGTAAAAAAAATAATAATAAGTACAACATCCTTTTAAAAGGCTCGGGGCAAACAAACTAAACTATATTTTTTATCTATAAAATGATAATGAACAATTTACTAATATAGACTAATTTATTATTTATCATAAGTCGAGCTTTGGGAGTCAGTGACCTGCAAGTCTGACAACCAGTCTTACCAAAGGGAAGGGTATCGTATTAACCAGTATTAACTGGGTTGTGGAGGTCAGACAGGCAATCGCTCTATGTAAAACACTGGTACTCAGCTACATCCGGTTAGACTGGAAGCCGACCCCAACATAGTTGGGAAAAGGCTAGGCAGATGATGATGAAGTTGAGCCGAGCTATCATATTTTTTGCGGACGAAGTGCTAGTTTCTTATAATCGCATTTCTACTAAAACGACAATTTAGTTTACCAATAAAAAAAAACAGATAATTTCAGAAAAAAATCCACCAAGATTGCTTAGCAGTTACTACACCATGCGCCAAGAAAGCAAAAAGAACTGCGTTATAATCCTCTATCAGACACGCGTTCTGTTGACAAAGCGATTGCTGGCCACATCCGTGTACCTTTCCTCTCTCTACACCCATAGACAGAACAAACAAGGTCCCATGATGTGCACACAAGGCTCTATGGTGAAAAACGTACGACATTGAACAAACACGACTATGACATGGCAAACACTTACATTCCACTGTAGGGAGGAAAACTCTATGGTGAGAAAATACTACCGTCATTTGTTTTGAAAAGGTGTGAAAATGTTATTTTCTTGTAGGTACTTCTCTGGAAGATTTGGGTCCAAGACACTGAAATAAAGGATTAGTACCGGCAATGTAATTATTATTCAAAGAAATTAAAGAGGAAGTGTGTGAGAGTTTTATTATACGTACTTGATCATTTTTAATTAAAAAGATGATTGTGTTTTAAAACAAAAGCCTTTTCGTAGATTATTTTTTAAGAAAACACCCGTTACTTTTAAATGAGCTTAACATTAAAAAATAATACTTTTATGAATCCGTTTTCACAAAGATGTTAAAAGATTATTTTTCGTCTAACTTGCAAAAAAAAACATTTCTAATTTACATTGAAAAGAAACTTCACCTTGACCCGAAAGCTAAATTAATAAAGGGTCGCTTTTTCAATTTAGAATAACGTCGTTAACACGAAGCCTAAAGGCAATAAACAGGTTTGCAAATAAATTAATTACGAAGTTAAAACACCCCCAACAGAGAACTATAGACAAACTAATGAGCAATTTACTCACTCAGTGATCTCTAACTAGTTGATACTCGTAGAAAGGCTGAATTCATTTTATGAAATCTTGTTAGTTCTTTATGATATAAATAAGGTAATAGAAATAAGATAAAAAGGTTTCTTGTTTATATCTTCTGTTATTTATTGAATTAGGTTAGCTTAAATTGAAGATTTCATATTTCATTGTCTAGTAAGCTAAACGCCACTTTTCAAATAGGTAACCCCCCTATTTACAACCTTAGGTGTTACTACTTAGATCGCGAGTTAAAACGATACGCGTGTGCGACTCATGTCTCCGTTCGTCGCTCCACAAGTAGCGTCGCAGTAACTCGTGGCTCTTGACAACTCTTTTCCATATTTATTCCACTGTCACTGTCGCAGCACGCATATCGCTTAAACGCGTAGCTCGTGGCCAAGCAGTAAAGTTATGATGATGTAGTGTAGCTACGTTTTATTTCATTGTAAGTCAGTGATCTCCAAGATTAATACGAAGGGTAAATTACGTCCAATCTAGCTCATATCTGGTATTGGTTAGACTTGAACCCACAATCTCGTCCCTGGGACCCACATCATCACGTTACAGGATAACTAAAGCCTGCCGGAATAGCACAAACAACCCTACCCTTTGTTTGCAATCGCCATGGCCGACTGGCCGTGTGTACAGAGTGAAATAGCCTCTTGGGTCATATTTCGTTGGGTCGGGCTGTCCATCAATTTGTATCTTGACTCAAGAACCGGCTCAAGGCCGAAGGAAAAATCATACATTATTTCCTTATGGAAAACTCTTTGGGGCATATCATGAAAATAAATTTGCGCGTCGCCGGATGTCTGCGGCGGCGAGTGCTGTGGGTGCGGGGGTGCGCGGCGGCGCGTGCTGTGGCGGTGGGTGCGCGGGGCTCCGGGTCGCGGGCGGCGGTTGCGCGTTGCGACGTGCATTCGTTGTTTCGTGATTTGGAGTCTCGTGCATTCGTTGTTGCGGTGTGCGTCGCTGCGTGCTTTTGTGCTCGCGGAGTTCGTTGTTGCGGGCATTCGGCGGCGTGTGGCTCGGCCTGGTGGCTTTCGGGATGACGTATTGCACTCGTAGTTTAGTTTTGTTTTATGAATTGTTCTTCTGACATTCAAAAGTGCCTGTAATGGTTTAATTGAAATAAATGCTTTGAGTTTTGAGTTTGAGTTTGAGTTTAAAAGAAATGAAAAAATCTTCTTAAACAACAACGCACAAAGCGTTTTCTGTTCCATTGCTGTTTAAAAAACCATCTTGTAATTTCGATAAGCATTTGTACCTACGCAAAAAATGCGCTTCGTACTTGGAGTAGTGGACACCAGGTTTGGAACCAGCCCGTTATACAATACAAATTGCCTTTTAGTCTACTATGTCTTTTAAAGCTCCTAATCCATTGGGAATTTACAATGTTATTCTTAAAACAAACCCTGGAAAAAAGTTTATCTTTTGAGTATAAAAACCTTCACATAATTATTTAAGCCAAGCCCGTGCGGCTTACACCCTAGTCCAAAACCCCCACATTCTAATCGCACAAACTGTTTACTGACCACAACACATTTCAGTTTAAGCCCACAATACATTACTCTACGACCTGAAACCTTCACGACCTGAAACTAAGCTCGTTCTAACTCGGACATGTCATTAGTTTTTTCAACCACTATGGAGTTGGAAAGTACAAGGAAAGTGTAGTTTACAATAAAGATAAAAATATTGTAGTGAAAAGCAATTATTTTTGGCTTAGAAGTTTGCAATTTGGTTTTTCCTTATCTGTAGACTCGTTTTCTAATACGCGGTTAGAAAAATAAAATCTGGAATAGCTTTCGTTTCTAATCTAGTTTTCTCAGTATTTAGGGTTAAAAAGACTTTTTAAAGGCAATATTGTCTTCAAACATTTCAAAGCCTTATCGTATTTTTTTTTGGTACTACACAGGTATTTATACATCCTAATAGATTTATTAATGTGGAACTTAAACTTCGCAAGTGAACTACACGTAACTTGAGTCTTAAATTGTGTCGTTAAGTGAAGTGCTAACTTCAAAGTGTTGTTATTTCCCTATGTTTGTGTGCCAAACAGACATGTTGGTATCACTCATTCCATTCTTCACTAACAACGGCACTTGTATAATAAGTGCGTCAAGAGATCAATCCCTCTAGGTCGCGTTCACACATGCACATAAGTGGGGGTGACATATGTGGGTGGGAGAATTGCTCGGAGTTTAAAAATATAGCCAAAAGGAACAAATCGCTACGACGGCGTAGCACTACTACGCCACAGCTACGTGGTTTCTTTAACCAAAACCTAACCCAGTTTAGTGATTAAGTTTAAATGGTATTAACTATCGTACTTGACAGATTAAAATTGTTCTTCTAATTACGTTGTTGTGGTTTAAATAAACCAGCAATGGAAGAAATGGAACTAATCCACAAAAATTACTTATACACGTTTTTACCAACACTGGGTTACACTTAAATGAAAGTCTAAATTTTATGTAAAATGACATTGTTGGATTTTCAACTCTCAACGCTGAATGTTAATGATCTGTCTCTCGGAGACTCCTAGCGACATAGGGGAATTAGTTGCCAAAAAAAGTCAAAGCAACACCACTTCTGATGCAATACCACGGACCACTCATATTCCTTCAATCCCCACCACCCCAAGGCTAATGACCCACCCTATGGGGGAGTACACACTTTGTCACGACAAACGTTTGTTTGTTTCGGCAATGGCGGCGATGCGAGCATGTTTTTACTCCAAAGGGTGACAGTTTGTCAAAGTAGGGAGAACGTAGAACTGTGATTTGTGCAAATGAGGAACGCTTTGGGTGCATAATTTTTTGGAGCCAATTTTCCGGGTTATTTGGGATAACGCGTCGTGAATGTGTATGACGATGTTTTTTTTTTCTTTATGGACTGCTGTTTATTGTTGTTTTTTGATGACTATGTTTTTTGTTTTGTTTTGTCGCGTCGACAGAAAAATGTAACGGTAAATGCTCCGTGAATGAAATAAAACTGTGTCTTTCAATGATTTTTATACATGTATAATGGCCAAAAAATAAATGGTATTTTAATTCAGTGGTTTATCTTTTCAGGAAAGAAAATACCACAGGATTTTACTGGCATCGAGCGATTCACGAGAAACAAGGAAGATTTACTTGGATTTCAACGACTTCAAACACGCTTGACGTTCACATGCTCATTCCTTGAGATTCCTTGAGATTCATCCCTCGGGGAAGCATAATCCAAAGTAGTGGTGTTTGATGCTCATGCGTCAAGGAAAAAGATTTCAGTAACAGATTCTCTACCAAGTGATGTGCATAATTTATTTGAATAGAAGACGCCAATAACATTATATTATAGGAGCCTATTTTTAATCATTAAATAAAACAAACTTGGCTCGACGCGTTGGTCTAATGGTCTCAAACGCGACTGCTGAGCATTAGGTCCTGGGTTCGAGTCCTGGATGGGGTAATATTTTATTGAAACCTTTTTTTTATTTTTGGCGGGTGGAAAATCATCGAATAAACCCTCCCGCTCTTGGGCAGAGCGAAAGGGAGTGTCAGACTTCTACTGACTAAAAACCACCCATGTTTCTTCTTAGCCCTTCATATCGAGGCCGCGGTATCTCTTGCGAACAACCCGCAGCCTGCAGCATGTTATTGGGACCTTACATCAGGATTTTTTTTGTAGCAGCCACGGAGTCCGCCCTGTTGATGGCAATAGGCTTGCCCCCTTTTACCAGGGCCTTAAATATAACTTGCTAAATGTGGGTGTACTATTAGGTAGACCTCTGGCTAACCCTTCGCGTACTACAGGCGTGATGTTATGGTACGTTAAACAAAACAAAACAAATTCTATCTATTTGAGATTCAAAGTTAAATAGTATTCCCTAATTCTAAAATATTTCTTCAAACAGTTAAATCATTATTTTCGTAATAAGACGACGTTAAATAAATTATCTTAGAGACTAGATAATTTATTATCGTTCAGCCAGTAATAATAAATTACGGAGCTACTGTAAGAATACAAGTATTATAATATTATTATTTAATGGCATAATTAACAAACGGGTCTCAATATCTCTTTAAAGGATATAATAAGTTTCACAGATAAGAGGATAGAGGAGGATTCTTGCTTTTTGTTATCAAGCTTTAAAACTCTTTTATTTTAATCTGCTATTAAAAAAAGGTTACACTCATTTTTTACACGGCTAGGCGACTGAGTAATGCCCTAGATAAGCCTAATGATACTTACTGCTTGTAATTCTAGACGGTTCTTCTACAATTCATTTTCACAGAACCTAATTTATTTTTACCATTCTGAGATGTTAAGTTACTGTTAATTTTGTTTTCTATTTCCATTATTTCGTTATGTGTGGTTCAGAGATAAGGCTTCATGGGAACTGAATGTATTAAACTTCTAACTTTGTACAGTCGAACAAGCTAATAAGTACAGCCAGCTAACTTGCATTTACTTTTAAGATTATACAGATATATTTAGAGACTGATGACAAACGATACAGCGTTTGACATCAGTCGCCGCTTTATAAAACAAAATAACAATCAATATTTCCAGTGTACAAGTTTTATTCATAAAAGCATACGGTCTATATTACTTAATATTTTAAAAACGTGTGAGGCGATGCTGACATTCGTTCCTCTTAAAAGAGACGCTCTAATTATTTTCCGTTTCTTATTATTCTGACTTTGAACAGTCCACAGAGCTCTGCATTCATCTCACGTAATCAATACCTAATTACAGAAATACACGGACAGCACTAACCTAACAAAGACAAGAACAATTTTATTGTGTCTACAAAATTATTCCTTTATAGATTAAAATGGCTTCACAAGCACCAAAAACGTGGCCAAAGGACGTATATGAAAGGGATACGATATTAATTAAAACTTGAGCTCCCGCGGGCTTCGCTGTAACAATTAGTGGGTGGAGGACGCTTCGTATGACCAGCGGTTCGTTTTAAAACCTGGACTGCTCTGCCAATAGATTAGTCCCAGGGGTGTCATAAGTTCCAGATGAAGTATCATTTCTGAATTTGATCAAGGTCGGTGTCATGACCTTTTGGATCTATTAATAATTCTGGGTGGCCATTGAAGGCTAATCAATCTTTTCGACGGTAATATTTTCCAGTCAATGTGTTAAAAGGTAAGTATTATTTTCGTAATCGGTTTTCTAATTAGTTGTGAAGATACATGTATGATTATATAGGCATACATTTTAGTAGGCAAAAGTTTCATCAGAAATGAGGAAGGCGAAAGATATTTTACAAAATCACTA
Source organism: Diarsia brunnea (assembly GCA_949774965.1). Classification (NCBI taxonomy): domain Eukaryota; kingdom Metazoa; phylum Arthropoda; class Insecta; order Lepidoptera; family Noctuidae; genus Diarsia; species Diarsia brunnea. Next base: position 717,122 of record OX459005.1, on the reverse strand, counting down.
TAGTGGAAAGCAATCAAGACCAATATTGGTGCGAACGCCTAAATAAAATGAACAGAATGAGGAAACCTGTCCAAAATACATTGTGTATAAATGTTATCCAATCAACATTGATTTTGTCACATCAGAGCAAAGAAGAACAAACAGGACAGTCCGCGGAAGCTAAAAAGTCTGTCCACAACACAGAAACCTTACTTAAAATGAATCCCGGTATTTATTTATCCGGACAAAACAATCCACGTTTTCATTACAACTAAAGTTTCATTTTACTCATTGTATTTTCAACCTCTTCAATATAATATTAAGTTTTCTAGAGAATTTGGTAATATAACTGGACACAGATTGTAAAAGGTTATTTTGTACTACTTTTTTATATTAATTAACTTACTATGGTTACAATCTTATATGACTCGTTACTTCGCAAAGCCTTAATTTGAGACAGATAATATAAAAGTTGAATATTTAATATTTCAATTAATATTCCAAGTGATATTACTAAAATATTGTACTAGGCGTCATTCATCGTAACATCGTTACAGTTTGAATAACCAACATCATAAAACTCATCACCTGCCCAACCAAATAATTATTATCTTCGGGTCGTCTTCCAGTCTAACCAGATGCAGCCTAAATCCAACTGGATTGAGGTTACCCAGCAACTGCTGGGTAGCACGATATCCCGTGATAAGACCGGTTATTAGACGAGCTCTTGACTGCCCGTAATTGCTGTCATAAATCTAAAGGACAGCCGGGCCAACGGATTAATGTGCTTTACAAAATATGGAAGATTCGATTCTCATTTGTAATTTTCATAAAAACTACAAGTCAATAAACACAGAGAGCTCATGATTATTCCGTTGCATTCCGGGTTAACACCAGCAGTGCGAGTAGGTCCCACAGGCCTGCTCCACACATTACGGTGGAGCAAAGGCGAACCACGGATATCTTGGCAGTCTTAGCACAACGGACGCAGGGTTAATTACGAGCATGACTTGTGGCTTGTTTGTGGAACATTTTCTTAGATTTTATTGTAAGAAAACGTTCTAAACACAATCGTGTTTTCATGTTGTTGTTATTTCGCAGAATGAACTATTTTTCGATCGTATTTCAAGCTACATTGTTATAATAACATTTAGTAGCGAGATTACTATCCTACTTGTGCATTTTCTAGTCTAACATAGTAAGAAAAGCAATCGGTATTAATTTTATCAAGTACCAATATGAGATTGCGTCCCTACCTTTTCGGTTCAAGCCATAAAATCTCGAAATATAGGTATTCCGCTTATTTAACAACAAAACACAATCGTAAAGAATATTACGTAAAAAACCAATCGCAATTTCAGCGACGATTTACTGTCCAATATCGGATTTACTAGGATTTTATTGTAAAACACGCGACGCTAGTTGTAACTCAGTCGGATGTAACAATTGCTAGGAAGGCGTGAAATGGTCAATTTTACCCGCGCCGTGAGGAGGCTGCGTGTCGATGACGATAATAAATGTATGATAGAAAACTTATGTGTAGGTAAAAATCGGGGATATTATGGTGGTAGATTTTCGAACTCATACTATTACTAAATGGATCTTATATTGAAGTAGAAACTGTTGTTTCAAGAGAAAATGGGGACTGAATTTTGCTACGTGCACACATATTAGTGCTCATGACTGTACACGTACAGTATAAAACCAGATCAGTGTAATAGTGTTCATCGCCACGAACAAAACAACTATTGAATGTGACGCAAAGCAAAGTGTGTTTATCTGCATTGTACGGGAATATCCTCAGATATTCCGTGGTGTATGTGCAAGTTAGCGACAGTCGTTCAATGAGTGTTTGTTTGTATGAGCGCACAGGCGGTTGTGCAAAGCGACGGAAACGCCGCGACAGTCGCGCGGCTCGATTACCGGTACAAAGTGTGTGATACAGCGATTTCATGCATTCAGTACTTAAGGTAAGCTTTATTGCAGCTCATAAGTACGGTGTATAACAAATGAGTCATTTAAAAGGCTTTTAAATTAATTATTTTTGGAATAAGGAATTGCTGAACGGCTGAATATGTTACCATAATCGACTGATCACCAATAGCCTATTAATGTTCCCACTGCTGGGACACAGGCCTCCACTCTTTTGAGATGGAATGGGCTATAATCTACCACGCGGGCCCGGAATGGTAGATGTCACAAGTCTTCGAATTTTTGGTTCTAGGACATGACGGTTTCCTCACGATGTTTTCCTTCACCGTTTTTTTAGATCAGTGGTGATGAAATAAATTACACAAAGTAATGCGGCTGCCTGGGTCCGTTCATGGCTTCGGGTTATCATTCTGACGGTCGTGAAGCGCCAAGATGGAGCGGTACCTGTGGTATGCCCTTATTTAACAATTCCTTTTCTCCATTATGTGTGACATGACACACATGCTCAAACTACACGCTTTAGCGAAAGCATATTAAGTTTGTTTTATGTTTTTGTTTGTTTAAAAAAAGAAAACATTGCCCCATACTAGGAATTTCTCCTGTATCGTGGGTGCGTTTACAAACATATAAAGTCACATACACAAATACCCAAGACCCGAAACAACTATCTGCAGGCCATACAAATATTTATTTCGTGCGGGGATCGAACCCGCGATACGCAGCGCAGCAGTCCAATCGCTTAGCCACTGCGCCAACCGTGCCGTCAATATTGGTCAAAGCATATTGAATTTGTTGAACTCGCTACCGCTCCTACTTTGCCCCATCCCCACAAGGGCTAGTTAAAGGCAGAATCGTATCCTGCAGCAGGCAGTACACAGTAGCAGGCGTTTGTTCTGCACTCATTGTTCAGGCAGCTTTGTTCACAAACTTGTACCTGCAGGAGCGCCCGCGCCTACTTGTAAGCTTATGATTGGCTTCGTTTGTCGTTTCATTGAGTTACTGTTGGGTAAGGTGCATTCTATGAGCAACAATGGATTTCAATGTACTGTTCGGGTGTTTGTATTCGAGGTTTATGAGTATACAATCGGAATTCCTGAAGAAATTTTTGTTTCACCACTTCCGTACATTATTGCACGCTTTTTAATAAACCCCTTTTAGAGTGAGTTTTTTGTCAATCTTTCCTAAAATTATTATTTTATGAGAAACTTTTATGCAACGTAACATGCTTCGAGTTCCAGAAAAGTTGACTATAAATAGTCGTATTGGGCTGAAACGATTAATGCTTTAAACACTCTAGATTACGATTGCTGTAAATTATATTGGGTAAGGCAGAATTTCACTATGGTTTTCTGATTACGCTTTTTATTTCATAATTGAAATGATATAGCCCTCACAAACATCTAGACCAAATTATCGCTGAATAAATGTCAATATAAAAACATTAATATTTGATAAAATGTTACAACATTTATTTTTTAACCCATTATCACTACGTAAATGGCGATTCGAGCTAAAACTGTTTCAAAATAATATGTATGTGCTTATAAAAATAACTGTTAATGGTAAAATTGGGAATTCAAATTGATTTTCATTTCTTGATAGGAAAAGATAATTAAATAAATTTTGTATTGATAAAAATGTCGAGAAAGTAATTATTAATTTTGTTTTTATTTTGTTAGTAATTTTCATATCCTTGCCATTTACTTTAAATTGTTTTCCTCAATCTATATTTTCTTTACGAAATATTATTTTCTTGCTAATATTAAAAACTTATTTATAGCAACTTTCTGTAGAGAGCAAACAAAACAATACTGTTCTAAGCGTACCGCCTTCGCCAACGTAAAATTAATTATGTTTTTAACGATTTTCACTATTTTGCTGTCTCTTCCGTAAGTAGGTAAGAGCTCTTCCACGTGTTTTTTATTCTAGACCGTTGCTTATTATTTGTTGAAGTGTTTCTATAATGATGGTAGAATTATTAGTTTTAATCTTAAACAACTACACAGGTGTTATATATAATAGTTAGCAAGCTTTACTTAAGTTTAAGAATCTCAACAACCAAAGTAACGTCTGTCTAACTGGTATGTCTTGTGTTATAAGCTGGATAATTATAAGCATACACTGGGTTGTCTGCATTACTAATCATCTGCCTAGATTTTTCTGAAGTATTTTGCTGTCGGCTTGCTGTCTTATCGGATGATGCTTAAAACCAGTACTACACGTAGAGGGACTTCCTATCTGACGTCCACGCCCCATTTAGTACTGAGTAATACGATACCCCTCAGTGAGATTGGTTGTCAGACCTTTGGGCCACTTCATAATTCTCTCGGTCAAAGAGTTACAAATTACAAAGAGCCAGGACGAACTATTTAACGTGCTTTCTGAGGAACGGAGGAAACTTGGTATGTTATACATGGTCATACATCCATGGACCGACGCTGATTGACCCATGCGTCTGTTTCATAAACCCACGTCCACCCGTTTGTTTTCAATGAAAATGGAAAAAAAAACCTGTACGCACACATTTTAACGTTAACTCCGTTTTTGCATTTGATACAGTTCCCCTGATTCCCAGACTCTGCTGAAAAAAGTAGGTCACAGCGTACATCCAGACAACATTAAAAAAAACAACGGGTTGCACTCCGTTGTGCATTGCTTTATTTATCAGCATAAAAGTACTATCATTTATGTGGTTAAATACAATATTCTCGAGTTATGACCGTATTTAAAAGTGATGGTGTGATTTCATAACACAAGACTTCATAAAAGACAGTCAATATCTAAAATTTTTCACAAGTGTTTTCCCTAAACTGTCTGAAGTAATCATGTCCTTATACAGAATCGTCCAATAAATGTTAGGTTTAAGATATTTTATTCTCAAAAATAGACACAAATTCACTTATAAACATGAGATGTTCTTAAGCTAATATTAAAAATAAAAAGTTCGTCACGTCGTGAATGGGTGTAACAACTGAATAATGTGTAATGTATTACACATTATTCAGTTGTTACACCCATTCACTGCATTCAGTTTTTGAGAATTTGCGGTACCTAAGGTATTCAGATAGTTGAGTCTTGAATGAGTGCAAACTCTTTCAATGCATTTAAAAAAAATGTTACACTAAAGAAAAACCCACCTTGAAATAAAATAATAAGAGTAAAACAACATGCGACTTAGAGATACAAACATTAAAAAATGATAACAAAGAAAGCCGGACAGCCAGAGAAACATCACGAACCAGGGGAAAAAATGTTCTAGCACTTATTTCAATACTACCTTCATTTTAATATTTTATACAGCTCTAAGCTTGGTCTGCAAGGTGGGGGGACAGAACTCTAGTTGAATTTTTATAGCCGTGTTAATGGAAGAAGATTTTTCTTAGTTTTTCTTTCTTTCTTAGTTAAGAGTCAAAGAAAAACGTGGAACCGAAGGTACTTGTTATCCGTGCGATCTGTAAATCCACTGAGGGAAGGACTTGACTCGACTCAAATGAGATTTTAAAAAGGTTTATAAAATTTCTTTTAGTGGAATTTGTACTTCGAGAAACCATTATTTTGTGTTTTATTTGAATGTAAAAAAGTACGGTCTCTTTGGTTTAGCAGTTGCAAGTGCATTGCTGGGCATGAGGCATTGGGTTCGCTTCCCAAGTTCAGCTTAGTATTTTTGTACCAAGAATTGCTCATCAGATTGATCCGGAGCATTGAGTCCGATTAATGTGAACAGCTTGCCTCCATTTCAAAAGACTTATAAATAACTTGCAAAATCTTGGTATATCTACTAAAGGCGTGTACTAGGCTCTGCCATACCCTACACAGAAATAGGTTTTAAGTTAAATAAAACAGATGTTTCAAAATAACTCGTTTCACAACAGTATCGGAGCCAATTAATAGAACATCTCAACCATAAAATTGCTTAGCTATCCTGTAGAATAAAATCCAAGGTTCCTTTAAACAAAACTTGCTTGCAAACTAAAAGCAACGGGTAAAATGGACGGAATATTAAACTACTAATAACAGAGTTATATCTTTGTTGCTAAATGTTAACAAAAACTAAGTTTGCTTTGTAAGCGTCCATCTTGTGCACAAAGTGTGGCTTTCTAACGCAAGCTTCCTGTTCTACCGTTGTTATAAATTCAATTAAAACTTTAGTTTTAAAACAGCTTTTCTGTAAAGTGTTTTTAAAGGCATGATAATATGATGAGGATTTAAAATTTAAAGCCTGGGTTCTGAAGTTTGTAACCACGTATGGCTTTTAACTGCAGAACAAAGCATTATTTCTAAAGGCAACTAAATCTCTCTCTCTCTCTTATCTTTCTAAATTTAATAATTTGTTTGTATTCAAATGAAATTAAGATTAGTATAGGTTTATCTGAATTAAATACAATATCTAATGCGGCTGTCACAGAAGGCTCTGTATTCTGTAAAAAAATTACCACAGTCTGTTATTCTTTTGTTAAGACGTAGATATTGGTGTGGGTTACATGTTTGTGAGCTTTAGTTTTTAAGCATTTTTGTATTTTCTATAGCATGTAACTGTTTTATGTCCTTAAAAAATAAATAAATAAACTAAATTGCGTCACTACTTTGTTTTGGAACTCAATTGCACTTTTTTTTCTGTTTTATATTTAAAAGGAAGCCTCTATGTATGTTTAAATATTGTAGAAGTTACATAGTTACTCAAATGAAAGATATTATTTATTTATTTTACAACCGATTGGATAATCAATGAATAAGTAATTATTAAAAAGGCTTACTCTCTCGTGCTTCACTCTCATGGTCTGATTGGATGGTGGACACAGGTGCAGGGCTGGTCACGGGAATATCATATCACTAACTTGCAACCTCCGGGTTCCTTTTGAGAAACCCCTATTGGGGAAATCTAATAACACGTGTCTTACCTGCAAATCAATCAAACTACGAAGGCGAAATTGCAACCACAAGACCTATGGTGAATGTGACTCTGCAGTGAGTGTGAACACTCAACACTCACCCATATTTGGAAATAGAGTGGATAACTTGACCATAGATCAAAGCTTTTGATATACTAAATCATTCATTACGTGCATGATCTGAAAGTACTCAATTTTATGTCCTAATGTGGCATAAAATGCAATCACATGCAGCGTTGTATGAAACCGAATGTGGCGGCAATTACACATCTGTTTGCGTTAAATAATTGGTCAATGTTATTTGACAATCGGCTAGTTTTAGGTAAATAGTTGTGGGTAAACGGTTAAATATTTAACTGTTTATCGTAATTTACATTAGCCTATTACCCGCGGCTGAGCCCACGTGGAGGTAAAACAGAAAGTACCCGTACATGAAAAACGTACCCACAGATGTAACCAGCCCCCCGTCGGGGCTGCGGGTGTTCGCAAGAGATACCGCGGCCTCGACATGAAGGGCTAAGAAGGAACATGGGCAGTTTTTAGTCAGTAGAAGTCTGACACTCCCTTTCGCTCTGCCCAAGAGCGGGAGGGGTCATTTGATGATTTTCCACCCACCATAAAAAAAAAGGTGTAACTAGCCCAGATATTGCACTATTATCACGCCAAATTCATTGAACGGTTAAAAAAGGTCTTTGAAAGGTAACAGACTGCAGAAAATATATGTTTTTCCTACTCCTCCGCTATTCTTCTCTGATTAATCTTAATGTAGGATCCAAGACAGTTTTATTAAATAGTTTCTCTGGAACTTTGTCGAGCTTTGTCTCTGCGTTTTTCTGGTGGTTCCCACTCTTAATTATGGCTTTCAGGAGTTGCAGTTAATTTTGAATAGAGTGGTGGATTTGTCCCAAAAAAAGGTTGCAGGTAAGTATACACAACTGGTATCTAGGTAATTCTTACAGGATTTGCTAAATTAATTTTTCGGTACATACACGCGTAAATCTTTCTTTCTCTACTCACATTATTTATCTATTTGTACCTAACGAACTCAACAAGGGTACATCCTCATATTCTTCTTCCTTCCCCAAAAACAAAATACAAAAAATATAATGAACGAACTCGAAATATATCATTTTTGCTGGAGAATATAACTTCCCTGAGCAATAAATCACTTTATAAGGAAAACTAAAGGGCTCACCAACTACGACTTGACTGTGTTTTCATAATGCCTACAATTTGTTCGAGGAGTTACAGCATAAAAGTGGTTGTAATATAGTGGTAATGTAGTTTAAATAAAATAGTGAAAAGTCTGCACGCGTAGTATGGCGATTCTATCTCTATTCTACCAAGAATAGACAAAGCTTTTTCCATACAATTTGACATTAAATTTTGCTACAATCTGTCATTTTGTCGATTCTTCCGTCGACAAAACCCGTTTGAACTACGGTGGCATGCTAGGCGGGCTGGACGGGCAGGGTCTAGTCAAAAACACAAATCACAAACTAAGTATCTTAGAACGTTTATAGGTTTTGGTATACGTCTTCTGTGTGTATTAGTTTCGTTGGTTCGTTTTTTCCCGGGTGACCACTGAAAACCAGCGCTGTGCTGTGGGTCCCCATAGCACAGCACCATGCTGATTGGTAACCTGCTTGTCGCAGTCACGACGTGCAACTTTTTAAATTTGTTATGTGTTGTATGTGTACCTATTGCTTTTTATTGACTTATTGTATGCTCGTCATGTTTCTGCGACAAATAAATATTTTTTCTTTCTTTCTTTCTATCTTTAGTTACTAACTCCCAACTACCGCAGCAATATAGTTTACGTTTAATCAAAACCAACTACAGTTTAAGTAATGATTATAGCCCAAAATGTACGTCATAGGAGTTTATACCTTGCACACAGATTTTCAAACGCAAAATTGATACTAAAATGCAAATACACCGTTAAGGGTGTTACTGCCAAAAATTTACAAAATGTTGCTACCGAGTATCGTAACATAATATGCCTAATAAAGTATTGTTATCAAAGTGAGGGTGTTTCGCAAAGTGAACGCTGCATTTTCATAATAGGTGCAATTTGGTTCGGGGTGCTGCGGGTCGTTGCGCGGTGATGCGGGGCGCTGCGGGGTGAAGCGGGGTGCTGCGGAACCGTGCGATCTAGCCACTTTATGTTCGTAACGTGTGATTCTTCCGCCCCATAATGTAAAGGAAAATGGTGCGCTGTTTTGTTCCTGCTTATTTTTTAAGATTTTGTTTTTGCTTTAAGTTTACGAGTTTGTGCAGTGTCAAAGGGATGTTACGCTTTTGTCGTTGAATTTAATAACTTTTTTCAGCGTTTAGTCGTGCATTTGCCAACAAAATTATGAACTGATGAGTTAAGTTTATACAGGGTGGTGCCGACAATACGACAATAAATGAAACCACTGGAAGTTCTAGTTCTATGGAACATTTTTAAACTATCAAATAAATGCTAACACCGCCGTAGTGACGACGATACGACTATAAACTACCTAAATGTCTTTGCCAAATTCGTTTGTTACATTGTATTTCCATACGTATATCGGTGCAAATTATTCCTAAGGTTCGTAAACCAATATTTGTTTATAAATTGTAATGGATTTCGTTTACAGTTTTATGCTACTTAGTTTTATTGTTTTTTTTTTCATTTTTTTTTATTTTGCTGTTAAGATTTATTTGAGAGTTTAATAATGTTCCTATGAACTAGAACTACCAGTGGTTTCATTTATTGTCGCATGGTCGGCACCACCCTGTATAGACTTAGACAAAATACACTGCGTTAAGATCGTATCGAGTAGCGTTCTGTGGCTTCTACCTACCCCCATGGGCGAAAAAGTTGTTGTTGTGTGAGTTTATGGTTCAATAAATTATAAAAGCAAAAGATTGCGTACGTACAGATGAACCAACACAAAATTGGAATCACATTTATAAATCAAGCGCCAAGCTTTCATGTTGGGATAAAAAGATTAAAAAGATTTCAGGAGTAAGATATTTTATTTAGTAGCTACCTAACCTAAGTAAACCTCGTACAGTTCTAAGAATTTATTCCCACACAGGGTCTTAATCTAAAAGATTAGAAAATTCTAAGAATATTGAAAAGATAGCTAAGTTTCTTTTTAAATCCCAGTTCGATATAGCTGACGTCACCACCCCAAAGTTATCCGCCATTATGAAGTAATCACTGGAATCTGTTGAACTAATATTAAAATCATAAATTCTCTTTATGTCTACGAAAAAGGTTAACGAGCGCTTTATAACGGTTTAAGGGCTAGCCTTCTTAAAAGGTTTCTGTTATAGTCACGTCACAAGTTTGAGGTTAAGGGGAGGCTGGTTTTTAATGATAACTTGAGGTTTCCATGTCTAGATTTTTGAAGGAAGTAAGAGTATGTTCAAAGCTCAAAACGACAGGACAGAATTAGAAATACAGATCTCCGGTCCAAAACAAAACTGACCAATGTCCTAACAGAAATAGATCAACAAAAGTGGAGGTGGACAGGCCACATGATGCGAGACACTAAAGGCAAGTGGAGCAAGGTAGTGACAGAGTGGTATCCAAGGGACGCGGACGGCAAAATAAATCGGGGAAGGCAGCCTACCCGCTGGGAGGAAGAAATAAAACTGACAGCAGGTTCAAACTGTAGGAGAGTACCTCGCGACAGACATCAATGGAAATTGTTAGAGGAGGCCTATGCCACGAGGCACACCGAAAATCGAGACATATGTATATTTTTTTTTTATTTTTTTTTTTTTAAAGAAAAAAGAGTATGAAACTGTGTCAAAGTTGAATACTTTTGAACGATTTCAATTGTTTAGTGAGGTAAGAGAGTAAAGAACTCCGGTTGGTATTTCAGGTTAAGCTGCGCTTGCTTAGATTCTATAATTATTTCATCGTGTTCGAGTTTCCTCCTTGCTGGGATGTCAATTGTAGATTATTATAGTAGTTACAGGTGGTTTAGTGCCCCATAGTCTGATAACCAGTCTCACCATGGGGTTACGTGTTACCCAGAACTAACTGAGTTGTAGAGGTCAGATAGTCAGTCGCTCCACGTAAAATACCTTTGTGCTCCTCTATTGTATTGTGTGTATACATAAATACATAAATAGTAGAGTGCCAAAATTAAACAAAGTCATCAAGCCTTTTCACAACTTTAATGAAGTCATCATCAAATCTAAATGGATGCTATTTATAACAAAGCAACTTAATGGAAAAATCATTGAAGAATAGTAATGCTGAAAACTTTTCTAGACTAGACAAGCAAGACATTTAGTGAAACTTGTTTAACACAGCCATCCAATCAACGTAACATAATTCACCCCAATCTTCATCGAATCTTCAATTAAATTAAGACGAAACTAACAAACCACTTGTTCAATTTAGAGGAGCATAGTCGTAACGGAGACTACAAATTTATGAAGGTGTCCCTATGTTGTGAGAACGTTGGAAGCACAATAAATGAGCTGCAGAAGGCCCAATTCATTGAACGAAAAGAATGAAACAGAATTTCCAACAGGTAATTTCATATTGTGTGTACGACGAGTCATGTCAAGATAGCCCTAGACAAAAAAATACAAAGCCAGAAAAAGAGAAAGATCTCTTCTTACTATTCTTCGTAAGGATCGAATAACAAAAGCACTCAAGATAATTTTGACTTAAGTCTCAAGGATCTGCCGATCCTGTTTAAGATTTGTTATAATGATATTTACGGTAAACGAACACAGATGCATTACAAGATCCTTGGTGAGATACGCTTATTTGTTAAGCTTTAGTTTCAAACGAATGCATGCCAGTCGCAAAGTCGATAGATTGGAGCATCATCATCATCATCATTTCAATCGAAAGACGTCCACTGCTAGACACAGGCTTCCCCAAAGGTCGCCGCATTGGGCGGTCCTGTGAGCCTTGCATCCAGCGGAGCCCTACAACCTAATAAAGGTTGAGGATTTTGTTTTTGGAGGATGAAAGGGAGTGCCATACTTCTACTGACTAAAAACCACCCATGTTCGTTCTTAGCCGTTTGTGCCCGAGGCCGCGGTATCTCTTTCGAACAACCCACAGCTTCATCAGGTGTTAAGAAAGGATTTCGTGCATTTGTACTCCTTGTATGAAGCTGACCTTCTAAAGATGTTTTCTCAGTGAAACTGCCACAATGGCAGCCCCGGCTCGTTTGATAGCGACCCTTTTTTATTTGTAACTGTATTGTTTTACTTGTTCCTTGTTTGCCGTATCGCCTAACTTTTCCACTCTAACGGTTACGAATAGCCGTAGTTAAACGTGTGTGTTAACGTTAGCGTGGGTTCGGATTTTATAAAATAGAATGGTTTTATCGTTCAGGATGAAAAAAATAAAAATTGTTTTTAGAATACTTTTTGTTGGGGTTTTTCGTATTTTTGAATGTTTTTGTTTTATTTTTAGTTATGGAGAAAGCTATATACGAGTATAATGGTTTGCATGCCTCACTTTTTCACTTAGGCAGTTTTTTCAGAAACAGCAAATTATCGACTAATTGTCCTATTCAATATTAAATCGATGTATTTAAATAAGTTTTTTTGAAAGTCGTAGTGTAAAATAGTGTAAAAGCCACTTCTCAAAATAATCAGGTTATTTTCATTACGCAAAATGTTCTTAATAATTTAGTTAATAACAGTATTATATTTCCTTACAGGTTCAGTTTTTAGTTCTATCAAGGGAAATGGACGACAACAGGGAGTGCGGAACATTTTAGGAACGTCGACGTTGCTCGGAGTGCACTCTGCGACTAATCGACGAAACGACGTCGTCACGAAGATACGGAGAAGTATTTTATGGGCAGAATGCACGACAGCCTTAATGGGGAACAGTGACATTGGTGTGAACCTTGCTACCAACGCGCAACGGTTTGGTTATTTTTGCGAATGTACCACCGGTCGTTGTGAAATGGTGTGTACAAAACCAAATCCTTTAAATGTATCTACATTAAATGGGTCAACACGAATAAAACTGAGAGCAGTGGAAGCCCAGTGGTGGCAGCCCGGACTTGCAAACAGTGAGTCACGGGTTCAAACCCAGTCGGGCGCATTATTTTGTGTAATTTATTTCATCGTCAATGCTCTCAAAACGGTGAAGGAAAACATCGTGAGGAAACCGGAACCTAAAATTCGAAGACATGTGACATCTACCAACCCGCTTGAGTCCCTGGAGTGGAAACATTATAGGCTGATGATGATGAACTGAATAAAATGCAACGTGTTACCCTAGGCAAATATGTCATATTGTTTTATGACACTATTTAACACAAATTTTATATGGCCTTTAAAATATCATAAATCTCCTTGCGTAGAGCTTATTTGGGCCAGTACTATAATACATCATTTATTTAGGAGCTCGTGTTAATAAGAATTGCCACTAGGTTCGATCTTTAGGTAAAGCTGTGCTTGCCTAGGTCGGTCTGTGGATGGGTGACCGCCCGACATACCGAGTTTCCTCCGTGCCTCGGAAAACCCGTTAAGCTGTTGGTCCCGGCTGCCATATACAGATCTTTGGCAGTCGTTACAGGTAGTCGGTAAACCTGAAAGTCTGACAACCAGTCTTACCAAAGGGTATCGTATTACCCAGTATTAACTGGGTTGTGGAGGTCAGATAGGTAGTCGCTCCATGTAAAATACTGGTATTCAGCTGCATCTGGTTAGACTGGAAGCCGACCCTAACATAGTTGGGAAAAGGCTAGGCAGATGATGATGACTATTATAATACATCATTTTCCAGTTGCACTTGTAAGTCTCGTAGTTAGCAGTTCCAAGTAAAAGGTCGAAATGAATCCCTTGAATCCAGGAATAACAACATAACATAACATCACGCCTGTAATCCCCGAAGGGTTAGGCAGAGGTGTACCTAATAGTACACCCACATTTCGCCAGTTATGTTTAAGTCCCATGTAATAGGGGGCGAGCCTATTGCCATCAACCGGGCACAAATCCAGACTCCGTGGCTGTTACTGATAAATTCCTGATGGAAAAAGCCAATAACACTTCGCCCGACCCGGGAATCGAACCCAGGACCTCATGTTCAGCAGTCGTGGTTGCGACCACTAGACCAACGGGGCAGTCTACCACGGTACGTTGTCCAAGAATACCTAGAAATAATATCACAACAAAAAACTCGTTAAGACTTTGGCTGAACCGGAAATCGAACACTTTTCTTTTCAAGTTTTCCAACAAGAAATAGTCAAGGTGAAATTTATACTTAGGTATCTATGATACCCTTGGAAATTTGACCCTCTGCAAATCATGATAAAAACAAGGTCACCTCAAAACAAACTTGTATCTCCAATCTTCATCACCACTTACCTAGAAAAACTGAAGTTCGACATTTAGGCAAACATTCATAAATTGTGAACAAGAGCCATAACTCACTACACCAAAAGACAATTTATGTTTTGTGTATCTGTGACGTCATTCATCTTCCTTGCTTCTAGTTCGGGCTGCGTTCCGTTACATGCGAGGATTAGAGTACCTTGTTACTGTGTCAGTGTGTCTGCATTGGTCTTCTTCTTCTTAGCGTGTCGATGGAAATCTAAATTGTGTTGGCCCAGAATTGAGCTACTAGTTTGGCGCTTTCGGCAGCGTCCATCAGTTCCTGTAGTGAACAACTAGCAGGACAGGCAGGGCACGATATTAAGTGCCCCATTGTTTGAGGAATAGCACCACATTTACACTCCAGTGCAGAGTCATTTATGTGTCCCCACCTCAGCAAGTTTTCTTTGCTGCGACCAACCTGGGTCCGGAGCCTGTTTAAAGACTTCCAGGTCAGCCACGGCCACTCTTGTCCAGGTGGGAGATGTTCAGCAGGTGGAACAAATGGGTAAGGTAAGGATGCACTACCTTGCCACAGCTTCAATCTTTCCGTAGACCGCTCGCCAGTGAGTGGGGTGACACGCTTCAGAAAGCTGTTTAATAAAGACTGCAAAATCTTGTCAGTTATTTGTTTCTTTTGCTTATAGAAACATAATTATGAGGCATAGTAAGGAAATAGTCATGAAATATGAGAAAGGTTCGATACTCGGCCGGCACAATATTATTATATAGTTTGTGAAAATTATTTTATGACAACTGCTTCCAAAACGGTAAAGGAAAATCAAAATCATCAAATCATTTTTATTTTGAACTTTTAAACTCACATGCACAAACAGACCTGGAACAACTATCTGTAGGCGACACAAATTTTTCTTTGAGTGAAGGCGTTTGTCAGACTCTAGCTGACTATAAATCACCCCCGCGATGTTTCAGGTCATTATGGGAACTAGTGACCATCTTTCATCACCAACTGCCTAGACTTCTCCCAACCATGTATTCAGCTAAATACCAGCATATTACATGGAGCGACTGCATATCTGACCTCCACAACCCATTTAATACTAGGTAATACGATACCTCTTGGTAAGACTTGGTTTTTAGACTTTTTAAGATACTTTACATAAAAAGTTTTTTTGAAACTTTTAACTGCCAAAAACATGGCACTGAATGTGTGACGTTTAATGTCTGACTTAAGTAATAATAAATAACGCATTGGTTTCTAGCAATTTTTTGAATGCCTACTGGACGCACTTCAAACGTCGATGCTAAACCGAACCTAAAAATAAATTGATTCCATTTATCAATTACTAAAGAAATCTGACATTTTCCACAGCACCAGTTAGTTGAAAATGTACGTTACCATAGCAACCCTAAGTTGACTCAAACCTGAAGTCTTCAGGGAACACCTGAGGTTACCCGATATTGATTACAGCCCTAATAATTAAACTTTGCTAATTAAAATATATGGCATTTTGTTACCTAACGAATTTGATCTTTATGAAGTAAATATTTGGGTCGGTAATTCGAGGAAAAGAGTTGAAAGAAGGATAAATAATTGTTTGGGCATTATTTTAAATTTCAGCTTAAAATGAAAGGGTTTGTTTTGTCACTGGTGTCTTGTGGCCGATCCTTGACGTCAAATGGCTTTTAATTGTTTTTTTTATTTGATGCCCAAAAATGTCAGTGAGACTTTTTATTAGATTTTCCTTTCTACTTTTGTGAAACCTCTTATACGGTACTTAAATCAAGCCTTTCACGAAATACTCGTTTATTATTTTCTGATTTCCTTTGTAGACTTACAATTCTTTTTTTGCTGACTTTGTTATTGTACTGTCTCATCTGTCTTGTGTTCGAAAACTGCTGAAGAGGTTTTCGGTTCGATTACCACGTTGAACAAAGTGTTGTTGAATTTTTTAATGGCCTGAATTCATGCTTTGTGCTCGGTTGTTGACATAGGCTCGCCGCCTGTTACATGAGATTTAAACATTACCGCATTATTGTATGTATTTTTTCAACGTACGGATAAGCTAAAGTTTTGTCCTTCAATAGTCTTATGGTCTTAGGTCCAGAACAAAATTATGTTTTATTATTGACCTCTGTTGCAACCAACCCATTATCTAGCTCACGAACTACATTTCTCTCCCTCTCCTCCTTTAAAAATTCAAACAACCGAAGCTTCCACATCCCTCCACAATTTATGAAGTCTATTACCAGTGCATCCTCAAGTGACTGGACAGAGGCGGTGCAGGGCCCATAAAATGATGCAAATGGTGCATAAATCTTTGAGAGGCATTAGAGCATAGCAGTTAAACTAAGACCCACTTTTACTAGTGTAAAACTGCCTGTGTGGTGGGATGGCTTATTTCAAAAGAGTTATGGGAGAATAAATGACAACAAATGTGAAGATAGTGGCTTAATAATAACTGCCACTCGGGTCGATCTTTAGGTTAAGCTTCGCTTGCTTAGGTTGGTCTGTGAATGGGTGATCAACCATTACATACCGAGTTTCCTCCATGCCTTGGAAAGCACGTTAAGCTGTTCGTTCCGGCTGCCATAATACAGGTGTAAACGAACCCTTCACGCATCCGTCAACTAAGCATTCTGTACATCAAACTAAGTACCCCTACGCAAAAATTTTTGCTGGGAAATGACTTTTTTTTTGGGGCCAAAATTCACATTTTACGGTAAACCTCAAAGTAGCACTCTTAAAACATTGTGCTAGTGGATGCTTTGAATAGTAAACGGGTCATGGAGGTAATTTAAGTAAAGTTAAAATCTGAAATACCAGTATTTACCTCTGCGATCATTTTTTTGTTCTAGCCCATACCTGGGAACCTCCTAGTTACGGAGATATTGGGGGTCAAAGTTCCATATTTTTCACAGCTGTTTTTGTAAATACTAGTTTTTCAGGTTATAAGTTTACTTAAATTCCCTCCATGACCCGTGTACTATTCAAAGCATCCACTAGCACAATGTTTTAACAGTGCTACATTGAGTTTTACCGTAAAATGTGTAAACCGTTTCCCAGCAAAAAAAATTGCGTAGAGGTACTTAGTTTGATGTACAGAAAGCTTGGTTGACGGCTGTGTGATGGGTTGATTTACACCCTGTATAGATCAGCATCTGGCAGTCGTTACAGGTAGTCAGTGACCTGAAAATCTGACAACCAGTCTTACCAAAGGCTATCGTATTACCCAGTATTAATTGGGTTGTGAAGGCTAGATAGGTAGTCGATCTATGTAAAATACTGGTATTCAACTGCATCCGGTTAGAATGAAACTAGACCTAAAACTTAGTTGGGAAAAGGCTAGGCAGATGATGAGTGTCTTATTAAAATGAATGACACTTTGAGGAGTGGTTGTTCCGAGGGTAGACAACCATTAAATGGCACTTTGGTATCTTGGGACATTAAAGATTATGAAAAATGAGAAGAGATTTGTTTTAATGGACTTACCAATTAGAAAACCAGGCGTGTTTAGTGTTTTACATAAATATTTACCTAATCCATTAATCCTTTGGCCTTAACGCCCTCAACCAAGTGACGAACCAACTTTGGCGTTTTGTGATAATTATACTGGCTGTCGTAAAACCAGTTTACACTATCCATTTTATCCGGTTTTGCGACACGAATGCAAAAACAGACTTTGAGTAATGAAACCAACACAGCTTTCTCAAAAGATGTAGCAGACGCACTTTTTACTTGGCAAACATTCCTTTACATTTCTCAATCTCCTAAGTACTCCTTTGAAGAACTTGAAAATTTAATCTGAACAAAATCACACAGACATTGCCAGACATTTTATACCATCTAATACGACTGCATTTCAGAGAAGCTTTCGAATGTTTTGAGAACAAGCAAGGAGGCTACATTTCCTTTGAAAAAGAAAGTTTTCTTTGCTCGCTATTCTGTGGAAAATGAAACATGTCGAGATTCCTAAGTTTAAGAGATCTCCCAAGTCAACAGTGTCGCTAGTGTGCAGTCACAACGTTGACATTGCTGTGCTATGCAAAGAAGCGAAATGTTATTACTTTGACGTCGACCACGGATGCCGAATTTTGTCAGCGGGAAAATGAAAGGAGAAGACGAAACTGGGACGGAATTTTTCTCGTACATCTCGAGGTTATACGCGTGTTGACAAATTTAAATATAAGTGTTATGTGGGTACCTACTTATTTATCATTATCAAATAAGTAGGGTAGAATAGTGAACTTAGTTTTAAGCAAACGACTGCTGCGACAGTCCAATATATGAGCTTGTACGTAACGGTTGACTTATTTAAATCCTCACCCACCTTCGTATATAACAGTTGGCGACGAGGTCAAAGTACAATTTACGCGTATATCGTAAAATGGCAAAAGTATCCGCTACAGTTTCGGTCGGCACATTAACAGTATTCAACCATGAGCATCAAGAATGGCAACTGTATAAAGAAAGACTCGAACAGTGGTTTCTTGCAAACGAAATTGGGGCAGACGTGGATAAAGCCGGTTGTAAACGTCGAGCTATTCTGCTAAGCAACTGCTCGGAATCAAGTTACAAATTGATTCGTGATCTAGCTTTACCGCGGCAGGTCGGTACCTTGAGCTATGATGAAGTAGTAGCTTTATTGGATGGACATTTCAAGTTGAAAAAGTGCACGTTCGCGGAAAGATATAAATTCCACAGTGCCACGCAACATGTCGGCGAAGGATTGCCAGAATGGGCGGCACGAGTACGTGGTTTAGCAATACACTGCGGGTTCGTGGCGTTATCTCTTGATGAGCAGCTTCGCGACCGTTTTGTGCTGGGTATGGCACCTGGACCTGAGAGAGATAAGTTATTCACCAAGGCGATGTCGGAGTTGTCGCTCAGCAAGGCCTTGGAAATAGCTGAAGCAGTACGCAGTGCGCGTATGGGGGCACAAGAAACAACTCGACAAGCAGACATGGGTGCACCACTTCAAGTGATGAGGATGGACACGGCAGCACAGCCAGGTACAGCACGCGGCAGAAGCGCGCCGCGCCCGCGCCACGTGCAAGGAGCAGCAACACCCACGGTTAGCGGCGAGCGCGCTCAAGGGGGCGCGGGCGGCAGCGGCGGCGGGTGCACAGCCTGCGGCTACGCAGGTCACGAGGCATCGACGTGTCGGTTTGTGAGATATAAGTGCAAAAAGTGCGGCGTTCAAGGACATCTTAAGCGAATGTGTAAACAAACTATAAGTAAACAACACTATGTCGAGTGCTGTGGGGATGAAGACGATGATGGTAAGCATGTGTGCTATAATATCCGCACTATTCGCGGAGAACCGATGCGGGAATCTGTTTGTGTTAATGGAGTTGAGCAAATTTTTGAAATAGATACGGGTTCACCAGTAACCGTCATTTCTGAGCAATTGTATCATAAACACTTTTTAAATATAACGTTGGAAACCAGTGACCTTATTTTGCATAGTTACAATGGCGATAAGTTACACATTGTAGGTAAAATAAATCTCATGTTCACATATAATAACAAAACATTCAAAATAGGGGTATATGTCGTGCGGAACGGAGGTCCACCCCTATTAGGCAGAGATTTCTTTTCTCGTTTTAACTTGCAAATATGCTCATTGAATAACTGCAACGATTTTTTAACAATTAATTCTTCTAAGTACCCACAGTTGTTTGGAAATAAATTAGGTTGTTTCAAGGGCGTCAAGGTGGATTTAGCTTTAAAACCAGACGCAAAGCCGATTTTTTTTAAGGCTAGGCCGTTACCTTTTGCTGTCCGGGAAAGCGTGGAAAAGGAACTTAACCGTCTTGTAGATTTAGGTGTATTAGTACCAGTGAAATACGCGGAGTATGCAAGTCCAGTAGTGCCGGTTTTAAAGAGAGATGGTTCCATACGTCTCTGTGCCGACTACTCTGTGACTATAAATAAACAGTTACTTGTAGATAAATACCCATTACCTAGGTATGACGAGCTGTTTACTAAACTACATGGCGGAAAGTTTTTCAGTAAATTAGACCTTTCACATGCATATAATCAGTTATGTCTAAATGAGAAGTCACAAATGCTCACATGCATAAACACTCATAAAGGGTTATATAAGTTTACTCGCTTAGTGTTTGGTCTGGCTAGTGCGCCAGCCATTTTTCAGCGTAACATGGAAGCGCTTCTATCAGGACTAGATGGTACTCTTTTATTTCTTGATGATATTTTAGTGTGCGGGACGGACAAAAATCAGATGATGAGTAGGTTGAATGAAGTTTTCCGTAGGTTACAGGAAGCAGGTTTAGTTTTAAACATAGAAAAATGCACTTTCTTTCAAGAGTCCGTATCCTACTTGGGTTTTGTCATTGACCGTAATGGTATACACAAATCTCCGGAGAAAATAAAGGCAATTCTGCAAAGTCGAACTCCAACCAATACAACAGAATTAAAATCATTTTTAGGCATGGTCAACTATTACCGAAATTTTATTAAAAACGCATCATCGATTTTAAGTCCACTACATGATTTGCTTAAAAAAAAAAGAACCTTGGTTATGGACTAAGAAACATGACGAAGCAGTATCATCAGTTATACGGAAATTAGTTTCTGATACCACCTTAGCACATTTCAATCCGGAAGCATTGTTAATTGTAACGGTTGATGCGTCACCAAGCGGGTTAGGTGCCGTGTTATCGCAGGTCGAAGATGGTATAGAAAAACCTATCTCGTATGTTTCCCGTTCACTGAATGCAGCAGAAAAACGCTACAGCCAAATTCAAAAAGAGGCTACTGCTATAATATTTGGAATCAGGAAATTCCATCAATACTTATATGGTCGAATAAAACCTTTTATTTTAAGAACTGACCATAAACCTCTCGTTTCAATATTTAATCCGAGTAAGGGTATTCCCGAAATATCAGCAAATCGTTTACAGCGTTATGCTATTTTTCTATCCGCATACAATTATAATATAGAATACGTAAGCAGTGTTCGTAATTGTGCAGATTTTTTAAGTCGATCGGTAGCAGAGGTGAAAACGGCCGACACGCACCCGGCACGTGATGAGTCAATAGTGGACAAATCTAGTTATGTGCGTTTTGTTTACGAAGGTGAAAGATTTTTGTCGCTCACGGATATCAGAGATGCACTTAAGCTAGATACCGTTTTGACAACCGTCGTAGACTATGTGTCAAATGGTTGGCCTAATAAAATTAAGGAACCATTTATTAAGGATTATTATAGCCACCGATTGGAATTATCGGTAGAAAATGGTTGTCTAATGCGGGGTCACAGATTAGTCATTCCTACAAGTCTGCGATACAAAGTATTAAACGAGTTACACTTAGGTCACTTAGGAATCACAAAAGTGAAAGAAGAGGCACGAAATAGATTTTGGTGGCCGGGTATGTCTGTCGCTATTGAGCAGCACATCGGCGCGTGCGGCGTCTGTACGTCGCAGCGCGCTTCGCCCCCGCGCACCCCCCTCACTCCTTGGCCCTTCCCTGCGCAGCCGTGGCATCGTGTTCATATAGATTTTTTAGGGCCGATAAACGGCAAAACTTTTTTAATTATAGTAGACGCGTATTCAAAATGGGTGGAATGTTTTGATGTTTCATCGGGTGGTACTACGCGAGTAGTTATAGAAAAGCTTTGCGAAGTAATGTCACGATTTGGCTTATTTCATACAATTTGCTCAGATAACGGCGCTTCATTTTGCTCTCATGAATTTAAACAATTTTGCACTCGCAACAATATTTCACATTTAACTTCACCAACATATAATCCGGCTAGCAACGGACAAGCGGAGAGTTATGTTAAGATTATTAAAAAAGCAATTAAATCGTATTTGTTATCAGGTTCATGTTTGAAAGATTTAAACATTAAAATATCAGAATTTTTGCTCAATTATAGGAATTCCAAACATTCGACCACAGACAGATCTCCAGCAGAAGTTTTGTTCGGTCATAAGTTGAGATGTAGGTTGGATCTCTTGACACCGACCACCACGACGCCATCCGACGCAGCACTCGACACAGCTGTTAAAGTTAAACAGTGTTCGCAGATTGACAATTATCGTGGTAGCCGTAAAGTTTCGTTCAGTGTGGGTGACCAAGTCTTAGTGAAACTTTATAATCAACAAAAACATTATTGGTCACGCGGCAAGATTATTAAACATATTGGCAAAACAATGTTCTTAGTACAACTATGCGAATCGGATCAAACTGTGAAAAGACACGCTAATCAGTTGCTCAAATTTAGAGGGAAGGAAGATAGGTCATGCGAAGAGATCGTTCCGGCATTTGTAATGCCATCACAATCGACTAGCTCCGAGCAACTGCCTCCCGAAGTGGCTGATGAAGAACTACCAGTTGAGTCCGGAATGCCTGCATCAGAGCTGCATCAGAGTGACCAATCCGCTGAAAGGGAACAAATTCCAGCTCCCTCCGTAGAACTGGAGCCCGACACTCGATCAAAACGGCATAGAACTGTAGTAGATTATACAAAGTTTTTCTAATTAAAGTTGGAGGGATGTTATGTGGGTACCTACTTATTTATCATTATCAAATAAGTAGGGTAGAATAGTGAACTTAGTTTTAAGCAAACGACTGCTGCGACAGTCCAATATATGAGCTTGTACGTAACGGTTGACTTATTTAAATCCTCACCCACCTTCGTATATAACAATAAGTGACTGAGATCTGTGTAAGATTTTGCTTTGATGTTTTAGTATCTAAATATTGTGTGATATATGCATAAAATACCTTTTTTTTTTGGGGTGGGAAATCATCGAATAAAAACCACCCATGTTCCCTTTATGTCGAGGCCGCGGTATCTCTTGCGAACAACCCGCAGCCCCGACGGGGAATTACATATACCTTTAAAATACCTTAGCCCTAAAGATCTTTACATCAAATTCATACGCAAAACAATTATTTGAATTAAACATTTTGAATTTTGGAAGACGTTTGAATTTTCAAGGAGTTGGTTTGAGTTGAGTTAAACTACCTGCACGCTCCAAAACTCAATGAGACAGACGATAGAACTGATCAAGTATCCAGGTCTTTACATACAAAATTTAGGAAAACGAAGAGAAGGAAAAAATCTATGAGTTAGTCAGAAAATTGAAGTTACTTAGGTGGTCTATTGAAACAATACAATATAATACGTCCTCTTAAACGTACCGTAAAATATGAATGAACACACATACATTGTGCTACAAGGCTCCAGGCTGACTCAATACCTATCGAACAATGGACAATCAGCGCAGTAAAAACGCAGCCGACGCGATGTGGCACAAATTTGATGGCACCAGGTGTCCCTCGTATGGAGAGGTAGTAGATATATGTATTTGGACAAAAGGTATTTTTCGTCAGAGTATGAAGTAAAAATTTCTATAAAAAAGTAGCACATGAAAAAGCCCTATAGTTTACATACATGAATAGGAACTTGGAATAAATTGGTAAACCTTGGAACAATTTCATCGTATTTTATTTCATCGGTCTGAGTTCAGCTTGGAAATCTGGAATTTCTTCATTTAAAATTTTTAGTTATATTTTCCAGTATAAATTAAGATAGTTCAACATTCGGGCTTTTACAGCAACATTTACGCTACAAAAATAAAGTAAAGTAAATTATGTTGCGAAACAAAAAGAAAGTAGGTAATTGGCCCTGAAGTGTTTTACGATTATCTAACAAGTGCGCCATCTGTTTCTTTTAAATAAAATTATTTTACTGAGAAAAAAGTTAATTATATATTTTTAGGACTATTTGACTTGATGAACTACTGAATGATAACATAACATAACGCGTGTAATCCCCAAAGGATTAGGCAGAGGTTACTTAACATACCCACATATCGCCCATTATGTTTAAGTTCTATGTAATGGGGGCCGAGCCTATTGCCATCAACCGGACACAAATCCAGCCTCGTGGCTGCTACTGAGAAATTCCTAATAAATTTTTGCCCGACCCAAGATTTCATTTCATTTCATTTATTCAATAACAATTTTTTTTATTTATTTTTTTATTTTTTTATTTTAATATGGTAAATATCCCGTTTTCAGTATAAATAATAGTGCTAGTGACCATGTCAGTTTAAAATCTTATATTGTATCTGAACGGTTACAAAAAAGGTAATTGAGTACAAAACAAAAGAACATAAGAGACAGTATGGTAACATATTTAAAAAACAAATTCCATCGCTATTCAAATTAAGTTAATAATAAAACAATGTCAACATAAGAAATTAAAATATTAACAAATATACTAATTGTAAGAATCGAAACCCGGACCTTATTTTCAGCAGACGCACTTGCAACCACTAGACCAACGACGCAGTGTACTGAACAATTATCACTACTGAATAATTATGTCCACAAAAACAGTTTCACACCATCTTCAGCCATTACCTAATTTTTTTACCCATTTACTTTTATATCCTTTCATTGTAAAAAAAGGAACGGCCACAATTTTTCAATGCCACTTGAGCGAACCAACTTAACCAATTAAAGCCAGACGTTCTTGAACGCAAGATTAATTTGTATTCTCAACTCTCATTACCCTCAAACGATTTGGAAACTTCTAAAGATAGTTTTTCAATAGACCGTTAATTGGAATAAAGAAAGAAAACGGGTTATTTCATGAATAACAGTAACTATGTAAGTGACGTAATCTAGTACCTTATTCAGAAAAGTATAATGCTTATTAAGTACTGATTTCTACTCAAAATATACAACAAGTCTTTGTTTAGATACATTTTACAGAAAACAACTACCAAAAATGTTTCCCACACCAACATTTTGGCAAATTTACTCTAGTTTCATTTATAATGTTATAATGAAAATCACCAGTACGAGGCTCATTTTCCCACTCAGTCTGTTGTTGGGGCAACTTTCAAGCAAGCGCATTGGCTGTGAATGAAAATCGCACGCAATTATGTGTACGACAAGTTCCAGAAAGTTCGCGCAACAATTTTATAGCCTAGTTAAACCTATCGGCTTACCTTCTGGATGGC
Organism: Diarsia brunnea; assembly: GCA_949774965.1. NCBI lineage: Eukaryota > Metazoa > Arthropoda > Insecta > Lepidoptera > Noctuidae > Diarsia > Diarsia brunnea. The sequence goes on along the minus strand of OX459005.1, from coordinate 692,010 downwards.
TCCGAAAGCAGCGGTATTTTTTGTATTATTTTTCTAATAGTATCTTCACCCACAATCTATTGAAATGATTGGATAAGGAAATACACATTTCTGTCAGGGCTGCGGGTTGTTCGAAAGAGATGTCGCGGCCTCGAACACAAAGGGCTAAGAAGGAACATGGGTGGTTTTTCATCAGTAGAAGCCTGGCACTCCCTTCCGCTCCGTCCACAGCGGGAGGAGTTATTTGATCATTACCCACTCTCCAAAAAAATAAAAAAAATGGGAATACGCATTTAGCATTAGTTGACATCGCTTAGATTTGATTGCTTTAAATAACTTGAGAGGAATTCCCGCAGGATGTGGTTTAGAATTCATTCGCAAATTATTAGTGGAGTGCCGTAAGATTTATACCTCGGAATCCAGGGCCGGTCAATGAATCTTCATAAAACTTTTGGACTGCATTGGTAAAAGCCCAAATAAAGAAGTTCAAAAAAAAATTGCGCGCTCTTCTTTTTTTTTAATTCAACAATGTACTGAAAAATGAGAGGGACAAGGGAAGAAAAAATGTTTATAGCTGACCGAAATTTGTTTGGTTGTTTTGGTAAACCGTGTTTTTTTTAAATGAAACCTAGCTTGATCGATTTATCGCCCCCAAAACCCCTGCATACTAAATTTCATGAAAATCGTTGGAGCCGTATCCGAGATTCAGATTATACTATATTACAAGAATTACTCGTATTAAGGTATTATATAGATACGTTTTAGTATTTTTTTTTGTTGTTACTCGTTAATTTTTTTAACAATAAAGTTACAGTGAAAATATTATTTATTAGCTCTAAATATTTTTTTTTCCCTTGTCCCTCTCATTTTTCAGTACATTGTTGAATTAAAAAAAAAAAAGAAGAACGCGAAATTTTTTTTATTAACTTCTTTATTTGGGCTTTTACCAATGCAGTCCAAAAGTTTTATGAAGATTCATTGACTTGCCCTGGATTCCGAGATTTTACAATATTTATGCCTTACGGCACTCCACTATATGACACCTAATTTGATCGAGGTGTTGTTTAGTAGGAATAGCTTCGTGACTTCACAATCTCATTAGAACTATCAAACTTACGTAGTTAGTCAGTCGAAGCGTCTCTCGTGGGATACGCCCCAGTGTGGTAAGGCTTGAAGCCTAAGCAGTTCACTTACTTGAATGTGATTATTTGCGAAAAAAATATTGTTCATTCCCGCTGTCTTCGTAGCTCAGCACGAACAGACAATGGACAGACCTCGTCCTGTTTCGAAGAAAGTTTTAAATTTACAAGGAATATTCCAGACAGGTTTTTTATCACGAACGGAACAAAACAGAGCTCGGTGCTTCGTTCTACAGACAATCTCGTTGAATTCTGATTTATTCGCTTTATTAAAGAACACTTTTGTATTTTATGGGGGAAGGTTTTAAACTCATCGATTTGACGTTAGCATAAGGTTACAACAGGATAGAAAATAATTCTTGAGGGGAGTTTTACACCTCACTCCCACTGCGGACTTGAGGAGGCCTACAGACGCGGGCCGACACTAACCGGGGATCGTGGAACGTGCACTAGTTCCCATGATCTCCGGTGCAAGTGTGGGAAGTGTGTCAGTTAGAGTCTGACAGACCCCTTCACTCACCCTAGGTCGGACATTCATAAAGATTTTCTAAATCAGTTAAAAAAAAGGAAAATAATGAATTCGGCTTAGGTACTACTACTTATAATGTTATTCTAATGAACTGTTTTCAGATGCCAGATCATTTCATCGGCATTCAAATTAGCACGGACTGATGAAGGACTTGCTTATCATCGATAGGTAATTCAGTAGGTACATTATCTCTAAGGATTCAGTGTCCGAAGCTGAGTCTATAATCTGCCCGGAATGATCGAATCGTTACTGAAAATTTAATTTACTTTGAATTGTTTCAAAGGAGGTTAAGCATTTACGTCGATATTGAAGCAAAATTAAAATGGCTAACAGATTGCCTGCAGGAGGTTGCAGCGGCAATTTGTCTGCAACGTTAAATAATTAATAAGCTGACACTTACTAATTGCTTAGCACGACAAGCACCTGGGGCTAAACGCCTTTTTTATTGCTTTTGCTATGTCAATTTGATATTATTTTTGAGATTAACTAATAAATAATAATTTCATTTTGCATGTTAGTTTTAGTGAATTGTGTGAGCTACTGTAACAAAACCTGACCATCAATGTCGTACTACAATTCTAGCAAATAAATTTCATTTCATTTTATTTCAAAAAATCCATTTCATTTCATTGGCCCGGTAAAATTATTAAATAACTAGCTGTGCCCGCGACTTCGTTCGCGTGCTTGTCGGAAACTAAAATGCGTCGCTTAGATAAAAGTACGTTAAATCATTGCCCTGCGTTAACTTACTGCCGCTGTAGAAAATAAGCAGAGGGTAATGCAAAGTACTGACTATGTCTAATACTAAAGTTTAGATGGATGGGTGTTTGTTAATCAACCACGTCAGAACGGCCGAACGGATCTTGAAGAAATTTGAAACAGGTACATTATAGTCGACAGGTACTGTCGTTGGCGCGTTCGTGTTCCACGCGCGCCTCAAAGATATGTCAGCAACAATAAAGGGGTCCTTTGGGGCCCCTTAATTGTTGCTGCCGTCGTCCGTCGGGCTGCGGGTTGTTCGAAAGAAATACCGCAGCCTCGACACATAGGGCTAACAACACACCACATCTATATAAAGACATGTTTGGTGCAGTGGCTGGACGATTAACAGTAGCACTGCGTGTCGCAGGTTCGATTCCCACACGGTACAAACAAAATATGCCGTGGGTTTTATCCAATTTTAATTTAGTTTAAAAAACTATGTAATTATATAAACTATGTTATACTGTGTAATTGGTAAATCTTTATTTGTTGACTATTCATGAAACATATGTTTATTTAATAACACCGCGGTTTAGAAAATGACATCAAATGAATGCCAAAATCAAATGACGCCATCTGTCGAAGACGAAGATTAACTGCTAAAAAAGAGCGATCAAACACACTATAGGGTTTAGGCTATGTAGATTTTGAAAACAGCGTCATTTAGACTAATATCTACGTACCTTTTTTAAAGTTATCTTGTGAAGGCATTTATTAATAAGTACCATACCATATTCGTTCAATAGATGTCGTTGCTTGTCTCATTCTTGACCATAATGATAAGTTCTTCTTGAAAACTATAAATGCATATATCTTTTGATAGAGAGCACCGATTACGATGAAACAAAGACTAAGTAATAGCCCAAGTTACGCACAATATTTATGTATAAAAGTTATCTACATTTGTTTCGTAAATTTGACGTGATGCTTAGTCATCGAAACAGACAAACAGACAAAAATTCCAAAAATGCTGGAAATGTGTTCTGTTGGTTATACTTTAATACCCTGACAATTTTTTTTTAAATATTTTCGATGTACAAAAAAGATTTTTCTACAGATTTATTATATGTATATAGAATAGATTGAATGCAGGTACTGGGCTCTTGTGTGAAGCCAACTTAAGTCAAAAATACCTACCTATTTTTCGGTATTCAGCCACAGCTTATTTGATAGAAACTACCACCACCCGCCAGTGATGTTAGCAGTATGTAACATTTTGGCCTCATATTGAGTGTAACACAAACTTGCACTTTGAAATCCCAATTCACCATGTTGTTTGATACTATTTTCCAGTTATGCACACACTGGAACCGAGTTCAACCGCCACTTCGAAAGTTTCCACGAGCGATGAATATTTCAACTAAAATGCAACGATTTATGATCCACTATTGAACAAATGAAATTAGGTCTACATATAACAGAAGGCTATCAAACATAAGCTGCCGACATAAATAATGGACGCTGGCAAAGCAGTTAAGAAGAAAACTGATCAAGTTTGAAAGTTAGATTTTGCAAATTGTACACTAATTAATATACGTCCAATTGGCCGAGCTGTGAGATTCAGAATATACGGGGAATAGATTGGTAAAGACACGCTGAAGAGGGTAAGAATGATTACCACCTTTTAAACCCGTTCCTCAATTGCATTTCACACTCGGAACCACAATTCGAGGGATAATGAAATGAATAAATGAATCTTTTGCTTTTTTGTTATAATCATTCGTCTGTAAATAACGCAATAAATAATGCAGGATTGTCAAAATAGACATCATTCACACACCTTTCATCGCATGTAGGTGTGTTACGCTTGTAGACTGCGGTTCAACTATATCCCTGTATATCAGGCGGCTATATGAAAAAATCAGTTCAGTAGTTTTTGCGTGAAAGAGAAACAAAATATATCCATTCTTCCTCACTATCACATTTTTACAAGTCTTTAAATAGCTTGTCAAATAAAGAAACGTTTTCGAAATGACCATTTTTACTATGTTTTATGTAATATCATATCACCTGTCAAATTAATGTTCTGCAATAATAGGTGGTCCGAGTTTCCTTAAAGAATAATGAATTATTCAGCCGTTGACCTCGGAGAGTTTCCTGCCATTTTCCGCCCTATTAGTGTCAATCCTGGTTTCAATATAGCTAATGGTCTTCTCACATTGATTGCAATGCTATTCATCGACTGTTTGAATTATTGAGGCCTGAAAACTCGAACATTTCGATGTAGTGAGTGTTTTTCGTCAGAAATGTACTTTATGCGATTATTTCGAAATTATTTCATCGCAACGAAATCGTTCAAGTGATAATCTCATGTCTGTAGCAATATCAAGACATCTTTATTACAATGTTGTAACCAGGATGTGAAAAGCACAGTAACGCGACACGTAGCAGGTACCTACCAGTTTCACACCTGGAACAAAATCAGTCGAAACTTTGTATGACACAATTTTTGTCTTAGAATGACCTACTATAAAATGTATAGAAACGCACGTTTCGTCTCCAAAACTATCTTCCCGTATTTTCCACAACCGAGCCGCTTTGCGCCTAAATATCTCACAAAACGTCTGAGAATTTAATTTAGAAACTTGTTCTCTGAAAACTAATTATACGTTCACAATACGACGCGATTAATTTCGTTATCTTAAACTGTTTCACCTCCTAAACGTCTGTTTGCGAAAATTATGCGTCATTTGAGAGTACCTCTGCAATTTGTATTGTTTAGCTCGCGGATTAAATTCTGAGCGCCGGACTTAAACAAATGTATTCCAAAGAGGTTTTAAGAGAAACAAATAGCACGTTAATTTGATAATGGAATTGGGTTTTACCTAGTTTTTAATTCAATAGAGACTCCTATTTAATTTTCGTTTACATGAATAATATAAATACTTAATAAGGTCTTATATTTCTGTGTTTATCAATCATAAAACAGGAAAAGCAGTTCATTATTAATATAAAAGTAGACTTAAACTAAACAAATTATGATGAAAATATTTATTATTTCACGTCTTTATTTTCTGTTCCTCCATTTTTAAATCCGGCGAACTTAGGAAGGGCTAGTTAGTATTGGTTTATTGTGCCAACACTGTACGTTCCAAGTAATGATGTATTGGTATCAAAAAATAGCTTATATATAATCTATTTTAATAATACATAATACAGTACTTTCTAGGTAATTGGAACACAATAACAAAAACTAATTTAATCTGACCGGGCTAGAGAGCCTTGGTTTAAATATAGATGTGAATATATTAGTTATTTAGTTGGAAATATTGGGACTTAGTTTGCTGAAGCGGGCTTCATAATAAAACGTAGACTTTTAGCCATAAGTATACTTGGGAACTTCATTATTATTTTGTTCATGGAAAATAAAAAACTATTTTTGAAGTGAAACGCTAAGGGTCTGTATTATTTTAGTTCTATATTTGGTTTATCAGTAGGTAAACATCTATAAACAAATAGTTAGTGTGTATATTTCTTCAACATACCTGTCGTATTTTGAGACACCATTTTTATCTAGCCCATACTGTCCCACTGTTGGGCAATGACGGGAGTCTTTTCCAAGACCGTCTCACGCTTCCTCAAAACTGCTCTAAAACACCTACTACGTGAAAATCATCACATACACATTCAACCGACGTTCAAAATGTTCTTTCATCTAAAATAAAAGTTTATTTCTAAAACGAAACGACAGAATTTTCAACGACTTCACGAAATCGCATTAAAATTCAACTCTTAGGCACTTTAAATCACCAACTCGCATTATCCGTGAAATAAAGTCACAAGTATCAAGTACACATATAAATGTTTTGGCAATGTTTCGTTTGATATGGGCCCGACCCGCTGTCAGATCGATCCGACCCGACCTGTCACTTTAAGATTAAAACGTAGCTCAAGTACAACCGTATAAATCTCCGGATAAAAAACGGATCGAAATTAAAGTATCAAAACTCTGTGTATATCGAAAGAACTGATTGTATTTCTTTTTTTTTCTATTATCAATGTACCGGTCGTATTGTGAAAAGACTTGCAAATAAATTGCTTTGATATTATTTGTGTTTAAGAATCTATATCAAAATTTCCAATGATGGGTATCTTTAACCGACTTCAAAAAAGGAGGAGGTTCTATGTTCGTGTGTATGTATTTTTTTTTTATGTATGTTACCTGATTTCTCCTTAATTTGTGAACCGATTCTCAAAATTCTTTTTTTATTTGAAAGAGTATACTCCTGAGGTGGTCCCATTTAAATTTGGTGAAGATCTGATCCTGATCTTCTGAGATATACAATAGAACTCTTCAAAAATAGACGGCAAATCTGTCGTGATTGCTGCAATCGCTTGGATGTTTATTGTTTATACAACATCATGACGTAATATCACGCCTGTATGATCTGAGGGGTTACGCAGATGTGTACACCCAGATTTGGACAGTAAGATATTATGTAATGTTCCATTTATTGGGGATAAATAAAACCTATTACCACGACATGCGATGATGCGATGAGATGACATGACGGTTAGGAGTTGAAAGCAATAATAAGGGAATCTTGAAAGTTAAGGGTTAGGTTTCTTGGTTGAATGTTAGATGCATAGTAAATATTTGTATAGGATATTACAACTAAAAATGAAAAAAATAAAAAAAAACATTTTTGCAAAAAAAAACAACCGACTTCAAAAACACCAAAAAGTAGAAAAATAAACTTAACTTAATCACATGTTCAAAAAAGTTTTTTTTTGAACATGTGATTCACACTGTTTATTTATAACTTTGTAACTTTCACATTGGTTAAATAGATTAATGCCTAATGTCAATCTTGATAACTGCTAAGTGTTGGATCAAGAGGTTAAAGCCACCAATCCGCATCAACCTACCTAATTTCTATCGTAATCCGAAGAAATGCTATTCGATTCTTCTAAAACAACCGTTTAACCGCTACGATTCATTAAAAAAACCGCGAAATACTTTTACCGTTAACAGGCCAGTATTCCAATATTCATCAGTAGCTGTAGTGTTTCTGATCTCAAAAAAAGACGAATTAAAACCGAACATTAAACAGCCGTGCATGCATTAACGTGAAAATTAATTTAAAATGAGATATTCGGTGAAACGCGTTGAAATTCACTTTATGAATACGCTCGCGAGAGGCATTATAATGAACGAGCTACACGTTTACGTGTGATAGAGGTTACTGGGAATATTTCGTAGGTCTTTGTAATTCGCTTGTTGCTTTACAGTACACGTTTTATGTCCATCCCTTGTGGGCTGAAAATAAATACTCATGACAATAATAGCTTTTCTTTTAAAAGAGCAGTATGTATTTTCAGTACATGATTTTCAAATTTTTTATCATTCAGCGCAATGCGAAAGATTCTGCACATAATACGTGACCCATTACTTAATTTTGTTTGACAGATTTGTCTCTAAAAGTAATATGAATGTGAGTAAGCTATGCAATTACTTCGATGATGAATCCGCACTCAAAAAAATCTTTTTTTAGTAAAAAACGAAACGTCAGATTGGAATTTTATTAAGGAAGTCATAAATCAGCATAGAAATTGTTCGCTTGCAATTCGCGACTGAGACTTTTTAGAAAATTTCCGTGTATTCATTTCACAGGGACCTTGGTAGGTTGCTGAAAGTGAATTATGTCAAAAAAGGAGATGTACCATCTCTCGTAACTTTAGCGTCCTATCCTCATGACATCACGTCGTCCCGATGGCAATATCTTAATGCAAATTGTAAGCAATTCGCAAAATGTAGGCAATTCAATTTGCCAAGCCACCAGACGCATGGGTACTTAAAACTTGGAGAAATTCTACAATTGTTTATTTATACGCGTTTTCACTTTAACGTTTAAATATGTTTTATATAATTTGCATGCTCTATTTAAATTCTTTATAGACATTTTTTTTTAATATTGACACATTATGAAAAAAATAATTTGTCAAAAACGCGAGCATATTATTTTATTTGATCTAAAGAAGTGTGCTGAAGAATTTTTTTTTCGAACTTTAATTAGACAGGAAAGGAAGTACTTACCTGAATCCGTAAAAACTTTGCGCAAAAAGGCACAAATTTGTGAGAAATAACATCATCCCTCGAAACAATAATAATTTATCACACCATAACATCGGCGACAAATTGTAAATAACCATAAAAGGGTGTTTCAATGGGAAATCAGGACGCCATACATATTGATGAAGAGAAATCAATGGCGGATGAATTAATGAGCATTGGCGAGCGATGGCGGGTTGTAACCAAATATGTGGCGTCACAAACCAGTATGGCGACGGCCGGTAGGTACTTAAATTCGATTACTTTGGGATGAAATTGTTTACATAAACCATGTTTGCGATCTAAATAAATGAAATGATAGACAAAAATTTTAATTTTAGTGTTGAAATATTTTATGCTAATAAAAATAAATAGAAGCCATATTTATAACCAAAACCAATCATTTAATACAATCTCGAAAAATTTTTTTTGTTAACATGAAATTGATATTCTTCGATCGCAATCAAGAAAAAGCTTTTCTATTAAGAAGAAATGAGAAATCACGTTAATACCAGTAAGTAATAGGTTTTATTTCAATAAAAAATCTCATCAGAACTAAGAACTCTCATTAAAATCTTTGAAATGAGTCCTTTTCAAAGATGAATGAAGGCGAGTACTATCAATTTCTTTTTACTCTCTCTGGAACGTAATGGGAACTTCACATTTAATCCTCTAATTGGTTTGTGAAAGCCAGTGAAAGTATCAGGCGCTTCCAAAAAACGATTTTCGGCTTAAAAACACTTTTAGCAACAGTGGATTAAAATTATATTTTGACTTTCAAGTGCTTTTGAACATTCTACTTTAAAAAAAGTAGGATACGACCGCCAACATTTTATGTTTTACTTTCCAGGCGATACTTTGACTGTACCCTTGTAGTCAACACCAAAGAATATAATAATATACAGTTACACACGTTTTGAAAGCGATAAATTGATCACTAAAATTTAAAATAATATCCTTGCTCACTGGTTAAGGTTGACTCCAAACAATTTCAATTAATATCTTCCAACTCATCCCAACAGATATGAATTCAGAATTTCATACAGTAACCCGCTCTAGGCTCGCCTTGTTCGTTTTACAACCAGCGTATTGCAAGTGATAAAAATTTACGTGCCACTAAAATATGTTCGTCGAGTGAATCCATACGGGAGAGGTTATTACCTGTAAAACGGTTTACGTCAGTGTAAATCTTGAGTTCTACAACTAAACGGAACCGGTTTTATTGAGTGGATTTCACCTGTGCTGGGTGGAGAAGACATGTAGGCGAGTTATATTTGGTTTCGTTTGGGAACCTAACTATAGATCTTCTACTAAGTACTAAACTGCTGAATTGTGTCGTTTTTTTTTTTTTTTTTTGGAATGGGCTTGCTCTTGACCTCAATCTTACCATAAAGGCAAAGATGAGGTCGACGATGGAACGAGCTTACCCAGAAGAAGCCTATTTACTCGCGACTTAAATAGATTGGGGTTATATGAACTCGGGAAAACCGACGGAGGCAGGGAGTTCCACTCCTTGGCTGTGCGCATAATAAAGGACTTAGCAAAGCGCTTCGTTCGAATGTGTGGAACATCGACTAGGTATGGGTGATAACCTGCAGTACGCCTAGTCTCCCGATGGAAGAAGGGAGATGGTGGAATCAGCCCGTGGAGTTCCTGCGCACACTCTCCGAAGTACAGCCTGTAGAAGACCGACAGACAAGCGACTTTGCGGCGGTGGGCCAGGCTATGTAGCTTGGCAACCAGCTTAGCGTCACCAATTAGTCAATTAGTTTGTGAACAATTATTATTTTTAAGATAATTACTTACCTTTACGTGAAATCCGTCCTTGATAGATAGAGGCACCAACAGTTGCGCGGGCGCGCGGCGCACAAAATGCACTAGCACGGGAACAGGTCGGGTAATTAATAACATTAGGTTGATTAACTACAAATGTGTACCTACATTATACTGGTAGCTTATCGCTTCGAATAAAATTAGACTACGTAGATTAATTGCAATTGACTTTTAAATTTAATGGAAAAAACTGTAGAATAATGAATTCAGGTAATGGAAATAAGAGATAATTTTAATATGCTCAAACCGAACACATTTCTTTACGAAAACACAATTGTACTTCAAACGCTGACAAATAAAACACCCCCCATTTTATAGTACCTATCGAGCTTCAAGTATTTATAGAGATAAAATATCTTTACAAAGGCTTTGTGTGGCAATGGTTAATCGTAAAGGTACAATTCTATGAACATAAACCGCAGCGGCAAATTGAATAAAGCGTTATGACCGCAGAGAGACACACTTTGATAAAGGAGTTGCCGCCTTAGCAGTTTTCTCAGAGATACAAAGAACTAATTTATTTACAGGAAAGGAGTTGATGATATATAAACTATTGACAGAGGAAAATAGAAGAAACCAAAGTGTTGCGAGTGTTGCGACTAATCTGAGTAACATGGGACAAGATGATGACAATATACACATGGACGCTCATCTAAGACAAATAATGATGTTAATCACTACAACATAATATTATAAAACAAAGTACTCCACCACGTCTGTATGTCTGTCTGTCTGTTCGCGATAAATTCAAAAACTGCTGCACTGATTTTCATCCTGTTTTCATCAATGTTTAGAATGGATCTCGAGGACCGTTTGAGTATACTTAATTTGTCAAGTTCCGACATCCACACGGGCGATGCCACGGGCATCAGCTAGTGTTAAATAAATATTAAATCAACAATGTTACAGCGATTCTTTTTATAGGTGAAATAACCTGATATTTCACCTAAGACAAACAATAAATAAATTTGAATTTAAATACGTTATGTCGCTGCAGTTTGCCTTCAGAACTGTACCTTAAACGTCTAAGTATTTTCTATTTAGAAAGTAAGACGGTGACAAAACCTCAATACATTCACACGGAGTTAAATATTCATGTACTTGTTCATTTAAGGTCGAACTACACGTCTCTGAATAAAGATTGTGTTTTGTTACTTTAGTATTACTTTGCGATCGTGGTTGGCATTTGTAAATGGAGTGAAAGACGTCCTTAGTCTATCTACACGACTTAAGGATGGGTCTGAGTGAGTGTCGTGTCGTATCTTTAGAGGGATTTAGGATAAGATAGGGTAAGTGTTTTCCTAAATATCAGGCTTAAGTCTAACACATTGCGTTGGTGGTTGAATGAAGAAGTGTCTAGTGGGTTTTACATCGTAGAATTTATACGTCGCAGCACATTATAATATATTCACATTTCTGTTAGGTTTAAAGTGACGTTCAAATAGCTATTAATTGTAACTGTTTTCAGTGCAGATCACTTTTTTGCCAGACCTAATAAGGAACCTCTAATGATTTAAATTTTAAGTTAGTACGCTCTGATTTTGCTTAATCTCGGTGAGCGTTTATTCAACAATTTTCAAAAATTAAAATAGAAAATTAAATATAGGAATGGAATCCTTTATGTTAACCACATAAACTGACTAATGTACTTAACTGTCATGAAAATGCTTAGTTTAGAAGTAAATAAAGACGATGCGGATTTCAAAACCATTCCTTTTAAACAGTTTTAAAGTGGTTGTAACATACGGACGGACATACGGACGTACAGACATGACGAATATATAAGGGTTCCGTTTTTGGCATTCGCCTATGGAACCCTAAAACAGGCGATTTAAACCTCAGTACCTTTATAGCGAGCTTCTCAAAACAATCTCCAACTGCATTTGTTTTGACACGAAACATTCTTTCCACGAAGCTTCCACATTTTTACCCGTTGTCACCTGCATCTTTCATCTCTTTCCAACATGAACAAAATAATCACCCTGTCTTGCTCTTAATTTTTCACTCTGGAAACTAGTGTTTCTTTTTTAAAAGATATAAGGTGATGGATTTAATAAGAAAGTTCCCTAGAAATGTAGAAAACAACGGGTTTGAAAGAAAACCTTGGATTTTATTATTTTCTTTTCGTTCTTTCTGCTTTGTTGCTACTAACAATGGTGAATGCAAAGGTGTGAAAGAATGAAAAGGTTTTATTTTATTTAGTAGTGTGTGTGTGAATATGTGCTACGCTTTATTTTCTATGAAAGAGTTCTTTAGTGCGTTAGGTACGGTAAATTCTAAGGAGTACTTATATTGTTGCTACAAAGAAACTTGTTATTGTAGAGTAAAAGCAACACTTACTGCCGCACTCAGAGAGCTTTAATGATTACTTAGGCCATCACCTAGTAAAGGTTTTGACAGTTTTGTCATACAAAAGTATGCTTCTACTCAGTTAAAGAATATTTAGAATCTAGTTTAAAATAACGACTATCTCTTATGTACAAAAGTGGCGATCTGACCTATAATACAAACAATAACATTTACCCTCATAATTGACTCTGTATAAAATAAAAACTGTAGGACCTGAGAAAATGACATTAATTTTGCTGAATAATTGTATTATATCCACTATCATTGACATTTAATTTTGTCATAACTATAATTTCTTTATTTAATTTAATTGTACTACATAATAAAAAATAAATAACTCAGTAATGTTTAATGCATGCTAAATTGCGTTAAGGCGCTAAGTTGCGTTGGAAAGCTCATGTCAAAAAGAAAAGACAGGAACTCGAAATACGTTATAAACGTATGTATTGGTTACTTGGAAGGAAATCCTGTCTATCAATACATAATAAGTTGATAATATACAAGCATATTCTGATGCCAATTTGGACGTATGGTATCCAACTTTGGGGCTGTACTAAACCAACCAACGTCAAAATAATTCAACAGTTCCAAAATAAAGTACTCAGGGCTGCAGTGAATGCACCCTGGTACATAAGAAACGATGACCTCCACCGTGACCTTGACATGGAAGTCGTCACCTCCATCATTCAAAAATTTGCTGAAGCCCACGAACACAGACTCCATCGACACGTGAATGTTGAGGCAATTCAGCTGCTAGACAATACAGACATAGTGCGTAGACTTAAGAGAACTAAACCATTTGAATTAGTGTAGTATAAGTGCAAAGTGAGTGAATAATAGTAACAATGTTGTGCTATTTATATAACACATGAACATGGTGTTTTTATAATTATATCAGACTCTAAAAAAGTGCTAAGGACTTGTGTATATGTGCATAAATATGGACACTATTCTTAGTTTTAACATAATCTATAATGTAACATAATAAGTCAGATTTAAATTACTTATTAGTATTTTTTAGGCTAGATTGTAATAAGTTATTAAGAACTTCGTTCTTATAATAATTAAAAAAAAAAAAAATGCTAAATTAGGATGATAAGGACAGGCGAATGTTTGCAATGCTTGTAAAAGGCTGCTAAGTTATAAGTTCTGACCAAAATATACCTAACACCACAATGTACACTTGGTTCGCAATAAATGTTTTGACTTTCTTTCTTTAAAAAAACATTGCCCCACACTAGGAATTTCTCCTGTATCGTGGGTACGTTTACAAACATATAAAGTCACATACACAAATACCCAGACCCGAAACAACTATCTGCAGGCCATACAAATATTTGTTGTTTGTTTGTTGTTATTTGTTTGTACAAATCTTTACTAAGTGACGGTTAAGTTAGTATCGGTTTTAAGTAACTTTATTTCAGTTGCAGATGTGAACGTTGGTTGTGATTTGAATGGTACAATAAAAATGCCTGTAAGACTTGCTCCTTCAAATATAGCTTAACAATGTGTTCCTTTGAAATAGACTTTATTTGAAGAGTAGTTAAAGTTATTTTCACAAAGTCATCATAAAAACTGGAGCCTCCTTTAAACTACAAAACATATCGATATTAAATAACTTCCTGTAGTCAGTAACTTGGCAGTATTACTCCCTACTCCACCAGTACAATTTCAACTCAGAACCTATCTCCATAAGGTTGAATAGCTATATGCCCTTGCATTCATGGAGTACAGTCCTAATGAGGTGCTTTCGTATAAACTAGGAGTACACTCAAAGCTTTATACTCTGTAATTCCTTTTTTGTTGGAAACTCCGGATTCAGTTAGAGGAGTTTAATTTAATGCGTAGTTTTATTCTCAAAGTGATTCGGAACATTATTTCTGTGTGGGAAAAACATAAAAGAAAATGTGTAGTTGTTTCGTTGGGTTTTGTTACAATTTATGTTTTTAGTTCATGTTACTTTAGAAACTAACCGTTTCATTAATATACCATTTTTCCCTTTCCAGTTGGATGGTTTAATATGTCTCTCAACCGTTTATTGTTTATTAGATTGCAAGGTTTCGCCCCTATATTACATGGGACTTTAACATAACTGGCAAAATGTTAGTGTAAGTAAGGAGGTGCAGTCAGCATCAGAAGTAGATTAGCACTACTCAAAGTTTCAGAGTATGTTTTTTAGTAAATACATGTTAGATATTACTCGATAAAAACAAGTCATTGAAGAGTAAGGAATATTATAATATCCTGAAGCATTAAAAATAATAGCTGTCCTGTACATCAAATTATTAAAATTCCGAAATGTTAAGCTACTTCACACACTACACTGAGACTGCCTATTCGTTAAGCAGACGTGGTGTTAATGTATGCCAAGTTCACGTATTGCAAATACATAACTTACAGTACAACGCCAAAGTTATAAGTTCACGATATTTTATTTCACCAGGTGAGACAGTATAATGATAATTTATCTTTATTTCAGACATAACGTCCATAAAAAAAAAAAACAAAAAATACAAAGAAAATACAAAAATATAAAGAGAGTTAGTAGGGTTGTTAGTAGTACACAGAAATAATATAAAATACTAAGGTGTTAAGGTGTGTAAGTAAGTATAGCTAAACTATTAAATAACAAAATTCTGGTTAGAATACCAACCACAATTTAACTCTGCGGCATAACAACAGAGTGGTAACCAATAATTTGATTATCAGAACGAAGCGATAAAATGGATGTTTCCGCACGATCATTCAATGAAATGAATTATCGGGCTCCTGACCACTAACAAAAACCGGTAACACTATGAATATATAATTATGATACCGAATAATATTATAAAATTTTAGTATTATTAACAAAATATGGATTTAATTCCGAAATAAAATATTATAATTGAATTGAAAACGTTGTTTCTATATCCATTTGCATTGGTTCTTTACTAATTGTACGTGTTAAATAAGAAATGAGTACATAAGAGGAAGTCTGAAAGTTGTGCTGGTGACTGTAAAGTTGTGTGGAAATTGGTTGTCGTGGTATGGGCATGTCATGCGGAGAAATGAGGAAAATGTCGTGAGAAAGGTTTCGAATATGAATGTGGATGGGTATAAGAGTAGAGGAAGACCAAAGAAACGATGGATAGACTGTGTTAAGAATGATATGGTAAGAAAGGAGTTGTGTCATGAGATGACGAGAAACAGAGAGGTACGGAAGAGGAAGACATGCTGCGCCGACCCCAAATGAATTGGGATAAGGGCAAGATAATGATGATGACTAATTGTACGTGTTACAACTGCCTATATGACACAGTTTCACCCTCCAACAGAAAGGCGGTCTTGGGTGTGGGAAAATTACAGGCTGATATTATGTATCTGCCTCTGACGCTGCCCGTCTGACCTCCATAGCCCTATGGTTAGCCAAACCAATCGTCAGACCCTCGGACTGACAACCTGAAATGACTGTAAAGGTCTAAGAATACCAGCCAGGATAAACGGCATAACTTAGATTTGGTTTTAGTTAAAACATATTGTAAGTACAAATACAAACGCGCGTATAGCGTAATAACAAAAATTCCTTAGCAAGTTGTAAAGTATCCTGGGATATTTTCTTAATCCTTGTAAATCTTGGCTTCTTGCCAGGGTTTAAATAATTTAAAACAACTGATTGTGTGCTCATTAGTATGTGATATTACAAAATTCTAAAAATAAAGAATATTTATGAAATTGTTGCAGTAAAATACTTGGGAAAGTATGTAAGTAAATGTTCAGTTCTAGAATTAGCTACATAGCTTGCCGAGTACCTAAGCAAGCTGAAGTGGCGGGGTACTGATCATGTCAAAGGACCGATGGCCGATGGAGCAAATATGTGTAGTGGACCACGTATCAACAAGCGCTGCTTTGGACACCCCCTGATTGACAAACCCATGACCTTATAGAGAAACTTGTAGACTGAGTGCGAAAGGCGGATAGGGGATGTTATGGAGTAGCTCGAGATGGCCCATGTCAACCATGTTGATTAACAAGCAACAGTCACAAATGGAGCTGTTGAAAAGAAAATCTGTCATAATGGTTAGCCATTATGACAGATTTTCATGTCTGAATAAAATTGTGTATCGGGGTGATTATCTCTGTTGGATCCGTCTATTCAATTGTAGTTTCATATCGCACGCTATTTACAGGATTCTAACAAATATACTAATTCTAAATATTTACACTCGAAGAAATGTATTAAAAAGGATCAAGGAAACTGTAAACTAAATAAATAAAATACAAGTAAACTAAAAGCACGAACAAAAATAAAAAAAGATTTCAGTAGCCTAAAGTTTCATTATCAATATTCTATATTATATGTTCCGGTTTAAGTAAAATTCAAAGGTTTGAATTTTTCTTAAACCGGAACGGAAGATATTAAATTTTAATACAACTCACAGAGCTAAACACCAGTGGAATACTAAATGAACGTACAAGATCAAAAGGCGTGAAAGTTTCACAGATCTGTAGCCCGTAGCTGTGAATGAGATCATGATAATATTGTAAATAAAACTTCTTGGTCGCTCTCCTCTGAGCTACGCCTGAACTAGATTCCGAGATACAACTCATAGGAGATAGCGAACTAGGTACCCTTAAATCATAGTACTCAAAAAGGTAATTTATATATTTTGTCTTAACATAATACAGGCACTGGTATTAAATGTACAATGTGAAAAAATAAAGTTACAAAAAGCTTATCCTTATATATAATTAGATTTAGATCATTATCTAAGCCATTAAATCATACCTGTGATTATAACTCTGTCTTTAATCCAGTCTACACAGTTTTCACAGAAATACTTACTATAATATAAAGGCTGTTATTTCTATACAACTAGGCCGAGTTAACTTACGTTATCAACTAGGATATTTCATTCTTATATTGTTGTGATTTCGTAGCGTTTTAGCCGCGCTACGAAGTGAATCAGCGTAGCACGTCTACGAGGCAAAGCTACAGTTTTTTACGAAACCTTTAGGATTCTTTTTTACTCCTAGCAAGGTAGACTTAAACATGATTACATTAAGCCTTAGTAAATATTTTAGTCTGTCTTCTTCTAAGCGTGTCGATAGCATTCAAAATATTGAGCCTGCCAAAAATTTGGCTAGGAGTTAAGATTACATCATAGAGTCATAAAGTCCATCAGTTTCTGTAACGAGAAAACAACAGGTCAATAAAATACGAAGGCATGAGGACACGTTAATAATACTACCCATCTATCTACCTTCAATCCCTGGTATAGCAAAAAGGTAGCTATTATATTAAGTAGCTAGTATATTAAGAGGTAAACATTTTACACTTATTTAAGATGGAAGCTAACTCGTCAGATGCCACCAAATGTGGCTTATTTTAGTATCGCAACTCCTAGAGGATACTTTAATACCCAAGTTTGAAATGAAACTTCAAAGTTCATATGACTTACACCGCGCAGTCCATTTGCATAAGACTTCCCGACGATGCTTTTAGCGTGAAACTAACTCGAACTGCGAATGTGTTTGTGCATACGTCTGAAGCCGTAATCACATTAAAACATGAACTACACACAAACACAGATTTGTGCATATTTCATGCACTTAAACACACACGTAAATAGGGTACGGTGGTAATTGGTGTGCGTGTTTGCAAGTTCGCAAATTATGTTGCAGTAAAGGTGTCTGAGAAGTTTTGTAGTTTGCTCTTCGGATGAATTTAACACTTATTTGTATTTCTGTAGCTTTTATTAACTTAATATTAGGTTTCCCCTGTTACTATAGAAGTCGCAAGTCCTAAACAAGAGGTCTTGGTTATTGTCGGTCCGTAAAAGTGTGATTTCGTTTCTCGTCATGATTTGTCCTCAGCTGATGGACATGAGGTTAGCCCGCTAATATTTGGAAATTGAACGTAACTGTGTGTACTAAGGCCTACACCTCGGCCTACCTCTTCTAGAATTACAGACACGATATTATGTGTTCAAAACAAGAACACCGAAATAGGATCAGATTATAAAACATAAACAAATTTTAATTTTCCGGTATTAGGCGCGATGTAAGAACAGCGCCTAATCTCATCACGTCCGCGGCCGCTAAGAGCATCATTAGCGGGATTTGTGCCAAATGACGGATTTACGGAGTTCCGGAGTTGAGGGCCACGGAATTTGTTATACAAATGTTTTGAAGTCCGAATATTAATGTGTCAATTTGGGGCTTTTATGGTATTTTCATTTAATTTGTTTGTAATGTTGCATGTGTGTTTGTTCCTAAATATGTATAGCTTATGTGAATAGGCAGTGTTATTACCAGGATATATTTTAATGACAGAGTTACATTAAAAAACAAACATTACGTACGAGCTACACTCGGAAACATACAAATCCCGTTAAAAGTAAACTGAAGTGACACTTACACTGACAGATTCCATCTAAAACTGTTGGAAGTACCGTTACTACAAATACAGGCACTATTAAATATTCATCATGCATAGCTTTGCCTTTTTTCAACATAATCTAATTATTATATAATCAAATTTTACGTGAAGTGACTACCTGACCCAGTAAACGGAGAACAGAATACCCTTTGTAGGACGGGTAAGACTTTCAATCTTTTGACTACCTCCCTCTCTCACAAACCGACCTCAGCAAACGCTGCTTAACCTTAGCCAATTCAATAAACAATCTGAGTTAATAACTTTCAACTAAACCCACAGTACAAACTAACCCCACAAACTGCCACCATAACCCTACCTCAACACGTTTATATTAAACCGCACAAAATTTAATATACCATCTCCCTCATTGATATTAATGGTATTCGGAGATTTACGCACAATCACAGGATATTAAATGTTTATAAACGTTGATAATACACAGCGGGGTTCCGTAGCGGCCATTAAGCCTGATAGCTTTTGTTTTGCGAAAGATTAATAAATCAGGACCCACCCTTGCCGGATGGCAAAAAATGTAGCAATATACAAGCTTGAATGTTGCTCGCTGATAATTACTTTTCCTGGGTAATATAGAATAGGATGTGATTTGTGTGCCGAGTGCTTCATACACCACAATGATCATTGCATGGGTCCAATGCCTCGTGTTGAAAATGGTACTGTTAACGCCGCTAACAAAAAATATTATTGTTTTTGGGTGCCTACCTAAAAAGTTAGAGATGTCTTTTTTTCCAAAATTCATACCTGGACCGTTACTATCAAGGTGGACTGCTTCATTGTTCTCATGATCGCAAGAATGACTTGTGAGCGTGGGGTTTTAGGTTCGTATCTTGAGCCGGACTGTGTTATTGGGTTATTCTCAGTAGCAGCATGGGGTTTTACAGTACGTGTCTTGATGTGCTGCTGGTTTAGCGCCTGGTATCTGTCGGATAGACTCATCAGCAACTAAACAGGTCCACTCCCTTCACCTAACTGCGCCGATGGGTAATTTCTCTGAGATTCGCCGCCCCGTGACCGAAAAACAGCCATGTCAATTTGGGGCTTTTATGGTATTTTCATTTAATTTGTTTGTAATGTTGCATGTGTGTTTGTTCCTAAATATGTATAGCTTATGTGAATAGGCAGTGTTATTACCAGGATATAATATTTTAAAGAAAAAAAACCGGCCAAGAGCGTGTCGGGCCACGCTCAGTGTAGGGTTCCGTAGATAATAAAATATTATGTAAACGAAGTTAAAAAAAAAATACGGGCAAATGAAACTTGACCTCTGGATTGTATAGGCGCTCATACGATTCAGGGACCAAATTATATTGGTTAACTGCAGTTTCCATCTGTTGTTTCCATCCAAGTTCAAAATAATTTTCCTAGAAAGTCCTTATAAAGTTCTACTTTTCAGATTTTTTTCGTATTTTCTAAACTTATGGTTCAAAAGTTAGAGGGGGGGGGACGCTTTGTTTTTTACTTTTGGAGCGATTATTTCCGAAATTATTGACATTATCAAAAAATGATTTTAGTAAACCCCTATTCATTTTTAAATACCTTTCCAACAATATATCACACATTAGGGTTAAAATTAAAAAAAAAAACACTTCCCACTTTACATATAGGGGGGCTACCCTAATAAAACATTTTTTTCCAATTTTTATTTTAGCACTTTGTCGGCGTGATTGATACACATATTGGTCCCAAATTTCAGCTTTCTAGTGCTAACGGTCACAGAGATTAAGCGAGGACGGACAGACGGACAGACAGACAGACAGACAGACAGACATGGCGAAACTATAAGGGTTCCTAGTTGACTACGGAACCCTAAAAAAGAGAGAACAGCCATGCCATTTAATATTTGTATTTTTCTTTTAAATTAGTAATACAATTGTTTCAGATTAAATCGGTTTGAATAAAAATATCAAAGCTACATGCAATATAATTTTCCAGGCTTGCTTCTGTGTTCCACGGTTAAGAACTGCCACGTTATGACTACTAACCAACTGAACATAGCACGAACACGGGTTTATATAACATAGACGGGTAGAGTAATATCGTAAAGTATAACTTGCATGTTTCCAGTCGTTGTTCTTTCTAGCTCGTTTCATTCATACGTGACATTACTAAAATTATTATTGAAATAAACTTCTTCTTTTGGGGAAAAAGATGGAAATAATTGAGGAAGTTTTTGAATACTTAGTTGTAGCACCTACTGTACATGCGAGAAAATACAAAACTAAAATAGATATACCAAGTTTGACGACTGCACAATAAAGTGGTAATACTACAATAACCTTTCAGTAATCGGCCTACAACGTCCCCACTGCTGCGACACATGACTTCTCTCTGTGAGATATACGAGTAGTGGGCTGTTTTCCTTAACCGGGCCCAGTTTGTTTGCCTAGAGTAGAAGTCAATATTGCGGACATCCCCTTTTCCTTTTGGGTAGAAGCCTACTTCCACTCCTTACTCATTCACTTACTTTTATTAAGCTCGTGAAAGAAAACTGCAGTATAGTTTGACTGTACCTGCAATCTTACCTGAGACTTGAATCATAATTCCTCATCATATCAAAAAACACAAACTAACTCAAAAAAAAATTACTACAAGTTAACTCAAACAGCAGTCTCTTGAGGAGCGGCTCGTAATTAAGGGGATGTTCTCTCGACGGCGACCACTGCGGTTCACTACCTCTCTGTCGCGCATTCATAACTTTACCTCGAGTTAATTACACTCAGGTACGAGTTTTGTATGTTATCTTTTAAAAAACTATGTGGTTAAGTGCACTGTAGTTTTTGTAAAGCGTTATTTAATAGTAGCAGACAAGAAAACATCCTGTGGTTAGTGATCACTATTTCATCTGCGAAGCGAGGCAAATACGGCAGTATTTTTTAAAGAGTTTAAAGAAAGTCTGAATCTGCTTGCATTTGAAAAGATCAATAAAAATGTTTATTTAGAATTGAACTACATTTTTGTTTAGGTTTTTTTACAAGACCTACTTTAACAAATTTGGTCTTCACCTAGAGCCACTTAAATTAATTTTTTGATGCTATTCTCCAGGAATATTTCAAACAACATTTACCACTAAAACTTGCTGTAATTTTCTGGTCTAACAGCAAAATAAAACAGTAACGTGTCCCAAAAATGTATTACATTCGAAAACACTGTAAAGCCTATAATTACGGCGGTTTTTTACCGCAATATATGCAGAGTTATGCATCGGCCACTTGCTGGGAAATTACTCGAGCCTCAGTAAAACGTTGGCTTGGCTAAAAATTAGGCGCACTATTTCACAAAATTGCCTGTCGGCTATGCATCACCGGAACTCGTTCGCTTAAACTAGCTATAAAATTAAGGCTGGAAACTGTTCCACGATATAAGCGACGGCGATATTTTAAGAGTTTAAACGCTTGTACAAATGATACACATTATTTGAAAGTGTCATAGTTAATATAGACTAGCGAACGTTTCTGTTCATGATCTTGACGGTAGATGTTGAATTAGCTTTAAAAATGGATAACATTCTGAGACATCCTCTGGTTATAAACACACCTGCCTAACGCCTCGGTCTCCACCTAAGTGCAATGCGATGTGTAATGATAACTTTCGTCACGTCAAGCGACACTTGATTCCTTAACGTGAGTACACGTATTCCGCAAGTGGCGTTTCAGAGACTCGTGACAAGCGTTAACAAGCTTCTTTCTCTATCTTCTCTAGACATCATCAGAAGTCGTGTACTTCGCGGTGAATAAGTCAAGGTCCGAACTATTAGCAAAAGACTTCCATCAACATCTTTTTTATTCGGACATGTCCGCCACTCTATTTCTAAACCACTGTAACTCCTGAAAGTCAGAATCAACAGAGGCGACCACCAGAAAAACACCGAGACAATGAAGCTCGACGAAGTCCCAGAGAAACAATCAACGCCTATTAACTTTTAATCTTCACAGTCCGCTTCAGGTGATGGCATAGACCACGTGCTACCGGTCAGTGCGCGTTCAGCGATACGTTCTCTGCCACGCGTTGCCACTGCGCACCTCCCTTGTACGTAACTGCGCTGAAATACAACCACCCAACGCCTTCGGACTACGTAATTATGGGATATTTCAGACATTGTAAACTATGTAGGGAAATTGTATTTTCTTTGTTGTAAGTGGCTTTGTATTGCAGTTAATACAGTTTAATTTACTGTGGTAATTAAACGTGGTAAAAAAAATACTTTATTTTATCAAAAACTACAAAATATTTGCGAGTTGATGAAACTATTGAATGTTGGGGATTATTTTTTTCTACCTGTCTAGCATCTGAGTTGAAGGCTGCTGTGATGCGTGCCGCTGATATGAAATGTTGAATCGTTGAGGTATATGACCTGGAACTTATGTACACTAGGAAAAACACAATTTTTTTTTTAAATCACTGATCGAACAGGATAAAAATAATAAATAATAAAATTATGCTCCTGGAAACATTCTTTTTCACTCAAATCGCCAATTCTAAACCCAGAGTAAGTTTATAAAATGATTAAATTTTGTAGAGATACGTAAAACGTTTATACGTAGAACAAAAAGCACTGACTGTTTTATAGCAAGTTTCAAGTTAACAGTTTCAATGTATCATAACCAAAACATATTATTATCCATACACGACATAACTCACGCTACATAAACAAACCCATTCTCCATAAACAGCACTTATAGCTCCACTCGAACGTAATAAACCTCGCTATTCACGAGTATTCAACTACCCTCATGAACGTACACGGAGTTAAGTCGCAAAACTAACACAACTCCAAATTTTATTCAAAGAAAGCCGTGCCCGAGATATTAACGATCTTCTACCATCGGTAATCCTTCCTTTAGCTAACGGGAATAATATTCTTTTGAGTACAAAGTTAATTTTACCATCACACTAACCCGTATCACATCTATGTAAGGTCTAGTACTCAATTTTGGAGCGTGAAAGTTAGGTTGTGAAATTTTTACGAGCAGTACCGTTTACATATGTCTTGGCGAATTGGCATCGTAAAAAGCCTACAGTGGGTACAGCACGGATTCATAATAAAACCTTGAATGTACGCAGAATGAGAATGAAGATGGATCCTGTACGTTTTATGTCTATCAAAAGACTGAATTTTAACAGCTTTAAAGAGAAAATGTGAAACATGGATTATTTTCAGCGTTTAAACTGAGAAAATACACAGGTTTTGTTTGGAGTAAGGGCTTTTAATAAAAGGTCTTTTCGGTAGGGGCAACATTTTATGTTCTGCGAGTCGAGATTTATAAGTTTTTTATGTTTTCACAGTGACGAAATTGCTAGGCTGTCGTCAAATGTCAGATAAAGTGACAAACTGTTTAAGCGGATTTCAGTTCTAACCTCAGGTTCTAACATTAATTTTGTATCGCGCCGTATTTCTACACTTCATCTAAAATTGAGCTCGAGGTATATAAAATGTATGTTCCCTTTCCGAACTAATTAAGGAATGTCATGGAATGGGGTTGAGGAGTTGTGGAGTTGTTAATGATCGCACTTCAACTTGTAAGACACTTACGGTTCTGTGTGTTTTTCTTCTGCAGGTGTTTTTGTTTATTTTTTGCACAGCGTGGATCACGTAATTGTAAGGAAACTAAATTAGAACTTATCAATCTTAAATAATACTGAAATAACCTTTTGAACCTTTCAGTATAAATACTAAAATTCACTTCACACCTTTAAAAACCTGGTAAGGCAATTATTGATGAGAAGCTACTGTAAATAGCTTTATGGTGTTTTAACCAATAGTAGCAAATTTTCACACTTTCAAAGTGCTCCTATTAATTTAAAAGCTACAGCACAGTCCGACCCAACTTTGTTGTTAATGGACGACGAAAAAAAGTAATGTTTTCCCCGTCTACTGGACTGGCCAGTATTTTGTCAAAAGCCTAGTAATTACGAAAGAGCTCATAACGAAATTGTTTTACTTTTTAATTTGGAAAAATTACTACATTTTTATATTGTGATGTAGGTCGACAGGCTTTTTGTTAGCGGCCTGTTACATCGTATATTTTTATACCCTTCATATACGTCAGGATTCAGGTAGGTTTTGTCTGACTTTGATATATTTCAGGCAATATACCTACGGATATGCTGAATCACTGTCTGCGGTGGAATTCGTCGTAAATTCGGGATCTAAAATGGCAGATGAATTCTTGAATGAGAACAATTTGAAAACATTGATTAACAAAACAACCGACCTATTTCACGAGGGATCAGATAATAAAACCTGAATTATATTTCGGTATCAATATTCTCCTGTTGTTGTCTTATTTTTAACTAGCTGTTGCCCGTGACCGTTTCTTTGTGAATCGGATTTTGTTACCAATTTCAAAGGTTTTGTTTTTTTTGCACAGAACCCTAATTTTTATTCTAAAATAAATAAACTGAGCTAAGTTAGACCTTTCAACATCAGCTATCTGCCAGTAAAAGTTTCGTCAACATCGGTCCAGTTGTTCCGGAGATTAGCCGAAACAAGCAGACGGACAAAATTGTGTTTTTGTTATCAGTGCCGTAGTTATTTACATAAGCATTCAGTTAATAGCTTACTTTGATTTTCCAGAAAGACACTTCAATTTATTTATTTGTATAGATTGTTTTAGTTTTAGAGCTGGCGCAGCATGGCTTCTTCTTTCACACATACCTACTACATAGATAGGCAGTCCAGATTTTTTTACAATTTAACGCCGACTCTACGTTCAGAAGTGAGTATCGCAGTATTTGGCTATTTATAATATCACTTTTACTTTGTTTAGAGGTAAGCAGGTTCCCAAGAATGGAAAATTAGATTTCATGCTTAATCTTTATCTGAATTGCGTCATCCGCATTTACATTTTACAATATCCAGTTTTCATTGTAAAACAAAACAGCCAGTCAGGTTGAAATATAGCACCCCATAGATTACCATGGGATTAGGTGGAACAAGTGGGGTGAACACAATAATCAGCAGTCGTGTCAGACTTGTGCTGCCTTCGACTCCGGCCAACGCTTAATGAATATTAATGATATTATATTTGTAGAGGTCTGACTGCGGTGGGGCAGGAAGCGTTTGACTAAAGACAATGTAACCTGTTTCGGAAGGACTTATTGTATTTAATCTGTTGATGTATCTCATTGTTGTCTTTGGATAATATGCTTTGTGGAGCAATGTCACGTTAACCCTTATCCTACAATTTAAAGAAGCAGTGCGGTTGACCGTCGCTGCGTGTCGCGGGTTCGATCCCCGCACGGAACCAATAATAATATTTTTATGGCCTACAGATAGTTGTTTCGGATCTGGGTATTTGTGTAGGTAAGTTTAAATGTTTGTGAACGCACCCACGATACAGGAGAAATTCCTAGTGTTTTTTGTTTTTTTTTAAAACGTTTCCCGTTTATAAAAAAAAACAAAAAACAATTCAATTTATTTCCTTATCGAAGCCTCTTAGAACTCGGTGAACTTACATTTATAATGATTCACATCTTCTCTTGTACTTATCAATATTTACAACTTTTCTTTCAAGAAAACATGATCTATGTATTGAGTAGAAAAATAATTTGGGCCTGCCTTTCCAAATTATCAAAATATCGTAATGTTTCGTAAAAAACTCATCCTATATTTAGTCGAATATCATCAGCCTAGCCTTTTCCCAACTATGTTGGAATCGGCTTCCAGTCTAACCGGATACAGCTGAATACCAGTATTTTACATGGAGCGACTGCCTATCTGACCTCCACAACCCAGTTAATACTAGATAATACTATACTCTTTGGTAAGCCTGGATGTCAGAATTTCAGGTCACAACTACCTGTAACGACTGCCAAAGATATATATATGGCAGCCGGGACCAACAGCTTAACGTGCTTTCCGAGGCACGGAGGAAACTCGGTATGTCGGGCGGTCACCCATCCACAGACCGACCTAGGCAAGCACTGACTAATAAACCGCACCGGGGTTCCCTTCCTAGAAGTGCACATACCTTAAGCCTATTCGTCGCTTTAGTCAGCACTCAGTGCTAGGCTTTACATTAGGTTCAGTGAAACGACTACGCTGTGCTAAACGTTTTATATTTCTCGTATGGGATGGTAGTAATATATCTTGCCTAGTTGTAACCCTTACTATTGGAGAAGTCTTACAGAATTATTAGGTTCCTGGTATGAATAATTAATAAGGTTTTCGTTTCATTTAGTAGAACATTGTCCAATTCCATTGTTCTTATTATTAAAAATCTTACATAGAGATATCGTGTTCCCAGTAACGAAACTGTATATTTATAAAACCCGACCAGAATAGGTGGATGATGATATTGTTTCTAGATCTAATATCATTTTTATTCCGACATTAAGTCTTTTATCAAAAATCAACAATAAGTATAATAGGGTAGTTAAATATAAAAATCTAATTAGTCCGTCAGATAGATTTCCAAAAAATATTGGATACGTATTTCTTGTTTTGTCAAATCAATCAAAATTGACGAAGATAAAACGCGTCAAAGATTTGAGTGGGGGGTTGTGACGTCACTCACCGGTAAAAAATGTCATACTAATGTCTTAGAATATGACATCACACGAGTATTCGACGAATCACTGATTGTTCGAACCATGGTCAATGCTGAAGAGGCAATCGCCTATATCCAGGTACCCGCCCATTATAAAAAGATTCCCAGAAGATGGACAACAGGGTCCTGCCAATGGCTATTAGGTACCTAATTAACGCATTATTGGGAGGCCATAAACTCGTGTATTAAGGAAAATAAATTACCATGTTAAGCTGCTTTATCAATATAATCCTGGTTTATAAGCTGAATAATTGATATTTTCAAGGAA
Organism: Diarsia brunnea; assembly: GCA_949774965.1. Classification (NCBI taxonomy): domain Eukaryota; kingdom Metazoa; phylum Arthropoda; class Insecta; order Lepidoptera; family Noctuidae; genus Diarsia; species Diarsia brunnea. The sequence goes on along the minus strand of OX459005.1, from coordinate 664,111 downwards.
TTTCATAAAACTTTGATTTGTAGACTAATTTATAATGGTTGTTGTAGAATAATTTCATTGAGAAAACAAAATTACTATGTAAGCAAAACTTAGTTTTAATTCCAAATACTTCTATAAACTTGTTATGTAATTACGTTGTTGAGCAATTTATGTTTTCAAGGAATTCATTAATCCATGTCTTGGAAGAAGTCTTAATTAAAGTAAAAAAATCTGTGAAATAGAAACATCCAGCTACTAAATCATATTATAACTTACATATTTAAGTTCTTTGAATCTAATTTTATTATGATTTGTTCAGAAAACTTGAGTTGGTAACAAGGTAAGGTTAACTGTAAGACAACACATGACCGACCACGCCTTCATGAGGTAACAGTAATGCTAGTTTCATTGTCCAATTGGCACTGATGTGCTATACACAATTAATTGTACATTATATAAACGTAAATAATATTATTATCATCATACCTGTAACCCGAAAGGTTAGGCAGACGTGTTTCTAATAGTTCACCCACATTCCACCAGATAAGTTTTAGTCTCATGTAATAAGGTGCGAGCCTATTGCCATCAACCGGGCACAAATCCTGCTATTGAGAAATTCCTACTGGAAAAACCCGAGAATCGAACTCAGGACTAAACAAACGTAAACAATGTCTCTTTTATGTTTATTTCTTAGGGTTTCCATTTACAATATCCATAACATAAATTGCATGTCAAAACAAGAATCGTGCCATTTCCGTGATGTCTATTCAACGTTTGTACAACAAAAGACTTCCTCTATTTCCATGTCACCTTTGCAAGAAACTCTAAGCCGCTTTTACAATACGACAAAATGGGAACGATCAGAAGGCTTACTTTTCACAATTTTATCATCAAATAACCCCTTTCACTCTGGGAAGATCGGAAGGGAGTGTCAGACTTGTACTACCCATGATCCTTATTAGCCTCTTCTCTATCAAACAGTTGCGCAGCCCCGACAGGCGTCGGGCCTTGCAGACCCCTTCCAAATGCATTTGACTGGAAGTTACATTCGTGTCAAACAAAATTGTCAGTTACAGAACCCATTTTCGGAAGGCCTATATCAATTACATAATATACCATTTCCACTACTGGGACATCGCATCGAGGCATAGCGAATACAGAGTGAGTAGACCTAAGGCTTTACGGTTCTAGTACATACCGGTCCCCTCACAATAATTTCTTCAATTTTGGACGAGATTTTCTGCTTTCATAATTTTTTTTTTTAAACTTCTGCAGATGTCCCTGTAGCTTGGCAGTCAGCACGGAAATGAGTAGGTCTCGTCCACCGCGGATATTGACTCGTCTGCTGGCGCCGGATGAACCGGATCTGATGCTGCAGCCTCACAGCGCTGCAGATGAAGTTTCTCGTTATTTGTAATGTGATGGGGTTGGGGCACGATTGGCTATTGTTTAATGTGGGTCTTGGTCTCAGAGTTGCTTCATGTAAAAGAGAGTTGCTGTATTTGGTTAGACAGGGAGCTGACTAAGCAATATAAATACGAAAAGACTCTGCAGATAATGATGATTTTGAGCTCCCAATACACTCAAGCGACCCAAGATCGGCTTTAAGTACTTTCTAATAAAATGCATTAGGTGGAAAACCCATTGTATATGAGAAAAAAATGTTAATTTGACCTCTTCTTTTTCTTAGCGTGTCGATGGTAATCTAAATTGTGTCAGCCCAGAATTGAGCTATTAATATGGCCTTATGGTTTAAGAAATTTTATTTCGCTTAAAAAGAATACAATTATTCACTTCAATGAGGAAAAACATAATAATTTAGATACAATTATAAGCGACGGTTTCGCTTGTTGTGGAAAACTAAAATTAAGTAATAATAAACTAAAATTATTTTCTAAAAACAGTAAAAACTAAACATTTATAAATTAACCAGGTGGTTCTTTGGAAGTGATTTCGATACCTTGATAGCTTTAGGTATATTTTTAATATGGCCTTTTCGGTAGCGTCCATCAGTTCCTGTAGTGAACAAGCAGCAGGACACGCAGGCCACAATATTAAGTGCCCCATTGTTTGCGGAAAAGCACCACATTTGCACTCGAGTGTAGAGTCGTTTATAAATATCCAACTCAGCAGGAATCAGCCCCCCATTTATATATTTATACCTATTATTTAAAAAATACATAAAAGTATTTTTTTTAAACGTTAGTTAGTAGTTTCAAAGTTTCGTTAGATATAACAAGACTGTCTGAACACAGCTGATATAAAGTAGATACCAGACCTCAGACGTCAATTTGTGAAAATATATTTTTTATAAGGTCACAGATTCATCAAAGAAAACTTATAATGATACAAGAGTACCTACATAGATCTTGTTTTGACGAATCAATTGTCAGGTACAAACAGAGATGTCAACTTGTTGATACTTTCCAGGAAATTGTTTTTCACAAGAGATATTAAGTCGAAGCCCAAAAACAAGAAACATTACAATACATTATTTATTATTTACTAGCTTATGCCAGCGGTTTCGTCTGCGTGGAATTCACTACTTTTCTCACGGGATTGTAATGATTTTAAAGTAGAATTTTATTAACTTTATTATCCAACATAATTATATGACATGTAATTAAGGAACTAATTGACGTCGTTAAATGCAAATTTTATATAAAAACATTGCCACAGTAATTTTTTTATTACTAAGTGAACGATATCGATTTTAGCTACGACATAGTTAATTCTTGCGTTGGATTACATTTACTATACCTACATTTATTTTGTTTAAAAATTAAAACAGATCAGATTTATAAGGAAACTGATAAATACCTCTTAAGATATCATATTTTTGTTTATTAACAAGCACTTTGTTTTAGTAGTCTCGTTTATTAAGCTAAAGCCTCACATTTTCTGTGCTGATATCTCGTCATTTAATATTAATATGGATAATGTATTTTATGTTTCAAGAAACCGTCTGGAGATATTAATAATAGCAATATTCATAAATGAGAGCTATTATTTACATCTCGGTATCTCATCTTTCTGGATATAATTATTCAGATGTAGTTACTAACTAAAATAAAAGTACAGCATCTAATTAATCTCACTGCACCATATCACAACTTTACCGTACTAGTAGACGTGTCAAGCAAACAAATTAACGTTTTAAACCCGTAATAAACGGGTATAAATATTAATGCGTTCTAGTGGGCATAGTAGTTCGTATCATGTGTCTTTCCATGCCTGATCTGATATATCCATAGCTTGGTCATGCTATGGTACCGTGCAGTGGTACAGACTCCTTTATGGTATGATGGCAATGTGACCGCAAATAGCAGCGGCCACTACACACGGCCACAAGTCACTGTGTCAGTGGCAGGCAACAGCAACACAACTATTTGAGGACTGCCTGTATTGCACTATGAAATTGCTTCCATAGGTGGCGAAGTTTTTATACAGTTAGGTACATAAAAACCGGTCATATCACTGCAATTTTTCAATGTGATCTTTGTCTGCTATGATTTTTCTTAATTGCAAACTGCCATTATTTTACCTCAAGTAATTAAAAAATCCCTCAGCAACATAATTCCAAATGCATGAATTTCAGGTGAAATTCAATTCCCACTCTTGGGATTTCACTCATATGCCACTACACATAATATTAACAAGAAATGCTATGTGCCAAGCGTTTTAGTTAATTTACGTAACACCGTATCTAATTCAGTTTTCCTGGAACTGAACTAAATATCCAACATTGTTCGCTTTATTCCGCAACATTGGATATCCCCGACGTGGTTCAAATCACACTATAAATGTTATCCAGTAAACCAACTTACTAACCCATTTTTTGCTTCAATAATAAAAGTGTGACTGCCTCGTTGGCATAGTGATCGCAAGCGCGACTGCTGTGTTATAATTGTGTAATAAAGGTTTTTTGAAATGCACTACACGCTGAAATCGCAACCACTTGACTCGATACGACAGCCCCGAGCCATGGTTCCTGAGAAACCTGTTACTTGAAGCGTGATTAGAATTCATGTAAACGCTTTGGATGTGTGTGTGAGCCAATTCCAAACATTTATCTGAAACATGAAGAGCGGAAAGTTTTGGGAGACTACCTAAATGTGTTTATGACATTCAAATCGTGCTGATTGGATTACACAGATTGTGTCCCTAGTTGAAATACTGTATGTTAATACTAATTAGGTAGAATGTATTGGCGTGTTTACTTCGCAGCGGCTAGCTTACCACGCCTGAACGCTGGCCGCTGGCTTTATACAAACTACGCGATGGAAAGGGATCATTATTAGTCATCATTATTAGCTACATTAATGGGCTGTATTTATTTTACGATGTTCATAATTAACCGCTTTGGGCAGCGTGTTATTAATTTTGTGGGACTAATAGGTAATAAATGGCTTGTAGTAAATATTAGAAACTACAATATTATTATAATAGCTTCTGTACATTAATAATATATTATGTAGAAACTTACGACTTTTCCTTTAGGGCTAGGCTAGATACAGAACGCTATTTACTACGATCCTTACATCTTCTTAGTCGATAAACTCTTGTCAGAGTGGTCGTGGTTGCGCAGACGAGGTACACGGCGAGATGTTTGCTGGGTCGTTGACTTCCCTGAGGACTGGTCTTTCAGCGATGTGCTTCCATTTCTGCCGGTTGGAGACGTTGCGAGTATGCTGGATCATGATAGACTCAGTAGCTTTATTGATCCTGAACTGCCATCATCTATATCCATATGATGCTCAGTTTTCATTTCGAGTAATGTGACCAAGAATCTTTAAAATTCGTAGTTGCACAGTAGACGAAAGCCGGTCCTTAATATGAAGCTCTTTCAGGATAGAAACATTGAACGACACACAACACGATCCTTACATACATACTCCTTTTGTTTCATACTATGCCATACACGCAAGCGGGTCGCGAGTACAACGCACCCAACCTTTCAGAAGTCTTTCTAGTGTGTCCCAGACATTTCTATTTATATTTGTCTTGTCAAGAATTACTGGACATTAATGATTATAAAATGTGGTCTAGACGTAAAACGTACTTATTAATAATTAAGTGAAATCATAATTTAAAGGTAAATAATATTTGACTTTAAATTATGATTTCACTTAATTATTAATAAGTTATAACGTGAATATATTAAAACAATTGTGGTTAAGAGCCGAACTCACCTTCTTCAAAAGCCTTAAATAGAAGCAGAATTTAAATTTTAAAACATTTTTCAAAATCGTTTTTAATAACATAAGGGCCTCCGTAGGCTGTTTGTAGAATAGATTATTTAAATTTAAAATCTGAAAGGTTTTTATTACATTATGTAAATTTCGTAATGAAAAGGGGAAAAATGGAAAAGCTAGAGGTCTGGGTCAGCTCTTATTTGGGGACTACACTTAATATTAAAATGTTCCAAAATTACGGGTTGTCTAATTAGGTTTTTTCTTTCATAGGACTTAACTACAGTAATTTCATTCAATGAGAAGAGCGGGAGGTGGTAATTGTAAAGTATCCACAGTCATTGCGTTTGTTACGTGGTTACGCAGACAAATTTTTCTAACGTATATTACGGATTTCTTCGAAATTCTCCTGCATGCCGTAAAAAAAGTTACGCAGTATGTTATAAGAATACTTAATCTGTCAATCCGGTGTTAAACTATCTAGGAAAGATTAATAACCGTAACTTTAGCAGCACTAATATAAAGTCTCCACTTCGAAGACAAGCCGTAAATAATGTCATCACATAAAACTTCTGGACCTTATTATTTTAAAAAGGTGTTAAAAGTAACCTCAGTATTAAGTATGCGGAGTTATCTCGCCAGAAAATAAGCCCAAAGATTATGTTAAGCCGACTTTTTCGCTGGGTAATGAGATCCCTATCAGGAGGTACTTTTGGCACCGACTTCCCCTTATTGCGCTTTTTTTGCCAAATGCCGCGCAAAAGATATTTCCGTCTAATGTGACCTGGCTTACTTTGCCGCAACTTGGGAGACCCGATTGGGAAATAAATTCGGGTTAGTATATTGTATTATAAGAAATGGTAACCAGACAACTACCCACATCAAACAAAGATACAAATAATATTTGAATGTCAAAAGTACTGATTTCCTACAAAATCACCAGTTTAGTTCCGTCTACTGTACTCTGTGTAATCAACACACTTTTTTTAATTAAAAGATTGTTCTGCAATTATGAAACACGTCTTCCTCCTGGGGGAGGCCTTTGTCCAGCAGTGGACGTCTTATGGCTGAAATGATGATGATTCCAACCCAAACTTAACTTTTCCATACTTTAAATTCAGTTAAAATCTGTGTCATCATAAATTAGTCTCACGTATCCTGCGCGGTACAGCTCATAGGTGCAACATATTTACAAAACTCGGTATGCAAATGTGAAGCGCTGTCAACACGTTTTTAAACTTATTTGTACTACGAGTATTTCAAATGGACTGAAAGCGTTTCTGAAACTTTTTAAATTGGTTTTTTACGATTTTTGTTTGTAAGTGACGTTTAGAGCGTTGTTGAAACTGATGAAAACATTCCTTTTTGTAAATGTTTGTATTATTTTTATGCATTTAATTTAAAAAGAATATATTATCAGCAATGTGGATGTTAGATGAACAGACGCTCCTTGCACAATTATTGTCTTCTTCTGTATCAATTTAAGGCGATTTCAACACGTTTGGTAAAAGGCTAAAAAACATGCATGATAATGAAGTCGACCAGAATAAGCTACTTTTTCAAGGCTGGTCAAAAGAATACCGGCGTTACGATTTGAAATCATTCCTGATGTTGAGGATTGTGATAAATTATACTACTCAACTTTGTTGTTTATCATGAATTGGTATATTCAATATGATATTATAGTCGGACGGCACTTTACATGTTTAGTGGACGCGACATAAAAATTGGCCGGTATTCTCTCGCCGAATGATGGTGGCGCGCGCGTTGCCGGCGCCCGTTTCGCCACGCGGCGCGCGCGGCCCGCTGCTTCCGTCGTTTCGTTCGGAAATATTTTGCGCTTATGGGTGCGTTCACCTGACTAACTGGTTAGAAAAGGGAAAACATTGGAATAGGTAGGATACCTTTTGCCCAGCAGTGGGTCAGCATAGGCTAATTAACCCGTGAGAAGGCGCGCTATGAGCAATTTACTCACACAAAAATTTAAAGCAAAAACTTTTGGTGACACTGACCCCCTAACGTCTCAAGCGCCTAGGTAGCTTCCTAACTATTCATCCCCTCTACCCTGACGCAACTCTCTTAGCGGTCAGTTCCGTTGCGACCGCGCAGCGAAGTGTTTGTGGAGCCCGCGGAACATCGTGCGGTAATTTGCTCATCACGCGCCCATCCGTGTAAGTATTTATTTTTCTAATAAAAACATATCACATATATATGTTCAATGTGTTTCGATACGCACACTCGTATAAATCTCATGGAAGACTATTTTTTTAAGTTTTTTGTTATGTAAGATTTTTTATTGTGATTTATATGAAGACTGTCAAAATTAGAAAATAAAAATAAGTAGATTTGTTATTTGTTTTAGAAGTTGCATTTATGTTTCATAGTTTTAATTAAAATACTTATTTTCTTACTTATTAAACCTTGTTTTATTTATATAAATCCATTATAAGCCAATAGGTACTATAAAAGTAGAAATATGAGCATTTAAAGTAGTGTGAGTAATTTGCTCGCGCGCGCCTCTCCGTGTAACTAACTGAGGCGCGCCTTCTCACGGGTTAAAAAGTAACCTACGAAGTGTATTTATTGTATACTTAGTTAGTTTTCTGATCACCGTTATAATTGCACCTTCCGTATTCAAACAGTATTACGTGTCTTTATGTTTTAAAACCAGGAAGAGAAAGTCAGCATGTAACATTTCGCTCACGTCCTGTCCCTTACATTAAGGGCTTAGCAGAGTTCCAGCTATTACGGCATTATGTCAGGGACTTGCTGATCTTAAGGTCATAATTATAAGGAAACCGTTAAACCTAGTTTAACTGCTTACGAGTTTTGTATGGGAAGTGAATGTATCTTCTTGATTTATATAGTTGAAATTACAATTCTTGAAAAACCTAAGTGTACCTACAAAGTTGTATTAATGTCATGCTGAAATACGACATTAAAGACTATAACTTAACGCAAACAGACGCATTTTTTAAGGCACTGAAATTCTGATGTTGACCAATCAGCCAAATGAAAATTCATGGAACAGTTTGACAACCGCTGACAGGTAAATATGATAAACACTACGCCGGTGTTGCCATACATATAAACAAATATTTGGTCATTTAAATATAAAAGTTTGCCGACGTGTACAGTTACGTAAATATTTTTTGTCTTTTTAGCGTTTTGGTGAGAGCATGTCACATGCAACAATATTTTCGTTTTTGCGAAAACATCGCAGAATACAATCCTGTCGTCTATTTCGTTAGCGTTCGTTGTTTCTGCTTATTTTTATCTGGTGACGATGTTTCTACCGAAATTCCTTTTGGATTTTATTCAGAGCCTTTTGAAACAGAATTTACAAACAGAACAATTTTAGTGAAATTAAAATTAAATATGAAACGATAATTTTAAAGTTCTATAATGCTTTGAATATAGAAAACTGCAAACTGCACTGCTGCTCTTGGGCAGAGCGGAAGGGATTGTCAGACTTCTACTGACTAAAAACCACCCATGTTCCTTCTTAGCCCTTCATGTCGAGGCTGCGGTATCTTTTGCGAACACCCGCAGCCACGACGGGACACCCGCAGCCCCGACGGGATTTTTGACCCTCTATAACTTCGTTGTAGATAAAACTAGCCTGCATTGTAGTCCCATAAGTAGGGACTGAATAAATTAACCGACTTGGTATTAGACGGATCTCACAACTTTTTTACCTTAGAACTAAGTTGCAAGACTTTTTTTACAAGTTATAAACTTATTTGGCCGTCAAAACCGAAGCAAGCGAAGAACACGCTGGCGTGACGATCTGGACTCATTCTTAATTAATCTCATTCTTAAAGACAGAAAAATGTTAATCAAAATTGGAAAGCTATGTGGAAGTCTTTGCCCTGCAAAGGGATAGAGTAGGCTGATAGCTTACCCTCATACTCAGAACAATAAATCATAAGTAAAAGCGAATTATCCTCCAACGAAAAACACCCAAATAAACAATTCCGACCACCTCTCTCAAAAACACAAAATAATTTACCCAAACATCATCCTATATAGAAAATAATAATTTAATTCAACAACACAATAGGACAAAGGGGCCAAGGCGAATTAGTCCGAAAATGTCCGGGACAAAAATGGCTGTAATAAAAAATGGCGACGGGCCACTGCGCCCCTGACGGCCCACGATAAATAATTTCCACCGTAAACGTTTTCATACTGCCGAGGACGTTACGGCATTAACATACTACTTGAGTGGTAATAAGTGGTTACTTTTCCTTACACCGGTTTTCTTGAGCAAAGTGTTATTTATTTCAGTTTGTATGGTAATGTTAACGTGGAGTGAACGTTACTTTTATGTAATGTTTGTATTTTATTACGTCTTGCTTACTAAAGAACTGTTTGTTGGAGGAGTACTTTGGTGTGCTATTAGCCATTTACATTTTATAATTGAGGGCCATTTACATTATAAATATAAAGTGTACTGTATTTATAAACTCGAATTGAATCTTAAATGAGACTTCATTCCTAAATAATTCTATTAGGTACTTACCTTAGGAAATAAATAACTACTAAAATAATTTAAGAGTTGTGTTAGTAACTAACGTTAGACAAAAAGGCTATTTCACTACATATTATAAAACAAAGTCCTCTGCCGTGTCTGTCTGTTCGCGATAAACACATAAACTACTGCAACGATTTTCGTGCTGTTTTCACTAATGGATAGAGTGATTCTCGAGGAAGATTTTACTAAATATTTTGACGGCCATCAGCTAGTAGTTAATAATTCAAGTTGCGTTGAAATCCTGCAATGCTGATCTGTCAGCAAGTCAGTAATATGAAATTAAAGCAACTTGGTGTCTCTTGCAGCAGTAATAGTCAACTAATTAGGTAACCTTTATAAGTTCAAACTTAAAAGTTAACGTAGACATGACATCAGCCTGTAATCCATAAGGTTTGTCCAGAGCTTATGAACCTGATAGTACATCGACATTTTGCCTTTATCTTTAAGGCCAATGTAACAGGGGACGAACTTGCGAGCGTACATGGCTGCTCAAGAAACAATCCAGATGGAAAACCACACGTTGCCCAGCATGGTAATCGAACTGAGGAAAATGCCTCAGCAGTGGCCCTAGCGACCAATTAAACCAAACTACAAAATCTCTATCTACACCAACTCCATTCCACATCCATCACCCATAAAGTCCAACATTCCATTCCACACTCAAACCCAGTCCATCGTTCCAGCACCAGCAATAACTTGGTAACTATCAATTGTTTGCATATGGCGTCGTCGCAGTGGAACGCGCCCTTATTAATTTATGGAATAAATTACAGCAGTCCAGGTGCCGTGATATTACAGCTACGGAAGGATCGGCACAATTTATATGTTGACCCGGTGACAACAGGATTACAGAGTTATTGCCTGCCCTGACGGAGACACGAATTATGGGGTTGACTGAATAGTTAGGTGGGCTGGTTAATTGTTTTTTATTAGCCTATCTTACACCTATACTTTATAAAGTTACTGCTTCGTTGACCTAGTGATAGGAAAGCGCTATTGTTGAGTATGAAATGCTGTGTTCAATTTCAAAGTTCAGTATACTTTCTATCATGATTTTCTTAGTATCAGACCAGAGTCGGGATTTATCATTTATGGCAATAGTCTCCTCTTATAACATGGGACTTCAATATAAATGTAGAAATGTGATAATATTTCACAGAAACTAGACGGAGAAAACTTATATTTTTTCCACTTTTATATAATACATTAAAGTGGAAACAATATAAGTCTAATATAATATATTAAAGTTTTTAATATTATTATATTATATTAAAGTGGAAAAAATATAAGTTTTCACAATATTGGTTTACCGCGTCTAGTTAAATATTATTTGAACAAAGTATGGGAAAATGAATAAAAATGAGAATACTAATATAAAACTTGTTTGATTTATATTGTATACCCAGGTAAACACTATACGTCATGCAAATGAAAATAAACGCTGACTGAAACTTAAACCACACAGTAAATCTTTTACAGAAAGCAAACCAGCTGAAATAGTATGATAAGGCGGCCATAACATTAAGTAGCTCAATACTCAGACCAGCATTCATTTGTTTAGGTTCCAGACCCAACAATACCCAGTTTTTGCTACCGAATGTCTATTATAATCCGAAAGGGAGGATTGACTTTGAATAAAATTTACTTGCGGCCCCAATGAATATTTATATGAGAACGATATGAATTAATTTTGCAAATAACCTCTTATTCAAACAATGGGGTGTTAGAATTTGAAGCTTCAGCTGAACACGGTAGGTGAAGGGTCTGTTTGCTTTGTATGCTAAAGAGGCAATCATTTATCATTGACTATGTACCTGCTGTGTAGGCAGACACAAAGAGTTAACAACAAAAGCACCAAATAAAAAACCCATCCTTGGCAGTCGGGTAAAAATGGTAGCACAAAAAAGAAACAGAAATCAAGATTCTTTTACGATTCCAGCAATTATCTTACGGTAAAAATGATAGAGGACATAAACACAGTGGCGTTCTATCAGCTTTACTAATTAAGGAAATGTCGATCATAAGGAACAGATGTAAATCATCGAATAGCTAGAAAAAATCTGTTGAAAATCGTAGCTCTAATCACTCAGACGATAATAACTCTAACTAATGAAAACTAACTAAAACTAATTAATAACTTTTCAAAAACTCAGTCTATATCAATTAAATGTCTATCCTACTAAGAATTTTGCTACCAAAACTAATAAATTAACAACTAAGCCTAATATGAAAATTTCATAGAAAAGAGGATTAAAGCCGAGGCTTATAACCGCACGACATGGATAATCACACATGAACAGGAGATTACAGAGAACTTCTCGGCTTAGGCTTTAGCTGACGGGCGAAACGTAGGTGTTTATGATACATATGAGATATCACGCATACTAGGTGAATCAGGTGAATGTGACTTATTAGGCAAACATACATACATACATCACGCCCTTCTCCTATGGGTATAGGTAGAAACCACGTAACGCCACCTGCTATGATCCTTACATACTCCTTTTGGCTTGTCCACATTCATACATCAACAGGGCTATTGCGTATCTTTTTAAATGTCAGTGGCTATAGTGTCCATCGATTAACTGTCTGTTTAGGATGAGGTCTGTTCCCGGTTGTTTAAATGAAGCTATCGTTATGGTTTTACATTATATTGAATAATAATGAAATTACAGACTGCAGATTGGGTTGGGGTCTGTACTGGATGGTGGATGTGAGGTAAAAAGGAATGATTTTATACAAACAAAAGCTTTTATAGACGTTGTGAACTTGTGAATGAGCGATGACTGAGTGAACGGAGCGTGGAATGAACGCAGCAATGCGTAGCGCCAGTGCGCGCGGCGGCCAGTGGACGAACCAGGCGGCGTTGAATGTCTTCACCGCAGCGCTCACGCACCGAGTCCAGCACCTTGTCGGCAGGTGGCGCTAGCGGTAGGCGTGAACATGCCCCCGGCCTTGGAAGCGCTGCTTCCAAAATGGTTCCCGGCACGGAGTCAGGCGTCGTCGCTCACAGGTTGTGAAGGCAGCGGGCAGATCTTGGAGAAGGCACGTCTGATCGTCCCAGAAGCCGTGTGGATGTCAGCCACTCGAGCTACGCCGTCTCCTCCTGGAAGTATACGCAGAATGCGACCGAGCCGCCACTTTAATGGTGGCAACTGGTCGTCCTTGATGAGGACAAGGCTGCCCAATGTGATGTCCTCCTGCCTGGTCTTCCACTTGGTTCGCAGTTGCAGCTCCGAAACGTATTCTGTGGACCAGCGCCGCCAGAAGTGCTGCCGCAGTTGCTCGATGCGTTCGTAGCGTGTCAGACTCGAAGTTGGCTGGTCTGGAACATTCCTTGAAGGTGGCGACGTTAACGGTCGGCCAATGAGGAAGTGTGAGGGGGTGAGGTCAGAAGGGTCTGAGGAAAGAGGTGACATTGGACGGGAATTTAAGACAGCTTCGATTTGTGTCAAAGCCGTGGAAAATTCCTCGTAAGTTAGTCGCGCGTTACCTACTATGCGTCTCAGGTGATACTTGCATGATCTCACCCCGCCCTCCCATAGACCGCCAAAATGTGGAGAATAAGGAGGAATAAATCGGAATTCAATGCTATTATTGGAAGCGTAATTAATGATGGCTTCCGATTCCTTCTCTAAGAATAAAGGAAACTCCTTTTCCGCGCCCACGAAGTTTCTACCGTTATCAGAAAAGATAGTGCGAGGCGTACCTCGCCTACTAATAAAACGTTTTAATGCTAATATATAGTCATTTGTAGATAAACTAGTGACGAGTTCCAAGTGCATGGCTCTAGTCGTAAAACAAATGAAAAGACAGATGTATGCCTTAGTGAGTCTAGAACCTCTGCCCTTTCTGGATAATATGAAAACTGGCCCCGCATAGTCTACACCGGTTCGCATAAACGGGTAGCCAGGTTCTAAGCGCTCGGGAGGTAAGTTGCCCATGATAGGTGCTAATGTCTTACCCCGATTACGTGTGCACGTTACACATTCGTGTACTATTTTTCTAGCGAGATTTCTAGCGTTCAACGGCCACCAACATTCACGCATAGTAGCTAATAGAAGTTGAGGCCCGGCATGTAATAATCGTACATGCTCGTATTTAAATAAACGAATTGTAAATGGATGCTTACTACATAATAGAATCGGATGTTTCTTATCGTAGGTAAAATCGGACGAATTACATAGTCTACCGCCAACCCGAATTATTTTATGTTCATCAATAAAAACATTTAGACTTGAAATCCTATTATATTGTTTACAACTTCGCTTGATAGGAATTTGAGCAACTAAGTTATTTAAAAACATCTGGAAAAGAATTCCTTTGTACGAGTCTAATTAACGTTCTTTGCGCGGCGTTCAACTCGTCAACAGATAAGAAACCGGTTTGTCGCCTGGCTCGGTCAGCTGACTTGAGGCGTGAGTTATTTATGAATCTAAGTACGTAGCTACCTATTCGTATAAGCTTAGTGAATGACGCGTATTTATTGAAGTTGATTATGTCTTCGTGTTGAATATTGGGTAAGCAGGTTTGTTTGTGTTTTATATCTGGTAAGTTACATGCCTCGGAATTATCGCGTTTAGTTTGTTCGAAGTAATGTAAACGATTATGTAAGTAAGACGGACCGTACCACCAAAGTTCGTTATCCTTTAACAAATCTAGGCTACAACCTCTAGACAATAGATCAGCTGGGTTGTCTTTACTGCTCACATGTAACCACACTGAGTCGCCTGTGAGTTCATTTATTTCAGTTACTCGGTTTTGTACAAACGTTTTTAGTAAATGTGGTGACATTTTAATCCAACCCATGACTATTGTGGAATCTGTCCAAAAATATACTTTACTAAACTGCAACCTAAGAGATTCAACTATTTTCTTATATAATTTAGCTCCTATCAACGCGCCACACAGTTCCAAACGAGGAATACTGATTGTTTTCAAAGGTGCGACCTTACCTTTTGCACACAATAACCGAACGGTTGCGGCACCGTTATCGCTATATGTACGTATATAAGCACACGCGCCATACGCATTTTGAGAAGCATCGGTAAATATATGAAGTTCTGTGTATTGGGTATGATCACCTTTTACGTGACGAGGGATGCGAATATCGTTTAGAAATCTCAACGTAAAAATAAAATGTTTCCAACTGTTAGCAATTTCCTGAGAAACCGAAGTATCCCAGTCGATTTTACTCAGCCATAATTTTTGTAGAATCATTTTTGAAATTATGACTGCAGGTGAAAGAAGACCTAATGGATCGTATATTTGTGATATTACTGATAACATTACTCGCTTAGTTAAATATGAATTGTTGTCATAGTTATCAATATTTGTAACGAAGTGTAGCTCATCGCTAGTGTTGTGCCAACCCAATCCGAGTGTTTTGGTTTGCGCATGTTCGCCTATGAAACGTTCTGTGGCTTTATTTTGAGATGCATCTGAGTTAAAGGTCCACTTGCGCAAAGGAAAACACCCCGACTGGAACACGTCTGATGTTTTTTGACATATTCGAAGCAAGTTATTTAGATCATCATCACCGGTGATGAGATCGTCCACGAATATGTCCTCCGTGATGACACGAGCGATGACGTCATCATCGCATTCTAATGCTAACTGTCTAATACAGCGCATGCTTAAGTATGGAGCTGACGCAGTTCCGTACGTGACTGTATTCAGTTGATATGTATATAACGGATCTGAAGGGTTATCCCGCCACAATATTAATTGCAGTGACCTTTGGTCAGGCTGGAGAAGAACTTGACGAAACATTTTCTCCACGTCTGCACAAGCTACGTATTTATATTGTCTGAATCGTAACAAGATCGAGAGAATATCGTTTTGTAACGCGGGTCCCGGATACTGAATATCATTTAACGATTTATTCGAGCTAGTAACGGCACTAGCATCGAAGACAACGCGTAATTTTGTAGTTGAACTAGATTCCCTAACAACACCGTGATGTGGAAGGTAATAGTTTGGTTGACTACAAGTCTCTAACTTGGACATATGACCTAAGTCATTGTATTCACGCATGAAGTTAGAATATAAACGTTTAAATTCTGGTGAACGATTGAGTTTACGCTCTAAGGTCAGAAATCGTTTCGTCGCTGACGTATAAGAATCACCCAACGCATCTGGTGCTTCTCTCAACGGTATACGAACCGAAAATCTACCGTTTTCAACGCGTTTTGTTGTATTATTGAATATTTCTTCGCATGTGCGTTCATCATCTGTTAGGGGTACGCATGATGATGAAGGAATGTTTTCGAGTTCCCAAAACAGCCGGAGTTGTTTATCGATTTCCTGACTGAAGTGGCAACGAACGTGAGCAGGCTTTGGGTTCCTCGCGAACACAGGACTAGACAACAACCACCCTAATTTTGAGTTTTGTAGGAATGGACCACTCGCTAGACGTATTTTGTCCGTTTCTAGAAGATCCCAAAATCTATCCGCGCCAATCAACAAGTCAATTTCCGAACTAACGTTAAACG
The DNA here is from genome assembly GCA_949774965.1 of Diarsia brunnea. NCBI lineage: Eukaryota > Metazoa > Arthropoda > Insecta > Lepidoptera > Noctuidae > Diarsia > Diarsia brunnea. The sequence goes on along the minus strand of OX459005.1, from coordinate 647,909 downwards.
TCGGATCTGCTAATTGTAAGAACTCAGGTATACGTATATTACCGGCTTCGATGTTCATCGTAGGCAAACTGGATGTTATGCATGGCAAGATCAAACAACGAAGCTTGGTATTAAAATCGCTTAATTTTGCACGTATTGTGACGTCACATGAATGCTGTGATTGCGAGACCGATTGTCCCACACCCGAGATTTGAATAGTGGACTGTATATATAACGCATTTATTTTCTTTGCTAGTTTTTCTGTTATGATGCAGTTCTGACTTCCGTTGTCTAGAAGCGCGCGAGCCGTGTGGTACACGTTATTATGATCAGCTACTTCAATTAACGCCGTAGAAAGCAAAACAGTACTTATTAATTTAAATTCGGTAGTGTTTGCTTCACACGTGACAGTGCTGCTCGAGTCGTTGGAATGTAAGGTTGATGTCGCTAAACTGTGTGCGCGTTCAACCTCTTCCACATGTAGCAGACTGTTATGTTTGTTTGAACACTGTTTACACGACCCGAATCTACATTGATTTAACGCGTGACCGGTTCGTAGGCAATTTGCACACATCTTATTATCGTTAATCAATTTAATTCTGTCTCTCACGGACATGTTAAGGAAGGCTATACACGAGTACAATGAGTGTTCCCTTTTGCATAGGACACACTTGGGTAAATCCCATTTATTATTTGTATCACCACGGTTATTATTATAGCGCGTCGCTTTAGTAGATGTGTAGCTATGTACGCGATGTGAATTACGCTTCTCGCTTGCGTTTTGATGTTTAAAATCGCTATGAGGCGTTTTATCTTTAACGTGGTTCGCGCCGATCATTTCCAACGTGTCCGCTCGGCTTCGGAGGAACGTTATTAAATCGCTAAGTTTTATTTTTTCTCGTGAACCCAAACACGTGGCTCCGATGTGACTTTCCCATTCGCGTTCCGTAGACGAATCCAGCTTACTGATCACTAAATAAATTATTAATGTATCCCAATTAACTGTGGGTTCATTTAGTGAACTTAAAGCGCGCAGATTACGTAAAATAGTATCAATTAATTTCCTTATTTGCGATGGCGATTCTTGTTTTAATGACGGAATATTATGCAACGCTTTTACGTGATTATTAATTAATAACCTCTCGTTGTGATAACGGCTTTCTAATAACTCCCATGCATGAACATAGTTGGCAGGGCTGAATTCTAAAGCTGCTATCACCTGTAACGCGCTTCCACCAAGGGCTGACCGCAAATAATGGAACTTTTGAATCTCGTCTAGATCGGAACGATTGTGAATCATGGTTACGTATGAATGTTTAAATTCTAGCCAGTGATCATAGGCTCCATCGAAGGCAGGTAATTTTATGTCTGGTAATTTAATATTGACACGTGGTTCTGATGCAATTGGAAGTCGACTTTTAATTTCCGCGTTTTTAATCAAACAATTCGCACTGGCTATTGCCGTAAAATATATTGCCTCTAATGATTCTATGTATTGTAAATTTGCGTTTGTTTCCGATTCCGGCAGGAGTAGTTCGATTTCATTTTCTACGTTGTCGAATTTATCGTATAATTCACTCGCGGCTTGAACACGTAAAGTTAGCTCCGCTGCTTGTAAGGCTGTTAAGTGAGCTCCCGCGAACGATTCTACGTAATTTTTAAACTGGGTTAACCGACCCTTAATGTTACCCCTTCGTTTCTTTAATTCGGACAAAACTTCGTCTACTGCTTTAACCGACATTCTGACGGAATATGGATGAGCGTTATGTGGTGTGGTGTGATGTGGTGTAGTTACTTACATGCAAATATCACCTGGACCACGTGGCTGCCACACTCGCGTGAACTGAAACGAAACACAGCTTTAACACAAATCGCAACTGAATGGATGGGACGGGTGGGACGGACGGGACGGGAACAGAGACCTGACCGTTATGTTTCTTACGCCTTCGCCTTTTCCTCTTGTATGAAGTTATTGCTGGGTCACTGGACCAGCTGTGATGATCGCTGCACTCGGTCGATCGTCTTCACAGCCAGCTATCGTCTTCAGCGCCCGGCTCCAGTCCGAGTCGAAGGTCCGCAACGTGCCCGCAACGTGGTCGGCACCGTGTATGTGGAGTCTTCTTCCGGCTGGTATGATTGATAATCCGTCTCGTAGGACCAAAATGTTTAGGATGAGGTCTGTTCCCGGTTGTTTAAATGAAGCTATCGTTATGGTTTTACATTATATTGAATAATAATGAAATTACAGACTGCAGATTGGGTTGGGGTCTGTACTGGATGGTGGATGTGAGGTAAAAAGGAATGATTTTATACAAACAAAAGCTTTTATAGACGTTGTGAACTTGTGAATGAGCGATGACTGAGTGAACGGAGCGTGGAATGAACGCAGCAATGCGTAGCGCCAGTGCGCGCGGCGGCCAGTGGACGAACCAGGCGGCGTTGAATGTCTTCACCGCAGCGCTCACGCACCGAGTCCAGCACCTTGTCGGCAGGTGGCGCTAGCGGTAGGCGTGAACACTGTCAAATGGTTTTGGTTTGGTATACTAAACTAACCATTTGACAGTCAATTGATGGACACTATGATAGCCACTGACATTAAAAAAGATACGCAATAACACTGCTGGTCATACGCGTACAGTCGGACAAGCTAATAAGTAACACTGAAAATATTGATTGTAATTTTGTTCTATAAAGCGTTTCGCATTAAGCGACTGATGTCAAACGCTGCATCATTTGACATCTGTCTTTAAATGTATCTGTATAATTATAAAAGTAAATACAAGTTAGCTGGCTGTATACTTATTGGCTCGTTCGACCTATGCCAGTTACGACTTTACGAGTACTACGCACCTATTAGGCACTTCAGTTTTAAAAGGTAGAAATATTACATCGTCATGTAGGTATTCCTCGAATAGTCACTACTTCCTACATTACATTTACGTCACCTGCAAAATCACGTTACACCGTTACCTTACAAAGGGCTAGCACTGAATATAAATACAGGCTTTGAGTTGATTCTAGGAAATTCCTGACTGGAAAGACAATAACGCTTTCTCTGATCGAAATTTGAACCTATGCATATGACCCCACGTTTGGCAGTTACCCTTGCCGCCACTGGATGAACATGACATAACGTAACATCACGCCTGTAATCCCCAAAGGGTTTAGGCAGAGGTGTACCTAATAGTACACGTTTCAAAGTCCCATGTAATAGGGGGTGAGCCTATTGTCATCAATCGGGCACAAATTCGAACTCCGTGGCAGCTTCTGAGAAATTCCTAAAGCAAAAATCAAATAACAGTTTGCTTAATCGGGAATCAAACTTAGAACCTGATGCTCAGCTGTCGGCCTTGCGACCGCTAGACCAACGAAACACTCAATGAGTATGACAAGGGACAATTTATTAATCGACCGCTTTCGTGTAAAACACGGACCCATTCCGAAGTAATCCTCTTTCAGCGCATCAACTTTGCTTTCATAATCCGAAGCAGCAAATCATCTTCCGAGAATTCCCGGCGCTCCCAATTTGCACGTAAAACTTCTACCAATAGCCAAAGAACTCGGCAGCTAATGAGTAGCAACTTTGACAGATTCCACCTTGATACCGACAGCTTTTATTACACAAAACAAAGTTTTAATGAAACATTTCGCAGGAATCCTTTGGGAAGGGAAAATATTTTGGAGGTAATAAAACGCTTGAAGAGGTTACAATTATAACTTTGCACTATGATTCCCTTTGCTGTGGTGTTATCGAACTCATTTGACAAGAAAACGTTTCTAAATCAAATGGATTCAGAAGGGTCATCATCATCCCGTCGGGGCTGCGGGTTGTTCGCAAGAGATACCGCGGCCTCGACAAGGGCCAAGAAGGAACATGGGTGGTTTTTAGTCAGTAGAAGTCTGACACTCCCTTTCGCTTTTCCCAAGAGCGGGAGGGGTTATTTGATGATTTTCCACCCGCCAAAAAAATTTGAAAAAAAAGGGTCATCATCTGCATAGATTTTTACCTCACTGTGTTGTGTTCGGATTCCAGTCTAACCTAATGCAGCTGAATTACCAGTTCCTAGTTTAGGATCGATCGCTTGTCTGACCTCCAGAACCCAGCAACTGGGTAAACCGATACGCATTGGTGCGTCTCAAACTTTCGGGTTTCTAACTACCAATCACAACCGTTAAAAATCTAATTATTGTTCTGACCAACAGCTTCACGTGCTTTTCGCAGGGTTTATATATAAGAGATCGTAGTCATCTATCCACACACCGACCTCGACAAAGGTTTAGCAAACTTATTCGTTACATAAACTAACCGATTCTGAAAACTTAAGGATCAGATCTATTTAAATCGGTTTTGACCCACAAACCCGGTGCTTGATCTGCTTCGTTTATTGCTTTCGCTTCGATTGTAAATCTAGAGTGCTATTTACAAGCTGAATCGTAGACTCGCAGAAGCGGCCGCAAATACCTTGGTATCTTAAATGCATTTACTAGTATTTTGGACATCCAACAAAAGATTTAAACGAAACCAGACACTATAAAACCTATCTCACAGAGACGAGCATTCGGTCTCACATGTTCGTACCAGTAAGGAACCTCAGCACTTTGTTAGCACAGTTTGTCATAGTTGAACCATACAATAAGATTAACAATTTGTTTGGCTATTTAAGTATCATTTGCGTAAAGCTCTGGGCAAACGAAGGGGAATCTCTCCTGGGATGCGGAATGTGTCTTTGCAAGTCGATTATTTTCATCATCATCATTTCAGCCATAAGACGTCCACTGCTGGACATAGGCCTCCCCCAGAAGTGGGGGATTTGCCATAATCGTCACGCTTGGCAGGCGGGTTGGCGATCGCAGTATGGTTGTTACAAAGGCACAGAGAAACGCTGCTGCCCATTCTCTGGTAAGTCCCTTAGTCGCCTCTTACGACACTCATGAGAAGATAATTATGGGATGGTGCTATTCTTTACGTCCGACACCATACGGAACGTCGATTGTTTTAATGATTAGGAAATATTATGTTAGGAGTCGACAATTTGCAACAGTATAAAAGTTAGGTTATGTTATCGGTGTCAACAATTTTTATTCCGCTTCTAATACGAGATTATTCCTTAGTGCCCGTCGGGGCTGCGGGTTGTCGCAAGAGATACCGCGGCCTCGACATGAAGGGCTAAGAAGGAACATGGGTGGTTTTTAGTCAGTAGAAGTCTGACACTTCCTTTCGCTCTGCCCGAGAGCGGGAGGGGTTATTTGATGATTTTCCACACGCCAAAAAAAAAATAAGATTATTCCTTAGTAACGTGGCCAAAGCTAGCTGCAGTTTGAAACTTCCAGTCTTTTAACCCTTTTTACGAAAACAGTCGTGGAAATACAAAGCGCCCTAGTTTCATTAGCTCACCAACATTCCTGTAACACTTCGTTACCATTCGCAATCTTGTTAAATCAGCATTTTAATTAGGCGCGCTACTTAGTTCCTTATCAGTGTGAATCTCGAGTGCTCACCCAACCTTTATTTTAGCATCCCACATAGATTCTTCCGCACCGCTTGCCAGACTTTTATTAGGCACCTCAGTAGTGATAACATCTTATCGTACCTAAGTTGTAGTACCTCTGAGTCTATTGTATGTAGACCCTAACTACTGTAGGAAGGATTAAGGTTAATTCGTACTATAGATTCACTTGCTATCTACATCTTGATGTATATTTTCCGTGCAAAAAATCGTGTTGTGTTGTTGAAAATAGTACCTACTGGGTTTAACTGTAATTGTATGGAGATTACGACGGAATGTACTTTCCGTGATGTGTTATCTTACTGCTATGGCATGTGCTTGCGACCAGACGGTGTATTTGTGCACCAAACACAACACCTATATTGGTGACTCGCTTTTTTTACGGCTACTAATAAACAATATACACAGGAGAAATTGACATATCAAACAAAATTATGTATGGCAGTAAAACTAGAAATTACGTCCACACTGAAGAAAGAAAATACTACATTGCTCCATAGTTTTTTATTCATAAATAAGGCATTGGAAATACAGATGTTACTTAAATTCTTACTTAGGTTAGATTACATCATTCATCGTTCGATAAAGCTGTTCATGATTTTCTTTCATCGCCTAAATGAAAAGCAAACTATCTTTAGACTTTGGCGTTCATTAGATTTTGCAAAGAGAATAAAGTTGGACTAGAATATTATTATTAACTTCGTTGTGTGGCTCCTACCGCTCCCTTTAAAACTTTCGACATCAAAGAATTCCTGCGGCCTCTCGTTGTAAGATTAAAACTGTAATTCAATATTTATTTCACTGGTTTCCAATTTATTGACGGTCGTTCGATAAGCCGCCATATTTATGGAAATGTCGAATTATTTTCCGAGGGCACAGATAGGTATTCGACACTCAAAGTTTTGAATAATTCTTCTTCTTTGCGTGTCGGTGACTTTTGTTTGTTTTATTCAGTTTTTTTGTCACCGACTTCAGAAGCTAAAGTTATTTTTCACTTTTTTGTGTTTTTGAAGTCGGTTTTATTTTTTGCAAAAAAGTTTTTTTATTTTTCCATTTTTAGTTGTAATATCCTTTACAAATATTTGATATTCATTCATTTTACGTTGTTAACAATACATGTCACGGTAATAGGCTTATCCGCAATAAAATGGAACTTAACATACCTAACTCTCGAAATCTGGGCGTCCTGTACACATCTGCGTACCCCGTCAGAGCATACAGGCGTGATGGTAAGTTAAGATGTTGCGTAAACAATAAACATCCAAGCGATTGCAGCAATCACGACAGATTTGCCGTCTATTTTTGAAGAGTTCTATTGTATATCTCCGAAGATCAGGATCAGATCTTCACCAAATTTAAATGGGACCACCTCAGGAGAATACTCTTTCAAATAAAAAAAGAATTTTTAGAATCGGTTCACAAATGGAGGAGAAATCAGGTAACATACATAAAAAAAAAAAACATACACACGAACATATAACCTCCTCCTTTTTTGAAGTCGGTTAAAAATAGAGGTGTCAGTTGCTGGGATAATGAGGACCGTATAATCACTATCACGTGATACCCACTCAATGTGATACGCAATACCAATATTATGACATTCACTGTTGAAATCAAAGTTCGGTTTACAACTGGAGCTTGATAGCTACTGACATTAATTGAAAAGATACGCAATAGCCCTGCAGATTACGGGAAAAACAGAACTGTTCTATAGCTCTGTTAAGCTATTGCATAGCTTCTATCGCGGGCCTTGAGCGTGGGGACCGAATCCAGAAATTCCGTAACGAAAAAAACCTAACACCCCCCACTTGACAAATTGACACTTTTTTTTTTTTTGGGGGGTGGGAAATTTTCAAATAACCCCTCCCGCTCTTGGGCAGAGCGAAAGGGAGTGTCAGACTTCTACTGACTAAAAACCACCCATGTTCCTTCTTCGCCCTTCATGTCGAGGCCTCGGTATCCCTTGCGGACAACCCGCAGCCTCGACAGGCGTCGGCCCTTGCGGGCCCCTTCCATGTTGCTGACATCTCTTTGAGGCGCGCGTGGAACACGAACGCGCCGTCGACACGGCCTGTTGTCGTCATAAGACGGACGGACGGCGAGCTTACCCATCACTCACCGTCCACAGGCCCGCGTCTACGGTGGCCGGAAGCCATCACGTGGCCCCCGACGCCCGGAGCGCCTCCCGCGGCGGCTGGGACGAGAGGTTCTCTCCCTCTCACGTTCCGCCACCTCCTTCGCTAGCATCACTGCTTCGCAGAAGGAGGCGACGGCGTCCCATTCCTCCTCGCCCCGGACCATGGCTTGCACCAGGGCCGGACGCGAGAGGTCGCCGCCGCCGATCGCCGCTACGAGAACACGGCGGGGCTCCGCCCAAGCGGGACACACCTCCACGGTGTGCTCCACCGTGTCCTCCGGCCGATCCTCACAATGGTGACAACCGGGCGTTTCCTCCCGCCTGATTCGGTGTAGGTACCTCCCGAAACAACCGTGTCCGGTGAGTACCTGCGTCAGACGGAAGGTGAGGGCGCCGTGGCGCTCCGCCACCACCCCCACCGTCGCCAACGCCGCAGCCACCGCCGCCGCCGCTGCTGCCGCCACCGCCACCACCGCAACTCCCGCTGCGGTGAGCCCACAGGAGGTCCTGGGGGGGGCTGAAATGGAGTGCCAGTAATGGCTCCATTAAGCCTCCTCCAGGCAAACATCAACCACTGCGCCTGCGCTCAGGATCTGTTGCTCCAGAGTATGGCGCAGTGGTTGATCAACATCGCCGTGGTCTCTGAGCCGTATTTTGTCCCACCCAGGGCAGACTGGGTGGAGGACCTAAGCGGCTCAGTGGCCATTATTGCGTCGGCCGCCGCCGGCACCCCGGCCCTTGAGATGGTCAGGAAGGGTCAGGGGTGCGTAGCAGCACGGTTCGGGGAGATCGTAGTAGCGGGAGTCTACTTCTCTCCGAGCCGAACTCTCGCCGAGTTCCAAAACTCCCTCAGGGAGTTAAGTGTTGTCATCGGAGGCTATTCCCTCCCCGTACTTGTGCTCGGGGACTTCAATGCCAAGAGCTTGGCTTGGGGTTCTCGTTACACGGATGTGCGGGGTGGGATGGTCGAGTGCTGGGCTCTGGAAACAAGCCTGGACATCCTGAATCGGGGTTCTGTACCCACGTGTGTGCGGATGCGGGGCGAGTCGGTGGTGGACATTTCGTTCGCCAGCCCTGCTCTGTCACAGCGTGTCATCGACTGGCGCGTCATGGAGGGGGTGGAGACCTATTCCGACCACCGGTATATCCGGTTTGAGGTCTCTGCCCAGTCCTCGAGCGCGCCGGTCCCACAGACCCCGAGTGGTCCGCGTTGGGCGCTGAAGCAGCTGGACCGGGAGCTCCTCCTGGAAGCCTCGATCGTGCGGGCCTGGGTGCCATCACCGGTCAGGCCCGCCGACGTCAACAACGAGGCGGGTTGGTTCCAGGAGGCCATGTCCGAGATATGCGACATGGCAATGCCCCGAATCCGGCCAGGAAGCGCCCGGCGTCAGGTGTACTGGTGGTCGCAAGAGCTGTCGCACCTGCGCGAGCAGTGTGTTGCGGCGCGGCGCCGGTACGCCAGGCATCGCAGGCTCCGCATTCGTCCTCCGAATGCGGAAGCCATTGAGGCGGAGCTGTATGAAGGGTACAGAGCGGCGAAGACCGCCCTCCTCGAGGCTCGTAAGCGGGCCAAAGATCAGGCCCGCGAGGAAATGCTGGAGACTCTCAACAGAGATCCGTGGGGGCGCCCTTACAAGGCGGTGCGGAATCAACTCCGCACCCGGGCCCCCCCGCTGACGCATAGTCTCCGGCCTGAGCTCGTGGAGGACGTGGTGAGCGCTCTGTTCCCTTCGCGAGGGGAGCATCCTCCCCCGCCAATGGCTCCGCCACCTGCGGTGCCGGAAGCGGACCAAACAGGAGCCGATGACGACATTCCGGAGGTGACTGGGGTAGACCTGAGAGTGGCGGTACGAAGGCTCAAGGCCAAAAATACCGCCCCGGGACCCGACGGCTTGCCTGGCAAAGCCTGGGTCCTGGCCTCAGAGGCTCTTGGGCCCCGACTGGAGGGGTTCTTAAGCGCGTGCATGGAAAGAGGCCAGTTCCCGCTTCGTTGGAAGACGGGGAAGCTGGTCCTCATCCAGAAGCCGGGGCGCCCTGCAGACTCGCCGTCCGCATACCGGCCCATTGTGCTGCTCGACGAGGTGGGCAAGCTCTTTGAAAGAGTAATTGCAAACCGCCTCGCCGAGCACCTTGAGGTGATGGGTCCGGATCTTGCGGAACACCAGTTTGGTTTCCGCAAGAGGCGCTCGACGGTGGACGCCATCATGCGCGTGAGAGCCCTCACGACGGGGGTTGCGGTCTCTCGGGGCGGTGTGGTCTTGGCGGTGTCTCTCGACATCGCCAACGCCTTCAACACTATGCCCTGGAGCTGCATTAGGGAGGCACTCCGGTATCACCGGGTGCCGGCCTACCTTCGTCGTGTAGTCGGGGACTACTTGACAGACAGGGCTGTCATCTACCCCGGTCAAGACGGAGAATGGAACCGGCGAGAGATGTCGTGCGGTGTTCCACAGGTATCGGTTCTGGGGCCGCCCCTGTGGAACATCGGTTACGACTGGGTGCTGCGTGCCGACCTCCCTAGCGGTGTCAGCGTAGTGTGCTACGCTGATGACACGCTTGTGCTGGCACAGGGGGGTTCGCACGAGGTGGCGGCCGACAACATGACACGCGGGGTTGCGGTAGTCGTAGAGAGGATCCGGCAGCTGGGTCTCGAGGTGGCACTTCACAAGTCGGAGGCCATGGGCTCCAAGGACGTGGGAATGTGCTACCGTCGGGATCCCAGCTAACGGTGGGAGGGGTTCCCATCGGCGTCGAGTGTACTTTGAAGTACCTCGGACTAGTCCTCGACAGCCGGTGGAACTTCGTGGAGCACTTCCGACGTTTGGCTCCCAGACTGGAGCGGGCGGCGGCTGCCTTCAGGTGGCTCCTGCCCAATCTGGGGGGGCCAAACGCCTCCTGCCGGAGGCTCTATGCGGGGATCGTGCGGTCCATGGCCCTTTACGGGGCCCCGGTGTGGGCGAGTGCTTTGAGGAAGCGGGCCGCCCACTACCTGAACGCGCCCCAAAAGGTAATGGCCGTAAGGCTAGTCCGTGGGTACCGCACGATCTCCCGCGAGGCGGCGAACCTCCTTGCCGGATTGCCGCCGTGGGATCTAGAGGCGATAGTCCTCGCGCGCCTGCATGAATGGCGCGCGGAGGTGCTGCACCGGGGGGTCACTCCGTTGCCGCGGCTAATTGCTGCGCAGCGGACAGACCTCCGGTGCGATCTCATGGCGGCATGGAGAGAGCGATAAATAAATAATTATAATTGCATAAGTTGATAAAAAATGCTATTCAATAGCTTTACCGCGGCAGTCTTCGAGTGCCACACGTCTTTTTTATTTTCCTCTCAAATTCTGGAATGAGTAGGAAGTTGTGTACAATGACGGATAGAGAAAAAGAAGAACCATAAAACTAAGTATAGGACCCACATTTACAGTGTAACACAACGTTTCACAATTAAATTATTCAAAGCTACACACGTAGCAAACCCAAAGTATGTAAGAGACATTGCTAAATCTCCGTCCCAAATATTTCCAGATTGTCTTATTCAAATGAGTACTACAGTATTCCCTTTCGCCTTCTCCCACGAACATCTTTAATGAATAATTCCAACCCGTAGTGTAATACAGGCCGAATCTAGCTCTAACTATATGTCTAACTATGTCGGAAAATTTTCAAACTTTGACGTTTACCGCGAAATTCTCCTAGAACAAGTTTCGCCATAATTATGGGTAGCCAACATCGAGCTTCATAATTACATAATTGACCCGCCGACCTCACATTTGCAAAGATAGATGATAATCTTGGTGAGGCAGTAAATCACGTGGAGGAACGTGAGACTGAGGGAGTTGAGGTAATTTTAGATGAACATTTTGTTGCTAAAGTTATGAATGAGCTTAATTTAGAAGGTAAACTCGTAAAACCTTATTCATTACACGTGTCCAAAGAAAAGGCCGTCCTTCTTTGCTTCCACTTATCCTTAGAGACATAAAAAATTTTTTGGAAACATTCTAATAACAATTACAATAAATATTATGTTTTCAGTTAAAAAAGCAATAATCAAAGTTATAAGTAACTTAATACCGAAACCTAATACCAAAAACAAACAAAAGACAGCCAACAAAAACAAAAACTTAGCCAAAAGTAATAATTTAGTAATCGAAATGGATGGAGATACAAATAAATTGCTAATTGCTTCAGACTTTAGAGGGTATCATCAATTTGTATCCACAAATTGTATTAATCAAAACGTTATACCGTATCTATCTATTATGGCAGCTGTAAAGTTTATGTGGCGAACTAATCTTGGACCACAAAGGGTTGAACAATTAGAAGTGTCATTTGAGAGGTTGAACCCTTCGGGGTATTAGCGTTCTCATTGAAGTGATTATTTTGAACTAGATGGTAGATTAGCAGTGAATGGCTAATGTATGACTAACTTAGTGCTTTAAATGTGTTTATGCCATAAAGCTTGGGGCTTACGGTAGCGGGTCTTTAGAGCTAAATACAAGAAGTGACGTGTAACCGTAATTATGTTGATACAAATTAGGAACATGTCAGCACGGAGGGTAATAATCTAGTGTCCCATTTTTACTGCATATCTTCGGGTGTGCATTTTTTTTGTTCTTGTTTGTTTGTCACTTTTATGAAACGTCGTGGATGAATGGCTTCACGATTACTTGACTCCCATTGGATTGTAATGGGATATGCGTTTCAGATACAATTTGTATCTGAAACAGATACAATTTCTGAAGACTAATTATATTATATTATGGTCTGTATTTTAATTATTCATCACTGAATAAAATGTAAATATGCAGCATTTAAATCAGTGTTATAATTTACTACGTGATAATATTTCGTACCCAAAATTAGCGTTTCCTTTTGATGTCTGGCATAAAACAAGTTAATTTATCCTAACAGATTAGTTCGGAAACTAATCTAATATTACGACTGACCGTAAAAGGTGAATGTTGTAGGTAGATATTTTATCTTTTCATGCTCAGTCACGGATTGATAGCATTTGGAATAGTAATCGTAATGTATGATGTTATCAGAATCATGATTCTATTATTATGATGGGGAATTAATTTATTTCTTTCTAGCTTATGGCTGCGGCTTCGCCTGCGTGGACATCATTGGAATTGCCCACGGGATTGTACTTACGGGTTTGAAAGTCTAAGTAGAGACAAAAAATTATCTTTATAATAATAATAATATAATAATAATTTATTTATTCTCGGATAACAAAGATCCATTTATACCCGTTCTGCCATGGTTAAGTAACAAATATCTATCCATTTAAACCTTTGCGTTTATAATAGTAGCAAATAAAAGAGTTTTATTTGCGGAGGTCAGATAGGTATTGATTCTAAGCTAGATGACCTCAACATAGATAGGAAACTCTAGGCAGAATAATAAATTAAGCCGATATAATCATAAGAAAAAGCTTTGATTGCTCTGAAGTTCAAGGTGCAAAGAAATACTGTAATTTATTATTGATTTAAGAGTAGTTGTAGTTGCATAGTTTTCACTTCGGCTGCCGTTGTTTTGTGTTGCGTTTGTCATTCTAGAATCTCATAAAATCGTATCCATCTTACTCCCGTCTAAGCCAGGACCCTTTCAAAGGTAAACAACAGCAAACTATCCCGGAACACGGTTGTTTTAAGTCGGAAACATAAATCCCGTGGACGGACCTCTGTGAGTACCTCCGGCTTTTTTATCGGTGCCTCGATGCTCCTTTGTAGTTTTATATTTACGACGATATAGTTCCATAATAAATACTTGACTTACTATTGTATTTTCTTTAGCACGCACACATGTGCAGGAAATCTTTTACGGATTTTTAGGAGAATGTCACGATAGAATCGCCTTGATCCTCGCTCAAATTTATGTAAAGTAGGCTTTGTTTATGTGTGCGTCTATCGGGAAACGAATGTTGCAGTAAAATATTAGTAAAATAATCGAACTGTACCACTGTTTGTTTGTATAACGGTTTACGGTGACTGTAACAGGCTTACTGATAAAGCCTTCTTAGACGCTTTGTTTCATCTGTAAGTAAATATTTGTGACATGATGCATTCAATTCTTTTAAACCGACTTCTAAATACGACACTGGTAACGTTGTGGTCAGAATGATTTTTATTTTAATGAGATATTTTGCAAGTAATTTGCAAGGCATTAGCGTTAAAAACTCCACCCATTAGCTTGAAGCTATCTTCAGTAAGCCTTAAGAAAATAATTATTCTATCTTTTAATGACCAAAAGAACGACCAAATAAACAACATCAAAATACTGTTAGAAAGTTCCAGAAGAGAAAGTTAACTTCGTTATCTATTTTCAGTTTAAACAGGCGAAAAATAAAAGTTCAATTAAGAAGAGATAAAAAGAATTTATCACCAAAGTTGACAGCGGCACGAAAAGTTGTGAAGGTACTCTCCACGAAAATAAAAATAAGGAATTTTGTCAGGAAGTTTCGTAAACAAAAATACGGCAATTATTCGCACCCTCGATCAATGACCTAGTGACCTCACAGATGAACAATTCTGTCGGTAGAAATATTGAGGGACGGAATAATTCAATTATCAGTCAATATCTTTCACCTTGTGGTGCTTTACGTGTTGTGCCAACCCGGCGGGAGATGTAGCTCGTTTTGCCTTTGAGGCTTAACATAAACCCGTCGGGGCTGCGGTTGTTCGCAAGAGATACCGCGGTCTCGACATAAAGGACTTTAGTCAGTAGAAGATTGACCTCAGTAGAAGAGTGACCTTTCGCTCTGCCCAAGAGCGGTAGGGGTTATTCGAAGATTTTCCACCCGCCAAAGAAAAAAAAAAGGCTAAAAAAAATAAAAAATCGAATAATCTATTGTTAGAACAGCAACTTTTTAAAAATAATGACCAGGATCAGAAACGGTTGATTCAAAGTTTTCCGATGTTGAACTTTCAAATGAACCTGCTCCAATGTTGTTTGTCTTTCTATCTTAAACTAAAGCGACAACAGTAACATTATAACTTATCATCAAGCTAGACAGACAACACTTCTCTCTTGCCACTTTATATCTATCACAATGAGGGTTATTGTCAGAAAACCCAGAATAGGGTAGTTAACAAAAAAATCTACTCAGTCCGTCAGATAGATTTCCAAAAAATATTGGACACATTTATTTTTTCTTTTTTCACGTAAACAAAAAGTGAAGATCATACAGTCTTTCGAAAACTCGTGTGACGTCACATTGCATTACATCACATTTTTACCGGCCGGTGACGTCAAAAACCGTTACGCAGCAGCACTTAGTAAGGTCGGTCAGGGATGGGTGACCATTACATTTCGAGGCATTCAACCGTTTAGATCCCAAAATAGTTGGAAGAAGGCTACGCTGGTGATGATCTTTTCAGATATTATCTGAAATATGAATAACAAGCTCTTGCTTCACTGATTTACACTTGTTTACATCTCCCACGTACTGTAACTCAGTTTTTTATAACGACTACAGCATCCAACAGTTATAATGACGCAAACATGGCCGGTATCACGTGACAGCTCACTTCGTTTTCATTTACACCTCCATTTATGTCGGTCCATATTTTACGCGTAAAATGTTTCATGTAATTATGCTGAAATTTATTATGAAAAGTGTGAGTTTTGGATTGACTTTTGCATCTCCACTTGGTTTTTTACTTATCCTGTATTTTAAACACATTTATGCTTAGTATCTTGACTTGATTGGACTTATATCTTACAAATAATTGCCAAATCTCAACATATCTTATTAAAAGTTAATCGTGTTAATGTGACGGCTAAGATTGATTAAAATAAACTGTCAGTCAATGTTATTTTTATTTAACATTCGCCTTTTTACTGATCAAAGAATTCTGTAAGGAAGACGCTGAGTAGGTCAAACTATTTCTAAAGTTCTGTTATCTTGTACAGCACAAACACATACATATTTACAATTCCGACATTCTCACAAAACAATGGTCTTCTTGTGTCTTTCACGTGAACAAAAGAAAAGCAACAAAATTCAGTATTAAGTACCCAGTGTTTTGGATTAACGTATGAAAATAGCTGCCAAAACAGGTCGTGCCAAGACTCGTGAGGAGTGTAATGCGAAGCTTGGCAGAACACGCCAGGTACTAAAACTTGCATAAAACGGGGAAAAACTGCTCCTGAATACTATTCGGGTTTGTATTGTAAGCAAGATTGCTGGGGTTATAAATGTTATTATTGGTTCACAGTTTCATTTTCACAGGGAATATTCTAGGTCAGGTATATTTTCTGTGGTAGGAAAAGCCCTTTAAGCTCTTGGTTCTAAAAACCTTTGACAGGCAGCCAGGTAAACGAAAGTCTAATAATCAATCTTTCATTCCTATAACGTTTCCACTGTAAGGAAATACAGTTCTCGACTGTGAGAGTTGGATAATTATAATTTGTCTAATAAAGGGGTATCATATTTTTCAGAATCGCACTGGGCTGAGTTGTGGAAGTTAGATCTCGCTAACTTGATCTGGAAGCTGACAATAATACCAGTGAATATTAAATATTTAGACATTTAAAACATATAGTAGTTGCACAGATTTGCATCATCATGAATGATAACCAAGGCACGTTCGTTAATGTTTGCAAAATTCTGTGTCCACATACACAAAAACAAAAGCGCATTAGGTTTTTAACGAACCCAAAAATATGCGAAAACGGAAAATGCTGTTAAATTACCGACGCGCAGAAACAAAATAGTAAGCCGTTCGAAAACCCAGTACTAAGCATAACTATGAATAATTCCACAGAGGTTTCCAATTACCAACATCAGCTTAATGAAAACATACCACCTGCCAAACTCAAAACTTTAGCGATAGCCTCCATTAATAATTTACATTTCCACAAAAAAGCTCTGGTTTTAATTTATTCAATAACCTTTATATCGAACGTTCTCGAACAAAGTGAACCACTGCTGGCCACTGATGTGCGAAATACACGATTTTTAAATCGAGTTGTTCAATTTGATGTTGGTCCGAACGCTCGTATTTTAAAATCAATCGAAATACTCGGCCGTGGTTTTGCGGTTCTCTGGAAAATGTACAAGTTTTTACATTTTGTTTACTCTGTATAGATTATGCGATTTTTTTTGTTCTTTGTAATAGTACCTAGTACTTGTTGACGTCGTTTTTCAATCTTTTGAAAAGGTTTTCATTTTAGTTTTTTTTGCGAACTTCAAAGTCTTTATGTGTTGTCTCTACACAAACACTTTCAGTTAAACTTTTAATGATACAGCTAGTTTTCAACCTTGAATACCTTTGACATTAATTGCAAAATCCACAAAACAACGTATGTCAACACCTTTATCCAATAACCATTATCATCATCCATTTATCATCTCAAAATAACTAAGTACATGTAACAGCCTCTTATAACAGAAGTAACAAAAGTACTCCAACTTTTAACCCACTTTGAGTACCCCACCTACGTCGGGACTTGGAAAAAACTTTGTAGACTAACTACCTACGAACCTCCTAGAACGTTCCACGTCAGGCGATCATACTAGACATCTAATATGAATGAAACCTTCGCGGTTACTTCAAGAACAACAACATTACCGTGCGATGAGAGAATCGCTACATATTTAAGTACTAAACTTGTTTTGTACTTCTACAACAACTTTAGTACTTGCGGTCGTAAGTAGCTCTCCAACTAAAGGTTCTAGGAGTTTCTACAACTAAACTGAAAGCCTCGTTATTGTTTTTGTTAGTATCGAAGTGTTTATTTTCATAACTTGTTAATAGTTTCATAGAATAACTTTAGAAATGCTTATCATGAAATTGCTAGCAATCGCAGCATGAAAGTTGTTTGGTACAAGAAAAATACCTCAAAGTTTGTCGAAATAGTCGACTCTGGTTTGTGGTTCTCTGGAAATGTTAAAGCTTTTACATTGATTTTAATTTTGCATAGTTTTAAGCTTTTTGCTCATTTGCATTTTACCTTTTAGTTGTTTGAGTTTTTTGCAGAGTTTTTATTGTGATGTATTACAAACTTTGTTGCTTCAGAGTACGAAACAAAGATTGCTTTATAATAAATACAAAGAATGTGTTTAAAACGACGAACATTTAAACAAATGCTTATCAGCCACCAACCCCTTTTTTTTTTTTTTTTTTTTGGTGGGTGGGAAATCATCAAATAACCCCTCCCGCTCTTGGGCAGAGCAAAAGGGAGTGTCAGACTTCTACTGACTAAAAACCACCCATGTTCCTTCTTCGCCCTTCATGTCGAGGCCGCGGTATCCCTGTTGAGGCCGCGGTATCCCAGCCAGCCACCAACCCCTCCATTATAACATTTATGCTAAATATCGCTACAAGTGGCATTTGCCCTAATTACGACTAATGACGCCCTAATCCGTCAAGGATCACCACCCACTAATTACGTATGTAAATCACTTAGTAGTCACGGATGTGAGGCATTGACGTACATAATACTCGTAAATTATTCTATAATACTAGCTATTGTAGTATGCAAATAAACGGCTTTAGTAAATATTGTTAATAATTTATTGTGTCAATAGAGGACAATAACGGTCTTGGCATAGAATAACAGATGGGACAGGTCGAGGAAATACAATAAAACGAGATTGGCATCATCTGTCTTGCCTTTTCCCAACTACATTTTTAGCTGAATATATTTTTACTTG
This sequence comes from Diarsia brunnea, assembly GCA_949774965.1. NCBI lineage: Eukaryota > Metazoa > Arthropoda > Insecta > Lepidoptera > Noctuidae > Diarsia > Diarsia brunnea. The sequence continues at coordinate 629,630 of OX459005.1, read as the reverse complement.
GTGACACTACCTATCTGAATACTCTGTTAGGAGGTAAAACGATTTCCCTTAGTAAAACTGAATGTGACCACTAAATACTAAAAGAATTAATTATTCAGTTTAGATACAATTCTGGCCGGTTTTTCAAACGCTAGTTAACTTTTACCTGAGGAATAAATGTGATGATTTGAAAAACTGTCAAAATGGCAAACTTATTCGACAGATAAAAATGAACTGGCGATTGAAAAATCGGCCCTTAATGGTGTTTTTTCAAATTTTCAGATTTAATAATTTATTCTGAATTATACGGAAACCAAAACGAGAACCTGAAAACGTGAGTACCATTTAAATATTTATCAAAACAAAAAAAATGTGGTATCAACTTATCATACAAAGGAAACCTTACGCTATAATAAATTTTCCATTGGCATGTGTTTTTTTATTGGAGTTCATGAATAAAACAAAAATATTCAGTACACTGTGTTTGGCACGCGTTGACCCCAAAATGTCAAATCGATAAAATGCGAATATTTTATAGCAGTAAGGTACTGGTATTTATTATATTATTTTAAAATATTGTATGTTGACGTTATTATCCAGTTATCGCTTCCTAACCTTTAACAAAATTGTTATCCATCGAATCCGTAAGTGTGGCCCTTGTTTAAATCTGTGATTGTGTAAATACGGAAACATTACAAAATTGAACCAAAAATGCACGGTCCAGCGTCCTTACATCAAAAAGGATTCTTTATAACAACAATTAACGCGAATACCAGCAGTCCAATTAACAAAATAATTGGAGAGCGCCAAAAGTATCGAATCCATTTTAATTTTAATTCCAATCCCTGCGGTCACGGCATCCAGTATCAATGCAATAATCATTGGAATCTGACCCGTATTTGTTATAGCATTCCGACGGACCAGATTACGGATATTAGTTTATTGAAGATGGATTATTATGTCAAACTATTCAAGTTATTACTGGCTAACTTATGCTTTTAGCAGACCAGTGGTGTGTTTCTGTGTATGTGTGTGTGTTATAGGATTCCCTGTAGACCTTGCAGCGTTACTGTAATTGATTTTGAAAGGCATGGTCGCAAATCAAAGCACATTAATTAATAAGATATTTCAGATTTTCCTCTAGGACCATAAAACCCATTTGCGAAGCATTTCCTTAACACACGTAGTCACGAGCACTAACATGTATGCATGTAGCAACTTCTAAAAGGTGATTTTCTTCAAATTATTTTTTCTTGATTATAATAATAATTGTATAGAACATACTATTTTGGAACCAATAAAATTATGAAATAGATCTTTCATCAAACTTGCAATAGTTGTGTAGTTATATATATTAGTGCTATAGTGACTGTACTTAGGTGGTGGCGGCATCTGGCCATCATTGTGTTGCTGGGGAGTTTGTCCTTCTACTTCTTCTTCACAGCTAGAACAATAGGAAGTGGTAAACGGCGTTTCCGAGGACTGTCTCTTGTAAATTTTTACGTTGTGAAAAAATGGCTGATAATTAATCAGCATAATTGGAATAAATGATTTAGGTTTTATAAGAGAGTTGGTACTCGTCTATTTTGCTACCAATAACGTACAAAAACACTAGTACGTATGAATACCTACAAATCACAAATCTAGAATTCCTAGTCCTTTAATCTTTGCCCACAACACTAAAAATTATAAACAGCCATCTCCTCTTAACCAACAACTAAATAAAATAAACATAATATCGCTAAACGTTCCAATTTGAACTCAAACGTCTCATTCCTCGTTAGTCTCGTGTTGGATTTGCATTCAGATTGAAAAACTTCCATTAGCATAATAAACTATTTGTGTTTGAGCTCTGACACGCGACGGTTACGTCGTTCAACATAATTGTGTCCGCGACTTTCTGCTAGTTCCAGTAGCTGCTACTGCAATGCGAAACTGTAGTTTTATTTATTTGTACAGCCTTACATTTTTATTTTAAATTAGTAATTTCCCACACCTTGTCAGAGGCCTCTCCTACTCCTTCCATTTCTTTTAGTCGTGTGCTTCTTTTAGGATATTCACAAGTATCCCATCCGAGGCATCCTACCATCCGCCGCGGGAGGCGCTCCGGGCGTCGGGGCCCACCTGATGGCTTCCAGCCACCGTAGACGCGGGCCTGTGGCCGGTGCGTGATGGGCTACCTCGCCGTCCGTCCGTCTTACGACGACGACAGGCCGTGTGGACGGCACGTTTGTGTTCCACGCGCGCCTCAAAGAGATATCAGCAACATGGCAAGGGCCGACGCCCGTTGGGACTGCGGGTTGTTCGCAAGAGATACCGCGGCCTCGACATGAAGGGCTAAGAAGGAACATGGGTGGTTTTTAGTCAGTAGAAGTCTGACACTCCTCCTGTCTGGGAGGGGGGTTATTTGATGAATTTCAAACCGCCAAAAAAAAAAAAGTCATCCTACCATCTTTACCTCGGTCTGTTTCGACACTTACAAATCAGAAAGAAATAAAGAAAAACTACTTTATTTGTCGCAGATAGACGACGTGCATACAATATAACTTCATTTTTTTTATTATTAAGCAACAGAATATAATTTTACCAATACTGGACAAAGTAATCCATGAATTAATATTTGTATTTTGGGATCGGGCACTGGTGATTCGTCTATGAATGAAAGCTACATCATTTATTTTGAGGCGACTCCCCATATTACGCAGAACTAATATCATTATTAGAAAACTACATAATGCACGTTAATATTATTATAAGCCTATATCGTCCCACTGCAGGGCAAAGGATTCCCTTTCCTCCTTCCACTTTTCGCGATCTAGTGCGATAGTAGGGCCAATCCTTTGAGCAGGACACCAGCTCTAGCTACAATTATTAATCTAGCTACAATTTCATTCGATCAACGAACATATGAGCTGGTGTCTCTTCAAACGTTTAATCACATTTTCTTAAAAAAGAACAAAAAATCTATCCAATAGTCCTTTTGTAAAGATTTGTGGAACAAATCGCTAGCTTCATGAACAATTAAACTAAAAAAAGTGGAAATAGCAAAGAGAAGTTGCACAACAGCGGCTCACCGCGAGCGCGCGCTGCACGAGTTTGTGTTGCATTCAAATTTGTGACACGAGCTAATGTAACTCAACCAACATTCATCCAGGGAATGAACAGTTTCATGACTGCTTACGTAAATCAAAACACGAGAATCCAATTCAATCATATAATCTTACGAATGAATGTTTGTAATACCTCATCTTCTGCGTAGACTTTTTTCAACGATGGTGGCGAATACCAGGATTTTACATGCTACGACTGCCTATCTGAGTTCCTCAAGACAGTTAGTACTGTGTAATACAATACCCCTTGGTGAACCTGGTTGTACGCATGTTTGTACTACCTACACAATTAATATAACGGTTGTCGCGTATCAAAAGCTCGTGTGAATATACATTTCGTGCTTCTCATGAAAGTAAAACACATCAAAATAAATTCATCTAGCTGTTTCACGTCGCAATGCACATTTTATGTAAAGTTTCACTCGGCATTGGAACAATTCACATCATCCCATAAAATCCTGTTCTCCGATGTATCAACATCCCCTGAGTTCCAACTGCCACTGGCAGTGATACCAATAACTCTCGGACGAGCAGCGACGATTACAAGTTGTGTAAGCTGTTGAGCTCTTAATCCTGTTGCCTAGTTTGTGCGCACGCACGGGCGGCCATTAGAGCGCAGTGAGTGATGCTAGTCATGGGGGTTGTAATTTGATTAGTGGAGAACCGAGGTCGTTTTTTTATTTCTGGTCTTGGTCTTCTAAATGTGCTTGTTTTTAGTTTTCCAGTCGAATATTTTAATCCAATTTGACAAAAAATGTTAAAATCATGCTTTTCCCAATAATGTTGGGGTCGGCTTCCAATCTAACCGATACCCTTTGGTAAGACTAGTTATCAGACTTTCAGGTCACTGACTAACCATAACGACTGCCAAAGATCTATAATATATGGCAGCCGGGACCAACAGCTTAACGTGCTTTCCGAGGCATGGAGGAAACTCGGTATGTCGGGCGGTCACCTATCCACAGACCAACCTAGACAAGCGCGGTTTAACCAAAAGATCGACCCGAGTGGCAGGAATTATTAAACCATGAGCTCCTATAAAAAAAAAACTTCTTTCTTTCTTTCTATAAATACAACAGCACCCTATTAATAACATCACTAAACTTATTCGTTTTAGAATTAGTTTTTAATTTATACTGTCTCTCCTCAGGAGCTCGTGGCTTAATAAGAACTGCCACTCGGGTTGATCTTTAGGTAAAGCTGTGCTTGCCTAGGTCGGTGTATGGATGGGTGACCGCCCAACATACTGAGTTTCCTCCGTGCCTTGGAAAGCACGTTAAGCTGTTGGTCCCGGCTGCCATATATAGATCTTTGGCAGTCGTTACAGGTAGTCAGTGACCTGAAATTCTGACATCCAGTCTTACCAAAGAGTATCGTATTACCTAGTAGGTATTAACTGGGTTGTGGAGGTTAGATAGGCAGTCGCTCCATGTAAAATATTGGTATTCAGCTGCATCCGGTTAGACTGGAAGCCGACCCCAACATAGTTGGGAAAAGGCTAGGCAGATGATGATGTCTCTCCTCAGGTTTTAATACAGACACAAGAAGCAATAAAAAGTTACAGTTCAGTTATTGTAAGATTAAGCTAGATATGCTTCGAACCAACTTTTTTATTGTTTCAAATTCAAAACTCTATCTTCCAGCCCATTACAACAAGCGAGTCTTTTTACTTTTATTTCTTTAAATTATACAACAGTTACATATAGTCTACTTTCCCACGCTTACAGTACCTCTCTTCAAGATCCTAATCTCCCACACAAAATTACCTTCTTCACGTACAAACAAAATTAAAGAACAACATCTTTACAATTTGCCTAAAATGTTTCGCGAAGTGACGTCACAGGGGGTAGAAAGGGGTGTGAGGGAGGTAGGGGTACAAAGGAGCTCATCAAGTCGAGTCATCGCCTTAATGCCGGGTAATGAAGACACGCATAGGATTACTGCTCGCCTAACCTTGTTTTTTGCCTGGAAATTAGAAAATGGACTGGGGTTTGTACAGTTTCTTGTTTTGTAATGGGATTGGTTTGCTGGGTCTTCGTGTGTAAGTATTCCTTTCTGAGGAGCTCAGAATGTTTTAAGTACCTTAGTGTTTTTATTGAGAATTCTTTGTAAACTTGCACGAGTGTCTTGTAAGTGGAATTTTGTTTGGTTTCAGTTACCAACTTTGTGATTTGACTTTGGCAGTTAGGTATTTTTCTTGTAGAAAGCAAAACAGAAAACCCATATGAATGTTTTTAAAGATAATAACAAGCAAGATATTTCAATAATTCTAATTAAAAGCCGCGTTGTAATTGTAAAGCAACCGGCTGGGTAAAGGTTTCTGATGAACTTGGTGTTTGATTATATAATAATAATAATAACTTTATTTCCATTAAACTTAGCCTATATGTTTACAATGCATAACAACATGTACGTTTAAAACGCGCAGAAAGAAATAATTTTACAATTGAAATGGTAGGTATTTGGAACTTATTGGCTAGTTGTGTGACAGCAAATTAGATAACTACCCTCCGTACTAGTTATAAACTGTACAACGGCAGAGTAGTGTGGCCAGTTTGTTTGCTCCGATGTAGTATATGCAAAATAAACAGATTAACTGCATGTTATGTTTACAACAATATTACTTAATTTAGGTGGTGCAATAAGTTCACTAGACTTACATAGATTACACAGTTAAACTCATAATTCCTAATAAAAAATTTAAAACGATTAGATTAGCAGACTCTTTAATAAACCCAGTGAATGATAGAACATCAACAAGTAAATCTAACCCGACCGACTCCAATGAATTCTTAAAATCAACTCTACTAGAATAATTAACTTCATAACAAACAAAATTGTCAATTCTTCGACATTGAATCCGTTAACAAATCACCGCGCGATTCATCCGAAGGCTGCAAAGCGAATCATCTAATCCAAGCGGTTTATTCCGGTGCCGAGATAAAGACGGAAAAATGTAAGAAGAGTCGCGTTAAATAAATGTTTTACAATGAAAACGTACTCCGAATAAAGTAGCGCGGCCCCGAGGCAACGTGTGAACTTCTTTCATATTCTAAAATTGGAAATGGTACTATTTTGACTCGCGTGAAATATTTCTCCTTTTATACTTTTGGTAAACACAACTGTTACATTATAAAAGCCTTTCTATTTAAAGGAACTGTTTCGTTTGTCGTGATTGCAAGAGACAGTAATTGCTGATCATGAGGTCGTGAGTTCGATTCCTAGGTTTTCATGATAATTACATAACTAGTCAAAAAGTTTCGTGCTGTGGCTTCGCTTCTTCTAAACACAAGGGTTTAAAACTGTTATTTACGAACTGGTCGAAGTAATTTGAAGAAGTTCATTACTGATGGGAAATAATTACAAGAACATACATTTATTTTAGGATAAAGACCAGTATTGAGAATTGGAATCAGAGCGTGCCGTACCCAATTTTTTCCAACTATATTTCCAAAAGTGTAACTTGATAAAATAACGGTTTAACAGCGGGCTGTGTTAATGGATTCTACAATTTTATTTCATTCTGTGCTAACAGACCACGCCCCCTACTCTCGACGCGAATGAGTCACAGCCACAGTAATGAAACTAAATGTTTCAACGCTAAACGATGAGAATGAAAGAGTTTTCGAGAAGATAAAAGTACTGGAAAAAAATACTAAAAGTATAAAAGTATTTTTGTTGAAATTGATAGTTAAGCCTCTACAAATAATGCGCATAAATCTTTTTTCTGGGATATTAGCAAAACAAATTAACTAATTATTCAAGGAGTACTGTAATTATGTAAGCCACGTTGGTCTTGTGGTCGCAAGCGCAACTGCTAAGCATGAAGTCCTTGGTACGATTCCCCTGTCAAAGTATTATCGCGTTTTTTCATCAGAAATTTCTCAGTAGCAGCCACGGAGTGCCGCCCCGTCGATGGCAATAGGCTCACCCCCTACTAGAAGGGACTTTACATAACTGGCGCATGGTGGGTGTACTGTTAGGTACACACCTCTACCTAACCCTTCGAGGATTCCAGGCGTGATGTATGTATTATATTATTGAGAAATTGTGGAGGGTAGATTTTCAGTGGCTTAATTTAAAATACTGGTTTTCAACAGCATTCGGTTAGACTAGAAGTCAATCAGATGATAAAATCGATTGACTTTAATAATTTCATCCTCAAACTGTACACGACTAGCATTCGCAAACATAATAATCCAATAGGTAGGATTCCCAAACTGATATCTGTTAAATTCCATAGGATTTAATTAAATACTGGAACAGTGCATAGTTTATGCAATATCTACCAGCGCTCGTATCTCGGCTACGCTTGTACTGCATCTAGAAATGTTTAGTTAAGCAAGCTAGAAACTAATATGGGCCAAACCTCATGCTATTGTAATCTACTCAAACGAGTATGAGACCCATCTGCTAAACTATTGCGATATTCATAAAAACTCAACAGATCTTGATCATATTAGACTTGTAATTACATTTTTATTCAGACGGCTAAATTCCACTTTTTCTGTTTTCGTCATTTACATTCAAACGTGCCTATAATCACTAAGTTCTTACGCAAAAAACCAGAATAACATCGCTATTTTCTTTCGATATACGGTACTTACCTAAAAAACTTTCTTACTAAATCCTATCATCGATGTTTTCGAAGTCCTGAAGTATTCCTTTGAATGTATTGTTTCAATCAGCCAGCACTCGTCGGGTAACAGCAAGTTTTTCTCAGTAATAGCAAAAAGTTAGGAGCAATATACCGCCTCCTTCGTTTTGCTACTGAAAAAAATATGCCAAATCATTCTTCAAGAAGTACTTTCCTGTAAGGCTTTTATTACCCTAAGCTTTAGGCTTAGGAGTAACGCTACCTATTGTTATTCTAGTATGTTGTAAAAAGTGGAGCAAGGAAGGCGTGATTTATGATATTCAGTACAATAACCTGCCTTGAAAATGAAACACTACATTAATAATGGATGACCGTTTTTGCGTAGGAAGGTGAGCTCTAATTTCTTTAGAATTATGATGGAGGAAAGGTTGGGCACGTGGCTCAGGTCAGAATGGTTCAGGTCCATTCATATCGGCGATTCCATTTCAAGACAGTCTTTTTTTAGAACATTTCAGTGACGTTATTCCTGGTTTCGATTTGAAAACATCAATCAAGACCTCACGTTCAATATCAAAATTCGTAACCTCACTTTCACCGGCACACGAACCTCCAAACAATATAAATTACACCTCATGTCATTCTCTTGTATCGACACGAGCCACGAGCACTGAGCCCCGTTGTTATGATTTATTCCCACATGTAAATGTATTCGGAATGCGCGGATCAATCTTCTGTATGAGCCGAGCCGGGAACTTTTGCCATGTATTATTTATTAGTACTCCGCCTTTGAGAGTGTGGATTATTTTTTCAAGATTTCTAAGTGGTGTGTATTGTTGGAATTCAATTTATGGGATTACTTGTTGTTATGTTTGCGCGGTTATTTGATTCTGACGACATTTATTAGAGTCAGCGTAAGAACGGTGTTTTAGTTCAGAAAGTTTTTTATTAGATCACGTTTTCGGGTTTCATCAAATTGCTGTCTGGTAACTATAATTGAATTTATCGGGTTTCTCTGATTGTTTTTGTTAGACAAACGAATTCTAAACCAGTTTTGGGGTCTTTTTTTCAAAACTATGGACAGAACTTTTTTACTGCCCCAAATCGAATACAGGAAAGTTTCTATATGGACGATAGCTACCTTACATTTTTTTACTTTTTCTTTGCACCTCAATTTTATCGGTAACGTTAACCCGCGTATTACCAGCCAGTTTATCGTAAGACATAGGAGCACAAGTTGCAAATCAGCCGTAACTCGTGAGTTAACTCTAGGTGTTAGGGTAATGCCGTTAATGGCGTGGCTTCGGACGTAAATCAGAGGCGCTGCGTTTATCACCGAAGCGTGGGTGATTACAGGAACAATGAACTGGGGATGGGAGAGACCTGATGTTGTGCGGATTGGCGGTAATGTAGAAGATTAGTATGGTATTTTGTGCTGTCGGCGATACTGAACAGATGGCAATTTTTTTTTATTTTATAAATTTTCAAACGATATTTTAACGACAGTTTTAACACAACTATATTAATCGTTTTAGATGTTCTTATCAACTGGCAGTACAGTACCTAAGTCAAAAAATTAAGTCAAAGTAACTTCATTTGGTTGTAACTTCACATTAACTGACTGATGACTCGAAAAGAAGCAAAAACAGGTGGTAAATTCACTAAAGCCTAAAGCATAAAACCAACAAAAATATCGCTTAAAGCTTTCAAGGTTTAGTAGTAATAAAAGTAATCGCGTGACTTTTGACAATTCTATAAGTAGACCACACACCGACCTACAAACAACGCAGACTATTGACAAATTCACAATAAATATAGGACAGAAGAATGTAATAATATTCATATCGCAGCTTGAAGCGTCGAGCGAATGCCAGGGAATCCGCACAAAGCGGCGTTTTATATCGAAAGCCGGCGATTATACGGAGCACTGCCACGGCAATGCTTTATGGCTGCGCCAATATACAGGGTGTAAATCAACCCATCACACAGCCGTTAACCAAGCATTCTGTACATCAAACTAAATACCCCTACGCAAAAATTTTTGCTGGGAAACGATTTTTTTTTTGGGGTCAGTAAACACATTTTACGGTAAAACTCAATGTAGCACTCTTAAAACATTGTGCTATTGGATGCTTTGATTAGTAAACGGGTCATGGAGGTAATTTAAGTAAAGTTATAACCTGAAACACTAGTATTTACAAAAACAGCTGTGAAAAATTTGGAACTTTGACCCCCAATATCTCCGTAACTAGGGGGTTCCCAGGTATGGTCTAGAACAAAAAAACCGGCCAAGTGCGAGTCAGACTCGCGCACCGAGGGTTCCGTACAAACCTGTAGGTATATAAGTAAAAGTTATGGTATTTTTATTGCTAAATGAAATCCATAACATAACAATGTGGAAAGCTGACGGTACCTTTTGCATGAAATTTTGTGTGCATATCGGGTAGGTCTGAGAATCGGCCAAAATCTATTTTTTTATTTTTTTTTGTTAATCGCATAACAACGTTTGCTGGGTCAGCAAGTCTAATATATAAAATTCTCGTGTTGCGGTGTTTGTTTCCAAACTCCTCCGAAACGGCTGAACCCATTTGCATGAAATTTTGTGTGCATATCGGGTAGGTCTGAGAATCGGCCAACATCTGTTTTTTTTTTTTAATCGCTGAACAACGTTTGCTGGGTCAGCTAGTAAGTTTATGATTATTAAAAAAAATATACTATGTGATGTAACTAAAAATTTAAGATTTTCGTAATTTTTCCTATATGTGTACTTTATAACGTTGCTTCATGCCAAATTTCAAGATTCCAGGTCGTCTGGAAGTATCCTTTAGGTTTTGATTCCCTTGCGAGTAGTTGCGAGTTTCAAAATATGCGGCTTTAATTGCTGTATCTTTTGATTGCGTTGACGTAGAAGTTTGATTTTGTTACAGCTTAAAGATATTATAGACTTGAGTATTTGTTAAGAATTTCAATATAATACCACTACGCGTTCATGAGTAAAGGGGTAATAAGTTTAAAATTATTAAAAATATTTTTATTATATGATGTAACTAAAAATTTATGCTTTTCGCAATTTTTCCTTTATCTGTGTTATAAGACGTTGCTTCGTACCAAATTTCAAGATTCTGAGTTCACGGGAAGTACCCTGTAGGTTTTGATTCCCTTGCGAGTAGTGGCGAGTTTCAAAATATGCGGTTTTAATTCCTGTTTCTTTTGATTGCGTTGACATAGAAGTTTGATTTTGTTACAGCTTAAAGGTATTATAGATTTGAGTATTTGATATGAATTTCAATATAATACCACTACGCGTTCATGAGGAAAGGGGTAGTAAGTTTAAAATTATTAAAAATATTTTTATTATATGATATAACTAAAAATGTATACTTTTCGCAATTTTTCCTATATCTCTGCTATAAGACGTTGCTTCATACCAAATTTCAAGATTCTGAGTTCACGGGAAGTACCCTGTAGGTTTTGATTCCCTTGCGAGTGTCGAAAATTTGCGGCATAAACGGGAGTATCTTTTGATCGCGTTGACTTAGAAGTTTGATTTTTTCACAGCTCCAAGAGACCATAGACTTGAGTATTTGATATGAATTTCAGCTTGATACCTCCACGCGTTCCTGAGAAAAAAGGTCTTGACAGACAGACAGACAGACAGACAGACAGACAGACGGACAACAAAGTGATCCTATAAGGGTTCCGTTTTTACCTTTTGAGGTACGGAACCCTAAAAATGATCGCAGTGGTGGGGAGAACAAGTGCCCTTCTTTTGCGTTAAGGGTACTTTTACACCCTATATAAGTTAAATGGCTAAACATAACGTCGGCACTACGGACATCAATATTTTTAAATGTTTTGTAATAGTTTGACGCATGTCAAGAAGATAATGATTTTTAAATTTATAATTTCTTCGCATCTATGTTGACCTTGGCTTTTAGCGTAGTAATGTGTATTCTGTGCTTCTAGTCTAACTAGATGGCCCCCATTTTTACACGACTGCCCCAAAAAAGGGTGTTATGTTTTTTATAAATAGTGACTTTCTATCTAGCCTCAACAACCCAGCTACTACTCGTATGTAACACGCTTTGCCTTGGCAAAGCTTATTGTAACATTTTTGATTTTTGACTAAAATAATAAGAATTACGCCTTGGCTGGAAACCGCAAGGCATCCGCAGCATTGCCTGGTTAAGCAGAAGCCAGTCTCATATTGACATGCAAGATGCCACAAAAAAAATAAGAATCTTAGAAAGCACATTGAATAAAATTTCAAAAAGAGCAAAAGAAAACCATTTACAACGAGAAGGACTTAGTTCAAGGCGAACCAAAATCTAACCTAAATAACCAGTAGACAAAATTAAATAATCTATCAGAAAAAATTACTGCTTCTTATTCAGAAGATTTTAACATTGTTGGAAACAAAAATAAAACCACAAAATACAAGGCTTTCGTTAAAGTGAAAGTAATTTCTTATTATGTCAATCATTATGCCACCACCATTTTTTTAAGATACTTAAACAATGTTATTCAGGAAATATTTACATTGTTAATTTTCTTTTTGATGTCGTGTCACGAGTGTTTTCTCGATCCTTTAGGTTTTGGCCAATTTTTCGCAGTATATAATTCTCTTTTTATGCATTTTGCAGTTATAATATATTTTATTCAATTTATTAACGGATCTTGGAATAATTAAAAAAAACTCTTAATTGAATCTACAGACTACAATAGCTTCGGACACCCCTGTCCAAACTTAACGAGGTGGAATGAACGAGCAATAATTTGATTAAATTCTCTGTTGAAAACTTCCAGGAAATAACCTAGAAGAAACAGGTGTGAATAAAACTGCATTACGGGATTCATTCGAGTGTATTGCAAATACAAAGTCGGTAGAAGTTTGAGAAAACTTGCTACTCGAGTCTCGAGTCTCGATACAGCGAGACATATCGAACTGTATCGAATACATTACTGAAGAGGTTTAACGATCAAAATACGACACTCCACTTTCTTATCTAAAGTTCGCTCCGTTTTATATTTGTCGTAAAATCTTTCATTTACTTTTCTTTCGTATGTGTTGAGAAATAAAATATGGGAATTGAGTTGTAAAATAAAAATGGAATTGTTACTGGATCTGTATCTGGGATGGAAGCATAGTATCTATTGTGTCAGTTGGCTACCGGATGGAAAGTCTGACAACCAGTCTTACTTCGGGTATTATCCAGTTAAACTTAAAGCTTTTATTTCAATTAGACCTCTACCTATAAAGTTTGAAGTTAAAAAACACAAGGATAAAGCTATAGTTCATGTCACAATGCACAATTACTCAAATGCACAAGTACTGTAATTGCGCATTAATCATACTTACAAACTTTATGTATACGGCACATCGGTATTTCAAACTTCGGAGGTCAGTAAATATAGTCATACAAAAGCGAAGATCCCTGTGGGGAGAGATAGGCAAGACACTCCATGGACTTGGACACTGACGGTACTAACAAGGTTGTGGAGGTCAGATAGGCAGTATTTCATCTAAAATACTGGTATCTCGCTGCTTCCAATGCTAGCGCGCATGAAGTCCTGGTTTGATTCCCAAGTCGACGAAGTGTTATTGGGTTTTTCCATTAGGAATTTCTCAGTAGCAGCCACGGGGTCTGGACACGTGTTGATGGTAATAGGCTCACCTCCTATTACAAGGGACTTAAACATAACTGGTGAAAAGACGGTGTACTAATGAATACACCTGTCCCTTTTTCACATTACAGGTGTGATGTAAGATATGTGTTAAAATAGCTGTGAAAGGTCCTATACATATTCATGAACGTCTAAAATACACAGCCAGCTAAGACTTACTTCTTACACACGTAAATGACTTATTTACCTATTACGTGCGAGCGTTCTACCTAAGGTTTTATAATAATAGGGGTTTGCTCGCATGCCCATATAGACACACTTTCTTCTCATTTTCCATTCTGCTCACGTCATTTGCGGTTGTAGTTAAGCCAAGCTTAACACAAGAACAAGATGGCGGCATTGAATATTTGAGCAGCACTAGGTTGCGACAAGCGCCGTGAATAAGTAACGGCTCACTGAAATATCCTGTTTTACAATGTTCCTCTTATTCTACTTTACAGCAGAATCTTGGGTAAGTTTGTACCTAGATGTTGACTTTTGTATTTTACTTTGCAGGTATTGTAGATTTTGTTTGAAACCAAAGTTGATTTGCTAAAGTATTTTAATACAATCCTCAAATTCATGTTTTCTTGTAGAACGTTACCTAAATCATGCAAACTTGCTCGACCAAATGCTATAAAAAATATTCTTCAATTACTTTTTATATCTCACGCATTTAACAGAAGGTTGAAATTTTTCCCCAACTTGAGAATTCGTGGAACAAGCGATAGCTACATTTCGATTAGCGCAAAAACTTCGGATCTCGGTTCTCGAGGGCAAAAAACCCACCTGGAAAGTTTTCCAAGTATTTTCCTGCCCGAGAGTTGTTCGTACTCCAAATATAACAAAGTTGTATGTTTGAAAACTTTGAAATATAGCAAGTTTCGTTGGTAACTGCCAAAACAGATCTCTGGCACGAGGCGCGGCGCGGCGCGGTGGTCGCAAATCAAATGAAACTTTGTGCAAACTAAAACGCGGACTGTATTGAGATGTTTGGCTGGAGGAAATGTAAATAAAACTCATGAAAAATGGCTGTAATATCTGTAACAGGAATACATTTCATTGAACTGTAATATTTTAAACAAATATTGGAACCAGACTTTAATGGTCTTGTTCGAAAATGTATTGTCTGACAATAAGAATTACTGCTGCTTTTAGTTATAAATCTCAGAAATGCCTTTAACTTTATGTAATAACATTGCGCCAGTATTTGTCAATAGATTTAGGCAGAGGTGTATCAGCCACGTTTGACCTAGTGTGGGATTCTTGATGAATAAACCTGGTAACACTTCCCTTTTTTTATGGTTGGTGGAAAATCATCAAATGACCCCTCCCGCTCTTGGGCAGAGCGAAAGGGAGTGTCAGACTTCTACTGACTAAAAACCACCCATGTTCCTTCTTAGCCCTTCATGTCGAGGCCACGTATCTCTTGCGAACACCCGCAGCCCCGATGGTCCCGCAGCCCCGACGGGTGGTAACACTTCCCTCGACTTAAGAATCGTACCCAGAACCTAGCAACCCACAGTAGCGCTTGCGACAGCTCGACAAACAAGTTATTTTATGGGAATATTTACACCAGCGTAGTTGCAATGAATTCATTAATTTCGTTCGGTCTCAATATCCAAAAATATATTTTGTGATCAGAGTGCGTTTCCCTCTGACACAGATCCGCCATGTAATTTGGTTTCGGTAACGTAACTGCAATAAATACTCATGGTAGCACAGCAGTGGTCGGCAATATAGAGGAAATATCGTCGACTGGGAAACTGGGAAGTAGAAGGGATAGCGACCTTATTGTAATAACTTATGATATGGATTTGATAAATAAGTAAATACGAGTATTTCGTGTTGATATGAACAAAGTGTCAGATTTTTTTGAAGATTAATAATGTCTGTTTGTTTGAAGGTTCTCAAATTTTACTTACTCTACTTTCTAGCAACTAAAACTTTTTAGATTTGTACATCGCGTGCATCCAGGTAAAAGGGATTTAAAAAAAAAAGTTTTTTTTTATGATGAAAAATGCCATCAATTTTCGTTCAACTATTAAAAAGATTTGACATTTAGTGATTATTTATGAACATTGAAACAATTTACCCTTTTAGAACCTCGAGGATCAACCTAAGGATGCTCGTGTCCAAACCGTGGAAACAATGACTGGATTTTGCTATTTTAACACAAATTGCCTGAATCACTAGCACACATTCAGCACACTCCTCCATTCTTCACTAACGCAAGACTATTCAAGCTCGATTTATCCCGTAACGCTGTGCATCTTTTTTCAGAAGCTGCACGAGCATTTGACGCTCCATTTATTTCCTAAGTGTACAAATCGCTGGCCGAGTAACGTTAACAAAACAGTGACGATTTAGAAGAAAATATCGCTGACAGGACCCGTGTACTGAAGCTATTTATTGTGACCCGCAATGAGGTCACGCCACGGACAATTGGGTAGAATTTAGAGGAAGTTTTATGAATTCTTGCTCGCTGAACAGACGTTCTGATAATAGATCTATTTGACGTTTTGTCTACCTTTATGTTTGATAAATGTCTTGGAAAATGAGGAAAATTGTCGGACACGGTTTTTTGTGCTTTGGGAAAAATATTCCAAAAATAGATTGGTGCCTCACTACATTTGTTGTTGATATTTTTTACAAAAAACACTTTATGTTAGTAAAGTTAGCGAAGTGGTGTATTGTTCATATTCTATAGCGTAAAAAACTGTGTACATTTAAGAATGTGAACTGGAATATTTAAGAGTGTGATACACAATACTATCAAACTGAAAAACTTTCTCTGTAATATTTTGATGTAGGAAACGCGTTCCGAAACGTACCTACAACTCGATTTCAAAAACTCTTTAACTAAAGTACTTATTATATAGCTACCGTATTAACGAGGGTCATAGGATAATTATCGTATCGTCGCAGCGTTTAATATTTTACATCCAATCTGATATAATTCACACTTGCTACCTCAACATAATAAAACCTAAACACAATATCCCCAGATGATTATGACAATGTCTCTCAATTATCGTTGAACGCAGCTTTATACAGCATCACAGCACACACACAGTGGACACCGAACTGATACTAACATGACTAACGGCACGTTATGCGTCCTTTAAACCGAATTTGGCGTAACATTTGGCGCACCAGTGCCAAATGCCGAGTAATAAGCTGTAACAACTCAGTGGTACCATTTTGGACTATTTCTTTATTTGGGGAAATAAACTTGGTACTGTGGGCAACAAAAGTCCTGGATAATGTGATACGATTTAGGATGCCTAGATTTTATGCTCAATTATTGACGCCAAATTACAAGACAAGAAAAATGAAAAAAAAAATGAAAATTTTTAAGTTATTTTAATTTTGCATTTTCAGTTGAATTCTGCTTCGCGGTCTCTCTTTACAGCCCGGTTGGAAGTACAGGTCAGGTTGCGGGTGATGTGGGTGTGTGATGATGCTGAAGTAAATGTTATAATTTTATACACGACATGTGACTGTTCCTACAACTTACTCTAACCTGAAAAAAAAAACGCTTTTCTTAAAACATGTTAACATTAGTATTAAGGTCGGTGTTTGCCTATACTTTTAAATAAGTACTATTAATCTTACTTATGCATATCCTTTTAACATTTTGATATCTTTCAATTGACTTCTGACACGGACTGTACGTTTTTCTCATTCCCTAAATCAACGTAACTAAATGAATGTCTCAGTCCCCGCCAAAATGCTGAAACTATTCGTTCGCACAGGTAATCTACACCCTGATGAGTCCTCTGACGTTTGCCTGAATTATTAACATGGCTGCGATGACGTTACGTGGACCCTAGGTACCCATACTGCGCTCGCAATTCTGCGTCCAAACGTGTAAATAAACATGTGTTTTAGGAAAAACAACTTTAATTCCAACACATAAGGCTCAGTTTACACTACAATTTTAACCGATGATTTTCTAATTGGATAGGTATGAGTCATTCTAAAACCAACTTTAATCACAGTTATTTAAATTAATTTTTGGTTGAAGTGGAAATAATAGCAACTGGAAACGAGGATTTGAATGAAATGTAGCTCTTTTATGTACACTCTTTGTTTAGTGTCAGAGTTAGTAACTGTGATGGATGCTGTATCCTACAAGTTAAGGTTTATGTTCTCTCACAAAGTTGTAATAGGTAATACAGTCACGAGCGCTAATAGGTGTGTACATACAGAGCAAAATAAAATCCAAACCGGATTTTTTCGTTAAAGAACAGTTTCTACTTAAGGGTACCTATGCCCGGATGCCACCATTGCGAGGATCGGCCGGAGGACACGGTGGAACACACTGTGGAGGTGTGTCCCGCTTGGGCGGAGCCCCGCCGTGTTCTCGTAGCGGCGATCGGCGGCGGCGACCTCTCGCGTCCTGCCCTGGTGCAAGCCATGGTCCGGGGCGAGGAGGAATGGGACGCCGTCGCCTCCTTCTGCGAAGCAGTGATGCTAGCGAAGGAGGTGGCGGAACGTGAAAGGGAGAGAACGAGGACGAAGAGAAAAAGGTGAGTGATGGGTAAGCTCGCCGTTCATCCGTCTTATGACGACGACAGGCCGTGTCGACGGCGCGTTCGTGTTCCACGCGCGCCTCAAAAAGATGTCAGCAACATGGAAGGGGCCCGCAAGGGCCGACGCCTGCCGAGGCTGTGGGTTGTTCGCAAGGGATACCGCGGCCTCGACATGAAGGGCGAAGAAAGAACATGGGTGGTTTTTATTCAGTAGAAGTCTGACACTCCCTTTCGCTCTGCCCAAGAGCGGGAGTTGGGTTGGGGGGGTTATTTAATGATTTCACAACGCCCAAAAAAAAAAAAAAAAAGGGTACGACCTATTTCGTCATACACAGTATGACTTCGAAAACGCAACGTCTGTAACGACATTACATAACCATCCATCTATCTAGATTGACTGAGGATCAACGTACAGGTGAAACCCAAAAAAACTAGAAACTAAACAACTCGCTAGAAACTTAAAAATTCGCAAACGTATTCCTCTTATGACGTAGGCATCCATTAAGAATTAATTTTTCAAAGGGCGAAGCCGCGGGTAAAAGCTAGTCAATAGATAAGGAGAAAATCACTTTAAAAGTTGTATCTTACACGAGGGATAAAAACATGATTTTGGGAAACCTCATCAACCTTTTCCCATCAATTTTGGGGTCAGCTTCCAATCGACCCCGTTTTAACAAAACACTTGTTTTATAGATGGAGTGAATACCTATTTGATGTTCACAGCCGTCAGTTACTGGTAATCACGACCGCTTTGGCAAAACATTTATCAGACTTTCAGAATAAATAATTGTGTATTTCTGTATTGAAGTCTCTCTTTGCACAGTTCGGTCGAAGCAAGGAAAACCCGTCCAGGTGGAGATTCAAAGATGACTGTCTTTTTTTTTGAAGTTTGGAAATCATCAAATGACTCCTGCCGCTCTGGGCAGAGCGGTAGGGATTGTCAGACTTCTATTGACTAAAAACCACCCATGTTCCTTCTTAGCCCTTGTGCCGAGGCCGCTGTATCTCTTTCGAACAACCCGCAGCCCCGACGGGCGTCGGACCTTGCGGGCCCCTTCCATGTTGCTGACATCTTTTTGAGGCGCGCGTGGAACACGAACGCGCCGTCGACACGGCCTGTCGTCGTCATAAGACGGACGGACGGCGACCTAGCCCATTACTCACCGTCCACAGGCCCGTAGATGACTGCCCTGGAGTTTAAAGTTGCTGTTGCCCCACAAACTATAGTGCACATGACATCGTGTACTGCTTGTCCTGTTATTTCCACATCACAGGAGCCGAGGAAGGCCACTGGAAGTACCAACCTCGTCGCGAAATTTCGGGCCGACTCAACTTGAATTGTCATCGACAGGCTAAGCATATAAACACTGTTAAAGATCTACAACAGGCCTTTGGTTCTAGATTTCTAAAATGATAGGTAGAAAACATATTTTTCATAGCGGTGGAGGTCATAAGAGCAACTGGATATCTGACATGAAAGTAATGATACTCGTACATTAATGGGACTTCCTTATTTATCTTAGTAACTCTAAACCTCAACCGTAACTGAAGCTGATTAACATTCTATTTACTTCGATGTAGTCCCCACGTTTACAGGGTGGTGCTGACAATACGACAATAAATAGTAGTTCTAGTTCATAGGAACATTATTAAACTATCAAATAAATCTTAACACCAAAATAAAAAATAAAAAAAAACAATAAAACTAAGTAGCAAAAAACTGTAAACGAAATACATAACAATTTACAAACAAATATTAGTTTACTAACCTTAGAAATAATTTGCACCGATTAACGTGTGGAAATAAAATGTAACAAATAAATTAGGCAAAGACATTTAGGTAGGGTATTGTCGTATCGTCGGCACAACGACGGTGTTAGTATGTATTTGATAGTTTAAAAATGTTTTTATGAACTAGAACTACCCACTGGTAGTTCTAGTTCATAAAAACGGTGTTCATATAAACGGGTTCGGTGGTGCCGACAATACGACAATAAATGAAACCACTGTTTCATTTATTGTCGTATTGTCGGCACCACCCTGTATGACTTCCAACTGTAATGAATCTAATTAGTATCAAAGACGAAGTAGGTAGCCGGAGGTCGTGTTCTGTTTGTGATTACACGTATATTAATAATATAAGACCTTATGATTAGGTCTGGTCATGAACAAACTTAGTGGATATTACATTTATTTTGGGGGTTTTTGTAATTTACTTGGTAATTAACTGAATTATTGGATCGTTAGCTAATTTTCTGGGTACTATGTTATGGGTCTCATATTTATGCTATTCGCTCAGTCAACACGTATATAATCCGTACGATATCTACTAATTATTTCATACTTCATTGTACCTCTATCAATTATTATATTATTTGCATGATTACTTCAAAATCTCGGAGAGTACAATCAGGATTTAATAATTGATCTACAACGCAATTGATTCAAATCGTGATAACAAAAAGATGCAATATACAACCTAAGAGAGCATTTTGCTACTTATAAGTTCGCATAAATCAAATGCATAAAAACTAAGCTAAGACTAGATGCGACATCTACTAAAACGACCACTATTTACAACCCGTTCTTCACCATCTATAAATCATTCCGCAGCCATTCTTCCAGAATCTATTAATCACTGGTCGAGTAGATCTTCTAACAGCCTTCACAGAACTGCAATAGAAACAAAGAGCTCCGAACTAGATCGAACGAGCTCTTGAATTAATAGACCGAAGCTCTGGCATATCTTAATGAATATTAATTGTTGCTTTGCAATTATCATGGGGTGAGTGAATCACTATCGGTTTTCGAACTAGATTAACGTCAATGATGTCATTAAGTTATTGTTATATCAAAAATATTATTCTTCATCTTGCAACCTTGACAGGAAGCCGACTCTAACATAGTTGGGAAAAGGCTAGGCAGATGATGATGCTGTTTTTACAACTTTTAATCTGCTGGTCGTAGGTTCTAACCCCGCCAGGCACCTCATATGATGCAAATTCTTTCATAATCAGGAGACAAGCTAGAATCGAAAAAATAAAATAGCCTAAAAAATAGAATAGCCTTCGTTCCATTAGTGGACACAGTACACTGATTATTTACTAAAATAATGTTGCTTAATATTTTTTTTAAATAAAAGTAAGAAAATCAAATGCAATTAATAACATTATTATCACACACCAGGATTCGATACGCCAGCGTCACGTTGAATATTAAAATTCAGAACTCATAAATGAACATTTAATTTCGTCCTGCATCGCCCATAATTTACTGAAGCAATAAAACGCTTCAACTCGTGTTATCTCGATCGGCTTTCACTTTAAACCGACATCATTTCGTATTCGTATCGTAGTTGCTCCGGCCAGCGTCCGTCGAGACACAATTTATATTACAAGCCCCATTAATTTACGCCACGTCTCCTCTATTATACTGTTATGATACAATTATTTTATTTTCACGTGCGACCCTGGGGTGCTGTTTTTTAATCATATTGAGTAAAGTTTCTAGTATAAAGGATATTTTTTTAGTGAGATCATTCCTAGCACCTTTATGCTTCCTTTTCCGTTAGTTGCTTTTTTAGAAATTGAAATTTGTGTGATGGCGTTATGTTAAGTATTTACGTGTTTCTATAAATCTAATTATTCTGCTACAACTTTTAAGGGGATCGATACAAGCTTTTTAATAGTTGTAAAACTCATAGCGCTAGATGGCGCGTTTCTTCCGGTCTGCTCCGACTTTCGGTATCTCGGTTCACTCGTGCAAAGCGACGGCGAAATAGATCGTAGTGTTAAGCACAGAATTAACACGGGATGGATGAAATGGCGGCAGGTCACGGGAACAATCTGCGACTCCCGCTTTCCCCCCCCCCCCCCCCCTTAAACTAAAGGGGAAGATTTATAAAACAATGGTTAGACCTGCTGTCCTGTATGGATCAGAATGTTGGGCCACAAAAGGGATGAATGAAAGGCATTTGCATGTGGCTGAGATGAGAATGCTTAGGGGGATGTGCGGTGTTACGCGAATGGATAAAATAAGGAATGAGTAGGTACATAAGAGGAAGTCTGAAAGTGGCGCCGGTGACTGAAAAGTTGAGTGGAAATCGGTTGTCGTGGTATGGGCATGTGATGCGGAGGAATGAGGAAAATGTTGTGAGGAAGGTTTTAAATATGAATGTGGAAGGATATACGAGTAGAGGAAGACCAAAGAAACGATGGATGGACTGTGTTAAAAATGATATGATAAAAAAGGAGGTGTCTCATGAGATGACGAGAAACAGAGAAGTATGGAAGAGGAAGACATGCTGCGCCGACCCCAAATGAATTGGGATAAGGGCAAGAGAATGATGATGAATCTAGTCTTCTGCTCTCGAACTATTTCCGAGAATTAAAATCATTGTTTTGACACAGTTTCTCAAGTTGAGGTTTATCTTCAATACTAAGTGTTTGTAATAAGTTAAACAACTAACAAACTAATAGTCTATTAGAATAGCATCATCATTCTGTAACTAGTTCACAGTTTCTATTCATAGTTTTGATCTGTATTGTTTTCAAAGTCAAAGGTTGGCCAACAAAGGGATAATAGTTTACCTACATAATCATCTTACCAAGTCTTTTCCCAACTATATTGGGGTCGGCCTTCATCTTACCGGATGAAGCTGAGTACCAGTACCTACTTTACATAGGGTATCTGCCTTTCCGATCTCCACAAAAAATTGAATATTAGATGAACAATGACTTATCTGCATAATTCATGAAAAAAAAATATGGTCGATGATGGACACCTGCAAAAATCGGATGATTTTCGATTAGCGCTCGCCTTGGAGAAAATATTTAAATGCCATATTTTTCAGTCGATAACGACCATCATTTTTATCCGGATATTTCCTACCAACTCCAAAGTCATTATTAATATCCCCGACTTATCTTTGGAAAACATAACGACCAGGAAAAAACTTCAAAAGGTAAGGATCACACTTTTTACTTTAGCTAAGGGCACTTAAAACCTCAGAAAGGTAGAAAAGGTTTTTTTCTGTTAAAATTTTCCTGTTTTTGTCCGGATATCTTAAGTAGTTGCGTCAATATTTGACTTTAGATTATCCAAGTTGGGCTTTTTCAACAACCCTACCTGGAAATGCTACCAAAAACCTTGTTATTTTCTCAACCACTGCCCGCGTTGATGCACTAATGACAGCTGTATTTCAGAACAGATATTCTTCCATTGTTCAATTGCTTTCTGGGAGAAATAAAGTACCTGTTATGGACCGCGAAAACATTAATGCGGCATGCAAATTTTATTTACCAAACCAACTTAAGTCCTTGACCTGCCAACATAATTATTACTACAATAACAAAACAAACAAAAACAGAAATACTTCTATTAAACGCATAAAATCACGCGCAGCAACCAAAGAACATCCAACCATCCAACTGGAAACATAGTAGAGCGTCAACCCAACTCTATTCGCTCACGTCGCGTCGCGTCGCCAGCTATTGATGAAAAAAGTTCCGTATCGTGAATTGAAGAGTAGGTCACCCCACTTGGGGCTGTGTGCTGTATGCTTGAAAAACGGAAAACTTTCAAATGAAACCAACTCGGTGCGCTGGTTCCGTGCTTGTTGTTTAGATATGTTCTTTTTTGTTGAGTTTTGCGTTCATTGTGCATCTTTAAGTGTGTGGTTTCGAGTATGAATGAGTATAAATTTATTTTGGATTGAGTGGAGGACATAAGCAGAACGAAGAAAAGAAGATGAGACTAGAAGAGTGATAATGACGCTGGTGGAAAAGACCACACTCATCAGGCTACAGTACAAAATAACTATCGCAAAGAAGAAGAATATTTATCTAAAAAAATCCTAGACAAATAAAACTTTATCGTGGTTTTGAGTCAAAGTCTACGTTACCCACAAAACTGTGCAGAACTTAAGAATTCCCATATACAAACCAACTTTTACAGCATTCGGAATAAGCAGCAGTGGATTGCGGCAGCTTTTTATTTCAAATAGTTGACTTTTATTTGCGTATTAGCTCGGAAGCAAACTTACACAATTCCGCCATAAATCCCAGACGTAGCTCTAAGCAGGTTTCCTTGCAGGAAGGTTGCAAGGAGACTCAAATGGCGTTAAAATCTTGCACGTTGCTAGAATTCCAATGGTCTGGAGCTTAAATGTACGGTATCCAGCCAGTTACTGTGAATAGGGCTCCTTTAAATAATTTGTATGCTCCATTTCTTGTACTTTTGTGCATGTTGGTTTTGAAACTGTAGCTATTACTAATATACCTATTTTCTTTTTTATTTCAAAGGCATCTACTGGTAAGCCGTTTCAAACCCGGCTATCATTTCTCGATGTTCGATAGACGTTATGGTTAGTCAGAAACCCAAAAGCCTGACCACCAGTCCATCAAGGAATATCCTGTTACTTACTGGCGGAGCTTTCGAGGTCAGATAGGCAGTCGTTCCTTGTAAACTACTGATATTATACTGCATGCGGTTAGACTGGAGACCCATCCCTTTGTTGGGTATACCTTGGTTGTCTAACATGATGATAGATCTACTTATCTCACAGCATAAAAACGTCCTGTTTACAAAAATCCAAGACTACAGTGGTTTTGATCCAAACATCCAACATTTGAGCAAATATTGTTGAATGTAAATTGATAAAACCGCGCATTACAGTCGGTCGGTTTGTACAGCAAACATTGGCCCAACGAGACCAGACTCCGACTCAGATTTGTATAGCCAACGGGCTCAGATATTTACTCGCGTGGATTTGATAAAGAGCGTGTTCTTTTCAAAGCGGTATGATTGTAGAAGAAAATTGTGTATTCTTAAAAGCAAGCATACACTTTATACTGTTCTTATTCTTAAAGTAATTCATCATCATTTCAGCCATAAGACGTCCACTGCTGGACATAGGCCTCCCACAGAAGGGGGGGATTTGCCATAATCGCCACGCTTGGCAGCCGGGTTGGCGATCGCAATATGGTTGTTACGAAGGCACAGAGAACGCTGCTGCCCGTTCTCTGGTAAGTCCCTTAGTCGCCTCTTACGACACCCACGGGAAGATATGGGATGGTGCTATTCTTCACGTCCGACACCATACGGAAAGTAATTATAATTATATATTTTTTTTTTATGACTTAAGTCTCGCTCGTTGGTCGGCCGGTTGGTCGTGGGGTGGTTTGCTACTACTGAGCATAAGATTTTGGCTTTCATTCCCAATGATTATTTCTTCTCGTAGCAATGGGCTTTTGAATTTTTTTCAGAATTTTAGGCTCAGTAGTTTCGTAGATCCCCGTTCGTGGACCCGCAGCCCCTCCTTGGCTGCGAGTCCCGTCGTTGCTACGGGTTGTTCGCAAGAGATACCGCTGCCTCGACATAAAGGGCTTACAAGGAACATGGATGGTTTTTAATCAGTAGAAGTCTGACACTCCCTTTCGCTCTGACCAAGAGCGGGAGGGGTTATTTTGATGACTTCCAACCCGCAAAAAAAAGGGGGGGGGGTCGGACAGATTTCCGACCACCCCCTACCCCACCCCCTAACAGACAGACACACGAGTGATCCTATAAGGGTTCCGTTTTTTCCTTTTGAGGTTCAGAACCCTAAAAATTGATTCAAAGACCCATATACCCGATCAATAGCAGTAGCTAACCTATAATAATAACATTTTCGGTGTAATCTGTGTGTGCCAGAGATGTATCAGTATCTAGTACACACAATACATTACACCTAACCTAACCATTCAGGCAAAACAGTCGTGATGGTACATCTATGATGTCATATTAACTAAACATAATGAACTAACATGCTAACAGTTTAGCCACGAGCCATTATTTGTATTAAATAAAACAATAACACTAATGTAATAAGTATATTGTTTTTATTCGAGCTTATAATGTTTGACTTCACGCCCATGTTTTTATAACACGATGACAAACTGACACGTGGAACTAGTGTAACAATGTTTGTTATGTAATAATGTTATAATAGTATTATACGTGTAGTAGATAATAGTGTTATGTTAATTATTTTAATAAGTAATAAAATATAGGTAGATTGCTCATGTTATGTTATTGTAATTAACTTAAGATAAAGCTGCTCCACTTCAATGCTCAAAGTTTTGAAGATAACATTGACGTTATACAGGGTGTTTGGAAGGGAGCTGTACATACGCCTAGGGTAGAAACTAGGGATAGTCTGCTACCTACCCCCGCCCATTATATTGACCTTGGCCTCAAGGTTTTTTTTTAATTTATTTTTATTTTTTATTTGACTTTTTTGTGATTTTTTGACTAAAACTACCTGTAGCTCAAAATCTATCCATGGGACCGGTCGGCTAATGGTCTTGTTTTAATCGTTAGAGTCTTAGGGTCCTGCAAAAAATTATTTTACACCAGAAAATTGTGGAGAAGAAAAGTTATGGGGCCTGAAGTACCATAGTAAGGTAAAGAAATAATTTTAATGGCAACTTTCTATGGGGTTTAAAAAAAACTAACAGGGTTGGAGTTCTTCTGATTTTTTTAAAACATCCTCAGTCCATGCCCTTTCTAACGATATGCTAAAAGTGTATTTATCACTTTTAGTTTTAAAGTTATTAATTAATTTCCGCAACTAGGGCACTTTTACCACCACGAGTCGACATTTGTAAGACAAATGTAATTTCCAGAAATAATTTTTTGCAGGACCCTAAGACTCTAACGATTAAAACAAGACCATTAGCCGACCGGTCCCATGGATAGATTTTGAGCTACAGGTAGTTTTAGTCAAAAAATCATAAAAAAGTCAGATAAAAAATAAAAATAAATTAAAAAAAACCTTGAGGCCAAGGTCAATATAATGGGCGGGGGTAGGTAGCAGACTATCCCTAGTTTCTACCCTAGGCGTATGTACAGCTCCCTTCCAAACACCCTGTATTATCTTATGATGAATAACAAAGCCATGTATTTGATATAGGTACTAACATTATTAACCAGCTTACAAAATTGCCTCAGACTTGGACTGAAGCCGATCTGGTATAGAAAACGAGCTGGAATCCACCACGTGAGCCCATCACAAGTTACTAGGTGACAATTTTATTGTTGTGCTGTTAAAAGTGGAATATCAAAGTATTCAAACCATTAAGCAATAAAAAAAATCCAGTAATAACTGGCACAACAAAGCATAATATGTCTTCAGCACAACATAACCCATTTACACTTTAATAAGACGTCATTTAAAATGCACAGTCTTCGTTGTGCGAGCGTGCTAGGGATGCCGTCACGCTATCCCATGATACAATCTCGTGGAGAATCTGAGGAACTTCTTCATAAAGCGGGATTAGAGGCGCCGTGGACAGACGTGACGCCTTTGTGCTGTCGGGACGGGGTTTGAGTTTGGTTTGAAAAGAAGCTGTATTTTTGCAAAGGGTTTTTTGTGTTGTGAGAAAAAAATGGTTTAGCTTCCATGTAATGTTCCATGCAACACCTACCTTGTTTTTTTAAACAGCGAATTTTAATGTGGTTCAATCAATCATTAAGTCAGTAAGATTTATGTAATTTGTTTTGGTTTTTGTCCAATCTGTTAAGATGAAGATGATGTGAAGATTTTACAACAATTATTTGATTTAACTCATACAAATAATAAATCCCAGTGTTTTTTCAAGTTGTAAAACTACACCGGGTCGCTAATAACTTCGCTTTAAAGCTAGTGTCAGCATAAATGTACTATTTCAATGTTAAATCGTTAAAAAATGAAGAGAGAATTATAGTTAACTACATCGCATTATCCCTCAAATAAAACTTTACGATATTATCGACTTTACATGCCTTTGGTGATTTATGTTATAAAAGGACTAAAATAAAATCTAAAAATAAGCGTTTACACTAAGTTGAACGTATTATAGCTATAAATAAGTAGACAACAATTTCTTCAGATTCCAAAATTCGATTGGTATTCAACTTTTTAACTACCAATCAAAATGTAGAATTGCTTTTTTAATAAAAACCTTTTACTGATGTTAAAAAGATTTTTATTGAAATATTAATCGTCTCGCAATTCTATAGACTTTTATGTTCAATTTTAAAATCACAACTGAATGAATCGTTAAATCTATGATTACCAGCGGTAAAGTATAGGACCTAGACGTTCAAAGAAATTGTTTGATGAGTTTCACATTAATATTGACGTACATTTATGTCCTGAATTCACTTTTATTTGTATCATCATTATAACCAAAAAGGTGATGATTAAAAGCCCTATTAGAGTTTTTATCAACACTTACCTAACATAAGTTAATATCTATATCCATGACTGCTTCGCTGGTCTGTTGGTCGCAAGCGCAACAGATCAGAATGAGGACCTGAGTTCTATTCCCGGGTCAGGCAAAGTGTTTTTGGTTGTTTCCATCAGTAATTTCTCAGTAACAGCCACAGAGTCTGGATTTGTGCCCGCTTTGTAGCAATAGGCTCCTATTACATGGCGCTTAGACATAACTAGTGAAATGTGGGTTTACTATTAGAGACACCTCTGCCTAACCCTTCGGGGATTAGAGGCGTGATGCTATGTAAAAGTAAATGTAACAGTACACTGTAGTAAACGTTAATATTCAGGGAGTAAATGCAAATTATCTAAATATACCAATTAAGAAGCTGCCAACTCGTCACGCTATGTTACTTATCTACGGATATAATACATCCAAAACCCGAAGCTAACGAGCTACATCTCAGCAAAGCCATTCCAAGTGGAGTACATTACGCAATGTTATTGATTGTATTACGTACCAGGCGATTAGAAAGCCACAGGGACAAGCAACAAGTACATTAGATGACCATCAATTATAATGGACTGTCCTTTGGAGGTTCGTCTATGGAAGGGTTCAAATCTGGTTCTGACTAATTGATTTTTGTTGGAAAATTCATTGGGAATGGCTGCCTGCCGGATTAAGGGAATTGTTATGATTAATTGGCCAAAATGAATGTTTTTATAGCTTTTTAAATATGTGGATGGAAAAATGTCGAACTTATTATTGATGATGATGACGTCACGTTGCGTGAAGTCGCTGACGTTTTAAGATTAATGAGACACAGGGTGTCAATTTTTCCTTAAAAAGGGGGGGGGGGCATCCTCTGACCAGACAGGTGTTGTGTCTGATGGGGTTATCGTTGAGTTATTCAGCCCAACTAGCAAATTCATTGTACCGTAACTAGGGAAATAATTAAATATTAATGTTTTACCAACATCCTTGTCTTTTACTCGTATAGGCTAGCAACCGTTTCCATCGCGTAATCAGAGGCCGTGAAAATATTTATAACATAACGCCACGCCTGTAATTCCCGAACGGTTATGCAGAGGTGTGCCCAACAATCCACCAACACTTCACCAGTTATGTTTAGAACCCATGGTACAGAGACCCAGTAACCGGAAAACTTTAATTTTTATTTCCACTAGCAATTTTCACATTGTGGAAAAGTATTATTGGTTTTCTTCGACATCAACTGTCTAAGAATTTAATACTAAGCTTGCTTGGCAAACGACATTCGCGTGTATTTTAAAACCAGGATTGTTTACGAAAGCAACCAAGTATTACAAATGCGTTAGCACAGTAAGTATGATAAGCGCTAGCGTGCCGACAACCATAGCACTATGATAAATAATATTAAATATTCGTTCCAGCGAGGAAATTAAAACAAACGTAATTAATTCAAATTCTCAGTGTCGTAATAAATAAACTATGCCAGTTTAAGCCTCCATAACTTACTTATTCAAAGCTCTAAATTTCTTTATCGTTGTATTACTGTACAGTCTAGCTATGCTAATTAGGTCCACATTACGACTAAGTCCTATTTATTTTCTTTCAAGCTGCTTTATGCGGTATATAGAAACTTTAATATTCAGCAAAAACTACTTTTTGAATAAATTATGGTACATTTATTCAGTATTTTAAAAGTGTTCGACTTTGTGCCGTTGAAAAGGGTTTTAGATTGAGGTCGAAATGGTTTTATAAAATAAATTGAGCGATTTTATTTCAAGAATAGATGAAAAGGTTATTCTGAGACGTGCTTGTCACTGGTTCAATCAACCTTTTAAATTTTGAGGTTAAAGACATGCCTAACATTGTGCGTGTACTTTAACGACAGTTATTTAGTTTACGAAGAAAAGATGGCTCGTTATGAGGGTTTCGTTGCGAAGTGGCTAAATCGGAACCCTTATAGGTTTATTCTATCCGTCTGTCTATCCGTTCGTTTGTCAGAGCCATTTTACTCCGAGACTGTGGACCACACAGTTGAAGGGAGCACGTTTCTTCTACTAACCGCTACACAAAAGTGTGTTGAATTACGAATATATAAAAAAACTAGCGGACGTCACGCGGTTTCACCCGCGTAGTTCCCGTTCCCGTGGGAATACAGGGATAAAAAGTAGCCTATGTCACCCGGGGATAGTGTAGCTTCCCAAAGGTGAAAGAATTTTTGAAATCGGTTCAGTAGATCCCGAGATTACCCCTTACAATTTAACAAATATACAAACACACAAACTTTACTTCTTTATAATATTAGTATAGATCTACGACATTAAGGTTTCAAAAATACTTTTTTTCTTTAGGCATTGCTTGAAGAGATATTTGCTTAAAAAACCGGGAAAATTGTGTCCCTCTAATTTCTAAAGAAGAAGAAAATTTTAAAAATTTGGAGGTCTGTAGAACGTTCAACGAAAATTGGTCTGAATAAGATGTTTTTATTTAGCTGTAAAGATGTGGGGTTTTTCGTGAAACTGTAGCCGTATCTTTTTTTAACATAATTACGATGTAAAACAAATTTTGTTTTGTTCCTGAGTGTAAATTGATTTATGAATGAGTGTTAAAAGGCATGTCTTTATATTGTTTGGGGCTGCAATGTGAGACCTCTGTTCCAGCAGTGAAATCAATTATGCCTATGCTACAGAACCCTCTGTGTGCAAGTTCGACTCGCACTTGACTGGTTTTTAAATTAAATCTTACAATACATGAAGATCTAAAAGTAGACGCTAATTCTACGATAAGTTTTAAGTTATTATATTTATAAAAATAATCTGAAAGTAGTATCAAGTAATTTGAAAGTATCATTGTATTTTATAAACAAAAATCGGTTTGCAAACAAATAATGTACCGAAATTATTATTATCATACCAAGCCTAGACCGTCCCACTGCTGGACAAAGGCCTCTATTATTACCGCCAGTCCCTGTTCTACGCCACTTCTTGCCAATTATTTTTTATGACCGAAAATTTAACTCCAAAATGTTCCTTTATAGCCAAATTTTCGGTATAAATAGCACAATCTGAAACAAGTACAATAAATCCTTTCGAGTTGATCTATCGTCGGCTAAGAGCCGGATCCGCGGGCGATTCATTACTTAAATTTATGCCAACCGGCTCTGATGAAATAAAATATTAACGACTTGGAAAATTCCTAATCTGAACAACGATGAAAAATTGGGAGAAAGAAACTTGATAAGTTAGGGAAGTATATTATCGGCTACATTTAGGAATGAAAAGTTTTTCTGGTAAGAATACTGGTGTCATAAAATGTTTCGTTTATAAGGTAATGTGTAATTTCATACTTTACTGATTTGAATTAGGAAATTTAATTCCAAGTGTTGCTACGGACTACGTCTTTAAGGTGCTACGCATGCTACGCTCGTAGCAAGCGTAGCGTTAATCCGCTACGAGATGATTACTATTTTTGGATTTTTGTGTGCATTGACGTGGGAGTGCCTATGCAGCTGGAATGGGTTTCTTTCGTTATAAAATCACTAGAACTGCCTCGTTGGTCGAGTAGTCGCAAGCGAGACGTGCATGCGGTCTTGGGTTCGATTCCGGTCCGTTAAGTTCCGAAGTTGCACCTGGTTGATGGCAATAGGCTCGCCGCTTATTACGTAACTTAATTAAGTGATAATTTTGTGTGAAAAAAAACGTGTCATTGACTCTTATATTTTTTAACAAACAGTTTTATTCCCTAATGAACCACAAGCTCACTTTCATCGTGCAACAGACTAACTTCAACAAACTTTGACAAACTGCTTTAAAAATCATGCCTTGAAAACTTTCGCTCCAGAATATAACACTTTCTCACGAAATAAAATATGAGATGGAGTTAGAAATGTTAGGTTTTTTGTCGTTAAATCTTGTTGAGTCAAGTTATGTGTCCCCGGACATCACATAATTTATTCTTGTGTCGTGAGAGTTATTCAACACAGCTCCGGGATAGCGGACTACAGACGAAAGTACTGTCGGAAATATTATACTTGATACTTGAATACATACAAGTGAAAAAAGAATTGGAATCTAATATGATTTTTAGCTCGATAAAAAGTGAGCTGTAATTGTAATTTTGAGTTTAATCTCCAAGCGGTTGAGGAAAACTTTTGGGAGGAAAACCCTGTTTAACGACGACATAATCTTTTATTTTTTACATGAGAACAGTAATTCGGCTGCAATCGCTCTATCTAGGTATTGTACTTGTTTATGTTGGTAGGCATTGACCCACGTCGGAGCTGCGGGTTGTTCGAAAGAGATACCGCGGCCCCGGCTCAAGGGCTAAGAAGGAACATGGGTGGTTTTTAGTCAGTAGAAGTCTGACACTCCCTTCCGCTCTGCCCAAGACCGGGAGGGGTTATTTGATGATTTCCCACCCCGCCCAAAAAAAAAGGCATTGTCACCGCCTTTATGTGGCAGCAGTAAAGTCGATTTTTATATTGCAATTATGCAAAATTATGAAGCTACCATCATTACCATTTCAAGAATAATTTGACCGGAATACCTTTCAATTCCATAATAATATGTACCGCATTGCAACACAAAGTAACAATTTTCAAGGAACCAAATGCCTGCAGTCGACCAATGAAAATACTCCATTATTAAACCCCTAATAGGACCAATTACAATATCGCTAAAGCTAAATTGACTCGAGCAAGGAAATCGTACAAAGTAAATACGAATTATACTTTAGAATTCAAATTGGTTTCAGTAATGAGTTGTATTTATATTAATAAGTAGCTGCATTGCTGGTTTCTCATGCAATAATAATGTCGTTTGCTTATACCACACTTATAACCAGTGCTCCAGATCGGCATCTGTTTACCTCATTTTTACTAGTTGGTCGTAATTCAAGGAGATTCTCTTACGGTGCTTATAAGTGTAAGTTGCAGTATTCAGTTTCTTAGAAAAAATAAATCAAGCAACAATTAAGTAATCCTTGATATGCTTAAGACATGGTAGAACTAATTGTAAATCCCTATTTGATGTATCTCATATTTTTGTATCAGTGAATTTAATTGGTGGTAACCCAAAAAATTTAATTAAATTAGCAATATATTACTTTCAAGACTTTCGCAAAAAAATCCGAATGGAAAATACCAGAGCGTTCCAATAAAGCAAAAATAGTACAAGAAGACATTCTAAGTCATCAATAACATTTTCATCAAACAAGCTTTTCATTTCAAGAATATAAATATGAGATTCGATTCTTCAAAACAGTAGAATGTTCTCTAAATTCCATACACAGGCTCGAGTACAAAGAAATATTCCGATAAGAGGACGGTGGAATGAAAAGGAGCAAAGTATTCCGTGACGTATTGGAAGGAATTTGTATCGTATAAAATGAGCAACGAGGTTTAGCAGACACGCTTATATTTGTAAGAAATACTTTCATTCGTCAGGCGTGAGACTCGTGAGCATTACGGATGGATACTTCTCTGGCGATGCGTAAATGAGCTCTCACTGTGTGCTCAAATAGAAATCGCCTTATTTATAGCTTTTCCTTTTTAATCGATTTACAGAAGGAGGAGGTACCATCTCGTCAGTTATTTTTAATTAATTTAATTTCTTATTAAACAAGTGTTAAAAACTAGAGTCCTATAAAAAAAAAAAATAATAAATAAAAATTAATTTCATGTACAACACAAAAATGCCAGTCTTACAATTTCTGAGAATAAAGGAAAATTAACATAATCATTATTTTATCAGTTCAAAGTACTATCAAGAACATACACGTTCATTTTCATCGCCGTTCTTGAAATGAGAGCTGTCCTCAAAACACCGGAAGAGTCCCATTATGTAGATGAGCTTCCAAACAATTTATTGCCAATGCCAAATGTTCAAAGGTGAGGTGTAAAATGACGGTTTAAAATGTTTGCAAGGACATAACAAAGATTTAAACATTCTATTGATTAAGTCTAACGTCAAAAATTGGTCGTATTTTGACACCAATGACACAATGTCACTGGTGAAGAGGGTCTTCTCAATATTGACGCTTATCTTGAGACTTGTGGGGTCAGAAAAGAAATAACAGTAAAATGATACGGTCGATCGTCACCGTATCATTTTGGTTTAACTTAAACATTTTGTGTAAAATAAAATTTCTTCTGTTCGAAATTATTTAAAACTGTTTTTTTTTAATTATTTAAAAATATTTTTAAAACTGAAGATAAAATTAAAAAAAAAAAACATTTTTTTTTGTTTGGTTTAATCATATATTTTCAAAGTACAGCAGCTAAACAAGTAACTGCCGCACTCAGAGAGTTTTAATGATTACTCAGGCCATCACTTAGTAAAGGTTTTGACAGTTTTGGCATACATAATCATCAGTCATTTATGTGAAATCTTTACTAAGTGACGGCTTAAGTAATCATTAAATATCTCTGAGTACCGTAGTAAGTCTTATAAAAATAAGTGTTTCATTTTTAGCAACATGATTAACTAAACAGTGTGACCACAAAACAGATTTGAGATTGTCCCTTTTATAGGATAATACTTGAGGACGATTTCAGATACAAGAGGAGAGGTGCTCGTGGCTTAATAAGAATTGCCACTCGGGTCGATCTTTAGGTAAAGCTGTGCTTGCCTAGGTCGGTATGTGGATGGGTGACCGCCCGACATACCGAGTTTCCTCCGTGGCTCGAAAAGCACGTTAAGCTGTTGGTCCCGGCTGCCATATATAGATCTTTGGCAGTCGTTACAGGTAGTCAGTGATCTGAAATTCTGACATCCAGTCTTACCAAAGAGTATCGTATTACCTAGTATTAAGTTAAGTGGGTTGTGGAGGTCAGATAGGAAGTCGCTCCATGTAAAATACTGGTATTCAGCTGCATCCGGTTAGACTGGAAGCCGACCTCAACATAGTTGGGAAAAGGCTAGGCAGATGATGACTTGAGGAAGATTTCAATCGTCCCTCGTTCGGGCTCGTTAAGTAGGTACACGTGCTACTACAGAGTCGTCGACTGCATGCTGAAGACATCTCTTTCTAACGTATGTAAATAGAAAGAGATAAGAGTATGGAAGGATGACGATGAAAAATGATTGCATTAGCGGAGTATGTAAATCTTGTGATAAATGGCGCGGTGACGTCAATACGAATTGTTTGGTATTCTAAGGAAATAGTGAACTTTTTATTTGTAGGAGTTACGAAAAAGCTTTTTATAAGTTTCGTATAGAGACGTTGCCACTAAGTTGGAACAAAGAAGGTTTTTTCGAGTTAAACACAGTACTTGTATGCTTTTCCAAAAATACGACTTTTGGGAAAAAGTATTTGTTATTTAAAAACTGTTTATTAAAAACTGTCTTAGATTACAAATCTAATAAAACAAATAGTATATTCGTTTATTTTCATTTGTAACATTCTAAAGCAAATTATAACATCGCCCCAACTAGGCAATTCAATGAATAATTGAATATATGTTTAACAAAGTTTCTTCAATTCAACCTTTTAATTAAATTAAAAAAGAAAAGTCATGAAAGACGTCGGCACAAACATTTACTAATAATTTCTCCTTTCAAGAACAATTTCGACTAACGAGAGAACTTTCTAGAACAACATTTATTTTTGCCAAAAGCTGCGCTTGATTTTTGTGTCAAAATGAGACAACTCGACAAAAACTTTAATTTTTACGAATTGCCCATCTTTCATTTAATTTTATTTGTTTGAATTAGGTAGAATGGAAAATAACTTTTAGCAAAAAAAATTGTTAAAACCTCACTTTGACCGTAGCTACTCGTTTAATTTTAACGTTCACGATAGTTTTCAGTGAATTTTACGTTTGCTGCCATGCGACAACAGACTTTTATACATCATTTTTAGGGTTCCGTAGTCAAAGGGTAAAAACGGGACCCTATACTAAGACTTCGCTATCCGTCCGTCCATCTGTCTGTTATCAGGTAGTATCTCAAGAACCGCGATAGCTAGACAGTCGAAATTTTCACAAGTTAGTATTTCTGTTACCGCTAAAACAAAAAATACTAAAAAAAAAACAAAATATGTTTAAAGGGAACTCCCATAATTTTTTTTATAGGTAACGTTACGGGACCCTTCGCACTTGGCCGGTTTTCTAAACGGTCTGCAGGAAAAATCGTAAAAATGAAGTTTGAAGAAAAAAAACACGATAACATTACTACATTAAAACCTTACGACAGCACGTTAGTTTCTACTGGTTTAGCCACTGAGGAAATAACAATAAAATGTCATCGGCAG
Source organism: Diarsia brunnea (assembly GCA_949774965.1). Taxonomy (NCBI): domain Eukaryota; kingdom Metazoa; phylum Arthropoda; class Insecta; order Lepidoptera; family Noctuidae; genus Diarsia; species Diarsia brunnea. The sequence continues at coordinate 593,269 of OX459005.1, read as the reverse complement.
TTTCCACAGCCTTCCTCCAAATAGAAGGCCTCATGACTTTTTGAACCATTTCTTTGTTCAATTTAGCCGAAAAGATTGATGCTGTAGTGAAATACTGCCAATCTTTTAAGCTTTCGCTAAATCCCATTCCGTTTGGTGAAATGTTACAGAGTGCTGATATATTTTTTGTGTAACGATGTCGTGATTCTCGTTGGTGTAAGTGGTGTGAATAGTTCTAGTTGTCGGGATTGGATAAAGACAGTTCGTTGTCTTCTTCTCGAATCGATGACTCAGATTTGATCTGAACAGTAAGTAGCAACCTGAACAGCTTTGAGGAACAGGGTGTAAAGTTCCTCCTCCCCCATAGAAAAGGGAGGATCCTCCGACCAGGCGGGTGTTGTGTCTGGTGGGCTAACTGCTCGACATACGAGTGTGTAAGTCGGGATTTTCTATATAGGCTATTGTTGCGGATAAAGTTGATAGCGCGATGTAGGAATAGCCAATTTAGATGTCGCTGTCGCCACAAGCTCTCTATTAAGGTAGTCGATGTAAGTAGGTACAATAATTTTATTTATGATCCCACTCATATTATCCTTATCACCCTTTAAGCCCGTAATCACCCACTATTGTGGTATACCCTCCCGTTCCTCCTGCCTTCTTTTTCAGTGTTCTGTCGCGTCACTCATCCACTTGCTTTTCAGAATTTCGACAATATCGTTAACTTTCTCTCGATCTGGGCTCTTTAGCACAACCATTGGCCATCTCCACGTGTAGCCATAAATGTCCGGCCCAATTACACTTGAGACGTATTGCCCTGACTCCAACGCGGCCTAAGACGTCGCGACGTCTCAGGCTTTCGTCTGTCGACGGATAGATCAAGAGTATTCAATAAACATACGCTTTTATCCCTTTGAATAGGCAGAATGTACAGAACAACTCGAACTTGATATTAATATTTATAAATAAAACTTTTGTCTTGTGTTTTTTTTTTCATCTGCAAATTTTATTAAAATTAAACAGCAGATCACCTTTGAGGCTTTTACAGGGAGCATGTTAAGAATATTTACTTGGAAATGTCTCTAAAACTCTCTTTTAAGCTCTATTGAAAGAAACTCTAAGAATAAAGCACTCATTTTAGTTATACAAAAATGCAAAAGTTAAAGATTTTTGATGTTTATCTTAATAAAGTGACTGCAGTAAATGTTTTCTGTCCTAACATAATAACTTGAAAGGTAGCAAACACAAACTAGCTTGTTTTAATAGTAAACTTTTTTGTGTGTATCTATGTATGTTATAATATTGTTATTCTAATAATTAAGAACTAAAACTAGTGAAAGTAAATAAATTATTGTTCTTGGTATCCTGCATTGCACGTGACGCGTGACGTGACGTCTTGTGAATATGCACAAATAATATCTATATTAATAAACTGAATATGATATAAAGTAATTTTCATACAATAAAACCAAGGCCAAAGATTTCAAATCAAACTTTTTAGTCGACAAAAAAAGTAGCCAACCCAAACATACAAATTCATTCCACTTTCAAACCGAACAGAAATAAACAAAAGAACATCACCCTCCAAATTCAATCACCTTTGCCCCCTCTCCCCCTAAGCCTCATAAATATGAAACCTCATAACGCCCGTCAAAGATAACAAGGTCAGCAGATAATTAGGCTCACATCCCAAACACGGGCTCCTTACAATTCTCAGCAGGACTTCACTTTTGTTTGAGGTGCCGACGAGTGTCGCATACAAAGATGTGGCGAAATCACTGTTTGAAAATAATGTTTCTTTTTGTGCGGGTTTTTTCTTAGATTTTCCGGGAGGAAGTGCGATTATGAATAACAATATGGTGCGCGAATTATTTGTTAGGGTTGCGGAAAATATGATTGTGAAAACACTGGTTTAAATATCTTGTTATTTTCTTGTCAAATATGAAAAAAGAAACATGATTTATTATTGAATCTGTTGGTAAATAATAATCTACGCTAGCTATTATTATTATATATGGGACTTAAACGTAACTGGCGTCATGTGGGTGTACTATTAGGTATACTTCTGCCGAGTCCTTCAGGGGTTGCAGGCGTGATGTTAATCTTCAATTTTTTTTTTCATTTATAACCGGTATGCATGCCTCATGCTATTCTTCAGCTCAGTAATCCCTCCCACTTATTCTCGATTTCCTCAACACATTTTCAACTATTTACTAGCTCTAGAATAAAACTAAACACATCCAGTCATCAGTGGTCTCCCTAGCTCCAAACAAAATAATGATACCTTCAGAATCCGATACTAATGTAACAAATAGAAATAGCGCGCATTTTATCCCCGCGGGTCCCTGCGTGAGAAAGGCTTTGGGCCCAGGGACCCTACGACCCGGCAACCCCGAGTAGTTTTGTTAGCCCTGGGGCCCCAGCAGCCTTGTGAGGACTTACAAGCTTAGTCACTTATACGTGCCAACCTAGTGCTCTCGAAGTATTCTATTTTGTTTTAGCAAAATAGGTAAGCTAATAATTTCTATTTCATCTCTGATCAAAGAAAGTGGTTTTTGGTGGCCTTGTACTTTTTCTTCCAACTGTCGTAAATTAAACAAGGTCAAGGAAAGCAGGCCTAGATACATTATGAGACGACAGATAGTTACAGACAGATATTAGACGACAAATAAACATCAACGAGTCGCAAACAAGCAGCAGAACAACAGAGCCTTATTGGTGGACCACTGTGAAAAGATACCTGAAAAGTATTCCATCATTAATAAATAGGACAGTCCATCGTAGACGCAGAGTCTCAAACACAAATAACTTAACACTAAGGCGAATGCAGAAGATGGTTCTTAGTTTTGATATCTAGCCATTGAATTAATCAGCATAACAGATAGACCAAACGGATCAGAAACCTAAGTATTTACCCATCTCAATAAAAACTAACTAATAGTGTTCTGTCCGAATTGAGGTCAGGACAATAGTAGGCAATAATCCCCTTGCGTCAACAAGTAGCCTGCGAGTTGTGACGCGGCGCGGTTTACGAGCGCGCGGCGACAAACTTGTTATGATCACTAATCTCCAACAATGTGTGGCTTATTGCGATGTCGTTTGTCTGGCTCAGCCCGCTTTATGGGGGCATATTTTTAGGACAGAATTGAAGTAGTTTTGAGATTGCCTCATATTAGAGAGAAGTATTTTATGGCTTGCTTCTCTATTTCAAACGAAAACATAAACATGACTATTTTTTTTTTTTTTTTTTTTAACTTTGCCCCACACTAGGAATTTCTCCTGTATCGTGGGTGCGTTCACAAACATTTAAACTCACAAACACAAATATCCAGACCCAAAACAACTATCTGTAGGCCATACAAATATTTGTTTCGTGCGGGGATCGAACCCGCGACACGCAGCGCAGCAGTCCAATCGCTCAGCCACTGCACCAACCGTGCCGTCGATGACTGGCGTGACTCTGTAATTCCTGACGGGTTAGGCAGATGTGTACTGACACACACATTTTTAGAGCTATGTTTAAGTTCCATGAAATAGGGAGGCAGCTTATTGTCATTGGCCGGGCACCGCTGCTACTGAGTCTAATAATAAAGCCCAAAAACAGCCCGAACGGGGAGTCAAATCCAAGGCCGCAAGCATATTTGCAGTACCGCTTGCAGCCACTAGACTTTGAAACCTCCAAGCAATATGTCTGTCATTTTATTTGTGATCAACGGTTTCCAGCAGAATTCTCAATGCTTCAACATTGGTGCTCATGCTAAGAGAAGAACTAATAAGAAACTAATTCTAGCGACCATAATATTAACTGTAAATCAGTAAATACAGCAACCTTGTGATTTTGATTTTCGTGAGTATATGCCACAAATTTCATTACTTTAAGAAGCCGACCTATAAAACAACCATAACTTACCAGCCACTCCTTCCAAACATTGCATTTACGCAAATTCGAAAAGCAGTAAAGTAAATAAATAGCCCCTCAAGTCGAAGTCTGCGGAAGTCGGTCTTGGCACGCGTGTTCATTACCTAGATGAGAAAACTTCCGAAGTCGTTACCCACGGCTTCAAACTTCCATGTGACGTCATGATTTAGTCTGCTTTCATGAGTAAACTGTATCATAAGTTGATAAGTTTTGATGTGTCTTTGAGAAACTACACCAAGAGCAAACGGTTAGGGTTTCATCCATATTTATAGGTATTGAAAATGTAAAAGTAACTCTGTCCGTGATTTTGTCACGCTTGACAGCTTTTGAAGATAATGTGAAATAGTGAGAAAATATTTGACTATTTTTTTTTGTTTTCACGTTCAATACTCAATACTCAATATATTTATTGCTTCCACAAGTTTACTTAGATGGTAGGTTACAAAGTTATGATCATTGTGGACCCTGTCGGGCACTGCAATAGTAGGAGAGAGGAAGAGGGCTTTTATTTGACTATACCTATATTAGAATTATCCTAAATTATAATCTAAATCATTTATAATGCAATCTAATTATCTATTAAAATATTTATTTATGTAATTTAAAATTTTTCATTAAAGTATTCATTCAGATTATAATAGCATTTAATTAATAGAAATTGTTTTAATTTATTTATGAATATATTATTATTTTCTATGTCTTTAATTTTATCGGGTAATTTATTATATACTTTGATTGACATCACAAGGGCACTCGTTGAGTGCATTTTTAGTTTAGAGCTTGGTATGTTTAATCTATTTTTATGGCGCAGTGTAAATTTCGACTGTATGTCCTCCCTTGTCGTGTACAGGTGTGGGTAGTTTCGCACGAATTTACATAACTCCAGAATGTATAGGCAGGGGAGGGTCAGTATTTTTTGGTCTTGAAAATGGGGTCTGCAGCTGTCAGTGTCTTCTATATTTACTAGTATTCTTAAAAGTCTTTTTTGTAGGGTGAATAGTCTCGGTGCATCTGTGCTGTTTCCCCACAAAATCACGCCGTAACTGAGCCACGCATGTGCGTAGGCATAATAGGTGACTAGTGCGGTTTTAAGGTTAGTGGTCTTTTTCACTTCATTAAGGGCGTATGCAAATTTAGACAATTTTGATTTTATCTTTTGGATGTGCGATTTCCAGTTAATGTTCGTATCTATAGACAGGCCAAGCAGGGTAAACTCATGAACGACTTCTATTGCTGTGCCATTATAAGTGAAGTTGATGTTTAATGGGGTTTTTTGACGGGGGTGGAATGGTATAATTCTAGTCTTGGAGAAGTTTATTTCTAGATTATGGTCTTTCATCCAAGTTATTGACTTATTTAGTGTGTCTGTTAGGTCCTCGTTTAATCCAACATTGTCCCTACATGAAGTAAGAAATGAAACATCATCAGCAAACAAGACGCATGGCCCTGCTATGGTTCTCGGAAGGTCGTTAATGTAGATAAGAAAGAGGAGGCATCCAATTACAGTTCCTTGGGGGATTGAGGCATTAATTATTTTGTTGTCAGACCGAATGCTTTGAATCTCTTTGGTGTTTTTGTTATAAAATTCTATTTCAACTTGTTGTTCTCTATTTGTTAGATAGGATTTAAACCATTCGTGAGCCTTCCCGCGGATCCCTATATTTTGTAATTTATTAAGCAAAATGTTATATTGTACTTTGTCATAAGCTTTGGACATATCTAACAATAAGCCTACAGCGTATTTCTTGTCATTTATTATATTTAATACTTCCTGCATGTATTTAAAAACTGCAAGCACAGTTCACGTCACACGTTCTACACATTAAGATAGTTTTCAAGTGAAGCCGCCGCCGCGGGCACAAGCTAGTTAAAAACTCTAATGAGTTTATGTTTGCACCAACTTGTTGTAATGTAAGTGTACTATTAATACATAAATAAAAAATAAAAAGTTTGAAAAAATCAAAACTAAGTGAATATTTTTAAAGTAGCCAGTCGGTAGGTACTGGCTTTCAGGACTGCTTTTATAGACTGTAAAAACTGTATAACTTTAATTTTACTAAAAGTGCCTTTTCATGTTCGTATATTACGTAAGTTAAAATCACACACAGCTGAAACCATCTATAGAAACTGAAATTAATGAGATTCAATCAATCAAGTCGCCCGGAGTTGACTGCTGAGTGTAGGTTTCTATCAAGTGTTACCTACTTAAATATAAATTTCATTTATTTTTTGAATGACGTGCGTTTGCTGTTGTGAAACACATGACTGGAAAAAGGCATCCCTCCACCTCTCGCTATGCTGAGACACGAACGATTGTTTGCTTAAGGAGCCTGACCATTCTGTTGGGGCTGCGGGATCTGACTTGGCCTGCCGTATGCCGCAGTGTCTCTTGCTACTGGGATGACCCAGTTTAACTCATTTTCATACCTCATAGTCTGATTTGTGGCACATAAATTAAAACATTAAAAAATGTCTCAGTAAGCTAAAATATTTACAAAGACTGTAAATGGCCATAATCAAATCTTATGTTTTAAACCTGCGGCATTACTTGAATTAAGTTGTAAGACTTGTAATAAACTTGAAGAGGCTTTATTATCTTGTTTCCTTTCCTGAATAGAATTTTGGTAAAGTTAGCGTTACGCGGATTTAATCCTCCACAATAAGAAATATTTAAGGACTCTTCATAGAAACAAAAGGATCTATCGAATATACAATTAAAATGTTTTTATAAACGAACTAGGTACATAAATATAATTATGTTTTCACTATGGTCAAATCATTTAAGGTAGTCCAGGTTTGAAGGTATTGCCATGTCAAAAATACAAAGTTGTAGATTCTAAAAGTATCAATTAGACTTAGGTACTAACAAGACCATAAAGACATAATAACGCAAAAACCATTTTGGCAATACTGGACCTAAAACTCAATGTTCCGTATTGATAAAACTTTGAAGTGGAAAACTTTTTATTAAACTTAAAAGTGGAAAAAAACAGGTTGTTTATTCTCACATTAGTGATTCAATCTTAATTTCTCAAGTACTAATACAAAAACATTGAAGGTTCTTTTGAATACAGTATCAATCTACTATAACAAAAGCATCAGTAGTAGTAACACAGACCTCAAAGGGTAGGGCACGCCACGATAGTGGCGGTAAGTCCCCTCTTTGAGGAGTGGCTGGAGAGGCGCCACGGCGCCCTCACCTTCCGTCTGACGCAGGTACTCACCGGACACGGTTGTTTCGGGAGGTACCTGCACCGAATCAGGCGGGAGGAAACGCCCGGATGCCACCATTGCGAGGATCGGCCGGAGGACACGGTGGAGCACACTGTGGAGGTGTGCCCCGCTTGGGCGGAGCCCCGCCGTGTTCTCGTAGCGGCGATCGGCGGCGGCGACCTCTCGCGTCCGGCCCTGGTGCAAGCCATGGTCCGGGGCGAGGAGGAATGGGACGCCGTCGCCTCCTTCTGCGAAGCAGTGATGCTAGCGAAGGAGGTGGCGGAACGTGAGAGGGAGAGAACCTCTCGTCCCAGCCGCCGCGGGAGGCGCTCCGGGCGTCGGGGGCCACGTGATGGCTTCCGGCTACCGTAGACGCGGGCCTGTGGACGATGAGTGATGGGTAAGCTCGCCGTCCGTCCGTCTTATGACGACGACAGGCCGTGTCGACGGCGCGTTCGTGTTCCACGCGCGCCTCAAAGAGATGTCAGCAACATGGAAGGGGCCCGCAAGGGCCGACGCCTGTCGAGGCTGCGGGTTGTCCGCAAGGGATACCGCGGCCTCGACATGAAGGGCGAAGAAGGAACATGGGTGGTTTTTAGTCAGTAGAAGTCTGACACTCCCTTTCGCTCTGCCCAAGAGCGGGAGGGGTTATTTGACGATTTCCCACCCCCAAAAAAAAAAAAAAAAAGGGTGTTTGTTTGGCTCAAATGTTTATAGACTATTGAGAGGAATCACTATCATTGTTGGTCGATTACTGAAACCTTCTTGTGGTTGTTTCGCCTTTGAATGGTAAACAATTATTTGAGAAGAAAAATGTTAATAATAAAAATAATTGCAGAGAGCGGTACTACTGGACACGGCTCGCATTGTTAGGAGGTTCCTTTCTCTGGAGCCTCGACTGCCAGTAGCTTGGACCTTGTTCCCGATATCGGTGGGCTACAATTTTTTATATTTTTAAATGTTTTTTCATATTATTTGATATAGAAATGTTTAAAAATGTACAAAAAGTTAATAAAGAAAATAATTGAAAGACAAACTATGTACCAAAAGATTACCAGTCGAGCCCTCGAGTGACGAAAGTCGCCAGGGGAATTACTACTTCCATAATGCTTTCTACCGTCATGCAACGATCTAAAAAAAAGTTACTGTTCCGATTTGAAGGATAATGGTTAATGTAAATATATTTATTTTACACTGGTTTTGGCCTTCGCTCGCATGTAGTTCATAACCTATCCCTCAGGTTCCTCCTGTATAACTTTGTGTAATTTACATCATCACCACTGCTCTCACAATTCACAATGGTGAAGGAAAACATCGTGAGGTCTTAGAACCAAACAATTCGAAGACATGTGACATCTACTAACCCCCACTGGGCCCACGTGGTGGTTTACAGCCCATCCCTCTCCTAGAGAGGAGGCCTGAGTCCCTGCAATGGGATCATTATAGGCTGATGATGATGATGACTGCACCGTAGCATACCATGATCGTGTTATGAACATCAAGCAAGGAAATATACATTACACGGACTACCGTATACACTAGAACAGAGACTAGATAGCGTAAATACAAAGACTATAACACAGACAGTAGTTGTTCTATAACGCGTCTGTTTGAAAAACGTATCACATAGAATATTTTTATATCTAACACGTTCTTCACACGGTCATGGTACGATACGAATGTAGGCAGACTCTTTTATAATATAAAAAGGATTAATCCTGATTTGTGGAGTCTAGTTTGAACCCAATAAGGTTACAGGCATCCCACATCACAAAATATGTCACAAAAAGAAGACAAAATATCGGGATTAGGAAATAGTACGCATTTATCCCAACTGGGTGTCGTAAAATGCGACTAAGGGATTCTGAAACAGTGTCTGAGATAAGTTATTGCGACGGACAATCTGTCGGTCATTTTCAAGAGGGTGTGACTGTGTCCCTGACCTCTTTGACTTTTACTGTTGGGTTCATACACGTACGTTTGGGGGTTGTGTTTAAGCAGAGAATCATTACCAGTTTATGTAATCTGAAGGAATTGTCTAGTAGTGGTGAATGGGAAAAATACGTGAGAGCCAACATCTGTCAAACCGTTACCAATTTAACCGGATTCGGCTGAATACCAATATAACAAGAAACGGCGTAAGTTTAAGAAAAGTTTGGAGAATAATATTTTGTTACCCTCTTTAAAACTTGTTACTAATTAGTAGGTTTCGAAGAATGAGGTTAATAACCCTCCGCCTACAACTAGAACACTCCTCATCATCAGCCTATAATGATCCCACTGCAGGGACTCAGCCTCCTCTTTATTGTGAGGAGCAAATACACCAACTTCTGGTGAAAACATGACTAATATATATATGCTACCTACCTATAATATTATGTATAACTTTACTGCTTAATAATGCTTTGAAATTGTTTTTGAATTATTTTATTGTTACTTACCTTGTTTACAACTACTTACAGTTTGCCAATGTCAGTTTATCTTTAAGCTCGAACTGTTTCGTTAACATTTATGCAAATTCTTTCCATTACATACACAGTACTCACAATTATATACACGCTACACACATACATTCAAAACTAATATACTTTAAACTATCTATTTGTATAATCTTTACACAAAGAAAGCCTTCCGATACGTGCTTAGTTCATATTTACATACCTACAAATCTTACATACACATTAATTCTAAACATTTACTCTCTAAATGGGTGACACTTTATTAACTTTAAATGAAATAGACAACATTGAGATCGCCCGTACCGTCGAGTGTGATATTTCAGATCTAAAAAAACATGTTCACATAAACAAAAACGACCTAACTATCATTTCTCAAAATATAAGGAGCATTTACTGCAATTTCGACGACTTTTTGCTTAACTTATCAACAGTTAACTTTAATACTGATATCATAATTCTGACGGAATGTAGACTTAATTCTTCTAAACCAATTCCCCAATTACAAAAATATCAGTCCTACTTTACGTCACGCCAATTAAACCAAAATGATGGAGTTGTTGTTTATATTAAACAAGGATTAAAACACAAAGTAAAAGAAATCAAGTTATCTCAAGTGTCTTGCCTTCAATTAGACTTACTTAACAATATTGTATTGGGTATTTATCGTTCCCCTTCTAATACTAACACTGATAACTTCGTGAGTTCGCTTAGTGCTCACTTAGATACACTAAATTCCTACAATAATATCATCATAGCGGGAGACATAAATATTAATATCAAACCAAAAGAATCAGAGACGAACGGTGACTTTATCAATAGAAATAACTATCTCAATATGTTGGCATTGTATGGTATCCTACCTGGACATGTACTACCTACTAGAGAAAGGAACTGCCTTGATCATTTTATGATAAAAGTACATAAGAAAAAGGTTTCACCATTTATTGCTATATTACACACCACAATTACCGACCATTATACCACCTTCCTGGCACTTACTAAATTAAAAAACGTTCACATCCCTGACAAAACTATCACTAAACTAGATTATGATCAGGCCTTAAAAGATTTACAACAACAAAACTTATCTGAATTACTCCTCTGTAATGATCTCAACTTATTAACTACTCTTCTCATTAGTAAACTAATCGATAGCATAAAAAATAATACCACTATCCGAAGGGTACCTAATAATAAGCGTATAATAAAGCCGTGGATTACTACAGGTATTCTACGTTGCATAAGAAACCGTAATAATCTACAAAAAAAATCTAGACTTGACCCACACAATGATATGCTAAAAATAACCTATACTAGGTACAGGAATTATTGTAATTATTTGATCAAAAAATTGAAGTGAAAATATGAAAGAGATTTACTTACAAATTCGGTATCGAACAGTAAATTGCTCTGGAAAAATATTAAACATCTAACCTATTCTAATAATTGTAAAAATGATAACTCTGAATTACTAAACATAAGAATGTCAACTAATGACTCAATAAATTTTATAAACAATCATTTTGCTAATGTAGGTCAACAGTTAGCTCAAGAAGTCCAGCTTAATATAACTAATCCTAATAATAATCAACTAAAAAATTTACCATCCCAAATTAACACCTTCGTTCTTCTAGACACCGACCCTGATGAAGTTGATAAAACATTGATGAGTCTTAAGTCTGACAGTGCCCCCGGATGTGACAATATACCCACAAAATTTATAAAATTTGCTAGAACTGAAATTGTTCCCATTATAGCTCACCTGACTAATCTCTGTTTCCAAAAAGGTATTTTTCCTGATTTGCTAAAGCAATCCATTATCATCCCAGTACACAAGGGGGGGGATAGAGACGATGTCAATAACTACCGACCTATATCTGTTTTACCATGCATATCAAAAATTCTGGAAAAATTATTAAATCATAGATTAGTCCAATATTTAACCAAATTCAACATATTATCACATTCACAATTCGGTTTTAGACAAAAATTATCCACTGAGGATGCAGTTACTGGTTTGAGCTCTTTAATAACTAAGCATCTTGACTCTGGGAATAAATGCTTGACTGTATTCTTGGACCTCAAGAAAGCATTTGACACCGTCTCTGTCCCCGTCCTAGTGAAAAAGCTGGAGAAGGCTGGAATAAGGGAAACTGCTCTCAACTTATTAAAAGACTATCTATCGCAGAGAAAACAACAAGTTAAGGTAGGAGAGGTTACAAGTGATCAAGCGGCGGTATCATTCGGCGTTCCTCAGGGAAGCGTACTAGGCCCAACACTCTTCCTGGTGTACGTTAATGACCTCTGCAACATGAACATCAATGACGCAGAGGTCTTCTCTTATGCCGATGATACTGCGATAGTCTTCTTTGGTAACTCCTGGAAAGATGTGAAGCGAAAAGCTGAGGTAGGCTTGGCCCATGTAGCTAACTGGCTTATCAATAACTTGCTCACACTAAATACATCTAAAACGAACTACATATGTTTTAGTATAAGCAAAAACACACAACCTAGTGATAATTTGAACATAAAAGTTCATGTATGCGGTGATACTAATAATAGACAGTGTAATTGTTCGGTTATTAAACAGGTCACACAGACAAAATATTTAGGCGTGATACTCGACCAACGATTATCCTGGTATCCCCACCTTGATCAAGTAACGAACAGACTTAGGAGATTAAGCTGGATTTTCAAGACTCTCAGACATATCGCACCAAAACAAATAAATACGAACAGTAAACGAAACTCGTCTAGAAACATATTGAATGAGATTTACGTGGCTTTAGTCCAGTCTGTCTTGACATATTGCATCCCCGTTTGGGGTGGGGCTGCAAAAACCAATTTTATCAATGTAGAACGCGCCCAACGAGCGTTAATTAAGACCATGTATTTTAAAAAGTTAAGATATCCTACTGAAACCCTGTATCAGATAAGTGATTTGCTCTCAGTTCGTAAATTATACATTATTCAAATAATTCTAAAAATGCATAAAACCTTAAAATATGACTCAAGTAAAATAACCCAGAGAAGAAAAGATCTAATCGTTCAAATTCCCCATACTAAAACTGTATTTGCGGGGAGACAATACAACAAGCGATCAGCTTTCCTTTATAATAAAATTAACAGTAAAATTAACATATAGCCAAAAAAATACTACGAATGCAAAAAAACTTTAATAGATTGGATAAAATTACTAAATTATGACGACACGGAGGCACTTTTGGAACACATTAAGTATAATTTTGTGCTAATTGGGTAGTAATAAACACTCAACTTATCCACACATATACTCGTATCTATAAACACCATAAGCACAACACACACATACACTCACACATGCGCACGCACACACATATATACACACACACACACACACGATTAAGATTAGTAATACCTAGCTGTAAATACCTAGGTTAATTCATATTTTGTATTGCTTAGCTATGGAAGAGCGGGGCTCCCCAACACAGGCATTACTTGCTTCCAAACACAAATATTGTAAATCTAAATTTGTTAAAGCAATAAACCATTTTGTATTTGTATTTGTATTGTATTGTGTCAAGTGCGGGTTGGTAGATGTCACATGTCTTCGAATTGTTTGGTTCTAAGACATGCCGGGTTTCCTCCGGATATTTTCATTTACCGCTCTGAGAGAACACTCCTACTTATTTCATCAAACAAAGGCAGCCTCAAGATAAACAAGGCCTTTAAATAAATGATTAACGAACACAACTCAAACGCGGAGCTAATGATGAAATAATAAAACTTTACACCGAGTTCGGAACAAAAGAAAAACATCCAATGGAAAATTGGGAGTTTTTTGTTTGTTTGAAACAATCATGTTGCAGCGCGAGTTGATAACACTAGGGAAGCTCGTTACTGGAATTATTCAAGTAACTTTCATGATTTTAATGGTGTAACAGTGATTTTTTTGTCATCATACAAAACATGATAGTACGCCTGTAATTCCCGAAAGGTTAGGCAGAGGTATATCAAACAGTAACACCCACATTTTGCCAGTTATGTTTTAAGTCCCGTGTAATTCGGTGGCCAGGATACTTAATTGCCATCAACCGGGCACAAATTCAGACTCCATGGCGGCTATTAAGAAAATCCTGATAAAAAAACCCAACATCACTTTTAGTTTTATCATCAACTAGCTGACCCATGCAACTTCGTCTGCGTCACATAATATAGCTCATAACAAATCATGTCAACATAAATTGAGTTAAATCGTAACAAACAAAAACTCGTATCTTTCCTCTTTATAATATTAGTTTAGATTATATTAAAGTGTGAATTACTATAGGTATCTCTTACTGTTAAATGTACAGTAACACCTTGTACCTTGTAAACAGTAAATATTTTGAATTTGAATTTCTCCAGAGTCCCCGGAGGCCAGAATCCCCACTAACCTACCGCACCGGACCGAATGACTGCCGCACGCGTAATTATTTTGTCGCGCGGATATTTTTACATTGCGATATCTTCTAAGATATTTGTTTAAACTGTTTAGAGTAAAGGGCACAAATATTCTATATTAAATTTCTGTGCTAATAAACACATTTATTTAGATATAGATTAATACCATATGGGTTAAATAAGCTTCGCAAAATATCATTCATTTAACCTAACATTTTAATAGTAAAAAATGGTTACAGTGAGTCAATCTTAAAAGATAGACATATGCTATCGCGGACTTTTTTTTAGAACTTTTAAAGAGGAACAATTCCTTGATACATGATATTTGCGTAACTTAAACCGTTTTCGCAGCGCACGCAACGGAAGCTCTCAAAAAGGAATATCTTTTCCCGTTTTTGCAACATTTTTCATTTATGCTCCGCTCCTATTGGTCGTAGCGTGATGTTATATAGTCTAAAGCCTTCCTCGATAAATGGACTATCCAACACAAAAAGAGTTTTTCAATTCCAACCAGTAGTCCCAGAGTTTACCGCGTTCAAACAAACAAACAAACAAACAAACTCTTCAGCTTTATAATATTAGTATAGATTTGGTTTCAATGTAACTATATTTTTAAGAGCAGTTGGGTTCGAACCCAGGCAGGCGAATTACTTTTTTGTAATTTATTTCATCACGACGCTCTCAAAATGGTAAAGGAAAACATCGTGAGGAAGCCAAAAAATCGAAGACATGAGACATCTACCAACAAACACTGGGCCCGCGTGGAAAATTATAGTCCATCCCTCTCCTAGAGGGGAGGCCTGAGTCCCTGCCGTGGGGACATTTATGATATTTTTAAAGTGCAGTATTTTTATAGAATAAAGACTGCTTTCAGGGAAATTTTGTTTCATCATTTATTCTTCCCGGATAAATTATAGCACGTGGAGGAGGGCGGGGTTCTGAAGGACCGTCTTAATATATTATAACGGTGATGTTCAAGTAAAGCTGGTTCTCCCCCTAATTTGCATGACTTGGTTTTTTATTACTTTATAGCCATTTCCCTGACAACATACGAATAACATTTGGTTACCTTCGTTGTTTAATGGAGGTTTAAATGAACAGTCGTTTATAAACAATGGAACATAAAAAGGTGCCAGCAAAGCTGTACCCCAAAGAAAACCATAACAAATAGCTCCGATGATCCTCCCGAACGCTCCACAAAATCTATTCATCCCTTAAACGAATATAAATAAGTAAACAAACCTTACAGCCTTCACGAACATCAACACGAGCCACAAAACGTATATGCAATTAACGTTTTATTCTGCTTTTAACGATATCCCAAATTAATACCCGCCGCTTTATTCACGGCGAGATATTTTCGGAGGGAAAGTGCTGTCGTAGATAATTAATTTATATTACGTACCACCCCTATAAACAAAGCTGAATGGCCGACAGAATCCCAACTAAATGTACCGAACGCCCATTGATCCGGGCCGAGCCAGTTTTTCGGCGAGGGCTTGATTTTTATTCAGCTTTCGGACATCAGAATTGCGGATCAATGCGGACTATACGTTTTGTTTGAGTTAGTTCTTGTTTTCACTGATGCTTTTTTAAAAGGCTGTTTCCGGGTATCGGTGAATTTGTATAAATATTTGATGCGGCAACGGAGAAAGCTTTGAACAATGCAGTTCTCCTTTTGCTTTTTTTGTAGCATTACGTTTACAAAGACGAAACCGATGCGGACCAATCGCGTACTGGGTGCGAACACTGGACACTGGACTTTGACAGGTACTTCACTACATTGTATTGGAAACTCAGGAGTGTGTCCGTCACCTCAGTAATTCTGACTGAGCTTTATTGCAGGCATTATATAATAAAACTATTTAGTTCGCGAATTGCTGTGGGGCTGCCTGCACACTGTAGTAGCCAATCAATTAGCGCGTGCTAATCGAACTGTGAAAGTGTGCAATCATCAGAACTGAATAGCTAAACAGTAACGTTATTCGGACTTTGTGTTCATGAAATCGGTCACGCAAAATCATTCTATGAATATATCGATAATAGTTACTTTTGGTAAATGAAACATACATAAACAGTCGTTCAATAACGTCCCCAATGCTGGGATACGCTCTATGTGTGTAGGAGTGGGCCATAATCCCACTATGCAGGTCGGTGGGTGTCGCATGTCTTTGAATTTTCTCTAGCCGTTTTTACAGCTGTTAAACGTTTTCATGATTTTAAAACTAATCATGAAAATCGTAACTCAAATTAAAAGGGTCATAGCAAAAAGTAGCAAACATTGAGTAGACAAACATTTAAAACAAAATTAAAACTGAAAGCCAAATAGAAACGCTATGCATCCCGAGAAATGGCCATTCACCAATCCGAGAGGCGGAAAAAGCAGCTTCAAGCTCTTTTCCCTGAAAAAGTAAACAAAACTGAAAGCGATACCGAAGCCACATTAACGAAAAAACAGAAACTCTTTTGAAAAAAGATTAACATCAACTCCACAAGTGGAAAATCAACCAGCTCTCAAAATATTGACTATGGAATCGCGAGAGACGCACACAAATACGAATTCTGCAGCATCCGCCAAATTCATCTCGTGTCGGCTGGATGGCTTATTTTTCATGCAAATTGCTTTATGGGATCGTGCAATAGAAATGTTCAAAGTAATTAATATTTTGGAGAAAATTCTGCGTGGATACTATAGTATTTATTGAGATTTATACTTACACTTTTACTAATCATCCTCATCTTTCATAAAATGTCCTTTTTACGTCTCATTTCGCGCCTTGGCGACAACTATTTTTGTTGGCAGTCTTATAATCGATCTTATTCGATTCATTAACGTTGTTTTTACTGTTTTAAAATATTAAATCTTATAATTTTTCATTGTTTACTTTTCGTGTGACATAACGTCAGTTGTCAATATGTCATTTACTTTTTCTTTTAATTTGTGTCATAGTTTTTCTTAGTGGTTAGAACTATGAAGGTTACATTTGATTTATATAATTTAATTTATTTTTATTAATATATTAGCTCAAATAATGTAATTTATTGATAATTTCTATTTACTGTAACTTATCTCACGCTTATATAATTAATTAACACGCTCACAGAAATTCTTTGAGGAAGTTTTTGACTGAATAATACAGGCCGTTTTAAATACAGGCAACTCACAATTTTTGATTTCAAGAACTTAAATTCTGGAAAGAATTAAAAGAAAACGGAGAGATGGTTTTATAAAAAGGGATTTCTGAAGGATGCCCTCCAGTTGAGATCTGGTTTTTAAAGAAGAATGAACACGTCTACAAGTTATTATCTGAGTTAAGAAGAACCATCGCGAAGTACCTCCAAAGTATCCTCCGGGCCTCCCTAAAGGAGTCGCCCGTGATCCTCGCGACGCGAAGTACCTCCAACGTATTCTCCGGGCCTCCCTAAAGGACTTGCCCGTAATCTGCTGGCCAGCCTTCGAGATTTACCTACCCTGGAGCTGTTCTGTGCAAAGCGTGAGTTAGGAAGGTTCGTGTTTTTATAGATTTATTTGTATTTTTTACCTCTTACCTCTAAATTAAATTCAATTGTTAAATTACTTACCCTCTTTTACTTGTTAGGGGTAAGTAACACGACAATACGCAACGGGGTATTACTTTTGGTGACCTGATATTAATAACATTATTTAACATCGTTGTTATTGTCAAAAGTGACTATGGGATATTTAAATCAAAGTTCATTTTTGTTTGTTTTGATATCGTATTTGATGTCATACACTAGCTCTAAGATATATGTAATATTGATGAAAATAAGAGCATCAAACACCCTTATTTTTATCACAAGTGACTATGCAGTTTGGAAAATGTTAAACTACTTGTGTTTTATCTTTTAGTTTAAACTTTCTACTTTGTTACAACTTGAAAACATTTGAAATTGTTTACTGTACAATTTTTTTTTAATAACACGATGCCCCATACTAGAAATTTCTCCTGTATCGTAGATGAGTTTACAATCATTTAAACTCACATACACAAATACCCAAACCCGAAACAACTATCTGTAGGTCATACAAATATTTGTTCCGAGCGGGGATCGAACCCGCGACACTCAGCGCAGCAAACCAATCGCTCAGCCACTGCGCCAACCATGCCGTCAACTTTCATGCATATCTGCATAGTTTGAATGGCAGGTTTTGGGCTAAGAAAATAAAATCATTAACAAAATGTTATGCCAAACGGGAGGTCCTTTTTAGAACACTTTTTAAAAACTATTATTGTGCTTTAACTATCATGGTGAGGTTTAAACGAACTAGTTTGTTGACAAATAGTTGAGAATACATCATCATATCAACCACAAGATGTCCACTGCTGTGCATATACCTCCCGCACTTCAATTTAATCACTATGACTACTTGACAACGCCAATCATCTCTCAATTTCTGCTCACAGCTAATTGCTATGTATAACAGGACGTACTTTGTGGCTAGTTGAGTAGTTGCCCACCGTAATAATAATACCCTTTGAGCTGAGCTCGTTAGTAGGCTAGCAATTAATTGAATCAACAGGCAATTATCGGCCAGTAATAGCAGACACACCCGCCATGCATGAGCAATGTATTGCAAACAAGACGTGTTATGATATTATGTGGTAAAATATACATGGAGTAAGAAACATACATAACATATCATCACGCCTGTATACCCAGAAAGGTTAGGCAGAGGTGTACCTAATAGTACACCCACATTTCACCAGCTATGTTTAAGTCCCATGTAATAGGGGGCGAGCCTATTGCCATCAACCGGACACAAATACAGACTCTTACTGAGAAATTTCTGATGGAAAAATCCACTAGCACTTTACCTTTTTTTTTTTGAGTTGTGGGAAATCATCAAATAACCCCCTCCCGCTCGTGGGCAGAACAAAAGGGAGTGTCAGACTTCTACTGTCGAGGCCGCGGTATCTCTTGCGAACAACCCACAGCCCTGATGGGTTAACACTTTATCGGACCTAGGAATCGAACAACTGTTATTGTTCATTCTTCAACACTTTCTCACTTTCAGGATGTCCTTTAAACTCCGTTGACTGTACTTTAAAAGAGACAAGTCGGAGTTTAGTCTCATTTCTGCCTACATCATCCCGCTGTTACACACAGAGGTCTCTCCATGACTTTCAGCTGTTGCAGAGTTATTGTAGATTTTTGTTTTGTGCAGCTCATCCCACCATTTTCACATGGTCTGCGAGGTTCCTGACTCTGCCAGGGTTTTTCACGACAGCACAAATGTTTTTATGTTGTTTTTTTTTGTATATTTTATTTATGGAGACACACAGAAGTACAATATTAATTAATTCAAACATGTTTGCCTACTCCCTCAATTGGCATTGTGTTATTCTAACTAAAGGCATACAGTGGCAATATTTATTTCTGCTAATTTATGTTAAACATTAGTTGACTTAATGAGGTTCCTTTTGAGGCAAGTTTTACGTATGTACTTTAAAAAAGATGCCGGAAGTTTTCCAATGATTATTTTTTTGTGGTACAAAACAGATTTTTTGTCACTTTGAGTTTATACTTTCATTTATTTTGAAATATATCTTTCTCAACTTAAAATAAAAAGATGAAATGGTCCGTTGAACATAAAAGAAAATGTTTCAATGATGAATAATCTTAAGGGTTACATCAAAATAAAACATCAAAAGCTTAGAAAACGGATACACTATCTACATCACACAAAACACCGGTGTTTCGTCCCAACAAACATGCGATTTTTTTATTTAAACTCCACAATTTAACACAATTATTTGCTTAATTTTCTGCAACCCAGATCCTGTAACACCATTACGCGGGTAAATCAGGTTACACATTAATTTAGTCTCTAAAGTTTTATACATAAGCGCCATAATCGCTGGTATCAAGCTAAAATAATAACACAAGAAAGATAAATGGAATCTTTCATGCGTCGTTACAAGGGTCTGCCTCGGCAGGAACCTTTTACGTAAGAGGAAAATAAAAAGTGTACTTTAATGCTATGTAAATAAAGTTATGATTCTAATTTGTGAGTGGTCAGGTGTGACCGTCGAAGGCACACAATCATTTGGGTCACAATGGCGTAGCGATGTTATTCATCTTCCTCTCTCGCTTTGTGTGACCATCACAAGACGTGATGAAAATTCCCTGTATTAATTTTAAGTTCAAAAGGGGACCATATTTTAGGGAGACGATGAATGGAGGAAAAACAGTTTAATTTGACACAGAAATTTAGGTTAATATCTTGTCAAAATGATCAGATATTTCGTTATTTGATAATTATTATAATGTTTGAATATACAATTTTCTTACTAAATCGTTTGGTAAACTGGCAAATACCACTTCAATCATGAGTTGATGTTGGATAGGATGTACGAACAACTTTTCCGCGACTTTTATTATATTTAGTTATATAGTAGTGTTTCATAGCATCGGCGAATCTGCTTTTCATATTTTTATAGAAATTGCAATCATTTCGTTTGATTTCATAAAATTGGTATGTATCTTGTTAATTTTACAGTTAGAATACGCTCTTTATCCGACTGCAGCGAAGCCTAAAATGTGGGATGTGTTGACTTGAACGTATGAATGTTTGGCAGTTTCTTTATTTCTCCCTAACTCTTAATAAGATGGACTAATTAGCCCTTCGAAGGCCTGAAGTCCTGAAGTCAAAGACCCTAAGTCGGTGGCGGCTAAGTCTTTGAAATCAACACTCAAACCTTACATACCTCCAGACTCCATAAAACTGTTTGTAATTTAGAAGAACTCAGAGAACAGACAGACACGAGAGACTGTGTTTAATATTATTTACATGATAGATCACTGAAGTTCCTGCGGTAATGCGTCATGCGTAAAACTCATAATAAGACACATTACATCATAATTTTACGAATCTTTATGTACATAAACATCACACGGTATCTGCCTGTGATGTCTGTGTACTTTATTATATTTTTAACATTGTTTACTTTCACTGTGATAGTCCAAGTGTGATTTATTTATTGAATTAATGTAGTATTTGTAGCATTAACATAACAGCTGAACAAATACCATATAATTAATACATGTAAACGTTACTTTGTGTGATTTTTGATTATTTTTTGTACTCCGTCACGATGATTGGCGGTTTGTCAATGTTGACAAAACTATAATTAACAGTCAGTATTTGTTTTTATTAATATTCGACTCTGTCTATTTATTGACCTAGTAAAGATTTTTACGACTGATAAAAGAAAGTCTTATGTCACGATTTATCAAGTTCTTCAAAAAGTCGTGGGTTTTGTGAGAGCTGATAATGTTGAAGTAGATTTTTCCAGGGTTATCTCGCCTTAGCGTTTAATTGATGCGCCAAAATAAAGTTTAGGTGGGAAGCTGGGCCGGATTGCTTGAGCTACAATAAATCTAGTCGATAAGGACCACAGAAGAGAGATAAAAATATAAATCCTACGGCTGATTTATTTGTGAGATTTTTCAAAGATTTTCGGATTTTAATGATTAATCGACAGAAAATCGTTTTTTTTAGACATTTTAGATTTTTAAGGAAACAATGAGCATACCGTGTTTGTTGTTATGAGACGTATCATACTTATTTCATTTTCATTCAATCATAAGTTATATATAACTTAGGATTAGGCAGATAGGAATCCACTTCGGAATAGTTGGCGGTTTTCCTTGATGAATTTGTGAGAAGACGAATACCATTGAGAGACATGGAAGAAGGAGGCCTTTCAGGAGTGGGACAACAATTGTGGTCCCAAAATTTTACGAGTTTGACTGTTTCAGTAGCGTCGATCAACTCTTGGGGTGTGCAAACAACAGGACAGGTAGGGCACGAAATCAAGTGTACCATCGTTTATGGGATATTTACATCTAATCTGAACGGGTGTTCCTTGTCAAAACAAGGCCACCCGTGTCCAGAGTCTATTTAAAAACTTCCAGGTTAGCCATGACACACAAAATGTTACGGTAGTCTTTATGATAAAAATATGTACCTAATTGTTTATAAGCTAGTGCGGCGGTAATGATTTTGGCTCTTTCACTTATAGCTTACCACCGCTCTGCAAACTTCTGGTGGCGCTATGCTTGCTTGTGGATACAACATCTGTACCGGGATTGGTTTGAGGCAATCAGTGATGATCATTTTCACGTTTCATTCGGAAATGTCTCTACTAAGTTTTTAAGTAATGTATTACCAATTAATAACATAATATACAACTACAACAAGAAACGCAAGTAACAACCACTCGCACTAGCATAGTAACAAGGATTAAATCTAGCGCTGGCAGACACAACGCAGTCTGCTTAATTAAACGACGCCATTACGATGTCACAAGCGTTTGATTCATAATCCTCTGGCTCTAGAAGATATTAGCAGAATTGAAGCAAACTGTACCTACAGTCTGCACATACTTTTAAATAGTGACTGGTAATAAGTGATCGATTTTAAAAACATAATTGTTTAAGAGTACCCTTTACTGTACTGTTGGCCATATTCTGAAAACACGAAAATATAAAAAACAATATAATTTTTCGATATCATCATCATCAACAGCCTATTAATGTTCCCACTGCTGGGACACAGGCCTCCACTCTTTGAGAGGGAATGGGCTATGATCTACCACGCGGGCCCAGTGCGGATTGGTAGATGTCACAAGTCTTCGATTTTTTGGTTCTAGGGTGAATGATAACCGATGACCTGGTGAAGGTTGCGCGGATCTGTTGGATGCGAGACGTACGGAACCGGTCAATATGGCAGCACTTGGGGGAAGCCCATGTCCAGCAGTGGACGTCTTTCGGCTGAAATGATTAAGATGATGATGATAGGTGGATAAAATGTACAGCTGTTTTTTCACTAGCATTAGTCAAGGTGCGTTCTTCAGCTCTAATAATCAACTTTCCCTATGAAAACTATTATTAAATTCGTGAAAAAAACCACTGTGCACTAGGCAGACCATTTTGATGAATTGTAGCTGTAGGAAAAGCTACTTTTTTTTCATGAATCAAAAAAGTTTTTTCATTGGATAACTTTTTCGATATGTAGAGCATCCCTCCCCCCCCCCCTTCTTTCATCTCTTCCCTCGTCCCTTGACTGTTGCAGTTGACTAAACTGCTATCTAATACTAATTGCTCATCGATAGAAAAAATATGAGTGTAGTATAAACTAAAAGATATCTAAGAGAAAAAAAAACTCTGTTTCCTCACTTTCAGAGTGAGGTGGAACAGCAATCTGTTACGACCGGAGACAAATCAAGCTCACTGCAAGCTGGATTAACTGTTTTTTGAAGTAGGGGAGTATGCATTTTCCAAACTGCAAGCTGCTGCTGAAAAATGCTAAATGGATAAAACAAATAACTCTCCTCGAAGCAACTTTAGTACTTACAGACATGAGTATGCTCCTAGATTTATCTATTTTCATGTCAAAGCTAACTTATCTGCTAGTCGGTTTTACGACACCCACGGGATGAGGTGAGGGGCTGCAGCAATCCCTGAGGTTTGCGAGGGCTGGAGAGTTCAATGACGTAAACATATACTATAACATCACGCCTGTTTTCCCGAAGGGTTAGGTAAAAATATATCTAAGAATATACTCACTTTCACTAGTTTTTTTTCAGTCGCATGTAATATATGGTGAGTTTATTGCCATCAAGCGGCTATGGATTCCACGTCTGTGCTCCTGCTAAAAATATACTAAATAAAACCAATGAAACTTTGCCTGGGACTTGAACCTCATCTTCTTGTTCCAACTAGACCAATGAAGCAGTTCGCCGGAAATCCCGTAATATGGAATATTCAATACAAAGCCTAAACTCGTGTCATATATTTTATGCGCCCATGGGCCATGACATGGCTTCACAATCACATACCGTCCAGAAATACCCCTCAGGCATTATGGTTACCTCACGATGGTTTCCTTCACCCAAGCAAGTGATATAAGTACGCAGATAATACGCATATGAATCCGAGAAGCCAGCTATTGAAAATTCTATATTATTTAGTTTTCTTACTTTGTAACTGTAAGTTCTGATCACATAAAACCGTTATTACTAAACATTTACCTTCTACAAACTATGTGGTTTAACTGGGTTAATTAAAGTCAAGTTTGTTGAACAATTTCCAGCGAACCCCAATACTAATAGGCTTTACATCTCCAGAAGATAATAAAGTAACAATATTGGTTTAACAAAGCTATATCTAACTATTCACTTTCTATTAATTAATAGAAAATGATGTAATGTTCACTAATAAAATTAATCTTCGGTTTTGAACAAAATTCCGAGATTGCTGAAACCTCTCGACGTCACAGAAATATTAATACGACACTGATCTCAATGTTCTCTAATTAAGGACACAAAGTAAACGAATTAATTCTTAACGAACTTCGGGAGAAATAACATTTTATATTAATTTCTTTAGTGTATAGAATTGCTCTTTGAACTATGTTTTTAGCAGATTTTTGTGCGAAATGACAATATTTATCTTCTCCGTACTAATTATAGTGATGTAATGAAAGCGTATATTCAAGTAATGAGACTTTTTTAAGAAATGAGAGAACATGTAGAATTTCTGAGAAAATTTATCTACTTTTTGTAAGAGTCCTAAGTAAATTAATTCCACGTGCTTGGCTTTTTCCACGTGTTGGCAATCTTTCACCAAAACTTGAAAACCACATTCTTAGTGCTTTTGAAATGAGTCCACAAACTTCTGAGCAAGTAATCCAAACTAAAAATAAATATTTGTGCCTTTGACCCAAATTTTACACCCAAAGAATAAAGTTTGAGTACGAAACAAACTTGTAAGTACAACATTAGGACAAACCGAAAGTATACAGCGGTAGACGAAGTTAGCAGAAGCTTTTATTTTACTTAGCTTTTGTGTGACTTTTTGAGGGAAAGGTAAAAATATAACAATGACTAAAAACACAAGTTCAGTCTTCTTAAAGTAGTATACTTGACTAGAGTGACTATAAATAAATCTCACTTGTCGTTGGCGGGAACCGTTTCCTCTCCTATTACATTTAACTTCTGAAATTAATTCCTAAGCCGGAGTGTGCTGTAGGAAAAAGTTTATGCCTTATGTTTTATCCTTTAGTAGTGTTCGTTTATACTATTTTATTTAACGGTGCAGTGCTCTTTATTATTGTAAATTGAATTTAATAGGTACTAACATTAGGCTAAGTTATTTTATTGTTACCAACAAAATATGGATGTAATTCTGAATTAAAATATTTGAATTTGAATTTAATAAACCTATACTGCCATACTGCAGGGCAAGGGTATCCCCAAGTGCTTCCAGAAACTCTTATTTTCTTTCTCCTCGAAACAGGTCAGGTCATTTCGTTACATTTTCTAGTCACCTTCGACTGACGCCATCCATTTTCATGCACCCATTATGAGAAGACTTTAAAAAAGATATTTAACAGACCATAAAGCAAAAACCATTTAATTTGATCTTAAACAAACGTAAAACCAATCTCCAAACTCTCACGTTCAATATTGAAATATTAACATCGAATAAAATCGTTGATTTCCATAATAGGTAGCGAGACCGTCGATAATGTCCTAATTGCCGCCTCGGACACAATGGTGGTGAATAATACCCGCTCATTAGTCCAGCCATCGGAAAAATGCTATAGAATAGAACACTTGATTCATAAAATGAGGTTTAAGAGGCAGTTCATTTTATATCACCAAGGAATGTTTTTAGACTGCGGTTATATAAATGACTAGCTGACCCACGCAACTTCGTCTGCATCACATAATATAGCTTATAACCTTTCTCTATAAATCTACTATCCAACTTATTAAATTGAGCTATATCGTACTCGTAACAAACAAAAAATCTTACCGTTCCTCTATAAAATACCTATTAGTTTAGATTGACTTCGATTATATTATGAAAGTAACAATTACTATAGGTATATCTTACTGTTTAATATACAGTAACACCTTGTACTTGTAAACATTATGGTGCAGTAAATATTTTGAATTTGAATTTCTCCGGAGCCCCCAGAGGCCAGAATCCCCACGTACCTACCGCACCGGACCGAATGACTGCCACGCGCTTAATTATTTTGTCGCCCGTGCATTTTTATATTGCGATATCTTCCAAGATATTTGTTTAAACTGTATGGAGTAAAAGGCACAAATATTCTATATTAAATTTCCGTGCTAGCAAACACATTTATTTAGATATAGATTAATACCATATGGGTTAAATAAGCTTCGCAAAATATAATTCTTTTTGACCTAACATTTGAATATAAAAAAATGGTTACAGTGAGTCAATCGTAAAAGATAAACATATGCTGTCGCGGACTTTTTTTTAGAACTTTTAAAGAGAAACAATTCCTTCATACATGATATTTACGTAACTTAAACCGTTTTCGCAGCGCACGCAACGGAAGCTCTCAAAAGCGAATATCTTTTCCCGTTTTTGCAACATTTTTCATTTATGCTCCGCTCCTATTGATCGTGGCGTGATGTTATATAGCCTAAAGCATTTCTCGATAAATGGACTATCCAACATTAAAAGAATTTTTCAATTCCAACCAGTAGTCCCTGAGTTTACCGCGTTCAAACAAACAAACAAACAAACAAACAAACAAACAAACAAACAAACAAACAAACTCTTCAGCTTTATAATATTAGTATAGAAGTATAGATAAAGATAAGGATTTAAGTGACTGGTAGATTAGAAATCCTTTCTTATAAAAAAAAAATTTGCCCACACTATGAATTTCTCCTATCGTGAGTACGTTTACATACATTTAAACTCACATACACCGACACCCAGACCCGGAACAACTATCTGTCAGCCATACAAATATTTGCTACGTGCGGGGATCAAACCTGCGACACGCAGCGCAACAGTTAATTTTATTGCTTAACCACATTTTTATGAAAAAAATGGGGCCGGTTTTTGAAAATAAAATAATCATTAATTTAATTCAGATTTATTAGTGATGTATAATTTAACGTAGTTCATCATCATCATCAAATAAACAAAACCAGAATTGGCTCAGTCTCAGTCAGTTGTTACACACAAGCCTTTCAACAGTAATGCTACACGTCGTCTTGTTCTATACCTGCCGCATGCAGACAGCCCCTAACTTATGCTGTCTAAAGTATGAACACAGTTAACCGAAAACCAGCTTATGCTGTTACGTTTGTCATCTCTTAAGCCTTTACATACGCCATACATATCCCAATACAGTCCCCCGTACGAGTGTGTTGCTGCAGGGTTGTTCGATAGAGATACCGCGGCCTCGGCACAAACGGCTAAGAAGGAACATGGGTGGTTTTTAGTCAGTAGAAGTCTGACACTCCCTACCGCTCTGCCCAGAGCAGGATGAGTCATTTTATGATTTCTCACCCTCCGAAAAAAACAGGGGACTGTATGTTCAAGCCGCAATCACTTCTTCGTTAGCAATGTATCTTTAACTCACCAATTTTCTTTAGAACAATATGAAACTGAGCTTCAGTATAAGGAAGGCTCTTTAAAACATAACGGTACACAAACTAAAATACCTCAAAACCTAACATTTACCTACCACCTACATCCAACCAACTACAGACAAACAAAGTAATTTCAATTAGTGGCGAAGTTCGTAACGCTGTGAACTCGAACCTGCTTAACGATCGAGTCATAAAATTAAAGTTTTAACTGGAGCTGATTCAGAGGAGCAGTCAACTGAGACACGATGTAATTGCAACTAGCTGTGGGCGCATACCACAGTGTAGCGTTACTTAGTAACTTTACTGCGTGTCGTCACTGAAATATTATAGTTATAAGGTACTTGGTGAGTATGTAGGTCTAGTTGCAAATTGCTTGGTGAAACTTTTTGTATGTTTTAAAACAGATTTTCTTTTGCTTTCAATAATAGCATGCAATTACAGCAAATGGTACTTCCATTCTAATTTATGGTAAAGTGCTTATTTTTTTACTCTGTCTACTTTTAGGCAACAGCGTCGACACCGCTGGGACAGTCTTTCTCGCTAAAAGATAGAGTGGGCAATAATCCACCATGTCCAGAGCGGGTTGATGGACAATCAACATAAGACACTCATTATTAGAGTAGTGAAAAATTACTGTTACAGTGTTTAATTGTCAACTGATCTTATAAACCCATTGTAGAGACTAAACGTTTTATTAAAATCTCACAATGTTAACCGTTTCCATGGTAACGAGTTTATCATTGAAGCAGCTTCAGTGATGGAGTTGTAAGTATTTTATTGAACTTATCTTATATTCTGGCTCTCGTTATATAATAAAATATGAGTACAATAGGGTTTTTGTCCTAATTTATATTGGAAATGAGAAATTTCACTTGGTAACAGCGAAAGAGGTCGAGGAAAGTTGAGTTTTGAAATCAACTGTTTACAAAGCTAACACATACTTCATTAGGACATACTTGGAATTTGTTCTAAATCTCCAAACAGGTAGGCAATCCTGGGACTGGGTTGGAATTTCGGTTGTTAATTACTGTAAACCCCTGGCTTACCAGAGTTACACAAGAACTGTGAGTATTAAATTCTTACCATACCTAATTAATAATTTACTTAAATATTTTTTAATGGAAGATTATCTAAGTAACTTAAATTCTCTACTGGTGAATGTTACTAGGAATATTATTTTGACTACTCATTGCACAACAAGTTTCAAAAACGCCTACTTTCAGTTTGAAGTAATTTTAACATCCAAACCTTAAAATATTCTCACCTACGTAGTTCCTGAAAATACCTTAGCTCACCAAAAAAAGGACATTGTCCTCTCCCACGCTACGCCAATACAAGCTTTTGTCCAATTCGACATCCAGTTTTACTTAGCCTCATTTTTAAGGTCTACCAGTCCTTCTTGATATTCTTTTTGGATATTCACTGTGTCTATCTTAGAGGCGTCTTTGTGCGGCGAACAATGCAGTGCTCCGGCTGTTCGCCAGTTCGGTAATCCCCCAAAGTCACGCCCTAATGAAAACGGCGCGTCCCGTCAGCAGACGCAATCTGCGTATTATGTGAGTGACGCTAATGAACCTCAACTTTTGCTGCACTAGTGTGTAAAGAATTCCTTGTTACTACACCGGACTTGATTTGAAGAAAGGATTTGTTTTGTTTTTGTCTGGCAGTTTTGTTTATGTATAATTTGCAAAACTGTAACTTTTTTTTGCAATTGGCTAGCCTTTTAAGACAGCATTATCCTGCTCGCTCCCTATGACATGGGTGTAAACATAATTAGCAAAATGTAACAATGTGATGTAAATTATAGGAGCCCGTTTTTCAATTTTATCGTTGTTTGACATCCATGAAGATTTTTCATCCACTAAGGCTTCTCTACGGTTCACTTTGATAGGCAGATAATTACGTCTCAGACAAGATTTTTTTTAACAAAGCACAAAAATGTACCGATAATAAGGAATTAAAAAAATAATAATACAAAAGCATTTTCCCTTCGCCGTACCTTCGTAAAGAGCAAACATTCCTGCACAAAACGAATTCCGAACCCATTTTGTTATCTAAGTGAAACTCTTAAAAGAATGTTTCTTTATTTATCCCTAACTGGCCCCCGCATCCCAGAGATAATGAGTTACAAGAGTAACCAGGTGAAAAAGGTCAGATCTTCATTATGGGGTACTAGCTATTTACTTTTTGTAACCCTGTATGTGGCGCTTGAGCACAAAATATAATAAACTAGCGGAAGAATAGTAATAGACATTTTTCGATCGAGAATCGGAAAGAGGTTAACCCGTACTTTATTAAATTCTAGTTTAATATTACCAATTTTCGCCGTAAACAGGTAGGGAGGCGAACTCTTGAACTATTACGGAAATTGGTGACTAGCAGCGGACATCGAACAAGGACAGGTACTTCCAGTATTTGTTGGGATACGTCTGAGTCCGGAGCGACGTACCTACGGAATTTGTCTGTTTGGTCGAACCTTTGCTTGTAAAAGCTATAATAGTTCTTTGTCGATCGAGAATCGACGAGAGGTTAGCCCGTATTTCATAAAATTCAATCAAACCTATGTTTTCCCGCTAATAATACTTAGTTGGTAAACTCTACGAAATTCTCCCGCTACGTTTGTAACAAACAAAGTGTATTATTATTCTACATCGTATAAATACTCGCAGTCAATTAATTCACATTTCGTGCATAGCCCCCATTTCGGTCGTCGCTCATTTATATTTGGTGCAATCAAAACTGCAAGGGTACTCAATTGTGCAGGGTGATTCCGGTGCCACTAAAATATGCCGTTCTGTGTCCGGTGTCGGTCGTCCGGTTCCGCGACTAATCGCACCGATCTGGCCCGAGTCGCATGCTTGCCACTGATTACTGGCCCGTGATTTGAATACTGTGGTCGAGGGTTGGAAGTTAAGGATCTACATGGTATCAAGTTTTTGTTTACTGTGTAACGAAAATATTTATTTATGTTTGTGGGTCGTTTGGATTATTAAGTGTTAGACGTAACTACTGCTACCGTAAGCGAAAGGGGCGAATCTGAGAAGCGAAATAAAAGAAAACTACCTTACGAGACAAAAAACCCGTTAGGTTTACTTTTCTTTATTTGTTTTCCTCAATTTCGCCTTTTTTGCTTACATAGGCAATACGCAGTGAAAACAAGTGGGTTTGTTTATCATTAATTAAACGAAATGAAACGATTTTTCTCAAATAATTTTAAGTTCTGTGGAAAAATTTCTCCTCACACATACATAAGACCTTTTCACAAAGTAAACTATAAATGAGAGTATTAAAATGACTTCATGTAGCAACAAAATCTGGGATATTTACGTAGTTCAATCATATTTCGAAGTAAGTGCGACAGTAACACATGAACTAATGTCAGTAATTAGGCCCCCATAACGGCAGGTTTCCATCGCGTCAGATAACGAGCGATTTTCCTCAATTAATGCCTATTGCTGTCACAACATTACGAGTCGACTGCGTAAACGGCTTATTACGTTCAATAGTACACCGTTTACGGGTGACGGCCACTATGTGGCGTGTTCAATGGGACCAATGAGAGGTTTGTGGGCGAGCTTTTGTTTTCAAGCTTAGCTTATTGAACATAATAATTAGTCCTAGTAAAGGCTGCGGAAAGTTGATAGATGAGAAGAACACATCAGGAGAGCATGGCATATTTTAGCTTTAAATAATTGCTTGAGATGAAGATAATTAATAATAATTCATTGACAGTTTATGTTTAATATAAGTTATTAGCCTCATGTAATTAATTCATCTCTGAACCTTTCTTTCGCTGAAAAATTACTAGATATTATTATGAAGAACATCTCCCATCATCTATCATTTATTCATGTGCGTGTGAACTGAGGGACCAAAAAGGAATACGCGAAATGAAAATCCTAAGATTTAGTAGAAGACTTAAAACAAATGTAGAACAAATCCGGGGAATTTGTAATCAAATATATTAAAAACTACGACCCATAAAGTGTGGTCCCTCAGTTCTCACAGACGGTTAGCCAGATCTCGGAAAGTATCTTAAAAAAGAAGGTTTTGTGAATACAGACATTTAGTAAAGAATTTGGAAAGATATTCACAAAATAACAGACCACAAAGCATTAAAGATAAAAAAAATATAACGACTGAACTGTGGTCCCTCAGTCCACACAACAAAGATAAATATTTTAGTGAATATTACTGAATTAAACTAATAAAACCGTTCTTTTTCTACATAAAGTTTTAGAAGAAGTCTTAAAACATATCGTAAAAAAAAATGAAGCCTAAATATCGAAGCATTTTGAAGATAGCGATGATTATTACTGGTCCCTCAATCCTCCACTCCACTGACATATGTGCATGTGCTAGCTGCTGGGCTATAGGAATATCAGAAAGTCTAGTGTACTTAACTTTCAGTAGAAAGTTTCTTCTAAATAATAGGTATCTAAAATTGTGCATTTCTTACCTCTTAGCTGAGATAATATTATTTCTTTAATTCTATGAAAGTAAACAGAGCAGTGTGACCACACAATAAAACAAAATGTAGACAGTCCTTTTATACTTTATTTAATATAATTTTCATTTTTTAGACAAAACGAAAACAAGGTTGTACGGTTCCCGTCGGGGTTGCGGGTTGTTCGAAAGAGATACCGCGGCCTCGACATGAAGGGCTAAGAAGGAACATGGGTGGTTTTTAGTCAGTAGAAGTCTGACACTGCCTACCCCTCGATGATGATTGTATAGGAAATGGGTGTCAAGAAAACAGCAGCAATTTGAATTTAAATACGATGAACATTGACTCGTTTATTATTCAAATATAAAATTACCCACAAGAAAGGTAACTGCCTCCTAGCACAGTTTCGATAGAAGTGAGAGAGCGACTAAAGGCAACCGTCTTTTTTATAACAGACGTTTGGTGACAGTGTTGCCAGTATAAAGAAAACCAAAGATTAATTTTTGTATAATAAAATCGACTAAATATCAACAGATTGATGCTTTCCCAAGCCGCAAAAAAAAAACTTACGTATACTTACAATAATTTTGAAATAATGATCATCACAGCAGCAAAAGAAGCTCGTTCAGAAAACAGTGATATCGGTAGGCAGTATAAAGAAAGATTATGAAGGCCTAGTTTTTTTTATAGCATTTCATTTTCCCACTCAGGCGTAACAGGGAGGTACTGTTAGCAGTCCATTCGGCCTCCACCGATTATTTGAAGATGTCACCCTTTTTGCGTCTACCCGCATTATACAGGATGTAAACGAACCCTTCACGCATACGACAACCAAGCATTCTGTACATCAAACCAAGTACCCCTACGCAAAATTTTTTGCCGGGAAATGACTTTTTTTTTTGGGGTCAAAAATCACATTTTACGGTAAAACTCAAAGTAGCACTCATAAAACATTGTGTTAGTTAATGCTTTGAATAGTAAACGGGTCATGGAGATAATTTAAGTAAAGTTAAAACCTGAAATACTAGTATTTACAAAAACAGCTGTGAAAAATTTGGAACTTTGACCCCCAACATCTCCGTAACTAGGAGGTTCCCAGGTATGGTCTAGAACAAAAAATGATCGCAGTGGTGTGGAGAACAAATGCCCTTCGTTTGCGTTAAGGGTACTTTTACACCCTATATAATGACAAAGTCTTAAAAAAGAGATAATTACAATCCTGGAGCATACGCGTGTTCTCCAACCCCCTGCTAGTGTCAGTTAGGCAGTTAGTCACAAATAGACATACACCATATCATCGCACACATTCACAGATACCCACACTGCACAAACAGAGAGAGAGAGAGAAATAGAGAGAGAGAGAGAGAATACGGAGAGTGTCAGACTTCTACTGACTAAAAACCACTCATGTTCCTTCTTAGCGCTTTGTGCCGAAGCCGCGGTATCTCTTTCGAACAACCCGCAGCCCCGACGGGAACCGTACATCCTTTTTTTTTTTATGGTGGGTGGAAAATCATCAAATAACCCCTCCCGCTCTTGGGCAGAGCGGAAGGGAGTGTCAGACTTCTACTGACTAAAAACCACCCATGTTCCTTCTTAGCCCTTCATGTCGAGGCCGCGGTATCTCTTTCGAACAACCCGCAACCCCGACGGGAACCGTACAACCTTGTTTTCGTTTTGTCTAAAAAATAAAAATTATATTAAATAAAGTATAAAAGGACTGTCTACATTTTGTTTTATTGTGTGGTCACACTGCTCTGTTTACTTTCATAGAATTAAAGAAATAATATTATCTCAGCTAAGAGGTAAGAAATGCACAATTTTAGATACCTATTATTTAGAAGAAACTTTCTACTGAAAGTTAAGTACACTAGACTTTCTGATATTCCTATAGCCCAGCAGCTAGCACATGCACATATGTCAGTGGAGTGGAGGATTGAGGGACCAGTAATAATCATCGCTATCTTCAAAATGCTTCGATATTTAGGCTTCATTTTTTTTTACGATATGTTTTAAGACTTCTTCTAAAACTTTATGTAGAAAAAGAACGGTTTTATTTAGTTTAATTCAGTAATATTCACTAAAATATTTATCTTTGTTGTGTGGACTGAGGGACCACAGTTCAGTCGTTATATTTTTTTTATCTTTAATGCTTTGTGGTCTGTTATTTTGTGAATATCTTTCCAAATTCTTTACTAAATGTCTGTATTCACAAAACCTTCTTTTTTAAGATACTTTCCGAGATCTGGCTAACCGTCTGTGAGAACTGAGGGACCACACTTTATGGGTCGTAGTTTTTAATATATTTGATTACAAATTCCCCGGATTTGTTCTACATTTGTTTTAAGTCTTCTACTAAATCTTAGGATTTTCATTTCGCGTATTCCTTTTTGGTCCCTCAGTTCACACGCACATCATTTATTCCTGTTATCATACTAATGTTCCTGACAGCTCAATGAAAAAATTAGACAAAGTATGTCATAACCACCTCACAGATCACACACTGGCCCTCTGCCATCCGCCATCCGCCATCCCGTCAACATCCCATTTCTTTCGTCAGATTTCAATTAAGATTGCGTCCTTCCATTACAGATACAATAAAAATGGAATGATAACCCTATTATGAAATTCCCGCTCTCTATATACAGTGGACTTATTTATTTATATCATATAGAAACGGGGACAAAATTGTAATCCCGGAGGATCGTGTGAATGGGTATTAGTCTGAGCAGCTACTATGACCAACCCAATGTATTTGTGTCGTGTTTTCTGGATCAAAATGGATTTCGGATGTGATGTGGTTATTTTCGCTGTATTTATTTATTTTGATTGGTATTGAAAGAAGATTAGGTTGGTGTTACTGTGAGATTGGTTGAACATGTGCGTGACGAATTGGAAATTAATTTTTTTTAATAAATATGTTAAATGTTTTGTTTTTGGGCTATGTATGATTTAGAATTTTAGACTATATTTCCAAAATGGGTGTGGGTCATAATTATTAATAGGCGTGACGAAAGATTTTGAAATCCTCTTCCATAATGTGGGTACACATTTACTATTTACGAAAAAACTTTTATTTCAGTAATAAACTTAAGTTTAACGAAGTTTAAAGCCATTTTTCTAATATTTTTTCAATAGTGCGCGAAAACAGCTCGCAGGTGTCATGTCGTCGGTCTGACGTCACACCTAGGTAAACATGTCATTGTGTCTAAGCGTAGCGACGAAAGTAAACAAAACATTAAATTAATTAGTGTGATAAAAATTAATTCCAAAGTTTATAAGTGGTGTTCAGTACCGCAGTGTAAAAACACATCACTAACAACACCCAACAAAGTGTT
This sequence comes from Diarsia brunnea, assembly GCA_949774965.1. Classification (NCBI taxonomy): domain Eukaryota; kingdom Metazoa; phylum Arthropoda; class Insecta; order Lepidoptera; family Noctuidae; genus Diarsia; species Diarsia brunnea. Next base: position 558,038 of record OX459005.1, on the reverse strand, counting down.
TGTATATGTTCCAAACAAGAAAATAATTAATTAGAACAAATACATACACATTGACTTGGTGATTTATCAGATTTTAGGTGTTTAATATGAGGAAAAATACTACTAGTACTAGTAGGTGCTTTTTAGTTACAGAAATTTACTCGTATTATCGGGTATTGACATATAAACGTAAATGACAACAATTAGATTTTCGTTTTTCCTTTTTTTTTTTTGTGGCAATTGTTTTCTTTTTGTATTATTATTGATTTTAAGCGGAATGTATTATTGTTATGAATTAGTCTGTTATTGTTATATAAAAAAATATTATTGGTTTTGTGTTATCTTGTTTAGACATGTTAATGATTGTAATGTTTTAATAGCACTTACTGTTTTATTTCAAATTTTAATTTTACAAATTTCTACACAATGTATATTGTTCCGAAATAAATGACTTATGACTTATGACTTATGACTTATGACTTATGACTTATTAACATGGTAGTAACTTTATAATAGCTTAGCTTGGGACTAGATGGCGTTGTGTGATAGTTGTGGAATATTATTATTATTATTATTATAATAACAACTTCCAAGCTGCAACCTCAAAAATAAACAATGACAAGTTTATTGTAAAAGAAAGTAAAATAAACTCGCGTGAGTTCAAATTCAAAACGAGTTTGATTATTATAAAGGGTAAAGATAAATACCAAATTTACTTACAAGGAAGTTTTCACGTTCCTATACTCAGACGAGCAAAATTCTTTAGTTGTTGCGAAGAAATCGCCCAACATTAATACATCAATCCTGGGCAAATTTGAGCTATTTGCCTTAACAAAGCTTGGTTCCATTGTTACAGTAGAGTGGAGTCGATAAATCACACGTAAAAGAATAAAAAAACAATCCAAATGCGTAATCAGTAGTATTCACAACAACAAAACACAGTGAATGACAGATTGACAGCGGTGTTTACCTAGGCGTGACGTCATGCGCTGTGATTGGTGTATCACTCAAAATGACCGCTTGCAGTATTTTAATGTTTTATTTGATTGAAAATCTTAATAATCTTTTATTTTTTAATAAAACTAAACCAGTTTTTGAATTTTTTTTAATATGAATTTTCCCCTAAAATCATTAAATCGTCGATTTTTTGATACTGTCGTCATGCCTATTGACTTACTTCAATTACCTTGCTTGTTCGTATTCTTGGATATCTAAGTCTTGCAACGAGTAAGTAAGTAAGTAACTTCAACTTTGTAATTTACTGATTATTTTAAGTAAAGTTAAAGTGTAATTGAAAAAATGTTTTTGATTTGCAGTTATCAAGCTGTAGGGTATGTATAAGAGCGTAAATTAGTTGAAGGCAAATAAAAATTAAATGATTAAGCTCAGGTAGATGCCTCGCTTGCTTCTGAACTCCCAAAGCCATAGAATCGGTCGATACAAGAAATATTGCGCCGGAAACAAAAGGAGGCATTTCCCATTTCAAACAGGCATTCATCCTGATTAACAATTCCTCACAGAATTCCCATGGCGATGTGCGAAGCCTAGAAGTGTTTTATAAATACCCATTTATGTTCCGAAGCGTAGTCTGAAATATATCTTATTTGTTTTACGACAATCATAAATATGAGTAATAAAAGCAACGCTTACGTGAAGAATTGGCGCTCTGCCGGATAAAGTATCTATACGCATCTACAGAATACTAATATCCGCTTATGGTATCTAACTTTATGCTTTAACTTTAGGTTTAAAAGGTGTATTGGTGAGGCCTCAATAAACCCTACGCCCTTTACCTCTTGTTAGACACGTTATTAGACGATAATGACAGCACTGCTAAGACCAACGTATTTTACGTAACTTACGTACGGTTTGCGAGTCACCGAACGTCGCCATCTCGCCATCGGCCTCACGCTTGGCGCCTCGCTCACCACCTAGTGTGTGGCTCCCATGGCTAGACTCTACGTGCTTACCAAGCCACAACTCAGTGGGAACGTAACCTATGGGTTTCTCTACTGTGACAATGAGTGGGCTAGTTTCTACCACACTTAGTCTTGTCTAAAGAGTGTAATTGACTTTCTAATCATCGTTATTGTTTATAGATTGTAACTTAGGCTAGTGGTCGGTGGTAGCTTGTTGATTCCAAGTTGTGTGATATGGCCATTTGTCACAGAAAATTACACATAAGTATAAACCTTAACAGTCCCAGCTGTATAAAATATTGCCCAAAGGGCTAAATCTTGATCCAAGTACCAGTTTACTGAGTAATTTACCCCAAACTCCGGATGTCATTACCCCCATTACTCCCAGGTGTCGCCGTGATAATCCAAAGCTTTTTAATGGAACCCATTAACAGGGTGACGGCCCCAAGCAATTTGTTTGATTGATTATATTTTCTCACAATATTATTAAGCATCAGCTCTTTTTGGTCGAACTCTTTTGTTGGCTAAAATTAAATTTAGTTTGTGAAAGATATTTTGAACTTTAATATCCTTTAAAGAAAAAAGCTTCGTTTTATTTTTCTATGTAAACATTGTAATAAGTAATGAATCAATTGAAATGGACAAAAAATTAATGAAACTCACGTACTAAGGTCGAACATTAAACTTTGTGCTTATTACACGGGGCTCTAATGAATTTTTTCAAGCCTAAAACGTGTAATATAGTATATTTCATTACAAGTGCGAAAAGGCTGTCATTGCAAAGAGTACCGACAAATGTCTACCCGAGCCGAGGCGCAGCCGAAGGCGAGGGTTGACAGTCGGAACAAGTTGCAATGACGGTTCCGCAGGTGTACTGAACGACTATTTTTAATACAGTTGCGAAAAAATGAAGCAATTTAATAAAATAATAAAAACACAATAAACTCAACTAACTTATAATTTATTTCTTATAAAAGTTATAGCACACATGTACATTGAAATAGGTACAGTTTTTTAAACTAACTGGGGAAGTTTTAGGTTGCATATTTACTGTTTGAGACAACTATTTGCTTTTTTCTCTTCTCTCCACGCATTAAATTCGTCGTATGTAGATATGTAACGACTTTTCCGGTAAAATGTTCTCCGAAGCATTTTGTGCAATTATACTGAGTTCCGGTGGTGTTAATTAAAAAAAATAGGGTTGAAATTACTCATTTTGTGCAACAAACAACTAAACTCGCAAAAAAAAATTCTGGAAAATGGCGCCAACCGTAGAATATAAGCAGAGTTTTCTTTTTCTTCACCCATTTTGGTAGGCAAAGGGAACTATCCATACAGCTTAGTCTTCAGTAGATTTTTTTTATTGATATGAAATGAAAATGAAATGAAACCTAACCTAACTCATTCAATTAAATCATTAAATCTGATATTGAAATAAATTAGTAGCTTCTTTTTAGAAATATACGTATTTGTATGAATCACAAAAAATCTTTAGTAAAAACTTCATGGTTGGTTTTTCTTTTTAATAGACATTATTTTGACAGTTGGGAAAGAGAACGCACGAGTTCGGGAAAGGTAAAAAAAAGCACTAGTATGTAATAGCCCACATCCCGAACGCTATAATATACGTCCCTGCAATACACCACTTTTTGAGCAACTGTATTAAAAAATTAATCCAGTGTTCATTAATTTTATAACCCTCGTTTTAGGCTTGAAAAATTGCATCTCATGGTGTCTGAGGACTAATTACGATAAAGTGACGTTTCACACAATAACAACTCTATTTACTAGGGTTTTACTCAACAACATAAACGTCATCGTAACATCTCGGCTGTAATCCATGAAGGGTTAAGCAGAGGTGTACCTAATAGTACACACACATTTCACCAGTCATCAACCGGGGACAAACTCAGACGCCATGACTGCTACTGAGAGATGTCTGATGGAAACTACTGGACCCTGTGCTTAGCCGTCATACTTGCGACCACTGGACAGATAACGCTGTCATCAATTCAATCTTACCATCAATAGGGTACTTAACAATAAAAATCTAATTAGTCCGTCAGATAGATTTCCAAAAAAATTTGGACACATATTTTTTCTTTTTTCACGTAAACAAACAATGAAGACGATACAGCGCTTTGAAAACTCGTGTGACGTCATATTCTAAGACATTAGTATGTCATTTTTTGCCGATGAGTGACGTCACAAGCTTCCACTCAAATCTTTGGCGCATTTTATCTTCGTCAAATTTTATTGATTTGTTAAAACAAAAAATACGTATCCAATATTTTTCGATCATCTAACAGACGGACTAATTAGAATCATATTTTTTTTAGTCAGGAAACATCCCTACTCAATGGTAATATTGTACTGAGAAAATACGACTGTACTAGAACTTGACTGTGTATTGTACTAGAGAATTCCATGGCGCTGACATAAAATGTAATTTTGTACCTGGCTAAATCCTTCAAAATACATCAATAATTTCACATCTACAATACCGTCCTACCCACCCCACTGTTGGCTATAATCTTGCTAACCTTTTTCCTACAATAGCTCTAACTTTTCATGCCAGCTTAACGACTATTATTTCCCGGGAGATTGATGTGATCTTTAATACAAAACTATATTTTTCCTTCACAATCAAAACGGCTTACTAAGCGCTTTAGTAATGGCTCCAGCTGTTTAGCTGAGTCACGCTTACGAACTTACCTGTAGTAGTGCGGGTGTGTTTTATGATGAGTATTCACGCTAAGACCTAGGTCTAATTGCTTCAAAGCTGGATTCACTATTGTTTGGACTAGTGGATTCTATGACGTGGCGTTGCGTAGTTCCAGGTACCTTTGTATGTGCAAGTTTATTTAAAACTGTACCATAATAATGAATGAATGTGAAAGGGTTCGAATGCAACTTTTATCAAACACATAAATGCGGAGTTTGATAAATAATTCACTAGGAAGAATATTATAATTATAACTAGCTGATGCCCGCGACTTCGTTCCCGGTAACTTTGATGGGTGAATAAAAAAATGTTTGGTGTGGACAACCCTTAATACTTAGGGGTATGAAAAATAGATGTTGGCCGATTCTTATAGATACCGGATAAGCACAAAAAATTTCATCAAAATCGGTCAAGCCGTTTCGGAGGAGTATGGCAACGAAAACTGTGACACGAGAATTTTATATATTAGATAAATCGTTAAGTTAGTTTTCTTAAACTTTAGAGCATTGCTCTGTTTCTGCCAATAAATAACTTTTAAGGTTTAAAAGATGATTCAAACATACGACACACGCATTTAATGATTTGTGGAGCAAACGAACCTTATTCTACGAACCATTTTGAATTGTGTTTTCTCATTAGTCTGGTCAATGTCTGCAGCGGCCATTGTAGAAAGTTTTCATTGACTTAGGCGCGAATCAACTAAAATACACAAAACAAACTTCCAACCCCAAATAAATAGTTTCCCAGCACACCTGCAGCACAAATTGAGTTTTTTACTTTCCCGAATCCCGTTTAGCAGCAAGGTGCTCTATAAGGTTTACTCTCAGCTTCGGCTAACTTCGGCACACATCCGACCTGTTTGAATTCCGAACTATCCTTACGTGAATCGTGTTTGGACAGCTGATCGTAGCTTTGCTTTGAAGCTGAATTCAGAATCCTGGGAATTTGGGAGAGATTTGTTTTTGGAAAATTTTAGTGCCACAGCGTATTTAGATTGGAGAGAATATATTGAGTTTCCGGAAAATAATTACATTTGAAGTTTTGCATTGTATGTAGATAAACGCCCTGAATGCTCAGGAACTGGATCTAGATCTATCTCTCTGTTTATGAGTAGCAATAAAGGTATGTTTAATTTGTTGCACACAATTTTTAAGCAAGTCTAAGTTATGTTGACTTGCTGCAAGCATTGGTGCAGACTATAAGTACAGCAAGTACCTATCTGTTTAAAATATGTTTAAATAAATAAATGTACCTACAGTCAGCGTCAAAAAAACTTCGCAAAACTGTTCTCAAAAAGAAAATTACTTTCGATTCTCATAATATGATGAGTATCTGAAAGCTTTACTGCTGAAATAGGTATGCAATATTTCTTCAATACATACATTTGTAAGCAAATCTAAATCACCATTCAACCCCACTAGCTAAGTTTGATATGAAAAAATACAATTTCGTAGATCAAAAACCGTCCAATCTAAATCAAAAAGGCATCTCAAAGAACCGACTCAATATTATGAAAGTTTCCACAAAGAAAAGATTTCAAGTACTCAGACCTTTGGTAGACCTGGACCTTTGTAGGACCTCTAAGGGTCCACTAGTCGGCCACCAATAAAAAGTTTTATTATTTGAGTTTCGATTCAATCTGGACATCAATATAATAGAGGATAGAGAGTTGTTAAAACTGACCAAGTGCAAGTCGAACTTGTACATGAAGGGTTCCGTACCGTTGTAGTAGAAGTTGAGAGATTTTACATGTTATTTTAGCGCCATAGACTTCTTATAAGATTTCCCGTAATCTATAAGTGTTGAACTAATTTCTGTATTTTTATCAAAATTTTAGGTTCAGTAGTTTCGGAGATAAGAGGGGGAAAGGTCGGACAGAAAAACACACGAGTGATCCTATAAGGGTTCCGTTTTTCCTTTTGGGGTAGGGAACCCTAAAAATGTACGAATGGATGTTATGAGGTTGCATACTAGCGGTGAAGTGGACGAGTTGGAAAACTGAAATTAATTTCGTGATCCCATATCATGAACATATGACAGGGAAAAACTGAAACAGCCGTACACTAATAAACTGTTATGTAATAAGTCAAGAATTGGGTTAATTCGTGATAACATAAAATGTATAAGTTGTTATCTATTTGTATGTTAAAAATTGAGTAAAATAGGCCGAACATACAACCAAAAAAAAAACAGTCAACTTGATAACCTCCTCCTTTTTGAAGTCGGTTAAAAGTTACGAAATTGCACAATGTTATTGTTTAAAGAAATGTATAAGTTGGTTCTGTGTGTGTTCTGAGATAATAATTTACCTTTTCAATAAATATTAGAAAAAAATAAACAAGGTTTGACGTCTATATAGCTCTGTACACAAAACATATAAAGTAAATATTTCATTTGAGCACGAAACGTCCTTCCCGTTTCTTATCAGTCATTATTTTAAATTCTTGGCCGAGATACGCAATTGTCTTTCCTTACTCATCAAATATTTACTATTTATGTTTGTTCAATATTACGTAATATTTGTACTAAACAAGTTACAGGTTATTACTTAACTTTAAATATTTGCTTTTCATCTCTGAATGATACAAAGAAGACATACAATTCTCAATAATAAAAGAAGTTGCACTTATTAATTTATGTAAAAACTATTGCAGTTTTAATTTACTTTATTTATTAAACACAAAGAACGATGCTATACTACCGACATGCGTATTATGAGTCACATTTCACCCGAGCGAAACCGGGTTTTCATCTAGTCATCATCATCATTATCATTCCAGCCATAAAACGTTCACTGCTGGACCCCAAAGGGAAGCTGTACCGTGCAGGATACGTGAGACTAATTCATGACTCAGATTTTAACTGAATTTTAAGTATGGAAAAGTTAAGTTTCGGTTGGGTATACATGTAGTGGAATTATCATCATTTCAGCATGGGACGTCCACTGCTGGACATGGGACTCGCCCAGAAGGGGGGAATTTGCCATAATCGCCACGCTTGGCAGGCGGATTGGCGATTGTAGTATGGTTGTTACAAAGGCACAGAGAACGCTGCTGCCCATTCTCTGGTAAGTCCCTTAGTTGCCTTTTACGACACCCACGGGAAGATATGGGATGGTGCTATTCGTTACGTTCGACACCATTCGGGCATTTCATCTAGTATGATTATAATTTTTAGGCATTTTGTTTGATGGAGTACATGCTTTGCATAATTTGTAATCTTCATCCTCTTGCCCTTGTTCCATGTTACCTGGGTCGGCCGCAACCCGCTTTACTTCCATTCTCCCGAACTCGTAATATTTGCCTTAAAAAATGGATGTGTAATGAAATGATAACAGTGATTCAGAATTAATGAAAGGTCACAATATATTCGAAACGTTTTTCCCGTTTATGTCGTTTTAGTTCATGGTCACTTAGAAATTTAACGTTGCTGAACAGCCCGTTGTTAGTTTTTGAAATCTGAAAATGGGCCTTGTTTGAAGGGCTTCTGTGTGAAACTTTTCAAGTAGGTACAGTTTTTAGCGTTGTCTCATTATGCCCTACCTACTCAGCTATACAGTTTTCATTCTAAAAATGCTTGCTGGAAAATTTCTTACCATTGTGTTTCCGACTTTCGGAAAAGTGAACGATCTTAAACCATGCGTCAGGTGACATGCACTTGCGTCCGTTGTTTTCTTACTTACTTACTTACTTAATGTTTATACGATAAAATAGGTAAATATATAAATATGTATGCATATGCAAGTTCATCCTCATACCACGCCTAGTCAAACAAACAAAACTTTCTTCTTCACAACCTTATCTCACCTGAACAACATGCTGCACCAACATTTTACTATAAACTCTTGACTTTCATGAGGAAAATAATTTCCCTTTTGCAGCTCAGCGAGAAATTAATATCAGGCTCTTGGTAAAGTGAAGAGGCTCGTGTCTAGACTAGGGAGACAGAGTAAATACGAGTGGAAAGGCTCTACGCTCTAAGGACCCTCGCCTACCGCGACTTTTTATAGCGATGCAAACGCTAAACATGGTCGCTTACAAAGCGTCAGAAGTCCGCACTTGGGGTCTGCCAACGAGCTTTGGAGCGAAGTATACTGGGTAAACTTACGGACCGCATCAGAAACACCATACTTCGCTCCAAAACCCAAATAGCTGATGCTTGCCTAACAGCTGCTAGGTTAAAATGAAACTGGGCTAGGCACATCTGCCGCATGTCGGAGGAGCAATGGGCAAAAGTTACCACTCAGTGGATACCACAAAGCAAGAAACGACAACGCGGCAGGCCCAAAAGGAGATGGCGGGATGAGCTGGACTCTTTCTCTAAGGATTGGTCTACTGTCGCACTAGATCGGAAAAAGTGGAAGGAGGGAAGGGAGGCCTTTGCCCTGCAGTGGGACAGTATAGGCTCATAATAATAATAAATAAACGCTACACGTCAGCGATACAGTTGCTGACTGCGTTCGTCCACGTCATCACGATTCTGTCGTGCTTTAGTCCTGATCCAAACTCGTTTCAGCATCGATACAGAAATGCATCTAACCGAAAAAGAAAAAGTCGCGTGTTTGTATCAATACAGTAGCGATGTACTCGTGCTTTGTATTGGTTCTGACGCGAGTTACAAATGCGAGTGACATACGATAGTAGTGATACATGACGGGGTGGTTACAAGACGCGCGACAGCATCATGATCATCTGCGTAGCCTTTGCCAACTATGACGGATTCGGCTTCTGTTCTAACCGAATGGAGCAGAATATATGTAATTAACATGGACCGTCTGCGCATCTCCCTATTTGACTTTCATAGCCTAGTTACTGGGTAATGCTATACCCGTTGATAAGACTAATTATCAGATTTTCGGGTCGCTGACTACCTTTACCTGGCAGATGTGGCTTAACCTTAGATTGACGTGTCCGGCTAGCCACGAGTTCCGCGTTTCCAAACGCATGACAATAGGTATCGCTCTAAAAGTCGCCGTGGGTGGAGGCCCTAAAGCTATGAGACATAATTCATGTAGGGCTGCAGTCTGCCAGGCTATCATTATTGCACTGCTAATGGCCAGGAAGTGTGAAAGTAGGCCTTTGTGAGGATCTTGTGCGCTATGTGAATGTCTAATGGGATGTAATTTTTATGTTTTTTTCAATTCCGCGTACAAGTTTTTTTACAGTAACATGCATTTTTATTTATCTCAGTGTAGTTCAAAAATACATCATGCATATATTCCTTGAACTAGCTAGGCCCTGTCATAAGGGCAAGCATATTGCTATCAATCGTCAAAAGTATTTATTCAAAAACAGCCTACAACCGCGTTTTCCTCTAACGGAGCTTAACTCAAACCAAAAGATAAATGACGAAATTCCGGACAAACACGGATTTTCAATTTACAAAAAGAATACATTTTGAGAGTAGCCATAGGTCAGCTCCGATCCCATTGATTCCCCGTTGAAATATACGAGTTGCCATTGATCTTGGCATTTTATTGATGCCTGGCTTTCACTGTGCGATTGGCCCTGTCATGTGTCCATCGTTAGGATCAAATGTTTTGATTTGATTCTTTATTATTAAGTTTAATTAAATTCATTGTATAATAATTTATTATAATATATTTTATTACATTTAACATTGAGATCAATAGCAGTGACAATATTCTGTAGCTATGATAACACTGTTTGAACACACACACACACAGTTTAGCTGCAGACACTGATCGCATTCAGTTTTATTGCTGATATTTATCATTACGCCTGATAGCCACGAAGGGTTAGGCAGAGGTGTACTTAATAGTGTACCCACATTTCGTCATTTATGTTTTTCAAGTCCCATGTAATAGAGGGCGAGCCTATTGCCATCAACTTTGAACAAATCCAGACTCCGCGGCTAATACTGAGAAATTTCATAACTTTTTGCCTGACCTGGGAATTGAACCCAGGTTGCTGGGAAAAGAACAGTAAATCTGTAAAACATGAGAGCTTTATTTACTAAAGCAACATTTACCCAATAAAAAGTTATAATGTAGTTCCAACAGTTTCACAAGAGACAGTAGGGCTGAAGTTCACGGGGTGGTCGGGTGGTCGGGTGGTCGGGCCACATCCCTCGGGTGAGATAAGGCCGCTTATTGAATAAATCCGTCATGTGTAATACACTTATCGTGGTTTCTTAATCACACTGTTATTCACCCGGATACTATGACAAGGGTTTAATAAGTTTTAGCTGAGATGGTTGGGAGTTAGAAAGTCACTGATATTGTTAGTTAATGATAATATTCAAGTTTGAGGACCAGGATGTTAAGGTCCTTCTTCTTGCATACATTTTGGTCGAGTATATATTTTAGTTTTGTATGGGACAGCTGGTTCCGTTTTCGCGATTACGCTGGTGGGGCCATGGAGACAGTTGTTGAGTCTGATGGTCTCTACCATGATTACAGCCTTTCTGATACACGCTTGATGCTGTATAATTTGAATCGGGTTACTCAGTTACAAGATTTGCATGACATAAGGTATGAAGCATAATTCGTATCACCGTCATCATCATCTGCTTAGTCTTTTCTTAACTATATTAGGATCGTCTTCCAGCCTGGATGTAGCTGAATAACAGTATTTGACATAGAGTGACTGCCTATCTGGTCTCCACAGCAAAGTTAGTATGAAACATTTAATTCGTCAGTTGCCGTATAAATGCCACCACAATACGACCATAAAAAAACAAATAATTAAAAAAATAAAAAACACGCCTGCCATGACAAAAAGTAAACTAAAATAAAAAACAAGTCAAAGGAATTCAGCGATGAATGGGAGCAAGGTCCCGTAAATGTATTCGAAAATGGAAAACTGAAATCTAAAACTTTTATTGCAGTCGGGGGATCTGTAAAGAATTGTTCCACCGAACTGTCCCCCGACTGCAATAAAAGTTTTACTTTTTGTCATGGCAGGCGTGTTTTTTATTTTTTTTAATTATTTGTTTTTTATTTCATATCTTTTAGTATATCGATATTTTTTCGCCATGTTTCTAGTAAATTGATTCACACATACTGACTTTTCATACAAACTTAAAAACCATTTAGGTGCCGTCGTGGATGGATTTGGGAGTTGTAACTTAGCCAGTTTTATTTCTTTCATTACAGAGAATTGGCAGTATATAAATATGTTCAACAAGCGCTAAAACATATAAATGACAAACAACATGTAATTGGGCTACTACTAGACATGACGAAAGCATACGACAAGGTCCTTTATGACATCTTACTTACTAAACTATATGGTTGTGGCGTACGAGGACCTGCTTATTCGTGGTTCAAATCATATTTACATAATAGGACACAAATAGTACAAATTGAAAATTACGACCATAATAAAAATGAAATCAAAACAATTAGATCACAAGAAAAAAAAATTACTTGCTCAATCCCACAGGGAAGCGTGTTAGGATGTCCATTATTTTTAATATATATAAATGACCTTCCCAAAATATTAGATAAAGAAAACGCTTTACCAGTACTGTTTGCAGACGATATTTCAATATTAATTAAGTGTGGAAACGTAAATAACCCTAGTCTTCAAGTACAAGATGTACTCCAAACAGTAGATACTTGGCTCCAGACCCACAACTTGGAAATAAATAGTGACAAAACAAAAATGATACAATTTAGATCATACAAAAAACCACCTCTCAATCTAAAAACAACCTTCAGAAACACGCAAATTGAAGAAGTTAATACCTACTTGGCATAAAAATTGACACACACATTAACTGGAAGTGACATATAGAATTAGTAAAAACAAAACTCTCCAGATTTACTTACGCTCTTTTCCAAATAAAACAAAGCACTAACACACAAACAGCTATGGCTGCTTACTACGCATACGCATACTCATGGCTACGATTATGGCGTCATGTTATGGGGAAATAGTGTTAACGTAGAGGAACTATTCATTATGCAAAAGAAATGTATAAGAATTTTAGCTCAAATAGATAATACGGACACCTGCAAACCTCACTTCATAAAGTTTCAGATTCTAACTCTGCCGTCTATATACATACTTGACATTTGCGTATTTGTTTTCAAGAATATCAACCAGTTTACTAAAGTTGAAGATACACACAACATCAACATTCGCCATAAAAAGAGGTTATGCGCTCCACCCTCAAGAATCAAAATGTTAAGCGATAGCCCATATTATATGGCAATAAAAATATATAATAAGCTACCCAACACGTTTAAAACGGAAAAATCAGTAGCAATATTCCAAAGAAGGCTAAAACTATATCTCATCCAAAAATGCTTCTACTCAGTTAAAGAATATTTAGAATCTAGTTTAAAATAACGACTATCTCTTATGTACAAAAGTGGCGATCTGACCTATAATACAAACAATAACATTGACCCTCATAATTGACTCTGTATAAAATAAAAACTGTAGGACCTGAGAAAATGACATTAATATTGCTGAATAATTGTATTATATCCACTATCATTGACATTTAATTTTGTCATAACTATAATTTCTTTATTTAATTTAATTGTACTACATAATAAAAATAAATAAATAACTCAGTAATGTTTAATGCATGCTAAATTAGGATGATAAGGACAGGCGAATGTTTGCAATGCTTGTAAAAGGCTGCTAAGTTATAAGTTCTGACCAATAATACCTAACACCACAATGTACACTTGGTTCGCAATAAATGTTTTGACTTTGACTTTGACTTTGACTTTGAATCTATTGATATGTAGCTTATTCGTATCGAATCCCGGGTTTAAAATGTCACCATATCATTTGTTAAGTAGTATTACTAGAAAACACTAGATATTGAATACAACTGTGGTATATTTTTGTAATCTACTTAATAAGTTCTAGACGATGATTATATTTTTCATTGAAATTTCAATAAAAACAAATTAAAAGTTATTTTTATTTCTAAACCATGGCCACCCTATTATGTTTTTTGATATTTTCTAGCCTATGTTACCCGGGATGACGTAACGAATCTAACGATACCACATACATCAAAATCGGTTCAGGCGTTTAGAAGTTATGGTGGAATAAAGAAACTCACAAACAAACATACATACATACATACATACATGCATACATACATACATGAACGCTAAAAACATAACACTCTTTTTTTTGGGGCAGTCGTGTAAAAATACAAGTTTCGACAGCAGCGAGAATTTGTGTAAAACATGCAGAGTAAAAAAGTACATTAAAATTTTAAGTTTCACTAAGATTTTGTTTAACACCGTGCGGCTATATTTTCACAAAACACGAAAGCTGTATTCAATTAAAGCAATCTTCAAATCAATTCATTAGCTTAATTTTGGCTTCGTGACATTTCGTGCGGGACCGAATGCCGACGTAATTATGATGAACTATGAACACGGAAAACTTATGGAGGGTTCATTAAATTAGTTCCTTTTTGTTACGTTTTACAACAAATGTTTTATAACGGGAGGCAGGTTGTATTGAATTGGTGACTGCTTGAGCCATTCCTTAAAATGCTGTATCTGCAATTTAATGATCAATTAAATATTTCGGTATGTTAAAACGGAATGTATCCCTCGGAAACGTACCACTAAGACAACATGTAGGTATCTTATGAATGCCTATGCCGCATGTCACATGGCGATGGCTTTTGCATCGTCCTCCTTAATTATATCCGATCAAGACTCACATGAGCTCGAGCAGGATAGACGGAGTGTGCCTGGTCTACCGCACACAGGTATAAATTATGGTCCTAACATAGATCATGGTCTACCTGTACGCCGATTGAAATAGTGCCGTAGTTAAGGCGTAGAAAGGTAGCAGACATACAGACCGACTGATACATTAACTTTTGCATTTATGGTATTCACCATTTGAATACCATAAATGCACCATGAGGTGACAGCTGAGATGACCAGTAAATAAATAAATAAATAATTACTGACTGTTTTGCAAAAGTCGAATAAGTGGCACGACGTGGATGACAGTCTTCATTACCACAAACCCACCCCAATACAGTAAACCCCAATCCCTACAATAAAGATAAAAAACCAGGCTTTAGTATCCCTAATAAAAAGTAGGTGTTAATTATCACAGTCCACTTCACCGGGGCATTTCCCGGACCGCCCTTCAATTCATTTCGCTTCTATCTGGCTTCTTATCGAACTCTTCTGAAGGCCATTGTTGGCCATGTCGCGCCATTGTTAGGCCATGTCGTGACGTAATCAGCGGGCACAATCGCCTCTTTGTTGCTCTGACCTTTTGTATGTATATTTGAGGGCTTTTCTAGAGGTATCTGTCTAAATAATTCAATGTCGAGTTGTCTGGTGAGGAGGGTCGCGATTGAGCGGACGTGAGCGGTGTTCGTATCTGTTTCGTGGAGCTGATTGTGTGGGGATTGCCCGGTTTGGATGGTCGTGACCTTAAGAGAAATGGTAGTGCGGACTGGACAAAAAGCGAATGTGGAAATAAGCAATGCGTTTATTACATAATATAAATAGATTCAACAAACAATTGTCTCGTTTGTTAAAACTTCAAGCTTCAACTTCAAAGTAATTATAAATTCTGTCAGTTACTTTTTTAGATCAAAAACATTTTTCTTTAAAAGAGCCATAACTGGTATAAAAGAAGCTAGAACTATGCAGACCTAAATAAGCATGCGAAGAAAAAAAACAATACAATTGTACTTAAAAAAACATGTAAATTATAAATAGAAACATTACAAAAACAACAACATCACAGCCGCTACCAAATAACAACTGCCCATCTGTATCCAATAAAACAATCCTTCCAACGTCACAGGAATGGGTACAGAACCCGACACTTGCAGCAACAGGGTTCCACATCAAACGGCTCTGAACACCACCGCACAAAGGGCTCCACAAATTTTTACGAGCCCCTGCCAACAATAGACGCAATTAACGTTTTATCACGTCCGACGGTAAAACCGGTTTTTATATGAGTTCCTGAAGAATCAGGTGGAGTGATTTAGATTGCTTTTGCTCCTTTTGTGGTGAAAGTGTGAGGTTACAGGCTTCTGTTACGTACGGTAGATGGTAGGAAGTCAGTGTGGTGTGTGGTAAAGTGGTAACATGTGTTATAAGTATTATGTTTCGACAGAATATCCTTTATTCTACATAATGAGTACATGGATAAGAGTAGAAAAAGATCTAAGGATGAGTCGATTGTTTGACACAATATGATAAATGCTGAATCTAGATTGTGTTTGCTAAATTATATAATCATATGGAAAATTAAACATTCTACACCAATCACAAATAAATTAATAGGACAGCTGGAAAATTATGACATATTATTTAAGATTAGATGAAGATTGAATGTTTTATAAGCATTTTCAAATCAATAACATTACCATGCCGGCACAACACTGTAGCCATTTTCTATCAGACTACATTCGCAAGAAAAACGTTTCCTTCAATATGTCAGATTCCCATTTATACCTTGAAATTCGTATATTCCTACCGTTGACTTACCCAATAAAGAAAAGAGGCAAACACATCACAAATACACATCATAACATTCACCAATCTAATATACTCGGAGAGTGGCTCCGAAATACGCGATGTAGTGACGTCAGAGAGCGATCATTTGACGCTGACGAACAGTTAAAACTTAGTCCCCCAGCGCACAAAGTCGCTCCTAGAGTAGAGAGACCTGGAGTATCAATAAAGACAAGCTGTGCTCCGTTTTATGGCTGTTCTTATCTGGATTGTATTGATTTTTAAGTGCTACATGTTAGTTCGATATCTTGGCGCTCGATAGGTATCCTATTACAAGTCACAGTGATGAACAGCTTCCCACATGGTAGATGAATGACCTGGTGAAAGTCGTGAAAAGGGGTAAATTTTGATCGGGTAACATCATACATACATAAACTCACGCCCTTTTCCCATGGGGGTAGGCAGAAACCACAGAACGCCACATGCTACGATCCTTACATACTCCTTTTGCCTCGTCCACATTCATACATCTGGTCATACACGCACGCCGGTTACGAGTACTGCGCACCTGTCCTTTCTTTATCGGGTAACATAGTGATCATATTGATTTTTCGAATGCTTAGTTGCTTTTACAATGATTTCAAATACACAACTATTAATTTGTTGTAGGTACCTATTTAAAATCTAATTTTGGCCGATTTTAATTCAGTCACAGCAGAGTGCCGCATTTATCTAATACATACTCCCAGATTGATAAACTGCCTCGAAAACAACGCCCTCCTCTAAAATTCAATCAAAAGCAAAAGCTGTTTTATTCCCTAAAGACGCTTATAAGGGGAAATTCTATTCTGAAGATGTAAAAGGATTAAGTGTCGCAATCCCTCTTGCCTCCATTTGTGTTTACTTCAATTATTCTTACTTTTTCCCATTAACCCGATTTCTATGAGAATTCCTTTGATCTCACTTTTTTGTACAACAAATTCGGTAGAATAAACCCGGAATTAATTCCCGTATGTGTAATGTAATTTGGTAAATAATCCCCACACGATTTATTTTGGTATCGCGGTTCGTTCTGTTTGTAATATAATTAAAAATAAAACGAATCGGCTCCAATACTGTTTACATTCTCTCTCCAATCGCACCACTTTCGAAAATCACCTATCCAGTTGTTGCCTTGTTCACCTTTCGCTGTTTAACTTCTATTGGGAGAATTCAGAATCTTATTAGGATTCCAGGAAGAAACTAGACTTCACCGTTCCTTTCCATTTACGTTATTTTTATTGAAGTGCACCGGGCTGTCAACAGAGCTTTCCTACGACTATTTTTATTTCACGCCTCCGTCTGGAGCTTTACGGTCTTTTGATCTTTATAGACTTGAATATCTAGCACTTTATTTTTACGATGCTTCACATTTTCGCTCAATTTGGGGAATGGCTCTGAATATTTGCTCACAGAAGCAGGCCGTAAGAGTCGCGATAGTCTCGCTAACGTTTATGGGCTGGTGAAGTGTCCACGCCGCTGGAAAAGGGGTCGTAACCGCGAAGGATTCCAGTCGGGAGTGCCGCCGACATTACTGGTCTATTGTTTTGATAGTACTTTATTAAGGCCGTGAAGTAGTGCTAGCGATAAACAGACGGTGAAGCGAAGAATGGACGTTTAAATAATATTAAGACTTATCGTTTCAGATACCCTTAATTGAAAGGTAACTTATAACCGAATGTTACTATTGCTAAGGCTTATGTGTGACTTTCCAGCAAACTTATTAATTTGCATCAAAATACTTGGAAATGAAACACGCACCGCGTTATTTCAAAAACGTCAGACATGAAAACGCAAGCATAATTTACTAACTCTCAATTTTTCATTGCAAAGTGAGCAAACTGGAATAACCTGTGAATGCTTGTCGTCCAACAAAATGTGTCAATAGTCGAGAGAAATACTTGTAGTGCAGAACTTGGGCTAGCAACTTGTTGCTTAAACATTTACTTTAATATCATTTAGATAATCAAATGCAGAGTTCAAGGAAACAACCCGTACAACGTTGAGCGATGTTGCTATTTCTGTTAGTCCTTGTTGACTTTTCTGACGTTGCTCCAACTTCAGTCTTTACTGTGTCCTGATGATTTGAAATCAAAAAGCAAAGGTTACGTAACGCAGAGTTCTTGCTTCCTTACGTTGTAAATTATATTTCAAGTATGTTATTTAATCTGCCAAAGTAAAGTAATAATTTTTGTTTTGAT
The DNA here is from genome assembly GCA_949774965.1 of Diarsia brunnea. Lineage (NCBI taxonomy): Eukaryota > Metazoa > Arthropoda > Insecta > Lepidoptera > Noctuidae > Diarsia > Diarsia brunnea. The sequence goes on along the minus strand of OX459005.1, from coordinate 539,735 downwards.
AAAAAAAAAAAACTATATTACTCAGTTGTGTAAATTGTTTAATGTGACCTCTCTGTATTGCAATCAATTAAAGATTTATATCGTGTCACTAAATAGTTATTTAAGGTGCAAAAAAGCTTCTACGCTTAGAACGGTTTCAAAACCTAATCCAGTCTTATTATTTCAACTCAAAATCAATATTCTAGAGTGCAATGAAAAGAACAGTTTTTACGAAATAATGCTAAACCAAAATGCTGACTGTAGCTAAAAATCTAAACTAAACTAAAGTGTTGAACTGCGCGTCGGAGAAAAATAGTTAGACCAATAAGTACTACCTTTCAACACGCAGTGGTCATTAAAAAAGTATAGCTCACAAAATAAAGTATAGTTTGAGTTGTGGCACCTTCAGTGAGGACACACTAATCGAGGGCTCAGCGCCTCAACGCGAGTTGTTGACCCTTCCGCCCGGTCTAGTTGTTGTTGTAGTAATACCGCTCGTTACGTTAGGGTACGTTTCAGAGCCGTCAATATTATTGGTCAAATGTTTTATTGTATTTTTGTTGTTGTTAGTTGTTTTACGATGTTTTTATTATTATTTTGTTGTGACTCATTCCTTGATTTCCGAACAAAATAAGTTTGAAAGCGTTTTTAAACAATGCATTTTATGATTTATGTTTATCTCTCAAAGTATTTTGAAATGGTGATAAACAAAAACTCACGATTTACAAGTTATGAGTGAAAACCAGGTGAAGGACGCGGCGATCGGCGGCGGCGACCTCTCGCGTCCGGCCCTATTGCAAGCCATGATCCGGAGCGAGGAGGAATGGGACGCCGTCGCCTCCTTCTGCGATAAGCAGTGATGCTAGCGAAGGAGGTGGCGGAACGTGAGAGGGAGAGAACCTCCCGTCCCAGCCGCTGCGGGAGGCGCTCCGGGCGTCGGGGGCCACTTGATGGCTTCTGGCCACCGTAGACGCGGGCCTGTGGACGGTGAGTGATGGGCTAGCTCGCCGTCCGTCCGTCTTATGACGACGACAGGCCGTGTCGACGGCGCGTTCGTGTTCCACGCGCGCCTCAAAGAGATGTCAGCAACAAGGAAGGGGCGACATGAAGGGCTAAGAAGGAACATGGGTGGTTTTTTAGTCAGTAGAAGTCTGATACTCCCTTTCGCGATGATTTCCCACCCCCCAAAAAAAAAAAAAAAAAGGACGCGTTGCATATACGGACACTAACAACATTCATCGGAAAGGTCAGGATGCATGAACGTGGAAGAAGGAAAAAGAGTAAGCAAGGATCGCATCCAGTCTTCTCTATTATAATTATACTTACCTGTTACATTTCTTACATTTATCTATTATTGTTATACAGATAGTAAAGCAAAAAGGCGTGAGTTCATATTATTATATTATGTTGTTACGCCGAGAAAAGAATTTCAAAGATCTGTATTTGGAAAAGCGTCACTAAAACACTGTTTAATGTCAATCAATCAATGTGTGTGTGTATGTGTGTTGTTATATCAATCTGATTCTTAAAAAAGGAAAATAAGCAGCTTTATATCGAGGTAGCAACTGCAAGATAAGACTGATGCTTACCCGTTTATGTTCATCATCAACGTCATCATCATATCGGTACCGGAATCACCCACAGCTGGATCTGTGTGTCCCTTACCGAGGTGTCTCCCTTCACAAATTAATAACATTTGTCTCGAAGTCGGTTTCTATTTACTAAATGCATTTAATGATGACGTACTCGTAGTAAACTGATAATGTCACTTGTATTGACCTAATTGTCTGTGGTTATTTATTGTTGGTTTAATGTCGCATGCAGGAGGCCCACGAGGCTCTGGGTTTTTCTGATTTTCCATTCCATTCATCAAAAGACCAGCTATTGTATATCAGTGTTCTCTGAAACGTGTTGTTCTATCTTAGGGCCAGGATTAGTGAAAATAATTTTCAAATGACTTCGTATTCTAAACAATTTGTAATAGGATTTCTTTAAGCTTATCGGTCCCATAAACCTGTACCATTTTGACTTTTTTGATTTTAGTATTATCAGAAAATGTATAATAGTACATTATGGTATAAGTGTGTATCTAACGTTGGTGATTACCGGTGAGGCACCATTGAGACCCAAGCCGTTAGGTGAGGGTCTTAAGAGAGCCGAGGACGGTAATCATCAATACACACGTGTATCATACGACATTTTTCAACACACTTGTGAAGAAAATAACACAAAAAAATCATTTTCCACATGTTTTCAACAGTTTAAATGACGCATCTAACAATGGCGATCGGCCATAGACTAAAAGGATGACGTTTCTTTTTTTTGCTTTTTGCGGATAGTGTTTTAGCCACGTAAAAAATGAGGATTTCAAAGTTTTTTTATTACAGAGAAAACAAAAGTTTTATTTATTGAAAACGTATACACAAGTTGAAATTATCTATTTAAATTCGAAGTTGCATGAAATGAGCAAGGAATAGGTACATTAATTTATTTGTAGTATTGAACACAATCTTTTTAGTATCGAAACTTTTTTAAGAACAAAGCAACTCAACCAAATAATTAAAAAAAAAACCTATAACTCACTTGTGAATAATGGTAATGAAAAATTCACAGTTTGATTACAGGTGTCATTATATGCCTGATTGCGGTGAAATTAGAGCCACTTTATGAGCAAGTGTGTTGAAAAAATAATTTTGTAACAATTTTCAAACCCAATTATTTACACCACTACTAAAATTTTAAATTTATTGGTCGTGTTCAACATTGTTCCAAAATTAAGCACTGATTAGCGCGATAGGTACAGTTCCGTGCAAAGCGTTAATAAAATCAATCAGATTGTAACTGTGTATATTTGATAACAATGCGGACTGGCCGCGATTGTACGCACGATACCCGAGTTATGTATGGCACGGTATTGGTAACCTTTGACAACATGTGTTTCGTTTTGAGGATAACCCATAGAGGAACCCACAACTAGATGTTAATCTGTACCTACACCTAGTATGACTTTCCCAGTGTCTGTGTTGTCGATACGTGATAAGAAGTCATTGAATACTGACTACGATGTAATGTTAAATCAATAGTACTGAACTCAAAATTAAAACAGAACTGTGCGTTCGAAATTAATTATTATAATTGAGATGGCTTTTAAAGTAAGAGCCACACAGATTTAGTGTCTATTACGTGCACACATTTCTAAGTTATCGAGTAGCTCAACTCATAACTCAATATTAAGAGTAAAACTTTTAACTTGTTTTCCAAATCAATTTTCCTTAAGTTTTAATAAAAGATACATAATTACCACTTCAAAGTGAATATTAATTAGCACGCTAAAAGTGGAAAGTTTTAATTGATATTTCTTGAGCGCCTCACAATACAAACACTTCTGAAGTAGCCAATTTATTCACAACTGCTGAAATTGCACTTAAAGACTTCACTCAAACAATTATGTGAAGTGTAATTAAGGTGTGTAGGTAGATTAATTTGTTTTCTTGATGAATACAGATAATTCTTATTCTTATTATCTGTATTATTTCTATTCCTAACTTAGCTTTTAGTATAATTAAGTTAAGTTAGAAATAATTTTAAGTTACGCAAAAAAAAACAATGTGGTGTAAAAGTCTGCCTTTCCTTGGATATTCCCGCCCACATACAAGGGTAATAAATAAACGATGGATCTTTTTATTATTTTGGTTGAAGAAAGGTTCCTTGAAATATAAATTAATTTACAAAGAGTTGGAAATTACGACAAACTACTTACCATTAATAATAGACAATTTATTACAAATCAATTTATTATCAAATACTGACATTCTATGAGTGATAACGATGGTGGAAAAGTAAACATGGTTAAATTGACAAGCAACCGAAATGATGTAATCAATCCTGTCGAAAATCGTTATAACAAAACCTGTCGGAAATGATCGCAACTTCTCTAAGCTAAAGTTGTTAAAGCTATAAACTCAATGTTTTCAAATCACAGTACACTTATGTAAGTTCAGCAATAAATTAATTACAACTTTATAATAAATTGGACAAGTCATTGTCGTTCTTATATCTCGGAATATTGTCGCAATGCAGTTATAGCAGGCGCCGACGGCGGCCTGAACTTAAACCTTACCTATTAATCAAGTCAATTTCGGAACTTCTTGCTTCCAGGAACTCGATATAATATTATACTACAGAAAAACACGACTGTGACTTTCAAAATTTCCTTGATATATTTGAGCTTGTTGATTGGAATTTGCTTCCCTTATTTTTAAGATAGGGTCACAGGAAAAACACTATGAAATAGCATAAATTAAACGTAGCTTTTCGAAGACTTTACCCTGTATAAATAAGGAAAAAACATCTCTTCGTAATTACCCATCCTTCATTTCCTCAACACTCGAGTTTCACGCTTGACCTTTGAGGAGCAACTCCAAACAGTTTTCATGAGAGTGGCTGCAGACGAACCGCTCATGACATCCGCCACACGTGTACGCTTTAGGTTGATGCTCCTGTGAGTAAGTAAACCAAAAAGCTATATCTCAAGATATTCATATATTGCGTTTTTCATCTGCTAGTTTAAAATATTTCGCATGACGGACTGATCACAATAACTGTATGTTTACTGAAATATTTAAAAAACCACCAACAGAAATGTACATACATAACTCATATTTATAAATGTCTAGCGCGGTGCAACGTTTTGGAAAGAAAGATTATAACAGCTTATTACTGTTCGTGAAAGACCTCTTCTCATAGGGAGATGGCACATGCATTGGTCACCACGCTTGCTTGAGACAAGCTGGCGAACTTCAGAATTGAATTAATTAATTCCATGTGTCTTCGTATTGTTTTCCTTCATCGATGTTCAAGATGAACTCAGAAAATACATAATATATGATTAGAAAAAAAACACATTAGTACTCTACTAGATTTAAGCCCATAACCCATAACCTCGTGCATTTATCAGCAACTACAAAGCGAAACAAATTTTCCCATTTTCTCGAAACATAGATTTGTTGAGTTACAGCTATTTGGCTTACGAGGGCAGTATGTGACATGGGAGCTCCGGAAATTATGAGGGAAATCCGTGGAAAGCGGGATATTGGTCGCGCCGTAACGACATCTGTGCGCGCCGACCACGGGAGCAGCAATGGATCATGAACTTGCAGTTAATCTTGGGTGATGGTGAATTATACCTTGTCGGAACTGCGGGTTGTTTGAAAGAGATACCGCGGCCTCGACACAAAGGGCTAAGAAGGAACATGGCTGGTTTTTAGTCAGTAGAAGTCTGACCCTCCCTACCGCTCTGCCCAGAGCGGAAGGTGTCGTTTGGTGATTTCCCACCATCCAAAAAAAATATGGTGAATTATGCACAGCATAAGCACAAGTCAGGTGGGATGTCCACTGCTGGGGCACTGGCTTTCTCTGGAGTGCACTTTAATCAACTACGAGGGCCCAGTTGGAATTGAGTAGTTGCGGGAACACTTCTAAAGAATTTATATTTGGACATTCGCTAAAATAAACATATTCATAAAAAAACCTGAAGATTTTCTGAAATTGAATTCCGGCTACCTTTCTGTTTTATAATCAATTTAATATTATTGTACATACACAACCATTAATTACAGTTCACCATTTCTGTCATTAATTGTTTAGAAAAGGGTTTCTTTCTCTGACTCCTGAACACAAACAAATAACTTTATTGTAGTAATCTGAATCCCTTTTCACAAATTTACTAGAAAATAAATTAAAGGAGTGTTAGATACCTTAATATCTTCGGATCCCTTAAAGTCACGTGCAGTAAAATGACCACGTTTTAGTTTCCAAAACAATCAGCTTCCTATCATTCCTTCGGCTTGCCATCAGTAAATATTTATTAAGTCATATTATAATCCCCAAACTTATACCAATATTTACATACAACAGTAGGTACTTTATGTATTTTCAGAAATAATCACGCAACTAATGCGTTCCGATGTCGGTAGGTATATTGACAAAACTGTTGCTATATCAAGTAGGCATATTTAACTAAACTGTTTAAATAACAAAGATTTGCGTCATGGAAAGTTTATGCGCGAAAGTAAATAGTTGGAACAATAACAAATAACTGAGGATTGACGGCAAACAATAGAAGCTATCTCTCGTACTAAGGTCATCAAGTGTTATCATTGATACAATATTTGTCAGGGAAGTTCATAAGATAAGGAGATTGTAGGGCAAACTCGACATTCTAATTATAGTTTATTTGTTAATTTGTGCAGGTTAAAACTTAGGCAGAATGTATCTGCACGATGTGCGAATAATGCCTTTTTTTTTGGCGGGTGGAAAATCATCAAATAACCCCGTAGCACGGATATGTGCTGCCATCTTACACGATTTTAGAGCAACAAAAATAAAACAATTTTATGCGCCCTCTCCCGCTCTTGGGCAGAGCGAAAGAGAGTGTCAGACTTCTACTGACTAAAAACCACCCATGTTCCTTCTTAGCCCTTCATATCGAGGCCGCGGTATCTCTTGCGAACAACCCGCAGCCCCGACGGATGCGTATAATGCCTTAGAGATGTTTCTCGACAAAATGGAAGCTCAAGTCAGAGGCTCATTGGCCCCGTCGGGGCTGCACACACACTACAGTTTATTTAGATGATAATGTCATTGAAACTGTTATTACAAATACAAACATATAATTTAAAAAAATATATATTTGTCTCATCTTTTCAATCTAAGTTTTAAAAGTCGATTGTTCGTTTATTTACGGACGTAAAGAAAAGAAGGAATAACGGACCCTTTTGTAAAGATAAAACAAAAATAGAAAGATCAATGGTAAATCTATTCTTTGATACAAGTAAAAATAACGGTCCCGAAAATACGATCATAACCTATCTTTCAAAACCTTTTGTAGGGAACACATATCGACTCATCCGTAGAATAAAGTCCGATCTGCAGGGTTGATAGTTTTCAGTAGACGTCATAGAAGTTGTTGACTCGTGTAAGTCTTAAACGGTGAGACTTGACTTCCAGATTTTTTGGTATGTTATAGCAACGCCCCAGCCTAGTTAAATGATATGTAGTGTTTATTTCTTATCCTTCCATTTCACGAGATAGTGAGTTCCATATAAACATAAGACGTTTTGTACCGTAAGAGCGGGCGTCCGTAATGAACATCATACGTTGTTTTACGGAGACGTCAGAATTAAGTGACGTTCTATATTAACATGGGTCATTTTTTGTTGGAATTACCTATCCTTTATGAGTCCGTTGTGACTAACTACCTTCAAATATTTAAAAATAATGTTAGCTATATTATGACTACCCTGGAATATAACTAAATAAAAAATGAAATTATGAATTAAAATAGTTTATTAATTTAAAAATCTCAAAATAGACAGCAAAACCATTAGATGGCATCAGTTTGAGCAGCAATCACATCACAGTTAGAAAAAAAACACATCACAGTTAAAATTAATATGATCTGAACTTACAGATTTAAAAACCTATTAGAACAATGTAGGAGATGTGCGTGAAGAACAATTTTTAAACTTCGCGTTAGTTTTAAAATCAACATTTTTTTTTCAAAATAACATTCTGTCTTTATAATTTTACCAATCAGAAGCATCGTGGCCTCGACGAGGTTTCATACGTCTTAACAATAATTAAACAATGTACGTATTCCTAAAAAAACTGTTTAGAGAGAAAAGTATAAGCATGTAGAATATTTCTTATTCTGATAGATGGAATGAATTATAGGTGCCGCTCAGAAGGACTTCCCTTAGAATGGATCATCACACTGTTAATGTTTCTGCAGAATCGGATTCTTCAGAAACATCAACAGTGGTTGTGATGTATATATATACTTCTGACCTGCACATATCCATCAAGTCTTTATATTTGGCAACAGGTTTCAGAATATGCAGGTTTTAGTTCAGTTTGTTAAGAGTTCCTCATGTTACCGCGAATCACTAAAATATTATAATCAGGTTGAGTCAGGTCATATTTTAAAAGCAATTTGTTGGGATCACTACCATCTGCATGAACTTCTTGTATGTTACTTCGGTTAATCCTCTTACCTTTAAGGTGAATGCGACTAGGTAGCCTCTAAATTCGATTATTTTTACGTGTTTTGCAATTCACCGATCAGTGTCAGGTTGTATCTACACTAATATTATAAAGAGGAAAGATTTGTTTGTGTGTAACGAATAGGCTCCGAAACTACTGGACCGATTTCAAAAATTCTTTCACCGTTGGGAAGCTACACTATCCGCAGGTGACATAAGCTACTTTTTATCCCTGTATTTCCACGGGAACGGGAACTACGCGGGTGAAACCGCGTGACGTCCGCTAGTGTTAAATAAAATAGGATTCGCGACCGTAACAAATGTGACTTTACTGAGTAATAATGATTAAAATCACCGACACAACCCTCTCAGTTCATATAAGTATCTTGAATGGCTTTTTCATCAAATAGTCACTTTATTTAACATACAACCTGACACTGATCGGTAGATTGCAAAAAAACGTAAAACAACGAATTTCTTGGGCTACCTTGTCGCATTCACCTTTAAGTCTTTCATCCAGACCTCATTATTGACAAGACATTTAAAGTTAAACACGTCATTCTGGGTTCCGTTGCGGACAGCATTGATTGTGAACCCGTCTAGAATTCTAGATAGTCTGTAACAAATGAACACTGAACGCTACAGCAAGTCAAACGGATGTAAAGTGACGATCAATACTAATCCACTTCTGGTACAAGAAAGCTCCCGGCGGAAGCACTTAGCGAGCATTTAACTCTCATTTCTTGTAGTCGGTTCGAATCCTCGCCTGTTCTCTAACCATTTATTTTCGTAACTATCTAACGATGGGCTATTGAGTAATCTACTGTTACGTTTAGTATGCTTTTAGTCTTAATCAAAATCATTTACGTGGCTTAGTGTTGCTGAGTGGATTGATCTTAAGTGATTAATCGTGTTATAGACCCGCTACACACACTAGGAGGGTGTTGTTGTCCAAAACATTACCTTCTTTCTTGAATGTCTGAAATCTCCAAACTGAGGACTTAATTAATGCTTTTTTTGCGGATTGGAAATAGTCGCGCTCTGGACGAAGCAAAAGAGTGTCAGAGTTGTGCTGATTAACACCCACCCATGGTCCTTCTTAGCACTTTGTGTACCAGGGCTGCGGAATCTCTTTCGAAGAGCCCCGCAGTTCCGGCAGAACGTTGCTATTGATGTGGCCACCTACCAATCCTGACTCATCAGAACAGAGTACTCTTCTGGGGTCTTGAAATAAAGACGAAAAATAATGACGAGAATGTGTATTATCAACTCCAGCGGTAACACAAAATGAAACTTAGTGGCCCGAAAATAGGTCCCTGTGGCACCCAGTGCAACTGATTCGATAGATTGCAAAAAACTTCATTTGTAAAGTTTGCTAGCTACCACGTTTGTTAGAAATTAAATGGCGTCGTAGGACATTCCCAAAAGGTGAAATGGTAACAGTTTACCGCGTGATGACCGATAGTTATTTAACAAACACAAACAGATAACACAATAAAACCATCTATTATGCAAACGTAAACAAGAGACGTTATAATTCCTTTCCATTTATTTTAAGACGGCGTCAGCCATGTATAACCAATATTTGTTTAATTTTAGTTAAAAATATCTTATCATGTTTTAGGGCTGGCGAATGTTCCAACATGTATTCAAAACAAAAATAATCCGAAATGGATGTTTGTAAGGAAAAAGTCAGACGAAGTGACATAAGATAGCTTTGTTTTAGGTAAATCACTAGTTAAGCTCAGATTAAGAAACCGAGTATTACAGCTTAGTCATTTATTTTAGTTTTACGAACTTTACATAATTTGTCACATATTTTTTTTCGAAAAGTCAACTGCAATTTTTAAAACTGTGGCAAGTGCATTTTTCTGAAAATAATTTTATTTTTAAGCGTAAAGGTGCAGCCAGTGAAGGTCAAATCGACAACCCAACAGAGAACACGATGTTTACTCCTTTCCAAAGCATGATCTAGTTCACCGTAAGTGACAGGTTTAAAATAAAATAAACAATTTATAACGTCATAAATTATCTCATCACATCACGCATTTCACAAAAGTATTTGATTTGAAATCTAAATCAAACATCGCATCCAAGTATAGCTATCAGCGATCAGCAAACAATAGTCGCTGGAATTGTGGAACACACCCTAAAAACAAACCATTGTTTGTAATAAAAGCACTTTCGCGAATATTATCTGCACCATTCTCATTTGTACGAGTCGTACGCAAGTATGTAGCATTTCCATTTCCATGTAATACTCCATAGTTTGCATTTAAAACAAAACAGACATTAAAATGACTTTCAGTGGAATCACAGAGTCTAAAGGACATACAAAAGTGCAATGGGCGGTCACGATTTTGTGTAAGTTTAGTGTTCTTAGTATTGAATCAAAACAGAAGATAAAGGTGTTCAGTGAATGTTTAAAAAATCCCGAATAGTTCTTCGCCAATGAAAAAACTACAAATTTTTAGTTACATTCTGCATTGATTTACTTTATCTACTCGTGAAGGTCCTGATTCATTACAGTGTACCTGTTATATTAGTATTAATGATTATTGTTTGGTTAATTTTAGGCAACATGTCAATTCTGTCGTACGGTCTCCAATGCGGCTGGATGTCACCCATGACAAAACTACTGCAGTCAGAAGAATCTCCCACTGGGAGACCACTGACTGACAATGAAATATCCTGGATAGCCAGTGCACCATCCCTGGCGGGTGTACTCGGAGTCCTCCTGTTCATGCAGATTGTTGACAAATATGGGAGGAAAATTAGCATTATGATGATAACTCTCTTCCAAGCGGTAAGTTTTGTTATTTCTTTGTCTTTTTATATTTCCGATTTTTCAGATTTCCTTGTTCTTTGAGGACAGTGCAATTGTTTTTTACTTTCATTCTCTCTTGTTGGGTACATTATCGTTCAATATCCTTTTTAATTTGATTCTTAATTAAATTCTCTATTATATTTATACAATTCTTCTCTCAGATGGTGTGGATAGTTACGATGTTGCCTGCCAGTACAGCTAGTCTCATTGCAGCCAGAGTATTCTGTGGCATTGCCGGTGCAGGATGCTTTCATGTCATCCCAATGTACGTCAAAGAGATCGCCCAGGATAACATCAGGGGCACCTTAGCATCCATGGGTGCATTGGCTCAAAGTATCGGCATCCTACTCATGTATACTTTGGGAGGTTTCTTGGACTACTACACAGTGTTATGGGTCGTGGTTGGAGTTCCAATCGTGACTTTTGCACTCTTCTTCAAAGCTCCTAAATCACCTGCATTCTTAGTGAGTGTAGGAAAAACTGATGTAAGTTTTAATAAAACTTTTATCCCTTTTTTTTTTTTTTGGGGCGTGGGAAATCATCAAATAACCCCTCCCGCTCTTGGGAAGAGCAAAAGGGAGTGTCAGACTTCTACTGACTAAAAACCACCCATGTTCCTTCTTAGCCCTTCATTTCGAGGCCGTGGTATCCCTTGCGAACAACCCGCAGCCTCGACAGGCGTCGGCCCTTGCGGGCCCCTTCCATGTTGCTGACATCTCTTTGAGGCGCGCGTGGAACACGAACGCGCCGTCGACACGGCCTGTCGTCGTCATAAGACGGACGGACGGCGAGCTTACCCATCACTCACCGTCCACAGGCGCGGGCCTACGGTGGCCGGAAGCCATCACGTGGCCCCCGACGCCCGGATCGCCTCCCGCGGCGGCTGGGACGAGAGGTTCTCTCCCTCTCACGTTTCGCCACCTCCTTCGCTAGCATCACTGCTTCGCAGAAGGAGGCGACGGCGTCCCATTCCTCCTCGCCCCGGACCATTTCTTGCACCAGGGCCGGACGCGAGAGGTCGCCGCCGCCGATCGCCGCTACGAGAACACGGCGGGGCTCCGCCCAAGCGGGACACACCTCCACGGTGTGCTCCACCGTGTCCTCCGGCCGGTCCTCACAATGGTGGCATCCGGGCGTTTCCTCCCGCCTGATTCGGTGCAGGTACCTCCCGAAACAACCGTGTCCGGTGAGTACCTGCGTCAAACGGAAGGTGAGGACTCTCCAGCAACTCCTCAAAGAGGGGACTTACCGCCACTATCGTAGCGTGCCCTGCACGGGGTTGCGACAGTCGGTCTCTCCATGCCGCCATGAGATCGCACCGGAGGTCTGTCCGCTGCGCAGCAATTAGCTGCGGCAACGGAGTGACCCCCCGGTGCAGCGCCTCCGCGCGCCATTCATGCAGGCGCGCGAGGACTATCGCCTCCAGATCCCATGGCGGCAATCCGGCAAGGAGGTTCGCCGCCTTGCGGGAGATCGTGCGGTACCCACGGACTAGCCTCACGGCCATCACCTTTTGGGGCGCGTTCAGATAATGGGCGGCCCGCTTTCTTAAAGCACTCGCCCGCACCGAAAACTTTTATCCCTTTTATTAACTTGTAAGATTATTATGTTATTTGTTTTGGTTCGAAGTATTGACTTGATTTTATTTACTCAATACTGGTTTTCCTTTATTATTATTTGCAGGTTCATTAATGTTGTGCAATTTGTGCGTATTGTGAGTATTCTTTAAATTGTAGGAAGCTGCAGCAACGCTAGCCTTGTTGAGAGGAATGGATGTCGATGATAAAGAAATTCAACAAGAACTTGAAGTGATCAAGAAATCTGATGATTATTTTAAATCCATACCTGAGATTTCAATGGTTACAGTTTGTGAGTGTTAATCTGCTTTTTTTCCTAAGTTCATTGACAGTAAACCACATTAAGTACCTACACTATAAGAGTTGTACTTATAAGTTGAAAGGGGTTGGTTCCAACCGCAAAGATTTGTCTGTACTGAGAGCTGCATCTTTTAAGCATTTCAAAAATAAAAAATATTACATAAATAGGACCACGAGTCTAATTTTTTTTTCAAATTTCATAGTCAAAACAAAGGCTTGGCGAAAAGCATTCCTCATCATGATCATGGTGATCCTGGCTCACGCCACTAACGGAGGCTTCTCTATAGTGAACTACGCTGCGACTCTGCTGGCCGACTCAGGAGTACAGATCAGTCCGGATCTGCAGGCACTCAGCATCCCTATATGCATGACTGTGGGCTCCTTGATCACTATGGCTTGCATCGATAAATTGGGAAGAAGGGTGAGTTAAATGAATTACAAAGTATTATAGAGTCGAATTAAAAACATCCATCATTTATATCAGTCAAAATGAAAAGATTTGAAGCAGAGAACTCTATAGATTCTGTTTCGGAGTTTTAAAGTTGAACAGAATTTGAATGATATCGCTTGGCTAAAAATAAATAAAAAATTTCTTGAATCTGACCTAGATTCAAGAAATTTTTTATTTATTTTTAATAACTCGATAATGGAATTTCGAATAACTCTTCAACTTCAGTTTACTTTTTAACCTTATCGTTTTCTTTTCCAATAGCCAATCTTGGGAACAGCATTTGCTGCATCTGCGGTCGCCTTCACTTGCCTGGCGACCTCAACTCTACTGAAGCAGTACGGATGGGCTACTCCTGGCGCGCTCAACGTCATCATGATGATGTTAGCAGTAGCTTGCTACGCTGGAGGGGTCTCCCCCGTGCCAGTAATTTTAATGCCAGAAATATTCAATTTCCAGGTAAAGTATTTTTAAGATTTTAAACTGACATGGTCAATAGCACTATAAATGCATACTGAAAACGGAACAGAACGGTTTATCCGTGATCATGGTGCTTGTAACAGCGCCGAAATATCGGGAACTCGAAACAATCAGTGAACATTATAAAGTATTTTTATTTGTGAACCTTGCATTTTTGTTTGTAAAATAATCTTTAAACAATGTTGATTAATTATTTTCGTCAAAACCATAGAATTTAATTTTTTATTGCTCTTATTGAGTTTAGAACATGCGGTCAACTCGATAATTAACTAGACCATCAAATGTATGATGTGTTATCCATAGTTTTGCTAAGACCAGTTCACTATCATTCAATATTATTTTTCTTTTCAGATCCGTGCAAAATTGATGGGATACTTGGTAATGCTGGCGTGGTTCACGAGTTTCATTCAACTTATCGCCTTCAGTGCTCTGACAAGCAACTTTGGGGCTCATGTGGGCTTCTTCATGTTTATCGTGATAAACGTGTTTGGAGCCGCAGTGGTTCTGCTGGTACTGCCTGAAACTAAGGGCAAGGCAGTGGAAGAAATAGAGAGGGAGCTAAGAGGAGATATAGAGAGGGACGCAGAAAAAGATAGACACTAAAGTGGTGTAGAATTTTTTCTTTATGTAAAGCATTAGTTATGACAATATTTTATTAAAAGTCACGCTGGCGTGATGATCTGGACTAATTATTAATTGACTGGATGGAGAAGGCATTTGAATAAATGTTTTGTTTCTTAAATTACTGCTGTTTCTTTTTAATTTGTTCGCTATTCAATTATTTCGGTCATCAATACTAACTAAAACAACGAACAAACTGAATGAAACCTAAGTTTTTAAAATTTAGTTCTAAACTTTGATTGCCTTTGTAAATTAATGAATAATTGAATTGTGAAGATAATTAAATATTCCGTTTATGTAAACTTTATCATTTGTTCAGTACTTTCATTCAATCAAAGAAGCTGTAAGAAGTTTATGAATATCAAAACACCAGACTGAGGGTCCTAGACCAACTGATAGCTATATACGATGACGATGACAGAAACCTATTCTGGACTAACGAAAGGCTGAATTCAACCCTGTTGAACTTTGTTTTTGAAAGACGGAATGTTTTGAAGGCGATTGATTCTTATTTAGTCACTTGAGAGTGTTGCCCGAATCATAATATCATAACGAGAGGCCGATACATACAAAGTCAAAGTCAAACTCAATGCATTTATTTCAATAAAACCATTACCAGGTACTTTTGAATGTCAGAAGAACAATTCATAAAACTAAACTACGAGTGCAATACGTCATCCCGAAAGCCACCACGCCGAATCACACGCCGCCGAATGCCCGCAACAACGAACACTGCGAGCACGAAAGCACGCAGCGACGCACACCGCAACAACGAATGTACGAGACTCCAAATCACGGAACAACGAATGCACGCCGCAACGCGCAACCACCGCCCCGCGACCCGGAGCCCCGCGCACCCACCGCCACGGCACGCGCCGCCGCGCGCCCCCGCACCCACAGTACTCGCCGCCGCAGACATCCGGCGACGCGCAACTCGACGCAGCAACCCCCGGGACGACGTATTGCACTCCTAAGCTACAGTCACAGTCACAAGGCATAATAACTTGTGAAAGTACTGTAGTTGCCCATTCCCTAGCGTAGATCTCTATGGAGAAGAACGGGCAAGAAACTCCATGGACACTCTTTTAAATCAGAATATTGTTAATCTTAGTGTAGTTGTTTGGTTGTCGGCTGCACGACGCGGCTTATCATTCGAGCAACCGCTCAACGCTCAGTAGTCTAAGGTGTTAGTTAAACTGTTCAAACTAGTGAACTGTTTTATCGTTTATTTTAGTAAGTTTGAATAGGTATAAGATTTGATGGAGTGATGTGATCATTCACATCACTAACCACACTACCACCGCCACCCTACCTCTATCTTGTTACCTTTAACTTGTGTTATTATTATAGTAGTGAAACATGTGCGTAAAACGTTTTCAGTGTATCCTAACATAAGTGATAGAATGACTAATTTATCTTTGAACAAAATATCACTATAAATATAATTATATAAACCCCAATAAATGTAGCCTCTTTAGTGATTTTCCGATTATATTATGTATACACTAATTACGTTCGGCTGCAGGAGAATACAAATTATACCGATATAATTTGCTAGAATTTAATTAATATACTAAAATGGTTACAACTAAATCGGTAAAACTAGGATACGCGACAAACTAGGACGCTCGATGTGAGAAACAAGAGTGGTTCACCAATACTCTAAATCAATATCGATCACTGCTATTGCACAATCTATGATCCCAAGCCATGGGATTGCTGAGTAGGCGATTCGCACAGAGCTGGGAGGCCGCGCGTGGCGGACGCACTGCGGTAGGTCATTGTCAATGCGGTAGGTATTACTTCATTGTCTTAAGATTTTCGATATAACACCTCCCTCCACAAGATCGGCAACTATATGAAAACTCTAGTCAAAATAGTGTCGACTGTCGATAGTGAAGCTAGATCTATCTCGCTGTTACAGGCTTCCTTATCCTTGGCCTTTTTTTTTTAGGCGGGTGGAAAATCATCAAATAACCCCTCCCGCTCTTGGGCAGAGCGAAAGGGAGTGTCAGACTTCTACTGACTAAAAACCACCTATGTTCCTTCCGAGGCCGCGGTATCTCTTTCCAACAACCCGCAGCCTCGACGGGCGTCGACTCTTGCGGGTTCCTTGCATGTTGCTGACATCTCTTTGAGGCGCGCGTGGAACACGAACGCTCCGTCAACACGGCCTGTCGTCATCATAAGACGGATGGACGGCGAGCTAGCCCATTACTCACCGTCCACAGACCCGCGTCTAAGGTGGCCGGAAGCCGTCGCATCCTTGGCCTTAATATCGATTCCATCAGTGGCTTTCTGTGGTTGGTTGAATCTACGATGACGAAGTACCTATAACGATGATAATGAGTACACGTGCACCGGATAGAAGGATGTATACCGGTATGGCAGTGTGGTATATAGCTTCAGTGTTGGACGATTGTAGCGTTACAGGTTCTTGCAGAACGATGTCAAAGTTACTTGAATGCGAACTGCCAAGATTAATGGTATTTAGTTTCATAGTTTTCATTGGTACCTACATTATAAAAATCTTTCTTTATAATTGGTTAATCCCTAATTTTCAATATCTTTCCCTTAGTCAGATCATGACAATGCTGTGGTTTTTAGCATGCAACCTTTAGGAATTATAGATAAGCAGCTCACTTTCAGCATTCTATAGTTGTCTTCAGTACAAGTCAAACGGACTTTCGTAGGTTTTGCAAAGCTTACAATAAATTATTGTTGGTCATCTAGTTGCTCCATAGCTTCAGAAGACAGGATGACTGATGTAAATTGACAGGACTCACTTAGTTTCTGAAGCTGAATAAGCTGCTGGATACAGTCTGATTGTTAGCCATAGTGGTGACTTAAATCATCCTCGCAAAGGTGACCGTGGGCTATACTTCGGACATTCTGTCTCCATGTACATCAGATCTTTTTGTGAACCGCTAAGAAAAGATAAGCTGGAATTAGGAACGTATTGTGATGATTAGGAGCCAGGGGTAGTTTATATAGGATATAGTTAGTAGGATAGAGAATTGGAAATTTCATATTCATCAAATTTCAATTTCATAACTATCACTATTTTATTTCCATTGTAATAATATTCTTTCCGATTTGACGCAAGTGCTTCAATGTTGTTTTGACACTAACTCCAAGGCCCGCAGCAAGCTCAGCCGTAGGTTAAGTTGGGTCCGCTTCCACTATCGCCTTCAATTCGTCGTTGTCGACAATGGTTACCGGCGGACCGCGAGGCTCGTTCTTCAAAATTTCCAGATTTTAAACGATAGGAACTCATATTCGAAAATTGTACGAATTTTCAGCTTATCCATGGCGCCAAAAACTACCACAATATCACAAAAACAAAAAAAAAATGGCTAAAAACAAATTACTGATTTTTTTTCTTCCCACGGTTTGTGATGACTGAATTTAAAATTAAATTAACACATCTTTCGAATAAAGTTTATTTGAATTTCGAATTGCGCGCCAATCCACAGATAATTAAATCCTATTATTTTTAGTGTCCTGTAACAAACAAGCACTATTAGGCACCCGTTTAAGGCGTGATTTAGGTACGGTGCCTTACTTCTTTTTTCAAATCAAATCAAATAATTTATTCGCATAATATGGATAAATAGATGATACATAATGCATTGCATAATACAACAAAAAAGATCCTCATATTAACCATTTCTGGTATGCAAAATTTAAAACTTAAAATAAATTAACTAGTTATTATTGCACTGATAGGAACATTGTAAGGCGCTACACTAATTTTCTATTCTTATAACTAAGGTATTCCTGGGTCGTGTAGAAACATTTATTGACTAACCAGGCGTACAGTTTTTTCCGGAATAAAGGAATAGATTTAAGGTCTTTTAGTTCACTAGGTAATTTGTTAAATAATTTAATTGACATAGGGTAACAATTTCTTCTAAACAGATCAGTTTTTATGTTCGGCAAGGGAAAACTATTAGGATATCGGGTATTAAAATTACAATAATCACCAAAGGATTTGTATAGATACTGGTGTGTTTTGACGGAATTACAAGATTTTGGTATAGATATGAATAGGAAAATCCGCTAATACTGTGTCGTGAGTATGCCGAGCTGCTAACTTTTGCCAATGGCATAAAGGATTCCTAATAAAAACTTGTTGCTCTGGTTTGTAATTTTCTTGAGGTTCACGATTCTTATTAACATTTTCAGTAATAGCAGTGCAGTGTGGCGATGAACTGAAGTGTTGTTGAGAATACTCGTATAGTATACTTTTGACATTTGTCTACGGTGTTCCTGGACATATTGTTGTAAAAGATGTTCTGATAGATTCATATCAAAAGAATCCCGGGGATCAAAATGACCGGTAATTATATCATCATTATTTCAGCCATAAGACGTCCACTCCTGGACATAGGCCTCCCCCAGAAGGGGGTATTTTCTACAATCGCCACACTTGGCAGGCGGGTTGGCGATTGTAGTATGGTTGTTACAAAGACACAGAGAACGTTGCTGCCCATTCTCTGGTAAGCCCCTTAGTCGCCTTCCGACAACCACGGGAAGATATTGGATGGTGCTATTCTTTACGTCCGACATCATACGGAACAAATAGTTAAAGGCACTCCGTGATGACTAAAAAACTTTAGTAAAACTTGAACGACTGTAGCATTAAGATTCAAGATTCTTTATTTGCATGAAATATGGTACAATATGGTCTTAAAAATAAAAGGTTTCACATATTTCGCTTACTACATTCAGCATGCAAACTTAAAATTAAATTAAATTAAAACACCTAGTAGGTACTCGTAATTTAGGTGTTACCTTGTTACATAAAACTAAATTGAACAACAAATAACATAACTAAAAACACAACTAAAAAAAACGAAAACTCATAATAACATCAATAAAATAAAATAGAAAGTTAAGAACATAAGTTATCGATTAGAAATGGGTTTAAATGTCAAAAACTCATTTATTGAATAGAAAACGTTGTTGAGGAGCCATTTCTTCAGTTTCTTTTTGAAAAAATGAATAGGTAGTTTTCTAATTACATTGCGTATTTTATTAAAGATTTTGACCATCTCTCAAGAAGTATGCTTGACCATACCTAAAGATTGCACCTACTATTATAAGCTACTTAGTAATTTCAATACTAAGTAAGTAGATCTAAATCGGGGGCCACGGCAGTGCCCCCGCCAAGTCGAGCGCGAAGCAAACACTGCCGTACCATCCTTTACTGAAACCATTTCGCCGCATTTTCAGGTCCCTATTTGAGAACCTCTGGATAAGACCAGAACGCAGAAATTTTCGTCATCTAGTAAGCTATAAAATCACACTTAAAATAAAAAAAAATTAAGTCTGTAGGTCATTTAGTTCCGAAGTTAAGCGAAAGCAAAGTTTCGCGTTTATGACACTCACTCACTCACTCACTCACTCATGATCATCAGAATAGAACTAGTACTTCCCATATACTCAGAGAGCTGAAATTTGGTACAGAGTTAGGGTTTAATGGCCACATAAAGGGAAAACTATAAAAACTAGGATAATTGAAAAAGTTTAGTACGTAAAAAATCATCAAATAACCCTCCCGCTCTTGGGCAGAGCAGAAGGAAGTGTCAGACTTCTACTGACTAAAAACCACCTATGTTCCTTCTTAGCCCTTGTGCCGAGGTCGCGGTATCTCTTTCGACCAACCCGCAGCCCCGACGGGATGATCTCTATACCTAACTTAGCTTTTAGTACAATTAAGCTAAGTTAGAAATAATTTTAAGTTACGCAAAAAAACATGTGGGTGTAAAGGATCTGCCTTTCCTTGTTGGATATTCCCATCTACCTACAAGTTAAGTAATAATTAAGCGACTTTTTATTATTTTGGTTGCAGAAAGGTTCCTTAAATTATGAATTATCTTACATAGAGTTGGAACTTACAACAAAGTACTTACTTAATTACCATTGCGAGGATCGGCCGGAGGACACGGTGGAGCACACTGTGGAGGTGTGTCCCGCTTGGGCGGAGCCCCGCCGTGTTCTCGCAGCGGCGATCGGCGGCGGCGACCTCTCGCGTCCGGCCCTGGTGCAAGCCATGGTCCGGGGCGAGGAGGAATGGGACGCCGTCGCCTCCTTCTGCGAAGCAGTGATGCTAGCGAAGGAGGTGGCGGAACGTGAGAGGGAGAGAACCTCTCGTCTCAGCCGCTGCGGGAGGCGCTCCGGGCGTCGGGGGCCACGTGATGGCTTCCGGCCACCGTAGACGCGGGCCTGTGGACGGTGAGTGATGGGTAAGCTCGCCGTCCGTCCGTCTTATGACGACGACAGGCCGTGTCGACGGCGCGTTCGTGTTCCACGCGCGCCTCAAAGAGATGTCAGCAACATGGAAGGGGCCCGCAAGGGCCGACGCCTGTCGAGGCTGCGGGTTGTCCGCAAGGGATACCGAGGCCTCGACATGAAGGGCGAAGAAGGAACATGGGTGGTTTTTAGTCAGTAGAAGTCTGACACTTCCTTTCGCTCTGCCCAAGAGCGGGAGGGGTTATTTGATGATTTCCCACCCCCCAAAAAAAAAAAAAAAAGTACTTACTTTTTTTTTTTTTGGGGTGGGATAACATCAAATGACTCCTCCCGCTCTGGGCAGAGCGGTAGGGAGCGTCAGACTTGACTTAAAACCACCCATGTTCCCTCTTAGCCCTGTGTCGAGGTTGCGGTATCTCTTTCGAACAACCCGCAGCCCCAATGGGTGCTCTCTTTAATTTGTATTATTTTGTTGAAGCAGCAACAGAAAAACATATTTTGTGATGAGTTTGTGTTTCATAGTGTGAGAGTTTCATAGAGGAGCTCGTGGCTTAATAAGAACTGCCACTCGGGTCGATCTTTAGGTTAAGCTGTGCTTGCCTAGGTCGGTCTGTGGATGGGTGACCACCCGACATATCGAGTTTCCTCCGTGCCTCGGAAAGCACGTTAAGCTGTTGGTCCCGGCTGCCATATATAGGTCTTTGGCAGTCGTTACAGGTAGTCGGTGACCTGAAATTCTGACATCCAGTCTTACCAAAGAGTATCGTATTACCTAGTATTAACTGGGTTGTGGAGGTCAGATAGGCAGTCGCTCCATGTAAAATACTGGTACTCAGCTGCACCCGGTTAGACTGGAAGCCGACCCCAACATAGTTGGGAAAAGGCTAGGCAGATGATGATGATGATTTGTGTTTCATAGTGTTTGTATGAATGACAAAGTTATATTTGCGGTGCAGTAAAATTGCTACGGCTTAGTTTCCAAAACAATAAACCTCATATCATTCTTCTGCCTTGCCATCAGTAAATATTTATTTAGTCATATTATAATCCCCTAAGTTATACCAATATTTACATACAACAGTAGGCACATTATGTATTTTCAGAAATAATCACGCAACTAATGCGTTCCGATGTCGGTAGGTATATTGACAAAACTGTTGCTATATCAAGTAGGCATATTTAACTAAACTGTTTAAATAACGAAGATTTGCGTCATGGAAAGTTTTTGCGCAAAGTAAATAGTTGGAACACAACGGTGCACAGTGACATAAAGAAGGATAACATTTCTGATGGACGGTGGATTACGGCCCACGTGGTAGAAGATCTGCATCCCGCTCATGATGCCTATGTCAAGGTTGTGTCATTGAAGACGAAAAATGTCATCAGAAAGAGACCAGTAGTAAAACTCTCCTTATTACCAGTAGAAACCGAAATTAATAATATTCATAACTGTTGAACAGAAACAGACAGGTCAGCTGAACAGGGTGTTGACACCTGGAAATATTAAACGAACAAGAATAACGACACCATCAGGCACGTTAGCATATGACACCATGGCGTTAACCTTCTTTATTCACTCTGCAGCGTTGCAAATTGCAGCTACAACATAAGTTCGTTAAACAACAACCAATCTATCTACTATGACCCAATAGCCAAAATCAATCTCGTAAAAGATAGTTGGGTACTTGTAGTTCTTATAACATATCTCCGTAAAGGAATGGGATACGTAAGCGTTTGAAAAAGTTACGACATGTCTGGATAAAACATGCAAAACAACAGGCAGAGAACAGTGTAAGTAACATGTTAGTCGCACAGCTGATTCACGCGTGTCGTGAACTAAAATACTACAATGAACTTCTGATGGCGCAATACGTAAATGGACACAGTGTCAGACTTCTACTGACTAAAAACCACCCATGTTCCTTCTTAGCCCTTTGTGTCGAGGCCGCGGTATCTCTTTCGAACAACCCGCAGCCACATCAGATAGCCTGGCTTAAACTTGATCACAAGTTATGCTCAGATTACGAAATTCATCGAAAAGTTAACTGCTATTCCTAAAACTGTGACAAGTATGTTTTTTTTTAAATAATTTATTTTTAAGCAAGCACAAAAGCAAAATTGTTGTCGGTGAAGGTCAAATCGACAACCCAACAGAAAACATGATGTTTACTCCTTTCCAAAACATGATAGATCATGCTGTTAGATCATGCTTTGGATCACCTGAAACTTCATAAATTATATAGTATTTGATTTGAAATCTAAATCAAACATCGCATCCAAATATAGCTATCAGCGATCAGCAAACAAAAGTCGCTGGAATTATGTAACACACCCTAAAAACAAACTTATGTTTGTTATAAAAGCACTTTCGCAATTATTATCTGCACCATTCTCATTCGTATGAGCCGTACGCGAGTATGTAGCATTTCTAACTTGACAAAAAATACGCTATTTTCAAATAATTCTAATATTACTCTGTAGTTTGTATTTTAATTCAAATAGATTAAAAATGACCTTCAGTGAAATGAAAGGGTCTAAATCATACAAATATCATCATACAAAAGTGCAATGGGCCGTCACAATTTTGTGTAAGTTTAGTGTTCTTTGTATTGAATCAAAACATAAAATAGTTCATCGCCAATAAGAATAGTAATAATCATTTTATTTCAGGCAACTAAGGCCCATAATTTAAATACACACAATAAGATAATACAAAAATAACAAACTAGTACATATTAAACATTAAACAGTAAATAAAACTTTAACTATACACGTAACGTCGGCGTCGTGTTACTCTGCCAGGTCTTGCGTAACCGTCCTCAGAAACAACACCTTTCGGCCAAAAGTCCTCCTTCAAACAGGTCTGGAGATTTTGGGTTGGAACACGTACCACAAATGACTCAAAGTTGATCTTGTGGCCCGATTCCAACCTTTTGACCCTCAGAGTCCAGTTGGTCTTCACTTTCAGATACAGCACGACTTCCTCAATCGTCGTGGAGTGATGCAGACGTCAAAATATACAGTTGCGTTGTAAGCACTGCAGGGCGGAGCAGCATGTTAGGACCACTCGGTGCGGTACCGCAGAGGTTGCGAGAGCAAGGCTTCTTCTTCTTCCTTTCCTCTTTAGTGAAACCCTCCTCATCAACCTGGCTCGTTCTTGGCAAGGAGGAACGGACCACAGGCTGGGCAGGTTGAGCCCGCTTTTCCCCTTTTCTGGTTTGTCGCTTTGACTGCGACGCATCAGATTTGCCGCTGGTGGCAATTTCTGCATAGGCACGTAGCTGGTGATGCACTTGTGTTCGCCGATTCAAAACTGCCGATAGATGCATTTTGCGCCGCTCGACGTGAGTTCACCTCTGAGGCCTCTGATGACACAATTACCGAGCCAACGTTGCCCAATAATGCTATTTCCGCACGTAGCTCAGTATTGGACTTTTCTGAATTCTTCATTCTGGACTGCATTTTGGTCATCTCCACTTTCAAGGTAGTGAATGCCAATAAATACACTACGGATTTTGACTTACATTCTGCATTGATTTATTTTCTTTACTTGTAAAGGTCCTGCACCTGTTAAATTAAGATTTATGACCATTGTTTGGTTAATTTTAGGCAACATGTCAATTCTGACGTACGGTCTCCAATGCGGCTGGATGTCACCCATGACAAAACTACTGCAGTCGGAAGAATCTCCCACTGGGAGACCACTGACTGACAGTGAAATATCCTGGATAGCCAGTGCACCATCCCTGGCGGCTGCACTCGGAGTCCTCCTGTTCATGCAGATTGTTGACAGATATGGGAGGAAAATTAGCATTATGATGATGACTATATTCCAAGCGGTAAGTCTTGTTAATTCTTCGTCTTTTCGTATTTCTGTTTCCTTATTAGCGCTTGTTCCTTGCGGACAGTGCAACTGTTTTTTACTTTCATTCTCTCTTGTTGGACACATTATTAATTTTTCAATATTCCATTTATTTTGATTCTTTATTAAATTTTCTATTGTCATTATACAATTCTTCTCCCAGATGGCGTGGATAGTTACGATGTTGCCTGCCAGTACAGCTAGCCTCATTGCAGCCAGAGTATTCTGTGGCATTGCCGCTGGAGGCTGCTTTCATGTCGTCCCAATGTACGTCAAAGAGATCGCCCAGGATAACATCAGAGGCACCTTAGCATCCGTGGGTGCATTGGCTCAAAGTATCGGCATCCTACTCATGTATACTTTGGGAGGTTTCTTGGACTACTACACAGTGTTATGGGTCGTGGTTGGAGTTCCAATCGTGACTTTTGGACTCTTCTTCAAAGCTCCTGAATCACCTGCATTCTTAGTGAGTGTAGGAAAAACTGATGTAAGTTTTAATAAAACTTTTATCCCTTTTATTAACTTGTAGGATTATTGTGTTATTTGTTTTGGTTGGAAGTATTGACTTGATTTCATTTACTCAATACTGGTTTTCCTTTATTATTATTTGCAGGTTCATTAATGTTGTGCAATTTGTGTTTGTATTGTAGGAAGCTGCAGCAACGCTAGCCTTGTTGAGAGGAATGGATGTCGATGATAAAGAAATTCAACAAGAACTTGATGTGATCAAGAAATCTGATGAATATTTTAAATCCATACCTGAGATTTCAATGGTTACAGTTTGTGAGTATTAATCTGCTTTTTTTCCTAAGTTCATTGACAGTAAACCACATTAAGTACCTAAAATATAAGAGTTATATTTATAAGTTAAAAGGGGTTGGTTCCAACCGCAAAGATTTGTCTGTACTGAAAGCTGCATCTTTCAAGCATTTCAAAAATAAAAAAAATGTTACATAAATAGGACCTCGATTCTAATTTATTTTCAAATTTCATAGTCAAAACAAAGGCTTGGCGAAAAGCATTCCTCATCATGACCATGGTGATCCTGGGTCACGCCACTAACGGAGGCTTCTCTATACTGAACTATGCTGCGACTCTGCTGGCTGACTCAGGAGTACAGATCAGTCCGGACCTGCAGGCACTCAGCATCCCTATATGCATGACTGTGGGATCCTTGATCACTATGGCTTGTATCGATAAATTGGGAAGAAGGGTGAGTGAAATGAATTACAAAATGTTATAAAGAAGAATTAAAACAGTTATCATTAACAACAATAGAAATGAAAAGAGAAATTTGACGCAGAGAAATCTATAGATTCTGTTGCTGCGTTTAAAACTTAAACAGGATTTAAAATATCTGGAAATTTTCATGAAACCTATGTCATAGAATTTCGAATATCTCTTTACTTTATGTTTATTTGTAACCTTATCGATTTCTTTTCCAATAGCCAATCTTGGGAACAGCATTTGCTGCATCTGCGGTCGCCTTCACTTGCCTGGCGACCTCAACTCTACTGAAGCAGTACGGATGGGCTACTCCTGGCGCGCTCAACGTCATCATGATGATGTTAGCAGTAGCTTGCTACGGTGGAGGGGTCTCCCCCATGCCATTTATTTTAATGCCAGAAATATTCAATTTCCAGGTAAAGTATTCTTTTTTGTGAATCTTACATTTTTGTTTGTAAAATAAACTTTAAAAAATGTTGGTTACATCTTTTCGTCAAAACCATAGAATGTAAATTTTTATTGCTCTTATCGAGTTGACCGCGTGTTCTAAATTAACTAGACCATCAAATGTGTGATGCGTTGACCATAGTTTTGCTAGGACCAGTTCACTATCATTGGGTTTTGGATGTTTTAGTGGTATGGGATGTCAGTTTAAAATATATTTTTTCTTTTCAGATCCGTGCAAAATTGATGGGATACTTGGTAATGCTGGCGTGGTTCACGAGTTTCATTCAACTTATCGCCTTCAGTGCTCTGACAAGCAACTTTGGGGCTCATGTGGGCTTCTCCATGTTTATCGTCATCAACGTGTTTGGAGCCGCAGTGGTTCTGCTGGTACTGCCTGAAACTAAGGGCAAGGCAGTGGAAGAAATAGAGAGGCAGCTAAGAGGAGATATAGAGAGGGACGCAGAAAAAGATGGTCACTAAAGCGGTGGAGAATTTTTTTCTTTATGTAAAGCATTAGTTATGACAATATTTTATTAAAAGTCACGCTGGCGTGATGATCTGGACTAATTATTAATTGACTGGATGGAGAAGGCATTTGAATAAATGTTTTGTTTCTTAAATTACTGCTGATTCTTTTTAATTTGTTCGCTATTCAATTATTTCGGTCATCAATAACTAAAACAACTAACAAACTGAATGAAACCTAAGTTTTAAGAATGTAGTTCTAAACTTTGATTGCCTTTGTAAATTAATGAATGATTGAATTGAATTGAAGATAATTTAATTTTCCGTTTATGTAAACTTTATAATTTCTTCAGTACTTTCATTCAATCAAAGAAGCTGTAAGAAGTTTATGAATATCAAAACACTAGACTGAGGGTCCTAGACCAACTGATAGCTATATACGATGACGATGACAGAAACCTATTCTGGACTAGCGAAAGGCTGAATTCAACCCTGTTGAACTTTGTTGTTGAAAACGGAATGTTTTGAAGGCGATTGATTCTTATTTAGTTACGTGAGTGCTACCCGAATCATATCATAACGAAAGACCATCATAATCATCATCATCGTTCTGCTCTTATCCCATTCTATTTGGGGTCAGCGCAACATGTTTTCTGTTTCCCTGTTAGACGTCACGGTGGCATTTACTCCTTTTTCTTTCAAACCCTCACACAATCCATCCATCTTTTCTTTGGCCTTCCTCTAACTCTTCATGCATCAATATTTATATCCATCACTTTCTTAGTCACATGCGTTTCATCCCTCCTTAATATATGACCATATCAAGATAGACGACTTTCTTTCAATTTTTTTGTAACAGGCGCCACTTTCAAACTTCTTCTAATATACTTATTCCTTACTTTATCCATTCTTGTCACTCCGCACATCCATCATAACATTCTCATCTCCGCTACATGGAATCGTTTTTCTTCCATTTTTTTCAAAGCCCAACACTCTAGTCCATACAGTGCGACCGGTCTTTTTACGGACTTGTATATATTTCCCCTTTAACTTGAGGGGATTGCTGGGTCACAAGATGTTCCAGTGACCTGTCACCATTTCATCCATCCTGAGTTGATCCCTTACGTTACGTCCCGGTCTACTTCGCCATAAAATCTAGTTTTAACTGTCTTAGTGACGTTGTTACATGCATAACGCGGCTCATCATCCGAGCAACCGCTCAGCGCTCAGTAGTCCAACGTGCTCGACTCGTTAAACTGTCCAAACTTGTGAACCGCTTTATCTTTCACATTGATAGATAAACATTTTTTCGGTGTTTTTTTATAAAGTTTGAATATAGAATTTGGTTGGAGTGAGAATTAAAAATGTTGTGATGTGAATGAGAGTCTATCTCTTGTTACGATTAAAATGTGTCATTATTATAGCAGTGAAACATAACGTGCGTTAAACGTTTGCATTGTATACTGACATAAGTGATGGAATGATTAATTTATCGTTGAACAAAATATCACTACATAATACTATTATAAAACAAAATCCTCCACTGCGTCTGTCTGTCTGTTCGCGATAAACGCAAAATCTACTGCGCCGATTTTCATGCTGTTTTCACCAATGTAGAGAATGGTTCCTGCCACGGGCATCAGCTAGTGATAAATACAAACCACAATCAATGTAGCGTTGTTAGAAATTTTCATAGTAAATTAGGGAAGCGTCTTCTCATATTTACTGTAAACATAATAATTATCCAAAAATAATGGAGATAAGGTTGTATGAAAACTACAATATTTTTTTGTAATTCCAAGTAATGCTTCGGGGTCCGTTGCTATAGAATCTTCGAGGATGAAGATAATCTCCTATGCTGAATAGAGAACAATGCAATTGTAACGAAAAACCATAAAGTACCGAAAAACCGGAAAACAGGAAATTATTTTTAGATTGAAATCGTAATCATTTTGAAGGTCTCTTGTTCTGTTTTGATAGCTTAATGAATGCTTTGAGAAATTATTTATCGAAGATTTTCATAAAGCTTAGAAGATGGAGATATAGCTTGTATGAAAACGAGTTTCATCCACATTAAACAGATGCCTTGAGATTTTGGGCATTTATTTCGATATGAATAGATACGAGTATGTTTGTACGGAGCTAGACGATATTTTTGATAAACACAAATTGCACCCTCGAGGTCTTGAATGAAGCAAACGACAGTGCTGTCCAGGTTGTTACGTGCTGGTTGGACAAAATCGGAGTCATCGGTTCGAGAAGAAGAAGAACATGAATTGCGAACTGGAATACCTTTTATAACGATCTTTAAATCTACTTCAATCTATTCATGCTAGACACAAGAAAATTGTAATGTATGATAATCTGTACAAAACAGACTGTTGGTTATAATGCGGAGAAATAAAGTGTTTGTAGAGCGGCGATAAATCCGGGCGGGAGGCCGGCCCGGCCTGGGCATAAATCACGGGCCAAAAATGAGGCCTTGGCAATTTTGCCCTAAGTGTGTATTGTCAAATATGCTATTTATTATTCTCGTTACGGCACAACATGGCCACTTACTTTTTGAGCCCGCTCTGGGTCTTGTAAACTGAGCCTTTTATAACCTGTTTATGTCAGGTTTTAAAGTAATGGGACATAGGATAGGGTTTGTGAGTAAAGGAAGCAGACATTATTATTCGTGTTTCAATAGGCACCCTTCTTTTTGTGATTTTAACAAAACACGAACGATTTTCTTAAGTAATAATAAAGCAAACCAATGTAAAAATCCTTGTGTTTATTTCTACGACAATAATAATAAATTGTAGAATCCGCTGGATTTCATTATTTGTATATTGGCCTGGGTTTACTTCGCCTTTCTTGGTCAATTGTTATTTCCATTCTAGCCTTGAGCCTACCTTGTCAATCCTCTAAAACATAGCGTGTATTCATAATTAAATTATGATACTTCACACAAACAGGTGTTGAATCTTACAAATATTACGGAAATTGTGTTCCCGCGTAAGTTCACATAAATAATATTATAGTATCGATGATATCGTTCAAATATTTGGCATTCGGTATTACATCCGCAGAGCTTCAGATCACAGACGATACAATACGGGAGCACGGTGGGGTAACATAGGGTAACGTGAGGGTATGTAGGGGTACCGTGAGGGTACGGTGGGGTAACGACAATGTTTGCCATTCTCTTTCTGTGACTCAGTGACCCAATTTCTGACGATCCAGCTGGTTTGCGAAGGAGAGATTTTCATTTGATTTTCACGATGCATTTTGTTTGTAGAAAATGTGTTACTTCGTACCTTCTGTTTGAGTATAATAACTGTCCACAGGTCTCATTGATATAAAATAAATATGTATGTGTGAATCCGTCGTTGATTAGTGGTCGCAATTACTATACGTTTTTAAATTAATATGGTCACTAAAACTATCATTAACACTAAAAACGGAATATTTACCAAGTTTACTTTTTGTTTCGAAGCCAGAAGTAATTGGATTTTCTCATAACTCAAACCGAAAGTATTTACTTACTAATATTTTAATGAGATGCGTGATAACAATTTCTTGATTTGAGTATACGTACAAATCGTATATAAAGAATGTTATCAACCGGAAACTCAAATCGATTCAATTTCCTTTTACTTATACGTGTAAGATCTACCGGGATTGCCACGTACCGCTACATACAATTTCACCCAAATTCATTCAAAACAAATTATTTAACGAGATGGATTTCTCAAATTAATATACATAATTCAAGTTCTGCTTAAAATCACAGTAACCCAATTCAGTTCTTCTTCATGACTTAAAAGCAGGAAATGTTGAAGCTTTCACTTTAAATAACATTATGAATGAACTCAGGATAAAATGAAGTTTATTTTCATAAAATTAACGAGCCCTTCCATTCAAATATCTTTTAGTCTAACAAAATCAACGCGAACGGAATTACCATATTGAGACGAAACAAAAACGGGATAAGCTCGCTCTCATTCATATGAAACAAAATGCGTTCCTCGAAGTCCACATTACCGAATCCTACGACATTATTCAGGGGGATAACAAGATACATTATAAGTGTACCAAAACTCTTCGAACTCTTTAGTTGCACTGTAATTTTCCATATAAAGGTAATAGACGAGAACTGAATGCGATGAAAAGACAAAACATCAGCCAAGTGTGAAATAGGTTTGCGCTCTGGGGGTTCAGTATTAAAACTGTGCATTTGTGCAACCCGTGGTTTCACTCAAGAGACCCGGGAAATGGTGTATGTATAAGTTGATTTTTTAAACCAATACGAATCTGCACTTCGCTAGACTGCAAAATTAGAGCTCAAAAGTAGCTGTAATCAAAAGCAAAGCACCAAATAAACTGTGAAAATTACAATTGGGAACTGAGTCTGGTTAAAATAAAATACATGAGTGTGATTGACAGATGGAAGGACAAAAACGCGGCAATACGGTTCCCCCGAAATTTATCTACAGAACCCTAAAAAGTATGGTAAGTATGGTGTTTCCGCTGTTCGTTTGTTTGCCATCATTTTGTGCTTCAGCGTTTTCCTCGCGCGCTTATCACACATTAGACGATGTTTTATTGGTGGGCGTAATGTCTGGTATTTTAGGCAAAGTTACCCGTTTCTGGAAAATATATGGTGGATTTAGAATATAGATGTTTTGCTTCTTCGCAGATTGGAAGAGTTTATTTAAAAGGCAACTGTGAGGTGATTTGGGTACATAAGTACTTTTTCTTGTTCTTGTTATGTAACTTGCTTCTAACTTGAGTTTGATTTTATCAAGAAAGGTACATAGACATTGCATTTAAAATTGAAGATTAAGCTATCGTCTCATTTTTATAAACCGACTACGTAATTATATTCTTTCCGTTAGACTTCACTTTGACATTTAATACATATTATTTTCTTGAAACCCAAAACTTTATCCATAACGGCAGATAACTGAGACACGTATTCCGAATAAGCTACAAAAAGCAGACTGCGTGGGAGTTTGGGGATCCTATTAGAAGGATCCCGAGTTTTAAGCGGTCTTTAATGTAAATGTACGAACGTAATGGTATTACTTCTATAATCATGATGTTGAGTACGTTTAATAAAAAGTTTTAAATAATAAATGGGCGGTGAAGTAAAAATCTGCTTAGCAAAAGCTTACTGAAATAGATTGAAAGAGATGTGATTGAGTGAAGAGTGGAACGAAATGAGGAAACGATGAACGAATAGTTGTGATAATTGAAATCTGTCAAGACTAGTCCGAATCCGAAATAACCATAAGCTAGTCCAAAATTTATTTCTGAAGCAAATTTAGATACTAGTCGCGACTGACTTCCTTCAAAAAAGTTACATTTATTACAATATTTTACAAATACTAAGTAACACCTTTTGGCTAAATATATTTATTATTTACAATATTTACAAACTACAATTTACAGAACTAAAATTATAATAAAATATATACAAGTATCAAAAAGAGAAGAATTACAGGGCGTCAAAAAACTCGTCCACACCGCTGTCAACAGGAAAAGTGCCCAGAAGGCTGGCAGCATTCCCACGTTGGATGGCAATGCTGATTCTTTGGCCAAAGAACAGGCCAGCCCTCTGGTCACGTGAAGAGTCGACCAACCGTTTGGCAATTTCCTTAAATATTAGGTGAGCACTCGGACCCCAAGGCCCTAGTGTTTCAACCCCAAACGGCTCAAACACATAACTGCCAATTAAGTTGTTGTATTTGCGCCGTTTGAGGTTTTCAGCACCTGCAGCAGCCGCCCCGGCACAGGACACCGTGCTAGGAAGATGGGATGGCGCAAGGGTGTCGACGCAAGTTGCGTCCCACACCAAAGGCCTACCCAACTTCCATGGCATTATGGTCATACCGTCTGGTCTCTTCCCATCGACGCGTGCCAACCCATTGGGTTCCAAAACAGCAGGCACACCGGCGGTGGCCAGAGCACGTCGGATGAGATCATTAATGCTGGCGTGCCGCGCAATTCGACCTGCGCTCTTACTGCAGGAAAGGCCATGGTGTCCGAGGCTGTCGACTACTTCACCACATTGACAACGATGTGGAGCCCCACACGGAGCACCCAATCGCAAACATGTAGCGAGCCGGAAGGTTGTGTCACCTAGCATAGTGCCTATATTAGGTGACGGTAGTGCCTGAAGCCAGAGGCCCGACTCCCACTCACCCACAGCCAGTAGGCGGGCACGCTCGGCAGTATTGGTAGACGTATTAATAAGGTTATTCCGTACCAACCTGCAGAGCGGCTCATCCCACTGTCTCTGGGAAAATGGGTTCTCGGGCCGATCCGTGTTCGGGCAAGCCATTTTCCAGGCGCTCTCTGCATCGGTCAAGTACGGCACTTCCGAGTCAACCAGGGAGAGGGTTAAAATTTTCCTGGTTAGCTTTTCAGTGCTGTGGACAGACGACAGGAAGGCCGGTAAGCTTACACTAGAAATTTTGCGGACGCCGAGGCCACCAAAACGAATTGGAAGGGTGGCTTGCTGCCACGCTCGGTCGTCCAGGGCCACATTAAGAATAGATGTTAAAGTGTGGTGAATAATTTGGTCAATTTTGTCCAAAAGTTGTGGTTTCTTCCAAAGAGGAGAAGAACGAAGAAAATACATAAAATTTGGACCGAAACAACAGTATCTGATAAGGGTGAAAGCTGAATGTAGGTTAATATTGGAGAATCTATCCGAAATATCATGAAAATGTTTAATTTTGTCATCGATGAAAAATGAAAAACTTTCTTCCAAAATAGGGGAACCTAGGAGGTACAGGGAACTTTTGTCTAAAACTTTTATTTGTGGGGCTATTGAATTAAATTTGTCTATTGTCGAATGTCTGTCGGTAATGTCAGGGAGGTAAATTTCGCATTTAGAGGGGTTAAGGTCCAGGCCAATAGATTTAAACTGCTGTTTCAGGAGTTTTAGATCATTCAAAACCGTTTCAATATCACCTCCTAGCGTTCCATCATCTAAATACCATACGTTGAATTTTGAATTTAGTTGTTGAATTATGGGATGAATAGCCAAACTGAAAATGACAGGCCCGAGAGGGTCACCTTGTTGACAACCAACTGCAGATTCCAAAAACTTGTCCTTATATAATAATTTTGTAGGATGCCTATAACATTGCCACATAAAACCATAAATTTCGGGTAGTACTTTTTTGACTTCAGCCAACAAAGTGTCCCTGTTCACGGAGTTGAAAGCATTTTTGAGGTCAACCTTGAGAATGACCTCACCTTTCTTTGAATTTAAAAAAGAGGATAAGGCATGTACGGCAGCCTCACAGCCCCCTCTGGAGCCAAAACCAAGTTGAAGGGGCTGGAACTTAGCTGCAAGCGGTTCGCTATACAGCTTGCAGCAAATTTTGGCTGCCATACGTCTGTAGGTGCAACCAACGGCAATGGAACGAATGCCGCCGTCCTTCTTGCGGAGGGCACACAGGTTAGCCCCATACAGGACATCGACGACGGCATCGTTCACACCGCCGGAGAGCATTAGATTTATCAGAACCGCAAGCTCCTTCAAAAGCGACTCACCAGCTGCCCCGGCGCCTGAGCTTAACAAATCTTTCAAATGCTGTGGAGTCAGGCCGTCGAGGCCACCAGCAGAACCACTTCGGAAAGAGCTCACGGCTGCGATCAACTGTGAGGCTGTAATTTTAATAAAAGTTGAATCCTGAACTAGGGGGTCGGGGAGGACGGGCGGGTCGGGGAAGGTGAGACCATCCGCAGGCGCTGGATGTTTACTCTCCAGGGCTGAAAATGTCTCAGGAGAGTAAGGCGCCACCACATCACTGCTGAACAGAATTCTGGCTGCCCCCCTTATATCACCCTCACTTAACTTAGATTCTACATGGGCGCAAATTCCTTTCTGAGAAAAATTGTATAAAAAAGGTAATTTTGAATCCAAAATATGAGCCGAATTGTTACAGTTGTCTTTAATTTGGTTAGTTAAAGATTTTTGGGTAGCCAAATTTTTTTGAACATGCAGAATCCTGTAAGGGAAGGTGAGTAACTGCTCCCAGGCATGTTCTGAGTTCTCCTGGGTCGCGAGACGGATACATCGCGCTAAACTCAGTGCAACGGAGTGTCTAGCACCCCGGGGAACCCTTTTTAAAACAGGAGTTGAATTTTTGAATTTGGACAGTGTTTTCCACAAACTTTGATCCAAAAGTGTTGAAGTCGGGGATATGGCTGGGGGGCAAAAAGGTACACTATGAGGTTTGTGGACCTTGCCATAGTGAATCTTAAGCCCCCGTTCACCTTTAAAAAAACGAGCCTGAGAGCAGTGAGGACATCTTACCAGCTGCTGCACATCCAGAGACGTGACAGGCTGACTAGCACTAATTCCGGCGACGCTACAGCTGGCGCTGAGCATAAAGAATAAAGGTGAAAATATTCAAAATAAAAAAAAAACACGACAACTTACCTAACACAAAAGAAAAATAAAATTAACACTAATTATAAAATACACTATAAAAACACAAAATAAATAGACAAAAAGTCAAATGCGTTGATTAGTGACACATAGAGCGGCGCAGTCGCGCTGGCGGCCTAGGGCGATGCGCCGACCACGATGTCATTTTGGCGCAGCCCTAGCAACCGTAGCTGCGTCACGACGTGTCGTATGTCCTTTGCTTTGCAAGTTTTCCTTGTTGTAGCAATATTTTCTGTAAGGAATATGCTACTCAGCTATTTCCATAAAGTATCCCTTTACACCCGACTTGATACGAAAGTGTGACTTGATTTTCAAAAATTCTGGCGCGTACAAAAATGGACTTTTCGAGACGCAACCGGCCTCGATCGATCGCGAGACTATCTTTTTCTTGGAAAAAACACGCACGGGCCTCTTGCGAATGAGTTTGAACCTATCAGTCGCCCGTTACCACTTTGAAGGATGACTGCGTTTTTTGGCGCAATGCAGTTGAATCAATTTGTTTGTATAAAAAAAACCTCAATAACGCTGGTCGACCGGATTTAACTCAGGACTCCATACTCCATATTTTAGTTCCATAATATCACCCATGGCGCGGTCTGCATCGCGCACATGGCACGGTCGGCATCGCGCACATGGCGCGGTCTGCATCGCGCACCTTTTGGCTAATATGATTTACTATAATGTTGTTTCGTTGCTAATACTGGTATTTTTAGTCGTGGAGTGACCTTAAGTCGAGCTGGACAGTGGCCGAGTGATTGGACTGCAGCGTTGCGTGTCGCGGGTTCGATCCCCGCACGGAACAAACATTTGTATGGCCTACAGATACTTGTTTCGGGTCTGGGTGATTGGATTGTGTATTTGAGTTTAAATGTTTGTAAACCCACCCACGATACAAGAGAAATTCTTAGTGTGAGCAGACGTTTTTTAAAAAAAGACAAAAAGAAAGTTGCTGCATAATGCAAATTTATTTTTGTCTTTTTTTTACAAAACGCCCACAGAATGAATACAGAATGCAACTATGGGTTTGACAAGGATGGGTGATATAAGAGGCAGCGTACATAAACGGAGGAAGGACCTTATTTATTTGAAAATCCATCAACTGCAGCCAAGAAATTCCAGGATTGATTTGGTTATTTTTACTTGTTGTCATGACAACGAAAGTCAACTTAGGATCAAAAATAGACTTGAGTCGGTCTCTAGAATAAGGTTGTTAGTGTCGATAAATCCTCGTAGACATTTAACAAAAATATTCAATTTAATTTCACAAAATGTTAGACCATTCTGCGGATACCAATTTTATGCTCTGGCTAACACGCAGGATTTTTGTTCCAGTTTAACGAAGCTTTTATTGAAAGCCTGTAGAATTAATTCAAAACCCCTAACCGATGAGTTAAGGGTCGTGTATACGAGCCGAGTTTGAATGACTGCTTCATATTTTTGTTTGATTATGCATCGGTGCACAACCAAAATTATTGTGAACATTCGTGGTTGGTTGTTTTAGGCGATAATTAAATAAGCGAAAATATTTTAAAAGTACCATATCGAGTAAATACACTAACATACATTATAGTGTGCTTGAATAGTGTACGATAACAATTAGGCCACGATACTATTAAATACCACTATAACAAATAGCTCTGTATTTAAAAAAAATAAAAGATTAATCAAAATTCAATAATAATAACGATGTTTCAAAAGACCAGAATATATTTGGAGCATTTTTATAAAGTAAACATTCTGTTTTAATCAAATTAAATAAGAATGTACGAATGTTTTCACAAATGAAAGCACGTTGTATTTAACCTTTAACATTTTCCCACGTTTTAAGCACTTTCCAGCACTTGCGGTCACGGACGGAATGAAACGCGAAATAATTGCTACGGAAAAGTAATTTCATTTTCGATTTGAGATTATGAAACGTACACAACTCACAATGAAATTCAAAACATCTCCGCTCTATGAGCACGAGCTTTCATTTAATTTAATTCAACAACACGAACATGCAAATTTTGGAAATCATTTTACAAAAGCCTCCGTTAATTCTGAATCGGGAAATATTAATACGATCCAAGAGTACATCAAATATTGAACAGATTCCGTCCGATGACGATATCTCGAGTTGCGGAAAAATACATTATTGGTACGTGGAATCCATCAAAATTGTATTTAATCCACTTCGTGCTGCAGTGAAATATCATGTAAAATATTCATTTTGGCATTGCAAAGCCGAATTAAGCTTTAATTAAATATTCTGTTAATGAACGCACGGATTACATTTCGTAGGCTCTGCTATTATTTAGAGTCATATACGTGATAATCATATCTTTACCTCATTAAATGTTTGTTTCTACCGAATATTTTCGGTAAGCCATTTCGACTCTTCCATTCTCAGAGTAGGAATTTATTCAAAACTGGCACTGTTATGTAATTGCATTACCATTGATCAATCGCGTATATTATATGGCTCATCAGTATTCAGATTGGATGGATGACGAGGACTCGCGAGGCTCGATCTATCACAGTCAGTGTGATAACATCGGAAGGGTGCGTGCGTGAAGGCCGACATGTTCCATTCTTACCTTGAACTCCATGACCCAGCAAGAAGCTAAGGTTTTATTGAATCAGGGACGGTAGAAGTGATGGCTCTTGTGTCCAGATTTCAGGTAGTTTTATTAGGGTGAACGAGACGCTCCTCAGAGTCGCGCAGGATAACGTGCAGGATAGGTACTATAAAAAGTATAAATGGTGAATTAATTAAAAACATTTTGATCGTGAAGATATTGAACTTTTGTAGAAAATAGCAGTTGTTTTTAAAATTATCGATGGACAATATCTTGGTGGGCTGGGGATCGAAATTATGTCCCGAAGACGTGGTACAAGTTTGTGTATCGATGTTCCTCTCACCCTGCATAGGTTGTAACGTTACATTTAACAGGGGGAGCCTGATAAATGTAAGGCCACAATAAACACTTTCCTACCTAGGAGGAGAGCACAGTTTAAGAGAAAAAGGGAAAAGGTAAACAGTTATTTAATATAAGAAAATAAAAACAATTAAACCTAAAATATCTATCAGGCCCTACCTACCGGATGCTGGAGAATTCTAATTGAAAATACTATACAAAGTCAGGGAAACCGGGGTGAAGGTCCTTAGATACGGAAGTCCAGGGGTTTCTTCAGATGGAAAGCCTCAGGTCAGGCCTTCCAGTCGTTGAGCTCGCAAAGGGGCCGGTTGAAGCCTGCCGTCAATCTTCAGCTTCCATCAGACGCAGAAGAGGCGCGAGGATCAAGGTAACGTCCCTCCGGCTGGCAGTAGCCGGCGGACGTCAGGAGTGCCGAAGAGGAGACCCGAAGCGGAGGATCGAGGAGGAGGGCCGAGGAACGTCGTCACTCGGGCACTTTTCTTTACGACGCAGACCACCGTAATGAAGATTATATTATATTGCTCAAGAAACTAGTAAGCTTCGTAGCTGAGATGTTTTTCGTACCGAGCCCTGGCGTAGACTCATTCTGACGACCCGGTTCCCAGTCATGCGAACATTTTGAAATTTCGAGCTTTTGTTCTAGAACATTAAAAATAAAATCAATTTATAACGATGTACAAAGAGGTATCAATTAGCTATACTACCTACTCCTAACTCCAGCAGCGAATTAAAAATAAAAACCCATACAGAAAAACACAAACATTACAAGGTTCACTTGGATATGGCAGGTTTTCTGGACGATGTCGCTATCAGCGAATGGTCCTCCCAACAAGGACTATTAAGAAACAAGACACATACATTTTAAGTCAGCCACTTTACCGCTTATGACAGGAAAAAACACCATTATTTATGTAAAAAACCCTCTTCAATGATATAGCAATTTATTCGTGAGAGTCGGAAAGGTCTTGGAGATTTGTGTGACTTTTAATTTATTTTTAATTGGCTCGGAGGCACGCGTCACTGCCCACCCCTGCACACAGTTTATCTGCACAATTGCCCATTCTAACATCTTCCTATATTAATAGCTTCTGACTTTCTTTGCTTTTTCCCCTTCAATTTCCTCAAATGATTCGATTTGGTGCTTAAACTGTGACGCAATTGTTTTTTTAAGGTTGCACCAACAGCCCTAATACCTCTATTGTGTGAGATTTTTAATATAATTATTCTAAGCGGTTTAATATAATTGCTACCAGCGACCCCTACCGAGGGTGACTAAGCAGAAAATATATTTTTCACCTCAGCACCTCAAACAAGCAGGTTTTGCTGTTTACAGACAGTGAGCAAAATTCGATTTTGCTGCGAGCGTGAGACAAAGTAACTTTTTAATTTTTTTTTTTAATATCGAGAACTGAAAATTCGAAAGATTTCAACTTCGTTTTGTTCTGTCACTTTCACTTTGATACGAAACAAGCGAGAGATAGAAAAAAGTCGATTCGAAATTAGATTTTCAAATTCCATATTTATTATAGGCATAAAAAAGAAACAAACAATAAAACGTACGGATACCGATATTGTAAATCGATAACCGTAATATTGTAAATCACGTGATGAAATGAAAAATTGTTATATTTCGAATAATCGAATTATATTTTTTATATTTAAATTAAGATGAAGAATGTTGAAGAAAAAAATACGAAATTTATCATGTAGGTATCTACTTATTTATTTATAGTTTTAACAATTTTTAATATTGAGACAGAATACCGCGAGTGTAGTTTCAGAACGAATTAAAAAAAAAAGCGGGATTCAAATTTTTATTGTTTTATTCTCTGTTACGCTAGCTACAAAGTAGTAATAATAAATAAATATGAGTGAGTCCAGTGACGAAGTCTGCTATTTAATACCCGAAGAATTGAAGAATAATGTAAAAAATGCAGAATTAAGTTTCCTGCCTGAAAAATCTCGCGAAAAATATCTGAAAGCATACCATGTCTTCAAAGAATGGAGACTTACAAAAGGCGCAAGCAGTTTTTCGGAGACGGTGTTGCTATCATATTTTTTAGATTTATCACAGACGAGGCGATCATCTACAATGTGGAGTATTTACTCAATGTGGAAAGCTACTTTAAAAACAAAACATAACGTGCATATTGAAACATACGCAAAACTCGTATCTTTTCTAAAAAGAATGTCAGTTGGGCATAAGGCTAATTTTATTGAATTGGTACCTCTACCTACAATGTTAATTATTTTGATTCACAATAAATAGTTATTTCAATCTATTCCTGTTTATTATTTTATCTCCTAAAGTGTTCTCGCTGCTGAAGTGAAAAGTAATGTGTGTTACACGAGAGCAAAGTTTTTTTGCATCTCGTGCCTTTGAATCCCTCGCCACACTCAGGATTCAACTTTAGAATCACTCGCTACGCTCGTGATTCAACTATAGAATCCTTCGCTTACTCGGGATTCAAAATCAACACTCGCAGCAAAAACCCACTTTGCTCTCTTGTTGCACAAATAACTATTTACTTTTTTTAGGTTGAGTTCCTTTTATTTCTCTCTTGGGGTCCTGACAATGGTCTTGTGTTCAATACCCTAATGATGCCGCAAAATATTTTTAATTTAACGGAAATGGGGTGATTTTTGCGTAGCGGTCGTCTTTGATATTCTTAACAATACTCGATTTTTAAATAAAGTGAAAATCTGTGACAATTTTCCTGTCGCATTTCCTTATATTTGCCTGCCTTCAATACTCAGTAGCAGCTTAGAGGAAGTTTTGTGCCGGCATGATTACATTCGGCTTGCCGCCTATTTACATGGGGCTTGAACATCTGACTTTAAAGGTGTGCGAAAAATGAATATTGGATAGTTATTGGTGACTGTGTGAGTTTGAGACTGTAAAACCTATGTACTTATGTCTAGGTTGTGATCCTATATTAATAAATAAATAAATAAGGATATTTTCCCTGTCGTATTATTATTTCACAGCGTTATGTCCTACGTTATTCTGCAGTGGGGCAAAGCTGCTGATATTTAAAATATATTTGTTCTGCAGAAGCGAGCGGTTCGTGCAATTTATCAGTTGGGTGCCCGAGTTTCTCTTAGAGATTTTTTTAAGGAGATTGGTATTCTCACGGTTGCTTCTCAGTTCATCTTTGCTCACATTTTATATATTATTAAACAAAACATTCACCTGTACACTAAAAACAGTGATATTCATAACTTTAACACTAGATATAAGCACAAACTACGCGCTCCTTATCACCGGCTTCACAAAGTTCATAATTCATTCGTAGGGCTCGGTATAACATTTTATAACAAACTGCCATCTTCTTTTCTTGACTTGCCATTTGATGTGTTTAAAACACTAGGAAGTGTATTAGCGCTGTAACGTTTTGGGGACTGTCTCTTGTAAATAAGTAAAGTAAATTTTGACGTTCGAAAAGTGCTGATTATCAGCCTAGTTTGAATAAATGATTTTTGATTTTGACTGAAGATAAAGCAATATACTCGACAAACGCTTAATAAAGACAAACTCCACCTACAGTTTTGAGACAATCTACATAATTTTCTTAGCATTCATCCAAACAGGCGAAAATATGAACAGTAACAACATTCACTTTCATGTTCTTGTAACATGACAAGAGTATTTTTATTAGGAAGCGATCATTGTCTTTCTTGATTTCATTGTTTGTTGCGGGTTTTGAAAACTTCATAAAAGGTGTATAATTTATTCTCTCACTGCTGAAACACTGACCTTCTTGTGAGACGAAGAGAATCGTGGTCTACCACGCGGGCGCAGTGTGGTTTGGTAAGATGTCACAATGTATTGGAATTTTTGGTACTGGGATTATGTTGATTTCTTTAGCAACTTTTTTCAGCACCGTTTCGAAAGCAGCGGTGATAAATTTATTTCACGAAGTATTTTTTTTTCTTTAACCCACGATCTGTAGATCGTAACAGCGGTCAGCTGTAACTGGTAACACACATTAATTAATCAATTTAGTTACCGTTGAATTTTTACTGAGTACCACCAGGCCTTCATGTTACATTTCTAATAGCATCATACTTATAACTCAATAACGTTGTGATGGATGTTGGCTCTGTTATTGTTACGAATGATATTTGTCAGTTCCGTCGACGGCACACACGTAATCCAGTGGCGTACTGGCGTACCGCGTGTCTGCGTATGACGTATCTGTGACGTCGTATTACCTCACTAGTCGGGTGCTCCAGGCAGTTTGACACGTCACTATCGTAAAGAATGTATAACCGCTGACACTGTGGATGGCATTCACGTTTTATTCGTTTATTTCTTACCCTGGTAAACAAACCTGCGACTTGTACGTGTACTATTTATAGTATAACTTTGCCTAAACCAGAAAAAAAGGATGTTATCCTTTCACAATCAACTTTGCCACTGGTATAGCTTTGATGTTCAGTTCCTAAGTAGACAAAAGTTTATTTTTATATATTAACTCACGAATTTCTCAGAATAGCTCTGATCCACATTAACGCTTATAAGCTCCACCCTCGCCCCTCTTTTACACGGAACTGAAAATTGATTGGCAGGACGTGGGTGTCTGCTTACCACATTGGGGAATATTTTTTATATCACAATGGTGACATTTACTGCCTCCCTACCTCCTGCCACTAATTCTGTTCAGATCGCAATTTCTTCTTTCACACTACTCTAGGGAAATGACGTGATGGTCTGCCCACAGTCTGGACCACACAGATATGTACTAAATATAATGCTAGTGGCAGTGAACTGGCTTGCAGCTCGTTTTTATCGTAGCTGTAATGTACGGCAACTGTGTTGCTTACGGCTCGACGTAAAACTTTAGTACTCGCACAGTTTATGAAGTGAAGTTAGTACCTTATTAAGATAAGATACAAGTTATGTCACACTTTGATGTGATGTCACTTCCGGGTTTATCAATGTGTGAGTTACGGTACGCGTACACCGAATCCGTCATCGGCCGAAGTATGCTCGGGCGTCATCGGCCGAACTCGGCCGATCAAATCAAACGTAAGTAAATGAAGTAAATGAACAAAATCGGTCGGACGACGTCGGTAGTAGCAGTGTATGCACTCTCTTCCATTTACTTACGTTTGATTTGATCGGCCGAGTTCGGCCGATGACGCCCGAGCATACTTCGGCCGATGACGGATTTGGTGTACGCGTACCGTTAGTTTGCTTTTGATCAGACACTGACAGTGAACTGAACTGTTTACGTAGTTAATTGTCTGGCAATGGCTTGTACTTTAGTTTGTTTCACTCAAAAAATATTTTGTTTAGTAGATTGGCAAATTGGAACTTCAAATTGAAGTTTTATAGCCAATCCATACGGATACGGATTTTAATAAATTGATTATTTAATTTTAAAGTGATGGCTATCTAATACACGACACAAAATTATTTTCTAGATATAAAACAATAACAACATTGTAAAATACAAAGAAAACCGC
Organism: Diarsia brunnea; assembly: GCA_949774965.1. Classification (NCBI taxonomy): domain Eukaryota; kingdom Metazoa; phylum Arthropoda; class Insecta; order Lepidoptera; family Noctuidae; genus Diarsia; species Diarsia brunnea. The sequence goes on along the minus strand of OX459005.1, from coordinate 496,357 downwards.
AATTTATTTCGAAATGGAGCCGTCGATATCGCTCCCCTGTTTATTTCCGGAGCAAGCCGCAAGCCACCGAAAGTGACCGCAATCCGATTTCCTGCACTTTTACGTTTTCTCTCTGTTCTAGAGGCGAAGCTCTCTACGTTCTGTATTTATATTACATCAAACAACTTACCAGAACAACATCAAATAACAAAAGGTTGTAAAATGTTTCATCTACTTGAAACGCTGGCGATCTAAATGTTCCTATAAAAGAATTTCAGAAGATGTTGCTTGAAGTGAAGGATTTATCTTTTCACTGTAGGAAATTTATGCTCGCAAACAAAATGGTAAAGACACAACACAACTACTTTTCTATGACAATCTTTCGTCACATTGACATGTTTCTAACCCTTAAAATCTGATACCAATAAGGCTATTAAACAAGTTACTTATTCCTCTTGTTTACGTGTTGATGAGCTCAAATTGTATTAGACCAGTATGTTTAAATAACTTACTAAAACGATTAAACAAGTTGCCACCTCATCATCTCCCTAGCCTTTTCCCAACTATGCTGGGGTCAGCGTCCAGTCTCACCGTACGCAGGTGAGTACCGGTATTTTACATGGAGCGACTGCCTATCAGACCTTCACAACCCAGGTAGTACTGAGTAATGCGATACCCCTTGTTAAGAGTGGTTGTCAGACTCTCTGACCACTGGCTACCTGTAACGACGGTCAAAGATCCACAAATAATAACAGCCGGGACCAACGGCTTTATCTGCTTTCTGAGACCCAGAGGAAACTTGAGTGAGTGGTCACCCATGCACAGACCATCCTAGGCAAGCTCGCCTTAAACTGCAAACATTGATCTGAGTAGCTGTAATTATCTACTCACGACCTCCTCAACAAACAATTACTAATACAACAAACAAACTACCTATTCTTAGCTAAATACATTCAGAGTTATTATGTATGTTTTAACTACTTCAAATCCACCTACATCATAATCTAAATCTCGTTCGTATGTTTCTCAATACAAACAACACCTGAGCCAAAAACATAACAGTAAATACAAGAACGGATAAAATCTATTCCGTAAAGCCTTTTAGAGCAGATCATAATTTATCAAATACACCATTTAAATAATCCAGTTTCCAAATAACACAGATATTGGAAAACCATTTCTTATTCATATTCCTTTCAATACATCTGCTCTTAGTTTAGTATTCAACTAGAGGTTGAAAGATTTTGCAAACTCAGATTCAGGTGAAATATTATGCCAAGTGATGTACTAGTGAACGAATGGAAATTGCAGTATCTGAACCAATATTTGTACGGTGGAAGTTTTCTCAAAAGTCAAGTTTTTGTTCAATCATCTTCATCACAGATCTGTGATCAAAGAATCTTTGTTAATTTCATCATCACAGTATTTTAAAGGCACTGGTGAGTAACGTGCCCAATCATACAAACAGAAAGGTGTCTAAGGTATGAGGTTCCTCGCCCGGCTCTGGTGTAAGCCATGGTTCGGGGCGAGGAGGAATGGGACGCCGTCGCCTCCTTCTGCGAAGCAGTTATGCTAGCGAAGGAGGTGGCGGAACGTGAGAGGGAGAGAACCTCTCGCCCCAGCCGCCGCGGGAGGCGTTCCGGGCGTCGGGGGCCACGTGATGGCTTCCGGCCACCGTAGACGCGGGCCTGTGGACGGTGAGTGATGGGTAAGCTCGCCGTCCGTCCGTCTTATGACGACGACAGGCCGTGTCGACGGCGCGTTCGTGTTCCACGCGCGCCTCAAAGAGATGTCAGCAACATGGAAGGGGCCCGCAAGGGTCGACGCCCGTCGGGGCTGCGGGTTGTTCGCAGATACCGCGGCCTCGACATGAAGGGCTAAGAAGGAACATGGGTGGTTTTTAATCCAGAGTAAGATGTTATGTACCTATTTTATCTGATTAATGCGACTTTCTTGCACCATTATTTCTCTTTTAACAATAAAATATCGAGCAAAAGGATTTACACAAGACAGCATAGGATCACCAGAAACACTATTAAAACCTGTGTTCCTTTATTTTCTACTAATGGCATGTAAGCCCTCAACACTTAGAGCACGAAATTGAGTACCAATTTAGCATTAATAGTGGAAGCCACTAGCTTATTTATTCCGAACAACTATAATCCTCTTCCCCGTCAACTCAGAACTCTTGCACAAGCCAAACATTAAAAGACTTTTCAGCTTATTTAATGAAATTGCAAATTTTCCGTACAGTCGCGTAGAAAGCGATTACCCGTCGGTGTAAGCGCGGCTCATCAGATTTGCGGCGGCCATTTGCATAAATGCATCGCTGTACTTGGTTGTACCTACTATTGTAAGTACTACGGCTTCGAGCGCCGCCGCGCTGTCCTGACTTTTATGTACTGTTCAATGAGATCTTGCTTGTTACTTATTGTAATATTAGAGCGGAAAAGTTGGATAACTTCTTCTTTACAGCAAGATCTCTTGAGCAGTCTCAGCAGGTTTCTTTTTCGTATTTTTTTTTTTTTTTTTTAAAAAAACGTTGCCCCACACTAGGAATTTCTCCTGTATCGTGGGTGCGTTCACAAACATATAAAGTCACATACACAAATACCCAGACCCGAAACAACTATCTGCAGGTCATACAAATATTTGTTCCGTGCGGGGATCGAACCCGCGACACGCAGCGCAGCAGTCCAATCGCTTAGCCACTGCGCCAACCGTGCCGTCAAATATGTGCCGTATTCAGGATACGTGTCGTCAAATTACTAACCGGTGCCATATAACGTCTGGACCACATCGATCACAGAGATGTACGTTTGTTTTAGAGTTACTTGTAAGTTATCCAATAACTTAAAAGCAAAAATGTTTAATAGAGTTTATTACGAGATGACAGCATTGACGAAGAGTTGTTTGACGTATTTTTGAAATAAATTTATAAAGACTAGCAAGAGCGAACTAGATAACTATTTCATGCTAAACTAACGAGGAATGATGTACGCTACATGTCCGTTTCAGACACTTATATGCTAAACAACGGTGACACCAGTTCCGAAGTTGCGTTTGTGAGCCTTATTAATTAGTAAGCCCGAAACTGTTCCTACAGAACTCGGAACTTGTTGGAGTGATCCGCAATACAGTACCACAGAATAGACAAATATATGACAGCCAGCTCTATAGAACGAGTACACATTTAGAGCCTGCGCACACCACGTTTTTTAAACGCGCCGTCGACGCGCGTTTTGGGAACGCGCGTCGCCGGCGCGTTTTTATCCCGCAGAGCAGTTTGTTGTCGTTTGTATCGATACAAACGCGCGGCACCGGCGCGTCTGTATCGATTCAAACGCGCGACACCGATACGAGCGCTAGCGCGCGCCTTCCCTACGGACGGGGTTTCCCCCGCAACGAGGGAAAGGGAAGTGTGAATCTACGCTAGTAGCAATCGAGCGATTTGGTGCACCGCACATAACAAAGCGCATGTAATCAATGCTGTCTCGGCCGACGCCATCTTGCTACTGTTGACGAGGTTCTGCTTAAAAACGCAAAATGCCAGCGCGTTTGTATCGCTACACACGCGCGTTTGCATCGCGTCTGTATCGCTACACACGCGCGTCTGTATTTATACAGGTGTGCAAAGGTCTACAGGCTGCGTCTGACTTGCGTGCGTATCGCGTCTGTATCGCTACAAACGCGCGTCGACGGCGCGTTTAAAAAACGTGGTGTGCATAGGCCCTTATACGCGTACGTATGACGATTACGAACAAATGCCGGTCGCCAGTGCGCTTGCACTCGCTGTACGTGAAGCGTGTCTATGTGTGCGTGCGGTTTTGCTCGATGTACTGAGTCTTCTATACTTTGATAGTTCAGAGCAAAGGTTGGTCATATAACGGCGATGAAGCAACTTTGTTTTGAACTTGTATGACGAATACTATTATTATTTGTCTTAGCGTTGTAGTTGTGATTCCTGTGTTGATATAATATGGTTTAAATCCAAAAGTACCAACAAGACCTTGGATAAACTCTCAGACAAATACAAATATCGCAATCACACATAGATAACCTACTGGGTGGATCTCATAAAATCCGAGCAAATCAAGTACTTGTTAGCAAGTCGTTAATTCTGAGAAAAACAAATTAGTAGTCCGAACCCACATAAAGTTTTTTTCTCTTCAAGAATTAATCACGGCTACAACTACGAAGAGACGAAGAACTCGGGTCATTAGCCGTGTCCCACGTAATCAAAACACATCAAATATTCCAAAACAAACTTTGGGTCCGACAACTTTGTCCCCAAGTTGTTTATTTGTGAGAATTATTGAAGACACTAAACTAGCCTAAGGACCAACTTTGTTTTATTACTTCCTACAAACTTCACGTCTATAATATCAAGTGTTTGAGATAATAAAGACACTCTGCTCTAACTTTACACGTATTTCTTTGCTTTCTTGTTGATTTTGAGAGAAGAAAATAGTCTGTCATCTGTTTGTTTTCGCGGAAAGGAAAGTGGGTCGCTGTGTCCGTAAAGTCGGGCAGAAAGCTTTTACTTGTGCTGCAATATTTAAATCTTATTGTAGCTAGAATGGAAGTTTCTGTATCAAGAAATGTGTATGTATGAACCGCATTGTATCGCAAACACGATAAGAACCATCTTCGATCTCTAATAAAAAATGTTGAAGGAAAAATATGAACAGGAAAACGGAAATCTTTGTCTGCATCACAGGATCGAAAAGATTACGAGAACACGCGAAATAAAAATGATCAACGTCGTACGCACTGAAATTTTCATACAAAAGGACCGAATCGGTATAATAATCATGAAATAGCCGGTCATTGTTCGAGGACACCTTGTCCGAAGTTAACTTGAAAGAAGTTATTCTGATTCAGTTTCAGAAGTTTTCTTTAGCATTATCCGTTTTTAATTGAAACACTTGGAATAAATTCGATTCATCCATTGTACAGTTTCTAACAACTTACAGAACAAATTAAAAGATGATTGCTTTACGGAGGTTTATCAGGGCAAAAGAAAATGGACCTTCTCTCGATGTATTTAGAGTTATAATTGTTAATGTTCTTCATGTCTTTGTTCTGACCTTAATGGTGAAGTTTTTGCGCGGAGGGTCTGAAAGCGAATATGATGACCGGTTGCCACCTGACTGCGCGAACAGTGCGAACACGCCTTCTCCTTGTTCAAGTTTTCAAAGTATCTTACAGAAACGAGGGGAGAGACAAAATCTGTATTAATCTGCAAAAAGGTATGTTACATTTTTTTAACGCCAGACTAACCATTATTTATTGTCTGTGTTAAATATCTTCAGTTATAAACTTGGATACGTGCCAGAGAATGTGATCAGATAAGTCTGGACACCATCATTAGATATTATTGCTGTAACTAAAGCCTGTGCCTAAAAATAAAATTTTCGTACTAAAACATTTCATAAAACGACAAAATAAAACATGCTCATCTATAAATACCTTTTGAACTTCCAAACACAGCCTCCCGAAACATAGCATTATCCGCAGTACACGACTTAACATCCGGATTAAGACAATAATCCGCACAAAACAACGGCTGGAACGCAACAATCTTTTCAGGAGTTACCTTGAATAATTCGCAGCAACGAGGAATTAAATTATCTGTCTGCATTAAAGATTCAGAAGCTGTGATGAAGAGTAGCATTAAACTGGCATAGTTATAAATATATTATGATATCGCGAGATTTCTGGATCCAGAGAATAAGTTTTCTGTAGCGATTTTCATCAGTTTTTTCTTGCAAATGTCCGTTATTTAATATCAGTAGTCTGAATTTTAAAATACTTCAGAGATTGGCTTCTTTTGCAGGATCGTTGTTTGTTCTTGCGTAATCTGCTTCACTAAACTTAAAGTTTTCTAAAAAAGTGATTATTGCTTTAAAGGAGTTGCGTATCCTACATAGGTAGTATCCTGTTGAAATTTAAAAAACATCTTTTTTTTACCCGACTGCGGCGAAGCCCAAAAGGAGGGTTATGTGATTGACGTGTATGTATGTATGTCCGTTTCTTTGTTCCCTCATAACTCCTAAACGGAGGAATGAATTTAAATAAAATTCACGTCGTTAGATTCGTCTTGATGGCGCAAGTATCACTGGCTACATTAAAATTAAGAAACTAAGAAAAATTGCGGATTTTGGGGGCAATATCCCGGAGTTTAATTTTTTTTTTGTTTCCAGTACAATCGAGTAGGGTATCAAAATGAAGGTTTTTAATAGGAGATTACAAAAATATATCACACATATTATGTTTAAAAGAAATATAAAGTAAAAAATCCTATAAACAAACACAAAAGTTAAATCATCTGCGAAGAATTTTACGCGACCAAGGAAAGAACAAACACAAAAGAACTAAAAAGTTGGAAATAAAAAAAAGAAGTTTAAAAACTAAAAAAATCCGACTGAAAAAACTGTAAAGCAAAAAACCAAGCATATTTCAAATTAAACAAAACTTGGAAGCAGGCGGGGTTCATTTCCCGTCGGTGCTGAGGGTTGTTTGAAAGAGATACCGCGGCCTAGGCGCAAGGGCTAAGAAGGAACATGGGTGGTTTTTAGTCAGTAGAAGTCTGACACTCCCTTTCACTCTGCCCAAGAGCGGGAGGGATTATTTGATGATTTCGCACACCACAAAAAACGACTTTGTAAGGATTTATTTCAATATGAGTTTGTTTTCAAATGAGAAAAATTTTGATGAATGACTTTAATTTAAGTAACTAGGGACACATTTTTACTGAAATGCTGTATAACATTAAAAGCAACAGTATTTTAGCAAGTCAAACAGGTTACCAGTGTTCAACGCCGGGGAAAATACGAGCCATGATATAAAACCCAAATTAAAGCCGTTTTTAACTTCGCAGAAAGAATATTACTGCGGAATAAAATTGAAGTTTAAATGCTTAAAATGTTCATGATTTTAACAAGAATCCTTTTATGGACCGCGGCGTATGTCAATATCAAAATTTTAAATATTAACTTGCAACGTTACTCGTTCCATTGTGATTTGTGTCGCAGCAATGACTCCACTCCCGTCACCGCTAAACAGTTAGCTAAACGTTAATTCTACAAGTCAGTAAATCGTAAGTATAAGATTTGAATACTAAATAAACTCGGACCGTTTACGTGAAAAATAATTAATAAGTCAGAATTTTGGTCCAATGTACCAGAAAACAATTTCTAACGACGTGTATTTTGTAGAAGCTATGGTCTATATAAAACGTTAAGGTTAACTGTCCCGTGTTTTGGTTAAACAATTTTTTTTTATAATCTATAAAGTGGCGAACATTTGTTTTTTGCCAATTTTTGCGAACCTCAACCGTATTAGTAACTAAGATGAGGGAATTCGAGTGTTAGTAAGACATTTTAACGAGACTAGGGGTACTAGAGACCACGTCTTAACGAGCCAAAGAAGACGCTTTTTTAGAAAACGCAAGTTCCCATTTATGGGCGGTACTACTTATAGCAAAAAAGTCGTAACTTTTTCAACATTCTTAGAAGATAAAAAAATACAAATAAACGAATTAGAATACGTCCAGTGTATCAAAATTTGAGCAAAAATGTCAGCGTAATATTTGGTAATACTTCGTTGTAGTCTTGAAGTGTAGGTCAAAGACCGAGTTTTAACGAGCGACGCTCAGCCCGAGTTTAACGACACGTCAGCAGTTTGGGATCAAATACTTTAATGTTCGTGTAATCATTGTGTACCTACTTTTATTGTTCCGACGTATTGGGACAGCCTGAAAATGTTGCAAATCTACTTTGTTTTGTTATGGTCATCTTTTTATTAGGGTTCATTTTTCGAATAGTTAAAAATCGGAACCCTCATAGATTCAAACCTGTCTGTCTGTCTGTCTGTCCATCCGTATATCACTGTCAATTTACTCCGAAACTGCATACACCACCCAGTTGACATTTGGAGAGCTGAGAGGTGTCGTCTTGGACCGTAATACAAAGGTGAAACCAAATTACGAAAAAAAAAATGGGCGGATGAACTCCACGCGTAGTAATTATACATAAATATTTCTTTCAACTACTTATCTTATGTACCGACTATAGCTCTTAAAAAATGTTATCGAGGTTCGTCTAAAGAAAATTACGAGTCGAATGAAAATGCGTCACCAAGCGATAAGAGAACAAAAGGCAGGCGAGAATGAAATGCGTGACCTATGTTTCTCAAACTTAAGTCTAACGACGTTCACGACTAATAATAATAACGTGTCCACAATTTAACTAAACTAACTTTTTCAAAACGAGTGAACCAGTCTCAAGTAAGATAAGACGTTTTAATTACCAAAAAAACTTTTACAAATCCTTCTCTGTTTTAATGTTTTGGAGACGTGTTGTTTTTTCCCGCATTGTATTAAAAAGGAGTATATTTTCCAGTGTCAGGTGGTCGTTGATGTACACCTTGTTGTAATTGCCCTGTAAGCCTAGATCTCTAGAATTTAGTTTTTTTTATATTTCTTTGCAGCGTCGTTCCTTAGGTCCCTGTTCTGTACTGAGTAATTAATGTTTTTATTTAGTGTGCCGACACGTGTCGGCCACCCTTCCTATGTAGTTTATCTGTTCCTTTTGTATATGAACATCAATAATTGCTTTACCTTTCTCGGCCATAATTACGAACAGTAATTCTCCATGCTTAGATATTGGTATTCCTTTAATCTGACTATTGTGCAAGACCTCTGGTCATTCTTATACTGCCGATTGTTAGCAAGCTGGATAATTCGGCCCAGTAAGCCCGACCATCACTTCTTTGGTTTCCTACATTGTCTCATACACATCTTCTAGAATTGACACTTTACTTGCTAAAGCTTGTATTTCCTAACCGTAACACTCAAAGGACGATTTAATTTCAGAGACTTCGTGCGTATATTTTTTAATTCGGTAAGCTTACTCTTTCTCTCTTACTGATTATCTTCACACTCTCTATGAACGCAGACAATGCTTCCATTTTTACTGCCAGAAGTTAAAGCTCAAACAAACGGTTTGCTAATAGCAGATTCGGCGTCGCAACGTTTACGGGTAAACATTTCTATCAGGCAGATGCTTACGCTCGATTTTTCAATGTACTAACTGCTTATTATATTATTTAAATTTCAGGGTGAATTAGCTCTCCAGCCTAATATAACGTCTGATCGACTTCTAAACTTTTTAGAGGTTAAAAGAACGAAGGCATTTGATGAGTTCCTACAATCGCACACCAACACTGAGGTGTCTGCTCCTTATGCTATCTAGATATATCTTTATAATATATCTTTTTAATTTTGTCACCAATAACAATTTCATGAAAACAACAATTTCAATGTTCAACGCTTCTTTGCGAATCTGAATACATCCCTGCGGCATATCATCTACGAGCTACGAAGAAAATAAATTCTAATATTCAAGAATGAAAAGAGCATATTATATTAAAATGTTCGCCATATTCAAAATAGCTACACTTAGTTTTCAGCAAGGATTTACAAAGGCTTGAAAATTGTATAAAGTTTCTTTGATCCATGAAGTTAGGTCAGACGATGCATCCGGTCTTTGGCGCGAAGCCAACGACCAATTACGTAGGTATGCTCGTGTTTCTTTCTACTAGCCGATATTGTTCCAATATATTCAGAACTTGAATAAACTTTGTAATAGCGTGCAAGTAACTTGTTGCTCATAATATGTATTTCAACCGCAGTCGAACGTTTTCCGAACCCGATAGCAGTTTATCTCTTTTGAGTATAAACTTTGCGTCATACGTTCAAACTTCTGATACAGTCACCCCTCAAAATATACCAAAACCTTAACCTAATTTCAAACTTCAACCTTGACACACAGAGTTTAAATTCGTATGAAGTAGTTCACTCAATATTTTGCAGCTTCTACAGGACATCGATGAAATAAAAGGCAAGCCGGGGTCGTGTTAATGCCTCCGTGATTGATCGTCGCCAAAATAACGCTTTACGAATTTATTGGCGGCACAAAGGAAGCCATGAGCCACGTGCCACGGCCTTGTTTGAGAGCACTCGTGCTGTAATAAAATATAAAGTGGACTTGAAATTGGGGTGCACGGGTTTGAAGTAGGACTGAAAATGGAACCATAAACTCGTCAAATAAATGTCAATGAAGGTTTATGAAATTAGGAGCTTCATCGTAATGTATCACACCTTCATTTTTTTTAAGTTATGGAAAAAAAACAAAATAATTGAATTAAATTGCTTTTTCGAAACAAAATTAACATTTAATTAAATCAGAATCAAATTGACGTTAATATGTAATAGAATTTGTTCTACATTTCCCCAGGAAGTAAGATCAAAGGGGTGCAAACACACAAAGTATCGGCCCGAGCTCGCACAGTACGTCAGCTGCGCGGCGACATTTGATAGCCGACGTCAAACGTGCCGTTATTTGAAACCACCGTCAGACGTGAATTCTTTGACATTTATCTTTTCCGCTGTTCGTCCTATATTGACGATGTTCTGAAATATTTGAATGGCTTTGAATTTTTGTGTAAAAATGTTGCTTTTGTTCTTTGGAAACACGTTTTCATTTTCATTGTAATCTCATCGGAAGATGTCAAAGCTCAAAGATAGGCTTGGTCAAATTGCAGCTGGACTACGGACACGTACCTATACTTCCAACTTAACATAACTGGTATAATTGTCAGTGACCAGGTGATCCGCAGGTCTGTACCAGGTTGACTATCAGTCTTTAATTTAAATGTCCCTCACCCTCACTCTCAGCCTCAGCTATAATAAAATTGTATACTTTGCCTGCGGCAATAGATTTCCCCTAGATACTGAATGTCGTCTAACCCCGAGTTCCGCATGGCTGCATATACTTTTAAAAATATTATGATGTATTTTCTTTCTCATGTAAACATTACTATACCTGACAAGAAATACTTATAAAACAGTCAACAACCTATATAATCTTTACGTTTACCTTTTACCAGAACATGTTGATATTTTTCTCAACAATTTCACGCATCATACGTATGTCTCCAGATTTCGTAGGGGCCATTGAAAAACGTTGGCGAGCGTGTTTAGCTAGGAAAGTGAACAAACATTGGCTCGATGAAAGAATAATGTTTGAGCCAAGGGTCCCTGCGTCAATATTTGAGGGACATTATATAGGACAAGACTCTTCACAAACGGTGCGTTGATCAACATTGTGTTTTTCTAGTTTTATGGCTTTCTTTAAAACAGTGGCGGTACTCCCATAGAAGCTGAAAAGCACAGCTTGCCTTAATAAAACAACAAATTAAAAAAAAACAGTCAATGCAAAAACAAAATATTATAATTTATCTTCAAACTGCATGCCACGCGTTAAACGGAACGTATTGATGCAACGTCAGGTCTTACGTACTCAATAACTGTCATTCTCTCGTCGTTGCCTAACTTCATAATTATGTCTCCCGAGCGAGCTCCCGACACCGGCCGATCGGTCAAACAGGTCGATCGGGCATAGTCGGGTTAGGCTAGCCCTTTCTCTGTCACACCCACTACAATAGCAGCGGTAGAGCCGCTGCTTTTCCGACCTCTCTATTTTACCAACATTTCTAGGTGTTTTTGTTTCGAACTTTTTGCCGGTTTTACGACAGAATGTATAGGATTTTATGCATAGCTTCTGGTTGAATGAATGAAGATTGCGAGAAAATGTGAATATGTGAGTGAATGCAGGCTCGCGACGCGATTGAATGGGATTTTGATTTAGTTCAAATTTGTCTTGATCGTTGAGCATTTTTTTATTGTGATTTAATATTTTCCATTTCTTGTTAGTAATTTAAAGTTTTGTGAATAGTTTTTGCTGTAATGAGCTTTGTTTTGAAGTGATTAATTAATTTAAAGTTTTTTGATTCGTTTTTGCTGTACCTAATTAGCTTTGTTTTGAAGTGATTAAAGTTTCTTAATATCTACTGAAATGAATTCAAAAACGCATACAATTGTTCCTTGTGATGGATTAAAGTGTGTAAAAGCGTTACTGTGCAAGGTAAATACTTTGAATTTTACAGATAAATATAACCTCGTTACTTCACCTAAACCTACCTACTCCAGATTTATTTTGATTTTTGCGTCAACCAAATTAAAGTTTTTGAGTCATGGTTGCGCAATGAATTCCTTGCGCAATTCAATGCAATATACGAAAATGCCTTGCTAAATAATTCTGCTTCTCGTTTAAGAAGTAACGTTACTTGCGTTCGTACAGAGTATAAACGAATCTTTGTTCAAGTAATTGATAACATATCGTTTGAAATCAAAGACAGATATTCAGAAATGTTTAAATTAGAGTTTTTCCAATTGCTTAATAATAAACAATATAATATTTATAATCAAAATTTTCCGACAGCGGCATTACATTCGTTACTCAGCATTTATGCAAACTATTTTGATAGGGAAACTTTAATTAAATTAAAGCCTTTTTTATTATACAATACAATCGTTACAATAAAAGTATGGGGATTGTTTTTTTTTTTTTTTTGTAAATTGGGCTTTACCCCCATATGATTGCTGGCACGCCACTGCTTTAAAACCTTTCCTCGTGTCCTTGACTAATGTTGTTCGTGTTTTTGTCCACGAAATTGAAAATAACATTATAAAGGAATCCTTTCGCAACAGGAAAAGATCAATGGATATTTTCTGCTCGTGTGCATTTCTGTGGTTAATGTTAGAGAAGAAATTAATTTTGTCGAGTTCTAGTTTTATTTATTTAGTAACCCACAGAAACTGCGCACGACTTCACAGTTACAACAAATTAAACAACTGATTACGAAGAAAGCAACCAACAACAACCTTCAAACTGTGGTTGACAGCCATAACAAAACCCATAATTTAGACAAAGTTTCATCAAAACACACTCCATTCCATATGAAATTGAACTACCCCTCCAAATGTATGCAGTTCAAAACAGAGTTACCTAATAAGTAAAGTATTATGACAATAATTTCCCCGGGGGTCGTCAGAGATAATCGAGTGTCGCTCATAGTGATGTATAGTAGGCTTCTTACATAGTATTGTACTGAGTGCCACATAATAGATAGACACGGAATGTCAACTCCATACTAATTCAAGTAAAAAACATATTACAAGTGCAAGTCCACACACGACATGGCGATCGTAATGTGTTTGCGTTCACTGTAAATAAATAGAGATTTAATTCATCAAATTGTAATCAAAATCAAAAGTCATTTTTATAGGCTGAACATACATCAAACTTATTAGATCCAGCTATAAGAGTAAACGAGACAGCAATATGTTTTTTCGAATTCCTTCGCATGTAGATCTTCTGTCTGACTTTAGGTGTAAGCGGATGACAAAGTCCAAAAAAAAGGATGCCACAGTACCTGCTTAAATAGATAGTTTAAAATACCAGTGTTAGACTATCCCTATCTCACCAGATTATATGCCAATAGCAAATCTAAACCACTCTCTATCTACATTTATCAGATATCAACATAATGTCGCGTGTGCATGCATTTTTTTTCGTTCATTGTAGGAACCCGGCCTTCTGTGTTTATCTAGTCTTTGTGACTCTATGACCATATCTCTTACCGGAACAATTGGCTACGTAGCCAGCCTCCAGAGGTATCATACGTTTACCGACCATTATTAACGAATGAGGTACCTCTCCTCATGTTCCTTTGCTAAGAAAATTATGCTTCATTTGTTTGTTTCGACATGCTTAGTTTTAAAATATTATTTGAGTTACAATTAACTTATTTTTAAAATATAGTCTACATCTCCACCAGTTACTGCTCTTAAACATTGGTTAACTCTGTGATTTTTTTTGTTTTTTTATTTGTGTCGAATTACCCCATAAGCGTCGAACCTCCGTATAGACGCTACATAGCGTTGATCAAATACCTCTGGCTGGCTTCAACAAGCTGGTGAAGCTTGGGTCAGGCCTACGTCCATCAATGAACTCTGATAAGCTAAGTTAAATTTATATTTCAATATACTGCTTTCCCTGTCATTCAAGTAAAAATCATGGACATGTGCATTCTTCCCATTTTGAGCTATGGATCTCAGACTTGGTGTTTGACAAACATACAAAACTCCAAGCTCGAGGTTTGCCAAGGTGCAATGGAGCGCAGTAACCGAGGTGTTAAACTAACCGACCGTAGAAGTAACACGACGCTTCGCTCCAAAACTGGCACTGACGTTGCTCAAAAAGCCGCTAACCTTAAGTGGGACTGGGCTAGCCATGTGTGCCGTATGCCCGACGAGCTGTGGGCCTAAATAACCACATAGTGAAGCCCCGACTTAGCCAGAAGGCGACTTGGTAGATCTCACAGGAGATAGCGCGACGAACTGGACAGTGATCCACATTGACCCTGGCTTGAAAAATTTGGAAGTCATTGGGAAAGGAAGTTAGTGCTAAAGATTAAAAATAAACATCAAGAGAATTGAAAATAACATTAATAACTTTATTGCTTAACCATTTAGTATCTGTCCGTATACGGGCACCATGCTATTTAAAAGAATAATGTGGTGAGCGTTGTACACAACTAATAATAAAATAAATATTCGGTTCGGTTTGTACATACGCCTAGCTACTTATTTCACGGAAAAACGACTTCTTGAACCTAAAGGTTTGAATCATGAGATTCCCTGTACCGTGAAAATGTTTCATTCACAATGTCGTTTCAATTGTACCGTTTCAGTTCTACTGAAAATTGTTTCTATCATTTCATGTAGGAAATGAGAGTTCAGTCTTAACTCAGTGTAAATAGTTTTACTTCTCGATCTATCGGGTACACATTTATTTAAAAGAATAGTAGTCTGTTCGTTAATCTTTTAAACTAAAGCAAGACCAATTGGGTATTTCACCAAAAAAATCTAATTAGTCCGTCAGATACATTTCCAATAAATAATGGACACATTTTTTTTCTTTTCTCACGTAAACAATAGATGAAGACGATACAGGGCTTCGAAAAGTCGTGTCTAGTCGTGTGACGTCACAATGTTAGTACTTTTTTACAAAAAAGTAAATTATTATTAATTTGATAAAAAAAAAACACGTCCCTATTCAATATTTTTCGATAATCTAACAGACGGACTAATTAGATTTTTTGGTGAAATTCCCTATTTGGCCAGTTCTTGTTCATTGTCCTCATAGATTGACTCATTCCATTTTATTATTTGCAGCCCCATTTATCTTTATAAATGGATGTCGTCGACACAAGCTCGCACGGCATGCATATCGTCTAGCGAGCTCTTTATTAAAAACTCCTCGCATTCAGACCTCCCTGGCACACTCAGCCACATGGCGTCGGGTGAATGGTAATGTCGGGAGTATTATGTCACCTCTAATGTGCATGGGATATTCACTGTTATGTGGTAGGAATTTGAGTGTTAGAGGGTTGAATTGTTGCTGGCATTGTCTTGAGTTGTTGATTGGTGTCATTTTATTAAAACGATTATGTTTAACTTCAAACTACACATTTTTACGTCATGATTGTGTAGTGTTTATTACGAAGTTAGGGAATTTAATAGTTGTATATTTGTATTGGCGCTTGCCGATGTGCTTAGCGCCATGATCATAATCGGCTTTTCTTTAAAAAATAAGATTTCCTTAAACTAGGAGTTTCTACTCACATACATAATCAACCAGGCCAGGAACAACTATCTGTAGGCCATACAAATATTTGTTCCGTGCGGGGATCGAACCATACAAGCAGCAGTCAATCACTCGCGCCACTGTGAACCGTTCCATCGTTGCAATGTATTCAGTACACACACGAAAATATATCGGACTGAAACTATTGTTACCTTCTGGCCAAGTTATATAATCACATACTCCTTTTAGGTCCCCCGCGGGACCACAGGTGACCCAATCCTGCCAGCCGCACGAAATCGCACGCCAATTTAAAATTCTCCACGTTCTGCTGACTGTTACGTCACGCGATATTACAAGTTCAAGAAGTAAGGAAAATTCATGAGCGAGCACAAGTGAAATTCAGTTTTAAAAATTTTCACACAATCTTTTGAAGGAAAGGAAAGGTTTTATGAAATATAACCAGAAAAAAACACATCCATTTTCATAGCAGTATGAAATAAAAAAACAATAAATAATAAATTCTCGTTTCAGCACAAAGAACACGCTTAAAATGTGATTAAATTCTGTAAAACTCCAACATTTTAATTATTCTTTGTTAGAAGTATGAACATACAATATTAAAATAGCTCGGAACAAAACATTGCTCGAATGTCTGTGTAATAATGTCCAAGTAAGCTCTTTTATGACACTAAATTCCTATCCTCATTATGTCATATATCAGGGTGATGCATGGCCGGCGAAATATCACTATCCTGGAACTAATGACCCGCCAAGTAACACTTTCACCCTGCTCTAACTTTATGAGCACAGCATTAAGAGTTATTTTGAAATGATTAAGTTGTAGAATAAAGTTGGTCAGCACAAGTCGTGGAGGCCTTATTGTCGCTGAACAGTGAAGCTTTCGTCTAGTAATTTAGACCAAAATCTGTTATTATGTTCCGGTAGGTCACGTGGGGCGTGGGGCGAGCGCAGGGAGCGTGGGGAATACTAACAGAGCGGCTGTTTTATTTGAATAGACTTTGTGACAACGTGTTAACGAACTCTGTATTCCTGTGTGAATTAACAAGTAAATTCATGAATAGTTTTGGCATGAAATAATTGCTTGTTTCCATATTTCATGAATGTATTTCGTGGTTTTGTTATTATGTTATTTTGTTAATATATGTCAGTACCAGCAAATAATCAGACTTATTCATAAACGTTTCTCAAATAGTTACTTAAGTTGTTTTGTTTAATTTGTTATTAACAAATTAAACAAAAAGGAACAAAATTATTATTCATTAAAGCTTTTTGGCGTATAAATTAAGTATTAAACCAATATAATTTATTCACCGGAACCGGAAAAGGTTAGTAACGGTGGCTCTAAACCACCTTCACTAACCTTTTCTGAAATAACTCGTGTATCTATTATTATATTGAACACAAACTTTACGCCATTGGCACGTGGAATGCCGATGATTGATCATAGTCCCTCGTGGGCTTGTGCAAAATATCATACAATAATTAATTAAACATTGAAGTTTCCTTTAAACTGTCTGTTTAATTGGTTTCCAGGTTATAACAGATAACACGTGTAAGGATTAGGGTATACTTTGTAGACATACTGAGTTTCCTTATAATGTATCATGTATACTCTCTTGGGCATACATGACTGGTTGTACGAAACAAGGGTATCTGAAGATGAAATAGTCTTATTAATAGGTTTTAGCTTCGTACGTGTGGTGGTTGGAGTTTGTCCCACGGGACTACCGCCATGAAAACTATGCTAATACGTGTGCCAAGTCTCTTTCATAAAAATGTTACTAGTACAGACTAGTCACGTTAGTGTTTATTATATTCATTTGTAAATGAGTGTTAATATGTTGACGATGTCGTCATACTATGAATGTAGATTTTATAAGAGGTGGGAAATATCAAGTAAACAGTGAATGGATTGTGCAAAGAAACAACCTACTTCAAAAACACCAAAATAGAAAATTAAACTTTAGAAGAAAAATCAGCTTCTGAAGTCGGTGACATCGGTCGCCAAATTGTTGCAGATAGTTATGAGTTTTTGAATAAAACTTTTACTTTCTTGTAAGTAGTATTTTATTTACAGGTTTCAGAGCTTCGCGTGTTTTACATGTGTATCCGAAGAAAGATTTTAAGCTACTGTCCGTTGATTCTGCCGCGGGCTTGTTTGTTTGTTGAGGAGTAGTTTGAGGAGTAGTACCTTCCATCATCAGCTCATCGACATGAAGTGATGACTGCTAGATGCGAATACTTAAATATCGTCAGAAAAAGCACGAAACAAGTAATACGTGTCTATGAAATTTGAGGGTTGCCCTCGATTTCTCTAAAAATTTTAACACCAGGTTCTGGTGTCTATACAGTGGTACGACCTTTGAAATATCTCCTTTCCAATAAAAAAAGAATCATCAAAATTGGTTCATAAATGACGAAGTTATTAGCGAACACACATAAACGAAAAATGTTCATAAAATGAAAAGTACTGGGCCAAACTATGTTAATTTTTTATGGGACGAAATGGCAACTATTCCGCATCAAACAAAATAAGAATCACGTAAATCGGATCATAAATCTCGGCGTAGTCACACATAAAACAAAACATACCGATCGAATTGAGAACCTCCTTTTTGGGAAGTCGGTTAAAGAGGATGGACTACAAAGGAAATGACTTCTGAGATGAGGACTAACCGTGACAGCTAACATGCTGCATCAACCCTAAATTAATTTAGATATTTAATGCAGGAGAACCATAATGAGTAAATGTTCTGATGTAATCTATGCTACCTGTAACTCTTATCATTATGAAAACGACAACCTTGTTAATCCCGTCAGGATATAAATAATTAGACGTTTATTAACATTATTTTAATTTGCATTTAAATAAATGATTTAACGTAACATTGCGGAATCTTTTGTGTCAGCGGTGGAGCTTGCCGTTCCGGATTAAAACAATTTAATTAATTTTGTTTCGCGTGTAATTGAAATAACGTGCATAATTAATACGAGATTACCCATTATCGATACATTTAAAAGTCACCGTTTGTTTATTGGAATTTTGTTTAATGAAATAATTAACGAACACTGCCTTTTATTTGTTAAATTTGAAAATTATCTGCTTAAATTTTCTCCAAATATGTTGAGGTTGACTTCCAACCTAACCGACTGCAGCTGAATACCAGTGTTTTACATGGAGCGACTGCCTGTATTAAACTCCACAACCTGGTTAGCACTAGCAAATACGATGCACCTTTTATAAGACTGGTTGTCAAACTTTCGGCTCACTACCTGACCTGCAAGGACTATTAAAGATCTTAAGGTGAGCCTTAAGGTGTTTTCCGAGGTAGGAAGGAAACTCGATATATATATAATGATGGACACCCATCCATTACCCGACCTCAGCAAGCACAGTTTTGACTTGAAGATTGACCCATGCGCCTGTTATTATATTTTAGTCACGCCAAATTGAAAAAATGAATATATAAATTTAAAAACAGAATTCTGTAAGCCATCCTGCTCAATTTTTTTCTCATTCCATCAGCCATTGAATTACGATTTTGGGAGCAAAAAAGCCTGTTCATTTATATGAAGTTGTCAACAGTAACACGAGTGTGTGTCCATAACACAATTAGCGGCACGTTGCTTCACATAAATAATTGACGCGCGCCGGCGACACGGTACGTCATGTCACAGTAGATAGATTCAAGCAATTCAACTTCATTTTTTTGCAAATTACGCCCCTTATCTATCCACATTAAGTTTAAGTCCCATGTAGGTAATATATTACCTATTAGCTATGAACCTGGTATAAATACTACTACCACAAATAAAGATAGGTGCACAACATATTAGACACTGTAAGATATTATATTTAGTAATATTATATTTATAACTAGCTTTTGCCCGCGTAGATGTCGAAACTTGACAAATTATAACAGCATGAAAATCGGTTCAGTAGTTTTTGTGTTTATTGCGAACAGACATACAGACACCGCGGAGGAATTTGTTTTATAATATGCAGTATAAAATATCACTATTATTTTACCTGACAACAAATGGTTGAAGTCGGTTGATGTACTCATGTGTTCATGAGTTCTAACCATGCTCCAGGTAAGTCGAGGCTGACGTATAGAGAGACAAGTGGTTACGTTTTATGTGTATAGAGTGACAATAAACTTTGTTCACTGGTTATACCTACACTGTGGTTCGGGCCGGTACCGGACCGGTAACGTGACGGATGCGACGGGACACGATTTATTGTGAACGGGTGTGACGGACGGATATCCCTCATCCGACGGTTCATGCGTTTTACAAACACGTATTTTTTGCTTCTTCCGGGTTCAAAGATGATTTGGGACTTGACTTCTGTTATTTATCATATTGGTTCACTAGGGAAATTAGATATGAACTGGACTTGTAGTTGAGCAAAACATAGCTGGGAAAAAGCAAGGCTAATGATGAATTGCCATTCTCCATTATCATCAAGAGCAAGAAAAAACAAAATCGGCATGCTTCCATGCTATGGTAAAATACTATTTTTCATTTTATAGTCCAGTACCTAATAAACTTTTAAACTTAAATAACCCACTGAATTCATAGGTCATGGACATCCTTAAATCAGTAGAGCACTTTAATAATAAACACAGCGTTCAAAGCCTTTCCAAATTAACCAGCCTGAGAATTACCCTAAACAATTTAGCTCAATCCCGAAAGCCCTACCCGAGGCGACCCGAGTAACTCCGACCATGTCGACCAGCCCCGATTCGAACCAGTCTCTCAAATCCCTCTCCACATAATGTCATCAATATAATCCATTACTTTTCCTACAATTCCTTATCCCGCGTTTTTAAGGATGTTCTCATCTCGATCAAATGGAGCCTATTGATGAGGGTTTTAAAAAATTACCTGAATTTGAATTCGATTTGCGCCGCCGCCCCGCGCCGCCCGCCGCGCCGGCTACCATTTGGAGTAAAAGGACCTTTTTGTCGTTACTTTGAATGTTAGGTTCCTAGAAATTGATTAATGAGATTTATTTAGATCTAGGTACGTACTTAAGTAAATCTCATTCAGTCACGCACCTAAGAATGTAGTTTATCATTTGAAAGTGAAGGAAATCAGACAAGTAAAACATGTTCATTGGTATTTCTGGATAGTCAAAATAAGTTTCTAAAATAATGAAAAAGTCCGTCAGCCTATCGCAATCTGCAGCTACACTAGCTGAGGTGGTCCTAGGCAGCACCACAAAACCATTTCCTTCGCTTTCTATATCCAGTGCGACCCGGCCATCTTCTACGGTTGGCCCTCTTGCAGACAATATGAGACTTATTCCCCGAGCTGTGGTAACATTATGTTATTTATGGTTATAGCTGTACTATTTATGTATTATTAACAACTCCTTTTATCATTATCCTACGCATGTATATTTCGGTGAACATCGGCGCCTAGGCCACGGCAAATGAGCGTAGGCCCAGCACGTGCATACGCCCACTAAGGAGTTTCTCTTACTTTGGGCTCCACGTGACTCCACGTGGCGCGTAACATAACAATAATAACCTTTTTCCTATTATTTGATCTTCATCGTTTATTCTCGTACATTCTATTCAAAGAGCAGGAATTATTTAATACTTGTCAGAAAAAACTTGATGGTTCGTTTGTTGAATTTTAATGAACGATTTAATGGACTATACCTACTTAATCTTTGACAAACTGACAGCAGGCGCTTCACTCTTTTAGATTCAGTTTTGATCCTTTTTGTGTGTTATAAACTGCAATAAAAGTCTTATCCTTACTTTTGTGTAATGGTAGAATGATCCATCCATTGGACTTTTAGTATATTTATTTATTTACAGTAGAGTAATGCTTTTACTCAACATTTTAAAGGTTAATTTGATGTAACCCAGAAACGAATTCAAAACAAAACAACACTTGTACGAAATAATACAGCAACAAACAACAGTTTGAACAACGCTATTAGTTTGAACAGCAATCAAAATGATACGATCGCAGATTGATAGGGGTGGCGTGTGCCGACAATACAACTACGACTGCATAGAATAACAATATATTGTAGAAGCGATACTAAAATAAACCTCCAATAATAATTACCATAATTACCTAGCATTAATCAGTCAATTATTTTTTTCCAAAGACTTAGTCACTGATAAAGGAAGTGGGCCATCCAACAGTCAGACCCAGTGCGGGTCAGCAGATGCCTCATGTCTTTGAATTCCTAGTTCTAGAACATGTCGGCTTTTTGAAAGCAGTGGGTAGTGATAAAACAAATTACACAAAGGCGGCGTAGGTTCGAACCCGTGACCTGTCAACTTGTCGGGCCATTTCCACTAGGATACCACTGGTTTACGGCTTGAAGGCTGACAGTGTGATATAAGATTTTGTCACAGTTACGGTGTTAAGGCCGCAGATATGCTTACACGAGTGAAATAACTGAAAATCTATAAAGGTCATTGAGTCCGTCGTAATAAACAACTTTAAAATTGTTGAATTAACCTTGTTTATTAAAATCCTATCTTTTTGATCGCCCAAAACTAAGAATATTCTAATTGACTTAATTTCTTATGTCCCCTAGATGGGGCAGAGGGTATCGATAGATGTCCTCCATCGCGATCGGTCTTGAGATTTACGCTTCACCTCACTCCATGTCATTCCGATGTTCGCCGCTTCTGCCAACACGGTGCGGCGCCGGGTTTGACGAGGACGGCCAAAACTAAGAATAGGCATTATACAATCCTATATTCCTTTCGAATCTATTAAATATTCGTCTAGTGACACGATTGTTTCGATTATGACTTCAGTTTCGTTTACAACTCGTGCGGAGTTAGTGTTTCGCTTCTACTTTATAAATGCTTATTCTATGCGAACTGACATAAAATGTACAGTACGTGACTAATTTCGTTTTATTCCTGATTCTATCTCTCATTAGTCGTAATTCCAAAGGTATTACTATTAACTACGCCTTTGTTTTCGGATATTAACTTAAGAATATCGTGTCTAGGGTTTAGTGTTTTAATTAATGTTTTTAATTAGGACTACTCTTGTAGTTTTATTTTTTAGTCATTAGAGTTCTATAATGGAAGTCTGACACTAAGTAAATACGTAACGCTTTCAGGATGTTTTCAAAACTTCTAACTGGTAATTAAAAATCACAGTATTTTGTTTTTGACACTGTTTCAGTTGAAAACTTTATTTACTTAGTCTATTCCGTACCGAGTAAGAAAAAGTGTTTATCAAATTAAAATCAATCAATAAGAATATCTCGTGTCGATTGTAATCGCTTGTGTTCACGACGTAATTAGATCGCGTCCACCAGTAGACATCAGATAAATAGCCATGGAAACATCTCACAAACTGCGTGAAAACGAACTACGTGAGTCTACCCTCTGACGCAAGATATTCAATAACCGAATCATGTTGTCAAGGTAAATTAAACTTTATGGTACTCAGTTTATGTTATACAGTTCTTTGAGTTGATGAAGTTTATAGTGTGTTTTTGTATGATCATTAGATCGTGCGTGATAATAGCGACATTAGTAGCAAAAATCTCGTGTTCTGTTCTTGCGAGTCGCTCGTTCGCTAAATGTTTAACATCTCTTTTTTGCTGAAATTACAAGTTTTAGAGACAGACAATTTTATTATTCGTTGTTACGATACACGTTCTGAAGGTCTACGCTTTTTTCAGAGATGAATATTGTCGATCATAAAAAATGCGATATAACCCTTAAGAAAGTAATGGGTATAAAATATACCTCGCCAAATAAACATCACTTTTTCACATTCGTAAAATTGTTTCTGTATTCAAAGTAATAAATTCGTGGAAATACATATTTGCTTTTATTAAAATAAGTCAGTCTGTTTTATGTGCACCATTTAGTTTGTTTGCCTCTAGGCATCAATATATTTAGTGTTCGAAGTAATTTTGGTGATACAATCGGTCTGAAAACATTCGCATTAAAACAAAATTGTTTTGAATGTTTTAATTTAGTAATGATAGTCAATCCAGTTGACTAATTGGATTGACTATCATTACTAGCGACTGCCAACAACCATAATATATATTTCCACAATGGGCACGCATTACCGAAACATATCAAATATTGATTTTGATTGGAGATAGTTCAGAGCGGGGATAGAGTGATGCAATAAACTTGTTTCATCGCTACTGTCACGTGACGTGTTGCGCGAACTCGGTATCCCGCCAATAAAACTGGGAAACAGAGGGGTATTTAAAAGGCTAGCAGTTAATCAGATGAAAGGTTGTCGTTAACGAGGCGTGTGGGATCGCGGGGTGAGGGGGGGTGGGTCTGTCCGACCCATT
Organism: Diarsia brunnea; assembly: GCA_949774965.1. NCBI lineage: Eukaryota > Metazoa > Arthropoda > Insecta > Lepidoptera > Noctuidae > Diarsia > Diarsia brunnea. The sequence continues at coordinate 472,483 of OX459005.1, read as the reverse complement.
GAGCATCGCTGGTGTTAATGAACGCTAGTGCCGTATAATGGAATGAATTGAATACCTGTGTTGAGGGGCTTTTATTTCTGTGTGGCACTGAGGTTGACTTTGATGTCCTGTGTTCAATTGAAAGGCGGATCTTCCTAAAATGCTGAAACAAAAGCGTAATTTGAATATGCTTCGCAGTCCTCCCTTAATTTTAAAAAGGAATTATATAGGCTACCATTTTGTGCAGCGAAATACTTCAAAATATTTATGATTTCAAAGCAAAACACACTTTTAATTTTGAGAAAGTAGTATTACCGTAGCGGTTTTTGATGCTAATCAATGTTCCTACATTATTCATTGAGGACATTTTTCATTTTGTACTTACGCAAATTACAAACACTAAGTTTCATAGGCTCATAATTATTATCTTACTAAAGCAATTACATAGTTACAGATCTCGCTGAAAATGAAACAGATCACAATTTCGAATTTCCAACTGCATTGAAATCCGCAAGGGGCCATTTTAATAAAATTTAATATTAACATCCACTCATTGGAGGGACATCCGCGTGCAATCGGTGATGCGGTCCGCCACATCGCAATTACTTCATTTTAGTTCATTATTAAGTTATTATGTGGTCAAATGTACCGACCATAATGTAGTGTGTAAGGGTTGAATTGTTTAGTGGATAGTTCGAGTGGCATTCGTGTAGTGCATGCATTAACAATATTCTAGGAACAATTAATAGATATACCTAATGTGCTTTGTTGTTTATCTTATCGTTATACATAATATTTTAGTAATAATTTTATCGTAGAAGGATACTTGTGGAGTATTTACATGAAATACGGAGTTCCTCGTATTATGTAGCAACATGATGTTTATGTAGGTTTTTTTCTCCTTTCATCATTGTCAGAATAACCTAAGCTGAAATATCTTGAGTTTCAGTGTCTAATAAAATTTACTTTTGGAAATCGATAGTAAAAATGTTACGTTCTAAGAATTTAGAATTATGAATTAGTCAGGAGGCATCGAACATCTTAAGATGGTAAAGAAATATTTTAAAACGACCAGTAAAGAACCATTTTAAAATAGAGATTTTCACATGAAAAGTACTCTGTTATGTCGTTAAACTTTGAAAGATATTATTTTATGATCGAATTGTCCCAATAAATATTTGCGTGTTATATATCACATTGACTCGTCCGAGTTCGTCAGTCGATATTTATCTAGTCTAATTTTAAACAGCTTCGAACAAATATACATCAGAAAGACCTCAGATGTTTACCGAGTATTGTACAGTACTGTTATATGGACACGTTTGTTCGTAATCCGTATTTCTTTAGTAATACATGAAAGGAGCTCGAACAAGCTTTCAGCAATTATTAGTCTAATGAGAGTATTTTCGTACAATGATATTTATACAACCTTTGATGAAGGATGAAAAGGTTTTTATGTGTACTATAAATATAACTGTATCGTCACCCATGAAAGGTTTTTTTATAACTTGAAACTTCTTTGAAAACAACGTAACTATGGCACAGGTCATAGACTCATCATCTGCCTAGCCTTATCCCAACTATGTTGGGGTCGGCTTCCAGTCAACCGGATGCAGCTGAGTACCAGTATTTTACATAGAGCGACTGCCTATCTGACCTCCACATCCAGTTAATACTAGGTAATACGATACCCTTTGGTAAGACTGGTTGTCAAACTTATGCTGCCATACATATCTATGTATGGCAGCCGGGACCAACAGCTTAACGTGCTTTCCGAGGTACGGAGGTATGTCGGGCGGTCACCCACCCACAGACCGACCTAAGCAAGCACAGCTTTATCTAAAGATCAACCAAAGTGGCAGTTCTTATTAAGCCACGAGCACTCACATACAATTAAATGATTATTAGGAAGGGTCAAGGATATTTCAAACCAGAGCCCAGAATCGACTAAGAGATTTCGATATTCGTCACAGCAGTTCATGTTCTACCGGAGTGCTGGGGGTCCAAAATGGCCACTTTACCAGATCATAATATGAATTGCGATAAAAAGCGTTTAGTGGACCTTTCATAATAGTAACTGCACCTGTGACCTATTTGGAAAATAGATCATAATAGGAAAATAATATGAATTGCGTTAAAATTCGTAAAATAGTCACAGACGCAGTTATTGTTATGAAAGGTTCATTTTACGCTTTTTAGCCCAATTTATAAAATGATCTGCGAAAGTGGCCATTTTAGACCCCCTGAAGTCTCCTTTTTTTATGGTGGGTGGAAAATCATCAAATAACCCCTCCCGCTCTTGGGCAGAGCGAAAGGGAGTGTCAGACTTCTACCGACTAAAAACCACCCATGTTCCTTCTTAGCCCTTCATGTCGAGGCCGCGGTATCTCTTGCGAACAACCCGCAGCCCCGACGGGCCCCCTGAAGTCTCCTCAATTCGAATTTCTCGTCTTACGCACTATCTTCCGAGGAAGTCGTCTATCTCAAGAATCTATAACGGTTATGTTGAAATTCGTATGAATCTTGGTCGCTGAACACTCGTTCACAGAACTATCTAAATCAAATAAAACATACAAATACCTAATACATGATTAATTTATTTTCATACAAATACAAGTCGTAATGCTTTTACGAAAAAATCTAATTTACATTTGGAAGAAAACTGTGTGAAGCTAATTCTTTAAGAAATTTTCGGTAATCCGTTGCTATATGGGCAGGCAGATGTGATGTTACATGTTACGGCCCTACAAGAAGTTGTCGATCCATCGCAAGTATGAGGTGATGCGAGTGTAGCCAGTGGGATATCCTGCGTTGCAGCCAGCTGCCGCCGTGAATGAGACCAGACCGATCTGTTGTTGAAGTGAAAGAATAGATTTAGTACTTCTACACCCATATTTGTATAGTGCCGACTCAAGTCTATTTTTGAACACAGGTCGACTTTCGTTGTCATGACAACAGGGAGACATCGTCCACCAAATTAATGCTGGAATTTCTTGCCCGCAATTGGCGGACCTTCGAATTAGATAATTCGTCCGTTTATGTACGTTGCCTCCTAGCCATCCTTGTCAAACCCATAGTTGCATTCTGCTTTAATCAATGGTAAAGATGTCCTATGTCACGGTAATAAATGTTAAAGATGTTTATAATGTCTATTCTATTTTTGTTTAATGGCAATTAGAGCCGGTGTCGACTATTCTGCCAATGTCCAGTGAATTGGAAAAGCAAGTGCGCAAGATAAAAAAAAAACATCGACGACTCATAAAAGGTTTAAAAACAAAGTAATGTGTACATGAATACAATTTTAAGGCCATTCTCTAATATACTACACCGAAAATTCTTCAAGCTGTAAAAGAACTTACCAGCAAATCTTTTCCGGAGGCACCTTGGTAACGCCGCAAGACCAGAGGACCGCCGTAGTCCCCTCCACAGGCTCCCCTGCCACCGTCTCCACTGGTGCACATCATGTCCATGGTTACAAAGGACCCATAGACCTGAGCGCACTGAGCGTTGCTGATGACTTTGACGAACACATCACGAAGGCTTGAAGATCCGTCTAATGCACCAGCTGGAGGTCAACACAATGATATCATGTTATGCTTTCATTAAGGATTTAAAAATTCCATTTAATTTTATTTACACCACTGCCGAGTTCTAACTTCCTAATCTTAACTGATATTATAAATGCGATAGTAAGTTTGTTTGTTACTTTTTTACGCCTTAACCACTAAACTGATAATCCTGAAATTTTGCATATAATTACTATTCTCGGAATAAAGGTACAACAATAACGTTTTTATGATAATAGATGGCACCTTGTGTATTTCGAATCGTGATTATAATAGCCGCGTACTGACTGAGCGAGCAGCCTCGCGAGGCAGTCTCGGCAATTTGCTGCACAGCATTTGCCGCGCGAAGCTGCCTCGGTCTATACATTTCTTACATGAGGCTACGTGAGGCAGAGCCAACATCGAGCTCTCAGTTTAAATGTTGATCTCTTTGTCCTCTATTAGTATAATCAGAACATTGTGCGTAGTCTACACTTGCTTTATAATTGTATTTATTTAAAACACTGTTATTTGTCCATGGCGCAAACGATTCCTTCGTTCGTCGAACAAGCGAGGCAAAACACAACCGTCTTGACTGTGCGCGGCAACCTTACCGAGGCGTTTTTGAGCATCGACAAAAACCGGCAACGTTTGGTTAGGCCCGCGGCATGCTCGGGCGAGGCAGCACGTGCGTTTGCCTCGAGCGAGACACATCTGACTGACCGAGGATTTGCCTCGCAAGGCTGCTCGCTCATTCAATACGCGGCTATAGAATTATATTATTACAGAAACTGTAGTATTATTTTTATGATAATTACACACGGATGAAGGCCGCGGGGCTCAGCTAGTTGTAAATAAAACACTTAACAGAAGTCAACTTACTCGGAGAAGTCCTTCCATATCCAATAATTTCAGCCGTGTACCCTTCAAGTGAACTAAAATATGCGACTGGCAGCGTAATGAAGCTGATGTAATCTGAAAGAATGAATTAATAACTAGTTGATTATGAGTCCTGAGTTTATTCCCGGGTCGGGCAAAATATTACTTAGTTTTCCATCATGATTTTCGCAGTAGCAGCTACGGAGTCTGGATTTGTGCCCGCTTCATGGCATTAGGCTCGCTCCTTATTACATGGGACTTAAACGTAACTGGCGAAATGTGAGTGTACTACGAGTATTAAGTGCACCTAACCCCTCAGAGAGGTGTGATGATGTTATGTAGCTACAAAATCACATGAATATGGCGTAATTAATTTCTATGGTATCCTATCAGAAAGAATATTGTATTTATAACACTTACTGCTCTCCAAAACTATCGGGATCTGAACCATTGCGATGTCGTTAGCCAGGGTATAGGCGTTGTATTGGGGGTGCAAAGTAACCGACCTTGCATACTTTCGGGTCCCTCCCTTAAATAATGTTACCGTACCTAATACAACCTTAAATAAAGAAAATAATTAAAGAATGGATAAGCAAGCATCGTTAACAATCATAGTCAAACACGAATTGAGTCGATATTTCGTTTTGATGACACAATATTGTTCAGCTGACCTGCATTTCTCTGCCCTCAGATTCACCGTCATACCAGCATTGTCCAATAGTCACTAGATAGTAGTTGTTCAGAAGAGTCCCGCCACATACTGATGTCTCGCCTGTCTTTAGAGTGATTATCAACCCCGCCTGAAAAACAAACATGTTACTATTAAATCAAATATATTGAAACATTGTTCCGGTGCAGTCGCGATCTTCACAGAGTGGCTGGGCAGTTCAATTAGTGTAACCAAATCCTGATCCATCCTCCTATTAATCTAATTGGATCTCATTTACACAAGTAAACTTTAACGTTTTTCGTTGAAAGATCTTGGAAACCACTCGATGAGGCAGTACAGATCTAAAAGTGAGAAAAGGGCGCTGCAATGGAAAAAAATACTGCAGGCATGTTAAAAATACAAAAAACAGGGCAACATTCAAATTTACAGGTGAAAACCTTCTTACCAAATAAGGATGTTCACCGATATATGAACTGAGGCCGCCAGCGATTCTCATAGATTCCTGTTGCCTGATCTTCGCAGCCGTGGGGATCCCCACACGCTTGTGGTATTTTGCTGCAGCTGCCTCTGCCACCAGCAATGCCAGGACACAGACTAACAGATTTGCAGTGTTCATAGTAACAGAGAAAGATGAACATTGACGCAGAAGTAATGGTGGAGCTGTCTTTATATTAGAACGTAACTGATGCGATTTTGACGTCGCCATTAGATAGGATTGAGTATCACTTGAATAGGGGGACTTTTCGACGTAATACGTTAAGTTGTTTGTTGTTATAATGAGGAAGTTAGATATGAATTTGGAGTACTCATTGGGCACGGTTATACCACTAAGCGGAGCTGCGGTTTAAATTTCATTCTGGAATGGTTCTTCTTCTTTACGTGTTGATGGGCTCAAAACGTGTTAGACCAGTATGTAGCCACCTGGCATGATGACTAGATGGATGAGTCACTACGTAGGGACACTCACACACTCATAGAGGCAATCCCGTTCCAAAGAGTTGATTATCTAAAATATCTTATGTGCCTGTTACACAGGCATCGGCACCTAAAATCCTTTTAAACAGGTACGCTTTTCAACCTTTGGCTATAGTGTTTTCTTAAGTTATCATTTGTTTAATAACTAGGATTGCATCTTACAAAGCAGATGTCCAGAACCACTGCGCCACAAGTTGAATATTAATCTAGTAATAGAAAAACATGATAGGTGAATGTACTTACACTGAAGTGTTAGATGTAAATACTTAAAATCATTCTCATTAGAGCCCTTACCTGTTGACATCACCGATGAAGTAGCTCGTATTAAAACTATTCACGAACGATTCAGTCGTATACTTGCTACTTTTCTGGACAAAAAATGTTTTTTTAAGGGGAATTCCTGAGTCAGCTTCCTACTCTGGTCCCATACCACTTGGTTCAGCGTAACACGTTTATTTCTTCATGTCTGCGTATCAGCTGGCAAACATTATATTAATCATTATTGTTATATTATTCCTCGCACCACCCATCCATCCATATTGATTTTGATAATTATCTCTCCTCTACACTATTGAACACTATTGCAAGCTATTTCAGCATAAAACAATGTAAACCCTGGCGTGTTGCAACACTAAACTATCGATTTTTAAATCACAGTGGAGTACGATTGATGAAACAAAACGATAAATCGGCTTTTAGAGAGTTTTGAACCGAAGGTTTGTTACGTACAATTTGTTCTATATTTTTTTCTTTGCAATAAAAATAAAACCTGGTCCACTCTTTAAAAAACGAAAAATACTATAATTCATGTTTTTTATTAGACCAGGTTAATTGAAGTTTTCTTGCAATACGAAAATTGCCTTACCTTTCTACTGTTTTTTAATTTGTGACAGTTGCAAGCCAACATCAAACAAATTCCAACCGATATAAAGATCATTGATATTTTGACAGACTTGACAGTGGAAGCCCGATCGCAAACTGTTAGTAACGACATCACTATGATGTGACATTATTGCCGAGTGAGCGATAGAGCATCATAAAGGTGATGTTAATTTCAAATTGTTACCCAGTGGTAAAATTCAACTGCAACATTTATGTATGTACATGACGACGCCAGCTATGGTGGAGCGATAGAGTCGTCACCATTTTGGTTCGGTGGTAGAGGGTTCATTTCGTAGGTGTAGTTGAATTATAACACAACGTGTAAATATAACCTCACTTTTAATCAGATACTAATAATCTAAAACTAGCACACTTAATAAACAATATCAAGTGACAATAACAATTTTACTAGGCAAACCGACAGTTTCGTTTTGGAGAAGTGACTCGGTCCGTGTCTCGATGCGAAGTGCCCGTTTGACAATCCCCACTTACCAAAACGACTCTGTCCACGTGCCGCCATTACAAAAATAATGTCACGGCGTTTGCCCCTCTACTACAATGATCAATTGAGCAACTTTTATTGGAACGATATCGTTATCTACGACATACATAATAATATATCATCAATGGGCAGTTCTTATTAAGCCACGAGCTTCTCAAATTATCAACACCAAATTACCAAAAACACTAAATCTTTTTTTTTGTTTGGATGATGGGAAATCATCAAACCCGCTCTGGGCGGAGCGGTAGGGAGTGTCAGACTTCTACTGACTAAGAACCACCCATGTTCCTTCTTAGCTCTTTGTGTCGAGGCAGCGGTATCTCTTTCGAAAAACCCGCAGCCCCGATCAACGTGCACCTTAAGATTAACTGATTAACCACATATAGACTGATTAGCAAAATAGATCTGTTTAAACCGCCTTTTTTACGGCATCATCAGATCCAGCTCGTTTACGAGTCAATTTGATATGAAAGCGATTTACCCTGGCCAACGACATCGCAATGGTTGAGATCCCGGTGGTTTTAACCAGCAGTAAGTGTTATAAAATAGTATATTATGCAACTAGTGAATAAAGGACGGATTTAAAGCGAGGGCCGTAGATGAGTCACGAGCAAGTGAAGGATTCTAATGATTGAATCACGAACGCAGCGAGTGATTCAACTGTTAGAATCCTGAACGACGCGAGTGATTCATGGCCCTCGATATAAATTCGTACTTTATTCAGGAGTTGCATACTATACTTTATATCATGACTACGAGAAAAGACATAATTTAAGCGAAAATAGAAATTTAATCAAGAAATAAGAATTGTTACATTAATTGAAATGGACATTAAAATTAGAGCAATGACTGAAATTAAGCGTAATTTTCTTATTATTATCATTAAGGTGGTCAACTTGTGAAACGATATTTTTCTAATGCCAAACTCCTTGTCGCAAATATCGACCAATCAAATCTCGAGAATTTATTTGCACCAAAGAGTTTTGAATTTCGAATCTTAGCGCAAGGAGTTTGTGTAAGCATTGAAATAGAGACCGGATATATTTTTGTGTTCCAAATTCAAACACCAAAATAGTGAATAAAAACAAAACAGTGAATAAAAGGCCTTTTTATTCACTGTTTTGCGTGAATAAAATAAGCTTTTTAGAGTAGGTATGGTATAATAGTATATTATGCAACTAGTGAATAAAGGACGGATTTAAAGCGAGGGCCGTAGATGAGTCACGAGCAAGTGAAGGATTCTAATGATTGAATCACGAACGCAGCGAGTGATTCAACTGTTAGAATCCTGAACGACGGGAGTGATTCATGGCCCTCGATATAAATTCTTACTTTATTCAGGAGTTGCATACTATACTTTATATCATGACTACGAGAAAAGACATAATTTAAGCGAAAATAGAAATTTAATCAAGAAATAAGAATTGTTACATTAATTGAAATGGACATTAAATTTAGAGCAATGACTGAAATTAAGCGTAATTTTCTTATTATTATCATTAGGGTGGTCAACTTGTGAAACAATATTTATTTTTCTACAAAGGCAGCAAAGAACACAAAACAGTTTTTAATCTAATGCCAAACTCCTTGTCGCAAATATCGACCAATCAAATCTCGAGAATTTTATTTGCACCAAAGAGTTTTGAATTTCGAATCTTAGCGCAAGGAGTTTGTGTAAGCATTGAAATAGAGACCGGATATATTTTTGTGTTCCAAATTCAAACACCAAAATAGTGAATAAAAACAAAACAGTGAATAAAAGGCCTTTTTATTCACTGTTTTGCGTGAATAAAATAAGCTTTTTAGAGTAGGTATGGTATAAACAATGTTATGTTCTATCTGATAGCCATCTACTATACCTTGTTTATTGATTTAATTCGAATGCAAATTTATTATTACATTTAGTGAATAAAATTAAATGGATACCATAGAAAATATTTTCCCCATATTTATGTGATTTTATAGTTACAACATCACGCCTGTAATCCCCTTAGGGTTAGGCAGAGGTGTACCTAATGGTACATCTACATTTCGAGAGTTACGTTTAAGTCCCATGTGATAAGGAGCCTATATACTGACATTAATGCAGGTACAAATTCAGAAACCTGACCTGGCTGCTACTGAAAAATTCCTGATGGAAAAACTGAGTACCACTTTGTCCGATCTGGGAATACTTATAAATATTAATGTAATTCTTTCAGGTATTAGAAGTTTCGTAGAGCTGCCAGTCGTCTTCACATAATGGGCTTATGGCTGAAATTCTTGGATATGGAAAGAATTCTTCGAGTAAGTTAACTTCTGTTAGGTGTTTTATTTACAACTAGCTGAGCCTCGCGTGACTAAGAGTTACACAGAGCCATGAAGTGGTTCATGTTAGGCATAAAACTGGTAGACCGAGTTCCTAACGTCAAAATCCGAAGACGACAAAGGTTACCGATATTGCCAATGGCGTTACGGAACTCAAATGGGGTTGAGCAGGACACCTAGCAAAGCGCAGTGAGCAGGTGGTCTAAAAACTGTCACCGAATGGCGAAAATAAATGTAGGACGCCCGGCGGCGATATGGGCAGACGATATAGTTGCCATCGAGGGATAAACCTGCATAAGACTGGCACAAGGACATGGCGATTGGCACCAGAAAAGATACCTATTACATACGATAAGGACGTTGATTACCTACCTAAGTACCTACAAATAAAAAAAAAACTTTTACATCAGCATTTTCAGCCTACTTCCAAAAATGGAGGAGTTTCTCAATTCGTCTGTATGTTTTTTTTTTGTATGATGTTATCGCATAATTATCTCCGTAATTCATGTACCGATTTTCAATTTTTTTTTATTCGAATGAGTATACTCCGAAGGTGGTCCCATTGTCACCAAGTCAGGATCTGATGATGGGATCCCAGGGAAATCGAGGTCAACTCTTAAATTTTATAGGCACTTGTTACGTTTTCCATATGTTTTCTAAAGCTATTCAAGTATTTGAGTCTGATAATAATATTATCATGTGGATGCGCTGATGATGGAACGTACAACATCTTAACGGTTAGGAGTTAGAGGATAATTCTTTAATAAAATATTATGGGGACGTATATTTGGTCGTATTCTTTCAGGTTATCTAGGTGAGCTGATTATGGAAGGTACTTCAAAAACACAAAAACAAAATCACAAAAAAGTGTCTGAAGTCGGTGACATTAAATTTGTTTGTTTGATTTCGTTTTTTTTCACCACCGACTTCAGAAGCTGATTTTTCTCATGAAGTTTATTTTTCACTTTTTTGTGTTTTTGAAGTCGGTTTATTTTTGCAAAAATGTTTTTGATTAAAGTATAAGTATTTGACATCATAACATGATATCATGTGTTAACCTTCAGCTGGTGCACCATTAGACCCGTCTTCAAGCCTTCGTGGTATTTTCGTCAAAGTCATCAGCAACACTCAGTGCGCTCAGGTCTATGGGTCCTTTGTAACCACGGACATGATGTGCACCAGTGGAGACGGTGGCAGGGGAGCCTGTGGAGGGGACTACGGCGGTCCTCTGGTCTTGCGGCGTTACGGTGGAAAAGATAGGCTGGTAAGTCCTTTTGCAGCTTAAAGAATGATTGGTGCTGTTTGTTAGAAAATCACCCTAAAACGGTATTTGCGTGCAAATTTTTTTGTTTTGGTATTTTTTTATGAGTGGTCTTCTCCAGTAATGTCACACAATGTGAGCTACTAACATGAACAAGGAGGTTGTGAATGGGATTCAATTACAGCATAATTAACCGTCTTTACTATTGCATGTTCTTGTTCCCACCATCGATGTGGTAATAGAGAAAGTATTACGAAACTGGGAGTTAGCAAGATGAATTCAGTGAGTTCTGTTAACAAAAGTTTTCTACCCTCATCTTTCGTATCGACGTTTAGAGAATTTCACTTTGCGATTGAAATGTTACTTACCGCAGTTTTAAACTTTAGCCTAATACTGCCTGCTGGTCGTGGACTGATCTTGAGTTGGACTAGACATGCCTACATTCCGCTCCATAAGGAATATTGACAGCTACAGTTTGTTTATAATTTGACATAAAGGCCCATTTTTATTATTATTATTCATTTTCAACGAAGAATGATATTTATAAACATCTTTACCTCTTTTTTTCTTTTCTTTTTTTCTTCTTCTTTTTTTTCGTTTTTTTTTTCTTTCTTTATTCATCATCTGTTATTATTATAGTGACATAATAATTATGACATCTTTAGCATTGAATAAAACAGGAATGCAACTACGGGTTTGACAAGGATGGCTGGTGCAGGAACCAACGTACATATACGGACGAATTACCTCATTTGAAGATCCAGCAATTGCGGCCAAGAAATCAGCATTGATTTGGTGGGCGAGGTCTCCCTGTTGTCATGACAACGACAGTCGACCTGTGTTCAAAAATGAACTTGACTCGGCAGTATATAAAAAGGGGTGTAGAAGTACTAACTCTATTCTTTCATTTCAACAACAGATCGGTCTGGTCTCATTCACGGCGGCAGCTGGCTGCAACGCAGGATATCCCACTGGCTACACTCGCATCACCTCATACCTGCGATGGATCAACAGCTTTTTGTAAGGCCACAACGTGTAACATAACCATCTGGCTAAATTACTTAAATTATATTATTTAGTATAAGCATTAAGAATAAAATTGTATTTGTATAAAATAAATTCGTTAAAAATTTAAAAATAAATTAGTTTCTTGCCCGTTCTTCTCCATAGAGATCTACGCTAGGGAATGGGCAACTACAGTACTTTCACAAGTTATTATGCCTTGTGACTGTGACTGTAGCTTAGGAGTGCAATGCGTCGTCCCGGGGGTTGCTGCGTCGAGTTGCGCGTCGCCGGATGTCTGCGGCGGCGAGTGCTGTGGGTGCGGGGGCGCGCGGCGGCTCCGGGTCGCGGGGTGGCGGTTGCGCGTTGCGGCGTGCATTCGTTGTTCCGTGATTTGGAGTCTCGTGCATTCGTTGTTGCTGTGTGCGTCGCTGCGTGCTTTCGTGCTCGCAGTGTTCGTTATTGCGGGCATTCGGCGGCGTGTGGTTCGGCGTGGTGGCTTTCGGGATGACGTATTGCACTCGTAGATTAGTTTTATGAATTGTTCTTCTGACATTCAAAAGTACCAGTAATGGTTTAATTAAAATAAATGCTTTGACTTTGAATTAATCATACATAAGGTATTAATTGTACGTTTAATTCATTTGGGTAGTTCGGTGAACGAATATTCAGCGACCAAGATTCATCATACGAATTACAACCTGCATTGGTTAGAACTGTGATTAAAAGAAAAATTTTAAAATGCCGTCTTCAATTACTGTCCTGCGTAAATAAATCTTATTTATGTTTATAGAAGGTTGATATTAGAGCTTGCTTTACTGTTTTACGACCGTCTGTCAATGTGACGTTAGTATTGTGGGTCTTCAGGTCTTGGGAAATAATAATAACACATTATTATACTATTTTATTGTAAAATGATAAATAAAAACATATCTTTTAACTCTCTTCGTCCATTTCGTTCTCAATGTCATGTCGAATAATCAAAAAAAAATCTGCTGGCAGAGTCAAATTATTTTAATATCTGCCCCGTCCCATATTGCTTATGGATGAGTAAACAATATTGTAGGTAACTGGTGGTTTTCATTTTCTATCAATAAAGTCAGAAGTCCGGTATCAATCCATAATGCCGTGGAATCACGAGTAATTCCAATTACCCATGGACCCGGTAATGGGTCGACCCACTGGGACCACGGGTAATGAGTCATATAAAAAACATTACATGCAAACAGCAGCCTAAAGTACGTTTCCCAATAATACATGGGCAATTAAATAGTGGCTCAATATTGCATCCAGCCCTTGTACAGTTTATGTCTCTCTAGATGCTCGACGAAGTACGAGAATGTACACATAAATGTGTGTAGATGAATGCCCAATACGAATACCGCCATCACGATTTAGAATTCGTCGGCAACAGGTACAAAATGCACCGTTAATTACATTCATATCTAATACCTACGGGATTCAGTTATGGGAAGCCTGCTGTGATTTCAATATAAATATCATTCAAGCAAATTAGCAATGCTTCATTAGGAACAGTGACGTACACGAATACCTGTACATGCCAACAGTGAAGGATGAGATAAAGAAATTCGCAGGCAAATACAAAACAAGACTGGATAACCATCCTAACCAGCTCGCTGTCCAGCTCACATTACCTGACTGTCTAAATCGTCTGAAACGGCGCAGAACCTTGGATTTCGGGGGTGTTGACTAAGCCAATATATTATTATGGAGGATGTTTCTAGTGCGGTACATATCCTCAAGTCTAATATCCGTTTAACACATCTGCTCATTGAAGCTCATAAGGACTGATTGCAAGATTCAAGATAATTAAAAAAAATACATCCATGCGTTATACATCCAAATTGTAGAATATAAGAGTCCAAAGAGCTATGCTGGGTCAGTCACAATACACAAATGATCACTATGTCCAAGGAAATGATAAGTCGTTTTAATGCCTCGGACCTTAGATAAAACAGACATCGGGCCGCGCAATCTACGTATTTAATTTATTTTATTTAGAATTCTCAAAAAAATACGGCAGAAACCTAAAAAATTGCTATGGAGTATGTAACTTCTTCGATTTTAATGAGCAATACAAAACCAAATATCTTCGTTCCGATTAGATTTAGAGAAATGTTTCCATAATAACTTTTGATTGCTTTATTCTGCTCTTTCAAAATATCTAAGTTTCATTACTGGCCGCGCAACTTTAAAACGACGCCAGCTATACTCAAACTCCTTTATACTAGCCAATGTTCCTGAAACATTCGAAATAAACGTTGACAAAAACGGAAAAATACGATAGAAACGAGAATCTTTCCTTTTCTTCCGTTTCATTGGAACACATACCATAACAGAACATCACGCCTGTAATTCCCGAAGGGTGAGGCAGAGGTGTATCTAATAATACACCCACATTTCACCAGTTATTTTTTAAGTCCCATTTAATAGAGGGCGAGCTTATTGCCATCAACCGGGCACAAATACAGACTCCGTGGCGTCGCTTGTAAGAAATGTGAAGAAATTTTCATATGATAGTCAAAACTGCATGAAGTCCGATGCCTTATAGACTGAAATAAACGAACAAACAGAAAAATATCATTAACTATGAGAGAACTTGCGAATTTGTTCGGTGACTAACACTTTTTTAATTTTTTTATCACTTGTCAGAGAAATGTCAGTGGAAACGCCACCATAAGAAGACTTGTCACTATCCAAAAACTTCAGGCGCCTAAAACTCGCAACGCCTGTTTGAGCCATTGTCTAAAAATAGACTAATAAAAATGAGTATGTATGTAAAGCTGATCCTACACCGGAGCATTAACCACTAATGCAACAATTCAAGATTCGATTTTGCGCATTACTCATGACTCCTGAGGAAGCATTCGCTTGTTATGTAACAATCTGAAATTCAATTGTGTACAGAAACTAGCGTTACAAATTGTATCATCATGAGGCATTAAAATCGTCTCAACCATTTTGAAAGTAATAAATTTAAAGTTAAAAACTTTTTAAAAACAAGCTTTTATTTAAATGCGCTAAAAAGAATAAAATAAACTTTTCCTTTAAAACTTTAACTAGCAACTTAAAACGTCATCACACAATTCATATGAAATAAAAGCTTGTCGCGAGATTTAAGTACTTGTTTTACTATCATTGAAGAATTTTAAAATTAAAATGCACATAGTTTTTACATCTACTTGTTTATCTACACAGGTAAATCTCGCGACAAGCTTTTATTTCATATGAATTGTGTGATGACGTTTTAAGTTACTAGTTAAAGTTTTAAAGGAAAAGTTTATTTTATTCTTTTTAGCACATTTAAATAAAAGCTTGTTTTTAAAAAGTTTTTTATTTTAAATTTATTTTTTGGTTTTTAGTTATAGCTGGTCAGGTTTCTCAGTCTGGTAATCTCATTGATTGCTGCAAGGTCGTTTGCCAGTTAATTATAAACAGTCTTGCTCTTCAATAAGGAGACCTTCTAATGATTTTACCCTACTTAAGGTCACGTATGAAGCGATACGTTCACGACATCGTTATACACCCTGATGTCACTCAGTCCTCGGCACGGCCTTAAGTGACTTGGGTGTTTGGAGGAATGCGCCACTAAAAACGCTAATCGTGCATTGTCATTGTCATCCAAACTAAACGTTTACACAAAACTTCAACTCCATCGGTTGAAGATAACATCTGCTTCAAAAATTGAGTTGCAAGATTTCACCCGAACAAACATAGTTTCATACATTGCAAGTTAGATAGCATGATTTTTAATCATGTTGATCCCAAGAGTATAGGATATAAACGGTCCATCCTCCCAAAGGTTCATTCTAGGAGGATAAGGGCTTCAGCACAACAGGGTTTGCCCTGGTTACCTGTGGCGCAACGTTAGCGATATGACAAGTGCTCTCATCGCAATGGCATTGTGTTATCCATCTAATCAAATAGAATTCACATTCGTAACAAATGGAATCAACTTGTTGTCCTAATTCTAACGGGGTTGCATACAGATATTTTTTAAGACCAAAGTACTTATCAAGACGAATCAAAGGATAAACTCGATGCGGTTACGTCGTTTTATTACGGACTTCCTATGACCACACATTTCCAGCTCCATCATCAGACCCTAGATACTACCTAAAGACCAAATACTCTCAAGATGAAGCATACGAGCACGAACTCTGTGTTGATATGTCGTTTTATAATGGACTTCCTATGGCCACCTCCGAGCTCCATCATCAGACCCTGGATACTATCTAAAGACCATAATTATACTCGTCAAGACGAATCATACGAGCCCAAACTCGATGGGGTTATGTCGTTTTATAACGGTTTTCTTATGGCCACCTTCCTGCTCCATCATCAGGTCAGCTCTATCTCACCATAATATTGCATTGTTCCGTGATACCCTTATGGGTGCAAAAGGACCATGGGGGATTTTGTATGAACCGCGTCCCCATCCTCAACAGGTTTGAAACCAGTGCCATTCGATGCGCCTCATAAGTAGGTTATTTTTTTATTATGACGAGTTTTTTCAGAAACGTGGGGTTTACCTGGAATACTTAAATATATCCACCAAACCTAATGATTAATGCCTAACGCAGACCGCACCGTCCGGGGAGACTGCGCGTTTATGTGACGCTTGCACCCACTAAAAAACACAGCCGTGAACCTACTGTCGCCTTGTTGGATGAGCCACGAGAACTGCGACGTATCGCGTCAGCGAGGGAGTCTTCCTCCCTGACACGCTCCGCCGAACCTAACCTGCCTATGCGAACCTAACCTAACTATTGAGATTTTGTGCTATAAAAAAATCCCATCTATTTTGCAATTGAGAAAGATAATAACTTTTTCCCTCGGTTTTTAGGTTAGGTTGATGTTTTGTTGTATCCCACATAAATCCTACATATTTCAAGAATGTCGTCTTAGTAAAAAAAAACCTTATTATATAGGCGCTTCCAATAACACTAGTCCCAAATCTGTTGGAACTCACAGATTTGAAAAAAGCGTCGTCAATGGTTAGGTTAGGTTGATGTTTTGATGTATCCCAGGTAAATCCCACATAATTCAAGAATGTCGTCTTAGTAAAAAAAACCTTATTGTATAGGCGCTTCGAACGACACTAGTCCCAAATCTGTTGGTCCTCCCAGATTTGAAAAAATGTTGCCATTGGAATAGTTAGGTTTGGTGGATATATTTAAGTATTCCAGGTAAACCCCACGTTTCTGAAAAAACTCGTCATAATAAAAAAATAACTTACTTACCAGGCGCATCGAATGGCACTGGTTTCAGACCTATTGGTGGGTGGGGACACTTTTGCTCATGGTCCTTTCACCTCAATCGGTTGAAGATATCTGCTTCAAACTTGAGGTGTAAGAATCCGCCCGAACATACTTACATGCATATTACAAACATAATAATACATTGCAAGTTATATAAAAGCTTTTAATAAAAACAAATGACGCCATGTATCTCAAGAAGATGTGACTGTCTGTCATTTACTCCTAATTATTAAGGAAATATCTTGATCTCGATTCTTGTTTTAAAATCACCACGAGGTGTCGGCAAGTTACAAACACATTGTATTTCTATTTTATGACTTGACGGCTCGATTGTAGTTGATAACAAATATGAAGTTTTAAAAGATTTAAAGAAAACAAAATATATCCGATTTCTAAGCGCAACTCACAATAGGAGACGCACATCTGTTTGCAATGAAGTCCGGGGTTTTATTGCCCAAAGTAATCCTTAGAAAAATTGTACAAAAGACGGCAATAAAACAATGCTGTGAAAGTGTGGGAAGATGCCGCCGATCCTGATGTTTTTAGAAATGCTGGGGATGAAGGAAAGGGAATGAACGCTGAGGCAGTGGGTGTAACACCGTGATAGGGATCGGGCGATATGAACGAAAGTGAAGTTAGAAGACTTGGTTAATACGGAGAGGCTATGTCCAAGCGGGTGATCGCAAGAGTGCGATAGTGATTGAATAAGTTGAAAATAGTTTGGTTCAAAGCCCTGTTTAGAGTAATCTATGAGTATTATGTGTGTGTTTGTTGGTGAACGACTGGGTGAGTTCCATATTACAATAATTATCCTAGGCTGATGAAGTAATTAAAGTTCTTCCAACTAAACAGACAGAAGCGTGTTGTTGGGGAGTTTGTTGCGCCACTTCTTCTCCCCAGCTCCTACACTAGGAAGTGGTGACGGGTGGGCACTTTTGGGGCTGTCTGAGGGTTGCAATAGAGTTCATTTCTAACTCTATTGCAAAATGATTCTGAGTTTTGATTATCAACTCTATTATCTGGTAATTCTTGAATTATGTATTCATTAGTTCTAATCAACGATACAGCCAATTTGCCTTTTGAGTTTTGATTCTCAGCCCCAATATGACCAACCATATAGTGATTCTAAAATAATATGTTCTATAACTTTGACAAATGATTCGGTCAGGCTTAGACAAACACGTGTCTTGCAGATGCGCTAGCTGTACGAAAGGTGCATACTATCCATGGGGAGGGATTGGGATGGTTTGATACCATATCTATTTTATAACCAGTCTGATGACTGTTAGGGACCATGTCTTCTGATAGCATGATGATCGACGTTCTGCCGCTGAAAAGCCGCCTCGTCACGTTCACCAGTTCGAAAGAGCTGCTAGGGACAATGTTCACTAGGAGCATGATGCCGACGCATTGCCGCTGAAAAGCCGCTTACGTCACTTATGGAAGTGTTGCTCTGAGTACTCCAGGTGCAGATGTGAAGTATCGTGTGAGTCATGACTGACCAATTACCTATTACGCTAGCGTAAGGGTTATTTACATGAACTATTGGTTGCAATACTAATATATTTGGCATCTCTCAGTTATGAATTAACCTTTTGAAACCACTTTCAATATATTTCAATAACTATGAATTCCTTTGTCTGATTGACTATTATATCTTTCGATCCTTTCCTTGTTCTTATAATGATACGAGGCATTGGACTTATTTATGTTAAGGAATTCACTTCCATTAGTCGGTGGGGAGATGACCAGTCTGGGTCGAGTCTCACAGGACCATGCGGGGCGGGGCATGGCCTTTCCGAAACCAAAACAAACGGAAACCGACTGTAATACTTAATATTAGTATGATTTAGGAAAAACGAAAATTTTATCAGCCTGGGGTAATTTAGGAACAGTCACATGTGGTGCCGTGACCAGGATTCTCGTCATTAAATGCACTGATTCACTTCAATGCAACGAGAAAGAACAATGTATGGGTTACTACAATACTAACACAACGTAATTTTATGTCTCTACAAATTAAGAGAGACGGCTTGATTTACAACGGCTACAATAAAATGTTATTAATTAGAAAACGGTTTGGTTATTATGGCTGGATTCTGTGATCACTGCTAGCGGGTTCAAATCCCGCATGATTTATCAGTTGATGTGCTTGTGTAACATTGTTACTACAATAATAACACAACGTAATTTTATGATTCTAAAAAATTGAGAGAGATGGTTGGAGTTACGGCGGCTACAATAACATGTTTTAATCAGATAACGGTTTGGTTATCACGATTTAACTCTTCAACCACTGGTACCGGGTTCAAGTCCCGTATGATTTATCTGTTGATGAGCTTGTATTACATTGTCATGAGTTTCGGGTTCGATTCCCGCCTGACGCAATGATTGATAAATAATTATATTCCTGTGTCACGGCTTGTGGGTTCGATTCCCGCGTGTTTTGTTGGGTTAAGGGGCTTTGACTCCGAGCCTAGCAAAAGTGGGTTTCTATCCTTGTATGCTATGCGTGGAGGTACTTTTGCAGTTTGTGAAATTATGATTTGTGTTTCAGTGCAACTTTAATGATGGGTTCGATTCCCTGTTGATGAAAGTTTCGTGTCCGATAGTGAACAAACATATTTTGTTACATGTTTGTGATTGCACTTTCCGTATTGTTACGAGTATGAGGTATGAGTGCGTGCGAGAGTGAAAGTAGATATGGGGCACGCCCTCATCTTAGTGTAAACTGTCTATTAGTAGTGCTTAAATACACTACGGAAAAAAAACAATCAGTTTACTAAAAACTATATCAGACCGAATCATACGAAATTAAACATAAACTTTTCGATTTTGTTGTCATATATTTGGACAGATACTCGTGTGGACTTATTTCGAATTCCAGGGTAATCAATCTTCGTTTGGCTGTCACTACTTTGTCTAAACCTTTGGGTTGTGAGTTGCGCTTGGGTCGAAGTTTCATCAAATTCAGTTGACATCGGCTAACTTCAACGTTGGCTGTAGCGTGGCTCCAGTAACGAAGCTAAGTTCCACTTTTATTAGATGCTATAAATTACCGTGGTCACGTGGTATGACTTTGATATCTCAACAATAACTGTACAATGTTTTGAGCTATAACACTATGTAAACCTACTTAATCGGTTCCAATATTGGTACCTACAACATAACTTTCATGCCAATATTTTAATATCCAAGTGGGGAGTTTACAACACTGTGTCCTATAAGTCAATTATTATTTAGATGATTTAGGGTGTACACAAGTACATTTCAAATCTAAAGTCAAGTTCAAGATTCTTATTTGCTCAATTAAGGTGCACAAAATGTTTAGCAATTTTAATGTTAGGTTTGCTCCTATCACTTATATAAAAGTGCAAATAATAGTAACTTCTAATAACATTCACTTTCTGATACAGCATTCCAACTCTAGTTGGATTTTAGAACTGCCCTTTCGTCCTTGGGTCTGAGGGGGGTGACTAATTGGAATAAATTCTAACATGTCTATGTGCGGACTATTTCAGCTACTCTTGGATACGACAGCTGGCAGCTGATTAAGCTGACTCAGCGTTGAGGTGGTGCATTGGGAAAGGCCTCTGTCCGGCGGCAGCTGCGGTAGACTGAGTCTAGAGCGAGGGAGCATCGTAGGTAGCGTCGCTCGATAGCACAAATACTCTTAAAAGAGACTCTGGTATGTACAATCAATTAATAAGCATGCACAAGTCTACTGGAATAATATTAAACAAGAGTATTTTGATACAGAATAAATTCAAATTGAAATAATATGTATCGATTGAAGATACCTCTGCGAAACAAAGCAAAATTATAGCAGACGACATATCCTATTGGAATTACTGTTCTAGTTGGATCACTTATAATAATCTGATTAGATAAACATTGCGAATGGGTATACTTTTAAACTCTATAGTACTCGTAATGTCATGGAAAAGCACAGCTTATCCTATTGTGAAAGCTCATCCGCTGTACTGCGTCACGCGTCTGATTTTCAGAGGGGGGAATGTGACTGTCTGTCATTTACTCCTAATTATTAAGGAAATATCTTGATCTCGATTCTTGTTTTAAAATCACCACGAGGTGTCGGCAAGTTACAAACACATTGTATTTCTATTTTATGACTTGACGGCTCGATTGTAGTTGATAACAAATATGAAGTTTTAAAAGATTTAAAGAAAACAAAATATATCCGATTTCTAAGCGCAACTCACAATAGGAGACGCACATCTGTTTGCAATGAAGTCCGGGGTTTTATTGCCCAAAGTAATCCTTAGAAAAATTGTACAAAAGACGGCAATAAAACAATGCTGTGAAAGTGTGGGAAGATGCCGCCGATCCTGATGTTTTTAGAAATGCTGGGGATGAAGGAAAGGGAATGAACGCTGAGGCAGTGGGTGTAACACCGTGATAGGGATCGGGCGATATGAACGAAAGTGAAGTTAGAAGACTTGGTTAATACGGAGAGGCTATGTCCAAGCGGGTGATCGCAAGAGTGCGATAGTGATTGAATAAGTTGAAAATAGTTTGGTTCAAAGCCCTGTTTAGAGTAATCTATGAGTATTATGTGTGTGTTTGTTGGTGAACGACTGGGTGAGTTCCATATTACAATAATTATCCTAGGCTGATGAAGTAATTAAAGTTCTTCCAACTAAACAGACAGAAGCGTGTTGTTGGGGAGTTTGTTGCGCCACTTCTTCTCCCCAGCTCCTACACTAGGAAGTGGTGACGGGTGGGCACTTTTGGGGCTGTCTGAGGGTTGCAATAGAGTTCATTTCTAACTCTATTGCAAAATGATTCTGAGTTTTGATTATCAACTCTATTATCTGGTAATTCTTGAATTATGTATTCATTAGTTCTAATCAACGATACAGCCAATTTGCCTTTTGAGTTTTGATTCTCAGCCCCAATATGACCAACCATATAGTGATTCTAAAATAATATGTTCTATAACTTTGACAAATGATTCGGTCAGGCTTAGACAAACACGTGTCTTGCAGATGCGCTAGCTGTACGAAAGGTGCATACTATCCATGGGGAGGGATTGGGATGGTTTGATACCATATCTATTTTATAACCAGTCTGATGACTGTTAGGGACCATGTCTTCTGATAGCATGATGATCGACGTTCTGCCGCTGAAAAGCCGCCTCGTCACGTTCACCAGTTCGAAAGAGCTGCTAGGGACAATGTTCACTAGGAGCATGATGCCGACGCATTGCCGCTGAAAAGCCGCTTACGTCACTTATGGAAGTGTTGCTCTGAGTACTCCAGGTGCAGATGTGAAGTATCGTGTGAGTCATGACTGACCAATTACCTATTACGCTAGCGTAAGGGTTATTTACATGAACTATTGGTTGCAATACTAATATATTTGGCATCTCTCAGTTATGAATTAACCTTTTGAAACCACTTTCAATATATTTCAATAACTATGAATTCCTTTGTCTGATTGACTATTATATCTTTCGATCCTTTCCTTGTTCTTATAATGATACGAGGCATTGGACTTATTTATGTTAAGGAATTCACTTCCATTAGTCGGTGGGGAGATGACCAGTCTGGGTCGAGTCTCACAGGACCATGCGGGGCGGGGCATGGCCTTTCCGAAACCAAAACAAACGGAAACCGACTGTAATACTTAATATTAGTATGATTTAGGAAAAACGAAAATTTTATCAGCCTGGGGTAATTTAGGAACAGTCACAAAGACTTATGTATCTAATTTCTACTAGATCATGTAAAGTCCCTGGTCTCGAGTGCTACTCTACTTATCTTAATGCTACTTACAACTCTCAACAACAGAAGGTATAAAAACGGTTCCATCGTCGGTCCATCACCATTGCATATCCATCCTTGTGAATATGAAGGTTGCAACTCTGATACTCTGCGTCTTGGCGCTGCTTGTAGCCAAGGCAGCTGCACTGAGATACCACAAACGCGTGGGGATCCCCACGGCTACGAAGATCAGGCAACAGGAGATCTCCACAAGGATTGCTGGTGGCCTCGTTTCATATCGAGGGGAGCATCCATTTTTTGTGAGTATATTTTTTGTTGCTTTATCATCTGCCTAGCCTTTTCCCAACCATGTTTGGGTCGGCTTTCAGTCTAACCGGATGCAGCTGAATACCAGTATTTTACATGGATCGACTGCCTATCTGACCTCCACATCCAGTTAATACTAGGTAATACGATACCCTTTGGTAAGACTGGTTGTCAGACTTTCAGGTGACTGACTACCTGTAACGACTGCCATAGATCTATATATGACAGCCGGGACCAACAGCTTAACGTACTTTCAAAGGCACGGAGGAAACTTGGTATGTAATGGCGGTCACCCATCCACAGACCAACCTTGGCAAGCGCGGCTTAACCTGAAGATCGACCCGAGTGGCAGTTATTATTAAGTCACGAGATTTTTTGTTGCTTCTTCTTCTCAAATCGATGACTAAGATTTTGACCGCATAGCGACCGGAACAGCTTTGTCGTTTGCCTTATTTGAATATTGGATGCCGCAATGAGATTTTAACGATGCACGACGGGCAGGAGAGAAGGTGTTTTGTTGCTCACCGTATGTAATTTTATCCGCAACAGTTTTAATTAATTTCTTCTTGAACTGGTTTTGTCTCACTACTGAGCAAAGGCCTAGTTCAAGTCCCTCCTAAACTTTTTTTCCTAGCGGTACGCAGTCAGGTGGTCTCACCACTCACCTCTTCTTTTTGACTTGATTGACTCGATTTATGTTTGTTTCCCAGGCAGGTCTGCTAATTTCACTAAAATCAGGTGAAACATCTGTATGCGGAGGGGCCCTTGTTAGCAACGTCTATGTTGTGACCATTGGACAGTGCTGGTACGACGGTGAATCAGAAGGCAGATCGATGGAGGTAAAAGCGCCTAATTTTAATCACGGTTATGGTTTCCTGCAATCATCTCGTAAACGAGGGAAGCTTCTACAGAAACATGATGAGCTCCATGTAAACACCATGTTTGCTTACACGTTATTGCATTTGAAACAGTGATATAAAGTTAGCTTATCGTCTACTTGAAATTTGTTTGGTACTGCCGACGTTTTGCCTCACCACTTTTAAAGCAACCATCAAAATTACATTTTCTTTTATTTACTTTTCCATGTTTTACAGGTTGTATTAGGTTCAAATTCATTGTATGAAGGCGGTATTCGACATATCGCAAACTGGACCATGCTGCATCCTGAATACGATCCTGACTATCTGGTTAACGACGTGGCGCTTGTACGAATTCCTTTTACTCGCAACAGTAAGATTTAGCCAAGATTTTTTTTTTCTATAAAGTTTTATAACAGCTCTCCAGCTTTACCCACTAATTGAATTCGACAGTTACAGATTACGTCACACCAATTCTATTGCCATCGTATTATTCATCGGACTTTGAAGGTAGATTGGCCCAAGTAATAGGTTTGGGAATGCTATCTGCGGGTAAGTTATCTTCCTTAACTAGCATAGGTTACATTCGTAGTTCACACGTATAATATCGACCGTAGTCTCCAGCTCAACAAGACTCTCAAAGAAAGTAGTAATTCACAAGAACCTTGATTTGTTTCTTGTGCTTTCAGTTTCAATTTCACCACCCTTAACCTGATTGAAGTCATTTATTCCTATGAATGATTAATTTTTTTTTTTCAATAAGTGCCAATAAATCGATCTGTTCTAGTTATTAAGTATTAACATAATCTAAGTTACATTGTTAATGACATAGTTGTTGTCCAACAAATAAAATAATATAGGAGACAGTTCAGTATTCTAAAACATTTTTTACTTACAGCAGCAAATCCTGGAGGTAATCAATCTGTGGGCCTTCACGATGTCTACGTCACAATCATGAAAAATTTTGACTGCCTCCCTTATTATGGAACCGCCATTAAATATTTTAGTAATGCTATTTGCACCAGCGGATCTAAGAACAAAGGCGCTTGCAGTGGAGACTATGGTGGCCCTCTGATCCTGCGCCGATACAGCTCTGGGAAAGACATGCTGGTAAGTTTGTTTTAACCATTTTGAATGAAGTAGGAAACTCTGAGAGCCTGATTCACTGGGCAAGTGGTTGTCAAACCAACTGCTGAGTGTGTAGACCTAAGTACAACTTAGTGGTTCTCTATATTGAAATAAGCTTTTATGTTGATCAAACAGTACTGTTCCACTAAAGAAGGAGAAGGTACGATCTATTAATAATCAAGCTTGCTCAAGGTAGATTGGCGATAGTTTGAGTGCAGGTTTCGTCGCGTTCTTTTATCTATATCAATAAGAGCAAGATAAGATAAAATTGTGAAAGTCATATTCGTTGTTACTCTGATTTGGACCCTATATTAGTGGAGTACCACGACATATACCATGTGTATTTTGAATGTACCTTGTGTTCCATGTTCCACCTACAGATAGGACTGGTCTCCATAACGTCACCTGCTGGCTGCGACGCAGGTGATCCCACAGGGTACACCCGCATTGCGCCCTATAGGCGCTGGCTAAACAGCTACCTGTAAACCTATGACATAAGTAATGTAGTTTTATTTTTTACGTATTGTAATACCAATCTATGATAAAGAAATATCAGTTGAGGTGCATGTTTCAAGACTCAAGCATGCAATCTCATCAGCATTTGAATGATCCAGCAATTTGATCGATAATCTAGCGATGCGACAGCAAAACGGATTCATCTTTTACATGCATTAGCAAGCATTTAAGCATTTTAGATTAGTTTTTTTTTAATAATTTTTGTTTACTTTTTCTTTGCAATAAAATGTCAAATTAATTGTCCAAAGTGGTTTTATTTAGCAAAACATACTTATGTCCACAAATGAAGATGAATTGATGAGTGATTGCAGAATTGTTTCTTTTTTTATAATTTACCCCAAAGGCCAATTTTGCCATACCTACTTTGTTAAATCTACAAGTACATAATGCTTTCATATCTAAAGTAGTGGTGGTGAGATAGCACTGAGTGGGCTATAAATAAACCGGCTGTGACTTAAGCACTCCAGTGCATAGACTCAGAAGGCTGAAGTGGAAACATCTACTGGAGTTTGAGGGGTAATATGATTCCTCAAAGTAGTTACATATTATGTAGTGTCATTATTATTATGAATAATGATAAACAAATACAGCAGAGATTATAAAATTTGATAAGATGTAACCATAAGAGTTCCTTGTCCGTAGGTACTCGTATAGAAAGCTACGCTAGAGAGTTTTGGAATGGTCAACGAGCGTTAAGACACCCCCCTCTCCGGGACCCATTTTTTTATTTTTTTTTGCGGATGGAATATCATTAAATAACCCCTCTCCCTCTTGGGCAGAGCGAAAGGGAGTGTCCGACTTCTACTGACTAAAAACGACTCATGTTCCTTCTTAGCCCTTCATGTCGAGGCCGCGGTATCTCTTGCGAACAACCCGCAGCCCCGACCTCTTCGGGACCCTAACATCTGAAATTCGAGCATTACATCAGCCAGTGAGGAGAACCGATTATGTCAGTCACTTGTTTCTGCACAAAATCGAATCTTGGATTGTGACATTACATTCGAAAGTTGCAGTGAGGGAGAGCTTTTAACTTCCGACTGACCTGATCGAATCACAACGTGTTCACTCAGAAATGGGCCTCATCAGAAAGCTCTAAGTCCTCCAGTCAACCCAAAGGGTTTCTTTGCGAGATCGAATCATAAATTAAGGCAATCTACACTTAATATCTATACTAATATTATAAAGCTGAAGAGTTTGTTTGTTTGTTTGTTTGTTTGTTTGTTTGAACAGGGTAAACTCTGGAACTACTGGTTGGAATTGAAAAATTCTTAGTGTTGGATAGTCCATTTATCGAGGAAGGCTTTAGGCTATATAACATCACGCTACGATCAATAGGAGCGGAGCATAAATGAAAAATGTTGCAAAAACGGGATAAGATATTCCTTTTTGAGAGCTTCCGTTGCGTGCGCTGCGAAAACGGTTTAAGTTACGTAAATACTATATATGAAGAAATTGTTCCCCTTTAAAAGTTCTAAAGAAAAGTCCGAGATAGCATATGTTTATCTTATAAGATTGACTCACTGTAACCATTTTTTAATAATTAAATGTTAGGTTAAAAATAATGATATTTTGCTAAGCTTATTTAACCCATATGGTATTAATCTATATCTATATAAATGTGTTTGTTAGCACGGAAATTTAATATAGAATATTTGTGCCTTTTACTCTATACAGTTTAAACAAATATCTTAGAAGATATCGCAATGTAAAAATATACGGGCGACTAAATAATTAAGCTCCGGAGAAATTCAAATTCAAAATATTTACTGCACCTTATTGTTTACAAGTACAAGGTGTTACTGTATATTAAACAGTAAAGATACCTATAGTAATTGTTACTTTAATAATATAATCGAAGCCAATCTAATAGGTATTATAAAGAGGAAAGGTAAGATTTTTTGTTTGTTACGAGTACGATTTAACTCATTTTAATATGTTGGATAGTCGATTTATCGAGAAAGGTTATAAGCTATACTATGTGACGCGGACGAAATTGCGTGGGTCAGCTAGTTATATTATAAAGAGGAAAGATTTGTTTGTTTGTTTGTAACGAATAGGCTCCGAAACTACTGGACCGATTTCAAAAATTATTTCACCGTTGGGAAGCTACACTATCCGTGGGTAACATAGGCTACTTTTTATCCCTGTATTCCCACGGGAACGGGAACTACGCGGGTGAAACCGCGTGACGTCCGCTAGTAACCAAGATCCAAGATTGCCAACCTTAAGTGGCCGTGAGCAGGGCACATTGCTCACAGAACGGATAGAACGGAAGACGAAAGACGAAGACGAAATACGAAGACGAAAGACGAAGACGAAAGACGAAGACGAAAGACGAAGACGAAGACGAAAGACGAAGACGAAAGACGAAGACGAAAGACGAAGACGAAAGACGAAGACGAAAGACGAAGACGAAAGACGAAGACGACAGACGAAGACGTAGTTACTATTATGAAAGGTCCCTTTTACGCTTTTTAACGCAATTCATTTTAGACCCCCTGGTGAAGGTTGCGAGGATGCGCTGGATGTGAGACTCACGGGACCGGTCAATGTGCCGACACTAGGGGGAAGCCTAGGACGCAGTCGACGTCTTTCACCTGAAATGATGATGATGATCAAGTCACAGCTAATAATCGATAGCTAAAAAACATAACACTCTCACTTTAATTTAAATAAACGCTGTCAATTAGGTTTTTTAAAGATGACGTGCGAGTGCGACCTCATTTCAGACAGATTTAAAAAAGATCAAACCAAAAACGCAAAGGAGATATTCGGTCTCTTTTGTCAACAAAATTAGTTGGATAGACATAACCTGCTGCTGCTGTCGGGTCAACCCTTAATTTAGGGTACTGGAATGAATTCCGGTCCTCCTCTGAAAACCGCAAATCAAAGGTAATGTACATAATAAATGGACTCCCGATTTGTCTTTGAACATCCTAAAGATAAATTGTGGTGGGAAAATTCGGATGAAGGGTAAGTTAAGTTATAAAATGTTTAAATTATTTTGAGGTTTTTATAATGCTGTATGTTGACTTTATTATTCATATTTTAATACCAAGAAATGCAACCATATTATTGGGGAATTAATGTGTTGAGCACGGATAACTCTCAGAATTTATCTTAGAAATCTCCCAGAAACCGTGTCAAAGTTATTCAAATCAATTCGAATCATTTATTGCTTTGCAAACATGGGTAATAGAGAAATATTTCCATATTTTACCGTCACATGGCCATGCAAATAATTGGTTTACAGTTATACATCTAAAATAAGTGGCATGTCAAATAAAATAAAATAAAAACGTCATTACAATTAAATGCAATAAAAAAATATAAACAAAAAAAACGCCAACCTGTCCAAAATCACTACCTACATATTATAAAACAAAGTCCTCCGCCGCGTCTGTCTGTCTGTCTGTTCGCGATAAACTCATAAACTACTGCACTGATTTTCATGTTGTTTTTCACCAATGGACAGAGTGGTTCTCCGGGTTCTCGAGGAAGCTTTTAGTATATAATACCGACACCCACGCGGGCGAAGTTGCGTGCATCAGCTAGTAAAAAAATCGTACTCTCCATTCATATTAGTTGAGCCTGCAGAAAAGTTATCAGCGGGTCACCAACTGCCATGGCCCACCTGGAAGACCCTAAACCGACATTGAAGCCAGACAACTTGTTCCGGTGGAGGCATTCCGACCAAACTGATTGCGAATACAATGTGGAACCTCGTCCCAATCCATGGCCCACCTCCTGACCTGCTCTTTGTGAGGCTCCACTTCCACTTCAAACGCCATCAACGTGGCTGAGTTCTGGTCGAAACAAATTTAACCTAATCGACGAAGAAGTTTTATTTTTGTCTTGAGAGAACCCTTCGATGTTTCATCGTGTCTATAAATGATGGGACTTGATACCGTGTCCGGGTCAAGCAGGCCATTTTTTTTTTTGTCGAGTGGAAATGCTGCAGCTGATGGATGCTACTGAAAATGCCCAACTCGTCGCCTTGGGCTGAGTCAATTTGAATTGTCATCGAACCTCTAAGAAGAAGTATTATGCGAAAGTAAGGGAAGAGGGGTTTGCAGGGTTAGAACATAATATGATACTTTTTATACTGGTGGATAAATTCCTACGTCCATGTCTGCTAATCCTTGTGGAGAAACAAGTGCGAAATATTCCCAAAAGTCTAACAGCTAATGATTAGACGTATTGTCCACGCTGTCACACTAGACTGGCTTCCAGCCAAGGACACGGGATTCGTTAGGACAGCTCCCTAGACCAGCATGATTAACGTTAAGCCGTGCGAATAGGTGGACTTAGCCCGAACAACGACGAAGTTTACCGAAGTTGAGCCGAGTTCTTCCGAAACGTTCCGAGCTCGGCCTACGAGTCTAATGTCCGCTCCTGACGTGAATAACAAGTACAGATGTTATGTTCAGTGATTCCGTACATTATGACTTATTGCTGGATTTATACACGTGCACGGAAAATTACGTGTGTGATATTCTGTCGTGATGTTCGTATTTTGTTAGGTTTGATTTCCTGAAAAAGAAATATATAATACCGACTACCGCACCGCACTGCCTTTCCCGGCACAACTTTATAGAAAAAAGCAGTACGTAAGTACATAATATATTACCTGCTTTTAGCCATGTTGAACGCAGTTTTAACTCCTTATCTATCATTAAGCACATTTAATTTTCTCCCCAACCTCTTGGTCAGCTGATAAAATGTTTGTTTACTAAATCAAGGAAGGTAAGTGTTCAGGTAGACGACGAAGCCACGGCGAGATCTAATTTAAACCATCAAAATGTTCAGAGTTGCCGACGTGCTCGATAGATGGCGTTGACGTCGAGTTAGATCTCGCTATGGTTACGTTACCGCCGATAGTATAAGAGGATTAGAGTTTTTTAGGAAATTCTACTTTAACGTTTGAAGAACTTACGACGGTGTTGGCGCAAATTGAGGCGTGCCTCAACTCGAGACCGCTTTCCTGTGGGGATCAAAACGAGTTAACAGTGTTAACTCCGGGACATTTTTTGGTTGGGGAACCACTCGTCCTTGTACCTGATTCGAATTTCGAAAGGGCTAACATTTCTAGTCTCAGACGATGGCAACTTACCCAAAGAATGTTACAGGACTTTTGGCGGCGGTGGTCACAGGATTATTTGAATCAATTTTTACAACGCCATAAGTGGACTCATGAAAATCCAGAACCAGCCGTAGGTGGCCTAGTTCTGATAAAAGAGGAGGATTTACCTCCTGGCAAGTGGTTGCTGGGGAGGATTGAGTTAAAACATCCTGGGCCCGACGGAATCACTCGAGTAGTTACTGTCAGAACTAAAGGTTCTCTGATAAAGAGACCTATAACAAAATTGGCTATTCTTCCTGTAGCATCTTAAACTTTGTTGTGAGGTATAATTTAAGAATAATATGTCTTGTTCATCTAGTTTTTAAGTTTTTTTTTGTTTTGTATACCTTCACAAATGCTATTGTTATATTTAGGTTTGTGCTTGCGCACCCCGCACGGTGGGCGGTTTAGATTAAGAGAAGGACATTCTGCAATCTGTCCTTGGTGGGCGGTATGTTCAGGTAGACGACGAAGCCACGGCGAGATCTAATTTAAACCATCAAAATGTTCAGAGTTGCCGACGTGCTCGATAGATGGCGTTGACGTCGAGTTAGATCTCGCTATGGTTACGTTACCGCCGATAGTATAAGAGGATTAGAGTTTTTTTTTGTTCGTGTGAATTCTTGAGATTCTTAATAGAATTATACGCCTACTGGAAACATAAAGTGAGTTTCATTAGTGTTCTCGCCTTCCGACCTTGAAATCTCGTTCAGTAAGGGTAAAATATATTGCTTTGTTTAATAAACAATGAGAGGTCAGCGCCTAGTATTATATAATTAAATGAGGTGTTCAGGTTTCTTTATAGGACAGGCTTTCTGCTGCAGGTGCGAGTGACAGTGTTATTAGAATAGTTTAAGAGGCACCTACCTCCAATCCTCCACCCTTCCTTAGAACATTACCTGGAAACGTAGGCCTTCTTCGTATTTTATGACTAGAATAACTTGTGAAGTACCTCGGCAAGTAATAAGAAAAATAATGTTTTCTTCTTATTAAAGTAAATTGCCCGTGTATTTGTTAGTTGGCTTCGTGGTTTTTCTATAAAATAGACAATTTATGATAAGGATAACTTTAAAAAAATCGATAGTAATCATTTCACTTTAAGGCCGTTGCGTTGCTAAAATCCCAAAAACGACGTATGTTTAAAGAAATTTGTTGAGGAATCCTTCCGTACGATTTCCATATAAAAAATATATGTTATACTTAAAGTCATCACAAATAATTCGTATTGTTTAAAATTTTAATAAACCTTCACATTATTTAATAAAAAATCGTAGTATGTCTTAACCTAAATCGAATTTTGTCTCTGTAACGGCTGAATAGTTCGGTATGAATTTTATACCCAAAAATACGTAGTGATGTATCTATCTTATTTTCTCTGATTTGTAATAAAATTTTAAAATAATAAATTAATTCCCGACATTTTGAGGCAAAAGCGGCGCGAGACCCGTCGCGCATACTTGGAACGCGCTGCGCCACTCTGCGCCAGTGTCTCGATGACTGTTGTCACGGGTGGACTGTACGCATGTCATTACTTCACAAATAAAATTCAAAAGTTCACGTTTTTAATGTTTTCTGAATTAAAACATAATTTGTAAATTGTATAGTTATCAATATTTCGTAAAATAAGAACAGAAAATAAGTTTGTAAATATATTTAAAGTAGTTTGTAATTTCGTTTTGTTGTTTGCACCTATCATAGACTAAGCTGACTATGCCTAATAAACGTTAAGTGACGCGTGGAGACTGATGGTGCCATTTACCTGATGGTGGTCATTCTAGCTATATCCGTCACTGTGAACCGATAAGCACTTAGCTGGTCATCATTAGACCTTTAAAATGTATCATGTAGTAGCATCCGTGCTCAATAAGATAAAATCTGAAAGCTAGGTAATTCTAACTACATCCGTCACTGAGAACCGATAAGCACTTAGCTGATCATCATCATACCTTCAAAATGTATCATGTAGTAGCATCCGGCTCAATAAGATAAAATCTGAAAGCTAGGTCATTCTAACTACATCCGTCACTGAGAACCGATAAGCACTTAGCTGATCATCATCAGACCTTCAAAATGTATCATGTAGTAGTATCCGTGCTTAGATCGATAAAATTTGAAAGCTAGGTCATTCTAGCTATATCCGTCACTGAGAACCAATTAGCACTTAGCTGGTCATCATCAGACCTTTAGAATGTATTATGACGTAGTAGCATCCGTGCTCAAATCGATAAAATTTTAAAGCTAGGTCATGCTAACTACGTTCGTCACTGAGAACCGATAAGCACTTAGCTGATCATCATCAGACCTTCAAAATGTATCATGTAGTAGTATCCGTGCTCAGATCGATAAAATTTGAAAGCTAGGTCATTCTAGCTATATCCGTCACTGAGAACCGATAAGCACTTAGCTGGTTATCATCAGACCTTCAAAATGTATCATGTAGTAGCGTCCGTGCTACAAGAACGACTACAATTGTTTTTTGCTACAATTGTTTTATCGCTAAAGGCGATAAAACAATTAAAATCATTATAATAATAACATACATAACATAACATCACGCCTACTATTAGGTACACCTCTGCCTAACCCTTTGGGGATTACAGGCGCGATGTTATGTAATGTATGTTATTGTTTTAATGGTGTTAATTGTTTTATCGTTTTAATTATTTTGTCTTGAGAATTTCGTTTGATTGAAGATGGAGATCTGGATTACTGATGATGTCTCGTACCTAATGGTGGACTCCGAAGGTGGGTATAGGATCTCATTGACGGCACTGAGTAGAACCATCGTGTTTGGACTCATTTGAAAGAGCTCGAGGAGGCCTTGGAGACTGATGATACTAGCTACCTGATGGTAGACTCCGAAGGTAATTATAGGATCTCATTGATGGCACCACGTAGAACCGTCGTGTGTGAACTCATTTGAAAGAGCTCGAAGAGGCCTTGGAGACTGATGGTGCCATTTACCTGATGGTGGTCATTCTAGCTATATCCGTCACTGTGAACCGATAAGCACTAAGCTGGTCATCATCAGACCTTCAAAATGTATCATGTAGTAGCATCCGTGCTCAATAAGATAAAATCTGAAAGCTAGGTCATTCTAGCTATATCCGTCACCGAGAACAAATTAGCACTTAGCTGGTCATCATCAGACCTTCAAAATGTATCATGTAGTAGCATCCGTGCTCAGACAGATAAAATTTGAAAGCTAGGTTATTCTAACTACATCCGTCACTGAGAACCAATAAGCACTTAGCTGGTCATCATCAGATCTTCAAAATGTATCATGTAGTAGCATCCGTGCTCAGACAGATAAAATTTGAAAGCTAGGTTATTCTAACTACATCCGTCACTGAGAACCAATAAGCACTTAGCTGGTCATCATCAGATCTTTAAAATGTATCATGTAGTAGCGTCCGTGCTCAATAAGATAAAAGCTGACAGCTGGAGCATTCTAACTATATCCGTCACTGAGAACCGATAATCACTTAGCTGGTCATCATCAGACCTTCATAATGTATCATGTAGTAGAATACGTGCTCAGATAGATAAAATTTGAAAGCTAGGTCATTCTAACTACATCCGTCACTGAGAACCGATAAGCACTTAGCTGGTCATCATCAGACCTTCAAAATGTATTAAGTAGTAGCATCCGTGCTCAGACAGATACAATTTGAAAGCTAGGTCATTCTAACTACATCAGTCACTGAGAACCGATAAGCACTTAGGTGGTCATCGTCAGACCTTCAAAATGTATCAAGTAGTACCATTCGTGCTCAGTTAGCTGAAAGCTGGAGCATTCTGACTATTTCCGTGACTGAGAAGCGATAAGCAGTTACCTGGTCTTTATCAGACCTTAAGAATGTATCGTAGGAGTACCTGTGCTCAGTGAAATAACTAATGAAAGCTAGGTTATTACTTCATTAGTCAAAGTGTATAATTTATTATTAAATATTTTATTCATACATTATGATGTAGGTACTCCAAGAGAAACAAAATATGTTAGGCAAATACGATGACCACTCTGCGACACATTTCTGTTCTTTGTTACGTTTTTCTGTTGTACAGTCGTTTGCCGGTAGGGGCCGAAAAATAAACAAAAGCCAGTACAGAGGTCAAATCGTCAAAGTCATCCACTGCTGTGATCCCCTTAAGTTAAGTGTAGGCAACGGGTAAGCAAATAAGAATGTAATTCATTTTACATTGATTCAAAAACCCTTCTCTCATCAAATTAAGAATAATGAAACACCCTTCGTCAATCAGAGTCATTTCAAATACAATTAATTAACGGAGTTGTTGTTACCTAATCAAAGTACCCGACACGTCTTATCCTCTCTCAGTCTAAGTAGGATAAAGGGCCAGTGCCAGCACTGAGCGGGAAATGCACGGAGAAGTTAAGGTTCGACCAAACTGGTACAGGTAGATTGTGGAACAGTTGTAGTTACTGGGTCTGAAAAGAACTAATTCTGTAAAAAACTATTTTTGGTGTCAGCTATCAGTTCGTAATGTAAGGTGGAACGTAATCGGCCTCGACATGAAGGGCTAAGAAGGAACATGGGTGGTTTTTAGTCAGTAGAAGTCTGACACTCCCTTCCGCTCTACCCAAAAGCGGGAGGGGTTATTTGATGATTTTCCACCCGCCAAAAAAAAAAAAGGTGGAACGTAATTACATTCCAGTAAAAAGTAAGTTTAATATTGCTTTAAGACGTCAGCTTTGTTTTTTCTAAGTCTTGTCTTTTCTTGTCTTCACTAGCTCATTCATCTATATATATAAAAATGAAACCCGTTTTCCGTTGTCACGACTTGGCATGAAAACGGCTTGACCGATTTGGCCGTTTTTTTTTTTAAATGGTCGTTGAAGTTCAAGGATGGTTTTTACGGCGAGAAAAATTCGAATAATGGCCGGAAAAGCCCTAAAAACAGCCCTTTTCTTTTTCCCATACAAACGTTTTCTAACTAAAACGTAAAATCAATTTGAGCTTTAAAACCGTACCCATAAAGTTCAAGTGTTAGTGGAGAGGTTCCGGGAAGGCAAAACAATTGAGTGACGTTCAGTTGTTCAGTCAACGAATGACAACTTCAAACAGACCATATGACATTATCACAATAATCACAAATAATTACTGTTTCTTTCCCAATAGAAAAACGATTTTTCAAATAGTGTTTGCGTATAATATAAAAATTAATTGCTGTTAGTTAGTCGCGCTAAAACTAGAGAACGGCTGGACCGATTTGGCTAATTATAGTGTTGAATTATTCGTGGAAGTCCAGGGAAGGTTTAAAAGGTGAGAAAGTGGTAGGTAGGTAGGCAGGGTAGTAGGTAGAGTAGTAGGTAGGGTAGTAAGTAGGATAGTAGAGTAGGTAGGGTAGTCGGTAGAGTAGTCTGTGGGTAGGGAAGTAAGTAGGTAGAGTAGTAGGTAGGTCGGGTAGTAGGTAGGTAGGGTAGTAGGTAGGTAGGTAGGGTAGTAGGTAGGTAGGGTAGTAGGTAGGTAGGGTAGGAGGTAGTAGATAGGTAGGTAGTTGGTACACAGGCAGGTAGTAGGTAGGAAAAAGGGCATTGCAACGCATGCCGGGAACAGCTAGTATTGTATAAAAAAACAATTTATTTAGTGTGAACTGCGCTAATTCATTTGTATGCACGCACGCCAGGCATCCTTACATTTCATTGACGCGGTTGCATCGCTGTTAATGATCCCACCTTCAACAACGTACGAAGCGAAGCTAAGTGCCTACTCAAGCTGCAATGTAACCGTGCCTTTAGACCCCTGTACTCTTCCAGCTAAGCGCCCTTGAAGAGGGTCGATGATGATAGATTTATTCCTCACGATACCTACTTGTGTGGAAATAACATTTAGATACACTTTCCTAATCTTTGGCACGTGCTTAGGTACTGGGACGTTTTTGGGAGTGAACTTGTGTATATTCCACATATATTTTTGATTTAACTCATTTGATTTAGAAGTGGTTACATTCTTTTGATTAGGATTTTATTGCCTAATCAGTCTATAATGTTCCCACAGCTGGGGCACAGGCCTCTTTTCCATGAGAGGAAATGAGCTGTAATAACCTCGCGGGCCTAGTGCATGTTGTTACAACCCATTACCGTCTTTGACGTGACATCCAACAAACCTTTGGTTCTAGACATTCTCTTCAAGATGTTTTTCTTTCATCGTTTTGACAGTATTGATGATGAAATAAATTACACGTAGTAATGCGCCTGTTTGAATCTGAGCCACGGCCGGTAAACTTTGGCTTACGAGTTGTAGCCAGTAGGCTTAACTTGTAACTCGAGGTGGTTTAGTTTTCATTGTCTCTCCTTTTATAATTTCACTAAAATAATTTTCGTTTTACGATGTAAATGATTTTAGATTAATATATTGGACGTATTTTAAAACATCTCCGTCTAGAACTTAAGATTGGTTCAGTTTTCTCACTCAAAACGTTCGTTTCAAGAAAGCAGTATTAGCACAACAAAACGTTGAACAATGAAGACATTCATTACCAGTTCCCGGAAGATTGACTAGCAGGTCGTAACGATCTAGTTGCCTTCATCTCCTTTAACAACTTGTTTTACATGAAACTCTCAAAGTATACTTTGTTTTCTCCTTACTCTTGGATCAGGGTGAATACTCCAAGTCCTGATTCGTTAAATCTATGAATATAAATTTGTTATTCGCATGCTAATCTCAGTTTATCACGTAGTGATGTTCCCGGGGAGTCGTAACCCGGGCCTGGGGAAATGAGCCGGTGATCTTGTGCCTCATACTTCACGTTACACTCGCTATATTTACGGAGACTCGCACTCATGTCAAAATACTGTGAATTTCTTTTACGTTAGTATGAATATCATATTCATGAAGTTCACTACTTAGAAGATTTTGTACACGTGAGTTATTATGAAGCCGCATTTCTTTAAGCTACTTCGTTAGGATTTATCTCTCTCCTGAGTTACGTAATTTGAACAAAATAAGACATTAAGACATTGCAATCTCACAAGGTTTAGGAAGTGCTGTACCTTGTAGTACATCCACCACGGTTGATACTGGCATTCAGGAGTTGCAGTGGTTTGGTAATAATGTGATTTGGCCCATTATGTAAAAGGGGAAGGTCTATTGTCATAAGCCGGGCACATTGAAACATTTTCTAACAAAAATATTACACAAAAAAGTATCAAATTACAAGTCTAAACAAGGTGCACAAAAAGCCGTGGGATTTATTGACGTTCACTAAAACACAATAAATTCCCGCCGCGCCGTGAGCTGCGAGGCACAAATATATTTGTCATAGTATTTGTTCACTGATCAATCACCGTACGGATCAGCTTGTTTGTGTTCCTATCAGCCGGCAATCGGGATGAACCGGGAAATCTATTTTAGGCGTAAAGTGGCGGATGTAACTACTGTGTTGAACTTTAGCGATTCTTTTTGTAAACTGTAGTTATTTTTTGTAAATATTGTTACTTCAAATAGCTTTTTTAAACGCGTCTGAGCAAAACCTGAAGTTCTACTGCAAGTTTTTGAGACCGAACTACAAAAACGTCTTGTGCTAAAAATAGAAGTTTACTAGAGTGACAAAAATTCAGACTAGGCCGACTTATAAAAACATTTGGGCAGACGGCAATGTAAACTAATCCTTAACAGTCTAAACAGCAAACTCACTAAGGACTAAACAACCAGGCTGAATAATTAAAACTTATCGAGGCAGAACAGCTAGCCAAACGTGAACATTACCATTTTGCATACAAACACTAATATTTGCAGTGAGTGCACAAATATTTACCGTTATAGGGCACTAAAATCCACCGGCATGGCACCGCGTTAATCACAACAGATGCATAGAATAACTGATTATGTGACGTCATAAATGAAGTGTTAATGCACTTTAATGCAAAGTGCGGCACAACACAAGAAGCAAATCCGTTGGCTATTGAGGTCATTCTTACATCAGCCGCAGAGAGCCAGAGTAAACATGCCTGGCAGGAGACTGCGCTTTCAAAACCTTTTGGGAACATTCTACAACATTTCACTTTCAAAACCCTTCCAAGGAAATTACAACCGTATACACAAGTAGCAAGGTAGTCTTTTGGTTATGTTAGGGTGGAAAGTTAGGATGTTTTACAATAAAGTCGTGGGTAGGTATTGCACCTTTGTGGAGTTCGCCCGAGGCGTTGCAAAGTTAGTCCGATGGTGGTGATACTCATTGTTGCGAGCGCATGTAGCGGCTGAGATGCGAGTTAAGCCGTTTGTGTATGAGAAATGTATGAGAGATGAGTGTGTTGTCGCCTATTGGTGTTCTGTGTGAAAATTTTGTAGTAAATTTGAAGCTGGATTTTTGCAGGAAATTATTGTTTGTATTTGGTAAGCCTAAATTAAATGATTACTACTCGAAAGCCACTCTATCGATTATTCGTTGTCATTCTCTATACAACACGACTGACAACCGTGTTGCTCGAGACGCTGAGCAAGAAGCTAAGATTTAAAAAGTCTATCTTTTAGACATTCGTCATCCCGAGCGCACGCCTAGCGTAGTAGAGTCCTCTCTACTACGCTAGGCGTACAGAGGTCAGTTTAAACTGGACTTCTTACCACTGACGTAGTTCTACGTAGTCCTACGTAGTCCTACGTAGTCATCAAAACAATGTTACGGATGACCTTAGTCTGCAGTAGGCCGCGAATACCCCACTCATTGTTGAGTCGAAAATATTCGCTGAGATCCCTGCTGAGACTCTGTCTGTTTAAGGGAGATAGGGTTGTTAGGCTATGGATAATATGCAACTCCGTCACTTTTTTAGCCGACTGCGGCGAAGTCCAAGAGTAGGGTTATTTTGATCTACTATATCTAGTCATCTAATCTATAGCTCTATTCTATTAGCTCTGAAAATTGATTTCTTTAATAACGCTATAATACAAAAGGCTTTAATTAGAACTGTTTATCTTTGATATCACTTAGTTTTAAATAGCTGCTATGTTACTAGGTACACTACTTTGGATTTCTGCTTTAAAAATATTATAGCAACGCTTGCCCTTAGCACATGGAACTGAAACATAGTAAGGGGGGATAACAGGCATTATACTTACGTTATGTATGTAATGTGTAATTTACAAAAGATCTTTTCAATACACTTCCTCGAAAATTAGCTCTTATTGCACTACAAAATTCGAAATGCAACATATTTCGCACGTGTACGGTAATCTTATTTTTCCGCAACCAAGGGAGGGAAAGAAAATTACCAGAGATAACCATACCTTATATTATGTCCAAATCGATTAAAACACAGAAAATTTAAAAAAAAAAACACCACCGACTATAGTGTCGGCAGTGTTATAAATATTACAATATTTTTTTAATATTAAATTGTGTTTGTAAAACGAATACTATAAATAAACATGATTATTTTAAACAATTTTTACTTTTAAGGACAAGTAAACATTTATTAGTGTTCTTAATTAAGCGGCTTCATACCTTTGCTTCTTCTTCAATCTGGATTATTTCAAACCGCGAAAAAAAAGCAAATGAAATCATAGTCTCCTAAAAATTGATGACAAAAATACTTAAGTAGCGTTATTAGTTAATTTCTTCCAAAGTGTATTGAAAAACGTCGTATGATACACGTGGGAATTTGTTTTTGCATTTCTCGACCCCATGAACAATCCGCCTCGAATGCAATAACAAACTTTCCGCACTTGTAACAAAATGTAAAAATTATTTACTGTGTTTGTTTGTGTTGTGTGACATCATAATCTCCTACGTTAGTAACTTGATTCAAACCATTTCGCAATCCCCATGCTTACAGAACCACTCTCGCAAACAACCTGTCAGATATCTCTCGCATTCAAAAACATACACTCTGTATAAAACTAAAAAAAAAACACGTCAATCCCAAAGGAATAAAAAACTAGCTACTCCACAAAAAACGTTTGTGAAAAACAAAGTCGTTTGGCATCCCTGGGATGGCAGTAACAACCTCGCTGTCTGCTTGTGACAGAGCAATGGATGCGCCTTTGTTACCAGCCCCACTTTGTTTTGTATATTTTTATTATCCCAGCCAATAATATATATTGTTTTATTTCCAGCAATGCTCGTCGGGTCCGTATTTTTCTTCATTACACGTGTTAGCTTTAGTTTCGAAATTGGAGCTATTTTCAACACAAACCATTTTCTCACGACATACTGTATCAGCGACTATATTATTATGCAAATTTCTTAATGGAGAAGCTTAATACGAGATTGAAGTAAAGGTTTACATACCAGAAATAGATACGGTTTGAAGGGTGATACACCCAAAACAGATTTGTTAGAGTAAGTACCCACGTGGGAAAATTATTATGAATGTTTTGGTAGTAAAAATCAAAGTGACAGAGAAACTAATACGAAAGTTTAGCCTCACAGAAATAGAAAACTGAATATTGGTTCCAGAATGTCCAAGACCTAACATTTCGTACTATCCTTCCAAATAGACAGAGAGTTTCATAACGTTACAGGAGGCGTCCTTCCGTCCAAGCTAAGCCAATATATTTAATGTTCGAGCCAACTTGACTCGTAAAAAGTTTAATAAGGGGCCCTCTGGCTCTTTAAGTCCCAGTTTCTGGCAAAATTGAGTAATGGCGTGGCATATTTAATTTACGGCGAGTACCAGCCCTTGTGAGGTTAAAAAGGTACCTAGGTACTTAGATCTGAGACCTATATTAGGGTTGAATAATTTATCGGTAGGTTTTCCGGCAAAGGGTTGAGTCCAACACGTGATTGAGCTGCCTCGTCAACGAGATGATATGCCAAAGTACTTGATGTGTGTGTTGGCTATGTTGGCAAACTCCTTTTACTTGCGTAGTTGGCAATAGAGATTGTTTATACGGGTACGGTTTATCGAATCATTTGGGACCCCTGACCTTTCCTTTGAAAAGACTGAGAGCCTTTTATGCTTTTAATGTCCAACTTATTGAATTTTACGTCACTATATTTTCATACTGAGTATATTTACCGAGATACAAGTATACTGGTCAAATAATATAACGGTAGATTAGGTTTCTGAATCTGACAAGGGCACTGCGGGTACAGGTTTAGCACTTGCAGTACCTATGCGGGCTAAGATATCGTGGTCCAACGTCTTGGTCGATATCGTTGGATCAACACAAATCCGAGGCGCTCGAACGATTCGCTTCTTACTATCCGTTCATCCCTCGTGTTCAATTAAAGTTAACAAGTTCTAGAGCAAAAATTAAAGAAAGGAGACTTTCTGGAGAACACTATCGAATATCAATCCGTATTTATATTATAAAAATAACTTTGTGTCACGTATTACTTTAGGTAGACTGTCTGATATCCCGAAAACACGTTTTCTTGGCGTTTACTTACGTTAACTTAAGTATTCTATATAAAATAACATCTCAAAATAATAAAAAATCCAAATACCCCAAACAAAATCTAATAAGAGAGAGCAATTGTAATATAAATAACTTCAATAACATCGTGAAGAGTTCTCATCTAACGATATCGGTGTCTTCTCAACGGACTATCCCTGTCTATATCAAAAACTAATTCGACTTCACGTGGATCAGTAATGGATATGTGTGGCTCTGACACACAATTACGTCCACATTACCAGAGACCAACCACATTTGCGGTCCCTCCCAACTCTAAGCCGTACAACTTAAGGTTTGAATTGTGCTTGGCTGGATGGACATCGGTTGTATCGCTAAGACGTCGCTGTTCGTCGCAGCGGCAGCGGTATCGGACGAATGCAATTCTGGATTGATTTCTAATTGTGCAGCCAATATAGTTCACTATGGGCGATCTTTCTGATAAACGTCAAAATTACAAACGATTTTCTGCCGAACAATAAGATGAAAAATGCATTTGCTGTACTATAATCCTTCACAAGCTATTTTAGATTTTATTAAGAAATAAATAAAGTGTCTCTTGTCATAAACACAATATCCACTATCAGTGTTCCGATATATTCCCCCACAGATCGACTCAACGTCCGCGCTTGGTTTAAGCTCACCATCCCCTCTTTATTTATGTTTACTAGACCGTATATTATATACTCGTAGGTAACTATACGTAAATCCCAATATGACTATATATGTGGCATGAAAAGTGATATCAATCACTGATCCGACCTTATTCGATATTCACTAACGCATTTCTATTTCCACCCCCACTGAATTCTGTACTCTATGTTTTCACACTTTAGGAATATTTTTGGCTGTGTGTTGTTTTTTCAGTGGAGTATGGGTTTTTCACACATTTCCGCGTGATTCTCACCGTTTGACGCGCGACAAATATACATTTATCGTGACGTTTATTACGTGACATTGATTTATGAAGTGTGTCTACAGCTTATATTCTTCGGTGCAAGGAGAAATAAGACAGTTTACTTTTATAAATGGGTGAAGTGGCTTCTTGGAATGCTCTATTAGAGCCGTGATTCAAATGATTGCCACACGTCTTCTTTTAGTGTGGTTTATTTTAGTGAATACTTCATTTCATTTCTATTTTTGGTCATATTCGGAAATCTTACAGTTAGAATAGAGATACCCATATTTAGTTCTATGTATTTCAGTCAATTTTATTCTTCGTAAACCCACATTATCCAAATTCCTAAGCGTACGTTCTACCATTCCGCATTCATTTCCTACGTCTTTGCTTGGCACATCGCCGGCCATAAACTGTCTCATCCTCCATCTTAGCATACACGAGATATACCAAAACGTAAAATAACTTCTTCACTTGCTCAAATTAAATTCTAGCTCCCACATTCATGACTACCCTCGTAAAAACTTAAGGCTTTACTAAGAGAAATAAGTTTGATACCAGAAATAAACTTTAAAAGAAGCTAAGCTCGATTTTACGATAAGTTGAAGACAAAATAGCGGGCTACTGGTACCAAATGAAAAGTAACGGTTGACAACTTATCAGGAATAAAGCTTTGGAATTTTGTAATACCATTTACATAAGAAAAGTTTTTAGAACGTCGGGGAGATAAAATGTAATCCTATATAGTCTCACTTGATTATAACACTCATGTGTACGTACTCAAGGAAGAAACAGACATTTGAAAACGATTAGGTAATAATTATACCTATCATAAGTCTGTCTGAGTAGTAAAAAGTATTGTAAGCATCGTAGCTGGCGGTGTTTCTGCCTACCCTCATGGGAAAAGGGCGTGAGTTTATGTTATGTCTGAATGCGTCGTAGATATAGTGGTGGGTCACGCAACTGCTAATCTTTAGGTCCCAAATTAAAAAGCAAAA
Organism: Diarsia brunnea; assembly: GCA_949774965.1. Lineage (NCBI taxonomy): Eukaryota > Metazoa > Arthropoda > Insecta > Lepidoptera > Noctuidae > Diarsia > Diarsia brunnea. The sequence continues at coordinate 428,273 of OX459005.1, read as the reverse complement.
GGTTTACGAGTTAGTTTTTACCCCTTACTACAAGAGACAAACTGCCGTACTCAGAGATATTTAATGATTACTTAAGCTTTGCTTTATGGCTTAAGTAATCATTAAACGTCTCTGAGTGCGGCAGTTAAACATAACTGGTGAAGTGGCCACCAAATCTTCATTTCGGGTTAAAAGTAGGCACAACGTCTGTGTTAGATCATAGAAGTGGCTTAGCCGTTTCCACAGTTACGACTGAACCATTAACTATTTCCTACCCATAATCATCTATTAGATTCCAAAAACAGATCCTCATGTACTAACTGACCCTTTGCAAAAAGCGAGTATAAACAAAAAGCGAGCGACTTGTACACGAGCGCTACATTAGGCCGTACCTCAGCGCAGGCCTCCGCTACTTTAGTTGTTGCTAAATAAATAACACGCCTCGTCGACCACACATAAACTAAAACTTGCCACACACAGGTAGCGAACAAGTTGCGAACTTGGGATATATAAGAGTTTATCCCGCGGTTACGTGGCGATGTATGCTCGGAGGAAAGTTTGTCAATGAAACGGAGAGGTTACTTCTCTTTGTAGGTTTAGGTCTTAAACTAACTTTAGTGTTTCTACTGAGAAATCAAACATAACATCACACTTGTCATCCCCGAAGAGCTAGGCAGAGGTGAATATTACACCAACAATATGCCAGAAATGTGTAAGTCTTATGCAATAGGGGCCTATTGCCGTAAACTGGGCGCAAATGGTGGTGGTTGCTACTGAGAAACTGATTGAACGAAAAATAATTAATGGTATCCCACACTTCGTTTAATTGCTTCAAAACACTTGGAAAAGGTCTAACCAAAGCAATTAGCAAGCGAATAAGCGAAAAAGTCCTTCGAAACAAACATTTTCGCCAGTTTTCCATACTGGTAAGATTTTATTAATTGCCATGGCAACACAGATACTATCTCTCTTAACTTGACGCGTTTATCTTGCGCGCAAAACACGCGCGAACAAAAACTGGCGGCGCGGAACTTAGCTTTGTTTACCTCCACCTCCGTCGAGGACGGAGGACCGAGTAAATTACACAAATTAAAATGTCACTTAGTCGAGCCGATAAGCGCGCTCAGTAAATTAATTGTTGACGCAGTTGCTCATGGTTTAACTTTAAATTGAGTTTTGTATGGGATTTAGTGGTGTTTGTTTGTAAATAATAGACTATGTTTTGCAACTTTCAGGAATTATCTGCTTGTTCATTTTGATTCTTAGAGATAATGTGCCTAGGTAAGTTATTGACTGTGCCAAATAAGTGAAAACTAGTAGTGATTTCCTGCCTCTGTTGTTTTTTAGAGGTACACACTGATATTCAAGAAAAAATCGTAGAAAACCAATGCACTGAAGTCTATGCATAACGTAACGGAATTATCAACTTAAATATACGTCGGTCATCAAGTTTTTTCGACACAAACTCACTCGGTCGTTGAACTCGAGCACAATTTAAATTCTAACTAGCAGCGCGAACACTAACTCAGTCCAACTCTAGACTAGCGAAGTTGGGCGAGTAACGAACTGTCTTCTGTAGAACGAATAAGTATTCTTCGACCGTCCATTCCGCCGCAGATGTAAAGTCCACACACATGTGCTACACAAATCAGGCTACAGCTAGCTAGCATATCTCCGGAGTGCAGTTTGGGGTCATGCTACACGGACGTGTGTCGTTGAAACGCTATGACCATAACGCACTACCAGACCGTCAACATGCTACTGAAGTGCTGTCACTACACAATAACAACTTTACTACGTCGCAGCAATACAAAAAAATCCGTCGATATAAGACGCACACGCGTTACAGTGCCCACTCGCTGTTTCAACGCATCATGTCATACAAAAACCGACTTCAACAAAAAATAAAACACAAAAAAGTGAAAAATAAACTTTAGAAGACTATCGTAGGACTGTGCAGTAGAACTAGTGGGAATGATCCAAAAAATCTGTTTCTAAAGTCGTTTTTATTTTTTGTTAAAAAGTTTTTATTTTTCACTTTTTATCATCAGATCCTGACTAAATGACTTGATCATGGGGTCACATGATCAAGTCATTTAGTCAGGTCGGTCATCGGTCTAGTCATAAGTAAAAATAAATTAAAAAAAAAGAGATCCGAGTAATTGAGAACCTTCTTCTTTTTGAAGTCTGTTAATAACTGACTTTATTCGAAGAACGAACGCAGCGTGACCGCTTCATCGTCGCAACATACCGACGCATCGTGTGACATCTCTCTTACTTAGTAAAACTCACATCGGAAGACATCTGCAAACTACTGTGACGCCGGTTTAACATAATTTCGGGTTGGACTGTGTCAGGGAAGCTCCTTTGATTATTATGGAAATAGCACGTGAGATAGAATTGGTTAGTAGCTTTGGAAATTATGATCCCGTAAAGTGTATGAGAAATTAGTTTTATCTTCACAGCAGCTGTGTTCAGTCATTTTCTTATCTTACTTATCTTACTAAAATTATTTACCTTAAAATTGATGCTTCGGGATAGCCCGCGACATTCGAATTTTTATTACGTTTTTTTGCAATTTGCCGGTCAGTGTCAAGTTGTATGTTAAATAATAGGATTCGCGGCCGAAACAAATGTGACTTTACGGATTAATAATGATTAAAATCACCATTACATCCCTCTCAGTTCATATAACTTCCTTGAATGCCTGTATCATCAAATAGTTACTCAAGTTTTTATCGACAAATACACGTCTTTAATATGACAAACCCCGCACCCCGCGAAAGGCAGCCATCTTGTTTTTTTTAAATCACGCTTGTTTTCACCGAGGGGATATGCATTGCAGTTGTTTCTATACACCAACAATTTGCAGGAAAGGTCTTGGACCGAAATAATGTTTATAAAATAAATAATTATGTACTTTTTAACTAGCCAAAATCATTAAGATTAGCAACAGCGTATTAACACAATTCCAGTCAGAAGATTCAAAACTTTGTCTAATCTAGCAAAACTCGTACGGGTGACTAAATAGTTTAATTAAATCTTCTAAATACCAACGAGCTTCGTACCACGACACAACTTTCTACCTTAACATACTACTAACTTTCACAGTGACGGAGTACTTTCTAAATACTTCGTGGAAATGTGGCAATTATGGCCGACGGTGGCAATAAAAAAAATGCACCACAAACGGTCACAAATTTTAACTTGTCTTTTACCTACTTTGGTTAAAAAAAATATTTTCACATTGCTGACTACAGGTATCTCTATTGCTTCCCACTGTTCGTGCTCTAGATAAGCAATCAAACAGACCAGATCTGACTTTGGACTGTGTACAGACATGGAGCTTTGGCAGATATTACAGTATATTTTCTGGCATAATCCAGTCCAGCCATTAAAGGTTTTCATAACTCATTACTGAAAATAGAAAGAAGAAGAAGATAACCAAAGAAATTATGGATGGACTATAAAAGGATGTGTGAAGGATGATGTGGTAAGAAAGGAGGTGTCTCATCAGATAACGAGCTACTTATAGAGAAATATCTGCTCTGACAACATTCCTTTTTACAGGTTACTACAAAAATATCTTATTTGCCAACTTTGAAACAGCTTACTCACAAACAAACTAATCCAGTTCTGCGTTAAAGAGTTAATTTTCCCGCGGTCGAGGCAATCTTACAACATTCTCGGCAGCGCTGGTGGCTGCTCAAATATTTGCGGAGCGCGTCTCTTTGCACGGTTTGCACCCAGCCACCCGGGGTCGCACTGCGCTGTAACATGAACCTAACGTCTGTTAGTTTAGCTCCTTACACGACGGAGTTGCCCAGTGAATATGGTTTTTACCGACCCCCAAAAGGAGGAAGTTATCAATTAATAACATTTTTTTGTATGTTCAACGATTTCTTGGCCAATAAAATGGTGATTTGATTTTGATGATTCTTTTTTTTTTGGGAGTTTATAATTTCGCGGTGGTCCCGGTTTTTGGTGTAATGCTGATCTTCGGAGATATACAATGGAACTCCTCAAAGTTTTGTTTTAGCCACCTTATAGGTCTCACAAATAAAACAGCGTGAAAGCGTATTATTAAAACTGAAATCACCTCACCCCTTTCATAAAAATATTAAAATAACGGCTTGAAGCAGTTAAGGCTTGTATTCACGCCAATGACCTTGTGCATTTGGGCGGAGCTAACTACCCCTCTCGGTCGTAGACACGGACTTTAAACGGAAGCATTTTTAATTTATTATAATTAAATTAATACGTGTTTAAAAAGTAACAAAATAATAGATTGCAAAGCAGTAGATTTTTTTTTGTATTGTTTTGATAAAAAAATAAGGAGTAAAATGGTTCAACTCAACGATTTGGAGGTGATTATGTGATTTTTTTTTCTTATTATCTGATACCGATAGAAAAATTATGGCTAAACCAAATTACGTATCATATCATGTAGATTACTTACAATTTTTCTCAGAAGTAATTTCTATGTAAGTGCCGGTAAAAAGCTGCTTCATCTGCATGCTGTTTTTAAGCTTTTTCGAGAGAGCAGCCTTAAAACACGCCAACAGTTTATATTTTTAATTTTTAATGGTTCGCTTCCAATAAAATCGTTTTAAACTTGGGAAGGGTAATTACTTTAATGGGAAAAATCGCTGTATCACACTATCAAAAGCAAATTTCAATAAAAAAAAAGCACTAAAATCAGCACTATTCAGCTAACAGCGATAGTTTCAAGCGCTTTAAATTTAACTGTGATACGAATCGGCCGTTTTAAATGGAATGGTGTGTACTTTCGCGAAAGCTGTTATTTTTATGGCCTCAGAACATACAGAGGCGCATGTACTCCGTTATGACCGCTCGATTAAATATTTCTGTTTGCGTCGCTGTAATAACGATTGTCATCAACTTTTTGTTAAAGATTTTCATGGGCTTTGTGAATGCGTTTTTCAGAGGCTTGCAAAAAGTCGTTATGCAATATGCATGCGTGCATTGTGTGCTCATTAAAAATGCATGATTTTAAACAGTTTTTTACGACATAGTAATGGCGCGAAACTGAATAACATTTCCAACGTGTTTTATTATTATTTTTGAGCCTTTGTGTGAAGATAAAGTGTTATTCCATCAAAGTAAAATTTCTTATGTTACCTTTTTTGTAAAAGCTTATCCTTTACGAAGAATAATATTTGATTTTGACTGTTACTCAAAGAAATGGCTTTGAAAACCTTAAGACAGCGTTTCTTTTGTTTTTACAAAAATGTTTGAATTCTTACACTAAAACCTTTTTAAAGTCTTTAGTGCTAAATTATTATAAAAATTTACTACCACTAGCAATGTGTATTTTTATGTGTAATGCACACAAAAATATTAGATGCTAGTAACTTAAATCTAATTTATTTTCTATCTTTCTTTTTTTCTAATCCCTTTAAGTGAACAATATCAAACCCTCCACATATCGACTCCAATACATCAAAGTCACAATCCCACTATAAGATCAGCACTCCCACAGCCCCCGTGGGTGTAGTAGTGACGACATAGTCATTACACGCGACATGTGTACACTCGGCTCAAAGCACCCAGTAATCACATCTCGATCGCAGACCGCCTGCTGCGCGCAGTAATCACCCTCAGAATAGACCAAGCCGATACAACATTACTAGATGAAAAAATTATTACTGAAATGGGACGAACCATTATGTTTTTCGTTAGGATTACTAACATGCGGAGTTGTCGCAAATATTTGTTTAGGGTTTCGTACTAAAATCCTTATAATTCCCTCATGTCGACCAGTCCCTATCATTTGTCTGTAAATCTATCGCGGAATTGTTTATTTGCTTGTTTTATTAGGAAGGAAAGTGCTAAACTTTCCAAAAGAAAACGTTTAATTTTCAAAGAATAAAACTGCAAGTTATGCATGCATAAACCACATTATTTTTTAACTTAGTGCGTCACTAAATTAAAACTACGGAGACATGGCTACATAAAAAGTTATATTGTGTTGTCCGTTCTTATGAAATAATGTGAAACAATTCCTTTGTAGAACTCTGTCCTTTTCACTCTATCGCAAAAATATTTCTATCTCTGTTTGCCATGTGGACTAAAACCAGTGTTACGATGTACATTAATCTTGCTTTTAAAACAAATGTTGTGGAGTGGTGTAGTGATCAACTCACAATCGCCGGCCATTATGCGAAATAACTTTAATGAGCGCGGCTTTTGACTAACAACGGGTAATGCGGACAATAACCAACAGCAAACGCTTTGTTATATAATCTGGTAATAAACCAAAATTATTTCAAGCTTGGACTTAACTGAAAATATTTCTAATAATTTTGTTCCTAAAATGCTGCTTTTATAATATGTTTAATGTGCAATTTGTGGTATACAAAGTGTGTTAATTGTATTCAATGCCATCATAAACAGGCCATTTTAAATTGAAAAAAAAATATCGTCATTTAAACCCCAATAAATGACGTATTATTTTGTATTAATAAACTTATCAAACCATTTCATCAATGTATCAGACAACGGCGCAAGTGTCGTCGCTTTGAAATACGGCCGCCATCTTGAAATATAATCTGTGGCAGCAATAACTGTCGCCGCGCCAATGCATCATGGCGATTGGCGGGATATCGGGGTGAGCGCACGTTTTTGTGGTCAATACATCGGTAATAAAGCCGTATTTTGAGACCCTGTCTTTTATTTTTGTCGTATCAAGATAAATTGAGGAAGTATATGATGTTTTTGTCTATTGTAGAACGGGGGTGTTTTATTGATGCATGGAATATTTCATATTGTCATACGGATGTTATGAAAAGCTAGGCGTCAGATTTTTTTTCCAGATGTGGTCTACTCTGATTTTGGGTTAGAATTAGTTATTTTTAGAGATTTTTTAAGCTAGTTTGGTCAGTGGGTCGTCTTATTATATTATAATATTTATAATTCGGATTATTCTACAGAATATTTTCCAAGCAAGCTGTAGTAGGTTGAATGTTACTAGCACGGGCCATTTACCTTATGCTCTGTGTTATATTCAGATTATGGTTAGAGAACAAAGCGGAAACGAAACGATTTCACTAATAAAGTTCACAGACCATTTGACGTTAACATTAAAACGTATCAGGCATTTCATTTCGTTTATAAGCGTGAAATAATTTGTGTTCACCGTTTATTAAAATCTAATAGCCCGTGACGGTGACTGCAATCATTCACGTCATTAGTTTTGCGCATTATTGGTCCCAGTTTTTGGAAAGTTGGGTATGGAAAACTGGCCAAAATGGTAATTAAAGGGGTTTTTAACGTGCATGTTTTTTTATATTAACTTAATTTCTATAACTAAGACCTGTTATCGTTCAAAATCAAATCGAAGAAATAAAGTATTATAAGAATTTTAATTAGTCTTAGAAGGTACCGATAGAGTTCAAACTACGTTCCATCTAACCACAATATTGGTTCCGCAGGAACTTTTCAAAAAAAGAAACCGTTACTTTTTGCAACGTTACCAGTGAGCTCGAAAAAATATTTTTCGCCAACAGTTTGCAGGAAGTTTCAATGAAAATATTGATAAAAATAATATTGGACCATCCCGCCATGTTTGATGCGGACGCAAAAAATATTGGTAGGCATATGCCTACCAATATTTTCTATTCTTGTTCCAGGAATGGGAGAGAAATAATATATGAACTATTTTTTTACGTTTTTGAGCAAACCCGTATTACTGAAGCTCTCGGTAATTACGTCAACACTTGTTACTACGCTGTTGATTGGTGAATTTTCTTTGAATACTCATTTAGTATTGTTAAATAATATTCTGCGTTTTCTTGGAATCACGGTGAGCTACATGCCTTTTCTCTATGAGAGTGAAGAGAGCCCTAACCCATCTCGCTCCAGTACGGGTTGGTAAACTCGAGTAGGTGGTCTTTGCTGCGCTGCATGTTGCGTGTTCGATCCCCGCACGGAACAAATATTTGTATGATCTATAGATAGTTGTTCCCGGTCTGGGTGTTTGTGTATGTGGGTTTAAATGTTTGTAATCGCACCTACGATAGTCTACACAGGAGAAATTCCTTGCCTGACATTTTTCTTTGATTTTGTTAAAACTGCTCTCTACTCACAACAGAGTGCTATTAAATCCTTAATACAGGGATGTATTTCGGTTTCAATAGCATCAAAAACAATCACTCTCCTTGCAGAACGAATGTAGCAACATTAGCAATCACAGCGTCCACGGACGTTGACAAACGACGAATAAATAAAGAAACGCCCAGAGACGGCAATAAATTCTACTAATTGATTGTGTATGTACTTCCGACGAACACGAATATTTATTGAAGAAATGTTGTTACGAATTTTTTGTTGACATTACTAATGTTAAAGAGTATTGAGTTTTTGGTAGAAGTTTGTCTTTTCTCTGCTATTTCTACTGATTGCTCATTATCATATTTTTTTTTTAAAACGTTGCCCCACACTAGGAATTTCTCCTGTATCGTGGGTACGTTCACAAATATTTAAACTAACATACACAAATACCCAGACCCGGAAAAACTATCTGTAGGTCATACAAATATTTGTTCCGTGCGGGGATCGAACCCGCGACACGCCGCGCAGCAGTCCATTGCTTGAGCCACTGCGCCAACCGTGCCGTAATTCATTTATTTCAGAAATTCTCCATACAATATTTATGCTAATTTTCACAATATCACAAATATTTACCAACAGCAACCTTCAGGCGATGTCTGGCATGTGATGCACAGTCATCATCTGCCTAGCCTTTTCCCAACTATGTTGAGGTCGGTTTCCAGTCTAAACTAATGCAGCTGAATACCAGTATTTTACCTGGAGCGACTGCCTATCTGACCTCCACAGCCCACTTAATACTGGGTAATACGATAGCCTTTGGTAAGACTGGTTGTAGGTTACTGACTACCTGTAACGACTGCCAAAGATCTATATATGGAAGCCAGGACCAACAGCTTAACGTGCTTTCCGAGGCACGGAAGCACCCATTGCACTTGGTGTGCAATGGGTGGTCACCCATCTACAGACCAACCCAGGCAAGCGTGGCTTAACTTAAAGATCGATTCTAGTAGCAGTATTTATTAGGCCACGAGCTCCTCGTCATGCACAGTACTTGTCCAAATACGAACTTTTCCAATAGAATTTCATTAAAACGGTCAGTTAACCACAACGACCCACTTCAATCAGGACAAGATCAATACTTTCAATATATAGAATTACGGTATCAGTGATGGACCATTTCCACCCAATTGTTTAGCCGATAATATGACTTCGTGAATAAACTATCAGCAGCACATTTGCGACGATATAATAATTTATGAACATAGTCAGTAGCGATAATTGTGTTCGTAATTAATATTTTGCGGCCTTTATTATCCGCTAGACTTATACCCACCGGTTTTATTTTGCCAAAATAAATATACTGGTATTTATCACCGCTAGAATAACGTAATAAATAAATGCTATGATACACTTTTTAATCTTAAACTACAGTTTACATCGCCAAACATCTTAAACTCCAACCAACGACAATATGGTAGAACAATAACAAACAACAAAAAGAAATAATAGACATTGCAACATCTCACTCAGACACCACTGATCAGCGCCGATCAGCCAGGCAATCGCTCGCGCCGTGTGATCAGCCCGATCAGGTTGATCAGATCATCAATCAGCGAGTTTGCGCGCCCGTATTTGCGGACGAGAGCCGTCAACAGTTCGGTGCAATCTACTCGCTGTAATTATTTACTAACTGTGGACTGCGTGTGTTTACAGGTAGTGTGTGTACTCGCGTAAAGGGAAATTGCATATGATATTTTTTTACTGTTTTGCGTACCTGAAGTTTGTACCCAATTACATCCACAATGACGTCGTACGAATATATCAATCAGTTTTTTTTCAAATGGCTTGCCAATGGCACGCCATTGCTATATCATAATGACGCCTTTCAATAACAAAATATGTCAGCAAATATGTCCTCAGCTATAAACAAAAGACAATAAGAGGTGGACTTAGTGCACTACACTATCCACTAATAATTGAATTTAGAATTAATTGTTTGAACACTACTACAGCCAGATACCGAGTACTGTGGCTTATAGTGACATTCTATAGGCAATAAAGATGATGTAAAAATGTATAAGATTGACACACAGCTACCGTAAAACTGGTATGTCAACCTAGCTGTAGATCTACACACGGAACGCTTAAAGAAGTTACCAGATGTCTCAAGTTCTCTGGTAACTTTAGAACTGGGACGGCATGTGGATGAAATTATCTGCCATTTTTAGGTAGTAAAATAAGTATTTCTGTCTGTTGTCTTCCCTCTATTAAAAAAAGAGTGAAGTAAAGTAGTAAAGATACGAAACATCTTTTATTAAGATGATATTTTCTCGCTCTATTTAAAAAAAGATGTTTCGTTATATTATTTTCTCGTTCATAATTCGAAGATCCGTTAGTTAACCAGCAGTAGTAAACGAATCCTGTCGCGGACAGCGGTCGAGTGAGGTGGGATGGAGGTCGAGCCGAGTATCGAGTTTTCGATTTTATTTATGTATGGTAAGATGTTGTCTACCGATATTTCGATTGAGGGGAAAATATTCACATTACTGTTCAGTATGGATATCGGTGCTACAGAAACTCAGGGTTACCCTTTTATAACAAGGAGGTCTGTCCAGGACACATTTGCAGAGTCTCAATAATATAAGTCGGTTCGTTAATTAACAAACAGCATAGTACATACATTAAAACAAAACCCATGCTCTGCTTGGCGGCAGAGCACCATGTTCGCCACGGCGTAGCTCATCATGTGCTACGGCGTAGCTCATTCTCTGCTACGGCGTAGCTCAGGCTGTGCTTTATCGCCGACGTAACTACAACCGTTATACAAATACAATAAATAGTTTATTTTCTTTAACAAGTTTGTACAACTTAAGTAGCGATAGGAGTGCCCTTTTTAGCAAGTAAATGCCTGTATTAGAGTCTGTGTATGTTGACTAAACCAATTTTTTAAGCGTATTATAAGATACAGTCCTAATATACATTACAACAATGATGTTGTAGACGAAGTAGAGAACACAAAATTTCTGGGACTCATCATAGATAAAAACCTAAATTGGAAAGCACATATGGATGCCTTGTGTAAGAGGATTAGTAAGTCTGCGTACGCCCTACACTCACTATCGCCAGTAGTATACATTGATGCACTTCTTACTGCTTATTATGGCTTAGTAGAATCCCACCTCCGATACGGTATAATATTCTGGGGAAATTCAACCGAAAGGGAGACAGTTTTTAAATCCCAGAAAAGATGTCTACGGGCGATGTTTAAGCTACAATCCACTGATAGTTGCATGCCATACTTTAAACAGCGCAAAATTTTGACACTACCTTGTCTGTACATAATGGAAGTAGCTGTGTTTGTGAAGACGAACCCAAGTCGTTTTAAACGTCTTGCTGACGTAGTACCACGGAATAGACGCGACAATGACTTAATATGCTCCTATCCCGCCAAAACGGCACTGATGCGCAAGAGTGTCTACTGCATGGCTTCGACCATTTATAATAAATTACCTAAACAATGGAGGGAATTGCCGCTATCATTGTTTAAAAACAGGCTCCGAAACTTTTTAACGCATAAAGCATACTATACTGTTAACGAATTCCTCACTGAAAAGGATTTTACCTAAATGTGACATGTTTGCCTATAAATTTTACTTTCATTTTGACATCAGTGAATTTTGACTTATATAATTATTTAATCTGTTTTTTTTTTTTTTTTTTTTTTTTTTTTTTTTTACCTAATATTCAATTTATTAAGAATGCTAAAACCTCAATATTTGACATAATGTTTTTGCCTATTAAATCATAATTAAAATCTTTGACATTAATGAATTTTGACTTATATAATTAATCTGCTTTAGTATTGTCCAATTTATTAATATTATTTGTAATTTGATTGATTACCTACTAATTTAATTTCAATGTAATAATGATCCATAACGTTGTGCTGCAGTGATCTGTATTAATTACCTACCTACTTATTACTTGTATTCATTTTCTTTATTGCGTTAACGTAATATTATAACTTTTGCATGCCTATCGGTAAAATGTGGCTGAACCTACCTCTTTTTTATTCCACCATGTACTGTACCCATATTTGCAAAATAAAATTTACTTTACTTTACTTTACTTTACACTTAAATAATATTTTAAGAACCATTTAAGTCTATATCTATGAAATACTGCGTATTTTGAAGAGAAAAGCCGTCGGTTATACGACCTTACATTTACCAGGGATACGTTCATCAAATTTTATTCCGCCAACGTAAAGACAGTAAGTAATATAATTCGGCGTACATCTTTTATTACGGTAACTACATACCTACGTCTGTCTTGCGAGCCGCGAATAAATTACGTTCCCATCTTGAGTCTCTTGGGACAGGCAGGGCTGTCAGTTAAGCTTTTCCGCGATATAATTCGTTTAGAAGATCAAAACTAACGTGATAACTAAACAATTTGATAAACTATGTCCAGTTGTTTAGTTAATACGTTATTTTATATTGGGTGAAAGTACCTACGGAATTTCTCGGTTCTTAAACATTGATTACTTATGATCCTAGAAAATAACACGGTTTTTGAAGGTTTTTTCGTCCGGAAAAGCACTTGGTTCCAAAAAATTTTTTATTACCAAAACTCACCAGGCACTATCGACCGAACAAGCTCCCAAATTATTAATTTGATCCACCTCGTGTATCTATTTATGACCCGAAACCCTTTTAAAAGTTCCAAATAAATAGTCGTTCACGTAAAAGTTTGACATCCCTGACTCAGCCCATTAGACAGCCTCTTTTATATGTAAATGTTTAAATAGGTTTATCGAGGCCACATTAGGGGGCGCCACCTCTGATATAATATTCACTGTCCGTCGAGATCTGACAAGACCTTCCTTGTATCGTTACCGACATCTATTTGTTTGGAGAGGGGGGGGGAAAGGGTTCTAAATACTGATCATTGAAGGTCTTGATTGTGTTACTTGAGTGTTGTCACTGTTAGTCAGCTGGTCGCAAGCGCTACCGAATCTGGCTATAAGGTTCAGGTCCCAGATCGAGCAAACTGTTGTTGGGTTTTTCCATTACGATTTTGCACCAATTGGTTATAGACCATATTTTTTAGATTTCAAAGATACTTGTTTCATTCATGACTATTATAGAACTCTCACAACGTTTAAACTGTGACAAAAGCTGCATAAAAAGACGAAAAAAACCTTTTTAATGTTGCCGAGTAACACAAATTAGTGCTTGCAAGTTACCTAAGCTACCCATCCATTTAATTTACCATATTTTTTTTATTCTTAGTTTTCATTCAAGTGGGTTATGTCTACAAGGTAAGAAATAGGAAAAACCTTTAGTTCCTAATTTGCGTCCCTTTAAATAATATTTTTACATCTTAAATAATCCTTTCTTTTAGTTTTCGATACGAATTTGAATAAGAAAATGGCCAAAATATTAGACAGACATTAAGCTGGAAACAGAGGTAGCTAGACATTGATTAAATATCAGTAAATAACAAACAAAAACATATTGTTTCATAATTAATGAATCAGGTCGTAACACACACTTGGCGCCAAAGGTCTTTTATTTGTTGTGACAGCAACCCCGGTATGTGGTTTTAACGTTTTATCTGCGGGGACGCAGCCACTTGTCCGCTTGTCCGGTTGTCCGCCTGTCCGGCCTGACGGTGGGCGGCAGCGATAAAACACACCGGTCATCGCTTACCGGACATTTCATTTCGGTGAAAAGTTAAATTGCTAAGCCTACGGATGTAAACAGAATGGGAACGGCTCTATTATACGACAGTTATGTAACGTTAAGTAATGGTGGGCGACATTTCTGCCATCACGTGTTTACCGTACACTGAACAATAATGAGGACCCGGTTCGGGAGAAAAGTTTTCGAGTGTTTCCGCAATGATATACTGAACCTTCCTTTACATAACATTTAAACTAACTGGCAAATATGATTCTGCTGTTATATCGTGTGGTGAGTGCCTAACCTGGTGTCCGAGTTTTATGGACCTTTGACTTGAATGTTCATGCCGTCAAGAAATATATTTTAGGAATGCTGGTTTCTTCACGATATTTTTCTTCTTCGGAGTGAATGTGAAAATATGGTTGTTCTTAAGGCTGCATCTATTCTTAATCGTTAAAAGATTATAGGCGTGATGCTATAAACCAAAACTGCAAGCATTCCATAAACATTATAATAACGTTTGTCAGACAACGTGAACTGGATTACCTTACGATTGTACTATGTATCCTAGTTTGGTTTGCGCTACGATGTTACCATTCTAACAGAGCCGGCTTTGTGGACACCAAGTCATTTACGCAGTGCCATGCCTATCTTGGGATGACGTCACATATACACGAATCTGTCCTCAACTTTTAAATACAAAACACGGAGTGGGCACCTGCCCAGATTGTGTACAAAACACAAAACAGGGACCAGACAGGTGTCTGGTCCCTGTTTTGTGTTTGAGTCAGGTGACTCACCGCCGGAGATTACCGAGAAGCAACTATAGCTCCTACTAGTAGTTAATTTTTTTTTTTTTTTCTAGCCTGTACTGTCCCACTGCTCGGCAAGGGCCTCCCCCAATTCCTTCCACGTTCTCTTTTCCTGAGCCACCTCGAACCAGCTCTCGTGGTGCGCGTCCAGATCGTCTCGCCACCTCTTTCTGGGCCGGCCTCGGCGGCGCCGTCCGTCTTCCGGTAACCATCGTGTGGAGACTTTTGCCCAGCGGTCATCGTGCATGCGGCTGACGTGACCCACCCAATCCCATTTTAACCTAGCAGCTTTTTTGCCAACGTCTACAATGCCCGTTTTGGAGCGCAGCGTGGTGTTTCGAATTTTATCTTGTCTTTTGACACCCAAAATGCTGCGTTCCATTGCCCTTTGACATACTCCAAGGCGGAACTTCTGAGTCTCGGTGAGAGACCATGTCTGAGCACCGTAGGTTAGGACGGGCAGAATGCACATGTCAATGAGTTTGCGCTTCAGGGAGACCGGAAGATCGCCCTTCATTAGCGTCTTCATGGACCAGTAGCTTTTCCAGGCGTTTTCGACTCTGCGATCGATTTCTCTTTCTTGCCTGCCTGTAGTTAATTAATAACTAATTTATTTGATGGAATCCGCATTTAATCAATTTTTCAAGTTAGTATTCTAGTCATGGCGACATAGCAGTACAATATTACTAACCAAAACAATGTTTTATGTGATGAGTCTCTAACACATAAGCAAGATGAATACATGCCAGGGGAGTGTATAATGTAGTCAGTTACTGAGCTCTAGCGGCAAATGTAAACAAATTATTGTTTGGCAACTATATTCGTAGTTGAGTAGTGTACACATATAGTGAATTTGCATAGAACCCTAGTTATAATCATTAAGGGAATCGAGAACTGGAGCAAGGACAGCGTTGTATGATATAAACGTTTTATTTTATTAATATAGCAGGCGATTTGGCACAAATAGTGCGACGGCAATGTTGCAGAAGTTTTGTTTAGCTCTAGCCCTTATTTTGTGTAAGTTACTGTTCGTACCAGTAGATAATATAATGATGACACGACATGTCGTGACGTCTGCTTCCGTATACGAATAAAAAAATAAGGTCTAGATCGGATACCTAACATAAAGTCAGCGCAGTAACCCCCAAAAGGTGAGGTAGAGAACCTTTCGACAGATAATTTTAATTATGTGTGTGGTTGTTTATTTTGCTGACGAATACTCTCGTCTTTTCAATCAATCATTTTATTTCAGGCTACAATAGCCCAGAGATGTATACCTTATAACTAACATATATAAAGTAAAGCAAATACAATTTTTTGTTAACAAAAATACTTAAGACTATGTTAGCAGCACTTCACTTGTCAACACATAACTTGTGCTGGCTGTCCAGAGGAATTTGTCCGCGGAAGCGACGGAACACCACGTCCGGAAGCCAAAAGTCTTCCTTCATCACCTAGGGCAGATAACATTTGTGGTGCGAGTACAGATTCGGTACTCGCACCACAAACGCCTTGAAGTTGAGTTTGCAGCGTGACTCAAGTAAATGCACCCTCGGTGTGTACCTTATCTTTTGGCGCACGTACTCCACGATGTCTCTTCCGCTTCAGTGGTGTAATGCAAGCGGGAAATGGTCACCGGTGGATTCGGCTTGGCGGCACGCAGGCTCACTTCAGGCCTCATAGGAGCCTTAACAATACTTCAATAGCTTCAAAAAATAAACCTCAACATCAACGAAAACATCTAATTCTTATTAATGTCACAATTTATCAGCAGAAGCAAGACACCCCCAAATGATGTCGTTACAAAATAAATGGATAGTGTGTTAAAGCGTGAAGTGGCGCCCAACACGCCGCGCGCCGGTAGCGTCGTCCATCACATAAACTCCCTTTATGAGCGTGTTCTATTAAATATCACGCGATAGTACTTCATACACTGATGCATTGGCTGTTGCCTGTCGTTGAGCTTATGCTATTACATATTGGAAACGGTTTGAGCTATATTTTGTTAAATAATATATCGGAGGCAGACGCAGTGCTGAATTAATATTATTTATTTTGTTATTCCATCAAAAAGACGCCTTCACCCTCTCTCCTATTGAAAATTAACTTTGCTGTGCCCGACAGGGTTCATAATTGATTCTATGTCTTAACATACCAACTGATACATGTACACATTATGGAATGCAATAAAGTATTGAGTATTGAGTAAAAAAGGCAGTTGAATGTAAGCAAACTATTTTAATGATGCATATTCATACTCAAAACCAACTTGTTCCGGTTTAAATATAGGGTTTAAAAGTACCCTTAACGCAAACGAAGGGCACTTGTTCTCCCTACCACTGCGATCAATTTTTTTGTTCTAGACCATTCCTAGGAACCTCCTAGTTACGGAGCTATTGGAACTCAAAGTTTCAAATTTTTCACAGCTGTTTTTGTAAATACTAGTTTTTCAGGTTATAACTTTACTTAAATTACCTCCATGACCCGTTTACTATTCAAAGCATCCACTAGCACAATGTTTTAACAGTGCTACATTGAGTTTTACCAAAAAAGGTGATTTTTGACCCAAAAAAAAGTCGTTTCCCAGCAAAAATTTTTGCGTAGGGGAAAATGCTTGGTGGACGGCTGTGTGATGGGTTGGTTTACACCCTGTATAACGAATATTCATCATTACTATACTAGCTCTTATTTAGTAAACCTAGAAAAATCTAGAAACGCAGAAACCTTTTTAATCCTGACAGAGATTAACAATAGCCAGCGCCATTACGTTCATATCCCACGTTCCACTGAAGCCGAACTAAACGTATCACGCGACATATCTGCACACCATCGTGCGTGTGCGTTCACTCCAAGCGCGAATCTTTTTATGGTCAGTTACGCAATGTTCGCGCTCCAATGCGCGGCGTGTGTCGCGCCCGTCCGACTCCATTCTACCGCACGCTTCATTGTATGACGCGCTGCGGGTATTGTACTGACAGGCAAATTACTTACCGGCGATATTTTTTGTTTATATGTGACATGAAAAGTTTTTTATTGGACTAAATTAGGGCATCGTGTCGTCAGGTTTTAGTCGCAATGGTCTAGGCCTTAATTTTCGTTTTGATCTGTGAAGAGATAGTTAGGATGGATGTTTATCTATGATATAGGGATGTTTCCTGACCTAAAAAAAATTACTCTAATTAGTCCGTCTGTTAGATCGATAGATTATCGAAAAATATTGGAAACGTATTTTTTGTTTTATGAAATCAATAAAAAATTACAAAGATAAAACGCGTCAAATATTTGAGTGGGGGAAATGTGACGTCACTCGCCGGTAAAAAATGTCATACTAAGGTCTTATAATATGACGTCACACGAGTTTTCAAAGTGTGTTTTTTGTTTACGTGCAAAAAGAAAAAATATGTGGCCAATATTTTGTATAAATCTATCTGACGGACTACTTAGATTTTTTGTCAACTTCCCTTTTTTTTTGTGGAAAATCATCGAATAACCCCTCCCGCTCTTGGGCAGAGCGGTAGGGAGTGTCAGACTTCTACTGACTAAAAACCACCCATGTTCCTTCTTAACCCTATAAGTCGAGGCCGCGGTATCTCTTGCGAACAACCCGCAGCCCCGACAGGTTGTCAACTACCCTTAAGGTTGTATTTAATAATCGTCATAATAGATACTTTTGCTGATGTGTACATAAATCATGGTAAACTATGTATTTGTAAAACCGTCCCCTCTATTATGTCCTCCGGCTTGGTCGGTGTTCCATTATTTTCTCATAACGCCATCTTACCTCTTAGCTGCAACAGCTTGTGTACTTAATAAGTTATGTGCCTCAAGGAAGAAAGCCCCTAAAGCGACGGTTAAGGAAAATATGCCCGTCGATATAACATAATTCTAAAGGACGAGCAATCGATCTCACACAAAAGGGCCTCTAAATAATTTTCAATTTCTTATAAAAACGGCTCCCTTGTCATCACACTTACTCGTATCCCTTACAAAAACACTTCGGAAAATATTATTCTTGGTCTCGTGAGCTTAGTGTTCCTAAGAAACGACGTTTGTGTGAACAAATTCTCACTGCTTTTTCCTGAAAGAATATCTTTCTGAAAAAATATTCACGTTGTGCTAAAAGAAAAGCCTGGGGTATCATGTTTCTTTTACTTTTATTTACTACACATTAAAAATAAATGTGTTTTCGAATAAGTTAGATAGACAGCTATTACTTTATTATGATCATCTATATCAATAATAAATTCAGCGACTTCTCTAGGTAGGTAAAAGAAACGAAATAATACCGGCATATAACTCACACAATATTATTTGGAAGAACAAGTTAGTAGGGTTCCGAATAATAGGTCCTCCAAGCGAGTACCTACCTATTAATAATTCCTTTCCACCACGTACAGCGACCGTAGAAAAGGTATTTTCAACAGAAAACCTTTATTCATTACATTTTTTCAAACAGGTCGTAAAAAGCATAAATTAAAAGCCCATATTACCGGCCACAGAATGAAAGCCTTCCTCAACATATTTGATCTAAAGCGTCGCTTGTGTGTCATTCGTAAAACGTATAATTGTAAACCTCAAAGCCTGTCCTTCGCTCCGCTCGCTCGGCTCTCCCCGAAGCTTTGTCTTTGCTTTTTTCGCTCGGTGAATGTCAGCAGTGTTTTGCTCGTGTTGCGGTGTCGTGTCGGTTGCCTGCGTGTTTTTAATAGCCATTAGTGCTGTGAGCCGATGGCCGCTAATCCGACTGTGGTTCAATGAATGTGCTTTTTAAATAAATGTTGGTTGGTTTTGGAGGCCGGTCAGTAAAATCCTTTTTATTTTAGCATGTGCTCACATGGTTCTATTGGGGAATTACTCCTGTAAGATAGAAAAAACGAAATTTTAAAGAGAATATAACGTTTCTAAAAGATTACCAGAATTATTGTATTCTAGCCTGATGTAAAATATGTTCTTATTCTGAATGCAAAGATTGTGTCTCCAGCATTTTTTTTTAAATTAACAACCGGCCTTTAACGTATGTAGTAAATCTATGAAATTGCCAGTCCAATGCAATAAAACCTGACACATAACATTCAACCTCACCTCAAAACTTCCTCGGTATATATTACAAATTCAGCTGGCCAGCAGCGTCAGGGTGTAGAACATTGACGCACCTTGCACCCTCGTCACGATCGGATCCATGCTCAGCGGCTTTTTTATTATTTCCCTAAGACCGAGCGAGCGGCCCACTGCGCACTATGAATGATTTATGTGACGGCAGCCAGATAACTTGGAATGCAGGTATGCTTCAAATAGGCAGTCATATCAAGACTTAGAGTTTCTCTAGCTAAACGGTTCAAAACTTACGTGATTACATTTTGGACTGTAATATGTAAAAACATATTTTTGAATGCAAGTAAGTTACCATTATTAGACGTATTATTGAAACATTGATTGTAAGACAGAATAATATTACGAATAAATAAATATTGCATCTGATGTTTGCAGGGCCAGAGGTCGCACAGGATAGAGAGAATGGTAGGAGAAAGGGGAGGTCTTAATGAGCGTATGTATAACGTAAACATGTATAAATTACTAGCTGACCCACGCAACTACGTCTGCGTCACATAATATAGCTTTTAGTCTTTCTCGATAAACCGACTATTCAACATTTATTAAATTGAGTTTAATCGTACTCGTATCAAACAAAAAATTTTACCTTTCCTCTTTATAATACCTATTAGTTTAGATTGGTTTCGATTATATTATTAAAGTGACAATTACTATAGGTATCTCTTACTGTTAAATATACACCTTGTACACATTATGGTGCAGTAAATATTTTGAGTTTGAATTTCTCCGGAGCCCCCGGAGGCCAGAATCCGCACTTACCTACCGCACCGGATCGAATGACTGCCGCGTGCGTAATTATTCTGTCGCGCGGATATTTTGATATTGCGATATCTTCTAAGGTAATTGTTTAAACTGTATAGAGTAAAGGGCACAAATATTCTATATTAAATTTCCGTGCTAGCAAACATATTTATTTAGATATAGATTAATATCATATGGGTTTAATAAGCATTGCAAAATATCTTTCTTTTTAATCTAACATTTTAATATTAAAAAATGGTTACAGTGAGTCAATCTTAAAAGATAGACATATGCTGTCGCGGACTTTTTTTTAGAACATTTCAAGGGGAACAATTCTTTCATACATGGTATTTGCGTAACTTAAACCGTTTTCGCAGCGCACGCAAAGGAAGCTCTCAAAAAAGAATTTCCTTTCCCGTTTTTGCAACATTTTTCATTTATGCTCCGCTCCTATTGGTCTTAGCGTGATGTTATATAGCCTAAAGCCTTCCTCGATAAATGGACTATCCAACACAAAAAGAGTTTTTCTATTCCAACCAGTAGTCCCTGAGTTTACCGCGTTCAAACAAACAAACAAACAAACAAACAAACAAACAAACAAACAAACAAACAAACTCTTCAGCTTTATAATATTAAGTATAGATAAGTATAGATTGTCGACATTTTTAAACGTTTAGCTGGGTATTTGTGTATGTGGGTTTAAATGTGTGTGGGTGTGAACGCACCCACGATACAGGAAAAAATCCTAGTGTGGGGCAAGGTTTCTTTTTAAAAAAAAATGCGGAATAAACTCTTTAGTATCTAAGTACTATATTAGTGTTTTTAAAAGAAAATTAATTGAACATAATTTTAGAAGAAGGATAGCACTACATTAATTTAAAAGAAAATGATTCAATTAAACAAGAAAAACTTCATACAACTAACACAGTATTATGATAACTTTATGCAATCTAAGAGAAAATATTTTTCGGTTCCATGTTCTAAAAAGCCTTTGAACTTAATGAGTACCAACATAGATATAATACATCCTCAACAGCAAAAAGCAAAACAAACGAAATGGAAATGAGACCGTGTCGTTAGTATGTGAATAAAATAAAATAAGCGTAGAACACACTTGCGACTCATAATGTTCGGTGACGTGTTCGTAGTAATGGCGGCGACGTTCTGCTAATTAACGCGTTATTACTGTATTTCAGTCTGGAGATGATCATTACGTCGCTACACGCTTGCACCACTTTGTACGACGAAATAATAAAATTATTATCTTCTACTTTCTCTTTAGTATTTATTAATGACTAGCGTTTTTCCCAACTTTGTTGGGGTCGACTTACAGTCTTACCGGATGTAACTAAATACCAGTATTTTACATGGAGCGACCGCCTATCTGACCTCCACAAAGCAGTTAGTACTGGGTCATAAATGGTAAGACTGGTTGTCCGACTTTCGGGCCATTGACTACCTGTTACGACTGTCAAAGATTGAAATGACAGCGGGGACACATGCCACATCATTTACACATCTTCATATATCTTAAAACTTAACGCCTTTAAAGGTTTACCAACAGGTGAAGTCGACTCACAGAAGCCGGTTAGATTACTAAATTAGTAACAACTATTTTATTTTTGAAATGTTGAATTCCTTAGAAAGGATGCGTGTAGAAATAGAATAATAAAAGTACTCGCAATTAACACAAGATAGTTAAAATAAACTTGTAATTGGAAAAGTCAATCCATTTATAGCAAGTTATTAGTCGGTCTAGTGCTCAATTAAGGTAGGCGAACTTATTCGCCCACAACCTAGAACCAAAATACATCGCAACCTTTCTCACAGGTTATTTAAAAATAACTTTCAGTAAAGTTCTGTTCGCAGTAACGTAAACAAGCCTTCTCTATTCTCACTATTAATATGAGCTCTCCAGTCATCCGATACGCTCATCGAACGCACTTAGTCCCGGAACACAAGCCGCTGGAAATGGCAGCGAGTTGCGTAGAAACCTCCAATATACACGCACGTTGTGAGGTGGTCAGGTTACACGAACAGTTCGTTGGGTTCATCGGGAGCAGACTCATTAGGTTGTTGTGAAGTATCTTCTAGTTTTAAACCATTTGTGTGAACATTTGTGTATCTTTAAAAACATTATGTAAGCCTATCCAATCATAATCATTAACACATTCGTTACATTGGAACTCGTTACATGGATTTTATTATGGCATCAAAGATAATTAGTAAACGACTTATGCATATTGACGTAAGCCCCAAGAACACCTGCCTCCGAGTGCAGCGGTTAGCTGCAGTGGCCTATTAAGAAAGTTTCGAATCGATTGCGTACCCAAGGAGACAATAGGGTGTAACTGATTCCTCCAACACCGAGTGCGAGTGCGGCACTACGGATCACATTATATCCCACCGGTTGGAGTGTTCAGGGTAATGGTAAGGGTTAAAGTGTCAAAGCGTTAAAGCGTCAAAGACGTTATTCTGATTGTCGAAAATACAGGAAAACAAACACCTTTGACGAATAAAGCCTTTGACGCCGCAATAATCGTGGCCACCTACTGGATCCAACTGGTATGATTTAAATTATAATGAATGCGAAAAGAATAACTGCCACAAGTATTAGTTTTTCGAAAATAAACAGAAAGAACTCATTGCATTCTTAAACGGTAACATTCATTTAATAAACTGTCTCACAAACCGGATACCAGTACTTATGCAAGATGAATGCAAAATGAATGAATGCAATGAATTCGTCTGTTTTGACAATAGGATTTACTAGCTAGATCAGAAGGAATTTTCTGTAAAAAATTAAAAAATTGTTTTAAAAGATGAAAGAAAATTTCTTACAGCTGTAGAAAGACTAAAGAAACGGAAATCACTTCTTCAATTTAGTCACATCGTTTTTTATTTTATTTTTATTTTATTTTACTTTATTGGGACATAAAACAGTTACACATTACATTTAAGTATTACAGAATATCTTATGAACTAGGTAAACGTGTAACCCACAAAAATGCCCGCGAAATAATGGTTTATGTAATATTTAGTTTAATGCGTGCGGAGTAAGAAGTACTCGTACTTATAACTCATTATGTACATAACAAAAAATAATTAATAACTATAACGTTCAAATACAAAACTTATAAAGATCCTTATAAAGATTCAATAGCCATCTTTTTGAACTTAAAGTGCGTAAGTGCGAAAATATCTAAATCTATGAACTGTGTGTTATATATATCTACAATGCGCCGGAGAGGCGCCCGTGCACCGGCGTGAGTTCTGCACCTTGCGGTGTGGAATAGCCGGGGCACGCGCGCCTCTCGACGCATCACTGTTCTAGGTACAATGTAACATAGGTTATTCGTAATTTCTGGACAGTCGAACCGGTTATTACATAGACCATGAAGCATCATAACCATCAGTAGGCTGCGCCTTGACTCCAAGCTTTGAAGTTTATACCGTATTAATAATTGAGTGTATGGCAGTTTAGATTTAGTACATCTGTAGTGCATAGCACGTAAATATTTTTTTTGAACCATTTCCATTCTTTTTATATAAATATCAAAAATAGGACTCCAAACAGGTACTGCGAATTCCAGTTGAGAACGGACCAAAGCTTTATATAAAAGTAAAAACGTAGACGGTCTTTTAAAGTCTTTTGAAGAACGCATGACGAAACCAAACATGCGATACGCTCTATTAACAATGTTGTCAATGTGAAGATTGAAGTGCAATTTGGAGTCCATTGCAATTCCGAGATCTCGGATATTGTCAACTCTCTGCAGAGAAATACCGTGTAGACTATAATCAAATTTTATAATGTTTTTGTTTTTTGTGAAAGTGATTGCATTGCATTTAGGTAAACTTAGCTGGAGTTTGTTTTTTGAACAGTATTGAGAGAGTCTATCGAGGTCCTCTTGCAGTAGCAGACAATCTTGTCTGCCTTTGCACGACTTGTAAATTTTGATGTCATCGGCATACATTAGAAATCGAGAATGAATGAAGCATTTCTTAATGTCATTTATGAACAAAATAAAGAGTAAGGGCCCCAAAATTGAGCCCTGGGGTACCCCAGAGGTGACAATGATTGAACTTGACTGAAAACCATTAATGACTATCCTTTGCGATCTATTGTATATGTATGCCATGAATCATCGTAATAAATTGCCACGGATGCCGTTGTAAGCAATTTTATCTAGGAGGAGTTTGTGGTCCACCTTGTCAAAAGCCTTCCAAAAATCTGTGTACACAGCGTCAACCTGAACTTGTTCATCCATGCTTTTGAATAAAAAGTCTGTGAACAACATGAGATTGGTATTCGTCGAGCGTCGTTTAACAAACCCATGCTGTTCACAGACAATGAGGCTGTGAATGTGCGAGTATACTTCGCTATGTACAAGACTCTCGAAAAGCTTCGACAAGGCGGACAGTATGGAGATAGGACGATAATTTTGTATATTGTTTTTATCGCCACTCTTGAACACCGGTGTGATATGCGCCCGTTTCCAAATATCGGGAAAGGTGCCTTCTCGTAAACATTTATTAAATATAATGTGAAGTGGTACTACAATCGTTTCAGCGGTTTTCTTTATGAATACTGGTGGCAAACTATCGGGACCAGGACCCTTATTTAAGTCTAATTGTGTTATCGCTTTATGTACAACATCCACTGGCAAATAGATGTCAGAGATGCAAGGCGAATTATCCGCATAAGTATTAGGTGGCTGCCACATCGCGGGGTTAAGATTGGTGGGTTCATAAACAGAGGTGAAAAAAGTGGAGAACATGTTACATATATCAGTTGGATTATTTGAGTTAAGATTCTCTAGAAACATATTTGCAGGAATCTCCGCCCTGCCCTTCCTGTTTGAAATGTAAGTCCAAAAATGTTTAATGCTAAGCGGAATACTATCTTCAACCGATTTCATGTATCTTTTAAAACATTTGTCACATTCAGCTTTAAAACGTTTACGATGAGTAGAAAAACTTTCATAGTCAAAGGTATTACCGTACGTTTTCCATTTTAGCCAAGCTTTTTCTTTATTTTTAAAAATACGTGTGAGAGAAGGAGAAAACCACAGAGGAAATCGTGAATTTCTGAGACGCGTTAGCGGAATATGCGTTTTAATTATACTATAGATTTGATCGTAAAATGCATTAACGGATTGTTCAGCAGAAAGATCATCAAACAATTGATTCCAGTTCAATGTACTCAACTCTTTATTGATTATCTCATAGTTAGTTTTAAAAAAATTGTGTCTTGTGGTTAAGTGACGTTTCATTGGCATAAGTTTCATATCAAGTGATGTTAATATCGAGAAAGGCGGATGGTGAACATCAAGCGGCAACATTGGTGTACATGTTTTAGACTCACAGTCAACGTTAGACATAAACAAGTCCAGTATACGCCCCAGGTTATTCCTGAATGTGTTATACTGGAAAATATTAGCCAACGAAATAAAGTTGCATAGATGACAGCTTAAATTATCAGTAGGTTGCGGAACAACATAGTGTAACGAGTCTTTTAAGCCTGTTACATACTATTGAATTATTTGCTTTGATTTGTAGGCTCTGATGGTGGTGTTGCCTTATGAAAATTCATTTTTTGGTTGACTTGGATTCGTGAAGTGGTCACACTGAGTTTTATTTTCGATGCTGTCAAATTGACTTTGACATCTGTTGCTTTTCGACCTACAGCCTGGAATCAATGGAGTGATTTTTGAGCGCTCCAATAAAATCTCAAAATATAACTTGAGATGGGCGGCATCTAGTCCCTAATTATGTGGTAGCCGATTGCCCTTGTCATGATCCTAATTGGATAGCCTTTATTTTTTAAGGTAAGCGAATTCTTTGTGATTTCGGTCCGTTCCGCGTTGTCATGGCTATTTTGATAGCAGACGCTAATAGTTTCCGATATTTAATTGTTTCAGGATCTCTTATCTTCATTTTATAATTATTTGCTTGGATTCATTCATCTACTGATGACCACATTTTGATTTTTGGAAGAAACGGTGAGTTTAATTGTATATTGCTCGTGCAACGATTTCTAAATCGATCGCCATTTTTTATCCGCTAACGATTATTCATGTTTGTTTTCAGCCACAAGGCGTTTTTTTTTCCATATTACTTAAATTTTTGAACGCACGCCTACCAAAATGCATATATCTTGGACCGCCGTTGGCAATCTCGGCGAATATCACCAAGATGCTCTTGGATAATCCATCAGGTTCCTAATTTAGTCGACGGAGTTTGGTATGGTTTATGATACATAACTTCAATTTATTTTAAAAAAGTGCAATAATGACAGGTCTTAGAATAACAGCGATGTCATCTTAATTTTACACATTAGAGCTGTTAGCTTTAGAATTAGAAAGGAATTTTCAAACCAGCAGCCTTCGGGTAATAAAGTCGTTCTTACTTTTCATGATTGATTTTTATTGATGCCTTCCCGCTTGAAGATTAAAGGTCTCAAGCTCCCGCAGGTAAGTCTATCCTTGGCATAGTTTTGTGTGTACTCCAGGCGCCCGAATTTTCACTTTTACTTATTTTTATTTGGAGCACACCACACAGTTTAATCTCACTCTCTTCTCATCACACTCACTCTTTTTTTTATTATTACAATTGTCGCTCAGCGAACAGGGACTTGAAGTAGGTTTGTCTGGTACCTATATACTGTCATTATTGCACAATTATTAAATAACTTATGAGTCTATTGTTTGCATTAGTTTGTTCTACATTGTTACTTCAATAACTTTGTGTTTATTTTAATTTTTGACTCATAAGTAGTACTTAACCTAATTTGGTGAATCTTTGTAAACAATGTTTTGTGTTTACTTATTGATAATTTTGTTTATTGACCTGTTTGTTTTAAAAACATGTTTTTTCCTTAGCAAAACCAACAGAAATGTATAGCATTGACCGTGTTTTGTTGTTCTCAACAGTAAAGTTATTTTAAAAACTAAGTTTAACTTTTATAGGTAGAAAATAATTTAATCTAATTGTAAGTACAATATTGTACATTTAATTTATCTAGATTTAAGCTGCTTGTAAGTGATTATTGCACTTTTAAAACGATAAAATTAACTTAGTAATTTTTCATGGGAATACCACATTGACTTCAATACTTAACCTCAAACTTGAGAATTTATTTTCAAACTTTTAACTTTTTGAAATTTAGTTTTTGCTTTTCGTTTGCTATTCGCCTTGCTGTTTGTTAGTCATGGACAAGGGAGTTCAGTCTCCGCCGCTTCAGGATTCGGGTGATGTCGATACCTGTACTGCTGTTGATGCTTATGCTCTCAGTTAATATCATAGGAATTCTACCTAAAACTTATTCTGGTCATAGATACATACTTTCGGTTGTAGACGTTTTTACTAAATATTGCTGGTTCTTTCCAATGATCAATGCTACCACTAGAGTAATTTGTAAACATTTTGAAAAAGAAATATTTCTCAAATTTGGTTGTCCAAAAATAGTAGTTTGTGACAATGGAACTCAATTTACTTCAAAACATTTTGTAGATTTTTTGAAAGGTTTTAATATAACCAAAATATTTTATAATACTTTGTATACACCTCAAAATAACCCTGTTGAGAGATATAATAAAACGGTCGAAACCTGCATATCGTGTTTTGTTAAAGATGATCATAGAACTTGGTCAAGTTTTTTGCCCAATGTTCAATTAGCTTTAAATAATAGTGTAAACCTTGCTACTGAGTTTACTCCTAACTTTCTGATGTTTGGTAGGGAGCTTATTCTTGATGCGTCATTACATCACTTTAGTAGTTCTGTTGATAACTTATCTCAACTAGAAATTTCAAATAGGAATGCTTATGCAGTTTCTCTTAATTCACTTAGTGATATTTTTGTTAAAGTTCAAGCTTACTTGTTAAAGGGGTATAAGCGAAATGCCGCTTATTATAATAAAGGTCGGAAAGTCATTTCTTTTGGTGTGGGTGATATGGTGTGGAGAAGAAGTTTTGTTCAATCTCATGCTCCTGCATATTTTTCAGCTAAGCTCGCACCTAAGTTTGTAAAGTGTAAAATAACTGAAAAGGTTTCGGATAACGTTTATGTTTTGAAAGATTTAAATAAAGGTTCAGTGGGACGTTATCATGTTAAAGATATTATTAAATTTTAATTTGGTTTCCAAGTGTTAGTCTTGATTTTTGATAAATTCTGTTTGAAAGCCGCTTTTGACAGTGTGATGTACGAGGGGATGGATGATAGGTTTTCAGCGGTTTGAAAGATGTATGTTAGGTAACTTCTTATAAATTTATTGAATTTGAATTCTTAACATTCTAAAAATAAAACTTAGGCCATTTTTGTTAATTAAATACAATTTTTTTTCCACACTAAATGTTTTTCACACCGAAGGATCTTATTTTATGTTTTGTTCGTTTTTGTTGGATTGTATAAGATCTTATTTTTTAAGGGTAACCTTTTACCTGTTTACATTTTATTAGGATCTTATGTAACCCTACACTTCAGATTATTTTTACCTTGAGATCAAAAACTTGAACTCAATTTTAAGTTTTTGTATTCTTCTTTTTTCATAGTTTGAAATCATTCTATTTTCTCTTCGTCATAAATAGTAATCGATTTTTAAATCTATTTTGTGCTGTTCATTGACAGAATTGTTTCTCATTTTTACTAGAGTTTCATTCTCTTTAATGATCGGATTTGACTTTGTTAGTAACGCGTTCATCCTGGACTTTACTTTTTAGGGTCATTCTGTAACCTTTGTTACAAAATGCCTTATTATTTTTTGAATCTTGGTGTAACTTTTGACCTTGATTTCGACTCTTTTTTCCATTGTGCTCGGAAAGTCGGTGGTGTTGTGCCGATCACAATGTGGGATTTCGGCTCCGGCCATATTTTTTCCTTTTTCCATTGTGTTGGACATTGTTGTTCCAATCACAATGCGGGATTTTTTTTTTGACTTTCGTCATTCTTTTTTCTTTGCGTTCGGAAGTTCGGTGGTGATGTGCCGATCGCATTGTGAAACTTTGGCTTTCGCCTTTTCGTTATTGAGATTTCTCATTGGAGATCTCAATGATTTTTTGTGTTTGTCTGTGTTTGGGAGATTGGTAGTGTTGAGCCAGTCACAGCAACATTCTTTTACAGCTATTGTGCTCGGGAATTCGGTGGTGATGAGCCGATCACAGTACGCTTTCCTTTGTTTCGTTGCAGGTTGTGCCTGTAACAATATTTTAAATAAGGTCTTTCAGCTTTATTTAAAAACTTTTGTTTGGAGTTTCAAATTTTTTTGGATTGTTGGATACGGAGTTAGTCAGTGGCAATAGAGCCTAACTGCACTCATAGAGATGGTAGAGTTGGAAGCAGTTGACATAGTAGTCAGTGGCAATAGAGCCTAACTGCACTCAAAGTTGTACTGTTCCAAGTGGTTTGAAATTTTTAGTCAGTGGCTATAGTGCCTAACTGCACTGTTTTGGAGTTTAGAAGCGCTAAGAGATTTCTCTCTTCGTTTCATTTAACTAGTTTTTATAACTTATATTTTTTTCTGTTTTTCACAGATTTCATTTTTGACTTTTTGTCATTTGCATGTTTTTACTTTTATTAAATTCTTGAGACCTTGTCGTTTGACATTTTCAGAATTCATTTACACTTTGAATCTTTTATGATTCTTTTCTTTTTTTGGGAATTAGAAAGTTGTTAAGACTGGTCTATTGTGTTGAAGATTTCTTTCTAATAAAAGAAAGTTCCTTTCTTTTATTTTCGGGGAGGGATGTAATGTAACGAGTCTTTTAAGCCTGTTACATACTATTGAATTATTTGCTTTGATTTGTAGGCTCTGATGGTGGTGTTGCCTTATGAAAATTCATTTTTTGGTTGACTTGGATTCGTGAAGTGGTCACACTGAGTTTTATTTTCGATGCTGTCAAATTGACTTTGACATCTGTTGCTTTTCGACCTACAGCCTGGAATCAATGGAGTGATTTTTGAGCGCTCCAATAAAATCTCAAAATATAACTTGAGATGGGCGGCATCTAGTCCCTAATTATGTGGTAGCCGATTGCCCTTGTCATGATCCTAATTGGATAGCCTTTATTTTTTAAGGTAAGCGAATTCTTTGTGATTTCGGTCCGTTCCGCGTTGTCATGGCTATTTTGATAGCAGACGCTAATAGTTTCCGATATTTAATTGTTTCAGGATCTCTTATCTTCATTTTATAATTATTTGCTTGGATTCATTCATCTACTGATGACCACATTTTGATTTTTGGAAGAAACGGTGAGTTTAATTGTATATTGCTCGTGCAACGATTTCTAAATCGATCGCCATTTTTTATCCGCTAACGATTATTCATGTTTGTTTTCAGCCACAAGGCGTTTTTTTTTCCATATTACTTAAATTTTTGAACGCACGCCTACCAAAATGCATATATCTTGGACCGCCGTTGGCAATCTCGGCGAATATCACCAAGATGCTCTTGGATAATCCATCAGGTTCCTAATTTAGTCGACGGAGTTTGGTATGGTTTATGATACATAACTTCAATTTATTTTAAAAAAGTGCAATAATGACAGGTCTTAGAATAACAGCGATGTCATCTTAATTTTACACATTAGAGCTGTTAGCTTTAGAATTAGAAAGGAATTTTCAAACCAGCAGCCTTCGGGTAATAAAGTCGTTCTTACTTTTCATGATTGATTTTTATTGATGCCTTCCCGCTTGAAGATTAAAGGTCTCAAGCTCCCGCAGGTAAGTCTATCCTTGGCATAGTTTTGTGTGTACTCCAGGCGCCCGAATTTTCACTTTTACTTATTTTTATTTGGAGCACACCACACAGTTTAATCTCACTCTCTTCTCATCACACTCACTCTTTTTTTTATTATTACAATAGTGACAACTAGTTCGATCCAGCCAGTTAATGCCTGGTAAATTGTAATCGCCTGTTATATAGTATGTGTCAGTACTAGTGTCATTAATTACATCCAGTAATGTATTTAAGTGTGATGTGTACAAGCCCTCTGGAGAACGCGGCGGTATGTAGGATGCACTTATGATGTGGCGCTTTGTAGGGTGCGACCCCGGCAACTGCACCAAGACGTGTTCGATATCAACGTGTGAGGGGCGCGTCAAAATACTAGTTGGTCGTAATGTACGTAGAACGGCTATCAACACCCCGCCACCGTCACGCTTTCCCGTGGTGCAGCGGTCGCGGTCGCATCTGAATACTAAATATCGGTCATCTATAAACTCCCCGTCAGATATGTTAGGTATAAGCCAAGTCTCTGTAAGAATGATTACGTCATAGGAAAAAGACAAAATATTCATAAATAAAGTATGTAGCTTGGTCCGCAATCCTCGCAATTCTCGTTATGAAGCAATAAACTATCCGTCAGTTACGTATTTTTAATATTCCTTTGACTCTTATATAAACATGAAACCTCCTAAAAGATTTCTAATCCATCTCCATAAATGTCAGCTTTTCAGTACAAGCCGGAGTTGAGCTGAAACTCATATGTTCCGCACTTTAATATACTTGCTTTCATGTCGGACAAGCTCAACAGATCCGAAGGCGGTGGATGAAAGATGCTCGCCTGTCTAAGGATTACACGCTGTTATGTGGACCGACCCTGCGACGGAACTTGGTACATTTTATAGAACTCATCATGTTGTCATCGATCACAAGTTTGCTTGAAACTATCATATGGAAAGTTCCCTATTAATTTAAAAAAAGTAAATGTGTGTTATTGCCCGCCTTTAGACAGCTAGTTCATCATGAGCGATTAGCTAAGATGCCTTTGTTATTTGCTACAAGGCAAATATGAGTGGAAACCCCCGGGAGACCAGCTATCCGATCGACCTACTAGTGTCAGTTTATTGGTGAACTACTTTAAGAGGGTCAAGTGCACACTATCAGATTTATAAACGTGCACGAGGCGAAAGGAGTGTAGTTAGGTTGCAAAGACCGTAGCAGATGACGTGTTGAAGTGTCCCATAATGCGAAATAGAAGTGCATTAAGGCATATAAATCTACGTCCCATAAACTGAAACAAGTCCATTTACTACCCACTAAATTTGAGATGTCTTAAATCTTTGCAGTAATTCATTCCATCGTATTGCAGACCATTTCATGCGAATATGCTCCTTATTATACACGGCTATTATATTTGAGTATCTGTAATAAAACGAGCGCGTGCTATTTGACCGCCATCTTTGTCGGTCGAACATGAAACATTGATGGCTCGTTGCGATCCATCCTTCTCTTTTACTGCTCTTTAACTTCAAGAAGCACATTTTTATGTCAATTGTATGGGATAGTGGCCACCTGGGGAACAAAATAGTTTTATTGCCATGTATTGGAAGATTTGATTGGAAAATATATTTTTGGTTCAGTCCAACATTCTTAAAATAGCGATATCGTTTTTCGCATAAAGCTTGTCATACCGTCATCGGACTTGTTTATAATGTTTGACAGATGTCAAAGCCTTTATAAGCTTTAAAATTGGATAACAGGTCCAGTTTTAAAATACTGTCGACCTGCGTTTGAGTATCAAAGGCTGCACAAAAAACGAGAATTTAATTATTCAAGGTGCAGTAAGCTTAAGTTTCAGATTAACATGTACTCATTATACTTTATCAAACCATCTTTAGCACATTTAACCACGAGATGCAGTTGCCTTAATGAGGAGCGCATTATCGCGCCACGAGGGCTACGCCGTCGTAGCGTGCTACGGCGTAGCGCTACATTGTTCTACTAAACCGCAAGCCGGGTTAAAACAAGCGTAGCCAATCTACGGGGGAAGTTAAAAGGTCTCACTTCATGTTGTATAATTACGGATAAGCTTACATTTAACACGAAAATATTGGTAAATTTGCCTTTAAGTTATCATCAAAAAAGTAGTTTTACTAAAATATTACATAAAATATACAAGGCCAGGTAGACCCGTCTGCATGAAATATGCATAACATAGTTTAATATTATGGCAACCTAAAGCATAAAACTGCGATTTCCTCGTAGCTACATCAAAGTTAACATACAGCCTTTTGGCTGAGGACGGCAGCAATTCGCCTTGTATGCCTCTATTATGTAAATGTGAGAGGCTGCCCTCACTATCGCTATATACAATCTGTAACGTGTACCTGTACATACATGTATATATAATATATATGCGTTTGTGTGTGTGTGTTCTAAGTGAGATTCAGAGAACTACATCAGGAATTCAATTTTGTTAGTTGTGAATTTGAATGTTTAAATTAAATGGAAAGTGGATGTTGCCATGTATGTGAATCTCTGATAGTACGAGTGCCTCAAGCATAGTTTGTCTGGTGACGAAAACATACAAGTGCCACTTTTATGAACAAAATAATTTAAAATACGCACTTAATTTTGGGGTATCATTGAATGCTTGTGTGTTCATCACTCACATTAAAAGTCGGTGACGTAGTTTGATATTAAATAAATAATTTTAATATCATTACTACTAATTGTTTGACTCCAATACAAACCAACTTATGTGATTTTATAACCCGACGTTTTTACATACACAAGACTTGTTAAAAATATTTTTTCATCCGTAATATAACATGCAAATAATAAATAAAAATGTAACATGTTTCATTCACAGTTTTGATAAGTTTTATGTAAGAACTGTATAATAATATAAACTAAGTTTTTCGTTGAAGTTATTTAGTAGAGCTCGCCCTCGTCTCGTCCTTAGCTTCGTATGTTTGGTGGTCACAATCACTACTACTAAGCAGTTCGTAACTAAGACTTGAGTCCGATTTTGTGGGGCATATGCCCCAGTTGAGTTTTAGTTCAAGAACACTGTAAATTTCTAGATTTTTGCCTAGTTTTTTTTTTTTTTTTTTATCTTTATTTATTTACAGGGTTTTTTCTATACAGAATATGTCACCCCGATGATTACATACAATTGAATTACATATACCTATACTAAACTAGCCTACCCGCAACCTTATAATCATAATAATGATACCATAAAGTGTTCTAGCCTCATCGGACAATGGTGAGGCCAGAACGCTATTAAAGAAGCCTACATTAAAACTATTGACAAAAGCTTGACGCCTCTGGACTCCCACACGAGTACACTCCGCTAGTACATGATGCACATCTTCGATAACTCCACAGACAGCACAATTTGGTGAATCGACTTTGCGCATCATGAATCCAAAGCTATTGAGCGGTATGTGGCCGGATCGGAGCCTCAAGGCCGTCACAACCTCTTGCCTGCTCATCCTACCCTCACTGAACCAAAGTACTCGTGGAAGAGATGGCTGAATCGTTCTGTACCAGATACCCTTAGTCAAAGACCTTTCATCAAAATATTCTGACCATGATTGAATACATCTGTCTCTAACTAAGGGTAATAACTCAGTATGCCAAGGAGAACAAGGATATGTTTCTCCATCAGATGTCGCTTCATTTGCCAGACGGTCAACCATCTCATTTCCTTCCAGTCCAACGTGAGATGGAATCCACTGCAAAACAATTATTTTACGTTTGGTAACTAAATCACAAATTATTTTTAAAATATGATATGCTAGTGGAAGACCCCTAAAAGGTGAAGTACTCGTGCATCTCATCAAATGGAGAAGAGCACTTTTTGAGTCAGTAAAAACGACAAATCGATCACCGGCCAAAGATTCTACATAAGCTAAAGCTTCAGCTATAGCAATTAATTCTAAATGCATTATTGAAATTTTGGATACAATTTTGAATTTAAAAGACGCACCTATTTGAGAATCAAAAAAAGCTGCGCCACAGTAATTCTCGTGTCTAGAACCGTCCGTATACATACAGTAAAAGCCAGAGTACTGTGCATTCAGAGATGAACAACATATCGCTCTAAGGTTATGTACATTATAACAATGCTTAGGTTTCTCTACTGATTCTAAACTAGGCTTGACAACACCTGATAAGTCCATATTGCTGACCCAAGTGTCCATGGAAAACATGCCAATTTTGTTACTGCAGTATATATCTTCCTGCTGTAGATTATCATGAGACAAAACTAGCAGTGGCTTTTTCTTATTTCTCCAATAAGGATGAATGTAACAAAGACCATGTAGCTTATGCAACAAATCGATTAAAGGGAAATGGTAGCACTTAGATTTTAAATAAAATTTACCAGCTAAATATCGGCGGCGAATAAAAAGAGGAGGCAATAACAATTCAGATTCCATAACGTGAATCGGAGTGCTTTTGATAAACCCACCAATTAACCGCAAGCAAATGTTTTGTAATCTATCCAGTTTAATTAAATGACAGTCGGCGCTATTGTCCAGTAAAAAGCTACCAAAGTCTATACGACTACGAATAAGGGATATATACAATCTTCTCAAGTGGTTGGGATGAACACCCCATCCAGGTCCCACTAAAACCCTAAAAATATTAATCAACTTAAGCACACGATCACGGACCTCACCAATATGTTTCTTCCAACGAAGGCTTCTATCCAGCCACAATCCTAGGTACTTGACGTGGTCTACTAATTCTAATAACGTACCGTTCAGACGTACATCTATATCAGGCCTTCTAAAACCTCTGCTAAACCAACAGATTTTACTTTTTTCGGGGGATATGTTTAATCCTACATGCGTCAACATATTATTGATGTGGTCAAGTGCAGACTGGATCTTGCCTTGTCCCTCACTAACAGAAGAACACTGTACATATATAGCGAAGTCATCCGCGTACTGAGATATACTAATGTTGTTTTGCATACTTTTACAAATGTCTGACGTTACTATATTAAATAATAATGGGGATAGTGGATCCCCCTGAGCCAAGCCAGTACCGGAATGTCTACTAATAAAGCTATTACCTATTCTAATCTTGAGTACTCTTCCATGTAGAAAGTTCCATAGATATCTACAGATACGGGAACCAACTTTAAAACTATCTAAAATATTTATTAAAACGGAATTATTTACATTGTTGTAAGCATTATTTATATCTATAAAACAACCTATAGTAGAATAACCCTCAGAAAAACCAGTTTGAATTGTGGTGATTAGACAGCTCAAGCCATCTAAACACGACCTACCTCTACGGAAGCCAACTGTATTCTCAGAAAATGTGTTACTTTTTTCAAAAAACCATTCCAATCTTCGGTATAAAACATAATGGAAAATTTTACAAATACATGACAGTAATGATATAGGTCGGAGTGAAGAAACGTTACTAGGGTCACGAACAGGTTTTGGAATAGGCACGATACAAATGTCGCGCCACTGGTAGGGAACAAAACTGTGATACAAAAAGCTGTTAAATAAAGAAAGCAATGCTAATTTACCTTCCTCAGGTAAATTTTTTATCATAGAATAAGATATATCGTCGCATCCAGGAGATGTATCCTTAGATTTGATACATTTATCAAGCTCCTGAATAGAGATCTCGCATTCTAATGTGGGGTTACTATGGTGAACGGTAGGGGTCGAAGGGGAAACAAAATCGGGTGTTAAAGAGTTTAAAAGGTTTGTGGCACTTGGAGCGTCCACAAAACTTCTCTGCGAACGGTAACCTTTCAACCATCTCATTTTGCGCCATACTTCACTAGAAGGTGTAGTGTGATCAACCGAGGAACAAAAATTTTGAAAGTTCATTGTCCTAGCCTGTCGGATTAGTCTTTGGGAAGTGTGTATTCTACCTTTAAGAGTATCCAGGTTTTGGGGTGTGGGATTGCATCTAAATTTTGATAAAGCTAACCTACGATGTGCCACAGTTTGTGATAGTTCAGCAGTCCAGTATGGTTTCGGAGTGAAATTTGACGTAGGATTTTGATTAAATTTAAACACAGGAATGAATTTATTGGCCCCGTCATTCAGAGTCTCTAAAAATAAATTATACGCTTTTTGGGGGTCATTCGGTAAACATACATTTCGAAACTTTTCTTTCAGATATTTTTTATAAGAAGTCCAGTCTGCTTTTTCAAAATTCCTTTTGATAATTTTAGGCAGGCATGATGTACTCAGAGTTGAAAGTTTAATAATTAGGTGGTCGCTGCCTAGATTTTCATTTAAAACTATCCAATTAAAGTTTAACGCAATATCAATAGAAACTAGTGATATATCTGGGGAAGACTGTTGTAAGTTGTTATCAACTAGACGAATTCGTGTATGTGTTCCATCGTTCAAGGGAATATAGTTGTTATCCATTAATGAATCGTGAATAAGACTGCCTCTGCGTTCAGTTTTATAGGACCAACTAGCGTGATGGGCATTAAAGTCGCCAAGAATTAATGTTTTGGCCGGCCACAGTGAAAACAAACTATCCCAGTCCTGTTGAGTGGTTACGATTCTCGATGGACAATAAACGGAAACAATATTCTCAAACGGGTCACAATTAAATACTTGTACGCAAACTACCTCCATACCATTATTATTCACGAGAACGCGTCGCAGCTGCGACTTAACAGATTTGTGAACTATGATAGCCACACCGCCGTATGAGTCATCACGGTCCGCGCGATAAACATTAAAACCACTAACTTTAAAATTACTTTCTGGTTCAAGCCACGTCTCACTAAGGGCAGCAATATGTACTTTTTCCTGACACAACAGTTCATGAAACGAAGCTAACTTTGGCTTAATACTTTGGGCATTCCACTGCAATATATTTAATTTAAGTGATTTATTAGCCATCACAGGGAATAAAAAAATTAAACATAGCTTTTACCAACGGCCACTCAGATACAAAACTCACCGACACAAGGGTTAACCATTCTAGGCACAACTGAAATGCACACTTTATCTTAAAAATTAAACCTGTCTTTTTAAGGTAGATCACCTCCTTAATTCTCGCACACAACTCTTTGAAAGAAGGGCATTCCTCTTTGCCCTCTTCATCTATCGGCGATTGCCGTACGTCTCCTTCCTCTGCGTCTGCGTTCCAGAACATCCAGTCTTCCTTTAGTGGGTTTTTTTTCTTTTTCGAGTTTGGGGTATCACTGTCCCTTCTATCTGTGGCAGGGGTCTGTACATTGTGGATCGTAGCCTTTGTTTTTACTATTTCCGCAAAAGTAGGGTTTCGGGTTTTTAAAACCGAGCCGTCTCTAGTAGGTGTAGAAAAACGATTTTCAAGGGCAACCGGAGCTTGAGGAGGGATGATAGTATCGGGTGGAGCGGATATATCGGGGGGCACATAACATTCCAGGGCTTTTCTATATGTGCAGCCAAACTCCGACATAATCTCTCGAATCCTTCTCTCTTTCTTGTAAGTTGGACATAATCTGCTAAGCGATATGTGATTACCCTTGCAGTTGACACATGATAATACTAATGTGTCGCAATTCTCATGATTTCCACCACACTTTGGGCAAACCAACTTTTTCGAGGGGCACATTTTACGGACATGACCTAACTTCCAACATTGAGAGCATTGCGATACTTGATGTATGTAAGGCAATACTTTAATATTAATGTCACATACACGTACTGATGCTGGGATATGATCACCCTCAAAACAAAGTCGAATGGTTTCGCTGGGGCACCAACCACCTTCATCCCTGTTTCGACGGTCTAGCCTCTTGAAAGATAAAAGTTTTGCAGGGGCCGGACATGAAATATTTTTGAAAATCTCGTCATTAGTAAAATCGAGATCTACATCCTTGATTATTCCATAGCAAAAGGAAAGCTCTAAGGCCTTCTGGAATCTCCATCCTTTCTCCAAAAGCTTCTCGCACATAAGTAGGTCCTGAGCAGCCGATTCACTTTCGAATTGAAAGCGTATTTTAAAAGGGCTTAAATATTTAACTTCGCTAATCTTGGTTATTTTATTTTCTTTTAAAATACGTGCCATGGCAAATTGTTTTGGTAGACGTTCTTTATGCGAAACGTATATCTCGAACTTTTCTTCCTTCACAGAATGTCTACTACCATGACAGACCTTTTTTTTACTCGTCTTAACTTCTCTCCAACCCTCTTCGTCTTCAGTACTGTCCTCTCTTTCCCTTTTATCAAAATCAAAATCAAAATCAAAACTCATTTATTCAAACTAGGCTGATAATCAGCACTTTTCGAACGTCAAAATTTACTTTACTTTACTTATTTACAAGTGACAGTCCCCCAAAACGCCCACCCTTCGACACTTCCTAGTGTTTTTGCTGGAAAGAAGAAGTGGCGGAACAAACTCTCCAGCAACACATCTGTCTGTTTGGTTAGAAGAACCAGACTCGATACAATACTATGTGTAAGTTAATATTACGATTGACTACAATCAATAATAAAAGGTATATAATAATAAAACATAGAAAAGACATAACATATTATATCAGTAAACTAATTTTGGAGAAAGAACATAAATTACAAACATTGTCTTGTGTTCAACTCAACGACCAGCTATTCTTATCATTTAAGTAGTCGTTAATGGAATAGTAAGCTTTTGAACAAAGATTGGATTTCACTTTGGCTTTAAATGCATTAAATGGCAAGTCTAAAAAAGAAGATGGCAGTTTGTTATAAAATGTTATACCGAGCCCTACGAATGAATTATGAACTTTGTGAAGCCGGTGAAAAGGAGCGCGTAGTTTATGCTTATTTCTGGTGTTAAAGTTGTGAATATCACTGTTTTTAGTGTACAGATGAATATTTTGTCTAATATATAAAATGTTGGCAAAGATGAACTGAGAGGCAACCGTGAGAATACCAATCTCCTTAAAAATATCTCTAAGAGAAACTCGGGCACCCAGCTGATAAATTGCACGAACGGCTCGCTTCTGCAGAACAAATATATTTTGAATATCAGCAGCTTTGCCCCACAGCAGAATACCGTAGGACATAACGCTGTGAAAATAACTAAAGTAGACTAACCGTGCTGTATCAACGTCAGTGAATTGTCTTACTTTTCTGACGGCGTATGCGGCCGAACTTAGCCTTCCCGCTAGGCTTGATATGTGTAATCCCCATTGTAATTTTGAATCTACTGTTATGCCCAGAAATACAGCAGAGTCGGCAGTTTCCAGCTCTTGATTGGCGAGGATAATATTGGGACCTAGATTTCTGACATTGGGTAAAGCGAACTTAACTATTTTAGTTTTCTTGGCATTAAGAACAAGGTTGTTTGTTGTGAACCAATCCGTGACCATTGATAGCGTGCTATTTACGTCGTCAAAATTGTGTCTATTCCTATCTACTTTAAAGATAAGAGAGGTATCATCTGCAAATAGTACAACGTCACAAAAACCTTTTAAATAATATGGTAGATCATTAATATAAACCAAGAATAAAAATGGACCCAGTATTGAACCTTGAGGTACACCAAGCCGAACCAGTAGTCTGGAAGATTTCGCGCCATTTACGTCTACACATTGGAATCTATTTTGTAAATACGAATCTATCACATTTAGGGCCTCGTTTTGAACACCGTAATGACGCAGTTTCCGTAAAAGCGTATCGTGATGTACGCAATCAAAAGCTTTAGAGAGATCGCAGAAAACACCGATTGCATTTTGCGCGTTCTCCCATGCGTTAAATATGTGTTTTAGCAAAGCAACACCTGCATCCGTAGTCGAACGACCCTTTGTAAAGCCATATTGATCATTATGAAGGAGATTATTTAAATTAAAATGTACTAACAACTGTTTGAGAATTAATTTTTCAAAAATTTTGCTAAATGCAGGTAAAATAGAAATTGGTCTAAAATTGCCAATATCATTTTTACTACCAGATTTAAATAGAGGGATGACTTTACTGCTCTTCATAAGATCAGGGAAAGTCCCCAAATCAACGCATTTATTGAAAGTGACAGCAAGACAGGGGGCTACAATGTCGATTATGTTACTTAATAGTTTAATAGAAATGCCCCAAAAATCACCTGTGTTTTTAGACTTAAGTGAATTAAAAACGTTAACCACATCACGAGGCGTTACATGTTCGAAACTAAATACGTTACCACATTTAGACACGCTGCTATGCAAAAGATCTTCGGCTTTAGACGGCGACGAACTTAGGGAACGAGTCGTCGCTATAGGTATGCTGGCAAAATACTCATTAAAAGCCTCGGCTACGTCGGCTGCTTTATTAACTAATTTGTTACCCACCATGATCTCAAGGTGATTATCTTGTGTAACAGATTTACCCGTTTCATTGTTAATGATTTTCCAAGTGGCTTTAACTTTATTATTAGAATTTTTAATGGTCTCGCTTAAGAATTTTGATTTTGCAATAATACAAATCTTTTTAAATAATTTGGAATAATTTTTAACATACTCTAGAAAAGTTGTATCAAACCTGTATTGTTTAAGACCATACAACTCGTATAATCGGGCTCGACTTTTGTAAATACCTGGTGTGGCCCATTGGTTGAAGCCCACAGAAGGTCCCTTAATGTTAATAGTTTTAGACTTAAAAATAGATTGGTATTCATTTTGCACAACATCAAAAAGGGCTTTATAAATTTCATTAGGAGTTTCGTGCTCTACTATTGACGGTGTTACTTTAAGTGCTACATTATTTTTAAATTTATTGCAACGACTAGCTGTATGAGGCCTGCATTCTATTTTCTGCGGCTTTTTATTTAATGGCATAGGGAAGCTAGCTTTTAAGCCACAGTGATCAGACGATAAGTCACTTAACACTAATTTGTCCTCGGCAACACAATCACTAAACATATTATCAAGACAAGTTGATGAAGAAGCCGTGATCCTTGTTGGTTCAAAAAACAGGTTAACTAAATTAAACGATCTAAACAGATTGAGAAATCTGATACTTAATGGAGTAACATCTAAGATATTAACATTAAAATCTCCACATAAAATTATAGATTTATTACTAGATTTTAACTTATTAAGTGAATCCTCCATTACAGATTCAAAACGAGTAAAGTCCCCAGAAGGGGGTCTATAAACACAAATTATTAAGTATCGCTCGAGTTCAACGCAAGACAACTCAATAGTGCGCTCAATGGAAAGATTAACTAAGTCTAAACGTTGTTTACATTTTAATTTGTTTGATACAAGAATTAAAGATCCACCGCGAATAGCATTTTTTCTCACAAAGGCACTCTGTACGGTATAGAAATCATCATTGATAAATGCTACTTCATGTTCCTTCAACCAATGTTCAGTTAGACATAAAACCTGAACATCATAATTCTCCATAAACAAACTTAACTCTAATTCTTTGCCAGATAACCCCTGCATATTTTGATGAACAACATTCAACACATGCAGCCTACCTGTTGTCGCACCTAACAGTTTAAACTACAAGGTGTATCAATAAAAGTGTTAGTATCTGTATAAGTGTTAGTTACAAAAGCAGTATTAGTATCACTACTAACAGAAAACGTTGGTAAACACATACCAGTGTCGCTGTGTATATTGTATGCTAAAAGGTTAGCAATACGTCGCTTAGAACTAGGTGGTAAAAACATAGTAAAGTTAGTCAGTCTGTAATCAGAGATAAATTGATTACAATCAAAATATAAAATAGCGTCACTGTGACGACATGTCCTATTATAAATTAACAAGTTTAAATCATATATGTACCTATTTTGCTCAATGGACAAATATTGAGAATAAGGCAAAGCACAGAAAATGAATTTACAATTAATGGTCTTGTTGAGATGTAACATCAAATGTACACATTCAATGATGTCCTTTTTACTTACATTTAAACTATTCCCATATAATAAAATAACAGTAGAATTGGGATTTATTTTAGTCAGTTTAATCTTACTAATTAATTGGCTAATACTGGCACTGGGTAAACAATTATTTATTACATAGTGTGGTGAACATTGATTAAATAAGGTACCAAAACCTTGACCAAACTTATCAGAAAATAAGTAAGTAGTATCTGTTAAAATATTATTATTCTTACTTCTATCATCAATACTACCAGCTGGCTGAGCCACTAAGGGAGTAGGTGATTGGTGCTGAGGCTGTGGAATAACAGTGCAGGCACAGCTACAAGAAAGGTTATTCGTCAGAGACTCATACCTCTCCGCATTGTACGTGACCAGGTCCACCAGCTCATTGGCCTCCTGCATGCGCTTACTCAGGTCTTGTTGAGAAGCCTCATATTTACTAAAGATATCCTTTAGTGCATATTCCCTAACAAACAGCTCATCCTGAAGGTTTTGAGTGTTGGTCTCATACATTGACCTACATAATTGTAATTCACTGTCACACTTCTTTAGATCTAGAATTAAATTTAAATTTTTTTGCCTTAGTTTTGTGTTTTCTTTATTAACTTTTAGGCGTTTCAAGGATTTTTTAATATTTCGAATTCGCTTATTAATTTTAATGTATTTTTTAATCTTATTATGACTAGTGAATATATTATTTTTACAGATAGTATCATTAGTTAAGTCTATGGTCACAATTGGCTCAACACATACAGGTCCTGACCGGCTTCCGACCAACTCATCATAAAGACTGCAGGTGTTGGCAGACTCTTCACGGTTATCTGCTCGTGAGTGTTTCTCTTTATTGTTGCAATCATCATCAATAATATCCATTTCTAAAGAATCATTCAATAAACTCTGTACATCGTTATTGAATACGGGTGTATCACAGCGTGGTGAAATATTTACGTCACTCATGGCGCGATCGAGTAAGGCACACGCAGCCGGTAGGCCCGGCGCACACCTGTGGCACGTGTCAATGCGTAAACAACTCTCGCGCAGTGGGGATAGTAATTAACCGCGACGAAAGACACAACCAGCCCGAACGAGTGCCGGTACGGGTATCTTTTTGCCTAGTTGATAACAGGTGAAAAGCGTGTGTTTGTACATGCATCTCTGGTTTACCTTGTGACCATTGCAGGCATGATTATTGTAAATTAGCAGGCTCTCCATTTCTTATACGTTTATATAACGCAGGGTTAGTAACTCACTGCCCACACAACGCAATACCACCGGACACCGATAACATAAACCTTCAACAGATTGCCTCTCACATCACCGTGACTACCATAGATGACGTCATGACATTGTGACGTCACTAGACCGACTCATCGTGACGTATGGACACATCGTCGTGTTCCGACGTGTCCGGAGTACAATAACGTTCATTAATAATGGCCTCCACACTACTGTTGACGCTATTGCTGTTTCACTGATTTTATTGCCACGTGTTGAGCTGAATATTCATCGAAAATAGTTTTGGTGTAGATTGATTGCAATAAAGAATTTGAATTTGAATTTATTGAATCTCCTCTAATGACAACAGTTGTGCCTCTATGATTAACACGAACTGAACGGGACTGAACATTTTTACCAAAAATATTAGATTTTTTTGGTCGGAAACCGCAAAACCGATTGACAATATTTATAGAATTGACATTTTCGTAGAAAATAGTTTGTAGACA
Organism: Diarsia brunnea; assembly: GCA_949774965.1. Taxonomy (NCBI): domain Eukaryota; kingdom Metazoa; phylum Arthropoda; class Insecta; order Lepidoptera; family Noctuidae; genus Diarsia; species Diarsia brunnea. The sequence goes on along the minus strand of OX459005.1, from coordinate 383,577 downwards.
GGAGGTGTCATGCTCCCGTACCATAGGTCGTGTGTCGATGAACGAACTACGCTAAACCATCTCACGGTCAGAGTGTTACCACAGACGTACGTTATCCTGCACCTGTACAAGCCTTACCAATACCTAGAAACACAACTCACACGTTATGTACCGCCAATGAAACCACAGCTCGTGTTGGTCACGGCTGACGTCACGTCACACCTCCAGCTGATTTATGACGTCCAGACTAACAGTATGCATGCGGTCGCTCGCGTAAATAAACCTGGAGTGAGTCGCTCATTCTGTGGCCACAGCGCATGTTCACTGGTAACACTAGCTACACCAACGTGTTAAATAAACCAATATAATGTTATAATAGGGAATCTACCGTATCTATCTGAAACATTTTCTGGCTCATTTTTTTGAAATGATCAAATGACTCCTCCCGTTCTGGGCAGAGCAGTAGGAAGTGTCAGACTTCTACCGACTAAAAACCACCCATGTTCCTTCTTAGCCCTTTGTGTCGAGGCTGCGGTATAACCCGCAGCCCCGACGGGGCATTTTCATGCCCTACCGGCTGAACGGATGTCGATGAAATTATAATGATAATGGTAAGGATCAAAATGCCGTTGGTAGACCATAGGTTAGGTCACCTTTGTAATAAGGTATAAGGCTTTTTTATCTCTGTAGTATGTACTACAAAAAATGATTATAATAAAAATGATTATTCTTAATAATTTGAGTGAACATTCACTTCCTAATAAATTATTAAGAATAATCATTTTTTAGGAGTAGAAACTAGTTTTATTGAATTAAAAACAAGCTTCTGCAGGTTTATACAAAAACCAAAACGGAAAATCAGATTATAAGAATGAAGGTAAGTGGTAGAAAATGAAAAACCAAACCTCTGATTTAATAAAGGAATAATTAAAAAAAAACAGGAAGCTGCAAAAAGCCACCCACTGACCACCGCTGCACATCTGAACGGTAAACATATAAAATTGAAAAAATAAGTAGAAAGTATGGGAAAGGCTAGATAAGCAGATTATACTGAATACAGGAAAACGAATTTTATCCCCTAAAATAAAACCATATTATTATGTGGGAGTAGGAAAAAACTGATCTCCAAAACAGACTTATCTATTTCCACAAATACCTTCTGATCTTTACCAGTGAAACATCTCTTTGTTTTATATTTGCCTGGTACTTTTGGTAAGCACATCCGTATGACGTCATGGATAAAGTGGGCAGGAATGTAAAAATAAACGGGTCACACTGGCCGCGACTATTTCTGTGCCCGGCTATAATGACTCGACCCGATCCAGCCCAAAATAAACAGACCAAAAGGTGTTTGGACATATTGCACTACACTTTTGGACACAATTGTATTCTTTGGTATCATTTTTAGCAATTTTTGAGTGGAAATCAGAAGTCCGAAGTCAGGAAAACTTTTGATTTGCAAGTGTCTATTTTCTTCGACATTAGCTTAAAATTAATTCGTTTGTGTTAATTAATGTAATAATCTTATGTTCCCGCAGTATGTTAGCTACTCTGACTGATAAAGAGTGGGGCGTAAGGTAACATAACTTTGACAATTTTCTTCCTCTTATCGTGTGGGCAGTAAGGTCTAACCTCACACACCCTAGTGCCTGTCATGTGAAATCATCTTTTTATCAGACAATCAGGTGTTTCAAGCCTGCAATGTCCTAGCGAAACATGTAACAACTTTTACAAATTATGTTTTCCGTGGGAACGGATCCCACAACCACCGGGTTACAAGGCCAACGCCTAAACCACTCGACCACGGAGGTAGTTTTTACTTTAACAATAATTAAGTCAGGATAAAACGAATTCTTAAACATTTTCATAGATTCAAAAAGCATAAGTTTACTTAAAACTATTTCTTGTACTAATCTACAACATCAAAAGTTACGCCCGAAAATACCATTTAACCTTTTTTATACACACTACGTGAAAAGCACTTACTTAACCCTATAAACTATGCTATGTATCTGCGAAAGTCTTGCCCTTGGGTTGACCTTCCCTGACTTTTAGTCCCCTCAGTGTCGTACAACACATCTGCTACTTTATTATTTGTTCATTTTTCAGCAAAATAATGTTTTCCATATCATCTGCAACAGGTAAACAAGTGAAACCCTTTTCCCTTTGTTAAAGGTAAAAACATATAAAACCCGGACGATATCGGTACATTATGTAACTAAGTAGGCACTTTGAAAGGGTTTTCAATTCGCTTTGAAAAGCATTGTCTCGTTGTTTTTGTAAGGTTTTTCACATAAAATAAATTACATCTAAGAGTAAATTAATAAAATTAACTACAATTTAATAATAAGCTTTATAATCTAGGTTTTATATTTATTATCATAAAACTTGTAACCTGGACGTTTTTTAAATCTTTGCATTATTCAGTCGAGTTAGCCCACCAACCAACAACCTTTGCGAAATTCTGTACAATTCATTTTAATAACCCAAAATGTACACCTTTTTTTAACCCACCCTAAAAAAACGCATTTAAACTATGATTGATGAATATTTGACATTCTTGAGAAAATAATGAATAAAACTCCACTTTCTTTGATATTAAATTTTTTAGTACTCAGTTAACGTGAACTAAATTGTTAGCGCCGTTATAAGCGAGTGCACTTTATGTATTGTGTGTGTTTGAGCGTGTGTGTGTGTGTGTGGTAATTAGTAGTTTTGCTGCGACGCGGCTAATGCGGCAAGTTTGTCGGTCTTAAGTCATTCGTATGCTAATGCCGTTGTGTGTGCAGTTAATTAGCAGCATTCATGTATAAGGCAACTATACATTGTTTCCCTAGAAATACGTACGCTCAGATTGTCCTTTAAATATTTTTAGTGGAGTGTTTGTCTAGTTGATCAGGTAATGTTTTTCAGTTTATTTTCTTTAATTCATCTGTAAAGAATCCTTACAAAATGTTTTTACCAATATATTGAAACGTGTTTTGAGTTTGCTTCGATGGATTTAAAGACGTATTCCTGTTTGAGCACCTATGCCTAGAGCACCAAAAGTGTTCAATATAGACTTTTCTGATAATTTAAAACGGTACAATTTGTATGTTTAGGTACCTGAGGGAGGTACTTGGCCCTGTCGAGGCTGCGGGTTGTTCGCAAGGGATACCACGGCCTCGACATGAAGGGAAGGAACACGGGTGTTTTTTAGTCAGTAGAAGTCTGACACTCGCTTTCGCTCTGCCCAAGAGCGGGAGGGGTTATTTGATGATTTCAACAAAAAAAATGAGCCAGACAATGTTTCAGATAGATACGGTAAATTCCCTATTATAACATTATGTTGGTTTATTTAACACGTTGGTGTAAAAAAAAGGGAGGTACCTGGCAGGGTTGCGGCGTTCTAGTCAGTCAGAGTCAGACACTCCCAAGGAGTAAGTTGATGATTTCGCATCCTTCACAAGAAAAAAAATCCCTCTAAAACGACTAATACGATTTAATAAAATCTTCCACAAATGAGAACCTACACTATTTCCGAGTGCCACATAATTTGCTTCCTCGGCATTGACATATTCGCAGGCAGTCAGTCCAAAATAAAACATATCTTTATAAACTTTGCAACGCACTGTAATTCTATGTTAATTGAATGTTATATAATTAATTGGTCCATTATAATGGTAGCACTTGATTACAATAATAGCATGGTTCTCAATACTGAATACTCGGTGACCGATTGAAAGGCAATTAGGTTCACAGTTAATTGAAGTTGCCTAATTAATATTTAGACTGATCAATTAAGTAGGTACTCATGACATAATATATTAATTATCATCATGGCAGCAGCCCACGAAGGGTTGGCAGATGTGTAATCCAAAAAACACTTTGCCTTACCTAGGAATAGTACCTCATGCTGAAAAGTAGCGCTAGACCACAGAAAATACAAACTTATAATAAGCTTTTTTTTTTTGGCGGGTTGAAAATCATCAAATAACCCCTCCCGATCTTGGGCAGAGCGAAAGGGAGTGTCAGACTTCTACTGACAAAAAACCACGCATGTTCCTTCTTAGCCCTTCATGTCGAGGCCGCGGTATCTTTTGCGAACAACCCGCAGCCCCGACGGGGACTTTCAATAATCTTCAATAACTATTAAAGCACTTGCAATAGTTTTGCCATAGTAACTTTGTTATGTAGCTACTTGGGTACTTGGCTAAACCTGGAACCAATATAATAAAGAAATCACCCGTATTGATGAAAATATTATTATGGTAATAAAACGTGAGTGCCCAGTATACTGTGCGACGACTAAAATGAGTTGATTTTACACAAAAACTTCTTTCTATAATACTTTTACAGGGGGTAAAAGTATTACAGGAAGAAGTTTGTGAACATTCTAATCAAGTGTTGAAGACGGCACTATCGTCATAGGAGTGGGCAGAAGGCCCACTCACCACAAAGTAACTACCCGATTTCGTTGCTAGTTTTTGCATTATGGGGTATGCGCACTTGACGTTTACAATAAAGGCCAACGGTGAGGAAGCGCCTTTAAACAACCATTTTGTTGGCCAATGTTGCTTTTTGATGATGAACTGTTTGAAACTTTACAAGATACAGTTTAATAAAAAGAATCAATTTGAATAAACTGTCCTATGGTCAGATTCTAAGAAAAGTGAAATTGAGCTATAGAATAGTTCAAAATCAGTAAAACAAAATGTACGTGATTTAATTTGCAATCTTTTCAAAAACTACCCATTTGACACCAGCCCGATATTCAACACAAGTTTCAGCGTGATATTGAGAGGACCTTCTGCATTACATTGTTGTGTTTTCAATATCGGTTGGAGGCGATGGCCGGAATAAGGCGATTGCTTGCCGATCGCTGCGACTGGGTTTAATTGTGTCGTCACCCCGGTGCCTTCGTGACATTACCCGCGACTAACTAGAACTGCCGCGGAGTTATACAAAGCCATTTTGGGGAAATTTCCAATTACGACCAACTTAACGATAACATAATTGGTACTGAAAAAGAGATTTACTTTTGGATACAAAAATTAAAGAGCATTTATGTTGTAAGAATTGAAATTGGAGATTCTAAACAACCTTACTGAACAACCTTAATTTGATATTGTCTCAATAAAAATCCAGGAATATTCTAAACCATCATAAAAACATAAGTACGGAAGTTCACAAGAATCAGAAACAAGCTGCGCTTATATTGTAAATCGCCGCGTATGCACTAAAGTCGAAACATATATTTAGATAAAAACCGGCCAAGAGCGTGTCGGGCCACGCTCAGTGTAGGGTTCCGTAGATAATAAAATATTATGTAAACGAAGTTAAAAAAAAAATACGGGCAAATGAAACTTGACCTCTGGATTGTATAGGCGCTCATACGATTCAGGGACCAAATTATATTGGTTAACTGCAGTTTCCATCTGTTGTTTCCATCCAAGTTCAAAATAATTTTCCTAGAAAGTCCTTATAAAGTTCTACTTTTCAGATTTTTTTCGTATTTTCTAAACTTATGGTTCAAAAGTTAGAGGGGGGGGGACGCTTTGTTTTTTACTTTTGGAGCGATTATTTCCGAAATTATTGACATTATCAAAAAATGATTTTAGTAAACCCCTATTCATTTTTAAATACCTTTCCAACAATATATCACACATTAGGGTTAAAATTAAAAAAAAAAACACTTCCCACTTTACATATAGGGGGGCTACCCTAATAAAACATTTTTTTCCAATTTTTATTTTAGCACTTTGTCGGCGTGATTGATACACATATTGGTCCCAAATTTCAGCTTTCTAGTGCTAACGGTCACAGAGATTAAGCGAGGACGGACAGACAGACAGACAGACAGACAGACATGGCGAAACTATAAGGGTTCCTAGTTGACTACGGAACCCTAAAAAGCATTAAAATACAAATTCAACACACGAATTGCTGTTTTCGCATTTCATATAAAAATAAAAGCGAACTAAACTCTGAATATAAATTGCTTAATTTACGCTAAGGACCATTTGCGAATGACTAAAACATTCATGTTAATGCTATAGACAAAAACATTTAGGCAATCAAACAGCCGTATAAATTACAAACATAATGCTTGTTTTTTGTGAGCAATTGACTACAATAGAGGAATTAATAATACATGACTAATTGGCAAAGCTGAGCACCGAGCGTAGCTGAAACACAGCTCGGTGAACATATTGGTTACGGTCAGTTTCTTGAAACCTGCAAAAAAAGGACCTTCAAACATTTTTTTGAAGGGTCTGTTCCTCAAACGTATTATCTATTTACATCAAGTATATAACTAGGTCCTTATATTGAACACATACGTTATTACCCGACTCATACGTCTTTCGCGGCGGACGGCAGATAGAACCCGCTCCATAATCCCTCATATTAATCATACCCGCAAAAACAAGCGCTAAGAATTTCTCAAGATACGCTCCCAAAAGCGAGAAATATGAAGCAGATATTACGTTTATTCCGCTCAAACTTAGAAGCGACGGAAGCGTCAAAAGAAAATTGCTTCAATTTTGCTCTCGAAACTTTGCCTTTAAAAATGGACCGTTTACATAAATAGTGAAAATACTTGTGCCATTAAAAATCACGAGAAAATCCTACTGGAATACGTTTGAGGGGATTGCATGGCATCGTACAATAATAGTAAAATATTTGTCGCACACAACAGGGCCGTTCGTTCGACACGCGTAAGTGGGGCCGCTCTATTCAACGTGAATGGCGTTTTAGAGAATCTTTGCAGCTGCGGAAATAGAGGTCGCTGGGGTCCCAATACACGCGCCATACAAAGTGGCTTAGAAATGTTTAGCCGCTGAGTTCTGAATCTTTCTGAAGTGCTTCAGAATTGTATGGAGTCAATAGTTGCGGAATTATGTTTGCAGTTGCTTTTATATTTTGTTAGCGATTGCAACGTTTTGTTTTGGTTTCTATGGTAGCCTCTTAAGTGCTGCAGAAATGTGTGAAATTAGTTTTGCAGATGCATTGAAATATACGTGATTGATATTGATCTGAAGGGATACAAAGGTAAACAGTAACTGTTTAATTGTTTACTGTTGGGTTGTTTTTGTTTTATTGATTGTGCAAAGCATATTTTTTTGCTCCCACAATTAAAAACAATAATTCAAGTAAAAATAACTTTTTAACCAAAAACCTGACTAGAAAGCACAAACAAATCTATTCTTTAAATACAACGTCAACAAAAAAAAACAGAAATGCTTTGTCGGAATCAAAGACGTATTATTTAATATAATTAAAAACATTCCTACAATAAGAATTACTACGGAGCACAATACGGTTTGCCAGCGGGATGTAATTCGGTCGCTAACTGTTCGTACAATGGCATAATGGTGGTTGATCCCTCTTTAGTTTCTTAATAATACGTTCCAAAAACAAATTAATGTTTAGTTCGTAAGGGTGAGTTTAACGGGGTATGCGGGTTGTTCGAAAGAGATGTCGCGGCCTCGGTACAAGGACTAAGAAGGAACATGGGTGGTTCTTAGTCAGTAGAGTCGCTCTGCCCAAGAGCGGGAGGGGTTATTTGATGATTTCCCACACCCAAAAAAATAAAAAAGGATGGGTTTAACCATACCTTCCAAAAAAAACAACATTCTGAATTTTGTCATTTAATGAAAACTTAAACATAACATAAAATCACGCCTGTAATCCCGAAGGTTTAGGTTATTTTAGACAGACATGTACCTAATAGTACATCCTAATTTCACCTGTTAACTTTAAGTCCCTTAAACACCGTGAAATTTAAATAGTGGTTTTCCCGCAGCTGAACAGCTTGTCATATGGAGTACTTTCGAAGCATCGAGTAAAAGTAAATCTATAAAGATGTTTTTGTTAAAAAAAAATAAAAAAATATTCATCAACTCGAAAACGTGAGATTCAATAGTAACACTAAACGTAACTTGTAGGTAGTGCTCGAATTGCACGTAAAAGCAAGAAGGGATTTTTTTTATAACTTGTAGGGTTAAAGCTTATTATTATCAAGAATAAGTTATCAGCTGATTGAAAATCACGCGGGTCAACGGCCGCACGGCCGGCAGGCACCCGGCTTGCTCCTTGCGTACCTACTATTGGTTTGTGGAAGCTTTCGAGTTTTCTTTTTCACAATGGTTAATCTGCCATTTTTGGTTTCTAATATTTTATTTGTTTTTAAAACGATTTTGTTACCAAGACAAAACTATTTCGCTGCGGGAAAACAACGATTTAGATTTCACGGTGTAGACTGTAGAGTGAGAGCGTATTGCCATCAACTCTGGCATAAGTTCAGATTCCGTTGCTGTTGCTAAAAAAAATCAGATGGAAAACCCAACAACACTTTGCCCGACCTGGAAATCGAACCTAGAGCTCTACCATCACCTGCAACCACTACACCAACCAGGTGGGAATATAGAAAACTTGACTCCAAAATTAATTGTTTTCACCAACTTTGTGAAGAATTTTAATGACATGGGAGAGATTAGGGGTATTCTTTATCTTTTATGAAATGTATAACGTCCTGAACGAACGAACGTTGACCTGGTGAAGGTTGCGGGGATCCGCTGGATGCGAGATGCACGGGATCGGTCAATGTGGCGACACTTAGGGGAGGCCTATGTCCAGCAGTGGACGTCTTTCGGCTGAAATGATGATGATGATGATGAACGTCAATTGTTCTACTTCAAGTTGGTTAATTAAACAATGTTTCTGTTTAACGTATTATTTTCAATGCTTTCTTATTATGATTCACTGAGTAAGAAACAAGAACTTGTGCCAACTTATTGTGTTAATACACAAGTAACAAATTAATTGTTTTCTTTTACACAAAACTGAAATCCTATGAGTAGAATTTGTAGACAATAACCCGTAGTTGACCAAAGAATAACTTTAAGGTTACAAAATAATACTAGGAAGTAACCACAATAATCATAATAATATGACGAAATTATTCCTAGAACTGGAAGCCCACACAATTTTATCTGACATAATAATATGTCGCTATATTAAATAACCTAGTATATTCACACGCTTCTCGGTTACTCACAACTGATAACTCGAGGTATTGAATATCCCATTTTCCCCGACTTCCCCCCGAGGCTATACTGCAACGGTATAGAGATATCAGCTGACAAGTAACTGCATAGCCCACTCAACACACTCACTCTTAACCCATCCCGAGCGAATGTGATCCTTATTACAACCGAACAAGGTTCGTACATGTCGCATATGATGGGGGTCCCGATGCAACTATCCGGCGGGACCACAGTCGACACCCGATAAATTGATATAAGAATTGAATTTAAAAATATTGTGAAAGTGTAGAGTGTCTTACAAGATATTTTATTGAGCTATTTCTTTACGATGAGCTGCAATGAATAATGCAGTGGCCATACAATCTGAGATCTTTGGATTTAGTTTATGACGTTTTATTTCATTTTGTTTTATGAGACTATTGGAAGAGCACTTTTAAAGACATTTGATAGCAGGCAGAACTTTACAGTTTAGATGGCTGCCGGGCAAAATGGGCAGAAATTAAATAGGTAATTAAATGACCTAAGCTCCGGCCAATTTTTAGAACACTCTTGCCGACCGATCCATACAAAGTTTATAACCCGGCACATAACATGATACCTCAAGGTGACTAACTATTTATGCAGTCTCCACTAACCCACTGACCTTTCAAACTTCGTCCAGCGCACTGTCATAACTTACTGACCCACTCGCCTCGCATGCTATACGTGTAATACGTGGTTAGCGCGTCAAACTTTTGTTCTAATCCGATCACTCGATAACACTATTAATTGAAAATGTTTTGTTTGCCGTATTTAAGACAGCAATATGTAAAAGATGACGAAAATGATCAAATATTTCTGAAGAATGAAATGGCTAAGAGACAATCAGAAGGTTCTGTAACTTTCATCCTGAAGATAAAACAATGTTCGCTTCTAGGACCAAGTTTTAGTCCTAAAATGGCTTTGAAAGTAAAGTAGATATCATTTTGAGCTACTAGCAACTAAACTTGTGAAGTTATAAACCATTGCTACCCTTACAACTACAATCCAAACTGCAAATTTCTTTTATATTTTAGTGTTATCCATTCGCGCGAAGGAAACTATATTTTCATTTTAGGTTCATGCAAAATTCTCGCTCATATAACATGACATTTAAAAATAACTGGTGAAGTCTGGGTGTGCTATAGATACTGTCTGTCTAATCCTTTGAAAATTACAGGTTATATATTATGTTTTACAAATAACATATTATTATTATTGGTATAACGACATCTATGGCAGATTTTTGTAAAAATATATTATGTAAACATTTCTTTAATAAAATTTCAATTATATTGATATCCTTCGGAGACAGTCTGATCTTTAGATGTCTTTATAATAAATATACGTATCATTTCAATTACGAGTAGACCCTCAGGTCATTCCATCAGTATCACATAATAAGATAATGAGCCTACCTATTTGTAACAATATTTTCTCCTAAATTTATTCAAAGCTACGCCGTCGACATTCATCTTATTTTTCTCGGTTCAACAGAGCCCTGCCCCTCCGTCTTCCCCCCGGCTGTGTCATTCAATCACAGAGATATAATCTGATGTACAGGTAAATTATATGGCCCAGTCGTATATATCATGAGGTGGATGTTGGAAGTAAATTGTACGGGAAGTATTGAAAAGAGTTTCGAATGGCAATTGAAACGCTTTACAGTCATATTTTCACTCATGTTTTTGTTGTAATTAATTATGGCAATGAAATACAATACTTTTCAATTAATTATTAATCAACGCATTAATTTATTTAAATTATCAACACACACATTATTTTGTCACTTTACATATAACAGATGACCGTTGTTATTGCGAGCTGTGAGTACTCAACTCATTGATATATTTGCTACATAGAGAGAGACGAACGCAATGGGCTCGGGGTATAAAAGCAAATATGTTCGACAACGTTACGCGCCGTTTGCGAGTTTTTGTACCTTGTCGAGAAGAGTGGTGTTTTCGCCACGTTTCCCTGTATAAATGGCCCTTTTGGATGTAGGTACGATTTCCTTTTCGTTGAAAATAGGTGCTTGTTTACCTTTTTGTTTATATCTGTTTAGCCAGTCTTTGTTTATGAGTAGGTATCATTTTTTTAATTATTATAGCAGCCAGATGGTTTGGATAACTACAAAGCTAAAAGTTTATAATTAGAGAATGTGCTGTGGTTAAAGAGAAACAAGTTTTTTGGAAAATTATGTCCATTTTTTTATCAAAAATGACAACGAGACGACTTATTGGCTGGACAGAGAGCAATATATTTTTGTGCACAGTAATTTTGTATAGGTAATAATAATAAACAACGTCCTTCCTTGACAAGCAGACAGACATTGAGGCCTCGAAGTGAGTCAATTACACGTTTGATAGTATTCATACAGGAGTATTTACATAGTAAGTATGTATGTCCCAGTTATCGTCCATGTTCACACGCTGTTCCTCCCGTATTCACGCCGACACATCAAACATCACACACAGAGTATTTGCTTCCGCAGCCTGTTTGCATTACCTAAATATTTCCCCACGTAATTATAATATATGAACAAATAAATTATTTATTTGTAGGCGTATCAATTAACGATTCGTTCAACTCACCGGAACGTGGACGTAGTTACATTATTTATTTATTTTGTGATGTATCGACACTGTTTTTGTTGCAGTGTGATTGTGGTGTGTGATTAATCTAATTGTTAATTGGTCGTATTATGGACCCTTATATGATATTATGCCATATACACTTTGGATTAGGTCTGGACTTTTAAAAATATTGTGTCATTGTAACTTCTTAGAGTCTTCTCTAGTCGGTTAGGAAATACCTACATCATTAACTTACAAAACATGATACTTAGTTTGACATTTGCACAAAAACAAATACCATTAAACATTTATACTGGAAATATACTATTTATTATTATACTTATATCTTGTTACTTTACCCTTAATTTGCTTATGTTACTGATTACTCTGATAACGCTCCTATATTTTAGTAAATCGGTAATTACAAGAAACCTCAATAGCGGGTCAATGATCGTGCCAATCACTGAACGAAGGGACATCAAATGTGTACCAATTTAACAATAAAATTGTCGATGGCATATAAACAGCTCGTATGGGCGGGCTATAAAACAGCCCAGTGAGTCAGAGTTTAGTGGCCCCATACCATACGAGCGGCCCTTAGTAAGTCAGCTGTCAGCACGTAATGAGCGTTTGTTCAGTGAGACTTATACACTCGTAATGAGTGTGTTAAATGGAGTAATGAGGGAAAACATTGTAATAAAAACGATATAAACCAGTTTTCAGAAAGCATTGACTGGTCGTCAATTAGACCGATCTTATTAGGGCAGTTCTATGTTCCTTGAAAAATAACTCAGTTGGTTTAGTATGTTTTTACCGTAGTGAAAATTAATCTTAACAACTAAGTTTTCTGGAAAAAAGGAAGATTGATTGATAGTCTACCTAAAGGAAACGAACCATAAAACGTATCAGAATAATCTACGAAAGTCCACTAACAGAGACAACAAAAGGTATTTCTAAACACTGTAGGGCCATTCATAAAATCGCCAATAAATTACAGAAGACATTCACGGAAACCGGTGATTTATGATGAAACCAATAAAACATCGGTACGTTGGGGAAAATAGGTAGAAAACAGGTTTCAAGTACCCGTGTCCTTTGTGAGGAGATATGGGATCTTAAGTGAGATAAGCAGAGAAGAAGGTAAAAAGAAAATTAGTTCTGTTTTATTTTTACACTGACTGGTATCTGTGCTCATGGACAGCAGAAAGTGGTGGTGGAACTAGACTGACACTGCGTCCATTTACATTAACTTCATTACTATAAAGCACCTAAATCATCATCAGCCTTGCCTTTTCCCAATTACGTTAATGTCGACTTCCAGTCTAACCGAAAGCAGCTGGTTAACGGTACTTTACAAGGAGCGACTGCCCGTCTGACCTCCACAACCCAGTCATTATCAGTAATGACTGGGTATAACAGTCATTACTAAGACTGGATGGCAGACTTTAGGGCTTCGGAAGCACCAGAATATTACTAACGAGAGAGAAAATAGTGGCAACGAGGATTCATTTCGTGTTCGACTACATTATATGCTGTGCTGTCATTACTTGCTAAAAAGTACATAGTTAGTAGAATATAAAAAGCGATACATAAGAAACCCAACCCTATATAAATGGTGCTACAATATGATAGCTGTACTAACCACGACACTCCACAGAAGGTAACAAGTTATTTGCGCAATAATAGAGCCATTTACGGTTAAGTTCCGGTAATCTTCCCGCTTCGCTCTCAAAGCGGCCACGAAACTGCCTAATAAGCGTAAAGTATGGTCTCTTTGTACCCATCGGGAGTATTGCGGACCCATTCATGTCATCAAATCGTCGAAGAAGCGGCTATAGGCGGTTATTCGAACGCCATTTTACTTCCAAACGCCTACACCTTGTCGCAGCGGCCGCTCTGCTAAACGTCAAAATATCAACAAGCACACGGAATTTTGAAACTTATTTTATGAGAGGTTAGGTTTGTTTTTGTATAACAGTGAATCCTTCCGTGCACGTCGACACATTTTATGATATTATAGCGACAATCGTTACGTGTATTGGGGAATAAAAGTTGTTGTTCGTTCATAAACGTCTGTTTCGTGTCAAATTTAGTACAATTTATTGGGAAACAAACTAAGTTCGCTCTACTTGTTAGGAGTCCGTAACGATCGATATTGATACTACAGTTATGTTTATAGGGTTCCTTACATTTATAACGCTAACGCGGCCATTTTGAAAAGGTATTTCTGCAAGTATTTCGTTTCCCATCGACAAAAACATTGCTTCTGTTCCCTATCAATACCTATTTTCTTTTTTATATTTACAATACATACACCTTTCTTGTTGTTTCTTCACTCTAAGAACGCCTTCTTTATAGTGAACATCACGAAGAGCATACAGTGAATCATCAAAGCATTGTCAATAAACTACTGCTAACGGTGTTTAACATAATTCTCGTTACAAGACTGAATCACTCCTCAGTTAGGTACTCGTAGCGTCAGCAAAATTATATACATTAACTCATGACTCTTTCCAATTATACTTTCAATTCAATGGAAAAAGGTAGAAACTTCAGAAAACCAACGACGCGGACGGTCCTTAGCGAAATGACGTCATTAACATTTATCTACTTTCAAAGCCACGGCCACAATACACCTCTTTAATTTTCCACAAGCCATAAACAAAGGAACAAAACGCGGCGAACTTCAAAGATTTCCCGGATTGTCCCCGCTTGTCCTCGATGTACCCGGTTGTTCCCGGTTGTCCTACGTTTGTCCCGCCGCCGCCGCTCTTTGAGTGTTTCACTTCCTTTATGGTCGCGGTTTGCTTTAATATTTTGTATTTGTTCGTTACAATTACTTTAGATTCAGATCCGAAGAAAGTTTGTGAGGAATTGTTGAAAAATAAAGAAATCACATTTCGTTCGTACGATGATTCCGTTTTTAAAATAAAATAATAGTTCTGACTCAATTCCATTTTTGAACTTCGCCCACCAAATCAATCTTCGAAAAATGTACTTCGTCCGTATAATTATGTACCTACATTAACTCCTATACCATCATTGCATCTGCTTTAATCAGTGTTAAAGATGTCTATGTAATTATATATTGAAAAGTGGGCTTTATGTAAAATTATAAATAAACTGGGCGGAATGTAGACGAGTCAAGTCGACTCGAGTTCAGTCTAACGACTGTCCAAGAATACCTAACCATTGATTGTGATGTCAAATGAAGATGATAGTGAACTGCAAAATTGTAATAAAACAATTTAGATGAGTACGTCTTTCCTTTCCCAAAACATCGCAGTAGTTTGTAAGTTATTGTTATAATGACCAGACACTTTATAACGAAATATTCCTAACTATGAAACTATGTGAACAGAAGCAGCGTTGTGTTCGAGCTAATTAAATTACTTCCTCAGGTAGTAACCCTGTCCGCCATCCGTAGTGTCCGTGTGACGTGGGACCCGGCTCTTATTAAAATTAACGAATTAAAATAATGTTTAGCTCGGGACAGATGTAATGTCGTATTTTAATCTATTATTTCTTGTTTCTTGTTGTGATGTGTCATGTCTTTAAATGTATCAAAGAGTAAACGATAAAATCAGCTACGACAGTGATTGAAATAACACATGATAGACTTGATTGGTCCTTATTTTCCATGATTCATATATGATAGCAAACAGTTTATGATATCGTCGGAAAGCACGGCTGTTCTGTATCAGTTGTATCACAATAAAATCCATCAATTTCGAACATAAAATGTTTAACTAATGTCCCAGAAGGTAGGTACGCAGCACGAAGTAATATATATTTCTAACAAATAGTTAAAGGTTACTTACTGTAATAATCTACTTTCATTTGTTGACTTTTACGACTTGCGCAGAATATTAAACGGTTCAAACACAAACATTTTGTGTAACTCCCTCGTGAAGTCGTGAAGTTAAATGTTAATAGTTAACGAATAAAGTTTACAATTAATTTAAAGTAACGGCGCGCAGACTGAAGGACTAAATTTTAATTTTCACGGAACAAACTGTGGGAGTAGGTTAGACAGCAAAAAATTACGTTTACCTGACGAGTACCTACGCAAAGGTCGGAATTATTTTACCCCTGTCTGTAAATAAAAAACGTATAATTTGATAAACTGTGACGCGCAAAAGGGTAAAGCGAAAGTTAGAAGCGGTTTACCTGCCTTTACAATTTGTGCGTTCAACAACAAAGATAAAACCTTCATGAAATGCTTTTTTAGTGTGACTTCGAAGAAAAAATCTAGAATGTTTAATATTCTGCGCACACAAAAGCAGTGTCTTGCTGTCTCACTAGATTTACGTATGGGAAATTTAATAACTGGTCGTCGTGTCGACCTCGCCCCGGCGTCGTCACGGTCTCGTCACGGTCACGTGCCTGCCCCGCGCCGGTCCCGCGCCGTGTCGTCGTGTAATAAGGCATTAACGCGCCATTTGTTCAGCACTTTCTGAGGGAGTGAGTGAGTGACTTGTTCTCGTTGTTTTTATCATTATAGTGTTAGTCGTGTTGTGGCTATAAATGTCGGTATTTTTATGATGCCGTTAAAGAGATGTTTTATTTTGGGCTCGTTCGACATTACTATTGGTGGCTATCGGTTCTCGCATCGAATTTAGATAGGTATAAAACAGAATACGTCATGTTTATTGATTTTCTTAGAATTCGATATCTATGTCTGACTTTTAGGTGGCACAGCCAATACAATGTCGCAGTTTCGACTGTTGTGCTATTTCGAAACAAGGACAGAATGTAATGACGAGAACATAGAGCGAGGAAGAACCAACTAAAAGCTAACAGTGACACAAACTGGCAAACACAGAGAAATTAAACTCGTTCGCTATTTGAGACTGTCGTGCTTAGTCAGTTGATACTTTAAACGTCGGCTTTTAAGGTACTCGTATAGGCAGTTTGTAGTGATGGTCGACAGGTAGTAGGTACACTGAATTTATTTAATAAAATAATATCTAGATCCGTTCTTGATATTATTTTATTTTGGCTAAAGGAGAAGGTGACTGCTGTGATAACGAGTAATAGAGAAGTATGGAAGAAGAAGACATGCTGCGCCGACCACAAATTAATTGGGATAAGGGCAGGAGAATGATAATGATCATACGATGAGAAAATAAAGTGTTGTGTTTACCAAGAAACATATGTTAGATACAAATAACACTTCTATAATAATTAAGGTACAATTTGTAAAATATACCAGAAACTTTTACAACTGGTAAAACCTGACTTTACTAAAATAAATTCCTCTTGGTAATTCACTAAACTTTTAACATGAATGTACAGCGTACAGCCACATCGAGTCAAAGTGGCAAACCATTGCCTTCCAGAAAAAACGTTAGCAGAAAACATGAAGTAATAATTAAGTGATCAGTGGATAATCGTGTTGGTGATGCAATAAGTGCCATTATTTTAAGTTTATATATAGTGTATCATGTTTTTGTACTGCTGTTTTTTATCCCAGATTAAAAAAATAAAAAGGCCTTTGCTCAGCAGTGGCACAACATAGGCTAGCTATAATAATAATAATATAATGAAATAAATAAATAAAGTAATAAACACGTGTAAATTGATAGGCATTGCGTGATATCTGGCTAGATTTCCCGTGCATCTATTATTTCTTCAGTGACAGCACGCAACCATAATAATTTAGATGAAAGCTCAATAACTCAACTGTGCGGGACGCGCCGTATCACCACAGTAGGTACACATTTTAGTATGAACATACAGTATTACAAGTGGGAAGAAAAGGTTCGAAATCAGCTGACACGCACAATATGCAAAACGTTTACACGAATCGTAAGCATACTTCAGGTTACTTGTGAGATCAGTGTCACAAGTAACCCCCGATTTATACCCGATTTACCCAGATAAATCGGGTCTTTCCCCTAGTAGTAAGACATTACAAACAGCAACATATTAAAAAAAAAGTCTGATTTAAAACGAAGGAAGGAGTTGGTTTACTGGATATGTTTACTCTGTGATATTGTATCGTACGGCCCGCGTCCTATCGCAATTTTTCATTCGCAGAAATTGCAAACGTGGTTTGTACGTTTTTTGCCTTTTTCCGGTTCACTGAGATTCGGATACAACAGTCAGTCAGTGAAATTTTATTATTCCTGTGTTACTACCGTATTCGAACTGATATGTCTGGCCTATTTGATGCAACTAGGGCTCTGTGTTTTGGATATTATTGCTTTAACAATTTACGTATTGATTGAAACATTTAAACTATTTAACCAATCAAGGACTGGTCTCATCTCCTACGGGTATCATGGTGCGGCGGTGACCTCTCGCGTCCGGCCCGGATTCAATCCATGGTCCGGAGCGAGAGGGAATACGCCATTACCTACTTCTGCGAAGTAGTCATGCTAGCAAAGGAGGTGGCGGAACGTGAGAGGGAGAGATCTTCACGTTCCAGCCAGGTACTCAGTATTTGGTTTGAGGAGGTGAGGTAGGTAGTCGCTCCATTATGAAAAACCGGCCAAGAGCGTGTCGGGCCACGCTCAGTGTAGGGTTCCGTAGATAATAAAATATTATGTAAACGAAGTTAAAAAAAAAATACGGGCAAATGAAACTTGACCTCTGGATTGTATAGGCGCTCATACGATTCAGGGACCAAATTATATTGGTTAACTGCAGTTTCCATCTGTTGTTTCCATCCAAGTTCAAAATAATTTTCCTAGAAAGTCCTTATAAAGTTCTACTTTTCAGATTTTTTTCGTATTTTCTAAACTTATGGTTCAAAAGTTAGAGGGGGGGGGACGCTTTGTTTTTTACTTTTGGAGCGATTATTTCCGAAATTATTGACATTATCAAAAAATGATTTTAGTAAACCCCTATTCATTTTTAAATACCTTTCCAACAATATATCACACATTAGGGTTAAAATTAAAAAAAAAACACTTCCCACTTTACATATAGGGGGGCTACCCTAATAAAACATTTTTTTCCAATTTTTATTTTAGCACTTTGTCGGCGTGATTGATACACATATTGGTCCCAAATTTCAGCTTTCTAGTGCTAACGGTCACAGAGATTAAGCGAGGACGGACAGACAGACAGACATGGCGAAACTATAAGGGTTCCTAGTTGACTACGGAACCCTAAAAACTGGTTGTAAACTGCGTTGCTGGGGGATAGCCAGGCAGATCATTATTATTTAAACTCAGCATAATGGCAGAAAAATTAGATGTTATACTACCCAACGTTCATCTTTAAAAGATACTCGTTCATTTTACAAATGGGAGGCTCTTATAGACTCGTCTCTACAGAACCACGTTTCACAAATATCCACAGTAGCACCACCTTTCGGCAATGGAAACTCGTTGTGATTTATCGCAAAACTGCAACACTGAAACTCTCAGAGACCACTCGGAACCAAACACAACCTATCATTTCTAATAAAGTGCAATTTCCAAACGTGTCATTCCACTATCACGGCTAAAAACACGCGGTAACCGGTGAAAACGCGCACTTTCGCTAAAACGACGCACAAAACACTACGTTTCGTTTTTCTACAGCACTCGCTTTTATTCGTAACCCCTTTTATTTCCCGTTCTATATGCATAGGAATTCAGTATTCCCGCAGGTTTATAATACTGTAAAATGAAAGTGTGGAAACTGGAGTTTAGTTTGTATTTGCAATTCGAAGCCTTAATTGTGTAGAAGTAGGTACAACTTAGCACTAGTAACCTACTTTCCGAAGTTAGCTCTCGCAACAACTTGACACTTAACTTTGTATAAAATTCCTCGCCTTTTCTGGGAACCTGGAATAAAGCGTTTTAACTCATGAAAACTGCGAAAGTAAAAATGAGTAGTATAATTATTTACCTATCCATAACATAAACATCACGCGTGTAATCTCCGACAAGTTAGGCAGAGGTGTACCTAGTAGACCCACATTTCAACAGTAATGTTAATATCCGTAGGCCTACGTGGCCGTTATATATAAGTAATTCACCTCATGTTTAGGAGCAACTACAAGACCAACTAGCAAAAACATGATTGACTTTCGAAATCATTGGTTATGTTTTTATTAGCTACATAAAAGCTGCCCACGCGATACCCGGCGCGGCTCTGCCCGCAGTGCCCACTGGCCACTGGCCACTCTACGCGAGTGGTATCATTACGCTCCATCGGTATGTAGGGTTGTTAAGCGATAAAGCCCGCGCACGTGTAGTTAGTAGCAAGCCAACCTATCCCACTACATTCAAGAGTCTACACACACAGGCACAAGAAATATCTTTCAGGTTTCAGTTTGAAATATTTTGTTCGGATAGTCGGTTAGGACAGGGTTTATTTAAAAGAATGCTATTACTGGTATAGTTAAATAATGTTCATTAACAAAGTAAACAAAAACATAACTTCACGCCTGTAATCCCCAAAAAGGTCAGGCAGAGACCTAATCGTATACCTATATTTGATCACTGTTGATAAAATGTTTAGGAAAGTCCCCTGTAATACGGAGAAATTTATTTACAAAAACAGAAGAAAGGTTTCCTTTGAAATACGTTATTTAAAACGTCAGAGAAAACTATTGTGTATTAAGAAAATACTAAGTCATTGATAAGCTGATATTAGATACTCTGTTGATTTTTCTTATCAGTTTTCTAAATTGACACGAAAAATAAAATCAAAATAGTATTTAATAGCCTCTCCGAGCAGACCGTGGGAGCTCATAAAATATAGATGCTGAGCATCCAGCATCCCCGCGTCCTTGCAGGAACCTCCGCGCCCGGTGACCGAGTTGTTCTATAAAACATGGAGCCTTTGTTGACTCCTCATGCCATACTCTATTATTTATACTGCTTATAGGGCTGTTAAGCTGCAAATCTTTATTTTATAGTTTTCTATTTTTGATAAAAATCCTAATTCCAGTAATGGCTCTCGTCTTCTTAATAAATGTGACGTAAACTTAGATTCTGAACATGTAGTTAAATTAGCTTGTCCTCACATCGGTATTTTTCGTACATAAAACTCATTTTAACCATGGTGAAAGTCCTACTAGTTACAATAAACCCTTACTTAGCACGTTGCAATAAATTACCTATTACAATAAACTAACTTGACCAACACAAATCAATTCAGAAAACTATTCCATACATGTAGACCGTGAGCGGTCTGTTCAAGGTTCACTTGTTTTTGCGACGAGTAGGAATCCATTTACCGACGGAACGTATCCCCTTTTGTAAGAGAACCCTCGCAAACGAACAATTGATGAGTTTGAGAGGTGTCCTGCGGGATCCCAAAGTGACGGTTTCGCTAGCCCATTATTTTTAGTCCCATAGGCACAACATTTTCCCGTTCACGATGTTCGTCAAATTCTTTTTCCTTTTTTCGATCACAAAATTGGTTAAAAGTAACATTTTGTGTATCCGAATAAATAGTTACGGGATAAGGTTAGTGCGGTATCTAAATAAATACCGATCCGGTTTGTATCTCCGGGTATCCCGAGAATGTCTGGTGTTGCGGCAGCCATCCTCTCAACTAATTATTTAGGACAGGTATTATTATCTATACTGCTCTCCAATAGTTGGTTACCTTCTATTTGAATTAGATTGCTTCACTTTGGATCGGGAATTTGCGGTACAACATAAATTGTCACGTAAATTGATGTTGCTAATGGCTTATAATAAAATAATCTACCAGCAATTCCAAACTTGCTTGGTATTCACTAAAAATAAACGAAATATTCGAAGCGTTCCCGAAAATTATTTCACCAAATATTTTTGTAACAATTTTTCCTTCACACGTTTCAGAGAGTATTTTTATCGGCTTTGTATATTTACTATACCTAGATCAAAATTATCATACTTTAAGTGAGTCTGTCACGTTCCCGTTCTTGTATTATGTTTGTTATTTATGATGTTTTTATTATAAAAGTGAGCAGATTCTCCGGCAACCCTACGCTACGCAACATTTCCGTGATAAAAAATGTAAAGTTTCCATTCTTAATGATGATTTTTTCACTCTCATCACGTCCTGGGGAGCCGTTGTCTTGAACTATTCAGCATCAGGAGGGGGAGGGAGGGGGGGAGTCCTTGAGCACTCTCGGAATAAGGACGCTTATGTTGATGTTGACTTGTTAATAAAGGTCACGCGGAAACCCGCAAATGTTCGAAATACGATTGGAAAGACAGATGTGTTGCTGGGGAGGTTGTTCCGCCACTTCTTCTCCCAAGATAAAGCAGTAGGAAGTAGTAAATAGCGGGTATTTGTGGGAACTGTCTTATGCAATTTCAACGGTCAATTATTGCACTTATTTTTAGTCCCATTTTGTAATTTTGAATATAGCTGTTGCACTCGTTCCAAATAAGGACACTAATACACTAGTTCAAGCAGGCACGCTAGTATTTGCAGGCTTGTTTTTAAAATAAAGTATATAGAAGGTTTCAGTTCTTACTTACCTACATAGTACGTTACGTTATGGTAACGTACTATGTAGATAGTACGTTACCATAACAGTTGTCTTAATACTCACAACAAACAATTACAGATACCAACACTGCTCTCAACACTATATAGAAGAGTAAACTGCCACCTACGTAACTGCAAACGGTTTAAGCACTTACCACACGTGGCATAACAGGAAACACACTACTTTCGGCGTCCCATAACAGTAAGCGGTCCCATACTGACCCAGTTTGTCCCATCCCTACAATAAACAATCAACTCAGGGTTGTTTGTGTAGAAAAGCGTGATAATCGCGACTCTAGCGCACCGTAACAGCGTTGTTTTTGTCGGGACCCGAGTGCACCCGAGCGTTGCCGAAAAATAACGAAGGTGTAGTGAGGGTTTTACTTTTTATTATCTTGTCTACCACACGGAATCCTCTGCATTACTATATTTTTGACCCCCCGACTCAAATAACACCTCTGTTTGCGTCGGCGGTTTATTAAACTTGTGTATAAATGTACTAGTCGGAAGCATTGTTATAGTAAATTACAAATTGAGAACAACTAAACTAAAAAACATTTAAAAAATCTTCAGAATCGATTGTAATGTTTTTTTTTTTCAAAAGTTGAAACAATCTGAACCAAAAAGTGTAAAACGTTAAAGCAGAATTACTGAATGTCCATATTATCTTCCACAAAGGCGAACAGTCACCATTTAAAGCCAACTATAATGTGAAAGATCTAAAAGCCTTAATAGCACATTGTACCAGTAATAAAAGTGAAATATGAACTGAGATTTTTTCTTTTTCCACAAATTGGCCTCGGCATGTAGCTTTGTGTGTATTATTGCTTCCATTTCTAGATCAGCAAACAAATAATATATGATAATGTTCGCATCGCCTAGGATGGTAAACACGGACGATATTGATTATCTAATCACCCAATTATGACCTCCATTGTCTGCACAAATAGGATGTGGCAACAGCACAGTGGTCAGCGACGAGCAATGGATGTGGAACTGTTAGGAGCGTTTGTTTTTAAACAAACAATTAGATTGGACTAGTAGTTTTAGCACAAAACAACTTTACAGGGACGTGAAAATACAAATAAGTTGGTTTGTAGCTGTTGTCTGCGCCAGCAAATTATTTGGTCCGTCGCTCGTAATGAGCGTGCGAAAGGTTTTCTATTCAATTCGTGAGGTAAACAATGCTTCTAATGTGATCGGGACTGGGTCGATTTATTTAGTTAATGTGCCGTAATGTGTGTTATTTGGAGCTGATTCGGCTTCTGAGCCTCGATCTGTTTCACTGAGTATTTTCCTGAAATCTATTTAGTGTACCTACTTGAGTTACTGGTGGAGTTTATTTATTTGTTTGCGTTCCAATGTTGACGGCACAATTTTATTGGTGCAGTGGCTGAGCGATTGATTGCTGCGCGGTGTGTCGCGAGTTCGATCTCTACTACAAATATTTGTATGGCCTACAACTAGTTGGTCCGGGTTTACCTGTTTGTGCGTGAGAGTTTAAACACCTAGTGTGGGGTAACGTTTTGAATGTAGGAACGGAGGGGAAACGCTTGGCATTCAGTTTGCCTTTGGTCAGATTGCTCCAGATGTTTCAAACTGAAATAAAGGGGATTTGAACGTTCTGCACTAAATGTGATCAGCTAAGAATGAAGAGGTCTACATTATTATCAAGCTACAAGCCTTTACTTATCTCATAAAATTAACTTAAATTTGAACAAAGCAACAAACAAAACACAAACGTTATGTCCAAAAATTGCCACAAACAATAGCGGGAACTCGAAACTTTCGAATCTTAGCATCACCATCTGGACCAGCCCATCTATTGCTTATCTCTCATTAAATATTACACTAGGTAATACCACCTCTGTCGGATAATAAAAGTAGGGTAGTACCAATTTTTTTTGGAGGGTAGTAAATCATTAAATGACTCCACCCGCTCCGGGCAGAGCGGTAGGGTGTGTCAGACTTCTACTGTCTAAAAACCAACCATGTTTCTTAGAACTTTGTGTCGAGGTCGCGGTATCTTTTTTGAACAACCCGCAGCGGGTAATACCACCTCTGTCGGGTAATACCACCACAGCCATGCAAGTAATATCCCCGCGACTACAGATTATAGATACCTGCATTAGGTCGTGACGTAATTGGTTTTAGTTGGTTATCACTCATCACTTTCCGCGGTTCAGACATTACCTAATTTAGTTTATACACGGGGTTTTGAACGCACATTCTGAAGTGACTGCCTCATTGATCCAGTGGTCGCAACCGCGATTGCTAAGCGTGAGGTCCTGCGTTCGATTCCTGTGTCGAGCAAAATGTTGTTGGGTTTTTCCATCAGGAATGTCTCAGTACGCAATCAGCTCAGCCACGGAGTTTGGATTTGTGTCCGGATATTGGCAACCGAAAATGTGGGTGTATGATTAAAAACACCTCTGGGATTATAGAAATGACATAATGTTCTAAAGTGATTTGGATTCGACAGATTTAGCGTTCAGGTTAGTTAAACGAGATGATTTGGAGCTGTGAATACATAGACTAAGTTCAAAAGTCACTGAAGCAAGTTTTTACATGTAGAAAATTTTATCAATATACGGTAGTAGCGTTTCACAGCCCTTCGAAATACCAAAAATCTCTGGCGATGACCACCACGGACATGAGATTATTCAGATTAAAAGATTATTAAATGAAGAATTTATGTATAATGTTTTCAGTAGCTAATATCACTTAAAATTATTCCAAAGGTTATTTAAATGTTACCCTTTGATTCATAAAATTGAATTTTCGTTTAATTTATTCACTCCCCCTGTGTAAAGTCGTAGCGTTATTAAAACTGTCACGTGTGAAAGTACAAGTTGTTCCGCAGATTGAATTCTATTCCGAACTGTGTTGATTAGATTCAGTGTCGAGTTATGACGGGTAACTAATTAAAAATATGTTGCTTTTGATCTAGGGACGACGAAAATATTATTTCGTTGCTTTTTATGTTTGTTTGCTGGAATTGTGAAAGTGACAGGTGATTCTAGGAATTAAATATGAATATGTTATTTATTTGGGTCACAGTATATGACAACAACTTACATACAAACATACGATATTTTATGTGTAAGTATCTGTGTCAAAACGGTGAAGAAAGATGCAACGAGGAAACTAAATTATAACCAACAGTTTAAACTCTGCATTAACTACCCTACTGTAGGCCTGCGTTTAGATCGTGGTTCACTGTCTATCACAGAGCATAATCGGTTGGAATGCGAGCACTAGTGGATCCGTTTTAGGCTGATTAAACTGATAACGCTATTAGTTTCTCGAACATATTGTTGAAACATTACAGTAACTCTATAATTAAGAAGTCAAATACACGTAAGATGTTATCAATAATTGCGTATACAACACCACAGGCTCTCACAGTTCCCATGTGAGTCACAAACAATACAGTCGGTACAACTTCTAACAAAGACCAACCTATTACAAACCCCTATACCGCACACCCCATAACTACCCACATGGTAGGCAGGTACGTACAGTTACCAGCACTAATATGTGTCAACTTATCATAATTCACGTGGAGCAATGATTGCATCTTTGAGATAAGACCTATTTCATAAGATTTTAGGATTCAAAATAATATATTCGTTTGAAACATAAAGTGTAACAAAAAGTTGCCTGAAAAAAAATTGCATCTGATAATGATTGGTGATGTTCTTCAAAAAGATTAGGTCCGTTGTAGTCGCTACCTGCGCAAGTGTATGACCAGAATATGTTTGAGTGTAGAAAAGGCAAAATGAGATATATTTAAGAATCATAGCAGATAGCAAGCTGTTGTTTCTGTCTGCCTCTATGGGAATAGGCTAAAGTTTAAGTATGTTCTGCTGGTGACTGTACCTACGTACTCACACAATAGCTCTCAAAATACGGGCGATCGGTATCACCGCGCAATATATCAAAAAGGTAGCTCACAGTAACTCATACTCTAAAGATAATTGTAAAACGAACAAAAGGGTTAAATTTATAGAGTGCGTGCTCCAGTGAAAAGCTTTATTGGCGAAATTCCTTTGAAATAGCGGCATTAGTCGCGTGTCGGTAAACACGCTACGGGCCACTGACGGGAATTTTAATAACTTGATGCAGTCGGCGCGCTCGGGAAACTTAAGGCTGTGGCTACTGCGAAATGTCGAAATAAAATGCCTTGAACTATCAGGCAATCATCTATCCTGTGCATGGGGGCCTACGGCAAAAAAAAAAGCATGGAAATAACGGGTTGAATGCGAATCGTTGGGCTTTACATTTTGACAGTTCAACCATTCCAATGTCGCACTGTTAGTGAAAACTGACATAAGTGTCACACAACGTAACTGACAAAAATAATTTTATTTTTATCAGTTTCGGCTTTGTGAATAAAAAATACAAATGTAAAAAATATATTCCAGTAGTGTTCCTTAGTCCCAACAAATAGCTCCTGTACAGTATAGGTGGCTGCAAGCACCGCAATGCATCTTGTATTGGCCCCGGCCACCGCTAAGTTCGATTTGAGCGGCAAAACAAATGAACTGCGCTCACACACATAAACTATGGTTACAGGGAAATGGAAAGAAATCGAATTGCTTTGTTGAGCAATAAGAGCAAGTTAATACTTACCGGTGAACAGTTAAATTAGCCAGAGTTAATGAACGCAAGTTTATTAAGGATTGTTAATTTGTTACTGTATTTGAAAATATCAAACTAATTACGATGGCAATTAAACTCATCAAAAGATCACCTTATTTAATTTTGTTGTTTTAGACATCGAAACCCTCCACGATTTGATACGAAATCTTGCTAGCTAGTACCTTGTTAATATAATATGTAACTAAATGGAATTTTAAATATTGGAGTGAGTAGGTGCCCTGCAATCTTGCAAAAGAAGACAAAGGCTCTTTAATTTTGTAATTATATAAAACAATTTACACGATAATCCTTTTGGAAAAACAATGTAAAAGTTATGTTCCACCTGACACCTGAGATATTATAATGGGTCTTTTAATGTGAAACCTAAGTTTAATGCTAAAAGACCTATTACACAAGTTACTTTGCGAGTAAGAACAAAGTCCTCACGTCTTACACTAACAAGTGGGAAACCCGTTTAATTTGCTAACATTACGAGCCGGTGTCGTCATAAATTAGTTCGAGACGTGAGATTTAATACATTGTGACAGTGTAATAAAGCGGAGGAGCCGCAGCCGTGCCGTGCCGTGCCGGGCCGTCCTCGTGCCGGCGCGGGCACGTACCGGACCGCCTGATGAGAAAATGTTGGGGCTATTAGAATGAGTGTGTTGGAGGAGCACAAATATTATTCATAGTTCTCGCTGACAGAGAAGGTGAACAAGAGTTATGAAGTGCATTGCAGACCAACACTTTTGTAGGGAACGAATAAAATATGGGTATTTAGCACAGTTGAAGTGAAAAGTAGTGTGGAGTGTAATATCGGCTTCATCGAATTTAATAGTTTTAAGAAAATGTTTTTCTGATAATCCACCTGACACAACTCACATGAACTCGTTCAATGGGAAATTTAGCACTCAAGGATAATTTTAAGCCCTTTGGAAGTTTTTTGTGTGCCCGTCTTTGTCGGTCCTTCTCGAAAAATACGAAAATCGGATTAAAAAGATGAATAACTGAAAGGTCTTTCCCCTTTTGTAGGAATTAGGAATTTTTAAGGGACCCATGGGAGAAAGGCATGAGTGATCACCACAGAGAGGTACCTACTACGATCCCAACATAATTATATAGGTACTCCTTTCTAATACTCATTATTAATTTTATCCCAGAAACCTTATCATTTAACTTTCAAAATTGATTTCAAACACGAGTGCTGTCCAACCAACTAAATAATTATAACTTTACCTATTAAATTTCTCCAGTCAGTATAGAAACTCCT
Organism: Diarsia brunnea; assembly: GCA_949774965.1. Lineage (NCBI taxonomy): Eukaryota > Metazoa > Arthropoda > Insecta > Lepidoptera > Noctuidae > Diarsia > Diarsia brunnea. Next base: position 355,630 of record OX459005.1, on the reverse strand, counting down.
AAAAACAATAAAGCTCCAAACAAACTGCCAACTAAAATAAGAAGTAATATGATCGACCGCGAGACTCGACACGGACTACGTAGAAACAGCAAACTACTACACTTGAAATGTAAATTAATCGCAGCCGAATTTAAACGATTTGCATTTCACTGGGCGCACATTTCATAAAAATTTTGCGAAAAATACTTCGTTTCCGTGAAAACGAAATTTTACACTTTACACAACAGAAACAAAGGTAACTTTTCGTGGAAATTTGTTGTGATACGTGGCAATGGAACTGCTATTCAGTGAAATTGTAAAACAATAGCGATGTTGTCACAAGTATTCCAATTATGCTGAAAAATACTACTGTATAAAGAGGTTGTGAAGGTCAAATACGCAGTGTAAGATACTGGTTTTTAGCTAGGTACAATTATTTATTTATACCAGAAAATTATATAAACATTCCAATAGGCTAGGCAGATGATGTAGCGGTAGCCGTGAATTCTTTCCGTACTAGCTACATACTTATAACAGTAATATGTACTACATTACTGGACAACCGACAACAATAGTACCAATATATTGTTGATAGCTCTCATGTTCACGGCAGTGGAACATTTCAAAATGACACAAAGTCTGCATACATTGTCAGTTGCAACCTTACAACAAAGGTATAGAACAAGCATATTGGATAAACGAATATCTGGGCTCTCAGCTCGCACACAAACTTGTCTGTTTTTATGGAACGGCACAGAGCATCACAATCTAGAACGATGTGGTTTTATATTCTTTGCTAGCCTTTCATTTCCTTTGTATAAATGTAATTTATTCTCTCTGCTACATGAAAAATATGTCAGATTGTGATTTAAAGCGATGATAGGAAAACTTATCCGTTATTCTTGATTGTTGGAAAGGCAAAATAAAAGTAGGTTCGTAATGTTAACAGGCGTTTCTACAAGATTGAAGATTAATTAAAAAAAAAATTACATTAACTTTCTAAGAGCGATGTAGATTTTTTTTTCTTATAGGCAATTCCTCAAATGGGACCCTGCACTGTGTAAATGGGGTGTTGTTCTACAAACCATGGGACACTGAATACCGTGTCCTGTCGTTGGTTCGTTCCGGGATCTCAAGGACGCTATTTAAGATGCCAAACTTGTAGCCCAGTTTTGAGACGACTCAATTAAGATTGCCATCGAAATGGGAAGACGAACTTGTCATAGATGTTTTTTTGTTCTAACAATAAATTAAACTTCCCTACCACGACCACCGTTATTCTGCACCACGCCGTAGGTTTGGTAGGCAAAGTACCAAAGTTGAGTAAATAGATTATAAAGTTTAGTAGTCGAATGTAAAGACAAACTTAGTCCCTCGACAACTAAAGAAGTGCCGACTTAGTCCTGACTAAATCAAAGTGGAATTATACACGTCTGCAAAGTTGAGCGGCCGATGCTTCAGTTAGCGTCAGACTTCCGTTACATATTCACTACACTCCAGCTAAGTGTCGCAACACGATGCACAGACCCCGGCTTACACTGCGGACTAATAGATTATTATTTGTATTATATCTGTGGGGGAAATGCATCTCCATGCCAGTTGCTTTGACTAAATTATGCCTAACCTGGTTCCACAGACTTGCCAGAATGTCTAATCAGGTGACAGAAACTATTAATAGTTCTGTTCTCAAAGCAAATTGCGTGAATAATGAATGGTCTCCCACAATACGCCAATGTTGAGTTTACATTTAGTATGTATGGCAAAATTTCAATAAATACGGTAATCTGGTTGACGAACAAGCAATATGTAAATGATAGAAATAATCATTTGTGATTCTCGAAATTCATCAAAGGTCTTGGTTCTCACAACTACTTTGGGATCGTTTTCCTGTGTAACCGGATTGTGATGAATACCATTATTTTACGTGGAGCGACTGTCTATTTAATCTCCACAACCCAGTGAATGGGTTTCTCGTTGACCCTACTGGTTGCCGAGACCAACGGTGATCTACATAACATGTAGCTTGCATGATTCAATGCTGCATCAAAATCAAAATATTTTATTTGACATAGGCCTACATGGGCACTTGTAAAACGTCGACAAAAAGGTGCACGGCTGCAACATTATAACAGTGTTGTCTAATTACTGTCTGTTTGTGTAGGTGGTATGTGGCCCAAACAATCGTATGTAGGTACAATGTAAGGCATCCCAGCGGACTGGCGGGACAGGTGTGGCGCAGATTACATTACGCCTGGCTTTGCGGGCGGACACCGGGGACTTCAAATGAAGAACATTATCATGCATCATAGACACGTAACTACATTGTTACCAACGCTATGTTATTACTAGAAAAAGACAGTTGATTGAATTCAGCTACCTTAACTGCAGTTTTAGCAGAATCAGCGTATACTGTTCCAATTGTTGGGACACACGCCACGTTTTTGTGAGAGGAAGAAAATTATAACCCCACCATGCGGGCCCAGTGTGAGTTGAAGGATGTTACAAGTTTTTGAATTTTTGATTCTATGATTTCCTCACGATATAATCCTTACTTTCAATTTTAGAAAGTGTACATTTATTTTCTGTTATAAATAGTAACTAACTGACCTCTTTTCACGCAAAATCATAACACACAATTTAAGTGATTCGAACAAGCTTCTAACACCTATAATATATATTCTAACCATATTCATCTATGTCAACACAACCAATCAAGAGGGAACAGCAACCAAGAACATCAAAACATTGATAGATTAACTCTTAAACGCTTCTCTATTTCCATTTTCTCTTTAACTGACTACATTACCCTCATTACCCTTCATACCCTCGTATCGAGCGATTGACGACGGACGTGTCTTAGAATCCTTCGCCTATCAATTCAAGTACGGTGTAATTTGTGACTTAAGACAGCAATCATAGAGTCCATTATCGAGTGTTAGGTGTGCTTCGACTTAACAATTAAGTATTCAGTTTGACAAAGACTTAAAATAAGAAATTGCAGTGATGGTTGGCCCGCAAAGTGCATCTCACTCAAATCCCGACCTTACTACGTGTGGTGAATCACGGGAACCCTCAGTTACGTTGCGCAAAAGAAAACTACCTGATTGCGACTGCACAACGGCAGCCCGGGAGGTTACCAACGCACTCAAGGAACTACGCTTGGAGCTGGATGCTAAGCTGTCGAAACTGCATGTGAACATTGTGGATACAATCAAGGCTGATCTAGATGTTCTCAGAGACACCTCGCTCGAGATAAAGAGCGACATAAGTGCATTGCGCCATGAACATTCTACCTTCAAACAACAAATATCCAACCTGGAGGAATCTCTTCAATATCATTCTGATCAGCAAGTCGATTTGAAGATACAAGTGGACAAGATTGATACGCGTACCTCATCTATTAATTCGATGGGTGATAAACTTTCCAGTCTCGAACAAAAAATGGAGTCGTTGGAACAGCAGGCAAGGTTAAACAACATTGAAATTTGTAATTTGCCTGAAAAACGCGACGAGGACCTGCTTACAATCATGGAATCTGTTGGTGCTGCTCTGAAGTGGCCTATTTCTCGTCAGGACATCCTGTCTATTCATCGTGTGCCTCATGCTCGCAACGAGGAAGGTAGCCGCCCTAAGAATATCATCGCAAAATTCTCATCACGTACACAACGCAATAATATTTTAAGTGCCTATCGTTTATCTAAAACTTTAAAATCCAACGACATTGGCTTGTCAGGTACGTCACAAAATATCTATATTAACGAACATTTAACATTGTACAACAAAAGGTTATTTCGCGAATGCCGTGAGTTGGCTAAAAAACATAATGTTAAATATGTATGGATCAAAAATGCCACTGTACTGGCTAAAGAAACGGATAGCTCGAAAACTTTCGCTATTCGTTGTAACGACGACCTTATTAGAATCTCCCAGTGTAAACAAAACAAAAATATGTAGCTTATTCGTTATATTATATGCTTTTTTCCATATAGATCATGATTACCTATCTGATTGTGTCACTTCTTGTTCTTATTTTAAGTTTTGTTATGTCGACGTAAGTAAACAGCCGATTAGGAGAAAAAACAATCAATCTTTTTTCATATTGCGTAAAATAAGAATATTGTATGCTTTTTGTAGTTATTGTAATTATTCTAGCGATATAGTGTGTGTTATTGTATTACATTATGTTACAGTGTTTAAAAGTCTCAAACGCGTAACTTATAATATAATTTTGTCAGTTGTTATGAATCATGTTTTGAAGGTAATTGTGTATTGCAAATTACAGCGTAGCGTTCTGACTCCATTTTTTTCTAGGAATACCCGAAACTTTTATTATTTTATTTTACTTGTTTACTCGTTTTGTAGTTTAACGTATTATAATGCTAAATAACAGTATATTGTTGTACTATCAGAACTGCAGAGGAATTCGAACCAAATTACACACATTGTTCATGAATATTTTGTCGTACTCTTTTGACGTTATCATACTTTCCGAAACCTGGCTTGCACCTAGCATTGCTGATAGCGAGTTCATTGATGACAGATATTTGGTTTTTAGAGATGATCGTAATCGCGTTGCAACAAATAGGCAAGACGGTGGGGGGGTTCTCATAGCAGTGCTACGTGAGCTCCGACCGACGAGAATAATGACGCATCCTGCTCACGTGAATATAGAACATGTTATGATCCAGCTGCCTGCGTCGCGGCCCAACACACGCCACATCATAAGTGCTGCGTACATACCACCGCGGTCTCCTGACGACGTGTATAGTTGCCACTTTGATATGTTGCAGGACATTCTTATTGAGACCAGTACTGAATCGTTTTATGTAGCTGGTGATTATAACTTGCCTGATATTGAATGGCTGGACCGCGAGAATTTAACACATCCGAGGCCGACCAATACCGCAAGCCATCATTTATTTAATTTAATGTCCACCATCAGTGCTACACAATATAACACATTGAAAAACACTCGAGGAGGAACACTTGATTTATTTATTTCTAACGTCGACTGTCAGTTACAATCGGATGTGGAGTTATTGCAGAAGGATGGTTACCATCCCCCATTTTCCGTTTTGAGTTTTCTTGAATCTCAACTTACACCAATGAAACGTCATACCATTACGAAATATAACTACTATAAAGCCAACTATGAAAGTATTAATTGCGCACTCTTAAAACTAAACTGGGATGAATTACTTTCTCACCTAACGGCCGAACAGGCGGTGTGTACGTTTTATGATTATATATATGGGTTAATTCGTAACCATGTTCCTCACATACGAGCGAAATCTTCTCGTTTTCCTTCCTGGTTTAGCCCATCGCTTATTAATATCTTTAAGAAAAAGGAACGTGCTTGGATAAGATGGAAAAAAAATTGTAACTTGTCTGATTATGAAACCTTCTCAAATAATCGTAAACGTTTCAAATTAAGGTGCGAAGAGTGTTTTAAACGATACATAAACTCGGTCGAAGACAGTATACCTCTCAACGTCAAGCACTTCTGGTCATATATATCCAACCGCAAAGGAGGGTCGGGGATTCCGGCTACTATGCACTGCAATAATATTCCATCTAGTGATCCTACTGAAATATGTAATCTCTTTTCAACGTTTTTTAAATCTGTTTATGAGCCCTCAGATTTTGACCCTGAAAATTGGCAGCCGCCCAAAAACTTTGCTGATAAATCTATATCCCTCCCAAATATTTATCTTAGCAAGGATGAAGTAAAAAATGCACTTAAAGCTTTAGACCAAACCAAAGGACCTGGTCCAGACGGTCTGCCGCCCATTTTCTTTAAAAATACGTCCACTACCATCTACTTGCCACTACATATAATTTATAATAAGTGTTTAACTGAAGGAGTTTTTCCCACTGTATGGAAGAGAGCCTTCATCACACCCATATATAAGAGTGGTGATAAAACCGATATTAAAAACTATCGCCCTATTTCGATACTGTCCACTTTGTCGAAGCTTTTTGAGAGTCTTGTGCATAGCTCGCTATTCCCCTATCTGCGTAATCTTATCATTCCAGAACAGCACGGTTTTGTTAAATGTCGATCAACCACCACAAACCTTATGATTTTTACAAATTACCTATTTGAGAAGATGGACAACCGCATCCAAGTTGATGCAGTGTACACGGATTTTCAGAAGGCTTTCGACAAGGTGGACCATAAATTGCTTTTGGAGAAAATTGCCTTCAACGGCATCCGAGGTAGTTTGCTTAGGTGGTTTGCGTCTTATATATTTAACAGAACTCAAAAAGTTGTTATTAACGGTTACGAGTCGGACTATGTTGTCGTGGAATCTGGTGTGCCCCAGGGATCCGTGTTGGGCCCACTCCTCTTTATTCTATTTATTAATGATATTAAATCCTGCTTTATTAACTCAGCCTTCCTAATGTACGCCGATGATATGAAAATTTATAAATCTTGTTTGAATATTCATGATTGCCTACTACTTCAAGAGGATCTCCATAGACTCTCTCAATATTGCCTAGATAACAAGTTACAACTCAGCTTACCTAAATGTAATTCTATATCATTTACCAAAAATACAAATATAATTCATTTCACGTACACCCTGCATGGCATTGCTTTGAAAAAAGTTGAGTCCACACGAGACCTTGGAATATTGCTGGATTCCAAATTACACTTGGATGTTCATATTGATAATGTTGTTGGCAAGGCCTTTCGGATGTATGGTTTCGTCATGAGATCGTCCAAGGAGTTTAAAAAAAAATCTACTTTCTTATTTTTATACAAGACCCTGATTCGCTCCCAGTTAGAATATGCTGTTCCTATTTGGAGTCCTTTCTACGACAAATACTCACATAGACTTGAAATGGTTCAGAAAAAATTCCTACGTAACGTGCAGTATAAATTTTATCATTCGAGAATTTCTTATTTAGAACTACTCAAACAGCACACTCTCTTGAGTTTAGAGTCCAGACGTACGCTCCTTATGGCCATGATGCTGCATGGCATTTGTAATAATAAGTTTGATTGTAATGAACTTACCAATAAATTATGTTACGTAGTACCTAGAACTGTTATACGGCGGGAGGTGCGCGTTCCTCGTCTGTTTCACACTGTGAAGTGCAAAACAAACGCCGGTGAGCGGGCACCTCTCCGTCGCCTTGTAGTAACTTATAACACACACTTTACCGATTCAGATATTTTTGCATTTTCTCTGACTAAATTTAAAAAAATGGCTACAGCTTTGCTTACCGACAACCTTTCATAACTTGCTTTTCTTTTTTCTTTTAATTCACTAATTAATAGGTGACCGTCCGTCCTTTCCTCTTTTAGATATTTTTTATTTGAATCCGTGGACAATAGTGTGGGTTATACGTTTATCAAATTATTCTAATAAGCTCCGATATACAAATTGTAACGTGTAACTGTTTTTTGTCCCTAAATAAATAAAATAAAAAAAAAATACATTAGCTGTCCCACGAAGCGTGCACCTTCCCGCCTCCATGCGATCAGCGTCACCGCCTCGCCCGTCTGGCAGTCAGGGTGTCAGGGACTCGGGGCTGCCTGCGACGTGTATTTACTTCACACATTAACTGGAATTAGCTCACGAGCCACGTTACGACCACACGCCAGCCACACACAGCTTGAGTGGTTAATAGCTTCAAACTAAGGACATCAGTAAACGATTGTAAAGAGGGCAATTTCTGGATCTGGTCTGATTTAGTTGGAATTAATGGAGCCAAGGTCGGATAAACTTTGATTAAAATAACAACTATAAAATAACAAATCAACATTATGAAAAGCTCAGATGTTAGGGCTCTATTATGCCTTTTGCCATAAATCAGGCGCAAAATCGAACCCTAAAATAACAAATTACCTAAAACTTAGAAACCCGCAACCTTTTCTGTAGAAAACGCTAGTCACACTTTTAAGCTTAACATGATTAATTAGAAACGAACTACGCACTAATAGATACACGTGTCGAATGATGAGGTAATACTTGTTTATCTTTTATAAGCGTTGTTTACATGTCGGCTCCAGATCCGGGTGTCTCCAGAAACAAAAGAAGGCTGTGTGACACTTGTCCCCTTTTGTTTGGCCCAGACATCCGCGCTCCGACAGACCTGACACTGATGTGACAACAAAGCGCTGTTTAATGTCATACGCACTGTACACCTAGCCGAAGAAGAATAGCACAAATTGTTAGAACTAAACAAAACATTTTGCTCGTTATCGTGGATATTTTAAACGATAGAAGATGGATAGCAGACGGGCGGAATACAGAATATTAAAGTACCTACTGATAGGTGAAGACTCAATCATCACCAGTCCAAATTACTATGAACTGGTGGATGGTGGACAATGAATTAAAGACGGTTGGAGCAACGGTACAATTATGATCATTCATTCATAACAAAATTACATGAATACCTCCATGGACCTTATATTTCTGAATTTAATTATAATCCTTAATTTATCAGCCCACTACAACAAACGCGCTTCTATTTAAACAAAAACTTACTTCCGTAAAAGACTTTGAACTTCAAGCAAGTAAGTAGCGAAACTCAAACTGTTGTGATGAATGGCAGAAGTTGGTAAATAAGTTGCATCGGTGCAACAGCTGGCTCGATGTTACGGCCTACGGACATTTAGCGATTAATCAAAGGCTGCTGTGGCCGACTGTTTCATTGCCTTAACGCAATCTTTGACGGACGAGTTCAACTAATATTAGAATTGATATTGAGCTCCTTGTTAACAGTAACTTGATCTAAAGCTAGAACAAGATTCGTAGATTACTCGTAGTATCCAAAATAATAATATTTTCCGTTTTCAGTTTTTTTAAACTGATTAATTCGTTTTGTTTACTCACCTTCAGTCAAGCATTCCTAATCATGCAATTGTGATTGAAGGTGACGACCGACTACAAAATAACAGTGATTACAAAGTTACAAAATGATTAATTTCAACATAACTTACGAATTTCCAAGTGATTACATGAAACATACTGCTACTGCTCGAAACTCCTCATCAACCATTAATTTTAAACGGAAAACTTGTAACAGTTTCCGCACCACTAATTCCGTTTCAAGGCCGATCTAGGGAAGTTCATAGGCAATTATGAAGTCTCAGCGTTGATAAATGAGCCAATGTTTCAGCTTTTAGACCGCACTGGCATTAATTGCAAGATGGCGGAGATGGGAAGCGATTCGTCATACACTCTGAACTTAACTGTTTTAAGGGACCACAATTTTGTGTTGAGATAAACGATAGTTGTCCTTGGATTTATGAATGTGGGTATAAATATTTGTATACCACAATAAATTTTAGATATAGCATCGATTGCATCCATATTTAAAAAAATAATGTTTGTTTAAAGTCAGAATGTGTGGCGAGACACGAACTTGAACCCAAAAGCTATGAAGGACCAACAAAATGAACAGAACAATCATCATAGGTCATTATTAAAATTTTAACTGAATGTCTTAGCCATTCCTCCTACCTTTAGTGATATCCCAAGTCGTGAAAGTATACACAGACAAACTCCTCCAACTGACACATATTTTGAATTCTGCATAATGTTGCAAATATCCGCACGACTTCAAATGCAAACTTATGTACGACGGATGGATGTTTTCGTATCTCATTTAATTTTGATGTGAACAGGGTTTGTACATGTTCTATAGCTATTGTTATATACACAATATACTTTTAAATGAATGCTCAGATGGCTCCATTGCCGAATTAGCTGGAAACGGTAATGCATCGCATGTAGCTTTCTATTAATGTACACTTGGTTTTATCGGATACACCGCTTGCGAGGTCGAATGACAGAGGATTGTGTGTCATATAAGCTTTAGGGCACTCCTAAACTAAATCTGTTGTAATAGAAGCATGTTTCTTGGTGACATTTAATTTACAACGTCATTGATTTGACTTTCTGACTATAGGTAAGCCCTTGCTGAAACCATTCAATATTAACTCCTCAAGTCCATCAAATAATCAATAGCCTTCAAAGAACACCGCTTCACTTATTCACTTACGGGGGAAAATCCCTCATCTCTAATTCAGTCACGCGAACTAGACCATAATGTAGATTGATGAGGGAATATTTCCGAGCTAGTCGCCGAAGATTATTAGCACATTAATTAGTCGCAGGCGACCATTCGTCATGCACTCGCGGCGCGGCCCAGATTTGAGCCGCTGCGGTGACAAATGGACCGACGAGTCAGGATGAGACGCTATTTCAGATCGCGTGACGTCATTCAGTACCGATGTTGTTTTGTTTGGACTATGACGTGTTTCTGACCTTTTCGAGCTATCCAGGTGTGCGGTGCGACAGATTTTATGATCGTTATTTTGCAGAAGGTTTTAATCAGAATGGATATTTGCAGCGTCTGCTCTACCATTTCCTGAAGTTACCAAATGTGCTCTCCCGTTTTCAGTATAAATAATAGTGCTAGTGACCATGTCAGTTTAAAATCTTATAAATGTGCTCTCGTTTTAATTTATTGATTGTCTGCTTATTACTATTATATATTAATAAATCAGCCCATACCATCACCCTGATGGGTAAAAATCATTTTTCATGGCAAGGACGTTATCAGTCGTGATAACGTCTTTGCCATGGTGAAATCGGCAACGACGAATCCTTCATGAATGCCGTCGCTACTCTTTCTAGAAGACAAGCTATTTTCAATGTTTGAAAGCAACATTAACCTATTAGAAGCTCCAACAACTTTCCAGGAGAACAGTTACGTATGTTTGTGTGTATAGGAAATGTTGAGCGGGTCAAACGAGCGGCGCCTCGTATCGCAAGTTCCGCAACTCCTCGGTTATTACGCGTAATGACCGCCGTTCATCGGGACGACCTTATTCAACACTGCTGCAGAAGCTTCACTCCGGTTTAATTGCGTTCAAGAGAACAACCAAGATGAAGAGTGACGCTGACCAACGAATCTCTGACGTCAAATCCTGCTATGAGAGGACATTTCTACTTCTGTCAGTCACATTCATAAATATACTTGAAAAGCACTTTTTAAACATAACAGCGAGGACTGTTTCTTCGGATGGGTTTGGGTTGAACTCTCAGGCTAAACATCCACCCGTCGGGGCTGCGGGTTGTTCGAAAGAGATACCGCGGCCTCGGCACAAGAAGGAACATGAGAGGTTTTTAGTCAGTAGGGAGTGTCACATGATGATTTCCCAATGCCCAAAAGAAAAAAGTCTAAACATCCTGCTGAAATTCTAAATTTGGAGTCAGAACTTGCACCGGGTTAATAGCAATACGTTTGCCCCTCTAACAGACATACCCTTTTTCCCATGAGGGTAGGCAGAAACCATAGAACGCCACCTGCTGCAATCCTAACATACTTAATTTAGCGCATCCGCGTTCGTCATCTGATCTTCTGCACCCCATGACATGAAACTTAAAAACAACAGACGAAATGTGGATACGTGTACTGCCAGCACACCTTCGTCTGTTCCTGCGAGAAACACAGGCTCGATAAGGACATAAACATTTGTTCTTATCGAGAAATTCTGAGTAACCGTACCATTGGCCTTCTGCATGTCCTGCGTGGACGACATCACCGTTTATAGCCCAATTTAGAGAGCAATTACTTGTTCATTATGAGCTCAGTTATTAAACGCGAAAGGCTAAGTATCAATATGTGGGTAATTTTCATACTGGACTTGGTCAAGGATTTTATTAGCCATGTCGTGTTAATACTGTTCATGACAAGCTGGTCAAGGTTTTGTGGGCATTTCAAACAGGCAAATATGAATAATTAATAAAACTTCCTCCAACATTGTTTTGGGCAATTATTTGCCTACATTCTTTCAACTTCTCTCGGTGTTTTTTTCCTCGCCGACGCCAATACATGAAAAGACTATTTAAACGTCCCGCTGTCGCAGGGTTCCAGTCTTGAGGCTCACCGCTTTACAGACCGTGTCTGCCCAGTTTTATTTCAGTCTAAAATTTACTTATTAATATTTATAAGCAACGACAATTTTTCCTTATCGTTGCTTATCCATTTCATCAATCTGTACCCTCATTCACAAAAAGCTTCCAACTCTAATAGATAGACAGTCCATTTCGGATTCAAAGTTAATCTGTTCATCAGGATCACATCACGGCTCTCTCTAACAGCATGCCACCACATTAGTAGCCGGTGTCTGACATTAGCACTATTACCCACCTGTTCGCATTATCCCAGCATCACCGTGCCCTCCCTCGCCTCTCTCCCCTCTGCCTCACTTCAGTCCCCCACGTCGCCCGGGTGCTGCATATTAACGACGTGTCGCCACTCTAATGCCCCACTTAGACGGTGACGTAACTGCCTTATTGCATCCTTGAGGCTTGCGGTGTTTAGGCACAAATACTCACACACGTATTAATTAACATTTGTCAATGGTACCGTGGTATTCAATGTAGATAGAAAGAGAACGCTAAGCATGATCAAGCATCGATGAGTGTGAAATTCGGATGTGTGAAAGGATAACTTTAACTAAATCCTGATTTCATTTCAAAATACCCATGTTACAGTTGAAAAACTCAATTTGAAGCGAACCATATTCATTCCGGATCCTGTCTGGCCATAACGATATCGGATCGGTAGTTTGCGGTCATATCGTAAGTTTAAATCAATGACATATTTTCATGTTTTTCCCAAATTGGGCTATTAATTTGGAACCGTAATTCCAGAAATGGTCCAGTTATTTTTATTACATGACTGCCGAATTGGGTTATGTCTTTATTTTATATAGGGACAAAAGTTCAATGTACAATAGTTTCGAGCCGAGTTTTCTACATTGCCCACGATCGTAACTGTATTTTATGGTATGGCACCTCTGGGTATTGCAATTGCTTTACTTTCGCAATACATCAACATACTCCACGACTGACTGGGCAGATAAATTCACCCTTGCAGGGTAATTACTTATTTTAAACTCATTTTTGTTTTAATGGGGCAATAAAGTCCTCATTTGTTTAATTGCTTTCGAATGAAGACCTTTACTTTGAATCTTTTACGGGTGTAATATCTGAATTTTTTTTACATCCCCTCGTAGAATACACAAATATCTATTGAAATAAATAATGAAGATAGTAAGTGCAGTTTCCCTATGTGCAACCAAGTACCTAACTATGGTATGGTGTCAACACTCTCGGGTGTCACAGGAGTGACGTAGCCAACGTATGCCCCAGTTGCTGACACGTTTCCATCGAAATCTATTATCACAAAAATCAACTAAGTTCAGTCAATAGCGAATTTATTTCAAAATCAATAGTGTAAGGGCGCGCGGTAATGGCGCGCCATGATGTTCATATTGCGGACAATGTGAAGAATCGCCGGCGAGCGCGGCGCGTGCCAAATCGCTGGCTGAACGAGTGCGTATCATCTGAGCGGCAATTTGCTCTCTTTGTGTAACATCCATTGTCAGCCGTAATGGGAAGCAGCGAGGTACACACTACCTGTCACTTTCTTGACGTTCTGTATGTTTTATGTTGTGATAAATGTTGGAAATAGAAAACGTTTTTCTTTTTTTTTTATTGTCCTGAAACAGACTGATTTTATTTTTAAAGAGAACCAAAATAATTAAAATCATGTTTGTATTATGAAAGTTGCGACGAGGACGCAACAAAAAGCGACATTGAAGTTAGGAAACTGAAAACGACCTTTTTGTTCTGGTTTGATGTCATTCGATAGCGCCGACTTAACTTTGTTATTTTTGTGTTTTTGTCAGTTTATTCAGTTATATTGCTGCTATTTTACAGCATAGTCATCCACTTTATACACATACAGAGTGGTGCCGACCATACGACAATAAATGAAACCAATGGTAGTTCTAGTTCATAGGAACATTTTTAAACTATTAAATAAATCCTAACACCGTCGTGGTGCCGACGATACAACACTAATCTACCTAAATATCTTTGCCAAATTCGTTTGTTACATTTTATTTCCACACGTTAATCGGTGCAAATTATTCCCTAAGTTAGTAAACCAATATTTGTTTGTAAATTGTAATGTATTTCGTTTACAGTTTTATGCTACTTAGTTTTATTGTTTTTTTTTTCAACTTTTTCATTTTGGTGTTAAGATTTATTTGATAGTATAATAATGTTCCCGTGAACTAGAACTACCAGTGGTTTCATTTATTGTCGTATTGTCGGCACCACCCTGTATAATATTAGATAAGTAACATAAGAAATAACGTAAATACGCCCGCTTACAAGTGGGGTGAGAGGTAATAACTTCTACAAACATCGGGATAGCGCTCCGCAGAGGAGTAGTCGGACACTCACGGCAAACATTGACCGACTGATTCGCGTAACCAGAGAGTACAGGGTTCAGGTATCAGGGTTCAGGGTTACAGGAGCAATTATAGTAACATTCGTTTTATTAGATTCTTGCCTTGCCTCGTTGGTCGCAAGTACGAATGCTGGGTTCGATTCCCAGGTCAGGCAAAGTGTTATTGGGTTTATCAATAAGCAGCTATGATGTTAGGATACCTGCCTGGTTGTACTTCTTGCCTTTTTTTTTTTGAGTGTGGGAAGTCATCAAATGACTTCCCGCTCTGGGTAGAGCGGTAGGGAGTGTCAGACTTCTACTGACTAAAAACCACCCATGTTCTATCTTAACCCTTTGTGTCGAGGCCGCGGTATCTCTTTCTAACAACCGAAGGGTGTACTCCTTGCCTGTATGTAATAGGTGCAGGGAACTGACGAAATGTAGACGAGGTGTGGTATTCGATACACCTCTGCGTAACACCTCGGGGATAACATCAGGTTTTCCCTACTAGTTGACAAAAATCCAACTTCTCGCCCGAATAGTAAGCACTCTGTTCTCCTGATTGCGTCCAGTGGACATAAAAACGTCGCAATACGAGTGCCACTCGCTCGTCCTACATGCAGTTGTCGGCCCGGGAGAGTTACAAACGTGCGCACAACACTAACATACGGCGCACTTGTTAAAATACTGCCGGTTCGATCGGACGAAACAGGCCTAAATCCGGCTCCCTGTAGTATTCCACTACATGGAATTAGCGAGCTGTCCTAATTCCGAGTCGGATCGTGAACGCCTGCTATTAAATATGCTTCCCTGTGGATTTGGACGATGAATATTTGGTGTGCTGATGTATTTTGTTACCACATAGTTTTGCAAACTTATCATTTATCTAAAAACCCGGCTTGTTTTGACCAAATATAAAGATTTTACGTTAAAAGTTGCTTTTCATT
Source organism: Diarsia brunnea (assembly GCA_949774965.1). Taxonomy (NCBI): domain Eukaryota; kingdom Metazoa; phylum Arthropoda; class Insecta; order Lepidoptera; family Noctuidae; genus Diarsia; species Diarsia brunnea. The sequence goes on along the minus strand of OX459005.1, from coordinate 340,430 downwards.
GTATAGGTAAAATTACATAACACAAGACGCGTCTAATCCCCGAATTATTAGGCAGAGGTGTTCCCTTTAGCCAGTTGTACCCACATTTCACCAGTTATTTTGAAGCCCCATGTAATGGGGGGCAAGCCTATTGCTATCAACCGGGCACAAATCTAGACTCCGTGGTTGCTACTGAGAAATTACAATTTTTGGTAAATACCAATAACACTTTGCGCTGATGATGATAAAGATGATGCCATCTAACCGATTTCGGCCACAGGGATTCGCTGGCGTTCTATGGATAGTCAAGAGTTTTTTAACACTTTACCCTAAACTACTGTACTACTGTTGTGGTTTGTGTGTACTTGTGGCATGTGCCTAATAAATGCATTTTCTTTCTTTCTTTCTTTCTATCTGGATATCGAACCCAGGACAGCACACGCAGCCACGCTTGCGACCACTAGACCAACGAGGCACTGCGCCCAAAATTAAGATAATGATTAGACTCGTTACTTGCAGCCCTCAGCCGAAAAACCTTATTTTCCTTATTCACACCACTCAAGTACCAAAACAAGAGCACTTGTTTCCGCACGCCCTTCGCCCCCTCCCTCAGCCCTCAGCCCGGTCCTCCCCTCACATCCGGCATGTTAACAGTAGTGCGACTAGTCGGTTATGGCACGAATTAATATTAATGCGTGTTTGAGCGTCAGCCCACGAGGCACTGGGTCACGCTGGGGTCACAGATTGACCCCAGACTAATTCATGGGTGCCTATGGAAACGAGAGGAAGTGGCTTATTTAAAGTTTTTTGGGAGCGAAATTCTTGCGCGATAGTTTTTGTTTTTGATTGATGACTGCTGAGTCTCTTTTATAGTGTTGTACTATGTTATGAATGTATGAGGGCCAATTAAATGTCTAGCTAAGGAATGCTGAATCATCATGATGAAGGTGAGGAGAATATGGATGTGACAGAACCAGCTATTTCGCAATCCTTAACAAATGTTTAGTTATATCTTATTTTACTGCTTACATACAAACTGACCGATTGCCTAATAGAAGGTGGCCGCAGTCTTATCATGGATCCCGTCGGGGCTGCGGGTTGTTCGAAAGAGATACCGCGGCCTCGGCGCAAGGGCTAAGAAGGAACATGGGGGGCTTTTAGTCAGTAGAAGTCTGACAATCCCTTCCGCTCTGCCCAAGAGCGTCTTAAAAAAGTCGTCGAAAAAAAGTCTTATTATGGATATCTCCATCTTCAATACCAATGGCGTGGCAGATGCGTTGTCATCTCCAAAACACCGTTGAAATGTCTCCAGTTATACGACCTGTGAGATTGCATTCGCTTTCTAAAGTCACTATTCCACGACAAACTTGCACATTGTCTTCTATTCAGAAAACTATAAAGTGTCTCAAACTTGCCTCTTCACTAATACGGTCTTACCGGCTCATTACAGCCCCAAATCTAGCAGGAGGACTATTAATCCAATTACCGGAGTTGTGAACTAACCGGACCAAGTTGAGTCGTTACCACAAGGCGCCAACACTGTTTGAACTCAGAGAAATGAGATGCAGAAGGTTTAGTTAATGCAGATTAATGAGCAAAACTTCTTCAATATCCTGAAATGAAGCAGTCAACCTTCTGATATTGGTTATTATTGCATGTTTGTCTGAACTAAGTTGATTGATACCACCTGTCCGTATGTTGACGTTGCTGACAGACGGAGACGCGCGATCAACGGCGATGGACGCTTTTATTAGTTCAGCTACTAGACGTTGGAGAACGACATCTTGTCTCATTGATGTCTACACGAAGTATTCATTTAATTAAGTGAATGAATTTTCGGAAGAGAACCCTATTTACTTATCTTAAAATTGATAATAAGCGAATAATTAATTAAAATTAAGACATTCATCCAAAATTACCTCTAGCCAAAGTAAAAACCCAGTTAATATTGTCAGTCATTTGTGTCATTAGGTTAGTGTATACCCGTCTTGAAATAAGATAATAACTCTTTTTAAACAGCTTCCTATCTGCTCAGTGTTCTTAGTGTACCTATAATTATGCGAGTCTCTTTTGTCGGGTTTACCGCGACGGCTCAATCAGCATCTAATCCTGCAGTTAAGCTGCACCTCGTCACTTCAGTCTGGAGCACAGATCTTAAATGAGGTCTTCAGTCAGGAGTTAGGAGGTAAACCTCCAATGTTAAGTGTATTTAAATCTGTAGCTTAGTGGAAAAGGCTGCATCAGAGAATCTGGAGGTGGTGACTCGATGAAATGGAACAAAGTTCAATCTTCAGCGTGTAGCTTAGTGCATGTTATTCGAAGACTTTAATCGTGTGATTCATCTACCGTGTCCAATAATGATAACGCTTTGTCTCGCTCACTTATACGTACTGAAAATGGTAAATATAAGTCCATGCAAAATAGACACTTTTCCGGAATACCTGAAAATTTTCATCAAAGAATCGAAAAAACGGTCACCACGTACGTACTCAGTGTCAGTACATCATTCTGAACATAATTAGTTGTTCTATAAAATATTTTGATCGCGTAGGCAAGAAGCAGCAAATGTTTTTTTTCACACACGAGCTTAATGTTAGCGTCAAATATAATGTTACATAACTAGTAGAACACTTTATTTCAAAATGAGCTCAACTTATTTCACGATATTCTCGTACCGTATGAATTCCTTTTAACATTATTATAGCAGTATCACGTCACTGGCATAATCTTGCTGCTTGCTACCAACACGCACACACACAACAAACACACCTTCAGTTAGCGCAGTGTTCAGTGAAAAATGCAGCGTGTATTTTACAGATCTTATTACGAAACGGGGTGGCAGTGGCACGGGGGAGGGGGTGGGGGGGGGGCAAAAAGACAAGTTTTCCTGTTTGAAAAACATTTGCTCTTTGATGTGACATACGAGTAATTATGTGTTACTACATCAAGTGCTAGTTAGTTTGTGCTTCTCATGATTATTAGTGGAACATAATTATTATGAACTAGCTGTACCGCGTGCGTTGCAATGCTCTTTTTCCTACCAACTACCTACCTACCTACCGACTACCTCCTACCCAACCTACCTACTAAGTACCCTACCTACCTACTAAGTACCCTACCTACCTACTAAGTACACTACCTACCTACTACCCTACCTACCTACTACCCTACCTACCTACTACCCTACCTACCTACTACCCTACCTACCTACTACCCTATCTACCTACTACCTCCTACCCTACTTACCTACTAAGTACCCTACCTACCTATTTCCCTACCTACCCACTATCCTACCTACCTACTACCCTACACCTACCTACCACCCTACCTACTCCTCTACCTACCACTTTCTCACTTTTTAAACCTTCCCTGGACTTCCATGAATATTTCAAGACTAAAATTAACCAAATCGCTCCAGCCGTTCTAGAGTTATAGTGAGACTAACGAACAGCAATTCAATTTTATATATATAGATCATAATTATTTAGCTGATGGAATATTGTACCACGCTGAAATATACCTACGAGTGTTTTCTTTTCGTGAAAACGAGTTGAGAGTTTACCAACGATATAAAATTGTATTTTATAATAACATAATGATACCTGTAAAGATAAATGATTAAATCGTGTGAAATTCAAAATAATAAGACGAATAGGTATAGACGAACCAGCTATAGGCAGATCTTTAAAATTATTCTAGTACATTGAAAATGTTGATTGCAATTTTGTTTCATAAAAGTTTGACAATAAGCGACTAATGTCAAAGACTGTATCGTTTAACATCAGTCTCTAAATGTATCTATCTAATCTGAAAAGTAAATGCAATGTTAACTGGCTGTTTGCTTACTACCTTGTTCGACCGTACGAGGTAGAGATCACTCTACCAAATAATATATAATATCTAAACCATCTCATTGTATTATTTTACAAGTATTTATTTAGTAACATAACATCACGTTTTCTCACCAATCATCTCTCTCTTATTTCTCCTAGACACTCACTCCCCTGCTCCGCACATTTGAGGCAAGCTGCCCCACATTACCTTAACATTCCGCCACGCCACGATCGCTCTCAACCCTTAAACGCGGCTGGGGTCTGGCGAGCCGCCAGCGCGCGCCCCCGTGAATTATTCATAGCGCGGGCCCGTTACATCTTCAATTAACCCGTCGGCCGGCCGGATCGGCCTCGTTCACCGCGCTGCCACGCTGCCACGCTCCCTGCCGATCTACTGATTTGAACGAGAAGCGTGACGGTACTCAACGTGAAGATCCGCTTACACTTTAAATTTTTTCAGTAATTTTGCATTTAAGTAATTGTTATTAAGCTATTGCATAGCTTCTATCGCGGGCCTTGAGCGTGGGGACCGAATCCAGAAATTCCGTAACGACAATAAAAACCTAACAAATTGACACTTGACAATTTCTTGAAATCAAAAATTGTGAGTTGCCTGTATTTAAAACGGCCTGTATTATTCAGTCAAAAACTTCCTCAAAGAATTTCTGTGAGCGTGTTAATTAATTTTATAAGCGTGAGATAAGATACTATTAATAGAAATTATCAATAAATTACATTATTTGAGCTAACATATTAATAAAAATAAATTAAATTATATAAATCAAATGTAACCTTCATAGCTCTAACCACTAAGAAAAACTATGACACAAAATAAAAGAAAAAGTAAATGACATCTTGACAACTGACGTAGTGTCAGATGAAAAGTAAACATTGAAAAATTATTAGATTTAATATTTTAAAACAGCAAAATCAAAGTTAATAAATCGAATAAGATCGATTATAAGGCTGCCAACAAAAATAGTTGTCGCCAAGGCGCGACATGAGACGTAAAAGGACATTTTATAAAAGATGAGGATGATTAGTAAAAGTGTAAGTATAAATACTATATTTAAATACTGCAAATATATAAAATAAATAAATAATTATAATTGCATAAGTTGATAAAAAATGCTATGCAATAGCTTTACCGCGGCAGTCTCCAGTGCCACACGTCTTTTTATCTGCATGGTACACGAGCATTAAGAAAAAATGTGGCCTGCAACGGTACTAACTGGCATGAGAGGCAATAGAGCGAAAAAATTATATACTAACACAAATAAAACAGAATGACACAACAGTTTATGCACAAGGGCAAGCTTAACCCAGGATTGGGTTTTATTTCATTAACAGTTAGTTTATTTAATTACCTAATCCTTTATCTCAATATAAGCTTCCTCTCTAGCAACAATTTGTAGGATATTGTCGTGTCGTGCAAAATATAATTATTGTCTTACTCTTATATTATAGACTATCTGATGCCCACGGTTTCGCCCGCGTCTATGTCTAATTATATAGTAAAACTTTCCTCGAGACCCATCACCCACTCTATCCATTGGTGAAAACAGCATGAAAATCGGTGCAGTAGTTTTTGAGTTTATGGCGAACAGACAGACGTGGGGAGTACTTTGTTTTATAAAAATTGTAGTGATACTGTCATTATATTTGATTCACATTGCCTAGGCTGTACAATAAAGGGACCCGTGTAACCACACCTTATACTCACAAGCCAGTTTTTCAAATCTTAATTGGATTTCGGTGGTTTCCGTACAAATAGTGTGTTGTGTGAATACGTGTCACTCATGTTTTACTTGGCTAGGTGCACGCAGAAATGAAATGTTAGTATCAGTTCCAACTACGTTTTTGTTATGCGTGGGATGTAACAGTGCTTACAAACGTTACGGATTTAAACTGACGTACGCTACCCCACGTGAGAAATGTTGATTGAAAAGTTTTGTACGGGAACTATCTGTTGGATGTGAGTACTGAAATAAATGTATAATTAGTAAACTTATTATTAACACTGAATACTACTGATATTTACCATGTTTATAATTTTTTTGAATTTCCGAAATTTTAAAAACCTAAGTAATAGTCAAGTATGGAAGAAGACAATTTATTTACAATTTCTTCCAGTGATTTGATTGACGTGTAAGAGAACCCTAAGCACAAAAAAGCAATAAAAACGAAAATGTTTGATTGTTCAAAGAAATTAAAAGAGGATTGAATAAATACTGACTGACGCTCAGTGTTATTTTCACTTCGCAAAGACGTTTGACTGCAGTGTTTCGGCAAACTTTGTGCATTCCTGTTTCTTTGAGCAACCAGGAGTCAAAGTGAGGAGCACTTTGACGCTCACTGCATTACGAGAGCCAATATTGACATGACGCTGCAGGGCGCACAATCAATCAAACACCATGTGCCCATGCTGCCGGAATATACACACAAGAATTTTCATAGCAGTCCCAAATTGACTTGCTGAATTATTTATTAACTATAAAACCTATTCTTTCTAAAACATCTATCACACTTATATCGCACGAACGATCAACTAGTTTTTTTTTACGGTCGCTAAGAGACGATAAATGATTACAAAAAGGTAAAGAAAAACTGCCTTCACCGCTCTACGATAAACATGGCACATGATTGAGTACCCACATCAGAACAGGTAGTATTTGTAGCAACAATAGGAACGAGCCAAACTTCTCGTATTAGCTAGTTCCGATCAGAACCCTGGTGAAGGCCAGAGGAAGGTTTGAGACCCCTCGTTATATATTTACGTAGTTGTGGACTGCTACCAAAATAGTCATTACTAACATATATTATTATAACAACATCAGAAAGCAAAATAATAATATCATTACTTACATATTGTAACAGTTACATCAGAAAGTTGGAAATATTCGTATATAATAATTCATATTGAAATATCTTAATATTGTTTAGACCTGATTACGACAAACTTTGAACTTGTATTACATAACATAACATCACGCCTGTAATCCCCGAATGGTTAGGCAGAGTTGTACCTAATAGTACACCCACATTTTGCTAGTTATGATTACGTCTCAATAAGGGGTGAGCCTATTATCAGCAACTGGGCACAAATCCAGACTCCGTGGCTGCTACCGAGAAATTCCTGATGGAAAAACCAATAATATTATAATCTGAGAAACGAAACTGGGACTTCATACTTAGCAGTCACGACTGGACTAACGAGGCAGACACTTGTATTGCAATTTATTATAATCCTTGACTAGAAATATCATTACATTCTAGCAATCTAGTTTTTTTACCCGACTGCGTCGAAGTCCAAAAGGAGAGTTATTTCTGTCTGTGTTTTGTAAAAGTTTTAACGTTAGCACATAAATAAAAATATCTTGAATAATCGAAACCTTGAAATGTTTATACGCGTAACCACTGATGGTTACGCGTATAAACATTTCAAGGTTTCGACTATTCTAGGAACGACAAACATGAGGGAACGCCGACGAGACTGATCTCGTCGGCGTTCCCTCATGTTTGTCGTTCCTGTGATGGATATTGTAAAGCTCGTGTCGGAAGGTATTGGAATTTACTTCCATGAAATACAGATCGAATGGAGTTCGCTACTGTTGAATAAAGCAATACAATGGAACATTACTACTTACTCATTCTACGCCAAAGCGTGAAGACGCCATTGTTTTCGTAATACAAAAAGCGCTAAACCCAGCTAATTTTCATGAACCCTTCGACACTGGCTTTGATAAATGGAAGAGAATGCAGCCTCTTTAAAAGCAACACTTTGGTTGTAGAACAGTGAATGGGGCCGGCATTGAGGGCGTCGTAAATAGCGGCGAGCGGCGGCCGACTGTTCATTAGCACCGACCTTTGTTCGTGGCCGGCCCTGCAAAAACAAATAGTTTCACTTACCTCGACCGACCCCTCTAGCAAACAAAAATCTACCTTTGTACCTCAAGTTAAGGTTGAGATAAACTGTATGAGGCAAATTGGTAATTGGTCATAGTAGGGCCAGCTTTGAATGTAAAACTGAGGATTGGTAATAGTTATAATTGTGGGCTCAGAATAACGAGTGTCCGCAAACGTCGCGGTTTGATACTGTCGTAATTCTGAGTGCTACCGTTGACAGCTTTGTAAATAACTAAATGTTGTTAATTTTAGGCCACCCTTGTACGGCCCTAGTGATGTAATTTATATTTCTGAAAAGCTTTTTTTTTTTACTACACTGTTTTGTCCCATTGCTGGGCAAAGGCCACCCCATTCCGGTGCGATCTCATGGCGACATGGAGAGAGCGACTGTCGCAACCCCGTGCAGGGCACGCCACGATAGTGGCGGTAAGTCCCCTCTTTGAGGAGTGGCTGGAGAGGCGCCACGGCGCCCTCACCTTCCGTCTGACGCAGGTACTCACCGGACACGGTTGTTTCGGGAGGTACCTGCACCGAATCAGGCGGGTGGAAACGCCCAGATGCCACCATTGCGAGGATCGGCCGGAGGACACGGTGGAGCACACTGTGGAGGTGTGTCCCGCTTGGGCGGAGCCCCGCCGTGTTCTCGTAGCGGCGATCGGCGGCGGCGACCTCTCGCGTCCGGCCCTGGTGCAAGCCATCGTCCGGGGCGAGGAGAAATGGAACGCCGTCGCCTCCTTCTGCGAAGCAGTGATGCTAGCGAAGGAGGTGGCGGAACGTGAGAGGGAGAGAACCTCTCGTCCCAGCCGCCGCGGGAGGCGCTCCGGGTACGTGATGGCTTCCGGCCACCGTAGACGCGGGCCTGTGGACGGTGAGTGATGGGTAAGCTCGCCGTCCGTCCGTCTTATGACGACGACAGGCCGTGTCGACGGCGCGTTCGTGTTCCACACGCGCCTCAAAGAGATGTCAGCAACATGGAAGGGGCCCGCAAGGGCCGACGCCTGTCGAGGCTGCGGGTTGTTCGCTTCCCAGTAACATTAATCAAAATCCTAAAGATAATTAATTGATAATTGTATATGTTATAGGGGTGACATTATCACTGAGTGATAAAACTCCAATAAATAAAGATTTTAAAAAAAAAAAAAAAAAAAAATCCTAAAGTGAACTAAAATTGGAGACTTTTTATAAAGTCTCTCCAATTCGTTATAAAGACTATGTTTTGCATAAACCCGTGGTGAGACTTGTAATATATCCACATTACCATTAGGTGCTGTTTTTTTAGAGAAAGATTACAATCTTTTGTGTAAGTCTGAAGATTTTAGATTACGTTTAGGGACGCTGAAAAGAAACGGAACCCTTATAGACCCACAGACCACTATTGTAAAAATGGTTAACGTTTTTTTTCTTTTTATTAGCCTACTTTGTCCCACTTTTGGGCAAAGGCGTCCCTCCACTCCATCCTTCCTTTAAATTAAATATCAAATTGTTACATCCATAAAAGCTGGTCAAACCAACTTTTGAATCATTCCTCGCGAAAATAACATTGCAAATCCATGTACGGAAACCCTCACAAAATCTCATTTCACGTATTTATTTCGAAGAAGACAATATCTTAGCTTCTTCGCAGCGTTTTGTGGCAACAAAATGCATTTAAGAGCTATAAGCGAGCGTGGCGCGACAGCCGTGGTTCCGTACCGCCTAAACTTGCAATATTTTATTTAAATAAACTCGGAACGACATACTGTACTGTTCGTACTATTTTCACATGTCCTTTGTAAAAGATCATCGATTATTACCGAGAATGTTTATATTTCTGATCAGAGGTCCTGTTTCGTTTTACATAGTCATATAAAGAACACTCGATGTTACTCGCAGGCAGAGAAACTACAGACAGGATTGTGTTTTTTAAATTTTTTGGTTTGTCACCTTTTTTTTTTCGGCGGGTGGAAAATCATCAAATAACCCCTCCCGCTCTTGGGCAGAGCGAAAGGGAGTGTCACTGTTCTACTGACTAAAAACCATCCATGTTCCTTCTTAGCCCTTCATGTCGAGGCCGCGGTATCTCTTGCGAACAACCCGCAGCCCCGACGGGATTGTTTTGTTACTTGGCGTCAAGATTTATTTATTTATTTCCTCCATCTTACGACTGTCTCTACAGAGTTACCTAATGCGATAGTGTACAAGATGTAGCAATTATCTGTCTCTCGATGACAAAATGTCACTAATGTTTGCCATGTGAACAAATTGACGTATTGTGTGTCACTACAAGACATATTCCTTTGTTACACGAATCCCAAAAATGAAGACGGTAACTAGTTTCCTCCTCAAAACCAAATACAGTTAATATTTTAGGACCTTCTAAATAGAATCCTTTTACCGAACTCAAAGGCATTTCAATAAGTCCTGCTCCAGTTTGTTAGCTAATACACTCCACACAGAAACGTTTCGCCCCGCATTCCTAGTTGTCGGTCTGTATGTGTGTACCAAATATACCAATCTAAGTAATAGCGGGAAACATCTCAATGGACAGCTGAGCGCGACACACGTTAATCCTAGCTGTTTTCTTTGTCTTCATTATGTCGTACTTCGTGATTCGCTCGGGATAGCGAGATGTAATGAACAACGTACTCATACTGAGTATTTGCGATTTTGATTACTCTTGAGGATTTGTACTGATAATAAAATTATGATAAAATCACCACCAGAAATGTCACTCATAAAACGGACTTTAAAAATATGGTGATCACCGTTGTAACTATTTTGCAAGAGATCATGTGCAGGGAACTTTTGAATTCTATCCTATAATCGCCTCATTTTGTAAATATTTAATAAATTTTAGCCAAACTCTGCCCACTATAGCTGGTTGATATCTTTAGTAAACAGAAATAACGACAGCGTGAATGACCACACTGGACACAAGTGTGTACATAAAAGTGTCTTTCTTGACACCGACTGGGTCTTCTGTCAACGTCCACGATGTGTGGTTGTCAGTCGTATGGTTGTGTCGTACCCGGCGCAGGTCGAATGTTCTTATTGGTATTGTCGTTCGTAGTCAATTTAACTTTTGTTATTGGAGCACCTTTGAATAGGTCTTCACTTTATTGGAAGCTCCGGATTTTTCGCAGATATTCGTATTTTGCGTCGTTATGAGAGATAGGAGGCCTTGAATTTATTTTAGTTGAATGTGAAGAATTTTTGTCCAACATTTTTCTTAGAAATGAGTTTTACAACGAATTACTTTAGAGAAATATAAATTGAAGAAGTTACCTTTTATGTAGTTTAAAATGTTCCTTAAACAGTCAAGTAGGTCTTTGAAGAGTTTTTTTTATAAATTACGCAGACGAAAATGGCATTATCTGAAGTGGCACGCTCTTATAACTAAAAAAACAGCTTTATAACGAAAAAAAAACCTGCTAAGTGCGAATATGACCCGCGCACCGAGGGTTTCGTATAAAGTTATTGATATTTTGTTATTGTAGGTACTACATACACGGTTATCAGTTTTTTCTTTTTACATGTACTGTAAGTCATTGCTTCTTGCCAAACATGGTTCTAGGTAAACGGGAAGTAGGTACCTACCCTATAGGTTTGATTCCCTTGTGAAATCTAAATGTTAATAAGGTCAATAAGTTTATTACACGTTTTCTTATTCACATTTTGTTTGTCCTGTTTGGGTCCAATAAATACGTTTTCTTTTCCTGTTTCCTTCAAGTTTTAACTTAATACTCCTAGGTCTTAGTTAGTTCCCTTCACAATATTCCATATCTGTACTCCGCTAGGTGGCTTCCCATACTATAACATCGTCCTGCGGACTGCGGCGCGGTCAGCGACAATGCTCACGTACTCAACTCGACGCGCTGTCAAAGCGTCTAATTTTACATTCACGTATTACACCGTTCGCCATATTCATATGAGTAATTAATTTACATATTATTAACATTTGCTTATTCGTGCTTTCGAGACTTTCATTTTAGTAGAACGTGTAGCTTTTCATTTGAAAGTTGTTTTTCTTGAGTTTCTTAAAAGATTTTCTGTTGTGTGTTTTAAAATAAAAAAAATAAAGCCATACTTACATAAAAGCTCAAAACTTTTGACAAACGAAGGCTTCAATAATAACTATTTACATAAAGTGTTGACTGAAATATTGTCCTCGGTCGTGGAAACCTCGCTTTTGTTTCTAAACTTGAAAAAATACAAAAACGACACCATTTACCAAACTTAACAGTAAACATTAAACAGAATGATGATCGATGAGTTCAACTATTTGCCGTGACATCGATATAGACCCGTTTTAACTAAATCATCGCCATTATTTTTCATGTCATGTTATGAGAAGCTGACCATAATAAGCCTTCTACATCTATTTTTACCAGTGTTACCCGCACCCCGTTTCTTGAGGTCAAGGTCCCCAGAAGGCTGGCAACACCGCTCCCGCCTCCAAGCCATTTAGACTATTTTTATAGCACTCCTAACTCGGCAACGAATAAAAATCTCGGGTGGAAGCCACACAAACATAGATTTTCTTTTAATCTCCCGAGTGGATTAGAAAGTGGAGCTCTACATCCAAAAATTCCGTATTCACAAGTTATTCAAACACTCATGTTCATTCGCGAATGAAAGAGCAACATTACCTAACTCTCGTGAAACCTGACTGACTTTATTAAACAGCACTTCTCTGAAATAACTCCGTAATCTACTCATAATACCTAATTATATTCCTGTTAAAAGCCAGTCTACGGCTTCGTCGACCTCACAAACTTTAAGGAAAGTAATTCAAACCTGAGCCGGTACTTTCAATTCGATCTTCGGCGGAATCCCTCCTAGGGTTCGACTGGGAATATCTAATTAAATCACGTGATCGAATCAGCTGATTGAATCACGCAAAAGTTAATTGAATGTCGATAATTAGGTGCGGTGAGCCACAACGTGCGATGTCGGAGTTAGTAGCATTACGTTCAATTAATCAAAGGTCCGTGATACACCGTCCCTCGCAGATCGCTACTAGCACTCCGCAACTAAAGTAGCGGTTTAGCATAGTTGAAATAGGCTACAGTGTTATAGACTGCAGTGTTTATATTAGTACCAAATAATTAATATCATATATTCTGTTCTCCATACTACACATACTCAACCGACCTGGTACAGATTTGTGTGTGGAGTTTATTTCTGACAAAAGTGTAACACGACTTGTTTATTTTCCTCCATTTGTCACAATCATCCAAACCTTTTCTCGGGTGTTGACATTACCAGATTACCTTCAGGCAGAACTGCTACAAATCAAGTAACTTATTACCCTCAATGAAATCAGTGCACTTCAGTTTTATCAACCATTGTTTTGTGAAATATTTAAAATCTGTCACAAGTTGCAAATTATATTTGGGTGAAAGAAATTTAGTTACGACATAGATACTACGTCAAAAACACTTCAAGGAGCTCGTAGAACATTTTGCACTTCCAAATCGTTTGGGACGAGACTTAGAACCCTTCCCTATGTGTCTATCGCTTAAGCGAGCACTCTTCATCGTCTTAGCAAAACCCGAGTGGCTATAACGAGATCTTTTCGGTCTCCAACCAAACACGTCTTTGGTTTAAAGATTGAGATAGTGCCCTAAATAGTAACAAGTTTTTGAGAACCATTCCGACCCGAATTTAGGAGTGGCAAGTGTGAATAAACAGAAATTCCAGTCCTGCAATGTACAAGGCATTTACATGACCTATAGTAACTATGAACTGATGATCATGAGGGTAAACAGACTTGAGTAATGAAGATTGCGAAAGGTTTGGAAATTATAATCCAAAGCTTTGTTCCCATAACATTCAGGGGTCAATGACAACGTGTCGGCTGACACCGAGAGTGAAAGTAAAAACCGCGGTGCGCCGACCCCGAGAAATATGGGACAAGGACAGGAACAGAATGATTGAAGAGGCTTTGCAGTCTTCCTTACATGTAGACCTTCTGTCTATATTCTCTCTATGTAAAAACCCTCTTCGGAATTGAACGGCAAGATAAGCAGCTGTTACAAGTTTTCGTTTCGTTTCTAAATCCGTTGGAATTCGGAGCGTCCCGCAGATATGGAGCAGTTGGAAACAATAGGCCAACTGTGGCGGCCTACGAGCTACGTGCCAATGTTCTACAAACACTAAGTTTAATACAAAAATAATACACGAACCAGAAGGGTCGCGGTCTGGGACAGTCTGGGACTAGGACACTTTCAGACGGTGTAATGGGACCAAATACGGTATGTATTACCATTTCATACGGTATTGGCACGAGTAACCAGGGACAAAGTGCCCACCAGCCGTGTTTTATAGTCGTTTGCTAGATTTCAAATGTGGACAATTTGTAGATTACATGTTATTGAGCTGACTTAGCTAGCATGTTATTGTTATTCAGTATAATTCGATTGGTCTCGACAGCATCAAATAGTATATTAATAGACTTCAAAAGCTATTTACTCGTGCTAAGGAAAAGTCCTGATTGAGTTATGAAATACCCTTTATATCTTCACCAACTTCAATGTTAAAAGAGAAAAACAATCTTCTATTCTAATGTCATCCCTATAATCTTCCTAGAGCTTGGCAAAGGTGTATATTATACCAGTGCAAGTAGTATTTTTGTGGTTACACTAGTGTTTAAGCAACAATGACCACATTGAACGCATTAGCAGCCCTAAAGCGCTAATGCTCCCCACGGCTCCAAGCTGGGCCGGTTCTCCGACGAGCCGCAATTAATTATCGGCGATCAATCAGTGCGGTATTAGCGAATCATGACGTAATTCAATCAGACTCGTTGAGACGACCCGACGTGACGTGGAGCGAGAGGGAAGGAGGTTTCACTTGATTGACTTGTAATGTGGAACCTTGTTTAGGTTCTTGATGCTTCTATTCGGAGGTTGGTGGAGGCTTATGAAAAACGTGATACAGGAATGAAATGTGATTTATTGATACGTAATGATTCTAATGCTGAACTTTTTGTAGTTTGTGAGATTCCTAAGGTACTTGCCTTACCACCAGCGATTAGCTATCAACTTAAACTTCGTTGTTGGTGTGACAGACTTCTCGCCGACATCGACATGCGGCATGACGGTCCACGGTGTCGCGGTGCGCGGTGATGTGAACAGTCAGCGATCTAATTCTTATTTATTTATTCACTTTTAATGTTGGTTAAATAAGTACCAATAATTTTCTTAGTAGGTATTACTTACACTTTCAATATAAACTACAGTCATTTATTTTGTACGAAAACTGGTCGTTTCGTCGGCCGTCAGTGGGACAGGTGCGTAGAGGTCGATACCGGCGTCAAGGTACTTAACTCATGTGTTCAATATCCGATTAATTGGATCGATATTGAAAACGTAACCCATGGAAGAGTACAACACACCGTGGTAAATAAAACAAACTTTCGTTCTCAAAGCACGATGTATGACGTCAGCAGCGTCAGGTCTGAGTAACTGTGTGAGTGATTGATCACCGTCGACGAGGACTAGGACAGCACGTGGAGTGAGAAAGTATTATCTACTCACTTTAATGAACAGGTTCAAGAGAATTAACTCGACAACTATGAATATAACGCGATCAACTAATCTAGACAAGTTTGATCCTGCCAGTTAACTTAATGACCGAATTGATGATCTTCGCAAAACTGTTAAAGAGTACATTTTTCATGCTTTTGATGATGTCACCGCCGCACTAACTGCTGATGACAAGTTAATAACTTTACAATGAAATTAAAAACTGGTTAATGCTACAAAAACTATTTCAATAATGAATAAAGTTAAAGTGCTGAACTAAAGGTTTCGTGGAGGTCGGGGAGGACGAATTATTGCAGTTCACTGAACCTTAATTTCATGGAGATGGGTTCCTGCGTGCGATAGGTAAATTAAATTGTTAAATTGACTGGATGAGTCTGTGTACATACTGTATACAATTAACATCCATGCCTGTTCAATTATGGTGGAGATTGAAGAATAACATCAGGGTGGTGAATCTCCTAATTATTTGCGAGGATTGCTGTTTTTTAATCACCAATTTTATAGCCGTAAATCGAGAAAGTAATTTTAATGATTAATGTAATGTTATTTTGTTCTAGTGCGATCTTCCTAGAATAGTGTGACTTTTTGTTTGTCTTATATTATTAATACATCAAGACACATAGAAGGTAGAATCCAAAGTCTCTAAAGTCTGTTAAAATAATGTAATTCAGTACTTGAACACACTATTTTTTGAAAATGTTCAATTACTTTGAATAAATAACAACACGACGAATAATGTACCAATGTAGCAAGGAGTGATTAAATATTGACTCAATGAAAATGAACAAACATTGGTATACGTTTATAGAAACTTATTACGAGGATTAAGATATTAAAACAAACAGACCTTGAACTGCCGACATATTACAATGCTGAAGAGATATTAGTGTACTCAGTGGAGCACGGCATTGTTGATAATAACGCTGAAACAAACAACGCAGTTCAAACAACATCATCTGATGAAGATCTTACTTACAGCGAGCGACTTTTGAAATTCTCAGAAGAGAATATTAAGAACTTATAATTATATTTGCAGCTCCTTCAAGAAACACGAACGAGACTGTATTATACGAAGAAGATTGTTCATTAAACTGCTGTTAAGGTACTATTCGATGAGCGTGATATCACTGTTAAATTGCTACCGTTTCCAAAATAACCCACAAGGGATATTCCACTTTGTCTTCAACACTATAGAGTTCAAAGTTCATTACAAAGACTCTGCATAATAAAGTGTACAAGCCCTTGTTTGTTTGAAACTATTTTTAATCATCGTGTCATAATAACGTGAAAGGCGTGGTTGTGCTTAGTTGGACATAGTTGTTGTTCTATGCAATGAACCGATTTTGTTAGAGATATGTCACTCAAGCCGGGGCTAAGCCGACGAGAAATGTTTATAAGATTAGTTGTACTGCGTCAAGAACATTACTAAATATAAATAGGCTCACGACATTCATGTGTGACACATTAGTCTAGTTTATGGTTCTCAAAAGACTACTTTTCTTTCAACAGTTGTTAATGAAAGGCAACTAGGAAATGAAAAGAGAAATGCAGTTATCATACATCAGTCGGCTGGTGGATAAACATTCCGGAATACTTGTAAATGTAATGTTAGATTGAGAAACTCATCGTTCAATAGATAATTATTGTTTAGTTATTGATTGAATCAGCGGTGGCCCAGTGGTGTCGGCCCCGACTTACGAACAGTAGGTCGTGGGTTCGAACCCAGGCAGGCACATTACTTTGTGTAATTATTTCATCACCGCTGCTCTCAAAACGGTGAAGGAAAACATCGTGAGGAAACCGGCATGTCTTAGAACCAAAAAATTCGAATGTGACATCTACCAATCCGCACTGGGCCCGCGTGGTGGATTATAGCCCATCCCTCTCCCTAGAGAGTAGGCCTGAGTCCCTGCAGTGGGAACTTTATCGGCTGATGATGATGATTGATTGAATCTATTCATATAGCAGCTACAGTAAATACCGACTTCTAGACAAATGAACGTAGCGAAATGATTGATCACTCAGTACCTGACGCATACTTCGATAAAGAAATTATTCTAGGTATTTATACTCGCTTACTAATATAAGAAACTAGCTGACCCATGCAACTTCGTCTGCGTCACATAATATAGCTTATAACAAATAATGTCAACATAAATTGAGTTAAATCGTAACAAACAAAAAATCGTATCTTTCCTCTTTATAATATTAGTTTAGATTATATTAAAGTGTGAATTACTATTGGTATCTCTTACTGTTAAATATACAATAACACCTTGTAAACATTATGGTGCAGTAAATATTTTGAATATGAATTTCTCCGGAGTCCCCGGAGGCCAGAATCCCCACTAACCTACCGCACCGGACCGAATGACTGCCGCGCGTGATAGATTATTCCAGTTAATTAGGCACAAAGAAAACCTCTTTTAGATACTATTACAAAATACGTTTGTAACATAAGTTTTAACTGACGTAGCAACGTCAGCTGCCAGATGTCAAATAACATTGACGTATGGCGATGTTGCGTCAAGTATATTGTTGATTAAATAATCATTGTAAATATCTTGGAAACAAAGGTTCATAATTCGAATAAACCTAATTTACATTATTCTAATGATATGTTATAGCTTGTCGTATTTTATAGAAGTAGCTTTTATTGTGGCTTAAAAGACTTGGTTTCCGAACCAAAGATGGTAATTGTGCTATTTAAATAGTTAAGTCAAGTTAAATGTTTGTTTAATATAAATTGCCAGTAAATTAATTAGTAATTATTAAATGATACTTATAATGTTTCCTAGATTTTATCTTGCAATTTCAATGTATTAAGTTGTTTCTATCAATACCGAAACTATCTATTGATGTTCATATTTTATCCGATTAAACGTAAAGATTACAAATAAATACATACTGGATTGCTAAATTATCTAATGAAGTTTTAAAATGGTTGTGTTATTAGTTATTTAGCAATAATGTATGTCCATTTGCCATTGGTTTATTATGGCGGCAATCGTTGATTTACTTCATAAGATTTGACGGTTATAAAAGTAGAAGTACCGCCAATTCAGAGTCAGTTACGCTGCAACTGTTAAAGGATTAGGACAGACCCAGAGTAGTATATTGTGTATTCCATTTGTGTATTATTGTGTATAGAAAGATAGAAAGAATTAAGTTTACATGTAACCTAGTTGTGAAGATATTTATCAAATGTTTAAAAGCTGAAACCTATTTGTGTTACTCTAAGGATCCACAATGTTGATGTAAGTTATTTGATATTATGCTACGATTATTACTGATTACTATGTGTTAGAAATATGTACTATGATATGGTTTATATTGCTTGTTGTTTATGTACACTGATAAATTGCTATAACTTGAGAGACAGTCCAGGACAATGTCAGGTTGTCCTTGCATAATACTTTAAAAGATGTTCCCGTGGAGTTTCTTGTCCATTCTTCTCCACGAAGACCTAGGGACCTAGTGAATGGAATCGAGTTGATTTGTTGACAAGACCAAAAGAAATAAAATGAATAGTCTTGTCTTTTGTGCTTTTACTTTATAAAAACCCTGTTCCCTACACAACTGCCTATAGATACTTTCAAACACAACAAATAACGAGCAATCATCTTGACACTTAAAGTTAATTAATTGGTGGATATTAATACATATACATATATATCCACAACCTTTTAATAACACGCGCTTAATTATTTTGTCGCGCGGATATTTTTACATTGCGATATCTTCTAAGATATTTGTTTAAACTGTATAGAGTGAAGGGCACAAATATTCTATATTAAATTTCTGTGCTAACAAACACATTTATTTAGATATAGATTAATACCATATGGGTTAAATAAGCTTCGCAAAATATCATTCTTTTTAACCTAACATTTTAATAGTAAAAAATGGTTACAGAGAGTCTATCTTAAAAGATAGACATATGCTGTCGCGGACTTTTTTTTAGAACTTTTAAAGAGGAAAAATTCTTTCATATTTGATATTTGCGTAACTTAAACCGTTTTCGCAGCGCACGCAACGGAAGCTCTCAAAAAGGAATATCTTTTCCCGTTTTTGCAACATTTTTCATTTATGCTCCGCTCCTATTGGTCGTAGCGTGATGTTATATAGCCTAAAGCCTTCCTCGATAAATGGACTATCCGACACAAAAAGAGTTTTTCTATTCCAACCAGTAATCCCAGAGTTTACCGCGTTCAAACAAACAAACAAACAAACAAACAAACAAACTCTTCAGCTTTATAATATTAAGTATAGATACGACATTACTTTGTCTGTCAGTCTACAGCGTGTATCAGAGAAGTGTGATATTTAACAAACCATCACACTGAAAAACAATGTCATGTGTCCCATGGTAAACTTCAATAGCTACTCCAGTCAAACATGGAACAGCAGATGACAGGTTCGCAATTATGATACAATGTTGATCCGACGGTGAAAGTGGTTCAGTCTGAAGGTACGACCACGACTTTCTGATTCAAGCTTTATAACCTTTTGCACAGCTTAACAACTGAACGGATTTCAATCTGGCATAGCCATACAGGTATAACAAGACCGAGACTTGGGTTGGGTTTAATAATGATATTTTGTCGCAGTTAATCGTTTCCCTGGGATGATTAAATTTTTTTTCTATTCGCAGGTGAAGTCACTGGCAAAATTTAGTATGACTATGAAAGCTTCATATCGAAATGAATATCAGCACCTTCAAAAAGGTGTGAATACAACGTATACAAATTAATATTTTCCAACACGTTACGATCCATTGAGTTAGTGCTTTCACCCGTACAGCTAGCACATTAATACTCCCATGCAAATGTATTGGAAAACAATATTAATTTACATGGAAATTGATATAAATAGGAGCGCTGAACAAAGCGGACTCGATAGTTTAGTTTGTATAGAGAACGAAATGTAAACTAGTTAATGTACTGCGTTCGATCATTTGTTTTGTTGTTTACTAGTGCAATTGTCGTGAAATAAACCAAGACAATTGTGAAAAAAAAACAGGAAAATACGCAAAACTTTATATAACAAAATAAAGATCTTTTTAAAAGAGCAGCATCTAGAATTTTTTTAGACTTTAAAAGGTGTTTAATGTTCATGTTTTTAATATAATATCCTGTACTAACACAAGAATCTAACATCGTGTTTGTATTTCCCGAAAAGTTAAATGGATGTTTACTTACCTAGTAATCTTAAAAAGAATTTCTTAGGGTCATTAGACCTCTGCCGTGACGGCGTCTTAAACCGAAGCTGGTGACGAGAGCCAATTTACCGGCTTCAGCTTCGGTCAGAAATCGATCTTCGGTTGGACACTAGTTGAAAGCAATAAACCGATACTCCGGGCTGCTCCTGATTTCCTGATGGAACAAACCGCATATCAGCGTGTACCACCCCGTTGTTTACGTAGTAAAGTTACATTATATCTGATTATTTATATTTACCTTGAAGCCTCTCGTGATCAAGTGCTTTAATCCGGTTATTGCCCCAACGTTGTTCAGGGATTATTATTAATACAGATTATACGATTATCCGATAAAACAGTTTATTGGGAGCTGATCCCTCAGAACTAGCAAATTACTTGGATTTAATTCCAGTCAAGCGATATTATAATATAGTTACGATAAAATAATCCTTTGTTATTGTAGTGAAAGAGATTCTTGACGTTTTAAGCACTAGTATTTTAAGATAAAGGAAGTCTTAGCACTTTACAAACTTGATTGCAGATAATATTTGTTTCGATTTATAAATAAAACTGACTCCATTTTCACAAGAACAATGTAAATAATCTTTTATATCATTTGACAAATGGCTGGTAGTTCCGTCAAGTCGGTTATCCGGTAATTATCCGTGAGACGGCTGCCATTGTGATGTAAATCGTGTGCAGTTACCCGTCAGTAGCAACACCCGGCCCGGGTGGCTCGCGGCGACGGCGGCCGGGTGTACCCGGGCATGCTCGCAATACACCGAGGTATACGAGTACGGAGACACTGAGCATCTGGAATGGGATGCTACTTATAAAAGAGTTGATATATAAATAATGAGCAATTGATTTTGATAACAGGTCTTGATGCTACGATCAATTTGCAAGACAATTTATAGCGATCAAAGACTATAACTACATCCCGTCGGGGCTGCGGGTTGTTCGCAAGAAATACCGCGGCCTTGACATGAAGGGCTAAGAAGGAACATGGGTGGTATTCAGTCAGTAGAAGTCTGACACTGACTGGTTAATAGGTTGCCTCCGCTTGAAAATAGACCCCGAGATAGTTGGGGAGGCTGGGCTGATGAAGAGAGACTCAGATAATATGAATGCGTTCATCACATCAGCAGCATTGTATTGTATACTGCTTATGCAACTACTGTGCTTAACTATTATTAACCTGGTTTCATTCAGCCCAACAACATCACAATAAAATAACACGAGCAAAACTTCAACAGCACACCCCTTGAAACAAAGTTTAATTCCGATAACAGTAGCAAGTTTTGGTTGCAAGTGTAATCTACTGGCTAACTGCTAGCTCGGTGGCGCAGTAATTGTCCATTAAATACTTCCTATTATGATTTAGATGGCGCTCGGATCTCTGTGACGTCATGACGTGTGTGTGACGTTATTTCGAGCATAATGGAAGTCGTACCGCGGGGCAATCTGATTATTAAGAGTCTCCAGTCTCAAATCTTCTGTGTGTGTGTTTGTAATTAAACTGCTGCTAAACGGCTGGACCGATTTTGATGATTTTTTTGTGTTTGTTTAAGTGGATTCGAGAATGATGTAAATTAATTAAAAAATATGTCTACCCGTGAGGAACCGTGAACCGTGACGGGCCGCTAGTACAAATATAAATATTCAGCTTCGAAACCCCTAACCAATTAAGTGCTAAACGATGCTAAATTGTGTCACGTAAGTAGGATGAACAATAATGAACATCGAGGCGGGTCACATTGGGATCGGGACCCGGTGATATGTGGCCGATGAGGGGTTAGGGGGGGGCACTTACAGTTCAATATAATTTAGCGCAGTTGGACGCGGACGGTAGGATTCAAACTTTACTTTATACTTTCATTTGACGGCATTCATTGGAGATCAATGTGACTGTAAAAGTTTCAGAATTGATACTGTCAACAATCATTGTCTACGACTATTGGCTATTCCAGTACTTTCTGATCTCCGTTTTCTTTTCAGCTATTCAATCTTCTTCTGCTGTCATCGCGTGTCGATGACAATATTTAATTTGAGTCAACCCAAAATGTAGCGACGAGTTTGACATTTTCAGTTCCGACCATTAGCTCCTGTGATGTGCAAGTAGCGGGGCAGGCAGGACACGATATCCAGTGTACCATCGTCTGTGTGGCAACACCACATTTACACTCCAGGGCAGAGTCATCTATGAATCTCCACTTGAACAAGTTCAACTCAACAGAACATCATCTTAAATATCACCTTTCATAGAATACATCCAGTTCGTCTCTACGTACACTTGTCGTCTTCACTAGTGACCATCATCTGTTTGTTCATTAGTTGATTGTATTAAGGACACAACGGTATACAGAGGAAACGATCTGTTCTATCGCTTGTGAAACTGCACCAAATATGCGAAAGTCAAATTATAAAACTTGAACTTCCTCAAAAATATGCATTTCAGGTGTTCAAATTGTTTACGTCTAGAGTATGCGTACTATGTGTCGTTTGACCACACTACAATACACGCGTGTCCCCACTCCCCAGAGCGGAAATACCAAACAAAAACTAAACGTAGCAACATCTAAATCATTCAGCTCGGAATGCATTCCAAGAATTATGGAGCCAACGTTTGTTACAGCCCGACTGCTATGTTTACAGAAAGATAGCCATTCTGTGGCCGGACATTTTTGTGCCGGATAACTGTGTGACCAACTAGGCTATAACGACACATGAATGCGGACAGAAAGATTGTTGGTAAGCTCTAAATATATAAATAAATTAGTATTAGTTGACGCAACCGAATAAGATTAAAATTCCCAGCGCAGAAAGTAAAAGCGATTTTACTTGACGCATAAATATTGCTGGATTTTATGAAAAGATTTTTCTTCTTTAGTCATGGGTACTATGATAATCATTAAAACATTAGCACAAAGCTACGAAATATTTTCCCTTAAAATATTACTTGTTGAAAACTTATAGAATGTAGCGTTCGCTGCCTATCCCTGCGATAACATAATAACCCGGTACCCCAGTTGGAATGAAAACACGTACATTAACAGTAAATAGGTTTCGTATTGCTGCGGAAGTGTGTTAAAAACTACTCCGCGGCAGGAAGCGAATACGCGAGCTAACGGTAACACGCGGTGGGGGGGGGGTATCAATGTGCAGCCAGGGGTAGAAGACCCACTTGACAGTGGTATTATAAGTAACAAACTTAAAGATATCATGTTTCCTTTGCCGAGAAGAAAGTAAAGCCGAGACGTAGTATCGCTTTGTAGACTATTTTTACTTCTCATTGCATATACATCTCGCTCCTATTTTGAATATTGAACTTACAGCATCATTTATCATGGACATGATAAATGATGGATGATGGATGGGATGGATGGATGGTCTGTTATTATTGGACAGTGTACATGGTACTTTGAATTAGGGTTTATAACACATTTGTTATTATTTTACTCGGCATAATTATGTTTGTTTTACATGCACTAAACCACACGGTGACTGGTGGTGAGTGACAATTTTATGGGACTAAATAGTTACTAGAAAAATGAGCATGCATTTAAGAAACACGGCTGCCTAACCTTAAGGTATGATCGAAGGTTCTATCATGGATTGTCCTTCTGCAGGACGCCGCCGTAATGAACTCGGTACGATACCGCGCGAACTTGGCCGGCCGCATGCGATCGAGGACGCCGCGGGTTGCGTCCGCTCCGCCACGTAATCGCAGCTAATCGCGCCCGATCGCACGGCAGAGCGAATGAGCTGTCGGTTGTTCTATGAAATGCTCACTCCAGTGCAACACTGCATATTATTATTTATTATGCTTTTTAGGTAGTCGATTGAACTGGACTCATTTTTGATAATTTCCCTACAAGATCGACAAAATTTAAACTGTTCCCTCTTTCCATTTTTCTCGATCTGCTGCCCTTTGGAGGCTTCTGCTTTGCAGTAGGACATCATAGGCTTATACAGGATGTAAATCAACCCATCACACAGCCGTCAACCAAGTATTCTGTACATCAAACTAAGTACCCCTGCGCAAAAATTTTTGCTGGGAAACGACTTTTTTTTTTGGGGTTTAAAATGCCATTTTACGGTAAAACTCAAAGTAGCACTCTTAAAACATTGTGCTAGTGGATGCTTTGAATAGTAAACGGGTCATGGAGGTAATTTAAGTAAAGTTAAAACCTGAAAAACTAGTATTTACAAAAACAGCTGTGAAAAATTTGGAACATTGACCCCCAATATCTCCGTAACTAGGAGGTTCCCAGGTATGGTCTAGAACAAAAAAAATATCGCAGTGGTGGGGAGAACAAGTGCCCTTCGTTTGCGTTAAGGGTACTTTTACACCCTATACATATAGTATAGTAGAATCACGATTATCCGGACTCAGTCTTCACGGCTCTAGTTCTTTACCCTATTTTTATATCGTACTAGCTGTTGCCAGCGGCTTCACCCACTACAACACGAAAATCCCACGGGAAGATAAAATCGGGATAAAAACTATTCTGTGTTAATCCAGGTTATACACTATCTGTGTACCGACCAAATTTTATTCAAATCCGTTCAGTAGTTTTGTGTGAAAGAGTAACAAATATCCATCCATCCATACTTACAAACTTTCGCGTTTATAAGGAACGTTAAATAAATGTAATAAATTAATGAATTAAAATAAGTAACATTGACATGAAATAATCTATACTAATATTATAAAGCTGAAGAGTTTGTTTGTTTGTTTGTTTGTTTGAACGGGGTAAACTCTGGAACTACTGGTTGGAATAGAAAAAATCTTTTTGTGTTGGATAGTCCATTTATCGAGAAAGGCTTTAGGCTATATAACATCACGCTACGATCAATAGGAGCGGAGCATAAAGGAAAAATGTTGCAAAAACGGGAAAAGATATTCCTTTTTGAGAGCTTCCGTTGCGTGCGCTGCGAAAACGGTTTAAGTTACGCAAATATCAAATATGAAAGAATTTTTCCTCTTTAAAAGTTCTAAAAAAAAGTCCGCGACAGCATATGCCTATCTTTTCAGATTGACTCACTGTAACCATTTTTTACTATTAAAATGTTGGATGAAAAATAATGATATTTTGCGAAGCTTATTTAACCCATATGGTATTAATCTATATCTAAATAAATGTGTTTATTAGCACAGAAATTTAATATAGAATATTTGTGCCCTTTACTCTATACAGTTTAAACAAATATCTTAGAAGATATCGCAATGTAAAAATATCCGCGCGACAAAATAATTACGCGTGCGGCAGTCATTCGGTCCGGTGCGGTAGGTTAGTGGGGATTCTGGCCTCCGGGGACTCCGGAGAAATTCAAATTCAAAATATTTACTGTTTACAAGGTACAAGGTGTTGCTGTATATTTAACAGTAAGAGATACCTATAGTAATTCACACTTTAATATAATCTAAACTAATATTATAAAGAGGAAAGATACGATTTTTTGTTTGTTACGATTTAACTCAATTTATGTTGACATTATTTGTTATAAGCTATATTGTGTCGCAGACGAAGTTGCATGGGTCTGCTAGTCTATAATAAAAAGTTATTAATATTGATTATCCGGAGTTTAGATTATACGGAATACCCCTGGATAATCGGGATTCTACTGTATACTGTAGTGAATGAACTTGTGTAATACACGCAAAGATAAAGATAAAGATGCATTTATTTGTATAAACATGTGTGACATGGTACATAGATATGCACTTATAGATGGAAATAAAAAGTTTTGCACATCATTGCTTAGCTTTTTCTCAACCATGTTGGGAGCGGCTCGCAGTACAAAACATTATAGTGGGTAGCAATATCATTCAATATTCTATTTTAACTTCTATAGCGTTCCCTGCAGATCTACGGAAATATTAAAATGGTAGCAAGATCCGATATTACGTTGTTTTTAATTAAGTTTCGGATGAAACGCTATGATGTTAACAGAGCTATATTAATCATTCTGACATTAATATCTTGTTTCAGAGAAGAAAACTCTTCAGTAATTTGTTAATATCTCTTTAGTAGAGAAATTCTCCTAGTATTAAGAGAATCCCGAGTATATAATCACTGAATAAGGCACAGTTTTCAGAAGAACAGAATAATTGAAAGTTAGTTTATATTTAACTACTATTACTATAATATGAATAAACCCCCAAATATTTATCAAATTATCGTGCAAGTTTAGTACATTTCTTTTCCATTTTTTTGTAAATATCACACTTTGAAAACCGTTTGAAACAATATTTCTGCCAATGTGCACTTTGAACGTAAAGATAATTTAGTAATCAATTCAAATTATAGAACAAAGTCCTCCGCCGCGTCTGTCTGTCTGTTCGCGATAAACTCAAAAACTACTGCACCGATTTTATCAATAGATAGAGTAATTCTCGAGGAAGGTTTAAGTGTATAATTTGACCGACATTCACGCGGGTGAAGTCGCGGGCATCAGCTAGTTTTCAAATAAGAATAAGTAAACTGATCCCGCTGGTCCCAAATGAGTGGGATCAGTTGACTAAAGAGCTACCACACAAATAACAAAAACAATTATTATGCATGTGGAAAATCTGGGGATTTAAACTATTTAGACTGGTTGGATGTTTACCAAAACCTCAACGTAGAAAGTATTCGAATGAACTCTCTACAACATTTTTTTGTATTATGTGCATGAGTACGGGTCAGTACTCCATACATGTGAACATAGTATAAAATAGTTGGAAGGAACACATTGGGCTACAAAATGATGTAATTACGATGAACTGATTGAAGTATTTCTGATTAAAACTGGTCTTAAATAATTCGGCCGGAATCGTCCGTGAGTGTTCGTGTTAATCGAGGCGCGATTAATTGCCGTTGACGGATACGTCTAGTGATGCTGCAGCGAATTACATTCAGACCGTAAGAGAATTAACGACATTATTTTATTTAAGTAAGGATGTTAAGTGCAAATTACAAATAGTTTAAAAATAATAATATTAAATTAAGAGTAAACCTAAATACAACGATTCTTCTACTTCTTCTCCTTCTCTTTCTTCTTTACCTTTTCCTTCAACTTCTTTTCTTTCTATCTAATAGGAGAAACAGACTGGCAGTATTCAAATACTTTTAATTACTTTCCCAAGGATTTTAATGCACTGGAAAAAAAATGTTGCTTAGACGCAGGTATTATACTCAGATCGATGTAACAAATACTTTTGAAGCAAGCCCATCGTCTATTCACGAAATCACGACAATTATATTGTCTGTTATTAATATTTGGCTCCGGAGCTCAACATTTAAGCGCTAAAGATGTGCCGCGAGTGGAAAAGTTTGTTGCTCTTACGGATATAATTCCGCTACATTCTGGGGTTTATCCACAATAGAAGAATTCGACCATAAGTAGTGACTTATGGTCGAACTACTACTCGCTTTAATCATTACCATCAGTGGATCATGTGAATGATTAAAGCGAATAAAATATTTTTCACTTTTCTACAGCACATTTTGATTATCTTCGAACATTGAGATAACAAGGCCGCCAATGGCTGTTTTTTCCTGATAACGGCGCCGCAGAGAATTTTCTTACTAAATTAAATTTGAATTATAGAAGAACATTAAGGATTCCTTAACTTTTGTATTTAAGTACCAAAAACAGCAAGGGGGCTTATCCAGAAACTCGATGAGGTTATCAAAACTTTGCTAATTTTAAATAAAGATGCTTCCTCGCTATCTGAGCATTGTGTTACAAGTGATTGTGGAACCGAATTGTATTTGTACAGCTTTAGCTGTTGTATGCCGCGGGTATTGTATCGGATGACCAAACTTTTGGAAATGATTTTCGCATTGTGGAAGGACATAATGAACTTTTAGTTTGTTTAGACTTTAAGCAGTACATTCTACTAGTTTAGTAAAATGAACACATACAATACAACTGTGTTCATTTGACTAGACTAGTAAAACACAGTTCCTGGTTTAGTCCAAACTACACACGAAAAAGTTGTGAAATACTACAAAGTATAGTACACACGGACGGCGAGGGCGCGTGGCTGTGGCGATGGCGTGGCGGACGGAGTGCTCGAAACACTCGTTCTTGTTCGATGCCAATCTAACATTTCGTTAACTCCGGCCGGACCTTTATTACCGACTCGATTTGTTCCCACTATGTACGGAATGTAACAAACTACTGTGTATAACGAATAACAATACCGTTTGTTTATTTCCAATTTGGTAAAGGACAAAAGGTAGGCTACTAAAGCAATCACAAAAGAATTCGTTAGGTAGTTAGGTGCTCTAGTTGGTGAAGGCTGAAGCTGATTGTGTTTGTATCCTTGATCGCACAATAAGTGTCAATTTGATAGATAAGTAGTTCCTCGTTGAATACCCACGCTCGATAAGGAAATAGAACATGAAAGGATCTGTCGCGTTAACATCGACTAGTAATGGATTCCAAGACTCAGTTTTGGGGAAAAACATGTTTATATCGTGTACAAGTTTATCAACATCTCTATACTCTGTTTAGTTATTTATATTATCGTCACCTTATAAGAATTAACTCACAATAAAATATAGCAATGAGTCTTCTTGATAAGATATGCTTTGTCGGTTCTTCTGAAACTCAAGCGAATACAGCATTGTATTTCCGACATCAAAACGAGAATTTTACCTTTTTCTAAGTACATTGACAATTCGGATACACAAGTTGTAACACAATCATCGTTATCTACTTTACAATACAATCACAAAGTAAAAATTTTCCAATTTCCATTGAGTGCGGACCGAGGGCTGAGGGTGTGGGGTCCGGGGGGGGGGGCGCACGCGAGCCGTCGAGTGGCGCCGCAAACTTGCGCTTGTGGATTCGCCCTAACAATGTACAACATTGTTCACGAGTACTGGCATGCACACTGAAAGGAGAGTACACTCACTTATGAGCAGCGAAAAATATTGAATCGAGTTTTCAATTACGTGAATTTCATTTCACCATCATAGTTTGACATGAGGTTCTCGTGGCTAACTGATAACATCCGCACGGGTCAATCCATGGTTAATGCTACGCTTGTTGAGGTGTATCTGTGGATGTGTGATGCCAATCCTTTATACAGGCTGTCGTTGTGCATTCTCGTCAAATTCTAGGAGAATTAATGAATGAAATACTTGTTTAATAAACAACTAAAATAATAGCATACATATATATGTATTATATTCGTTATTGACTAGGTGCCGTAATTTAAATTGATATTTATGTATTTTATGACAATCCGAATGGTACCCGAGGTTGGGCACCATCGGGGCTGCGGGTTGTTCGCGGGGCTGTAGGTTGTTCGAAAGAGATACCTCGGCCTCGACACTATAGTATTTATACTTACACTTTTACTAATCATCCTCATCTTTTATAAAATGTCCTTTTACACCCGGATCAACTGCTTGGAAGGCAACTATGCTGAGGGGGCCAAATTGTTAACTTATTTACCTTTTTTTTTACTTGTTAGGGGTAAGTAACACGACAACACAAAGGGCTAAGAAGGAACATGGGTGGTTTTTAGTCAGTAGAAGTCTGCACTCCCTACAGCTCTGCCCAGAGCGGGAGGAGTCGTTTGATGATTTCCCACCCTCCAAAAAACAAAGGGTTGGTCACCATTCGGATTGTGGCAGAGAAACCAGGACCATTCAAAATCGCGTTGGGTTGAAGATATTGTCAGGAGCGCGGGAAATGGATGAGGGACGCACAGATCAGAAAGGAGTGGCAGAAAAAGGGGAGGCCTATTATATACCCAACTGTGGGTGATTCCGGGCTGAAATGATCATGATGATGATGACAATCTCCTTAATTTTGACGAGAATTCAAAACTGCACCTTGTTTATGCAGACCTCTCTGTGCCTAGAAACGTGTACTAAACAACACAACACTTAGTAAACGGTTGATCCCGAACTCTCGAGTGTCATTCGTAGGTCTTGACAGTTGTTGAGGCTATTGAGAAGCCCGCAGCCAGCCCAGCCAAAGAGTGTCCACGCAATGGTGGACCGACGTCGTGGGAGGTATTCCGTCGCTTCTGTGGGCAAGTGCCACATAAACTCACAGTGACATAGTGCATAAGTAAAGTGACCTGGAAATATTTGATCAATGAAAATCACTACAAAACTGTCTATAATTACCTGAAGTGTTTGAAGAACTACCTTCTTTTACACGGAACATTGTAACAAAGTAGATGAAGTACCAATCCTCGCACCTCCCAACACTGTTACGTAGAACTCCAGTCGGCCATTCTCTCGGAGTGTTCCGCGGGACGCAGTTTGTTTCACGAACTCCGTACCGTCAGCACAAACCGGATGCTGCCCAACACAACAGACGGCAGTACATTGTTAACACGATGTCGATTGTTTTGTTGACGCTCTCCGTTGGATCGCCGAGCAGCAGTATTTGTTGTACTCAGGGTTGGATTTCGTACTATAATTATAGTATTTGTACTACAATTTCATGACGTGTACTATATACTATCGCAAAGGTAGGATTGTACGCAAAAATACTATAATTTCTTTATGATAGTTATACCTGTACCCACATTTTATTTTATTACCACTCTAAGAAATTTTTTTCGAGTTTTCAGGAAAGTGAATTTAACAAAGACCAGAATACGCAACAAATTAGCAACCCAGTCTATCGATGCCTTACTACTTACTTGTGATGCCGTAAAAGAAAGCAAATCGAAAAATTGCACAGATTTTGCACCGTCTGACGACATGTTACGTCGCATCGTTGCTAAGGACGATGTACCCAATATTGAAGAATTGGCCAACATTGAGGTTATTTTACCTTCATAGTAACGTTAATTATACCTTTTGTCGATTTATTTAATAAAAATCCAACGTCCAAACATGTTTTTTATTTAAATCTACACCTAAAAAAAGGCTTCTGTAATTTTTGGCAAGGTACTATCTTTTTTAGCAAAATACAATATTTTTGACGTCCATAGACAATAATTTTTTGAGAGCCTGATTCCAACCCTGGTTGTACTCGACCCCTCAGTAATGTGTGCTTACTAAGTAAGACAACTACATAGAATAGTGTGATGTTGTTAAATCTAAACTTCTATCAAATAAATAACGTTGAGTGTGGGTTTTAGTGTTTGTGTATGTAACACTCTACTATTACCCCGGCCGATGGCTCTACTGTCCATCGTCACATTACCTTTGAAACCCTTTTGGCAAACAGATTACTTTTTCAGTGTGAGATCATTCTAGCCTAGCACGTTCCCACTATTCCCATTTCTGGTGATTCTGACATTCACTTGCTCTTTGAAATCTTTCTGCCTGTGTTGAATAGTCCGTTTTGCCGAAAACACTTCATCAAATTTGCTGATAAATAATACAATCTCGACTTGAAAGAGAAGTTTTCCATTAATGAAACAAACAAATCCATTCAGCCACAACAGAAGCAGCGACTGTGTGGCGCAACACTTGTCCTGCTCCATCGACAAGAGGTCCGACTCCGCACGCACTCGACGGCCGGGCTCCAGCGGGGGGGATGGGGGGCACAGGGGGGGGAGCCTTACAATGATGCACATTGTTACCGCTCGTTCAATTATTTCGTCGAGAACACATTGTAGATGTAACTCGACAAATAATTGAACTGAACCAAGTCTTCAATTGTTGAATCTCTACGTATTGTTGGTCGCGAACGACAACGGTCTATTTGGTAAACATTTGTACAATGTACTTTCAGTTCATCGTTGAAATTATTTGTGTTGCAACTGACGTACTAGTACTTATTGTGCAGCTTTCCTTTTCTCTTATCTATATTTAAGGATGTAATGGTAGAGATGTCAGGAACATTGCACGGGACGCAAGGGTCGACGCCTACCGGGGCTGCGAGTTGTTCGAAAGAGATACCGCTGCCCCGGAAACAAGGGAAAATGAGTGGTTTTTAGTCAGTAGAAGTCTGACAGTCCCTTCCGCTCCACCCAGAGCGAGAGGAGTCATTTGAAAATTTCCCAACCCCAAAAAAAAATGGGTATAATTTTATTGACCGGTACGTCAATATCTGTCAACCAAATCTGGGGTAAAGTAGCTAGTTCTTGCTGGCAATTAGCCAAACACAAGTAGCTTAACTCTTCATTAAATGTGTCTGTCTGTGCGTCAGGCGACACACCTTGCTAATCTATTCCGTGGCGGAGGTGTTGCGACTTGCGCCACAGTGTCGCGTGTCGCCAACGTGTCGCAGGTGCCGCGGATTACACCACGAGGGTTGTGGCATTAACATGCTATTGAGTGTCCGTTGTGTAAGACAAACAAACGGCTATGTTTCCAGAATTTATGTACTTTTAAGTAAATATATGTTCTTGTGCTTTCTTCTTTGTGCATGTTGTAACGAAATAAAACTCTTGACTTTTCGCCATGGGTTAAGTGACGTTTGATATAATTTGGTAAATAAAATACAAATAATGATATCAAACGTTATGTAAACCAACTATTCGTCTAGTCGTGGCTAGGAATTCACTTTGACCTATTCGCGATTGCAATTGGAAAAGGATCCTAGTCGCGTCAAGAGTCTCAATAAATTGAACAGTACAAACAAATTAACCAGGATTTAAACGTATCAATTGAGATTTAAATTAAACATTAATTGATTACCTATAAGATTGAGAAACACAATTCTAGTTCATCATTTGCGTTCTTCGTATTAAGATACTCCTTGGTCCCCTCTCTCCTGGCCTGGCTCCACGAAAAGGCTATCCCACTAAAAACAAAACATGTAAAAAAAGCCAAGTCGTGTAATGCTACTCAGTTTTTCTGCCCTAAAAAGTAGTAAGATCCATGTAATACCAAGTCAGTTAATTTATTCCGTCCCTACTTAAGGTACCTTCTATCTTAAGTTATTACGTAATGAGCTAACCTAACTACATCTTATAGTGTGACTTGGCCATCGTATCGCATTCGCCAATGTTAAACATCCCATTCTTATAGCTAATCGCCGTCGCATTTTCACAATTCAGGCTTCTAGTTTTATCCACAACGAAGTTTTAGGAGGTCGAAAATGGCCTGAACTGTTTGTGCCCCCAGATAGAAGGGCTTTGGCGGTTCGTCGATAAAACTTTCAGGTTTGGTTAACATGGACTGCGAGACAGTACAAGTCTGTCACGGTTTGGTTAACAGGATTTTGAATGTCTACATAGAAAATCTAAGTACCTACCTACAAAAATTGCTCCATCTTGATGGTATCTTGAGCCATAAACAGAAACAAACAAACCTCCCCGCAAAACATTTGTTTAATACAATCTTGTTCTTAGCATAATATAATAACACCAAACGATTATTACAAAACAGATAAAAACTAAAACGTAATATAAAATCCAACCTCTGTTGGAGCAGCTTGTGTTTGCGTAAATAGCGCAATAGCAACCAAATCGCGGGTGGCCGCGGCTCGATATTGTGAGCGGAGTCACCTGGCACAGGATCCCTCCTCCTCCCACTACTTGCACCCACGACTGGCTAAGTACGAGCTGCATCTCCGGAGACACAGTGACGGATCACCTGGAAAACTTGATAGTGATGAGCTGTGTTTGAAGTAAGTATGTACATAGTTTTTGATGATGCCGGCTACGAAATATGCCTAACTACCTGACATGCATATTATATCATGATCCGTCATCCATCCAATCATAAAAGTTCACTTTTCTTTAAAGTTTTAGGGATTTTTGTTCCAAGGATTTTATTACGTTACGGAATTATGAAACGATGAGTATTTTTGTACCCAAATCCAGTTTTAGAAAGAAACCAGACATTTAAACAAACGGAGCATAAATCAAAACTCGTACATTACAGCGCAGATCAAAGAGTTCTGACACAGCTCACAGCTACACACGACCGATCCTGAATGAAACAATAATCGGTACACTTCCATGAACACATTATTTACAAATGGAAATGATTCCACGAAGGTCACTGAAGCGTATGTACCTGTAGACACTGATTCTTTAATATACTGGTTTTCATATGTCAACTGCTTAAGATTATGGAGTCAACAGAACCAAACCAAAGAAGCCAGATGATCATTATCTGGTTTCCCTCACAGGTTGCGTGTAACATGAGGGACTATATTATAGTCTAGTCAACAAGTTCAAAAACGTGTTAAATAGAAGTAAAGCTCCTAAAAATATGTGCGATAGCTCATTCGACTCGGAATGACGCCTAGAAAAATGTTTTTAAGGGTTTATTAGCACATCAAAAGTTGCGATTGTTATTAACAAAATAAGAAAAAAAAATAAAGGTATTTAGTTTTTTGGTTTAATAATTTCTAAAGAAATGTTTTTTAAGAAAGTTCCAAAAATTCTTGTAAATATTCAAAGACTATACGTGTCTTTGACGTACAAACATAGGTATAAGCTATCAGTTTTCAAATGCCGTTCCCATAGCCCAGGGACCAGGGTGAACCAAGCTATTATGTTATACATCATCCACGGAAACCATCGGGACGTACCTATATTACTTATGGGGTTGCAGATTGTGATACAGTTTTATAAATAGGCGAGGGTGCACCTATTTATGAAACTCGTTGGAGATAGTGTCTTGGTTTTTTATGAGTTCAATGTTTCGAGATGAGCGCACAAAGGATAATAAAATAGCTTCGGTTACCGGGAGTCTCACAACAATAGATAAATAGGAGCCTAGGTTTAACTTTCACTTAATAACAAAATTCCGAAAATATAATGAAAAATAAAATAAATATTCTTGTTCTGATTATCAATTTATCTGTCTGCTACTACTCGGGCTAGACTTAGTGTTTCACACCAGTTTTTTTATCAACTGACCGACAATCTGACTGTCACCAACATTGTAACACTGACAAACACAAACTGGGTAGTTTCTGACTACGACTGAAAATAAATATTGTATTTTGCTCTATTTTTTGTCAAAGCTTCCCCCCATCCTTCTAACCCGTATGTCGCTCCATCTGACCTAGGTAGCTAATTGATTGCAGCATAGTTCAGACAATGCGTTTCGCGAGCAGTGCTACACAGCGCTTTACAGCGCTATACAGCGGTACAGTATTACTTACATTTCCCGAGCTAAGAACGCTGGCACCGTACACCGGTACACCGGTACACACAGGTGCACCGGAGTTGTTTGTTACAAGATTTACACGTCGCAGCTAAGTCACACTTAAAAAGCCAACTAAGGTTTAACTTAGATTATGTAAATCAGGATTTACTCGCTAAATCTCAGATTACGCTACTTTGCAGCTTTATTTCTTTAGCGTTACACAAGATTTTAAAAGAAGGAGAGGTTATAATAATGATTTAAGTACGTTGTTTTGATACTAGAGGCTACTCTAATATTGACTTGGAACTATGTAGACACTTCTTTTTCCCGAGTTGTACGCTATAGGCAGATATTTAGGAAAACATTACCTTGCCAACAGTATTGTTGCATTTCGTATATTGCTTTGCGTGTTCGCTAAGTACATCAAAACCGCACAACACGACCTTCAGGTAAGGGGCTCTTCAGAACTGGAGCAGGAGCACAAAGTTACGGCTGAACGGGACGTTCTCTCCGCTGGCTGGTAATTAGCTCGGCTCGCAGTTGTACTGAGATTCATTAGCTGCAGCTGTACAGAAGTGGGAAGCCGAATGCGTGAGCAGGGAAAGAAGTTCGAGCTCAATTGTACGAGTAAGTATTACTGTTTCATGCGGGACTTACGGTTAGGAAACAGTTCGTTCACCTAACTGACTATCGACTTAAAGTTGTATATATGTTGTGTCTTCTCTCTCTCTACTCTTTCGTCTTTAGCAGTAATATCTATGTAGTATTTATCAATTGGATCAGGGGTAAAAGATGGATGAGATTGGCACAAAAAAAAGAAAAGCTTTCACCAAGCAGCGCGTAAATTCAGGCTGTGGATGATATCAACCAGCAAAACAATATATTTCCTATCATAGAAATAATGCCTACAGGCATTAAAACCGTTTATGTTATTTATCGATTATATAAAAAAAGAAAATGACTTCTTCAGTCTCAAATATTTTTATTTTTTTATTTTTTTTTTTTTTATTGGTTCACTAACAATTGTTCACACAGGTTTTATGTTAAATGTGACATGCAAAAATTTAAATGCAACAGTGCAACAATCACTTATAAGTAAACTCCGCATGCATAAACGAGTTGTACAATTTATAATATTAATCTAATGTTCTAGTTTTAAATAGTAGTTTAGGATAATTACTTAATTAAGAGTCTAAAGGTCTAAATAATATAAAATAATTTATATATAACAACATAAGGTACTTATAACGTGTAATATACATTACCTCTCGAGCGAGATGATGAAAGTGAAAGTGGAAAGTTAGTGAAAAGTTAATCTATTTTGCAAGAATCTTAAAAAAATTAGCTTTCAATTTACCCAAACTTTCGTAGTGCAAATCTATTTGATCACTGCAGTTATTTACAACCTTGCACAGCCTTGCATAGGGAGAATTGGCGCCTAGAACCGTTCTGCTCTGCGGTGGGCAGAGTGGTGTAATTGCACTACGAGGAATTCTTGAGGGGGCACGGAAATTAAAGTTTTGCAATATTTGTGGGCAGTCAATTTTGTGGTGCATTACTTTGCACACAAACATTGCGTCATTAATGCGTCGGCGATTATCTAGCGAAACCATTTTAAAGCGTTTGAGTCTGTTACTGTACGAACGTACTTTTCTAGTTATTCCGCTAGAAAACGCCAGATGCCATAGAAAACGCTTTTGAACGCGTTCTAGACGCAACGAGTGTGTGGCATAGTGCGGACGCCAGATCACGCTACAATATTCCAACATACTTCGTATTAAGCAATTGTAAAGCATGATTTTAGTTTTACAGCACCTAAACTGTTTGGAATTCCTTATTACAAATCCCAGCATCTTGGATGACTTTTTTATTATGTTGTCTATGTGCGGAATAAAAGTTAACTTCTGATCGAACAAAACACCAAGGTCTCTGATTGTGTCCTGTTCCGCAATCTTTACTCCTTCGATATAATAGTCTTGATCTATTAGAAAATGTTTTCGCGTGAATTTAACATGATAACATTTATTTGGGTTTAATTGCATCCCATTGGCTTGGCACCATTGCACAAGTCTCTCTAGATCGCTCTGTAGAGCAGAAGCATCATCTTTAGATTTGACAATTTTGACAAATTTTAAGTCATCTGCATACATAAAGATAACAGAGTTAAGAAAACAATTGGCAATATCGTTAATAAAAAAAATTAATAAAACGGGCCCCAGATGAGATCCTTGTGGCACGCCAGACGA
Organism: Diarsia brunnea; assembly: GCA_949774965.1. Classification (NCBI taxonomy): domain Eukaryota; kingdom Metazoa; phylum Arthropoda; class Insecta; order Lepidoptera; family Noctuidae; genus Diarsia; species Diarsia brunnea. Next base: position 302,714 of record OX459005.1, on the reverse strand, counting down.
GATATATCGCATGGCAGACTGGAAACCGTTGATGACCACATAGAAAGATCTACCCACAAGATATGAACTCAACCATGAAAGTAATGACCCGGTGATGCCATATGCTCGTAATTTGTTAATCAATATTCTATGTGACACCCTATCGAAAGCTTTACTGAAGTCTGTATAGATTACATTAGCTTGGAAACCTGAATCTATTGCTTTCGTTAATAATTCAGTAAACAATATTAGGTTGGTAGTTGTGGATCTAGACTTCACGAAACCATGTTGGTCCACGCTTAAGTACAACTTTAAGTGATTCTGAATGTGGGGGCAGACTAGAGATTCAAAAATTTTTGCAAAGGTAGATAAAATTGATATGGGTCTATAATTAGAGACCATGTCGTCATTATTTGATTTGTGTACGGGAACCACCTTCGCCACCTTCCATTTTGAGGGAAAAAGTCCTGTAGCTAAGGATTTGTTAAAAATCAATGACAATGGTACAACCAACTCAGCTGCACACTCGTGAATGAAAGTAGGTGGTATTCCATCGGGCCCCGCGCCCTTATTGCAGTCCAGGTTTTTTAACTTTTTATACAACGCCTCATCATCAATAAACAGATTTGATATGCATAAGCTGTTATTATGGAGGTCACGTAAGTGCATATCATCATGGAGGTTGGAACCGTCCTGACTAGAGCTATAAACAGAGGAAAAGTAGGATGCAAAAAACTCGCATATCTCAGTTGCGTCAGATGACGTAGTTGTACCATCTGTCATCGACGTAGGGTATGCGCTAGACCCCCCTCGCTTAGCTTTTATGTAAGTCCAGAACAATTTAAGGTTTTTAGTGAGTTCGTCTTCCAAGTTCTTTAAATAGTTGCTGTAGCAAACATTTGCGAGGTCCTTACAGCGTTTACTGATTATATTCAATTCAATTTTATCTAACGGGTTCTTGTAAACATTGTAGCGTTTTCTCATCTTGTTTTTTGTATTTAGCATTTTAATTAGACTTCGGTTAAACCATGGTGGGTATTTTCCATTCTTTGGCACTTTAGTAGAAATAAACCTTTTTATAACTGTATTAATAATCTCGTAAAACACTTGAACCATCCCATTGACGTCATGCAGCCCCTCAAATAATTCCTCCCAGTTAAGTTCTCTTAGGTATTTTCGAATCGGTATATAATTTGATTTACGAAAGCTGGGTATTCCTTGAGTAATGTTATATGGAAGTTTGGCTTCCTTATTTAAAGATATGATAATGTCCAGGGGTGGATGGTGCTGATCAATATTACACAATGAACAAATACTTTGACTTACGTTACACAATGGATTATTACACAATACGAGGTCAAGTATCCGACCAGAGGCATTATTTATGTTGTTACATTGGTTTAGCTTGTTAACATGTGTAAAATCCAATAAAGCTTCGCAAGTATTAGTAAGCTTGAGGCTGTTATTTGAATTACTGACTTTTCTCCAGTCGATACTACCCAAATTGAAATCACCGATCATACATACGCATGAATCGTTAAGTTGTTCAAAAGCCGAATTACATTTATCCAAAAAGTTTTCCAAGTAGGACATGCGCACAGGTGGTGGTAGGTATACCGCACAGAGAGCTATTCGACGAAAAGTCTTAGATACATGAAGATCAAGGGTGACCCAAAGGTCCTCACAACTACTTTCGAAATGAACAGCGCGTTTAGAACTAATTTTTTTATTAACAGCTATTAATACACCCCCACCCTCTTTACCACCATGTAGACGAGAACTTTCTCTGTCCTTTCTGTAAACTACGTATCTATCGTCAAATAGCTCACTGCTCCGGACGGTACTATTAAGCCACGTCTCTGAGAGAATGATAATATCGTAATTATTACAACAAACATTGCGATAAACCGTATGCGTTTTTGTTCGCAAACCTCTACAGTTCTGATATAATATTTGTAGACTGTCGAATTTTGAAAAAGGTATAATATCACAATGACGTGTATTTTTAGTAAGGGGGAATACATACTAATAAATTAGGGGTATTCAGTTAAATCAACTTATTTAAAGAGTCTAAGTTCTTTATCAAAATATGATCGGCTTCAACAGTTTTCCTGGCAAAAATTCTGCCATTTCTTACCCAAACAAATTTGTACCCCCTATCCTTTGCCCTTAATCTTGTGGCAGCATGGAGCGCTTTATTAGAGGGAGACAAATGTTCGAGCACATATACCGGTTTTTTGTCACCAGCTATCCCAAGGTCGGCACTATTAAGTTTCTCATTATTAGCCTTCTTTTCTTTATTGTAGTCGATAGTCGAGGCCAGGAGGTTGTCGCGAATTCTTGGAGAGGCCAGCTGGACAACGACAGAGCGTGGGCGGGTGTTAGTAGCTTGGAGTTTGGCTACACGGGTGCAGTGAAGAATGTCATTGTCGCTCAGCACACATCCGACAACTGATCCTAACTGTTTAACGACTGTATAAAGATTCTCCTGTTTATTTTCGGGTAGACATTGGAGTTCCAGATTGTTTGAACGAGTTTGTTGTTCCAGGTAATTTATGCGGTGGCTTGGGTCCGCCACTGAACTTTTCAAGTTATTATTTTCTTCTGTTAGCTTTTTTATAGAATTTTTTAAAGCCGTATGCTCGAATTGGGACTTTTCAAACTCTTTTGTGTGAAAATCTAATGAAGTAGCCAGCTCACTAATATCATGCTTTATAGGTTCGAGTTCCTTGTTAACGACTTTTAGTATGGCGTTATTTATTTGCTGAAGCATAGAAGCCAATTCCGCCTTTACAACCTCCTGGACAATGGTGCGAACTTCTTCAGTGGTTACCGGAGTCGCTTGAGGGGGAGAGCTCAAGGCTGGTCTTTTATTTCCTCTTGTTGTTGACACGTTCCGGTTTGGTGTGCCCTCAGTTTTGGAGCAGTTCGTAACACAACCCGAACATTTCCATTTGCGATAGGCTTCGGAATCAGCAGGAATTCCCGGGACAGATAAGCACGAGAAATGGAACGATTTATTGCATTTTATGCAACTAATGAGGTCTTGGTTATTTTCACAATGATTATTATTGTCAGCACAGCAACCCCAAGAACGTGTTGTTGAAGCCATGTTGCTTTTTTAATATTATTCGAGTACCTTTTACGTGCCTTCAAAATATTGTAATCATCAACGCAGTTGGGTATCGTAGTCTGCACTTCTGCCCACCAATAAATGTGCTCCGAGTTATGGTCCGGTTCTTGAAGCAAAAGCGCACACAAAAAAAGGCCCGCGGTACTTGTGGTCGACGACGCGACGGCACGTCACAGCGAGTTCGCGAGAAGAACGTCGTAAGTGCCGTGCAATACGAGGTGCTTACGCGTTTTACCGCGACGCACCGTTCGATTATGACTGGCGGTAGGTCGGGTTATTTTGCTATTTTAATTAGTCCAGATTGTTTAATTTATGCACTAAAACACTAAAGTACTGTTGTGAACATGTAGTGCAAATGTATGTCCATGTGAACTACACTATTAAAATCACTTCAATGCACTTTTCACACGGTTTTTAGATTTTTTTTTGTGAGACCGCAAGAAACAGTGGTTACGCGTACAAATTTTTGACAACTATGAAATATCCGATAACTACGATCAATCTTTTGCAAATCATTTGCCATCGTACGAACACATAAGTGTGGAATGTGAAGTACATTAAATGCGCTAGGTTGTGAACAGAAATAAATCAGGCTCGTCGTAAGTCGTAACGATGACAAAGTGTTCTGTGACAACGCGCGGTTCATACGCCGCGCGCCGCCCGCCGTCGGCGCTTGCCAGCAAACTTGAAAACTTCATGAAACTATACACATTCCAGTCTCACTGTGGCTCTGTGCGATGTGTGATAGGTAAACATAATGCAGAAGGCTAATTGCTAACTTAACCTAATTCTCTTTTCTATTTCAAATGTGGGGCCTATAGTGACACCTAGCAGTGTGTATGTAGAGTGTCTTGGGTTCGAAAACATTAATTTTATCTGTTACTGTGTACAACTTGTTTATAATGTAGGTAATAAATAGGTGGTCATCGTCATTTTCAAAGTATCAAACCTTTTTTGATATAAATAACATGTAAAAAAATCATCCTTCTGGCCTAATACTAATTTGTTCATCACCACAGTACGGCGACATCTTCCATATTTATGCCTGCAATAGCCGTCATGGTCTTTCTAACCAAAATGGAGTACGTTAGTACAATGATAGTTGTCGATGTGGGCAGTGGGCACTCTGGCGCCTGTCTATTGCGTGTCGTTCCTTGTTAAACAAATTCGCAGCTTGTCATTAACATCAGGAAACCAGTGAATGTCCGAACTCGTTAGTTAACCGAACATTGTGCCACTTTTCACGAACGCAACAATTAGGAGCGGTTGGCGCCGCGACACGTTCAATACTAAGGGTAATTATGTCACTTCCTAGCTTGACAGACTTGCAACAAAAGTGTTTAGTATCCAACGTCACTTTGCCAACAAATAAATCTACTTTTAAAGGCTTATAATTATTGTCAGTGTCCTCCATGAGCTAATAATGCCATAGTGCGATAGACTAGCTACAGGTACTTGAACGAGTTCGGGTAATATGGAACGTCTGGTCATTTTCTTCACTCTTCAGCATTTTGATTGTCCCTGAACTTTTTAAAATCCACATAAAAACAGTGAGTCAGTAAGAGAGGTACAACAGCACACAATAGGACGCAATGACTGCGATGAGTGGCTTTGACCGAATTGCGGCTTCAAGTAATTAGCCAACTTTCAGCCGCGCATAGTTGAGTAATCGCAGTGAGATTGTCGCATTTGGTTTACCTAATTGTTATAACTGATTTTTGTCAGAAAACCAGGACAGCAGATGGATCGCTTGTGGACAGATTCTATAATTTGGTATATCTGCTGTCCTTCTACCGAGTTTGATGAGAACTAAAACGTCGCTTTTGTTAAATAATCCAGTAAGAAACATCTTGATGGGAACACAAAACATGCTTTAGTATAATACAAGCAGGCAGTATACAATGACTTTTAGGATAGAAGATCTTTCCCTATGATTTTGATGTATTTTCTTGCAAATAAACAATTTTGATTTTGATTTGATTTTGATTTAAATCCATGTTGTTCATTCGTATATTAATTTATTAGCAATTGAGTAAAGTTTTCCATCTTTAAGTGATATATTGCTACGATAGATTTATGACTATGTTTTGTTTTGTAATTAAGCACTTATCGGAAATAAAATGTACAATACAAACACAAAATACAAAGGTAAATAATAGCTATTCTGGCAAATATGCATTTTATCGTTAATTAAAACTGTACTAAAATCCGCGAATGAAATACTGAGTCGCTCCGAATTTTGCCGAGTGTGCAGTGACACTATTCAAATGAAACGCTTTGCAAATAATTGCTGTTATTTTTTTTTTAATATTAGTCGGACAAGTTTTTTAAATGAACACAGCGCGCAGCGCTAACGATTGTTCACAGTGTTTGGAGCAAATGATACGAGTTAAGTGCGGTGAGAAACTGACGCGATACTGACGCGGTACTGATGCGGTACCGACGCGGTACTGACGCGGTACTGACGCGGGAAGGACGCGGCACAGAAGCAGCACATAATACGACAGCGGCACTGAACGACGTGATTCCGACTCCTCCGAGGCTCCGAGACAATCGGTTGAACCTAGGGTTTGCACTTAGTCATTTAATTTTCGTATTTTATTTGTTATTCAAAACATAATCAATTAATCATAGAGTGAGATATTCCTAGAATAGGTCCGTATGCCGATTATATTTGACTCAGTTTAAACGTATTAAATTATGTAAACTTCGAGAAAGCTACCGAATGTTATCTCTGAAATTTGTCAATTAATTATTAACTTTATTCCCGGGATGGTAAACATAATTTCGTATAAACGAACAGTTACTTGTTATCAAATAATAAATAATCTTGACGTATTATTAAATCACTCAAATGTGTTCTAATATTACCTATTTCTTTTTTATCGGTAATTGGATTAAAATTCAGAAGAATGATTCTTTTATCTAATTAAAACACCGCCGACCTTGAAACCGTTACGTTTAATGAATAAGGAGCGAATAACATTAATCAATCGTATAAATATACAATTTACGTCTAGACAGCTTTCAAAAGAATTAATTTTAATACTAAGCATGTTTACAGTTGTTCACGGTAGCGAGTAATGAAAGGAAAACTGAAACATATTGCGCTAACCTCGAGCGTTCTGTGTACAACTGTACAAGGCGTTTCATTCAAACATTTACATAATAATTGTATTTAACCTCTATTTTTAATGTATTGTCCTTGAGCACATTTATTTTGTTACCTATTTCATGCTTCGTGACCCTTTATAACTGGTAATTATTACGTAATGAAATCTCATTATCTATAAATGTTCGTGAAACTAGCATAGTTTGACGTAATCAGTTTATAATATTCTCACAGCTGGGACACAGGCGTATGAGAGGAAGTGGACCATAACAAGCGTCTATACAGTCGGGTTGTGGGCAAACTACATCATGGCTGTACTGAACTATGCAAGTGCTTTACAACGACCAGTGGCGCGCGATGTTCGGACTGCCTCGGTGCTGCAGCACAGTGCCGTGGGCCGCGAGCCGCCCTGCTGGCACCGGCTGGGAGGCGTTGCCGAGGAACCGCTCGGCCAGCGCTCGGCTACCGCTCGGCCACCGCTCGGCCAGCGCTCGGCCACCGCTCGGCCACCGCTCGCACCGTAACAACAGCCCTCTACATTTATAAGGTGGCGCACCTGCTTAATCCGTTGCCTCTAGAACGCGTGTGTTTGTGTGTAGTGAATGTGTTATTTTTATGGTGGACAATTAAGATTTCATTTCATAATCCACAACGTTGCTTGGGCCTAGGTGTTATTGCTAAGCCAATCGTCCCCTGAAAATGAACTAATTTAATTGGATAATCCATGTATGTTTAACATCATCATTACTCGAAGAGGGAACACAAATGAGGGTCATAAATTGTTGAGTTACTTTTAACAACTCATAGCGCTCTCTCGTAAAATATCTCATTATCCTTGTTATGGAATATTAATGTTGCAGCAAAATGTAACGCAGAAGACAACAGTACTGTAACATAATAATAACACTATAAAAGTTCAACAAGCGCGGGGTAACCCTGCACCCCACGCGAAGAGTGCGGGGTGTGTCTGTGTGCGTGTGGTGTGTCTGTGTGCGTGGGGTGCACCGGTGCACTAAGGCAGGCGACGCGTCTGCCAGTATATTGTTTTTCTTTTACTACTTTACTTATTTAAATCCACGGAGAGCACTTAAACTATTTTCTGATTGTCGTCGGCAATGTCTAGAAAGTTTTACTTTTTTCCTTTTGTGAATTAAAAAAATCACATAAGCTCAGAAAGACAAAAAGAGAATCACAGAATAACAGAAGGAACTATGATTGTTGTTTTACACAGTTTGGAGCTAAGTAAAGTGGTGCAACGTTCAGCTGCACATATTAAGATTCTTGCTGCATACATTGTATGTCATAATCGTCCTATGTTGAATTTCCAAACGTCGCAAAATATGCGCTGGCTGATCGTTCCATAATATAATACTGGTACGTATTCAGAAGCATGCGGCTAGGCTGGAACCTGAAATCAATTTAGTTGGGCTATATTACTGTGCTGGTACAACACGAAATTCTGTAAGGACGCTAGATGACACCGCAGCTTCCCTCGCCTGGCTATTGTTCCGTCTTACACCTGGCAAATATATTTAAAGCGGAAGGAATTATGGTTCTTGTTGCAAACTGTTATTACGCGCTTTCTTTACCACATAAAAGCTTACCAGGGCTACAGAATCCTGCATTACTTTACTTTACCGGGTAATCCCTAAATATGAAGTAAAAACTAATGTGGCTGTTCGGCGGAATATTTATTAGGATAATATTTGACCGCTTTCGTAAACTTTATGGTTATGTTTAGTAAGATTAGACACCCTCCGTGAAGCAGACATGTTGAGAGAACCAGTGTGTGATCGTCAACAACTCCAATACATTCTATCATCATGAGAGATAAAGTGGCTACTGAAATGCTGAAAATTAAGCGCATACAAACTCGTTATAATCTTCATACATAATGGTTGTTGTTAAATGTTCAAGTGAAGTTCATAACAACAGAACGCTTAGATACTTAGCTAGCCAGTTGGCAGTTGCTCACCGCCGCAGGACTTGGTTAACTTAGTAACTGTAATACCTCCTCCACGCTTAGCAAACAACACAGTCTTTACAACTAAATGTTGATGTTAGTGAACTTGTGAACCGAGTTCAGTCTAAAAACTGGAGCGGCGTAGGTGTCTGGTTACACAGTGAAACCTGGATGAACTGGGAATGTTCGTCGAAGTATCTAGCCTAGCATATCGGGCTAAACCAACACTATTTCATATTATCCGACCTGCATGCGGGCACTTTAAAAATAAAGCGAAGCCTACAGTGTATTTACGGAAGAATAGAGCGAAAAATCAGCTCGGAAAGATCTCCGCAGTGCTACTATTTCTGGAACAGATGACGAGTTCTTATTGAAAATAAGTATACATTTTTCCTACCATATATGGGGTGTTCACCTTGGGAGTTATAACATACTAGCTGATACCCGCGGCGTCACCCGCGTGGATGTCGGTCAAATTATATACTAAAACCTTCCTCTTGAATCATTCTATCTATTAAAAGAAACCGCTTCAAAATCCGTTGCGTAGTTTTAAAGATTTAAGCATACATAGGGATATAGGGACAGAGAAAGCGACTTTGTTTTATACTATGTAGTGAAGTAGCTAATTTACCTTCCACGTCTGCCTCCTGTGGAACCTGGTTTCGGTCCTATAGTAAAACCCGGGAAAACACGGGTTTTTCCGCAACCGGGTTCCGCATACCCAATAACAAAAATAGTAAACTTCTTACACTTCACCTCTTTAGTGGATTCATTTTCAAAATTCCTTTACTATTGCTCAATTTGGAATGAGTTATGCTCAAAACCTGAGTGACAACATGAAACGATCAACTGAACTCGTTTTTTGTCTACTGAGTCGTGTTTCAGCTTTTTCTGCTGTTATTAGAACTAGTAATGTTGCGGTGTGTCCTAAGCTGTGCCAAAAATATTAACATTGCGTAATGTCCTTCTGCCTTCTTCTGGTATATCTGCCCACATTCATTATTCGCTAAGCCATCCCATGTATTTAACTTTTAGCCTTTTTTGCGGTTTGTCCCTGGTTTTTATCCGGAATAACAAGGCCCCAAATAATCGTCCCGCGGCGGCACTTGGTACATACAACAAAGTAATTCTATGTGCCTTTTTATCTGGATGTGGAGAAACAAAAGGTTTTTTAGGAAAGCAAATATTAGCTTTTTAAGAATTTTCTTTGTCCTACTCACCGGAGGATGCGCGTATACTTAGGTGTATGTACATAACGAACGTCTGTGTACCATTACAGTAAGCTGAAACTACAAACTTCTACCTGTTACCTGACATACATAACAAACTCCTTTAATTTGCTTCGTCCACATTCATACCTCTGGACCTGCACTGCGGAGTAGTACGTCTTCACATAACCTGTCGTAATTCTCTCGGGGCCAGTGACGGTTAGAAAAGGAAGCAGTGCTTCCTACCTTTCATTACCAGCCTTCAGCAGTCCACTGCTGGACATGGGCCTCTTCAATCGCGCGCCACTTAACTTGACCCTTGACAACTCGCAACCAGTTGTTACCAACAACCACCCGGCAGACATCGTTGCTCCACCTAGCGTGAGGGCGCCCATCTTATACTCGCCGCTTCGCGGTTTCTATAAAAAAGTATAACTGAAACCTGGCGTTAATTTGACACATTGAGCTTTGAAAGTAACAGTTTTCATAAAAGCTTACCGCGTATAGTTTTTTGCCTTTTTATGTTAGATGTTCCTATACTTGTACAATCATCCATAATGTAAGACATGCATACCGTCCCGAAGCCGTCAGCTCCAGTGGTGAGATCAGTAATGAAGTCAGCTGAGAGGTATTCACGCATCCACTGAACAGCCATTCAATTACAGTTTACTCAGCATTGTGCGCCAGCCAGCCGGGCATGTAGCACTCGCTCCATTACCTGCAATAATACACGAACACATAGCGCTGACTTGCTCATACAATAGCTATTGGGAATCAAGCTCCACCGATGTATTCGTATTATCTTGAACAACAGTATCGTTACTATTCAATAGGTAACATTGGAACTATATAATATTAATACCCAAATTCGAAACCACCACTGCATCACTGTCTCGATTACTCACCAAACTTAGTTTACTCCGTCCTACCTGCATGCTTCTGCCAATAAAACGAATAATATATCTGGTGGACTTACACGTACACGGGGTATAATGAATTAAAACGCTCATTTTTCGGGCAAGAAGTTCTGAATATTTATTGTTCTTTATTGTCCCTTTTTAAAATTAGTAGTTCAACGGAATACTTCCACCTATAGAGTAGTAGCACCATCGCTAAAACCCCTGCATTCGTTAGTCAGACATCTGTTAATCATACGTTGGTGGCGGTATGGGGTCGCTAATTCAGATCATTTGTCTGAGGAGCGCCCCGCACCCCGCGCCCCACACCCCTCATACCGCCCCAAGAGCTGACAAATGAATGCGAACCGTTTACGAGCAGCATACGGTGACCCACGCGGTCACCTCGCTGGTGATTCATTCGTTAATTGTGCTCTGTGGATTTCCCGCAGATACCCATCTACGGGAAATCCAAAGAGCACATTATTGTCCTTTGAAAATTACATTTCAGAAGAAAGAGTAAAACTACTTTAATGAGCAAAGCTTATCCATCAGAAGGAATTACTGCCCGGAGAGTGAATACGTGAAAAAGATATTGAGAACATGAAATCGTTCCAAAATATTTTAACCTATTTAATTTTGTTCATCATACTCATAGCATCAACATGACGACTAACAGTTATACTGTGATCTAGCTCTCAATACCCACACTCGTGGTCAAATAATGCTGGTCGATGACGAAATTCAATGTAACCTGTAAATTAATAGCCTTGCATTGGATCCACTTACATCTTAATTAGCAAATAATATCATGGCTGATATTATGATATGAGATTGCCGACGTACGACTCATCATTTGGGAAATCGCTGTATAAGCATAGTATCTTATAATTGTAGCAAGGTATCGTACAGTATTCTGAACACGAAAACAATCTCTCAACATTGCTCGGGACAACAAACGCGAAACGTTTGTAGATCTAGACGAAATGCTACGCGAATATATTTGACGACACGCGGTCTTTGTGAAAGCTTACGTAAATGTTAAAGTTGACTCTTATATTTGTATCTTTGCACTGATTGTTTACAAGACTGAATACAAAATACCATGCTATTCAGAAAGGTCTAAACTCTGGAAAAAATACATTAGTGCTACTCAGGGCCGAGTCCCAAAAGGAATTCACTATTAATAGGCATTTCTTAACAATTCTTTGCCAATAACAAAAAACTGCGTTAGGTAGGTGTTATGACTGTCATCCAAGTCATAAAGTACGGCAAATGTTGCACTAATATTGGTACAGTTTGTGCTATAAATCGTTACTCAATCAGTTTACCCCCAGTGAAAGCCCCACTAGTTCTCAATACACAGGAATAATAATGTCAACATGCACTAGTTGTAGTTGACACGATGTAATTAATTTCAAGCGTACACTAGAAATCGATTAAGATTTAGAACAAGATATTCCTCGGGCTCGTAGTAAATCTCCATCGGTTTCCACAACTGAGCCTGTCATAAATATCAGAGCTAAGCCTGTACGCGACGAATCGATGGAACATGTCTCCTAGCTATGAAGTTTGCGAACAATACGGCCTGTCCTAGCCGCTTGTCTATATACTCACAATGTATTTCACTTACCGATCCATTACTAGGATATACCCGTAGGCATGACAGAAGGCCTGATCTGTACATCACACTATAATTAAAGAACATTGACTGCAGTTTTTGAGAGTCTCAGAATGTTTTAGGATCATCAAGCAGTCATCTAGGAGCACACCTTTATCTATGCAGATTAGTGAGCGGTGCCTTCTGACGTGTCTTCTGTATATTTCAACATAAAGACGAAAAGAAGTTTATTGGATGATGTTTATTGAAAATCTCAGACTATATTCCATGCATTCAAAATAAAATCCTTGAGAGTGAAACTTCTTCCAATTATCACTTAGTGCCTTAACCACGGTCTTCAAACGACGTTATTTCCCGACTGTGCTCTGCCCAAGGGACTAAGTTTCGTCGTCCAGAACTCTGAGATTCCTGAATCGTCTCGGAATTTTCGGACACTGACCACTGACGGAGATGCTCCAGGAATGTTCGACTTTATCCAGCTGAACGTACGTGTACCGTCGTCAGCCGGCAGGTAATTCGACGTATGTGAGATAGCAATGTTTGCTTTCTAGTTTATTTTTTTGTTTGTAATGTAATATTCTTATATATATATAGTCCTCCTTACCGATTTCGGTAACGGTGACCCTTACAAGCCAGACCGAATTTGCTTGAATGTTCTATGTGACTGTCGTATTAACTGAGTGACGCGTTCTCTGCCTCAATGCCAGTATTACTTCTGTTAGACAGCCAAATCAGGGGCAAAGACCTCTACGTGATCCTTACGACGACTTTAAATAAAGTTAGTGTAACATTTAGATACTCTGTGTAACTTATGTTTTAAATTGCATGTGCACTCTAACAAGCTCATTCATGTAACTTTACTGTGCTTCGGGGAAGTTGGAAACTTTTCCGGTCAGTTTGCTTCTATAACTTAGATAACCAACACTGAATCCATATTGATATGGACTTCGATAGTTACATTAAACATTGTGGAACATAATTTAGAAGTAGATAAGTAACGACAGCAGAACTTCGGCCCATTACTTGCATCGTCAGCGCTGAAGTAAAAAAAGGATACAATCCATTAAAAAGTTCGCAAGTTTCTGCAGTGTATATCGAAACCGATCGGCTCGTGGCGTGCTACTACCACTATCTAGATAACTCAGAAAATCAACTTTGCAACGTACACATACACTGAATAATAATTATCAGATGAAAAAAGTCAAAATCAAGTTCAGGTTAGCTGTTGATTTTACCGTACACATTCACGCTCTTATTCGTTTTGCTGTGTGGTAGCAACACATTGGTAATGCCAATCTTTTGCCAGGAGAAGTTAATCAAGACTCGGGATGTTCTACGACATTGGTTCATGTCGTTTTATTTAGTGTCTGCCTTTTTCTTTTGTTAATGCTTTCAGTTTTCCTTCTGTATGTTAGCATTATGGTGGCATAGCGTGGACTAACTTTGCTTTTAGCGCATTCCCCCGGGTGGCGAGACAGCCAAGATATTATAGCCGGCATTATCTTGTCCGCGCTAATATTGTTATTGAGTATCGATTATACTTTACCCCTAGCTTTTGTTCTTTAGCTAACGGTTGCTGGGGATTTCAGAGATTGGTAGTTGCATCTCCCGGGATGCTTACACCCTTGCTGGCTAAGAAGTAGAAACACAAATTTTGAGGTTGTTTAGATATTATATGTTATCTGTCTGCGTATATTTAAAAAGTTTTTACAGTCGTGGACACCGAATGCCTAGCCCTTACCTAATTGAATTAGGGTTGGGTTCCAGTCTAATCGGATTCATCTGTATTTAAATTTACTGAATGCCTATCTGCCCTCTACAACGAAAATAGACGATAATACGATATTAAATGGTAAGATCAATATGATAAGCAATATAATAGCTTAATAATTTGATTATTCAACCGTTTGTCTAATAACTAAATACACAAACCATGAGCCATATAATAAAATACAGCTGCTTAACAACAACGTCTATAAATACAAGAGCTTTAGTCAAATTATTCGCGAGCGCAAGCGATTCATAATTTAGTTTGGTTATAACACAATAATCTTCCATTGTTTATTTTTATTTCCCTGCAAAGCCTCCACTGCTATTCTATGAATAAAAACTTTGTCCGCTCCGTCGTGTTGCTCGTGGCTCATGATTCATGGCTTATGGGGTGTGGGGTTGCATCCCCGTGCGTGTATCCAAACTCGTTTCAAAAACAAAACGTTTATGAGCCGTTAGATAAATCCAACCTACTTTTTACCAACCGGGTGAAACACATGCCTGTGTGGCAATACCTACCACAGCTTTCAATTGTAACTTTTTACATTTGGCGGTACACCGTCGGCGGCGGCGAGCAGTTTATAATGAACAAACACTCGATTCGCGCCTGTTTGTGTACCGGTAACGTTGCGGCTAGGCGGTCGCTGTAAATGAAAAACTCGATCATTGTTTGCAAAATAAAAATGTACATTTTAAAAAACAAATATACAGGTACAAACAATCGAATTGAATGTCAATTAATTTCTGAAATATATACCTACTGTTTTGCAGTTTTTGAACTATTTTTCCGAGCAACACAATCATAATATGTATCGAGCCCTTATGCTTCATCATCATCTGCATTGGCAGCTTGTTTCTTTTTCTGAATATAAGCGTCCTCTTACTTATGCGTCCTCGTCTGTGCGAGTCTCAGGCTACTGCTTCACATGTGATAAAATTTGTTTCATACTTCCCCGCATATAGATCTTTGGCAGTCGTTACAGATAGTCAGTGACCTGAAATTCTGACATCCAGTCTTACCAAAGAGTATCGTATTACCTAGTATTAACTGGGTTGTGGAGGTCAGATAGGCAGTCGCTCCATGTAAAATACTGGTACTCAGCTGCATCCGGTTAGACTGGAAGCCGACCCCAACATAGTTGGGAAAAGGCTAGGCAGATGATGACTTCCCCGCGCTACAAAACATGTCGTCAGTACACAACATTTCACATTCAACCGACACTATAACACCAGAAATACCAGCGCAAGTGTCTGGCAAGTAGTCCGCCCTCTCAGCGTGACGCAGCCTAATTGCCGGCACGACGCGCGACGTAACCTACGGATCATAAATTATAATAAGCATTGTGTAATAAAAGTTCGCGCATCGGGATGCTGGCGGTAAAAAAATACGAGCAATTATACAATACTTACGACAAAGGACTGTGTACACAATACTAATGACCTGCGGGGGATCTTTCAGCTGTATTCGTCTCTGTTTAACAGAAATGTTTTGAGATGTCACAGGGACGCGTGCTGGCTCTCATACATTTAAAAACGAATTTTGTTTTTAAAAGGAGGAGGGTGCACATATAATCTCCGTCAATTGGGGACCGATTTTCAAAATTCTTTTTGTGTTAGAAAATGTGTAGGTACTCCCAAGGTGGTCCCATTGTCACCAACTCAGGATCTGATGATGAGATACCAGGGAAATCGAGAGAAACCCTCAATCAGCTTCTGAAGTCGGTGGCAAAAAAAACGAAATCAAACAAACAAAATATGTCGCCGACTTCAGAAGCTGATTTTTTTAAAGTTTATTTTTCACTTTTTTGTATTTTTTTTTCTATTTATTGTGTTTTTAAAGTAGTTTTTTTTTTGGCCTAAGAGTTTTTTTTTCACTGACTTCTTTAAAGATTCATCTAAGTTATCTGCATTATGTTAATTATAATTAACATAATTAATATCCTGTATCCTCCAATGAACATTGCATTAACCGCTATGTACGGCTGCAGGGAGACATGACTGTGACCTACATTTAAGCTATTGCAACGCCATCTTGGTATAACCGTAGGTTGTATATCTCCAATTTCATTAGTCAATCAGTTCCACAAACTGTGCACGTCTAACACACAATCATGTTTGATGTGCCGGGGAGCTGCAGTCATCTCACGGTATTACAATATTCACATGCATTCACGTTTACGACCCGACGCCATTGAACCACTCGTATAACACTGATGCACATTCACCAACATCTATATACAGGGTGTAAATCAACCCATCACACAGTCTTCAACCAAGCATTCTGTACATCAAACTAAGTACCTACCTCTACACATATTTTACACATTTTAGGATAAAACTCAATGTAGCACTGTTAAAACATTGTGCTATGGATGCTTTGAATAGTAAACGGGTTATGGAGGTAATTTAAGTAAAGTTATAACATGAAATACTATGTATTATTTACAAAAACTTTGACCCCCAATATCTCCGTAACTAGGAGGAATAAAAAAAATGATCGCAGTGGTGGGGAGAACAAGTGCCTTTCGTTTGTGTTAAGGGTACTTTTACACCCTATATACTCACACACATGTTACCCACTTGTAGTCAGTTCACACAATCAAAAGAAACCCATTGCTTCAATCAACAAATTAATTTACCTATTGGTTCCTTGATTCAATAAACAATTGGTACGTTTCTTCATAAAAAAAGCTCTGTAGCTACAGAAAACTTCAGGACCGCAAGAGCAATGAATGGAATTCCAAAATATTTCCCTGTCTCCTTTTGAGATGCGTTGTCGAAAAAATATGTCGGAATAAAAGAGAGTTTTTATGAAGAATTTAATAAAAATAGCGGAAGTATAAGCGTTGAGCGTGAGCAAGGCAACAGGTCTCTGCGAATGTTGCAACTTATCGAACAATTAGTCGATCGCTCCCGAATTACGTTACGATTACGATCCGTTCCGTCCTTCCCTCGCTGACGATGATTCTATCACACTTCCGATCGTAATAAAACGTTCTCTAAATTATTTTTCTATTTTTCCTTTGTATCGAGATATCATGGTATGGTTTAAAAGACAGCTGGAATACAAAAAGTTCTCTATATGAATCATTTCTAACTGGCCACTGCTGAACATTGACCTCTCACACAGACCGCCATAACGAACTATCTTTAGGGGATATTGCCATAATAAACCCATGCTCGGAAAGCTTGGTGATCTCAATATATAAAGCCGTAGTAGCCTCTTACGACACCCATGGGAGGTAAATGGGAAGTGTAATCGTAATTCAAAGTAAACGATGAATTTACCGCATGAAACGAGCGGTAACATTGACGTAAAAGTGTTCGCGCAGTTTGTTACTACCCTCAACTCTTAACTTCAGATCAAAGAAGGACACTAAAAATATGTTGGCAACTTTGCACTCTAACTTAGCTTCATGAAATAACTGAAAGGGTCCTCAACATTTTATATTTACTCTAAAAATGACAGCACTTGCCGGTGAAGACATTTGGACGTGTCGCTCACCATCTCACCACTCCTTACAACGCTCGCACTGAGCACTTCAACTCTGCATAAAACTGAATTTTTAACTGCTGAAAAGTCTGCGAATATTATTTTTATGTGGATGAACCGTAAAGTGGTAATGCGACCAACTCTTGAGCTAAAATATTATAATTAAAAGTTCTTTCACTTTAAAACTTTCAAATGTCTCTATGAACCGTCGAAATGTGCACCAGTTCACATGTTCTTGTATGCGCGTTGTTAGGAGCTGAACCCTGTGGTTGTTCATGTCTATGGATATTATCACGACCGCTTTCGTTTTTATAATACTAAGCAGATCACCTAAATATAATAGACAAGTATTTGGGATCCACGAAACTGCATAAACTTTCGAACGAATCAACATAGTTTGAATTCTAACTGGGGTAGAAATTGTAAAGTACAGTAAAAATCGTTAAATGTAAGCACCACTGGATAGTTAAATATTGTGAGAAATTTGAATCGTATAGGAGTTAGTTAATCTAATTCTAAGACAACACCTCACTTTATGTTTTGGAAACTCGAATCATAGGCAACTAAAGTTTATCTAACAGGAGTATCAGAGTTCATAATTTATTTATTTAAAGGCATTCTCTACCTGTCAACCTTAGGGACAATAACATAATATAATAATGTTAGACTTAAATACTAGCTATTCATTAATCCTACCTTACTTAATAACAAAACTAAGTACTCGTAGTTCTCAAAGTAAGTATCGTTTTAATGAATAAACTAACGAACAACAACGAAATTTCAAAATTTCGGGAATGCAATATCTCTCTCATCAGTGTAAAGTTTCTCCTCGACGCGAACAGCTGACACCATCTGTTTTTCTTCAAGCCGCAGCTTCGCAAGCTCGGCTCAAACACTTTACTCCAAAATATCACTAAATAAGTTTATCATCATATTTCACAAATGTATGTCTCGCTCTGACTCGGCTGAGATCGTTTGTCTCCGCCGGGTGGACATTGAATTCATAATTCTGTTCCATATTCGATTACTGAATAATTCCATTTGATTAAAGGAAATCTGAAAGTGAAATTCGATAAATTGTGACAAAAGTTTAACTTTCCTTATTGCAGCTTCGGGTTACAGATTGAAGTAATGCTATTCTGGTCCAGACTGTTTATACTTACTGCATGTCTGTGACGAATGTTGAGTAGTTTATTTATACTTTCACCCTTGTGTCAGTTGTTCTTATTCTTTATACAAATATTTGCAACTTACTTAAATCAGTAATACCCATCAATAATTTATAAATGAAGTTAAAGGAAACTTTCAGGGTTGACTTCGTTATGTCTTATTTCTGACGGTTCAGTTCTATTTCTATTTAGAGATAATCCAGACAGGTAATAATGTTATCACTCGCTCCATTAGGGTAAGGAGTTGTCATTGGAAAGTTTCTTCCTAATTTAGCCATCACCTAGACGTGATTACAGTTGTTAAACTTTATGAAAGTTAAGCTTTTACTCCTAGAATTCGTTTACGATACATAAACTTTCTACTTTTACCACATTTAGTTAGCCGTAGTAGAATATATTTAGAATATATTTAGTTAGCAGTAGTAGAATATATTTGGAATATATTTAGTTAGCCGTAGTAGAATATATTTAGGACTTCTTTCCCTCCTATCACTGAAAATTTTCGTAAAGTATTCTTTTGTATACCTACCGAGAAATTGCGTCAGCTACTGTACCGTAACTATTCAGTGGCTGGTCCTTCGTCACGTGTTATATCATTCAATACGTGTCGCGCTATTGTGACTAAAAGCCTTTACTTCATCCTTTCACTACTCACTACTGCAGGCTACTACGCGGTGCTAACGAAATTCTGGTTTTATATCGGTTACAGCGATACTACTATGTTACTTTATTCTATAAACTCTATAAATTTATTATACTATCCACCTAACTCAGCCAAAATGAGTTAACATTTCAGATATAATGAATATCAGTAAACTTAGATTTGATCTGTTTAGTACAGGATTTGGTACAAACCCAAATTGTATCAAATAAACGTTGGATCCCCCGAAGCGCGACGTGTCGAAATCCCGTCGAGCGATAACCCTGGACCAACTAAATTTGGTAAAATTACAGTACAAACTTGTACATGAGCATAACAATAAAATATTGCGTTCGCACTGCTCGCTGTTCGCTCATATCGCCAAATATTGAACTGCACGGTCTGTACGACTGTACGTAATAGGAATATGTGGCACTCGGAAATAGTTTTATTCCGATGAGAGATCTGTAACTTTTATACTTAAACTTTTGTTGGAACCAGAAGATATCGCTCGTCCAGAGAATACGCGCTCCATTGAAGACACGATACGGATACACAGGCCCGTTACACCAATAGTTTTTGGTGATATAATAATATATAAAACTGTAAAATAGTTTGTTTCTTGCGTAGGTAGGTGTATACTCTTTCGGTTTTTGACCATTGAAAATCAAAAGACATAATTATGACGCAGATTTATAAATGATAAGTGGCAAAACGCTGTTTTGATAGGGACTTAATTAACATCTTTTCTCAAACAAAGCCGGCCTTTATTCCGCGTCTCAGTCTCCAACGTCCTTCCTCTGGCGCAGTAAGCCGGTGGACAAACACACGCTCGGGGGAGTCCCCCCTCCCCCCCACTACACGCCCCCACTCGTGCCTCACCCCCGTACGCTCCCCTTTATTGGCAAAGTTTGGGAATATTACCATACTTGCCACGACATTGACACACATGCCGGCGATATTGAGCGCCGCTAAAAACTGTATTAACTGAACGCATCGAGCGGGAACATCTTCAGCCAATATTGTCGAGATTGATGAACAAACTTTGCTTTATGTTTCGGTTTGAAACTTATCTATTATTTCCTCATACACTTTTATGTGTATGAGGATATCGAGGAGTCAATCGGGGACGGCGGCAACCTATACAAACTTCAATGAATGGGGGAAAAGGTTTTTGTTTACGATTCAACGGCGTATGAATGGCTCATCCGGGATGGGTGGAGTGGAATACTCGTACAACTTCCGGTCAAACAGAAACACGTGAAGCATTCCGATGTGACTGCGTACGTAAACAACTCATATAGATTAGCCGCCACAGTCCCACAGGATTGCATGTTTAGCACGTAAACATATAGTCACAGCATAAATAACATAATGCATGTAGCTAATTAGACAGTAATTCAATTGTAATGAACTGTTATTTATAATAACGTTAGCAATGCTAACAACACAGGCTGTACCACCGCCAACGTTATAGTACAGCGGCTCCAATGTTTACCATTCACTACACTATTTAGTGTTCGTCTCGCATACCGATGTTACAGAGTTACACAAACTTGTTACCAACAACAACTTTAGAATTAGAAGAGTATTCTAATGTTACGCTAAGTTGTCGCGGGTCGGTGGACGTCGCGACGTTTCATTCATTAGTTCCCTGACATCCAGTATTAGTGACAAATCATGAAACAGATTGGTGTCCTCTTGGAGCAAATTAGCTATAATATAACTTAATACCTAAGTAATCATTGTTACTCGTAAAAGATGGCGGGACAACCTGGACAAAACTGCAACCAATGATCCAGACTGCTGGGAGTAAAGTGGAGAGACCTTTGTCCAGTTGTGGTATGACGCAGGCTAACAGAATCAGTAATTTCGTTTAGTTGTTATTTCTCCAAGAATCATTCTTTGCTTATCTATCATCATTAATTCAAAATGTATTCGTCTAATAGAAGAAAAAATATTGTAAGTTCTTCGGAGACGTATGCGGATTTGTGTCCCCACTGATGTAACAGAAATAAGCCACCCGGCACCCGCGGGACTACACCTGGAAACATTCTATTTACCGGGAAAGAAGTCGATAATGAGATAATTATAATAATCCTCTTCGTAGTCGCACAACGTTATTGTAAAGAAGTAAACAACAATGTAACATAACCCAAATATACGTTTATTACAAAATTGTTTCTACGCATTTGTTGAATGAGATTAATACACAAATTCGAGTAAACTAAGACGGAAGGCCTTGGCATGGCCTCGGGTTATTATAAACAAATGTATAACATTAACCAGTAATAAACCAGAAAAATTAACAATACGAGTAGCAAGTTTCAGAAAAGTAGCACACTCACTGTCAAAGTGCATAGATTATCTTCTCATTTTGAAATATTATTATAATTGAATTTATTTATCTAGGTCAAACTATAGATCCATACAGTGTATAGTACAATCTTCACCTGTTGTTACTAAACTAGTAACATATCACTATCAATAAACAATTATAATTGGTATCTGAGCACAAATGTGTATCCACCCAGTGTCTTATTAACTTGCATCCATTATATAAACACTTATGTTATTATAAACAACACGTGGTATTTATGTTTGCTGCTGCTTAGATGCTAAATTTTCATGTTCCGATAACTAATAAAATATGTCGTTTATTTCTTGGTATGAAAATTCACTCTAAAAGCAAAGTTCTCTGCCAAACGTAAAGCTTGATTGTGTCGCGTCTAAAATGTAACAAGTCGAATATATTATGATAGAGCGCTACGCTATGTTCATTCAATCTTTGAAGATTTATCAGTAAGTCAGAGTACGAGTGACACTGGAGACCTCTGTCAGCCCCCGAGCGTGTTTAGTCGTGAAGGACGTGTTCCGCCGACGTCACAAGTTTCGTGAAGCCGCACAAGTGTGCGTGTAATCGGTCAATGACCCGCAGCGCTAACACGGTTTCAGGAATAGAGCTCATTTATAACTTCGTACCTTTGATGTGAACGAGTTAAATTATGTATAGAATCAATTTATTTTGCTTAGACTCGATCAGCAGGTAACGCACTTATAAAACAATCTTATAAAACAACATGCCTGTATTCACTTAAAGGGTAGGCACACATGTAGTACAGTACGAGTGCACCCTCTATTCGCTAGTTATATTTAAGTCCTACATGGTAGACAACAAGTCAATTGTCATCAACCAGGCCCTCTCGCCCCCCACTCCGAGCTGCCATCACTAGCACTAGTCCTTTTACTAGTTCCACTAGTAACTTCAAATGTGTGGTCCTTGCGGATATGGCGGGCAGCGGTATCCGCCGATGTGCAGTGCCCCTAACAGCGCGCAAGTAGGTGCGCGTAGACTGCGGCCACAAATAGGCGCGCACCGGCCGCCGCGCGCGCAGTGTAAACACACACTGTAAACATACACACTAAATCAACCGCTATTTATTTTAAATTATACTGAATTTAGCTTAGATTGTTATTGTTAGGGCTTGCGTGCACTACATCGCGATTTCTGCCTGTATGAGGAACCTTTACAGGCAGAAATCAAGAAGATGATGGATGATGAATATATAATTAATGCTGATATTAGTATGACGTATAGTATGAAAGGCACGGTTGGCGCAGTCATGGCCCAAGCAGGTGACTGCTGCGCTACGTGTCGCGGGTTCGATCCCCGCACGGAACAAATATTTGTATGGCCTACAGATAGTTGTTTCGGGTACCCACGATACTGGAGAAATTCCTAATGTGGGGCAAAGTTTTTATAAAAAAAAATACTAACGTGGGGTTTTTGTCTCCTGTTTCAACAGTAACCAATGGCGCGCTTGTTCTGCCCACCGACGTAAGGGTTTCACTAAATCAATAAAGATATTCATTGCCCTTAATATTGATTCAGCAAAAACATCTTCAAAGGCAGAAATAGTTCCGTGATTTAAATTCCAAAAGAAAAATTCCATGACACGTTAGAGTACGAGAGCTACGCAAATAAAGAACAAATAATTATAACGAATGCTAAGATATTCTCTTTGCAAAGTTTCAGTACCTACCTCCACATTGTCGAGAATTCCTTCAACTTTGTAATTTTCTTTCACTTCACACATACTTTGAGAACAGCTTTTTTCCCCTTTGTACTTATTTTTAACCTGTATAATGTTACATGAAACTTTCAGCTAAGCGCTATTTCAAGCGCAATTTAATTGTTGCTCGATTGTCAGAAGCTGGTAAGGAACTACAATAATCTCCGTCGTCGTGTTACACCGCAGTGCGTGGCAACTTTTACCTGAATAGACCTACATGAAAAATATCCGCGTGCGCGTGTGTGCATGTGTGTGTGTTTGCATGACTGTAACGTCGCGGCGCCGAGCACACTGTTTTTATGCTCCATAGTTTTGTCAAACAAACAAGTGAACTTGTTTGCTCGATAAACGCGATCACATTCGCCTGCCGCTAATATTGGCGGTCGCTGACGAAATCCCGAGCGTATGAGTGTAAACATTACTTATCGCTGATCTGGCATTCGTTTAAAATATAACTACGGATAAGTTGAAGTTTTATTTGTATATATTTTACAGATTGTATGACTAGTGATGTATGTGTGTGCAATACTTCGGCATAGTAATACAACGTTAAAAGTTTAGACTATTTACGAAACTAAGTTTTTTCTTTTAAAAATAACCTACGCTTATTCCAAGAATTGACACAGGATGTCATCTTTGTATAGTGCAGTGCGGCTTTACGTCGAGATCGAACGGTGAACTTCACCGGATATTATGTCTACAACTTGAAGTATTTGCGCGTCAGGATGTGGCGCGTAGATCACTGCTACTCGACTAATGATTCGTTAACGTATGATTTGGCTTCGAACATTCTTCCCGTGAATACATTTTACTATTCCGAATACATGCTAAGTACTGTCTTCAAAAACATTTATTTCTAAAATTGGTACTTTCAATATTCCGAAACAATTACATACTTAAGTATTTAAATTAATGTTAGCTGCTTTTGGCAGAATTCTCCGAAAGCAGAATGGATAAAATAATACTAACATTACCTTTTATTTCGAGCAATAATTATACAAGTTGTTTCGTTTTATTTGTCGTGACCGCCTGCCGGGCGCTGGGCGCGCAGCGTGCCTCCGAACCAAGTATTATTTGAGAGAACATTATCGTTCTTGCGACACGTGTCTTCCGAACGTGACAGTGGGTAAGCATGCTTATTGTGACGGACCTTTCACTTGAACAACTTATAATGAGACCAGAGTTGCGCACTTTTGGGGAAATTCGGGAACAACTACGAAGATTTTATTACTGAGCTCGCATATGAACTACTTTTTGTGGAAAACATTTCGGATTATTATGAACATGGAAAACTTTTACAGCGGATTTAGTTGTTGGCCAAAGTTCTACTTTAGTAAATTGTCCAATACTGCCACGAATTATTTTCTTTGATGCCTAAAATCAAAAGGTCAGACCCTCTCATCATAAGTAATCACCTTTATTGCGATGCAAGGACATCAGTACCTCATCAGTCAGTCTTCGTCTTTATAAGCTGAGCTTTAGCTGTAAGTAGTTTCAGAAGATGTTATCATAAAGCAATGTTTTACGCCAGACTAAAATCTAGAGCGCTCGTAACTAGATCACAGCTTGGTGAAGGAGCGAGCGGTGCGGAGCGGAGCGAGGCCTCTCAGGCAGTCGGGACATGTCCTCTTAAGCCGTTACCGCTCCGTGTCACAAATAACACACAGCCGACCGGATTACCGACACAAAACTTTTAAGCGTCCCACAAAACAGATTAAAAGTTATATTCTGTTGTTATAAAATTTAAATAAGGTTTGTTTTTACCGAGCTCGAAATTAGCCTAGAAACTTAGCCCGTGTGTCTCCATAACTTGTACGTAGATACGTACATTACGTATATACACCGCGCTCCATATTTAGCTAATATTAATAAAGTTTTGCAAACGCTCGATTTAAGGCGTCGTTTCATTGCACGCGACTGATGGAACACACGCGACTTACTAACAACCAGACTTTCATACGAGTCGTTATTTAACATTCGTCCTTGCTCAATATGTTCCGTAATACTTATGCGTGTTTGTAATATTTTATTTGTAAAGTTTTCTTTGTTACAGATTCAAAACGTGTCGATTTGCGGTCGGCAAGTAAATTACAGCGGCAACGAGAACAGATTGCATGCGGCGCTGTAGCGGGTAACTGATGCACGCGAACCACTCCTTAAAACTAATATTCTTTTAATGTCCTTTAAGTTTAAAGTTGTTCCGCTGTGATATACCGTTGGCTTTAGTTTATAAATGATATCGGTGCTGCGCCGGCGAAGGCAACACATCTGACAAAACGCTACCAAGTGAAAGTTTCAGAAGATTCGCTAATAAAACGCAGTAGTTCGAAAGTTTCATGTAAACCTTACCGTTCTACACCTCAGTAGTGTTTCGTATGGACTTTTATAGTGTTTTTATTTGGACTCCCTCTGAGGACTCATAATTTATTTACAGTCTGACTTGTGTAGAAGTTAAACGAAAGGTTTTGGTTCCGTTTGTGGCTAAATTCTCAGTCAAACACTACGGTGAGGTAGCACTCGTTCGACGCAGTTCCTCGGCACGCAATATTTATTGTTTCCTATAATTATCGTGACCGATTTAGTTCGTTCTCGGAAGGCGGGGCTAGGAGCCAAGTTACAGGAAATAAGTCTAATTCCCTACCATTAAGGGACCACGACTGTTTTATGTGTTGACAATTTATGGCCCACTTGACTGTATGCCCAAGTAGCACACAAGTTGCTTAAATGGCTTCTGTACAACCTGAATGTTGTATAATAGCTGTTCAAGGGATTTACTATAATACTCAAGTTGTTCAGTAGCGTATTTAATAGTGCTTTAACAGGCATGTGGTACAATAGCCGAACAACGGTAAATATAATACCAATGAAGATACAAAGGCGTGTCATAGAGTTATTGTACGGGCATTTGATATAAAGCAGAGTTATAAATACCTTTTAAAACACCGCGAGGTCTTATAGAGGGCTTTAGTAGTTAAAAGTGTTTAAATGGAGTTATACGCTTCCTTTAAAGCTCGTTAGGTTGTACATTGTATATTTCTAAACCTGCAAGCTGTAAAATAGAACTTATTACTGCTTTTGAAACACTATATCTACAGCAGAGAAATATAATTATATAGTCGCCCGTAAGCCGTTATATTCGAGGTTTTTACAGCAACTGTATGGTAAATAGCTGAATAAGGCAAGAAAAACACGCTATAAACAGCTAAAAGAAAAAAAAAACCGTTTCTATGGTCACTTTAACAGCTGAAGCGAGAGAAGGGTGTTTTACTAATTTAATTGCTTCATTGTGACTCCATTTTGTGAAAGATTATCGTAAATTTATCATGGATAACCAAAAAGCGTGGAAATTAAGAAAAAGACATGGTAGTGTGAGGTAAAAGATTAGCAAAGAATATCGGAATATTATTAATAATCGACCAGAACATAGTCACGGCAAAAAATTTGGAAACGCTAGTAATCAAGTGAAGCTTCAAGGAAATTCGTCTAATAATACCGTAACTTGCAATAGCGCTTTAGCTGACAATATTATTGTTAATTTCGAAGAAGTTGAGGCAGGTGACGCTGCATCTAATAATGTTATCAGTGTTGAAAACTCTAACAGTCAAGTGTGTGTTGAAAATAAAGAGGGTTCCGTAGGTTTAAATTTTGCGACTCTAACCTGGAGCAGTGATGTAGCTAACAGTATTAACTGTGACTTCCCAGAAGTTGAGGCCGAAGTAATTGCTGAAGAATCCGTAGATGACACTGCATCAAATAATGACGACTGTGCTGATCTCAGCAGTTCAGATTCAGATACTGCCGAGTCTACTAGTGATTTCATAAAGAACGTTGATTTTCGCAATGAATTACGAAAATGGGCAGTTAAATTCAATATATCGCATGTAGCATTAAGACATTTGTCAGAAATTTTAAATAATACAATTCCTAATATTTTGCCTAAAGATCCTCGGACCATATTGCATACCGCTAGAAATATAAATTTAAAGCCGATTGCAGGCGGTGGTGTATACTGGCACAATGGGGTTATGACTCCTCTTACAAAAATCCTACGTTCTTGGGCCCCAGATGAAATACCGGAATCTATTTCCTTAAATTTTAATTTTGATGGGCTTCCTATTCATAAAAGTTCGAAACAAGAATTCTGGCCAATTCTCTGCAACATTTTTGAAACAACTGAAGAAGACCCGTTTATAATTGGTATTTATTGTGGGAGCAGTAAACCAAAAGATTTAGATGCCTATTTAAATGATTTTGTAGAAGAGATGCTGCCGCTACTGAAAAATGGAATTCATATTGAGGAACTTGGCAAAACAATAAAAATAAATATTAGATGTTTCATTTGTGATTCCCCTGCGAGAGCTTTCATCAAGGGTGAGTAATAAATAGTAATCTTAGGTTACCAATTTTTTAAATTACTGTAACACACTTAACCTAATCACTTTTTGTTTTTATTTCAGGGGTTTGTAATTTCAACGGTCGACATGGATGTTTGAAATGTAGTACAGTTGGCGATTATTCTCATAAATCTCATACAGTTATCTTCCCTCAAACGAGATGTCCTGTTAGAACAGATTCTAATTTCCGTCAGAAAATGTATGGAGCACACCATAAAATTGATTCTCCTTTATTGAAACTTCCGATCGATATGGTACAGGATTTTCCTGTCGGTGACTCGCTTCATTTGATAGACTTAGGAATTATGAAAAGATTTTTGATTGGCTGGCGTGATGGAAATTTCGGTAAATATTTAACAAAATGGTGTGCAAGAGACATAGTTACAATCAATATTTTCTTAAGGCAATGCAAAATGCCCTCAGAAATTCATAGAGCAGTAAGACAACTAGACACTCTGGCTCATTGGAAGGGGTCAGAATTTCGTACGTTCTTCTTTTATTTGAGTGTAGTGATACTACCAGACGTACTCAGTCCTGACGTCAATGAACACTTTTTGTCATTGTTTTGTGCAATAACCATTTGTTCTACGCAGAAGCATCGATTTCTTTTACAATTATCAAAGACTACTATATAATTTTGTGGAACGGTATAAAGATTTTTATGGTGTTGATTATATTACGAGTAACGTGCATAATCTCACACACATTACAGACGAAGTCGAAAGATTTGGACCGTTACAATCGTTTAATGCTTAGCCTTTCGAAAACAAATTATATGTAATAAAAAATATGCTGCGACAAGGAAACAACGTACTTCCCCAAGTAGCTAAAAGGTTAGGTGAAGGTGACTTATTTGTTGAAAAAGAAATTAAACCCTTTAGACATTCGGAATGTGTGATAATAAAAAATAAATCCCGATCTATACTGAAATTCCAAAATTTTGTGATTTCTTCTAAACCTCAGGACAAGTATTTTATGACGAAAAATAAAGATATAATTGAATTTAAAAATGTGATTGATGATACAAGAGGAGCGTGTATAATATATGGTAACAAATTGCTAAATAAAACAGATTTATTTCACACTCCGATAAAATCTTCATTTCTCAATATATATAAAGTTTCGACACTTTCAATACTTGATGTTATTGTAACAACCCAGGATATTATGTGCAAATTAGTGTGCATTGAACATAAAAGAGAACTTTATGTTTTCCCAATGTTACATACATTTTTATAAAATAAAACAATGTAAATCTTAATAATTGTTTTAATTTAGTAATAAACTTACTAGAATCACAAAATCAACTGGCATCCCTACTATCTGGCGTACATAGAAAAAATCAAGTTGTCGCTACAGAAAATATAACGTTTATCTTTGTAGGTAATTGTCAAAGATACCTTTGGCTTCTTTTCTTTCTACTACTGAGGGACGTAAAATCGTAATCGTAAGCCGGTCAGCATGTTGACTCTACCGACAAGTGTCGTTCTTCAGTATTTTAATTCTTAATTATAAGTTTTTCTGAACTGCTTGGCCAATTCGTAACGTTACTTAGTGGTAGAATGTTAAATTAAATACTTAGAACTAGGTTTCTCTGAGTGGGTAGAAAGGATTTACATCACTATTTTAGGAACTCTTGAAGTAAAAAGATAATATTCTTTTAAAAACTAGTCATAATTAAAACTCTGAACAAGAGTCTCTTATAATAATAACTAATAAAAAAGGAAACGTGTTTGAGCTTAAGTTAGTAAATCGTTACAATAATAAGGTACATGGCAACGGAATAAAAATAGGTAACGTAATTAAATAAAATGAACTTATAAATTCAAATCAACTTATCAAAGAACAAAAATTTCAATTTGGTATTTTCGTTTGGTAAAACTGATAATTATTACAAAAGCAAGTTAAATCAAGAACATTTTAAATCAGCAAAGATAGTCTTCATCTTCCTCATCGTTATCGCGTACTCTTTCTATATTTGCAGAGCCTTCGGTGGTATCATTAGCCGGTTGGTCATCAATAACAGGTATATTTATAGTTTCAGTTCCGATACCTTCAATTATATTTGATGTATCAGTAGTCTTCAGCTTTTTAGCAGACTTCACTCCTTTGAGCCTATTTCTCTTTGTTGGAATTCTTTCATACTTGACAGATTTCCTTTTCTTTGCATTCTTAAGAATGTTTTTAAAGAAGGTTTCATTGGTTTCTTGAGTGTAAGAAGTATCCCAATGATTGATCATCGCAAAAAAGAAATTTAAAGTATTCTTAAAACATTTGAGGCTTATTTTAACGTAGTCGTCACGGCAACTTCCCGACCAGGAACATTCACACAGAAAGTCTCTTGAAAAAAGTACATCCAAAAATCGGTACGCACAATTTGTTCCATGTCCTTCGCCACTTGAACATATAAATAAGCATGAATTTTTGAGTTTCTTCTTATAATCCTTATCAGAAAGTAGCTGTTCCATTTGCTCTAGATCCTTGACGTTTTTGATTTGCTTCAAAATAAATGAGTCGGTTTCAGCACTTGAAGCGTCTTTTAGTGATACTGTCTTCGTGTTAAGGTTTTCAATCTTTGAGAAGGACTCTTCCATCTGAACAGAAATGCTTGCTAATTTATGTATAATTTTTTTTTTATTTTCTATTATCTGATTAGTAATATCAAATAAGATAGATTGATTCTGCAGTATATTTTGTATATCACAATTTGGTTCCTGTATTGTCGCAGCTTGAGTTCCTGAGTTGTCAGAAAGTATTATATACGTTTCGCCAGGTTGAGATTCAGAAGCATTCCTGCAGTCAATTTTAGCTGTTGAAGTATTCCCGCAGTCTTCTTGTAATACCTGAAAGACATGAGATTTAGATTTTATTTTGACATTTGATCTAGCAAAGTGCGAGAGAAACTATTACCTAATGTGTTCATTATTATGATCTGATTACGTTAATTTTACAATGATGAAAATAACCTTTACTTAAAAGTTCTAAATGTCTAAGTTCTCATTTTATTGTCTAAAGGTAGGTGTATAATGAAATGACAAGAAGGGCACACTGCAAAAAGGGGCTCCGGGTATTTCTTTCGATTTCGAGATAATAATGCACAAATTTCAGTTGAACGAAGTTCTACAAGAGTACATTCACCAAACTAACAAAAAGGGGCTGAAACATTGGGAAAACGTACTCATTTCATGCTTTTTTGAACACACTCCATAACTATAAACTAGACTAGAACGCCCTACTTTCTTATTTTTCAATATTTTTCTAATAATAAAATCCACGCGTACGGAGCTTACCTACGTACCTATTAAAAATGTGCACCTCGTAAAAAAATAACTTACCAATTGCTCAGCGAGAAAGTTTAAGTTCGCTGGTTCTCGATGTTGCACTGATCGTCGAAAGGTCACTTGCTCATCGTTTTCCTTCTCAGTATCTGTATTGTCTAGCATGGCTTGGAGTTCTGCATCGGCTACTTCATATGAGACAATATTTCGTCTCTTAACTGAGCAATTTATCTCCAACCAATCGGACCCAGGAATCGTGTCCTGGTTTTGAGACAACTTTGCGGCACCTCTTTTAGGCCATTTTACTGTACCGCCACTTTCTCACTGAGATGGCACAATACACAACTCTGGTTTCCCCTTTTCTATTGTCCTCACAATTTTAAAAGGCATTCTGAAAAGAAAAATATACGTATTTACTGGCTATATTCGTCACCAAAACTGTAGAAATTATTACAAAATAAACAAGTCGCAAGCATGCTTTTATTATACTATTTATCATTGGATAAATAGTATAATAAAAGCATTTGTTATTGCATGGAGACAATAAATATAACTTTACCTAAACAATGAAAGAGGCGTGTCGTCGTCGTCGTTTTGTTATCACAATATAACTACGATACACAATAACTTACTCGCTCCCTCATACACGTTTCACACTGTAACTACCTTAGCTTGAACTAACTAAACTAAATAGCGAACGAAAACGAGTCCGAGCTCGTGCGCCCCGACCCCGCGCCCCTGCATCCCCTCCGATAACAACACAATTAAGGTGAAAGCGCCAGGGTAGCCCGCGAAACTCAATTTTTTTTTACGTTTTTTGCAATTTGCTGCCCAGTACTAAGTTTTACGTTGATTAAAATATTATTCGCGGCCGTAACAAATATGTATTTACATAATATAATCATTAAAGTCATCAACACAACTCTCTAAGACCAAGTAATCCTACCGAATGACTATTTCATGAAATCTTGACATTTTAGAATTACAATAACATATCAAGTTGTATTACTGATTGTAATGATTATAATTCTGTAAATACATATTTGTTACGGCCGCGAATCATATTTTAATCAACGTACAACTTAATACTGACCAGCAAATTGCAAAAAACGTAAGAAAATTTGAATTTCACGGGCTACCTTAGCGCTTCAAGGTTAAGGTGAATGCGCTAAGGTATACCGCGAAATTCAAATTTTCTTGTTTTTTTTGCAATTTGGAAGTCGCAATGTCAGGTTGTATGTTGATCAAAATATGATTCGCGACAATAACAAATATGTATTTACATAGTTATAACCATAAAAATCATTGATACCTCTCTCTAAGTTAGAATTACCGGCGTTAGAAATAAAATGTCATAACGCCGGCAATTCTAACTAAAACCCCTGATGCCTGAAAAAACAAAATAGCAACCGTCATATCTCTGGTAGGTTACGGTTTAGAGACCTTGTTTTTTTTTCTATGTACTTCTTAGATAGTTCTCTAATAATAATTTAAGTTTCATTACTGGCGAAAGAAAAAAGAAATGATGCCAAAAAGTTGCATTGGCTTTTAAATTTCGCGGGCTACCTTAGTGGATCGATAAAAATTAAGGACAGTACTTTGCTCACAAACTCTTTTGTACTTAGGTGCAATTAATGTTTTCATAATTAAAAGTTCAAATAATTAGACTATAATGTTACTGTAAATATTTAATTGATTGTATATAAACAAGAAATATTACAGTAAGAGTCCTATTTAATTATTAGAGTATAAATAGAAACACACAAACGAACAATGAGAAAGTGTAAGAGGGAATTAACGGGTTTTAAGATTCTGACAATGGACCCCTAATTAAAATGACCCTTAGAATATCAATAGTCCGTTGTACAACCTTAGACTCTTAAAAGAATATATTAGTTGCTAATGTACACCTAAAAAAGTACAATAGAGCGTCAATACCACAATTGTAGAACCGAAAGGTCTACAACGGTGGATCCTAGCGGCATAAATCGATAGAACGGTTCTAATAAACTCTGAAGGCTCTTGTAACCGAGACGCCATTAATAGTTTATGATAAAAGCAATTCACATGATTATTTACAATTTTTTAACATTATAAATATGTATAAAAATCGAATTCACGCCACTTTTTCTCACCCAGGATTCTAAAGAAACTACTTATAAAGCTAAACTATCTTATATAAACTAAATTCAGAATTCAAACCCTGTAATTAAATGTACTTTTTATACATAAAATTGCATAAATAGCAAGCGCGTGAAAATTTTAGCTAAAAAATATGTATATATTTACAATAAATTGGTACTCGCACTGGTATTTTGCATGCATAAAAGAAAAATCAACACTTACTTATTTTTTAATTATTTTCAGTCGTATTTTCCATCAATCACTTTCCATTGGCACTAAGTCTTTGTTGAAATGGTTCATTTCCCTAATATATTGCTACCGTATACGTAATACAGATCCGTAAACTCTAATTCAGAGACACAGACGCATCTAAATAAGATGCGAACGCTATAGTTGCGCTACAAGAACTTATTTTAGATACTTAGGCGCACAGTATCGCTCGCATAGCATCTTTGTATCTCCGTACTAACACACATTTACGAACATTGTAGAGACACTGTAGAACCTCAGGCCGTATAAATCTGGGCCTCTTTCGGGGGTACAGCGGCGCTGTATCCGCTTGTACATCTACTGTAGAACTTGTTTATGGAGCCAATGCCGTTATTAAGAACTTCTAACCGGCCAGTGTACGGCTTGTTATAGAGCTTGTGTGCTACTTGGGTGGTTTCCTGCAGAGTAGTGTGTAGTGGCAAGCCATGGTTACAGGACTCAGCAAGTAGGTAGGATATACTTTTCCCTGTAAGAAGATATTTCTTCTTCAGAACTGTACATTTATGAATATGAAGACAAGTCATGACAATCAACAATTTATAACTTTCATTGAAATAAAACACTTCTTCACAGAAATCACCCGACAATGTTACCCATTGATTTACGTCCATACATCGCACCGCGTGCGCAGCCATCCGTCTAGATCAAAGCTTGTGTGACGTTATAAAGCGCATGTTTACGAGCGGTGTCATTCATAACTGTTGCAGCTCAAACTGCTGTAACGCCGTGGATTTAGACCGAGCCACGAGCCCAGCAGGTCGACGCCCCGCGCGGCGCGCCCGCTTGCGGCATAGCACGTGCGTTTTAGAACGATGCATGTAATTTACGTGTTCGTAAACACGTGATCCAGTCAGCTGGCTGAACTACTGCAAACACAGGATAAAATCGACGTCGTTCAGTATTCAATACCTACTCTATGTCCATGTGTTTGACGGCACGGTTGGCGCAGTGGCTCAGCGATTGGACTGCTGCGCTGCGTGTCGCGGGTTCGATCCCCGCACGGAACAAATATTTGTATGGCCTGCAGATAGTTGTTTCGGGTATGGGTATTTGTGTATGTGACTTTATATGTTTGTGAACGCACCCACGATACAGGAGAAATTCCTAGTGTGGGGCAACGTTTTTAAAAAAAAAAAAATGTCACA
Organism: Diarsia brunnea; assembly: GCA_949774965.1. Lineage (NCBI taxonomy): Eukaryota > Metazoa > Arthropoda > Insecta > Lepidoptera > Noctuidae > Diarsia > Diarsia brunnea. The sequence continues at coordinate 268,446 of OX459005.1, read as the reverse complement.
TCCAGGATTTGAAGAATATTGTAGAGACGACCAAAATAGCGATAGATGGATTGTGTGAAAGCTATAATAGCTACATAGGGTGTAACTACAAACATGGTGGCCAATAGATATGTCCCAATGCCACTGATATCTGATGCTCCTTCATGGCGTTCTCATTGATACAGAAATCAGCTGCTAGTTGCCATTACCAAGGTGGCATGACATGACAACATGACACGTCGATGTGTGTGTACTCAAAATGCACTGTCTGACGATGAAGTCACGAGCACGCCCCTGCTAAACTCGTTGTAAACATGTGTTGTCTAAGTGTGCGTGCGCTCGCTACGGTTGCGGTTGTCCGGAGTGGAGGTGCTGCTTAGTCTGTATTCTTTGCAAGTTTAGCTAGTCCATAGTAATAGTATGATAGGTGTGATGTAGGGACGTAAAGTGCAGTAACGCCTTTGCGGTATTCTTCGCAACTACAGCACACTTGGCTCGTACTAGACACTATTCACTGATACATGTTGTTGACTCAAGTTGTAGGCTGCAGCGGATCATTCGTCGGACATTTAAACTTGAAATTTAGCCTTTCTGGTCAATGAAAATTACTACTTAAGTGGTTTTGTAGCCCGACTTTCTAGCTTAGTTCAAGTATTGGTATACAAACAATGAGAATATGTGACGAACCTCTATTCAATTTTTGTTAAGTGGGACTTTGGCCTTCTAGTTTTATACTTTCCGTTAACCAAAACATGAGCAAATCTCATGTTGACATTCTGATGAAAAGGTGAGTCAGTTACCAAGGGTCGGCAGATTACTCATTGTATTTGAGGATCACGTCTCTGCATAAAGGCTTTCTAAACGTACAAGATCGGAAGAATCAGAGACAAATATTTTATCTGCTCTTCAATATTATTTTAGTAGATCGCAATTCATGGTTGACATGATCTGAAGATCGTGTTATTTGGGCATCATGTTGTCCGATAACTGCGTATATTGACTAAAGGAATTCCTTATCCAATGTCAATAATTTTATTATGTCGTCCTAACGAAGTGCAAACAACGTCCTTTCGATAACACGCCATGTTTGTACTTGCGCTAATCTATCGGTAGAACTTACCAGGGACAGCGTATCAATGACCTGGACTACTTTATTCTATTTAATTTTAACGCACTTGTGTAATGTCAACATACGGTGTTTGTTGAATGATAAACAACTAGTTGGTTTGGTTGCAGTAAAGTGGTACGAAGTTGGGCTTATCTAACTGCGTCTTTGTAGGTAGGGCCAGAAAATTTGTTCTTTGGCGCCATAGAGCTATTATTAAAAGCACTAGTGTGTTTAATTAAATCTCAATTGTGGTCTACACTTTTCCGCATCAAGAGTATGCAATTGTCAGTAAGTACTTAAGTAGTTGTTCTATTCCTTGTGTTGCTCGCTGATACTACTTTCTATGTTTCTCTTACTAGCTGTCTCTACCAAACATTCTTACTTCAAGTAGTCAGTTGGTACTCGCTAGCGTCCCCTCCTTGCGCGCTCGTCAAATGTGCAGCGTTGCCAAACGGCGCGATTTGCTTATGTTTCGCATACATTTACTGCATATTACGGTACTTCGCTGCCAGCTCGTCAGCTTCCTCCAAGTTTGTGCACTAACACCTTCAAGCAGGTTCATGCGAGGATTTTCTTCTAGCTACAGAGACTAGTTGAATTTTGAAAGAATGGAGAAGTTAAAATATTTATTTTTTGCTTCAAGATAGATTTCTAAAACACTTTTATGAGTGAATACCGCCAGATTATCGAGGTCGATATAGAGACTAACTTGGACCTTCGGGTATAGATAGTCGAGAGCCGATCTAATTGTGTTATACGTTTGAGACAAACAAAGTTGACCTGTGAACGTTCTTCCCTGACCTACATATAACTAAACGTTCTTGCTCTGCCAGAGTAGACCAACATCCGCGGTTATTATCCTCATATACATAATGTCACCAGACAGCTACACTGTGTTGCGAATCTACATAGCCAACCAGTAGTTCTTGACATTAGCGCATTCAACCAAACAAACTCTTCAGCTTTACAATATTAGTATGGATAAGTCCTGATTCTTTATGACGAAATAAAGTACTGTCATCACGTGATATAATTATGAATGATCTATCTAATTTTATTTTCAGACAAATATAAACAAGTTAAATCTGTAAGTAAACATGATCTCACGCTCACCTCGAAGCTAAATCAAAGCAAACTAAATTCTTATTAGCAGTAATTGAGCGGCTGCTTCCATCTCCCGCGGAGTCTGTCTTGTTTCAATCCCGTATCAATGTTAATAAAGTACATTGTATTAAACCTGCTGCCGTGCCGCTCTTCATCTCATGCCGCACGTCTCCCGACTGCTGCTATCGGATCTCGTGAATCATTCAATACACTCTCTACGAGTACTTTAAATTCATCGCCACATTACAATTTACAGTTCGTAACAAACTGAAAATAGTATAAATAGAGAGTGAGTGAACGTGATTCATTCATATTGTTGGTATGCAATATAAGAAGTTCTTTGTAAGTGCGTCGACCGCTTTATTTTGTTTAGTTATTGGAGTGTGAACAAGTTATTTATTGAATCGTAAGCTCTAACATCGTATGAATCATTAATTTATTATCATCATTTGCATGCAGTATTTTACATGGAGCGACTACTGCTTATTTGACTTCCACAACCCAAGCCAATAGTATTACCCAATTTACTAATGGGTAGTATGATAGGATATCTTAAGCGGGTAGGACTGGTTGCCAGGTTTTCGATCCACTGACTACCTCTTGCTACTCTCAAACATTTTCAAACAACAGTCTAGTCGGTACCAACGGCATATCGAGACTTTCCAAGGCACAGAGAAGACTCGGTAGGTAGTCGATCCATCCACGAACTGACCTGGACAAGCACTGTTTAACCTGAAGATCAATCCGTGCGTCTGTTATTATTTAGCCACAAGATATGTTTCGTCAACCTCAAGTAGAGTGGGACAAGGGCAGGAATATTGTGACCCCGTCGGGGCTGCTGGTTGTTCGAAAGAGATACCGCGGCCTCGGCGCAAGGGCTAAGAAGGAACATGGGTGGTTTTTAGTCAGTAGATGTCTGAGACTCCCTTCCGCTCTGCCCAAGTGACGGACGATAATGTATTGTTAAATAACCAAACCAACTCCTGTAAGTTCTGATATTAGGCGATCTGTGGCACCATGTGACACCTAACATCCAAGCATGACATTTATGTTTATTCTTGAGTTTTATCGTTATAAAACATAGACATTTAGATATGGTCCCGCCCCGGAAGTTCCCCGCACCGTCATAAATATCGTGAAGGTGAACGTTTCCTAATCTCCGATATCGCCCTGTCTATGCACACATAATATACCTTTTATTAAATATTTATCTTGTCCGTCAATAAATATAGGAAAAAGTTCTGCTAGAACATAGTGTGGTAAGATATATCATCATCATCATTTCAGCCATAAGACGTCCACTGCTGGACATAGGCCTCTCCTAGAAGGGGGGGATTTGCCATAATCGCCACGCTTGGCAGGCGGGTTGGCGATCGCAGTATTGTTGTTACGAAGGTATAGAGAACGCTGCTGCCCATTCTCTGGTAAGTCTCTTAGTCGCCTCTTACGACACCCACGGGAAGATATGGGATGGTGCTATTCTTTACGTCCGACACCATACGGAAGATAAGATATATGTATAGGGAGAAACAATTCAAGTAGACGAAAAAAGATGACGCTTCTAAAAGTCATCACACCACCTGGAAACTCTACGTGTTGAAACAATGCATGTTAGTATTCATGCCGAGTAAACTATTCTACAATGCCAACTATTTTAGTTTTTTGTGGCAATAAAACCGGCATTAATCTTCTAAAATTGAGCAACAAACGTTCCAGCCTGGCTTCTGAAGTTAAAGATTAGATAACGCCACAGTAAACACGAACTTATGACTTATCAGATAAAGCTCATCTAGAAGATGAACGATGATACATTACCTACAGGTCTTGGTTGGCGCTTTTTTAGCCCACAGTTTAGATTAGCAGAATTCGATATTTGTGCTGATGCTACTGAGTTCTGACTGTTCACTTTATTGTTTACTGTAGGTACTTTGACGTTTGATAGCGATAACACGATACTAAACAAGAATATTTTGCGCCACTTTTTTAAAGCACTGCACCTGTATACCGATAAAACATGTAATATGTATGAATTATTGAACATTCTTCTATACCTTATGAAATACCAAATTAATTTGATAACGACTGCTCTACTATGACTAACAAAATGCATTAGAGAGTGACGAGATACAGTCAAATAACAATAATTTAGTTATTTTACTCTAGACTTTTTAGAATCAAGTTAAATAATGATATTCAGTCTATATCTTGTTCTAAGATCAGCCAATACTGATCGTGTGCCCAATCGTCGTCGACCTCAAGTAGCGTCGCGACATGAATACAGAACGTATCGAGTGAGCCACAACGCTTTACCTGCCTTCAATGACCCCAAAATCCAATACTACCTGGAGTGATCCGACACCCAATAGCGCCCAGAATGATCCGTCCGACATGAATAGCACCAACAGTCTAACACCAACACCTGCCGTGCTCGGTGTTGATAGTTTACGTTTAATTTGCTTGCTGTTGGGGCATCGTGTTGAAGCGTCGTATTCTAATGGAACAGCTTGTAAACGTAGCGTGTCTGCTGAGCAGTAGTTAGGCAAACGCTCGTCACGATATACTAGTACACTTAAATGATTAATGATTTTACCTTCCACGGAAATAATGTTACCTACATAGTTATAGTTTTTGGGCGTTCGTTGTGTGAGTAAATAATTATTATAGATATATTTAGGTATTATTGGGCGCCCCTATTTTTGGGCGAAGCGCAAGGGAGGGTCAGACTGAGGAGAGACTTGTACTGACTAAAACCCACCCATGTTCCTTCTTAGCTTTTTGTGTATATTTAGATAAGCCTGAGACGGAAAAACAAAGTATCACAGGGCTCAGACATATTTTTAGATTAAACTGCAGAATTAATTGAACTGCGTAGTTTTTCCGAGCTCTCCTTACATACCAAGTTGCGGTCTGTTGTTTTTATATTACCATCTTCTTAATTTCCGTCGAAGATCATCCGCTGGACCCCCAAACGTCGCCACATCGACCGGCCCAGAGAGCTAGATTTATCTTACAACAATGAGTTTCATTCAATAGAATTGTCATGGACTCTGCGTAGTTTATGCTAATCCAATACATTTTTATTTTTCCAGCGTCGTTTTACTGATAGAGTGTCACTTTGACTAAGCCTATCAAATTGTTTACTACCTGGATTTTACTTTTTACTACACTACTTACCTGGATTAAGCTAGACAATTTGGTTCATACTGTAAAATTCATGACGCTTACAACTCACGATGGTTTGCTTAACACCCTTTGAAACAACGAACTAATTAACGGTTTGTGAACTCCAAGTTGCTCCGATATCCACATGATACACTGTGAGTTTGAGGTGTAGCTTACCCTGTACACAGTAATGTAGCGGATGGGTGTACCGACAGGTGTCGGATCGACGGCTGATTGATTTGCACGCGAGCCGCCTATTACGGGCGCCGGCAGAGAGCGCCAGCCCGAAGTGATCCGCGGCGTGCGTGCGAGCTGCCGGTGATTGCCGATGAATACTTACACCAACAAAAGGCGGGAACGGTACACCCTTCAGTTTGATGCCCTACAAGTAAAACGTAACTAGAAGAAAAAGTAGCCACATAATTTTTTTTACACAGTGTTTTTGTTTAAATAAATATTGTATGCGTAACTTGTATTGTATTTGTACCTACTTATTTTTTAATTTCTAATATGTTTTTAAAACCTTTAATGTGTTGTGACCTAATTTTATTTGAACATCTTCAATGAACGAATTTGAATTTTGAATTTGAATTTCAACTTGTGAACGTTATATTTGATTTCATAAGTTAAACCGCCTTCGTAAAGGTGCTCCTAAAGTCGTGGATAAAATATCTAAATGGAAAAATTTAATAAGTATTGCATAATAAGTATTTTCTGCATGTTAATTGTTGTAATGTGTTGTTCTTCTTAGCGTGTCGATGACAATCTAAATTGAGTCGGGAGCCGATCCTGTAAATTAATATCGACCACAAGGAATCTAAGTTGTACTTTATTCACGATTACTGATGACACTTACAAACATATATTTATAGTGCGGGCTAAACTCCATTTTTATGGTTCCATATCTCATAAGAAAAAAACGGAACCCTTACAGGATCACTCGTGTGTCTGTCTGTCTGTCCGACCATTCCCCACCTTATCCCTTATCTCCGAAACTACTGAGCCTAAAATTTTTAAAAAAGTACAGAAATTAGTTTGACACTTACAGATTACAGGAAAATCTATAAGAAGTCTATTGGTGCTAAAAAAACATGGAAAATCTCTTAATACTACAATGGTACGGAACCCTTTTTTTTGGCGGGTGGAAAATCAGCAAATATCCCGTCCCGTTCTTGGGCAGAGCGAAAGGGAGTGTCAGACTTCTACTGACTAAAAACCACCCATGTTCCTTCTTAGCCCTTCATGTCGAGGCCGCGGTATCTCTTGCGAACAACCCGCAGCCCCGACGGGAATGGTAGGGAACCCTTCATGTGCAAGTCCGACTTGCACTTGGCCAGTGTTGAACTTGGATCAACTGTCGTTGTCTTAAGAACAGAAACACCAAATCAATGCTAGAATTTCTTGATCACAATTGGCGGATTTTCGATTAAGGTACTTCCTCCGTATATGTACGTTGCCTCCTACATCAGCCATCCTTGACAAATCCATAGTTGCATTCTACTTTAATCAATGCTAAAGACGCCATATATGTCACTGTAATCAATGATAAAGATGCCTATAATGTCATTCTGTATGGACGAGTGTGAATCTTTGAAACAAACTGTAGCTGTCAATTGGTCTAACGGGGCGGAATGTATGCCTGTCAAGTCCATCTCGAAATAAGTCCACGACTAACGATACCTGTGTAAACTTCCGCCAGATTACTCAAAATTACCAAGTCATTTACAAGCTACAGCGTAAACAAGAAACGAGTGATTTTGATGTTGCAATCAGCTGTAGAACTCCATCAAAGCTCAGTGTACCTATAGAAGTAACAGCGGCAACAAGGTCAGAAGTATGTAGATACCATCGTTATAGAACAAGCAACACGAAGTGGCGTCGTTGTGCCTAACGGGCTCCCACTTTACGAGCTCCCTACTTGAAGGATCACCACTCGCCACCGACCACCACTCACGACCTTACGCACATGCACATAAGGACTACTATACCTCGGCCGGGAGTCAGTTATGATGTTGTTTGAAAGCTATTTAGCACATTACTGCCTTGTCGGTAATTCTAAATGAGTGAACGTATGGTATTATTGCTGTTGGTTTAGCGTTTGATACAGTTGTGATGTGTTCATGCGACGTTACGAGGATCACAGCGCGTAACATTATATGGCGCGCTTCAGTGCAAATATTTAGTAGTTAAACTGAAGTTTAATGGCTCACTGCCTGACATTTTACTACTTGAGGGAGCAACTTACAAGGTTACCTTGTTACTAAATTAGGTCATTTCAATTTGTTTGGATATTGTTGTTTTGTTATGATTTGATTCATAAGTTAAACGTTTAGAATAGCTGATACTCTATCTTTTAATAATGGTTTTTTTTAAATAAACCTACCACATCTTTAACCATAAATGAGTAAATTGTGATGCAGATCATCACAATTTCTTACAAATCGAAAAAAACTGCTCTGAAGTATGTTATATGGTATTAACTTATATCATTTAATACTAACTAAATGATCGAATGACTCAAAATCATCATCATCAAGGTGTGATAAAAGCGTATGACCCTGCTTACAGTTAAATTTATCATCATTATCCGTACTCAACTATGCAGTAGTCGGCTGCCTAACAAAACTTGGCAAATCGATAAATATGACCTAGATTAAAAATAAATTTCTTATTCGCGGGACAATCCGTTCTAAGACGTACCTAGATCTGCTAAGACATCGACATCGAACAGAAGGCAGCCATTGTAGCGACATCTTCGACAAAAGAGCTCAAAGACATGTCTCCTTAGACTTAAGAGATCTTTCTTTAGACTCCGTCATTTCATTGAGCTTCAATATCTCGGCCTGAATGCACCGCCGCGCGCCACGCCCGGCTCTGAGCCGTGATTACTTGGTAGAACCTTGCGATTGAACGCATGAAAAGATCGTTGAATGTATAGATGTAAAATTTATAAATCTTAATTATGACTCAATCGCGTATTCTGTTCAGTTTGAAGCAGATATTGTTCGCTGTAGCTCTTTGGTTCATGAGATCATTCATTAGACTGTGCTTTTGAAACATCATTTTAATGAGTTTATGAATGACGTATCGTATCTACAGTATCGATGTAATTTTATAGCCATCAGGGTTGAAAAACAGGGCTTAATTGTTTTTCCACTGAACTCTCAATCGTGAACCGATACTTTAACTTTAAAGCTAAGCACCACTAAAAGGTTTTTACAGGCTTTTTTTTTATTTCTGCTTGTCAGTTCGGGCTCTTCATCGGTTCAGGTGTTTTTAAAAAAGTTTTTATATTTAATTCGTAAAACCTTTTTTGTAGCTCGAGTGCATAATACTGGAAAACTCGTCTAAACCTTATCTTAATTAAGTTTTGATACATAATTTGGTATATATTATCAACCGATAGCTCAAACTTCAATAATACTCGATCATTATTCAGTCTATAGACAGCGGCTCCTTCTCAACGCTCTCTTGAGTACTCTCGTTGTAGTACTTCGATACCTTTGCCACTCAAGTGGTATTCAAACCGCCTTCAAGAAAATAATATTAACAAATTAATAAGTGTGATACCTAGTACTCGAGTCAAGTCGGGGTTTATTGGAGTAAATTAAAACTTGCTCGAAGTAATATTGCCCAACACAAAGATAGCTACTCAAGAAAATTCTGAAACAATTTAACATAACATGCTATTGTGTACGTATATCGGTAGGTATATTATAATAGCCAAGTTCCAATTTAATAGCTACCACGTACAACGCGTTGTTTCTTAGCATAATCGCGTTAGCGGTGAGGTGAGGCGAGCTTTGACATGTAAATGGGCCGCGCCGCCCGAGCGCCCGGACGGAGCCGCAGGGAGCCGCACGGAGCCGCACGAAGTCGCAAGGAACGGCCCGAGCGCCGCTAATACTCACATTATTGCATTATACATTCGACGCGCGTGACTGCCCCTCACCGCGTTGCGCCCTGTATGTTACACGTAATAGCCAAAATCACTCGAGATGCCAATATGACACCAGGTCACGTGTAGAATAGATCTGTGTTTATCATACAATTGTGATAGATGAACGTGTTCACACAACCACGTGGTCTAGGGTTTGGCCATGATTCACCCATTGTTTCATGTTGTACTTAGGTACCTAGTTAAAATTCTTAAATTAGAAGAATGCGTACCTACACTATAAAGGGTCATATGAACAGAGAGAATAGACGAAAGAAATCAGTTGTGTTGACCCTATAAGTACCACGTATTAAAAGATGATGAGTTAAGGTTTTTTTAGAAACCCATAAATAAAGCTTCAAATCATCATGTAAGTTTGTTATTATGTAGTTGAACTACTTCAAGTTTCACAGCTCTTGCTGATCTCGTCGCCACGTTTACTGAATGACACAAGGAAGCAATTTTCCGGACTTTGCGTGGAGCGAGCAATTTTGAATATTCGTCTAAGTGGAAACTCAGGCGGGAATCGGGATGCTAAGAAAGCAGATGTATCCTACATTTATTTGTATACTTGTGTGTAGGTAAAAGGAAGCCTCCCTAGAAAATGTCTTGGCGCGATTAAAGTTCAAGGCTTTTCGCATCAGAATAATAACATTTGAAAGCTGAGGTACCGCTTCAGTTGCCTGAATCTAACAAGATCGCAGCTTATTTGTCTAATATGCCTCCTTATTAGACAACTCAAAACAGAAGTTGATATTATTATGTACACAAACTAAGTTGACACAAACCACAGCAAGTTTATTAGGTACAACCGCCACAAGCAGCCTCACGCATTTAATATACGTCACGAACATAGAGAAGGTAACCGCACACATAGTCACACACCACACCGCGTGGATCTGATTCGTTTGTTATTCTCCGCGTCTCGTCTGTTCAACAGAGTATTTAATTAAACTTTGACGGAGTTTTAAAGTACTACCGCGTTGGTAGTAGAGCTTCCCCATTGTGTTGTACAGTCAACCCTCACGACTCACGTGAACACGACACGACTTTGTGATAGGCTTTGTTAGTGCGCAGCTGTCACAGAAACAATACTAATTACATCGCTCAACAATATTGTTCGTTGTTACTTCCGCCCCGCGGATTTGCTTGCGTGTGGCGCCCTGGGAGGCCTATTATGGCCTGATTTTAACAGAATATTGTCAAATCTCTGAACTGTCATATCTATCAGCGCCTTCCTAACAGCCTGTCAAGCCACTGATCTTAACAGGTGGGGAAACACTGTTGACAAGCTGAAACCGAATCACGATTCTCAGCAATAAGAGAGCCCAAAATATTCCCCTTTCTTACAGCCGTGATTAGAGAACTACCAGAAAAAACGATTAAACAGGAGATTAGGATACGTCAATCTCGTCAAATTTTTAACCGACTTCCAAAAAGGAGGAGGTTCGAATTCGTCTGTTTTTTTTTTTTTTATGTTTGTTATCGCATATCTCCGTCATTAATGAACCCATTTTCAAAATGATTTTTGTGTTTGAAAGGTGGTGTACTCCCGAGGTGGTCCCATTGTCACCAAATCAGGATCTGATGATGGGATCCCATTGAACGAGGGCAACCCTCAAAGTTTATAGGCACATTTGATATTTTATATATATTTTCTATAGCTGTTTAAGTATTTGCGCCTAACCATCATAGTATCATGTGAATTCGCTGATGATGATGGAAGGTTCAACTCCTCAACGATTAGAAGTTGAAAGAAAATTCTTTCTTATTTATACTCACTTATGGAGCGCCAATTGTATTCTTTCAGGGTATCAGGTTGACCCAAGGTGGTCCCATTGTCACCAAGTCAGGATCTGATGATGGGATCCCAGGGAAATCGAGGGCAACCCTTTTTTTTTCTGGGCGGGTGGAAACTCATCAAATAACTCCCGCTCTTGGGCAGAGCAAAAGGGAATGTCAGACTTCTACTGACTAAAAACCACCCATGTTCCTTCTTAGCCCTTCATGTCGAGGCCGCGGTATCCCCCCCCCCCCCCGCGGTACCCCGACGGGATCGAGGGCAACCCTCAAAGTTTATAGGCACTTGTGACGTTTTCCATATATTTTCTAAATATATTTAAGTATTTGCGTGTGGTCATCATAATATCATTCACTGATGATGATGGAAGGCCTACAACTTCCTCAACGGTTAGGAGTTGATAGACAATTCTTTCAGAATTATACGTAGGTACTTATGAAATGATAGTTGTATTTTTTCAGGGTATTAGAGGAGATATCCCAAGGGTGGTACCATAATAAGAAAATCAGGATCTGATGACGGCATCCCAGGGAAATCGAGGGCAACCCTCAAATTGTATAGGCATGTATTACGTGTTTCGTACTTTTTCTAAAGTTTTTTAAGTATTTGCATCTAGCAGTCATCACTTCATGTTGATGAGTTGATGATGGAAGGTACACTCCTCAACGGTTAGGAGTTGGAGCATAATTCTTTAGTAAAATATTATGGGGACGTATATATGGTTGTATTCTTTTAGGTTATCTAGGTGAGCTGATTATGGAAGGTACTACTCCTAAACGGTTAGGAGTTGAAAGCAATAATAAGGGAATCTTGAAGGGTTAGGGTTTATGGTTGAATGTTAAATGTATAGTGAATATTTGTATAGGATAGTACAACTAAAAATTTAAAAATTTAAAATCTTTTTTGCAAAAAACAAACCGTCTTCAAAACCACAAAAAAGTGAAAAACACAAAAACGAAAAACACAATGAAATGAAAAATAAACTTCACAAGAAAAAGCAGCTTCTGAAGTCGGTGGCAAAAAAAAACGAAATCAAACAAACAAAATGTCACCGACTTCAGAAGCTGCTTTTTCTTGTGAAGTTTATTTTTCACGTTTTTGAAGTCGGTTTGTTTTTTGCAAAAAAGTTTTTATATGATAAAATCGGTCTGAGCTGAAGTATTCTAATCTCAATGTATAGAGCCAGGTGACAGTTAGTAGCAATACCAATGCAATTTCCTCGCAGGCACTGTTCTTGAGGAATAACTGAAAGTCTACAATAATGTTAACGTTTTTTTTTAACCTTCGCTGTCCCACTGCTGGGCAAAAGCCTTCCCCATGGCTTTCCAAGTGTTTGGCTAATTTGGTGTATGTAACATTCATCATCTGGCTAGCCTTATTCCAACTATGTTGGGGTCGGCTCCCAGTCTAACCGGATGCAGCTGAATACCAATATTTTACATGGAGAGACTGCCTATCTGCTGACCTACACAACCCAGTTATTACTAGGTAATTCGAAACCCATTAGTAAGACTGGTTGTCAGACTATCAGGTCACTGACTTCCTGTAACGACTGCCAAAGATCTATATATAGCAGCCGGGACCAACAGCTTAACGTGCTTTCCGAGGCACAGAGGAAACTCGGTATGTAGGTAATGGGCGGTCACCCATCCACAGACCAACTTAGGCAAGCGCGGCTTAACCTAAAGATCGACCCGAGTGGCAATTATTATTATTCCACGGGCTCCTCATCTCCTCGGTGTATGTTACATTATCCTACTTCCTACTATATAGGGTGTAAAAGTACCCTTAACGCAAACGAAGGGCACTTGTTCTCCCCACCACTGCGATATTTTTTTTGTTCTAGACCATACCTGGGAACCTCCTAGTTACGGAGATATTGGGGGTCAAAGTTCCAAATTTTTCACAGCTGTTTTTGTAAATACTAGTTTTTCAGGATTTAACTTTACTTAAATTACCTCCATGACCCGTTTACTATTCAAAGCATCCACTAGCACAATGTTTTAAGAGTGCTACTTTGAGTTTTACCGTAAAATGTGATTTTTGACCCCAAAAAAAAAAGTAATTTCCTAGCAAAAATTTTTGCGTAGGGGTACTTAGATTGATGTACAGAATGCTTGGTTGACGGGTGTGTGATGGGTTGATTTACACCCTGTATAAGTATATATATAAACGCGAAAGTTTGTAAGTATGGATGGGTGTTTGTTACTTTTTCACGCAAAAAGTACTAACCGAATTTGGATAAAATTTGGTACACAAATAGTTTATAACCTGGAGTAACATACAGGACAGTTTTATCCCAATTTTATTTTCCCGTGGGATAATTTTCGAGTTTTAGTGGGCGAAGCCGCTGACAACAGCTAAACGATAAATACCAATTATGCAAGAGACGTTTTACGACCGGTATAAGTACGTCATGATACAGTATCTACTTAACAACATCATTATGAAAGACAAATGAGCTGCCTCCGAGGAGACTTGGTACTGAGTGGGGGGCCACTGCATCACATACCGTGAGTTGATGACTGATGTCAAATATGAGATATGAGGGTAGGCTCCGGTGCCAGTGCAACATAGTGTATTGGGGGGATAATAGTTTCAGAGTTTATTTATGATACAATGTTTTTTTTGTTTATTCTGGATACAACCACTGGATAAAGGAATCTAAATTAACACATTTTCACCCGGTTTAAGACTGTTTGAAAGTATCATAAAGTTGACCAGTCCTGAACTAAATGTAAAGTAATTTCACAGCGAGTAATTTTTCAAAGGTGTCTCCCAGATGAGTCGAGACGATAATGCTAATCTCTCTGGTTGTAAATCACTTTGACAGATTTCGTTATAGATAGCCACTGAGATTTTACGGGATAGCACTAGCTACATTCATTATTCGTAGTCCTTGAACATCATAATTTTATGAAAGAGATGGATATTTTATAAGGCCTTGATGTTTTCACAAAATGGTTCTTAATAATGGTGTATAGCAATGAACTCCTGAAATAACGATGAAACTAATCTGCTAATCTTGTGGCACTTTTTACTATTATTGCTATTTGTGCACATATTATTATACTGTAGCTGTTTATTGCCCCATTTTAAATAATATAATAATCATGCATAGAACTCCTCTGTTCTTAATCTGTACTTAATTGAAGGTGTAGCCCACAGATATAGATAGACCTAGATAACGCAAGTATCACGATCTGTATGAAAACCAAGCGTGCCATTTTTTGACTACCTATTACGTCACAAGCACTATTTAGTGTGGGAAAATCAAATCGATTCAAAGACGCCGCCGCGTACGGCGCCCCTTCGCCCCGCCTTGCATCAGTGCCGACGTCCGACTAGCGCTATACACCGATGCAGACTGAGCGCGAAAGTGACCCTGACCACTTACGATTTTTGTACGTAAGCTAGGCACGCGAAGAGGCACGCGAAGTAGTTGCTTGCGTTATCTAGGTCTATCTATATCTGTGGCGTAGCCCAAGTTCGCTAAAACATTTGTTAAGATCGCCGGAAACCGGCGAGCTGTATGCACCGCATACTTATGAGTTCGACCATACTCCCGCTTACCTAACAGCAATCCTGATTTCATGAAATAGAGTTTACAATTCTTGAGCAAAGTGCTAAAGACTTCTGGTTTTAGAACTTACACTTCTAATTACTGATACTGTTATTGCACTTCATATATATGCAGATATATGGCCATGCCCATTAAACATTGCTATAATAGCTGATCCACGTCTCTGGTCGACGGAGGCAGTAAATATAAAACCTGTTTGCTTTTACTTCCTCCTGTCGGTCGGCGGCCATTTTGTGTTAATGATGTGTCCCTTCGGAGCGATGGCTTCCGTAGTGCGACACTCGCTTTACATTAGCTTCCCATTATTGAACGATACTAAGATACGAGTATCTAAGAATAAGTTAAGGACATGTATAAATCTTTATTGGTTTCCTATTCAGAAAATTAATTTATCTAAAAAAATCGGTTAGATGTCATCTTTTATCATCGTTACTTTCCTTGCATTGTTATTCACACTGTAAATTAAGAGAACTACAAAATAAACTCACGCAATCAAAATATTCATCCAATAAGATCAGTGTCCAACTTGTATTTTTGGTACTTAATGTAGTTATGACCTAATAAAAACATAAATCTCTTGTTCCTTTATACAACAAGGTACACTTAAACAGAGCATGACAAATATCCCGCCAACTGGAGCGAAGATCCCGGAGCTTCTCCTGCCTTCATATCTCCAACCTTGACCGACAAGCGACGCGACTTGTCTCTGACACAACATTACGAAGCTAATTAAAGTACAAAATAATATACACATCTTGTTTCTCTTAATCGTTGGCCCTAAACTCCCGTCACCACCCCTCTCTTATTAGGGTCCCTACAACGTGACATGTCTTCTACTTCCATCAGCTATCTCGAAATAGCCGTCATCTCAAGAATCTTTTCCTGTTTTTCTAAATCTTCATCTTTCACACATCCATATCTGCTTAATTTGTAACTCTTACCATTCACACCCGTATTAAAATAAAATTTATAACTATCAACGAACTATTCATAATAATATTTATATAACTCATTTAACTGTTACTCGTAGTACATCTTGAGATAGCCGTAACTATAGTATCAAATCAGTTAAGTGCTAACACTGAAAAATCTTCCTCTACACGATATAAAAGTAGAGTAAAATCCTACAATGTAAGTGCGACATCCCACGTGTTGTGCAGTGTACACAATGCAAGTGTGACATCCAAGTGTGGGTAGTGTTCAGGCGGCTATTCTTGCGCGGCATTATACTTTCATAGTTCACTTAGCGCGGCGGGAACAGGTGCTCGCCGTCTGCTGAGTACTGCACCACTATGTCGAGATATATCGGGAGAAACATCGCGCGCTATACATGCGGTGCCGACGTTATTGTAAAATGTAGCATTTGGAATTGTTCACGTGGCTTGCTATCTATCTGAAGAGAAAGTCTGTTGACAGAATCCTGATACATTCTTACAAGCAGGTTTCATGCAGCTGGCACTGCGTTAAGATTCTCTGAACAATGTAATCTGTACGGCTACGGACACGTTGAGTACTAGTAAACTTGTAGTTTAAAAAACTAAAATGACGGTTTCTCTCTTATTCTTCTCAGCAACCCCTTTCATTTGATGCCCACAGAATCAAAAATTTTATTTCACATAATATGCTTACATAGGCACTTATAAAACGTGGAGAAACTGTGCACGATTCGGGTTAGTCTTTCCTATGGAGAAGAACGACATATCATAGGAATGCAGAAAAAATAACTAATAACAGTTCCTAAAACTAGATTCACCATAGCTACGAGTATAATTAATTATGTAAGGTTGAGTGTATAACTACTAGGCATAATAATATAATAATTCTCATAGTCTTCTATTTACGGCGATATCCGCCACACTTAAAAAAAAAAATATTTAGATCAAAAATACGTTTCTTAATAAAGCAACTATGGACATCGGACAACTTACACAAACAAGTGACGAGCGAGCAGTAGGTAAAGTAACGCTAAGTTAGACAGCATCCACTGGGGAGTGGGGACTATCATAGTTAATTAAAGCGTCTACCGTCTAGGTTATAAATAGTACGGAAGAGCTAAGTGGCGCTCATACATAAAGTCAGGGACAGACAACACGTCTTACACCTGCTTCCAACCGGCGCCGATGTGCAGACACTGGCATAAGAGTACACGTATACAGTCACTCACGGCTCATTTTATAAATATTTGTGCTAATAATTAGAACTTTTATGGGACAAACATTCAAGTGTTAGAGCTTTATGGGACAAACATTCAAGTGTACTTAGTTTTCTACGCAAGGAGTCTCCGGTGCTAAATGAAAATGGCTTCAAATCAAGAATAACGCTTGCGTGTTTTCCGTGCTTCTTAACTACGTCATCTTTAGCCCAAAACCCTTACCTAGCCAATCTTGTTGAGCCATAATATAGTGTGCATATTTAGACAGGTAACACACGCCACATTTTACCACCAACGTGTACTTGCGTACGATAAGCGACTACACGTTAATGGGCCGCGCATATATTAAGAGGCACAGATGACGTCATTTTGTTGTAGGACGGGAATATGCGCCTTGCTGTAATGACGGCGATGTAACACGTTACTTTCTGGTCCTCTCCAAATATCCAGGCATACTCCCGACTATTACAACGTGTCAGCGTGTCGGGAGTATATTTGTCATCATCTGAACGTTGAACCAACAATGAAGAGAGTACAAACATGTACAAAGCAGATGAGTATTCATCCCGGCTAATGGGCATCGTTCAAATACACGCGGTTACTAAAAGCTTCGAGTTGGAAGTGCGGCTGAAGCGCGACCGACTGTTTGTAGAGAATTTATTTCGAGGAGTGACAAGCTTGGCCTTGAACCCGTGACCCGGTAATGGAGCGTCGCTGAAGTTCAGATATAATGTGATTACAAGACACGACGCTCGGCGAACCGCTTTGATACGTCTTGTTCAACTCGACTACTGTTTCCGAAAGATGCATTGATTAAGAAAGTCTCCGTTAATTGTAATACGCTTAAAATTGTTAACCTTAGAAAGCTCTCAAATAAAGAAAAGGTTATTTAATTTACTATTTAGAACATTTTTTATTTTACCGTCGCAGCCAAGATTTGCTGTAAATGTTATGGTGAAACGTTTTGAAAAAATTCAGTCACTGCAGCTAGGTTAAGGCTCCAAAGGTGACTGTGAGGCTGCCGTATACGCTATGTCAACGTACCTCAATTCTGGCAAAGGTGAGGTTATCCTGAATATCGATATAAAGAATGTCGACACCTTGTTACAGAAATTAAAAAATAAACACCTCTTTATAGTTTTCTTTGGCAGGCTATAGGGTCTCTATAGTATAGAGGGTTAGAGGGTAAGTCATTATTCCCATTAACCGGGCACAAAATCCAAGAGCCAGCTGCTGATACCGAGAAATTCCCAATGGAAATCACAAACACACCGACACACAGGAATGATTGACTAGTTAGTTTGTGTACAGGATGGAGTTAGTTGTGGCACGAGGTGTCTCCTCATTACCGCCGCGTTAACTGCGACCTTGGCCACCGGCCCCCCGCGCGTTCACTGGAGAACTATGCGGTAACTAGCACTATTAACCTGCTGTCCTGACTCACATATAGTTTAGGGCAGCTAGCCATACTACTGCGGTATTAAGAACCATTTAAGGCTTCTCATCTTCTTAGAAAAGATGGGAAGGTATATTTTTCACACATATTCAGTGGATACCTCATACATTTGGTGAGAGCTATCTATACTAATATTATAAAGCTGAAGAGTTTGTTTGTTTGTTTGTTTGTTTGTTTGTTTGTTTGAACGCGGTAAACTCTGGGACTACTGGTTGGAATTGAAAAAATCTTTTAGTGCTGGATAGTCCATTTATCGAGGAAGGCTTTAGGCTACATAACATCACGCTACGATCAATAGGAGCGGAGCATAAATGAAAAATGTTGCAAAAACGGGAAAAGATATTCCTTTTTGTGAGCTTCCGTTGCGTGCGCTGCGAAAACGGTTTAAGTTACGTAAAAATCATGTATGACGGAATTGTTCCTCTTTAAAAGTTCTAAAAAAAAGTCCGCGACAGCATATTATGTTTATCTTTTAAGATTGACTCACTGTAACCATTTTTTAATATTAAAATGTTAGGTTTAAAAGAATGATATTTTGCGAAGCTTATTTAACCCATATGGTATTAATCTATATCTAAATAAATGTATTTGTTAGCACGAAAATTTAATATAGAATATTTGTGCCCTTTACTCTATACAGTTTAAACAAATATCTTAGAAGATATCGCAATGTAAAAATATACGGGCGACAAAATAATTAAGCGCGTGGCAGTCATTCGGTCCGGTGCGGTTACGTGGGGATTCTGGCCTCTGGGGGCTCCGGAGAAATTCAAATTCAAAATATTTACTGCACCATAATGTTTACAAGTACAAGGTGTTACTGTATATTATACAGTAAGAGAAACCTATAGTAATTGTTACTTTAATAATATAATTGAAGCCAATCTAAACTAATAGGTATTATAAAGAGGAAAGGTAAGATTTTTTGTTTGTTACGAGTACGATTTAACTCAATTTAATATGTTAGATAGTCGATTTACCGAGAAAGGTTATAAGCTATATTATGTGACGCAGACGAAGTTGTGTGGGTCAGCTAGTAATATTATAAAGCTGAAGAGTTTGTTTGTTTGTTTGTTTGTTTGTTTGTTTGTTTGTTTGAACGCGGTAAACTCTGGGACTACTGGTTGGAATTGAAAAAATCTTTTAATGCTGGATAGTCCATTTATCGAGGAAGGCTTTAGGCTATATAACATCACGCCACAATCAATAGGAGCGGAGCATAAATGAAAAGTGTTGCAAAAACGGGAAAAGAAATTCCTTTTTGAGAGCTTCCGTTGCGTGCGCTGCGAAAACGGTTTAAGTTACGTAAATATCATGTATGACGGAATTGTTCCTCTTTAAAAGTTCTAAAAAAAAGTCCGCGACAGCATATGTTTATCTTTTACGATTGACTCACTGTAACCATTTTTTTATATTAAAATGTTAGGTTAAAAAGAATTATATTTTGCGAAGCTTATTTAACCCATATGGTATTAATCTATATCTAAATAAATGTGTTTGCTAGCACGGAAATTTAATATAGAATATTTGTGCCCTTTACTCTATACAGTTTAAACAAATATCTTAGAAGATATCGCAATGTAAAAATTTACGGGCGAGAAAATAATTAGCGCGTGGCAGTCATTCGGTCCGGTGCAGTAGGTACGTGGGGATTCTGGCCTCTGGGGGCTCCGGAGAAATTCAAATTCAAAATATTTACTGCACCATAATGTTTACAAGTACAAGGTGTTACTGTATATTAAACAGTAAGAGATACCTATAGTAATTGGTACTTTAATAATATTATCGAAGTCAATCTAAATTAATAGGTATCTTTATAGTGGAAAGGTAAGATTTTTTGTTTGTTACGAGTACGATATAGCTCAATTTAATAGGTTGGATAGTCGATTTATCTAGAAAGGTTATAAGCTATATTATTATGTGTTGCAGACGAAGTTGCGTGGGTCAGCTAGTTTAAATATATTTCTGAGACTGTCTGAAAATAAGGAACCCAACTCAACCTCTCTATCTATCTATCTATTCTATAACTTTGATAATTTGAATATTCAATGAAATACACGGCCATTACCGACTCCTGTCCGTATATGCAGAGCAGGCACTAATAACGAGTCTCGGTCACGACTAGTGTGTTCCCGGCGCGCCTCGCTCGTGATGGACTTGCTCCCAGCTAGCCGTCGCCACGTCGCGTCGTCGGTGTGCCAAGTCTAGTGCAATGGCAAGTTTCCTCGACCATTCAACATGCATTCATACACTATTACACTTCACCCACGACTTTGACCGCGTGGAGGTCAGAAATGTCCCCATAGAAACGTATCCTATTGTGCAACCAAATGTTACGAACTTACCTTAGTTGAAACACAGGATATCAACATAATTATTTTTTTGATAATTGTCATGATAACTACCAGATAATTATGCAAGGTGATTCACAACTTCTGAATTGTGTGATGAAAACATTAGACCTTACTGAAATACGTCTGTCATCGAGGGTCTGATAATGAGGACGTGAGGGACTTCAAGAGGTCCTCAACAGTTTATAGCAAATCTGTTCATCATGTTTGGGCCCATTTCATGCAACTTGATGAGTACTTTAGCCTTGCTGGAGTATAACTGTCATTGAAGGTCTGACGATGGAGACGGAAAGCAGTTGGATGAAGTCCTCAACTTAACAATTACCAGCAGCTATATACCGTGTCTGACCTCAGAGCATGCACTTAATGACTACTATGACTTACTAACTAGGCTATGTCTGTCATCGAGTGTTAGAACATTAAGGCAGGCAGGCCGTCAGACAGACACTGTTATTTAAGTATGAATCAATAAAGTAAGACCAGAGGAGTCCCACTGATACTAATTTAAGTCTTCCACTTAATTTAGACTAGCACACCATTAATTGACTACTGACTATTAATTGGAATAAAATTAACTTTACTATTATAATAATTGAGTTAGAATTAACGTTCTGATCAAACTTGAAGACATACTTAGGACATCGAATGCCTGACCTGTCTGCATGGGCAAGCACTTGTAACTGGGTACGTCGGGGACTTAGTAACTGAGCGCAATGATTAATTCGTGGAAATTAGTCGTTCCGAGAATTTCTAATTCTAACTGAAACTAATGTAAAATTACATAAAGGTACGCTTACACGAAATGATAGGGTTCAAGTTGAACTAAATTGCTACACATCTGCGGCAATAATTGCTGAAAAATGCCCATGTAATCGCAGTTTTAGCCTAATGAACACGACCCGTAATGCTTCCACCCACGGAACAGGGTTATTACGGTTTTTGCGACGATACGATGGAAACAAAAACGGCAATTTGTCAGGCTGATGCTAATTAATACTGATCGCCATTTAACGTGTAATCCTTTCAAATACAAACATTTGAACTCTGTACACGTAATGAAATCACTTCAAAATGTAATTAGGTTTTTAAATCTGGGACCATTTTAGGAAAAAAAAACTTTGAATTTGTCAAGTTTTGAATCAATTCACATTTGCCAATTCCCCCTTTTATAATTTTGCAGTAATTAATGAAAAACGATAACAAACTAAATCAAAAACAACTTAAATAGTCCTTCCAAGATGAGTCAAATTCACGAATACAGTTAGACTCGTTTCCTAAATGGTTGTCCTTCCTTAAGTGCATTTAACTGTGCTATGCTGTGCTGGGCTGATATTACAGTAAAAAGTCAAAAGAAAATATACTTACACTAAGTTGTTGTCATCGATTTATCTTTGGAATAAGGGCGTTGACGTGAAATGTTATAATTTGGTATAGGGTCGGTTGCTCGGGCATCACGGCATCATTACAATATTTAGTTCGGCTGGGTTTAAGTGTCGGGCGGAGAGCGGGGAGCGCCCCGTCTCTCCTGGAGTCCAGAGGGTTGCGGGGGAGGAGGGCAGACTGCGCCTGAACATAAATAGTAAGCGTGTCCTGCTTGACCTTGAACGTTGCGCCCTTTGCCATGCCAAAATTGGGGAGAAGGGCTCATCTCAAGTATCTCTGTGGAATAAAGAAAAGTTCTCATCACTCCAATCGATCCTGTATTATTCTGCCTTTACTTAAATTATACTTTCGTGGGCCCTTTCCAAATGGTCGAACCGTTTAAAGTTCATAGCGCGAATAAATTCGGTTTCCGGACCCGAAAAATAGGTTTGCGGATCAGGAGGACGTCTAATATCATGGGAGATATCACCGCACGTCGGAACGGTCAAACGCGCGCGTTGTTCCGGGTCGGTGCACTGCCCGGCCCGGAACCGGTGACACTGCTGGGGAGGATCCAGGGTCGGTACTACGTGTATACATACTATCGTTTTGCAATCTCATAAGCCCGTAAACATTTTGAACTCCAAATACAACTTCCGACTACTATTCCTAGTAATAAAATATTGTATTTGGAATTCAGCCTTTGTTTAGTCTGTGAATTCAATCTAAAATAATAAATAAATAATTCTATCCCGTTGCTCTCGTCTAGCTATCGGCGAGTACATAGTCACAACCAAGTGCCCAGGATTATTCACAAGCAACTTGCTTTGACCCAGTTCTCGAGAAAGACCTTCCCAACAAACATTTACGACGTTGAGTAGACGTTTTTCTGGCAACCTAATGTTATTTAGTATAATCGTATAAATGACATAAGGACGTTTACTAGACGGCATTAGGGCCCATTTTATTCAACTTAAGGCGCTAAGAGTTGCGTGTAACAGTCATATAAATACCTACTTAGTCGCACAGTAGTCATATACACGTCGGCGATTTACCTACATATCATGTAATGATAGCTGTCGCGGCGTGTATTCGACTTCGGGTCGAGTTATGGCACACAATATGACTTTTATATAATGTAATCGTTGTGTTATTGTCATTTAAAGATGATGCTTATTGAACGAAATATTTGTAACAGATTATATTAGCACGTTAATTTAATTTGGCAGTGTTTTTGACAGCTAAGTTAATATTTGCATTTTTTTCTTTGTTATTTGAGGTGATAAACCATTTCATCAGTTGTAAACCATTGTGCAATCAAGTTTACTGATTAATGTGAGGTAAGTTTCTAACAATTTTTACGTGCGCTTTTAAAATTTTATTGTTTTCACATATTTTATTAATAATTTTATTAAGTGACTGCGCTAGATGACAACTATATAACTTCCCGACCTATAAACTGCGTGTTCATAATTTTTTACGCCATTATCAGTTGATTTAGGGATCAGTAATAAAATAACATGAACGCCTAGCTAACTTAGTTCAAAAAAATATTAGTTTATTATAGTATTTTAAGAACAGAATATTTGTTTGCGTGACATATTATCTTAGTAGTA
Organism: Diarsia brunnea; assembly: GCA_949774965.1. Lineage (NCBI taxonomy): Eukaryota > Metazoa > Arthropoda > Insecta > Lepidoptera > Noctuidae > Diarsia > Diarsia brunnea. The sequence continues at coordinate 244,835 of OX459005.1, read as the reverse complement.
GTCTAAATAATACCTACTTTTGTTTTAGGTAAACCCCACAATGATCTATAATTACGCAGATGTTGATAAGTTTTTATCAAAGATGGACTTCATTGAAATGATACGTGCACATTTGAAATGGCCGTGGTCATTAACTCATTTTATCTTTAGTTCTCGTTGTTTTGGATGTGGTTTCCAGATAGTCCGTGGAAATAGACTGTCACATTTTGTTTTAGCAGACAACAATGTAAACAATTTATTACGTTACGGCTTATTTTGGTGCCCCTATTGCAAATATTTTGCTATCTATAATCATTTTCCAGAAGACGAATGCGAATATTGTAATTAGTTAATCATACACCCTATTTAAATTTGAATCATTACATAAATTGTAAGAATTTCGGAAACACGCTTCAACTTAATAGGTAATACTTATTATATATTTTTTTAATTAACTTCTATCCCGAGTCACTAGACGGCGCACTGTACTTACACGGAACCGTACTTACTATGTACTTACACGGTTCATGGGTAGACGTAAGAGAGAGACGAAAAAACGAAAATTTGATTATCACGTGATTATTTGCGTTCGGTTGTTCAATAATTTAAAGTTGTTAATGTTAATTTTATAATCTTTTCACTTGCGAAATAATTAGATAATATAACTTCTAGTTAAAAGAAACCTTCCACTTCTTAATTATATAATTATTTAGCAAGTAAAAATATTACAAATTTTAATTTTTTTTTTTTTACGTTGCTATTTTGTATGTTCTATTTGTGACATTTTATTTTTTTGTAATTTTTACATTTATGACATTATTAGATCATTAAGATAATATAAAAGTTCCTAATATCGGAAGTTTAGATTGTATCGATTAACGCATAGTACCGGGTTTAAACGTGATTAAAACTTTTACCAAAGGATTATTTTTAATTTTTAAGAAATATATGTATAAGTTGTCTGTTGTGTTGTTTTGTATATTCTATTGTGAGATTATTAGCTACATAAGATGTTTCAATATGGCAAACTAAATAAAGATTTGATTATGTTAATTTACATTTATGGAACAAAAAGTGATTTGAGTTTTTCTAAGACTAGCAATATTTCAAAGCTTTGCTAAATTTTGATTTGTGAAATGTTAATTACGTTCCTGGGGATAATTAAAAAAATGAAACATTTTTTACTGCCTTTTTTATTACCTATTTCTTAAATGTATGAATAAGCGGAGCAAAATATATATTTGAGTTGTATGAAACACTAACCAATTTACACTTTATATCAGTAATATAATATATGGCTTCAGTTTGCGAAATTTCGTTCTCATTTATCATAAATATATTTAGATATGAAGATTTAATAGGTGTTTCAAAAACATCATTCTTTAAGTTTTCAATTCGATTTCCAATTATCTGCATACGTCCCTGATCGTTGCGAGTAGCAGAACGCAATTCAACAAGGTGGTTGTTATTAGTCAAAAACCACTTATCTCCATTATCAGTTGAGAGGATAAAGGATTCTAGTTGAATAACTGTCTTAAGTTTACTTCCATATTTGTAACTTTTTATCGTAGGGTAGTTATAACTAGTATCGTTTCTTAAGTTCTCTACTTCAATATTATATTGTCTCTCTATTAATCTATTAGCAATTTGCTGAAGTGGCTTGTTTCCTGTTCTGATCATTTTCTTTATTGAACTCAATTTATTTTCAAATGGATAAGCATTAAAGCTCTTCAAGGTTCCAAATCTCTTTACTTCGTCTACTACGTGTATTAAATTGTGAACATTGCTTGTAATGTACTCTTGGCCATAAAACTTGCCATAATTGTCAACGAAGTGCTTTAACATTATTTCTGCGACTGGTAGAAGTTGAAAATGTGTCTTGCTTGTACAAATGGTTACAGCTGAGAAAAACAGCAGAAAATGCTGATATGCTGCATTATCTAAGACATCCTTTAATATCACAAAACTTAAATAGAGCAGAAAAGTACGGAACTCAGAACCTTTCCAATGTGACAAGTCTTTAAGGCTTCTAACACTCCTGTGTATTTCCTTTGGCATCTGACAGCATAGTAAAAATTGAGAGACTTTTTCTATTACCCTTGCAGGCCATTTTGTAATTAGATTTCCTAAATTTCCATCCCTCCAACCAATTAATAACCGTTTCATAATACCCAAATCAATAATATGTAGAGAATCTCCTACAGGAAATTGTTCAATCATGTCTATTGGCAATGCTAGCAAAGGAGAATCGTACTTGTGGTGAGCTCCGTACTTCTTAGAACGAAAGTCCGCGTCATTTCTTCGTGGGCAATCAGTCTTTGCAAAGGTGACTGTGTGCGATTTATGACTATACTCGCCGACCACTGTACATTTCAAGCAACCATGTTTACCATTAAAGTTGCATACTCCTGTAAAATATAAAATTAATAAATCAGTGACCAATAGTTTAAATTGACTACTACACTACAATCCGGTTGGTTATCCAACTCAGATTCATTTTAAGGTGGATGCTTCATTCCGGTCCGCGAAATTCAAATTTTCTTACGTTTTTTGCAATTTGCAGGCCAGTGCGAGGTTGTATGTTGATGAAAGTTTAATCGCGACTGTAAGACGTATGTAGTTATAGAATTATAATCATCAAAATCATCAATACAACCTTCCAAGCACATAAAGGTGTCAAGAATGAGTATTTCATGAAAAAGTCATTCTTGACACCTAAGTTCCTGGCCGATTTTGACCGGGATGACTGTTTCAGTTTTGAATAAAATATTACTTAAAAAGTTAATTAGAATATCACCTAACAGAAAATTTTAAATTACATAGTTGGGATTAGGATACCCACCTTTAACCAAGGCTCTCGCTGGCGAGTCGCATATGAAGGCTCTGATTTTAACTTCGATCAAAGTATCGACCCCGTCTTGCGATACAATTCTCAAATTATTAGAAATTAATTCTTGTAATTCACTTACAAAGGGATAAAAATATGCGGATACATTTGATGGTTTACTCGAACCCTTATAAATACCCACAACAAAAGGGGGCACACTTGGTCTTTCATGGATGTTACATAATATAGGCCACACTTGATGATTAGAGCTGTTGAACAATGGTAGTCCGTCAATATTCACATTAAGTGAAACGCATTTCGGTTTATCATTTAGGTTTTGTAAAATCGTTTTTAAAGATTCAGTCAAACCATTATGCCAGTAATGACCATCATCGATAAGAGTTATTTGTATATCTTTTTTACTTTTTAAAAGGGTCCTTGGGTCTAGAGGGACTATGCAGGGCATTCTTTTGTTCAGAATTACATTTAATTGCTTTAATGCAACTTGTGGAATATTATAATCAATAGCCCACTTTTTATAATCGTCTCTGAAGTCATCATTCTTAGTGTCTTCTTTACCAACATTATCTTCATTTTCGGATGAAGAATAACTTTCTTCAACTTCGGAAAATGAACAAGTGTCCTGAACTTCGGCAAATGAACTGCAGGGTATACTCGTAGCATTTTGGTTAAGTTGATTTGTTAAATTTGCATTTAAATGTGATACGGAACCCTTCTTATTTTCCTCACTCTCCGCTTGAGCTCTATTACTTCGTATTAAAGTACGTGCTTGAAGCGAATGAAAGTTGTTTTTAACTTTTCTTTTAAATGCACCACTTCTTTTAATACTTTTCCACTTTTTTAGATCCATGTTTTACCAGACAGTAAATAAATAATATGATAAATTTGATTTCAAAATGGTGGAAATTGTATAAAAGGTTATTATAAACCTTTAACATGAGTATTAATTAAATAGCGGTCGTATTATTATATTTGTGATACTTTAGGATGTATACAGGTTGCACTCGTAATACTTATTCGACTTATATATAATGGTTACAAATACTACGTGTAAACAATTATTATCCGTTTAGCAGATATTTAAAAGGTAATTATATGACAAAATTTACAGTTTTATGACGTTTATACTACGATAACGTTTACAGGACGAAAAGTTGTATTAGTAAGTTTTATAGATGTCGTCGTAGACGCTATTATATGATGATTGTAAAAAAAGTTCGAAATAACGTCTATATGACATTATTATACGACAAAAAATGTATATGACTATTCGGACACATAATACACCAGTACATGACGAAGAGGTAAAATAATTACTACAAAATAACTTTAAAAAGACTTAAGGTCATATACAAGTTTGATTATATGACAAAAATGTTTGTTGGGTTGTCATGCTGTACTAAGATCGGCCTATCATTACTGACAGGAATTACAGACCACACTACACTAAGTCTTATTGTCGGCAATAACCCTAATAAAGTGGTGATAGACCGATGAGCGTCGAGTAATGATAGTCTATGTTACGATCCCGCATGATGAAAACCTTCTTAAAGCTAAAAAGGACAGCAAATAAAATATCTCGACTTGGTACAGTTACTGGAAGCTGTCATTGTGCTGCCAGTCGTGATGGCCAATGGCCTTATGACCAAGAGTGTTGATATCTCCTGATATCCCTTGATGGTCTTGCTAGGCGGTTGGATCAAGGGCCTGATTCAGAAGACAAGTACCTATTATTTAAGTTACTTTAATAGAAAATGAAATGAATCTGTGAAAATTAACTGACGAACTCATAATTTGTTTGAAACTGTATTAACTTGTATAAGGTACCTACGCACATTCACAGCATAGAGATGATCAGATTAATTAAAAACAAAAGATAAAGGTAAAACTGAGAAAGAACTGCTTTACCTTAAACCAGTTCTTTCTCAGTATCAATGGAGTTTCATTTGTTGTTACGAAGTAGTGTTAGTTATTAACGCGAGCCCTACATGTAAACCAATACCTCTAAAACACTTCCCTGTCACTTTACTATAATTTAAGTCCAATCTGTGTAATGGAACAAGTTCCCAGCTCCTTTTTGGCGGCACCCCGAGCCCCGAGCCCCGAGCCCCGAGCCCCGAGCCCCGAGCCCCGAGCCCCGGGCCCCGGGCTCCGGGCAGGCGGGTCCTAGTGTGGAGTCATTATTGGAGTTGCTGTCATAACTTGAGGACGGGTGTCGACTTGGAGCCAATAAATCGTCGTTACCATAAATCCGCGGCGGTTCCGACACCCGAAGCCCGCAGACCCCTCAGCCCTCACTGAGTCTAAACTTTACGAAAAACTTTGATAACGACCGCCACCGAGATCGAGCCTTCATTGCTGACGTTTAACTCGGATATCATTTAACGCTATCTGGTTTTATTGCTCCACTTTAACTGTTTAGCTATAGTATCAGGATGTTCTAGGAATGGGCTCGTAACTTAACGATTACTTGAGACAGGTACTTAGGAGTCAGCTACCAGGTACGTCAGATCGATGACTACGATAGTTAGGAGAATTACAAGATAGTGGAAAAAATGGTAATATTATTGGAACAGGTATCGCACCAGGTAATCGCATTGGTGATCCCTGTGAAAACAAATGCTCTCCGCAACATAGGTGTCATAATTACAGTTTTGCTAAATACAGTTTTCATTTTTAGCTCTTCGTATAAAATATAATATTTACTTTCCAAAATGACCGTTCTGTCACTATGTTACTTGGTCATTAACTGTCGTAGCACTTGTAGCGGTACGGCTACGAAAACGTTGTGGCTTAATGATCATTTGTCGTAGCTTTGTACTACGACAAATAAATGATAATTCACCTATCTATACGAACTGGTACTTAGTCATTACAATACGTATTCAGTATTCATTCGATTTACTTATTTGAGTCGTATTTCATACCGCGTGCGAATAACTATCACTATCGAGCCGCAATTTATTTAACTACAACATAAGCTTCAACGGTTAATCGATGCAATTACGACGTCACAGTGCAACAGGAACGTCGAGCGCTGCAGCGCTGCAAAGCGATGACGTTTGCGTAAATAAATAACAGTTAACGATACAATTGTGCTCAATAGCCGTGACGCGAGTATTGACGGCGCAATGTACCGCCGCGACAATAACAATCACTTACCGTAATTGGATGTCGGGGGAATACACTGGCCTGTCACCGCGAGCGTCCCAAATCACGCGCCATTTCCTAATAGTTTGTATCTTTAACAGCTACGGCGGCGCGCGGCGGCGCTACAGCGTGGTACATTGTACACCACGTCGGAACATGGTGCTCTGAGTATAACGTAGACTGCTTCGTGTGCTACACTGCTACGGCAAATAATCATTCACATGTTTTCGTAGACCGCTGCAAGCGCTACGACAGTTAATGACCAAGTATCATAGTGACAGAAACGATCGTAAGAAAAACAGTAATTCTGGAAAGTAAATATAATATTTTATACGAAGAGCTAAAAATAAACTCTGTGTATAGCAAAACTGTAATTTTAAACCGTGAGCAGTGTTGACCTTTGCCTATCTCTATTATTGGTGTTTTGATTTGAATTAATTATGAACCATTTATATGTTTGTCCACAAAACAATAAGTGTGCGAGGCGGCGGCCGGGCGGGCGTGGACGCAGATAAACATAAATCATTCATTATCTCACGAAGTCATTATCTAGAGTAATGGGCGCATTGTTCTTGTTTACTTGCTGCGACACTCCTTATGTGGTACATCGTTTATCGTTATGTAGATACAATATAATAATATATCGGACATAGTCTTACTTCATAATAAATTGAATGGCTGATTGACGGCTGGCGACAACACACACAATTATTTCGATTTCGAATTATTTTGATTGATATCGAGTGCGATGGCATTTCATTTGGGTATAATTTAGACGGCCACCAAAAATATTTTTAAGACTCTAAGCCTAGGCACCAAATAAAATTTTTGGTTCCTAAAATGGATCAACGGTCACCAAATTCTATCCAACTCAAAGATTAATATTACTACCAATTTTTAGGGGCGGCATGGGCACCGGGCCGTAGGCCGACGAAGGAGGCCGGCGGAGGCCCGGCACTTCGGGGACAGAAGATATTAGTGTTATTTAATATGCGAGCGAAGCGAGCGCGCGTTGAAAAAGCTTTTGCTTTAGGCGACGTACGTTCGACGTATTTGGTGACCATTAATCCATTTTGGTGACCGTTTAGAATTTTTTTGGTTGCGAAATAGGTACTTTTTTGGGCGGTGTTTAAACACAAGCCATTTCATTTTAACAGACTTCTTAAATATATGTACTGCCATTTTTCCGTAAATTCAAAAAGAATATCGAATGAATGAATGGTTCGATATTCCTGATTCTTTTTAAATTTGTGTAAAATGTCTTACCTAGAAAGGGTAAAAATCATGTTTAAAAAAAATAACTGACTTTGAAAAACCACTGAAAAAATAAAAATTACCTTAACTTTCGGATCGGTGGCAATAAAACACACAAGCAAACAAAGTCACTAACTATAATACCGGCAATCAGGTATTTTTTTTTTATTCTTTTCGTTCATAATGTACTAAGAGCATTGGAAGTTCCTACTTTCAATGCGTTACAGATATATGGTTTTGTCATTAGTACGGCCTCTAAGCTATTGCTATGATATTGTTTCTTAGGGTTCTGTGAACACACAAATCGACTAGTGACGGCACAAATTGCAAAAATGTCGTCAGACATTTCAAGTTAATGTAATTTACGACATTTGACATTACCACCGTTGTTATAGTGTTGCTACATAAGCCGAGCCCTACACCGCACAGTGTGGTGAAACTGCTCACCTAGTGACGGTAAGTAGTGTACAAGTAGATACTTTTACAATTACGTGCAGATACTACGCTCAACTCGCCGTGATATACACCTGAAACATAATATAAAAAACAAAGTAGTTTTATGTGAAATATTTAATTTTGTTGATACTACTATCGTATGGGGTATTCTGCTATTGTAACGTTTACTCTGATCTGTATATACGAGTACGGGTGTACGGGCTCCGTACAGTGATACGTAAAGACGCTGTCGGTTGTCAATAAGTGGAACATCGAGAGATATAGGGTTGTCTGAAACTTTATATTTATATTTCTTTATTCACGGTTCTAAAAACTTATTGCCGTATTTTTATATGTTTAATTTGTCAATAAAATAACAGAATGTATAGTCTAGTGGTTGGCTAAGTGAGGAGGTAAATAAGGATACAAAAATATTTATTTTTAATCTATTGTAGCTTACATCTATCTATCTACATCTACTTGCAAAAATAAATACATATAAAATAAATAAAAAATACACTTTCTTGGGTTAATAAATATTAAATAAACTTTCAATAACATAAAATGCATCTTTATGAAGGTACCTAATCTATAACTTGTTAAAGGAAATACTGTATTAGATAACGGAATATAGAACATTTAAATGTTAGAGGCTTGTCAGCCCTAGATAACAGCGTAGCGTATCGCATCTCTTCTATTAATAGCGTGGCACCCCTGAGGGTCGAGACGAGACACAATCAGCGCGTGATTTCATTGATAATCCCAAATGATTACACGTACATAGAGTTATGTAATGTGTGTTTAGATAACGAGATTGCTAACTTATCCCAATATTTGGCATAGACCTTGCTAGGAGATCAAGTTTACCGAGCCGTCTCATGACATTGCTTTGTGTTCTAAGTAGACACTAAATCGTGTCTAAATCAAAAATAAGCAAGAGTAAAATAGTCATTTTTATGTAAGTAGTTACATATACATACATGTTGTTACATGAATCAAAAATATTGGTGGAATACTCTTAGTTTTATAGAAATCGGTTAAAAAAAATATTATTGGATACAGTTTAGAGTCATATTTAGGTACTGTTTTTTGTTCTGGCAATAATAAATCAACAGTACAATCCTAGTTTTTTTTGTCAAAAAATTGTTACTTACTAAAACAAATAAGTACCTATTAAGTAAAAAATTATTGACTTTGTAGAGCATCCTTGAGCACCCTTATACACAGACGTACCTGTGGAATTCTCTTCTTGTAATATATTCGTAAGTATAGACTGTTCGTCTTGAGATATGACGTAAATAAACCTTAAAATAAACGGTAGATGCACCACAAAGAGGCTGAGTGGTGTCGTCGGTATGTTGGTGCCTCCGGTGACGCAGCCTAACTTTCATTGCACATTCCGGCCCCCTGCCTCACTGGCACACACTCGGCCATTCAGAGCATTCCTATCAAGCTATTCCTTTCCTGTATGACGTATGTTTGTTTCTTTCTTTCAGTCACATCAGTAGGAATCCGCGACTTTGCCTTAATATGTATATTTGTATAAGTAACAATATCAAGAAGCGGGATAAGAGGGTGTATCAATGATTAACCCACGGCTTTGATCGTGTTATGGTCTAAAAACATCCTGTGGTACCATAGCAAAGGAACGGTTTAAATACAGCATATAACACTCGGGATATAATGTAGGTAGTTTTCATTAGTAAAAGAATTTTCGAAATGAAATCTGAAGTTCCAGAGACCCTTGCATCCAAACTGACGTTACTGACGTCATCATCATCACTCTCCCAATTTATTTGGGGTCGGCGCATCATGTCTTCTTCTTCCATACTTCTCTATTACTCGTAATCTTAGCAGTCACCTGCTTTCTAGCTATATCATCCTTCATCCATTTCACAATAGAGGAATATCCATTTCCCCGTCGGGGCTGCGGGTTGTTCGCAAGAGATACCGCGGCCTCGACATAAAGGGCTAAGAAGGAACATGGGTGATTTTTAGTCAGTAGAAGTCTGACACTCCCTTTCTCTCTGCCCAAGAGCGGGAGGGGTTATTTGATGATTGTCCACACACCGAAAAAAAAAAAATTTATTCCCTTTTTTAACCGACTTCAAAAAAGGAGGAGGTTCTATGTTCGTGTGTATGTATTTTTTTTTTTTTTTTTTTTTATGTATGTTACCTGATTTCTCCTCCATTTGTGAACCGATTCTCAAAATTCTTTTTTTATTTGAAAGAGTATACTCCTGAGGTGGTCCCATTTAAATTTGGTGAAGATCTGATCCTGATCTTCGGAGATATACAATAGAACTCTTCAAAAATAGACGGCAAATCTGTCGTGATTGCTGCAATCGCTTGAATGTTTATTGTTTACGCAACATCTTAACTTACCATCACGCTTGTATGCTCTGACGGGGTACACAGATGTGTACAGGACGCCCAGATTTCGAGAGCTAGGTATGTTAAGTTCCATTTTATTGCGGATAAGCCTATTACCGTGACATGTATTGTTAACAACGTAAAATTAATGAATATCAAATATTTGTTAAGGATATTACAACTAAAAATGGAAAAATAAAAAATCTTTTTTGCAAAAAATAAAACCGACTTCAAAAACACAAAAAAGTGAAAAATAACTTTAGCTTCTGAAGTCGGTGACAAAAAAACTGAATAAAACAAACAAAAGTCACCAACTTCAGAAGCTAAAGTTATTTTTCACTTTTTTGTGTTTTTGAAGTCGGTTTTATTTTTTGCAAAAAACATTTTACTATACCTCTTTACAATATTAGAAATAAGTTATGGTGTATGTCTCTAATATAACAGTGCAAAAATTTGTAGTCCAAACAAAATGTTTCTTGTTTTTATAGCAGAGGATCGTCGCAATATCCAATCGATGCTTCCTGGCAAAAATTACCTTTTAACTTGTTAAAATAAAATACTTTATCGGTAGCTTAATGCAAACTTTTATTGAACTCTCCAGCCCTGATGTCAGTTGTTCACAAAGTTTGCTTCTAAATAAATTCATGCTTAATACAAAGTTGTCGTTTTAAAACAGTGAAGCGGTAGGTACCATTATAGTGCATTACCATTAAGAATGAGTTCTGAACAGCAGCGGGAGTCTCGGGCATCGTCGGCAGAACTCAGCCCAGCTCGGAAAGTTTAGTCTCTCCTGGCGGATGCAAATCAGTCGCGAGCGCGCCAAGTCGACCCGGACCATCGCGCGTCGGTAATAGCCATAGTAGTCTTATCGATAGTGCAAAAATAGTGTTCAGTAATAATATCTACACCAATCACCGTGAACAGGGTAAACTTTTTATGTATTTGTGAATGGCTTAATACAAAACTATGAGGAATAGCGACAAAAGGATCTTGGGCTCCATTTTTGAGGACAACTAAAACCGAATCATTGAATTTTTGAAAACTCAATATTCACAGGCAGGGAAACATAGGAATGTTGCCCAATTGCCATACCATTGGGCAACATTCCTATGTCTGACATTGGGCGCTACTGTTATTTTAGATTTTGAGCTCCATTCCTATGTTTGACGTTGGGCGCCAGTATTATGTAACGCGTTGGGCGCCAGTATTATGTAACGCGTTGGGCGCAAGTATTATGTAACGCGTTGGGCGCCAGTATTATGTAACGCGTTGGGCGCCAGTATTATGTAATGCGTTGGGCGCCAGTATTATTGAACGCGTTGGGCGCTAGTATTATGTAACGCGTTGGACGCCAGTAATATGTAACGCGTTGGACGCCAGTATTATGTAACGCGTTGGACGCCAGTATTATGAAGCGCGTTGAGCGCCAGTATTATGTAACGCGTTGGGCGCCTGTATTATGTAATGCGTTGGGCGCCAGTATTATTTAACGCGTTGGGTGCTATTATTATGTAACGCGTTGGACGCCAGTATTATGTAAGGCGTTGGACGCCAGTATTATGTAACGCGTTGGACGCTAGTATTATGTAGCACGTTGGGCGCCAGTATTATGTAGCACGTTGGGCGCCAGTATTATGTAGCGCGTTGGGCGCCAGTATTATGTAGCACGTTGGGCGCCAGTATTATGTAACGCGTTGGACGCCAGTATTATGTAACGCGTTGGACGCCAGTATTGGGTTACGCGTTGGGCGCCAGTATTATGTAACGCGTTGGGCGCCTGTATTATGTAATGCGTTGGGTGCCAGTATTGGGTTACGCGTTGGGCGCCAGTATTATGTAGCGCGTTGGGCACCAGTATTATGTAGCGCGTTGGTCGCCAGTATTATGTAGCGCGTTGGGCGCCAGTATTATGTAGCACGTTAGGCGCCAGTATTATGTAGCGCGTTGGGCGGCAGTATTATTTTTTTTTTTTTTTTTTTTTTTTTTTTTTTATTATGTAGCACGTTGGGCGCCAGTATTATGTAACGCGTTGGACGCCAGTATTATGTAGCACGTTGGACGCCAGTATTATGTAGCGCGTTGGGCGCCAGTATTATGTAGCACGTTGGGCGCCAGTATTATGTAGCGCGTTGGGCGCCAGTATTATTATTACACTTTGGGCACCATTCTTACATGAAACATTAGGCGCTAGTCTTTTCATCACATGTTGGGCACAATTCTTATATCTGACGATGGGCGGCATACGACGACATCGTGAAAGTCGCGAGCAACCGGTGGATGCAAACTGCAAATTGCCAAACGTTATGGCGTTCTATGGGGGAGGCCTTTGTCCAGCAGCTGTGGACATCTTATGGCTGATGACGATGATGATGATGAATAGTCTTTGGTTTATAAGGTAAAAGGTTTCCTATTTTTAGGTACAGATGTATTATTGCTGCCCGTTACTAATTTACTTCACTTGCTCTAGGTTTTTAAACAAAGCATTTCTTGCTCTGATTTTTAATTCATTTTTGGTTAAACATATTTTACACGTAACACCTTATTTTTTTTCCCCCTCGAAAAAAATAGACGTGATTTTTTCTAAACTCGGGATCCCAGGGGGGTCCCGAGTACGACCCCTAAAAGCTAAACTTAGACGTAGTTTGGAAAGTTCGTGCTAAGTGCTGATAATGCTCGTTTCAATTCATGCAACATTGCACTAGACGCCATTTTTTTCAAGAAAGGGTAAGTAACAGTTAATATATATTTTTAACTTATGATTTTATGAAACACGCGATTTTTTTTGTTATCTTTTGCTTAACCAATTATTATCTGATTATGTTCATCATCTGCCTAGCCTTTTTCCAATAATATTGGAGTCAACTTCCAGTCTTACTGGATTCAGCTGAATATCAGTCTTTTCATGGTGTGACTCAAACTCAAACTCAAACTCAAAGCATTTATTTCAATTAAACCATTACAGGCACTTTTGAATGTCAGAAGAACAATTCATAAAACAAAACTAAACTACGAGTGCAATACGTCATCCCGAAAGCCACCACGCCGAGCCACGCGCCGCCGAATGCCCGCAACAGCGAACTCTGCGAGCACGAAAGCACGCAGCGACGCACACCGCAACAACGAATGCACGAGACTCCAAATCACGAAACAACGAATGCACGCCGCAACGCGCAGCCGCCGCCCGCGACCCGGAGCCCCGCGCACCCACCGCCACGGCACGCGCCGCCGCGCGCCCCCGCACCCACAACACTCGCCGCCGCAGACATCCGGCGACGCGTAAACCGACGCAGCAACCCCCGGGACGACGCATTGCACTCCTAAACTACAGTCACAGTCACAAGGCATAATAACTTGTGAAAGTACTGTAGTTGCCCATTCCCTAGCGTAGATCTCTATGGAGAAGAACGGGCAAAAAACTCCATGGACACTCTTTTAAATCAGAATATTGTTACAAAATCTTGGTACATTACATCATTCATGTTGGGATGGTATATTATGTGAGAACTATGTAGCAAGACGTGCAAGTTAAGAGCGTCCGGAGTAAAAGGGTACAATAAACAAATAAAAAAAAAAAATTATGCCATGGCAACTAAGAGATGACCAGTCTCCACTGACAGCGCCCGTTCACGAACATGACGCATGGATCAGCACCATTCAACTCAACCATTTTGAAGGGAACTAACTAAATGATCTGACACACGCGCCACCATCAGCGAGACATTTGAGTGAGCATGACATTCTCTCAGCCACCAGGGCAACGTCAGTAAAATGTAACCAAATGTGAAAATGTAAAAAGTGGCTTTATACTGACTGACTGCCTATCTGACCTCTACAACCCAGTTAGTACTAGGTAATACAATACCACTTTGTATGACTATTTCGCTGCAACTCCTGAAAGCCAAAATCACCAATCAACAGTGGTGACTACCAGAAAAGGTGGAATATATAACTTCCTCCTTTTTTAGAAGTCGATAAAAAATAGTCCTGACCTACAGAAAAAAAAATGTTTATTTATCCAAATAAAGCACACAGACACAGTAACAAAGAAAGTGACAGAAATACGTGTACACTGAACATAATAATTTAGCTTTGAGCACAAAATGTTTGGGTCTACAATAATAGTCTATAAACTTGACATTTGAGTAATCCCATTATCAAAACTGAAAAACATTTAATTTGAATTAGACCCACGACCGTATTCAGAGAGATCAAAATACTACTCATGAAAAACAGCCCAGAAGGAGTAGAAGTTTTGTACCATTTCGTTGAATTCGGTGATAATACTAAAAGCCTATTTTATTTTGTGTGCCCATTGAAATAGCGCCCAATAAATGTGTGTTATTAACTTATTACCGATTAGTCAGGAGCTGCAAGCGTTACAACTTGCAACTAAATTCAGACTGTGCTAACTTACCTAGTGACGTCCGATCCTTAATTATGTGAAGTAATCTCGTTCTAATGCATAATGTACGTACACTATGTACAATTATAGTTCTAATACTACGATTTATTCAATACAATTCGGTTTTTAAAACTTTAATAAAAATAAAAGTAGGTAGAAAGTGAAACATAGAGATTATACCTTCAAAGCTTACTAATTTCCTAAAAATAAAGACAAATACAGGTAGATTGGGACTAGCCTCGTATTCCAATAAGACATAATTTGCTGCTGTGTTCTTAGTGCGGCCGTATAGGCTCGGCTTTCGGCCTTCGACGGAGGGCTGTCTGACCAACCCTCTCGAGTATCACGACCACAAAATATAGAACAAGCAGAAGGCTTACCTACGTCAAAATGAATGAACACGTAATCACTAACGTGTTGACTTACACAATTGGCTATTTGACTACCTACTGTTAAAATTTTCAAAAATGTTATGTTATTTCAAAGAACTAACAGAAATAACACGATGTGTGAGAAAAGTAATAATATCGTTAAAAAAATGGAGTAACTACATGCTTTCGAAGTTTTTGGAGCGACAAGGATTTCTATCCTTGTCGCGCGAAACGGACACTTGTACTACGTAACCGTGACGTAACTATGGCGGTATGAAATATGACGTCACGTTTCTTTGGCGCTGTCTTTGACACGTCATTTAAAATGAGTTAAAACTAAGACATTTTTGATCGTTTTTATTACTTTTTTGACAGATCATGGTATTTCATGTTGGTTCTTTGAAATAACATAACATTTTCGTGAATTTTTAACAATAGTCAATAGCCAATTGTGTAGTTTGTAATAGACAGCACTAGTAATAGGTACACTGCATAGTTTCAACCCTACGCTTTTCTTTCATCTTCATCATGTTTTATATATGTTTTACAATATGCGTATTATTAACATTTTTTTAACTTGTTTGTTGTTTTGGATATTCTCTAGCCATCTACTTTACTTTGGGCTGATCCACCTCATTGCTCGTCAAGCCGAGCCGAGACCGGCACCATTAGCCCTGACCTTCAACATCTCCCGCTTTGAACTTTGGACACAGCGATACAATAACACCTGAAATATCTAAATATTCTTTGAAAGCTTTGTTACTTTCAGTATGCAAATATTTGTCGAACAAGATAGTATAGCGAGTACTACTTTTCATAACATAGTATTCGATTCGTGGAGTTGTTTATAATAGCAGCTGACCATCAATAAGTCTGTACCATATAATTGTCCTATCGATACATCTACCGCCAGTGCCGGCAGCCTTCCCATGGGCATTATCCAAAGTGCCATCAGTAGTACAACTTGTAGCATTTACCTGATGTTCGGACTGTACTCACTGGATATTGTATTGAGCCACTTAGCTCATTCGTAATATTAAAATTATCATTCTGTTCTGGTTCTAAAGCTTTCTCTTTGTTTTAGTACGTGTTTTTATACTTTTAATCGCGCTTTACATCAACCACGACTACTTCATGTAACTTTTATGATTAATATGTCATCATAAATATTATTATATTAATTAATTGATGATTGAAAGTAGGTACAGCGGTTTACTGACAGTACAGCTGTGTGGGGGTTCTGCGGTACGATACAAAAGACCAGCAGGATTATCTCAATAGTAATTATTTATTTGGTTTCCGACATCAACGGCTCACGACACACAGCACCGCTTCAAATGTTGTTTACAAACTTTAGATTATTAACCTCGCTGCGAACCCTTTCCAACTTACTGAATTAGCAGTAATCTCTTACATACGCCAAAGACTAAATAATTCAGAAGAAGCCCCCACACCTGGCCCGCCACCCCTCCTCTCCGCTATCTTTGAACTTTTTACGGAACAGAGCGGGCAGTGGGGACGGTGCTCGCGGGCCAATTTAAATTCAATTTCACACTAACTAGCAGAGTTTCACAAGTTTTTATTAAAGATTTACAGTTAATTCAACGACTTTTGAGTTGTTCGCGATAGAAGCAGTCCTTAGCTCCCCTCTCCCTCCCTGCACTCTCGGCTCATGTACCATGCTACCCCGCGCCCCCCCGCCCCCACCCTGGACCTCACCTGTGCGCACCACGCGTTCTCGCGCTCTCATTTCTTTCCAGTATTGTTGTTCGGCTTAGAATTATTAATTCCCCGCCCGCACAAAATGAATTTCTTTTATATACGCCATTCAACGTGAAAAGAATGAAAGATGTTTCAGATTACGTCATGAGGAATAAAATTGTATTTAGGGGGATGTTCTGTTGTGTTGTTATTTTTACAATTATTTCGTGATATGAGTCAGGACCATTTTACCGTTGTGAAATTGTGTAAACATCTGCGCTCGTTCCTCGCACGTCCCGCAAGGATGCGAGCTGGCGAGTGGGATAAGCGCGGCGCCAGGTAGCTCTATCGAATACAATGGTTTAAGTATACGAAAATATTAATTTGTTATACGAAAGTTTAAGTCAACGTAAGCGATCTCCTTCGTACGAACTTACTTGAAACAAATCCCAATACAAATTACGCAATAGTCTGTGACGACAATACAGAAATAAAATATTAATTTTATTTAAACGACGGATACAGTCGCGCCTACTTATTTAATACTTTTGTTTCATTAATTCCCCCACGCCACGCAACGCCACGCCACGTCACGCCACGCAACGCCACGCCACGCCTCCCCACGCCACGTCACGTCACCGCCACCGCCACGCCACGTAGAATGTTTATTTATTCACGCCCGTCAATCCAATACATTGTCATGTAACGAATGCGTGTTTACTCGGCGTCAAGTATTGTTAACACGTTACTTAGCTATACTGTTTATGCCACTCGCCACTAACTATTCGTATAATTACTTTTCTCCAGTGAAGTGGTGATCACACATGCACACGCGCTGTTTTTTCATGAAATGACCGCGCCAACACATTCCCGCTCCCACTTCGCTGTTCCGATATTCGACTCGGTCGGTGCTTGTATTTCCCGAACGATGCATTATTTGGAAATATTCGCCGGCTTTAGTACACGTATTCCGTTTATTTAGACGTAAAGTGAAAAATCGCAAAGGTATTCAGTTCAGCAACACTCGAGCGTAAAACTGGAGTCGCGTATCTATTGTTCACAAATCGAACATCTCCAAGTAACGGCAGCCGCGCACTGCGGTGTAACATCAACATCCACGCTTCTGCAGGTTCACTTCAATTTCAAGTTCAAATCGGCATTATAGAAGTAGTTCCACCAATCAAATTTTGTTGTGTGTCTAACTGGTCCTTCCGGGAACGTCCAAATTAAACAGTCTCAAGGTACACAAAGATAAACTTGTAACAGAACCAGATGTGTCGGAGTGAGCGAGTACCCCTGAGTACCGCGCGATTTTGCAAACAGTTCCAAATAACGAGCAGTCGTGTGACGCTCCTAACACCGAACGACAACTTTGCGCAAAGTTCTGCAAACGATCATTGTAATGCAGCAGACGGAAACTATAGAATTCACTTTTTTCTTTGTCTAGGAGTAACTCCGGTGAATCGGACGAGCGACTTGCACCGGACTCAAAGTTTAACGTGAGTAGTGCTAAGTAGGTACGTCTTGGAACGAACTTGGCTTGTGTTGTTTTTGAAAAGGTGCAACGTTATCTCAAGTCTCACTGAAACCGTGATCGGCCGTACCGATAGCGAGCCGGCCCGGCAGCGCGGCACACTGACCCGTATCGATGTCACGTTTTCACTTCGTTCCGCCTCACACTCGCATCTTGCGCGTTTCTGCAAGATTATTCCTTTTCAATAGAATGTATCGTTCAAAGTGTTATCCCTGACGCTGCAGAGAGTCGGCAACTCGGACACAAACACACCTCTCTGTGCTTGGAATAGCAAAACGTGTCACATTTAAAGATCGAGCCTGTTCGGACTTCGGATAATACTCGCAGAAACTACGCAGTTGGCTATTTTGTTCCAATGACTCTTATTGCTGACGTAACTTTTATTTCAAGGTTGAAATGTTTTTCGAGCTTTATAAAGTTTCATGTTTGTTAAACAGTCAAATAATTTTGTTATCAGAAGTTCGTTATGATGGTTCGAACGCGTCGTTAACATTTGAATGAGTGTTATTGCGTCAAAGTTCCACGGAGTGTCATGGAGTGTCGAGGACCAATCACCGCCGCCATTAATAAGTTATTTGTGCGTTCGTCGTAACCACTTGTTGCGTGGTTTGATTTGCAGGACGTCTTGCAGATGAGAACTTGAAAAGATAAAATATTATGTAGCTCACTCACCTTCGTTTAAAATAATGTTAAAAATGAATCATCATCATCATCATTTCAGCGGAAACACGTCTACTGCTGGACATAAGCTTTTTGTTTGTATGTTGTGCCTACGAATTCGACCATCGAAAGTTTTCAGTATGGATTCCACAATGCCATCAAAATATATTATAGACACTAGCTGACCCACGCAACTTCGTCCGCGTCACAGCTAGCAGCACATAGCTTATAACCTTTCTCGATAAATCGACTATCCAACATATTAAATTGAGTTAAATCGTACTCGTCACAAACAAAAAATCTTACCTTTCCTCTTTATAATACCTTTTAGTTTAGATTGGTTTCGATTATATGAATAAAGTAACAATTACTACCTATAGTAATTGTTACTTTATTCATATAATCGAAGCCAATCTAGAGAATCAGTAAGAGATACCTATATCTCTTACTGTTTAATATACAGCAACACCTTGTACTTGTAAATATTATGGTGCAGTAAATATTTTGAATTTGAATTTCTCCCCAGAGGCCAGAATCCCCACGTACCTACCGCACCGGACCGAATGACTGCCACGCGCTTAATTATTTTGTCGCCAGTATATTTTTACATTGCGATATCTTCTAAGATATTTGTTTAAACTGTATAGAGTAAAAGGCACAAATATTGTATATTAAATTTCCGTGCTAACAAACACATTTATATACAGGGTGTAAACGAACCCTTCACGCATCCGACAACCAAGCATTCTGTACATCAAACTAAGTACCCCTACGCAAAAATTTTTGCTGGGAAATGACTTTTTTTTTTGGGGTCAAAAATCACATTTTACGGTAAAACTCAAAGTAGCACTCTTAAAACATTGTGCTAGTGGATGCTTTGAATAGTAAACGGGTCATGGAGGTAATTTAAGTAAAATGAAAACCTGTAATACTAGTATTTACAAAAACAGCTGTGAAAAATTTGAAACTTTGACCCCCAATATCTCCGCAACTAGGAGGTTCCCAGGTATGGTCTAGAACAAAAAAATTATCGCAGTGGTGGGGAGAACAAGTGCCCTTAGTTTGCGTTAAGGGTACTTTTACACCTTTTAGATACTAGCTGACCCACGCAACTTCGTCTGCGTCACATAATATAGCTTAGAACCTTTCTCGATAAATTGACTATCCAACATATTAAATTGAGTTAAATCGTACTCGTCACAAACAAAAAATCTTACCTTTCCTCATTATAATACCTATTAGTTTAGATTGGCTTCGATTATATTATTAAAGTAACAATAAAATTACTATAGGTATCTCTTACTGTTTAATATACAGTAACACCTTGTACTAGTAAACATTATGGTGCAGTAAATATTTTGAATTTGAATTTCTCCAGAGCCCCAGAATCCCAACGTACCTACCGCACCGGACCGAATGACTGCCACGCGCTTAATTATTTTGTCGCCCGTATATTTTTACATTGCGATATCTTCTAAGATATTTGTTTAAACTGTATACAGTAAAGGGTACAAATATTCTATATTAAATTTCCGTGCTAACAAACACATTTATTTAGATATAGATTAATACCATATGGGTTAAATAAGCTTCACAAAATATCATTCTAATATTAAAAAATGGTTACAGTGAGTCAATCGTAAAAGATAAACATATGCTGTCGCGGACTTTTTTTTCAAATTCAAATTTAAATATTTTTATTTGTAGAACATAGGTAAAACTAAAGTACAGATATCAATATTATTAATGAACGCTATGTCCTGCCGTTAACGGCGTACAAATATTCTAATTATAGAGTCATATTAATAATCGGTAAAAATAGTCAAATATTCAAAATTACTAACTACATGTATTAAAAATTATAAAATAAAAAAACTTTTAGAACTTTTAAAGAGAAACAATTCCTTCATACATGATATTCACGTAATTTAACCCGCACGCAACGTAAGCTCTCAAAAAGGAATAACTATTCCCGTTTTTGCAACATTTTTCACTTATGCTCCGCTCCTGGACTATTGATCGTAGCGTGATGTTATATAGCTTAAAGCTTTCCTCGATAAATGGACTATCCAACACTAATATAATTTTACAATTCCAAACAGTAGTTCCAGAGTTTACCGCGTTCAAACAAACAAACAAACTCTTCAGCTTTATAATATTAGTATAGATAGATTAGACATGAGTCAAGGCCAGAGGTGTGGAACAATAAAGGAAAGTTCCATCAACTCGTAAGCACTGTAACCCCTCACATGTGTGCCGACATAAGTAGCTGTCAGTAATTAATCTTGCCGCTCGCCCCAACTGTTCTGCGGGGCGAAATCTTCTAAATGGCAACTATGCGTGTTGGGATGAGCCTCGTTACCGCGCGGCATGGCGGCAGTGTGGTGTAAGGTCTTGACTGAGTAATGGTTGCACTGAGCTTATTGTTACGTAAGTTGGTCACGACAACCGACATAAATCGATAAACACTACAATTATTACATTTCTGCGACTTTACTTCACGAAAAAAAAAAAAATATTCATCTATACTAATATTATAATCTATACTAATATTATAATCTATACTAATATTATAATCTATACTAATATTATAATCTATACTAATATTATAATCTATACTAATATTATAAAGCTGAAGAGTTTGTTTGTTTGTTTGTTTGAACGGGGTAAACTCTGGAACTACTGGTTGGAATTGTAAAATTATTTTAGTGTTGGATAGTCCATTTATCGAGAAAGGCTTTAGGCTATAAAACTTTACGCTACGATCAATAGGAGCGGAGGATAAATGAAAAATGTTGCAAAAACGGGAAAAGATATTCCTTTTTGAGAGCTTCCGTTGCGTGCGCTGCGAAAACGGTTTAAGTTACGTAAATATCATATATGAAGGAATTGTTCCTCTTTAAAAGTTAAAAAAAGGTCTGCGACAGCATATGTTTATCTTTTAAGATTGACTCACTGTAACCATTTTTTAATATTAAAATGTTAGGTTAAAATAATGATATTTTGAGAAGCTTATTTAACCCATATGGTATTAATCTATATCAAAATAAATGTGTTTGTTAGCACGGAAATTTAATATAGAATAAATGTGCTTTTTACTCTATAAAGTTTAAACAAATATCTTAGAAGATATCGCAATGTAAAAATATACGGGCGACAAAATAATTAAGCGCGTTGCAGTCATTCGGTCCGGTGCGGTAGGTACGTGGGGATTCTGACCTCTGGGGGCTCCGGAGAATTTCAAATTCAAAATATTTACTGCACCATAATGTTTACAAGTACAAGGTGTTACTGTATATTAAACAGTAAGAGATACCTATAGTATTGTTACTTTAATAATATAATCAAAGTCAATCTAAACTAATAGATATATTAAAAAGAGGAAACGTAAGATTTTTTGTTTTTTACGGGTACGATTTAACTCTATTTAATATGTTGGATAGTCGTTTTGTCGAGAAAGGTTATAAGCTATGTGACGCAGACGAAGTTGCGTGGGTCAGCTAGTTTCTTTATATAGGAAAGTTATACATTTTGTTGCTAAATACCAATATCTATTAAATCGCATAATCTTTAACCACAAACCAGATCCAACAACGAAAATATCTGAAATCACTTTCGTAGCCAGCGGCACTGTTTGGCACAGTGCATTTGATGGCGAGCTGAACAGTAGCTCTGTGTGAAGAGCGTGGCGAGCACTGGAGAGCGGGCTTCAACGGGGGTTTGTGGCGGGGGGGGGGGAGTGTGTCGAACATAATTAGGGTCCCGCGCGCTCGCCGCAAGCCGGCCGTTACCGACAAACGCTGTTTACTCGCGCGCCCCTTTGTTTCGCATTAGGAATGAATGCACCGCCCGATACTCTCTGCCCGACCTGCTGTTACATCTACCTACAGCCTCACCACGAACACTTGATAGGACTCGACATCATTATTTTCCTGGACTTAAATAATATTAGTAGGTACCTAGAAATCTTCGTAGAGGCTTGAGCACAATGGCGGTGAATGGCGCCTTGATAGCAGTTGCAGTAGTTTGTAGCGCGTAGCGACACACCTCCGCGCCAGAATGGACTTCCTCCGACTTCATATTATGTGCCTTGTCTCCGCGGTTTCTTACAACGCGGAAGTTTTGATGGTACTTCCAGTAATCAGATTTAAATAACTTCTACTCTGTTTTGGTCTCTTATTTAAATAACACGATTGATGTAAAGATTAAAATTGTGGTGTTTCATTTGGACTCAAAATAACTGATTGGTATTTTGAATCATAAGCCTGCGAATTACATATTTTACAAGCATTGCGCCCTTGACCTACCTACAGTTTTTTACTTGTCTTAAATAAGTAATTAGGTCAGCATGTAACCTTTTAATCAAAACAACTACAAAACAACCAATAAATTGGTCGAATTGAATCAATGTCTTCGATTGAATCAATAATGTAAATGACACAGCTATTGCGAGCGAATGAGGACGGCCCGCGGCCTTGAAGTGATTGCTTAGTGCGGACCTAGTTAGTGCTCACACGGCATCCATTTGAGCAGAAGGACAACCGGACACTGACATCATTATGATAACTGAAAAAGTTTATATCTAGACAAGGACTCGATCGAATCCAACAGACTATATCTATACTAAACAATTGCACTTATATTCTATTCTGTATCACTATTTTTTTACAGCCCTGCGTTTTTCCCGAATCCTAAGGTGAACTTCTGCCAAGTAATTCCGTCCCGGGTATCCGACCGGCCGACACCCGGAGCCGTGCCGTGTCGCAGCCACCCGGCACCCGCTCAGCTGAACGACGCGCACCGTCCGCCGGGGTCAAGGCCACCCGCCCCTATTTTCAGACGATCTCGTTTGCCAATCTGGCTTATATTTTATTACAAATGCGAGCACAAATAGTGTCTTCTAGTTATAGCACTGAATGAATGTGCTGCTCACCAAATATTGTGGTTACAATAACTCTAACACTGAAAACAGAATATTTACCATGATTATTGTTTGTTGTAAGTTTCCCATACAGAACAGACAGAACGCCACCAGAAGAAACCAATAGTCAGAGAGACAAACAACATTTTTTTTAAATATTCTTGTTAAGTACCGTAAATACTTTCACCTCCTGACACCTCCTTTGTTGGCATGTCATCTCTAACACAATCCATCAACCGTTTCTTTGGTTTTCCTCTACTCTTATACCGCGCATACATGTTAGTAGTGGAATAAAGTTAAAACCTAACCTTACCCCGAAGGATTTTGAAAGAAATGGATGATAATTGTTCTATAGTTTGTAGAATTTGACTGCTTAATTAACACATTTAATGTTTTTGAACTGTCAGGCATTGCCAATAAGTAAGCAGTAGATACTGCGATGACGCTACTGTAAAGGTTGGTTAATAGCGACTAAATTGTAAAGCTCCAATGAAGTACGATATAGTACAATGCTGGTTGTAATAATAATAATATAATGAGTGGATTTACGCAACAATGTGAGTCACCAGAGCGCCCCGGTGCGATCCGCGTAGTGTCACAGTTGTAAGTTCACTCCGAGCGTCCTCCGACCAGCTTATATTCACGTTCACCATTCACTTTTCGGTTTCGGTTTAAAGAAACTTTATTCCCAATAAAGACATAAGTCACTTACTTGAGACCAATACTAAAAATATACAACTTTTAACACACAAATTGAACGAATTCCCAACAACCACGGATTACAAACGTTCTATGTAGTAGATCAGGGTGAAACTTTACACTTATTTAAGGGAAATCATACAGTTTGGACTCTTCTTCTTAGCGTGTCGATGGCAATCTAAATTGTGTTGGCCCAGAATTGAGCTACTAGTTTGGCGCTTTCGGCAGCGTAGTTTGGACTGTTTCTGAAACAGTATAATAATGGGAAAAATATTGTGTCATACACACAAAACTTGAGAGGTGTCAAGGAACACCCGGATGGAACGAAGTTATTGTTATTATTTTTTATTATGTAAAAAAAAAAAAAAAGAAATGTAGAAATTAAAATATCTGGCTTGCTTTCTGTAAGAGAGAGAGAGACAGACAGAGAAATGCGACGCCGCACAGCTTACAATAGCTTACTATAGGAAAAAGTGTCGTGACAACTTTTCCTAAGAATTTTTTCCGTCTAGCCCCCTTTCACAATGCGCGATAAGGAACTTCGTTCCAATAAGTTATATATTATCAAATTTTCTTTGAGCCCGGGCATTCATCAATTCCGAATAACACAAAAGAGGCAAGAAGACGGCCCGATCGGTCCCTCACATAAAATATTCATGTTTGTGCGACAGCGCGAATTGAACCAGCGGCGCACGGCCGTGCGAATAACACGCGGATCATTTGAGAGCAACCGCCGCCGCCCGGTCACTCACGTTGTACGCTGAGTCAGTTCCAGCTCAAGGAACCGTTTGTCTTGCTAAATTGACGACATACAGCAATGTTTGCAAAGGCAATCACCCCCTCTGAATAATAAGATTATCGCAAATATATTCCAACGTATGCACCCATCTGTGCGTGGATCGGCGCGCGATTGTTCCCCTGACCTTGGCCGCGTCGTCCGAGGGGAGACCGACTGCCGACTGCCTCATGTCAAATACTTCCCTCAACACGAACAACGAGCCCCAAACTAAAACACTCCAAATACAACTTCCAAATTGTCCGTGCATATTTAAACAGGCCGGTTGTTGCCGTCTTTGTAAATTACTGTCAACTTTATTTTCAACTTTCAACAACAGTTTGAAGTGAACTTTTTGGGGCAACAGCCGAGTTCCAAGTTACGAAGGCATTACAAGTGCCGCAGTGGGGCAGTCAGCCTCCAGATAATCGTGGAGAGTTCAGAAGGTCCTTTATATAGCAGTGACTGGCAATTCTGTGATTTCTTGTTTCGTGTTTCAATATCTGGCACAGTTTCCAAGTGAAGCCGCTCCAAAATACTGCCTCGCAACAACGATACAAATACTTCCATCATAAACAGAGGAATGTTTACAAACCGTTGAAGATACTTTACGTGCGTGTATCGCTCGGCAACGGATCAATTAAACATGTATGGCGCTGCGAAGTGACGCCGAGCGGGGACGATCCAGAACGTTCGGGAATTCATTTAAATTCATGAAGATGTTATCAAAGCAATTAGCAGAGCGGCTCGGGGGTGGCCGTGTTACTTTGTATTCGTTTCATGGAAAATGCTGTAAAAATAAACCTAAATATGTAATTTTATCCATAACTTCATGTGTCATTGCCTTTTAAACAGGATCCTTTACAATAATTTTCAGGGTTCGACGACCACATTCAACATCCCTGTTTCTTTTCATAGTATTTCTATCGGAGTCTCTTAAATCAGATATAAATACCGGGTTTTTTTCAGCCCCGGAGTCTGGATTTGTGCCCGGTTGTAGGCAATGGACTCGCCCCCTATTACACGGGACTTAAACATAACCAGCAAAATATGGGTGTACTAGTAGGTTCACCTCTGCCTAACCCTTTGGGTACTACTGGTGAGATAATATTACCCACGGTGGAACGAAAAAGGGAACGAATCTTCCCATCTATCTCCAGAACATCGAACGGTTTGACCAAATTAAATGCGGTTTTCTGTAATGGATTTGAAATGTATACATGCAAAGATATATGTATAATCCACCAAGCTGTCCCCCGACTGTAGAAAAATTGTTGGTTTCGATAAGTACTCACTTTGAGTCGGGGGATTTCCATCTTCTTCTTAGCGTGTCGATGGCAAATTTCTATTCGATCAAATCGTATTGGCCCAAAATTCAGCTATGCGAACTCCACTCGCTGATAAAATAAATAATATTTAATTATTTTTAAGGTCGTGTTTTTTTTTAAATATTTATTTTGCTTTCTGTTATGTAATGTTATTAAATAAACAGCTAACAACAGTTACAATTCCACACAAATACTACTTATTACTATCTCGCCGAGAGTAGAGACTAGGGCCTTCGAATGCCTAATTCACCACGCGTGTGCAAAATACGCCCTTAAGACGTGGAGTTGCAGCGTGATATAAAATACAACGAAAATAAATTGAACTAACATACTTTAGAAATATATCCGTCGCCATAAGGGTGCAGGGCTTCTCAGCTGCCCCTCGCGAGCAAGGGTTAATAGGGCACACTGCTGGGGCTTCAGTTGCTCCGCGTCGTGTAAGCATTCACGTACTATGTACACTGTTGTGGTCACTAGTGCTCGTTGCGTCGTGTACGTAACAATGTTCTTAAGGGCGGTTTCAGCGCATATAAACTAATTTTTGGAACCGCGTGTACTCGCGTATACTAGCGGTTTTTGTTTCACGAGTTGATGCGCTTATAAGCTTGTATAAGTGTGAGCAGTTGCCCGGATATAAGACATAATTATGTATCTGATGTCCGGGTAAGTATCAATGTACTTTTTTCAATTACTTAAATCTTTGTTATTTTAAGTTTATTGTGGACTTTATTGACATCGGAGAAAGAAAACCTGTTGAAGAAACCTGCTGTTATAATGAACACACGTAAGTCTAAAATCGCCAATCCGTCTTGAGCAAGCGTGGTGTGAGTGAGGAGAGACGTTTGCCCAGTTGTGGGACACTCATAGGGTGCAGGTAAATGGATAACCAACAAACTAAAGAAACAAACAAACCTAGAAACGGTAATTTTTCCCTACTCGCTGTAGCTGTAGCGCTGACAAATTGCATTCAGATGAAATCTCATCGGAAATTAATGATCGCTGATTGAATCTACAACTCAGATCACACGAGGAGGAGAGTTTAAATATTTGCGATTCTACGGATACCTAATACAGTTTTTCTTATTGTGTGTAACATGCATAACACATAACATCGTGCCTGTTGCCGCCGAAGACTTAGACAGAGCTCATAATTCCATGAAGAATGATGATGTTAGTACTTAATTTTGTAAAAGATACCGCTGCAGTTCTGTTTGTACAATGTTGCTGTAGTACTGCTTACAGTGCTGCTACAGCACCTACTTATCTATCTTCATTTCGCCAGTTATGTTTACCCCATCAATCGAGCACATAGACCCTTTATCCAAGCATTTACAAAAAAAATCCTACCAGAATCACTCAATACCTAAAACACACCCCGACCTCGAAATCGAAACCTCCCGCTCAGCGCTCACGCGCGCGGCCACTACACCAACGTATTGTATGTAAGTGTATGAAAGCGTTGCGTCGTGCGTTCGGCGTCGGCTCACGACAACCATTGTATGCACTTTTATGATTGTCAACAAAACACCTATGCATAAGTGCGTGCGTACGGAGCGCTGTAAATATAACCGGTACCTACTCACATTAAGTGGCTATTCGACTGCGTCCCGAGTGGAACATAAATGTAAAGTAATAACTTGCGCAAGAAGTAAGTGCGGCATTATGTGCTGGTGCTATAAACAGCGAATATTGGCGTTTCATAGAGACCGACAAGGCTGGGGGCGCGAGCTAACGCTCAGCGTCGCCGACTATTCTGCGCTTTAGCAGATCTTCATACCGCAGATATAATGCAGAAGGACCACCTCACTAAATCTCTTCCATCAGATCTGCGAGAGGGAAGTTGGATTAAAAATGTTGATACAGTGTATATAAAAGACAAACAAAAAATCTAAACTTACTATTTTAATGTGAAAGTTTGGCTGGATGTCTTTTTCTTTAGGGTTCAGGCTGTCAGATTTTCAAAACTAATAAACTTGGTTCGCAAGTTTGATCCCACCCAGTTTTCACTTTTTGTAAGGTGTGAACAAGTCTGTGAACCTTGATTCAATTACGTTAAACAGATGAAATACGAAGGGTTTTGAAGTTGAGCCGATGTCAGTGACGGCGCCATCGATCATTATGCTTAATGGTGTCTGTCGTCAAGAAGACCAGCCACTCCACAGGGAATTAACTTTTTGTAATGAAGAGGAATTCGTCATAACTGTGGAGCGCGGAGGAATCGAGGGACGGAGGAAAGACATTCACAGTGAAAATATTTTAATTAAAGCGGACGATTTTTCATGTTCCAGACTAGAGAACAGTTAACTCACACATATCACACATGAACAAATACACAAATAAGTACCACTAATTTCTACGACGGAGGATACGCGAACGAACACAGCACAGAAGGTCTTCCGTGTCATTTTATTCTAAACATTACCTAATAAACCGTAACAGAACAAAAATGGGTGACCTTACAACATGGAACAAAAACAACCTAGCTACATCTATATTAACACTTGCGTAGACTAGAGTGCTACGAGGCTACGACACGCGTAGCTCTTGCTACGAATAGACGCTACGAATATTTAACAAGTCTTTCCAATCTATCAAATTAGAACTTGTAACTAACTACAGACATAAGCACGTTCGTGAAGTGTATTCGTGGAGTTAAGTCTTTCAAGTAGTTAAGTTGTCCCCGAGAGCACGGAGTGAAGCAGACGACATTGCCTCAAGCGTCAGTTGATTCAACTTGTATGTGTGTGCTGCTGCGACCCTATCGAGCTCTCCCATGAATAACTAAACACATTCCGGCTCGAATGATATTACGCGCTACGTTAAAAACTGCTTGCGTATTTATAACGGTGACTGTTCTGTGAATAAGGAGTAGCCTAGGGCCACAGCTGGGGCCAAGGGCGACCGGCTGATTGCACAAACGGATACCTTTTTGGTTTAGACGTCTCGCGGTTACAAACACCTTGACATGTTCTTCTTTAACTTTTGTGTCTCCTTTGATCTATAATTGTTAATAAATTTGTAACATACATATTTTTCACCGTGTAAGCCATCAAAATTCAAGATTTGAATGTATCCCTTGACGTCATACGATTTAGAAAAATACAGTGGTTGAGACCTTTAATAAATGAGAAAACAGAAAGCACACGCATACAAATACTCAGTACTCGGACAGCGAGGGCCTGCTTAATTAATTATTATATTTATTGTTTTCCTGTTCATTAGCTAGCTACATTACAGAATATCATTACTACCAAGCCAGCTGGGGAACAGTAAGACAGCCTCGTCACAAGTACTATTATAACTTACTGGAGCTGACTAAGTTTACGTATGCCACCATGTGTTTTTACAATGTACCTGATGTTTTGTTTTGTGACGAAATAAATATTTTTGTATAATTGATTCTGTAAACGGACTTAAACATAACTGACAATATGTGAGTGTCCTATTAGCTACATCTCTGCTTAACCCTTTGGTGATTACACATTTTCACGTTTGTATTATTAGTATTGATATGCATAGTGTGAGAAGATATCTGGTGCCAGGTAAAGGTCGGTATGGTAAAGAATGTGTATTATTTGAGAGAAAGTGTCGCGACCTTTTCACCCTCCACTAAAGGTCACTGCTAATTAACGCCAGCGGTCACTGACCCGCGTCAAAGGCAGCTGACGTATTGTGGGTATCGACACTTTAAATATAAGCTTTGGTAATTTTATAGCTTTAGAATTTTCCAATAATATTCTGGTCAGTGAGTCTAGAGCTAGAGTCAAATTCAGACAAACTGTCTTCTCTCTTCCTCTCTCTCTCTTTCTTCAACCTTTGACAACACTATGCTGGGTACAGGTCTCGTCCAAACCAAACAAACTGCCTTCCCTTTTCCCAACTATACGCACTTTATTGTTGTAAGAGTAGTTCACTAAAATTCATTTATGTATTCAAGCATCAGTCTTGAAAAATATTCTACAATATAAACAAGCACCGCTTATCTCCGCTTGGCGTCACGTGACGTCACCGCTCGATACCGTTCACGTTCAGTTTGATGCACCTCATAAAAGTGCACTCAGTGCTCTATTTGTTACACGAGTCCCATCGAGCGCTCAAAGGAACCAAACTGTACAGCGGACGCTGAGGAATTCTTATTTACACACATCAGCACAAAGTTACACGGAACCCGCCGTTCGTCAAACGATTTATGAAGGAGAACTGAACTAACTTGGCTAATTGATAGACGGTGATGTGCTTACTCAGTCAAGTGGCGTAAATGGTACTACAACCAATAATGAAACTTCATTCTCTCTAGCAAAACCGCAGAAGATATCAAAGATTCCCATCTGCAAAGTGTGATTGGAAACATTAGAATTGTGAGTGCGCTGCTTACAGATATCGATGTACAGTGCCAGCCATTATGATATTATGTGGGGACGAAAAGCTGTATACAAGTCCAATTTTTATAAGTAAACATCATCCTACCATTTCCTGATCATTAGACAATATTGTTTACAAGCTTTAATTAGTTAGTTAAGCTGAAATTTTTATGACACGTTTAATCTAAATGACGGACAATGCATGGTTAGGTTAGTTGGTTATCGGTATTCAATCAAATTAATCGAGTACAGTGGCTTGTTTGTCAATTACATAATAGTTCAATCAATTTGATTGCTTTTAGCAGAAAGTGCGATACGTAGATGATATAAGTGAACAACGATGTTCTTCGAGTTCTATGACGTTAATTGGAGAATATGCGATCACTGATGTTCTTTAGACGAGGTTCGCTTGCCTACATCTATTGCGGTGACAATCATACAAACATAAGAACATTCTTATGTCCACCTGTTTATACACTGCCCCAGGAATAGCAGCAAGCTGTCCAACCTGTTATTTGTATGACTTTGACTAGTTTCGGATCAATCACGTCAGTCTAGTACTTATAACTTCAGACGTGTGGTTCTGTACTAGTTCAAACTAGCTTCGGACTTGTTTTGGGAGACACCCAGATGCGTTACATGGAATGTGCTTATTAAAAATGTCGTGTATAATAATGTTGTTTTCAGAGCAATTAACACGTACTTGTGTGAGATAGGATAGTGATGTATGTATAGTGGCTGACCAGTGACCAGTGACCACAAACTGCCTAGACAGGAGCGCGGCGCCGGCGCGGCGCTAGTAGCGCTAACGAACTTAATGAACGACCAAACAAAACAATCACGGAACATTCCACGCTATTGTCCACACAACAGTACAAGCCCTCACACTACACTGTATCGGTACGTTACTATACGCATGGAAGAATTTAATGAAAACAAGTTACTGATATTGTACACAAACGTCGCGACTATTACAGTATAAACCACAAACTCAACATTCATATTGTGACTAAAATTGCAGTTTCCGTACGGTTGAAGTCGCAAACGTGCTAACTATACATACTTACTTTTATAAAGGTCGATAAAGTCAGAGTAGCGATTCCAACAGTACAGTTCGTAGCAACCAGCAACAGTGAACGCACCACTGACAGTACGGGACTATAGGTGGTCATCTGTAATGTAACGCGAATAACATTATCAGAATGTTTTGTTAAGATGTCGCCGTTTGGCAGCTGGCGGGTCATACATCCAGACACTGCCCAGATCAGTCAGAAGGTCAACTCTGTAGGACACACACGGCAACAGGAATAATTACCGTGATTGTGGGAAAAGAATTAATACCCACACACTTACTCTACAGAGATTGTTATCGGTAGTGACCCCACGTCAACGTTATTGTTTGTGTTCGTTACGTCACAAGGTGTACTTCTGCGGCTGTGTCGCACGATGTCTCGCGGTCGCAGCTCCGCGCGGCGCCTGCCAAATGAACCGGCATTAACTTCAATACACCATGGAGCCCCTCCCCCCTCCCCGCCCTTCTGCACCTCCCTCACCTCTCACACAACAAGCATAGCACGCTTAATGCAATTCATAACACAGCATCATAAACACTTTATCTGTATTAGCGCAAATACTAGATGAGTCCTGATAGAAGACAATATTAATAATAGTATTTAACGCAATGCGGTTTAACATGTTATCGACGCTAAGTTTTGTAGAAGATTGAACTTACACGCGTAAAGATACTAACCGAGCATTAGGTTGTAGGTAAGCCATTTAAAAGTCAGAGCGTTCGCGGCTCGTTTACCTTGAAAATGAAGCCTCTTGTAGTGATTATATCATAAAAAGTTTATGTTCGTGCCGCCATGCCGCCACGTAAAATGTATCACTTCAGTTCACAACATGTCGACAAGCCGAAAACGAGTGAATGGCGCCGCCACGACCTTACGGCGTTGTTCAACTTACGTTACAGCAGGTTAAAAAGAAGTTATCGATGGAACTGTAACTACTCGCAGTCTCGCACTGGTGGTGGTGCCAAATTGCCACGAGCTCGAAGTGCAAGCAAATGCAAGAGCGCAGCAGTCCCAATACTCTCGATGTTGACAAGGAACTGGTACAAAACTGACAGTGACCTCTCATAGAACTTTCATGAGCTGTCTGTATTTGGTCGTGTTGTCTTGTAGTAGCTTGTTGTGTCGGTCTTGGCTCGCCTGTAGTGAAACTAGCCAGGATATCATGTCATGATCGAACCCTAGGGTATGAGAGCTGAAGCTGCACCTATTAAGCACCTATTAAGTAAAATTACCTATTCAAACAGTCCACTTTAGGTCTGTGGAAGCCTTCACCCAGCAGTGGGATGCCGCAGGTATACAGTGACAGGTGCATGAATGTCCGCCACATCGTATAAAGTGAACCTTCTATGCACGGTTGTGTGGCGGTCGGCGTTTGTTCCCTGCTCTAGTTTTAATTGCAAAATTGAATCGTAATCTGTTGTCGTCGGAGTGGCGTGTGACTGGGTGACGGACGTGGCAGTGCCCGCATGACGCGCCCACTTCAACTTGAACCTTGTGGCGTCGTAATAGAGGCGCCCGCTGCAACAACAATCAATTGAAGCAAACTATTTAGCTTGATGTGTGTGACTCATTAATGCAAGGTTTTTTTAACAACTAGCAAATGATTTACCAGCTGCCTGACAAACAGGAACAGGAATACCATGAGACAGATGCATGCTATGAACATTACCAAAAAACACATAAAATAATATTGGATGTTTGTGTGTTAAGATTGCAATCAATACTTAGAATTCATACCAATCGACCAAACAAAATAATTAATTAATAAGATACTCTAATCTGATAATTCCGTCTACAACCAATTGGTTGAGGACTGGTTAAAGTAAAATAAATGCATGAATGGTTATTTTGTAAATAGCAGCCCGGAGTTGAGATGTTTGCCAGTTTATGAGTTTATGGCTATAGGTGTGAAACCAGTAACACGAAAATTACTTTTTTTTTTTGGGGTCAAAAATCACATTTTACGGTAAAACTCAAAGTAGCACTCTTAAAACATTGTGCTACCGGATGCTTTGAATAGTAAACGGGTCATGGAGATAATTTAAGTAAAGTTAAAACCTGAAATACTAGTATTTACAAAAACAACTGTGAAAAATTTGGAACTTTGACCCCCAATACTACTTGTAACGGGTACTTTTACACCCTATATATATAGGGTGTAAAAGTACCCTTAACGCAAACGAAGGGCACTTGTTCTCCCCACCACTGCGATATTTTTTTTGTTCTAGACCATACCTGGGAACCCCCTAGTTACGGAGATATTGGGGGTCAAAGTTCCAAATGTTTCACAGCTATTTTTGTAAATAAGTAGTTTTTCAGGTTCTATCTTTACTTAAATTACCTCCATGACCCGTTTACTATTCAAAGCGTCCACTAGCACAATGTTTTAAGAGCGCTACATTGAGTTTTACCGAACAACGTGATTTTTGACCTCAAAAAAAAAAGTCGTTTCCCAGCAAAAATTTTTGCGTAGGGGTAATTAGTTTGATGTACAGAATGCTTGGTTGACGGATGCGTGAAGGGTTCGTTTACACCCTGTATGTGGTTAAACTCCGTCTAATACTGGAAAGATAGATAATTATGTTACTTTAAAATAATATTGTCTAACGGAAGATATCATTATCACTCCATCAACAAAGTAATTCTTGACAAATTCACGCTTAGCGGCGTATATTTGCATATCACTCACGATATACTCGGCCAATGTCGGACGTCGTCGGGCGTCCTCGGTGGCTCGGACTAATTGCTTGTATTCGCTTGATTGGTCACAAGCCCACATCTGATCGTGACTGATCGGGACGACATCGTGACGCACACGACACGACCTCTAGGCCTAATCGTCGGTGTTTCGTTATTACACAAGGGACGGAGGGACGTCCAGGCTCTCCCAGATAACATTAACTACTCTATAGACTTTGAAACTTCCTAATACTGCAAACTTTGTGTGCCTAACTGTGTTAATATTATAATGAAAATCGAATAAATCACGTAACATATACTTGGTTTTATCAGGTCCTTCAATGTAACGTTTCGGAACATGAGTGGTTTTTAGTCAGTAGAAGTCTGACACTCCCTTTCGCTCTGCCCAAGAGCGGGAGAGGTTATTTGATGATTTTCCACCCGCCAAAAAAAAATACTTTTTTAAGTAATCATTAAAGCTCTCTGAGTGCGGCAGTATGTGTGAAATGTGTGCTACTATTAGTAACAAAAGCACGTCACAGCACTCACAGCACACCAAGCGACAACGCACTTCATTGAATTTTATTTTGGTCTCCCTCACAAGTTTAAAGATCATGCAGGTGGGCTCGTAGCTTTATTAAATTTCTAGGTAATTTACCTTCAGATAGAAACAAAGTTAAATTGTAATAACAAATAAAGTAATAGCAAATAAAGCTCATTTCATTTCATTTCTACGAAATCGTTGAAAAAATTATAAAATACCTACAAAACTATCTGAAAAATAAAGTTGAAAACTTACGGCACTGCATGCTATCAAGTATTGTTTTTTTCCGCAGGGATTTTAACTACGTTTTTTTTTTCATAATTTCTTCTTATTTTTGTGTAGCGGCACCGCCCACATACTCGTAAATCATAGATTAAAACCTGCTTTTAGAATTACATCTGTGTGGTACCAACAGTACCTGCCAGAGTTTTTTTTATAATATTATATTGGTACTAATCCTTATCACAGTCTCTTTATTTTTGCTTTATTTAAATATTGTATAACGACTTGTGAAAACCTTTAATTAGCCATATTGTTTTTATAAACCAAACTATTGTGTGTACCTAGCTGTAAGTTTTCCTAAAATAATAAAATTAAATTAAAATACTTATTAGATGGTTAAATGGCTGTCGAACCTGGAAGGGTTTTGTTTCTTGCCATTTGGCTGCGGAACTCTTTAAAACCCTACGGCTTTGCTGGGAATCCAGACTGGCCTCTCAAGCAGCACCGGTGACCGGATAAGTAAGCCGTTCATCATGATCATCTGCAGCCTGCCTCAAGTTAAGCGTTTGTTTCCTACTGCAGGCCATTTATAATGTTGAAGATGATAGTTTAAAGGATTGATGATGATGAAATTGTAAATTTTGCATTTAACAAAAAAGTAAGTCTTCATAACTTTTACATACATTTAATGCAGCAGTTTGCAGCGGCACGCCTTTACAACAGAGGGCGCCACTAGTGTTATGATATAATTAGCAGCCCCCGCCGCACCCGCCCTCAGCCACGCACCCCTTGCCCCGCACACCGCAGCCCATACCCCGCCGCCCGCCGCAACAAGTGCTCGACTGACTTCACTAAACTATTATAAAATGTTTTTCTTTCGATAAAATAATAGTGGTCACATCTGGGCTACTCACCGAGAGCCGCCCTATACAAATTATGAAAAACTGTTACAAGTTATAAGTTTTAAACAAACGGTAAATATTTATTTATGGACTTTATTAAATATACGATGAACGTCACTTTATATTTTCGGTAACTGCATCAGAGACATAACGACATCAATGCTGGTGTAATATGACTAGCACGAGTGGGCTTTGCGACGTGCAAGTTATCAGCAAAGTTGTCCCCGACACCGCGCGGCTATCAACTGCACGAGCGAGCAGCAGGAAGGTGTGCCGGACAGCCGACCAACTGTTTACTGCTACAGTGCGTGTTAATTCTCACCGTGCTGCGCTGTGGGGAACTCACGCCGTTGTCCAACTCGTCCTACAAAATTGCACACTTTGTACCAACTGCGTATGTAAACGAAACCACATCAAAATTACTTGACTTTTCATTGTTTACGTGCATTCTTGAGGAACGGGACTGGTATTTTCAGAAATTAGATTACCATTTAGCTAAAATAACTCGTCTAAAGATAGTATTGAAAGGACCGGGTACAAGAATCAAAACAGGTACTTAAAAAAAAAACTATCGTGCACATTTTCCTTGAAGCCCCGAAATATCGGTTTCGGTTAGCAGGACTGTTTCAGTAAGAAAATGTGGTAAATGGCAAGCATTTGAAGTGTAATGTAGCGGAGCGATCGATGCCTGCTTGGTACACAACATAAGAGTGCGCAGAAGGTTCAGTAGCAAGAGGTGAATCATTCGGCTCGCAAGCTTGATACAGTGTGCGAGCTTTAAACTGTTTCATGCGCCGTTTGTAGTACGCCTTCTGTCTATTGGTGCGTGGCACTGGAGAGATAGGCTCGGCGGCGGCGTCTCGTCGCATCGGTCTGAGCGCTATCGCCGCGCTGTAAAGCGCTACAGCGCACTCAACCACCGTTTTATTAGCTTTCAGCGTTCCATTTATCGGCTGTTGCGCCTCAAAAACTTACTAAACCACGCCAGGATAAATCCTGGCGTGGTTTAGTAAGTTTTTACACAACTGACACATTTTGTCTGTCTGCCTTTGCTTCTTACCCTCACTCAGCCATCTTATCTCTTCTTATCATTCTAGACCTGACTCGTCTCAGAACACATCAAATTCTGCAAACACCAAAAAAGGTGGATTGATAACGTACCGTGCCATGACAGTTTATTTAAATGATTACATTAAAAACCATTAAATAAGTTCACAGTTAAATTTTATTTAACACAACATAACATCATGCCTGTAGTCCCCCAAAGGTTAAGTAGTGGTAGACCTAATAGTACACACATTTCACCAGTTATGTCCCATGTACTCGTAATAGACTTACGCAAAAAATTTCGACAGAATCTCGGGAAAACGAATTCGACGTAGAAGGAGGGGTGAGGCAAGGTGAGCCACTATCTCCAAAATTGTTATATTTAACTTACAAATCATGGATACAAAGTCTGAGCGAAGAAAGTGAAAAAATTGCAAAAATAACAGCAAGACAAAAGTAAAAATTTAGATTTAACTTAGCGCTTCCACCTTTGACTCCATTTTCTCGTCGCAAATGGAAGTTCCCAGAGATCATCGGGACTTACCTACTTAACGATGAGGCTAGAACAAGGCGGTCGCCGAATTTAATCAAATTGTTTTTTACATAGGTCCCATTTTACGAGTTTGGACTTTAAGATGGGTAAAGTTAGTTTATAAGTTAGGTAATATATGTCAGGGGTTGAGGGGAGACGGTGGAGTTTCAGAAACCTTAATAATAAGAAGTGAAAGTGTCTAAACACTTGATTGGTCTAAACTAATAACAGAACACATAAAACATAGAACTCATTAAAAGTGCCGAAACAAAAGCGAGTCAAATTGTGATAAGTTTTAGTGCTTCGTATCTTTTCATCACTATTGACAACGATTGCACGAAGATACCGTTTATAGCATGATGTAAGCGAAGTGCGCGACTTACGGCTGTGTCCTCACGTAGCGT
The DNA here is from genome assembly GCA_949774965.1 of Diarsia brunnea. Classification (NCBI taxonomy): domain Eukaryota; kingdom Metazoa; phylum Arthropoda; class Insecta; order Lepidoptera; family Noctuidae; genus Diarsia; species Diarsia brunnea. The sequence continues at coordinate 206,641 of OX459005.1, read as the reverse complement.
GTCAAATATACGAGTATCGAATAATAAGCGGCCGCTCAGGGACCATTCATTTGCCATTAAAATGTATTACTTACTCTGTTTTGACGACAGCATGACATTTCAAATAGTGATATACAATCAGAATGTATTTCTCCATTCGGAACCACTTCCGCAATGAAACGTGTCGCATAAAACGCGTGTACAAAGTACGAGCGAGGATCGCTGACAAACATGCTCGACGTCAAACTATTATCTCATCTGCACGTTGGAGACTCGGAGCTGGACACTTTTAGAGATACATTAACATCGAACTTTTCAAATTTCGAACAGCCGGGCTAATAAAAAGAGAAGCAAAAATACGAGGATCAGAGCACCGTGATGTGCCGTAAGCGTGCCGTGGACGAAGGGTAAACGAGCACGCGACGTGGGGCAACGTGGTGGCAACGTGGTGGATGTGTCCCTGGGAGACAGGTTATGTACAGTGTATGTAAGTAATGTTTTGCTAAATTTGCTTTTGCTGACATCATCTGATTGCTCTTGTTGACATCTAATATTATACCTACCTTGCTTGACAAGCGATCAACAGTGGACTGCATAAATATTGAGAGTACCCACTGAGTAGTTTACTGTATGATGTACTTTCCCGGTAGAAAATACGCGAAACCCGCATAGGTGCAAATACTGTATATAACGAAATACAAAGGATGAACGGCCATCAGCGAGACATAAGCAAATCCTACGTAACAGAGTGTAGCGATGAGACCCCCAGAGTGGGGGGCTGCGGGGGCGCGGGGCGGGTGAGCTGTGGCCATCACGTCGCACGTCGTACATCCGCGTCGCGACGCGGTGCGATCTCTCGCAGATTAAAAAGCCATTTGCGGCCATCCATCTAGCCAGCGCGGCGTGCCGCACCGCTCCGCTCCGCACCACTCGGCGCGACGCAATCAGTTCCACAGTGCACCGGAGAGCGATGCCGGCGCGCGGTGGTTCGGCGGTGCGGTGGAGCAGTGACCCACTTACAGCTGCCAGGGATCCATTCCATGCTGATATCGTTGTTGTGCACCTTCGTCGATCACTGCGGGCTTTTGCACGAAAAGATTTTTTTATTCCAACACAAGCAGACATGAATTTGTGTTGAACAACGTTTGAGCTCGATCTTTGCCAGTGGTCACCACTTCTCACTAATCTAGTACAATGAACGCAGTATTATGATTCACGCAGCTATCTATAGCAGACTACAATAGAGTTCTAGAGCACTGCGCTAGATAGAGCACGTTTAAACCATTACACCTATCTACAGTGCAGCTAAAACAATGCGAGACTGTGTAACTAGAAGATTTGAGTGTCAATGTCCATACCTACTTCATCAATCATTAGTGATTTATATTAAAACGAACTAATTAGGTGGTACCTATCCATACTTATTAATATTATAAATGCGAAAGTAATGCTGTTTGAAACAAACAGCAAACCTTTTCATGACTAAACGTCTGATCGAATCGTAACGGAATTTGGCAAGGAGATAAATTTGAACCTGGAGAAGGACATACACTTTATATTATATTATTACGCAACTACGTCCATATTCCTCACCACAGTCACCGAAGTCAAGTCGTCAAGTCTGCTAATGAATCGAAAAAGCTTTACGTGTAGAGGTTTTTTCCCTGGAAACTCTCCACTATGTAGCACTCGTGCTTGCAGCCACTTGCACGAACGCAAAGTGTAAGCGCGTTCACACGACGCGCACGTGTTGGTGGTCAGTCAGTGCGCGCGGCGAGTCACAACTTGCGACAGCGCGACGCGACACGCAACACCGGAGACAGCGACACTTGAAGGACTTCGACTGGCGAGACGGAACACGGTGTATCTTTTGGCTTCATCAACCAACACTACGTTTTGAGCGAGAACTAACGTGGTTCATTATAGCTCCAAATATGTCTATACAAAAACGTGAAGGAATGCTGTGAACTGCTAAACCTACATGTTATCGCGTTGAGTCTGGGAGTAAACGTGATTCATAGATGAGCATGCAGCCGATGAGCGTGAGACCCGAGGGGCGCGCGATGTGGACAACGGCGCGGTGATGCGGCGCGGAGACGACTTGACGCGCGTCTCCGGTGTTGCGACGCGCACCTGTCTAAGGACTGCAGGACTTGCGACCGACGGCATGATGGGCATAAAACTTACAGAAACCAACCTAGTAACGGCATTCATGCATAAAAATTACGACAGCCCTCTTACGCCGTTTTCCACGAAAACTAGTTACATTAACGAATATTATAAAACTTAGTGAATAATTGTGAGCGATACGTGGAAGTCCTGGCAGGCAGCGATCCGTTAAGCGGTAGCTGAGATATCGGTTTGACATCAAAAGGATTGTAGAGCAAGTCAACGCTCTCCGACGGCCTATTTATATCCCCGTGGAGCGGCGCGGCGGCGCGGCGGTAGGACGCGGAGACCGGCCGTGGGACACGCCGGAACAACTCGCCTGCTTTTCACAAGGACACGCCACACGGAACGTCTGCTTGCAGTGGACGCCAGAATATAATTAAGCCAGACATCAATTACCGGAAGTTTAAAAACAAAGTCTTTGATAAAAGGTCACACACGAATACATACACTTTTATTTCTTAATCATCCCAATACCAGAAGATGCTTGCAGATGTGCTAAATAGTTATCCTGTGTTCTATTGCATTTTTCTGCGGAGACGACTGATTTGAAACATGTGACAGATGTTGCACAGAACATTGTGGTCATTCCAGTTGTAGGGGCAGTCTGTTCAGACTGGTCTACAATTATACAATTGTGCCAATTAATATTGTAATTACGACTGAGTACTGACTCACTGGACTTACATTTAGCGACGACGACAAGCTTGCCTGGGCCGCGCTGCGTACAAACGGTTACCATTGGGAAGAAGTGCGGGTTGGTGATATTATTAATTATACCTATTAAGTGTAATTAATGTACCACAAAACACAATGCAATTTTTTTGGAATACTAAATATTCTTCGATCAAAATAGCCGTACAGGCAGTATAATTGAGAAATTTAATAAATGTAAGAAGTTTGACGTACTGTCGCAATATTTTTTACAAGCAGCGCTACTTTGAAGACTATCACCTCCCGCAGTGAACGCAGTTTAGAAGATATTATAGACGCAAGGTTAAAAGTAGCAGTGATATCATTTCACAAAGTCATCCCAAACTATCGTGAAGTGTCCCGTGACTAGAAGCGGTCACTTGACGTGACTCAGAGGACACCTGCAGTCATTCGGACAACAGAGAGCCACGAATGCGGGCATGAGTATCGTCGTACTCAACACATAAACCTCTTTTGCACTTGATAACAGCACACCGTTGATAAGTTTTAGGCTCTGGCTTCTGACCTGAGCCTGGCTGAATTCCTACGGCTGAAGTCAAAGTTACATCTCCGCAAAGTCGCTTTGCGTCTGTCGGCACTAGGCTGCCTTCAGTGGACCACAGCGATCATCCTTTCAAAAAATATGTTGGAATAATTTGTCGTTCAAGGTTAATATTGTTTTGATGGCAGATTTAGATTAAACAGTATATAAACGAAAAAATACATTTAAATACTATATATATCATAATATCATATTTTTAGGTCTTGAACCGGAGTGTTAACATATTTTTGTCATTGAATTAGGTGATCGTTGGGTCTTACGAGGATAGTAAATAAATTAATCCACGTGTGGCGTAGACTCGTAGACAGAAAAATAAATAAAACAGTTTCGGCTGTACACATTATTTATAATACTGATCTCTATATAATACACAATATGTATTTAGGTCCTTAATTATGTTTACTGTCTCACTGCGGTACTCAGAGATATTTAATGATTACTTAAGAAGTCACTTGGTAAAGATTTGACATACTTTTGTATGACAAAACTGTCAAAACCTTTACTAAGTGATGGCCTAAGTAATCATTAAAGCTCTCTTAGTACGGCAGTAAGTCCTCAAATAGTTACTGAAACTGAGAGAGCAGGTACAAGTCAAAGATCTCATCTCGTGCATACAATTAATAACACGTGGTACTTATCCGACGGGTTCGCTGAATTGTTGAAAGTTGGCCGCAGACATGCGGCACAGTAACGGGCTCAGGTCCTACGAGCTACAACAATGCTCCTAATTAGTGCTAGAGATACCGCTTACGTCTCACAATACAAGCCGGGCTCGTGTTTGGAAAGTATTTTGCCTTTTGTAAATTATTTGCAGTGTTTACTGTCATGTTCTTTGTTCCGCTCGCGTTCAACCCTCGTCTCGTCTGAGGGTTGTTGTTACACGGTTTCCGTCCGTAATGACAGTCCTCCCGAACGCTACTCCACGTCGTTTCGCTGCGGGTAAATAGGGCCGGAAAGAAGGGCCCATTGTGACGCCTTGTGACATGATTTCGACACGTTTTGGGAAAGCCGAGACGTTGGTCGGTGAAACTCGAGCGAGGGCCGAGTGTCGATGCTCGTCATTACACTTGAACCTGATTGTAATCACCGCTATCGCGTCATGCGGCCGATCGTTATCAGAATATTAAAGGCTCTATTGTGACATCCCGGAATGGACATGCATCCATGTACATTCATTTGTGTGTAAATATAACGAGTTCCGTGTAAATAAACTAACGAATGTTGACGTATTGTTTGATATTCAGCCGCCGGCTGTTTCCGGCCGGACCGTTCAGTCATGAGTCTCGCTGTAATATTCAGGTGAATCATTGATGTGTCACAAACTGGTCGCAGTAACACGTTGCGCAACGTGTGGCAAGTACTGGCACTGTCATCGCGCAGTTTGTGCAGTGCGTGCTAACCTGTTTGACACTAGAACTTAATATTATCCCGGGGAAGTTAGTGTGAATAACTAGTGACATTTGTCTCTTCGACCAAATTGGTTATATAATATCTGCCGGAAATCAATTTAAATGTTTTTCCAGCTGTCAGTTTCATGTACCTATTTTATTTATTTCAGGAAAACTTACAGCTAGGTAGACACAATAGTTGGGTTTATAAAAACAATATGGCCAATTACAAGTTTTCACAAGTAGTCATTATGCATTATTTAACTAAAGTAAAAACAAAAAGACAAAATTAAGGATTAACACAGATTAGCAAAGTACAAACGTTATGGGTTGTCGAAGAACTTATTACAGAGCGAGCGTCTTCTTCAACTTAATGAAAGAAAGAAAACATATTTATTTAGCACATGCCACAAGTGCACACAACAAACAATAAAAATATAAAAATAAACTAAAAAACTAAACTGAAACAGTGTGTGCATCTCACGGCTGCACCAAATAGTACCAGTTCAACAAAATGCCGAGCAGCTAGTGCCCGACGCAGGTTTTCAACTGGCCCTGAGATGGTGATGTGACGAACGTAAAACAGTTTTGTACTCTGTGTTTATGTGTATGAGTAAGTACTTATATAAGGAAATGGGTGTATAATAATTTCTTAACTTCGACACGCTTCATCACGCTTGTATTAAAAAAGAACTATGCGAAAGGACGCATGATCTTCAGAGCCGCAATCAGACTTGTTCTCCTCGAATGGTACTAATGAAACTAAACCAACTTGCATGTGACACACTACTTAGATCGCTACTACAGACTACTACGTGATATCCTCGCCGTCACTCGATAAGACGAGACACGGCTGCCAATGTGACAATGTGACACCTTGCTTGATCTGACAGTCGTCAACAAACAGCGGCAGCTGCAGCCGTTGGACATCTGTTAGTTGATGAGGACAACCAAGAGGAAACAAAAATGTACATCTAGAAACAGCAGTCACGTTCCCAATGGGTTGATGTACAGTCAGCTGCACGGTGTGGATACTGATTGCCACACTTTCAGGCCACTGACTATTTAACGACTATGTTTTCCGAGAGCTTACTTGAAGATCAACTCGAGCGACTGTTTTTTTTTTATATTTTTACTATTGTTTAATTTGATTTGTGATTCTTTTTTGCTTTTCAGTTTTTTCAGTCCGGTGTTTTGGAGTGTTTTATAACTTTGTTATTTGTTTCTTTACATGGTCTTACTTGTATCAGAAAGCCTTCCTACGATCGTAAGCAGTAGCTGCTTGATCAATATGTAGCGTATCGATGCTCCACTCGCGGGTGACGCTGAAGGGAACAACACGTACAATTGGTGAATAAGTGGCAGAGTGCAGGTTACAGCGAGTCACATCGGAACGGGACGGTCTATGGCATGTTATTGAATGTGTCGGTCGGTGCTGCAGGAGCTCCCGATCGGGCGGTTCCGGGTTCTAGTTTCAGCTTGGTTAAAAGTTAAGAAGTTAGTGATCATAATGTTTAATCTGATCTTTTTCATTCGTGCTGGATTCCCGTCCTACTGGTTTTGAAAGAGCGAAAAGACACACAGAATATCTCTTGCGTGGGTACTCCGTAGTACTCCGTACGTACTTGTATATTGTGAACCTAGCAATTCGCAATCGTGACCGAAATTCAGTCAGCATTACAGTGTGTGGTAGAAGCACGCTGCACCACGTGTTGCGACTCACGAGAACACATCGATGTAGCTCACGCACGCTCAGAATACGCGGAGTGAATGACCGCGCCGAGCACAACTAACGCGCTTCCTATTCCCAAACTGATCACCAAGCAGGCTGATACAGAAGGACTAAGAGCCTGCGCACACCACGTTTTTTAAACGCGCCGTCGACGCGCGTTTTTATCCTGCAGAGCAGTTTGTTGTCGTTTGTATCAATACAAACGCGCGGCACCGGCGCGTCTGTATCGATTCAAACGCGCGACACCGATACGAGCGCTAGCGCGCGCGCCTTCCCTACGGACGGGGTTTCCCCCGCAATGAGGGAAAGGGAAGTGTGAATCTACGCTAGTAACAATCGAGCGATTTGGTGCACCGCACATAACAAAGCGCATGTAATCAATGCTGTCTCGACCGACGCCATCTTGCTACTGTTGACGAGGTTCTGCTTAAAAACGCAAAATGCCAGCGCGTTTGTATCGCTACACACGCGCGTTTGCATCGCGTCTGTATCGCTACACACGCGCGTCTGTATTTATACAGGTTGCGTCTGACTTGCGTGCGTATCGCGTCTGTATCGCTACAAACGCGCGTCGACGGCGCGTTTAAAAAACGTGGTGTGCATAGGCCCTAACAAGGTTGTTCGGTACAATATTTGCAACCGAACAGCTCAGCACTTTTGCCTTCATGCATTTCCATAAATGCATGAATCGCAACTATCGCCCGTTAGTGCGTGTTCAGATACCAATCGCGTAAATCGAATCATACCATCTTAGTGCTAATTTAGCTAACATTTATTACCATTTTACCATTTAATAGTTAACTAATGTACAATATAACTTTGAACCATATTGTTGCGTATCATTAAACCAGTAACCAAACCATTACCATTCCGGTATAAAGTCAACCAATCTATCAACCAACCCAGAAATTAGTGCTAAAACAAGCAGGCACTACTTTCTACAAAGGTACTTGTAGCAGACACACGAGCTTTTAGTTTTAAACACAATTAGTGTTTAGCCTATAAAGCTTGAAATGCAAGCTCCATAAGCATCTTCGTTATCCTGTATAAATAATATGCAATTATTATTTTTAGATAAGTCACCTGTAGGTATCATTGAAGAGCGCGACTCTCTATACATCTCACAAAAAAAAAACCTATACAGCAGCGGACAGATTCTTTCGATGCATGTATGTGTACCTATAGTTTTATAATGAATGCGATATTAGTTTCTTTCAATTCCTTGAAGGACACGGGTAACTAAATCACCACTGCATTGTATAATCGGCGAAGCTCAGAACACACAAACACTTTATGCCTCAGCACTCAACATGTCTGACCTTCTGTGTGTAGCTGTGTTGTGGGCAGTTGGGCACACGACCACTCGGACGAACGGTGTGTTGTTGATATCGCGCGAGTGTTTGGTGCCCGCGCGGAAACTAATTGCACTTTTTACAAACTCAAACTCAAACTCAAAGCATTTATTTCAATTAAACCATTACAGGCACTTTTGAATGTCAGAAGAACAATTCATAAAACAAAACTAAACTACGAGTGCAATACGTCATCCCGAAAGCCACCACGCCGAGCCACACGCCGCCGAATGCCCGCAACAACGAACTCTGCGAGCACGAAAGCACGCAGCGACGCACACCGCAACAACGAATGCACGAGACTCCAAATCACGAAACAACGAATGCACGTCGCAACGCGCAACCGCCGCCCGCGATCCGGAGCCCCGCGCACCCACCGCCACGGCACGCGCCGCCGCGCACCCCCGCACCCACAGCACTCGCCGCCGCAGACATCCGGCGACGCGCAACCCGACGCAGCAACCCCCAGGACGACGTATTGCACTCCTAAGCTACAGTCACAGTCACAAGGCATAATAACTTGTGAAAGTACTGTAGTTGCCCATTCCCTAGCGTAGATCTCTATGGAGAAGAACGGGCAAAAAACTCCATGGACACTCTTTTAAATCAGAATATTGTTACAAAATCTTGGTACATTACATCATTCATGTTGGGATGGTATATTATGTGAGAACTATGTAGCAAGACGTGCAAGTTAAGAGCGTCCGGAGTAAAAAGGGTACAATAAACAAATAAAAAAAATTATACCATGGCAACTAAGAGATGACCAGTCTCCACTGACAGCGCCCGTTCACGAACATGACGCATGGATCAGCACCATTCAACTCAACCATTTTGAAGGGAACTAAATGATCCGACACACGCGCCACCATCAGCGAGACATTTGAGTGAGCATGACATTCTCTCAGCCACCAGGGCAACGTCAGTAAAATGTAACCAAATGTGAAAATGTAAAAAGTGGCTTTATAGTACATAGTACTCACACATGTGCCATGCAATTATATAATATTAATATTGAATCTATACAATGCAAAGATATTTTTACAATCTTCTGCAGCCTCTACAATAACTTCACATGATAATCAATTAATCTACCCCTATGGTTGTGGTCGTTGTGGAGCAGACCCAGCATAGTGAGCCAAGCATTTATATCATCAAAGTAATCCCCCAACTTATAATATGCTGGCCTACAGTGTGCGTTTTCTACAGGATTTAAAGTGCGTCTCATTCAGTTGAAGAATGTGAGGGGGTATTTTATTGTAACATTTTAAAGAGTACCCCATGAAAGATGAGTCTACTTTAGCTAGCCTGAATGTTGAGATCTTACAAATATGTGAGAACGATGCAAAAATACGTGCAAGTTAAGAGTGTCCAGAATAAACGATACAATAAACCAATAAAAAATATATAACATGGCAACTAAGAGATGTCCAGTCTCTACTGACAGCGCCCGTTCACGAACATGACGCATGGATCAGCACCATTTAGCTCAACCATTTTGAAGGGAGCTTAATGATCCGACACACGCGCCACCATCAGCGAGACTTTTGAGTGAGCATGACATTCTCTCAGCCACTAGTCAGTCACTAAAAAAAAAAATATATATAAATATATAACGAAATGTAAAAAGTGGCTTTATGGTACATAGTACTCACACATGTGCTATTTTTACAATCTACTGCAGCGACTACAATAACTTCACATGATTATCGATTTATTTGCCCTATGGTTGTGGAGCAGGACCAGCATTGAGCCAAGCATGTTTATCATCAATGTAATCCCCCAACTTATAGTATGCTTGCCTACATAGTGTGCGTTTTATACAAGATTTAAATTTCGTCTCATTCAGTTGAAGAATGTGAGGGGGTATTTATTTACGACTTAGGTATGTGTCTTGTGCTAAACTATGTAATTGACGGCCATTGAAGGAGTGACTCCGTACAACTCGATAACTTCAGCTTTGTTTGGACTTGAAATAAACAAAGGTCGGTACGTACAATATAAAGTATTGTTTATACCTAGACCATAAAGCATTCGGTAAGCTCGAGCATGTTTTGCGGTCTAAGAGGATACCCCAGTGCCTAAAAACCCGCCTTTTCAACCAGTGTGTCCTGCCAACGATGACCTACGGTGCCGAGACATGGATGCTCACAAAGGAGACTGTGCACCGAATACGAGTTGCACAAAGGGCCATGGAGCGAGCTATGCTCGGCATAACCCTACTAGACCGAGTGCGCAATACTGAAATCCGTCGTCGTACGAATGTGTTTGACGTCGGGGACAGGGCGATACAACTAAAGTGGAGTTGGGCAGGTCATCTGGCTAGACGCGGAGATGGCCGATGGAGTAAGATCCTGACCGAATGGTGGCCAAGGTTAGGCCAGAGAAACCAGGGCCGTCCAAAAGCGCGTTGGGTCGACGATATTGTCAGGAGCGCGGGAAGCGGATGGATGAGGGACGCACAGATCAGAAAGGAGTGGCAGAAAAAAGGGGAGGCCTATACCCAGCAGTGGGTGATTTCAGGCTGAAATGATGATGATGATAAAGTTATTTGCCTAAAAGCGTGATAATAATTCAAAGCGGAAGGGACACGGACGCATCATTCTGAGCCCTCCCAGTGCCTCCCAGTGCCTCCCACATACAAATGTTTCGTCGTCAATTAAAAATAAGCAATTGCACTTTTGTATGAAACAGCATTTTACCTACAATTGGTTCAGAATGATATACCTACTGAATGTGTGGCAACTGGTAACCGTTACAGCGTTATTGCCCCTCCCACCTTGTTTAGTTGTATGATGTTGTCTGAATTACGAGACACAAGTACACACGGGTTCTCACCGGTACATACGGGTACCTACACATCATGCTATACATTTCCAGCTATACGTTTAACAAGGCATCGCTTTTGTATAGATGTAGTACATTGTGAGATCCACATAAACTAGTTTTTAATAGCTTGATTGGTCGTTGTACTCGTATCGTATGAATGGCGGCGTTCCCCAAACGTGAGATATTTTTACTTGTGCATCACTGCGCACACTCGCACACTCGCACACTCACACACTCGCACAGTAAGGCACGCGGCGCCAGCTGTTAATCCCACTCCTAATGTGACAACCCGATCGTTGCGACACATCGCTTGGAAAGCTTCAAAATTTAATGTTGGCGGTAAGTTCGGCAAGACAAAGGCTAAATGAAAACCAAGAAAGCAATTTTACAAAGGCCTTAGACTACATATAAGACTTACTTCAAAATTGCACAGCGAGCCATTTTCACCAATTGTAGAAAGCAACCTATAAGTGCATAGTAAGCTGAAAAGGGCGACAAGTAGTAAAAGCCATTCGTCTTCGTGTCCCGCGTCCTCGTGTGACCCACGTGTCCACGTGTCCACGTGTCCACGGCACTCAGCGACACAGTGGCGCGCGGCGCTTACCGAGTTCAATTGTTATTGTGCTCTGTCGCTGACACAAATAGAATACGTTGTTAAACGAAGATGACGCTAAGTGGTCGAGTGTGATGTACTTTGTTTTGGTATTGCTTGTCACAGGAGGTGCCCGCAACTCTCGGACCTGCTTCTGACAGCTCCTCCTATCATTACCACCTACAACTTTATTAATAACTAAGCCAACATCGCGAGGTCGCGGCCCAAATTCAATTCCCTAATAGTGAATGGACCGCATTCGTTTTTGTTGACGTCTCTCATATAAACTCATATTAGATGCAAATGTCGAACAAACAACTGCTGATTAACTGCTGACCTCGTTCCGAACATTGAGTTCATCACCGAACGACTCCATTGCTTTAGTTCACGCATTAGTAGCGAAGTGACGAACTAATTAACTGACGTGTACACGTGCACGACTCATAATATTTAATTAGTCGAAAATAATGTTCCTGTTTGCTGCTAGAGAAAGATGAACATTACTATATGGGAGGAACACCGACGGTAAAGCGTTTTTATTATTGGTGCCCCCTTCAATTTGTATACTCCAGGAGTCGGTCCATTGCCTAAAATTTAGAACAAATTGCCAGTTCGAATCAGTATATTTCCATGAAGAAGGACAGCACCTAACTCCATGAACTCTCACAGCTAAGCTCGTACCAACAGTGTATCATGAAACGCTTACACCGGAAGCGTTATCATATCACTAAACTTGGCTCAAACGTTGTTCGTTGTGTACTCGTGTCAAGTCGTGTGTACGTGTAGCGGGTAGCGTGTCGTAGTAAGACGGGTGAGAGCGCGCCGCGTCGTTTTATTTTTGATCAACAGATTGCACTTCCTAATATAACCTCCCCCCCCCCCCCACAGTTCGCCCCTTTCGGCTCCTGCTGCAGTTCCGCGGCGCACGCGACGACCGACGGTTTCATTTAAACGCGAGCATAACAACGTACAAACCAGAAGGCTCACTCTTGTATTCATGATAAAATAGATACACCGGGACAGGGACACACTGCTGACTACTGGCTTTGAATAATGAACCAAGGCATAACAGAAAAAAAAGAAATCATTTATTTTGCAAAGAATAACCATTTCCAAAATGTGGGTGTTCTGATAGGTACACCTTGCCTAACGCTTCGGGGATTACAGTAGTGATGTTATGTTTTGTTATGTTTACCCGACTGCGGCGAAGCCCAAAAGAAGGTTATGTGTTTGACCTGTATGTTTGTATGTATGTATGTCCGTTTCTTTGTTCCCTAATAGTAGATTATGCACCGAGGGGCTAAAGTTGTGTCTTATGTCAAGGGCGTCATATTAAATCTCGAGCGCACTGAAGGATTCGGGATTTAACTCCCGAGCGCAGGGAGGGAGTTAAGGAGTTAATACAAGAATCCTGAATGCAGCGAGGGATTCAAGCTAGCCCAAGGCAAAGACACCTTTAGCCCAGAGGAGGATACTCTACTTTTTACACCTACTGTGAGAAAATAATAGCCATAGTACGAAAAACAAAGTATTTATTAAATAAACAAACAGTAAGAATTACATATTTATAACTAGTTAGTTATATGCACAAACGGGTTAATGGTAACATTATCACAAACAACTTTTAACTAATGTTACAGCCAAGTACTATAACGGTATTACGGCGCGGTACGGTATTTCTTATTATTAATGCCAGTTTTAATGTTATTCCATTCCTTTTAAAAAAATGGTTCGTAGTTATCTAATTATTCCTACAATATTATGTCTTCGAAAACATGGCAACGATATGAAGAAGCAGTCGTTATGATTTTGTAGGAAATCGAGAATATCATCCACGCGTAGTAAGGGTATCGAGAATAGCTTTCCTCTTTCTGGGTGTTTGTTAGTACTATACTGCCAATTTAGCTGAGCATGTGAGATTCCAAATTCAAATCACATTATTGACCAGCGGGTCATATTGAAATCCAGTCAACATTATTGACCGGCTGTGCCCCCGGCCACTAATGCCTCACTTTAGGTTAAGGTTGCTTGACATATAATTTGACATTTTCGAGCAGGTGGTGTGAAAATTTTTTTTTTCTAAATTTTTAGCTAAATTGGCAGTATAGTACTAACAAACACCCAGAAAGAGGAAAGCTATTCTCGATACCCTTACTACGCGTGGATGATATTCTCGATTTCCTACAAAATCATAACGACTGCTTCTTCATATCGTTGCCATGTTTTCGAAGACATTATATTCTAAGAATAATTAGATAACTACGAACCATTTTTTAAAAGGAATGGAATAACATTAAAACTGGCACTAATAATAACAAATACCGTACCGCGCCGTAATACCGTTATAGTACTTGGCTGTAACATTAGTTAAAAGTTGTTTGTGATAATAAATATAAATAAATAACTAACTAGTTCTAAATATGTTATTCTTACTGTTTGTTTATTTAATCAATACTTTGTTTTTCGTACTATGGCTATTATTTTCTCACAGTAGGTGTAAAAAGTAGAGTATCCTCCTCTGGGCTAAAGGTGTCTTTGCCTTGGGCTAGCTTGAATCCCTCGCTGCATTCAGGATTCTTGTATTACTCACGAGCGAATACATAAATGATTAAAAGAAATTCAAAGTGACACATTTTAAATAAACAAAACTTGGAAGCAGGCATTTGAATATTAAAGAATGAAATGAAAATAGAATGAACCCCGCCTGCTTTCAAGTTTGTTTAATTTAAAATGGGCTTGTTTTTTGTTTTTCAGTTTTTTCAGTCGAGTTTTTTAGTTTTATACTATTTTTTTTAAAGGCTGTTTTGTTACGAATACTGAAATAAGGTCTGTAAGTTGAATGTCGGTTCGTGCCTTATATACCTAAACTACATAAAATCACGCCTGTAATCCCCGAAGTGTTAGGCAGAGGTGTACCTAATTGTACTCTTAATATAAGATTATTTGGTTTAAGTCCCATGTTAATTAAATTTGAATAGGGGCCAAATATATTGGCATCCACCGGGTACAAATCAAGGCTGCTACTGAAAATTTCTTGATGGAAAAACCCAATAACCCTATGCCCGACCTGGGATTCGAACCTAAGGTCTCATGCTCCCCGTCGGGGATGTAGGTTGTTTTACAAAAACAGCTGTGAAAAATTTGGTACTTTGACCCCAATATCTCCGTAACTAGGGGGTTCCCAGGTATGACTAGAACAAAAAAAATATCGCAGTGGTGGGGAGAACAAGTGCCCTTCGTTCGCGTTAAGGATACTTTTACACCCTTTATGTATATTATATCGGTGTAACAATTTTCGCAGAATAGTATTACTCATGTATAGTGGAGTGCCTCGGAATCCAGGGCCGGTCAATAAATCTTCATAAAAACTTTTGGACTGCATTGGTAAAAACTCAAATACAAAAGTTAAAAAAAAATCGGCGCGCTCTTCTTTTTTTTTTTAATTCAACAATGTACTGAAAAATGAGAGGGACAAGGGAAGAAAAAATGTTAAGAGCTAATAAATAATATTTTCACCGTAACTTTAATGTTAATTTTTTAATATTTCGCAAAAAATAACGAGTTTCATCAAAAAAAAAATTAAAACGTATCTATCTAATACCTTTATACGAGTAATTCTTGTAATTTATTATAATCTGAATCTCGGATACGGCTCCAACGATGTTCATGAAATTTTGTATGCAGGGGGTTTTGGGGGCGATAAATCGATCAAGCTAGGTTTCATTCCCAAAAACCACGATTTACCAAAATAACCAAACAAATTTCGGTCGTCCCAGGCTATCCCTGTCCAGGCGCAGAAGGCCCAGAGATCGCCTGCGTCTGTTAATGCTATTTTTATAACCAACTTCCAAAAAAGAGGAGGCTCTCAATTCTTCTGTATATCTTTTTTTCCTTTTTTTTTTGTATGTGTTATCGAATATCTCCGTCATTAATGAATCGATTCTCAATTTTTTAAATTCTTTTCGAATTCGAAAGGGTATACTCCCGAGGTGGTCCCATTGTCACCAAGTCAGGATATGATGATGAGATCCCAGGGAAATCGAGGGCAACTCTCAAAATAGGCGTGTTGTGTATGTTACGTTCCATATATTTTGTAAAGCTGTTCATGTTTGGGGGGTATGAGGAACAGGGTGTAAAGTTCCTCATCCCCCATAGAAAAGGGAGGATCCTCCGACCAGACGGGTGTTGTGTCTGGTGGGCTAGCTGCCCGACATATGTAAGTCGGGATTTTCTATATGAGCTAATATCGCGGATAACTTTGAAAGCGCGATGCAGGATTTGTCATTTTAGTTCTCATGTGTTGCGATAGATGTCGTTGTCGCCACATATGTATTTGCGTCCTAATCATAATCGCATGTGGTTGCGCTGATGTTGAAAGGTACAACTCCTCAAATAATTCCTCCTCAATTCTTTCAAAATTATACGTACTTATGGACCGATAGTTGTATTCTTTCAGGCTATTATGTTAACTTGATGATGATGGCATCCCAGAGAAATCTAGGGCAACCCTCAAATTTTATAGGCACGTATTACGTGTTTCGTGTTTTTTCTAAAGCTGTCTTTCATTCATTGTTCCTAGCAGCATTTAATTCACAACATCCAAATGTCGCGTCGGGGGGCTCCCAGGTGAGCGTGCAGCTGACACCAGCGGAACCTTAATGTACTAGATATTAACAGCACGGCCGTTGGGCTTATCGTCGTACGCAGAGCGTGCAGACAGATCACAGCGGTGAGTCAATTAGTGCTAGATTGAGTAAGCATACATGACACACGGCACACAGCGCCGCTGTCAACGACACACTGTATGACGGCCGACATTAGACAACAAATATAAAACGTTCCCGGCGCATCCAATCTGCGTTTAATTTAGAGCTGCTGGGACGCTAAGGAGAAAGCAGTGACACATCCCAATACTTACTGGGTATTACTTTTTTGAGCGTAGACATAATCATATTATTATCGTTCAGGAAAATGCAATAAATATTTCCATTATAAATAGGCTCAGCGTTTACCCTTGCAATTAGGTCATTTGAGAATTCGAGCAGATCCCTCATCCAAATTTCGGGCTGACTCAATTTATTGTCATCGACACGCGACAATCGGAGAGAACTATGAGATGCTTCTTCTTAGAAGCATCTCTAGGTCTCTCCAATTCAATGACATTTCATTAAACATACTAGGGTGTGTTGATCAACCGAATAAAAAAACAAGATGACTTCCATTCGCAGGGTGTTGGGTTCCTGCAACAGGCGTTCGACGGTGGACGCCATCATGCGCGTGAGAGCCCTCACGACGGGGGATGCGTTGTCTCGGGGTGGTGTGGTCTTGGCGATGATGTCTCTTGACATCGCCAACGCCTTCAACGCCATGCCCTGGAGCTGCATTAAGGAAGGTATCACAGGGTGCAACTTGCGTGTGGTCGGTGACTATCTGACAGACAGGACTGTCATCTATCCCGATCACGATGGAGAATGGAACCGGCGACAGATGTCGTGTTGTGTTCCACAGGAATCGGTTCTGGGGCCGCCCCTGTGGAACATCGGTTAGGACTGGGTGCTGCGCGCCAACCTCCCTAGCGCTGTCAGCGTAGTTTGCTACACTGACGATACGCTGGCACTGGGGGGGTCGCACAAAGTGGTGGTCGAAAATATGACATGTGGGGTTGCAAATTGTCGTGGAGAGTTGGGTCTCGAGGTGGCATTATACAAGTCCGAAGCCATGTGCATGTGCAACGGTAGGAGTGGTTCCAATCGGCGTCGAGTCAACGTCAAAGTACAAGACTCGTCCTCGACAGCCGATGTAAGTTCTGACGTTTGGCATCCAGACTGGCACGGGCTGGGGCTGCGCGACACAAACGGGAATGAAAACTATAGATATTGAAGTATATAAGAAGGTTTACAATGAACGAGTGTCTTGTGGATTGCATTAAGCATTGAACAAGACAAGTGTACACAAGACTTCTTGTCGTCTGTTATCAAGCAACATGTCTGTCCGGCAACACGGAAGGGTGTGGTCGATAGCGACTAATGGAAACTGGCCCAACTTCACGTCAAACGCGATGATCGAGTTTCTTGGTGGCGCGGGCGCACCCGCTCTACACTCGGTACTGCAGATGCATGTCGCAATGGCGGCGGCCACAGGTTTCATTTACTGAGTGTTTATTTAAGTGATCTGGTAATAATCGCAGAGATTCGGGAATATAGTGGGAGAATCTGTTGGTAAGGTTACTAAATTATTATCTTTGTCTTAAAAAGTATTTATTTGATTTGTACATATAAAAAGTATAGCACCCACACGCCACATCGCACACCCATGATGTTTAAGAAAGCAGGTAATGTTTTTGTGAAAATTTAAAAAATGATGAATCAACTGCTACGAATGTACTAGAAATCTAGACTGTAGGTACAGCGTGAATCAATGCCTTGTACGAGTGTGCGCTCAGCTCTTGTAAGGCTTCAGTGCAAGGTTCAGTCGGTGTCGGGTGACGCGAGCGCCACTAGCACTGCATGCAGAGCTGAGCCACATACATGCTTTGTTTTCATTCA
Source organism: Diarsia brunnea (assembly GCA_949774965.1). NCBI lineage: Eukaryota > Metazoa > Arthropoda > Insecta > Lepidoptera > Noctuidae > Diarsia > Diarsia brunnea. Next base: position 188,800 of record OX459005.1, on the reverse strand, counting down.
AATACGAATTACAAACATAGTTTTAACCGACTACAAAAAAGGAGAAGGTTCTTTTTTTAACTGTTTTTTTTATGTACTTAAGTATGTTCTCCGATTTAGATCCAAGATCAAAGAAATAATAAGAATAACATGTGTTTTTGTTTTATTACACAAGGTGCAGTTTTGCATCCGTGTTACAGAAGGTTGTCACAAAATACATAAAATAATTAATTTAAATTACGGTATCAGATCAATAATTATCAAACACGATATTTTCAACAGACTTCAAAAAGGAGGAGGTTATCAATTCGTCGGAATCTTTTTTTTTATTTTTTTCCATCTTCGAGTAATCGGGGACCATATTCCCTGATTGTCACAGTCGTCACTGGAGTAGGCAGTCGTGCAATTGTCGATGTACCAGCTTTAGCCCCATTGTTACCCTTACCGAACTACTTTGTGCTCCACCGAGTCCCCTTGGAGTTGTATACAGGTGTGTACTTGTCCTTGTGTGTGGTGTTCTGGAAGCAGAATCATTATTATTGTTCCTCGTGATGCCGCGACGCCCTGCCTCTACCAATAATATCCGTAATGGCAGACATTGATTGGCTACAGCCCACTTACTGAGCTCACCCACATTACGTAAACACGTCCATCTTATTTAGTGTGCCAATCTCAACACGACTAGTCTACACGTTCCTCCTGTCTTGACCCGTTCAAATACGACGATAGTATCGTCACCAGATTAAGAAAATATTTTTTTTTTTACCAAAATTAACAAACTATAACAAGAAGCTATAAATTTTGTAAACAAAAAACTCAATCAACTACAAATAGTTCCATCATAATCATCATCAGCCTATAGTGTTCCAACTGCAGGGACTCAGGCCTCCTTTCAAGGATAGGGATGGGCTATAATCCACCACGCGGGCCCAGTGCGGGTTGGTAGATGTCACATGTCTTCGAATTTTTTGGTTCTAAGACATGCCCGATTCCTCACGATGTTTTCCTTCACCGTTTTGAGAGCAACGGTGATGAAATAAATTACACAAAGTAATGCGCCTGCTTGAGTTCGAACCCACGACTTACTGTTCGTAAGTCGGGGCCGCCACCACTGGGCCACTTCTGCTCAAATAGTTCCATTTCGAATTATTTGTAGTGGATTAAGTTGTCGCTACGTGGAGCTTCTCGTGGTCTGGAGTATAACTTTGAATATACAGGGTGTAAATCAACCCATCACACACCCGTCAACCAAGCATTCTGTACATCAATCTAAGTACCTCTATGCAAAAATTTTTGCGAACTGAACTTTGAAAAATAACTTTTTATGAACTTTGAAAAATACATGTAGTTATTAAGCGTATATTTTAAGTTTTTTTTTTTGAGGGTGGGAAATCATCAAATAACCCCTCCCGCTCTTGGACAGAGCGAAAGGGAGTGTCAGACTTCTACTGACTAAAAACCACCCATGTTTGGGGGTATGAGGAGCAGGGTGTAAAGTTCCTCATCCCCCGTAGAAAAGGGAGGATCCTCCGACCAGACGGGTGTTGTGTCTGGTGGGCTAACTGCCCGACATATGTAAGTCGGGATTTTCTATATAGGCTAATGTCGCGGATAATGTTGATAGCGCGATGTAGGAATTGCCAATTTAGTTCGCATGTGTTGCGATAGATGTCGCTGTCGCCACATCACTCCCCTCCGAGACCGTAGGTCGATAGCAGGCTGAGTCTTGATGCTTGCCAGGCCAGTGGAAGGTTCCAGTGGGTCGGAACCGGATGCCGCGTAGTTTTCGGTGAGTCGGAACTGTCTTGCGGTGATGCCCCAGTGAGTCGGGGTGATGCTGCATTATGCTCCAGTGAGTCGGAGTGATGCTGTTGCTGCGTAGTGGCTGGCTGCTGCGTCGACCAGGAGAGAAGTACGTCTCTGCTTGCTGACCGGCCGAAGTGCAGTGTGCTGTGCCAAGGTCGCTGATGAGGCTGAGGGTGATGACCAGGTATGCGCTTCCGCTGCATGCTGGTGGTCAGGATACCCTTTGAAGCCGTGGTTGCTGGCTGACGGTATGACTCGCTGCTCGAAGGCTTGAGGAAGTGATGATGTCGTTTTTTTGAAGTAGCTGCACGAAGGCTGCGCTGAGGTCATGCTCGGGGTCACCAGTTTGGAGGGTATGAGGAGCAGGGTGTAAAGTTCCTCATCCCCCGTAGAAAAGGGAGGATCCTCCGACCAGACGGGTGTTGTGTCTGGTGGGCTAACTGCCCGACATATGTAAGTCGGGATTTTCTATATAGGCTAATGTCGCGGATAATGTTGATAGCGCGATGTAGGAATTGCCAATTTAGTTCGCATGTGTTGCGATAGATGTCGCTGTCGCCACACTTCTTAGCCCTTGCGCCGAGGCCGCGGTATCTCTTTCGAACAACCCGCAGCCCCGACGGGCGTCGGCCCTTGCGTTGTTCCGTATGGTGTCGGACGTAAAGAATAGCACCATCCCATATCTTCCTGTAAGTGTCGTAAGAGGTAAGGGACTTACCAGAGAACTTACACGATTCTAAATTTTGCAATATTTGATCTACATTTTCGGAAGATTTTTGATGTTTTTTCGTGCGTGCAGCCGGCTCCATCGAATTATAAGACGTTGTCACGTCACCTTCCATGTTACTCACATCTGTTTGGAAAGCCTACTACTTACATAAATAAATATGATTTAGACAAGCGGAGTTTGTGACAATGTAATAGGGGCGGCAGAACGAAGGCAATACAAAAGATGGAACGATTAACAATAATTTCAACAATATGAAATCAATAAATTTCTAGAAACGAAACGTGGCCATTTCCTGTAACTTAAATTGTTGCAGATTGAACTACATAGGTATATTGATAAATGTTATCAAACACTCGTATTGTGAATGAGGTCACGCAGTAAACATTCGCCGAACTGTAATGTTGCTTGAAGTCGTTGGTGTGTGTTTATTAGGGGGCAATCGTTTCGTTATCGCTGTCGACGACGACGGCGATAATTGTCGCGATATGGTGGCGATGATGCGCTCGCACCGAGCCCCGCGGTGTTTGCCGAGCACTCGCCGCACTCCGCACATGTGCTGAGTACTCGCCACTCGCCAGTAATCGGAACCTAATCACCGATCGTTCTTCATGTTATCAAAGTGCGTCGCTCCCGCGAGTTCCGTTCAGCCACTCCTCTTTAATATATTTCCGAATTGTTACTCGTTCTTTTGTCAGATGCAAAGCAATCTTCAATCTGTAGTTAGTACAATAAAACTTATGAAAACTAGTGTTAGTAGTAAAATTGAATGTTGAACTTCGGAAAACTCTTTACACTAATGGAAAACTAGAGTTACGTTAGCCCTGAGTGTGACACATAGGCTAGATTTAAAATTTCCGGCCGCAATAACGCAAGCGAAGCCGCTGGCAAAGCTAGTATTTGCTACATTGAGTAATGGCTTGATTTAATTGCTTCGTCTGCCAACCTTATGATATAAGTATTTTCAGATTGACATGATTTATTCATCACGATATTGTCGTGAACCCCGTATTAAGACAACGTTACAACGATACTTCTCGAACCATGGTCTACAAGCGCCCGTGTCGTTCACAAATAGAAAGGAATGCATTCCTTTCCCGTCAGACACGTTTCAAAACTAACGTAAATGTGTTCGTTCGAATGACACTTTATTACCTTATTCCACCTTCTTCAATATACAAAACTGTGTGTTTCGTTCTAGATTTTGTTTTAATAATAAGTTTTTACACGACTGTCCCAAAAAAAAGAGTATTATGTTTTTGTATAAATCCTTCCACTGATTGGTACTTAACTATTTACTTATGCTTTTTATTTTTAAACGTTCCCACCCCCACACTAGTAATATTTCTCCTGTATCGTAGGTGCGTTTACAAAGATTTAAACTCAAATACACAAAGAAGTTTCAGTGAACAGTTGCGCCATTGACACTAAACGAAGATTCCAGTGTGTAGTGTGGCCAGTGTTGCTCGGTAGTACACAACCCGTTGAACATAATCTTGCTTTTGATTGTTATGACATTTAAATACTTCTGCTATGTTTTGCTGCAAATATTTAAACATTAGTCTAAATACAGTGTTTTAAAATTCAATTTCGATGTAGTAGGTGTTGTTATAAGAAGCTCTACCTGTAGGTAACGAAATCCGAGGCTAATGAATCACCGCAAGTGATGTAGCAGGCTATGTGAAGGCTGTGTCACTCACTGTGTGTCACGCGGCGACGTGTCGCAGCCGGTCGCAGCCAGTCGCAGCCAGTCGCGACTGCGCACCAAATGTCGCGCCCCCGCACTCGCCGCCATTGTGCAACACAGCGCCTAGCAGGTACCTGCAAAGGCTGCAACCGATTCGGAAGTCAGCGCTGACCCCATCACATAAAATCACATTATTCTTCTATACTAGCGGCCCGTCCCGGCTTCGCACGGTTGGACATTTATTTTTGTAAATTTTGTGTAAATATAAGTTTTTAAACTGACATGGTCACTAACACTATCATAAACACTGAAAATTGGATATTTACCATGTTTACTTTTTGTTTCTAGTTCCCGATATTGGGGGGCTGTTATCAGCACCATGATCATCGTGATGGTGATGATGGTTGTTGTTTGTTTGCGAGTGATTTGTGTAAATGTTAATAAAAGTCCGGGGCTAGCACGCTACCTTGCAGGAGCACTTATCGCATAGGATAACAGTATTATAATTATATTTGTGTATTTCGTGTTTTAAATTTCAAGTACCTCTGCCTCTCAAGTAGTTCTGTTCCACTAATATTAAATCAAAGTTGGTGGCTGCTGAGTAAGCAATTTACTTACTTTAACTCCAAAGATACTGAAGGATTTGGGAGCTATTGGGAGCACAATGAAACAGGGACTTCACCAAGACACGTATATTTGGAGACTGACGCGCGGCTTGCAACGGACATTTACTTAAATCTAAATACCCACTTATACGAATATATCACACCTCCACCACAATACAACAATACCTATATCTATAGGTATCTTAAATAATTAATACACTAAATAACTACAACTAATACCTAACAATAATATAATAATAATAATAATAATAATTCATAATAATAATAATAATAGCCCCCTAAACAACCACACGTCCTGATTGACCATCTAATCACGTGGGGGGCGGACACACGAATGAGAAATTACTGGCGTGGCTAACGTGGCTCTGGAAACCCACTAAAAATGGAGACTCGTTCAAAGAGAAAACGTATAGGACCGCTACCCGGGGGCGATCGCCGGGGCGCACTTGGAGCTGACGCTGGGTGCCACAGCATGCGAACCGTCAGCGGTGAGGAGTTGAACAGGCGGGCTCCCACCGACAAAGATACTACAGCCGAAATCATTGACGATGGTGACAGACTGACAGACAGGACAGACACCCCTGTAGAACCGTACAGTCCAAGCACAGTCTCATATACACCTTCTAGGCAATCATCACCATCCATACCATCGTCACCTACAATTTCATCACCCCCCATAATTAGCTTAAATACAGTTTCACCCACTCCGACCTTGAATGCTGCGCGGGGGGTATCTACCTTTTTACCCGCGTCCACCAAGGCTGGAAAAGCAAGAGTTCGCATGAAATGGAGCAAAGAAGTAAACACATTTATCATGCGAACTTACCTACACATCACTAAATTAGAGACAGATATGACTACCTACAGACAACAACTGCATGAACTTTTTACACGTCGATATCCAGAGATTACCGTTTCTGAACAAAGGATCTCGGATCAAAGAAGAACTATCGTTAGGAATAAACTATTGTCACTAGAAGAAATAGATAGGTTAAGAGTAGAAGTACGCACACAATTACACCTAGAATCAGTAAATGATGAAGACACTAACACTATCGCAGGAACTCAAAACACAAGCGAAAACACTCAACAAGAACAACCACAATCGTACGCTCAATCAGAACCATACACACAATCTCAATCATACTATCAGTCACATGCATTTTCACAAATGACGCATACATCCACACAAACCGAAAATGTAACCATAATGCTAGAAAATGACATTGAGGTCCTTGCAAACACAGATAAAAACTCGCCCACAGATACACATATCCAAGAAATCAACGATAAGTTTAAAACAGCTCTCACTAAATATTCCGGGATGGACCCGGCATCTCGACCAAAACTTCCCAAACTTAGGTACACACCGAAACTTGCTCAGCTCGTTCATTTATTTAATCAAAATATTCTCACTCAGTACATTAGCGAAGAAACTCAACTTATAGACGTACATACTCTGATATATTGCACAGCATTAGTCATTTCCGAAGAACTCAATTTTAAAATAATAGAACCCATAGGCAATACCAGGCAGCCAAATGCTAACACACCAGCATGGCAGCAGAGGCTTGAAAAAGATATAGAAAAGCTTAGAGCAGACTGCGGTAGATTAACTCAATATATTAACAACAATAGATCAAACAAAGTAGTCAAAAGAGTAGAAATAATTTTCAAAAATATGGCTGTTCATACTAAACACGAACCCCTCAATAGTAAACCAGAAGAATTTTTAGATACATTAAAACAGAAATTAGCCGTAAAAGTCCACAGACTGAGAAGATATAAGAAAGCACAAGAACGTAAAAGTGACAACGCTTTGTTCGCTACCAACGAAAAGAGCTTTTACAGAAAATTACAGAAACCACAAACAGACACTGACACAGCGACAACCGAAAACAACATACAACTACCAACAAAGGAACAATTAGAAACTTTTTGGGCAGGCATATGGGAAGAACAAGTACATCATACGGAAACATCTGAATGGATTCAAGAAGAAGAAACTAAATGGGGCTCACTTGAAGAAATGGAATTCATAGAGGTATCTGAGTCTGACATTACTAGTGTTACAATGCGACTACACAATTGGAAATCCCCTGGAATAGATAAAATACATAACTATTGGTATAAAAAATTAGAATCTTTGCACAAAATTTTAGCCAAAAATTTTACAGAAATCATTTTAGGACAACAACACATTCCGGAATTTATTGCTACCGGAATAACTTACATGCTGCCAAAAACCCAATACTCGCCACAACCTTCCCAATACAGACCGATTACATGCCTACCCACAATGTACAAGATTTTAACATCAGCAATTACTTCCAAAATAAATAAACACATTGAAAATCATAACATAATAGCAGAAGAACAGAAAGGGTGCAGACGGGGACATATGGGATGTAAAGAACAACTAGTAATAGATTCAATAATACACAAACATGCCGCCATAAAAAATAGAAACCTACATTGCACATACATAGATTATAAAAAAGCATTCGATAGTATTCCACACTCATGGTTGATTCAAATATTACAGATTTATAAAATAAGCCCAAAAATTGTTAACTTCTTAAGAAATGTTATGTCTCACTGGAAAACTACACTCCAGTTAAATTACCGACACACAGCTATCACAACTCGGCAAATACCTATTAAGAAGGGTATTTATCAAGGAGATTCTCTGAGTCCATTGTGGTTTTGCCTCGCTTTAAACCCTCTATCCCACCTACTGCGGCGCTGCCAAGCGGGATATTCCTTTAAACATGCCTCAGAAGAAACCGTTATATCACATCTTATTTATATGGACGACATAAAATTATATGCGAAGTCTGAAAAAGAGATGCAAAAATTAATCGATACCACTACAGAATTTAGTACAGACATAAACATGGAATTTGGATTAGATAAATGTAAAACAGTTCATATTATAAGAGGCAAAGTTAAACCGGGTGACTATCCTATCAACAATACAGACATCATCACAGCTTTGGAGCCAACGGACTTATATAAATACTTAGGATACAAGCAACTCAAAGGAATAGATCACACAGCAATCAAAGACACATTAAACATAGAATTCAAGAGAAGAGTGATTGCAGTATGTAAGACTCAACTATCCGGCAAACACTTAATAAAAGCATTAAACACCTACGCAATCCCAATTCTAACATACTCATTTGGGGTGATCAAGTGGTCAAAAACTGACATCCAACAAATAGAAAGAACAACACGCACTACTCTTACTAAACATAACAACCTACACCCAAAATCGGCAATAGAAAGACTGACTATCAAACGACAAAACGGAGGGAGAGGCCTAATTGATATCCATCACCTATGGCAGAAACAAATCACGAGACTAAGAACATTTTTTCACTCTAAATCACACACAAGTAGCATCCATAAGGCAACAGTAATGAATGATCTCAATTACAGCCCACTTAACCTACACGAACAGACAGACACACATTACACTAATAACGAAGACCCACAGAAGCAAAAGGTAGAAGACTGGAAAAAGAAAGTGCTACACGGTCGCCACCCCCATGATCTAGAACAACCTCACGTAGATACGAAAGCATCAAATAAATGGCTTAAAATTGGTAGCCTATTTCCGGAAACTGAGGGGTTCATTATTGCAATACAGGATCAGATCATAAATACTAAAAATTATAGGAAATTCATTATCAAAGACCCCACAATAACGAACGATAAATGCCGCAAATGCCACAGTCAACCAGAGACCATACAACACATCACAGGGGCATGCACAACACTCACACAAACAGATTATACTCACAGGCATAATCAGGTAGCAAATATCATACATCAAAACCTAGCACTCAAATATGGGTGAATTGCCCAAGCAAAAAAATACACGGCAAACCTGAGAACGGTAGTGCAATGTGCTGATTATTAATTTTATATATTTTTTCTCAACAACGTAAGTATTTCTCTACCTTGGCAAAAAAAATCATTGGTATCTACCCTCTAATATACCCAAAAAAAAAATTACAAAGTGTTATTTTATCATCACGGTGACCTGTCCTGAACCCAATTCCGCTCATAACATACCTTCTCCTGCAAATACATTCGTAATATGGATTTAAATTGATTTTGTTATCATTAAATTATAATATATTCGATCAAATAAAACAATTTTTGTTTGTTTATCTTCTTTCTCATGGATTTGACAGGCAGTCAACTTTTGTCTGGAAAAAAGTTATCATTTCAGAGGACAGTAAGTTTTAGTAGAATAGCCACATCAACATTGCGTTGTTACGCCCCTTTCACCTTTTCTCACTCCGGATCAGTCCGGCTTAAGCTCTCGGCGCGAACGCACCGGTCCCAACGTCTTGCGGTTTCCCGCCAAAAAAGTAAGTTTATCATTTCAGTAATATGGGGACAAAAATAGTTTCATTTCGGTGGCTGTTATAACTCGTGCTAGATTTGTTTAATTTGTTTCAAAATTGTGTATTAAATTCGCAGTAAGTACTGTTTTTATTGAGTAGTGTTCATATTTTTTAAATAATTTTTTTTCGGAGTTAAATGTAGAACTAACCTCTATTTTATCATCTCAGTGTTATCATTTCAGTGGATTCGGTGGACTGTTATACCAATTACAGTCCACCGGAATTAAAAGTATCTCCGAAATGATAAAAACATAAAGTTTTAGAGATCCTGGTGTCAAATACAAAGTCATAGTTTTGTAATGTACCTACTTTTACCTAGAGTGTCGATTAGATTATTTAGGTGTATTTGTTGTGTAATATTTGTGCTTAAGATATATAATATATACATATATCTATGTAGTTAGTTTTTGTTCTATTTAGATATGTACGTTTCTCTATTGTTGTAGTAATTTAAGAATAAAGTCATCTCAATCTCAGGTTTCTGTTATGTTTCATACGTTTATGTAAAAGGATTAAAAGTACTAAGCTATTACTACTAAGATATTTTTATAATGTTTCTTATTCATTTATTGTATTTTAAAAATATAAGAGTTGATTTAATTTTAGAAGTTTTACTGATATACCTGTAGAAACACTATTCTCCTCTCGTTACCAATTTAACTAAATTATACCTAGCATTTTTCTCTTAGTGCAATAGGTAGACATTAGGTATTACTATTAATGGCATAACTTACAAATGCAACCATCATATTAATCAGAAACTTTAAGCTTTCTAATCGCGATACGTTGATTCTTTTGAAAATATATCAAGTAAATTAGTATTAGTACATAAACAAGCAAAAATATTTATTTAAGGTTACCAGCATTTACGATAAAGTTTTCCAACATTTTCACACAACAACAACCACAAAAATTACCAAAGGTTATAAAAGTAAAGAAACTATTCATTCATATCATAATAAACATTACATTACATTAATATCATTCTTTGAGGTTATTGTAACCTCAAAGAATGATATATGTAATAATACTAACTGTAATATCTGTATATTAATGATGATATTAAAAAAACTGTGTACTGTCCTGTCTCAGTGTTTATCTAAAATTTGTGGAAATCAAACCTAACAAAGTACGGAACCCTGGCTGGGGGCACGGTTGTTCTTAGCTGTATCATTTCGGTGGATTTATCATTTCGGTGGTAATTTTTATCATTTCGGTGGACACTTTTAATTTCAGTGGACTCTTAAAACTTTATCCTTAAATATTTATGTAAGTTTTGATAATATTTGATGTCCACTCACGCACAATGTTATAAAATAGACTAAAGTATTATTTGTCACTAAAAATATATAGATTGCATTGAAATAAAAAAATCCCACCGAAATGATACATAAAAATCTCTTGTTGAAATTCACCCATATAAGCTCATACAAGATACTAACACTCCATATTATAAATATGTACCAGTAAGATTCTTAGAAAATACAACGCACAAACTCTTTTATGACCGCGGCGTACTATCAGACAGAACCACTCACTACAACAGACCAGATATAATTCTTCAAGATAAAGCAAATAAAGTAACATACCTCATCGATATTGCAGTCCCTAATACACACAATCTACAAAAAACAATAGGGGAAAAAATCAGTAAATATGCTGATCTGAAAGAAGAAGTTACCAGAATTTGGAGCCAGGAAAAAGTATATGTTGTACCTATTGTTGTCTCCACTACGGGTGTTATACCTAATCATCTCCACCATAGCCTCAAACTAATAAACCTGAAAGACTCAATTTATATATCACTTCAAAAAGCCGCAATTTTGAACACCTGCAGAATAGTGAGAAAGTTCATGCAGATTGAGGATAATACAACTCAAAACATTCATTCTTCATCACACACACACACGCTACATTGATTTGGCATGCGCCCGTTAATGTAGCTCAAACTAGCCAATGAGCTATGAAACAGAACATGTTTACCAAAAATAATAATAATAATAATTCATAATAATAATAATAATAAGCCCCCCAAACAACCACACGTCCTGATTGACCATCTAATCACGTGGGGGGCGGACACACGAAGCAGAAATTACTGGCGTGGCTAACGTGGCTCTGGAAACCCACTAAAAATGGAGACTCGTTCAAAGAAAAAACGTATAGGACCGCTACCCGGGGGCGATCGTCGGGGCGCATCTGGAGCTGACGCTGGGTGCCACAGCATGCGAACCGTCAGCGGTGAGGAGTTGAACAGGCGGGCTCCCACCGACAAAGATACTACAGCCGAAATCATTGACGATGGGGACAGACTGACGGACAGGACAGACACCCCTGTAGAACCGTACAGTCCAAGCACAGTCTCATACGCACCTTCTGGGCGATCATCACCATCCATACCATCGTCACCAACACTTTCATCACCTCCCATCATTAGTTTAAATACAGTCACACACACACAGACCTTGAATGCTGCGCGGGGGGTATCTACCTTTTTACCCGCGTCCACCAAGGCTGGAAAAGCAAGAGTTCGCATGAAATGGAGTAAAGAAGTAAATCTATTTATCATGCGAACATACCTACACATAACTAAATTAGAGACCGACATGACCACATACAGACAACAACTACATGCACTTTTCACTCGACAATATCCAGAAATTACTGTTTCAGAACAAAGAATCTCAGATCAGAGAAGAATCATAGTTAGGAATAAACTTCTTTCTCAAGAAGTTATAGATCAATTAAAAGAAGAAATACGAACACAATTAATTCAAGAAGAAACAATAAATTACTCAGACACTAATAATATCACACAACATTTAGGCGAAATTGGTCATCAAGAAGAACCACAATCGCTTATTCAATCTCAACATACATATACCCAACCTCAAACGTATAATCAGTCACAAGCATACACACAAATATCGCACACATCCACACAAACTGAATCAATTACTCTTACGCTAGAAAACGACATTGAGACCATAGTCTTCCCAGATCAACAATTAACAACAGACACATATATTCAGGAAATCAATAACAAATTTAGGACAACAATAACACAATACTCTGGGATGGACCCTGCTGCTCGACCGAGGTTACCTAAACTTAAATACACACCTAACCTATTTCGTCTAGTAAATTTATTTAATGAGAGTATACTCACACACTTTATATCTGAGGACACACAGCTTATAGACATACACCTACTTATATATTGCACAGCCGTAGTTATATCTGAAGAACTAAACTTTAAAATTACAAACAACACGAGAACCCCAAGAACAAGGCAGAATATAGTGCCAGCATGGCAACAGAGGCTAGAAAAAGATATTGAGAAATTAAGGGCAGACATTGGTAGACTCACTCAATATATCAGCGGTTGCAGATCTAATAAACTAGTAAAAAGAGTTGAGGCTATATTTAAAAACAATGCCGTACACACTAGACACGAACCAAATAACAAACGACCTGAAGAGTTTTTAGACACCTTAAAACAAAAACTAGCGCTCAAAGTTCATAGGCTCAAAAGATATAAGAAAGCACAACAACGCAAAAACGATAACGTAATATTTGCCACAAACGAAAAAATATTTTACAGAAACCTACATAAACCACAAAACGACAGAAATTATGAGAATAACACACACACACCTGACCTACCTTCAAAAGAACAACTGGAAACATATTGGGCTAGTATCTGGGAAGAACAAAAACCACACAACGACAAAGCATCTTGGATAGCAGATGAAGAAGCAAAATGGAGAGATATTAACGAGATGGAATTCGTAGAGATAACAGAATCTGACATTATGCACATTACAGCTAGATTACATAATTGGAAGTCACCTGGAATAGACAAAATACATAATTTTTGGTATAAAAAGCTATCTATATTACATAAATCTTTAGCAAAAAACTTAACAGATATCGTATTAAGAAAACAAAATACACCCGAATTTATTGCAACAGGAATTACTTATATGCTACCCAAGACTAATTACACATCTGAGCCTTCCCAGTACAGACCAATCACATGTCTACCAACAATTTACAAGTTACTTACATCCGCAGTCACAAAGAAAATTAACTCACACATTATACATCACAACATAATTGCAGAGGAACAGAAGGGCTGTAGGCAAGGACACATGGGATGCAAAGAACAGCTGATTATTGATTCCACTATACATAAACACGCCACATCAAAAAACAGAAATCTCCATTGCACCTATATTGATTACAAAAAAGCTTTCGATAGTGTACCGCATTCCTGGTTGATACAAATTCTAGAGATCTATAGAATAAACCCAAAAATAATTGATTTTCTGCGCCATGTAATGCTTCAATGGAAAACCACATTACAAATAAATAACAATAACAACAATGTCACAACGCGACAGATATCTATAAAAAAAGGCATCTATCAAGGTGACTCCCTGAGCCCTTTGTGGTTCTGTCTTGCCCTCAATCCCCTGTCTCATTTGCTGCATCGCTGTGGGGCCGGATATTGCCTGAAACACTCTACGTATGAAACAACAATATCGCATCTGATATACATGGACGACATCAAAATGTATGCAAAATCCGAAAAGGACATGAAGAAATTAGTAGATATTACAGCCGAGTTTAGTAAGGATATTAATATGCAATTCGGATTAGAGAAATGTAAAACACTTCACATTGTTAGAGGCAAGGTCCGGCCTGGCAGCTATGCTGTAAATGAGTCGGATACTATAACCGCATTGGAACCGACTGACTTGTATAACCGTACCTTTCCGCCACCGCGCCCCCGCTGACATCGCTTGACACGTCACCGACGTCGTGGATGTACCCTCGCTTCTCGACCCGCTCTGCCCGTCAACGGCCGCGGCGTCTTTTTCTGCTGCCTCCATGCTAACCGCCAACTTATACGCCTTTCCAAAGTCCAAGTTGCTCTCGGCGAACAACTGCTGTCGTATGGTTTCATTTGTTATGCCACACACTAGCTGATCTCTCAAACTTTCTTCCAGCCATGTCCCAAATTCACATGTTTTGGACATTTTTTTTAATATAGCCGCGTATTCCGAAACAGCTTCACCTTCTTTTTGTTTTCTATGTCTAAACTTGTACCGCTCCGCTAACTCGCTTGGCTTTGGTTGCAAGTGTTTTTCCATGACGTCAACGATTTGTGCCAACGTTTTGGTTTTAGGTTTAGACGGCGTGCACAAATTAACGAGAAGTTCATAACACTCCGCCCCCATCACTGTTATTAATGTTGGCACTTGTAATTCGCTGGGAATCTTGTTCACTATAAAATATTGTTCCAAGCGTTCCACGTACAAACGCCAATCGTCACTGTGAACTTTGAACTCAGCGATTTTACCGATCGACATTTCTAATAATTACGATACTGTGATACTGTTCTAATAATTGTTTATGCACTAATCACGCGTGAAATCGTCTATTCTCGTCGCCACTGAAGGATTTGGGAGCTATTGGGAGCACAATGAAACAGGGACTTCACCAAGACACGTATATTTGGAGACTGACGCGCGGCTTGCAACGGACATTTACTTAAATCTAAATACCCACTTATACGAATATATCACAGATACCACGGCCAGAGTTACTCAACTAAACCAAACTAACATAAACTTATGCTGACAAATGTAAAGCTATAGTTGTACTAGGTAACATAACATAGTTGTGATGTGATGCATCTGAGTAATTGATACTGTTGCCACGTTGTGATGTAATGGTAATCAAGCCGACACGTGCCCGCTGCCGAGTCAGTCGGGGCCACACTTCGCGAATTCCTTCGATATTATTATCCTTTTTACAAGTTGGTAAAGAAACGTGTTAATACCATTCTCTATTAATTTTGAGTCTCGATGTTTCGGCACTGTTGCAAGCACCTTGATTGCACCATGTTGTAAGATAAATTGAAGTCATTGCAGGTGGGTGCTTTCAATGGATGTTTCTAGTGTTTCTGGCAGATTGTGATGTAAACAACAATTGTGATTGTTACAATGACCGTATGCTCTTTGGAAAGTTCTTACTGTAAGACAACCATTTCTGACACCCACTTCGTTACGTAAGCATACTGATATTAAATATCGTCGTTGATAGTCCAATTCCGCGTAACTAACATCTCAATACTCAAAAAATAAGTCTAATTACAAACAAACATACATGAACGCTAAAAACATAACACTCTTTTTTTTGGGGCAGTCGTGTAAAAACCAAAACCCGACTACGAATAAAATCGCAGACTAATAAAACTGCGGTCTTAGAAGTAGAAAACAAGAAAATAATTCTTTTTCTTTTATTTTTTTTTTTAACGGGTAGGAGTTGAAAGCTATTTTGTGGGAATCTTGAAGGTTAAGGGTTAGGTTTCTTGGTTGAATGTTAAATGCAAAGTAACAACTAAACACAACAAACACACAAGACGACAGAATTCAAAAACAACTAAAAGTGAAAAATAAACTTCAAAAGAAAAATCAGCTTCTGAAGTCGGTGGCAAAAAAACGAAATCAAACAAACAAATGTCACGGACTTCAGAACCTGATTTTTCTTCTTAAGCTTATTTTTCACTTGTTGGTGTTTTTTCGTATTTCACCGTTGTTTTAGTGTTTTTTGGAAGTCAGTGATTTTTTTGCAAAAAATTTGATTCATATCTAAAAAGCTCCGATTTCGTCACTGAATCATTGACGATCATAAAAACTCTTAGGGTATCTCCTGAAGTCTAGAACACTGTTTTGTATACGAATAAGCTACCTATTAGTGCACAAACACCAAACAAAATGTTAAACTTGAAACATTTACTCCTTTACCCCTTAAACTAGGGGATGGAAGTCTGGTACTCGTAATGTAAGTGTTACCTTGTTACATTTAAATAAAATTGAACAACAAATAACACAACTAAAAAAAAAAGAAAACACCTAACAAAAACAAACATCAATAAAATAAAATAAGAACATATTATAATAAGTTACTTAACGATCAGAAATGGGTTTAAATGTCAAAAACTCATTTATTGAATAGAAAACGTTGTTGAGGAGCCATTTCTTCAGTTTCTTTTTGAAATAATTATTATGTAATTCTCTAATTACTTTGGATATTTTATTAAAGATTTTGACCGACATGCTATAGCTACTGTTTTGGAAGAATGTGCTTCTACACCGTGTTATGGCCAGTTTGGTAGGATCTCTAAAGATAAACTTTTTATTATTTGAAGCTTTAGTGAACAAGTTTGGATACTTTTTAACAAACATGTACAACTAGTGAGTGTTAGCAAGCTTTTGCATGTGATCCTTGATGATTCCGTGATTCCACATGTATGACGCAGAATATTACTAACGGAGTGGTCATAATCGTGTGCGTTTTCGCTAACTATTAGTTTAGGTAGGGCACAGCAGAGCGCGGGCACGTGATTACCTCGCTATTGTCACGAACAGTGATCGCCGTCGCTCCAGTCCACCACAGACAGATTACCGCACGCCGCACGTCACCCGCACTCTCACCGCCCCAGCACGCAGCCACAGTATACTGTGACGCAGCTCTCGCTCTCATAAGTGACGAGTACGAGTCACGGACTCTACCTTAATCACCTGCGAGTGAATCGAGACAACATGCGACAGTAGCTAGAGCTGCACACAGGAGTACAGTCGAGGAAATAAGATATTCTGGACATTTGGATTCAGAGGATTTCATCCATTGAAAAGTACCCATCTGTCCTGTCACAGATGGAGTACCTGATGATATCCAAGCACAATATTTATAGGTAGGTAACTGCAATGAAATCCTCTGAATCCAAATGTCCAGAATATCGCATTTCCTCGGCTGTACATAATTTTTTGAAACAGTTCCGGTAGCTGCGGAGAGTTTTACGAATACAATTACGCACCGTATGGCACCATTATAGTTGATGACGTCACATCATCGATTGTCACTTGCTGTCAGAATGGTTGTCTCTCACAACGTCTACTCTTCCACTACTCTGCAAGTTTAGCGCTACACTTAGTACCTATAGTCAAATCGGCGTTGGCGAAGATTGTGAAGTAGATACCTACCCCAGGTATTCGTTGAAGTAGGTAAGTAAATCAATATAGGTACTTATGTAGGTACTATATTCGTATTATTCCGAAAATGTACTCAAGTAGGTACCTACAGTCCTACAGTGCCGTGTGTTTGCGAAGCGTTGAGCTTTCGAGTGTTGCCCACGGTGCGGCCGGTGAACGCCATTCACACTCCGCTCACTGGCACCCACTGGCACCCACACCTCGGAACGACATAACACCAATTACTGCCCGCAGTGCCAGTTAGTCGGACACAAGCCCTTTACGTTTCCTAACTAATGCAACAAACTTTACAACCTTTAAACTACAAACTTGGTCTAACACAGGCTTACCGGCTACCTATGCATGTAAGTACGTAGTACAGACAACCTATCTGGCTAAGTTCCGCAAGTCACTCGACGGGATGCAGTCCATACAGTCGCCACGCAACGGTTCACAGATAGGTATCGAAGTGCAACCTTTGTGATGCGAATAATTTGCCTTTCACAAAACTGCACGAGGAGCCAGTCAGCCAGCCTACTCACGATATAAGAGCAGGCAGAAAGCAAGTTTAATAGGGCAAGCTGCGTGCGGAGAGAGCGCCGGTGTACCTCACCCCTCCCCCTCCCGCTCCTCATCCCGGCCTGCCGCCGGGTCTGCGCCGCGCCCCCCGCGCCCTACGCTCCGGCCGCCAACCGGTCTTTCCAACAGCTCGGTGATGCAGTCCGGCCAGTCAGCCAACGACGGCGCCACAATCCGCACGCTCCGCGTGCCGCCCGCTCCGCGCCCTCCCCCCGCACACCTCTACGTACAGTCGCGCGACACACACCCGGAGCATTACTTGTGAAACTTGAAGTCTTGAAACAAATCAGTGCGTGAGTGTTGTTAAGGAGCTTGTGAGCGATCTGAGTGCAACTAGTGTGCAGTGTTTAGTGGTGCAGCCGGTTCACCTCGTGTGCGAGGCCGGCGTCGGAGCGCCGACAGTGTCTGTGTGGCTGAGTGCTTTCTAAACGAGTCCCGACACACCAGCACGGTGTGCATACTGTCCGACATACATTGGGATTTTATACAAAACTCTTTTAAAGGTGAGAAGCGAGCGTGGGAGTCCGCATGAATCCTTCCCGGATTACATATATGCTGAATGTCTAATGTTAAGGCTCCTCTCTCGAAAAAGCTTAAAAACAGCGTGCAGATGAAGCAGTTTTTCACCGGCACTTACAGAGAGATTACATCTGAGAAAAATTGTTAGTAATCTACATGATATGACACGTAATTTGGTTTAGCCATAATTTTTGTATCGGTATCACATAATAAGAAAAAAAATCCACAAAATCACCTCCAAATCGTTGAATGGAACCATTTTACTCCTTCATTTCTTAACAAAATAATATTTAAAAAATATCTACTGCTTTGAAATACAAAGGAAAATAATTTGGTTTTGTTACTTTTTAAAAACATGTATTATTTTAATTATAATAAATGAAAAATGCGTCCGTTTAAAGTCCGTATCTACGACCGCGAGGGGTAGTTTGTATGCACAAGGTCATTGGCGTGAATACAAGCCTTAAGCTGTGGATACTTTTTGTTATTAAGTACTCAATTGATGATGAATACGTTGACTGTGCTGTCAACTCACATCTCACACTCGTGACATAAAACTATACAGTATTACCAATAGTTTTCATTGAAGTAGGTACAAGCAGAAAGATGTACTGAAATTGTGTAAGGCTACAGCAAATACGCTCAACAATGATTACTCAGTCTAACCAAATAAAATTAGCTGGCCTCAAATCAATTATTTTGGGTTAGGTAACCCAAAGAAAGAACTTATGAATGTTTGCTTTGCAATGTCTGTCCCAAACCTGACGCCACGACCGCGACGATGCTATTTGTAACCAATTAAAGTACAACAAACTTAAACGCGGAAGAACAATAGCTATCAGTCTGGGGAACTAGGAACAGTTACAAGCGATGAGTCTCATACGACCAAAACGTCAACTTCTGACTCGCAAAAACATAGACCAACTTCTTTCATTTGGGAAAGATGAACATAATCATGCATTTATTGTACGAATGCCTATTCGAAATCGAAATCCGCCCCTAAGACGACCCACTGACCCGATATTGTATCATTCAGATATAACCGTCACAAAACAGATCCGGTAGAAATGATCTGACTTTGAAGTCCACTGAACGCAATGTCAAGTGGCACATTGGTCCAGGTTCAACTGTGAGTGGCAGCCCGACTGCCGCGCCAGATATCTACCTACACTACATGTGATGTAGCGCGAGGAGTTGCGACCTTCAGTCAGGGTGAAGCCCAAAGATAAAGAGATGCATTAACTTGTATAAACATGTGTGTCATGATACAATGATATGCACATGTGGATGGAAACGAGATTATGATTGCTGGTTTAACATGTCTCAGCAGCAGGAACGTAAAAATATTGGGGACACGTTATTAAAAAAAAGAAAGAGAAGGAATGTAGTTATTTGTTTCGAGTTTTATTGGATTCAATTAAAACGAGGAATAATTCAACTTAGGATTGACAACATATCAATATTATGTATGATAGACTAGAAAAAAAACTGCTGCGGCAAAACTGAGCCGAACTTGTTGAGGTGGAAAAGCTAAACAACAAAGATCCCATCGTACCTATAACGAGCACCGTCGATACCGGTAAATAAAAGCTCACGAATTCGAAATCCACAAACTAAGAAAAGCGTTGGAGATTGACAAATTCTGTAAGTTACCGAATTAATTGATTTCTAAATCTTTAAGGAATATTGTGGTAGGTGATTTATTTCTAATAATTGAAAGATTCTCCTCAAAAACGTTTCTAGTGAGCTGTCCCAGCAGCGTTCATCGAGGTTCTGTTTACTTAATATACTCTTAATAGTCAACTACCGTACCTATTTCGACTACAGTATATTATTATGAACCACTGCTTTGTGATGAGAGATCTCTATTCACTGCTCATAAATGCCTATGCTCATCATTTAATTCTTCAAATCACGGATAATGCTTTATCAGCGTTGACTTCACTTCTTGTGAATTGTGACCTCCATCGCAAATTTGTGAGCCATAACAACATGAATTCAAACTCAACTTGTGGGGTCCCAGGCAGTCCCAGCGCTCATAGCCTGTTTAAGGAAATTTCAAAACGCTTAGTTGACGCTTCTCGTGACCCAAGGGCTGGCTATTATCTTTTCACTTTTATTAGTTTTTAATTAATGTACATAGTTAGTTAACTCGACATTAAATAAATATCGTGGGTGTAAAATTTGAAAACTTGACAAAAACATAATATTCAATAGGCTGATTCTCTTCTCTAACAGAATTGACATCATTTGGGTCATGAATGTCATGATTGATGTGATGAGATTAGAAATACGTGTCGGATGTTATGCGGATTGTAAGTGACACGAAACACAGCTATGATGAATGTAAATGTTTCTGTAATAATACACATGCTTGTCGAAACAAATATCATGTTCAGCAGTTTGTAGGAGACGGGCGATAGTTTCACAACAGTGTGTCCGCAGCTGTTCGCAATGTTTGTTGTTCAATTGAGTCCGGCAAGTAATTGAGAATGAACTGCGTGTGCGTTAGACGCTACTGTTTCATTAACTACTGCAGATGTTAGATCATGTCACTGAATACTTCTGTTTATGAATTGTATCACTTAAAATTATGAATTTCAGGTCATCTATCAAGATGACCCTTCGGCGATCCATAATTAATAATGAACCGACATACTTCCGTCATACGAAGAAACACAATTACAGTAGCTATGCAGGTATTTACGGATATAAGTAACTAATACTAACTAGTGACTTATGACTAGTTACTACCTAATTGACATCCGCATAAGCTGGCGTAGATGAAGAAATGGTGCGCCGACCCCTTATAAATTGTGCAATAGCAGAAGAACGATGATGATGAAAACTACTGCAGCCTTTGACACTCAGTGCTTCCGCAACGTTAGAGCTTGGACTATAAATATAATTATACAGGGCAAAATGTTGCCCGCGACCATCGTTCACGTGAAATTATAAAATATTGCTTCCCTTATAATCGTATTTTATTTTTTGCTTGGAACCCTAAATATTTGTCTAAAATTAAATCCTTATAAAATAAGCTATCTGCCAATAAAAATCCCGTAAAATTGGTCCAGAAGTTTCGGAGATTAGCCGGGTCAAACAGACAGAAAGAAAGACAGTCAGATAGGTATAAGTTTTCTTTTTAAATGTTCTTGTTGAAGTAAGTAGGTATTCTTATTTTGATACAACATACAGACATTATTTGTAGAAAATATGTAACAATGAAGATGATCCCATTACCTACTAACCTTGAATGTTCACTAAAAGGACTTGTGTACCTAGGTACTAGTTATATTGCGATTGTTTTGTTTTGAACCATACTCTGGGACTTGATAGTTAATAAAGAGATAGGTACTGGAGGGCAAAGTCCCAACGTTTTCACACTTCAGTTTTAAATTACTTACAAAACTTTAAAAGAGTTGCATAATCCCTGTAGGTAGGTAATATTCAATGCATCCACCAGCACAATGTGTTCAGCATGTTTGTTCCATTGAGCCTCAGTGTAAGCCGTAATTTTTGACCCCACTTTTCCGTAAGTAGGAATAGCGACTTCGTTTAATGTACTTCATCGACAAGTCTGTTTACGCCTTGTATGATTGTATGAAACATCAAAAAACAAAATGCATTCGAAACCTTTTAGTACTTAAAACAGTAGATGCTAGTTGTAGTAGTTT
Organism: Diarsia brunnea; assembly: GCA_949774965.1. Classification (NCBI taxonomy): domain Eukaryota; kingdom Metazoa; phylum Arthropoda; class Insecta; order Lepidoptera; family Noctuidae; genus Diarsia; species Diarsia brunnea. The sequence continues at coordinate 166,734 of OX459005.1, read as the reverse complement.
AACAAATGGAAGAGTTATTAAATCTACTTTTCCAATTAGTGTCATAGTATAATGTTTCTCCGACGTGGACGAAGTCGTGATCAAAAGCTAGTGTAAGATAAAGTGGTGGAATCCTGATGCTAAAGTCAGTTCTGGCTATTTCTCTCTGCAGTAAGATTTTACTCGATTTTAGTGATCCCAATAAAATTGCAACAGGACCCTACAAATAAGGTAAAACCGTAGAAGGTAGATACTCATAATCTTCACAGTCCGTAAGTAATAATTCCGCATTACAACAAAAAAAAAATATGTTAAAAATAAAAGAAACCAAACAAGAAACGTACATAACATACTTTTTTCGTTGTTTTAACTTGGAACCGTCAGTATGCGAGACCGACTCGGACTTGGCCGAATTTCACAAAATCAACAAAATAAGATTTTATACCTACTACATGCAGGTTCAAGTCAACATGATCCTAATACGCCATTTTATGCAGTTGAATGCGCAGAATAATATAATAGTAGTTAGGGCTAGCTTTAAAACTCTTACAAATACTTATCTGTAATGAAATGACTAGTACCTATAAGATAACATGTTGTGGTGTTTCTCGAATTTAATGACACATGCATTTATGTGTAACTGACTCAACACTGATAATTTTAAAGCATGTAAGCTAAAAATATAACAATTAATTTATAAAGTGACCTAAATCCTACCTGCAAAAACTGTGTCACTAACAGAGAGATTATTCACGAATGAGCCTGTGCGCGCCATCTAGTGCCGGGCTCGCGCACTAAGTCGCCTTCGTCCTTCACACGTATATCTCAGAACCAGCCACCACGTCCTCTAGCCTTGAACTGCGAACATGAACTTGCTATGCCTCCTCTTATAATATTTAGTAATCAAGTAATGTTGATTAATAAAAACGCATTGTTTAACGATATTCATTAATTTATTGTGCTCCGAATCTAAGTAGTTATGTAGGTACTAGTTTGACCGCCAAATCATCTAGGTACCGAGTGTCAAAAAACTGGTGCTACTAAATCACAGGCGTATTGCAAAAAACATTTAACTATGCCATTCATTATTACTAGGGTTCAGCTGTATCTGGATAGAGTAGATACCAACATAGTAGGCAAAAGACACGGATGATTCGTTTTCACCCCGGATTCAGGACGTGCTCAAGTTAAACACAGCGTACGTATAGCTAAGTTGATACAACAGAGAATAGCGGACGAATTCGAATCGTTGGATTGATGTCCCTGAGAGGCGCTAGTGAGCTGTAGCTAGTGAGGCACGACTGCCCGCTGTCGGCGCACTGCCACTTGACCTCTCACCTAATTCCACGGAATATCGTCTGTCATTCATTACTGAACGCGCTCTTTCACACAACAGCATGAAGTTGTGTAAAACAGCGCATTTACCGCCACAAGATTGAGACAATTACGTGCCATGGCCCATGTTACATTTTCGATATATTCTGTCTCGTACGAATGTGATTTTTAATCGACTTCCCAAAAAGGAGGAGGTTCTCAATTCGATTAGTACTTTTTTATTTTTTTATTTGTGATATTATACATTCAGTCAAAAAAGTATCGGGAATGTATGATTTGTTTACGGTTCCAAATTCAAATTTTTGTTTTTTTTTGTTGATGTTAGATTGGCACAACTATTTTCCATTTTGGCGCGGAGTTTAAGTTGCATCTATTATTTATCTATACTATCTTCTATAACTATACTAATATTATAAAGAAGTAAAGTTTGTGTGTTTGTTAAATTGTAAGGGGTAATCTCGGGATCTACTGAACCGATTTCAAAAATTCTTTCACCGTTGGGAAGCTACACTATCCCCGGGTGACATAGGCTACTTTTTATCCCTGTATTCCCACGGGAACAGGAACTACGCGGGTGAAACCGCGTGACGTCCGCTAGTATTAAATACAGTGCTATTTTTAGTTATATCATATCTAGTGTGTATAGTGAATTTCATGGACAAAAACATCGAACAAAGAGTTTGTCTTAAATTTTGCATCGCCAATTGAATTTCGTGTTCGGACTCTGAGACTGAAAATGTTACAGAAGGCTTACGGTGAATCGACTTTATCAAAAACACGTGCTTATGAGTGGTACAAAGCGTTCAAACGCGGTCGAGATGTGATGGAAGATTTGCCTCGCTCTGGTAGGCCATCAACGTCTGCAACTGAAGTTAACATCGCAAAAGTGAAGGAAATAGAGCCATACCTACCTGAGGGCATAAGCGACATTTTGGTCAAAAATGAGTTATTTATGCCATCCTACGTAAAATTTTCCGCTCTTTCGAATGCGATTACTCCCATGGCTCTAGGATGACTTTTTTGGCGTTTATGCCCTAGCAAAAAAAAAACATTTTCCTAGTATTCTTTTTCGTAACCGACGAAAATTCAGGTCTTTTTTGCTATAAAGGTGCTTGTACCCCTCCAAAAATGATTTATTTTGTGTTTGTTGTCGGTAATGCTTTTTTACTTCATAAGGGTGTCGAGCTTTCGGTTGTTTATGCCTTTTAAGCTTTTCCTTTAAAAAGTGCAAACGTTGTTTATAGCTTACTTCCATTTCGTAATTTAACATAGCTATGGCGCTTGTACCCTATAAACAAAATTCATTTTCATATTACTCTGTTGGTTATACCCTATTACCATTTAGTACTCAATTGCTTCTCGCATGAGAGTCGCTGAGGACAAGCTAGAACAAGTCAATTCTGACATAACATTCATGAAACGCATTGTTACTGGTGACGAGGCGTGGGTTTACGAGTTTGACATGCAAACTAGTCAACAAGCTTCGGAGTGGCGCCTCCCAACTGAAAAAACCACGCCAAAGTCGATCAAAAGTTACAAGTTACAAGGTTGAGATCAATGCCCGAATCAATTAGTCTTTCAACACTGATGTCAGTGATTGAGGCAACAATAAGAGTCTGATTTGGTGGTCATCTCATAATTACTGCGTGGCCTTCGACATCCTTTTTTTTTATCTCGGGACAAGCCCTACAGCCCCAACACTATCAACAATGGTGACTACCAGAAAAGCGCCGAGACGAAGCTCGACGAAGTCACAGAGAAACGATTTAACTGTCTTGGATCCCGCAACGAAATTAAACAAAATATAATAGCGGGAGGAGTAGGACACACATTCATAATTTCCACTTCCCTCCATATCAGCAGAAGACAGAACAAAACAAGGCCAATATGCACAAAGGGACGTAACTGGGATAAGCACAGTTGCCTAGTACCTCGGACAACTGAGGATCAACGCACAGGTCAAACCCGTAGGGCTACAAACTTAAAATTTCGCACACGTATGAAATCCTCTTATGACAGTGGCATCCCCTTTTCTTTTTTTTTTTTTGAGGGGTGGGAAATCATTAAATAACCCCTCCCGCTCTTGGGCAGAGCGAAAGGGAGTGTCAGACTTCTACTGACTAAAAACCACCCATGTTCCTTCTTAGCCCTTCATGTCGAGACCGCGGTATCTCTTGCGAACCCGCAGCCCCGACGGGCGTCGGCCCTTGTGGGCCCCTTCCATGTTGCTCACATCGCTTTGAGACGCGCGTGGAACATGACCGCGCCGTCGACACGACCTGTCGTCGTCATAAGACGGATGGACGGCGAGCTTACCCATCACTCACCGTCCACAAGCCCGCGTCTACGGTGGCCGGAAGCCATCACGTGGCCCCCGACGCCCGGAGCGCCTCCCGCGGCGGATGGGACGAGAGTTTCTCTCCCTCTCACGTTCCGCCACCTCCTTCGCTAGCATCACTGCTTCGCAGAAGGAGGCGACGGCGTCCCATTCCTCCACAGTGGCATCCCCTAAGGAAGGATTTTTCAAAATTCAATCTTCAAGGTGGTGAAAGAGGGGGGCAAAGTTTGTAAAATCGACATTTTCACGCGGGCAAAAGTTTCGACATACTGCGCCCACTTACTAGACGTGTACGTCTTGTCGACGCCATCGAATTTCAGCACCAAACCTTCGTACGACGACACGTCGGCACCGCAGCGCTGGTGTCGCCGCACTCATGTTTTTGTCTGATTAGTCATCTTTTACTATAACAAGTTTCTTCTTGCAGTCTGGTCTTCACAATGTCAGTTATTTTTAAATAACTGACATTGTGAAGACCAGACTGCAAGTGAAACTGTAAACTAACTTGTGAAGGCGAGAATGTCATTATATATATGTTTAGTACACCTAGCGCCATCTATTGCATCGTGTTTACCAACTCGCCGACCGGTCAATACTCGTAGATACAGACGTCGTCGCGATCACAGATATTATAAACTATCAACTTCCGTGGTTCCAATCTGTGTTACTTTTTTATCTGTATTTCTGTTTCTTGATTTATTGTTTTATCTGTACCATTTTATGACTGAGGGGAGTAAACGGGTTGAAGAATGTTCTCGTGATTTTTTATTGAAGAAACCCATTAAGAAGCCCTAACATAATGGTCCCTCCGAGCCAAATTAAGAACTAAATCTTCGAGCATTCGTCGCATTACATATACGAATATAATTATTGAAGAAGAAGTCACCCGGCCGCCCGGCCCCATTGTATGTACTTATGTACCTACGAACACGCGCCAACAAGACTGAAGATTCAAGAGGACATAAGAGGAGTGGCAGGTGTCGAGTTTCCTATCCATTTCCCATCCCATCTTTCGTTCTGTGTTAATATTTGTGCTGTGTTCGTAGTTATTGAGCGGCGGTGCCCGGCTGGTAACGTGATAACCCGTCGCCGTGAGTTATACCTACCTAATCTCGCGGGTCTGTGCGGGCGGTACGAGTCGCACGCACGTCCGTATCATACAGGAAGGATTACAGTGAGTACTCTTGTGTTCTTATTTTCCCTTAAAAATGAGTGAAGCTAAGATGTCGGAATTCGTTAAGAAAAGAGCAGTGATCAAAGGACGGTTAACTATTTTGGAAAATTACATTAAACGATGTGTGTGCCCGTTAAGCGAACAACAATTATTAGAGATAAAGTTACGCGTAGAAAACAGTTCTAGTTTGTTACATAGTTACACCGAGTTACAAAATATTATTGAGGAAAGCTCAGATGAGCTCGATATTCCAAAACAACTGGAAGACCGAGATCGTTTTGAAGGTCAGTACTATTCGGTTGTAGCTTCCGCCAAGCTCTTGCTGCAGAAAGAGGTACCTGAAAATAATAGTAATGTAGTCAATAAAAGTAAGATGTTCAGTGTAAAGTTACCGGACATCAAAATACCTACCTTTGACGGTTCGTTCGATAGCTGGTTAGAGTTTAAGAATTCATATTGTAGTATGATCCATGAGCGTGAGGATTTAGATTGTATTCAAAAATTCCATTATTTACGATCGTCACTAACAAATAGTGCGTCGCAAGTTATTAGTGCATTGGAATTTACGGCCGACAATTACTCTCACGCATGGGAGCTGCTCGAGAATCGTTATAATAATTTACGGCTATTGCAACATAACCACGTCAGATCCCTTCATATGATTCCTTCTTTACATAAAGAATCTGCTTCACAATTAAGGAAAGTTATTGACACGGTGTCAAGAAACCTACGTGCACTTGCCTCACTGGGGGAACAAACGCATGCGTGGGACACGTTAATTATTTATTTGGTTGTTTCGAAGTTAGATCCCAGTACCGAACGTGAATGGGAACAGTTTCAAGGTACACTTTATAATGCTAATACCAAGCCGCCATTCGTGAAGTTAGATGATTTACTTAAGTTTCTCAAGGACAGGGCGGACATGTTAGATATGATTAAAGTAAACCACAGTAAACATTCACACGACAGCAAAAGTAGTGAACAAAGTCAAAATAAAAAACAATCGACTCAAAGTTACGTTGCTACTGGAGTTAATAATAATAACAGCTCGAAAACAGCTAAGCGTGGTCCGCGCGTATGTGTAATGTGCAAAGGTAATCATTCACTATATACGTGTTCTAAGTTTATTAATTTACCTATGCAAGAGAGGATTAACTTAGTTAACACAACAAATATTTGTAAAAATTGTTTACGGTCAGGTCACTCGGTCCAAGACTGCAAATTCGGTCCGTGTAGGCTGTGTAATCGTGAAAAACATAACAGTTTAATTCATATAGATTGTGTAGAAAACGTGGTAGGTGCGAGTAATACACAGTCGCAACCAGTAACCACTAACGACACCAATATCTCTACCTCGTTACATACGTCAGCTGATAGTTCTGATTCGTGTAATAAACAAATATGTTCCGTGTTACCTACGGTCCTGCTGTCCACCGCGCTAGTGGATATTGCAGATAATAATAACGAGTATCACACTGCACGCGTGCTCCTTGATAATGGTAGCCAACAGTGTTTTATCACGAAATCCTTGTGCGATAAGTTAAACGCACCTATAGTACAGTCCACTTGCCAAATTAACGGTGTGGGTCATTCTATCGCGAAGTCGACCCACACTTGTAAAATATTAATTAGATCAAAGGTTAACGATTATCAAACTAACCTTAATTGCTTAGTGTTGCCGTGTATCACCAATAGGTTACCGGCATGTAATCTCGATTTTGATAACTCTATTATCCCAGACAATATTCAACTAGCTGACCCGAGCTTTTATTCGCCGTCGGACATAGATATCCTGATAGGGGCGGATAAGTTCTGGGACTTGTTAATTAACGGTAAATTTAGGTTGAAAAATGGGCCCTATTTACAGAATACAAAACTAGGGTGGATAATGTCTGGACCCTTGTATAATCATAATAACGGCCTAAAAATTAATCAGGTTCATTGTTATTACACACAAAAATTAGATGAACAGTTAAAACAGTTTTGGGAACTCGAGGAGGTTCCCAACGTGGGGAATGTCCTCAGTGCCGACGAACAAACGTGTGAAAATATTTTTATGGAAACAACAACACGTACTCAAGAAGGTAAATTCTCTGTGCGTATCCCTCTTAAAGAATCGCCTACGGTGTTAGGTGAAAGCTATAATACCGCTGAGAAACGTTTGTTGTCACTCGAAAGAAAATTAAATCGTTTGCCCGAATTTAGGGAAAAATATATAAATTTCATGGATGAGTATGAAAAGCTCGGTCACATGAGTCGCATAGATACATACGGGTCACCGCACTATTTCTTACCGCATCACGGTGTTATGAATGAAAATAGTAGTACCACTAAGTTGCGCACTGTGTTCGATGCTAGCGCAGCGACATCTACAGGCAAGTCGTTGAACAGTATACAGTTTATTGGGCCGCCGCTTCAAAACGACATTTTCTCCATATTATTACGCTTTAGGCAGTATAAACACGTAGCATGTGCCGATGTGGAGAAAATGTACCGACAAATTTTAATACAACCAGATCAGCGGGAGTTACAATTAATTCTATGGCGTAAAAATCCATCGGACCCAATAGGTATATATCGTCTTAACACCGTGACGTATGGCACGGCGTCAGCGCCTTATCTAAGCATGAGGTGCCTGAACCAACTCGCGCGTGAATGTGAGGATGAGCAGGTAGCTACCGTGATTAAGGACGACTTTTACGTGGATGACGTGTTATTAGGAAATGATGATTTAAATAGTTTATTACATATGTGCGATAAGGTAACTAATACTTTAAAATCGGCATGTCTTCCATTACGTAAATGGATATTTAATCTGGATATTAGTGCCCATGACATATCAAAAAGATTGGCATTAGGAGATCAGTGTCAAAATAAAACTTTAGGTATGGGATGGTTTAATAAAGATGATGAATTACACTTCACTACACGCGTAATTGATAGTACGGACCCGCTTACCAAGCGTACCATGTTGTCAGTGATAGCACAGGTGTATGACCCTTTGGGTATGTTAGCGCCGGCAATAATAATAGCAAAAATTGTTATGCAGAAGTTATGGCTCTGTAAAATAAATTGGGACGATCCAGTTCCTAGTGATGTAATGTTACATTGGGAAAAGTTTATTAGTACGTTACAATGTTTACGGTTATTGCGCATCCCGCGTCATGTAATGAGCTCTCACACACAATACATAGAATTACACATTTTTAGTGACGCGTCGCAATGTGCATATGGCGCATGCGCTTATGTGCGTACATACTCAGATAACTCGCCTGTTACAACTAGGTTACTCTGTGCCAAAAGCAAGGTCGCGCCATTAAAGCCGACTAGTATACCGAGACTAGAGTTATGCGGGGCTTTGGTTAGCGCGCGATTGTATAGAAAAATTATTAATTCACTACGGTTGACTTTTTATAAAACTTTCTTTTGGACAGATTCAACCATTGTCCTTGGGTGGCTTCGAATGTCGCCTCATTCGTTGAAAACCTTTGTTCAGAATAGAGTAGTAGAAATAAATGAACTTACCAGTAATACTATATGGTCGCATGTAGGTACTAAAAATAATCCCGCGGACTTAGTCTCACGCGGGCTCAGTCTTGACTCACTCAGTGATAGTAGCCTATGGTGGAACGGCCCACTGTTCTTACAGAATCCTGAGTCGATGTGGTCGCAACAAGGCATAATTTCACAGTGTGACTACGCTGCTACCGACCTACCAGAATTAAAATCACAGACAACTGCTATGGTTTGTGATGTTACACAAAATAAAAATATAGTAATTAGTTTTGATAGGTTTTCTTCCTATAACCGAATACGTCGTACAGGTGCTTATGTATTGCGCTTCATTCGTAACTCACGCACACCACGACACGATCGCACTGTAGGGCCGTTATCTGTGAATGAGTTGTGTGCGTCCACACAGATGTTGACAAGACTTGTACAACGGGAATCTTTTCCTGATGAATATAATAAATTGAAAGGAAACTTACCATTGAAAACTACAAGTGCAATTCATAGCCTTAACATTTTCTTAGATAAAAATGATATAATAAGAGTAGGCGGGCGCTTGGGTAATTCACCTGACTTTGAGTATGATAAAAAACACCCGACCCTACTTTGCTGTAAACATCGGTTAACATTGTTGTTGTTTCAGCACTTACATAATAAACTTCTCCATGGTGGGCCCCAACTGCTGTTGGCTACTATGCGTGAGAGTTGGTGGCCATTGGGGGGGAGAAATCTGGCCAGAAAAGTGGTCCGTCAGTGCGTCCGCTGCACGCGACTGAGAGGAAGGACCGTTTCCCCAATCATGGGTAATCTACCTGCAGAGCGGTTGGAACCGGGTTTTCCTTTCATTCGTTGTGGGGTTGACTATGCTGGACCCGTATCTGTACTAAACCGCAAAGGTAGGGGAGCTAAGCTTGAAAAAGGATATATATGCCTATTTGTTTGTTTTATAACTCGAGCTATCCACCTCGAACTAGTCAGTACTCTTTCTTCACAAGAGTACCTATTAGCGCTTAAAAGATTCATATCCCGGCGTGGTAAACCGGCTCAAATTTTCTCTGATAATGGGACAAATTTTGTCGGAGCCATGAAGGAGGTTCAACTAATGTTTAATGAGCACTCACATCAAATTATTGATGATTTATCTAACGATAATATAGAGTTTAAATTTATCCCGCCTTATGCTCCTCATTTTGGGGGATTATGGGAAGCAGGAGTTAAATCCTGTAAACACCATCTTAGGCGTGTTATGGGCACCGCTAATCTTACATACGAGGAATTCAGCACGGTGTTATCACAGATCGAAGCCGTCCTGAATTCCCGTCCAATGTGTCCTATGTCCGCAGACCCACATGATCTCCTTCCACTTAGTCCAGCACACTTCCTGATTGGCCGGCCACTCCTCTCACCAGCCTGCAAGGACCTGACAGAGGCGCCCATGAATCGCCTGACGCGGTTTCAGAGGGTTGAACAAATTAGACAGCAGTTTTGGAAGCGTTGGTCGACCGACTACATTTCGGAGCTCCAGATAAGGACCAAGTGGAAGACCCCTAACCAGGACTTGGCTCTCAACACCCTTGCCGTCATTAAAGAGGACAATTTACCACCTCTAAAATGGCGCATGGGCAGAATTGTGAAGTTGTTCACAGGCAGCGATGGTGTCAGCCGGGTAGCTGTACTCCAAACAGCGACTGGCACTGTGCAGCGAGCGTTTTCAAAGATTTGCCCACTTCCGGTGCCATCGGCGACGAATGATGACAACGAAGTCAACGCAGCCGGCGAGACAGCTAATGAGTGTTGAATCCAGAGGACTCCAAGGCGGCCGGCATGTTTAGTACACCTAGCGCCATCTATTGCATCGTGTTTACCAACTCGCCGACCGGTCAATACTCGTAGATACAGACGTCGTCGCGATCACAGATATTATAAACTATCAACTTCCGTGGTTCCAATCTGTGTTACTTTTTTATCTGTATTTCTGTTTCTTGATTTATTGTTTTATCTGTACCATTTTATGACTGAGGGGAGTAAACGGGTTGAAGAATGTTCTCGTGATTTTTTATTGAAGAAACCCATTAAGAAGCCCTAACATATACATTCGCAAGAACCCGTTCCTTAACCTAGTCAGCCTAGCCCTTTCCCTAACTATTTTGTATTCGGTTATCAGTCTTAACTTAGCCTTTTCAGAGCTGACTGTTTATATATACAAGTTGCGAGAGTTGCGTAAGATGCAGCTTACTTATCGCATCGCTCTGTATGTGTGTGTGGCGGAGACACATTGATGTATGCTAAGTTCATCGGCCGCCCGTTAATAAACAAACGCGGACAGCGGCCGAACTCCTCCGCCCCGGCCCCCGGCCCCCTTGTAGCCATGTAGGACTCATGAATACAGCAGGGCAGCCATGCTTACTTACGTCCTTGTCATATATAACTCCATACTGAATTCTTAAAACAGGTAAGTATGCCAAATATTATAGAGTTTTGATTACCTATGAAACAATATTCTTTCTAGAATTCCGAATAAAGATTTTTTTTTTTTTTTTTTTTATTGTTAATATCTTGCTGCACATTATACCAAAGTGCGCAGTAAAGTATTGGGGGCACAAGCAGCCTTCTCTTGTATGACCATGCTGTGCCTAGTTTAATTGTTACTAGTAATACCTACCTCTTCCCATGTCAAGTCTAATAACAGGCAATTTTTGGTACTTAAGAAAAAGGGCACATCAGCCAATACTACGATTGAAACAAAAATCTGCTGACATTACAACACAACCACACCCAGAAATGTATTACAGAGCTCGTGAAACAGCTTTCCCTTGTTCTCCAAAGTTTATTGCACAATAACTTGTTTGGTCGAAATCTTTGGTTAAATACTCTCAAATCATATTGTACCCGAGCCCAGTGTACGTGGTGCGCGCGGGGTGGGGGGCGGTGAGGCCGCACACACACGTGCGCGCCTGTTTGTAAACACGGCGCGGCGGTGATGTGCGCGCGCGCAGCTGCCGGCGCCCGCTGCCCTGCGCCCCGCACCCTGCGTCCCTCCTCTCTCGCCTCAGCCTGCCTTACACCGTGCACCGGTCGTATTTATTTGCCGAAGCCGTCGGCCACGGAATTTTATCGTGCATACCTGAGCTGACTTCAAACCAAATTCGACCTTCTCGCACACTTCAACAACTTATATCACGAAACAAACTGATCCGGGACCTCAGTGATAAATCAGGAAAAAAGACAATGTGAAGTTTATCATACGTTCGCAATGTACACGTAAAAAGTTACCTATACCTTCATCTTGTGGTTTATAGTGCCTCACCTGGTGTCCCGAGTTAGAGTTCTTAGGAATGCTGCCCATGGATGACCTGACCTGGCTTTACCTGCCGCCAAGGCAGGCTCGCTGTGGCTCTCGGGTATGCTGGGTTCCTCACGATGCTCTCCTTCACTGAAGCAGGTTATAATTATATAATACAATCCGCACATGAATCCCAAACAAGGTGCGTGTCTTGGGTTCGAACTTGATAGCTAGATCTACGTAAGTTAAGTAGGTAGGTACCTTAAGTTTTTGTTTATACAACAGTATTTGAAAACTTAAGGCTAAGTTAAAGAACCTCAGTTCTGCAACTGAGGTATATTATCGGTACCTAGTTACAACAGAATACCATCGAGGTTAGGCCGATGACCCGCGTGAGTAGCGTTGACATCATCGCAGCATCCTACTCACATTTTAAAGTTTCGAACTTATTACAATAGCTCCTTACGTTAGATTATGCGAATCACGAGTAAACTGAATCATACTCGTAACTTATTCGTAATTAATTGTATTATTTCGCTGCGTGTCGCGGGTTCGATCCCCGCACGGAACAAATATTTGTATGGCCTGCAGATAATTGTTTCGGGTCTGGGTATTTGTGTATGCTAGTTTATATGTTTGTGAACGCACCCACGATACAGGAGAAATTCCTAGTATGGGGCAAGGTCTTGTTAAAAAAAAAAAAATTAGGCACTGAGCTAGTTTTTTAATAAATGAGCATCTTTGTAATGTAAATAAAGGAAGTCTCGCACCTGACGGCGTGCGGTGCTACGTGTGACTCGTGTCAACTCGTGTGAGGGGAGAGCGGCGCGCGGCGTCTGCGTCCATAGCTCACGATCACGACGCGGTTTATCACCCGCGAGTGACTTCCGCGCCGCCTGACTCAACGATGTCCGATGACGTCATGCGTCACGAACCCATCTCTGCCCGACCGCGACGCCCCACTTACACGCTACACAACTACACAATCACCATCCACTACTGACATACTGAGCGCTCATCACACGCTCCCACAGTCCCACTACACACTTACAAGTACTGATTTATTAATTATGCATATTCGCTCTTGTCAATGCTTCTCATGTTTCACCATCTTCCTGCTCTTGTCCTTGTCATGTTATTTGGGGTCGGCGCAACACGTTTTTTTTCCATTCTCCCGTCAATGGTCACACCATCATTAACTCCTCTTTCCTCTCTTACAGTCCTTACACAATCTTTCATTTGTCACATCCTTTTTTCTTGCTTTACTTTAAACTGGTCTTAAACGAAGCCCTGAGGCTCTCTAGAAGCAACATTTTAGAATTCTGGAGAATTTGAAGATGAAACCATTCACAGAACCCTCCAACTTTAATTTAGAAACATAAGAAGAGAACGATGTCGGAGGAGCATCGCGTATACGAGTATTATATCATTGGTTGCTCTGGTCTACCTTGGCTAAAGCGTTTCATAAATCAGCTTGAACACGAGATCCTATATTTATGGTTGAACGAGAGGCTCAAAACCGTTACCACGCTGGTTGTATTTCATCATAAATTTGTGTTTTCATTCGTAGGGCTCGGTATAACATTTTATAACAAATTGCCATCTTCTTTTCTAGACTTGCCATTTAATGCATTTAAAGCCAAAGTAAAATCTAATCTTTGTTTAAAAGCGTACTATTCCATTAACGACTACTTAAATGATAGGAATAGTTGGTCGCTGAGTTGAACACAAGACAATGTTTGTTTGTTTGTTTGTTATTTATGTTCTTTCTCCAAAATTAGTTTACTGACATGTTATGTCTTTTTTTTGTTTTTATTATTATATACATTTTTATTTTTGACTTGTGTCTGTAATCAATCGTAATATTAAGTTACACCTTTCTATTGTATCGAGTCTGGTTCTTCTAACCAAACAGACAGATGTGTTGCTGGGGAGTTTGTTCCGCCACTTCTTCTTTCCAGCAAAAAACACTAGGAAGTGTCGAAGGGTGGGCGTTTTGGGGGACTGTCACTTGTAAATGAGTAAAGTAAAGTAAAGTAAATTTTGACGTTCGAAAAGTGCTGATTATCAGCCTAGTTTGAATAAATGACTTTTGATTTTGATTTTGATTTTGATTTAGGATTATACAAACACGGGTGGATTGTTATCAGTCCACGGACGGCAAGTAGGCCACCACCGCACCGCACACCGTACGCTACATCATACCTACACTACGAGCGGGGCCGCACGCGCACGCGCAGCACGCACAGCTCTTCTCTTACCTCTAATCTCTCACAATGAGGTATCTACGTCATCATCTGTCTAGCCACTTCTCAACTACCTTGGGGTCGGCTTTCAGTCTACTCCGATGCAATTGAATACCATTATTTTACATGCAGCGTCTGCCTATGGGGTGAAGTGCTGATTATAAACCTCATTTTTTATGATTCTAGCAGAAATAAATGTCTTACTGCGGTACTCAGAGATATTTAATGATTACTTAAGCCGTCACTTAGTAAAGATTTGACATACTTTTGTATGACAAAACTGTCAAAACCCTTACTAAGTGATGGCCTATGTAATCATTAAAGCTCTCTGAGTGCGGCAGTTAGTTGCTCAGACCATCAGACTATTTCGTTTCTGAGTCGAAGGATCAGATTTAGAGTTCTTGATGGGTCCATTTCTACCAACAATGAAACCAAATGAATGCAATTATGTATTTGGGATTGAATTTGTGGGTCATCGAAATACAAAACAACCAAACCGTTTCTTTATCTTAGCTAGGCTACAGCTAGGCGCCTCGCAGGTCGCTTTATGTGTTATCATCAAGATTAGATCGAATGTTTGACAGCGTTACTAATACAAACATACAAATTGATTAAATTGTTATAGAATTAATGGACTTGTGTTTATCAATTGTATCGATCCAGGGGAGTTGTTCAGCATAAGCTACTTATACTCATGAAGTTTCCTAAACACCTCACACTCATGTTGACTTCACCTTGCTGACGTCACGTCGCGCGGCAGATGGCACGCCGAGCTCGGGGAGCCCGTGGAGCTGCAGGTAGAGCAGGCAGTCGTACCTCCCCTCCCCGCACTGCACCCCCCCCCGGCAACCTGCGCCGCGTGGATTTAGAACCTGAACTTATTTAATACTTCTCAAACTCACTTTGCGTACAGTCAGTTTAAATATTTAAAATTCGATTTATTTGTATTTGCCAGTGCTTTTGACTTCATTCTGAAGTAGATTTAATATAGAATAACTGCACTACCCGACACTCATTTGTAATCTTTGACAGCCGTTACACGTATTACAGGTAGTCAGTGGTGGCTCTGCTGATGACTGCTGCGCTGGTGGCCCGTGTCTAAGTCTGGCAACTAGTCTTACCAAGCATTGTCGTATTAAAAAATCATCAGACCTATTCGTGTGGGGCGGCTATAGATAGGTCTCTAGAAAATATATAGAAAACGTCATAAGTGCCTATAAAGTTTGAGGGTTACCCTCGATTTCCCTGGGATCCCATCATCAGATCCTGACTTGGTGACAATGAGACCACCTCGGGTCAACCTGATACCCTGAAAGAATACAATTATCGCTCCATAAGTGAGTATAAATTAGAAAGAATTTTCTTTCAACTCCTCCGTTGAGGAGTTGAACCTTCCATCATCATCAGCGAATTCACATGATATTATGATGGTCAGACGCAAATACTTAAACAGGTTTAGAAAATATAATATATGAAGAACATCATAGCTATGTGCCTATAAAATTTGAGGGTTGCCCTCGATTTCCCTAGGATCCCATCATCAGATCCTGATTTGGTGACAATGGGACCACCTCGGGAGTATACCTTTCCGAACACAAAAATAATTTTGAAAATCGGTTCATTAATGGCGGAGATATGCAATAACAAACATACAAAAAAAAAACATACAGACGAATTAAGAACCTCCTCCTTTTTGGGAAGTCGGTTAAAAAACAAGGATGCAAAACGATTGCATGTAGCGGAGTTGAGAATGTTGAAATGGATGTAGATACGGAGTAACAAGAATGGATAAAGTGAGGAATGAGTATATTAGAGGAAGTTTGAAAGTCATGGCGCCTGTTACAGAACAATTTAAAGGAAGTCCTCTGTCCTGGTATGTACATAATGAGGGGGGATGAAACGCATGTGACTAAAGCAGTGATGGATATTAGTGTTGATGGATGGAGAGGGAGAGGAGGCCAAATAAAAGATGGATGGATTGTGTGAGCCGACTGACAGGGGAGAATGGAAGAAGAAAACGTGTTGCGCCTACCTCACATAGAATGCGGCAAGGGCAGGAACATGATGGTTGGAATCCCTCGGATACATCAATTATTTTGTGTGTGACTTAATTTTTACTTTAGCCTACCATAACAGTAATTTTCAGTGCTCTCTTAACGCTAATAACTATCTTTTGTTTGTGATAAACGTATAAATAGGGTTTAATTTGGTTGCAGGTCCCCGGGGATGCGCTCGTCGCTACGACTGACCGCGTGACCAGTGCTGCGCGCGCGCCGCGCACCTCCTCACGCGCATACACACACTTTATGAGGTAACTATTATTGCACTGTTACTTATTTGAAACGATCTAAAACTACTACGTTATACATTCATCGTCATTTCGTTCATTGTTTTTACACACACGGAACAAATATTTGTATGGTCTACAGATAGTTGTTTCGGGTCTGGGTGTTTGTGAGTTTAAAATTTTAAATGCTTGTAAACGCACCCACGATACAGGAGCAATTCCTGGTCTGTTGCAAAGTTTTTATATTATCATGCTTTATCCAATTTATTGATTATCGTCTAGTAAGTAGATAATTTGTATATTTCAATTTAACGTATTATAAGTAAAATTATTATACAGGAACATGATAGCAGGTTCGCACGCCACTGATACCTGATGCTCCTTCATGGCGTTCTCATTGATACAGAAGTCAGCTGCTAGTTGCCATCAGCAAGGTGGCATGCGACTAAAACTATCCTGTACTCTTCCTTTTGGCTTCGCCGTAGTCGGGTAAAAAGGCAACACAAATAAGACCTACTTATGTGAAATAAAATATTTTGGATTTTGCTTTGGAATCCATAAATAACTGGAAATCTCTTAACTTTATCTGTATATAAATGACAGGATTACTGAGTGTTGGTGAATGGTTTTTTCAGTTTATCAGCGCAGTGTGTAGCGCGATGCGTGGCGTGCGCGCCTGGCTGGCGCTGGCGGCGGTGTGGGGGCTGGTGTGGCGGGTGAGCGGCGGGCCCGGCCCCCCTCCCCCCGCGCCCCCCGAGCTGCGCTTCACGGCCGCGCTCTACAACCTGAGCATCCCGGAGAACAGTCCCCCGCGCACGTACGCGCAGCAGCCGCCCGCCGCCGAGCCGCTCGGCGTGCGCCTGCCCGCGCCCGACGCGCGCGTGCGCTTCCGCATACGTCACGGGGACAAAGACAAGTTTTTCAAGGCGGAGGAGCGCACCGTTGGCGACTTCTGCTTTCTGTCCATCCGCACCCGCGCCGGCCACGCCGATGTGCTCAACCGCGAGCGCCGCGACATGTACCGGCTCGACGTGCGCGCTACCGCGCAGCTCCCCGGCGGCCGCCAGCTCGAAGCCGACGCAGTGCTCGCTGTGGCCGTCTCCGACGAGAACGACCTCAGCCCACTGTTCTACCCCACCGACTATGAAGCCGTCGTGCCAGAGGACGCGCCGCTGCACTCCAGCATTGCGCGCGTCACCGCCGAGGATGCCGACCTCGGCCTCAACGGCGAGATCTACTATAGCTTGGCGGAGCCCACTGACCGCTTCGCCATACATCCGACGACAGGCGTCATCACCATCACCCGCCCGCTGTCGGCGGCTGAAAGTACACATCACAAGATTACGGTCCTGGCTCGCGACCGCGCTTCCTTGCTGGCGCGAGGTGAGAACGCGCCGGCCGCGCGCGCCTCTGTCGCCGTGCGAGTCAAACGGGTTAATCTACACGCTCCGGAGCTCCACGTACGACGGATGCCTGAGCTAGTGGAAAACTCCACGGCAGAAATTTATGCCATCGTGGAGGTAAGCGATGAAGATGCCGGAGAACACGGGCGCATAGCTAGCCTCGAAATAGTGGACGGTGACCCCGATGGGCACTTCCGCGTGCGCGCATCGGCGCAAGCGGGCGAGTACGACGTGCTGGTGCACGCGCTGCTGGACCGCGAGCGCGCGCCCGCTGGCTACAACCTCACGCTGCGCGCCGTGGATGCCGGCCGCCCCCCCCGCGCTTCCTACCTCACGCTGCCCGTCGCGCTCGTGGACGCCAACGACAACGCGCCCGTGTTCAGTCGCGAGGTGTACGAAGCCAGCATCCCGGAGACCGTACCGCCGAACACGCCCGTCATCAGACTCAAAGTGAGCGATCGTGACGAAGGACGAAACGCTCGTGTTTATATCGAAGTCGTCGGTGGCAACGAAGGAGAAGAATTCTATGTAAATCCGGATACAGGCGTCTTGTACACTGCAGTTCCGCTAGACGCCGAAGACAAAGCACTTTACATTCTGACTGTGTCGGCCATAGATCAGGGAAATGCCGGTACACGAAAACAATCTTCTGCAAAAGTAAAAATTACCATACTTGACTCGAACGACAACGACCCCATTTTTGAACGAGAAGTGACCGAGGTGATGGTCCAAGAGAACGGACCGAGCGGCGCCGTGGTCGCACGTGTGGTCGCTCGAGATGCTGATTCCGGAGATAACGCGTACATCTCCTACAGTATTGCCAACTTACAGCCGGTCCCATTCGACGTGGATCACTTCTCAGGCGCTGTGCGCACGACACGTCTGCTAGACTACGAGAGCATGCGACGCGAGTACATGCTGCGGATACGAGCCAGCGACTGGGGAGTTCCGTATCGCAGGCAGGCCGAGATGCGGCTCGTGGTGCGGCTCGAAGACGTCAACGACAACCGGCCTCAGTTCGAGCGCGTCGACTGCGTGGGCTACCTGCCGCGCCGGCTTGCCATCGGCTCAGAGATCGTCACACTATCAGCAATCGACTTCGACGCTGGGGACGTGGTGTCTTACCGAATCATCGGCGGAAATGAAGACAACTGTTTCGCGCTCGACGCGGGCACCGGCGTTATGAGTCTCTCCTGCGATCTAAGCGACGTCCGTGCTGACTCGAGATTGCTGAACGTGACGGCAACGGACGGTACGCACTTCGCCGACGCCACGTCACTGACTCTGCACCTGGTGAGCAGCGGTGGAGCGGGTGCGGGCGCCGACGCGGGCGCGCTGGAGTGCCGCGACACGGGCGTAGCGCGCCGCCTCACCGAGCTGCTGGCGGCCGCCGAGCGCAGCAATGCACCCCAAGATCTCTCAGATGAATTTTCTTTGGCTCCTTCTCGCTATGGAGAAAACCTTCATGCTCCCGAATTCCTTGATTTTCCTGTAGAGGTAAAAGTGAACGAGTCGGTCGCGCTCGGAACATCTCTAGTAAAGTTACGAGCACGTGATCGCGATCTCGGCTACAACGGGTTACTTGTGTATGGCATCTCCGGAGGAGACGCTGACTCTGCGTTCCGCATCGATCCAGACACAGGCGAGCTTCAGGTCATCGGCTACTTAGATCGAGAACGAGAGAGTGAATATTATCTTA
Source organism: Diarsia brunnea (assembly GCA_949774965.1). NCBI lineage: Eukaryota > Metazoa > Arthropoda > Insecta > Lepidoptera > Noctuidae > Diarsia > Diarsia brunnea. Next base: position 147,480 of record OX459005.1, on the reverse strand, counting down.
ACATCACAGTGTATGATCTTGGTACCCCCCAACACTCAGTTTCTCGCCTCTTGCCCGTCACCGTGCTCGACGTCAACGATAACAGACCACGCTTTGAAAAGACCCTCGCGAGCTTTCGTGTAACCGAAAACGCGCTGAATGGTACGTCTATTTTCCGCGCCAACGCAACGGACCGCGACGCGGGTGACTTCGCGCGCATCACGTACAGCGTCAGCGGCGCCGGCGACGGCGACTTCTGCGTGGAGCGCGACAGCGGCGTGCTCAGCGTGTGCGCGGCGCTGGACCGGGAGCGGCGCGCGCTCTACGAGCTCACGCTGCGCGCCACGGACGGCGGCGGGCTGCACGCCGAGGCACTGGTGCGCGTGGCAGTGGACGACGTCAACGACAACGCGCCCAAGTTCGCGCTCGGCACGTACGGCGCGCGCGTGCGCGAGGACGTGCCCGCGGGCACGCTGGTGGCCGTCGTGGAGGCGTTCGACCCGGACCTGGGCGCGGGCGGCGTCGTCACCTACTCGCTGCCCGACCAGGCGCCCGACGACGTGGTCTTCACCGTTGATGCCACGTCTGGCACCTTGCGCACGGCTAAACTATTAGACTTCGAGGAGAGACAAGTAAGCTATAAACTTCAATAACTGAGTAACAGTATGATGCAAACTTTGACTCACGACTCAAATGAAACTTATTGCAGGTATACGGTGTGACAGTTCGTGCCACAGACGGCGGCCAGCCAGCGTTGTGGTCTGAAGCGACGGTTATCGTGGAGGTACACACGTTGCAATAGACTTCCAACTCGTCGTTGTCGTGTTATCAAATTGTAACGCAATTTTGAATCCGGTCAGGTAGTGGACGTGGACGAGAACATGCATGCGCCGGTGTTCGGCGACCACGCGGTGTTGCTTGGCGCCGTGCGGGAGGACGCGGCGCGCGGCGCGGTGGTGCTGACGGCCGCGGCCACGGACGCCGACCCCGCCGGCCGCGACTCGCGCCTCGCCTACTACCTGGTGGCCGGCTCCGGTATGGCACACTTCTCCGTCGACGATGCAGGTACGCACATGAACACTCACCCAATTCAACTACATTGAAAAGCAAATTTACTTTGAACTGTTTCGGCTGGGAAATTATTATCACATGTTTTACCGAGTTCATAGTCGTTCGATTTTAATTACCTACTTTAACAGAATCGTAACTAACGTAATGTAGTCACTGACAAAGAAAGGTTCAGGAAGATAATTTTCATAACACGAATAAAACATCAACAAAGTCTTATAACGTGTTATATTTTATTTGACCTGGGTAGTTTGTTGTACATCAGTCTCCCCCTCAATACAGTTTCGCTCTTGGCTCTGGGTTGTCGGTCTCGTGCGGTGCGCTAGTGGCTCTACATGGAGTTGTGGTTTCGTATAAAGACAAATAATTTCTCCATCGAAACTAGTTACGTACAAGGACAAATCATTCCTTCATCGAAACCAGTTACGAAACTACGGTTTCGTAGACGGCCAAAACCGTTTTAACTTTCAGGCATGACGAGCATTAGAACGGCTATTTAGAACCAGCGGCAACGATGGAAATAGCCTGGCGGTTGTGCGACCTCTCTTCCATCAGTTAGTCGCAGGCGCGTACTTTTTGTGATTTGTTTGAATATTCTTTACATTTCCTTTTTCCATTTTTTTTTGTATATTTAAAAGAAAATATAAAAAGAAGATAATATGCTGATATTAAAAGTGTTATAGAAGAAATTATCATCATTACAGAAGATATATGCAGCGACATGTATTGAAAAAAAAAATGTTATGTTACTAATAAATAAAAGTGCTCACAAGTTAACTTTTAAATCGAGTTTTTCGAAATGTTGATAAAGCTAAGCGTACACTGGATTCGTCCAGAAGACAATTCTATGAAAATCTACATTGCATAAAGAGTGTGCTCTATGGATTTCCATGCATTCTATTCTTGCTGTTTATCTTTGTGCTCGATAGATGACGATGCTCATTTCAGACCATTTTCTGAATTGAACTGTTGAGATTTTCCTTAAAGGAATGACCAAACTGCATGCCGCTAACCTTCTGTAGATTATCGGATGCGGGGTAGTTGTGGTAAAACATAAAAACAACGTTGCTGAATATTTTATAAGGAGTGCACCACCAAACACAAGATTGTCGCTATAGTCTTAATGTCTTCTCAATAAATAGTGGAACCCGCTCTCTCAATAGGGTTTGCCCACTCCTACACTCCGCCACTCCTACTGTCGATGATCTCAAATCGTGTAGAGTAGTATATAGCCACCTGCACAGCTCTATCATTTGCTTGGAGTAAATTCTGAAAGGTGCAAGTGGTTGTGCAGGATGGACAGGATAGGAGATGGCGTATATCCTGCATAAGGGCTCCACACTGACAATTGTTTGGGATGGATCGAGGATACCAGAAAAGGATACTCACTGATTTATCACATGTCTTCATTTTTAAGGTAGGTAGGTAGTAGGTAGGTCGGTAGTTAGGTAGTAGGTAGGAAAAAGGGCATTGTAACGCTAGCTAGTAAAGTATAAAAATGTTCATAATTATCTCCCAAACTACGAGTTTAAAACTTTAGCTAGGCAGTAGGGAAAGTTAAGTTCAATATTAGTAAATTACTTCCTATATGCGAATTACCTATTTCGGGCCCAGATCCAGTCATCGTGCATACTTCTTTATGTGAAATATACCTCTTTATAATTATATGCCATGTAATCTAGTCGTAGTTGTGTGTGCCAATAAATCTGTACGGGTACATTGAAATGATAAAATTGAGTGTATCGAATGAATGTATAGGTAAGTGATTGATGCAGGTGTGATCCGCACGCTGACCCCGCTGGACCGCGAGTCCACCGCGCACTACTGGCTGACGCTGTGCGCGCAGGACCACGGGCTCGTGCCGCGCCACGCCTGCGTACAGGTATGTTTCACTACTCCGCACGAACGTTACTACTACGAGCCGTACTTGCTCTGACTATGTAATACGAGAGTCAGCGAAGTCAGAAGCAGGCGCCGAGTAACCGGCTCGCTCGTGTGTGCGCAGGTGTACATCGAGATATCGGACGTGAACGACATGGCGCCGTGGCCGGAGCGCGCGGCGTACGCGGCGGCCGTGGCCGAGCACTGCGGCGCGGGCACGCGCGTGCTCGCGGTGCGCGCGCGCGACGCCGACGCGGCGCCCTCCAACATCTCCTACTCCATCGTGGCCGGCAACCCCGACGGACTGTTCTCTATAGACGAGCACACCGGTACTGCACACTCTCTTGTAATAACAGAACATACTGCCTTTAATATGTTACCCATATTATTACCTACCCCCTTTGTAATGTGTAATCCCATGAGTAATCTTGTGGTGTGAAACTGTTGCCCTTATTTGCCAATAATACTTCTCCTTCTTGACATTCTTAGCAGACTTCTGTAGGGGCAGATGTGATGGTCTGTCGATCATTCGCTTCTTCTCTCTCCTTACCGACACCCTGAGGCACTCGTGCATGTATCCAACCTCAGTAGACTTAATTTGGTTAGACTAAATTTCGCATGGTGACCTGCCCCGCCCTCTGGTGCTGTCCACTTTGCCCTGCACGACGAGGTGCTCCAAGAAGTCTCCCCCTAGGCAACATATTATAGTACAGCTCTATGAAAAGTCGGCTCGAACTGAGCATTAAACTACACCAATGTTAATGCCGAGTTCTTGGAAAGATATTAGTGCCAAATTTGGTCCATGAGACTCGTAGCCTTTGCCTGCGGCACCACATGTGCAGGCTATCAACATTCTTCTTCTCGACTTGTAAATATACAAGACTACCTATGAATGCCTAGATAAAAGCACTCTATTGTATTTTGAACAAGACTGTCGCGTGTAGTCACCGCAGTAGATCGCACCAGGCAATGCAGCTGTTCATAATATTGAGTGTACAGGTGAGATAGTGACGACCGGCCGCGCGCTGGACCGCGAGGCGGCCGCCAGCCACGCGCTCGAGGTGCAGGCGTCGGACGGCGAGCTGGCGTGCACCGCGCGCGTGGCCGTGCGTCTGCTGGACGTCAACGACCACGCGCCCGTGTTCGCGCAGCGCTTCTACGACATCCGCGTGCCCGCGCCGCCCGCACCCCCCGCGCCGCCCGCGCCCTCCGCGCACGAACCCAGCGTGCACGCCTTGCCACAGGTACGACACTTTTATGACTGCCAAAGTTATTCATGCATGCTTTGACATTGACGAGTAACGCGTGGAGTGGTAACATATATTAACTTCATAGACTGGTGAGGGATAGGGTCCTGCACTGAGAAAAATTGATTTCTGGCTTATGGTGTATTCCGCCTTCGACGGCTAAATTGTAATGACGCGAGGCGATTTTGTAACGCTTACTGTTATTTTGGCTTAGCTAGGCGTTTCCGTTAAATTGGTACGTCTTTTATGATAAACACTAACCGTCAAAAATGTCTTACCGTAAGGCAGTCTTGGAATTCAACTTTATACTGTTAATACAGCAGTAATGGACAACAAAAAACGCTTTAAATTTACGACGTCGAATATGTGGTGAATATCACCGTAATTATGGCAATATTTAACTTAAATTAAGGCGATATATACTTCAATAAAAACTAAACAAACGTAAAAATAAGTCATAAACAAACTTTCGAAACCGTCACAAATAATCTTTAGCATGGCAATATTCACCTTACAATAAGGCGGAATATACTTCAGTCACAACAATTTGAACGTAAACATAAAGTTTTTCAGCGACGTATGTATTCGGCAATATAAACGTATAATGTGGCCACATTTGCCCTATCATAAGGCGAAATATGCTTAGATTACGACGAATCAAATGGTAACCTTAGGTTATATAACGACGTACATATACGGCACACATAAACGTAAATATGGCAATATTCACCTTATCTTAAGGCAAAACATGGTCAAGTTACGACTGATTGAACGGTAACATTACGTCATATAACGACGTACATATTTGGTCAATGCAACCGTAAATTTGGCAATATTTGTCTTATCATAAGGCGAAATATGCTTAGATTACGACGAATGAAATGGTAACCTTAGTTTATATAACGACGTACATATACGGCACATATAAACGTAAGTATGGCAATATTCACCTTAACATAAGGCAAAACTTGGTCAAGTTACGACTGATTGAACGGTAACATTACGTCATATAACGACGTACATATACGGCACACATAAACGTAAATATGGCAATATTCACCATATCTTAAGGCAAAACATGGTCAAGTTACGACTGATTGAACGGTAACATTACGTCATATAACGACGTACATATTTGGTCAATGCAACCGTAAATTTGGCAATATTTGTCTTATCTTAAGGCGAAATATGCTTAGATTACGACGAATCAAATGGTAACCTTAGTTTATATAACGACGTACATATACGGCACATAAAAACGTAAGTTTGGCAATATTCACCTTAACATAAGGCAAAACATGGTCAAGTTACGACTGATTGAACGGTAACATTACGTCATATAACGACGTACATATTTGGTCAATGCAACCGTAAATTTGGCAATATTTGTCTTATCATAAGGCGAAATATGCTTAGATTACGACGAATCAAATGGTAACCTTAGTTTATATAACGACGTACATATACGGCACATTTATACGTAAGTATGGCAATATTTACCTTAACATAAGGCAAAACATGGTCAAGTTACGACTGATTGAACGGTAACATTACGTCATATAACGACGTACATATACGGCACACATAAACGTAAATATGGCAATATTCACCTTATCTTAAGGCAAAACATGGTCAAGTTACGACTGATTGAACGGTAACATTACGTCATATAACGACGTACATATTTGGTCAATGCAACCGTAAATTTGGCAATATTTGTCTTATCATAAGGCGAAATATGCTTAGATTACGACGAATCAAATGGTAACCTTAGTTTATATAACGACGTACATATACGGCACATATAAACGTAAGTATGGCAATATTCACCTTAACCTAGGGCAAAACATGGTCAAGTTACGACTGATTGAACGGTAACATTACGTCATATAACGACGTACATATTTGGTCAATGCAACCGTAAATTTGGCAATATTTGTCTTATCATAAGGTGAAATACGCTCAAGTTACGACTAATCAAACGGTGAATAACGTCTTATAACGACTTACATATACGGTGAATGAAACCGTAGATTTATGGCAATATTGACCATTAGGATAAGGCGAATGATACTCGAGTTAGGTACAATTTAGTCAATCGTTTAAAAAGTCTGATAACGACTTATTCGGCTAATAATTATAAGCGAAAATTTGGCAATATTTCCCCTTTTTTTATAAGGTCAATAACGACGTACCTACATAATATTTGGTGAATGAAACCATAGATAGATATGGCAATAGTACCTATCTTATGATGGTGACAATTTATTCAAACGTTTACAAAGTCTAACGACTTACGCATTCGGCAAATTAGGGTTAAAAAACCTGGCCGAGTGCAATTCGACTAGCGCACTGAGGGTTACCGTACAAACCTACCTATATTATGCTACCTACATAAGTAGCTACTTATATTAAATAGAAACAATATAAGTAGGTTAAGCACTTACATATATCTACCTGCTGAGTAGGTAACTGAGTGTGGAACATAGGTAGAACTCGTTGGTTGGAACTGGGTAGGGGTATTATGTAGGTACGACAAAGGACCTTAAGTAAATTGGTGAGATTCATGTCAAAATCTAATATGGTAGGTATAGGTAGGTACCTATACCTACCATATTAGGTACCTACTGTAGTGGTAGGTAGAATAGAATAGAATAGATTTATATTGACACACAAACAGCACACAAAGACAGTCATCAACACAGTACCTAAATAAAAAATAGCATTTACAAATTTACATTAAACCTACCCAGGTACCTCATCAACACACCCTCATAGACTCATAGTCTACACATGGATACCTATTTTAAGGGTTGGGTAGATATACTTAGTTATGTGTACGTAATAATAATACAGGAGGAGGTTCCTCTCTCAAGAGCCCTGACCACCGGTAGCTCGAACCCTGTTCCCAATGCCGGTGGGCTACTACTTTTTATATTTTTAAATGTTTTTTATATTTTTTTTTAAAGAAATATTTAAAAATGTATTTAGTATGTAAGAAAATGAATAAAGGAATAATAATACGTAAACGTAACGTATTTTTTACGTTTTTTATATTTTTAAATGTTTTTTTAATCGTTTTATTTTAAATATTTAGAAATGTAGAAAGTAGGTATATAAATGAATAAAGAAAATAATACGTAGGTAATATGATTAATTTAGTAAAATTAATTTAGTTTCCTAGTAAGTAGTATTACCTAAAGTATTTTGAGTTTGTATGGTTTCTGTATACTTACCTATAAAATAAATTAAGTAATTTAAGTTCCTTGTAGTATGTAACAGTGTACAAGCTCTGGTTATATTTTATTAGGTAGGTAGGTACACTAGGTACCTAACTATTGGATCTTATGACTGTATAAACCATACCTACCTAATATCAGCCATTCCATTGAAAGAAGTTTGATATCTACGCTTTATGATCTTTATTCTGTGGCCTAAATGCCACGCGGCTTCTAATGGGGACGCGGCTTAAGGTCTTTTAACACTATCTACCTACCTACATTACAAAATGTAAATAACCAATATATACCTAACACCCAGGATGATACGAACTTGTCTATTAGGTAATAAATATTTTTTACTTCCTATCATAAAATCATTCATATAGGTACCTACAAGATAAGAAATAGGTACCTATTACATTTTAATATACCTAATGTAATACCTACCTACACATAAAGACTCAAGTTAAAGTGTGATGAGTACCTACCTTAGATGTGTTTGTTTTCTGTCTGGGTGATATAAAATATTTTAAGTACCTACATAGGTTTAGGTATGTATTTACAAAAAAAAAGTAGATATCTATCTAGGTATTATATCAGCTAGGTACCTGGTTCCCATATCACAAGCATTTCTTTGGGGCTAGATAGTGTTGTGTGGAATGTCCACAAATACCTGCCTACCTATTTATTATTATTTTAATGGTAGAAAAGTCTATTTTACTCAGTTTTACTAGCATAAGTTCTACTTTCAATCAGTTACCTATGTTCGTGGGTGAAGTTTAAAAAGCTCTCTAGTTACGGTGACAAACACCTTTTTAGGGCGCTTATGGTCGTAGGTACTCGTACACCGAAAATCTTAATAATGCTGCCAGCTACTAAGGCAAATAACCTTGTATGAGGTAATATTATAAGAGTTTAAAAACTCGAAAACCCAACTTCAAAACTGCCGAACCGATTAGAATAATGATAATTCCCCACATTTTGCCATAGAAACAAAAGAACCAAAAATGTACTAAGTAATGTGACTACATTTTGCAAAATTTATATCCATACAATAATGATTATTATGCGAAAACATTGGAAATCAGGTCAATCATTGTTTGATCTTTAGCTATTGTTCTTTTTGAGTCAAATAGGCAAGAGAATGATGAGTCATGTCGCTGCTTTCCTTTTTTTGTTACTATGTGTTTTTATTAAACTTATCCATTTTGCCTAAAAAAACTGCGATATATCGCGGATTTGTGTTCATACTTAAAATCCCCGCATTTTCTTCAAATTGAAGCTCTTCCCACATATTCCCCAATCAGCTTCGCTTTCCCCGCAGTTTGGGGAATTCCCTACAGGTTGGCAACCCTTCGACTTGTTTCGTTCCGCGTTCGCTCTACTGTTTCGCGGTTGTCGAAAAAACGTCGCGCTACCGGTCGGAACGTTAGTATATAATAAGAGTATACTCTATGGTTTGGAGTTTGGAGTGGTTGGTTTAGTTTTTGAGTCTTGTTCTAACGGATTTTATTTTAGAAACTTTTACGAATCCCTCATTTTCTGAACGTGTCAGTGTATGGTCAGATGGTCAGTGTTGAAGGCACATACAAACAGATGTATGAATGCAGGTTGTAGATGTTGAACACGTAGGTACTGATTTTAAGCTCAGTGGTGTTGAACTACAAGTACAACAAGCCACGACTATTGTACCAGACAGACCTATCAACCAGATTACCAGACAAACATCTTCGCTTCGTGCTGCGATGGCAGACCAGTATACCATAGATTTATTAACAAAATGGGGCTGCACGCCCCTGATTGATACATTTCGAGGTAAGTTTAAATTAAAACTCGGTTGTTCGCTGATGTTTTTGAACTTAATCATATTTTATAGTTGAGTAGTTATATAGAAAAAAAAATTCATCTCTGTGGTTGGAGTGTAGCCTTAGGGGCGCTACGGCGGCCAAAAAAGTGTTATTTTTGCAAATCGTATAAAATATCTCGATTCTATCGTATATAACACCTAAATAAAAGGATAAAAGTGTCTTGGTGTTTTTTGTCTCCGACCAACCGGTGGTTTTTGTTGGTATTTTTTTCCTAGTGCCCCTAAGACGACACTCTGACCCTCTGCATAACTTTGGACTCTTTTACCTACCTACCATAAATAACTAAACTAACTGGTGTGTTTTGCATTGTATTTACTTTGGTTCTCTTTTTAATTAGATGCTAAAATTGATGCTGTCGCTTTGGGGCTTCTTAAAGAAAATGATATAACATCATTAATCCCATTAGTTGGTGATAGAGTGAAGTTTGATGCCAACTTGTCCATGTGGAAGGCTGACAATCAATCGGTGAATGTTGGGGTTGGTGTTTTTTTTTCTTTATTTCATATTATCAGTTGTCCACAATAAGAAGTCACATTAGCAAAACATAAATATATTTAAATAGTGTGTACCTATTTGTATTTATTTATTTTACTTTAATTAATTAAAACGGTTAACACCAATAATGAAAGATTATAGACAGTAAAGAATTTGAAAAAGAGTCTTAGTAATTGTTGGTCAGGAAAATACAATGTCAGTAGTAAAAATTAAATACAAAATGTCAGTACAATTTATAAACACAAAATAAAGATGATGACGTCTCACCGAAATATCAATATGGAAAATACAAGTCTTCCCTATTAAGTGAACAGCTGCATGAAACTTTAACGGTGCGTATTATGAGTAAACCTATATTTCTTCTGCCTGTCGAAACTGAGGATCTCCAGGTTTTAAATTGGTATTGTGGGTCTGTATGCATGGCCTTAGCATGGAATTTTTCATAGTAGATAATTATATCTACTATGTTTAGAGTAGGTAGTTCAGGTTCCAAAAGCTTGAGACTTCTGGATCTTTTAGATTAGGGGCCCGGAGCAGTTATACAAATAGTGACAAGTAGGTTTGAGTGGTAGCCATTGAACTATCAAAAGTCTAGAGAAACGCAGCTATTATTCCATGTTGAAATGAATGCATTCTATAGACAATCTGTACACAATGACCAATTTCTAATTTTTTTAAAGTTCTCCTATATTTTGTTTTACCGACTTAAAAAAAGGAGGTGGTTATCAATTCGGACCGCATAACACTGTCATTTTGTTTACAAGTACCTGGTACTTTTAATTGGTTATGTTTGTTTTAATTTATGCGACCACAACCGCCAATTACACTGAATGCAGAACGCTATGGTTTGTGGCACACCTATAGATGTGTATTTTTATGTCTAGGACTCTTCGCAATCATCAGAGTTGGTTAGTGATGGTACCTTCAGTGGAATAATTTATGAATTGCAAGGAACTGATCAGAATGAAGTTGACACTTTTGACGTGCAAGCAGAACTTATACCTCAGCCTGACCGAGATAAGGTTAGTTAAGTGCCTTATTCTTTATCAGTGAACCATTTCGTGCATATCTAGCGCTACCATTAAACAAAACACCGGACAAGTGCGAGTCGAACTCAACCACAGAGGACCATCTGTTACATCCCCCATACATTTTTTTTTTCAGAAATCGAAAACAATATCTGTTTAAGTTTGTGCCAATGAAGCCCATTCATACGATACCCTACATGACATTACTTAACTCAATTCAAAATGTTTACCGCCGTTCCTTTCGTGAAGACCCTGTTTATGATTTTATTGCAAATGTTTAGTTTTCAGATTTTTCCCTTCCCTTTTTTTTGACGGTATTACTTGCTACAGACAGACAGACAGACAGACAGACGGACGGACAACAAAGTGATCCTAAAGGGGAATACCGTCTTACACCTACTACAAGTTTATGGAAGAATCTGAAAACGATACCTACATTTCTAACTAAATCATAAAAAACAGGGTCTATCTATACCTAGGAAAGGAACGGCGGCGTTCCAAATGTTGAATTGAGCTAACCGTGTCATGCATCTAGGGTATCGTATGAAAAGGCTTCATTGGCACAAGCTTAAACAGATTTTGTTTTCGATTTATGAAAAAACAAATAGGTACGGAACCCTTCTTAGTGGGCGAGTCCCAGTCGCATTTGTCCGTTTTTTTTCATGTTATCAAAACATTAGGTATTTTTACTAAATACATACTTCTTAGTTTTTCCAGTTTTGAAAAACTCTAAGTACTTTTTCCAGTTTTTTCCAAAACTGGACTTTTGCATTTAATTTTGTATATAAAAAGTAGTTTTTATACTTGAGAAAATTAACTGTTTTTTTTTTTCAGATAAGGTCAATTTTAAATAATACGCACCGAGGACGGGCTTTACTTAGCAGCCCACAAGCTGTTAGTGGCCTCCTAGATTCAAGCCAGAGGAAGGAATTGGCCCATTTATTATTGAACTCGGTGCTAGAAGCACATCCAAACACACAACTTAAATGGAGTGATTTCCAATCATGGGCCAGAGGTATTGGAGAACTTTTTAAAAAGGAATCACCAGTAATTTATTATATTGCTGTAAGTAAGCTGTCATTCTTAAAACTACTAGTGTAGGTATTTAAAGTTATTAATTGACAATAGAGAGGTGGTTAAAATTATAAACTAACGAGATAAGGAAGGAAGGGAAGGGATAGGGCAGGAAGATGATGAACGAGATAAACTGCACAAAAGTCGTCGAAAGCGGGTCGCCTTGCCTTACTCCCCTTCCAATTTAAATGAACTTCCCTGATGATTCCAGTTTTACTCTGCTCTTGCAATTGGTATATATATTATTATATTCTTTGTGATGTCTATGTATGCGTCATTCACCTTTGCTTCTTTTAAAGCGCTCCATGGCTGAATGGTCTATAGAATTGAACGTTTTTTTTAAATCAATGAAAGTAATATATAATGGTTTTTGGTATTCTTGATATTTTTCGATTATTTGTTCCATTGTAACAGGCGAACCCACCTACTGGCCAACTGATATAAACAAGACACCTGATCTCGTAGACTTCCTCATTATCAAAGGCTTGTCCGACCTGCACTTTGAAGTAAAATCGTCACTCGACTCAGTCTCTGACCATACACCAATCATAGCAACATTTAGTGCCACTGCAATATACAAAGAACCAACACCAACTTTATATAACCACAAAACAGATTGGGAATCATTCGCCAATTACCTGGAGAGGGAAGTCAATCTGAAACTCAAACTTAAAACAGAAGAAGACATAGACGAGGCGACATTCTACATAACAAACCTCATTCAAGTTGCAGCTTGGCGTGCTACCCCAGAATTGAATGGCATTACTTCAAAAAACAACATTCCACTAGAAATACGCAAGAAGCTGGAGGAAAAAAGAAAAATACGAAGAGAACTACACCTAAGTAGATCAGCTACAGACAGAGCAAGATACAACAAAATATCAAGAGATCTGAAGGACCTCATAAAAGAGAACGAAAATGAGACTTTTCAGAGTAAGTTGTCAACTCTTTCCACTCATAAAAGAGACAATTACTCGCTGTGGAAAATAACAAAGCAGTTTAAAAGACCTCATATTCATACTCCGCCATTGAGAACAATCCCTAATGACCCATGGGCCAAGACCGGAAGCGAAAAAGCAGAGCTCTTCGCCAAATATCTAAGTGGAGTTTTCACCCCTAACGAGTCTCCATTGACGGAGTTTGAAGAGGAAGTTGATAGAATCGTCAACAGTGATCAACAACTATCGTTGCCTCTATCACCTGCTACTCCGAAGGAACTTGTAAAAATGATCCGCAACTTAGCAAACAAAAAAGCACCGGGCTTCGACCTGATAACGGGAGAGGTACTTAAGCAATTACCTAAAAAAATAATAGTATTTTTAACAATGCTTATCAACGCTATCTTCAGATTGCACTACTACCCCAAGTTGTGGAAAATCTCACAAATATGCATGATAGCAAAACCGGGAAAACCACCAACTGACCCAAGCTCATACAGGCCAATAAGTTTGCTCCCTGTCCTATCAAAGTTGTTCGAGAAACTCTTCCTATGCAGACTAAAACCAATACTTGAAACCAATAAAATCATACCCGATCACCAATTTGGATTTCGGGAGAAACACGCTACAGTAGAACAGGTGCATAGAGTAGTTCACTCAATCAGACAAACATTGGAAAAAAAGGAGTATTGCTCTGCTGTGTTCTTGGACATAAAACAAGCGTTCGATAAAGTTTGGCACAATGGCCTATTGTACAAACTTAAAACATTGCTACCGAACTCATTCTACATGATCCTTAAATCATATCTAGCACACAGAAGATTCCAAGTAAAATATGAACAAGACTACTCCAAACTATATGATATCAAGGCATCAGTACCACAAGGATCAGTACTTGGCCCAGTACTGTACTCCATATATACGGCAGACTTGCCTGAAACAGCAGATGTTATAACAGCAACCTATGCGGATGACACTGCGTGCCTCTCAAGCGATGTGGACCCACAAAAGGCTTCTACTAGACTGCAGGCCCAGCTAGACAAAGTAGACACGTGGTTGCAAAAATGGAGAATTAAACCGAACGTCACCAAATCAACGCAAGTAACTTTTACTCTCCGGAAAGGAGACTGCGAACCTGTCAGCATGGGTGGCAATATATTACCAACCAGCAAGACCGTAAAATATCTTGGTCTGCATTTGGACAGAAGACTCACCTGGGCAAACCACATCAAGGCTAAAAGAACAGAAGCAAACTTGCAACTCAGAGGTCTCTCCTGGCTACTAGGACGACAGTCCCGTCTCTCACTCAGCAACAAACTGCTGATCTACAAGGCAATCATAAAACCAATCTGGACCTATGGCATAGAGCTCTGGGGGTCAGCTAGCAACTCCAACCTGGAGATCCTCCAAAGATTTCAGAATATTGCCTTAAGAACAGTTTCCAGTGCACATTGGTTTGTAAGAAACTCTGAAATCCACGACTACCTCGAGATGCCAACAGTCAAAGAAGAAGTTAATAACTACTGCACAAAATATAAGGAAAGACTCAACAAGCACACTAACGATTTGGCTAAAAATTTACTGAATGATCAAAGCACAATAAAACGCCTTAAGAGATGGGATATCCTCTCGCTTGACCAGAGGAACTAAGAAGTTCATCAACAGTAATTAGGGCAACTCAATGGAACTGCTCCTAAGTCTCATCCCCCAGAACACATCTGATTATGGCTGATGAGCCGATTGCAGATAGAAAGAGAGAGAAAAAAAAAAAAAAAAAAAAAAAAATTGTTCCATTGTGTGTATGTGGTCAATTGTGCTGAAGCTTCTGCGAAACCCTGCTTGTTCTACATATATAAATACTCTTCGACTTTTGGGGTTAGTCTAAATTGCAAGCCCTGTGAGAAGACTTTATGGAGGCTTGCCATTAGACTTATAGGGCGGTAATTTCTAATATCATATCTATCTATCTATAGGGTCTCATTTCTTATACAGTATGACTGTGTCCGACTCTACCCACTGTCTTGGGTGCGTCTTGTCCTTTAAGATTTTATAAAAAAGCTGTGATAATGGCTTTACAAGCACTTCTTTTGATGTTTTAAGAATATGATTTGTTATTCCGTCTGCTCCTGGGCTCTTCCGAGTTTTAAGTTTATTTAATAGAAGATCGATAATAGAAGATCTTTCTCATTAAAATTTGTAATAGGGATTTGTGTTATGTCTTCGTCGTTTGGTTCTGGTGGTACTATTTCAGTGCTTCTAGCTTTGTACAGGGTTTCGTAAAAAAAACTCGTACTCATTACCATAATAGAATGCTCTACCTTGTGGTTTATGATTACTCTTTTCTAAAAAAAATTATTTTATTTCAGTTGAGAGCGATCGGGTTGAGGACGCTTCACTGGCAATCACGGTTGCCGTTGAAGGAGCTACACCATGGAATGAAATTGCTAAGCTTTGGGCGATAACGGCAAAGGCGCGTCTTCAAAAACTATATAACGAAAAGGGCACTCTCCAAGATTATTTGGATGAGTATCAGATACTCAAAGGGCCCAACGGTTACAAACTTCTTCTAGAAGACTTTGATAGACTTTATCCAGCTACGGGCGCAGATATCTTGCGTAATTCAATTCAAAACATCTGTGGTAATATTATTGACAAAGGAAAGACATTGCTGGCCTCAACCAAAAACCAATTTCTAAAACTGGCGCTCACGGAGCAACTCACCGCCTCCATTGATGGTTAGTTTTATACCTCACATTATACATACCCTTAAGGTGGATGCTTCAGGGTAGCCCGCGAAATTCAAATTTTCTCACGTTTTTTTGTAATTTGCAGGCCAGTGCGAGGTTGTATGTTAGTGAAATTTTAATTGCAACTGTAAGACGTAAGTAGTTACAGAATTATAATCATCAAAATCATCAATACAACCCTCCAAGTTCCTATAGGTGTCAAGAATGACTTTATCATGAAATATCCATTCTTGTCACCAATAAGAACTTGGAGGGTTGTATTGATGATATCATTATTTTAAGTAATACAGAGATGTTATACCTTTTTGGAATGCTTGTTAAGAGCCGTTTAATTTGATACCCAATTGCAGAAAAAAAAGATAAAAAAAACACCTCAAATAATGATATCTAGCAGCCCCCATATTATTATTTTTTATGTCACCATCTAAGAATACTTGGACTAATGAGACGAATCTAACAATACCTTAATTAAAGAAATCCATCAAGTGGTTTGAAAGATATGAGGGAAGACAGAATATTACAAACAAAGATAGGCGCGAAAAACATAACCCTTTCCTTGCAGTCGAGAAGTAATACAAGGATGTTATACGTGTGTATACGTTTGACCTTACAACATCTGTAGACGCGGACACCCTACGATAAGTAGGTTTTGAGATAAGTTTTAGGGTGTCAAAATAAAGGTTTATACAAATTTGCAGCCGACTATCTCTCATTCCGAGGTTGACCCCTTAATTTTGCTAATTTGACTGGCCTACTAGTGGTACTTTTTACCCGACTGCAAGGAAAGGGTTATGTTTTTCGCGCCTATCTTTGTTTGTAATATTCTGCCTTCCCTCATATCTTCCAAACCACTTGATGGATTTCTTTAATTAAGGTATCGTTAGAACCACATTTAATTAATTTTAAGAAATGAAAACTGCAACCATGGGTACTTATTAAATCTAGACTAAAATCATTCCATCCAATATGGGTCCCGACTATTCTGGACTGATATTGTTTTTTAAGACACTGATCACAAGATGCTAGGCTAGGCAGGCTCGTCCAAGCTTTTTCACTCAAAATTTGTATGCTTACTTGTTTAAAAATCTTTTTCAATCAGCCGAAAACCGAACTGACCTAATCTTACGTGTATAATCAGAATTAATTTTCATTAATAAGTATTGGTAAGGTATTTACCCTAATTTTTAAAGCAATCGATTGTCTTTAAGACTCACAAAGAAAAAAATTGCTGATTAAACTTTGATTTGTGTCTTTGATAAGCTTAGATGACTCCAAATATTCAGAAAATGATTACCTATCATAACTAGGGTTGCCTTACTTTTATTAGAAGAAATAGAGTATATCTGATTTGAAAGGAGGTAAATAAAGAGTACGTACTTCCAAAAAGGGTATCATTTATTTTATATTTTTAAAAAGGTATTTTTTAGTACTTTTTGCTGCACATATTAACAGTAAACAGACTTTTTTTTTTTGGTTATGATAATGGATTTGCATAATATTACATGACTGGCTGACTAGTATAGTAAACATTGTGTAAAAAAGAGTATTTTAGCGTACTTTATGTTTGTTATAGATTATAGAGTACGTCTACTTGATATAGAGTACAATACTCTATTTTAGAGTACGGTTGGCAACCCTAATCATAACCTACCCTTGACATTAAATTTAAATTAAATAATTAATAAAATAATAATTAATTTAAATTTTATTTAATTAAATTTAATCTTACCAATGACTACTTGTTGATATAAAAGTCTGATTACTCGTAAGTTTACTCTAAGTTAGACCTCTGTTTTAGTTTTAGATTGTTATATGTTCTTTTACTTAGAGGTACAGTAAACGGAATGAAAAGGTTCGTCACACCCTTCAAATTTAATTAAAATTAAATAATTAATAAAATAAAAAAAAACACGCCTGCCATGACAAAAAGTAAACTAAAAAATAAAAAACAAGTCAAAGGAATTCAGCGATGAATGGGAGCAAGGTCCCGTAAATGTATTCGAAAATGGAAAACTGAAATCTAAAACTTTTATTGCACTCGGGGAACAGTTCGGTGGAACAATTCTTTACAGGTCCCCCGACTGCAATAAAAGTTTTAGATTTCAGTTTTCCATTTTCGAATACATTTACGGGACCTTGCTCCCATTCATCGCTGAATTCCTTTGACTTGTTTTTTATTTTTTAGTTTACTTTTTGTCATGGCAGGCGTGTTTTTTAATTTTTTAAATTATTTGTTTTTTATTTTATATCTTTTAGTGATATATCGATATTTTTTCGCCATGTTTCTAGTAAATTGATTCACACATACTGACTTTTCATACAAACTTAAAAACCATTTAGGTGCCGTCGTGGATGGATTTGGGAGTTGTAACCTAACCAGTTTTATTTCTTTCATTACAGAGAATCTATTGATATGTAGCTTATTCGTATCGAATCCCGGGTTTAAAATGTCACCATATCATTTGTTAAGTAGTATTACTAGAAAACACTAGATATTGAATACTACTGTGGTATATTTTTGTAATCTACTTAATAAGTTCTAGACGATGATTATATTTTTCATTGAAATTTCAATAAAAACAAATTAAAAGTTATTTTTATTTCTAAACCATGGCCACCCTATTATGTTTTTTGATATTTTCTCTAGCCTATGTTACCCGGGATGACGTAACGAATCTAACGATACCACATACATCAAAATCGGTTCAGGCGTTTAGAAGTTATGGTGGAATAAAGAAACTCACAAACAAACATACATACATACATACATACATACATACATACATGAACGCTAAAAACATAACACTCTTTTTTTTGGGGCAGTCGTGTAAATAGTAAATTAATTTTGTCATACCAATGACTACTTGTTGATATAAAAGTCTGATTACTCGTAAGTTTACTCTAAGTTAGACCTCTGTTTTAGTTTTAGATTGATATAAGTTCTTTTACCTATAGGTACAGTAAACGGAATGAAAAGGTTCGTCACTTTAAAGTCGGTTTTCGCTTTGACATTTTGACAAGATAAACAGTCAAACAACTTTGACCTGAATAATTTTGAAGTTTGATTACGAATAGTTAAAACATTATTTTCTCTTATCTCAGTGTATTCTGTCTATTCAGTTTCAAAAGGAACGTATCGTCACGAGCACATGCTCGTTACGTTGAACAAATCAAGTTGAAAACTGACGGAACCTTTTCGTTCCGTCAAACCTATTACTTACAATGTAATATTTTGAAAATTTGTATACTAAGTACGGTCTACTAAGCTATTTAGTTTAAATTTGAACATGCAAGTTACATTGTAAAATGTAAACCAAATAGCTTGGTGACCGTACATATCTTTTTTATCTTGTTTTAAGTATCTAAATATTATAGTAATGTATCTTAATTGATTTTCTAATACAGATTTTTTTGATTTTTATTGAATGGTTTTATTGCAATGCCACTATCATTCCTATAAGATACAGACGCTATCGGCTTATTATTAGGTTGAGGTTGTAATGTTGGGTTGAGGAGGTACTAATCTATTTAGTATGTTTCTTTAGTATCCTGTAAACAGTTATTATTGAAGTGTTTTATACATTTTTGTTCTATGGATTGCAGAAGCTTACAAAGACTGGGAGAACAGCTTTCTGAGACAAGCAGGTTACGCTGTTCACTGAAGGCACGGTTGGCTGATCTACTATTATGAAGTTCATGTGAAGGATATTGGCTCGCGCTACCTTAGAGTGAACGCGCACTTTGAGCGGCCCAATGCCCTTAATATGAACTAATAAATGATAGTAAAGCAAGTCAATCATGCCCTTAGGGAAAAGCGTTACCAGCCGTTAGAAGGCTTTTTTTCCGGTCTTCATAAAACGTTTCTGCTCGAAAAGAAAGCATAAATTACCTTACGATACGGCTTACCTAATCGTATGGAACATTCTAAGACAACTTACTAGAAGGTGAATACGACTTGGTAAACGTTGAAAACGCTTAGTGGATAGGTTAAACCACAGTAAGGAAAGACATAAAACGCCTTAAAAGAAGTCGATTACGAGTTAGTAAACGTTGAAAACGCTTAGTGGGCAGGTTAAACCCACAGTAAGTAAAGACGTAAAACACCTTACTAAAAGTGAATTACGACTTATGAAAACATCAATAGCGCTTAGTGCACAGGTTAAACCCCAGTAAGAAAAGACGTAAAATGCCTTACTAGAAGTCAATTACTACTTTAAAAAACATTAAAAGCGCTTATTGGACAGGTTAAACCATGGTAAAGAAAGACTTAAGATGCCTTACTAAAAGTCGATTACGACTTAGGAAACGTTCAAAATGCTCAGTGAACAGGTTAAACTACAGTAAGGTAAGACGTTAGACGCCTTACTAGAAGTCGATAAACGTTAAAAGCGCTTAGTGGACAGGTTAAACCACTGTAAGGAAAGACATAAGACGCCTTATAAAAAGTCGATTACGAGTTAGTAAACGTTGAAAACGCTTTGTGGGCAGGTTAAACCCACTGTAAGTAAAGACGTAAAACACCTTACTAAAAGTGAATTACGTCTTATAAAAACATCAATAGCGCTTAGTGCACAGGTTAAACACCAGTAAGAAAAGACGTAAAATGCCTTACTAGAAGTCAATTACTACTTTAAAAAACATTAAAAGCGCTTATTGGACAGGTTAAACCATGGTAAAGAAAGACTTGAGATGCCTTACTAAAAGTCGATTACGACTTAGGAAACGTTAAAAATGCTCAGTGTACAGGTTAAACTACAGTAAGGTAAGACGTTAGACGCCTTATAAGAAGTCGATTATGAGTTAGTAAACGTTGAAAACGCTTAGTGGCCAGGTTAAACCCACTGTAAGTAAAGACGTAAAACGCCTTACTAGAAGTCTATTAAGACTTATGAAGCAGTAAATAAACATTCAAAACACTTTGTGAACAAATTAAACCACAGTAAGAAAAGACGTAAAACGCCTTACTAGAAGTCAATTGGGACAATGATACGTCGGAAAGTTTTATGTGTGTGACCCGATCACCTCCCTTTACCGTTTATATCGCCTTAGCGGAAGTTAAATCTCATCGTCAATCAGTCGATCCTATCCGACTTACCACGTTTATAGCTTTTGAATTAAGGCTTATCTGTTAATAATTACGTCTAAAATACACATAAGAGAGTATATTGCTGCTTATTTTTTACACCTTACGCTTAAGGCGTAAAACGCCTCCAACCTAGGAAGGCGTTTTCGGTCGGTTGACTGTTGGTCGTTTTTTCGCCTTCATTACGAATAAATCCGCCCTCGTTACGAAACATTCGGCTTTACATTTTTCTCAGTGTGTACCGTAGCGACAGCCTCGAGAAGTGTCATGACCGGCAGAGTTTTTAAAATATTGTGTGTGGAGTGTTAGTGTGCATCAGAGTGGTGTTCTCCACAGGGCGATGCGGCCGGTGAGCACGCCGCGCCCGCCGACGACAGCAGCACGGAGTGGGAGCTGGACGACGACGAGGAGGGCTCGGGGTCGCGCGCGCCCTGGGACCTGTACGACGACCCCGCGCCCGTCGGCCTCTACGTCGCCACGGTGAGGCTTCACTCGCATGTGTCTGCACGCTCCAGTTGCCACAGCCGCAGTGCGAGTGTCGAGTCTCACGGTGCGTTCCTCTGGCAGGTGGTGGCGTTCGACTCGGACGAGGGCGCCAACGGCACGGTGCGCTACTGGGCGCGAGCACGTGGCGCCGCGCGCGGCCTGCTGCGCGTGCACGCCGCCAGCGGCCGTCTGTACATGGCGCCGCGCCTGGCACTCGCGCCCGGAGACACCTACGACGTCACGGTAGGCTCGCTAACCGCTCAGCTCCGACATTGACCGCTACTGACGACAGACTGGCTAACGTGCTCGTGCCGCAGGTGCGCGCGTGCGACGGCGGGCCGCGGCCGCGCTGCAGCGTGTCGCGTGCGGGGGTGCGGGGCGTGGCGCGGGGCGGAGGGGCGCGGCCCGCCCTGGCCCCGCCCCCTCCGCTGCAGGTGGCCGAGCTGGACGCGCCCGGCTTCCTGCTGGCCGTATTGCAGGCCACTGACCCCGACGGCGATGCTCTATACTACACAATATCGGGTATAAATTCACTTAGATACGATACACATCACTTGCACCGAATAAAAGACATGTAGGTACAACACGATAACAACGCACATCAAAATTGATAATTAAATCCAAACCCTTAGATGGCGACCCTCGGCAAGAGTTTTACATCGGAAGAGAAGACGGCAGCTTAGTTCTGGCGCGTCGACTGCTCTGGGAGCGACAAGCGCAATATACTCTCAATATTTCTGTCACCGACGGCTTGCACGTAGTCTACGCTCCGGTAAGAAACATGGGAATTCATTAAACCGCCATGTCAAAATCAAAATCAAAAGTCATTTATTCAAATTAGGCTGATAATCAGCACTTATCGAACATCAAATTCTACATGAGACAGTCCCCCAATACGCCCACCATTTGACGATGTGACTGACTCGTTCGCTCGTATCAACAGGTGAATATAACCGTCATCAATGACGCAAACGAAGGTGGAGTGTCATTCACACAAGAGGAATATGTCGTGGAGACTTCAGAGGCGACGCGAGTGGGTGAGGCGCTGGTGGCACTGCGGGCGAGCGCGGGAGGCGGGGCGGGCGCGGGCGCGGGGGCGGGCCGACTGCTGTACGGCGTGCACGCCGCGCGCGCTCCTGCCTCCACGCGCCTGTTCCGTCTGCACGAGTTCAGCGGAGTGCTCGAGCTGGCGCACCCGCTCGACAGGTAACGATACACGAACCTACCACCATGATGACAGTAACCAGAGTGGCGCAAATTCTACTCATTTTGTTTTGTTTTATCACAGAGAGAGCGCCGCGGTTCACGAACTAACCGTGTGGGCGCGCGATCAAGCACCGAAGGCGTCGCGTGCCTACGCGCGCGTGACGGTGCGCGTGCACGACGCAGACGAGCACGCGCCGGCGTGGGGGCGGCGCCTGGCCGAGGCGCGTCTGTCCCGCGCCGCGCCCGCCGGCGCGCTCGTGGCCGCCCTGCGCGCCGCCGACCCCGACGCGGGCGACGCGGCGCGCATCGTGTACTCGCTGGCGGGCGGCGACGCGGGTGGCGTGTTCACCGTGGACGCGGCGCTGGGCGACGTGCGCCTAGCGCGCGCGCTGCCGGCCGCGGGCCCGCGCGACTACACGCTCACCGTGCGCGCCGCCAACCCTCCGCCCGGCGCGCGCTCCGCGTCGCTGCCGCTGCACGTGCAGGTGGTGGAGCCGGACGACGCGCCGCCGCGCTTCGCCAGCGCCGAGCTGTCGTGCGAGGTGCTGGAGAACGAGCCGGCCGGCACGCCGCTGGCCGCGCTAGACGTGCGCAGTGCCAGCGCGCCGTGGTTCTCCCTGGAGGGCGGCGAGGGTCTGTTCCGCCTCAACCCGGCCGCCGGTCTGCTCGCCACTGCCGCGCCGCTCGACTACGAGACTCAAAACTTCTACAATTTAACTGTCACCGCTATCAACATGGTACATTTCATTGAAATTATTTATATCACTCTTTAAATTTAATGAAAATGATCCTCACAGGAATCAGACGAACGACTTTAAACTTGATCAATTTAGATCAAGGAGCTAATGTTTCCTAAAAAAGATTTCCTAACACCGTCTCAGATAAAGGAGTGACTCCGTATAGTAATATCTGTATCCACCAGGGTGGCGGCACGGCCGTGGCGCGCGTGTCGGTGCACGTGCTGGACCGCAACGAGTGGGCGCCGGCGCTGGCGCAGCGCGAGTACCGCGGCCGCGCTAGCGAGGCGGCGCCGCCCGGCGCGCTGGTGGCGGACGCTAGCGCCGAGCCGGGCGCGCCGCTGGTGCTGCTCACGCACGACGCGGACGGCCCGGCGCACCGCCAGCGCGCCTACGAGATCCTGCAGCCCGCCGCCGCCGCGCTGTTCCGTGTGGACGCCACCACCGGCGCGCTGCACCTGCTGGCGCCGCTGGACTACGAGCGCGCCGCGCGCCACGAGTTCAGCGTGCGGGTGAGTGCACGCACCTACACACCCACGTCGTAGTCGCTGGCGGTCGCGTGCCTACACGACACTATTGTCATCGGCAGGTGATCGACATGGGGACGCCGAGACTACCGTCGGGCAGCGTCGCTAAAGTGATCGTTGACGTGATCGACGTCAACGACTGCCCGCCGACGTTCGCGCAGTCTGTCTACGAAGCCACCGTGTTGCTGCCGACATCGGCCGGCGTGACCGTGACCACGCTGACGGCCAGCGACCCCGACCTGCCGCCCGGCGCCGCCGTCAAGTACGACATCATCGAGGGCGACGCGGACGGCGCCTTCGCGCTGTCGCCGGGCGGCGTGCTGAGCGTGGCGCGTGCGGGCGAGCTGTCGGGCGCGTACCGACTGCGCGTGCGCGCGTCCGACGGGCTGTACTCCAGCACGGCGCGCGTCGAGGTGCGCGTGCGCGAGGCCGACAACTCGGGCCTCGCCTTCCAGAAATCCGACTACTACGGCTCAGTGGTCGAGAACTCCACGAAACCCACCACCATCGCCGTACTCAACGTGCTCGGTGCGGCGCTCAATGAACATATCGAATTCACTATATTAAACCCTGTCGAAGGATTTGAGGTGAGTACACAATAGTTATTACGTATTACAGTTAACTCATAGCCGAAACACTGCGATTTCCTCTACAAATATAATGTTTTATACTCCTACTTTAACTGTTCAGTAAAACAAAGACATAACTACGTTTCCATTATTGGAGTTTCCGTAGCTACCGCAGGATCTTGAATCCCAGTTATTGTTCGTCAGGTGGGCGCCACGTCGGGCGCGGTGCGCAGCACGGGGCGCGCGCTGGACCGCGAGCTGCGCGACTCGTACACCTTGTTGCTGCAAGCGCGCAGTGCGGCCGCGCCCGAGCCGCGCGTGGCGCGCGCGCGTCTGCACGTGGCCGTCAGCGACGTCAACGACAACTGCCCCGTGTTCGTGGAGCGGCCCTACGCCGCCGCCGTGCTGGCGGGCGCCGAGCCGGGCGCGCCAGTGCTGCGCGTGCGCGCCGTGGACGCCGACGCCAACGACAACGGCGAGGTGCGCTACGAGATGAAGCGCGGCCACGGCGAGCTGTTCCGCGTGGACCGGCGCAGCGGCCAGATCACGCTGAAGCAGACGGTGGACGCGCACAATCAGCTGTACGCGCTGGTGATCGCGGCGTTCGACGGCGGCGTGCCGGCGTGCGGCGCGGAGGCGGGCGTGACGGTGCGCGTGTGGGGCGGCGGCGCGGCGCCCGCGTGGCCGCGCGCGCACTACGCGCTGGCGGCGCGCGAGGACGCGGCGCCGGGCGTGGCGCTGGCGCCGGCGCTGCAGGCCACGTCGCCGCTGGGCCGCCAGCTCATCTACACGCTGCTGGACGACGCGGCCGGGCTCTTCGAGATCCACTTCGACACGGGTGAGTCCCGCGCGTTGGTCGGCAGAGGCCGATGAGCTCACGGGTGGTAGCGCACGAATACTAACTGTTCATGAGTTTGTACTTGTATTTGCATGAAGGGAAAATAGGTTAACTTTTAATGACCGTAGCATATTATACTAAAATGACGAAATAGTACAATAGAGAACAATAGGCATGGAACAAGAAGTCATGCTGTGCGAACACAATTAGATTGGGATGATTGCAGCAGAATGTTGGTTACCATATTTAAAAAACTGGCCAAGTGCAAGTTGGTCTTGCACATGAAGGGTTCCGTACCATCGTAACAAGGAAGCCCTTTAATTTGTTTTATTTCTTGTTAAAGCGCCTACTTTTTACGGTAGAAGAACGGAGTTGTTTTTAGCGGGATCTGATTTCTTTTTGTAGATACTATTAAGGTGTGTCCTTAATTTTATGGGGGTTTGCAAATCAGGTAGATAATGATGACCAAAGTGACTGGTTTATTCTTCTCGTGACTAAGAAATTTATTAGGATTTACAAATTTAATGATAGGCACACAGGATAGACTTCAGTTGATGGTGCTGGTCGTGGCAGAGCCGAAAGAAAGCGGAGCGTGGATTTTGGTTTATATAGAAGTGGTTTGCGCCCTCCGTCGGATGAAGTAGGAACTACGTAGCTTGCAGCTTGGGTTGTATGTTCGATGTCATGACTCGATGCTCTCGTAGTTCCTCTCGGTTGTGCACAGATGGCGCTGTCCTCAACAGATACTTATAATGAATCAACAATACTAGTTTATTCAAACTTGGAGCAGTCTTATTCATCGATTTGAAGAACTGCTAAAGTACTCGACAAGCCGAACCAAAGGAGTCCAAACTCGATGGGGTTAAGTCATTCATAACGGAATTACTATGGCCACCTTCCATCTTCATCAACAGACCCTGGACACCATCTATAGACAAACTACTCGTCAAGACGAATCAAACGAGTCCAAACTCGATGGGGTTATGCCATTCTAAAATGGAGTTCCTATAGTCACCTTCCACCTCCATCAACAGACCCCGACCAACATCTACAGACAAAGTACTCGTCAAGACGAATCAAACGAGTTTAAACTCGATGGGATTATGACAGTCTAAAATGGAGTTCCTGTGGCCAACTTCCAGCTCCATCATCAGACCCAGGACATAATCTAAAGACAAAGAACTCGTCAAGACAAATCAAACGATTACAAATTCGATGGGGTTGCGTCGTTTTATAACGGAGTTCCTATGGCCACCTTCCAGCTCCATCATCAGATCAGCTCCATGTCATAATAATATTGCATTGTTAGGCAATGTCACAGACATTATAATGCGATGTACTATCGAGGACACTCCCGCCTGACCACCACTAAGCTCATATTTGCTTGCACTTACAACATGAAGCGCTCTCTAGCTCCGCCCCGCCTTTGTATAGAAATAATGAATGAAATACAATACCGTTCCACCGCACTGACGAGTCCGACGCACGCCGAACGAGAGTTATTGTTATTTTCAAACTGCCATTATTAGAAAAAAAACTTAAACTGAATTTGACTTTCGTTACTAATGGTGCGTGTGTGTTGGTTTGGTAATTGTAAATTAAAAACTCAATGATTTATGTGAGTAATTTTAAATTTATTATAAGAATCTTATGAAATCCCATGCTATTTAACAGGCAATTGTAAGCGTGTTCTCTAAATCGGCTTTAACGATTTCGATAAAATTTGAAATAATGGGGCTTTAGGGGGGTGAAACGTTGATCTAGCCAGCGGGCCTAAAATAGCCGCTTTTGGAGAACATAATATGAATCACGTTAAAAATTTAAAATTCTTAAAATGGACTTTATGTTTATGACTATAAAGTCCATTTTAAGAATTTAAACATTTTAACGTGATTCATATTGTTTTTTTTTATTTTGGGACTCAGCTCAGCGATTTGACTGATGTTAAATCCCTGTCCATGCAAAATTATAATTTAATTTTGTTCTTCGTGTATGAGATTTCTGGAAGACATTATGCACAAAATGTTCTAACACAGGTTCTCAGGAGTCCAATATTATTGCACAGGTTAACGTTTAGTCAATCAAAGGTCAGGTAAGCAGAGCAATGGTCAATAGTCTAGTCGACAAGTTGAAAATGGTACAAAATAGAGAAACTGCTCTTAAAATTATGTGCGATAGCTCATTGGATCCGGAATGACGTCTAGAAAAATGTGCCAAAAGCGTGTATTAGCACATAAAAAATTGCAAAAGTTATAAACAATTAAAGATGAAAAGAAAATGGCATTTCGTTTTTTGCCAATATTTAATAAACTATTAATATTTAAGAAATTTCAAAAAAAGATTCTGAAAGAGGAGGAAATTTCCAATAAAAAACTCCTAACTCCCGGAACTCTATCTCCATTATTTATAATTTTAATTTAACGCTGAAAATAGGTCTGCGCGTGACATTTTTAGGATGCGCGCGTAGCGTCAAAAGCGAGTACGGCACATTCATTAATTTATTTAAGGTATTGAATTTTTTTTTTAAATTTGAAAAAATTATGGTGTGTTTTGAACACTATAATTAATTTATTCCCGTTGGAAATTTTACTTAAAGTTAATTTTTCAACAAGTTAAACAATTGTTAACTAACGAAATTTTCTCGAACGACCGTCTTAATTGTAAGTGAAAAAAAATGTTTAAATAATACATACTTAACAAGATCGTGCCATAAAAGTTAAAAAAATATTTATACTTTGTTTATAACATTTTTTTTACTTAAACAAAAACTTAAAAATCCAAGTAATGTTGTTTAAGTAAAAAAATTGTTATAAACAAAGTATAAATATTTTTTTAACTTTTATGGCACGATCTTGTTAAGTATGTATGTAAGAAAGGCTCTACGAAGCGAAATTTTTTTACGACCATTATTTAAACATTTTTTTTCACTTACAATTAAGACGGTCGTTCGAGAAAATTTCGTTAGTTAACAATTGTTTAACTTGTTGAAAAATTAACTTTAAGTAAAATTTCCAACGGGAATAAATTAATTATAGTGTTCAGAACACACCATAATTTTTTCAAACTTAAAAAAAAAATTCAATACCTTAAATAAATTAATTAATGTGCCGTACTCGCTTTTGACGCCACGCGCGCATCCTAAAAATGTCACGCGCAGACCTATTTTCAGCGTTAAATTAAAATTATAAATAATGGAGATAGAGTTCCGGGAGTTAGGAGTTTTTTATTGGAAATTTCCTCCTCTTTCAGAATCTTTTTTTGAAATTTCTTAAATATTAATAGTTTATTAAATATTGGCAAAAAACGAAATGCCATTTTCGTTTCATTTTTAATTGTTTATAACTTTTGCAATTTTTTATGTGCTAATACACGCTTTTGGCACATTTTTCTAGACGTCATTCCGGATCCAATGAGCTATCGCACATAATTTTAAGAGCAGTATCTCTATTTTGTACCATTTTCAACTTGTCGACTAGAGACTACAATGTTCAAAAGGTCCGGTAAGCGCGCCAAAGTTCGTCCGTAAAATTAGCAAAAGGTGTACAGAGGATACGTCACTAAGCTGCGCAGTGCAGATTGCAACTAAATACGTTGACGCTTCTCTAATAGGCCTAAACTTTGAGGGGGCGGGGTTTGGCGCCTACGCATGATTTATGCGAAAAAATTTTTAACTGGGCAGGCGGAAAAGACCGCGACTGTACATTAGACAAGCAAAATTTCTGATCAATTGGTGAAATTCGTTCACTGAACATTAAACTTTAACTTTGTAATCCTATACATTTATATGAGATTACAAAGTTATTTATGCAGTTGGTGTATCTAGAAAACTAGACTGAAATCTTAATTTTTTTAGTTTTTCCTTGATGTGTACACTAAACACTAATTCTATTCTAAATTTGAAGCTTCTATGTCTGCTAGAAGTGCCTTAGACTTTTGATGATCGGTCAGTCAGTCAGTCAGTCAGTCAGTCAGTGAGCGACGAAACTAAGGAACTTCGATTAGTTATAATTCTTAAATTACTGGTTCAAACCGAATGAAATTTAAAATATACCGTGTTTATACAACGCCTAATTGGTTACTAAAAATCAGGATTCTAGTTTTATCCACAACGAAGTTAGAGGACGTCGAAAATGGTCTGAACTGTTTCGAGAAAAGGATGGTACGGCCGTGCCGCTTTATTGCTCGACTTGGCGGGGGTACTGCTGTGCCCCCAGATCATATATTTTGATGAGCAACTACGGAACCCTACATTGTGAGTGGTTCGACATGCACTTGGCCGGTTTTTTATACACAAATAAAAAAAAATGGAACCTAAATTCCCATACATGGAACTAAATTAAAAAAAACGTCAATCCTATTCGTGTGGGACATGGGTACACTACAATTATACGATAAAGTTTATTCCGACATTTACAAACATTTGGGTGTTCCCGTGGGACGTCTATATATAGATAGGTATTTAAAAATGACAATGAGGTTCCTAAATGCTTTCCTTTTCAAAGTCACGTTTAAAACATAAACACTTCCAAAGTCGTAAAATGTGCCCCCCCCCCTCTTCTAACTTTTGAAACAAGAGACTGAGAAATTTAAATAAAAAATATGTGCTGTAGATATCAATGAAAAATTTCGACCAAAATTAGATTGAACGTGATATAGTCAGTAGTTTTTGAGATACAGCACATAAAACGCAAATATATCTTTGTCATTCATACAATCACTATGAAAAACCAACTAATCACAAAATGTGTATTTCTGTTGCCGCTATAACAATAAATAATACAAATTAGAGGGGTACTACTATGGTACGGAACCCTTCATAAGCGAGCCCGACTCGCATTTGACCGGATTTTAAGAAAAATTTCGGACGAGAATCGTTTTCGGACAGAGCGCGGCTCACAGCGCACGCGGCGGTGATTGGCGCAGGTGTCGGCCGTACTTACCTGACTGCGTTACTAACATGTTGGTTTTATCCGCAGCACCCGACAGAGGCAATAGTCCATGTGAGTATATACAGATGTCCCTCACTACCCCTCCCTGCCCCCCCCCCACACACACCCACAGCACGGCTCCCTCGACTCCCTTCATGCGCGCTGTCGCTGTTCGTCTATGTTCATGTTCAAATTGTTCTTAACATTGTAATAAATAGTAAATTTCTGCTCACGCTAATATAGTTGGTGCACTTACTTGTGTTGTTCCTTCATGATTGTAAACCGTTATTGTCCGGGCGGTAGCCAATCGATTTCAATGTAACTCGAATAAGTGAACCAAGCGTCAGCTGGTGAATACAAAGGTTAAGAAATTGGTACAAAAACATATTATTATAGTACGCCAGCGCCTACTGTTTTAGAAATAGCGGACATCATACTGAGTTAAAAAAAACGTCACGTGTTTTATGTTTTTAACCGACTATGCGGCGACTGCTCTCATGAACTTGAAAAAAACTTATAGTAGGCCACTTGAAATTTTACTAAGCCATTGTTTAAATTATTAAAAGTAACAAAACAACAATAAGTAGACCGTCACCGGACGCAGTATACTGTTTCCTTTTAAGGTTGATGCGACCAGGTAGCCCGCGAAATTCGAATTTTCTCACATTCTTTGCAATTTGCGGTCAGTGTCAAGTCGTTTGTTAAATAAAAAAAAGACGTGTGGCACTGGAGACTGCCGTGGTAAAGCTATTGCATAGCATTTTTTTGTTAGTTAATTTTATAAGCGTAAGATAAGATACTATTAATAGAAATTATCAATAAATTACATTATTTGAGCTAACATATTAATAAAAATGAATTAAATTATATAAATCAAATGTAAGCTTCGTAGTTCTAACCACTAAGAAAAACTATGACACAAATTAAAAGAAAAAGTAAATGACATCTTGACAACTGACGTAATGTCAGATGAAAATTAAACATTGAAAAATTATAAGATTTAATATTTTATAAAAGATGAGGATGATTAGTAAAAGTGTAAGTATAAATACTATATTTCCCCAACATTTTGGTTATCTTTATAGCAGTATTATATATAAATTAACAAAACAAAAAATAATACTGCATTTGTTATAATAATAAAATGAATGTATATAGAGTACTAACCATGTACTAACTCATTTTCTTTCACTATTTTTTCGTGACTTTCTTCATTATTATATTATGCACTTAGTTTATTCATATTTAAAACACTTTGTACACAAATTATACGAGTACAGATATTCACTGTTGTACATAGATGATAAATACTTATACACCTATATACTTTCTCACAAACAGCTGATTACGGTAGTTTTCCAATACAACCAATGCCACCTAAAGGCGGGTTGCTGAACTAAAGAGACAAGCGTGATATTTCAAAAAGTCATTGTCAAGTGTCAATTTGTTCCTGTCGACGCTGCGGGTTGTCCGCAAGGGATACCGAGACCTCGACATGAAGGGCGAAGAAGGAACATGGGTGGTTTTTAGTCAGTAGAAGTCTGACACTCCCTTTCGCTCTGCCCAAGAGCGGGAGGGGTTATTTGATGATTTCCCACACCCCAAAAAAAAAAAAAAAAAAGTGTCAATTTGTTAGGTTTTTATTTTCGTTACGGAATTTCTGGATTCGGTCCCCACGCTCAAGGCCCGCGATAGAAGCTATGCAATAGCTTAATAAGATTCGCAGCTGCAGTAACAAATGTCTATTTGCTGAGTAATAATCACAAGACACTGACCGGCAAATTGCAAAGAACGTGAGAAAATTCGAATTTCGCGGGCTACATGGTCGCATCAACCTTAAAAGGAAACAGTATGCTTTTAAAAACATATTTCGAGATAGAATCTGTAGCTGCCAGCTACAGAATCGATCTCGATTAAATATGTCCGCAAGGTTGTGTATGTACGTGTCTCATAGTCGTACACAATCAGTTTCAGGACCTAAGTCCAAATATTACAATCTGATAAATATAATTCTAAATATTATAAACAACATGAAATCAGATTTTAGCGTAATAACACAGGACCACTAACAGGTAATGTTTCTTACCACTACTTACTCCATTTGTATTCGAAATTAATGACCTTTACTTTCATGCGAGCAATTGACGCATCGTCCGCATAGTCATCATGCAGCTGACGATTTTTTACCAGTTCAGTATTTATGGAAAAGTTTCAGCCGGCGTACTATGTCTTAATTTTTTTTACCACTTCCTTATGTACTTAGCCACACCCACACAGCTGATGGTCAGTTCATGTATAAGACTACACTATCGATGTCAACATCAACCGGCTTTTTATGACTTTGTACTTGCAACACTACCGCCTGGACTATTACATTATGTTGCCACGTTGTCAGTAACATGTTGCACGCACCACATACAAGTTTTGGTTTGCATGAATACCTAACCTGGTGGAAGCCACGATCACCTTTTTGTTTTTATTGTGGTTATATTTACTTAGTTTAAGCTGTGAAGCGGCGTCATTTGTCTTAAATTAATGCTCCTCAATACATTTCATCATGGGTATGTAGGCTATATAGTCATTAACTCATTATTATTTTATAGCTACGGGTCATCTGGTCACTCGAGTTCGAAGCTATGGTATAATAATGTTAAAGCATGAATCAAATTGAAAAAGACAGTTCAGACCTTTTCAGTTTTATGTTTAATTGGTGCACACGAATGAGATGTGTAACTTGTGTGGTGCGCAGGCGTGCTGCTGGCGCGCGCGGCGCTGGACTACGAGACGGCGCGCGCGCACGAACTGGTGCTGCGCGCCACGGACGGCGTCACCGGCGCCTACGCCGACGCCGCCGTCACACTGCGCGTGCTCGACGTCAACGACTGCGCGCCCGAGTTCCCGCACGACGTGTACCGCGCCGCCGTGTCCGAGGCCGCCGCCGTCGGGGAGCTCGTGCTGTCCGTGCACGCGGCCGACAACGACACCGGTACGACCAGTGCCCGCCACGTGCCCGCCACGTGCCCGCTACGATCCGCGAGCGCCTCGCGTCATTTTCACGGATTACATCTTCTTACAGGCGAAAACGGGGAAGTGACATACTCGCTTACCGAAACAGAATCTGCGGCCGAGGGGGCTTTCACCGTAGATCCCAAAACAGGCGAAGTGCGCGTCGCCGCCCCGCTCGACCGAGAGACTCGAGCGCACTACCATCTGTTGGTGACGGCCACGGACGCCGGCCGGCCGCCTCTGCTCACCACCGCTCATCTCTTCGTCACCGGTGAGGACCCTGATCGTCGTGCGGTGCAGGTCCACACTCGCACACTATTATTAAGCTCTGGTTGAATTGTTCGCAGTGGACGACGTGAACGACAGTCCGCCGCGCATGGAGCGCAGCGTGGTGCCGGTGCTGGTGTCGGGTGAAGCGGCGCGCGGCACGGCACTGGCGCGCGTGGCGGCGTGGGACCCGGACGCGCGCGACGCGTCACGTCTGCGGTTCGCGCTGGAGGGCGCGGCACAGCGGGCCTTCGCCGTGCACGCGCGTACCGGCGTACTGACGCTCGCCAACGCGCGCGCGTGGCCGGCGCCCGGCGCGGCGATGCGCTCGCTCAACGTGTCGGTGTCGGACGGCGCGCACGCCGCCTTCGCGCGCGTCAAGCTGTCGCTGGCGCCCGCCAACCGCGCGCCTCCGCACTTCCCGCATCTCGTGCACGAAGCGAGAGCTCTCGAAAATCAACCACCACCACTGCTTCTTACTACGGTACCGACACTTTACTCCTGAGGGGTGCACTACCTACTTAATGTCACTGTTGTTGTGATGTTCGATTATAAAAGGCTCATTTAAACACTTTCATATTTCATTTTGATAGGTGAAGGCATACGACGAAGACGCCGGCGAGTACGGAACTGTGTCATATTCGATTCCGTCTGCTCGTCTGCGGGAGACGTTCGCGATAGACGCGACGAGCGGCGCTCTCACTGCCCGCGTGCCGCTGGACCGCGAGCGACGCGCCGAGTGGGAGGTGCCCGTGGCCGCCAGCGACGGCGGGGGGCTGCTGCGGCACACCGTGGTGCGCGTGCGCGTAGCCGACCTCAACGACAACGCGCCCGCCTTCCCGCTGCGCGAGTACCGCGCCGCCGTGCGCGCCGACCGCGCGCCGCGCCTGCCCTTCCTCACGCTGAGCGCGCACGACCCCGACGCCGGCGAGAACGCGCGCCTCACGTACTCCGTGTACGAGGGCGACGTGCACTCCGACGCCACGGGACTGTTCGCCGTGGACCCGCACAGCGGCGCGCTCTCCTTCGCGCGGGACGCCACGGACTTCGGTAAGCTATCGCGCTGCCGCCGCGCGGCCGGCCTTCGCGCTCGGGCGGCGCGGGTCTCATGTGTGGGTGTGTGTGTGCAGCGTCGCGGAGCGTGCAGGTGTGGGTGCGCGCGCGCGACGGCGGCGGGCTGGCGGGCGAGGCGCCCGTGTCCGTGTTCGTGCTGGGCGCCGCGGACGAGGCGCCGCGCGTGCAGGCGCCGCCCGCCGACCTGTTCCTGCGCGAGGACGCGGCGCCGGGTACGCTGGTGGCGCAGCTGCGCGCCGACGGGCCCGCGCCGCGCTATCGCCTGGCGCCCGCGCTGTGGCCGCGCGACCTGTTCGCCGTGGACGACGCCGGCCGCCTCGTGCTGTCCGGCCAGCTCGACCGCGAGACCGCCGCCGAACATCTCATAGGTGAGTGCGCCATCTCAACTAACTCGCGGTTATGGCGTGTACATGATCAGAACAGTCAGCTAACAAGAGATTGTGTGTGGCAGGTATCATCGCGGAGGGCGGCGGCAGTCCGGCGCCGGGCGTGTTGCTGAGCACGCGGCTGCACGTGCTGGACGTGAACGAGCACGCGCCCTCCTTCCACTCGCAGCCCTACGTGGTGCACGTGGCAGAGAACACTCCGCCGCACTCCAGCCTCGTGCAGTGTGAGCAGCCCTTCAACCTACGCTATAATGCACCCGGAGCTTACCTATACTCATTGACAATCTTCAGTCTTTGCCAACTTTTGATTTTTTCAAGACTTCTATTCATTAATTCATTCATTAAAGTAAATACTTTAATTAAATCGGTATACAATCAATTACATTATTTAAAAACACATTGATAGTAAAATAATAGTACAGCAGTACCTGCTTATGATAGTACTTGCAGTAACAGTAAAACGACAAAACATAAAAGATGACGGTGAAGGCAAAAGTCGATTCAAATGAGAGCGCTTATATAATTGCAGTGATGGCGGATGACCCCGACGCTGGAACCAACGGCGAAGTGCGCTACTCGCTCGCGGCCGAGAGCTCGGGTGACGCCGCGCTGTTCGCCGTGGACCCGTACACCGGCTGGGTCAGCACACTGGCGCCGCTGGACCGCGAGCTGCGCGCCGAGCACCGCGTGGCGCTGCTGGCCAGCGACGGTGGCGCCACGCGCCGGGTCGCGCGCGGCACGCTCGTCGTGCGCCTGCTCGACTACAACGACTGCCCGCCCGTGTTCCGCGCCGAGCAATACGACGCCGAGGTAAGCCCCCCACCGCCCCCCTAACTGATGTCGACAAGTCAGTTGACACTGGGCTATACTTATACACTGATGACGTGCAGGTGCGCGAGGACGCGGCGGCCGGCACGGTGGTGGCGCGGCTGGACGTGCAGGACGCGGACGCGTCGGGCGCGCCGCTCGCGTTCTTCGTGGCGGACGGCGACCCGCGCGCGCGCTTCCAACTGCGCGCCTCGGGCGAGCTGTACGTGGCGCGCGAGCTGGACCGCGAGACCGAGTCCAGCTACGACCTGCGCGTCGCCGCCACCGACGGCAAGTTCACGGCGCAGACGCGCGTCCGCATTAATGTACTCGATGTCAACGGTGAGTCATCCTCCGTATAGTCAATTTTCACTGATCGGGCCCAATTCTGACGCCATCCGATTCCGTCTGCAGACAATCCACCGTACTGTCTCCGCTACCGGTACTACGCGCGGCTGCCGGAGGACGCGGCCAACGGCACGCGCGTCATGACGCTGGAGACCGGCGACGCGGACCAGCCCAGCGACGCGCGCCTGCGCTACTACCTCACGGGCGACATGGCGCAGCACTTCGCCATCCACAAGGAGACGGGCGAGGTGCGCGTGGCGGCCGGCCTGGACCGCGAGGCGCGCGCCTCGTACTCGCTGCGCGCGCACGCACAGGACCGCGAGCGGCCGGACTGGGAGTGCAGCTCGGAGCTGCTGGTGGCGCTGGACGACGTCAACGACAACGCGCCGCGCTTCTCTGCCAGCACTTACAGCGTCACGCTGCCCGAAGACGCCGACCTCGGCACTCTAGTCGCCAAGGTACAACTGCACACCATTCTCTATTCAACAAACGTATTACTTATCATTTTTAAGGGTTCCGTTTTCAACATGGAACTCTTATAGTTTCGCCATATCCGTCTGTCTCTGTCTGTTCGTCCGTCCAAAATCAAAATCAAAATATATTTTGAATATCAACAGCTTTGCCCCACAGCAGAATACCGTAGGACATAACGCTGTGAAAATAACTAAAGTAGACTAACCGTGCTGTATCAACGTCAGTGAATTGTCTTACTTTTCTGACGGCGTATGCGGCCGAACTTAGCCTTCCCGCTAGGCTTGATATGTGTAAGTATAACCATTATGCCACGATATATTACTTTACTTTTCAGGAAAGCAATGTCACGTTATAGACTATGCGAAACTAAATCGATATTTTTTTTTTATAGAAACTAACTTTGAGATCTGAGATGATTAAGTTTTTGGAGAACCTCCTAACTGTGTCCCGCTTCCAGGCTTACTCGTACTATAATAATAATAATAATTCTTTATTTCAGATTTCAGAATCCATACTTCATTATCAAACTAAAAAATCAATATCAAAATTAAAATATTACAAAAATTAAAATCATAATTCAACATTATTAAAATCATAATCAACATTATTAAAATCATAATCAACACTATTAAAATCATAATCAAAATTAAAATCATAATCAAAATTAAAATCAATGTCAAAATTTAAATCATAATTAAAATTAAAATCATAATCAAAATTAAAATCAATGTCAAAATTTAAATCAAAAATTAAAATAATAATCAAAATTAAAATCAATGTCAAAATTTAAATCAAAAATTAAAATAATAATCAAAATTAAAATCAATGTCAAAATTTAAATCAAAAATTAAAATCAATGTCAAAATTTAAATACACAAACAATACTAAAATTAGACTTCGAAACAAAATCAATAAATGTCAAATCATAATCTTAATTCAAATTAAAAACAAAATAAATAAAACTAATCATGACCAATAAATTACTGCACCCGCCCCTGAGTCATTTGCTTGTTTGTCATTACATTAATCATAAAACAATGGTTAATGTAATGACAATCAAACCTGTTCGCAAACACGCTCAGGATGGTGTTGGAGGTGGTCCGGAGCCTGCGCCCCAGAGATGTGCACCGCTTTCGCATCGTCGTGTACAGTGCGATGCGCGCTCGAACGCAGACGTGTTTCCACTGTGCACGGCACGAATTTTAATCGCGTATTGCGCGGCTATAGCCGCTGCCCGTGAGCACTATGAGTTCCAAACAGCTCATAGTGAATGAATTGCTGGCTTTCCTAGTCCATGCTATCGACTACATGGACGAGGTGAGCATCCTGCAAATATGCCGGTCAAATTTCAAAGAGGACGACATCAGCAGCGGTAAACTACTACTGTTCCAGTCGCTTGGGAAACTAGACCAGATGCCCTCTCGCCGAAGAGATGGAACCGAGAAGAGTCTTCAAGACATCATCGATATGTTGAAGAAGACTGACCCGGACGACGTGCCTGACTTCGTGGCGAAGCAGCTGAGTAAGTTGCCCCCCGTCACATTCGATCACGTCGACGTTACACGGCTGCTAAAGGACATCACTACCTTGAAAGTGGAGATGACCAAAATGCAGTCCAGAATGGAGGATTCAGAAAAGTCCAATAGTGAGCTACGTGCGGAAATAGCATTATTGCGTAACGTTGGCTCGGTAATTGTGTCATCAGAGGCTTCAGAGGTGAACACACGACGAGCGGAGCAAAATGCATCTATCGGCAGTTTTGAATCGGCGAACACAAGTGCGTCATCAGCTACCGGTAATGCTGACCAAGCGCCGCCCGCCGTCGTCGCCCGCACCACAACACCGGTCGCGGAAACGTCACGCGTAGGTACGTCGACCCCTAAACGTGCCTATGCAGAAATTACCACCAGCGGCAAATCTGATGCGTCGCAGTCTAAGCGACAAACCAGGAAAGGGAAAAAGCAGGCTCAACCTGCCCAGCCTGCGGTCCGTTGCTCCTTGCCAAGAACGAGCCAGGTTGATGAGGAGGGTTTCACTAAAGTGGAAAGGAAGAAGAAGAAGCCCTGCTCTCGCAACCTCTGCGATACCGCACCGAGTGGTCCTAACATGCTGCTCCGCCCTGCTGTGCCTACGACGCAGCTGTATATTTCACGTCTGCATCACTCCACGACGATTGAGGAAGTCGTGCAGTATCTGAAAGTGAAGACCAATTGGACTCTGAGGGTCGAAAGGTTGGAATCGCGCCACAACATAAACTTTAAGTCATTTGTGGTACGTGTTCCAACCCAACATCTCCAGACCTTTTTGAAGGAGGACTTTTGGCCGAAAGGTGTCGTTTTCCGGCGTTTCCGAGGACGGTTACGCGACACCTCGCAGCGAAACACGACGCCGACGTTACGTGTATAGTTAATGTGTAATATGTATTAGTTTGTTATTATTGTATTATCTAATTGTGTGTATTTTACTTATGGGCCTTAGTTGCCTGAAATAAAATGATTATTATTATTATTAAAAACAGTCGACACGGGCGTCGGCGAACATCCCCGACGCGCTGCAGTGCCGGGGTAGCCCCAACAGCACCCTGAACGCATTATTATACTGCACACGGAGAGCGTTGTACTGCTTCTGGGTATATGACCCCCACAGGCTCGCTGTGTACAGGGACGTACAAAACGCTCTGAAAAGAGTTATTTTGACGGCCCCCGAGCAACGAGCAAACCTGCGGGCGATCATATTAGCCCTCACAGACAACGCCCTCCGCTCCCTATCGATGTCCATATCATCCCTCAGGTCAGAGGTCACGATATGCCCGAGATATTTAAATTCTTGAACTCTACTCAACTCAACACCGTTCAGTTTAATAGGTGGAACAGAATCGGGGCAGCTTCGACCCCTGGCCCGAAAGACCATGCACTCACTCTTTTTTGCGTTATAGAGCAAACCGTGATTCTGCGCGTAACTATGCTTCTACCCAATGTTACCGTTTGCATCCTGTGCAAAATTCAACCCTGAACTTTTTTTTCCACCTCTCTAAGAGGTACTTTTGAAGAACAATAGCGGCATATATTATAATCTCCTTAAATTAATATTCTTGCCAAGTTTCAAGTAAATTGATTCACGGATATTAATTTTTCATACAAACTTTAAAACCCTTTAGCTGCCGTCATGGATGGATTTGGCCTGGCCAGTTTTATGCCTTTCATGACAAGGAATCTATTGATATGTAGTTTTTTCGTATCGATTACCGGGTTTAAAATGTCAATATGTCATTTGTTAAGTAGTTTTACTAGTAAACAATACATTTTGAATACTATTGTGGTATATTTTTGTTATCTCCTTTTAAAACCCTGAATTTTGATATGTTACTCGATGGTAATGGAAGAAAAAATATTTTTTTCCCCTTAAATAATGAAATCTAGCGGCCCCCCATATTTATGATTTAATACTAAAAATACTGACCAAGTCCAAGTCGGACTTGCACATGAAGGTTTCCGTACCATTTTCTCGGGGTCGTTGGGGAAATATAGTATTTATACTTACACTTTTACTAATCATCCTCATCTTTTATAAAATATTAAATCTAATAATTTTTCATTGTTTACTTTTCATCTGACATTACGTCAGTTGTCAAGATGTCATTTACTTTTTCTTTTATTTTGTGTCATAGTTTTTCTTAGTGGTTAGAGCTATAAAGGTTACATTTGATTTATATAATTTAATTTATTTTTATTAATATATTAGCTCAAATAATGTAATTTATTGATAATTTCTATTAACTGTAACTTATTTCACGCTTATAAAATTAATTAACACGCTCACAGAAATTCTTTGAGGAAGTTTTTGACTGAATAATACCTGAGGCCGTTTTAAATACAGGCAACTCACAATTTTTGATTTCAAGAACTTAAATTCTGGAAAGAATTAAAAGAATGAAAATGAAATAATTGGGTGGAAAAAACGCTGAGATTGTCAGAGATTGTTTTATAAAAATAAAACCGACTTCAAAAACACAAAAAAGTGAAAAATAACTTTAGCTTCTGAAGTCGGTGACTTTTGTTTGATTTATTCAGTTTTTTTGTCACCGACTTCAGAAGCTAAAGTTATTTTTCACTTTTTTGTGTTTTTGAAGTCGGTTTTATTTTTTGCAAAATTTTTTTTTTATTTTTTCATTTTTAGTTGTAATATCCTTTACAAATATTTGATATTCATTAATTTTACGTTGTTAACAATACATGTCACGGTAATAGGCTTATCCGCAATATAATGGAACTTAACATACCTAACTCTCGAAATCTGGGCGTCCTGTACACATCTGCGTACCCCGTCAGAGCATACAGGCGTGATGGTAAGTTAAGATGTTGCGTAAACAATAAACATCCAAGCGATTGCAGCAATCACGACAGATTTGCCGTCTATTTTTGAAGAGTTCTATTGAATATCTCCGAAGATCAGGATCAAATCTTCACCAAATTTAAATGGGACCACCTCAGGAGTACACTCTTTCAAATAAAAAAAGAATTTTGAGAATCGGTTCACAAATGGAGGAGAAATCAGGTAACATACATAAAAAAAAAAAAAAAAAAAAAAATAATACATACACACGAACATATAACCTCCTCCTTTTTTGAAGTCGGTTAAAAAAGGGATTTCTGAAGGATGCCCTTCAGTTGAGATCTGGTTTCTGAAGAAGAATTATCACGTCTACAAGTTGTTATCTGGGTTCTTAAGAAGAACCATCGCGTCTACCTCCTACGTATTCTCCGGGCCTCCCTAAAGGACTCGCCCGTGATCCTCGCGACGCGAAGTTATCTGGTCTCTCTAAAAGAGCCAACGCCATAACGAGCTCTACAAGCACTGGAGCCACTTTTACCTCCAACGTATCCTCCGGGCCACCCTAAAGGACTCGCCCTTAATCTGCTGGCCTGGCTTCGTGATTGACCTGTCCTGGAGCTGTTCTTCTGTTCTGTGTAAAGCGTGAGTTAGGTAGGTTTGTATTTTATAGTTTTCATTGTATTTTTTACTCCTTATCTCTTTATTAAATTCAATTGTTAATTTACTTACCCTCTTTTAATTGTTAAGGGTAAGTAACACGACAACATACAGACGGACAAACAGACATGACGAATCTAAAAGGGTTCCGTTTTTTGTCATTCGGCTACGGAACCCTAAAAACCGGCCAAGTGCGTCGGACCACGCACAATGTAGGGTTCTTTAGTTGCCCATCAAAATATGTGAATTTTCTGAACTGAATAACCACCCTGCCTACCTGCCTCCGAACGATGATTTGCACTTACATTTGCAGTTTTAAGACCTGGGTGCGCTCCCACACATTATGAAAATATTTCATAGAAGTAATTTGTTTAAACTGTATAGAGTAAAGGGCACAAATATTCTATATTCAATTTCTGTGCTAACAAACATAATTATTTATTTAGATATAGATTAATAACATATGGGTTAAAAAAGCTTCGCAAAATATGATTATTTTTAACCTAACATTTTAATTGTAAAAAATGGTTACAGTGAGTCAATCTTAAAAGATAGACATATGCTGTCGCCGACTTTTTTTTTGAACTTTTAAAGAGGAACAATTCCCTCATACATGATACATATTTACGTAACTTAAACCGTTTTCGCAGCGCACACAACGGAAGCTCTCAAAAAGGAATATCTTTTCCCGTTTTTGCAACATTTTTCAATTATGCTCCGCTCATATTGATCGTAGCGTGATGTTATATAGCCTAAAGCCTTCCTCGATAAATGAACTAACCAAAACTAAAACAATTTTTCAATTCCAACCAGTAGTCCCTGAGTTTACCGCGTTCAAACAAACAAACAAACAAACTCTTCAGCTTTAATAATCTATACTAATATTATAAAGC
This sequence comes from Diarsia brunnea, assembly GCA_949774965.1. Classification (NCBI taxonomy): domain Eukaryota; kingdom Metazoa; phylum Arthropoda; class Insecta; order Lepidoptera; family Noctuidae; genus Diarsia; species Diarsia brunnea. Next base: position 105,316 of record OX459005.1, on the reverse strand, counting down.
TGAAGAGTTTGTTTGTTTGTTTGTTTGATTGTTTTATTTTTTAGTTGAATTTTTGACATGGCAGGCGGGTTTTTTATTTTTTTTTAATTATTTGTTGTTTTTATTTGAGTTTTTGATTTGTAGGAGGTTCTCAATTCGTCTGTATGTTTTTTTTTTGTATGTTTGTTAACGAATATCTCCGTCGTTAATGAACCGATTTTTAAAATAATTTTTGATAAAAAATTGAAATATAAAACTCAGAAGAAAAATCAGCGAAGTCGGTGGCAATAAAAAAACGAAATCAAATAGACATCACAACAATCACCGACTTCAGAAGCTGATTTTTCTTCTGAAGTTTATTTTTCAGTTTTTTGTTTTTGTTATTTTCACTTTTTTTTGTGTTTTGGAAGTCTGTTTTTTTTAAAACCTAACATTGCACATACGTTGTTTTAACAGTTTTAGACGAACAACATGTCTTTTCTACTTTTTATTAATCTGTTAGTGGAAGATAACAAAAATATAATAAAACTGTTTATAGACTTGCTAAAGATTTTTTTTTCTTTAGCAAGTCTATAATAGTACATATTGATGTAAGTAGCAATCGAGACGGAATTCACATCCGAGCCCAAAAGTAACAAACGACAGCTTTCAATCCAGTTTCGAAGAAATGAACGAATAAAACTAAAAGCATTTTTGTCGCTAATTATTCGGGAACTATGATTTAGTACTTTGCTTTTATCCGCGCTTTGCTTTCGTCAAGTTGAATAGGAAGCAAAGATATGAAACCGCTAAACAGCCTTACATAAAAATACAAAATTTCAAATTTTTAAAATACTGGCAAAGTGCAAGTCGGACTTGCACATGAAGGCTTCCGTGCCATCGTAGAAGGTAAGCGTCCTTTAATTTGTTTATTTCTTGTCTATGTGACGATAGAAATACTCATAAGTTATATTTGTGGTTTTTTAAATGTGCTATATCTCAAAAACTGCTAACTATATCTCGTTCAAACTAATTTTGGTTGAAAGTTTTATTGCGATCTACAGAATATACTTTTATTTGTATTTTTCACTTTCTTAGTTTAAAAGTTAGAGTAGGGGGGGGGGGGGAAGGATTGACTTTGTGAAAAAATGGTTTCGGAAACCTCAAAGTCATTTTAATGACCTATCTTTAGACATCCTACACGACTTTTAAAAAAAATCGTAAAGCGGTTCACTGAATACATCTACCTATCTAGTTTCAACTGTGTACAGTTAATAGTTTCCGAATAAAGTGGCTGAGTGTGTGTAGGCGGACAGACAGATATAACGAATCTTTATGGGCTCCGTTATTTGCCATTCGGCTACGGAACCCTAAAAATGAAAATATAAATACTTATTGCATAAATGCAACAGCTAATATACCATATCTTTGTAACTTTACTCAGGTCCATGCGACGGACGCAGACCTCGGTGAGAACCGCCTGGTGCGCTACTCGTTTGTGGACGAGACAAGCGGCGCCTTCGAGCTGGCGTCCGACAGCGGCATCGTCACTCTGCGCGCGCCGCTGGACCGCGAGACGCAGGCCGAACATCGCGTCCTGCTGCGGGCCACTGACGCCGGCCGCCCCGCGCTCTCCGCCACGGCCACGCTGCGCCTCACCGTGGCCGACGTCAACGACAACCCGCCCGAGTTCGAGTTCCACCAGTACCGCGCCGCCGTGCCCGAAGTGGACGCGCCGGGCGCCGAGGTGCTGCGCGTGCGCGCCACGTCGCGCGACGCCGGCGTCAACGCCGACGTGTACTACTCGCTGGTGGGCGGCGACGACCGCGACGACTTCGCCGTGGACCGGGCCAGCGGCGTGCTCACCGTGGCGCGGCCGCTGGACTACGAGCGCCGCCGCGAGTACCTGCTCACCGTGCAGGCCGTGGACGGCGGCACCCCGCCGCTCAGCGACCTGGCCACGCTCAACATCAGCGTGTCGGACGGCAACGACAACGCGCCGCAGTTCTCGCAGGCGTCGTACGGCGCGCGCGTGCGCGAGGACTCGCCGGCGGGCGCGCGCGTGCTGCAGGTGGTGGCGGACGACGCCGACTCGGGCGCCAACGGCCGCGTGACGTACTCTATAGCGCGCGGGGACCGCGACGGCCGCTTCGCCATCGACGCCGACACCGGCTACCTCGCGGTGGCGGCGCCCTTGGACCGAGAGACCGCGCCCGCCTATGTGCTGGAAGTGCACGCGCGAGACCACGGCCTTCCCACTCTCGAAGCCTCCGCACTAGTTAACATCGAAGTGGTGGACGCGAACGATAACCCGCCGCTGTTCGCACAATCTAACTACAGCGCAGTCGTCCAGGAAGATCGCCCACTCGGACACACTATCCTCAAGTTCGTAGTGGAAGACGCTGACGCTCCGCCCAATGCGGCACCTTACACATTCGATTTTCAGTCTGGCAATGAAATGGGTGCTTTTCGTCTGGAACAGGACGGCTACTTGCGGTCGGCCACTCGCTTCAACCATCGCATCAAGGACCGATACGTGCTGCAAGTTCGCGTGTTCGACAACGGCACTCCGCCGCTCTACTCAGATGCGTGGGTGTACATAAGAGTGATCGAAGAATCTCAGTATCCACCGGTAGTGACGCCGTTAGAAGTCGTCGTCAACTCTTATTTGGACGAATTCCCGGGTGGCATCATCGGACGAGTGTTCGCTTCTGACCGCGACGCTTATGACACTCTGACATACGCTATTGCCCCAATCGACGGTGCACCTTATCCTCCGACAGACTTGTTTGAAATTGACGTGACTGATGGAACATTAAAAGCTGCGCCTCGCCTAGACGTGGGAGATTACCGCCTCAACATTACTGTCGGTGATGGGAAATTCGTCGGCTTTGCGGTGGTCAAGGTCACCGTCACACTCATATCTGACGAAATGCTCCTGCAAGCCATAGTAGTACGTTTCCGGGAAGTGACTGACCGCGACTTTATCCTGAGCCATCGCAAAGGTTTCGTCCGAGCCATCGGCGAGGCGACCGACTGCGAACCCGGCGACATCGTCATAGTGAGCGTGCAGCCGTCCGGAGAGTCGGACGATACGGACGACGCGGACGACGCGGGCCGCGTGCGGCGCCAGGTGGCGCAGGACCTGGACGTGGCCTTCGCAGTGCGCGCGGCCGGCGGGTTCCTGCCCGCCGACGCGCTGCGCCGGCGCCTGCACGCGCACCTGGAGCGTCTGGAGGAGCGCACGCGGCTCGTGGTGGAGGAGCTGGTGCGCGCGGCGTGCGGCGGCTGCGTGCACGGCGCCTGCGCCGAGCGCGTGCAGCTGCGGGCCAGCAGCGCGCGCGCCGTGGCCTGCGAGGTGTTCGCGCTCGTGGCGCCGCCGCACCGTCTGCGCGGCGCCTGCGCCTGCGCGCCCGGCTACGGCGGCGAGCGCTGCGACCGCGCGCCGCCCGACTGCGCCGGCTGCCGCGCGGCGCCCGTGGCGCAGCTGGCGGGCGACGGCTACCTGGTGTACCGCCTGGAGCGCGGCGCGGTGGCGGGCGCGCGACTGCTGGACGACGAGCTGGCGCTGTCGCTGCGCTTCCGCACGCGGCGCGAGCGCGGCACGCTGCTGCAGGCGGCGGGGCGCGTGGACTACGCCGCGCTGGAGGTGGCGGAGGGCTACCTGCAGTTCCGCATGGAGCTGGGCGCGGGCCCGGCGCAGGTGCGCGCGGCCGTGCCCGTGGCGGACGGGCTGTGGCACGAGGCGCGGCTGGAGCGGCGCGGGGCCAGCATGCGCCTCACGGTGGACCGGCGCAGTGCGCAGGCGCAGACGCCGCCGCCCGCCGCCGTGCTGGACGTGCGCGCCGACCGCTTGCTGCTCGGCGCGGCGTTGGAGCGACATGCGCACGCCTTCGCCGCCGAGCAGGTACGAACTGTCTGTGACCAATAGCGCAGCCTAGATCGGAACTCTTTTTACCCGCTTACGGTGAAACCCAAAAAGAGGGTTATTAATTTTGTTTTCGATTTCGCAGGTGACATACGGCTTTCATGGCTGCATATCGGACGTCAAACTAGGAGGAGCGGTTCTACCATTAGAGGAAGGCGGCACGTCGAGCGACGGGCGCGCTCAGCTGGTGCGGCGCGTGCGCGTGCGCGTGGGCAGCGCGTGCGAGGCGCTGCCGCCGCCCACGCCGTGCGCGTCGTACCCGTGCCTCAACGGCGGCACGTGCCGCGACGTGGCCGACCTGCTGGAGGACGCGGCCGGCACCTCGGAGGGCTACACGTGCGCGTGCCACGCGCGCTTCTCGGGGCGGCGCTGCGAGCTGGACAGCGACCCGTGCGCGGCGGCGCCGTGCCTGCACGGGGGCTCGTGCGCGGCGGACGCGCGCGGGTTCCGCTGCGCGTGCGCGGCCGGGCTGGCGGGCGAGCGCTGCGAGCGCGGGCGCTGGTGCGGCGCGGACGTGTGCGCGCACGGCGGCGCGTGCGAGGAGGGCGAGTGGGGCCCCTCGTGTCGCTGCCGCGGGTACTACGGGCCGCGCTGCCAGTACGACGTGGACGAGTGCGCCGGCGAGCCCTGCCTCAACGGCGCCACCTGCGTCAACGAGCCTGGCTCCTTCCGCTGCCTCTGTCCGCCAGACAAGACAGGTAATTTTCGATTATTGTTTAAATGTAGTGATCAAATAATCATTTAATTTTATCCGGGGTTCTGCTCCTGGCAGCAAAACTTAGAGAACTTTCAGTTCCTTGTTCATTTTATCTCAAGTATTTTATTAAAAACAAACGTATTTCGAAGATTTAATGATTCGATGCTTGTCATACTGCCATAAAATCGGTATTATTCCAGCAGTGTTGGTCTGTAAGTGTGTTTTCATCTCCGTGTGTGTACCGGCAGGCATGAACTGCGGCAACCCGCTGTACTCGGACGCCGTGGTGTTGGGCGGCGCGGGCGCGGGCCCGGCGCGGGCGCTGCGCTCGGCGTGGCGCTGGGCGTGCGAGGCGCGCTGGCCGCTGGCGGCGGTGGGCGCGGCGCTGGCGCTGCTGCTGCTGCTGGCGGCCGCGCTGCCGCTGGCGCTGCGCCGGCGTCGCGCGCGTCGCAAGCCGCCCGCATCGCCGCTCAACAGTCGCGCCGACAAGCTGGCGCCGCGCGCCTCCAAGCTGTCCAACCTGGACGCCGTGCGGCGCGAGCGGCCCGCGTCGTGCGCGGAGCCGCCGCCGCTCAACAACGTGGACACTCTGCGCTCGTACGGCTCCGCCGGCGACGAGCTCGAGGGCATCCCGCCCGACTACCGCCGCAACCTCAACATCGACGTCGTCGACCGCAAGCCTTGGTCCGAACAGATGCATCTCCAGACCTTCGTCGACAACAAGATATACAACGGTAAGCTGTTCCGGCGACTTGTTTACACACCTAGGATCATAGCTCCTTGTATATACGTCGAGTCTTCTTCTCTATTTACTCGTATCATGTCTATTTCGGGTCACACGCAGAAAGCGAATGCCACATTTTCTTAAAATTTCTAAACCGTGTGTTTCAGATCTAAAAGGATGTAAGCCTCGAATACGAGCCAGATCGCCCGGATGCGCTCGACTCGCACCCGGCGCGGTGGGAGCGGTGGGAGCGATGGGAGCGGTGGGAGCGATGGGAGCGGTGGGAGCAGGCGCGGTGGAGCCGCACCTGGTGGGCGGCTACCACTGGGACTGCTCCGACTGGTGCGGCGGCGGCGGCGCGCTGCCCGGCATCAGCGAGGTGGCGGGCTCCGAGCGGCCCGACTCGTCGTCCGCCGCGTCGCCCGCCGCCAGCCCCGCGCCGCGCCGCCGTCGCCCGCGCGCCGCGCTGCTGGACTCCGACTCGGCGCCCGACGACGGCGACGCGCTGCGGCTCACCGACGGTGAGTGTAGTGCGAGCCCCGGCTGCCCGTGCGCCCGGCGTGGCTCTGACCGCAGCGCTGTTTCCTTGTTGCAGCCTCGTCTTACCTACTGCACACCGACGAGTACGCAGTTCGCGCCGCCGAGGACCCGGAGCAGCTCCGGGCGCGCACGCTCCGCGAGCCGGACGCCGCCAGTCTCATCACGATGCTGGGTGAGAGTTCGCACCGCGTTGTGCGTCGTTCGTGCGGAGCGCGCTCGGACGAGTTCTGACGACGTCCTTTGTGTGTTCGCAGAGGAACGCAACTCGCTGCTGGGCGGGGACGACGACGGCTCGGGCAGCGAGCTGTCGGCCAACCTGTGCGAGATCGAGGAGTCGGACGCGGAGCCGGAGCCAGCCGTGGGCGCGCGCCACACGGACGTGTGACGCCGGCGACGCGCGCACTCGCGCGTCTGTGCGCGCGGACTCTAACACGCGCGCACGGAGCACGCGCGTGCGTGCTGAACACTACTTACGCTCCATTATTGCAGTGTGCAGAAGGCTGAAGTACCTTGTAGTTTAGTTTGATAGAAATATTAAATTATGATATTCATTGGAACTTTTACCGCTGAAAGGTCGCCGTTGAACGAATATGAATGGTGGGCTTAATTATAATAATATCAATGTGACATTCATAGTAAAGCCAAAGTGGTTGACGCGCGATAGGTAAAAGTTGGTTGTGATTTCGGCGATTTCTATATAGAACTGTTATGGACCAACCTACTGATAAACAACTCCAGTTGTTGTTTGTGACTGCGAAATTTATAATACAAATAACAAAGACAAACTAAATTTAATATTATTCGGTAGTTGGTCCCTGAAGGAACTATAATAATGATTGGTAAATAGATAAATTAAAACAAAACAGTGTAAAATGCAAGAGAATGTAATTTGTATATATAAATATCAGTGAAGGTGCGTGTTTCTTGTTCCGGGAGTGATAAGAACGGCACAATACGTTGTATAACACTTGTACATAGCATTAGTATATAATTAAATTAGATAGATCATGTGTAAATATCTGAAAGAAAGTGATAAACGTTTATTTGTATAACTTTTACCTTTTCCACGGTGAAATTCCGATATACGCCGGAACAATCACATTATAAGTACATTCTTTTTGAAAGAAGGACGCACACCTGTTTACTTAGCGCGACACGCACGAGACATACGCATGAATACGCAGTGAGTGACCTTTACTAGTACACCCTAATATAACCGGTACTACAGTATGTGTAACGTTGCGCTACTTCATGTGGCTGTGCAATTTATTTAATTCTCAGTTATGAACAAGAACAACCCACATGATGATAACGTTGTATCGTACGGCTCCAATTTAATTTGTGTAATTTGCGTCATGTTAGATAGTATTCTTATTCGAAATCGCGAGTACGTGGGGTGTGCGAGCGGTAAGACTGTGCGAGCGAGACGCCGCGCCCCGTCGCGGGGATATATTAATGAAATGGTGCTCCAATTGTAGTTTCATATCATACTTTAAACTGTGCATTTAAATGTCGAGTAAGTAGCCGACGCGTTCTCCTCCTAGATTAGTGTAAAATAAGGGATCTATTTTTATATGTACACAGAAAGCCGCGGATGATCCGCCGTCTGTGACGGCGCCGCGCGGTCGGCCGGCGGCGCGCGCCCGCAAGTGTGACGTCACGAGCGGGCGCGCGTCGCTCACTGCTGGCTAATCTGTATCTTTTTTTTATAAAGAAAGATTTATAAAATAAAAATAAATTATTGAATCGTTGTGTAAATTTTGACACGACCAATAAAGACTAACTGAAAGAAGCGTGAAGTTTTAATTTTAAATGGTAAGGAATCGATAGTTCCTATGAATAACCCTGGTACTTAGGGCTCTGAGGGAGATGATGGCGCCGCCTTCACATCCGCCCGAAGGTATTTCTTTTGTGGTTTTGTTCTGTCACACAGGCGGCGAAGCGGCAGGAGCCCTTATCCTACTCATCGTCCCTGAACACTATCACTGCCAGCCAAGTTCAAAATGGTCAATGTTTATTTGTATACCTACCTACCGTGCACAAGTCGTGTATAGCTACGTATAGCGACGACTCGGAAGCGTGTTGGGGGCACACAAACGAATTTTCGTTCGACTCATAAGCTGTGTGTTTTTCACCGAAAGTGTTTATTTTATTTTATTCATTTTAAGAAAACTTACAGCTAAAACATTTGAGTAGACAAATTCACATGAAGAAGAAGTCCAATTACAAGTTTCCACACATAAACTTAAAGCTAAAATTAAAAAGATACGGTAAAATATAAACAGCGTGAGAGTTACACAAAAATACACAGCGTTAAAATTAATATATACGTAGACACAACTAAAGAGAATATTTAAAAAAAACTTTTTTGCAAAAGATAAAACCGACTTCAAAAACACAAAAAAGTGAAAAATAAACTTCACAAGAAAAAGCAGCTTCTGAAGTCGGTGACATTTTGTTTGTTTGATTTCGTTTTCTTTGCCACCGACTTCAGAAGCTGCTTTTTCTTGTGAAGTTTATTTTTCACTTTTTTGTGTTTTTCACTTTTTTGTGTTTTTGAAGTCGGTTTTATTTTTTGCAAAAAAGTTTTTATTTTTCCATTTTTAGTTGTTCCCAAACAAATAATAGGTTTTATTTATCCCCAATAAATGGAACATTACATAATATCTTACTGTCCAAATCTGGGTGTACACATCTGCGTACCCCCTCAGATCATACAGGTGTGATGTTACGTCATGATGTTGTATAAACAATAAACATCCAAGCGATTGCAGCAATCACGACAGATTTGCCGTCTATTTTTGAAGAGTTCTATTGTATATCTCCGAAGATCAGGATCAGATCTTCACCAAATTTAAATAGGACCACCTCAGGAGTATACTCTTTCAAATAAAAAAAGAATTTTGAGAATCGGTTCACAAATGGAGGAGAAATCAGGTAACATACATAAAAAAAAAAAAAAAAAAAAATACATACACACGAACATATAACCTCCTCCTTTTTTGAAGTCGGTTAAAAATATTAGATGTTTTAAATAAATAGATTTCTTCATCACATTGGCCAATGCGATGAAGATTAACCATTAGAATCATCATCTGCCTAGCCTTTTCCCAACTATGTTGGGGTCGGCTTCCAGTCTAACCGGATGCAGCTGAGTACCAGTATTTAACATGGAGCGACTGCCTATCTGACCTCCACAACCCAGTTAATACTAGGTAATACGATACTCTTTGGTAAGACTGGATGTCAGAATTTCAGGGCACTGACTACCTGTTTAGAGTTTAAGGAAAAGTAAAACTCAATTATATTTCTTACATATATAATCCGAAAACATGAGCCCTTACATACTAAATAACATACATGGCATCGTTGACACTTTGCTTAGATACAAATTAATTGGACCAATCACAGTGCAGCACTAAATCTATCAAGCCCGGCTCGCGGAGTCCACCGCTAGATAAAACTGTTCGTCGGAACCGTTTTGCCTCAGTGCGACGCTGGACTCCAAGCAGGCATGTCGTCGGCGCGATGATGCGGCGGCGCGAGCGCACCTGAATAGCCCGGTCCCGAGGCGGTGGGGCAGGCGCACGTCTCAGTCAGTACGCGGCCGCGCTCCGTCCCGGCCATAGATGATACACTATATAATACAAGGTCCCGGCTGCACGCATGATCATATTATGTAGACCACTACATTACTCCCCGCCAGCGAAGCGTACAGGTGGCTTCGATGTTCTGCCTGATTTGGTGACGTGTGCGTACGTTGGCGGTTCTTCCTTTCCTTCCTCTGTGTCCAGGTAGTAAGCAGGCTTCAATCTGTCTATAGATATGTTTGCGATTCTGTTTGGCAACTGCACATTGTAGTATTTTTCGCAGCGCTTAATCACTTTATGTGGTCCGCTATAGGTAGGCGTCAATGGCTTGCGGACTGCGTCGTTGCGAATATATACATGTGTGCATTTGTATAGGTCGTCATGCACGAACACAGCCCGTTTAGTATTGCTTTTCCTTTGTACCTGCGCTTTCTTCAATGACTCGCTGAGATGACTCATGAAATGTGATGGAGTGTTATTTGCACTGGGTTTTTCTCCGTAAAATTCCCCTGGTAGTCGTAGTGTTTGCCCGTACAGTAGTTCAGCGCTGCTTGTTTCGATGTCGGCTTTAAATGCTGCACGCAGACCCAGTAGAACGGTTGGTAGTTCGTATGTCCAACTGGTTGAATGTAGTTTGGCAGCTAGTGATGTCTTCAGCGTACGGTGCCAGCGCTCAATCAAACCGTTGGCTTGCGGGTGGTAAGCAGTGGTGCGAGTTCGATGAATGCCCATGCGATGCATTAGTTTGTTAAATAGTTCGGATTCAAACTGTGTGCCGCGGTCTGTTGTTATCGTTGCTGGGCAACCGAATCTTGCTATCCAGTTTTCGTACAGGGCATTTGCCACTTTTTCTGCGGTTATTTCTTCGATGGGATGTGCTTCTGGCCACTTGGTTGCTCTGTCTATCATCGTCAGCAAGTACCTGCAGTTGTTAGATATTGGCAGTGGTCCAACTATATCGATATGTAAATGTGCCAATCGTTCGACGTGTGTGTAACTCGCTATCGGTGCCTTCGTGTGGCGATGTACTTTGACGCGTTGACATTGGTCGCACGCTCTTGACCAATCACTGACATCTTTCTTCATTGATGGCCAGATGAACCGCGTTGTGATAAGTCGCTTGGTCGCTCTTACGCCAGGGTGATTAAGTTCGTGAATTGCTTGGAATGCTTGGTTTCTGAACGCCGCCGGTAGGTAAGGACGAGGTAATCCCGTAGATAGCTCACAGCTGATTTTTGTAGTACTTTCAGGTAGTTTAATTTGCTTAAAAACGCAGCGATCATTGTTCTTCATTTGTATTAACTCGTTATCCTGGGCTTGTGCTTTAGCTAATTCCTCGTAGTTGATCGGTGTCGGGCAAGTTATTGTGTCCACTCTGGATAGTGCGTCTGCGACTACGTTATCTTTACCGGATATGTGTTGGATAGTCGTGATGAATTGGCCGATATATTCCAAGTATCTCGCGCGTCGCGGTGTTTCGTTCTTGCTGTTTGAGTTCAGTGCATTAACGAGTGGCTTGTGGTCCGTGAAAACGGTTACGTCACGGCCTTCAACGACTCGACGAAAGTATCGTACAGCCATGTAGATGGATAGTAGCTCGCGATCTTAGGTGCTGTATTTCTTTTGTGCGTCGTTGAATTTCTTGGAGTAAAATCCGATTGGTTTCCATTTTCCTTTTGTTTTTTGTTGACGAACTGCTCCTGCACATGACTCAGATGCGTCCGTCATCAAAGCAAAGGGTGAGCTCGATGATGGGTATGACAAAAGGACGGCGTTTTTTATGTCCTCTTTGCACTTATGAAACGCTTGTATCGCTGTCTCACTCCATTGTATTTTAGTTTTGTCGTTCCTCTTCGAATCATGTAGATAACTGTTGAGCTCCTTTTGGTGGTTAGCGGCGTGAGGAATGTTTCCTCTATAAAAATTCATCATTCCCAGGAAACGGCGTAATTGTTGGATAGTTTCTGGCACGGGATATGACGTAATGGCCTTTGTTTTTTCCCCTGTTGGCTTAATTCCTTCGGGCGATATCGTGTAGCCCAAAAAATCGAGTGTTGACTGCCCAAAAATGCATTTGGCAACATTTAGTTGTAGATCGATTTTATGCAGCCTCTTGAACACTTCTTCGAGATCTCTTCTGTGTTCTTCTTCTGTCTCTGATGCGACTAAAATGTCGTCGACAAAAGGGAAAACGGGTAGCCCTCGTAGTACGTTGTCGATGTGCCGCTGAAACGTTTGACCAGCGTTTCGTAGGCCGAAGCACATCCTTGTGAATCTCTGGAGGTCAATCCTTAGCTTGCCCCCAGAGAGTGCTCGCCTCCAGATTGCTGGGGAAACACTCAGCACAACGCTGCTTGTATGCGGGTTTCTCGTCTTCTTTCTAAACTTTATAGAAACTTTATTTTCCTCGTCCCCGAGACCATCAAAGATCTCCCGGTTCTGGTTCTTAAGGGCTCGCAAGACATCATCGTCACTATGTACTGACAGCACGTCCCTAAGAACCAGAAGTGGGTCCCGATTTTTCATGGCCTCGACGACGAGGTTCTCTCCGGCCGACTCAAGTCTATTTTTTTAATTTTCCCTCTCCTCTTTTGTCGCGCACCCCATAATTACCTTCTGGTCCTTTGCTTTTCTGACCCTCTCTACACGCACCCAGCCCTCCTTCGCGTCCACTGCCTTCCTGACTCTTTCGAGTATCTCGGCCCCCGTATCCGTCTCCTGTGTAGAGGAGACGACCACGGAGTGTAGCGTCGTTCGCTCCAGGGCCTGCGCCCCGGTGTGGCACTTATTGACGGCCGCTACACTTGCGTAGGTAGTCTCCCCCACACTTTCCTTGCTCGCCAGACTGTCTCGGAGTCTCTCGAGTTTCTCGGAGTTGTCTTTCAACTCCGAGATATGCTCCTTTAGGGTGTTATGGAGCTCAGTCTGGCCAGCAAGAACTTCGACAGAAGAGGATGGAGGACAGTGGTCAGCAGTGGGTGCGGGAACCGGCACGGCTATGGGTGCGGGAGGGGCCTTGTCGAGCTCGGACTCTTTGACCAGCTCAAACAGCCGGTTTATGGCTTCGAGCACCGTAGTTTTAATCTCGGCTTTGAGATTGCGAGAGTTGCCCAAATTAAGCTTTGCCTTATTCAGGCAAGCTCTCGCTTCCGCAATGCGACTGCGGTGTCCGGCCTCCGGCTGCGTGAGCGGCTCTGAAGCGACGACAGGGGCTCGGCGCGTCGACGGAGTAGCAAGGCTCTCCTTGGACGCGAGGGGTGTATCGTTTCCGAATACAATCTTCCTCCTCGCGTCAAGAGTCATGGGCCTCGCTTTCTCCGCCGATCGCGACGAGCCACTGGAGCCGTTAGATCTCAGGGTGCTGGATGGGGTGCGGAACATTTTGTCTAGGTTCAGTCTAGGAGCAGATGAATCAGAACAGACCCCTGTAGAGAGGGGGTCGGTACAATTTCAGCTGCTTGGAGAGAGATAGGTACTACACTGGGATGTTTGTGGCCCTGTAAGGGGGGACCACGGAAATAAATACAATCTATATCTATCTTCTATATCTATATCTATCTATACATATAATAAATCTGTAGAAAAATCTTTTTTGTACATCGAAAATATTTAAAAAAAAAATTGTCAGGGTATTAAAGTATAACCAACAGAACACATTTCCAGCATTTTTGGAATTTTTGTCTGTTTGTCTGTTTATCTGTTTGTCTGTTTCGATGACTAAGCATCACGTCAAATTTACGAAACGAATGTAGATAACTTTTATACATAAATATTGTGCGTAACTTGGGCTATTACTTAGTCTTTGTTTCATCGTAATCGGTGCTCTCTATCAAAAGATATATGCATTTATAGTTTTCAAGAAGAACTTATCATTATGGTCAAGAATGAGACAAGCAACGACATATATTGAACGAATATGGTATGGTATGGTACTTATTAATAAATGCCTTCACAAGATAACTTTAAATAAGTAATGATAGCAAAAGGTACGTAGATATTAGTCTAAATGACGCTGTTTTCAAAATCTACATAGCCTAAACCCTATAGTGTGTTTGATCGCTCTTTTTTAGCAGTTTATCTTCGTCTTCGACAGATGGCGTTATTCATTTGATGTCATTTTCTAAACCGCGGTGTTATTAAATAAACATATGTTTCATGAATAGTCAACAAATAAAGATTTACCAATTACACAGTATTAAAATACTATTTTTTTTTAAACTAAATTAAAATTAGATAAAACCCACGACATATTTTTTAATGTACCGTGTGGGAATCGAACCTGCGACACGCAGTGCTACTGTTAATCGTCCAGCCATTGCGCCAACCATGTCGTCATATAGATGTGGTGTGTTGTTAGCCCTATGTGTCGAGGCCGCGGTATCTCTTTCGAACAGCCCGCAGCCCTAACGGGCGTCGGTCCTTGGGGGCCCCTTCAATGTTGCTGACATCTCTTTGAGACGCGCGTGGAACACGAACGCGCCTCCATCGTCATAGGATGGACGAACGATTAACTAGCCCGTTACTCACCGTTCACAGGCCTGCGCCTACGGTGGCCGGAAGCCATCACGTGGCCCCGATGCCCGGAGCGTCTCCCGCGGCGGCTGGGACGAGAGGTTGTCTCCCTCTCACGTTCTGCCACCTCTTTCGCTAGCATTACTGCTTCGCAGAAGGAGGTGGCGGCCATTTCAGATTCGATGTCCCAGATTCGGTACAGGCACCCTCTCGAAACACCCTCTAATCCCCCCTTTTTTTTGTGGTTCGTAAATTATCAAATGACTCATCCCGCTCTGGGCGGAGCGGAAGAAAGTGTCAGACTTCTACTGACTAAAAACCACCCACGTTCCTTATTAGCTCTTTGTGTTTCGGGGCCGTGGTATCTCTTGCGGACAACCCTCAGCCCCGGCAGACGTCCCTTTGGGGCCCCTTAATTGTTGCTGACATATCTTTGAGGCGCGCGTGGAACACGAACGCGCCAACGACAATCTGTCTGCCTGTCGACTATAATGTACCTGTTTCAAATTTCTTCAAGATCCGTTCGGCCGTTCTGACGTGGTTGATAAACAAACACCCATCCATCTAAACTTTAGTATGAGACATAGTCAGTACTTTGCATTACTCTCTTCTTATTTTCTACAGCGTCAGTAAGTTAACGCAGGGCAATGATTAAATGTACTTTTATCTAAGCGACGCGTTTTAGTTTCCGACAAGCACGCGAACGAAGTCGCGGGCACAGCTAGTATTCTAATAAAATCAGATAATAATAATATAAATAATTAATTAATAATATTTGGCAGAGTCAATAAAGTCGAGTGTCAAAAAATTTAAAATTATTAATAATAAGTACGCGGCTAACCAGCACTTTGTCCAAAATCGGGTATAAAAACGTCAACAACAAATAAATAAAGTTGGTTAAAAAGACACTGGATACCTGAGTCCCTGTAAAGGGGGGAACACAGTTTAATAATAAAAATCAAATTTGAATAAATATTTAAATTATAGTACTAGTAAAATTGAATTAAATTAAAATACGTTTATCTATATATATAAAAATGAAACCCGTTTTCCGTTGTCACGACTTGGCATGAAAACGGCTTGACCGATTTTTTTTTTAAATGTTCGTTGAAGTTCAAGGATGGTTTTTACGGCGAGAAAAATTCGAATAATGGCCGGAAAAGCCCTAAAAACAGCCCTTTTCTTTTTCCCATACAAACGTTTTCTAACTAAAACGTCAAATCAATTTGAGCTTTAATGCCGTACCTATAAAGTTCAAGTGTTAGTGGAGAGATTCCGGGAAGGCAAAACAATTGAGTGACGTTCAGTTGTTCAGTCAACGAATGACAACTTCAAACGGACCATACGACATTATCACAATAATCACAAATATTTACTGTTTCTTTCCCAATAGAAAAACGATTTTTCAAATGGTGTTTGCGTATAATATAAAAATTAATTGCTGTTAGTTAGTCGCGCTAAAACTAGAGAACGGCTAGACCGATTTGTCTAATTTTGGTTTTGAAACATTTGTGGCAGTCCAGAGAAGGTGAGAAATTAGTAGTATGTAGGTAGGTAGGTAATAGGTAGGTGGTAGGTAGTTGTAGATCGATTTGGCTAATTATAGTGTTGAATTATTCGTGGAAGTCCAGGGAAGGTTTAAAAGGTGAGAAAGTGGTAGGTAGGTTGGCAGGGTAGTAGGTAGGGTAGTAAGTAGGATAGTAGAGTAGGTAGGGTAGTCGGTAGAGTAGTAGGTAGGGTAGTAAGTAGGTAGGGTAGTAGGTAGGTCGGGTAGTAGGTAGGTCGGGTAGTAGGTAGGTAGGGTACTAGGTAGGTAGGGTAGTAGGTAGGTAGGTAGGGTAGTAGGTAGGTAGGGTAGTAGGTAGGTAGGGTAGTAGGTAGGTAGGGTAGTAGGTAGGTAGGGTAGTAGGTAGGTAGGGTAGTAGGTAGGTAGGGTAGTAGGTAGGTAGGGTAGTAGGTAGGTAGGGTAGTAGGTAGGTAGGGTAGGAGGTAGTAGGTAGGTAGGTAGTTGGTACACAGGCAGGTAGTAGGTAGGAAAAAGGGCATTGCAACGCATGCCGGGAACAGCTAGTAATTAATAATATTAAAAACGACTGTCCTATTCAAATTTGTGTCCTAAAATTTGTCAAAATAATAAAATAATACAATTTTCCCCTCCTAAAGCCTAAAATTAACTAAAATCTAAAATAAAAATTTTGCCGACCTCTCTCCGTTTTCCCTCTACCTATATCTATAGAACAGAGGGTGGGAGGGTGGGCAAAATTTTTTGCGAGCTAGGGGCACGTGCGATACGTCAAAAGACGCGTCTCGGCGCGGGCTAGCTGAATTTTGAAAAAGTTTACTGTCGTTCAAAGAAAAATCTGGAATTATCCCCGAAAAACCAGTTTTTTGGGATAAAAATGCAGATAATCAACCCCCAGTCTGGGCTTCGGGCTACGGATCGCAGCCTTCAATGCAGGGATGGTAGCTGACTATGACAGAAACTAAATAAAATTTTTAAAACAAAAGAAAATTTAAATTTGGATTTATTGTGAACGATTTTCCTATAAAAATTTCGAAAATTTTGCAAAGTGTGGGAGGGTAGAAATTTTTTGTGCGTGCGGATGTGTCAAAATTGTCAGGGAGTGAGCGGAACACTACTCCAGTCGATATACGCTGAAAACTGCTCAAAAATCGCGCACTGAAAACTGTAGATATCACTGTTTTAATAAAAATTTCGTTCCCTAAGGTGGAATTTACTGTACCTATCTAGGCAGAAGCTATGTGATAGAATTAAAAATTTTTTTGCGAGCTAGGGGCACGTGCGATACGTCAAAAGACGCGTCTCGGCGCGGGCTAGCTGAATTTTGAAAAAAGTTTACTGTCGTTAAAAGAAATTTCTGGAATTATCCCCGAAAAACCAGTTTTATGGGGCAAAAATGAAGGTAATCAACCCCCAATCTGGGCTTCGGGCTACGGATCGCAACCTTCGACTCAGGGATGGTAGCTGACCACAACTGACACTAAATAAATTAATTAGAATAAAAGAAAATTTAAAAATGGATTTATTATTAACGAATTGCGTATAAAAATTTTGAAAATTTTTTTAAGTCCTAAGGGGTAGAAATTTTTTTCGCGTGCGGTCGTGTCAAAACGGTCAGGGAGTAGGCGGAACACTACTCTAGTCGAAATATGCTGAAAACAGCTCGAAAAACACGCACTGAAAACTGTAGATATCAATGTTTTGGTCAAAATTTCGATTGGTTAGGTTAGGTTAGGTTAGGTTTTTTTTTTTTTTTTTTTTTTTTGTTTTGGCAGGAGTGGGAAATCCCCACGGACACCTCGACTACCTCACAGGCTGTGAGATAGTCGAGGTAGTGCCGGACTCGAACCGGCTAAAACCACACTCCTGCCCCACCAGTGTTCCTCTAACGTGGTTAGAGCTCTTGTCTGCGTTTGTATTTTTCTTTATTAGCGACTGTTTTATAGGTGGCCGAAGAGACCGGGCTCTATGTTCTAGTTCCTACTTTTCATTTTTTGTACAGTTTTTTAATATGTTTTCTATAATACTACTATAAATATTTATTTTTACTTTATTCTTTTGTCTATATTTTACTACTTTTTACTAATATGTATCTATGTTTTACTACTATATTTGATAATATCATATTACTGTTTTAATACTTAGTTACGTTTTATTTACCTATCCCATATTTATCAGTCATTTACTATTTTAATTTACACACTATTTTTGAATTTACTTTCTTTAGTTTTCTTCTCAACATTTCAGTTTAATTATTATTATAATATCGCCACTATATCTCTTTAAAATATACTTGGATATTATTTTATTTTACTCCTAATGTTCGACTGATTTCTACAGAGTTTTTCGCCCACTTCAACACAACTTGTCGATTTCACTGGAGTTGACTTAATTCTCAGCATAATTTTTGCCACTTTCTCAAGAAAGTGACTCGAATCTCCGTTTTCCATTAAGTCAACCCCAGTGGATCGCTCAATGCGTCTGCAATCTGGTTCAAGTGTTGGAGTGAACTTCTCTGCGTACGCGGAAGTGGGAGCCTCGACCACTTTAGCAATACGCAATAGTTGCTCGTGCGAATGCGTCCCACTTCCTACGTATCGGGCATTCTTCACTAAACGCATTGTGCGAGTGTTCCCCCAGCTTGGCTCTGGTGCAGTTGACGCACACCGCTGCTTTGCCGATCTGCTTGTCTGGGCAGTCCGACCTAAGGTGCGGACCACCGCAGTGACTGCACAGATCAGCTGGCTCCGTGCACAGGCGTTTGCCGTGCCCGTATGCCAAGCAGCGGGTACACTGCACCAGAGGCGTCTGGTCTTCGACCCGCACTCGCTGGAGGTCAATCCGAAGCTTACCTCCAGCGAGTGCCCGCCTCCAGATTGCGGGGGTCACACTCAGCACAATGCTGTTCGTGTGTGGGTTACGTGACCGTTTACGGAACTTTAGCCATTTTCTGTTCCCCGTCGCCGAGGCCGTGAAACAACTCCCGGTTCTGATTCCTAAGGGCGTGCAATACTTCCTCATCACTGTGAATTAGCAACACGTCCCTAAGAATCAGAAGCGGGTCTCTGTTCTTCACCTCCTCGACGACGAGGTTCTCTTCGGCCGCCTCCAATCGCGCCTTGAGCTTTTGTCTCTCCTCCATTGTTGCGCACCCCATAATCACCTTCTGGTCCTATGCTTTCCTGACCCTCTCTACACGCACCCAGCCCTCCTTCGCGTCCACTGCCTTCCTGACTCTTTCGAGTATCTCGGCCCCCGTATCCGTCTCCTGTGTAGAGGAGACGACCACGGAGTGTAGCGTCGTTCGCTCCAGGGCCTGTGCCCCGGTGTGGCACTTATTGACGGCCGTTACACTTGCGTAGGTAGTCTCCCCCACACTTTCCTTGCTCGCCAGACTGTCTCGGAGTCTCTCGAGTTTCTCGGAGTTGTCTTTCAACTCCGAGATATGCTCCTTTAGGGTGTTAAGGAGCTCAGTCTGGCCAGCAAGAACTTCGACAGAAGAGGATGGAGGACAGTGGTCAGCAGTGGGTGCGGGAACCGGGACGGCTATGGGTGCGGGAGGGGTCTTGTCCAGCTCTGACTCCTTGACCAACTCATAAAGCCGGTTTATGGCCTCGAGCACCGCAGCCTTGATATCCGTCCTGAGGTTGCGCGAGTTGCCTAAATTAAGCTTAGCCTTATTCAGGCAAGCTCGCGCCTCCTCAGTGCGACTGCGGTACCCGACCCCCGGCTTCTTGAGCGGTCTTGGATCATTGACAGGGGCTCGGCGCGTCGACGGGGTAGCAAGGCTCTCCTTGGACGCGAGGGGTGTTTCGCCTCCGAAATCAATTTGCCTCCTCGCGTCAAGAGTCGTGGGCCCCACTTTTTCCGCCGATCGCGGCGAGTCACTGGAGCACTGGGACCTCACGGTGCTGGATGGGGTGCGGAACATGTTTTCGGTCTGAGAGCAGATAGAAAAGAATTGACCCCTGTACAGAGGGGGTCGATACAATTGTATCCGCTCGTGAGGAGGAGGAGGGGACACTGGGTACTGTGACCCTGTAAAGGGGGGACCACAGTAAGATAACACACAAGTAAATCAGAACAAAACAAATAAATTAAATAATTACTGAATTATAATTATTGTCACAATAAAAAGTCAATAGCGACTGTCAAACAAATAAATAAAATTGGTTAAGAGACACTGTGTCCCTGTAAAGGGGAGAACACAGTTTACAAATAAAAATCAAATTAAAATAAATATTTAAAGCTAATACTCGTAAAATAAAGTTAAATACGTTTGAAAATAATATTAAAAACGACTGTCCTATTCAATTTTGTTTTCAAAAATTTGTCAAATTAATAGAATAATATAATTTTCCCCCCCTAGAGCCTAAAATTAACTAAAATCGAAAACAAAAATTTTGCCGACCTCTCTCCGTTTTCCTTCTCCCTATAGCTATAGAACAGAGGGTGGGAGGGTGAGCAAAATTTTTTGCGAGCTAGGGGCACGTGCGATACGTCAAAAGACGCGTCTCGGCGCGGGCTAGCTGAATTTTGAAAAAAGTTTACTGTCGTTAAAAGAAAAATCTTGAATTATCCCCGAAAAACCAGTTTTTTGGGGCAAAAGTGAAGGTAATCAACCCCCAATCTGGGCCTCGGGCTACGGATCGCAACCTTCGACGCAGGGATGGTAGCTGACCACAACTGAGACTAAATAAATAAATTATAATAAAAGAAAATTTAAAAATGGATTTATTATTAACGAATTTCGTATAAAAATTTTGAAAATTTTTTAAGTCCCAAGGGGTAGAAATTTTTTGTGCGTGCGGTCGTGTCAAATTGGTCAGGGAGTAGGCGGAACACTACTCCAGTCGAAATATGCTAAAAACAGCTCGAAAAACGCGCACTGAAAACTGTAGATATCAATGTTTTCGTCAAAATTCCGTTCCCTAAGGTGGATTCACTGTATTAAGGTAGTAAACTATGTGATAGAATTAAAAATTTTTTGCGAGCTAGGGGCACGTGCGATACGTCAAAAGACGCGTCTCGGCGCGGGCTAGCTGAATTTTGAAAAAAGTTTATTGTCATTAAAAGAAAAATCTGGAATTATCCCCGAAAAACCAGTTTTTTGGGGCAAAAGTGAAGGTAATCAACCCCCAATCTGGGCCTCGGGCTACGGATCGCAACCTTCGACGCAGGGATGGTAGCTGACCACAACTGAGACTAAATAAATAAATTAGAATAAAAGAAAATTTAAAAATGGATTTATTATTAACGAATTTCGTATAAAAATTTTGAAAATTTTTTAAGTCCCAAGGGGTAGAAATTTTTTTGTGCGTGCGGTCGTGTCAAATTGGTCAGGGAGTAGGCGGAACACTACTCCAGTCGAAATATGCTGAAAACAGCTCGAAAAACGCGCACTGAAAACTGTAGATATCAATGTTTTGGTCAAAATTTCGTTTTGGTTAGGTTAGGTTAGGTTAGGTTGGGGTGGCGCGCGGCGTGTCCGCACGCGCCCTTCTGAGGCGAGGCCGCAAGGCCAGGCTCCAGCCGGGGGTCGCGGAAGTATCTTCTGTTCCCGTGACCCCCGACGTAGGAGAGTGAAGGACACGGGTGGTTTTTAGTCAGTACGAGTCTGACAGACCCCCCTGCCCCTTAGGGGCGGGGGACATCCATGAGGATTTTCCACCCAAAAAAAAAAAAAAAAGGTTAGGTTGGGGTGGGGGACCCCCCACAGAGCTTGCGTCCACGTCGCGTCCCCTGGAAACAGCCCAGTTCTGACCACCGTAACGGAGTGGCAGACTGGGACTGGCCAAAGTGCTCTGTGACTTCGTAGCTATCATTTGCCTTGTTGTTACGATTTTAATATGCCTTTTACTATGCCTTCGCGGGACGCCTGCGGGCGATTTTTAAAACAAAAAGGCCCTTCTCAGGGCCAACCCAAAGGCCCTTCTCAGGGCCAACCCAAAGGCCCTTCTCAGGGCCAACCCAAAGGCCCTTCTCAGGGCCAACCCAAAGGCCCTTCTCAGGGCCAACCAAAAGGCCCTTCTCAGGGCCAACCCAAAGGCCCTTCTCAGGGCCACCCCGACGCTCCGGCGTCAGAAACTAGCCGCGCGCCGTCTGCGGCTAGCTTCTTTGGAGGGGCGGATGACATACTAATCAGCGAGTCGTCTGACAACGATTCGCTGATTGGTATGTCGGACGCGGACGAGTCTCGCTCGCGGAAGCGAGTCCACCGAAGCGGTGGGTCAGAGGGTTCCTCGGCTTCGGGGTCGAGGAGGTTGCCGAAGGCTAAAAAGCCGACGGTGGCTGCGGACACCCATGAAGTTGGGCTCGTGGACGCCCAACGCCAGTTGGACCTGGCTCGGCGGAATCAGCTCCAGCTAGAGCTGGAGGAGCGGGTTGCCGCGAAGGAGAGGCGGGCGCACCTCGCTTGGGCCAAGTCCGGGTACGGTGCGTCTCGCGTTCTGTACGCGGACCACTCTCTGGCCGAGCTGGAGAAAATGGCGGAGGAGGACGAGGAGGAGATTGTGGAGGTCGCCTCTAAGTCCTCCAATCTAAAGGGGACCTTCCAGAAGGCCCTCAAATGCAGGGCCGCGAGCATGCGCGGTGTCGTCGCGGAGCTGGTCCAGCGCACGACCACCGACGAGACGCGGCAACTGCAGGCGAGAGTGGACCGCCTGCAGTCGGAGGTCAGCCAGCTTCACCTGAAGCTGGCTGAAGCCACGGCCCGGCCACAGCAGGCCGAGGCGAGCCCTGTGGCAGATGGCGCTGCCTCAGCCCGGCCACAACAGACCAAGGCGAGGCCTGCAGCAGAGGGCCCCTCCTCCAACCTTGAGGATATCATCCGCAAGGTAGTAATGGAGGAGAGGGCCTTCACGAGGGCCTGCCTAGCAGGCATTGAGGACCGGCTCCTGCCGGAGAAGCGCCTCCGACCGCCGCTTGCGGCGGATGAGAGGCGGTCTGGGTTGGGGCCGTCCTCAACCCAGACGGACAAGAGGCGGTCTGAGCCGGGGCCGTCTTCGGCCCAGGCGGAAGATGCCCTTCTCCCTTCGACCACTCCTTCCAACGAGTGGACGAAAGTGGGCCGTAAGGGGAAGGGCAAAGGGAAGGGGAAGAAGTCGGCAACGGCCGTCCCTGCCAACCCTGCCGCGCCTGCCGTCCCCGCTAAAAAAGGGACAGGGAAGGGGAAGGGGCAGCTGGTCCCCCCGAAAACCGCGGCCGTCGTGGTGACACTCACCACGGAGGCTGCGGGGCGAGGGGAGACCTATGCCTCCATCCTGGTGCGGGCGCGTGCAAACGCCGATCCCGCCCAACTGGGGATCGGCAATGTGTCCTGCCGGCGGACCCAAGCTGGGGCTCGAATTTTCGAGCTCCCGGGGGCCGAGGGGAGTGCCCACGCGGACCTCTTCGCAGCAAAGCTGCAGGAGGTCATCGCGGACTCGGCGAAGGTGGCCCGGCCGGTCAAGTTGGCGGCCATCGAAGTGACGGAGTTGGATGACTCCGTCACCAAGGAGGAGGTAGTGGCGGCGGTCGCAGCGGTAGGGGGCTGTGGCGCAGCGGCGGTCCAAGGCCGGGACATAAGGCCCGGCCGCGGCGGAATGGGCACAATCCGCCTCGAGTGCCCAATCGCAGCTGCCAAAGCCGTCCTTGCAAAAGGACGGCTTCAAGTCGGGTTAAGCTCGGGTGCAGTTAGGGCACTC
The DNA here is from genome assembly GCA_949774965.1 of Diarsia brunnea. Taxonomy (NCBI): domain Eukaryota; kingdom Metazoa; phylum Arthropoda; class Insecta; order Lepidoptera; family Noctuidae; genus Diarsia; species Diarsia brunnea. The sequence continues at coordinate 82,160 of OX459005.1, read as the reverse complement.
GAGGACCAGCCTCTGAGGTGTTTCCGGTGCTTCGGCATCGGCCACACCCGGCCCCTGTGTCCGTCCAAGGTGGATCGGTCGGACACCTGTTACCGCTGCGGCAAGGAGGGCCACAAAGCCTCCTCCTGCCAGGCTGCCACGCCGCACTGCGCGGTGTGTGCCGCCAGTGGCCGCCGGGCATGCCACGTCATGAAGGGGGGAAAGTGCAATCCCCCCCCTAAGCGTGGCAAAGCGCAGGCGCCGACCGGGCCTGCGCCTGCTGTTGCCGCAAACACCGCCGTTCCTGCGGCGGCTGCGGAGGAGGGTGCGATGTCCGACTAATGGCCAGAGTCGAACATCGCATCCTTCAGGCGAACGCCAACCACTGCAGGACAGCCCAGGATCTGCTGATGTAGACCATGGCTGAGTGGTTGGTGGACTTGGCGGTGGTCGCCGAGCCCTACTCGGTCCCCGGCCGTTGGCTGGGCGACCGGGATGGCCTAGTGGCGTTGGTGGCGCGGTCTTCCACAGACTCCCCTCCCCTCTCGCTCTTAGAGAGGGGACCGGGATACGTGGCCGCCGCGTGGGGAGAGATAGCGATGGTGGGAGTGTATTTCTCCCCAAACCGCCCTCTCTCGGACTTTGAGGATTTCTTAGAGATCCTCACTGCTGTCGTAGGGAGGGCGGCACCACGCCAGGTCGTGGTGCTCGGCGACCTAAACGCCAAGTCGGTGGCCTGGGGCAACCCGGCCCCGGCGGTGCAACGTCCGGGGACGCGCCGTCCAGTTTTGGGCGGCCTCGTGCGGTGTGTCCCTCCTCAACAGGGGGGCGGTCCACACGTGTGTGCGGCAACAGGGCGGGTCGGTGGTGGACGTGTCGTTTGCCACCCCCGCGCTGAGGGGAGCGGGGAGGGGGGACGGCCCGAGCTGGGCAATCTCCCTTCCCGCGGTGGGCACTCACCCGCCTGGACCGGGAGGCAGCCAAGGAGGCCGCCTTCCTCCAGGACTGGCTGTCGCCTCCCCCTGTCGAGGAGGTCCCGGACGTTGACGCCGCAGCGGTGCGGCTCAGGGGGTCCTTGACCGAGGTGTGCAACTCCAGCATGCCTCGGTCACGCCGTCCGCCTCCCCGTCGCGCCGTGTACTGGTGGACGGAGGAGCTGGCGGGGCTCCGGGCCACCTGCGTGGCGGCCAGGAGGGCCTACGCACGGAGCCGGCGGCGCAGCGCCCAGAACCGAGTCCGGGCAGAGGAGGACCGCCTGTACGCCTCTTACCGAGAGGCTACGGCGGCCCTCAAGTCTGCGATGGGCGCTGCGCGGGACTCGGCGAGGGCCGAGATGCTGGAGGGTCTCGACAGGGACCCCTATGGGAGACCGTATAAGGCGGCGCGGAACCAGCTCCGCCCCTATGGTCCCCCACTGTCTGAGACCCTCGAGCCGGCATTGTTGGATGGGGTGGTCCGGTCCCTGTTTCCGCGCAGGACCGACTTCGCCCCTCCAACAATGGATCCCCCGCAAGGGGCGGCTCCCCCGGAGGCAGAGGTCCCCCCGGTGACGGCGGCGGAATTCTACGCGGGGGTTCTGAACCTCCGCGCGAAGAAGACCGCCCCCGGACCGGACGGCGTCCCCGCAAGGGTGGTGGCGATCGCCGCCTCCCAAATGGAGGACAGGTTTCGGGAACTTTTCAGCGCGTGTTTTACGGCTGGGAGGTTCCCGAAACTCTGGAAGGAGGGGCAGCTCTGCCTCCTCCGAAAAGAGGGACGCCCGGTGGACTCCCCCTCGGCATACCGGCCCATCGTTCTGCTCGATGAGGTCGGTAAGCTGTTCGAGGGGATTGTCGCCGGGAGGCTGGAGAGCCACCTGCGGGGGGTGGGGCCGGATCTGTCGGACGCCCAATACGGTTTCCGTCGTGGGCGTTCGACGATCGACGCGCTGGCCCTACTCAAGGGCCAGGTGAAGGAGGCGGTGGAGGCGGGGGACGGAGTGCTGGCGGTGTCATTCGACATTGCCAACGCCTTCAACTCCGTCCCCCACTCGACGATATTGGAGGCACTCCGGTATCACGGAGTGCCCCAATACCTGAGGAACCTGCTTTCAAGCTACTTGGAGGGCCGAGAGGTCCTCCTCGTGGACAAAGCAGGTTCCGTGAGGCGGTACGCTGCTGAGTCCGGTGTTCCACAGGGGTCGGTGCTTGGCCCCCCCTTGTGGAACATCGGATTCGATTGGCTGTTGCGGGGAGCCCTCCTCCAGGGCACGAGTGTCATCTGTTACGCGGATGACACTCTGCTCACTGCACGGGGGAGGAGCTTCGGAGAAGCGGCCATTTTGGCCTCGGCTGGCGGATCCTTGGTGGCAGAGAGGATCCGCCGCCTGGGATTGAGGGTGGCGCTGCACAAAACGGAGGCCGTGTTCTTTCGCGGTCCCCGGCAGCGCTGCCCTGCCGACGCCCACATCGTCGTGGAGGGCGTCCGTATAGGGGTCCAGCCCCAGATGAAATATCTGGGGCTGGTGCTGGACGACAGGTGGCGCTTCGGCCCGCATTTCAGCGGGCTGTCGACGCGCCTGTTGAAGGCCGCGGACGCCCTCTCATGGCTCCTCCCAAACCTGGGGGGGCCAAAGGCAAAGTGCCGGCGCCTCTATTACGTTGGACGCGCTCGGGCCGGTCCTGCAGGGCTGGCTCGAGCGGTCCCACGGTTTCCTCTCTTTCCGTCTGGTGCAGGTGTTGTCCGGGCATGGCTGCTTCGGATCGCACCTGCACCGGATCGGGAGGGAGGAAACCCCGGCGTGCCACGAATGCGGCGCGGTGGAGGACACGGCGCAGCACACCCTCGAGGGGTGCCCGGCGTGGTCCGAGCGGCGCTGCGGCCTCACCGCGGTGGTCGGACCAGACCTCTCGCTTCCCGGCGTGGTTGACGCCATGCTGGGGAGCGAGGAGGCCTGGTCAGCAGTAGCCTCCTTCTGCGAGGACGTACTCTCGCAGAAGGAGGAGGCGGAGCGGGCGCGGGAGGACGACCCTCTCGCTGCGCCGCTCCGCAGACGGAGAAGGGGGAGAAGGCGTCGTGCCCTCCCTCCTCTAGGTGACGGGCGGGCGACAGGCACGGGGGTGCCTGCGCCCGCATTGCACCCGTCACCTCCGTCAGTCATTCCCGCCCCCCCACGCCCGTGAGGGTGTGAGGGGACCGCCTTGATATCGTCGGCGGGGGACTGGTTGTAAAGGCTGTGCCGGTTTCCCAGTCCCCCCGCCACTATGACGAAGCGGGAATGCCGCTGGGTCGTTTTAGTGGGTATACCGGGTTCGCCCGGGGAGTCCCACATACCCCTCCCGTCCCCCGACGGGAGGGTATGCGTAACGCATTTTTTCCCAGCGTCAAAAAAAAAAAAAAAAAAAAAAAAAAAAAGGTTAGGTTAGGTTAGGTTGGGGTGGGGTGCGTCAGAATTCCTCCACGTGTGTCCAATGGTTGCTGGTCCCTCTCGATACGTCTGGAGGGAAGAGCAGCTGCTGGGCCGGTGCACCCTGGGCGCGGCAGTATCCTTCCTCGAAGAATGAGAAGAAATTCTTATTCCTCGGGGAATGGTACTGTCGTGGCTAATATTCTGGGCGGGGTTATTTCGTCGTGTGCAGTGCGATGGCTCGCGGGGCGGGCTCATCGGGCGGTGCGTGGTTGGTGGTTCGCTCCTCGAAGTTCTCGGGGAGTGGATCGGGGTTGGGGTTCCTCCTTCATCTTGGATCGCGGCATTCGTTGCGCTCTGATACGCGTCTGCCCATCAGACGTGATTGTGAGCGTGACGAATGGCCGTGGTCCGGGATGGGGGAGGGGCCCCGGCCCTGACTCGCTCCCCGAGGGCTTCGAGGAGTGAATTACTAATCGCGTACCGTCCGGTGGGTCCGCTCCGTGGGCCGTCGCGCGGCACACGGCGAAATACTGGCCGCGGTCTCGCCGCGGTGGTAGGACCGGACCTCCCGCTTCCCGGCGTATTTGCGCCATGCTGGGTTGCGAGGAGGCCTGGTCAGCGGTAGCCTCCTTCTGCGGGTGCGTGCTCTCGCAGAGGGGGGAGGCGGGGCGGGCGCGGGAGGACGACCTCTCGCTGCGCCGCTCCGCAGCCGGAGAGGGGAGAGAAGGCTTCGTGCCCTCCCTCCTCTAGGTGGTGACGGGCGGGCGACAGGCACGGGGGTGCCTGCGCCTGTATTGCACTCCGTCACCTCCGCCTGCCGTTCCTGGCCCCCCTCCCCTACCCGTGCCGTGAGGGTGGGAGGGGTCCGCCTTGCATTCGTCGGCGGGGGACTGGTAGCAAAGGCTATGCCAGTTTCCCAGTTCCCCTCCACTATGACGAAGCGGGAATGCCGCTGGGTCGTTTTAGTGGGTATACCGGGTTCGCCCGGGGAGTCCCACATACCCCTCCCGTCCCCCGGCGGAAGGGTATGCGTAACGCATTTTTTCCCAGCGTCAAAAAAAAAAAAAAAAAGGTTAGGTTAGGTTGGGGTGGGGTGCGTCAGAATTCCTCCACGTGTGTCCAATGGTTGCTGGTCCCTCTCGATACGTCTGGAGGGAAGAGCAGCTGCTGGGCCGGTGCACCCTGGGCGCGGCAGTATCCTTCCTCGAGGAATGAGAAGAAATTCTTATTCCTCGGGGAATGGTACTGTCGTGGCTAATATTCTGGGCGGGGTTATTTCGTCGTGTGCAGTGCGATGGCTCGCGGGGCGGGCTCATCGGGCGGTGCGTGGTTGGTGGTTCGCTCCTCGAAGTTCTCGGGGAGTGGATCGGGGTTGGGGTTCCTCCTTCATCTTGGATCGCGGCGTTCGTTGCGCTCTGATACGCGTCTGGCCATCAGACGTGATTGTGAGCGTGACGAATGGCCGTGGTCCGGGATGGGGGAGGGGCCCCGGCCCTGACTCGCTCCCCGAGGGCTTCGAGGAGTGAATCACTAATCGCGTACCGTCCGGTGGGTCCGCTCCGCGGGCCGTCGCGCGGCACACGGCGAAATACTGGCCGCGGTCTCGCCGCGGTGGTCGGACCGGACCTCCCGCTTCCCGGCGTATTTGCGCCATTCTGGGTGGCGAGGAGGCCTGGTCAGCGGTAGCCTCCTTCTGCGGGTGCGTGCTCTCGCAGAGGGGGGAGGCGGGGCGGGCGCGGGAGGACGACCTCTCGCTGCGCCGCTCCGCAGCCGGAGAGGGGGGAGAAGGCTTCGTGCCCTCCCTCCTCTAGGTGGTGACGGGCGGGCGACAGGCACGGGGGTGCCTGCGCCTGTATTGCACTCCGTCACCTCCGCCTGCCGTTCCTGGCCCCCCCTCCCCTACCCGTGCCGTGAGGGTGGGAGGGGTCCGCCTTGCATTCGTCGGCGGGGGACTGGTAGCAAAGGCTCTGCCAGTTTCCCAGTTCCCCTCCACTATGACGAAGCGGGAATGCCGCTGGGTCGTTTTAGTGGGTATACCGGGTTGGCCCGGGGAGTCCCACATACCCCTCCCGTCCCCCGGCGGAAGGGTATGCGTAACGCATTTTTTCCCAGCGTCAAAAAAAAAAAAAAAAAAAAAAAGGTTAGGTTGGGGTGCGTCAGAATTCCTCCACGTGTGTCCAATGGTTGCTGGTCCCTCTCGATACGTCTGGAGGGAAGAGCAGCTGCTGGGCCGGTGCACCCTGGGCGCGGCAGTATCCTTCCTCGAGGAATGAGAAGAAATTCTTATTCCTCGGGGAATGGTACTGTCGTGGCTAATATTCTGGGCGGGGTTATTTCGTCGTGTGCGGTGCGATGGCTCGCGGGGCGGGCTCATCGGGCGGTGCGTGGTTGGTGGTTCGCTCCTCGAGGTTCTCGGGGAGTGGATCGGGGTTTGGGTTCCTCCTTCATCTTGGATCGCGGCGTTCGTTGCGCTCTGATACGCGTCTGGCCATCAGACGTGATTGTGAGCGTGACGAATTGATTGCGAGCTAGGGGCACGTGCGATACGTCAAAAGACGCGTCTCGGCGCGGGCTAGCTGAATTTTGAAAAAAGTTTACTGTCGTTAAAAGAAAATTTTTGAGTTATCCCCGAAAAACCAGTTTTTTGGGATAAAAATGTAGATAATCAACCCCCAGTCTGGGCTTCGGGCTACGGATCGCAACCTTCAGCGCAGGGATGGTAGCTGACTATAACTGAGACTAAATAAAATTTTTAAAACAAAAGAAAATTAAAATCTGGATTTGTTATGAACGAATTTCGTATAAAAATTTTGAAAATTTTTCTAAGTGTCGGAGGGTGGAAATTTTTTGTGCGTGCGGTCGTTTCAAATTGGTCAGGGAGTAGCCGGAACACTACTCCAGTCGAAATATGCTGAAAACAGCTCGAAAAACGCGCACTGAAAACCGTAGATATCGATGTTTTGGTCAAAATTTCGTTTTTGGGTTAGGTTAGGTTTTTTTTTTTTTTTTTTTTTTTTTTTGTTTTGGCAGGAGTGGGAAATCCCCACGGACACCTCGACTACCTCACAGGTTGTGAGATAGTCGAGGTAGTGCCGGACTCGAACCGGCTAAAACCACACTCCTGCCCCACCAGTGTTCCTCTAACATGGTTAGAGCCCTTCGTTTTCAGAGTTTTGCCTTGATTTCGGTGAAGTTTAGAAGGCCGAGTAGACCACGCTCTGTTTGGTTATGTTTTGACTTTTAAATTTAAAACTATGTATTTATATTTCCATTTTTTTATAACTGTAGGTACTGTTCTTAAATTTAATTTTTATATTGTATTCTTGTTACTATATGTTTATATTCTTTGATATTATCTATAACTTTATATACTACATTCTAATAAAATATCTATGTTCTTAAAATATTAATTGCGATTATCTATATATTTACATCAATGTCATACCCTGTACTATTTCTACTTTTAATTTATAATGGTTCTTATTTTTTCCTTTTAAATTCTAGTTGTTTTATATCTTTGATATCTTTCCCTTATATTTAATATACAGATTAATATCAAATATTTTAAACCTAACTTATTAATTTTTATGACTAATAATTTTATTTTATAACTTGAATAACACACTTTTTTAATACTAAATTTAAACAAATAACGATACTTAGAATCAGGTTCGACACAACTTGTCGACCCAACTAGGGCTAACTTCAAGTCTCGCATAACCTGGGCCAGTTTCTCATGAAACTGACTCAGTTTAAGGTTTTTACTTTTGCAAACCCCAGTGGTTCGCTTGATTCGTCTACGTTGTGTCGAAGTGGTGGCTCTCTTTGTATGCTTTGAAGTGGGCGCATCGCCATCTTTAGCAATAAGCTATTGACGCTCTAGCAAATGCGTCCCACTTCTTGCGTATCGGGCAGTCATTGCTAAACGCATTGTGCTGTTGCTCCCCCAGCTTGGCTCTGGTGCAGTTTAAACACACCGCTTTTTCGCCAACTATTTTATCAGGACAGTCCACCCTAACGTGTGGACCGCCGCAGTGGCTGCATAGGTCGGCTGGCTCTGTACAATGACGTTTGCAGTGGCCGTATGCAAGACATCGGGTGCACTGCACCAGAGGCGTCTGGTCCTCGACGCGCACTCTCTGGAGATCAATTCTGACCTTGCCTCCTTCGAGTGCACGTCTCCAGATCGTGGGGGAGACACTCAACACAATGCTGCTTGTGAACGGGTTTCTCGTCTTTCTCCTAAACTTCACCGACACTCTCTGATCCCTGTCGCCGAGGTCGTGAAAAATCTCCCGGTTCTGGTTCTTGAGGGCAGTCAGTACGTCATCGTCGCTGTGCACTGACAACACATCCCTAAGAACCAGAAGTGGGTCCCGGTTTGTCACTTCCTCGACGACAAGGTTCCCTCCGGCCGCTTCCAATCGCTCCTTAATTTTTCTCCTTTCTTCTTTTGTTGCACACCCCATTATTATTTTCCTGTCTTTCCCTTTCCGAACTTTCTCGACCCGCACCCAGCCCTCCTTTGCGTCCACCACTTTCCTTATCCTCTCCAGTACTTCGTCCCCCGTGTCCATAACCTCCGTCGAGGAGACAACCACGGAGTGTAGTGTCGTTCGCTCCAGGGTTGGTGCCCCAGTGTGGCTCTTGATCACGGACGCAACACTCGCGTAGGTCTTCTCCCCAGAACATTCTTTGCTGGCCAGACTGGCTCGCAGTTTGACCAATTCGTCAGAGTTTTGCCGTATTAAGGTCATGTGTTCCTTCATTGTCTTGGCGAGCTCAGTCTGGCCAGCAAGACTATCAGGATTGGAGTGGGGAACACAGTCAGTGGTGGGCACGATTTCCTGCACGGGTGCAGGCGCGGGAGGAGCTCTGTCTTCTTCCGACTCCTTCACCAACTCATAGAGCCGGTTTATGGCCTCAAGCACCGCAGCCTTTATATCCGTCCTGAGGTTGCGCGAGTTGCCCAAGTTAAGCTTAGCCTTATTCAGGCAAGCTCGCGCCTCCGCAGTGCGACTGCGGTACCCGGCCTCCGGCTTCTTGAGCGGTGTTGCGGCACTCACAGAAGTTCGGCGCGTCGCCGACGACGTGGCAGGGCCCTCCTGACGCGTGGACGGAGTGTCGTCTCCAAAGGAGATTCTCCTTCTCGCGTCAGAAGGTCCCGCCTTCTCCGATGATCGCGGCGAACTTCCGGAGCCCATTGTCCTCAAGGTAGCGGAAGGGGTGCGAAACATATTCGGATTTGTAGCAATAGCTACACGAATGGACCCCTGTAAAGAGGGGGTCAATAAAACCAATATTCACTACTGAGAAGAAATAAAATTATTAGAGGACACCGGATAGTTCTGTGTCCCTGTAAAGAGGGGAACACATAAATAAATAAACAATAAAATCAAATAAATAAAGAAAATAGTCAAATAATTAATTATAGTCGTTCACTAGAACGACTGTCACAACAATATTTATTAGTCAAATTACTTAAAAATAAAATTTCTCCACTCCGAAAAAAGAGTAAAACGACCAGAGCAAAATAAAATTTTTGAGAATTTTGCCGACCTCTCTCCGTTTACACCCTTCCTATAGAACAGAGGGTGGGAGGGTAGGCAAAAATTTTTTGCGAGCTAGGGGCACGTGCGATACGTCAAAAGACGCGTCTCGGCGCGGGCTAGCTGAATTTTGAAAAAAGTTTACTGTCGTTAAAAGAAAAATCTGGAGTTATCCCCGAAAAACCAGTTTTTTGGGATAAAAATGTAGATAATCAACCCCCAGTCTGGGCTTCGGGCTACGGATCGCAACCTTCAGCGCAGGGATGGTAGCTGACTATAACTGAGACTAAATAAAATTTTTAAAACAAAAGAAAATTAAAATCTGGATTTGTTATGAACGAATTTCGTATAAAAATTTTGAAAATTTTTCTAAGTGTCGGAGGGTGGAAATTTTTTGTGCGTGCGGTCGTTTCAAATTGGTCAGGGAGTAGCCGGAACACTACTCCAGTCGAAATATGCTGAAAACAGCTCGAAAAACGCGCACTGAAAACCGTAGATATCGATGTTTTGGTCAAAATTTCGTTTTTGGGTTAGGTTAGGTTAGGTTAGGTTTGGAAACAAATCCCCAGGCGGGTCCCCTTCGGGGGGAATCCCGCCCCTCTCACGAGGGCTGCCCCACCGTATCTGGGGGGGGCACCAATGGTCTCGCGGGTCAGCGGTCTACCGCTGGCCGGCGCCAACAATCATCGCGGGCGCGCTCTTGTGTATCCACCTTTTCCGAGGTGGAGACACAAGAGGGCGCACGCCAGTGCGGAAGGGAGCTCCGGGTTAGCCTGGAGCCCCTGTGCAACAAGGAGGTCGCAGGAGCGACGCGCGGGACGCGGAAGCGCCCGCTGGGTTCGCGTTCGATGGACTCGCTGTCGATGGGTCTCTCCTCTAGCGAGGAGAACGTATCGGCAGCGAAGGTTACAACGGCACGTAGGGGTCGGGGTGCCCGGCTTTTAGATGGTCGGGATGGGCGGGGCCGCTTCCTGCCGCCTCCACCACCCGCCTCAGAGGGGCCGGTTTTGGGGGTGACGGACGGCGACACTGAGCCCATGAGTGCGGATCCTAGTGAGGAGTCCCTCCTAGGGTCCAACAAGGCGGAGGCCAACGCTGCCAGACGGGCGGTGCGCAAGGCTGCTGTGGCTGACGAGGTCGGCAGGTTGGCCGAGCAAGCTCGCGAGCGGCGCGCTGCCCGTATGGCAGAAGGAGGCGACATGTCGGCGGTGGCGCTGACTCGCCAGGTGCTGGACGGCGTGGACGTTGTCCTGAAGGTTGCGACTAAGTCGGGCAACTTGAAGGGCACGTTCACGCGCGCCTTAAAGGAGGCCGCGGACGGCATCAAAGAGGCGGCTGAGGTCCTCCTTATGAGGACGAGCTCGGAGGAGACGGCGAAGCTGTGGGAGGAGAACAGCCGTCTCCGATCCGAGCTGGAGGACCTCAAGCGGCAGTTTGCCGCCCTGTCCGCGGCTCCCGGTGCGGCTGGCCCAGCGCCCGCCGTCGCCTCGACGTCGTCGGTTGCGTTGCCGGCCCCGACCTCGACCCGCACACTTGCGGATGCGGAGGTCGAGAAGATCGCCCGCATCTGTATGTTGCAGTGCGGGAAGATGGTCGGGGCTCGACTGGAGGAGCTGGCGTCCCGGCTGCCTCCGGCCCCAATCCTCAGGCCTCCGCTAGCCGCTGACCAGAGGAGGATGGCTGGGCCCGCGGCCGCGACACCGAGGCCCGCGCCACCGGAGCCTGCGCCCGCACCTGCGGCGTCGGAGTCCCCGGCGAAAAAAAAGAAGAAGGGAAAGAAGAAGGCGGCGCCGCAGGCACCAAAGTCCGCGACCCTGACGACCGAGCCCGAGACTCCGACGGAGAGCTGGGTGGAGGTCGTCAGGAAGAAAAAGAAGGGAAAGAAGAAGGCGGCCCCGCAGGCACGAGATGCGGGACCACCGGCTCGGGCTGAGGCACCAGCATCAGCCAAGAAGGCCCAGGGACCGCCTAAGGTTCGAGCCCCACGCTCTGCGGCTGTGGTTTTAACACTGCAGCCCGGAGCCGTCGAAAGGGGCATCACCTACAAGGCGGTCCTTACTGAGGCGAAGGCGAAGGTCGCGTTTCCCGACCTCGGCACACCAACCGGCTTCAAGATGAGGTCGGCGAGGACGGGAGCGCGGCTACTCGAGGTGGCTGGTGCCTCTAGCGGTGAGAGGGCGGACATGTTGGCCGCCAAATTACGAGAGGTCCTCAATCCGGAGGATGTCCGGGTCTCCAGACCGGTGAAGACCGCCGAGTTGCGGGTCGAAGGTCTGGACGACTCGGTGCTCCGGATGAGGTCGTGGCGGCCGTCGCCCGAGCCGGTGGTTGTCCGCCAGGCGAAGTGCGGACTGGTGAGATACGCACCCATGCCTCCGGACTGGGTGCGATCTGGGTGCGGTGCCCGGTGGCTGCGGCCAATAAGGTCGCCGACGCCGGGCGTGTGTTGGTGGGGTGGGTTGCAGCGAGGGTGAAGCTCCTGCAACCCAGGGCTATGCGGTGCTTCAGGTGCCTCGCCATTGGGCATGTCGGGGCCTGTTGCACCGCCGAAATCGACCGCAGCGGTCTTTGTCACCGCTGCGGTCAGCCCGGCCACAAGGCGGCTCAGTGCTCCGCGGCGCCAAACTGCTGCCTCTGTTCAGCGGCAGGGAGGTCCGCCGAGCACATGGTGGGCAGTAAAGCCTGCGGTGCCCCCACCAAGGGGAAGAAAAGGGGTGGCAAGGCTGGGGGCCCTAAACAAGCCCCTCAGCCAAGCAACCACACGGCCGACTCTCGGTCCGGGGACGGAGGTGTGGAGGAGATGAACTGTGACTAATGGCGCTGTTACATCTCCTCCAGGGCAATATCAACCACTGTGCCAGAGCTCAGGATCTTTTGCTCCAGAGCATGGCACAGTGGTCGATCGATGTGGCCGTGGTCGCCGAGCCGTATTTTGTCCCCCCCAGAGACAACTGGGTGGGAGACTTGGACGGTTCGGTGGCCATCATTGGCGGGGCTCTGAGCAGTCCGTCCCGAGGTCGCGGCTGGGTAGCCGCCCTCGCGGACGGCGTTGGCACTGTTGGGGCGTATTTCTCGCCCAACAAGAGCCTCGCCGACTTCGAGAGCTTCCTTGTCGAGTTGGGTGCCGTCGTGGACCGACTCCACCCTCGCCCTGTTCTGTTGCTGGGTGATCTCAACGCCAAATCCATGGCGTGGGGATCCCCAGTGACCGATGCTAGGGGTGAGGCGCTGGAGGAGTGGTTGGTCACGACCGGCCTGACCGTCCTTAATCGGGGTTCGGTACACACGTGCGTGCGGCAGCGAGGCGGGTCCATAGTGGACGTGTCGTTTGCGAGCCCTGCTGTCGCCCGCCGTGTGCGGAGCTGGCGTGTCGCGGTGGAGGTGGAGACGTTGTCGGATCACAGATACATCCGTTTCGACGTCTCCGCCCAGACCACCGCTGGCCGCAGTTCACCGGCCCAGTCTACGGACGGTCCGCGCTGGGCGCTTAAGCGCATCGACAGGGAGCTTCTCGAGGAGGCCGCCATTGTTCAGGCCTGGTTCCGAGAGTCGGCAACGAACGGACCCGTCGACGTCGAACAGGAGGCGCAGTGGTTCCTCGGGGCGATGACGCAGATCAGCGACGCGTCCATGCCCCGGGTCCACACACAGTCGGGTAGGCGCCGGGTGTACTGGTGGTCCGACGCGATCGCGCAGTTGCGCGTCGCGTGCGTGAGATCGAGACGCCAGTACACCCGATACCGGAGGAGACGTCGTCGGGTCCCTGACGAGGAGGCCGCGCTGTATGAGATGTACAGCGCGGCGAAGGAGGCTCTGCGGCTGGCCATCCGCGAGGCGAAGGTGCGAAGCCGGGAGGAGATGTTGGAGACTCTGGACGGAGATCCGTGGGGGCGTCCTTATCGTGCGGTTCGAGGGAAACTTCGGGCCGCAGCGCCTCCACTCACGAAGAGTCTCCAACCCGAGCTGCTGACGGAGGTCGTCGCAGCCCTCTTCCCGGCTAGAGAGGAGCATGTGCCGCCGCCGATGGCTTTGCCCACAGCCGCGGAGCCTACAGAGGAGATCGCCATCAGCGTCCCAGAGGTGACACAGGCAGAGATGGGGGCGGCCGTGTTGCGGCTCCGGGCCAAGAATACGGCTCCGGGGCCCGACGGAATACACGGCCGAGTGCTCGCCCTCGCTCTGAAGGAGCTGGAGCCCCAGCTGAGAGGACTCTACACGGCGTGTCTTGAGCGGGGCCAGTTTCCCAGTCTATGGAAGGCTGGTCATCTGGTCCTACTCAAGAAGGCGGGGCGCCCTGCGGACTCACCGTCCGCGTTCCGGCCCATAGTGCTGCTAAGCGAGGTGGGTAAGCTGTTCGAAAGAATAATAGCTGCCCGCCTCGTTGGCCACTTGTGCGGAGAGGGGCCGGATCTAGCCGACTGCCAGTTTGGCTTTCGGCATGGGCGCTCCACTATTCACGCCGTGTCGCGTGTGAGAGTCCTGGCGGAGGAAGCGGTGTCCCGGGGCGGGGTGATGTTGGCAGTGTCTTTGGATATTTCCAACGCCTTCAACACCCTGCCCTGGAGTTGTATCAGGGAGGCCCTGGTCTACCATAGGGTGCCTCCCTACCTCCGCCAAATCGTTGGGGCTTACCTGACGGAGAGGTGTGTCACCTACGTGGGACGTGATGGCGGTCACCAGCACCCCATGTCGAGCGGTGTTCCACAGGGCTCGGTCCTGGGGCCACCCCTGTGGAACATCGGGTACGACTGGGTGCTGAGGGGCGAGCTCCCGCCGGGCGTCGACCTCACGTGTTACGCTGATGACACGCTGGTCACGGCCCGGGGGAGCTCGTACAGGGAGGCGGCGTTGCTGGCGACGGCTGCGGTCTCACTGGTGGTGGGCCGCATACGGCGCCTCGGCCTGGAGGTGGCCCTCAACAAGACGGAGGCTATAGTTTTCCATGGCCCCCGTCGGGCGCCACCCGCCGGATCACATCTTGTGGTCGGTGGGGTCCGAATCGCTGTCGGGTCTACCATGAAGTACCTGGGATTGGTGCTCGACAGCCGGTGGGACTTCGGACCTCACTTCCGGCAGCTGGCGCCCAAGTTGTTGGGCGCGGCCGGGGCGCTGTCAACGCTGCTTCCCAATCTGGGGGGCCCGAGCGCCGCCTGTAGGCGGCTCTACGTGGGGATCGTGCGATCGATGGCCCTTTACGGGGCCCCGATCTGGGCGGCTGACCTGACGGCCGGCACTATTGCTGTTCTGCGGAGACCGCAGCGTGCGATGGCCGTCAGAGTCATAAGGGGGTATCGCACGATCTCCCACGAGGCGGCCGGAGTACTGGCCGGATCCCCGCCCTGGGACCTCGAGGCAAAAGTACTCGCGTCACTTTATCGGTGGCGCGAGGAAATGCGGGCGCGTGGCGAGCGACCGATGCAGCGACACATGGAGTTGCGTCGGTCGCAGCTTCGCGCGGCCCTGGTGGCGGAGTGGCGGGAGAGGCTTTCGCGCCCTACCGCCGGCCTCGTCACCATCGAGGCGATCCGGCCAGTACTCGAGCGCTGGCTCGAGAGGAGGCACGGCTCCCTGTCGTTTCGGGTGACACAGGTGCTTACCGGGCATGGTTGCTTTGGGAAGTACCTGTGTCGCATAAACAGGGAGCCGGACGCCCGGTGTCACCACTGCGTCGACTGTCTGGAGGACACGGCGCGGCACACAGTGGCAGAGTGTGCCGCTTGGGAGGAACCGCGCCGTGCCCTCGTCTCTGGAGTAGGCAGTGACTTGTCGCTGCCGGCCGTGGTCGAGAAGATGGTCGGCAGCGTCGAGTCCTGGGACGCGGTGGTGTCCTTCTGTGAAGCAGTCGTCTCGCAGAAGGAGGCTGCGGAAAGGGAGCGGGAGGTCAACTCCCCGCACCCGGCCCGCAGCAGACGCACTGGGCGCAGGCGGAGGGCGGATAGCGCTCTCTTCCGGCCCCCCTGAATGGGTTCGGGATACCCGAACCCGAGGTGGCGGGCGCGCGGCGTGTCCGCACGCGCCCTTCTGAGGCGAGGCCGCAAGGCCAGACTCCAGCCGGGGGTCGCGGAAGTATCTTCTGTTCCCGTGACCCCCGACGTAGGAGAGTGAAGGACACGGGTGGTTTTTAGTCAGTACGAGTCTGACAGACCCCCCTGCCCCTTAGGGGCGGGGGACATCCATGAGGATTTTCCACCCAAAAAAAAAAAAAAAAAGGTTAGGTTAGGTTAGGTTTTTTTTTTTTTTTTTTTTTTTTTTTTTTTTTTTTTTTTTTTTTTTTTTTTTTGCTTTTCCCCATTCGTAAGAAAGGGCTCTTATTATTCTAATTTACTCATTCATTCCATTTCTCGCATTTATTCCTCTCGCACTTTCAAGCTTCATACTGTGTCTTTCTTTCATACATCCTTTACATTCTTAGCCGGGTGGGACTCCCGCTATTCTATCTATTTTTCTATTTTCTACTTTTCTTTTATTTTTCTTTATTTAGGGTATACAAGTAGGTACACAGCTTTGTTTTATTATCATTTTTCGTTGACATTTTCTTCTATTACTATGTTGTATTTGTACATTTTTCTTATTTTAATACACTTTTATTATTTTGTTACATTTCTAGCTTATTTTTCTACCTTAATTTACTTCTTACATAGTACATTATTGTTTTCTAATTTTAATATCTTATCTATTTCTTACATTATTAGTTTTACATGTCTATTTCCTTATTCTATGTTTATTACTATACAGGGTTTACTATACTATATTCTTATCCAATACTCTACTTAACTTTTATTCCTAGACTTTGCTTAAATTTGGGTTAAACAGGGTAATTTGATCATTTGCGGTTTTTGGCTTAAAATTGGACCTTTCTTAATTTCGATTTATTCATAAACTGTTTTATGGGAAAAGGATGTGGAGGGAGGGGGAGGGGAAGGAGGAGGGGTAGGGGTGGTGGGGGAGGGGGTTGGATTCCTTTCTTATTGTTATATTTGTTTATCTAACTTGGTGTTGCGGCAATAATATATATATATACATAGATATTACATATTTATTGACATTTCTTAACTTGGGGTTTTACTGTTCTAGTGTTTTTTAGGGGTTGTTTGGGATACTTTTGATATATTTGTATATATTCACTATATATTTTATATATCTAGGTGGGGGTAGTTTTAGGCGTATGCCGTTGTCGTCCGAGCCAGGTAGTCCCACTTCTTGCGGACCGGGCACTCCACGCTAAACGCGTTGTGGTCGGTCCTCTGAAGCTTCGAGTGCAGGCAGTTGCAGCACTGCGGTTCATTCCCCGCAACAAATTCCACGCATTTTTCGCGCATGTGCGGTCCTCCGCAATGGCTGCACCTGTCCGCACTCTCCGTACAGAACTTTCGGCCATGTCCAAATGCCAAGCATTTTGTACATTGGATGAGCGGCGACTGATCCTCGACCCTGACCCTTTGCAGGTCAAGATAAAGGGCCCCAGCCTCCGTCATCCTCTGCCACACCTTGGGTCTGACTTGGACGACAACGTGCGCTGTCTTAGGATTCCTTGTCCTTTTCTTATATTTTATGACTATTTCTTTTTCTTCCTGATCTAAGTCCCTAAAGATGTTTTGGTTCTGGGAATAGAGCGCCTTTGCCATCTCGTCGTCATCACTGTCCAAAAAGACATCCTTTAGGACGACGAGCGGGTTTTTATTTTTCATGGCCGCCACTATTAGCCCTTCACCTCGGCTCTCAATCCTTTCTCTCACTTTTTTCATCTCCTCTTCAGAGTCACACCCCAGTATAACAGTCTGATTCTTCGCCTTTCGGACCTTATTTATTTTTAGGCCAGTTCCACGGGCATCGACCGCCTTCTTCACTCTCGCGAGCACCTCCTCAGCAGTCTCCTGACTGCCTTCGAGGGTGACCGCCATCGAATGAAGTGCCGGCCGATGCCCAGGTTTGGCAGCCGTGACGTAGGCGTATGACGGCGAGTCGGTTTTTGGAGCGCATGCCACTTCCCTTATGACCTCTTTTATTCCGTCGGTTCTGGTGGCGACCTCACCGACAACGCCATCGATTTTACTCTCGAGGACAGCCGCAGTACGACCAACGATCTTCACCCCTTCTGTCGTGTGGTCTATGTCCTCTTTTACTAGGTCAATCTTGTCGCTGACCTCGAGAATCCTATCGACGACCTTGTCGATGATGTCGGCACCGCTATCGGAGCAGTAGTCGGTCATATCTTTGAAACTTTTTGAGACCTTTTCTTCGAGGTCGTTGAGCCGCGTTTTGATGTTTGCCTCCACCTTTTCTAGCCTTTCCATAAGTTCCTCCGACGATTCGGGTGATGTAGGCGTGGTGTTAGCTTTCCTGGGTGGAGCAGTTTTGGGCGCTGTTTCCAGGCCTTTTACTCGCTTAGGTTAGGTTAGGTTAGGTTAGGTTAGGTTTTTTTTTTTTTTTTTTTTTTGTTTTGGCAGGAGTGGGAAATCCCCACGGACACCTCGACTACCTCACAGGCTGTGAGATAGTCGAGGTAGTGCCGGACTCGAACCGGCTAAAACCACACTCCTGCCCCACCAGTGTTCCTCTAACATGGTTAGAGCCCTTCGTTTTCAGAGTTTTGCCTTGTTTTCGGTGAAGTTTAGAAGGCCGAGTAGACCACGCTCTGTTTGGTTATGATTTGACTTTTAAATTTAAAACTATTTATATTTCCATTTTTATATAACTGTAGGTACTGTTCTTAAATTTTATTTTTTATATTGTATACTATTCTTGTTACTATATGTTTATATTCTTTGATATTATCTATAACTTTATATACTACATTCTAATAAAATATCTATGTTCTTAAAATATTAATTGCGATTATCTATATATTTACATCAATGTCTTACCCTAACGCTTATAACAGTGTACTATTTCTACTTTTAATTTATAATGGTTCTTATTTTTTCCTTTTAAATGCTAGTTGTTTTATATATTTGATATCTTTCCCTTATATTTAATATACAGATTAATATCAAATGTTTTAAACCTAACTTATTAATTTTTATGTCTAATAATTTTATTTTAAAACTTGAATAACACACTTTTTTAATACTAAATTTTAACAAATAACGATACTTAGAATCAGGTTCGACACAACTTGTCGACCCAACTAGGGCTAACTTCAAGTCTCGCATAACCTGGGCCAGTTTCTCATGAAACTGACTCAGTTTAAGGTTTTTACTTTTGCGAACCCCAGTGGTTCGCTTGATTGGTCTACGTTGTGTCGAAGTGGTGGCTCTCTTTGTATGCTTTGAAGTGGGCGCATCGCCATCTTTAGCAATAAGCTATTGACGCTCTGGCAAATGCGTCCCACTTCTTGCGTATCGGGCAGTCATTGCTAAACGCATTGTGCTGTTGCTCCCCCAGCTTGGCTCTGGTGCAGTTTAAACACACCGCTTTTTCGCCAACTAGTTTATCAGGGCAGTCCACCCTAACGTGTGGACCGCCGCAGTGGCTGCATAGGTCGGCTGGCTCTGTACAATGACGTTTGCCGTGGCCGTATGCAAGACATCGGGTGCACTGCACCAGAGGCGTCTGGTCCTCGACGCGCACTCTCTGGAGATCAATTCTGACCTTGCCTCCTTCGAGTGCACGTCTCCAGATCGTGGGGGAGACACTCAACACAATGCTACTTGTGAACGGGTTTCTCGTCTTTCTCCTAAACCTCACCGACACTCTCTGATCCCTGTCGCCGAGGTCGTGAAAAATCTCCCGGTTCTGGTTCTTGAGGGCAGTCAGTACGTCATCGTCGCTGTGCACCGACAACACATCCCTAAGAACCAGAAGTGGGTCCCGGTTTGTCACTTCCTCGACGACAAGGTTCCCTCCGGCCGCTTCCAATCGCTCCTTAATTTTTCTCCTTTCTTCTTTAGTTGCACACCCCATTATTATTTTCCTGTCTTTCCCTTTCCGAACTTTCTCGACCCGCACCCAGCCCTCCTTTGCGTCCACCACTTTCCTTATCCTCTCCAGTACTTCGTCCCCCGTATCCATAACCTCCGTCGAGGAGACAACCACGGAGTGTAGTGTCGTTCGCTCCAGGGTTGGTGCCCCAGTGTGGCTCTTGATCACGGACGCAACACTCGCGTAGGTCTTCTCCCCAGAACATTCCTTGCTGGCCAGACTGGCTCGCAGTTTGACCAATTCGTCAGAGTTTTGCCGTATTAAGGTCATGTGTTCCTTCATTGTCTTGGCGAGCTCAGTCTGGCCAGCAAGACTATCAGGATTGGAGTGGGGAACACAGTCAGTGGTGGGCACGATTTCCTGCACGGGTGCAGGCGCGGGAGGAGCTCTGTCTTCTTCCGACTCCTTCACCAACTCATAGAGCCGGTTTATGGCCTCGAGCACCGCAGCCTTTATATCCGTCCTGAGGTTGCGCGAGTTGCCCAAGTTAAGCTTAGCCTTATTCAGGCAAGCTCGCGCCTCCGCAGTGCGACTGCGGTACCCGGCCTCCGGCTTCTTGAGCGGTGTTGCGGCACTCACAGAAGTTCGGCGCGTCGCCGACGACGTGGCAGGGCCCTCCCGACGCGTGGACGGAGTGTCGTCTCCAAAGGAGATTCTCCTTCTCGCGTCAGAAGGTCCCGCCTTCTCCGATGATCGCGGCGAACTTCCGGAGCCCATTGTCCTCAAGGTAGCGGAAGGGGTGCGAAACATATTCGGATTTGTAGCAATAGCTATACGAATGGACCCCTGTAAAGAGGGGGTCAATAAAACCAATATTCACTACTGAGAAGAAATAAAATTATTAGAGGACACCGGATAGTTCTGTGTCCCTGTAAAGAGGGGAACACATAAATAAATAAACAATAAAATCAAATAAATAAAGAAAATAGTCAAATAATTAATTATAGTCGTTCACTAGAACGACTGTCACAACAATATTTATTAGTCAAATTACTTAAAAATAAAATTTCTCCACTCCGAAAAAAGAGTAAAACGACCAGAGCAAAATAAAATTTTTGAGAATTTTGCCGACCTCTCTCCGTTTACACCCTTCCTATAGAACAGAGGGTGGGAGGGTAGGCAAAAATTTTTTGCGAGCTAGGGGCACGTGCGATACGTCAAAAGACGCGTCTCGGCGCGGGCTAGCTGAATTTTGAAAAAAGTTTACTGTCGTTAAAAGAAAAATCTGGAGTTATCCCCGAAAAACCAGTTTTTTGGGATAAAAATGTAGATAATCAACCCCCAGTCTGGGCTTCGGGCTACGGATCGCAACCTTCAGCGCAGGGATGGTAGCTGACTATAACTGAGACTAAATAAAATTTTTAAAACAAAAGAAAATTAAAATCTGGATTTGTTATGAACGAATTTCGTATAAAAATTTTGAAAACTTTTCTAAGTGTCGGAGGGTGGAAATTTTTTGTGCGTGCGGTCGTTTCAAATTGGTCAGGGAGTAGCCGGAACACTACTCCAGTCGAAATATGCTGAAAACAGCTCGAAAAACGCGCACTGAAAACCGTAGATATCGATGTTTTGGTCAAAATTTCGTTTCCTTAGGTTGATTTCACCGAACTTAGGTAGTAGATATGAGATAGAATTAAAAAATTTTTTGCGAGCTAGGGGCACGTGCGATACGTCAAAAGACGCGTCTCGGCGCCGGCTAGCTGAATTTGGAAAAAAGTTTACTGTCGTTAAAAGAAAATTTTTGAGTTATCCCCGAAAAACCAGTTTTTTGGGATAAAAATGTAGATAATCAACCCCCAGTCTGGGCTTCGGGCTACGGATCGCAACCTTCAGCGCAGGGATGGTAGCTGACTATAACTGAGACTAAATAAAATTTTTAAAACAAATGAAAATTAAAATCTGGATTTGTTATGAACGAATTTCGTATAAAAATTTTGAAAACTTTTCTAAGTGTCGGAGGGTGGAAATTTTTTGTGCGTGCGGTCGTTTCAAATTGGTCAGGGAGTAGCCGGAACACTACTCCAGTCGAAATATGCTGAAAACAGCTCGAAAAACGCGCACTGAAAACCGTAGATATCGATGTTTTGGTCAAAATTTCGTTTCCTTAGGTTGATTTCACCGAACTTAGGTAGTAGATATGAGATAGAATTAAAAAATTTTTTGCGAGCTAGGGGCACGTGCGATACGTCAAAAGACGCGTCTCGGCGCCGGCTAGCTGAATTTGGAAAAAAGTTTACTGTCGTTAAAAGAAAATTTTTGAGTTATCCCCGAAAAACCAGTTTTTTGGGATAAAAATGTAGATAATCAACCCCCAGTCTGGGCTTCGGGCTACGGATCGCAACCTTCAGCGCAGGGATGGTAGCTGACTATAACTGAGACTAAATAAAATTTTTAAAACAAATGAAAATTAAAATCTGGATTTGTTATGAACGAATTTCGTATAAAAATTTTGAAAACTTTTCTAAGTGTCGGAGGGTGGAAATTTTTTGTGCGTGCGGTCGTTTCAAATTGGTCAGGGAGTAGCCGGAACACTACTCCAGTCGAAATATGCTGAAAACAGCTCGAAAAACGCGCACTGAAAACCGTAGATATCGATGTTTTGGTCAAAATTTCGTTTCCTTAGGTTGATTTCACCGAACTTAGGTAGTAGATATGAGATAGAATTAAAAAATTTTTTGCGAGCTAGGGGCACGTGCGATACGTCAAAAGACGCGTCTCGGCGCCGGCTAGCTGAATTTGGAAAAAAGTTTACTGTCGTTAAAAGAAAATTTTTGAGTTATCCCCGAAAAACCAGTTTTTTGGGATAAAAATGTAGATAATCAACCCCCAGTCTGGGCTTCGGGCTACGGATCGCAACCTTCAGCGCAGGGATGGTAGCTGACTATAACTGAGACTAAATAAAATTTTTAAAACAAATGAAAATTAAAATCTGGATTTGTTATGAACGAATTTCGTATAAAAATTTTGAAAACTTTTCTAAGTGTCGGAGGGTGGAAATTTTTTGTGCGTGCGGTCGTTTCAAATTGGTCAGGGAGTAGCCGGAACACTACTCCAGTCGAAATATGCTGAAAACAGCTCGAAAAACGCGCACTGAAAACCGTAGATATCGATGTTTTGGTCAAAATTTCGTTTCCTTAGGTTGATTTCACCGAACTTAGGTAGTAGATATGAGATAGAATTAAAAAATTTTTTGCGAGCTAGGGGCACGTGCGATACGTCAAAAGACGCGTCTCGGCGCCGGCTAGCTGAATTTGGAAAAAAGTTTACTGTCGTTAAAAGAAAATTTTTGAGTTATCCCCGAAAAACCAGTTTTTTGGGATAAAAATGTAGATAATCAACCCCCAGTCTGGGCTTCGGGCTACGGATCGCAACCTTCAGCGCAGGGATGGTAGCTGACTATAACTGAGACTAAATAAAATTTTTAAAACAAATGAAAATTAAAATCTGGATTTGTTATGAACGAATTTCGTATAAAAATTTTGAAAACTTTTCTAAGTGTCGGAGGGTGGAAATTTTTTGTGCGTGCGGTCGTTTCAAATTGGTCAGGGAGTAGCCGGAACACTACTCCAGTCGAAATATGCTGAAAACAGCTCGAAAAACGCGCACTGAAAACCGTAGATATCGATGTTTTGGTCAAAATTTCGTTTCCTTAGGTTGATTTCACCGAACTTAGGTAGTAGATATGAGATAGAATTAAAAAATTTTTTGCGAGCTAGGGGCACGTGCGATACGTCAAAAGACGCGTCTCGGCGCCGGCTAGCTGAATTTGGAAAAAAGTTTACTGTCGTTAAAAGAAAATTTTTGAGTTATCCCCGAAAAACCAGTTTTTTGGGATAAAAATGTAGATAATCAACCCCCAGTCTGGGCTTCGGGCTACGGATCGCAACCTTCAGCGCAGGGATGGTAGCTGACTATAACTGAGACTAAATAAAATTTTTAAAACAAATGAAAATTAAAATCTGGATTTGTTATGAACGAATTTCGTATAAAAATTTTGAAAACTTTTCTAAGTGTCGGAGGGTGGAAATTTTTTGTGCGTGCGGTCGTTTCAAATTGGTCAGGGAGTAGCCGGAACACTACTCCAGTCGAAATATGCTGAAAACAGCTCGAAAAACGCGCACTGAAAACCGTAGATATCGATGTTTTGGTCAAAATTTCGTTTCCTTAGGTTGATTTCACCGAACTTAGGTAGTAGATATGAGATAGAATTAAAAAATTTTTTGCGAGCTAGGGGCACGTGCGATACGTCAAAAGACGCGTCTCGGCGCCGGCTAGCTGAATTTGGAAAAAAGTTTACTGTCGTTAAAAGAAAATTTTTGAGTTATCCCCGAAAAACCAGTTTTTTGGGATAAAAATGTAGATAATCAACCCCCAGTCTGGGCTTCGGGCTACGGATCGCAACCTTCAGCGCAGGGATGGTAGCTGACTATAACTGAGACTAAATAAAATTTTTAAAACAAATGAAAATTAAAATCTGGATTTGTTATGAACGAATTTCGTATAAAAATTTTGAAAACTTTTCTAAGTGTCGGAGGGTGGAAATTTTTTGTGCGTGCGGTCGTTTCAAATTGGTCAGGGAGTAGCCGGAACACTACTCCAGTCGAAATATGCTGAAAACAGCTCGAAAAACGCGCACTGAAAACCGTAGATATCGATGTTTTGGTCAAAATTTCGTTTCCTTAGGTTGATTTCACCGAACTTAGGTAGTAGATATGAGATAGAATTAAAAAATTTTTTGCGAGCTAGGGGCACGTGCGATACGTCAAAAGACGCGTCTCGGCGCCGGCTAGCTGAATTTGGAAAAAAGTTTACTGTCGTTAAAAGAAAATTTTTGAGTTATCCCCGAAAAACCAGTTTTTTGGGATAAAAATGTAGATAATCAACCCCCAGTCTGGGCTTCGGGCTACGGATCGCAACCTTCAGCGCAGGGATGGTAGCTGACTATAACTGAGACTAAATAAAATTTTTAAAACAAATGAAAATTAAAATCTGGATTTGTTATGAACGAATTTCGTATAAAAATTTTGAAAACTTTTCTAAGTGTCGGAGGGTGGAAATTTTTTGTGCGTGCGGTCGTTTCAAATTGGTCAGGGAGTAGCCGGAACACTACTCCAGTCGAAATATGCTGAAAACAGCTCGAAAAACGCGCACTGAAAACCGTAGATATCGATGTTTTGGTCAAAATTTCGTTTCCTTAGGTTGATTTCACCGAACTTAGGTAGTAGATATGAGATAGAATTAAAAAATTTTTTGCGAGCTAGGGGCACGTGCGATACGTCAAAAGACGCGTCTCGGCGCCGGCTAGCTGAATTTGGAAAAAAGTTTACTGTCGTTAAAAGAAAATTTTTGAGTTATCCCCGAAAAACCAGTTTTTTGGGATAAAAATGTAGATAATCAACCCCCAGTCTGGGCTTCGGGCTACGGATCGCAACCTTCAGCGCAGGGATGGTAGCTGACTATAACTGAGACTAAATAAAATTTTTAAAACAAATGAAAATTAAAATCTGGATTTGTTATGAACGAATTTCGTATAAAAATTTTGAAAACTTTTCTAAGTGTCGGAGGGTGGAAATTTTTTGTGCGTGCGGTCGTTTCAAATTGGTCAGGGAGTAGCCGGAACACTACTCCAGTCGAAATATGCTGAAAACAGCTCGAAAAACGCGCACTGAAAACCGTAGATATCGATGTTTTGGTCAAAATTTCGTTTCCTTAGGTTGATTTCACCGAACTTAGGTAGTAGATATGAGATAGAATTAAAAAATTTTTTGCGAGCTAGGGGCACGTGCGATACGTCAAAAGACGCGTCTCGGCGCCGGCTAGCTGAATTTGGAAAAAAGTTTACTGTCGTTAAAAGAAAATTTTTGAGTTATCCCCGAAAAACCAGTTTTTTGGGATAAAAATGTAGATAATCAACCCCCAGTCTGGGCTTCGGGCTACGGATCGCAACCTTCAGCGCAGGGATGGTAGCTGACTATAACTGAGACTAAATAAAATTTTTAAAACAAATGAAAATTAAAATCTGGATTTGTTATGAACGAATTTCGTATAAAAATTTTGAAAACTTTTCTAAGTGTCGGAGGGTGGAAATTTTTTGTGCGTGCGGTCGTTTCAAATTGGTCAGGGAGTAGCCGGAACACTACTCCAGTCGAAATATGCTGAAAACAGCTCGAAAAACGCGCACTGAAAACCGTAGATATCGATGTTTTGGTCAAAATTTCGTTTCCTTAGGTTGATTTCACCGAACTTAGGTAGTAGATATGAGATAGAATTAAAAAATTTTTTGCGAGCTAGGGGCACGTGCGATACGTCAAAAGACGCGTCTCGGCGCCGGCTAGCTGAATTTGGAAAAAAGTTTACTGTCGTTAAAAGAAAATTTTTGAGTTATCCCCGAAAAACCAGTTTTTTGGGATAAAAATGTAGATAATCAACCCCCAGTCTGGGCTTCGGGCTACGGATCGCAACCTTCAGCGCAGGGATGGTAGCTGACTATAACTGAGACTAAATAAAATTTTTAAAACAAATGAAAATTAAAATCTGGATTTGTTATGAACGAATTTCGTATAAAAATTTTGAAAACTTTTCTAAGTGTCGGAGGGTGGAAATTTTTTGTGCGTGCGGTCGTTTCAAATTGGTCAGGGAGTAGCCGGAACACTACTCCAGTCGAAATATGCTGAAAACAGCTCGAAAAACGCGCACTGAAAACCGTAGATATCGATGTTTTGGTCAAAATTTCGTTTCCTTAGGTTGATTTCACCGAACTTAGGTAGTAGATATGAGATAGAATTAAAAAATTTTTTGCGAGCTAGGGGCACGTGCGATACGTCAAAAGACGCGTCTCGGCGCCGGCTAGCTGAATTTGGAAAAAAGTTTACTGTCGTTAAAAGAAAATTTTTGAGTTATCCCCGAAAAACCAGTTTTTTGGGATAAAAATGTAGATAATCAACCCCCAGTCTGGGCTTCGGGCTACGGATCGCAACCTTCAGCGCAGGGATGGTAGCTGACTATAACTGAGACTAAATAAAATTTTTAAAACAAATGAAAATTAAAATCTGGATTTGTTATGAACGAATTTCGTATAAAAATTTTGAAAACTTTTCTAAGTGTCGGAGGGTGGAAATTTTTTGTGCGTGCGGTCGTTTCAAATTGGTCAGGGAGTAGCCGGAACACTACTCCAGTCGAAATATGCTGAAAACAGCTCGAAAAACGCGCACTGAAAACCGTAGATATCGATGTTTTGGTCAAAATTTCGTTTCCTTAGGTTGATTTCACCGAACTTAGGTAGTAGATATGAGATAGAATTAAAAAATTTTTTGCGAGCTAGGGGCACGTGCGATACGTCAAAAGACGCGTCTCGGCGCCGGCTAGCTGAATTTGGAAAAAAGTTTACTGTCGTTAAAAGAAAATTTTTGAGTTATCCCCGAAAAACCAGTTTTTTGGGATAAAAATGTAGATAATCAACCCCCAGTCTGGGCTTCGGGCTACGGATCGCAACCTTCAGCGCAGGGATGGTAGCTGACTATAACTGAGACTAAATAAAATTTTTAAAACAAATGAAAATTAAAATCTGGATTTGTTATGAACGAATTTCGTATAAAAATTTTGAAAACTTTTCTAAGTGTCGGAGGGTGGAAATTTTTTGTGCGTGCGGTCGTTTCAAATTGGTCAGGGAGTAGCCGGAACACTACTCCAGTCGAAATATGCTGAAAACAGCTCGAAAAACGCGCACTGAAAACCGTAGATATCGATGTTTTGGTCAAAATTTCGTTTCCTTAGGTTGATTTCACCGAACTTAGGTAGTAGATATGAGATAGAATTAAAAAATTTTTTGCGAGCTAGGGGCACGTGCGATACGTCAAAAGACGCGTCTCGGCGCCGGCTAGCTGAATTTGGAAAAAAGTTTACTGTCGTTAAAAGAAAATTTTTGAGTTATCCCCGAAAAACCAGTTTTTTGGGATAAAAATGTAGATAATCAACCCCCAGTCTGGGCTTCGGGCTACGGATCGCAACCTTCAGCGCAGGGATGGTAGCTGACTATAACTGAGACTAAATAAAATTTTTAAAACAAATGAAAATTAAAATCTGGATTTGTTATGAACGAATTTCGTATAAAAATTTTGAAAACTTTTCTAAGTGTCGGAGGGTGGAAATTTTTTGTGCGTGCGGTCGTTTCAAATTGGTCAGGGAGTAGCCGGAACACTACTCCAGTCGAAATATGCTGAAAACAGCTCGAAAAACGCGCACTGAAAACCGTAGATATCGATGTTTTGGTCAAAATTTCGTTTCCTTAGGTTGATTTCACCGAACTTAGGTAGTAGATATGAGATAGAATTAAAAAATTTTTTGCGAGCTAGGGGCACGTGCGATACGTCAAAAGACGCGTCTCGGCGCCGGCTAGCTGAATTTGGAAAAAAGTTTACTGTCGTTAAAAGAAAATTTTTGAGTTATCCCCGAAAAACCAGTTTTTTGGGATAAAAATGTAGATAATCAACCCCCAGTCTGGGCTTCGGGCTACGGATCGCAACCTTCAGCGCAGGGATGGTAGCTGACTATAACTGAGACTAAATAAAATTTTTAAAACAAATGAAAATTAAAATCTGGATTTGTTATGAACGAATTTCGTATAAAAATTTTGAAAACTTTTCTAAGTGTCGGAGGGTGGAAATTTTTTGTGCGTGCGGTCGTTTCAAATTGGTCAGGGAGTAGCCGGAACACTACTCCAGTCGAAATATGCTGAAAACAGCTCGAAAAACGCGCACTGAAAACCGTAGATATCGATGTTTTGGTCAAAATTTCGTTTCCTTAGGTTGATTTCACCGAACTTAGGTAGTAGATATGAGATAGAATTAAAAAATTTTTTGCGAGCTAGGGGCACGTGCGATACGTCAAAAGACGCGTCTCGGCGCCGGCTAGCTGAATTTGGAAAAAAGTTTACTGTCGTTAAAAGAAAATTTTTGAGTTATCCCCGAAAAACCAGTTTTTTGGGATAAAAATGTAGATAATCAACCCCCAGTCTGGGCTTCGGGCTACGGATCGCAACCTTCAGCGCAGGGATGGTAGCTGACTATAACTGAGACTAAATAAAATTTTTAAAACAAATGAAAATTAAAATCTGGATTTGTTATGAACGAATTTCGTATAAAAATTTTGAAAACTTTTCTAAGTGTCGGAGGGTGGAAATTTTTTGTGCGTGCGGTCGTTTCAAATTGGTCAGGGAGTAGCCGGAACACTACTCCAGTCGAAATATGCTGAAAACAGCTCGAAAAACGCGCACTGAAAACCGTAGATATCGATGTTTTGGTCAAAATTTCGTTTCCTTAGGTTGATTTCACCGAACTTAGGTAGTAGATATGAGATAGAATTAAAAAATTTTTTGCGAGCTAGGGGCACGTGCGATACGTCAAAAGACGCGTCTCGGCGCCGGCTAGCTGAATTTGGAAAAAAGTTTACTGTCGTTAAAAGAAAATTTTTGAGTTATCCCCGAAAAACCAGTTTTTTGGGATAAAAATGTAGATAATCAACCCCCAGTCTGGGCTTCGGGCTACGGATCGCAACCTTCAGCGCAGGGATGGTAGCTGACTATAACTGAGACTAAATAAAATTTTTAAAACAAATGAAAATTAAAATCTGGATTTGTTATGAACGAATTTCGTATAAAAATTTTGAAAACTTTTCTAAGTGTCGGAGGGTGGAAATTTTTTGTGCGTGCGGTCGTTTCAAATTGGTCAGGGAGTAGCCGGAACACTACTCCAGTCGAAATATGCTGAAAACAGCTCGAAAAACGCGCACTGAAAACCGTAGATATCGATGTTTTGGTCAAAATTTCGTTTCCTTAGGTTGATTTCACCGAACTTAGGTAGTAGATATGAGATAGAATTAAAAAATTTTTTGCGAGCTAGGGGCACGTGCGATACGTCAAAAGACGCGTCTCGGCGCCGGCTAGCTGAATTTGGAAAAAAGTTTACTGTCGTTAAAAGAAAATTTTTGAGTTATCCCCGAAAAACCAGTTTTTTGGGATAAAAATGTAGATAATCAACCCCCAGTCTGGGCTTCGGGCTACGGATCGCAACCTTCAGCGCAGGGATGGTAGCTGACTATAACTGAGACTAAATAAAATTTTTAAAACAAATGAAAATTAAAATCTGGATTTGTTATGAACGAATTTCGTATAAAAATTTTGAAAACTTTTCTAAGTGTCGGAGGGTGGAAATTTTTTGTGCGTGCGGTCGTTTCAAATTGGTCAGGGAGTAGCCGGAACACTACTCCAGTCGAAATATGCTGAAAACAGCTCGAAAAACGCGCACTGAAAACCGTAGATATCGATGTTTTGGTCAAAATTTCGTTTCCTTAGGTTGATTTCACCGAACTTAGGTAGTAGATATGAGATAGAATTAAAAAATTTTTTGCGAGCTAGGGGCACGTGCGATACGTCAAAAGACGCGTCTCGGCGCCGGCTAGCTGAATTTGGAAAAAAGTTTACTGTCGTTAAAAGAAAATTTTTGAGTTATCCCCGAAAAACCAGTTTTTTGGGATAAAAATGTAGATAATCAACCCCCAGTCTGGGCTTCGGGCTACGGATCGCAACCTTCAGCGCAGGGATGGTAGCTGACTATAACTGAGACTAAATAAAATTTTTAAAACAAATGAAAATTAAAATCTGGATTTGTTATGAACGAATTTCGTATAAAAATTTTGAAAACTTTTCTAAGTGTCGGAGGGTGGAAATTTTTTGTGCGTGCGGTCGTTTCAAATTGGTCAGGGAGTAGCCGGAACACTACTCCAGTCGAAATATGCTGAAAACAGCTCGAAAAACGCGCACTGAAAACCGTAGATATCGATGTTTTGGTCAAAATTTCGTTTCCTTAGGTTGATTTCACCGAACTTAGGTAGTAGATATGAGATAGAATTAAAAAATTTTTTGCGAGCTAGGGGCACGTGCGATACGTCAAAAGACGCGTCTCGGCGCCGGCTAGCTGAATTTGGAAAAAAGTTTACTGTCGTTAAAAGAAAATTTTTGAGTTATCCCCGAAAAACCAGTTTTTTGGGATAAAAATGTAGATAATCAACCCCCAGTCTGGGCTTCGGGCTACGGATCGCAACCTTCAGCGCAGGGATGGTAGCTGACTATAACTGAGACTAAATAAAATTTTTAAAACAAATGAAAATTAAAATCTGGATTTGTTATGAACGAATTTCGTATAAAAATTTTGAAAACTTTTCTAAGTGTCGGAGGGTGGAAATTTTTTGTGCGTGCGGTCGTTTCAAATTGGTCAGGGAGTAGCCGGAACACTACTCCAGTCGAAATATGCTGAAAACAGCTCGAAAAACGCGCACTGAAAACCGTAGATATCGATGTTTTGGTCAAAATTTCGTTTCCTTAGGTTGATTTCACCGAACTTAGGTAGTAGATATGAGATAGAATTAAAAAATTTTTTGCGAGCTAGGGGCACGTGCGATACGTCAAAAGACGCGTCTCGGCGCCGGCTAGCTGAATTTGGAAAAAAGTTTACTGTCGTTAAAAGAAAATTTTTGAGTTATCCCCGAAAAACCAGTTTTTTGGGATAAAAATGTAGATAATCAACCCCCAGTCTGGGCTTCGGGCTACGGATCGCAACCTTCAGCGCAGGGATGGTAGCTGACTATAACTGAGACTAAATAAAATTTTTAAAACAAATGAAAATTAAAATCTGGATTTGTTATGAACGAATTTCGTATAAAAATTTTGAAAACTTTTCTAAGTGTCGGAGGGTGGAAATTTTTTGTGCGTGCGGTCGTTTCAAATTGGTCAGGGAGTAGCCGGAACACTACTCCAGTCGAAATATGCTGAAAACAGCTCGAAAAACGCGCACTGAAAACCGTAGATATCGATGTTTTGGTCAAAATTTCGTTTCCTTAGGTTGATTTCACCGAACTTAGGTAGTAGATATGAGATAGAATTAAAAAATTTTTTGCGAGCTAGGGGCACGTGCGATACGTCAAAAGACGCGTCTCGGCGCCGGCTAGCTGAATTTGGAAAAAAGTTTACTGTCGTTAAAAGAAAATTTTTGAGTTATCCCCGAAAAACCAGTTTTTTGGGATAAAAATGTAGATAATCAACCCCCAGTCTGGGCTTCGGGCTACGGATCGCAACCTTCAGCGCAGGGATGGTAGCTGACTATAACTGAGACTAAATAAAATTTTTAAAACAAATGAAAATTAAAATCTGGATTTGTTATGAACGAATTTCGTATAAAAATTTTGAAAACTTTTCTAAGTGTCGGAGGGTGGAAATTTTTTGTGCGTGCGGTCGTTTCAAATTGGTCAGGGAGTAGCCGGAACACTACTCCAGTCGAAATATGCTGAAAACAGCTCGAAAAACGCGCACTGAAAACCGTAGATATCGATGTTTTGGTCAAAATTTCGTTTCCTTAGGTTGATTTCACCGAACTTAGGTAGTAGATATGAGATAGAATTAAAAAATTTTTTGCGAGCTAGGGGCACGTGCGATACGTCAAAAGACGCGTCTCGGCGCCGGCTAGCTGAATTTGGAAAAAAGTTTACTGTCGTTAAAAGAAAATTTTTGAGTTATCCCCGAAAAACCAGTTTTTTGGGATAAAAATGTAGATAATCAACCCCCAGTCTGGGCTTCGGGCTACGGATCGCAACCTTCAGCGCAGGGATGGTAGCTGACTATAACTGAGACTAAATAAAATTTTTAAAACAAATGAAAATTAAAATCTGGATTTGTTATGAACGAATTTCGTATAAAAATTTTGAAAACTTTTCTAAGTGTCGGAGGGTGGAAATTTTTTGTGCGTGCGGTCGTTTCAAATTGGTCAGGGAGTAGCCGGAACACTACTCCAGTCGAAATATGCTGAAAACAGCTCGAAAAACGCGCACTGAAAACCGTAGATATCGATGTTTTGGTCAAAATTTCGTTTCCTTAGGTTGATTTCACCGAACTTAGGTAGTAGATATGAGATAGAATTAAAAAATTTTTTGCGAGCTAGGGGCACGTGCGATACGTCAAAAGACGCGTCTCGGCGCCGGCTAGCTGAATTTGGAAAAAAGTTTACTGTCGTTAAAAGAAAATTTTTGAGTTATCCCCGAAAAACCAGTTTTTTGGGATAAAAATGTAGATAATCAACCCCCAGTCTGGGCTTCGGGCTACGGATCGCAACCTTCAGCGCAGGGATGGTAGCTGACTATAACTGAGACTAAATAAAATTTTTAAAACAAATGAAAATTAAAATCTGGATTTGTTATGAACGAATTTCGTATAAAAATTTTGAAAACTTTTCTAAGTGTCGGAGGGTGGAAATTTTTTGTGCGTGCGGTCGTTTCAAATTGGTCAGGGAGTAGCCGGAACACTACTCCAGTCGAAATATGCTGAAAACAGCTCGAAAAACGCGCACTGAAAACCGTAGATATCGATGTTTTGGTCAAAATTTCGTTTCCTTAGGTTGATTTCACCGAACTTAGGTAGTAGATATGAGATAGAATTAAAAAATTTTTTGCGAGCTAGGGGCACGTGCGATACGTCAAAAGACGCGTCTCGGCGCCGGCTAGCTGAATTTGGAAAAAAGTTTACTGTCGTTAAAAGAAAATTTTTGAGTTATCCCCGAAAAACCAGTTTTTTGGGATAAAAATGTAGATAATCAACCCCCA
The DNA here is from genome assembly GCA_949774965.1 of Diarsia brunnea. Classification (NCBI taxonomy): domain Eukaryota; kingdom Metazoa; phylum Arthropoda; class Insecta; order Lepidoptera; family Noctuidae; genus Diarsia; species Diarsia brunnea. The sequence goes on along the minus strand of OX459005.1, from coordinate 49,679 downwards.
GTCTGGGCTTCGGGCTACGGATCGCAACCTTCAGCGCAGGGATGGTAGCTGACTATAACTGAGACTAAATAAAATTTTTAAAACAAATGAAAATTAAAATCTGGATTTGTTATGAACGAATTTCGTATAAAAATTTTGAAAACTTTTCTAAGTGTCGGAGGGTGGAAATTTTTTGTGCGTGCGGTCGTTTCAAATTGGTCAGGGAGTAGCCGGAACACTACTCCAGTCGAAATATGCTGAAAACAGCTCGAAAAACGCGCACTGAAAACCGTAGATATCGATGTTTTGGTCAAAATTTCGTTTCCTTAGGTTGATTTCACCGAACTTAGGTAGTAGATATGAGATAGAATTAAAAAATTTTTTGCGAGCTAGGGGCACGTGCGATACGTCAAAAGACGCGTCTCGGCGCCGGCTAGCTGAATTTGGAAAAAAGTTTACTGTCGTTAAAAGAAAATTTTTGAGTTATCCCCGAAAAACCAGTTTTTTGGGATAAAAATGTAGATAATCAACCCCCAGTCTGGGCTTCGGGCTACGGATCGCAACCTTCAGCGCAGGGATGGTAGCTGACTATAACTGAGACTAAATAAAATTTTTAAAACAAATGAAAATTAAAATCTGGATTTGTTATGAACGAATTTCGTATAAAAATTTTGAAAACTTTTCTAAGTGTCGGAGGGTGGAAATTTTTTGTGCGTGCGGTCGTTTCAAATTGGTCAGGGAGTAGCCGGAACACTACTCCAGTCGAAATATGCTGAAAACAGCTCGAAAAACGCGCACTGAAAACCGTAGATATCGATGTTTTGGTCAAAATTTCGTTTCCTTAGGTTGATTTCACCGAACTTAGGTAGTAGATATGAGATAGAATTAAAAAATTTTTTGCGAGCTAGGGGCACGTGCGATACGTCAAAAGACGCGTCTCGGCGCCGGCTAGCTGAATTTGGAAAAAAGTTTACTGTCGTTAAAAGAAAATTTTTGAGTTATCCCCGAAAAACCAGTTTTTTGGGATAAAAATGTAGATAATCAACCCCCAGTCTGGGCTTCGGGCTACGGATCGCAACCTTCAGCGCAGGGATGGTAGCTGACTATAACTGAGACTAAATAAAATTTTTAAAACAAATGAAAATTAAAATCTGGATTTGTTATGAACGAATTTCGTATAAAAATTTTGAAAACTTTTCTAAGTGTCGGAGGGTGGAAATTTTTTGTGCGTGCGGTCGTTTCAAATTGGTCAGGGAGTAGCCGGAACACTACTCCAGTCGAAATATGCTGAAAACAGCTCGAAAAACGCGCACTGAAAACCGTAGATATCGATGTTTTGGTCAAAATTTCGTTTCCTTAGGTTGATTTCACCGAACTTAGGTAGTAGATATGAGATAGAATTAAAAAATTTTTTGCGAGCTAGGGGCACGTGCGATACGTCAAAAGACGCGTCTCGGCGCCGGCTAGCTGAATTTGGAAAAAAGTTTACTGTCGTTAAAAGAAAATTTTTGAGTTATCCCCGAAAAACCAGTTTTTTGGGATAAAAATGTAGATAATCAACCCCCAGTCTGGGCTTCGGGCTACGGATCGCAACCTTCAGCGCAGGGATGGTAGCTGACTATAACTGAGACTAAATAAAATTTTTAAAACAAATGAAAATTAAAATCTGGATTTGTTATGAACGAATTTCGTATAAAAATTTTGAAAACTTTTCTAAGTGTCGGAGGGTGGAAATTTTTTGTGCGTGCGGTCGTTTCAAATTGGTCAGGGAGTAGCCGGAACACTACTCCAGTCGAAATATGCTGAAAACAGCTCGAAAAACGCGCACTGAAAACCGTAGATATCGATGTTTTGGTCAAAATTTCGTTTCCTTAGGTTGATTTCACCGAACTTAGGTAGTAGATATGAGATAGAATTAAAAAATTTTTTGCGAGCTAGGGGCACGTGCGATACGTCAAAAGACGCGTCTCGGCGCCGGCTAGCTGAATTTGGAAAAAAGTTTACTGTCGTTAAAAGAAAATTTTTGAGTTATCCCCGAAAAACCAGTTTTTTGGGATAAAAATGTAGATAATCAACCCCCAGTCTGGGCTTCGGGCTACGGATCGCAACCTTCAGCGCAGGGATGGTAGCTGACTATAACTGAGACTAAATAAAATTTTTAAAACAAAAGAAAATTAAAATCTGGATTTGTTATGAACGAATTTCGTATAAAAATTTTGAAAATTTTTCTAAGTGTCGGAGGGTGGAAATTTTTTGTGCGTGCGGTCGTTTCAAATTGGTCAGGGAGTAGCCGGAACACTACTCCAGTCGAAATATGCTGAAAACAGCTCGAAAAACGCGCACTGAAAACCGTAGATATCGATGTTTTGGTCAAAATTTCGTTTCCTTAGGTTGATTTCACCGAACTTAGGTAGTAGATATGAGATAGAATTAAAAAATTTTTTGCGAGCTAGGGGCACGTGCGATACGTCAAAAGACGCGTCTCGGCGCCGGCTAGCTGAATTTGGAAAAAAGTTTACTGTCGTTAAAAGAAAATTTTTGAGTTATCCCCGAAAAACCAGTTTTTTGGGATAAAAATGTAGATAATCAACCCCCAGTCTGGGCTTCGGGCTACGGATCGCAACCTTCAGCGCAGGGATGGTAGCTGACTATAACTGAGACTAAATAAAATTTTTAAAACAAAAGAAAATTAAAATCTGGATTTGTTATGAACGAATTTCGTATAAAAATTTTGAAAATTTTTCTAAGTGTCGGAGGGTGGAAATTTTTTGTGCGTGCGGTCGTTTCAAATTGGTCAGGGAGTAGCCGGAACACTACTCCAGTCGAAATATGCTGAAAACAGCTCGAAAAACGCGCACTGAAAACCGTAGATATCGATGTTTTGGTCAAAATTTCGTTTCCTTAGGTTGATTTCACCGAACTTAGGTAGTAGATATGAGATAGAATTAAAAAATTTTTTGCGAGCTAGGGGCACGTGCGATACGTCAAAAGACGCGTCTCGGCGCCGGCTAGCTGAATTTGGAAAAAAGTTTACTGTCGTTAAAAGAAAATTTTTGAGTTATCCCCGAAAAACCAGTTTTTTGGGATAAAAATGTAGATAATCAACCCCCAGTCTGGGCTTCGGGCTACGGATCGCAACCTTCAGCGCAGGGATGGTAGCTGACTATAACTGAGACTAAATAAAATTTTTAAAACAAAAGAAAATTAAAATCTGGATTTGTTATGAACGAATTTCGTATAAAAATTTTGAAAATTTTTCTAAGTGTCGGAGGGTGGAAATTTTTTGTGCGTGCGGTCGTTTCAAATTGGTCAGGGAGTAGCCGGAACACTACTCCAGTCGAAATATGCTGAAAACAGCTCGAAAAACGCGCACTGAAAACCGTAGATATCGATGTTTTGGTCAAAATTTCGTTTCCTTAGGTTGATTTCACCGAACTTAGGTAGTAGACATGAGATAGAATTAAAAAATTTTTTGCGAGCTAGGGGCACGTGCGATACGTCAAAAGACGCGTCTCGGCGCCGGCTAGCTGAATTTGGAAAAAAGTTTACTGTCGTTAAAAGAAAATTTTTGAGTTATCCCCGAAAAACCAGTTTTTTGGGATAAAAATGTAGATAATCAACCCCCAGTCTGGGCTTCGGGCTACGGATCGCAACCTTCAGCGCAGGGATGGTAGCTGACTATAACTGAGACTAAATAAAATTTTTAAAACAAAAGAAAATTAAAATCTGGATTTGTTATGAACGAATTTCGTATAAAAATTTTGAAAATTTTTCTAAGTGTCGGAGGGTGGAAATTTTTTGTGCGTGCGGTCGTTTCAAATTGGTCAGGGAGTAGCCGGAACACTACTCCAGTCGAAATATGCTGAAAACAGCTCGAAAAACGCGCACTGAAAACCGTAGATATCGATGTTTTGGTCAAAATTTCGGTTAGGTTAGGTTAGGTTAGGTTAGGTTAGGTTAGGTTAGGTTAGGTTAGGTTGGGGTGCGTCAGAATTCCTCCACGTGTGTCCAATGGCTGCTGGTCCCTCTCGATACGTCTGGAGGGAAGAGCAGCTGCTGGGCCGGTGCACCCTGGGCGCGGCAGTATCCTTCCTCGAGGAATGAGAAGAAATTCTTATTCCTCGGGGAATGGTACTGTCGTGGCTAATATTCTGGGCGGGGTTATTTCGTCGTGTGCAGTGCGATGGCTCGCGGGGCGGGCTCATCGGGCGGTGCGTGGTTGGTGGTTCGCTCCTCGAAGTTCTCGGGGGGTGGATCGGGGTTGGGGTTCCTCCTTCATCTTGGATCGCGGCATTCGTTGCGCTCTGATACGCGTCTGGCCATCAGACGTGATTGTGAGCGTGACGAATGGCCGTGGTCCGGGATGGGGGGGGGGCCCCGGCCCTGGTTCGCTCCCCGAGGGCTTCGAGGAGTGAGTCACTAATCGCGTACCGTCCGGTGGGTCCGCTCCGTGGGCCGTCGCGCGGCACACGGCGAAATACTGGCCGCGGTCTCGCCGCGGTGGTCGGACCGGACCTCCCGCTTCCCGGCGTATTTGCGCCATTCTGGGTGGCGAGAGGCCTGGTCAGCGGTAGCCTCCTTCTGCGGGTGCGTGCTCTCGCAGAGGGGGGAGGCGGGGCGGGCGCGGGAGGACGACCTCTCGCTGCGCCGCTCCGCAGCCGGAGAGGGGGGAGAAGGCTTCGTGCCCTCCCTCCTCTAGGTGGTGACGGGCGGGCGACAGGCACGGGGGTGCCTGCGCCTGTATTGCACTCCGTCACCTCCGCCTGCCGTTCCTGGCCCCCCCTCCCCTACCCGTGCCGTGAGGGTGGGAGGGGTCCGCCTTGCTTTCGTCGGCGGGGGACTGGTAGCAAAGGCTATGCCAGTTTCCCAGTTCCCCTCCACTATGACGAAGCGGGAATGCCGCTGGGTCGTTTTAGTGGGTATACCGGGTTCGCCCGGGGAGTCCCACATACCCCTCCCGTCCCCCGACGGAAGGGTATGCGTAACGCATTTTTTCCCAGCGTCAAAAAAAAAAAAAAAAAAAAAAAAAAAAAAAAAAAAAAAAAAAAAAAAAAAGGTTAGGTTAGGTTAGGTTAGGTTAGGTTAGGTTGGGGTGCAGGCAGAAAACCTCCTCGTGTGCCTGATGGCTGCTGGTTCCTTTCGAATACGTTCGGGGGAAAGAGCAGTCGTCGGGCCGGTGCATCCTGGGCACAGAGAATAATCGAGAGATTGTTCTCTGTGGCGAATTTCTGCGTGGTGGGTCCTCCACCGTCGTCCACTCTCCACCTCTGCTTACAGAGGGTGGGCCGAGTGGACTCACAGTGGGGGATTGCCTGCGTTGCGTCTGTCCGGCATCCGGCGGCAGCGTGGGCGAGTCGGGGCGGCGGTTGGTTCTGACCAGCCGTCGGCCAACCCGTAATCCTGAGTCCAGGACCGGGGGCCTGTGTCATTAGGTCTGGGCCGCGAGGAAGACAACCTCTCTAAAAAATAACCCAAATCCCAAGGTCTCGCGTGCCGAAGGGATGTATGGTCGGAGGGAATCCGGCCGTTAGCGCAGGGGGGGGGGGGGAAAGGGACCGCACCCTTTAAAAAAGGAAAACAACAATGGAATCACGACTACTGGAAACAAATCCCCAGGTGGGTCCCCTTCGGGGGGAATCCCGCCCCTCTCACGAGGGCTGCCCCACCGTATCTGGGGGGGGCACCAATGGTCTCGCGGGTCAGCGGTCTACCGCTGGCCGGCGCCAACAATCATCGCGGGCGCGCTCTTGTGTATCCACCTTTTCCGAGGTGGAGACACAAGAGGGCGCACGCCAGTGCGGAAGGGAGCTCCGGGTTAGCCTGGAGCCCCTGTGCAACAAGGAGGTCGCAGGAGCGACGCGCGGGACGCGGAAGCGCCCGCTGGGTTCGCGTTCGATGGACTCGCTGTCGATGGGTCTCTCCTCTAGCGAGGAGAACGTATCGGCAGCGAAGGTTACAACGGCACGTAGGGGTCGGGGTGCCCGGCTTTTAGATGGTCGGGATGGGCGGGGCCGCTTCCTGCCGCCTCCACCACCCGCCTCAGAGGGGCCGGTTTTGGGGGTGACGGACGGCGACACTGAGCCCATGAGTGCGGATCCTAGTGAGGAGTCCCTCCTAGGGTCCAACAAGGCGGAGGCCAACGCTGCCAGACGGGCGGTGCGCAAGGCTGCTGTGGCTGACGAGGTCGGCAGGTTGGCCGAGCAAGCTCGCGAGCGGCGCGCTGCCCGTATGGCAGAAGGAGGCGACATGTCGGCGGTGGCGCTGACTCGCCAGGTGCTGGACGGCGTGGACGTTGTCCTGAAGGTTGCGACTAAGTCGGGCAACTTGAAGGGCACGTTCACGCGCGCCTTAAAGGAGGCCGCGGACGGCATCAAAGAGGCGGCTGAGGTCCTCCTTATGAGGACGAGCTCGGAGGAGACGGCGAAGCTGTGGGAGGAGAACAGCCGTCTCCGATCCGAGCTGGAGGACCTCAAGCGGCAGTTTGCCGCCCTGTCCGCGGCTCCCGGTGCGGCTGGCCCAGCGCCCGCCGTCGCCTCGACGTCGTCGGTTGCGTTGCCGGCCCCGACCTCGACCCGCACACTTGCGGATGCGGAGGTCGAGAAGATCGCCCGCATCTGTATGTTGCAGTGCGGGAAGATGGTCGGGGCTCGACTGGAGGAGCTGGCGTCCCGGCTGCCTCCGGCCCCAATCCTCAGGCCTCCGCTAGCCGCTGACCAGAGGAGGATGGCTGGGCCCGCGGCCGCGACACCGAGGCCCGCGCCACCGGAGCCTGCGCCCGCACCTGCGGCGTCGGAGTCCCCGGCGAAAAAAAAGAAGAAGGGAAAGAAGAAGGCGGCGCCGCAGGCACCAAAGTCCGCGACCCTGACGACCGAGCCCGAGACTCCGACGGAGAGCTGGGTGGAGGTCGTCAGGAAGAAAAAGAAGGGAAAGAAGAAGGCGGCCCCGCAGGCACGAGATGCGGGACCACCGGCTCGGGCTGAGGCACCAGCATCAGCCAAGAAGGCCCAGGGACCGCCTAAGGTTCGAGCCCCACGCTCTGCGGCTGTGGTTTTAACACTGCAGCCCGGAGCCGTCGAAAGGGGCATCACCTACAAGGCGGTCCTTACTGAGGCGAAGGCGAAGGTCGCGTTTCCCGACCTCGGCACACCAACCGGCTTCAAGATGAGGTCGGCGAGGACGGGAGCGCGGCTACTCGAGGTGGCTGGTGCCTCTAGCGGTGAGAGGGCGGACATGTTGGCCGCCAAATTACGAGAGGTCCTCAATCCGGAGGATGTCCGGGTCTCCAGACCGGTGAAGACCGCCGAGTTGCGGGTCGAAGGTCTGGACGACTCGGTGACCCCGGATGAGGTCGTGGCGGCCGTCGCCCGAGCCGGTGGTTGTCCGCCAGGCGAAGTGCGGACTGGTGAGATACGCACCCATGCCTCCGGACTGGGTGCGATCTGGGTGCGGTGCCCGGTGGCTGCGGCCAATAAGGTCGCCGACGCCGGGCGTGTGTTGGTGGGGTGGGTTGCAGCGAGGGTGAAGCTCCTGCAACCCAGGGCTATGCGGTGCTTCAGGTGCCTCGCCATTGGGCATGTCGGGGCCTGTTGCACCGCCGAAATCGACCGCAGCGGTCTTTGTCACCGCTGCGGTCAGCCCGGCCACAAGGCGGCTCAGTGCTCCGCGGCGCCAAACTGCTGCCTCTGTTCAGCGGCAGGGAGGTCCGCCGAGCACATGGTGGGCAGTAAAGCCTGCGGTGCCCCCACCAAGGGGAAGAAAAGGGGTGGCAAGGCTGGGGGCCCTAAACAAGCCCCTCAGCCAAGCAACCACACGGCCGACTCTCGGTCCGGGGACGGAGGTGTGGAGGAGATGAACTGTGACTAATGGCGCTGTTACATCTCCTCCAGGGCAATATCAACCACTGTGCCAGAGCTCAGGATCTTTTGCTCCAGAGCATGGCACAGTGGTCGATCGATGTGGCCGTGGTCGCCGAGCCGTATTTTGTCCCCCCCAGAGACAACTGGGTGGGAGACTTGGACGGTTCGGTGGCCATCATTGGCGGGGCTCTGAGCAGTCCGTCCCGAGGTCGCGGCTGGGTGGCCGCCCTCGCGGACGGCGTTGGCACTGTTGGGGCGTATTTCTCGCCCAACAAGAGCCTCGCCGACTTCGAGAGCTTCCTTGTCGAGTTGGGTGCCGTCGTGGACCGACTCCACCCTCGCCCTGTTCTGTTGCTGGGTGATCTCAACGCCAAATCCATGGCGTGGGGATCCCCAGTGACCGATGCTAGGGGTGAGGCGCTGGAGGAGTGGTTGGTCACGACCGGCCTGACCGTCCTTAATCGGGGTTCGGTACACACGTGCGTGCGGCAGCGAGGCGGGTCCATAGTGGACGTGTCGTTTGCGAGCCCTGCTGTCGCCCGCCGTGTGCGGAGCTGGCGTGTCGCGGTGGAGGTGGAGACGTTGTCGGATCACAGATACATCCGTTTCGACGTCTCCGCCCAGACCACCGCTGGCCGCAGTTCACCGGCCCAGTCTACGGACGGTCCGCGCTGGGCGCTTAAGCGCATCGACAGGGAGCTTCTCGAGGAGGCCGCCATTGTTCAGGCCTGGTTCCGAGAGTCGGCAACGAACGGACCCGTCGACGTCGAACAGGAGGCGCAGTGGTTCCTCGGGGCGATGACGCAGATCAGCGACGCGTCCATGCCCCGGGTCCACACACAGTCGGGTAGGCGCCGGGTGTACTGGTGGTCCGACGCGATCGCGCAGTTGCGCGTCGCGTGCGTGAGATCGAGACGCCAGTACACCCGATACCGGAGGAGACGTCGTCGGGTCCCTGACGAGGAGGCCGCGCTGTATGAGATGTACAGCGCGGCGAAGGAGGCTCTGCGGCTGGCCATCCGCGAGGCGAAGGTGCGAAGCCGGGAGGAGATGTTGGAGACTCTGGACGGAGATCCGTGGGGGCGTCCTTATCGTGCGGTTCGAGGGAAACTTCGGGCCGCAGCGCCTCCACTCACGAAGAGTCTCCAACCCGAGCTGCTGACGGAGGTCGTCGCAGCCCTCTTCCCGGCTAGAGAGGAGCATGTGCCGCCGCCGATGGCTTTGCCCACAGCCGCGGAGCCTACAGAGGAGATCGCCATCAGCGTCCCAGAGGTGACACAGGCAGAGATGGGGGCGGCCGTGTTGCGGCTCCGGGCCAAGAATACGGCTCCGGGGCCCGACGGAATACACGGCCGAGTGCTCGCCCTCGCTCTGAAGGAGCTGGAGCCCCAGCTGAGAGGACTCTACACGGCGTGTCTTGAGCGGGGCCAGTTTCCCAGTCTATGGAAGGCTGGTCATCTGGTCCTACTCAAGAAGGCGGGGCGCCCTGCGGACTCACCGTCCGCGTTCCGGCCCATAGTGCTGCTAAGCGAGGTGGGTAAGCTGTTCGAAAGAATAATAGCTGCCCGCCTCGTTGGCCACTTGTGCGGAGAGGGGCCGGATCTAGCCGACTGCCAGTTTGGCTTTCGGCATGGGCGCTCCACTATTCACGCCGTGTCGCGTGTGAGAGTCCTGGCGGAGGAAGCGGTGTCCCGGGGCGGGGTGATGTTGGCAGTGTCTTTGGATATTTCCAACGCCTTCAACACCCTGCCCTGGAGTTGTATCAGGGAGGCCCTGGTCTACCATAGGGTGCCTCCCTACCTCCGCCAAATCGTTGGGGCTTACCTGACGGAGAGGTGTGTCACCTACGTGGGACGTGATGGCGGTCACCAGCACCCCATGTCGAGCGGTGTTCCACAGGGCTCGGTCCTGGGGCCACCCCTGTGGAACATCGGGTACGACTGGGTGCTGAGGGGCGAGCTCCCGCCGGGCGTCGACCTCACGTGTTACGCTGATGACACGCTGGTCACGGCCCGGGGGAGCTCGTACAGGGAGGCGGCGTTGCTGGCGACGGCTGCGGTCTCACTGGTGGTGGGCCGCATACGGCGCCTCGGCCTGGAGGTGGCCCTCAACAAGACGGAGGCTATAGTTTTCCATGGCCCCCGTCGGGCGCCACCCGCCGGATCACATCTTGTGGTCGGTGGGGTCCGAATCGCTGTCGGGTCTACCATGAAGTACCTGGGATTGGTGCTCGACAGCCGGTGGGACTTCGGACCTCACTTCCGGCGGCTGGCGCCCAAGTTGTTGGGCGCGGCCGGGGCGCTGTCAACGCTGCTTCCCAATCTGGGGGGCCCGAGCGCCGCCTGTAGGCGGCTCTACGTGGGGATCGTGCGATCGATGGCCCTTTACGGGGCCCCGATCTGGGCGGCTGACCTGACGGCCGGCACTATTGCTGTTCTGCGGAGACCGCAGCGTGCGATGGCCGTCAGAGTCATAAGGGGGTATCGCACGATCTCCCACGAGGCGGCCGGAGTACTGGCCGGATCCCCGCCCTGGGACCTCGAGGCAAAAGTACTCGCGTCACTTTATCGGTGGCGCGAGGAAATGCGGGCGCGTGGCGAGCGACCGATGCAGCGACACATGGAGTTGCGTCGGTCGCAGCTTCGCGCGGCCCTGGTGGCGGAGTGGCGGGAGAGGCTTTCGCGCCCTACCGCCGGCCTCGTCACCATCGAGGCGATCCGGCCGGTACTCGAGCGCTGGCTCGAGAGGAGGCACGGCTCCCTGTCGTTTCGGGTGACACAGGTGCTTACCGGGCATGGTTGCTTTGGGAAGTACCTGTGTCGCATAAACAGGGAGCCGGACGCCCGGTGTCACCACTGCGTCGACTGTCTGGAGGACACGGCGCGGCACACAGTGGCAGAGTGTGCCGCTTGGGAGGAGCCGCGCCGTGCCCTCGTCTCTGGAGTAGGCAGTGACTTGTCGCTGCCGGCCGTGGTCGAGAAGATGGTCGGCAGCGTCGAGTCCTGGGACGCGGTGGTGTCCTTCTGTGAAGCAGTCGTCTCGCAGAAGGAGGCTGCGGAAAGGGAGCGGGAGGTCAACTCCCCGCACCCGGCCCGCAGCAGACGCACTGGGCGCAGGCGGAGGGCGGATAGCGCTCTCTTCCGACCCCCCTGAATGGGTTCGGGATACCCGAACCCGAGGTGGCGGGCGCGCGGCATGTCCGCACGCGCCCTTCTGAGGCGAGGCCGCAAGGCCAGGCTCCAGCCGGGGGTCGCGGAAGTATCTTCTGTTCCCGTGACCCCCGACGTAGGAGAGTGAAGGACACGGGTGGTTTTTAGTCAGTACGAGTCTGACAGACCCCCCTGCCCCTTAGGGGCGGGGGACATCCATGAGGATTTTCCACCCAAAAAAAAAAAAAAAAAAAAAAAAAGGTTAGGTTAGGTTAGGTTAGGTTAGGTTAGGTTGGGGTGCAGGCAGAAAACCTCCTCGTGTGCCTGATGGCTGCTGGTTCCTTTCGAATACGTTCGGGGGAAAGAGCAGTCGTCGGGCCGGTGCATCCTGGGCACAGAGAATAATCGAGAGATTGTTCTCTGTGGCGAATTTCTGCGTGGTGGGTCCTCCACCGTCGTCCACTCTCCACCTCTGCTTACAGAGGGTGGGCCGAGTGGACTCACAGTGGGGGATTGCCTGCGTTGCGTCTGTCCGGCATCCGGCGGCAGCGTGGGCGAGTCGGGGCGGCGGTTGGTTCTGACCAGCCGTCGGCCAACCCGTAATCCTGAGTCCAGGACCGGGGGCCTGTGTCATTAGGTCTGGGCCGCGAGGAAGACAACCTCTCTAAAAAATAACCCAAATCCCAAGGTCTCGCGTGCCGAAGGGATGTATGGTCGGAGGGAATCCGGCCGTTAGCGCAGGGGGGGGGGGGGAAAGGGACCGCACCCTTTAAAAAAGGAAAACAATGGAATCACGACTACTGGAAACAAATCCCCAGGCGGGTCCCCTTCGGGGGGAATCCCGCCCCTCTCACGAGGGCTGCCCCACCGTATCTGGGGGGGGCACCAATGGTCTCGCGGGTCAGCGGTCTACCGCTGGCCGGCGCCAACAATCATCGCGGGCGCGCTCTTGTGTATCCACCTTTTCCGAGGTGGAGACACAAGAGGGCGCACGCCAGTGCGGAAGGGAGCTCCGGGTTAGCCTGGAGCCCCTGTGCAACAAGGAGGTCGCAGGAGCGACGCGCGGGACGCGGAAGCGCCCGCTGGGTTCGCGTTCGATGGACTCGCTGTCGATGGGTCTCTCCTCTAGCGAGGAGAACGTATCGGCAGCGAAGGTTACAACGGCACGTAGGGGTCGGGGTGCCCGGCTTTTAGATGGTCGGGATGGGCGGGGCCGCTTCCTGCCGCCTCCACCACCCGCCTCAGAGGGGCCGGTTTTGGGGGTGACGGACGGCGACACTGAGCCCATGAGTGCGGATCCTAGTGAGGAGTCCCTCCTAGGGTCCAACAAGGCGGAGGCCAACGCTGCCAGACGGGCGGTGCGCAAGGCTGCTGTGGCTGACGAGGTCGGCAGGTTGGCCGAGCAAGCTCGCGAGCGGCGCGCTGCCCGTATGGCAGAAGGAGGCGACATGTCGGCGGTGGCGCTGACTCGCCAGGTGCTGGACGGCGTGGACGTTGTCCTGAAGGTTGCGACTAAGTCGGGCAACTTGAAGGGCACGTTCACGCGCGCCTTAAAGGAGGCCGCGGACGGCATCAAAGAGGCGGCTGAGGTCCTCCTTATGAGGACGAGCTCGGAGGAGACGGCGAAGCTGTGGGAGGAGAACAGCCGTCTCCGATCCGAGCTGGAGGACCTCAAGCGGCAGTTTGCCGCCCTGTCCGCGGCTCCCGGTGCGGCTGGCCCAGCGCCCGCCGTCGCCTCGACGTCGTCGGTTGCGTTGCCGGCCCCGACCTCGACCCGCACACTTGCGGATGCGGAGGTCGAGAAGATCGCCCGCATCTGTATGTTGCAGTGCGGGAAGATGGTCGGGGCTCGACTGGAGGAGCTGGCGTCCCGGCTGCCTCCGGCCCCAATCCTCAGGCCTCCGCTAGCCGCTGACCAGAGGAGGATGGCTGGGCCCGCGGCCGCGACACCGAGGCCCGCGCCACCGGAGCCTGCGCCCGCACCTGCGGCGTCGGAGTCCCCGGCGAAAAAAAAGAAGAAGGGAAAGAAGAAGGCGGCGCCGCAGGCACCAAAGTCCGCGACCCTGACGACCGAGCCCGAGACTCCGACGGAGAGCTGGGTGGAGGTCGTCAGGAAGAAAAAGAAGGGAAAGAAGAAGGCGGCCCCGCAGGCACGAGATGCGGGACCACCGGCTCGGGCTGAGGCACCAGCATCAGCCAAGAAGGCCCAGGGACCGCCTAAGGTTCGAGCCCCACGCTCTGCGGCTGTGGTTTTAACACTGCAGCCCGGAGCCGTCGAAAGGGGCATCACCTACAAGGCGGTCCTTACTGAGGCGAAGGCGAAGGTCGCGTTTCCCGACCTCGGCACACCAACCGGCTTCAAGATGAGGTCGGCGAGGACGGGAGCGCGGCTACTCGAGGTGGCTGGTGCCTCTAGCGGTGAGAGGGCGGACATGTTGGCCGCCAAATTACGAGAGGTCCTCAATCCGGAGGATGTCCGGGTCTCCAGACCGGTGAAGACCGCCGAGTTGCGGGTCGAAGGTCTGGACGACTCGGTGACCCCGGATGAGGTCGTGGCGGCCGTCGCCCGAGCCGGTGGTTGTCCGCCAGGCGAAGTGCGGACTGGTGAGATACGCACCCATGCCTCCGGACTGGGTGCGATCTGGGTGCGGTGCCCGGTGGCTGCGGCCAATAAGGTCGCCGACGCCGGGCGTGTGTTGGTGGGGTGGGTTGCAGCGAGGGTGAAGCTCCTGCAACCCAGGGCTATGCGGTGCTTCAGGTGCCTCGCCATTGGGCATGTCGGGGCCTGTTGCACCGCCGAAATCGACCGCAGCGGTCTTTGTCACCGCTGCGGTCAGCCCGGCCACAAGGCGGCTCAGTGCTCCGCGGCGCCAAACTGCTGCCTCTGTTCAGCGGCAGGGAGGTCCGCCGAGCACATGGTGGGCAGTAAAGCCTGCGGTGCCCCCACCAAGGGGAAGAAAAGGGGTGGCAAGGCTGGGGGCCCTAAACAAGCCCCTCAGCCAAGCAACCACACGGCCGACTCTCGGTCCGGGGACGGAGGTGTGGAGGAGATGAACTGTGACTAATGGCGCTGTTACATCTCCTCCAGGGCAATATCAACCACTGTGCCAGAGCTCAGGATCTTTTGCTCCAGAGCATGGCACAGTGGTCGATCGATGTGGCCGTGGTCGCCGAGCCGTATTTTGTCCCCCCCAGAGACAACTGGGTGGGAGACTTGGACGGTTCGGTGGCCATCATTGGCGGGGCTCTGAGCAGTCCGTCCCGAGGTCGCGGCTGGGTAGCCGCCCTCGCGGACGGCGTTGGCACTGTTGGGGCGTATTTCTCGCCCAACAAGAGCCTCGCCGACTTCGAGAGCTTCCTTGTCGAGTTGGGTGCCGTCGTGGACCGACTCCACCCTCGCCCTGTTCTGTTGCTGGGTGATCTCAACGCCAAATCCATGGCGTGGGGATCCCCAGTGACCGATGCTAGGGGTGAGGCGCTGGAGGAGTGGTTGGTCACGACCGGCCTGACCGTCCTTAATCGGGGTTCGGTACACACGTGCGTGCGGCAGCGAGGCGGGTCCATAGTGGACGTGTCGTTTGCGAGCCCTGCTGTCGCCCGCCGTGTGCGGAGCTGGCGTGTCGCGGTGGAGGTGGAGACGTTGTCGGATCACAGATACATCCGTTTCGACGTCTCCGCCCAGACCACCGCTGGCCGCAGTTCACCGGCCCAGTCTACGGACGGTCCGCGCTGGGCGCTTAAGCGCATCGACAGGGAGCTTCTCGAGGAGGCCGCCATTGTTCAGGCCTGGTTCCGAGAGTCGGCAACGAACGGACCCGTCGACGTCGAACAGGAGGCGCAGTGGTTCCTCGGGGCGATGACGCAGATCAGCGACGCGTCCATGCCCCGGGTCCACACACAGTCGGGTAGGCGCCGGGTGTACTGGTGGTCCGACGCGATCGCGCAGTTGCGCGTCGCGTGCGTGAGATCGAGACGCCAGTACACCCGATACCGGAGGAGACGTCGTCGGGTCCCTGACGAGGAGGCCGCGCTGTATGAGATGTACAGCGCGGCGAAGGAGGCTCTGCGGCTGGCCATCCGCGAGGCGAAGGTGCGAAGCCGGGAGGAGATGTTGGAGACTCTGGACGGAGATCCGTGGGGGCGTCCTTATCGTGCGGTTCGAGGGAAACTTCGGGCCGCAGCGCCTCCACTCACGAAGAGTCTCCAACCCGAGCTGCTGACGGAGGTCGTCGCAGCCCTCTTCCCGGCTAGAGAGGAGCATGTGCCGCCGCCGATGGCTTTGCCCACAGCCGCGGAGCCTACAGAGGAGATCGCCATCAGCGTCCCAGAGGTGACACAGGCAGAGATGGGGGCGGCCGTGTTGCGGCTCCGGGCCAAGAATACGGCTCCGGGGCCCGACGGAATACACGGCCGAGTGCTCGCCCTCGCTCTGAAGGAGCTGGAGCCCCAGCTGAGAGGACTCTACACGGCGTGTCTTGAGCGGGGCCAGTTTCCCAGTCTATGGAAGGCTGGTCATCTGGTCCTACTCAAGAAGGCGGGGCGCCCTGCGGACTCACCGTCCGCGTTCCGGCCCATAGTGCTGCTAAGCGAGGTGGGTAAGCTGTTCGAAAGAATAATAGCTGCCCGCCTCGTTGGCCACTTGTGCGGAGAGGGGCCGGATCTAGCCGACTGCCAGTTTGGCTTTCGGCATGGGCGCTCCACTATTCACGCCGTGTCGCGTGTGAGAGTCCTGGCGGAGGAAGCGGTGTCCCGGGGCGGGGTGATGTTGGCAGTGTCTTTGGATATTTCCAACGCCTTCAACACCCTGCCCTGGAGTTGTATCAGGGAGGCCCTGGTCTACCATAGGGTGCCTCCCTACCTCCGCCAAATCGTTGGGGCTTACCTGACGGAGAGGTGTGTCACCTACGTGGGACGTGATGGCGGTCACCAGCACCCCATGTCGAGCGGTGTTCCACAGGGCTCGGTCCTGGGGCCACCCCTGTGGAACATCGGGTACGACTGGGTGCTGAGGGGCGAGCTCCCGCCGGGCGTCGACCTCACGTGTTACGCTGATGACACGCTGGTCACGGCCCGGGGGAGCTCGTACAGGGAGGCGGCGTTGCTGGCGACGGCTGCGGTCTCACTGGTGGTGGGCCGCATACGGCGCCTCGGCCTGGAGGTGGCCCTCAACAAGACGGAGGCTATAGTTTTCCATGGCCCCCGTCGGGCGCCACCCGCCGGATCACATCTTGTGGTCGGTGGGGTCCGAATCGCTGTCGGGTCTACCATGAAGTACCTGGGATTGGTGCTCGACAGCCGGTGGGACTTCGGACCTCACTTCCGGCGGCTGGCGCCCAAGTTGTTGGGCGCGGCCGGGGCGCTGTCAACGCTGCTTCCCAATCTGGGGGGCCCGAGCGCCGCCTGTAGGCGGCTCTACGTGGGGATCGTGCGATCGATGGCCCTTTACGGGGCCCCGATCTGGGCGGCTGACCTGACGGCCGGCACTATTGCTGTTCTGCGGAGACCGCAGCGTGCGATGGCCGTCAGAGTCATAAGGGGGTATCGCACGATCTCCCACGAGGCGGCCGGAGTACTGGCCGGATCCCCGCCCTGGGACCTCGAGGCAAAAGTACTCGCGTCACTTTATCGGTGGCGCGAGGAAATGCGGGCGCGTGGCGAGCGACCGATGCAGCGACACATGGAGTTGCGTCGGTCGCAGCTTCGCGCGGCCCTGGTGGCGGAGTGGCGGGAGAGGCTTTCGCGCCCTACCGCCGGCCTCGTCACCATCGAGGCGATCCGGCCAGTACTCGAGCGCTGGCTCGAGAGGAGGCACGGCTCCCTGTCGTTTCGGGTGACACAGGTGCTTACCGGGCATGGTTGCTTTGGGAAGTACCTGTGTCGCATAAACAGGGAGCCGGACGCCCGGTGTCACCACTGCGTCGACTGTCTGGAGGACACGGCGCGGCACACAGTGGCAGAGTGTGCCGCTTGGGAGGAACCGCGCCGTGCCCTCGTCTCTGGAGTAGGCAGTGACTTGTCGCTGCCGGCCGTGGTCGAGAAGATGGTCGGCAGCGTCGAGTCCTGGGACGCGGTGGTGTCCTTCTGTGAAGCAGTCGTCTCGCAGAAGGAGGCTGCGGAAAGGGAGCGGGAGGTCAACTCCCCGCACCCGGCCCGCAGCAGACGCACTGGGCGCAGGCGGAGGGCGGATAGCGCTCTCTTCCGGCCCCCCTGAATGGGTTCGGGATACCACCCGAGGTGGCGGGCGCGCGGCGTGTCCGCACGCGCCCTTCTGAGGCGAGGCCGCAAGGCCAGGCTCCAGCCGGGGGTCGCGGAAGTATCTTCTGTTCCCGTGACCCCCGACGTAGGAGAGTGAAGGACACGGGTGGTTTTTAGTCAGTACGAGTCTGACAGACCCCCCTGCCCCTTAGGGGCGGGGGACATCCATGAGGATTTTCCACCCAAAAAAAAAAAAAAAAAAAAAAAAAAAAAAGGTTAGGTTAGGTTAGGTTAGGTTAGGTTAGGTTAGGTTAGGTTAGGTTGGGGTGCGTCAGAATTCCTCCACGTGTGTCCAATGGTTGCTGGTCCCTCTCGATACGTCTGGAGGGAAGAGCAGCTGCTGGGCCGGTGCACCCTGGGCGCGGCAGTATCCTTCCTCGAGGAATGAGAAGAAATTCTTATTCCTCGGGGAATGGTACTGTCGTGGCTAATATTCTGGGCGGGGTTATTTCGTCGTGTGCAGTGCGTTGGCTCGCGGGGCGGGCTCATCGGGCGGTGCGTGGTTGGTGGTTCGCTCCTCGAAGTTCTCGGGGGGTGGATCGGGGTTGGGGTTCCTCCTTCATCTTGGATCGCGGCATTCGTTGCGCTCTAATACGCGTCTGGCCATCAGACGTGATTGTGAGCGTGACGAATGGCCGTGGTCCGGGGTGGGGGAGGGGCCCCGGCCCTGATTCGCTCCCCGAGGGCTTCGAGGAGTGAATCGCTAATCGCGTGCCGTCCGATGGGTCCGCTCCGTGGGCCGTCGCGCGGCACACGGCGAAATACTGGCCGCGGTCTCGCCGCGGTGGTCGGACCGGACCTCCCGCTTCCCGGCGTATTTGCGCCATTCTGGGTGGCGAGGAGGCCTGGTCAGCGGTAGCCTCCTTCTGCGGGTGCTTGCTCTCGCAGAGGGGGGAGGCGGGGCGGGCGCGGGAGGACTACCTCTCGCTGCGCCGCTCCGCAGCCGGAGAGGGGGGAGAAGGCTTCGTGCCCTCCCTCCTCTAGGTGGTGACGGGCGGGCGACAGGCACGGGGGTGCCTGCGCCTGTATTGCACTCCGTCACCTCCGCCTGCCGTTCCTGGCCCCCCTCCCCTACCCGTGCCGTGAGGGTGGGAGGGGTCCGCCTTGCATTCGTCGGCGGGGGACTGGTAGCAAAGGCTATGCCAGTTTCCCAGTTCCCCTCCACTATGACGAAGCGGGAATGCCGCTGGGTCGTTTTAGTGGGTATACCGGGTTCGCCCGGGGAGTCCCACATACCCCTCCCGTCCCCCGGCGGAAGGGTATGCGTAACGCATTTTTTCCCAGCGTCAAAAAAAAAAAAAAAAAAAAAAAAAAAAAAAAAAAAAAAAAAAAAAAAAAAAAAAAAAAAAAAAAAAAAAAAAAAAAAAAAAAAAAAGGTTAGGTTAGGTTAGGTTAGGTTAGGTTAGGTTAGGTTAGGTTAGGTTAGGTTAGGTTAGGTTAGGTTAGGTTAGGTTCCCGCCTGGACCGGGAGGCAGCCAAGGAGGCCGCCTTCCTCCAGGACTGGCTGTCGCCTCCCCCTGTCGAGGAGGTCCCGGACGTTGACGCCGCAGCGGTGCGGCTCAGGGGGTCCTTGACCGAGGTGTGCAACTCCAGCATGCCTCGGTCACGCCGTCCGCCTCCCCGTCGTGCCGTGTACTGGTGGACGGAGGAGCTGGCGGGGCTCCGGGCCACCTGCGTGGCGGCCAGGAGGGCCTATGCACGGAGCCGGCGGCGCAGCGCCCAGAACCGAGTCCGGGCAGAGGAGGACCGCCTGTACGCCTCTTACCGAGAGGCTACGGCGGCCCTCAAGTCCGCGATGGGCGCTGCGCGGGACTCGGCGAGGGCCGAGATGCTGGAGGGTCTCGACAGGGACCCCTATGGGAGACCGTATAAGGCGGCGCGGAACCAGCTCCGCCCCTATGGTCCCCCACTGTCCGAGACCCTCGAGCCGGCATTGTTGGATGGGGTGGTCCGGTCCCTGTTTCCGCGCAGGACCGACTTCGCCCCTCCAACAATGGATCCCCCGCAAGGGGCGGCTCCCCCGGAGGCAGAGGTCCCCCCGGTGACGGCGGCGGAATTCTACGCGGGGGTTCTGAACCTCCGCGCGAAGAAGACCGCCCCCGGACCGGACGGCGTCCCCGCACGGGTGGTGGCGATCGCCGCCTCCCAAATGGAGGACAGGTTTCGGGAGCTTTTCAGCGCGTGTTTTACGGCTGGGAGGTTCCCGAAGCTCTGGAAGGAAGGGCAGCTCTGCCTCCTCCGAAAAGAGGGACGCCCGGTGGACTCCCCCTCGGCATACCGGCCCATCGTTCTGCTCGATGAGGTCGGTGAGCTGTTCGAGGGGATTGTCGCCGGGAGGCTGGAGAGCCACCTGCGGGGGGTAGGGCCGGATCTGTCGGACGCCCAATACGGTTTCCGTCGTGGGCGTTCGACGATCGACGCGCTGGCCCTACTCAAGGGCCAGGTGAAGGAGGCGGTGGAGGCGGGGGACGGAGTGCTGGCGGTGTCATTCGACATTGCCAACGCCTTCAACTCCGTCCCCCACTCGACGATATTGGAGGCACTCCGGTATCACGGAGTGCCCCAATACCTGAGGAGCCTGCTCACAAACTACTTGGAGGGCCGAGAGGTCCTCCTCGTAGACAGAGCAGGTGCGGTGAGGCGGTACGCTGCTGAGTCCGGTGTTCCACAGGGGTCGGTGCTTGGCCCCCCCTTGTGGAACATCGGATTCGATTGGCTGTTGCGGGGAGCCCTCCTCCAGGGCACGAGTGTCATCTGTTACGCGGATGACACTCTGCTCACTGCACGGGGGAGGAGCTTCGGAGAAGCGGCCATTTTGGCCTCGGCTGGCGGATCCTTGGTGGCTGAGAGGATCCGCCGCCTGGGATTGAGGGTGGCGCTGCACAAAACGGAGGCCGTGTTCTTTCGCGGTCCCCGGCAGCGCTGCCCTGCCGACGCCCACATCGTCGTGGAGGGCGTCCGTATAGGGGTCCAGCCCCAGATGAAATATCTGGGGCTGGTGCTGGACGACAGGTGGCGCTTCGGCCCGCATTTCAGCGGGCTGTCGACGCGCCTGTTGAGGGCCGCGGACGCCCTCTCATGGCTCCTCCCAAACCTGGGGGGGCCAAAGGCAAAGTGCCGGCGCCTCTATGCCGGCATTTTGCGGAGCATGGCCCTTTACGGGGCTCCCATCTGGGCGGACTCCCTACATAGGAGGGAGAATGCGACCGCCATCCGCAGGCCCCAACGGGCCATTGCACAGCGGGTGGCGAGAGCGTACCGCTCAGTGGGATTTTCGGCGGCGTGCGCTCTGGCCGGCACCCCTCCATGGGAATTGGAGGCGTGGGTGCTCGCCAGAGTGTACGAGTGGACGGCCCGCCGAAGGGCGCTTGGTGAGCGCCCGATGGGCGAAGAGCGGGAGGCGGTGCGGCGAGAGGCGAAGGACGCCATCGTCCTCCATTGGACGGAGGACCTCGCCAGCGCCGCCTTTGGCCGCCGGACGTTGGACGCGCTCGGGCCGGTCCTGCAGGGCTGGCTCGAGCGGCCCCACGGTTTCCTCTCTTTCCGTCTGGTGCAGGTGTTGTCCGGGCATGGCTGCTTCGGATCGCACCTGCACCGGATCGGGAGGGAGGAAACCCCAGCGTGCCACGAATGCGGCGCGGCGGAGGACACGGCGCAGCACACCCTCGAGGGGTGCCCGGCGTGGTCCGAGCGGCGCTGCAGCCTCACCGCGGTGGTCGGACCGGACCTCTCGCTTCCCGGCGTGGTTGACGCCATGCTGGGGAGCGAGGAGGCCTGGTCAGCAGTAGCCTCCTTCTGCGAGGACGTACTCTCGCAGAAGGAGGAGGCGGAGCGGGCGCGGGAGGACGACCCTCTCGCTGCGCCGCTCCGCAGACGGCGAAGGGGGAGAAGGCGTCGTGCCCTCCCTCCTCTAGGTGACGGGCGGGCGACAGGCACGGGGGTGCCTGCGCCCGCATTGCACCCGTCACCTCCGTCAGTCATTCCCGCCCCCCCCCCACGCCCGTGAGGGTGTGAGGGGACCGCCTTGATATCGTCGGCGGGGGACTGGTTGTAAAGGCTGTGCCAGTTTCCCAGTCCCCCCGCCACTATGACGAAGCGGGAATGCCGCTGGGTCGTTTTAGTGGGTATACCGGGTTCGCCCGGGGAGTCCCACATACCCCTCCCGTCCCCCGATGGGAGGGTATGCGTAACGCATTTTTTCCCAGCGTCAAAAAAAAAAAAAAAAAAAAAAAAAAAAAAGGTTAGGTTAGGTTAGGTTAGGTTTTTTTTTTTTTTTTTTTTTTTTTTTTTTTTTTTTTTTTTTTTTTTTTTTTTTTTTTTTGCTTTTCCCCATTCGTAAGAAAGGGCTCTTATTATTCTAATTTACTCATTCGTTCCATTTCTCGCATTTATTCCTCTCGCACTTTCAAGCTTCATACTGTATCTTTCTTTCATACATCCTTTACATTCTTAGCCGGGTGGGACTCCCGCTATTCTAACTATTTTTCTATTTTCTACTTTTCTTTTATTTTTCTTTATTTAGGGTATTCAAGTAGGTACACACTTTGTTTTATTATCATTTTTCGTTGACATTTTCTGCTATTACTATTTTGTATTTGTACATTTTCCTTATTTTAATACACTTTTATTATTTTGTTACATTTCTAGCTTATTTTTCTACCTTGATTTACTTCTTACATAGTACATTATTGTTTTCTAATTTTAATATCTAATCTATTTCTTACATTATTAGTTTTACATGCCTATTTCCTTATTCTATGTTTATTACTATACAGGGTTTACTATACTATATTCTTATCCAATACTCTACTTATTTTCTATTACAAGACTTTGCTTAAGTTTCAGTTTTACAGGGTAATTTGATCATTTGCGGTTTTTGGCTTAAAATTGGACCTTTCAAAATTATAATTTATTCATAAACTGTTTTATAGGAAAGGATGAGTGGGGGAGGGGGAGGGGAGGGAGGAGGGGTAGGGGTGGTGGAGGAGGGGGTGGATTCCTTTCTTATTGTTATGTTTGTTTATTTGTCTTGGTGTTTCGGCAATAATATATATATATACATAGATATTACATATTTATTGACATTTCTTAGTCTAGTGATATTTATTGTTCAAAAGTTTTTTAGGGGTTGTATGGGATACTTATAGATATATTTGTATATATTTACTATATATTTTATATATCTGGGTGGGGTAGTTTTAGGCGTATGCCGTTGTCGTCCGAGCCAGATAGTCCCACTTCTTGCGGACCGGGCACTCCACGCTAAACGCGTTGTGATCGGTCCTCTGGAGCTTCGAGTGCAGGCAGTTGCAGCACTGCGGTTCATTCCCTGCAACAAATTCCACGCATTTTTCGCGCAGATGCGGTCCTCCGCAGTGGCTGCACCTGTCCGCACTCTCCGTACAGAATTTTCGGCCATGTCCAAATGCCAAGCATTTTGTACATTGGATGAGCGGCGACTGATCCTCGACCCTGACCCTTTGCAGGTCAAGATAAAGGGCCCCAGCCTCCGTCATCCTCTGCCACACCCTGGGTCTGACTTGGACGACAACGTGCGCTGTCTTGGGGTTCCTGGTCCTTTTCTTAAATTTAATTACAATTTCTTTCTCTTCCTGGTCCAAGTCCCTAAAGATATCTTTGTTCTGGGAATAGAGCGCCTTTGCCATCTCGTCGTCTTCACTGTCCAAAAAGACATCCTTTAGGACGACGAGTGGGTTTTTATTTTTCATGGCCGCCACTATTAGCCCATCACCTCGGCTCTCAATCCTTTCTCGCACTTTCTTCATCTCCTCTTCTGAGTCGCACCCCAGTATTACAGTCTGATTCTTAGCCTTTCGGACCTTATTTATTTTTAGGCCAGTTCCCCGGGCATCGACCGCCCTCTTCACTCTCGCGAGCACCTCCTCAGCAGTCTCCTGACTGCCTTCGAGGGTGACCGCCATCGAATGAAGTGCCGGCCGATGCCCAGGTTTGGCAGCCGTGACGTAGGCGTATGACGGCGAGTCGGTTTTTGGGGCACAAGCCACTTCCCTCAAGGCCTCTTTTATTTTGTCGGTACTGGCGGCGACCTCACCGGCAACGTCACCGATTTTGTCCTCGAGGACAACCGTGGCACGACCGACAATGTTAACCCCCTCCGTCGTGTGGCTCAGGTTTGAGTTAACTATGTCGATCTTGTCGCTAACCTCGACGACCTTATCGATGACCTTGTCGATGATGTCAGCACCGCTGTCAGAGCAGTACTCGGTCATGTCTTGGAACCCTTTTATGACCTTGTCTTCGAGGTCGCTGAGCTGCGTCTTTATGTTCGCCTCCACCTTTTCAAGCCTCTCTAATAGTTCAGCCGTTGATTCGGGTGATGTAGGCGTGGTCTTAACAGGTGGGGCTGTTTTGGGCGTCGTTTCCAGTATCCTCATTCTTCGGCTTATTTCGAACAAGGTCCGTAGACATTTATCCGACTGTGTCTCCAGGAAGATCTTGATGTCTCTCCTCATCTGAGGGTAATCTTTCACTCTGGTCGGTATATCTTCAAAAGTTTTCATGACCTCCTGGAGAAGCTTGTCATTGGTTGACGTGGCGAAAAAGTCGGTCTGCTTGGTATAAGCCTCCATAATGTCTACGGACCTCCTCTTTCGTTCCGGTCTTCGGATGAAAGTCCTGGCGGCGTCCAGCGCTTTTCCAGGCGGGCCCACAGGGCTGGGGGTGGTGGTGGGAGCGGCAGCACCAGAGGTCCCCGCCGACGATGACAGCGGCGTTTCAGCAGTTCCTGCCATGGGTCCTCGAGCAGCGTCCTTTCTGCCGAACGTCAGGGACATCCCCTTCGGCGCTTCGCGTGCTCCAGAGGGCCCCTCTATTGCTGGGTGGGTAGGCGACGACGTCGACTCCTGCGCTCCGCTGGTGCCGGCTCCCGGCCCTTTGTTTACTGGGGTGCGAATTCCGAGAACCATTTTCTTTTATTTAGGTGTTCTTCGTTTGTGTGTATAGGGCACAACGAAAAACGGGGAAAATTGTCAATAGGGTGTAAATAAATTAATATAAAATAAAATAAAATAAAGTAAAATATAAAAATATAATACCTAGTCTATTGTATTGTTCCGCTTTGATCCTGTATATGGGGAGTCAAAGCCAAACAGTGTAAATCCGCGGTCCAAAATTTCCTATCTATCTTAATCTCCGAGATACCAGTATTTTGGTACGTAAGGGATGGGGGAGGGTCCAATCGAGGGGGGGAGGGTACCTCTTATGCGACTTTAACCGTGGTGTCTTCGACACCACAAAGGCTGATTTTGAGGTCAGATCTGCTCTATCTCCTCTGGTTCCCAAGATATGACCCGTTAAAGGATTTGGGAGGGGAAGGTTAGGAAAAAGGAAAAAGGGGGGGGGGGATGGATACCTCAGAGGTGGTTTCCACCTCGTGGAGTCTTCGACTCCACTAAGGCTGAATTCGAGGTCTAAAAGTGCCTATCTCCTCTCGTTCCAGAGATATCCACCTTTCGGGATTTCTGCCGTACCGTACCGCGCCGTGTCGCAGGCAATGACAGGTAGATCTTCCAGTTGACCTAGCTGGGTCTACTCTGTTCCGATTTTGGCGTGGATGGGCTCTTTTGTTTGGTCTTGTTGAGCTCTTTAAGGTAGGTCAGAATTCGGGGGGGGGGAGGGGATGGGGTAGGGGGGGGTGGTATCCCGGAAATGTAATCCTGGGTAAACGTTGTATGGCTGAGTGCCACTTGTTCTAATAAATAAATTTTTACACAAAATAAATTTCGCAAGTACTAGGGGTGACTTAGCCCTAGAGGGTTGAAATTTTGTCCAGAGGTGCGGAGGGTCTAGGATGGTTGGGTATCCAACCAGGGGGGGGGGTCAGGGGGGGGGCTTCGATTTTTTGTTATTTTTGAGCTGGGACGCTCCGTTTCAGCGTTACAGCCCTTTTTAGGTTTTTGTGCAGTTGGTAAACTTTGTTTTGGTTTTTTATAATTTACTTTACACGAACGCTATTTATCCTAAAATTATTTTGTAAGCGGATTCTTGTAGAAAAAAGTAAAACTAATGTAAATCGGTCCTAAAAAATGGGGCGTCCTTAAAAATAAATAGGTTATCGAATCCTGAAAAAATTATTAAATTACCAAAAACCGCAAATGCCCGTTTTTTCTTCTAACACCTTGATTTACTTAAGGGTCTGGATCCCTGACCCCGGTTATTCCCGGAGTCTAGTACTTAATCCTAAGCTTAATCTATGACTTAATCTATGTACTTAACTAAGTTTGTATGTTCCACAGCTGGTCTTCGCTGCTCCAGCGTCGTCCGAATTCTTCCCGGGGATGCCGGTTCCAGAGGGTGGTGTTGCCAGTTCGGTGACCTATGTCAGGTTGTAGAGCTGACGCTTCTCCAACTGCTGGCACCGTTGACGTTCCTGTAGCTGGTGCGGTTTGGAAGATATTCCCCTGGGAAGGTAGAAACTTGACCCTGGAGAGCTGGTGGAAGAAAGTCCAGGGTAGTCGCCCTTCAGATCGCTTCTCGTAAGAGAACCGATTTGTGGTTATTTTTACGATCCGACGCTCCGTTTCAGGGTTACGACCCCGACCAACTTAAGTCGTAATGGCGTTCCGAGTAGGGGTTTTGAAATGATACCCTGAAAATTGACAGTTTCCGTCCAAACTCACTGTACTCTTCGGATTCTAGTAGCTGGTGAGGTTCCGCTTTGAGTCTGTCCAGGTTCCTATTTTTATTTTACTCTGCCTTTTTTAGGCAGGTGGTCAGAATGTAAGGGTATGAACCACTTTCTGCAATTTGGACTTTTATCAGCTCCTGGTGCTGAAAAATTTATTTTTCGTGCAGATTTGTGTTGTACGTGGTCAGAGCAGCCTTGTCAATTTTTTCCGGATTTTTTACTTAATTTTTTACAATTTATATAATGCAGGGAATTTATTAAGATTTTTATAACTATTTAATTACTGGTCCAAAAATTCTGAAATTTTTTCACTTAGGTTCTTTAGGTTATACACTATTTTTTAATGTCCAAAAATTTATGTGTTATCGATCTATATTAAAAGTTAATGAGGGTTGAATTTTGAAAATAAACTTGATGAATTTTAAAACCTTGAATCTTCCAGGTGGGTGCTCCAAATTCGGTGATCGAGGTGTCGGGTGAAAGGGGAAGGCTTCCTGCGCCTATTTCCGTTTCCCGTTTTTTCCTCCGACAGCTGGAAGAGGTCCTCGTGGCCACGTGGATTTCGAGTTTTTTTCCCGTATCTTGGCGAGTTCCCGTGGGAAAAATCCCAGACTCAGCCAAGATGTGGTACTTGTCCAGGTGCTTCGTTAAGCGGTCTAAAAACACGAGGTCACCGATCAAAATCACGCAGCGTTTCACTTTGTCACTTTTTTCGGTCACTTTTGAGGTTAAAACAAAGGTTTTTTGGCTATAATTTCGTCAATTTTTCACTAATTTAAAAAATTTTTTCACACACAGTTGTAGTTTTGTAGCGCGCAACTTTTAGCAAAAACACTGGTATTTTCGTTTACTTTTACTATTTTTCCGGATTTTTTCGAGCGCGGAGCGACTTAAAAACGATCCGACCACCACGGAGGCTGGGGGGGAACTCGGTTAGGTTAGGTTAGGTTAGGTTAGGTTAGGTTAGGTTAGGTTAGGTTAGGTTAGGTTAGGTTAGGTTAGGTTAGGTTAGGTTAGGTTGGGGTGCGTCAGAATTCCTCCACGTGTGTCCAATGGTTGCTGGTCCCTCTCGATACGTCTGGAGGGAAGAGCAGCTGCTGGGCCGGTGCACCCTGGGCGCGGCAGTATCCTTCCTCGAGGAATGAGAAGAAATTCTTATTCCTCGGGGAATGGTACTGTCGTGGCTAATATTCTGGGCGGGGTTATTTCGTCGTGTGCAGTGCGATGGCTCGCGGGGCGGGCTCATCGGGCGGTGCGTGGTTGGTGGTTCGCTCCTCGAAGTTCTCGGGGAGTGGATCGGGGTTGGGGTTCCTCCTTCATCTTGAATCGCGGCGTTCGTTGCGCTCTGGTACGCGTCTGGCCATCAGACGTGATTGTGAGCGTGACGAATGGCCGTGGTCCGGGATGGGGGAGGGGCCCCGGCCCTGATTCGCTCCCCGGGGGCTTCGGGGAGTGAATCACTAATCGCGTACCGTCCGGTGGGTCCGCTCCGTGGGCCGTCGCGCGGCACACGGCGAAATACTGGCCGCGGTCTCGCCGCGGTGGTAGGACCGGACCTCCCGCTTCCCGGCGTATTTGCGCCATGCTGGGTTGCGAGGAGGCCTGGTCAGCGGTAGCCTCCTTCTGCGGGTGCGTGCTCTCGCAGAGGGGGGAGGCGGGGCGGGCGCGGGAGGACGACCTCTCGCTGCGCCGCTCCGCAGCCGGAGAGGGGGGAGAAGGCTTCGTGCCCTCCCTCCTCTAGGTGGTGACGGGCGGGCGACAGGCACGGGGGTGCCTGCGCCTGTATTGCACTCCGTCACCTCCGCCTGCCGTTCCTGGCCCCCCTCCCCTACCCGTGCCGTGAGGGTGGGAGGGGTCCGCCTTGCATTCGTCGGCGGGGGACTGGTAGCAAAGGCTATGCCAGTTTCCCAGTTCCCCTCCACTATGACGAAGCGGGAATGCCGCTGGGTCGTTTTAGTGGGTATACCGGGTTCGACCGGGGAGTCCCACATACCCCTCCCGTCCCCCGGCGGAAGGGTATGCGTAACGCATTTTTTCCCAGCGTCAAAAAAAAAAAAAAAAAAAAAAAAAAAAAAAAAAAAAAAAAAAAAAAAAAAAAAAAAAAAAAAAAAAAAAAAAAAAAAAAAAAAAAAAAAAAAAAAAAAAAAAAAAAAAAAAAAAAAAAAAAAAAAAAGGTTAGGTTAGGTTAGGGTGCAGGCAGAAAACCTCCTCGTGTGCCTGGTGGCTGCTGGTTCCTTTCGAATACGTTCGGGGGAAAGAGCAGTCGTCGGGCCGGTGCATCCTGGGCACAGAGAATAATCGAGAGATTGTTCTCTGTGGCGAATTTCTGCGTGGTGGGTCCTCCACCGTCGTCCACTCTCCACCTCTGCTTACAGAGGGTGGGCCGAGTGGACTCACAGTGGGGGATTGCCTGCGTTGCGTCTGTCCGGCATCCGGCGGCAGCGTGGGCGAGTCGGGGCGGCGGTTGGTTCTGACCAGCCGTCGGCCAACCCGTAATCCTGAGTCCAGGACCGGGGGCCTGTGTCATTAGGTCTGGGCCGCGAGGAAGACAACCTCTCTAAAAAATAACCCAAATCCCAAGGTCTCGCGTGCCGAAGGGATGTATGGTCGGAGGGAATCCGGCCGTTAGCGCAGGGGGGGGGGGGGAAAGGGACCGCACCCTTTAAAAAAGGAAAACAACAATGGAATCACGACTACTGGAAACAAATCCCCAGGCGGGTCCCCTTCGGGGGGAATCCCGCCCCTCTCACGAGGGCTGCCCCACCGTATCTGGGGGGGGCACCAATGGTCTCGCGGGTCAGCGGTCTACCGCTGGCCGGCGCCAACAATCATCGCGGGCGCGCTCTTGTGTATCCACCTTTTCCGAGGTGGAGACACAAGAGGGCGCACGCCAGTGCGGAAGGGAGCTCCGGGTTAGCCTGGAGCCCCTGTGCAACAAGGAGGTCGCAGGAGCGACGCGCGGGACGCGGAAGCGCCCGCTGGGTTCGCGTTCGATGGACTCGCTGTCGATGGGTCTCTCCTCTAGCGAGGAGAACGTATCGGCAGCGAAGGTTACAACGGCACGTAGGGGTCGGGGTGCCCGGCTGTTAGATGGTCGGGATGGGCGGGGCCGCTTCCTGCCGCCTCCACCACCCGCCTCAGAGGGGCCGGTTTTGGGGGTGACGGACGGCGACACTGAGCCCATGAGTGCGGATCCTAGTGAGGAGTCCCTCCTAGGGTCCAACAAGGCGGAGGCCAACGCTGCCAGACGGGCGGTGCGCAAGGCTGCTGTGGCTGACGAGGTCGGCAGGTTGGCCGAGCAAGCTCGCGAGCGGCGCGCTGCCCGTATGGCAGAAGGAGGCGACATGTCGGCGGTGGCGCTGACTCGCCAGGTGCTGGACGGCGTGGACGTTGTCCTGAAGGTTGCGACTAAGTCGGGCAACTTGAAGGGCACGTTCACGCGCGCCTTAAAGGAGGCCGCGGACGGCATCAAAGAGGCGGCTGAGGTCCTCCTTATGAGGACGAGCTCGGAGGAGACGGCGAAGCTGTGGGAGGAGAACAGCCGTCTCCGATCCGAGCTGGAGGACCTCAAGCGGCAGTTTGCCGCCCTGTCCGCGGCTCCCGGTGCGGCTGGCCCAGCGCCCGCCGTCGCCTCGACGTCGTCGGTTGCGTTGCCGGCCCCGACCTCGACCCGCACACTTGCGGATGCGGAGGTCGAGAAGATCGCCCGCATCTGTATGTTGCAGTGCGGGAAGATGGTCGGGGCTCGACTGGAGGAGCTGGCGTCCCGGCTGCCTCCGGCCCCAATCCTCAGGCCTCCGCTAGCCGCTGACCAGAGGAGGATGGCTGGGCCCGCGGCCGCGACACCGAGGCCCGCGCCACCGGAGCCTGCGCCCGCACCTGCGGCGTCGGAGTCCCCGGCGAAAAAAAAGAAGAAGGGAAAGAAGAAGGCGGCGCCGCAGGCACCAAAGTCCGCGACCCTGACGACCGAGCCCGAGACTCCGACGGAGAGCTGGGTGGAGGTCGTCAGGAAGAAAAAGAAGGGAAAGAAGAAGGCGGCCCCGCAGGCACGAGATGCGGGACCACCGGCTCGGGCTGAGGCACCAGCATCAGCCAAGAAGGCCCAGGGACCGCCTAAGGTTCGAGCCCCACGCTCTGCGGCTGTGGTTTTAACACTGCAGCCCGGAGCCGTCGAAAGGGGCATCACCTACAAGGCGGTCCTTACTGAGGCGAAGGCGAAGGTCGCGTTTCCCGACCTCGGCACACCAACCGGCTTCAAGATGAGGTCGGCGAGGACGGGAGCGCGGCTACTCGAGGTGGCTGGTGCCTCTAGCGGTGAGAGGGCGGACATGTTGGCCGCCAAATTACGAGAGGTCCTCAATCCGGAGGATGTCCGGGTCTCCAGACCGGTGAAGACCGCCGAGTTGCGGGTCGAAGGTCTGGACGACTCGGTGACCCCGGATGAGGTCGTGGCGGCCGTCGCCCGAGCCGGTGGTTGTCCGCCAGGCGAAGTGCGGACTGGTGAGATACGCACCCATGCCTCCGGACTGGGTGCGATCTGGGTGCGGTGCCCGGTGGCTGCGGCCAATAAGGTCGCCGACGCCGGGCGTGTGTTGGTGGGGTGGGTTGCAGCGAGGGTGAAGCTCCTGCAACCCAGGGCTATGCGGTGCTTCAGGTGCCTCGCCATTGGGCATGTCGGGGCCTGTTGCACCGCCGAAATCGACCGCAGCGGTCTTTGTCACCGCTGCGGTCAGCCCGGCCACAAGGCGGCTCAGTGCTCCGCGGCGCCAAACTGCTGCCTCTGTTCAGCGGCAGGGAGGTCCGCCGAGCACATGGTGGGCAGTAAAGCCTGCGGTGCCCCCACCAAGGGGAAGAAAAGGGGTGGCAAGGCTGGGGGCCCTAAACAAGCCCCTCAGCCAAGCAACCACACGGCCGACTCTCGGTCCGGGGACGGAGGTGTGGAGGAGATGAACTGTGACTAATGGCGCTGTTACATCTCCTCCAGGGCAATATCAACCACTGTGCCAGAGCTCAGGATCTTTTGCTCCAGAGCATGGCACAGTGGTCGATCGATGTGGCCGTGGTCGCCGAGCCGTATTTTGTCCCCCCCAGAGACAACTGGGTGGGAGACTTGGACGGTTCGGTGGCCATCATTGGCGGGGCTCTGAGCAGTCCGTCCCGAGGTCGCGGCTGGGTAGCCGCCCTCGCGGACGGCGTTGGCACTGTTGGGGCGTATTTCTCGCCCAACAAGAGCCTCGCCGACTTCGAGAGCTTCCTTGTCGAGTTGGGTGCCGTCGTGGACCGACTCCACCCTCGCCCTGTTCTGTTGCTGGGTGATCTCAACGCCAAATCCATGGCGTGGGGATCCCCAGTGACCGATGCTAGGGGTGAGGCGCTGGAGGAGTGGTTGGTCACGACCGGCCTGACCGTCCTTAATCGGGGTTCGGTACACACGTGCGTGCGGCAGCGAGGCGGGTCCATAGTGGACGTGTCGTTTGCGAGCCCTGCTGTCGCCCGCCGTGTGCGGAGCTGGCGTGTCGCGGTGGAGGTGGAGACGTTGTCGGATCACAGATACATCCGTTTCGACGTCTCCGCCCAGACCACCGCTGGCCGCAGTTCACCGGCCCAGTCTACGGACGGTCCGCGCTGGGCGCTTAAGCGCATCGACAGGGAGCTTCTCGAGGAGGCCGCCATTGTTCAGGCCTGGTTCCGAGAGTCGGCAACGAACGGACCCGTCGACGTCGAACAGGAGGCGCAGTGGTTCCTCGGGGCGATGACGCAGATCAGCGACGCGTCCATGCCCCGGGTCCACACACAGTCGGGTAGGCGCCGGGTGTACTGGTGGTCCGACGCGATCGCGCAGTTGCGCGTCGCGTGCGTGAGATCGAGACGCCAGTACACCCGATACCGGAGGAGACGTCGTCGGGTCCCTGACGAGGAGGCCGCGCTGTATGAGATGTACAGCGCGGCGAAGGAGGCTCTGCGGCTGGCCATCCGCGAGGCGAAGGTGCGAAGCCGGGAGGAGATGTTGGAGACTCTGGACGGAGATCCGTGGGGGCGTCCTTATCGTGCGGTTCGAGGGAAACTTCGGGCCGCAGCGCCTCCACTCACGAAGAGTCTCCAACCCGAGCTGCTGACGGAGGTCGTCGCAGCCCTCTTCCCGGCTAGAGAGGAGCATGTGCCG
Organism: Diarsia brunnea; assembly: GCA_949774965.1. NCBI lineage: Eukaryota > Metazoa > Arthropoda > Insecta > Lepidoptera > Noctuidae > Diarsia > Diarsia brunnea. The sequence goes on along the minus strand of OX459005.1, from coordinate 17,609 downwards.
CCGCCGATGGCTTTGCCCACAGCCGCGGAGCCTACAGAGGAGATCGCCATCAGCGTCCCAGAGGTGACACAGGCAGAGATGGGGGCGGCCGTGTTGCGGCTCCGGGCCAAGAATACGGCTCCGGGGCCCGACGGAATACACGGCCGAGTGCTCGCCCTCGCTCTGAAGGAGCTGGAGCCCCAGCTGAGAGGACTCTACACGGCGTGTCTTGAGCGGGGCCAGTTTCCCAGTCTATGGAAGGCTGGTCATCTGGTCCTACTCAAGAAGGCGGGGCGCCCTGCGGACTCACCGTCCGCGTTCCGGCCCATAGTGCTGCTAAGCGAGGTGGGTAAGCTGTTCGAAAGAATAATAGCTGCCCGCCTCGTTGGCCACTTGTGCGGAGAGGGGCCGGATCTAGCCGACTGCCAGTTTGGCTTTCGGCATGGGCGCTCCACTATTCACGCCGTGTCGCGTGTGAGAGTCCTGGCGGAGGAAGCGGTGTCCCGGGGCGGGGTGATGTTGGCAGTGTCTTTGGATATTTCCAACGCCTTCAACACCCTGCCCTGGAGTTGTATCAGGGAGGCCCTGGTCTACCATAGGGTGCCTCCCTACCTCCGCCAAATCGTTGGGGCTTACCTGACGGAGAGGTGTGTCACCTACGTGGGACGTGATGGCGGTCACCAGCACCCCATGTCGAGCGGTGTTCCACAGGGCTCGGTCCTGGGGCCACCCCTGTGGAACATCGGGTACGACTGGGTGCTGAGGGGCGAGCTCCCGCCGGGCGTCGACCTCACGTGTTACGCTGATGACACGCTGGTCACGGCCCGGGGGAGCTCGTACAGGGAGGCGGCGTTGCTGGCGACGGCTGCGGTCTCACTGGTGGTGGGCCGCATACGGCGCCTCGGCCTGGAGGTGGCCCTCAACAAGACGGAGGCTATAGTTTTCCATGGCCCCCGTCGGGCGCCACCCGCCGGATCACATCTTGTGGTCGGTGGGGTCCGAATCGCTGTCGGGTCTACCATGAAGTACCTGGGATTGGTGCTCGACAGCCGGTGGGACTTCGGACCTCACTTCCGGCAGCTGGCGCCCAAGTTGTTGGGCGCGGCCGGGGCGCTGTCAACGCTGCTTCCCAATCTGGGGGGCCCGAGCGCCGCCTGTAGGCGGCTCTACGTGGGGATCGTGCGATCGATGGCCCTTTACGGGGCCCCGATCTGGGCGGCTGACCTGACGGCCGGCACTATTGCTGTTCTGCGGAGACCGCAGCGTGCGATGGCCGTCAGAGTCATAAGGGGGTATCGCACGATCTCCCACGAGGCGGCCGGAGTACTGGCCGGATCCCCGCCCTGGGACCTCGAGGCAAAAGTACTCGCGTCACTTTATCGGTGGCGCGAGGAAATGCGGGCGCGTGGCGAGCGACCGATGCAGCGACACATGGAGTTGCGTCGGTCGCAGCTTCGCGCGGCCCTGGTGGCGGAGTGGCGGGAGAGGCTTTCGCGCCCTACCGCCGGCCTCGTCACCATCGAGGCGATCCGGCCAGTACTCGAGCGCTGGCTCGAGAGGAGGCACGGCTCCCTGTCGTTTCGGGTGACACAGGTGCTTACCGGGCATGGTTGCTTTGGGAAGTACCTGTGTCGCATAAACAGGGAGCCGGACGCCCGGTGTCACCACTGCGTCGACTGTCTGGAGGACACGGCGCGGCACACAGTGGCAGAGTGTGCCGCTTGGGAGGAACCGCGCCGTGCCCTCGTCTCTGGAGTAGGCAGTGACTTGTCGCTGCCGGCCGTGGTCGAGAAGATGGTCGGCAGCGTCGAGTCCTGGGACGCGGTGGTGTCCTTCTGTGAAGCAGTCGTCTCGCAGAAGGAGGCTGCGGAAAGGGAGCGGGAGGTCAACTCCCCGCACCCGGCCCGCAGCAGACGCACTGGGCGCAGGCGGAGGGCGGATAGCGCTCTCTTCCGGCCCCCCTGAATGGGTTCGGGATACCCGAACCCGAGGTGGCGGGCGCGCGGCGTGTCCGCACGCGCCCTTCTGAGGCGAGGCCGCAAGGCCAGGCTCCAGCCGGGGGTCGCGGAAGTATCTTCTGTTCCCGTGACCCCCGACGTAGGAGAGTGAAGGACACGGGTGGTTTTTAGTCAGTACGAGTCTGACAGACCCCCCTGCCCCTTAGGGGCGGGGGACATCCATGAGGATTTTCCACCCAAAAAAAAAAAAAAAAAAAGGTTAGGTTAGGTTAGGTTAGGTTAGGTTAGGTTAGGTTAGGTTAGGTTAGGTTAGGTTAGGTTAGGTTAGGTTAGGTTAGGTTAGGTTAGGTTAGGTTAGGTTAGGTTAGGTTAGGTTAGGTTAGGTTAGGTTAGGTTAGGTTAGGTTAGGTTAGGTTAGGTTAGGTTAGGTTGGGGTGCGTCAGAATTCCTCCACGTGTGTCCAATGGTTGCTGGTCCCTCTCGATACGTCTGGAGGGAAGAGCAGCTGCTGGGCCGGTGCACCCTGGGCGCGGCAGTATCCTTCCTCGAGGAATGAGAAGAAATTCTTATTCCTCGGGGAATGGTACTGTCGTGGCTAATATTCTGGGCGGGGTTATTTCGTCGTGTGCGGTGCGATGGCTCGCGGGGCGGGCTCATCGGGCGGTGCGTGGTTGGTGGTTCGCTCCTCGAAGTTCTCGGGGGGTGGATCGGGGTTGGGGTTCCTCCTTCATCTTGGATCGCGGCATTCGTTGCGCTCTGCTACGCGTCTGGCCATCAGACGTGATCGTGAGAGTGACGAATGGCCGTGGTCCGGGATGGGGGAGGGGCCCCGGCCCTGATTCGCTCCCCGAGGGCTTCGAGGAGTGAGTCACTAATCGCGTACCGTCCGGTGGGTCCGCTCCGTGGGCCGTCGCGCGGCACACGGCGAAATACTGGCCGCGGTCTCGCCGCGGTGGTCGGACCGGACCTCCCGCTTCCCGGCGTATTTGCGCCATTCTGGGTGGCGAGAGGCCTGGTCAGCGGTAGCCTCCTTCTGCGGGTGCGTGCTCTCGCAGAGGGGGGAGGCGGGGCGGGCGCGGGAGGACGACCTCTCGCTGCGCCGCTCCGCAGCCGGAGAGGGGGGAGAAGGCTTCGTGCCCTCCCTCCTCTAGGTGGTGACGGGCGGGCGACAGGCACGGGGGTGCCTGCGCCTGTATTGCACTCCGTCACCTCCGCCTGCCGTTCCTGGCCCCCCTCCCCTACCCGTGCCGTGAGGGTTGGAGGGGTCCGCCTTGCATTCGTCGGCGGGGGACTGGTAGCAAAGGCTATGCCAGTTTCCCAGTTCCCCTCCACTATGACGAAGCGGGAATGCCGCTGGGTCGTTTTAGTGGGTATACCGGGTTCGCCCGGGGAGTCCCACATACCCCTCCCGTCCCCCGGCGGAAGGGTATGCGTAACGCATTTTTTCCCAGCGTCAAAAAAAAAAAAAAAAAAAAAAAAAGGTTAGGTTAGGTTAGGTTAGGTTAGGTTAGGTTAGGTTAGGTTAGGTTAGGTTAGGTTAGGTTAGGTTAGGTTAGGTTAGGTTAGGTTAGGTTAGGTTAGGTTAGGTTAGGTTAGGTTAGGTTAGGTTAGGTTAGGTTAGGTTAGGTTAGGTTAGGTTAGGTTAGGTTAGGTTAGGTTAGGTTAGGTTAGGTTAGGTTAGGTTAGGTTAGGTTAGGTTAGGTTAGGTTAGGTTAGGTTAGGTTAGGTTAGGTTAGGTTAGGTTAGGTTAGGTTAGGTTAGGTTAGGTTAGGTTAGGTTAGGTTAGGTTTTTTTTTTTTTTTTTTTTTTTTTTTTTTTTGTTTTGGCAGGAGTGGGAAATCCCCACGGACACCTCGACTACCTCACAGGCTGTGAGATAGTCGAGGTAGTGTCGGACTCGAACCGACTAAAACCACACTCCTGCCCTTCCGGTGTCCCTCTGACATGATCAGAGCCGTTCTTATGCTATACACTTAATTGTAAGCTTAAATTTAATGTTTAATAGTGTAGCATAATAATGAAATCCGGAGAGGTATATCCTCTCGGTAAAGACAACTTAAATAAACAATCACAGAATCGGAGATAAGCCTGCAACTCCCTTTTTTTTTTTTTTTTTTTTTTTTTTTTTTTTTTTTTTTTTTTTTTTTTTTTTTCCGTACTTTACATTATTTTACTATTCTGGTTTTCACAATACTTAAGACTATATACTTATTATATAATTAAGTATTATTTTTGCTTACGCTACTTATTTCTATTTATAACTATGGTTGCTATTACTATACTATATTTAACAAATATTTCACGGGTCTTGTTTGTAGACATTATGGTTGGGAGATTTTTAGCGACTAACGCAACACCAAGGTGTTGCTCTACCTCAAATCTAATTTTTGCCGTCATCGGGCACTCCAGCAGTATGTGGAGCACCGTTTCCTCCTTACCAGGCTCGCAGGCGCACGATGGGCTCTCTTTACACTTGAAACGACTCAAGTATGCAGAGAACCCACCGTGCCCCGTTAGTACTTGCGTGGTGATGGCAGAAGGGACCATTTTGCGCACTGTTTTGTACGCCGCAACAGCGTCCGGGAAAAAGATTTTTGTGCCCGAGGCAGTCTCACCCGATCCGTACCTCCCGTTCCATTCGTCGAGCGTCTCTGACCGGATTCTTCGCTTGACGAATGAAACGGGGCACAGTTCGTAGTCCGGCTTCTTCTTCGACCTCAGTGCGGCCTCCTTCGCGAGCTGGTCGGCTCTTTCATTCCCCTCCAACCCGGCGTGGGCCTTGATCCAGAACAAGGAGACACTCTTGTTCTGGATCTTACAGCGTCGTATGGTGTCCCTAGTTTCCACAGCCAAAGGATGGGGGGAGCCTACGTTCGCAACCGATTGGAGGGCCGCCATGGAGTCGCTGAAGATGCCGAACGTTGTTTCACTGCTCTTGAGTACTTCTCCGGCCGCCCTTTGTAGGGCCAAAAGTTCCGCCTGGTAGACGGTGCAGTAGGACGGCAAAGCAAGTTTGAGGGCCTTGGTTTCGGTAACACCCTTCCACAGGGATAGCGCCGCCCCAACCTTGCCCTCAATCTTGCTGCCGTCCGTGAATATCCGCACAGCGAAATCGCTGTGGTTGTGGTATTGTTCCTCGTCTACCAGGCTTTCGAACTCCAAGTTAACTTGGTCCGCGGGGTGTGGAGCCTTTATCGCTGGAGCCATCCGCTCGATCTCCCTGCCTCCTAGCACTGGCTGGGGCACTCCCCTCTTGGCTTCGTACAATGCAGCCGCTTCTCGGATTCGAAGGTCGAGTGGGAGTATCCCAGCCAGCACCAGTGCCGAGTTTAGCGAGACCGTGCGGTAGGCTCTACAAAGCTTTTGGGCAAACCCCCTCTGGACCACGTTCAACTGTTTTTTGACCCCCAACTTCTTGGCAGCCGGTGCCCATGCGCTTGCGGCGTACAGAACAGTAGGCTCTATTGCAGCGGTATATATTGCCCTTATCACCTCCGGATGCAAGCCCCAACTGACCCGGGCTGCTCTGGCTAGCTGTTTATACATCGCTATCGCCTTTTTACAGACGATAGCTATGTGCTTGCCGAAGGTGAGTTTGGCGTCGATGGTCAGCCCCAATATCTTTATATCTTGGGACAAACCAATGTCGATCCCACCCATGTTCAAGCGCGGCGTGTCATACTTCAGCCTTCGCGTTATTACCATCGCACAGGTTTTGTGCGGTGCGAAGTTAAGCCGATTTTTGACACCCCACGCCCGAACATGTTCGAGAGCGGCATTGGCCCTCCCTTCGATTTCTAGCGCTGTGTCCCCGTCGAACACCATCACCACGTCGTCAGCGAATGCCTGGCAGTGGTCACCCCTGTTCTCCAGCTGTTTTAGAAGTGGGTCCAGTATTAGGTTCCAAAAGATGGGACCTCCTATCGAACCCTGGACGCATCCTTTGCTGGTTCCTCTGCGGCTTTCTTCACCGGCGTATCTCACTGTGACTACCCGGTCGCTGAGATAGCTATCGACTACCCGTCTCAAGTTTACAGGACACTTTTCCTCAGCCAATCGTACTTTAATAACGGGCCACCACGCACTGTCGAAGGCTCCCTCAATGTCTAGAGACACAAGCGTGACAATTTTCTTTGCTGCCAGCTTCGTGCGGATGTGCTGCATAAGAGTATAGAGGGAGTCTTCCGTGCTTTTTTGGGGCATAAAGCCGTATTGACGAGTACTGATCCTGGGTAGTAAGTAAAACTTGAGGCGGGCAACCAGCATCTTTTCGTACACTTTCCCAAGGACAGGCAATAGCCCAATCGGCCTGTACGACTTGGGTACGGTGTACGAGACTTTGCCTGGCTTTCTGAGCACAACCACCGTTGCTTCCTTCCAGATCTTTGGGAAGTGGTGCAGTGCCAGGCATTTGTTCAGCAGTCCCAGGAAATAATTTCGGTCACAGTTAACCGCCTGGCTACAGATGTCAGCCGTGAAGCCGTCCGCACCCGGAGCCTTTTTTGGGTTGAAAGACCCCATGGACCTATCAAGCTCGCTTAGGGTAAACGGTGGGTCATGCTGTTCACCATGGCTCCACTCGTTTACCATTTCTGCCCGTTCTCTAATTTGGCGATGATCCATGGTATCCTCTTCCACTCGGTCCTCGGGATAAAATGTCTCAGCCAACAGCTCCACGGAACCCTTTGCGTTCAGTGGTTTACCGTCGATCTGAAGTGGTAGATCCTCCTCTCTCTTTCCTACTCTTCCCATCACCCTATAAATACCCTCCCAGACCCCTTCTCGATCCTGTTTCCCGCAGAACTCCATCCAACTCTCCGTTGCTGCTTTCATCGCTGCTGCCTCATATTTTTCCTTTTCTTTTATATACAGGTCTACAACCATCGCTCTCCGGACCGACGCGGCACTCCTGACTCGGCGTTTCCTAGTGGCGACCAGCTTCTTCATCTCTGCGAGTTCCTCAGACCACCACGGCAAGGTAAGTGTTTCTGTGTTGTTTTTTGAAGGAATTGTGTGTTGGCATGTGTGTGTAATAGCTTGTGTGTATGTGTTTATTGTGTCTTCCAAACAGTGTATGTCAGTAACATTTGAAAGGTCCACTAGGGTCAACTTCTTTTCCTGCATAATTTGTGCAAGTTTCTCATGAAACTTGCCCCAATTTGCCTTCTTTGTATTATAAATCCTAGTGGTCCTCTCAATGCTAATGCCTTTAGATTTTTTAAGGTTTATGCTGAATGTAATGCCGTTATGGTCGGAACCCGTTAGACCCTCGTCGATCCGCCAGCCGTCCACCAGGTCCAGCATGTCCACCGAACAGGCCGTCACGTCCACGTGGCTGCAGAACCTGACACCTCCTCGAATGGTGTCGAAGGTGGGAATGTCCCCAGTGTTAAGGATGTGCAGCCCCAGCTCCCCCAGCGCTCCGCACATTTGCCCGCCTCTCGCGTCTTCACTGCTGCTACCCCACCAGGTACTTTTCGCATTCGCGTCTCCTCCAATAACCATCCTGCTGGAGCCCAGCTCTCGCTCTATGCAACGGAGGTGCTCCAGGTATGGCTCCATGGGCTTGTCGGGCTCGAAGTAGAGGGACACCAGCGTGATCGTCCAGGCTCTGGTCCGCACTCTCACCACAACGATGTTATTTGTGGTGAGTTGCGGGTACTGCAGGACATCCAAGTCTTGGTCAAAAATGGCTATTGCCGCCTTTACCGTCCCTTCTCCTCCCTCTGAGCTCTGGAAGACCCTTACGCCCCGATGACCTCTCATCCTTCTTACTCCCCCAACATAGGGCTCCTGGAGCAACGCTATGGCGAGTTTGCGCTTTGTCGCCTCCAGTAGCAGCTCGTTTGTGGCTAGCTGGCTCCGTTGCAGGTTGGCCTGGACCATTTTGTACCTAGTGGTGGTTTCGGGGGCGCCCTTAGCAGTATGCTATGGAAGCTCGGGCCAGTGCGTCCCACCTCCGACGCACCGGGCAGTCGTTACTGAACGCGTTGTGCCCACTGTTCCCCAACTTGGATCTGGTGCAGTTTATGCACGCCGCTGCTTCACCGGTCAATCGGTCAGGGCAGTCCGCTCTGAAATGTGGGCCACCGCAGTGGCTACACAGATCGGCGGGCTCCTTACAGAGGCGTTTTCCGTGACCGTAACCCAAACAGCGGGTGCACTGCACCAGAGGCGTCTGGTCCTCTACGCGTACCCTCTGGAGGTCGATACGGAGTTTCTCGGCGTCAATTGCCCGCCTCCAGATGGCTGGGGATACACTGAGCACAACGTGGTTCATGTGGGGGTTTCGCGTCTTCCTCCGGTATTTCACTGTCATTCGTTGGTCCGCGTCGCCGAGGTCGTGAAAGTGCTCCCGGTTCTGGTTCCTAAGGGCTTTAATCACTTCCTCGTCAGTGTGTACGAGAAGCACGTCCCTAAGAACCAGAAGAGGGTCCCTGTTTGCCACTTCCTCGACGACGAGGTTTCCTCCGGCTGCCTTTAGTCGTTCCTTCAGCTTAGAACGCTCCTCTTTTGTCTCACATCCCATGATAATCTTCCTATCTTTTGCCTTTCGCACTTTCTCAACCCGCACCCAGCCTTCCTTAGCGTCCACCACTTTCCTGATCCTTTCCAGAACCTCGTCCCCAGTGTCCATTTCTTCCGTCGAGGAGACAACTACGGAATGCAATGTCCTTCGCTCCCGGGCTTGTGCCCCAGTGTGACTTATACACACGGACGCGGCACTCGCGTAGGTCTTCTCCCCGACGGGAGCGGTATATTCCTTGCTAGCCAGACTGTCTCGCAGCCTCACTAACTCTTCGGAGTTCTCCTTTATAAGGGAAATGTGTTCCTTCATGGTCTGGACGAGCTCAGTCTGGCTAACAAGACTGTCCAGATGGGACTGGGGACCACAGTCAGCAGTGGACGTAGATTCCGGCACAGGTACAGGTGCGGGAGGAGCCTGACCTTGCTCCGACTCCTTCACCAGCTCGAAGAGCCGGTTTATAGCCTCGAGCACCGCAGTCTTGATATCGGATCTGAGGTTGCGCGAGTTGCCCAAATTGACCTTAGCCTTGTTTAGGCAAGCTCGCGCCTCCACAGTGCGACTGCGGTACCCGGCCTCCGGTTTCTTGAGTGGTGTGGCAGCGCCCACGGAAACCCGGCGCGTCGCCGAAGTGGCAGGGCCCTCCCGACGCACGGACGGAGTTTCGTCTCCGAAAGAAATTCTCCTCCTTGCGGTATCCGGCGAGGGACCCACCTTCTCCGTCGATCGCGGCGAGCTTCCGGAGCCCGCCGTCATCAGGGTAGCGGAGGGAGTGTGGAACATTTCAATAATAAAATCGAATACAATCTAAAGTGACACCTGTAATGAGGTGCTCAGAAAAGCCAATACTTGGGACGAAGAGGCTGAATTTGTCACGGGACACCGGATGATTCTGAGTCCCTGTAAAGGGGGGAACACAGAAGGTATTTAATAAATAAGACTACGATAGAATAGTCGAAGCCTTTCCAGACTCAGTCAAACAAGTAAAATAAATAAAATAAAATCGAATTCCCTCCAACACAAATTGAGCTAGGAAGCAGAAAATAAGAAATATTAAGTTTTTATAGACCTAGCAAGCCTAAAGAGCAACAATAAAAATAAAAAATATTTTGGCCAAAATTCCCAGTCCACCTTCTGCTATAGACCAGAGGGCGGGTTGGGTGGGCAAAATTTTTTGCGAGCTAGCCGCACGTGCGATACGTCAAGAAACGCGTCTCCGCGCGGGCTAGCCGAATTACGGAAAAAAGTTATTAACGTTAGAAGAAAAATTTGGAATAATCCCCGAAAAACCAGTTTTTGGGGTAAAAAATGAAGGTAATCAACCCCCAATCTGGGCTTCGGGCTACGGATCGCGGCCTTCAACTCAGGGATGGTAGCTGACTACAACTGAGACTATATAGAATATTTAAAAGCGAAGAAAGTTCTGAATCCGATTTATTATGAACGATTTCCTTATAAAAATTTCGAAAAATTTTCTAAGTGTCAGGGGGTGAAAATTTTTTGCGCGTGCGGTCGTCTCAAAATGGTCAGGGAGTAGGCGGAACACTACTCCAGTCGATTTACGCTGAAAACAGCTCAAAAATCGCGCACTGAAAACTGCTGATATCAATGTTTTAATAAAATTTTCGTTCCTTTAGGTGGATTTCACGGTTCTTAGGTAGTATATATGAGATAGAAATAAAAAATTTTTTGCGAGCTAGCCGCACGTGCGATACGTCAAAAAACGCGTCTCCGCGCGGGCTAGCCGAATTACGGAAAAAAGTTATTAACGTTAGAAGAAAAATTTGGAATAATCCCCGAAAAACCAGTTTTTGGGGTAAAAAATGAAGGTAATCAACCCCCAATCTGGGCTTCGGGCTACGGATCGCGGCCTTCAACTCAGGGATGGTAGCTGACTACAACTGAGACTATATAGAATATTTAAAAGCGAAGAAAGTTCTGAATCCGATTTATTATGAACGATTTCCTTATAAAAATTTCGAAAAATTTTCTAAGTGTCAGGGGGTGAAAATTTTTTGCGCGTGCGGTCGTCTCAAAATGGTCAGGGAGTAGGCGGAACACTACTCCAGTCGATTTACGCTGAAAACAGCTCAAAAATCGCGCACTGAAAACTGCTGATATCAATGTTTTAATAAAATTTTCGTTGGGTTAGGTTAGGTTAGGTTAGGTTAGGTTAGGTTAGGTTAGGTTAGGTTAGGTTAGGTTAGGTTAGGTTAGGTTAGGTTAGGTTAGGTTAGGTTAGGTTAGGTTAGGTTAGGTTAGGTTAGGTTAGGTTAGGTTAGGTTAGGTTAGGTTAGGTTAGGTTAGGTTAGGTTAGGTTAGGTTAGGTTAGGTTAGGTTAGGTTAGGTTAGGTTAGGTTAGGTTAGGTTAGGTTAGGTTAGGTTAGGTTAGGTTAGGTTAGGTTAGGTTAGGTTAGGTTAGGTTAGGTTAGGTTAGGTTAGGTTAGGTTAGGTTAGGTTAGGTTAGGTTAGGTTAGGTTAGGTTAGGTTAGGTTAGGTTAGGTTAGGTTAGGTTAGGTTAGGTTAGGTTAGGTTAGGTTAGGTTAGGTTAGGTTAGGTTAGGTTAGGTTAGGTTAGGTTAGGTTAGGTTAGGTTAGGTTAGGTTAGGTTAGGTTAGGTTAGGTTAGGTTAGGTTAGGTTAGGTTAGGTTAGGTTAGGTTAGGTTAGGTTAGGTTAGGTTAGGTTAGGTTAGGTTAGGTTAGGTTAGGTTAGGTTAGGTTAGGTTAGGTTAGGTTAGGTTAGGTTAGGTTAGGTTAGGTTAGGTTAGGTTAGGTTAGGTTAGGTTAGGTTAGGTTAGGTTAGGTTAGGTTAGGTTAGGTTAGGTTAGGTTAGGTTAGGTTAGGTTAGGTTAGGTTAGGTTAGGTTAGGTTAGGTTAGGTTAGGTTAGGTTAGGTTAGGTTAGGTTAGGTTAGGTTAGGTTAGGTTAGGTTAGGTTAGGTTAGGTTAGGTTAGGTTAGGTTAGGTTAGGTTAGGTTAGGTTAGGTTAGGTTAGGTTAGGTTAGGTTAGGTTAGGTTAGGTTAGGTTAGGTTAGGTTAGGTTAGGTTAGGTTAGGTTAGGTTAGGTTAGGTTAGGTTAGGTTAGGTTAGGTTAGGTTAGGTTAGGTTAGGTTAGGTTAGGTTAGGTTAGGTTAGGTTAGGTTAGGTTAGGTTAGGTTAGGTTAGGTTAGGTTAGGTTAGGTTAGGTTAGGTTAGGTTAGGTTAGGTTAGGTTAGGTTAGGTTAGGTTAGGTTAGGTTAGGTTAGGTTAGGTTAGGTTAGGTTAGGTTAGGTTAGGTTAGGTTAGGTTAGGTTAGGTTAGGTTAGGTTAGGTTAGGTTAGGTTAGGTTAGGTTAGGTTAGGTTAGGTTAGGTTAGGTTAGGTTAGGTTAGGTTAGGTTAGGTTAGGTTAGGTTAGGTTAGGTTAGGTTAGGTTAGGTTAGGTTAGGTTAGGTTAGGTTAGGTTAGGTTAGGTTAGGTTAGGTTAGGTTAGGTTAGGTTAGGTTAGGTTAGGTTAGGTTAGGTTAGGTTAGGTTAGGTTAGGTTAGGTTAGGTTAGGTTAGGTTAGGTTAGGTTAGGTTAGGTTAGGTTAGGTTAGGTTAGGTTAGGTTAGGTTAGGTTAGGTTAGGTTAGGTTAGGTTAGGTTAGGTTAGGTTAGGTTAGGTTAGGTTAGGTTAGGTTAGGTTAGGTTAGGTTAGGTTAGGTTAGGTTAGGTTAGGTTAGGTTAGGTTAGGTTAGGTTAGGTTAGGTTAGGTTAGGTTAGGTTAGGTTAGGTTAGGTTAGGTTAGGTTAGGTTAGGTTAGGTTAGGTTAGGTTAGGTTAGGTTAGGTTAGGTTAGGTTAGGTTAGGTTAGGTTAGGTTAGGTTAGGTTAGGTTAGGTTAGGTTAGGTTAGGTTAGGTTAGGTTAGGTTAGGTTAGGTTAGGTTAGGTTAGGTTAGGTTAGGTTAGGTTAGGTTAGGTTAGGTTAGGTTAGGTTAGGTTAGGTTAGGTTAGGTTAGGTTAGGTTAGGTTAGGTTAGGTTAGGTTAGGTTAGGTTAGGTTAGGTTAGGTTAGGTTAGGTTAGGTTAGGTTAGGTTAGGTTAGGTTAGGTTAGGTTAGGTTAGGTTAGGTTAGGTTAGGTTAGGTTAGGTTAGGTTAGGTTAGGTTAGGTTAGGTTAGGTTAGGTTAGGTTAGGTTAGGTTAGGTTAGGTTAGGTTAGGTTAGGTTAGGTTAGGTTAGGTTAGGTTAGGTTAGGTTAGGTTAGGTTAGGTTAGGTTAGGTTAGGTTAGGTTAGGTTAGGTTAGGTTAGGTTAGGTTAGGTTAGGTTAGGTTAGGTTAGGTTAGGTTAGGTTAGGTTAGGTTAGGTTAGGTTAGGTTAGGTTAGGTTAGGTTAGGTTAGGTTAGGTTAGGTTAGGTTAGGTTAGGTTAGGTTAGGTTAGGTTAGGTTAGGTTAGGTTAGGTTAGGTTAGGTTAGGTTAGGTTAGGTTAGGTTAGGTTAGGTTAGGTTAGGTTAGGTTAGGTTAGGTTAGGTTAGGTTAGGTTAGGTTAGGTTAGGTTAGGTTAGGTTAGGTTAGGTTAGGTTAGGTTAGGTTAGGTTAGGTTAGGTTAGGTTAGGTTAGGTTAGGTTAGGTTAGGTTAGGTTAGGTTAGGTTAGGTTAGGTTAGGTTAGGTTAGGTTAGGTTAGGTTAGGTTAGGTTAGGTTAGGTTAGGTTAGGTTAGGTTAGGTTAGGTTAGGTTAGGTTAGGTTAGGTTAGGTTAGGTTAGGTTAGGTTAGGTTAGGTTAGGTTAGGTTAGGTTAGGTTAGGTTAGGTTAGGTTAGGTTAGGTTAGGTTAGGTTAGGTTAGGTTAGGTTAGGTTAGGTTAGGTTAGGTTAGGTTAGGTTAGGTTAGGTTAGGTTAGGTTAGGTTAGGTTAGGTTAGGTTAGGTTAGGTTAGGTTAGGTTAGGTTAGGTTAGGTTAGGTTAGGTTAGGTTAGGTTAGGTTAGGTTAGGTTAGGTTAGGTTAGGTTAGGTTAGGTTAGGTTAGGTTAGGTTAGGTTAGGTTAGGTTAGGTTAGGTTAGGTTAGGTTAGGTTAGGTTAGGTTAGGTTAGGTTAGGTTAGGTTAGGTTAGGTTAGGTTAGGTTAGGTTAGGTTAGGTTAGGTTAGGTTAGGTTAGGTTAGGTTAGGTTAGGTTAGGTTAGGTTAGGTTAGGTTAGGTTAGGTTAGGTTAGGTTAGGTTAGGTTAGGTTAGGTTAGGTTAGGTTAGGTTAGGTTAGGTTAGGTTAGGTTAGGTTAGGTTAGGTTAGGTTAGGTTAGGTTAGGTTAGGTTAGGTTAGGTTAGGTTAGGTTAGGTTAGGTTAGGTTAGGTTAGGTTAGGTTAGGTTAGGTTAGGTTAGGTTAGGTTAGGTTAGGTTAGGTTAGGTTAGGTTAGGTTAGGTTAGGTTAGGTTAGGTTAGGTTAGGTTAGGTTAGGTTAGGTTAGGTTAGGTTAGGTTAGGTTAGGTTAGGTTAGGTTAGGTTAGGTTAGGTTAGGTTAGGTTAGGTTAGGTTAGGTTAGGTTAGGTTAGGTTAGGTTAGGTTAGGTTAGGTTAGGTTAGGTTAGGTTAGGTTAGGTTAGGTTAGGTTAGGTTAGGTTAGGTTAGGTTAGGTTAGGTTAGGTTAGGTTAGGTTAGGTTAGGTTAGGTTAGGTTAGGTTAGGTTAGGTTAGGTTAGGTTAGGTTAGGTTAGGTTAGGTTAGGTTAGGTTAGGTTAGGTTAGGTTAGGTTAGGTTAGGTTAGGTTAGGTTAGGTTAGGTTAGGTTAGGTTAGGTTAGGTTAGGTTAGGTTAGGTTAGGTTAGGTTAGGTTAGGTTAGGTTAGGTTAGGTTAGGTTAGGTTAGGTTAGGTTAGGTTAGGTTAGGTTAGGTTAGGTTAGGTTAGGTTAGGTTAGGTTAGGTTAGGTTAGGTTAGGTTAGGTTAGGTTAGGTTAGGTTAGGTTAGGTTAGGTTAGGTTAGGTTAGGTTAGGTTAGGTTAGGTTAGGTTAGGTTAGGTTAGGTTAGGTTAGGTTAGGTTAGGTTAGGTTAGGTTAGGTTAGGTTAGGTTAGGTTAGGTTAGGTTAGGTTAGGTTAGGTTAGGTTAGGTTAGGTTAGGTTAGGTTAGGTTAGGTTAGGTTAGGTTAGGTTAGGTTAGGTTAGGTTAGGTTAGGTTAGGTTAGGTTAGGTTAGGTTAGGTTAGGTTAGGTTAGGTTAGGTTAGGTTAGGTTAGGTTAGGTTAGGTTAGGTTAGGTTAGGTTAGGTTAGGTTAGGTTAGGTTAGGTTAGGTTAGGTTAGGTTAGGTTAGGTTAGGTTAGGTTAGGTTAGGTTAGGTTAGGTTAGGTTAGGTTAGGTTAGGTTAGGTTAGGTTAGGTTAGGTTAGGTTAGGTTAGGTTAGGTTAGGTTAGGTTAGGTTAGGTTAGGTTAGGTTAGGTTAGGTTAGGTTAGGTTAGGTTAGGTTAGGTTAGGTTAGGTTAGGTTAGGTTAGGTTAGGTTAGGTTAGGTTAGGTTAGGTTAGGTTAGGTTAGGTTAGGTTAGGTTAGGTTAGGTTAGGTTAGGTTAGGTTAGGTTAGGTTAGGTTAGGTTAGGTTAGGTTAGGTTAGGTTAGGTTAGGTTAGGTTAGGTTAGGTTAGGTTAGGTTAGGTTAGGTTAGGTTAGGTTAGGTTAGGTTAGGTTAGGTTAGGTTAGGTTAGGTTAGGTTAGGTTAGGTTAGGTTAGGTTAGGTTAGGTTAGGTTAGGTTAGGTTAGGTTAGGTTAGGTTAGGTTAGGTTAGGTTAGGTTAGGTTAGGTTAGGTTAGGTTAGGTTAGGTTAGGTTAGGTTAGGTTAGGTTAGGTTAGGTTAGGTTAGGTTAGGTTAGGTTAGGTTAGGTTAGGTTAGGTTAGGTTAGGTTAGGTTAGGTTAGGTTAGGTTAGGTTAGGTTAGGTTAGGTTAGGTTAGGTTAGGTTAGGTTAGGTTAGGTTAGGTTAGGTTAGGTTAGGTTAGGTTAGGTTAGGTTAGGTTAGGTTAGGTTAGGTTAGGTTAGGTTAGGTTAGGTTAGGTTAGGTTAGGTTAGGTTAGGTTAGGTTAGGTTAGGTTAGGTTAGGTTAGGTTAGGTTAGGTTAGGTTAGGTTAGGTTAGGTTAGGTTAGGTTAGGTTAGGTTAGGTTAGGTTAGGTTAGGTTAGGTTAGGTTAGGTTAGGTTAGGTTAGGTTAGGTTAGGTTAGGTTAGGTTAGGTTAGGTTAGGTTAGGTTAGGTTAGGTTAGGTTAGGTTAGGTTAGGTTAGGTTAGGTTAGGTTAGGTTAGGTTAGGTTAGGTTAGGTTAGGTTAGGTTAGGTTAGGTTAGGTTAGGTTAGGTTAGGTTAGGTTAGGTTAGGTTAGGTTAGGTTAGGTTAGGTTAGGTTAGGTTAGGTTAGGTTAGGTTAGGTTAGGTTAGGTTAGGTTAGGTTAGGTTAGGTTAGGTTAGGTTAGGTTAGGTTAGGTTAGGTTAGGTTAGGTTAGGTTAGGTTAGGTTAGGTTAGGTTAGGTTAGGTTAGGTTAGGTTAGGTTAGGTTAGGTTAGGTTAGGTTAGGTTAGGTTAGGTTAGGTTAGGTTAGGTTAGGTTAGGTTAGGTTAGGTTAGGTTAGGTTAGGTTAGGTTAGGTTAGGTTAGGTTAGGTTAGGTTAGGTTAGGTTAGGTTAGGTTAGGTTAGGTTAGGTTAGGTTAGGTTAGGTTAGGTTAGGTTAGGTTAGGTTAGGTTAGGTTAGGTTAGGTTAGGTTAGGTTAGGTTAGGTTAGGTTAGGTTAGGTTAGGTTAGGTTAGGTTAGGTTAGGTTAGGTTAGGTTAGGTTAGGTTAGGTTAGGTTAGGTTAGGTTAGGTTAGGTTAGGTTAGGTTAGGTTAGGTTAGGTTAGGTTAGGTTAGGTTAGGTTAGGTTAGGTTAGGTTAGGTTAGGTTAGGTTAGGTTAGGTTAGGTTAGGTTAGGTTAGGTTAGGTTAGGTTAGGTTAGGTTAGGTTAGGTTAGGTTAGGTTAGGTTAGGTTAGGTTAGGTTAGGTTAGGTTAGGTTAGGTTAGGTTAGGTTAGGTTAGGTTAGGTTAGGTTAGGTTAGGTTAGGTTAGGTTAGGTTAGGTTAGGTTAGGTTAGGTTAGGTTAGGTTAGGTTAGGTTAGGTTAGGTTAGGTTAGGTTAGGTTAGGTTAGGTTAGGTTAGGTTAGGTTAGGTTAGGTTAGGTTAGGTTAGGTTAGGTTAGGTTAGGTTAGGTTAGGTTAGGTTAGGTTAGGTTAGGTTAGGTTAGGTTAGGTTAGGTTAGGTTAGGTTAGGTTAGGTTAGGTTAGGTTAGGTTAGGTTAGGTTAGGTTAGGTTAGGTTAGGTTAGGTTAGGTTAGGTTAGGTTAGGTTAGGTTAGGTTAGGTTAGGTTAGGTTAGGTTAGGTTAGGTTAGGTTAGGTTAGGTTAGGTTAGGTTAGGTTAGGTTAGGTTAGGTTAGGTTAGGTTAGGTTAGGTTAGGTTAGGTTAGGTTAGGTTAGGTTAGGTTAGGTTAGGTTAGGTTAGGTTAGGTTAGGTTAGGTTAGGTTAGGTTAGGTTAGGTTAGGTTAGGTTAGGTTAGGTTAGGTTAGGTTAGGTTAGGTTAGGTTAGGTTAGGTTAGGTTAGGTTAGGTTAGGTTAGGTTAGGTTAGGTTAGGTTAGGTTAGGTTAGGTTAGGTTAGGTTAGGTTAGGTTAGGTTAGGTTAGGTTAGGTTAGGTTAGGTTAGGTTAGGTTAGGTTAGGTTAGGTTAGGTTAGGTTAGGTTAGGTTAGGTTAGGTTAGGTTAGGTTAGGTTAGGTTAGGTTAGGTTAGGTTAGGTTAGGTTAGGTTAGGTTAGGTTAGGTTAGGTTAGGTTAGGTTAGGTTAGGTTAGGTTAGGTTAGGTTAGGTTAGGTTAGGTTAGGTTAGGTTAGGTTAGGTTAGGTTAGGTTAGGTTAGGTTAGGTTAGGTTAGGTTAGGTTAGGTTAGGTTAGGTTAGGTTAGGTTAGGTTAGGTTAGGTTAGGTTAGGTTAGGTTAGGTTAGGTTAGGTTAGGTTAGGTTAGGTTAGGTTAGGTTAGGTTAGGTTAGGTTAGGTTAGGTTAGGTTAGGTTAGGTTAGGTTAGGTTAGGTTAGGTTAGGTTAGGTTAGGTTAGGTTAGGTTAGGTTAGGTTAGGTTAGGTTAGGTTAGGTTAGGTTAGGTTAGGTTAGGTTAGGTTAGGTTAGGTTAGGTTAGGTTAGGTTAGGTTAGGTTA